>BRKX01000019.1:21289476-26289476 GCA_026008535.1 Perilla frutescens | reverse complement strand
TAAGTTTTATTAATTTTCATTAATTAAGAGTAAAGTTGGAAGTTTAGATTTTATTTCTTATTTTAATAAATATATTTAATCTACGTGCAAGTTGAAAAGAGACTATATGATCAGAACGGAGGGAGTAGTTAGCAAGTAAACTCAGAAACTTGTGCTGCATGGAAAGAGCATCTTTTATAGATTATCAAAATAAGCTAATAACTATGTTTGCCTATATTCAAGCTGGTGAGTTCCATAATCTCCAAATAGATCTCAACTGCTTACGCCCAAATTTATGTACGTGATCTTAGCATATCAAAGAATCCCTCGGCACACTATGCCTCGAGGGCTACGTTGTCCCTTTGTTTTACAACTTGTCTACATAGTGTGCACAACATCAACGATCTCCATGTCATCGAATTTCTTCGTCAAGCCAAATGTAGACAGGATGCATGTGGTGATTCGTCTCTGCATTTCCTCTTGAGAATAATGGAGATGAAACTCAGAAGCTTTAAATTTTTTATCAAGAGAACAACTTCCAGAGGAATAACTAGTTATAATTATACCACCTCTCTAAAGAACAAAATAATATTGTTCTAAGATACTCATAATTTTTTCACAGAAATATGAGTAACTGGATATTTTTCATTTATATCAGGGTTAAGAAACAATGGAGAGAACCTAAGACAACCCCAGCAAATACTCCATGATAAATGAGCATCATCACATCAGATGGTGCGCTAAGAAGTTGCTCCACCTGAAACATTCAAGCGCGAAAAATAACATCAAGTCGATGTATTTTTATTTTTTTAAATTACAAAGCATAGAATTAGATTGCTATCATAATTGAAATGAAATCCTTACATCAACAGGTTGTTTCCAGTTCTTCTGGATTCCTGGTAGGTGGCCCCTTCCCACAACTGCTACCACCGAATTATGCTCACGCGCTACTCTTAGTAACTTAGCCGACATATATCTATATGCAACAAATTTAGAATGAATATAATCGAACAAGCAACATTATGAGGACAAGAAGCCTAGAATAGCATAATGTAGAACTCATAAGTTGATTCAGAAGGATAAGAACACTAACTTGTCACGCTCATTCACCATTGTTTCCATATAGGCAGGGAACTTCTTAATCTCACTTAAGACTTGATCAACAGATTGCTCATCTTCTGCAATTATCTTCATCTACACAAAGGACCAACAGATTCATCATCGTTCAAGTAACATCATGAAAACTGAATTCCCCAGCTATAATACTGATAACATCTTTCAGTCTTATAAGGTTAGGAAGCATACCATCTTGGTGGGATCTCGATAATATAATTCTTCTTCAAACTCTAACAAGTACATATATTTTATCTTGCCCCAAAGAGGAAGCTTAGCCCATCTTCTCCGCCGTGAAATCTACCACAGAAGAAAAACTAGGAACTCAAAAGTCAGGTACACTTGAGAATATATTTCCAAGATGATATCTGGAGGCATGCAGAAGAGTAGGGGTGACAATTTTTGACACGACACAATAACATAATACGAACATGATATAAAAATAACAGGTTAGAGTTTGACCTTATCGTGTTCGTGTTATTATAGTGTCGACACAATAATCACCCGAAATTATCGTGTCGTGTCGTGTTAAACATGGTAAAAATTACTGATAACTCGGTAACATATCAACATGATAAGAACCCGTTAACATGCTAACACATTAAGAACCTGATAGTATGTTACACGAAAAAATGTATATTTATTATTTCAATTATTCTTTATTTATATATATTTTTTAATGAATTATATTTATTATTTTAATTCTTTTAATTATTATCTTATCATGTCGCTATCGTGTCATCATCGTATCGTGTCAACACGAGCAAATATCGTGTATGAAGTGTTCATATAGTGTTAGTGTCGTGACAAAATTATCGTGTTCGTGTTTGTTTCTGGCAAATTCTTATCGTGTTATCGTGTCATGTTTGTGTTTGGCATTATCGTGTCAACACGAAACACGACACGATAACACTAATTGCCAGCCCTACAAAAGAGTTCAGATTGATACAAAAAAAGAGCTTAAAAATGCAGGCTTCAAACTAAATCTGTTGGAATTATTTTCGGCCTAATGGCAATGGTAATGGATGATGCAACTTGCTGCTCTTAAATAAATGGAAAATATTATTGTACAGAAAGCTCAATAGCCAAAGAACGAGTGGAACACTATTCAAAATACAAAAATGGAATGATTATGCAAGAATGTGCCCAAATTAGACTTGTGTTACTTTTAATAGTAAAAACAATAGGAAAAATAGCTTACTTCATAAGGTCGATCACCAAGTATAACTTTAGCATCATATTTCATTGCTTCCTCATATGCCACATGAAACTCTGCACCCTATGGATGAGACAATCATGTTGCAAAATTTATCCATTATTTGTTGAAGAACCCAAAAAGGTAATTCTCTTGTTGGTTGGCATCATTGAAAAATAGGATCATTACTTAGTAAGAAATTAGCTGTAAAGTTATCATTTCTCTTCCACACGTTGAGTTTACAGTAATATGGTATTCTAAACTCAGATACAGAATGATCCAACTAGGGCTAAGTCAAGATCATTAGTTGCGTCAGAAAGTCGAAGAAACAGCAAAGCCCTATTCCCTGCTTGTTTTCTACCAACACTGGCTCAGCTACAGAATAAATAGCAACCAGAGGGAACTGAAGCATAACAGATACAAAAAGTCCGGTATCTACAGAGTATGTCCTTGTCAACTAGAAATAATATCAATTCACTATCTTAAAGAATTTGTGTTGGCTCCCAGAGACTAATGTGAGGTCATGCAAACTTGTTTCCAAGACTCATATGCATGCATATCTTAAAGAAGTGATGTAAGAGCAGAATATGTATTATTTCAAATTTATTTATGACTAATTGCTACTATTAAATTCAATAAAAATAATTCTAGAGCAATAGAGAAGAAATACAAATAAAGGCCAACCTTTTCTTTTTGAGGAGGAAGAATATATTTGTGACGACTGAAGCACAATTCTAAGAAAACAACCTGCAGTAGGACATAATTAATCGATAACATTTGCTATATCCGACTAGGATAGTATAATTTAATCAATCAAGCATGGCTTACAACTCAATAAAGAAAAGCACCTGTGGTTTCAAGAATTCAATCACAGCTTTAACTTGTTGGGCAGATTTCTGAAAATGAAACAACAATTAACTTAAGCTGTTGTGTTCAAATAACAATTCCTCTCTGAACAACGCAATTCTCAGCATTAATCAAAAGGGGATTAAAATAATTTGAAAAACCGAGCTCCTTCAACTTTAGAAATTTCATTGGACCAGAAATGTATAATCATGAACAATTGAAGAGAAAAAATAAGAGAAAGTTACCGCAGAAACATGATCGGCTCCGACCAAATAAACATCGCAGACGCCGCCGTCCGCAGCTGACTCGCACGTGAGCATCGTCGTATGCCTCGAGACCTCCGGGGGCAGAACTTTCCTCTTGTAAGTTTTGTTTCTGTCATTCCTCCTGCTCTGATTTTGAGTCAGAGACTGGCCGGAGATCTTACCCCCCTCTCCAACGTACACAAAATAATCGATTGCGGCGGAAGAGGAGTGTTTAGAGGGAATAGATCTGAAAAGCGAACTGAAGAAAAATAACCGTTTCTGATAGGTGGCGGCGGCGGGGCTGACGGCGAAGAGACCGACAAGGTGGTTGGCCGATTTGAGACGGTTTAATCTGTACGTATTTGTGCACTTCCGATTTTGGATTTAATATTGAACAATGCCAAGATCAAATGTGTCAATTGTTATTCGAATTTTCAATCAAACTCCTAAAACTTGTGTTAGATCAGAATCCTTTCCACGAATCAAATAGAGACAAAAATCAGCTCCAAATTAGGATAAAACACAATACAGCAATCACGTGCCAGCAATTCTTTTCTTTTCTTTTTTGCTGGGTTTCGTTCCTTTGCTGTTTGCTGTTTGCTGTTTGGGGTTTTTTCTTCTTTTCTTTTGGTTATTTCCTATTGTTTACACTTTCTTTTTTTTTCTTTTTTTTTTTTTGCGTGAGTTTATCATTTCCAAAGACATTCAAAAATAACAGTTTGTAACATACAATGGTGAGTTCGACAATAAGTTTATCAACTAACTTACTTAGATTCAGATGCGTGTTTATGAACTCACCTGCTTTAGGTTCCTAAATATATTCATGAACCCAATATTTTATGTTCAGAAACATGTTTTTATTCTTGAATGAAAATAATTTAATAAATATACATTGTACTCATTATTGTTTCGTTTATTCAATTTCCAGTTTGTCTAATTCCGAGTCACGCATTTCGTCACAATATACTTCCGGATGGAAACAATCGAAGTGATTACACAATTAGATTGGAAAATCTTGTTACAAGTCTTTGTGAGAGTAGTGTGGTGTGTTTGTTTTGGGGATCTATTCTCTCTCTCTGGCTTTTTTTTTTTTTGTTAAGATAGACTTAAATTTTAAATTTTAATTTTTTTAAATTGAAGGATATATTGACTTTCAGTGTGGTGTGAAAATGAAAAAAAAAAACACAACAATTTTTGTGGTGTGAAAAACACCCTTAAGTTTTTTCTAAACTATTTTATTTCACCCTAATTAATTATTGAGTGTAGTTAGAGTCGAGCGAGTGCACTATTGCCACTACTTGAGCCGCTAGATAAAAAGAATTAAATTAATTCAATTTAATTTTAGGATTCACTAATTTCATTTTATGGTTTATTTAAAAAAACAGTTTCGAACGCATCGCACAAGCCCAACTTTTGTTTTGGACAAGTACACAACGTGTGACGCCAGATAAAAATTTAAATTTATTAAATTTAATTTTAGGGTTCATTAATTTCATTTTAGTGTACATATTTATTTCAAAAAATTAATTATTGAGCGCAATACCTCTACTTGGGCCACCAAGTCTTTGAACTTGACTTCATCAACCTATAGTGATTTTCGATTCAATTTCCTACAAAATAGAACCAAAAACTCATCTCGTCCAGACAAGTGAAATTTGAAATAAACTCGAAATAAACGTAGACTAACGTACACAGTAAATCAACAAAATAAATGAAAAACAAACTCCAAATTGGTGCAAAAATTCAGTTTATCAATTACGTAGAATGGATTGGTGATCCCATGTTTAACTGAGCCATGTGTTCCGATGTATTTTCCTCTACCAGGCCCTCGGGACAGGGCAGGACAGGGTAGTAGAGAAGAGCTTGTTGCTAGTTAATAAGAGCTTCAAGCTGACATTTGAATTGATGAGTTTTTTTTAAGCTTATTTGTAATTGATTGGATGAGTTTGTTCGGTCTGACAATGACGATAACATTGTTCGGTTTTGATATAGTTTTCTTTTCCGAATTATTTGTAATGAGTTTTAGTGTGGCGACTTCGTTTAATATATATGAGAATAGATATGCGACATGTTTCAATGCATGAGTCGATTGCGCCACCGTTGTTGTGTTTGCAAAGTAACCTAGCCACCTTTGTAGTGTGTTTGATGACCACTTCATTGACACATCTAGCTAGAGCAAATGAAATTATCTATCACATTCACATTTTTCTCTATCTCATTTGGTATTCTATTTTGATTTTTATTCAATTTTCATTAATTTTTTTTTCTTCAATTTCAATTTGTTATGGCTTAGTTGAATTTTATAATTATTATTTAGGGTTCATTCCAGTCAATTATGATTTATATTTATTTTTAATATTTAAGTATTTTTTTAGTTAATATAATTGATTAATATGATTGATTATTCCAAAAGTAGGGTATATTTTTTAAAAAATATCAATTTTTAGCAATAAATGTTGATTATGATTTGTAATGTTATAATAAAATTTATTTTTGTAGTAAATATTTTTAAAATATTAAATTTCAGAATGGGACATAATAGTGGAGCATGAAATGTTGACTAGGGGATTTTATCCCCATCTAGAGAAGCTAGTAAAGACTGATTTGACACAAATATCATCTATCAAATTAGCATGGCAACAGCACAACAAAGCCAATCCTGAAAGAGATAAAAATATAAATTTGAGGCCACTGGAATTATTTTTTATTGTGTTCATGAATGTATTTGGGGTTGAAGCAGTGGGTGTTTACGTAGTGGTGATTTGTGAATATATTTGGCACGAAGTTTTTAAAACTGTATGACAGGTTTTTGTTTTGCAGCTATGCTTTAATTATTGAGAAAATTAAATTTAATGTCCCAAATTATATTCACGTTGTAACAAATAAGTATATTTAATAGTGAGAAAATTGAATTTAATGTCCCGAACTATACTAAAGTTTTTTAAAAATGTGTCCTGAATTATGACTAATTACATCCAATATTCTGTAACTATTAACAAATTTATTCAGAGGGATCAAATTTAAAAAACTTGGACCAAATTTATTAATTTGTCAATGGTTCCGGACATGATATCATAATTAGTCATACAATTCAAAACATTTTTATGAAAATTTTAATAACTTGGGACGTGAATGAGATGTAGTTAGTCACATTTCATGATATTTTTGTTACAATATTAATAGTGTACATAAGGTAAATTTTCCCTTAATTTTTTAGATAGGTTGGTCACCTGTACGCAAGACTGATGGACCGTCCTATCAGGAGTCAATCCAATCTAAAAGCCAACCCAAATTCAAAAGAAAAAAACAAGGATAAAACGGGAAAAGAAAAACCCACAGCTCACAGCTCCATTCATCGCCATCGCCACCGCCATTACCACCGCACCTGAACCTCGTTGGCCACCGCTCGTTGACGAAATGATGACACCATCGTTGATATCGCGGCAGGAAAAACACAAGGTCAAAATCAAAGAAATCAGATTCGATTTCTTTTGATGCACCTCTCGATATTTGAAGGTGAGTTTCGAAAATTCAATCCAAGCTTTTTAATTATATAGAATTGAGTTCTTAAATTAATTTTGTGTATTCCAACACTTGTATATTAAAAATTTGGAGATTTTTTGTGCGAAATTTAAAAATTGGAGTTGACCAAGCTATTCTTATGATGGATTAAATCCAAATTGGACCTTGTCCCATTAAATTTGATTAACATTTTTGTGACATGTTATGATGCTAAAACATGTAGTGTATTTATTATATGTGGGAGGCATGAATAGTGTCTCTAGTGCTATACTTGATGTACTTAATTCACCAAATGTAGCATTTAGTTCGGGTTGGGATGTGGGATTAAAGCAGAAAACAGAAAGCTTGTCTGCAAAAATGGAATTGATATGGATTAGTGTCTTTTATGAAATTGTTGCCTTGATTATTTAATTCCTTCACATGGTATGAATCTGTTTGATTTGGATACCATGTGTCTTGGATTGCAAAAACACAAGTTTTAGCGGATCATTCTGCAGTATGTTTTCAAGAATTTAGGAGTTGTTTCATGAAACTGTGTTTCTTCTTTACAATTAATAAGAGCAACTAAGATCCATTGTTGTGGTACAGGCCTAGCTAGGGGGTTCACTACTTGGTTCCCCGCCTCTTGCAGTCTATCTCACTTGCTACTCAAGTAGCTAGACCCAAGAGAGAGCTATTACATGCGATTACAACAAAGAACAGTAAAGAAACAAACTGCGGTTCTTCATAGAAGGAAGATCTTCTCCACGAGGAAGCCTCAGAAGGGAAGATCAAATGGATCTTCAAGGTTCTTCATAGGCTTAAGGCACCAACCTTTAGATCTGCAAAATAGCAAGCAAGCCCAGTAAGTATAGAGAGAGAAATAGCCGAAGATCAAAGTGACAAGAAAAGACAGAGAAGGGTCAGATGTGGGAAAAGTGTGCGCGGGGCACGGTGGCTCAGATTTTTCCACTGGAGACGGCGACAACAACTCCGGTGACCGGAAAAGACCCAGACCAGGGAGGGGATGGTGAGATGATTCCACTCGAAGCACACTCAAGCTTTCAGTCTCAGAGGACAGCCCATCCATCTACACTCATAGGCCAACAGGAATCACGGTCAGATTCCGGCTAGAGAAACTGAGAATGGCGGCAAGAAACACAGAGAGAGAGAGCTTTTCAGATTAGGGTTAGGGATCAGAGAGTGACTTGAGAAACAGAGGAACTCTCTCGAATGTTATAGATGGTGAGAATGCTTTGGAAAAGATAAACAGATTAAGTATGTGTTAATGGGGGAGGTGGAACGACACTTTAGGGTTAAGGGTTAAGGATGAAGGGTAATGGGTTGGGCCGGGTAGAAATAATAAATCACATGGGCCTGGGGGGGGAAGGCCAATTGGACCAACATCAACATATCCACCTTTGGCCCTATTGGTTTTTTCCATCACCAAGGAGTTATCTGCCAAAATAAAACACAAGAGATTATCATCATAGCCAACTATTTTTACTCTAATTTATCACAAAGACAAACTCAGAGAGGGAGGAATAACTACTATGCGTATTTAATCCAGTCTCAACATAAGAGACAAACCCAAAGTTTTGAAACAAGTCTCAGGTCTGAACTGCTTGACCATTCCAGACTTGGTTCACCTAGCTTGAGTACCAAGGGTAAATCACCATTTGTTACACAGCCCCAAGGGCTCATTGATCATCCTGACTCAAGGCCAAGATATCTCAGCAATCTCTTCCCTTCAGCTCAACCCAAGTCCATGTTCAGGGACCTTTTGCAGGCTTCCAGCTTTGCAACTGGGAGGCACTTAGTGCCCATGTCTGCTGGATTGAACTCAGAGGGAATTTTGTCTAACAAAACTTCTCCTTTTTCTACAATGTCTTTGATGAAATGATATCTCACATCTATGTGTTTGGTTCTATCATGAAAAACAGGGTTTTTACATAATTGGATTGCAGATTGACTGTCAGAGAAAAGCAAAGGTTTATCATCTATAAAATTGATTTCAGACAGGACACATTTTAACCAAATTGCTTCTTTCACAGCTTCAGTAACTGCTATATACTCAGACTTAGTAGATGATAATGCAACAATACTTTGCAACTGAGACTTCCAACTAATGCATGACCCACACAAAGTGAACACATAGGATGTAGTAGATTTTCTTTGATCCCTATCATTGGCATAATTTGAATCAACATAACCAATAAACTTAACACCATCAGAGAATTTAGAAAAAGTTAAGCCATGGGAAGCAGTAGACTTTAGATATCTCAAAAGCCATTTCAGAGCCTCCCAATGAGACAACCCAAGGTTAGCCATGTACCTACTTAAGCATGATATAGCATAGGCTATGTCAGGCCTAGAGCTGATCATTAAGTACATCACTAACCCTATGGCATTGGCATAGGGGATACCAGACATATCACTCAAATCAGAGTCACTTCTGGGACACTGATCTTTACTTAATTGAAAATGTGAAGCAAGAGGAACAGTTACTGGTTTACAAAGCTCCATGTCAAATTTCTTTAACACTTGCTCAACATAAGGAGATTGGTGCAGTAAAAGTATGTGTTTACTCATATCTCTGTCAATATTCATACCTAGAATCTTCCTGGCATATCCCAAGTCTTTCATGTTGAAATTAGTACTTAGACAGGATTGGACATGCTTCACAGTCTTCAGACAAGGACTTATTAGCAACATATCATCCACATAAAGCAATAAGATCATAGGCACAGAGGATTGCATATAATACAGGCAATGGTCAAATTTACTTCTAGAGAAATTCAGATTTTTCATGCAATTATCAAATTTGATGTTCCATTGTCTAGGGGATTGCTTTAAGCCATAAAGAGATTTTTTCAAAGCACACATGATCAGGATGATTTTCATCTTCAAAACTTTCAGGTTGCTTCATGTAAATGTTATTTTCTAATTCTCCATGCAAGAAGGCAGTGGTCACATCCATTTGATTCAATTTCCAGTCAAAGTGTGCAGTTAAGGCAAGCATTATTCTAACTGTGGTGAATTTCACCACAGGAGCAAAGATTTCAGTGTAGTCAATGCCTTCTTTTTGTGTAGCAACAAGCCTAGCTTTATACCTTACATTATTGATCTCTTGTTTTATTTTAAATAACCATTTACATTCCACAAGAGAGCATGCATCAGGTTTTGTCACAAGAATCCAAGTTTTATTTTCATTCAAGGATTTCATTTCACATTTCCTAGCATCAATCAACTTATCAGAATCAACACAAGAAACAACTTCTTTATAAGTTTTAGGTTCATAAGAATCAATATTATTAAACACATTAAAAGCATACATGGATAAGTTACAACCATCATACCTAGAGGGAGCCTTGATGGTTCTCCTAGGTCTATCTCTAGACAACTGATAATTATCTAAGTTCACATGCTCAGAATCATGCTCAGAAGGTTGTTCAGGTTCAGATTCAGAGGGTTCAGGTTTAGATTCAGAAGTTTCAGATTCAGACACATTCATATGAGCATGCACGTCATGATCAGACTTATAGTTGGATGCAGAATCATTTGGATTAATGTTATCATGCACATTGTCATTAAGATGATCATTTGGAACATTAATCTCAGGTAGGATTGGTGGAGGAGGGTCCACCTTAGACACAACAGGGAAGAACATAGGAACATTAACTTTCTCCACCTCACAAGGAGCATCAGAGTGTGAGGATTCATTCAAACATGGGAAATCAGATACATTGAATAACACATCCCTACTTATGCAAGTTTTCAAACCAGGTAATGTTTTATCCCACAGCCTATACCCCTTGACACCATCAGGGTATCCTAAGAAAATGCATTTCCTAGCTTTAGGCTCAATTTTACTAAGTTTCTAGTGAACATAAGCACTACATCCAAAAACTTTTAAGTTTGACAGGCAAATGGGTTTATTTAAGAATACAGATTCAGGGAGTTTGCCTTTTAGAGGGACAAAGAGAGATTTGTTAATCAGATAACAGGATGTCATTAGAGCTTCTCCCCATAATTTTTTATCAAGGCTTGAACCAGCCAACAGGCTTCTGACTCTCTCAAGGAGAGTCCTGTTCATCCTTTCAACAACCCCATTTTGCTGGGGGTTGTGAGGCACTGACTTATGCCTTTTGATTCTCATTTCAGAACATAGATTGTCCATAGCATGATTGCAGAATTCTAAGCCATTATCAGTTCTCAAACATTTTATCTTCTTATTGGTTTGATTTTGAATTTCAGCAACCCATGTAGAGAATTTTTGGAAAACATCAGATTTATGTTTCATTAAGAAAACCTAGGTTTTTCTTGAGAAATCATCTATAACAGACAAGAAGAACATATTTCCAACATGGGTTGGGATCTTTGTAGGTCCCCATACATCTGCATGAATGTATTCAAGAATGTCTGAGCTCAACTGAGCCTTTGGATAAAGACCATACACAGGGAAAGGCAACTTATGTTGCTTTCCCATCAAATATGGTTCACAGAAAGACATGCTAGAAACCTTATCATGCTTGAAAGCACTAGATTTACACAAGATTTCTAAGCCCTTGTTGCTCATGTGCCCTAATCTTGCATGCCACAATGCAGTTTTATCATTTTGAACCATGTTAGCAGATTAGATAGGCACAGAGAAAGCATGCACTGCATAAAGATCTCCCTTTCTGGGGGCATCAAAGTAAAGCATAGAGTTCAATTTAAATTGAAAGCTTTTGTGATTTACAGAACCAAGGAGCATTTGATCGGCCAGTTTAAAAACAGACAGCAGGTTAAACTTCAATTTGGGAACATATCTTACATCATGAAGTGTAATCATGCTTTCATTCTCAAATTTTAGGCACACATCTTCTTTTCCAACTATATCATAATGTTGACCATCAACTAAAGCAACATATCTAGAATTCATAAGTTGCATGTTGTGAAACATGTGCTTGTGTGGAGTGACATGGAATGTACAACCAGAATCAATTAACCATTCAGATTTATGTACTGACTTTGACACAGCATTTGAAAAGTTGATGAATTGGAAATCACAGTCAGAATGCACCATATATAGTTCATCATTTTCATGATAGTCATAATCTTCATCTTTATAAACATGATTGGCAGGATGTTCAAAGTGCACCACATTATTAACATTGTTATTCCCAAACCCCCTGCCCCTTTTTGGTTGTTTGCACCTATTTGAGAAGTGCCCTAGTTTCCCACAATTCCAGCAGGTCTTTTTGGGCTTATAGTCAGGGTTTTGAAGTTGGGAAGGGTAATTTTAGCTTCTGGGAAGATGAAGAGAGAGATTATGACCAAAATTTTGGTGTTGACTTTGATTTCTTGAATTTTGGGATTGAATCTCAACAAGATTATATGTTCTGGTATGATTGGGGAGGTTGTGGGCTGAGTTCATTTCTCTCCTATGCCTTTCAGCAGCAAGGACACTAGGATTTTCAGGGTTTGGTCTGCTAAAAGACTTCATGTTGTTAACCCTGTTAACATAGAGTATTTCATTCTGTAAAGGCTTTGATTGTAATTTTTTCAGTTCATTTTCATTTACCTTTAGCCCAGAAAACTTTCATATCACATGTAACTTTAGACCCTCCATATTTCAAGGCAGATTTTACTTCAGAAAATACTTCAGGAATAGCACCAAGGAGAATCTGAGGGGCATATTTTTCTAGAGTGTCATCCCCAGCAAGTTTCAAATCTTTTAAAAGTTTATTAAAATCATGCATATTTGAATCAACATCCTTTGAAGGATCCATTTGAAAAGTCATGATCTGATTTTGAAGGGAATATGCAGACTCTTCTGAATTTGCAACAAGTAAGGAAGTCAAAGCATCCCACAAATCTTTTGTACACCTATGATATGAGACTTGTCTTACCACATCACTGCTTAGATTTAACAAAATTGTAGCCCTTGCACCAGCATTCAATTTAACAAGATTTTTATCTGCTTCAGTTTCATCAATTCTTTCAAATATAGCATCTTGCAGATTTTCTTTTGTTAAAATACATTCAACTCTTGTTTGCCAATCACCAAAATCATCCTTTCCATTGAAATGAACAACACTTAGATTATTCATCTTTTCACAAATTCACTCAGAATCACACAAAGAACACATGAATTCATCAAATGCACAGATTTTACCACAAGCACAACAGGAACACAAAAATTTCACTCAGGAACAGGAGGAAGCACCTCCACAAGCCCAAAGATGGGTGCACCAAGGGAATATAGAGCTGAGGCTAGCCCAGTTCTCAGCATAGATTGATCTGTGGAGCAAGAGTTCATTCAGGTCAATCCCAAAACCCAAATTAGCCAAGAAACCGGACTTAGAGCACTAAGTCAATCCACAGAAACTCTTTCAACAAGATATTTCAATACAGATTCCAACAAAAAACAGGAACATGAATCACATAGCCAGAAGACCACAAATTCACAGATAACCAAGAAAAGCCAAAGCAACAATAGGATATCAACAACACAAGAACTAACCCAGAACCCCCTTCCCTACTGAAATCCCTTACTCAAAATTGCTATCAGGGCAACCCGCTTTGAGGAGACCTACAGGGGAATCCAGACGGTCCCGACTGTAAGCAAGTTTTGAGGAAAAGCTTGGAATGCTAAGGGAATGATAGAGTCAAGAGCGGAAGCAATCAAGGCACATAATCGAATAATACCACACAATAGAGTTTAGAGATTAGGGTTTGTACCAGAGCCGGTTCTTCCAGGTAGGGAAGAACCAGTTTTACCTTTTCAAAAAAGGAGCCCGACGGGGGGTGGCACACCCGTCGTTTAGGTGTGCAAAATACACTTGCGGGCAAATTATCCACAAATGCTTAATCTTCCCTCAACGGCTAGTATAGCTAGTGAAGACGGATGTCGATCCCACGAGGAGTGCTTTAACCTTCTGTCTTTTCTTAGTTTTGGTTTGGGTCTTCAGTGTCACTCTAAAAACCTTGCTAATAAACTTAAACTAACTAAATGCTGAAAAGGAAATCACAAAAGAAAATATCAGTAATAAAAGTGCTCAAGTCAAAGCATCAAGTCATTCGGTAGGTATGCATAATCTCGGGCAAAACATATGTAATTACCACTACTACCCGTTGTGCCCACACTAACAGAAAGGTCAAAAACCGAATCCCTATGGCCAAATATGGGTAATTGTCACTTTGAGGGTTAACCGGTTATAGGAAATGGATACGATCGACCACTCCCCAATCACTTCTTACATTATATCGTCTAGATAATACGATCGGCACCTAGGGACCTAACTATACAGGAACCTAAGGAGAGAATCACACAAAGATTTTGCAAGTATAGCAGCTTTGAGGGCAAAAGCAACCCGATTCTAGTAGGTTTGACACGGTCTTATGTCTGCATATACTACTCAATCTCAACTACCAAGGCTGTCACCCCCGGACTTGTTACTATGCGGGTATCGAGGCATGGGTCACCTATACACTCCCACGTAACTAACACTAGTACCAGTTAATCAGAAATGCGCGCTTTCATCTCCAACCACCCTTTACCTATGTCTAAGTCAAAAACAAGTTAAGATTGTGAACCCTTAAGGCGTTAAAGTCCGATTACCTCATGCACATATTCTACCCTTAAACCATTACTTTGACTTGAACAGTGGATACTTAGCCACTAAACATAGAAACGAAAGTAAAAGAAATGATAAAAAAACATCTTACTTGGAAAGGAAATAACTAGATTAACTTCTGGGCCCAACCCTAGTTTTGTCAACAAAACAACTGAACTACCTCTCCGCGGGCAAATCGCCAGCTTCAGGCAGACAGAATATCCAGAAAATAAACTAAGTATGAAAATTGGAAATTGTATCTTGAGGTGCAAAACGAGCCTCTCCTCTCGCACACTGATATGAAAACAGATAAAAGTATTTATAGCAACTGAATTAAGGCTTCAAGCAGCCCAGATCTCACCCACGCAGGGGTTCTTGCACTCCTCCACTTCATGCTCAACGTTCTTCCTTGAATTTAGGAGGGATAGCAACAAACCCTGGCGTCTCCAACAGCTTTCTGATGTCCCCACTTCCTTCCCAACGTGTTTAGACCTCCCCAAGACTCGGAACTGACCGCCACATCACCTCCACGTGCATATAGGAACTGTCCCGCGATTCTGTTGCGCAATTCTCGCAACAACTTTGACTGGGTCCTCAGCAGGCAAATCAGTCCTTTGTGCCCTCAGCATAAATAGCACCTGTCTGTGCCTGTTGTGGTGGTTTTGTGCCCTCAGCCTCCTACAATCAGCTTTACCCCCAAAACTAGACTAGACTCTATACTAAATACTTAAAAGGGTGTAAAAAGATAAGGAAAAAGCACGAATGTAAGTCTTCATCACATCCACACACTTGGACCATACTTGTCCTCAAGTATGAATGCAACTTTAACTCAAAACAATAAACAGAAGACTCAAATGACTCAAAACAAGACAACACAACATATGAATTATAAGTTGATAAAGGGCATAACAGTTGGACATAATGATGCAGGCAAATCGAATCAATCAAACTCAGGCTACTATTGAAGTGTGCACTCAGCTCGCCTTTTTCTTGAGTGTTTAGGTTAAGTGTTTACTCTCAACAATTCCACCAAATCATCATCAACAAACTTGCAAACACCCTGTATAAACAATTTAAGATATTCACATGCATGCATATCAAAAGGTCTTGTGGGGGTTGTAATGGGGCATGCGGATCAAGGTTGGGAATATTTAGGAACTGGCTACATATCATTTGGGCAAAATCAGCATTGGCAGTTCTGTGCCCACATAGCAACCTAGGAAACCATTTTTATTTATACACTTATTTTTTTATTTTCTCTCTATTTCTCTCTTTTTTTTCTTTTCTTTTTTTTCTTTCTTTGTGCCCATTTCTGGCATCCTGTCATTATTTGGCTTAAACCATACCACCAATACGAGCATAAAATATTTCATTCCCAGTCATAAGATACTCTTTAAAGAGAGATTTTTCAGAATGCAGGTCATGAACAAATAAATAGGCTCAAATAATGGCAGCAATGGGAAGCATTTATCAGTGAATAATATGGCCAAATAACGACGAAAGAAAATGCCTTAATCATCTAAGCATGCATGAAATCAAGTTTGACAGGGCACAAACATGTAAGCATCAAATGAGGTGGTGGAATTAAAACACATAGAAAGAAGTCGCAAATGTGAATTTGGGCTTAAAGCTCACTGGGTAGTTATATATTACTTTCACACGTGATTGATTAATTCCATCTGCCTAACAATTTATGTCCATATATGCCCAATATCAATCTATGACTCATATGCTATAGACTCAACATGCACACACAAAATAAAAACAAAACATACAAACACAACGACCTAGGCATATTCTTCCCACACACTTGCTGTGCAAAGTACCCTTGCGGGCACAAGCAGTAATGTGGGTTGGATATGCCCAAAACGGATTCTATATAGACGCAAATATACAAAAACAAAAATAAACACACAAACAACAATAAAAACAAATCCTAAACTACTGGGGATAAATGATGATTTAAGGAGAGGAGGGGTAGTCTAACCCAAGGTGAACACAAATGCTCTGCAGGGCTTTCTCAACTCTTTCGAGCTTCTTTGAATCTGCACTGCTCTGTGCCCTGCTCGGTCCTTTTTGTGCCCTGGGCGATCCTTCTTGTGCCTTGGGGGCCTTTCTCTTGTCAAAGTATGTTAGTTCGTCAAAAGGGATGAAGTATGGGGTGTTTTCTTCAGTGATCCCAACTAGCTGCATCCGCTCCAGCCTCTGGGCATCGAGGTACTCTGTTGCTTCGTCAAGCTCTGGGTAACCCTCGAAGATGTCGTCGAGGTCGTCTCCTTTCAATCCTTCAAACAGCCTAGCCACAAACATGTACAAGGCTACAACAGTTGCTCTGGTGTTGCTGGTTTGAGCCTGCAATTGAATCGCCAGAATGTAGCCGAGGTTGACCTTCCGCTTATGCACCATGTTCCATAATAGGAACACCTCCTGCTGCGTGACTTGGCCTGTGCCATCCTTGCGCCCATAAACGTTGAATGCCATCCATCTATGGAAAATCTGGAGGGCGTGGTCAGAGACGTGCTTTTCTTTGCTTGAGCCCGAAAGATAAAAGCCTCCAATTTCCTCCAACAGTTGCTGAATGTTTCGACTCCAGTCGTCGCCAACACTGGTTGCTGCTTCTTTGTACCACTTCGAATGAACATCTTTTGGTTGTATGAAATCCAACATCAGATTCAATCCTGAGATTGACATGCTATAGCTCTCTCCAGCTATGTAGAAGTTCACAACTTCGGGCGTCTCCAGACCAAAGCCCTGCACTGGTTTAAACTCATATGAGGAAAGAAATTCAATGGTTAAAGAGGGGCGTACCGTGTTCCTCCAGCCAAGTACTTGCTCCCAACCGATGTTGGCAAAGTATTCATACACTTGGTCCATGACTCCAAGTGTATTTAGCGTGCTGTCATGAAGAACATACAGGGGCAGATGCTTCTTCTTGTTCAATCTCTCGACAATTCCTTGTCTCGAGCTGCTTGGATCATCCTTTTCCTCCTTCGCCGAGCGGCGGGGGAGGGTTCTGATTGGCAGCCTGCTTTTTGTGCCATTTTTCACCCTTGCGGGCACATAGGATTGAACTGGAGCTGGGATGATTTGAATTTCCAGTTCCACTTCCTCACTGTGCACCGACTTCTCTTCCTCTTCCTCGTGGAACTGCTCCACATCTAGCTTTCTCTTGGTGGGAGGGGTTTCTCTTGTTTCTTTGACTCCTTGCTGACTGGCTTCTTTACTTCCTTGCTGGTTGACTTGGTTCCCTTTTGCTTGCTCTTAGCCTTTTCGGGCACATCAGGACCCTTGCTCTGACTTGGTTCCCTTTGTGCCTCCTTCAAAACCTCCTGTGGTTTTGCCTTCTTCGACTTCTTCTTCTCTGCAGGTGGATCTGGTTGTGCCTGTTTCGACTGCTTAGACTGGCTATGGGCATTCTCAGATGTAGATCCCTCTAAAGCCGCTTTGTCTTCTTCCAACGATTCTTCTTTCTCTTCCTCCGGTTCTGGTTCTTTTTCCTTCTCCTCTTGCTGATCTTGCTCTAGTTTCTCCTCATCCTTGTCTTCTTCTTCCAAGCTCTCACCTTCATATTTATCAACGCTTTCTTCTTCATCACCGCTACCCATTTGCTTTTCTTCCTCCACTTCATCTTCTTTCTCTGGTCCACCATCGCCTTCTCCGTCCTTCTCTGGTTCTTTCTCAGGCTCAGACTCATTTAATTCTTCACTGGGTTGGGGTGTCGGCGGCTTCTCCAGAGTTGGTGGTTTTTCAGGTGTTGGCGTTGGGTCAGGGCTTTACCCAACTTGTGGTGGGCTCTGGGGTTTACCCTTGTTAGTCTCAACCTTTTTCTTCTTCAACGCACCGCCTTTAGCCTTTGGCGGTGCTCGCTTCTTCTTCTCTGCTTGCGGCGGCGGGAGCGGTGGTTGTTGTGGTGGAATGGTCTGGATTGGTGAGGGGTTTAGAACAGGTTCGGAGCTTTATTTCGGCTCATCGGGCTGGGTTGACTGGGTGGTCTGCGTTGTTTCTTGCGACGAGTCGCCGGCGTTGCAGGCACTGCGCCTTGTGCCTCGCTTGGCGGTTTCTCCAGTTTTCTTTGTATTCACCATTTTTATCTTTGACAGGGGTTTGGGAAAATTTGTGAGGTAGGGTTTGCTTTGCTTGATTTGTGAGAAATCGAGAGTGTGGGGGGGTATTTGAATGCTTCAGGATGCGTGAGGTGTTGTGAGGGTGGTGGGTTTGTGCGGCGAGATCCTGGCCGAGAATATAGGGAACGGTTGTGCCTAATTTTGAGAAAATTAGGGAAATTTGAATTGGAGAAGAAGATATGTTTGAAATTCAAAATGATTATCTGTATATATCATATCTCCTTCACTCCCCTTTTTTTCGGCCTCCATTTTCAATAATCATCACACTGCATGGGAAAACCAACCGTCTCTGCAGTTGCTTTTCGTGTCAAATCAGTCAAATCTGCTACAGTACCCACCCACACACTTAAACCTTGTTGTGCCCTGCATGTTACTTTGCCCACAGTGATGTGTTTCCAGTCTTTGCCTTCGTACAACATTACTTCACAAACAAAATGCAGCTAACAAACATAATTGAAATTAAAGCAAGTAAACAAACCGGGCTGCCTCTCGTTCAGCGACTTTGTTTAAGGTCTTTGGCTCAACCCTGTTGTGCCTTCAGTAGTACTCAGGACTGCTCAAAACTTGGGTTTCTGCCCAAGTTTCTTTCTCTTGCTCGAAATATGGTTTCACCCTCTGGCCATTGACTCGAAATTCGCACCCATCCTTTGGATTCACCAGGTCAATTGCTCCACTTGGGTGTTGATGTTGCACCAGATAGGGTCCCATCCATTTTGATTTCAATTTGCCCGCATGCAATTTGAGCTTTGAGTTAAACACGAGTACCTTTTGCCCACAGAGCAACTGTTTACCCCTTGCGAGTGCATCGTGGTATCTCTTGGTCCTTTCCTTATACATCACAGCATTATCATAGGCTTCGGACCTCAACTCTTCCAATTCTTGGATCTGCAGCTTCCTCTCAATTCCAGCGCATTCAGCATTGAAATTTAACCTCTTGATTGCCCAAAATGCTTTATGCTCCATTCCCACGGGCAAATTGCAATGTTTTCCAAAAACCAGCCTATAAGGAGACATCTCAATAGGTGTCTTGTAGGCTGTGCGATATGCCCACAGAGCATCTTCCAAGTGATTGCTCCAGTCTTTGCGCCTTGGTCCAACAACTTTCTCCAGAATATTTTTGATCTCCCTGTTTGAGACTTCTGCTTGTCCATTTTCCTGGGGGTGATATGCCGTAGTAACCTTGTGTGTGACCCCATACTTTGCCGTCATCTTCTTTATGACTGAGTTGCAGAAATGAGTCCCTTGATCACTGATCAGGACTTTGGGCATTCAGAAGCGACAGAACACATTTGCCCTCAAGAACTTCACTACTGTATTTGCATCGTTCGTTGGAGTGGCTTTTGCCTCCACCCACTTGGACACATAATCTACAGTCAGGATAATGTAGAGATTATTACCTGACTTGGGAAATGGTCCCATGAAGTCTATGCCCCATATGTTGAAGACTTCCACGGGCATGATAGGTGTTTGTGGCATGGCCTCTCGAATAGAAATATTCCCAGTCATCTGGCAGTTCTTGCACTTCTTCACAAAAATATAAGCATCCCTGAATAATGTAGTCCAATAAAATCCTCCATCTAATACCTTCCTTGCTGTTCTACGTGGGCCAAAATGACCTCCACATGCATTGTTATGGCAGAACTTCAAGATGTCAAGAACCTTATCATCATTGACGCACCTCCTTATGACTTGATCAGCTCCAATTTTCCAAAGAGTTGGTGCTTCCCAAAGATAGAACTTGCACTCCCGCTTCATCTTATTCCTTTGATAGTCACTCAAACCAACTGAAAACTGCCTTGCGACCAGATACTTCACTATGTCGGCAAACCATGGCTCCTTTGCTGTTTTGCCCACAACCTCATACAAATGCTCATCTGGAAAATTCTCAGTGATTTCCTCTTTGCCCTCAACCATCAGACGGCTGAGATGGTCTGCAACCAGATTTTTTGCCCCAGTTTTGTCTTTGATCTACAAATCGAACTCTTGCAAGAGCAATATCCACTTTATGAGTCTCGGCTTTGACTCCTTCTTAGATAGTAGGTACTTCAGAGCTGCGTGATCCGTGTAAACAATCACTTGTGCCCCCAGCAGATAGGAACGGAACTTCTCAAAAGCGAACACTACTGCTAACAACTCCTTCTCCGTGGTGGTATAGTTGCGTTGCGCGGCATTTAATGTCTTGGAGGCATAATAGATAACATAGCTCTCTTTGCCTTTTTTCTGGCCCAAAACTGCTCCCATGGCAAATCCGCTGGCATCACACATCACCTCAAATGGCATTCCCCAATCCGGAGGTTGGATAATGGGAGAAGACACCAACATATTCTGTAATGTATGAAAAGCTTTCTTGCAGTCATCATCAAAATCAAATTTTACCTCCAATTATAGCAGGTTTGTGAGTGGTTGAGCAATCTTTGCGAAGTCTTTAATGAATCGACAATAGAAACCCATATGGCCTAGAAATGCCCGAATTTGCTTAACATTGATGGGATAAGGCAATTTGGCAATGATCTCCACTTTTGCCCTGTCCACTTCGATTCCTCGCTCAGATACTACATGTCCTAGCACGATTCATTCTCTCACCATGAAGTGACACTTCTCATAATTCAAGACCAAGTCTTTTTCCACACAGCGGCTCAGTACTTTGCTCAAATGATCAAGGCATTGATCAAAGCTAACTCCATAAACCGTGAAGTCGTCCATAAAGATCTCAATACAAGTCTCAAGCATATCAGAAAATATACTCATCATGCACCGTTGGAATGTGCCTGGAGCGTTGCAAAGGCCAAAAGGCATCCTTCTGTAGGCAAATGTTCCAAAGGGGCAAGTGAATGTCGTTTTTCCTTGATCGGCTTGGGCCACCACGATTTGCATATATCCAGAATACCCATCCAGAAAATAGAAGTACGATTTTCCCGCAAGCCTCTCCAATATCTGATCGATGAAAGGTAAAGAGAAATGATCCTTCTTTGTGACTGCATTCAACTTGCGGTAGTCAATGCAGACCCTCCATCCGGTCTGTAGTCTCATCTGAATAAGTTCCTTGTTTTCATTCTCCACAACCTGGATTCCAGACTTTTTGGGCACAACGTGAATAGGACTCACCCACTCACTGTCGGGCATAGAGAAGATAATGCCCATATCGAGCAGCTTTAGAATCTCTCTTAACACAGCTTCCTTCATCAAGGGATTCAGCTTCCTTTGGGGATCTTGCACTGGTTTTGCCCCTTCTTTCAACTGGATCCGATGCATGCAAATGGTGGAACTTATGCCTTTGATGTCGGCCAAAGTCCATCCAATTGCTTCCTTGTGCATCTTCAATAGTGCTATCAACTTGACTTCCTACTTCATGGTCAAAGATGAACTGATTATAACTGGCAAACTCTCTCCTTCACCCAAATAGGCATATTTGAGGTGATTGGGCAACTCCTTCAACTCCAACTTTGGTGGCTTGATGATAGACTGCACCAGTTTATCACCCTGCCTTGTTGTGGGCAAAGGCAGGCGTTGATCCCTTGAAAAACCGGCTTCGATGTGATATAATTGCAGAATTACCTCTTTGATCTACTTATCTCGTTCCTCTTCAGCATCCCAATCAATTTTACTGTATTGAAGTACCCAATCAAGTGGATCCTTTGCCAGCAACCTTGGCAATTCTTCTTGGATCATAGGCTCAAAGACGTCAATCACATGTACACCCTCAGTGTCATTGGGGTACTTCATTGCCTCCATGATGTTGAAGGTAACTCTATCTCCATCGAACTCGCACGTCAATGTGCCTTTATCGACATCAATCTTCGTATGTGCCGTCTTCATGAATGGTCTGCCCAAAAGTATACAGGCAGCCTTTGGATTGGTTTTACCCATATCCAGCACATAGAAGTCTGCTGGAAAAATCAGACTCTCCACTTTGATTAGGACATCTTCAAGCACTCCCTCGGGGTAAACATTGGAGCGGTCAGCCAATTGAATAATTGTCCTTGTATCTTTGAGCTGTCCTAAGGTTAGCTCTTCAAAAATGCTTAGGGGCATAACATTGATCGATGCTCCTAAGTCCAGCATAGCTCTCTCAACTTGAAGTCCTCCAATTTCACAGGGAATAAAGAACATCCCTGGGTCTCCACACTTTTCAGGCAGCTTCTTCTGCAATAATGCTGACACATTCTCATTCACAACCACTTGTGCCTCCTCCCTGAATCTCACTTTCTTTGTACATAAGTCCTTCAGGAAATGGGCATATCGGTGTACCTGCCTGATTGCGTCTAGTAGGGGAACATTGATTTCCACTTTCTTAAATATGTGCATTAGATCCCTATCCTCTGCTTCTTTCTTGTTTCGCTTCATCATTCCTGGAAATGGTAACGGCACCTCGATTTCCTTTGGAATATTACTCTTTAGGATGGGTTTGGGCACAACTGCTTCTGGTTCGTCATTTGCCCTCAACTCTGGTTCCTCCTTTGTGGGCTCATCATCATTGTGGGCATCATCCTCTGCAGTCTTTGGATATGGTGCAGGCAGTTTCCTTCCACTCTTCAGTGTTATTGCATTTACCCCAGCCTTTTTTGGTGGTTCTGTCTGTGAGGGTAGAACTCCTTTAGCTTTCTCAATCCTTGCGATTGTATCACTAATTTGGGATATTTGTCTTCCCAAATAGCTCAGTCCATTCCTTGTCTCCTGCTCGAAGGCTTCTGATTTCTTTTGTACCTCCAACGTTTCATTCACAATCTTGTGAACCATGTCTGATAAAGACGGTCCTGCTGTGGGCGCAGGATAGTATGGTGTTGTATGTCTCTGACTGTAGTTGGGGACAAATTGATTGTGCCTCCTTCTGTGCCCTTCATCCATAGCGTTGACCGTTTCTTCATTCTCCTTCACTTGTGGACACTGGTCAGAGTGATGCCCCATCAATTCACATACCCCACAAATTCGCAAGGTATTGACGGAAAACATGGTGATCATTTTCTCCATCTTGTTGCAGAGTTGTTCGATTCGGTTGCAGGCACAGAGATAGTTTTGCCCGCAGCGGCAACACTTGTTCTTTCATATGAATCGTCTCTGTTCTCCTCGACCATTTCTCCAATAAGTATCAGAGCCTCAGCTGCCCTCTTATTCAGAATAGATCCTCCGCATGCTGCATTCAGTAGGGCTCGGTCCTCGCTTCTCAACCCCGAGACAAAATAGTTCACCAGGTCATGATCTGGAATCTGGTGATGTGGGCATTTCGAGAGCAATTGCTTGAAACGCTCCCAGTAGTCGTAAAAGCTCTCGTGGGGACCAGCCTTTGCGGTTGAGATCTTCTTTCTCATGCTCTGCACTCTTGATGTGGGGAAGTACTTCTCCAGAAACTTTTGCTGGAGTTGACTCCAGTTGGTTACACTTTTGGCAGGAATAGTGTATAACCATTCTCGAGCTCCGTCCTGCAAGGTCAAAGGAAAAGAAACCAGGTGAATGTATTCATCTGCCCCATTAGCTCGTGTGCGTTGCGTCTCACATACCATCTCAAAATCTTGTAGATGTCGTTGTGGATCCTTCTCTGGATGGTCATGGAATTTGGGCAAAATCGAGATGAAGTTTGCCCTCAGCTACCAGTTACCAGTAGTTGTGGGCAAAACGATGCCCGTGGGACGCATGTTCATAGTTTGAGGGAAACTCAACTGCCTCAAAGTAAGGGTGTGTTGTGGTGGTCTCTGTTGTTCTTCTTCTTCATGGTTTGATATCTGATCGTCCTCCATCTCTTCATCGAAATAGAGTGAATTGATGTTGCTTGTCTCACTTTCTCTGCTTGAGGTCAAATCGTCACTGGATCCTTCAGTGTAATTCTCTTCCTCTAGCCTTTTCAAAAATGCCCTAGCTTGTGCCCTTCTTGCCTTTGCTGACCTCTCTATCTCCGGATCGTAGAGTAAATCTCATGCGCAGTAAGAACGGAGCATATACTAAGGTAAAACAGTAAATAGACAGAAAAGTGCGCTTACACTCCCCGGCAACGGTGCCAATTTTTGGCACACCCGTCGTTTAGGTGTGCAAAATACACTTGCGGGTAAATTATCCACAAATGCTTAATCTGCCCTCAACGGCTAGTATAGCTAGTGAAGACGGATGTCGATCCCACGAGGAGTGCTTTAACCTTCTGTCTTGTCTTAGTTTTGGTTTGGGTCTTCAGTGTCACTCTAAAAACCTTGCTAATAAACTTAAACTAACTAAATGCTGAAAAGGAAATCACAAAAGAAAATATCAGTAATAAAAGTGCTCAAGTCAAAGCATCAAGTCATTCGGTAGGTATGCACAATCCTGGGCAAAACATATATAATTACCACTACTACCCGTTGTGCCCACACTAGCAGAAAGGTTAAAAACCGAATCCCTATGGCCAAATATGGGTAATTGTCACTTTGAGGGTTAACCAGTTATAGGAAATGGATACAATCAGCCACTCCTCAATCACTTCGTACATTATATCGTCTAGATGATACGATCGACACCTAGGGACCTAACTATACAGGAACCTAAGGAGAGAATCACACAAAGATTTTGCAAGTATAGCAGCTTTGAGGGCAAAAGCGACCCGATTCTAGTAGGTTTGACACGGTTTTGTGCCTGCATATACTACTCAATCTCAACTACCAAGGCTATCACCCCCGGACTTGTTACTATGCGAGTATCGAGGCATGGGTCACCTATATACTCCCACATAACTAACACTAGTACCAGTTAATCAGAAATGCGCGCTTTCATCTCCAACCACCATTTACCTATGTCTAAGTCAAAAACAAGTTAAGATTGTGAACCCTTAAGGCGTTAAAGTCCGATTACCTCATGCACATATTCTACCCTTAAACCATTACTTTGACTTGAACAGTGGATACTTAACCACTAAACATAGAAACGAAAGTAAAAGAAATGATAAAAAAACATCTTACTTGGAAAGGAAATAACTAGATTAACTTCTGGGCCCAACCCTAGTTTTGCCAACAAAACAACTGAACTACCTCTCCGCGGGCAAATCGCCAGCTTCAGGCAGACAGAATATCCAGAAAATAAACTAAGTATGAAAATTGGAAATTTTATCTTGAGGTGCAAAACGAGTCTCTCCTCTCGCACACTGATATGAAAACAGATAAAAGTATTTATAGCAACTGAATTAAGGCTTCAAGCAGCCCAGATCTCACCCACGCAGGGGTTCTTGCACTCCTCCACTTCATGCTCAACGTTCTTCCTTGAATTTAGGAGGGATAACAACAAACCCTAGCGTCTCCAACAGCTTTCTGATGTCCCCACTTCCTTCCCAACGTGTTTAGACCTCCCCAAGACTCGGAACTGACCGCCACATGATCTCCACGTGCATATAGGAACTGTCCCGCGATTCTGTTGTGCAATTCTCGCAACAACTTTGACTGGGTCCTCGGCAGGCAAATCAGTCCTTTGTGCCCTCAGCATAAATAGCACCTGTCTGTGCCTATTGTGGTGGTTTTGTGCCCTCAGCCTCCTGCAATCAGCTTTACCCCCAAAACTAGACTAGACTCTATACTAAACACTTAAAAAGGGTGTAAAAAGATAAGGAAAAAACACGAATTTGAGTCTTCATCAGGGGGCGAGTAAGGCGCGGCCCTTACCGGCACCGGGGTGAGATAGATGGAGGCAAGAGAGTGCTCCCGGCTAGACCAAACCAGGCTCTGATACCACTGTTGTGGTACAGGCCTAGCTAGGGGGTTCACTACTTGGTTCCCTGCCTCTTGCAGTCTATCTCACTTGCTACTCAAGTAGCTAGACCCAAGGGAGAGCTATTACATGCGATTACAACAAAGAACAGTAAAGAAACGAACTGCGGTTCTTCACAGAAGGAAGATCTTCTCCACGAGGAAGCCTCAGAAGGGAAGACCAAATGGATCTTCAAGGTTCTTCACAGGCTTAAGGCACCAACCTTTAGATCTGCAAAATAGCAAACAAGCCCAGTAAGTATAGAAAGAGAAATAGCCGAAGATCAAAGTGACAAGAAAAGACAGAGAAGAGTCAGATGTGGGAAAAGTGTGTGCGGGGCACGATGGCTTAGATTTTCCCACTGGAGACGGCGACGGCAACTCTGGCGATCAGAAAAGACCCAGACCAGGGAGGAGATAGTGAGATGATTCTACTCGAAGCACGCTCAAACTTTCAATGTCAGAGGACAGCCCAACCGTCTACACTCATAGGCCAACAGGAATCACGGTTAGATTATGACCAGAGAAACCGAGAACAGCGGCAAGAAACACAGATAGAGAGAGAGCTTTCCAGATTAGGATTAGGGATCAGAGAGTGACTTGAGAGAGAGAGAGGAACTCTCTCGAATGTTATAGAGGGTGAGAATGCTTTGGAAAAGATAAACAGATTAAGTGTGTGTTAATAAGGGAGGTGGAACAACACTTTAAGGTTAAGGGTTAAGGGTGAAGGGTAATGGGTTGGGCCGGGTAGAAATAATAAATCACATGGGCCTGGGGGAAGGCCAATTGGGCCAATATCAACATCCATTAGAAGACAGCAAAAATGCAACACAGCTTGAAGATAACAGTGTTAAATATTCACCTTCCGTGAAATGGCCACTGCCACCAAGAATTTTCGTTATGAATGCCTGTTGGATGAAGGAGAATTCAGAAAAGTATTCAAAATGACACTTCAAGCAAGTGGACAGGTATGATCACGTATACAAAGTTGCTTCCTTTCTCTCTTTGCTGCTATGGAAAGAAAATAGAAACTAGAATATGTGTTTGATGTTTTCTTTGACCTGTCCCAATAGATTGTTATTGTTAGGAAACTAGAGAGGAATACACAAGGCCATAATTTTTTTGTTTAAAATAAGATTTCTTTTGTAGCAGGGCATACAAGCACAATCTTCTTGTACATAACAGAGTTTTTGTTAACTAATTTGTTTTCTATTGTGCTAAGGTATATTGAACACAGTCTCCTTGTGCACCACATAGATATTCTCAAGGTAAGTCTTCTTAAGCCTAACTATAAGCATAGCATAAGTATAATTACAATTTTCTTCTTTCTTCTTCTTTTTTGTTTTTTAAATTGTTGCAAGAATTTTTTTTAGCAGCATATTTAGTTTTTTAGGATCTATTATACAACGCTCTTTTTAAATTGTTACAAGAATTTTTTTAGCAGCATATTAGTTAATCGATACTCTTCTAACATTTCATATGATTATCGGTTCAAATGCCTGATAAAATAATAGTAAAATAGTTGGTTGATTTGAGAATCCATAAAATTATAAGCATGCGTCCACAAACGAGACTCACGGCACAATGCACTGTTTACTTGTTTCCTCTCATGGAAGGAACTGACAAAGATCAAGGAATTCATCATTCATTACCCTTATGTATGATGATGCCAAAAAGGAGAAGATGAAAGTTGAAAAACAAATAAGATAGGAATGACGCAAGATGACTGTCTCAAGTCCAATTTTGAATAATGTGAACATAAATCTAAATAATATTCATAAACGTGTGTGATGTAATATCTTATAATTTCAAATGAAAAGAACTTATATGATGTATTTCATGTACTTTGAGATGAAATGAACAAATATAATGTTATTTCTTATAGTTCCAGATAAAATAAAGTTATATCATGTAATTTGTTGATATTTGAAATAAAAATGAACTAATATTAATATTGTAATTTCTTATATCATGTGATCCACGCTTTAGGCACTTCGAGAGAATGTTTAAAATATAATTGTGGTTGTTCTAGTTAGATTTAAGTCCCTACATAGGTGTATGATGAACAATTAAATAAATGGATTAGATAAGGATTCTCCAACTCTATAATTCATTTTTCTCCGTTGTTTCTTCTTTACTCTTTCTTCTTTGTGTTTTCATTTATATTATATGTTTAAGTACTTTAATTAGTTCAAGCACTTTAATCGGTTGTCTAGCTAGCATTTAGAAATTAAGTTCTAGTACTTAGTTAGTTAAATATTAAATATATGTGGATATGATACTCTTGTTCACCGCTACACTATAAACCTCATTGTGTAGTTGCAGTTAGATTAAATAAATGCCGAACATCTATTATTCAAAAATGAAAAAAATTTGAATATTATTTGGACTTAGATTTAAAAAGAAAAGAAAAGAAAAGTCTCATGTTTCCTTGAACAATTTGAACAACTTGAATATTATTAGGACTTATGTTTCTATTTTTGGGATTTATGCTTCCTATAAATTAAAATTGGAACCATTTGAATGTTATTTATATTTATTAAACCGTTCTATTATAAAAAAAATAAAATAATTTGAATATTATTTGAATTTAGGTTTCTTATTTTGAGAATTGAAACAATTTGAATGTTATTTAGAGTTAAGTTGGCATCCTATAATTCAAAATAATATAATTTGAATATTATTTAGATTTATGTTCACATTATTCAAAATTGGAACAATTTGAATTTATTTAGGTCTTTTATTATTAAAAAATAAAACAATTTGAATAAATATTATTTATTTAGATATTCAATTATTTAAAATTAATTAATTTGCATATTCTTAGGAAACCTAAATAAATTCAAATAAAATTTTTTCCAAAATTTTTTAATTTTCTTATCATTTATTATTTAAAAAAAATGGTCAATGTATGTTTAGTGTGCGTGTAGCTAGGGTGACACGTTGTGTTTGTGTGTGTAGTATGAAATTTATCTAAGAATGAAGTTTTTAATTAATTAAAATAAATATAGATTTAAACAAATTAATGAAATAACTTCCTTTCTAATGGATTAATTTGCAATATAATAATACAATTAAACATAACCAATCTTTCTCCTTTCTCTCTCTTCAATTACTGTAGGTCACAATTAAAGCGGTACTTCTTCATCTTCTCCGACTGTATTTCTGCCGACAACCACTTCTCATTTTTTCTGACTGTATTTCCGCCGACAGCCACAACCCTCCATAGGCCACACCCTTTTTCTATTCCCTCGATCATCTCTCACTTCTCACTCTAGTTGATGAGGGTTTGAGGATCACAGCATTGCCCGTAACCCGTTCTTCATCCCCTCCGGCAACCGCAACGACGAAACCATCGCTCATCTGCTTATTGTCTGAAAATTTTCAGATACGCCTCCATCACCCTTCAACTTCCAGAAAAAATTTCATTAAAAAAAAGGATTAGGCGTAATTATACAGATCAAGTCTCTCATCGGCGGAGCTCTCTGCGTCGAGGTGTACAACATACTGATTACTCGGGTGGTACAGTGCCTCCAATGTGCGGTGGAGCATCGGCCCATCTCCGGCGGATCTGAACATCAAGTAGGTGAACCGCGGCGGCAGAGGTTGGTTGGAGATCGGGAAAGGGGTTCAGCCTTGACTCGGCGAAAACGGAGACGGCGGCGGAGATAGAGTTGGAAGTGACGGTGGTTGTGGCGTAAATAGATTTGCAGATGAAGAAGATTTGCAGATTTGCAGATGAAGAAGAAGAAGCAGATTTGCAGATGAAGAAGAAAAAGCAGATTTGCAGATGAACAATTTAATTTACCTTCACCACCCTGCTGTACTACTTTACCCAAGTGGGGACATTTTAACTCAATCCAACGACAGTAACAATGGTGCCGATTTTAGTTTTTTTTTTTAAACCTTGCCACATGTCACGCATCTAGTGATGGTATGCAGTGCACATGGTTCTAACAACGAGTGAATCATCAAAGGAGGACCAACGATACATGATATATATATGTGTGCGTGTGTGTGTGTGTGTGATTTTTTTTATCCTTTAACCCCAAAAAATCTAAAACTCTATCATTGCCTTCTATACTATAGCCTTATATCCATTTTCATATAACTTAAAAAAGCGAAACGCTAGAGAAAATATCAAAAATCATAGAATTATAGCCCCCCGTTTCATCCCCATCTTTTTATAACTAGTAAAATCTAGATAATATACAAAAAGATCTCCCCTTTTTAAATATTCGACAATATAAAAATATTTAATTATGTGTGTTAATATTTTTGGCTCTTCTCTGAGAGATAAGTGTAACACAAATTTTTGTATTTAATTTAATAAAACACAAAACAGTGTACAAATAAAATATTTTCGAATCAAGTTTGTATTTTCGGATCCAATCTCTATTTCTCCTCTGATTAATCACCCTATGAACGATCTTTAAACAGTATTCGAAGTTTTTGGGGAAGATTTATTTCCTCGATCTTCTTTGACTTGGTTTTTGATTTTTGACAACGTTAATTCGGAGGGTCGATGCCTTGTTTCCGGATCAAATGCCGATCTTTTGGGTTGAATTAGGTGTGGAACACTTTACTGTCTTGCTGGTGGATCAAACGCCGTCTTCGAGATGATTTTGGTGAAGAACGCCGTTGAATACCGCTTGAATTTGGGGCAGAACGTTTTAAACCGTCTCGCTTGTGGATCAAACGCCGTCTTCGGGATGACTTTGGTGAAGAACGCCTTTGAATGCCGCAAGAACGCCTCGAATATCTGAGAGAACTTCACTTGTGGAACTTCTTCTTCAAATTCTTGAACTCTTCAAATGAATTCTGGTGTGTTTTTGAACTGATATGAAGGCCCCTATTTATAGTTGCAGGGAGAGAAAAATAGGGCTGACGTAGCGCGATTTGATTGGTTCCTCAATATTTTGGACTTATCTCTATCAAATCCTTGATTTCTGCACAGATTTGACACGTGTCGACTCCTGATTGGTCGAGATTATCCATATATTTAAATATCAACATTTATTTATTTAATTTAGGAATTAATTCATGTAAATCCCCAAAATATAAATAAATGATAAACTTTGATGTTTAAATATTTATCTCCAAATATTAAATATCAATATCTATTTATTTCATTTAGGAATTAATTTAATTAAATTCCTAAAATATAAATAAATGATATAATTTGATATTTAATTATTTATATGGCATAATTTAATTTAGCCATTAAAATTTATCCGTCTACAAATGCCCCCTTGAGACTTGTTCATGAACAATGTATCTTGGAAATGAATTAGTCTCTAGATTTGAGATTTATTAGATAGTTTTAACTCGTATCAAGGAGCATTCATTTTTTTAAAAAAAATTTGCTAGATAGTTTTAACTCGTATCAAGGAGTCTTCATTTTGAGACTTGAATTTATAAACATTTTATACTCGTGTCCATGAGTTCTTGAATTAGCATTTATCCTTTAGCAATATTTTGAGGAATTTATTTGTGACCTCAAATCAGCTTGGCATTTGATTTTCACGAGAGCATAATAGTCATTGGGCCTCTAAATCATCAATTAATCAATTTGGCCACTATGGCCGAAAGAATGATTAAATGGGCCATTTTCCAACGATTTTGATTTTCCAAGTAAGCCCATGGCTATCTAATTCACTTATTTTCCATCCCAATTTAAAACCAACCATGGTGCAAAATTTTGAAATCATCTTCCCACATCCGCAATGCTTTCAGAATAGTTCAAAACATATAGAATTCTAGTGACACAAGAACTCTGCCGACATTGGTTTCAAGTAATGATCAAATCTTTTTGAGATAATCATAATTTGATTTCCCAATATTTGAATTTGCTTCATTTACTGATTGAAGAGTTCCTATGGGAATTAGGATTCTTCTTAATTGCACACCAAGCAGGGACAAAAGTAATTTTAGTCGACTATGGATAACTTTCCTTTGGCAACCGATTAGCTAATAAAAATATCATCCCTATCCAATAGCTTTGTATCTTCATGCGGAAAGGATTTGAGCAGCTCCCTTTGCCACTAAAACACTTCACAAAATCCTATATATAGCTGGCTCCATTAATAATTTGCTGCACTCCAACCGTAAGCAGCTCTCGGAAAATACACAGATCAGTTTCACATATATTCTTCCTGCGCCGACTCCAAATTTTGAACGACAGATACCACAGTTTTTTTTAATTATCCAGTTACACATGGCATGCATCGGCGACTTTCTAGGAGATTATGCGCGTAAACATCTGTTTATCCATGTATTTGATACTTTTATGCCATCTTCTTCAACTTGCTAAAAATAAATCCGTATAATTGATCCCGTAGCATGCTTCTGACACTTTTGCATGTGTGTCTAAATTCAAGAGTTTGGATTTATTTTATCATGCTTATGATGATTATTTAGCCATCATATGGTATTTCTTTTATTTTTAGAATATGTGGCATATTACTTATTGAGTGCGAATATTTAACTTTATCGCCCCACTATCTGTTTTGCTTGTTTACTAACATAAGAACACTTATAATCCAATTTCATCCAACAGTCGAGCTATAGAATCCACCTTTTTTTCCAGCATCCCTGCTAATTGCTTTTCTCAATTATATGATTCGGCCTTTTTTTTTATAGCTTCAAGACCTATCCTTGCATGCGTAACACATATCTGTACGTCTCATTTTTTGGCAAGAATTTGTAAGATTCTTCTAGACCCCAATCGGCAGATTCAAACTTTAGTCAAGAGGTTTTAAATCAAGAGGTGAGTTCTCTAGAGAATGATCCATTTTGATTTTGATCAAAAGGTGATTTCTCTAGAAAATGATCCATCTGTGATTCCAACCAAGACATCGACTTTACTCAAAAAGCTTCAAATCAAGAGGTGAGTTCTCTAGAAAATGATCCATTTTGATTTCGATCGAAAGGTGATTTTTCTAGAGAACAATCCATCTTTGATTTTGACCAAACTTCAATTCTGATCAAGCTGCTATAAATCAAGAGGTGCGTCCTCTAAGAGAATGATCCATTTTTTATTTCGATCAAAAGGTGATTTCTCTAGAGAACAATCCATCTTGGATTTTGACAAGACTTCAACTTTGACCAGGGGACTGCAAACCAAGAGATATAATTTTCTTGGTGTTATGGATGCATGTGTTTTGAAAGAAGCTTGTTTTCATGTTGACTCCTTTTATCTCTATGTACATGTGTATATTTGTTTCATGCCCCTTTTCTTTTTTTATTGCAGTTCCAACATGGTTTTCTTCAAAGATATCACTTTCTCCGGAAGAAGACATTTGGTGATTTTGGATCATGAAGATCAGCGGACTCAGGATGGGACACTTCGAAGGGTTCATGAACCTCTTACCAGCAAGTTCGCAAACGCTTGGCCTAAGCTTACCAATCCTGTTCATCAGAAGGGGTGGTCATGCCAGATTGAAGTGTCCAAGACACCTACAGTGTGGACTTTGCAATCTACTCACCATCGTTTGATAAATGACACCAACATATTGCCGACTCTGAGATATCGTCTTGCTACTGAGAATATCAAGTGGGGGAATGACGTAGAATTTGTCAGAGAATGCCGCTATTTCAGTGGATACTGGGAATGGAGTGAAGATATCCTTAGTCGATGTGTCGATGATCTTCGGAAGGCTGGGATTTATGATGCTGTCTTTGCCTCTCTTTTTACGTACGATCGAAACACCGAGATTGTCAAAGCATTTTCTGAAGCTTAGTGTCCAAAAACAAACACTTTGTTAACCTCAGTAGGCGAGATGTCCATCTCCTTATGGGATGTGCATGTGCTATCCGGACTCCCGATGAATGAAGGACTTTATGATGAAGTGATACCTTCTACGAAGGAACTTACCGGTGCCGACCAAGATAACAAACTATATGTTCCTGCTAGCTGCAAACATCTTTTCCATGCTTATCACCTTCTTCGAGGCCAGTCTTCTTCAGTTTCTATTGAGGAATGGATAAAATTTTGGTCGAAGAACAAGAAAAAGTATCAAAGGCCTCCTCCACGTAAAGAAAAGAAGACGGTGCGTTCTAAGTCAACTCATAATCCTACTGGCAAGATCGAAGTTCATCAGCCGTGGACTGCTGCGGAAAAGGTCTCATTTGAGAAACTTGAAGTGAAGGACAAGCATATGCACCAAACGTATCTAGCTGCTTATCTTGCTTGTTGGCTATGCAACTTTGTTCTTCCAGAAGGTGATGCTTGTTCAATTCGTCCGGAGACATTTAAAATGGCGAGGATGATGGCATTTCGAAAAGAAATAGCCCTTACTGTACCAGTTTTGGCGAGTATTTATAAAGGTTTAAACGACCTTTCATCTTCTCCAGAGCCTATTTGTGTCCAGGAAGCATTCCCGATCCACTTTGTTTATAGTTGGTTGGGACATTACTTCAAAACTCATTTTCCTCTTATCCTACAAGTGCAAACTCCCCGAATGATCAACTATTCAGGCGAGGGAGGGGCGATATATTATGATCCTGCTCAGGCTCGTGCTCGACTCCGAAATTGGGATCAGATTTCTTGGAATTATATGATGCTTCCCAAGACTAAGGCTCATAATATCTGGTATACTGATGACGGTAAAGCGCCAGAATCCCATCAGTGCTTCTTTATGGCTATCCGCTCTAATTACATGACGAAGAGGCTTGGTGATAGTTTTATCATTGAACCTTACAGCCCGCATCGATTCAGCCGCCAATTTGGGTATTACAAGGTTTTACCTGGAGTTCTTGATCCAGATATTCGAGATGCTTCCTTAGACGTGGGTCTTAAATACTGGCGACTTTGCTTGTTAGATGATTCTACATCACGTGCTTGTTTTCTAAGTCGAACTTTAAGTGCAAAGAATCTTTCGAGCACGAGCCTGAGCAGGATCATAATATATCGCCCCTCCCTCGCCTGAATAGTTGATCATTCGGGGAGTTTGCACTTGTAGGCTAAGAGGAAAATGAGTTTTGAAGTAATGTCCCAACCAGCTATAAACAAAGTGGATCGGGAATGCTTCCTAGACACAAATAGGCTCTGGAAAAGATGAAAGGTCGTTTAAACCTCTATAAACACTCGCCAAAACTGGTACAGTAAGGGCTCTGTTAGATGATTCTACATCACGTGCTTGTTTTCCAAGTCGAACTTTAAGTGCAAAGAATCTTTCATCCAAGGATTATAAAGATTGGTGGGATTTAGTATACAAAAACTCTTACCAAGAGGATGTCACTACCCTGATTCATCCCCAAATGGAGGTTGTTATGATTCAGCCCCAAACGGATGTTGTTGAAGGCCAAACACAAGCTGACAAGGTTGATTCTCTTTCTGAAAAGAGAAAAACACATTTGAACACTGGTGATGACTCTGTCAGCAGCAATGCCGAGCGTCATTGGAAGAGACAGAAAAGGCATGAACAACCTATTGAACAACATGTTGAGAGCGGTCCTGCTGCTGTAGCTGGAGATGAGGTTTTCTTTCTTCTTTATCATTTGGTATATTTTAGCATTCCATATTGCCTCGATTTTTACCCATCCTTTTTTCAGGTGACCAAAGAGTGTGTTGGAGGTCATGATTTGGAAGACAATCAGGATTCAGCTAAGCGTAGACCATCTCCAGATAAGCCGACTAAGATCAGACCGACACCTCATCTTGGCGATGTTTCTGAGTTTAATGGCCAGGCTCTTTATGATTCCCATCGTAAGATATTTCTCACAGGTTTCTGGGGTGATCTTAAAAGAAAGATACTGAAGACTCCGGCTGAGTTCATATCATCCATTAAAGAAGATGTTCTTAGTGGGGTTTCAAGTATACAAAATCTTTCCTCTGATTTTGACTTGTCTTATTTGAAGAATAGCTTAACTACTCTTTTCTCCCAAGCTGCTGCTTATGATGAGGCAAGATTGGCATCCTTTGAATCTGCAGAGGTCTCTTCACAACGTTTGAAAGAAGTCAAGCAAAGTATTCGTGACGCCAAGGCCAAAAAGAAGGACGATGCCAATCAAATTAAATCCTTGAAAGATGAATTGACCGAGTTGGAGAAACAGAAAGAGCACCTATCCAATTCTTTAAAAGAGCGTCAGGCTTCGCAAAAGGCTCTCCGGAACAAGATTAAAGAACTTGAGGGTGAGCTTGCTGAGCAGAAAAACAACTTTGGAGTGGAAGCGGCTAAAAATGTGGATAATTTGAGATCTCTTTTGGAGTCTGCCAGAGCGGCTTTAGAAGACCAGAACCCTTTTGCTTAGTTCTTGTCTAGTTTCGTGCATTTTTGTCGCACTTTCATCCTTTTTTTTTGAATGACACTGTTATGCAATTCATTTAAATCAATGCATTGATTCTTTTCCGCTTTTAAGAATTTATGATCTTCCAACTGAAATGGCAAACACAAATCATGACTGAACTTAGAAATTATCTAAGCTGCCTACGTACCCTTTTGAAAGGGATCAAGTCAATACGTAGTTCAAACGATCAATTTGTATTTTGATTTCGGGGGGTGCCGTACACAGTTTATACTCATGCGGGCCAGGAGTGAATATTCTTTAACCACTATAGACAAAGTGGGTGTTTTATATTTTAACCACATAGAACACATTTGGTGGGATAAATAATAGTTTAACCACATAAATTTAACTTATGGTGGGATAAATAATAGTTTAACCACATAAATTTAACTTTTGGTGGGAACGCTAGCAGTTTAGCCACGTGTACATTCTTTGGTGGTTACCGTACGCAGTTTATACTCATGCGGGCCAGGAGTTGCCTTCATATCTTCTTCTTTCAAGGATAATAACGCTTCAAGAACTTTCCATTTATCGGGCCAATTCTTACGTTATCTTCATAGATCAATTTGTAGGCACCATTTGTGTAGACTTCTTTAACAACATATGGACCATCCCATCTTGACACAAATTTATTTCCGACACGATGAGTGGTGATAATTGGTCTTCTCACAGTAAGGACCAGATCTCCAACTTGGAAAGAACGTGATCGTACTTTTTTATTGAAAGCTTTTGAGAGCCGAGCTTGATAGCATTCCAACCTTTGTTGTGCCTCCAATCGCTTTTCATCCAAAGATTCCAACTCTTGAAGACGTAAGTGTGCATTTTCTTCTTCAGTTAATCCTTCTTGGATAGCAATTCTGAGAGATGGAATTTGTTGCTCAAGCGGGATGATAGCTTCTACTCCATATACCAGTGAATAGGGAGTTGTTTGTGTAAGCGTCCTGTGAGTTGTTCTGTACGCCCATAATGCTTCACCAATTCGCTCATGCCAATCACATTTTGATTTTGCAACTACCTTCTTCAACAAGTTGCACAACGTCTTGTTAAAAGCTTCAGCTAGTCCATTTGCAGCTGCATTATATATGGAGGATTTTCTTTGCTTGAAATTGAATTTCTCGCAGAGTTTATCTATCAAAGCATTACTAAAGGGCTTCCCATTATCAGTGATGATGTATCGAGGACCCCGTAGCGATAGATAATATTGGACTTGATGAAGTCGGCCACATTCTCCTTCTTCACTTCTTTTAAAGGTACCGCTTCAGCCCACTTTGAGAAATAATCTGTTGCAGCCAAGATGTATAAGTGCCCTCCAGAAGATTTTGTCATTGGCCCTACAACATCCATGCCCCAAGCATCAAAAGGCCAAGAAGCAACTGTTGGATGTAATGGCTCGGGTGGTTGATGGATAAGGTTTGCATGGAATTGACAAGGTTGACATCTTTGTGCATAATCCAAGCAATCTTTCACCATGGTCGGCCAGTAGTAGCCCATTCTCTTAATTCAAAAGTGCAGTTTTGGGCCGGATTGGTGAGCACCACAAACACCGGAATGTGCTTCTTCCATTGCTTTTGCAGCTTCTTCATCACTTAAACATCTCAAAAAGATACCATCAAAAGATCGTCTATACAGTGTGCCTTTGAAGTATATGAAGCGAGCAGCACGACAGCGAACATCGATTCTTCAATGTGGATCATCTGGTAACCTTTCATACTTCAAGTAATCAACAAACACTTGTCTCAAGTCTTCTTGTTCAATTTCAAACACTTCCACGACATCATTCTCATCTTCTTCACAATCTTCATCTTCGAAGATAGGTGGTATAACCCAACTCTTACAAATGGGTATGTGAATCTTACTGTCAGGCATGGCTATCGTAGATGTAAGCTTAGCCAATGCGTCTGCTTGTCTATTTTCTTTTCTTGGCACATGTTCAATTTCCACATTCCCAAGCCATCCAATCATTCGTTGGGCATACTTGACGTATGGTAGTAACTCAGGCTTCTTTACTTCATATTCTCCGTTGATTTGATTGATCACCAACTTAGAATCTCCATACACTTTTATGTGGAACCTCTTCGTATCTACTGACATTTCCAATCCGAGGATGAGCGCTTGATACTCAGCTACATTATTAGAGCAATTCTTTGTCAAGGTGAAGGAATAAGATAGTACTTCTCCATCAGGTGTTACGAACACAACTCCGGCACCAACTCCTTCTTTATGGGATGCACCATCAAAATACATAAGCCAAGGGGGAGAGATTTCAACTGCAAGTGCATCTTCATCTGGGAGATCGTCAGTGAGTTCCCACTCGGCGGGGATTGGATGATCAGCTAGAAAATCCGCCAGAACTTGTCCCTTCACAGACTTTTGAGGAACGTATGTGATCTCAAACTGTTGCAGTTGAAGATACCACCGTGCAAGCCTATCTGACAGAACGGGTCTCGACATTACATACTTCAAGGGATTTGCTTTAGAGATGAGGCGGACAGTATGAACTTGGAAGTAATGTTTTAATTTCTGGATGGAGAATATCAAAGCTAAACATAACTTCTCAATTGGAGAGTACTTCAATTCATTTGGCGTCATCATTCTACTGAGATAGTATAGAGCACTCTCTTTGTCATTCTCATTTTTTTGGGCTAGTAATGCCCCCATGGATCTCTCTTGAGCAGCGACGTATAAAATCAACGGGCGACCTGTCACTGGTGCCACCAACACGGGAGATTTTATAAGATAGTCTTTAATGCTTTTAAAAGCATTACTGCACGACTCATCACATTTGAATGGCACACCCTTTTTCATGATCCGGCTGAATGGTTGACACCGACCAGCTAGATTTGACATAAACCTTCGGAGATATGCCAACTTTCCTTGTAGACTCTTTAACTCATGAAGGTTACGAAGCTCGGACATCTTCATTATTGCGTCAATCTTGGCTTGTTCAATTTCTATTCCTTGGTGACGTACAATGAAACCAAGGAATTTTCCAGACTTTACACCAAATGCGCATTTTAGGGGATTCATCTTTAGTTGATACTTTCTAAGTCGCTCAAAGATCATCTTTAAGTCTCCCAAATGATCACTTCGTCGTCTTGACTTTACCACCACATCATCTACATAACATTCAATGTTTTTGTGGAGTATATCATCGAATATCTTCTGCATAGCCCTTTGATAAGTAGCACCAGCATTCTTCAATCCAAATGGCATGACTGTGTAGCAGTATATCCCTTTAGGGGTACGAAATGCTGTGAGCTCTTCATCTTCTGGAGACATACGAATTTTGTTATAACCAGAAGATCCATCCATGAAAGACAGTGCTTCATGTCCAGTGGTAGCATCGATCATTAGTTCGGCGATCGGTAATGAAAAGTCGTCTTTTGGGCATGCTTCATTTAAATCTCTGAAATCAACACAAACTCGAATTTGCCCATTTTTCTTTCTCACAGGGACGATGCTGGATATCCAAGTCAGATATTTAACTTCTCTGATGAATCCAACTTCAATGAGTTTGTTTACTTCAGCTTCAATGAGTGGGATCAAGTCTGGACGAAACCACCATTGGGCTTGCTTGACAGGCCGTATCTCCTTCTTCACTACTAGATGATGTACAACTATCTTTGGATTTAATCCAGACATATCTTTGTATGACCAAGCGAATACATCTTTGAACTCTTTTAGTAGTTCAATATATGAGCGTTCTTCATCAGCAGTCAAAAGTGCACTTATGTAGGTGGGCTTTGGGTCATTTTCATCGCCCAAATTAATTTCTTTCAATTTGTCGATAGTGGACTTGACACCTTCTTCGAACTGAGGAGGGGCTATCTCTGCATCTTCCTCTTCGATAGTCACTTCTTCACTTGAGGTAATGTGATGTGATGAGGTAATCTCTTCATTCATTTCTTCGGGACTTTTGAACTCTATGCATTTTCTCATTGTTCCGTCCCTTCGTCTCACCCAAATTATGTGTGCCACATTATTTGTCTTGATCACACCCCTTCTAACCAGGCGGGAGATGTCTCGATGCAACTGGTTTTGAACATCACGAGGGACCGCGTTCTGAACACCACTGGCAGCATAGTAAGATGAAGCTACACTTTCTCTGTCGCCTTCCTCTTCAATGTGTTGTGTAAAGATGGCAGTCTTCATCTTGGCTTTCAGTTCTCTTCCACATGACACAGTTAATGTAGTGCATCTCTTCATACGGGAAGGGATCAAACTCCTCACCTTTTGAGTTACTCAAGGCTTATAAAATCCATCTGATCTTTTAACTTTTGTGATCTTGCTGCTACATTTTCTACCAAGCCTCTTAAGGACAGACACCCTCGGAGACTTACCAAGTCTCTTGAAAACAGATGTTCTTAGAGTTTTCTTTTCGTATTTGCCAACTGCATCTTCTGTTGACGAAAATTCTCCTTCAAAGACATGGTTTGTTGTAGCCCTTTTGATGGTGATGCGAACGGGATTTTGTGGAACGAATCCCAAACCTGCCTTAGTGCTTGGAACATCATGGCCGTTCTTCTTCAACATTCTTTGTGTGGCATTTAGTCCATAGTTCTGTTGATCTACAACTTTTGGATGGGACTTCATCACAAGGCTTTCTTGCGGACTATATCCAGCTTTAACAAGAAGTTTAAATGCTTTTGGGCCGAAATGCTGAGTGGCATCACCATTAATACTTTCTCCATGTTCAATAACACCGCCTTGTGTTGGTCGAACGAATCCTTTGAGTGGTGGTGGGATAGGTATCTTTGCATCAATTTTGGTGAGAGGCATGGTAAGTCTTTCCAGCGATTCTGTTCCAGATGCTTCTTTCTTAATCTTTTGGCCACTTCCAAGTTTTTTCTGATGAACTTCTGCCCCCTTTGTTGCCTTTGTGTTAGATAAATAGTATTTTGAGTCAGCAAAGTATGATTCAGCTTCCGTAAAAGGCTTGTGGTCGCCAACTACTGTCTTTACAACTCCATCTCGATAATACTTGAAGCATTGATGCCATGTTGAGGGGATAACTCCATTCTCATGTAGCCATGGTCGTCCAAGGAGCATGTTATATGAAGTTTTGGCATCAATCACATGGAACATTGCGGTTGATTGCATATCATCCATTAGTAAATCCAACCTTATGGCACCAAGAGCTCTTTGTCCTTCATGGTTGAATCCTTGAATCATCAACCGGCTACCTGAAAGATCCTCCGTAGAAATTTCCAATTCTTTCAATGTTCTCAAAGGCAAGATATTTACTGCAGATCCTCCATCAATAAGTATTCTATTGACTCTTTTTTCACATGCATAGCCATTCATGAGCAAAGGCCTATTGTGAGGATCAGATCCAAGATGCAAATCTTCATCGGTGAATGTTATTGCAGATATGCAGTCATTATCAGCCACATGATTCTCTTGCTTATCATCTTCTTCATCATTCACAACATTACTAGACTCAGTGATGATAATATTTGCAGTGGATCATCTTCTTCAAGTGATATTTTCCCTTGATGAGCTAGTTGCATGATCCTTTCACCGAGCGAACAAACTGTTTGACCAAATAATCTCCATAGGTTCTGGCATTATTGCATGTTTCAACAAAATGGGCTACATGCTGTCTTGGATTGCCCTTTCCATCGAACTGTTGAAAATTTGGGGGTTGATAACCTACAGGCATCTTCAAGCTATCGATCCTTCGAGTGTAAGGCATAGAATAGACCGCCATTGACTTAGAACTTTCACCGAACCTATCTTTTATGGTTCCTTCAATGAACTCCTTGAGTTGGTTGATTGGAATAGAACCATCAATTGAAACATTCAACTCTTTAGTAGATGATTTTGCATCATCATTCATTTCCGGCTTCTCAGGTATTTCGTCGCCATTATTTTCACCATTTTCTTCATGATTCTCTTGACTTATGACTTCTTTCCCTTTCAAGAGCCTCGCAATTTGGTCGTCTTGCCTTCTTATATGGGCACACATTTGCTCCATCATCTTTGTCAAATTTGCAATTTGTTCATCAGTAGTCGATCCATCTGCCATCATGACAGACTCCTCAAGTGGGTAACTTGCAGATGAATGAGTGTTCGATGGTGCAGCACCAGTCTCTCCTTCATCACTTTTCTTATTCTTGTCAACAAGCTGTAGTTCCTTTTCTGCAGGATTAATTGACTGAGCAGTCTCTCTTGCTTGTTTAGCCATTTTCCGTGTAATGACACCGACACTCTTTAAAGAGCTATCTGGAACAGCCGTGGATGAAATTTTTGTTTTCATCGCACTCTTTTCAGTAGTTGAGGTTTTTGAAGTAGGTGCAGTTGAAGATTTTGTTTTCATTGCACTACTTTGAGCAAACATCGTTCACGAATTTGGTAGAGTAAAAAGATGAGAGGTAGAGATGGTCCCACCGGGCGTGCCAAAATTTGTAACACAAATTTTTGTATTTAATTTAATAAAACACAAAACAGTGTACAAATAAAATATTTTCGAATCAAGTTTGTATTTTCGGATCCAATCTCTATTTCTCCTCTGATTAATCACCCTATGAACGATCTTTAAACAGTATTCGAAGTTTTTGGGGAAGATTTATTTCCTCGATCTTCTTTGACTTGGTTTTTTATTTTTGACAACGTTAATTCGGAGGGTCGATGCCTTGTTTCCGGATCAAACGCCGATCTTTTGGGTTGAATTAGGTGTGGAACACTTTACTGTCTTGCTGGTGGATCAAACGCCGTCTTCGAGATGACTTTGGTGAAGAACGCCGTTGAATACCGCTTGAATTTGGGGCAGAACGTTTTAAACCGTCTCGCTTGTGGATCAAACGCCGTCTTCGGGATGACTTTGGTGAAGAACGCCTTTGAATGCCGCAAGAACGCCTCGAATATCTGAGAGAACTTCACTTGTGGAACTTCTTCTTCAAATTCTTGAACTCTTCAAATGAATTCTGGTGTGTTTTTGAACTGATATGGTGGCCCCTATTTATAGTTGCAGGGAGAGAAAAATAGGGCTGACGTGGCGCGATTTGATTGGTTCCTCAATATTTTGGACTTATCTCTATCAAATCCTTGATTTCTGCACAGATTTGACACGTGTCGACTCCTGATTGGTCGAGATTATCCATATATTTAAATATCAACATTTATTTATTTAATTTAGGAATTAATTCATGTAAATCCCCAAAATATAAATAAATGATAAACTTTGATGTTTAAATATTTATCTCCAAATATTAAATATCAATATCTATTTATTTCATTTAGGAATTAATTTAATTAAATTCCTAAAATTTAAATAAATAATATAATTTGATATTTAATTATTTATATGGCATAATTTAATTTAGCCATTAAAATTTATCTGTCTACAATAAGCTTGGCATTGAATTTTAAGAAAATAGGAATGATGAGCTTACACTGTTGAGGAGTTAAGAGAGTACGGAATTTTAGATAAATTAGGCGTAACACTACTATCATCATTTATCTCATAAAAAACAATACCGTCAATTTTCTAAGAACAAATAGTTGATGAACAAAAAATAAATTCAATACAATTTTAAAAAAAAAACACAAACTTATCATGATAAATAATTGATGTAGTTGGGGAAGAACACCGACAAATTATTGTTGCAAATCGATGACTAAATCTTGTTATTTCTATCTTTTTTCTTTTTAGTTATGAACTTGTAGGGGCTACGATTTTTAGTTTTCTCTGAATGTTATTTTGCTTTTTTCCCTATTCGTTTTCTAGCTTACGTTAATAAAAAAATGGGAATAAAAAATTGGAAGTTGGCTATGATTTTAAGATTTTTGGTAGGCTAGATTTTATGATTTTTGATATGTTTCTCTAGGGTTTTTTTATTTTTTTTGACATTTGTGTGGATTTCTCTTTAATTTTTTTTTGTTTATGGAACTGTGGAATTTAATTTTACAAGCATGAAATAAATTTAGAATTTAAAAATATTATGATTTTTTTTGGCAATTCTAAACACAGTCTCCAATTTTCTCATTATAACCCCTAAAATTAAATTAAATATAAACATAATTAAAATTCTCAAATTTTACCCAAAATTCCAAGCATCGTATAGCCCCAATTCAACTTAATGCTTGCTGCTATCTGCAATCTAAATATTTTTCTTGTTCATTTATTCAGCAAAGACTACTTCAGTTTTGTACTAATCCTCTATAAATATTGTAGCACAAAATCTGGTAAACAAGCGTATTCATGTGGGTTGCCATCATTTGTTTTTATTTTTTTATGTTTTATTTATTTATTTCGTTCTTCTTTGCGAATTTAGTTCCATTGATATTAAGTGAGCGAGGAGGGAAGAGAGACGATGTTAAATAGTTTTGGAATTAATATAAACTAAAGCTATGAATTTTCTTGCTTTTTTTGTAATCGTGCATAATCAATTTTTTATTGTTTAATGGATATTAAAATAAAGTTGATAAAGAATAAACACATGTTTCATAAAGTTAAATGTATGGGAAATTAATCCACAAGATATTCTAAATAGAGTGATGCTATTCGGCCACACTATGGCCAGTCATAATTTCATAATTATGGTATGTTTTCATTATATGGTAAGTTTTGAATTAAATCCTTAATTAATGATTAATGATGTTTTACTATTATATCCTTCATATTTATTTTAGAAATATTTGACAGGTGTAATTTAAACATTCAAATGATCCACGAAATCTTATTAAAATATGTGTGGATCCTAGATAATATTTTATCAATTGAAATATTTTTTGCCGAAAATTTTTCTTTGATTTGTCATCCAAATATATATATATATATATATATATATAATATTTTGCTGAAAATCTGTCATCCAAATTCGTCTTTGATTTGTCATCCAAATTTATCTTTGAAATACACACACACACACACACACACACACACACACATATATATATAATTCAAATTTTATGGTATTAATACACATACTAAACTATAAAATATTATGGTTTATATATATATATATATATATATATAATAATTACATGAAGTCTTTAAATAATATATAAATGAATAATGAAATTACATGAAATTTTCAAATAAATAAATAAATAAATTATTGAATATAAATTTGTTGAAGTAGAAAATATTTTTTTAACATGAATGTAATCCTTAAATTAGTTTTGTGTGTAATATACTTTAACATTTAGCAACTTTAAATAATGTGTATTAATATTATTGTAGAATACTTTATGATATATATATAAATTTATATATATTATTCTAATCTATAGTTTATGTGTATTCCGTCACATTGAAGAATGGTTCAGGTCCATCGAAATTGGTCCTTCCGTTACGTTTACCATTTTTGGTCCCACACGTTAAAACTAACAATTTTTTAGATTTGTCAATTACAAAATGTGTGGGTGAACATACTTGACACTTTTAGTTACCTTTTGACATTTAATATGTGCGGTTAAAACATTTTGATCCCTATGTTTGTTTTGCCTCTAATGGTTTTTTAATGCTAATTATCTTCATATTTATCATATTTGATGATCAAATTTCAAAATATTTTTATCAAGGATATTCAAATTTTATCATTTTCCTTTTCTTAAATATTTTGTCTTGTAAAAATTGGATTTTTAGTTTTGTAATTATCATTCATAAAAATAAACAATAGGCGTGGTAGTATAAAAAACATAAAACAAAACAAAACAAAACAAAGCTTTGATCATTTCTTTTAAAATTGTTAATTTAACAAAACAAAAAAAAAACATAAAATAAAATATAAAAAAAAAATATTTTTTCAAATTTTACCCATTTCTTTTAAAATTGTCAATTTAACCATATATTAATTAATTGAGTAAAATTATGACCAATTTATTGCTTTGATCAAAATGAAGTAAATTTTTGTAACAATATTTAGGCAAGAATGCAAGATCAACAAAACATTAATTATGTTACTAACATTTAATTTTTTTATTTTTATTGTAATCTAATTAATAATAATTATAAACTATTTTGACTAACAACACCAATAGTTATTATTTGTAATTAATAATTAATATTTATTAATTATAATTTATTTTATCTATTTACTAACAAAATGAATCAAGAAAAAATATCTAGTAAAATTGTCTTTTTAGTTTTGAAATTATCTATACATGAAAATAAATAATAGGCCTAATAGTATAAAACAAAACAAAATAAAACAAAGGTTTGTATTTTTATTTTATTTTTTGAATTTTACCTATTCATTTTAATATTGTCAATTTAATCATGTATTAGTCAATTGAGTAAAATTAAGCATAAATAATTGTTTTGATGAAAATTAAGTAATTAAATTTTTATGACATTTTTAGGCAAGATCAACAAAACATTAACTATGCCATTACTAATTAATATTTATCTTATTAATTAATTATTTTATCGATTTTGGAGCCATTTTCAGATTTTGGGACCATTTGCGGATTCGGTTGTATCCAGTTGGACCAAAAATGAAATTTACTCTCACATACAACTCACGTGGAGGGCCCCCGTCTACATTTGACGGCCCTGTTAAAAAAATGGGACTAAATTTGAGAATTTTAATCGAACAGGACTACATTTGATGTCAAAATTCTTATAAGGACCATTTTAGAAAATTTTGGGACCATTTGCGGATTCAGGTGTGCCCGGTGGGACCACAACTGAAATTAATTCTAATTAGAATTACATATAATTATTAATAATTATAGTATAAAAATATAAAATTTATCATGTCAATAATTTAATGTTTTTAATTTCATTATTCATTTATATATTTTTAACGACTTCATGTAATTATTATATATATATATATATACCATAAAGTTTTATAGTTTAGTATGTGTATTAATACCATAAAATTTGAATGACGTGCCAATGCAAAGAAAATCGACCATGCATGCCATCCATACCGATCGATTTCATAAAACAAAAGGTTTACTGTACGTGCATGTGTCATGTGTATGTATTATATATATGTATATGTGTGTATAGTATAGAGATCAAATGAGAACAAGATTCATATGTAAGAAATAGGAACGGATCTGGATCGTTGATTCAATTATTTTAGAAGGCCGAGATTGATTTGGAAAAATGGGGTCAAAAATGCAAATTTTTAACAATTAGTTTTAAGTAAGGTTATAGATGTAATTTTATTTATATTCCATATCAGTTACCATAAATTGTGGGATTGGATATATGTTAAGTTATGCAGTTATATTTGGACAGTTATTTTCATAATATTTCTTCCGTTTTTTTTTTCAATCGGCGATTCCGAGGAGGCGATTCTTCACTATTCTCTTATTCAAGTTTCATCGTTCAGTTAGTTTTTTATTCAAGTTTCATCGTTCAATCTGTTCGCTTATTCAAGTTTAATCATTCAACAAGAAATATACACAAAGTTGTTCAATCAGTTTCTGCCGCCGTACATGGAGAATACAGGTTTTTATTTAGAAAATATTTCGTATATATTTGTTGCAGTTGTTTTGATCTTACAGTTCATATGGTATTATGGTTTTCTTAATTATGAGTGTAGATTTTTCTTTCAGAAAAGCATATTTGGATGGCTATGTTATAGTATATTATTTGCTAGCATGTCATATGTTGGTTGCTAACATGTAAGATAAATTGGTTGTTAGCATGGGTAATTATATATATATATTGTTGTGTGGATCAGACTGTATAAGTAATTGATAATTATGAATTGTCAGTTTGTTTGTAGGAAGCATGTTCAGGTTGCTGTTAACTATTATACATTATACTAACGTGCAATATAACTTTTGACAACATACATGACTTGATATGATGGATTATATATACCAGTTCTATATTTGCTGAAATATTAGCTAAGACACATACATTATTTTGCTAATTATACGACAATATTTTGCTAATATTAATTGCAATCACAGACCCCATCTCACGTTATCAAATTTGAGTTAGCATATATTCTACAGTATGATATCAGATGTATATAAACATGTTAGCGAATTTTATAAGATTATGGTTTACTGTAACTTTTGTTTTCTGGTTTATTGCAGTAATTAACGGTGATACAGTAACCGGAGCTATTGGTTCTCATATTCCAGAATGTGATGCCACTTTAAAGCCATTCGTTGGCCAGAAGTTTAAATCTATAGACGAAGCAACTATTTTTTACAGAGTGTATGGGGAAGTAGCTGGTTTTGATGTTCGTCTTGGGTCGGCAATACATCGGATGTCTCAATCAGACTTGGCTTCTCGATTTTACGCTGTCCCCGTGGGAAGCCAAACATCAATCTCACATCATCCTTAGCCACATGTACTCTCCTATCAATACCTGGAATAATCTCACTTCGTTTTGGATCGAAATGAGATAGAACCCAATAAGATAACTTAGGTGGCACATCCTTAATCTGCAAGTTAAGAATGGATCCAAATCCCAACTCTCTCACAGCTTGCTTTTGTGCAATTGTAAGTTGGCTTATTGAATTATGCAGCTCGAGTGGGCTTGTCCTGTGCTTCCCAAACATCCACCATGTGTGTCGTCATTTGCAGCAACATTCATATCATGCCGTGCCTTTATTCGTCTCTCATGTGTGATGTCATCCTCTGTATCATCCACATCATGTCTTGGATTTGCTCGAACTTCGCGCACTAAATCTGCAAAATAATTTAAATATTAGCTAATTAAGAAAGTTTTGTTCCTAAAAGTATTCAGCTACATGTCGGCTAGTTATTAGCTAAGACATGAACAAAATTTTGCAACTCAGAAACAACAATTACAAAACATACATAAAACGATTTGCTGAAACATTTGATAACTCTCATACAGAAATTTGCAAAATACACACAAATTACTAAATTGAGAGATTTTTTTCACAAACCCAATTCTAAATTCATAATACAAAAATTATAAAATATATATGTTAAACACTCAACATATACTAGCAAAATAGTCCACAGTAATTGCACATTAGGTATTCCATCAATGAACAACAGTATGAATCAAACCACTCGCTCAATAATTAGCTAACAATATGAAAGAATTTGCTAACACTCGCACAGAAATTTGCAAAAGACACCCAAAAATTGTTGTAATTCCACACTACTTGTTCGGCACTAACATTTGCATATATTCAACAAACAAATCCATATAATATTAGCTAAATATAGGGCCTACATTTGCACAACATTAGAAATATAGGTATCGAACACCCACATTAACATGTTACTCGAAAAGTTGCACAAACTCATACAAATATTTGCTATCTATTTCAATCAAATATTGATTGGTTGCAAAAAAAAAAAAAAAACATAATTCCCCAAATCCATGGAACCTAGGCTCCTTAATCAACAAGAAAACTCAATAACATAGTATTTTATAATTACTAATAATAAATTTGCAAAAAATTACATCCATATTTGCTTCGCATATCACAATAAAATGTCGCTGAAACATTTGCTAACCCTCATGCAGAAATTTGCAAAATACACACAAAATTACTAAATTGAGCGATTTTTTTCACAAACCCAATTCTAAATTCATATTACACAAATTATAAAATATATCTGTTAAACACTCAACATACATTAGCTAAATAGTCCACAAATACTTGCACATTAGGCCAAACAGAGAATTTCAACCATACGTAAATTTTACTAATATAAAAACAAAAATTATTCGTGTATTTTATGATAAATACTAGCCATTTATTAGCTAAATAATAAACATATATTTGCTAACTGCACTAATGTGTCAACTATTACATATATATAATTAATTAATTTTTATTCCATCAATGAATAACAGTCTGAATCAAAATTAGTAATTTTGCTTAAAGTTGTGCCTAGAGTTAGCTAACAATATGAAAAAATTTGCTAACATTCACTCAGAAATTTGCAAAAGACACACAAAAATTGTTGTAATTCCACACTACTTGTTCGGCACTAAAATTTGCATATATTCAACAAACAAATCCAAATAATATTAGCTAAATATAGGACACACATTTGCACACCATTAGAAATATAGGTATCGAACACCTACATTAACATGTTCCTCGAAAAGTTGCACAAAATCATATAAATATTTGCTATCTATTTCAATCAAATATTGATTGGTTGCAAAAAAAAAAAAACATAATTTCCCAAATCCATGGAACCCTAGGCTCATTAATCAACAAGAAAACTCAATACACATAGTATTTTATAATTACTAATAATAAATTTGCAAAAAATTACATCCATATTTGCTTCGCATATCACAATAAAATGTCGCTGAAAAATTTGCTAACCCTCGTACATAAATTTGCAAAATACACACAAAATTACTAAATTGAGCGATTTTTTTCACAAACCCAATTCTCAATTCATAGGAGGCACATTTCGAACATAGTTCTAGCCGCGTTTATACAGTTGAATTTTTTCCCCAAAATCGGAATTCCCAAAACACACGGAACCTAGTTTCGTTTTCATCAAACATGAACTTGAAATCATATGGAAGCTTGATATATGTCAAAATCATAAACCCATATAGCAAAATATCAAACCACTTACCTTTCGAACGGGTACTTTTACTCCAGCCAGCCATGGAATATATGTCGAACTGGACTCGACACACCCGCGGGAAGACGTATATCGACGCCGCCGGACACCCCCGTGAAGATAGAGAGGGGACGTCTCCGGTTAGATGGGTTGCGGCGGGTTGTTTTTGCGCTTCGTCTGCTTTGAGTTTCTCTGGAAGAGATTTGCTCGAATCTCTATTCTTTTTTGCTTTGTGAAGAGAAATAAATTGAAAGATTTGATTTAGCCGTGTTTTTTGGGTTGATGTGCAAGAGTTTCCATATTCATAAACTGATACTCCTAGATATTAGGCACGTATAATTATGGGGATATATTTTTTACTGTTTTAACCCTATGAAATATAAATTAAAAATAATATACATAAAACATTGCATTTAGGTCCCTAAATATACATCCAATCTTGACCATTAAAATTGATGGATCAGTGGTTATTATTTATTCCTATTTCTTACACTAGGGGGTCATTCTCATTTTAACCCACCCCTGTGTGTGTGTGTGTGTGTGTGTGTGTGTATCTATTTCAAAGACAAATGTGGATGACAAATTAAAGACGAATTTGGATGACAAATTTCCGGCAAAATATTATATATATATATATATATTTGGATGACAAATCAAATAAAAATATTCGGCAAAAAATATTTCAATTGATAAAATATTATCTAGGATCCACACATATTTTATTGAGATTTTGTGGATCATTTGAATGTTTAAATTACACAAGTCAAAATATTTCTAAAATAAATATGAAGGATATAATAGTAAAACACTATTAATCATTAATTAAGAATTTAATTCAAAACTTACCATATAATGAAAACATACCATAATTATAAAATTATGGCTGGCCATAATGTGGCCAAGAAGCATTATTGTTCTAAATAATTGATTTGCCGATTAACCAAGAACAGGTCTTGATATATTATTTAGATTATATTTTAGATTTGCTTATCTATTTAGATTGCATTATTAATTAGTAATTTTATCTAAATTAGATTTTATGTTTCTTGTCTTCCAAGTTTCTCAATATTATAAATAGATATATCCATGTTGTTATTAGGGGAGTTGAAATTTAATAAAAAGTGTGATATTCATGTGCAATTCGGTATTCTTGCGAGAATCAATGGTATTGTTCTTGTGTCGTTTCGGGTATTATCAGAATCAATGAATTATACACGCTTCTATCTGCATCAAGATGGTGGAGGAGAAGGGCGGCAGTGGCAGTTTTGGTTTGAGAAATTTTCTTGTAGAGAATGGTGTTAGATGTGGTGGGAGTGATAGTGAGGATGGAATTGAGAGAAAAAATGGTGAGAATTGTCGCAATGAGAAAATATGATGATTGTGCAAGTGATATTGAGGTTGGAGAAATTGCTAGAAAGGAGAAGAATGTGAGGAGAAAAGTTGTTTGCTATATCTATGTTTATTGTTTGAATGTTTGGTTATATTGTCATTGTGGGAGTTTCATGGGTTCTGAGTTTAGGATTAATTCTTATAATTATTGGAAGGGACTGACAATTAGTAAGAATTGATTGTGTCTTTTATTATTCTATGTTTGATTGATTTTGTTTGTTTCTACTTATTGGCTAGAGTTGAAACTGAAGTGGGTGAATGTTATTGTACTTATCAATCGTGGTTTTGGTAATTATCAGTTTAGCTCCAACTTTTATACATCAAGCTTATAGTTTAATTTATTGCTTGGATTTCAATATTTTCAAAGAAGGCGTCAGTTTCCACCTCTCTTTTATCTTTGAAGAACTCCACGCTTTTACCTTCGAAGAACTCCATGCTGCATTTGCCTCATCATCTCATCGAAGAAGACATCATTTTTTGTATCCGTGAGGGAAGAAGACATGTTCAGTTCATAGTGAAAGAGGTCATCTCTCTCTCTCTCTCTATTTACATCTTTTTTTTCCTCTAGTGAATCCTTGATAGTGTTAGGTAAGTTATTGTTTAAACCTTGTCACTTTGTAGTTTTTGACAACCAAATAGTCACAGTTGTGTGCCTCAAGTTTGTGTTGTTCAATGTTCAGTCAAGTCTCTTAGATCACCTTATCTAAGTCTACATACCAAAATCTGATTTTCTTTTATAGATAATGATATTTTAGTTTTTTTTATAGAAATACTGGGAAGCTAACGGGAATGGCTAACTATAATATGAGAAAAATATCAATTATAACAGATTATTTACATGTAACTTGGTTGTAAGAATTAAAGAAACAGGCAAAGAATAAATGAAATCGAAGAAAGGATGTAGCCAATGTGTTGTTATGAACTGAAGATAATGAATTATTATTGATTGATTATTATTTTTTCTAGATTTTAAAGCCATCTACAATGTATTAAACCATCTACACATAATTATATCGACATTGGAGGAAAACATATACATTTACTAATTATATCGTCCACAATCATTTTAATATCTTGAGATTTTCTTTAAATTAATCATAGACTTTATTAATTAATAAAAAATAAAAAAGAATAGTTAGATAATAAAATTATTAATAAAGCGAAAACGAGATTAAAATATTCTACATTGAACAATTAAAATTTGGGATAAAATTTTATTTCGGGATCAAACTGAGATTTTGATTATAATTATAGGACCAATTTGGTCATTTTTCCTTAAATTAACATCGTTAGTAATGGGCATAATGGAAATTAGTTTAGGGACTAACAGAGGAATTAACGTGATATCTTTAAAAAATTTGAGGAATCAATTTGGGCCGAAATTTTATTTCGGGACCAAACTGAGATTTCGTGTATAGTTGTAAGATCAAATTGGACTTTATCCCCAAATTTAATCCACCATTGGAATAGATAGCCACACAGTTTCACAAAACACTACTTATGGAAGTCACCAAAGTTTTCATGGAATTTTGCAGCAAAATAACCTCCCAAACGACAAAAAACCGAGGCCTCAGTTTCACTCTCTAGACTAAGAATGGTAGTTTAAAAAGGATAATTTGTGATGGAGACCGTCTGTTAGATTGCATGCCATCATTAAGATCAATTTTTGAACTATTAGGTGGATTGATCATTTAATAGAGTGAATGAAATGGCAGCAGAGTTAGTGATAGGAAATAATTCCTTCTTTGTTGTTTAATTGGGTAGTGGCTAGACTATTATTTATATTTATTTGTCTAGAAGGGATCAGAGTGACGATGGTGTGATAATATATATTGATTGTTATGCCAAGAATCATGGTATTACCGGTTTTTAGTTAGGTTAGGTTTGATGCCATATTTTGTAGTTTGATGGATTTATATTTTAATTGACTGATTGTTGTTTGATGAATTTGTTGGTGGTAGTCTTATGGATTTATTTGATGTATTTTGATGATTTTAATGGATACTTTGATGTATTTTAATCGATTATTTGATGGATTTCAATGGATTGTTTGATTGATTTGAGTAGATAATCGATTGATTTATATGGATAGTATTTCAATGCTTGTAACAAATTTTATTTTTATATTATTTTGAAAAAGAATCAATTTAAAAAAATATAAAATAAAGAATTCCAGCGGGAGTTTTCTGTTGGAATCACCCGACCCTTAATCCCTAATAAAACATTCCAGTAGAATATGTACCACTGGAATCGTATAACCCTAACCTTAACAATTGAATTCTAGCGGCAATTCCAACGAAATACGTATTGTTGGAATTTGTGAATGGGCATGAAATGGACATTCCATCAGTTCGCGCCCCACTGGAATAACCCCCGGAATTTTGTGTTCTCTGGACGCTGGAATATGCCGATTCCATCGGCATAATTTTCAATGGACTGGGCACACTGGAATAGTATGATTCTAACACAGAACACATCAGTTCCAACAAAATTTATCTGTTGGAATATTTAGTTCTTTCTTGTAGTGATTAGTATCAATCGTAATACTAAAAGTATTACTCAAAGGCCCAAAAGTATCACATGGATCATTAAAAATTTTGCCCAGAAAACAAAATCATCAAAATTGGTATCAATCATAACAAATAAAAGTATCACTCAAAATTCAAAAAGTAGTACTTGTATCATTAAAAAAATTCACCTATTTTGACATTTTTTCTTTTTCGTGGGTTGACTAGGTCAATGTCCGATCAATGCATGTTGACCCGGTCAACATGTTGCCCATCTGAGTGTTAAGCCATGTGATTTAGATAAGACTGGTTAGGATCCTCTAATAGGTTCTATTGTTATTTTGTATATATCTTCTTATGTGATTGTATCGTATGGTTAGGCGTATCTCTTTCTTTTCTACGTTTTTGTTACATTTAATTATATTTAAACCATGCTGGTAGCTTTGTATTATTCAAGCAAAAGCTAATACAGAAAACATCTTATGTACCTATCTCTATACTGAGGTGCATCTAGTGTACATGATGAAAAAATATTTATTCTTCAAATTAAAATGATAAAAGTTCTTTGATATATTTAAATCTACAAAAAGTTTACATTCTTTTTTTTTAAGTTTACATACTTGATGTCTTCAAAATTATGTGATTCGTCAATTCCTAAATTTGAACAACCTTGAAATAAAATAAACAATTTACTTTAAACAACATCATGTAAGAGACTAAAAAATTGAAAAAAAAATGTCTTTTAAAGACATATCTTTGAGTAGTTTTTTAAAGAAAATTTACTAATAATTTTTTCAAAATTAATATCTTCTAACAAATCTTGTTCAATGAATATCAAAGCAAGTACATTCAATCTTTTATGTGATATGGTAAATCTCAAGTAAAGTTTTAATAGCTTCATTTTTTATAATTTTCTTTTTTTGGATACAACTTTAATTGGTATGATTAATAAAATTTTATAAACAATATAATGCATGGAAAAGTATTCAATACATCTCAGTACAACAGGTCAAAATATATTGGGTCAATTTCGCAGAACAAGTCACCTCATTAAAAAAAACAAGAAAAGTTTAACTCGTACACTAAAAAATATCATTACTGTTATTTCACTTATATGAGTTTATTAATACATCTCAATTATGGTGTATATTTATTTTAAAAAAATTAATTATCGAGCGTAGTACATGAGCCCACGCGTTAGCGTCGGGCGAGTGGACTGTGAGAGTGGCTGGATCAAACAAATTATAGAAATTGACCTTCAATTTTTACAGTTAACTAATTCTATTTTAGGCTATATATTTATTTTGAAAAAATTAATTATCGAGTGTAATGCATAAGTCCATGTGTTAGCATCGGCCATGTGCACTGCGAGTATCAATATCAAAAAATTTAAATTAATTAATTTTAATTTAATGGTATTTATTTTATGGGGTAAATCTGAAAATTCAAAAAAAAAATAAAAAAAAATCGAGCGCGTTGGCATCACATGCCACCTGACCGAGAAATTAGTAGAACATTGTTGTACCGAATATCATCCCTATATACATTTGGACAACTATTCTTCAAGTCAATATATCTAATACGGTATGTTGTTTTGGTAATACATATCGCAATGTGTTTATCTATTGGAATAACTATAACTGTTAGAGACTAAACATAATTTATTGAATTAAAGATAATCTTTTGTAATAGAAATAATAAAAAAAACTTATAGAAATAGCTAGAAAATAAATGAGAAAAGTCTAGAGAGTGTATGTGTGTATTGTAAATCTAGAAAAATAGAGAAGATACTCATGAACCAATGGTTACAAATTCAAAGATATCCATATAAATTAATTTAAACCACACGATATGTCATTTGGGAGAGAAATAGTTGACTTAAAATATCTATATATATATGCAATTTAGTGAATGTATTTTTGTAATAAAATGAGAATTAGAAGTAAAGAGACCAAGAATAAGTAGTGCAAAATTTAAAGGAAAAGAGTTAGTCTTGTGTTGTAAAATATATTAATACATAGTGTTATAAAATATATTAATAAGTAGTACTAAAAAAGTATAAAAATAGTGCCCGTACCTCTTGCATGGCCTCAGGATCACCTAACAAGTGTGATTTCTATCATCTGTTAGTTTATGAATTCTATGAACTACTAATTAGTTTTAATTGCATGAATCGTAGATAATGTGTAGCTTTAACCTCTTGAATGTCCATAAATTAGCTATGGTTTTCATAGACATAGTTTTTCTTTGAGAAGCTTTAAGTGTATTTCTAAAACATCACCTAATTGTATGAATAAACATTATGTCTCTTTGCAGGGGCAAATGATAATCTTTTATTTAGGCTGCCTTGTTTTCGAGAAGTTGTTTTCCATAGCTTAAAAAAAAAACATGACCATATTCAGTTTTTTTAATGACGTATTAGTTGCTACCCGCCTTAAACTTGAAGCTGTCGGGCATAGATTGGGCTAGATAAATGAGTTGCTGGTCATGACTGAGAAACAATTGACTTATGTGAATGAGAAGTTATCGTATTTCCAAGCCCCTTTGTATGTTCAACACACAGTTCTTGAACGGGTCGTGACTAAGTACGAGCGGCAACATAAAGGTGTTGTGGTACACAAGAACATGATGATCCATGGACCATTTCTAAGTAATAACGATGTCAATTTTGCAGGCATGTTTGATGATGCAAATTCAATTTTTGCAGATAATCAAACTTTCTAATACAATCCTTATTATGTAGAGAATGGTGATCCCATACACAACCCTTATTACGTAGAATGGATTGGTGATCCCATGTTTGGCCGTGAACCATGTGTTCCGATGCATTTCCCCTAGTAGGCCCTAAGGACAAGGTAGTAGATAAGAGCTTGTTGCTCCTTAATAAGTGCTTCAAGCTTACGTTTGAATTGATAAGTTTTTCTAAGCTTATTTGTAATTGATTTCCTGAGCGCATGGACCTACATATCAAAGCGCGTTTTTTCGGATTTTATGCATCATTCCTTGTATGAGTCCTAGCATTAATCAAACATCTCCAAGCTATAGAAGACTTATTTTTAGGACAATTTTTGCACCTGTAATGCCTTGCTATTTTACTTATTTAATTTTGTCTTTTTAAAAAAATAGTATTTAAAGCATGCTATTAATTGATTAAGCTATATAAGTCACGCCTAGAATAAATTCTAACGTATGTGGAACATGTTCATAAATGCATTACAATTATTTCATTTTAAAGGAAATAATTAAAGTTATATTTTATGTACATTTTATTTTAGACCAATGTCATAATAATTATTTTATTTTTTCTAAGCCCGGTTTGTAAGCCTTTTAGTTGAGTCCATTACACCATAAACCCCAAACCTAGTTTCCATATACAAGTAAATCAAGTTTTGGAAAAAAATCAATTCAAATTTCAAACCTTCCATGATTAAACTTCAATTTCTAGTATAAATAGAGGTGCTACTGCACCTTATTCCTCACACCAAACATTCTAAATTCCTCTCAAAAACATTTTCGAGTCTCTCTTCTCATCTGGGTTCGTCAAGGCAAGGTGCGCAGAGACTTAACCAAAATTGTCAAGTCAAGGTTAAGGTGGGGATTATATGTTGGAATATTTACTGTTATCTCTTCTATATTTTTGTACAAGTGAAAATCCAGTATCGAGTCCTCTGGACTATAAAGTACCGAGTCCTCTGGATTATAAAGTACGGAGTCTTTTAGACTATAAAGTACCGAGCACAAGGGCTGAATCAGAAATACAGATTATAGGATATGGTCTACGGACCAAAGATTTTATCACTTCACATATTTACTTGTTGAATTTATAGTTTGGATAACAGACATTCCCCACTTAGTTTGAAGGAACTCACCCCAATCTTTAAATCTCTTTTTAAGGAAACAGTTTGGGCGATGTGTTAGCGGATAAGATGTGATGGTGGTGGTCAAATGGTCAAGAATGATTAAATGAGAATATTTATTTTACTTTATTTTTGACTTTATCTATGTATTAAATGTCAATTTATGATTGAAACTTTCGATGTATTTTATATAAATCATTTTATTAAATGAAGAGATTTAGTAACGTGCTCTTTTTTTTAAAAAAAAGTGAAATTGGGGCGTTACAACACCCCTTCTATACACTCTGTAACCAAGAGCAACAATTGGAGAGAAGATAAAAAAGAACGCAAGCAAGAGACTTCAAGTGAAATCAAGACCAATCCAAGATTCTACCTTTCAGGTTTTATTTTAGTTTTCGCCACAGAATTAATATGAATTGTCTTGGATCTTTTATGTTATTTTCATTCTTCATAGATAGCTAAATATCTTGAATTCTAAGGTTAGAAATTAATTGACTATGATGCACGATTGATTTTTCTTTTAATGTTCAGACCGTGTTTTATTTTAATTGTTTTTATGCTTATGGCTTTCAATTAATTGGCCATTAATTGGATTGATTGTATGTGTTATTCCATAATTCGAGAAATGGGTTACAACACATAATTAAGGATAATTAACATCTTAATTAATAAAATTGAGAGATTTAAGATTAACGGTGAGGACATTTGATCTTGAGAACTTTTCAGAGTTGCAAATTAGAAATTCAATGGAGATGTTGATTATAGTTTGTAATCCATGATTTGAACACTTCGAGAGAAGGCTTAAATTAGGTAAGTGATCATTTTAATAAAACACGAGTCATAGTGAACATTGAATGTGATCTTTAAGTGTGTTAATTAGTCAATGAAATTGATTCACTAAGGTTACCCTGCTTAATTGATTTTTTTTCCCGATTTTGATCTTTGTTATCTTTCTTTCTATTTTATTTGCTTAAGTTTGATTTGAATTAATTAGTTATAAAACACTTCTTTTAAATTGGTTCGTGTAGATAGTATAAGTTAGTTGATGTCATAGTACTTAGGATTAAATTAATTAATCTTCATGAATATGATATTCCTACTCGCTATATTTACTATAATTGCACTATATACTTGCGGTATAGTTTTTAGTCGAATAAATAGTTGATCACTAGGCCACCACCCCTGACTCATGTGAATACTTCATTTAAGGATATTTCGAACAATAATTCTCATACACATCACACAATACATCCATGAAATGGGTCGGTATCAATCCCCCGCATTGATCCATGAAAAATTTGTCAAAAATCATTATCCATTAAATGAACTAAATATTATTAAACCACCACAAGAAAAAAGAAAAAGATTACAGAAAAAAATAAAAGCCTATTAAAATAGACGATGGGAAAAACGAATGAAAACTAGAGAAAAAAATAAATAAAGTACAAAAAACAAATCAATCCTTATCACATAGCCTAAACTATCCTCTTCTGAAAAAATCCAATTCCACCAAGGCATTAACTTTCGGAAGAGAAAGACAAAGGGATTGTCTTAAAAGCTGAAACTTTAGAAAGGGTTCATGAAAAAGTTCATAAGGATGTTCTTGATGAAGAGTTGGTAAATTATGTGGTTCTAATCACCAAGAATTTCAAAAAGATGTTGAAAAGGGCTAGAAATCAACATTTCTACAAGATCAACAATAAGAAGCAATTTCCTCATAAGACTTCCAATAGGAACAACTCTGATCAAGATGAAGATGCAAGTAAAGGAATAAGATGCAGAGAATGTAAATGCTTTGGATACATTCAGAAAGAATGTGCCAACAATCTGAAGAAGAAAAATGGTCATAATGTTTCATTGAGTGAAGAAGAGACAAACTCTAATGGATTAGATTTAGAAGATGAGCCTATAACCTTCACAGCCACAGAGAATTAAGAATCGCACACTGATCCTTTTGCCATCAACCAAGAATCAGATGATGATGAAATCAGTGATACGGATCTTGAAAGAACTTATCAAGGGATGTTCAACAATTGGATAGAGATTGTGGAAATCAACAAACAACTTGTTAAACAAAATCATTTGTGATCAGAAAAACAAAATTAAGCAAGCTAATGAAGATCTGAAGAAGTTTATGAGAAATATAAGGATGTTCAACAATGGTACCAAGAATCTGGATGATATTCTTAATTCAAAACAAATCACAAAGGTACACCGTGGTCTTGGATACTCAGGACAAAGCTCAGTAAAGATTGAGTTTGTCAAAGTAAAGGAGGAACCTGAACAAAAGAAAGATATCCAGATGAACGTTCAGAACGTTCCTTCCCAGAATATACCTCACAAGAAAATCTTCTACAAAAATAATTCCAATGTTGTTCTCCACAGCACATCTAATAGGAGGAAGATCATCTGCCATTATTGTGAAGTTATTGGACACATAAGACCTCATTGTAAAGAATATCTTAGAGATCTTAAGAGAATGAGAAGAAAGTTTGTACCTACTGAAGCCAAAGCTGCAGCTCCATATCAAAATTAGAGAAATAAGCAAAACTCACTTATGAAGCAGTGGGTGGTGAAGAAGCAACATGTCAGCATGATTGCATACACATTGCTTAGAGCTGAAAGTCCAAGCAGTTGATACTTTGATAGTGGATGCTACAGGCATATGACAGGAGACAGAATAGTGGTGAAGGATTTGAAGACCTGTTCATCTGGTTTTGTGACCTTCAGAGATGGAAAAAAGGGTAAGGTAATGGGTAAATAAGTTTTGAATGTCGATAGAATGTCCAATTTGAAGAAAGTCATGCTTGTGGATGGACTAAAAGCTAACCTGATTAGTATCAATCAACTATGTAATAATGATATGACTATGATCTTCACCAAATATGACTACAAGGTCTATAAGAAAGACAATGAAGTCTTCATGGAAGGAAAGAGGTCATCTGACAACTACTATCAGTTCAATGTCTCTTCAGAATGTTTAATAACTTGTCAGAAAACATCCTTGGATAAAATTGAGTATGGCATCAGAAGCTTGACCATACTCACTTAAAGAATCTTTGGAATCTGATCAACAAAGACATGATTAAAGGGATTCTAAAGATCAAGGTTGACTGTGATAGAGTATGTGGGCCCTGTCAACTGGGAAAGCAAATTAGATATCAGCACAAGGGTGTTCAACACATCACACTAGTAGAGTCCTAGATCTTCTTCACATGGATCTAATGGGACCAATGGCTTTTGAAAGCTATGGAGGAAAGAGGTATGTCTTTGTCTATATTGATGACTTCTCTAGATTCATGTGGATAGAGTTCTTGAGAGACAAATCATAAACATTTACAACCTTTAAGAAATTGGTTTGTAAACTCTCTGTGGAAAAAGGAGTGATCATGGAAAGGAGTTTGAGAACAAGCAATTCGATCATTACTATGAAGAGCTTGAGATCAATCATGAATATTGTGCTCCAAAGACTCCACAGTAGAATAGAGTTGTTGGAAGAAAAAATAGAACACTTCAAGGGATGGCTAGAGTAATGATTGCTGGAAACAATATTGCTGCACACTTCTAGGTTGAAACTATCAACACTATCTGCCATATTAGTAATTGGATTCACAGCAGACCAGGTACATCTGTAACACCCTATGACTTATAGAAAAAAAGAAAGCCTACTGTCAAGTACTTCCACATATTTGAGTGCACATGTTCTCAATGATAGAGAATATCTGACCAAGATAGAGAATCGAGAGGTTGAAGACATATTTCTTAGATATTCAAGAAACAGCAAGTCATATAGTTTTTACAACACTGAAATAAGAGCTGTCAATGAATTATTCAATGTTAAGTTTGATGATGCTCAGAATTTCAAAAGTGATGATGAAGATGTTCATCGAGATGTCTTTGAACATTCTGAAGAACATTCAAAGAAGCAGAAATAAATAAAAACCAATTATGACTACCAAGAGGACATGCAAGCAAATCGTTAAGAGCTATCCAACGACTGCAATCATTGGTGATGTGCATGATTATTTAAAAACTAGAAGCAGAGCAAAAGTTCATGAGCTGATTTCCAACATCTGCTTCACATCAAAAATCGAACTAAAGAATATGAAGGAAGCTCTATAAGATCAACACTGGATTGAAGCCATGTAAGAAGAGTTACTGCAGTTTAGAAAGAATAATGTTTGGTATCTTATTCCAACTCCAGAAGATGTCAATATTGTTGGGACTAAGTGGATCTTCAGAAACAAGACTGATGACGAAGGAAACATCACTCGGAACAAAACAAGATTACTTGCTCAAGGCCACTCTTAGATTAAAGGAATTGATTTTGATGAAACCTTTGCTCCTATAACAAGACTGGAATCTGTAAGATTGCTACTTGCCATAGCCTACCAACTAAAGTTCAAGTTACATCAGATGGATGTGAAGAGTACCTTTCTCAATGGTTTTCTCAACAAACCTGTGTATGTTGCCCACTCAAAAGGGTTTGAAGATCCTCACTTTCCAGATCATGTCTATAAGCTCAAAAAAGCTCTTTATGGTTTGAAACAAGCTCCCCGCGCCTGGTATAAAAGGCTTGCAAATTACTTATTAAGCAAAGGCTACAGAAAAGAAGGATAAGACAAGACATTATTTATCAGAAAGAAGAGCAGTGCTGTTATCATCATGCAAGTATATGTTGATGATATCATATTTGGTTCAAAGTTCCAAAAGATGGTTACGAACTTTATCAAGGATATGGAGACTTAATTCGAGATGTGCCTAGTCAGAGACTTGAAATACTTCCTAGGATTGCAGATCATGCAAACAGAAGAAGGAATATTCATATCTCAATCCAAATATGCAAAGAATCTTGCTAAGAAGTTTGGACCAGAAAGTTGCGAGCATACAAGGATTCTAATCGGGACATCAACAAAGATCACCAAGAATGATGCTGGAACTGAAGTAGGTCAAACCCTCTATAGAAGCATGATTGGAAGCTTGCTGCATCTAATTACAAACAGGCCTGACATAGCATACAATGTTGGAATATGTGCAAGATATCAAGCATGTCCAAAAGAAAGTCACATGAACGCTGTTAAGAACATCATCAAGTATGTCATTAGAACTGCTAAGTATGGTCACTGGTACTCTACTGACACCAATTCAAGCATTGTGGCTTATAGTGATATAGACTGCCCAGAGTCTCCAGATGATAGAAAAAGCACATCAGGTGCTAAGAGCTTTCTCTTGGAGGAACGAATCTTTATTCTCTGTAATCGCAACAGGATCGTTAAACATGACTCCTAAGTTGAAAGCTTGCGTAGGGATTTCTTGAACGTGTAATAGACCTACAATCTGATAACTAGCCTATAAATCGATTACTCGTTTCTTTTGCTTCTAGTTCAAAATTAAAGCTTTATAACCTCATCTCCACATGGAGGTATAAAAGATGGTAATCAGTTTACCTCAATATTTCACTCAGGTAACAATTCTGATGTTGAACCTTGTTTGTAGCAGCCATCATCATTTAACATATCTACCCACGAAAATTCACAGTCTTCACATAGATCGTTGACTTATGTTTTTGTTTTCAAAATATTTTATTCCTTAATGTGTCCATCTTCCTAGTAACAACGCAAATTCTTGGTCAATTTTAACACATCTCAATCTGAAAGACTTCTTCTAACCGGATGTTGACCCCCATAGAGTAGGTTATTTCCCCAACGAACTCAAACACCGAATCGATCTCTTTCTTGGTATACATACAAAATCTCGTAATCCGCTCATCATGATATACATGTGGCAGTTATTCTGAGCCGTAAGTTTATGTTCAGTCATCAAAATGAATCGTTTCCTCAGTCAAACTATGTTCTCAACAATCTCATTAGTGTTTACAAATTCAGCCTAAGTTCAGCAACTATAAGCTAAGTTAATCTTACATTCTCCCACTTTCAAGTCCTTGTACTAATCCAAGAGTATGAACGATAAACACATTCCGGCTAGCAATGTTTACAGTATGCATTCCGCACGTTCCCAACATCACAAGTATGCACAAGGCATATATAAACAAGTTCATACATATATGTAATCAACATAGTTTTTCAACAGAAACCAGTATGCTCACAGACATATTTCAAAACCAGTATGCTATCACCATAGCAACAGAGTACGCAATCAGCGCAGTTAATCAGAGTATGCTATCCGCATAATAATCAATCTTTCGAGGAATTCCCGTCAATACGGTGAATCCTAATCTTTCATTTTTAGACAGACTTAACATTTCAAAAAATAATGTAAACTTTTAAAAACTAAAATTTGCATAAAAACATGCGTACCTTTTAAGCTGTTGCGTGAGTGACGAGCTGAGGGCTTATATAATATCACACAGAATTTCAATGAAAGACGAAATAAGACCCAGCAGGTCTGCAGAGTTGCAAACCTGGCTCTGATACCACTTTGTAGCGCCCCGATCCCGAAAGACCGTGGAAATGGACGCCACGGGGGTGGGAATTAAGAAGCGGGAAAGAAATGGGGTAATTTAATTAACGACGGGGTGATAATCCAAAAAGGATTAATGTTTGGAATAAAATTTAACAACCGAGTATGCCAAAGATAGGTTATGCCTTCCGGAAAATTAGACAGCATGACCTCTGTAACTAGAGCGAATCCCCGTTTATAACGGCTTATAAGAGAAGAATGGAAGCTGTAACAATTCAATAAGCCCTTTCATAGGCTAAACGGAAACAAATAACCAGATACCAACAATCAATAGACCCATTCATAGGTCGACATAAGAAACAGACACCAATATGCTGAATAAATGAAGCCCTTTCATAGGCCAAAATGAATGATCAAATAGACATAACCAAAGATGGGCTTCCTCCCCTTCGAATAAGTATGTAGCTAAGCATATGATACATGTTAACTAGGAAGTCAACAAATGTTCAGAGTCAGAGAAGCAGAATCATATCGATAAAATACTAAGATCAGGGTTCTTAGCATTTAGCAAAAGAATATCATAAGTGGGAAAGCTCAATTCTTAACAGAATACTAACAAAAAGAGACAACGGAAAAATATGAAAATCATAATAGCCCATATCTCAGTCTCTTCACCTCCACGCTCCAGCCTACTGACCTGAAAATATTTGGAAATATTTGGGCTGAGTACTAATGCACTCAGTGGGCAAGTTTTGACAATTCAAGTTATGCAAATCATTTTATTAAAGTAATCTATCTGTGTTCATGCAGGTAGTGAAGCTTAGGAGGTTTAAAAGTTGGAAGCAACCTAAGTTCACCAAAACATTTTATCATGAAGCGCTTAAGAGTATAACCCGTCACTGCCCGCAACCCAAACTACATCACCAGCGCAAAACGTTGAGTATGGCCATAGTATACCCAAAGAGTATAACCAATAAGTGTTTCATTTTAGTCTCACCGACAAGGAGTAGGGCAGGACAAACAATGCATGCATACTGTAGCTACTCACATTGACACAGCGCTGGTATATGAGACTCCGACAACATACAGTAGCACGTAAACATTTAACACAGATAGTCACATATGCAGTTTTAGCAAAGCAGAGCTTAATAACTCGAAAGATACAATTTGCAAAGATAGTATAGTATAACCCAACTTTCTCGGGATTCTGAAAAGCTAACTCCTGAAGAATCAACCCTGATGATTTCTCTAGCTCAGCTGGTACTACAGAAGGTAAACTTCAACTCAGGATAATCGCTATATTTTCAAGAATTAATCTACTATAAACGGAACTATTATTAATTCTATTCTATTCTAAAATAGATTGCGCGACTCTAGAGACCTCAAATAATTTCGACGAAGAAGGAAATAAATTCCAAAACGTTATTCTTGCTTTACTGGGATCAACTGATTTGACAGAGGTCTCTTTCCAAAACTTGTCATTTATCCAAAGTTTACCAGATCTATGCCACGACACTTTTTAATCGCTCGGAAATTACGAAAATATTCAGGGAAGATACTATGCATGCCAAGAGTAAAGAATGAGAAATTTAGAATTTTTCGATAACACATGCTCTCGGAAATAAAATAACTGTTTATATTAAATAGTTGATATTATCCAAAACTCATCCGAAAATTACGAAATTCGATGGGAGCATTGGAAATATTATTTCGAGCAACTTTTGAGAAGAAACCTTTTCGATTTGACGACCCAAAATGGGTGAAACGGGAGTTTCGGTAAGAATATTCACAGATTTTAGCTGAAAATGTATTCGTGATCTACGCGTTGACACCTTCAAAATGACTATTTCAGAATTGAAATAGGAAACTAGAGTTGTACATTCTCTGGAAGCTGCTCGGCGTTTCGATTTTGAAAATGAATGAAAAATGAAACCTTAAACTCCTATTTATAGAGGAAAAATAAATAAGATAATAACGAATAAAAGAAAGAGGATAATGATGGAAAAAGAAAAGGATAATTACGAATAAGATAATCTTTTGAAAAAGAAATTGGATAATGACAGATATGTCTTTTTCTATTAAATTTATTATTTTCCAACTTAAAGTTGTGCCAAGAGTTCATTTGAACTCGAAATTTGAAATTTCAAAGGTTGGCACGATTCTTGAAATATTTTCTATCAACCCGAGAAAAATATCATAACATATTTTTAAGGCAATTTTTGACCAAATTAGATTTAACAGATTTCCCTGGCTGCGATTTTCCTTTATTTGAGTCATTTAAGGACCCAGCTTATTTTCTAACTTACCAGAGGGTAACATAAGTTGAATTAAACCTTCTAAAATATTTCGGGGTATTACAGACACGGACCGTGCTGTCCAACGGCACGGCCCGTGCCATTAAACAAGCAAATTTCGGACTCTCAGTACCAACGGCACGGCTCGTGCCGCCTGTTTCCGGAAAATTGGTGTTTTTCCTTGTTTGGACTCTGTATTTCCCCAACTATATAAGGCTCTGCTTTAGACGATTTTGGAGGAACTTTTCACCCTACATTGAAGCAGAGAAGTGCTGTGAAGACGAAGATTGAAGATTTAAACATCTGGCATAAGTGTTTCATGTTTTTAATTTAATTTCATCATGACGTTTGTAATGCATATTTTATCAGATTTCTATTTTGCCATGAGCGGCTAAACAGATATTAATTCTAGGGTTTGCAAAGCATGATTGAAGCTATGTATTTAATTTAATCTTGTTATTTTTCCCTTCCGATTATTGTGTTCAATTGTTCAAGAACTTTTGATTTCATGCTTAATTACTGATCACAATTGATGCATGCTAGCTAGTTAATTTGAGTCCTGACGGAGATAATTAATTAGTGAGATTAATTGAATAATTTGATACACGTTCTAAGGAATCTGTAGGGGAATTTAATTCTGTGGTTCTATCGGGAGTTAGTAAATTAACCTAGAGACGAAAGTAATAGGTTGTTTGTTAATCTGCTTCTACCTTGAGACCTGGCGGAGATAGGTAGATATATTTCTGATTCCTCACCTTTAATCAGATTAAAATTAGGAAAGATTAGGATTAAATTGAATCATAGTGGATACATGTGTGTTGCATTCCCTAGGATTAGTATTTCATTAATTGTTTGAGTTTGAATATTTGCTTAGATATTTATTTGCATCATTTGGTTATGTTTATTCTCTTTTAATTTATTTAAATTCGTGCCTAGTTTTAGAAGTCTTATAAATGGATAACCTGGATAATGGAGAGTTGTCAGCTTAGTACTCAGTTGTGTCAAATAATCAGTCCCTATGGATATGATACTCGATTCGCTTGCTATATTGCATTGTCCTGTGTTAGTTGCAGAATTGTGCATAATAAATAGTGCATCAGGTACTATTGCTACTGAAGTCACAGGAGGTGAGTATGATTTCTACTCGTCCAATCCACAAAACATCCATACAAGTAAGTTGACTGCTACATACAAAGCTCTATTCAGAATAGCCATTCATAACTGCGTTTCAACCACTCATCGCACCGGAGTGAATCAAAATCGAAGGAGGTTCCTATTTCATGTGGGAATAGGAAGGGGTTTTGGTTTTAGATAGTTTGTATTCAATAAGGTTGTCAGTCTAGCTGAGAGTGAGTTGATCAAAGCTATAATTGTCTATCATGTATTGATCTATGCGATTATCAAAAGCCAGAAAAAGAATGTTGCAACTAAAATGGATTATGTTAACAAGCCCAAGAAGTCTCTTGGCATGAAAGTTTCTACCGATCTGCCTTCTTCAACAAAAGAGCATCTGCGCATCCAACTTCATAAATTTGTCAGCTCTAAGAAGGATTCATCACAAACATCAGCTTACTTCACTCCTACAGTCTCTATACATCAAAGAATACTCTCATATCTGCAAGACTGCATTATTTTCCATGCTCAAAAGACTCTGGACCATGCTACTGAGAGAAAGAAAGTTCAGGAACTTCTATACGAACTTCTTCAAAATGAGGAGTTTGCAAGGCCTTCTGCTGAGAAAAATCAACCTTTACACATCTTGGCTGAAACAACAGTCAAGGAAAGTGAAGATACTCAAAGGAAGAAAGGTCATCTCAACACGTCAGCATAGACTAAAGATCAGGCTGATGATGAAGAGACTGGGCATGAAGAAGAGTCTGCAAAGGAAGAAGAGAAGGACAAGGAGGATGAAACATCAAAATGAGCTGAAGCTAGTGTAGAGGCAGATGCTGAGGAAGAAGAAGAAGAAGAAGAAGAAGAAGAAGAAGAAGAAGAAGAAGAAGAAGAAGAAGAAGAAGAAGAAGAAGAAGAAGAAGAAGAAGAAGAAGAAGAAGAAGCCGAGGATAAAGAGTTCGAGTCTGCACAATCGGATGCAAACAAATCTAGCTTATGGAACCTCTGTCGATGCTCATTTGCCTATACCTGCAAGCAAATATGGGGAGAATCATTTTTCAAAAAAAATCTTATATTTTTTTTTTGCTGGGATATTTACAATACTCTTTTTGTTGAGTCTTAGTCTATTTTGTGAAGCTCTCAATGTTGGGCTACAAAAATGATATAATAGAGTTTTAATCGCCTCATCTATATTCATTATATGATCAATCCACATATGTCTTTACTGATCTGACTACATGATTGTTCTAGAAGATGTCTTAACCAACTTAGAGAGCACATGATTGAAGACAAGGCAAAATTCAAAAGATGGAAGAAGTTCTAACATGGAAAGTTCTAGGATTTAGTTTCAAACCAAGAGGAGATTCAAGATCATTCTAGAAGATGCCTTATCCAGCTTGGAGAGCACGTGATTGAAGACAAGGCAGAGTTTTAAAGATGGAAAAAGTTCTAACATGGAAAGTCCTAAGATTTAATTTCAAAAAATGAAAGTTTTCTTATCAGATTCAAATTAGGATTAGATCTTTTGTTCCCTTGTTAAGGCTATGTTGTAATCTATAAATAGCTTGGGATACAGAACTGTTAGAATACCATCGAAACAGACCACAAGAATTGAAGAGGTACATTTTGCAAGAGCTCTACTTTGTTTAAAGAGCCACATAGTTTCGATCGTCTTTGCGCTAGGCTAGAGATTAGTGTTCCAGTCTGTGTGTATTGAAACACTTTTCATACACAGTCAAAGGGTTCTCGGAAGAGAATACCTGTGGGAACTAGATAGCTTGAAATCTAGGCTGTGAAGGGAGCTCATAGTTCAATCCATCGAAAGAGAGTGTTCGGGTAGAACAGGGTATTGAGTGACGTGAGATCAGCTGCATGTAAGATCCCTAGTAAACGATACATTGGAGTAATGGATTGTTTCTCACGAACTTGACAAGTCCCCTTGACAAGATCAGTTGATCATACAGGGTTATCAATCTGTTATGTACTTTACTTTCTGTAATTTACATTAAGTTCATTATAATGTTTGTGAATATTATTTTCAATGTTCTAGGACCTCTTTGAGAACGTTTGCAGACAGATACTACCACACGAGGTGTGCACTTTCATGGTTGGCAAGGAATCTAGCCTTTGGAAGTAATTTGATTCCTTATTTTTAAATTTCTGTGTTTGGTTCAACTTTTGAGAATTTTGAAAAGTAATCGGAATACTCAAAATAAAGAAACGAATACAATTTTCCTGGATTGTAAATACCTTGAAGAAGGTATTCTGATCATTTGCCTCTAGAAACCATGTATTAGACATTTTTATTATTTCATTTTTTATCCATTATTTTTGTTATTAATATAAATTATTATTAATATGTATTTATAATTTTTTAATAAAAAAATTGAAAATTTTGAATATATATTTTAATATTAATTTTTTTATGGATCATTATTAATTTTTTATTATCAAGTTTTGAATTTTAACAAAAAAATGGAAATTTGAAAAAGCAAAAATCGTGTTAAAATCCGATTATCGTATTATTTTTATATCTTTTGTAATTGGTGGTAGAGAAATGACGAACTCAAAACAATAAGCAACTCGACTTGTAAATCAACAATAAAATTTGATATTATTAACAATTTATTTTTGAATGATATCAACCAAATAATAATAATAATAATAATAATAATAAACTCTTTTGCAAATTAATGCAATTAATTTATCTTTATTTATTTATTTTCTTAATTGTTTTTTTTTAATTGTGGGAGGATAATGATGATCGAACTCATAGACTAAAGTCTATAATATTATTAAATTATCTTAATACACTTATTTGATTAATTTGATTAAAAAAATACTAAAATAAGAAACCTGTTAATTTTCTTATCATTCTCTAAACACGGGATAAATAATGTGTAACATTCATTTTCCTCATAAATAATCAAATGCTTGATTTGTATATAAAGCATTACATATATATATATTCCCAAATATATATATATATATAAGAAAAAAATAGAAAAGTCATTACACAAGCCGTACAAACAATAATATCTAGCAAGAATAGAAACCACACACATGCAGCTAGATTCGCAAACAATCAAGCAAACTAGTTGAAGACACAACACATGATAAATTAATCTTTAATATATGCTAGTAGCTAGTGCGCTCTCTCTCTCTCTCTCTCTCACAACTTTTCTGCGATAATGCGAACAACATTCATGAGACCATTAGCTATTCTGCCGGCTTTCTTCAATTTAGCCGGCCTGCCGCCCTTGACGCTGCCGTCTTCAAACACATCCTCACAGGTATCCACTTCGAAATCAACTGTAAGAAGTTTCATCGGTAGATCGCCTTTGGTTCTTTCTTCAAAATCCTTGAGCATTAATTTGGCGACTTCGTTTAATATGAGAATAGATATGCGACATGTTTCAATGCATGAGTCGACTGCAACGGTGTTATTGTGGTTGCGGAGTGACCTAGCCACCTTTGCAGTATTTTTGATGGCCACTTTCGTTTTCTTGATTGCAATTTGCCCTAAAGTTTGGAGATCGGCCCCACGAGAGAGTGGGTCCGAACTTAGGGTTTTGACACATCTAGAAGGGCTAATAAAGGCCGATTTGACACAAATATCATGTATCAAATTAGCATGGCAGGAGCACAAGAAAGCCAATGTTAAAAGAGAGAACAATCGAAAGAGGGAGGTCATTGGAATTTTTTTCATTATTCTTTCTTTTTATTGTGTGTATATGAAAGTATTTGGGGTTGAAGCAATGGGTGTTTATGTAGGGGTGAAATTTAACATACATAGAAGGGCATGGCATTATGGAGATTATTTTCATCGAAAGATTTGTGAATATATTTGGCAAGAAAAGTCTTTAAGACATTGTGTGACATGTTTTGTTTCGCATCATTGTTTTAATTATTGAGAAAATTAAATTTTATTTCCCAAATTATCAACGTTGTAGCAAAAATGTACTAAATTATGATTGCTTGTACCCTATTTCCTAAATTATTAAATTAATTTTCACAAAAATGTCCTAAATTATGACTAATTACATCATATCTTCTTAACTATTAAAGTTGATTGATGTAGTTAGTCACAGTCGCCTATATTTGTTTTCTATCAAGTTCATTCTCAATTATGGCCACTTAAGTAATGAATTATAAAGATAAATTGTTCAACTATATGTTTCATTTCACTTGAGATTTCCTATTGCACTACTCTCTTTATGTTTCATTATGTGTTACATTTTCAAATTATGAGTTTTTCTATTTTTAATCATTTAGTTTGATTATACAGTTGATTGTTAGGGTTCACCCTACCCAACTTGGGTTTATATTTTTTAATATTTAATTTTTAATTTTCAATTAATAATTCGTTATTATGATTGATTATATTTATAATTAAATTTTATATTATGATTGGTTGATAAATGTTGACTGTGATTATTTATGTTCTATTTAACTTTTATTTTATAATAAGTATTATTAAAATAATAAATTTGATTGTGAAATCCAGAATAAAACACGAAGAAGTGTAACATGATATTTGAAACGGTTTCGTTTTCATTATTTAAGTTCTAAAATTTCGAAATTAGTTGCAGATAAATTGGTTTGGCATATTAATTCATGAAGTCATAAATTTTTAATTAGTTGCAGAAAAATGTTACAACGAATGGAATTACATTTATATACATCAGGGCATGTTTACTTCAAGGATTTACTATTGAGTAGATAGATAGTTTAGAAGATGAAAGGATGGATAAATCATATGCCACCTCTTTAGGTAGGATACATATCCCACAAATAAGCACATAAAGCTCATTTATCACGGGCCTTGAGTTATCCATCATTTTAATATCATGCAAAGTAAACATATAATAACTTATTAATCCATCATTATCCGTCAAAGTAAACAAGGGCTGAAGGTCTTCTTAAAATCTTATCAATTGTTAGCTCAAAAAAAATATATTATCAATTGTTAATTAGATCCCCCTTTGTTAGGAATCGGGATAGTTTGGCACCGAACAAACTGATTGCTGAAACTTTAAAATTTTGTTTTTGTGTTATGTTTCATAATTCTTGGCATTACACGATACTCGTGATATGATCGGTAATGCATTGTTTGATATCAAACGAGATCCTTTATTCATATATGTATTTATTATTATTTTTATGTTATGTTGACGCTGACTCATATCTCCTATCTCATTCTCAAGTATATCTCCTGAGTTAAACTTTTGTCTTTATTTTTAATTTTTTTAATTTTATTATGATTTAATTTAATTTAAATTTTTTTATTTAAGGCGTTCATCATTTCTTAGTTAGAATATATAAAAAAAAATTAAATTAAAAAAAATAGTTATGACACACGGAATGTAACACAAGAGGCATGGGGAATATGATTCATACAGAAGAGGTAAACCACATCACAACACACAAAAGAGGTAAACCACACCCGATGAAAAATCAGGTGTGACAAACTCACATTGATAGTATAGGTAAACCATGCATACCTGGAAAATTAGGTGTTACAGGCTCAGATCTAGCGATGTTGCTGGAATTCGAACTCGATATTTTTTATGGTGTTGATGGAATTCAAATTCCAAATTTTGATCTCAAACTTACACCACTCCACCTCTAAATTATTTCCAAAAGAAACAAGATCTTTTATTGGTCATTAATTGAATAAGCAAAAAAAAAAATAGAGAAATGAAAACAAAAAAGCATTCAAAACATTAAAACTCCATCTCCCACTCATCACTATCGGCTCGACGTCCCCACTCCACCTTCTCACTATCTTGCTAGTTACTCATTAATTAATCCAGTTGAAAAATGCTGTTTAAATAAAGTTATGTTGAATATTGAGATGCTAACAAACAATTAATCATTGAAAATTAGCATCGTCTGGATTAGAAAAATAGTGGGATAATAAAATATTTTATTCAAAAAACGTGGATGGATTGTAAATAATAATAGCTTGTAAATAAAACCGTTACACATTTTTTTTTATGTACGGGTGAACATCAATTGTTTCAAAAATTAACAATTTTTCTCTTCAATTTTTTTATAACAATTTTCATACATTCGACAACACACAGTTTTATTTTTTTTTAATTTCTTTAAAATTTGTTAGCAATTATTATTTAATTGATACTTTATGAAGATGATAGATTTTGCATGCAAAAGCTAGTAAGACTTCTTCATAAGAATGCATGTGTAGTGTTTGATTAATTAAATTCCTATTATACAGTCTGGCACCTTACTAAATATCTGGCTATCCCGACCCGCGAGCGGGTTTCCTCATTAGGTGTTTAATTTAAGACTGGCACAAAATATCGTTATATCGAAATACCATTCATATCGTACTGGAAAAATATTGAAGTTATCGATATTTACTGTATATCAGTTTTTCGGTAAGGTATGATATCTTATCGAAACTTTACGGTAAGGTAACGGTATGAATTTTTAAAAATTAAAGTATACCGGCATATACCGTAAGTTCGATATACCGTCATACCATACCACGGTATATGCCGAAGTGAAATTATGTACCGTACACATCGGTGCATATCATACTTTGAATTTAATATTGTTAATGCCACAATTATACACTAAGTGTTCGTGTTGTTATTGGCGAGCTTTGATCGACAAAATGGACCTGCATATGTCCCAACAAATCCCGTTTTCCGCTGTGCAAGAAAAAGAAAACAGTTGGCGAACTGTTCCAGTTTATGTCCCAGTCAGAACCAGGGACACTCTATTTTTGGCAGTTTTCAAGTTGGAAGATCTTGCTCGGATCAGTTCGTGGAAAGCAAGATTTGTTAGATTGACTGTCTTATGGTGTAGATGCAATGCTGAATTAACCCCACTACACTTGGAGAGTATCTACACACGTTTGGAAGGACATAAACCACAATCCTCTTACCATACTGGCGGCGGATGGAGATCGACGCCAAAGTCTATCTGAAGGCCGAATTGAGGAGCAATCGGTACCACTCATATTTTGTTTAGATTCTCTTGATAGATTGTTTGAGAGTTAGTTTGTTTGTGGTCATGCTAACTAGTAGTTGTTCATTAATCAGTTCAACATGATAGACTAGTTGTGAGTGTTTTCGAGTGAAACACGTGAGGGGATTTTATTCCTGGTTTGTACGCAATCTCAGGAGAAATTGTAAGTTGAAGTAGTGGGTAGCTAGAGAGAGTCTAGTGTCACGGTTGTGAGGGGATCTTACAACTTTCGGCCAGTGAAAGAGTTCGTGGAGAAGAACGGGCGACATAAGGCAGGAGGCTTGTATGTGTAAGAACCCTAATACACTCTTCGAAGAAGTAACAGTCGAAACTTCAAGTTTGGGAGTAATCCCCCCGAGTAGGTTGTTGAACTGAACTGGGTTAACAATCTCCTGCGTTTTTACTGCTTTGATTTTATATGTTCTTGCATCTGTCCCACACATATCATAGAACAGTTTAAGCAGTTATAATTTCAACACTACTAGCACAGATTACTGTTTTTCAATTGGCACCAGAGCGGGTTGCTTGTTTTCAGGGTTGATCTTGGGGTATTAATCCGTGTATTTTGTGTTATTTTGCCAAGATGGATTCGATGAAAGAAGGAGCCTTGACGATGCGACCTCCGCTCCTTGATGGCAACAACTATGCCTATTAGAAAGCTAGAATGACAGCTTTCATTCGTTCAATTGATGAGCGTGCCTGGAAGATGGTGACTGAAGGGTGGAAGCCTCCTACCAAGAGGGATGAGAAAGGCAAAGCGGTGCTGAAGCCAGAAGAAGAATTTGACGATACTGATTATCAGGTCATGGGGCTGAACGCTAAAGTCATGAACACCATCTTCTCTGCAGTAGACATGAACATCTTCAAGCTCATCTCCACGTGTGACAAGGCAAAGGATGCATGGGATATCCTTCAGACTACATTCGAAGGAACAAGCAGTGTTCATGCATCTCGTATGCAACTTCTTACTACCAGATTTGAGAACCTTCGAATGGATGAGGGTGAAAAGTTTACTGATTTCAACGCCAAGATTTGTGACATAGCTAATGAAAGCTTTGCGCTTGGTGATGCAATCTCTGAGGAGAAACTTGTGCGGAAAGTTTTGCGATATCTACCCAGGAGATTCGCATACAAAGTCACGGCAATTGAAGAGGCCAAGGACGTGAGCAAGATGAAGTTACAGGAGTTGATGGGGTCTCTGAGGACATTTGAAATGGGACTGACAGATGAAGAGACAGTCCAGAAGAAAAACATAGCTTTTCAAGTCGGTTCCAGTACTGATGTGCCTAGCAATGTCCCTGACAAACATGATCTCGCTGAGTCAATTGCTATGCTGACAAAGAATTTCTCGAAATTTGTCAAACGTTATGAGAAGTCTTCACAGAACAATTCTGTCAAGAACAGATTTTCCAAACCTTGGAGAACTAAAGATGAAGATCTCGGTGAAGAAAAACACAAGGAGGTCAAGTGTAGAGAATGTGGTGGTCTTGGGCACTATCAAGCCGAGTGCGCTAACACTCTAAAGAAGAAGAATAAATCCTATTGTTCCATACTTAGTGAAAGTGATCATCCAGATGATAGTGGGAGTGATGAAGAATGTGTGAGCAATCATATTGCTTTCATGACACAATCTCACAAAGAACCTGTGTCTAATTATGTCCTAGACAATCAGGATGACAAAGTGTTTGAATGCAGTGGCGATGAAGAATTTACTGAAGAGTCGGCCATAGAAGCATACAAAAAGCTTCATCAGAGCTGGATCATGGTGGTAAAAGTCAATGAAGGGCTGATGAAAGAGAATGATGATCTCATAAAAGAAAGAGATAGTCTATCTATGTGCCTCAGTGAGCTACAGAATGATCTTCAGCAATCCAGAAACAACACTCACTCTCAGAATGGTGAACTGCTACATCTAAAGAAGCTCGTCAAGATGATGAACTCTGGATCATCTCAGCTCGACAAAATCCTCTCTAAAGAAAAAAGTCCTCAGAATCATACAGGATTTGGATACACTGGTGGGAAGGTTTATGACCGTTTCTGTCAAGGACAAACATCTGGAACGCATGATGAAACTGTTCCTGAATCCGAGACTGAACCAGAGAACAAGTAGCCACAGACTCAGCAGTCGCTAAAGTCACAGCCTCGAAAAACAGGAGTTGTATGCCACTACTGTGAGAAGCCTGGTCACATTCCATACTGTAGAAACTACATCAATGATATTAGAAGAATGAGGAGGAGAGGCCTTCTCAGAATGACCTGAATTCCAGAAATGTGAGGAACAGATCCTGGAACAACCACAGGAACTATGTGGTTCACACTGCCCTCAATATTCATGCAAAGAGCAGTTGGTACTTTGACAGCGGATGCTCACGACACATGAATGGAGATGCCAGTATGCTGAAGAATATTCAAAATGATTGTTCTTATCAATCTGTTACTTTTGGAGACGGTATCAAAGGAAGGGTGCTTGGCAATGGTCATCTAAATGTTAAAGGGATGCCCAACTTGGAGGATGTTCTGCTTATCGAAGGACTAAAAGCTAATCTATTTAGCATAAGTCAACTTTGTGATCAAGGTCTCTTGGTCCATTTTACTAGAGACAAATGTCTTGTGAAGAACAAAGAATATGTGCTGCTGATGGATGGAGACAGATCAAGGGACAATTGTTACCTTCTCAACATGAAAGGAAATTACTTCAGAACTCAGCTTGATGAAGTGAACGTATGGCATGAAAAACATGGCCATGTTAGTTACAGAAACATGCAACATCTCATGAAGACTGATGTTGTGGTTGGAGTCCTAAAGTTGGATATTGATCGTGGCAAAGTTTGTGGACCGTGTCAAGTGGAAAAACAGATTCACACTTCACATAAATCTGTTAAGAAGATTACCACCTCAAAAGCCTTGGAGCTGCTGTATATGGACTTGATAGGGCCTGTTCAAACTGAAAGTATTGGACGGAAGAAGTTTATTTTTATGTGCGTGGATGACTTCACTCGATTCACATGGGTTGAGTTCCTTAGAGATAAGGGATAAACCTTTGATACATTCAAAAAACTTTGTCTCAAACTCGAAGTGGAGAAAGGAATTGTTGTGCTGAGAATTCGAAGTGATCATGGTCGTGAATTTGAAAATGCTTTCTTCAAATGTTTTTGTGAAGAAACAAGTATTGCTCAGGAGTTCTCTGTACCAAAAACACCTCAACAAAATGGTGTTGTTGAGAGGAAAAATCGGACTCTTCAAGAAATGAGCCGAGTTATGTTGAAGGTAAAATCTGTCCCTGACAACCTATGGGCTGAAGCTGTGAACACAGCTTGTCATGTTATCAATCGAGTGTATTTCAGACCCAAGACGAGAGTTACTCCCTACGAGCTGTGGAAAGGGAAGAAACCAAATTTGAAGTACTTTCACATCTTTGAAAGTACTTGTTATATGTTAAGAGACCGAGATCAGCTTGGCAAGTTTGATGCCAAAGGAGATGAATGCATTTTTCTCGAGTACTTAAGGAATAGTTGGGCCTATTGAGTGTTCAACAAGAGGACCAAGACGGTGATGGAGTCCATTAACATTGTTGTAGATGATCTAGAAGAACTTGTTGCCCATGTTGATGATGAAAGTGGTGATGTCACCATTCATGTGCCAGCTTCTATTCCAGACAGTTCGGAGCACAATGACCAGACTGGGGTGAGGAATGAAAAACTGGATGATTACAAACCCTCAAAAGGTGTGCAGAAACATCATTCTGCAGCAGATATCATTGGTGATGTGGGTGAAGGAGTTAGAAAGAGAGGAATTCGAAAGAACTATCGTGAGATGATTACAAATGTCTGCTATACTTCTACGACTGAGCCTAAGAATGTTAAAGAGGCCCTACAAGATGATCGATGGATTCATGCCATGCAAGAAGAGCTCTTGTAGTTTGAAAGAAATGAAGTATGGGATTTGGTTCCATGTTCTAAAGGTGTAAATGTGATCGGAACGAAGTGGATCTTCAAGAATAAAATCGATGAAGAAGGAAACATAACTAGAAATAAGGAAAGACTTGTTGCTCAGGGTTATTCCCAAGTTGAAGGTATAGATTTCGATGAGACTTTCGCACCAGTTACTCATCTTGAATCAGTCAGGTTACTTCTCGCCATGGCTGCATGGATGAAGTTCAAATTGTACCAAATGGACATGAAGAGTGCCTTCTTAAATGGGTACTTGTCTAGAGACGTGTTTGTCAGCCAACTCAAAGGCTTTGAAGACCCGTATCATCCTGAGTATGTGTACAAACTAAAGAATGCCGTAAACAAACTCCTCGAGCTTGGTACGAACGACTAACCAAATTCCTTCTGGAGAAAGGATACGTTCGTAGTGGAACTGATAGAACTCTCTTCATTAAGAGAGAAAAATCTGATGTGATCATCTTTCAGATTTATGTCGATAATATTGTCTTTAGATCTGTCTCGGACAGAATGGTGAAAGAATTTGTGAAGGACATGACTTCTGAATTTGAGATGAGTCTTGTAGGTGAACTAACCTACTTTCTCGGGCTTCAAGTGAAGCAAAAGGATGATGGAATCTTTGTGTATCAAACGAAGTATGTGAAGAACTTGATCAGTAAGTTTGGCTTGGAGACTTGCAGCCCGAAAAGAACACGATGGGTACATCTTCAAAGATGTCAAAAGATGAAGCTGGTGTTTCTATTAAGCAAACCTTGTACCAGAGTATGATTGGCAGTCTGCTCTACCTTACAGCAAGTAGGCCAAACATATGCTACAGTGTGGGAGTTTGTGCTCGGTACCAATCTGATCCCAAAGAAAGTCACTTGAAATCTGGTAAGCACATAATCAAGTACATAAAAGGTACTACTGAGTTGGGACTTTGGTTTTCCTATGATACGAACCCTAGTTTGGTGGGGTTTTACAATGCAGATTGGGCCGGATGTATTGAAGATCGGAAGAGTACCTCTAGATGATGTTTCTTCCTTGGAAATAACATGGTCTCATGGTTTAGCAAGAAGCAAAATTTTATCTCGCTTTCTACTGCCGAGGTAGCATATATTGCTGCTGGGAGTTGTTGTACTCAACTCTTGTGGATGAAACAGATGTTGCATTACTATGGTGTGCCACAGTCTGTCCTTACCATATACTGTGACAATATGAGTGCGATAAATATTTCAAAGAATCTTGTTCAGCACTCACCTACAAAGCACATAGACATCCGTCACCACTTCATCCGGGAGCTTGTTGAAGACGGATCACTTGTGATTGAATATATTGGAACAGATGCCTAGCTTGTGGACATCTTCACTAAGGCACTTGATAGTAGAAGGTTTGAAACACTAAGATCCTCTTTCGGTCTTTGTGTTATCTAAAAAACTTCTCCGCTATGAGAAGACTCTCTATACAGTCTTGGTCGGTGATGTATTTATAGAGAGTATAAAATGACCATGGTCAATATGGTCTATAAGTGTTGTTCCAATATCTGTCTCTGACAGTTTTTGCTATGAAGGAACAGTTACTTTTTAATGACTAGTAGTGCCTTGTTTTTTACGCCACGATCGATTACACTTCCCCATATCGAGCAACGGGGTGATGTTTGTGGGATGGGTGAGTTAAGTAAATTTCCATCTAGAATTTCCTAATTAAGGTCTACACCTTATTTTATTATTTTCAGAAGGAAACAGAATCTCTGAAAAGTTCTTTTCATCCCAAGTCGTTCTCTTACTCCCACTGGTGCTCACTTGAATTTTGATGTTCGAATTCAATGGCGGACATATCAGTTTTCTCTAAACCATCTCAGGCCAAGAAACCCAGAATCTCCACAGAGGATTTGCGGCGCCAGCTGGCTAAGTTATCTCAACCGATTGTGTTTTCTACTTTAAGCTCCTCCGTCCCTGCTTCTGTGAAGCCATCTGTCTCTACCTCTGAAACCTCTGCTTCTGTGCCTGCATCTGTGGCACTTTCTACTGCTTCACCACCTAGGTCTGTGTCTGAGACAGATCTCACTGCTCAACCCTCTCCTAGGGTTTCTGAAGAACCATCATCTCCACCTATGGTGACTGCGGAAACCGTGAATGCTTCGATTGCGGCTGCAATAGAGACTGTTGGAGAGGCTGAAGTCTCATTGGAACTCGATGAAGGTGATTTCTCTGCCTTTGCTGTTGAGTTTGTCGAGGCAATTGATGCCTTGAAGGTTGTTCAAGCACCGTCTATTCTTTCCAGTGCTCCTATCTATAGTGACGCTTCCGTCGTTACCATTCAAGTTCCTCTAAGTGAGGCTTCTCCACCAGATGTTGAAAAAACTCCTACTGTCTCCAATGAAGAAGAAGAGGATGTTGAAAATGTTAATGTCTCCTTTCTTGAATCTTCTGAGACAGAATCTGTCCCTCTCAGCTCCAAGCAGCCTGTTAACCGCCGTGGAACAAAGCGTAAGTTGGTTTTAAGGGATGAGGAAGTTCCATCCGAAGATGATGACCACATTGTTTTGGCCAATCTGAAATCTAAGGCGCTTTCAAAATTACCTCAGAAGAAAGGGAAGTCCTCTGCTATCCCCAAAGTGAAAAAGCCTTCTGTAAAGAAGAGTGCTAAAAAGAAGGCTCCTACGAGAAAGACGCCTGCTGTTACTCGTCGTATGACTAGAAGTGTCTCTGAGCAAAGGATTGGCTTGGTCTCTGGGCGACGAAGGCCATTGATGAAAAAGGCAAGTGCTCCACCTCTCTCTGAGGATGAACCTGAAAGTCTCGAACAGATCAGACTCGAACAGATCAGACTCTGATTCTGAAGATTATTACTCAAGTAAGTTTATCTCTGTTTTTCATCAACAGCAATTCAAGTTGGTTGTTGGTCGCTCGCTGGTTTCCGAGCATTGTTTGGTTAAATCTGATGTAGAGAGGATGGGTATTGTTATTTTGCTGCATGATCTTTGTTTGGAGAAATCTGCTTATTCTGCACCTCCATTTATTTTTGTTGTAGTTCATGAGTTTTATGCAAACTTGTCTAAACGCCTGCGTGATGCTTGATATGAACATGCATTTACTGTATTTGTGAGGGGTCACTGGATTACTTTTTCCCCGACTGTGATCAATGAATTTTTGGGTCGAGAGAATATGGTTGTGCCTGCACCGGTATTTGATATGAATGAGGTGGTGTCTGAGTTGACTGGGAGAGTCAATGTGTTTGGCCTCATATTTAAGTATGAAGTTCCGAAATTGGTTGCCTAGTACCCACGATTCTACTATGGGCAAGCTGATGGCTTTGTTACTTTTTAAAGTGGGCACTCGTCGAGAGATCAACCTCGGTCTGATCATATTTGAGCATGTGTTTGCTCATGCTGAATCATCTCGTGCCCAGCAACTAGTTGGATATCCTAGCCTTATCTTCAGCATCATTATGGCCCAACATGATGTGGTCTCTGCAAATGATGTGTATGTGGCTTTTGTGCAGCCTCTGACAATCAGCCACAAGCTCTTCTCATCCCAGTATGCTCAGGATGTTTCTGTCCACGATGCTGATGAAAGCTCAAGACTTGTGCCATCATCTATCCCAGACAGATCTGCTGCTTCTTTTCCTGTCACCTCTGTTTTCTTTGACAGGCATATAAAGTCCCTGGAGCGTGAAGTAGTGTTCCGGAGCAAGTTCATTCGGATATTCAAATCCAGAAAGCAGGAGCTGGAGGCTTTGCTGATTGATCTTCGAGCCAGAGCCCTTGGACTTGCCTCGCCGCTTGATGTGCCGAGTGCTTCCTCTGCCCCAGCTGCTAGTGAGCCTACTGATGCTGATGTCGATGCTGCTGATGATGTTGATGCCTCCCCAGTCTGAAGATTGATGCTTGCCGTTTCTGGCAATAATTAAGGGGGAGAATGATGTTGGTGAAAGAAGGCTGATGTTGGTGAAGGATGGCCTTTGCTGCTGCTCCTGCTGCTTTGAGTGTGTGCTCATTTTATTTTATAATTTTTGATGTTTTCTGAACAACTGTTTATTGGGGATGCTGTTTACCCCATTTTAGTTTTGTTGGTCTGTACTATTTTTTGATCAACTGATAATACAGTTCTACACTAAGAAACAATGCTCTGATTGTGATGAAGACACTCCCAGAATAGATTCAGGAGGAGTGTGATTGGAACTGTCCCTGACAGTTTTTAAATATATCGCACTTTTTTGATATATTTTGATCTGCGAAAGTTTATTAGAGTGTTGTGCAGATCGTGATGATAATTGTTGACCATAAACGCCAAAGGGGGAGATTGTTAGTGCCACAATTATGCACTAAGTGTTCGTGTTGTTATTGGCGAGATATGATCGACAAAATGGACCTGGGTATGTCCCAACAAACCCCGTTTTCCACTGTGCAAGAAAAAGAGAACAATTGGCGAACTGTTCCAGTTTATGTCCCAGACAGAACCAGAGACACTCTATTTTTGGCAGTTTCCAAGTTGGAAAGATCTTGCTCGGATCAGTTCATGGAAATCAAGATTTGTTAGATTGACTGTCTTATGGTGTAGATACAGTGCTGAATTAACCCCACTACACTTGGAGAGTATCTACACACGTTTGGAAGGCCACAAGCCACAATCCTCTTACCATATTGGTGGCGGATGGAGATCAACGCCAAAGTCTATATGAAGGTCGGATTGAGGAGCAATCGATACCACTCATCTATTGTTTAGATTCTCTTGATAGATTGTTTGAGAGTCAGTTTGTTTGTGGTCATTGTAACTAGTAGTTGTTCATTAATCAGTTCAACATGATAGACTAGTTGTGAGTGTTTTCGAGTGAAACACGTGAGGGGATTTTATTCATGTTTTGTACGCAATCTCGGGAGAGATTGTAAGTTAAAATCGTGGGTAGGTAGAGGGAGTCTAGTGTCACAATTGTGAGGGGATCTTACAACTTTCGGCTAGCGAAAGAGTTCGTGGAGAAGAATGGGCGACATAAGGCGGGAGGCTTGTATGTGTAAGAACCCTAATACATTCTTCGAAGGAGTAACAGTCGAAACTTCAAGTTTGGGAGCGATCCCCCCAGAGTAGGTTGTTGAACTGAACTGGGTTAACAATCTTGTGCATTTTTACGGCTTTTATTTTATATGTTCTTGCATCTGTCACACACATATAATAGAATAGTTTAAGCAGTTATAATTTCAACACTACTAGCACGGATTACTGTTTTTCAAATATATATATATATATATATATATATATATATATATGGATATGGAAGAGATCAAATGAGAACCCTTCCCCCCAGGTGGGAACTAGGAACCAATCTTAGGCCTTATTTGACTCAATCTGGATAGTGGAGATTTAAAGCATGGGGCGGTGGCATTTTTTGTGATTTTTGACAAGTTTAAATGAAGGTAGGGTAATATAGTAATTTGATCATTCAAGTGTCTTTCTTCAGATTTTTTTCATATTCATCTTTCCCCTTTTTTCTCTCTCTCTCGCTGATTTACGTTTTGCTTCTCCCCGTTTCAATTTCTCATTATCTTCCAGCATCTGCTTTCATCTTTTTATCGTGAAGATTTGACCTTATGATTTGTAGAGTTCATCGGCGGCGCTGTCTTTGTATGGTGACTCCATGTATGTTTTTTTTTCTTTTCAATTTATTTTTACAGTTTGGTATGTTGATTTATTTCTCGTTTCTTCTCGTGATTTTTATTTCTCATCTTAGTTTAGTTTCTAGATTTATCATTTTGTTATGCAGATTCGATATTTTTGATTGATTTGATCTGTTTCGTTCAGATCTGTGTTGTATCAATTATTTTCTAATTGTTAGGAATCCTAGGGTTTAATACGAGAATATACAGAATATGCATTAATTTAAAATTTTAATGTTGATTAATTTCACAATTCGTTGGATGCATTGATTTTACAGTTCGTTCTATTGGAGTTCATTACGATTTTGTATTTACGTTTTTATGTTTGACTGATTTGATCTGTTTTGTTCAGTTTTGTGATGTATCAGTTGTTTTCTAATTGTTATGAATCCTAGAGTTTAGTTTGAGAATATACAGAATATGCATTAATTTGATCTGTTTATTTGTTTTAGCATGTTAATTTATTCGTTTTAGCCTATCGTCACATATGTTTTAACATGTCAATGTATTCGTTTTAGCCCATCGTCACATATGTTTTAGCATCATAACATGCTGGTTTAATGTTATTTCTACTGCACTCTGTGAAACATGTCATACAAACTATGCTTTTTTTTTGTTTTTTTTCTTTTGTGTGTGTGTTTTTGTGACTCGGCTACACAATGTTACAGACACCATGTAAACATTAGAATACTTTGGTGCTAAAATGTATGATGCATGATGCTAGAATGGTACATACCTAATGCTAAAAATAAATTTGTGTGTCTGAACATCTCTTGATGTGATTGTATTATTATTTTTTACCTTGTTCAGTTTATAATTTTTTGATTTTACTGTGTCAGCTTCTTCTGTTTCAAGTGACCGTAGTAAGGATTATTCACATAGTGATATGGAGGGTTCTACTTCACATACCAAGACAATGATGTTTGAGCAATTCTACGGTTTACGTGCCCCTTCTGAAGTTGTTGTTCATCCACCTATTCCAGTTAAAACAAAAGGTAGCAACAGTCATTTGATATCTAAGGAGGAGGCAAGGAAGAGAAATGTGAACAAACCACTCAGAATGTGCAGCAATTGCCACAAGTTGCCAGATCATGATGCTAGGAACTGTCCAACTTGATGTTATTATAGCGATTGAGCATAGTTTAATATCATGTTTTACCATGCTTGTGAATTGTTTTCAACGCATTCATTTTTAAGAATATATATGATTTTTAATAAAAGTGTTTATGACATTTTCTTTGCGGTAATTATATTACTATTAAGTTTTATTAACCATAATTACCGTTTAGAATATAATACTAAAATAACGGGAGTATGTGGTTATATACGTTGTCAGATTCCCATTACATATTTTGTTTATTAGAACATGCTAAAATGAGAAATGAATGAGGCTAAAATGAGTGAAGTAGGAGGCTAAATTTGATGTTACATTTTCCACTAGGGCTCACCGTTCCCAATTAGGGTTTATTAAATTTCAATTAGGGCTTATCTGATCCCAATTAGTAATTATCAGATTCTCATTAGGGTTCACTGTCCCCAAATAGGGTGTACTGCGTTTCATTTCAATGAAATCACCGTTCCATATTTGTTTATAAAAACATGCTAAAATGAGAAATGAATGAGGCTAAAATGAGCGAAATAGGAGGCTAAATTTGATGTGACATTTTCCACTATGGTTCACCGTTCCTAATTAAGGTTTATTACGTTCCAATTAGGGTTCATCTGATCCCAATTAGTAATTATCAGATTCCCATTAAGGTTCACTGTCCCCAAATGGGTGTATTGCGTTTCATTCCAATGAAATCATTGTTCCATATTTTATTTATCTGAACATGCTAAAATGAGAAATGAATGAGGTTAAAATGAGCGAAGTAGGAGGCTAAATTTGATATGAAATTTTCCACTAGGGTTCACCATTCCCAATTATGGTTTATTACGTTCCAATTATGGCTCATCTGATCCCAATTAGTAACTATGAGATTTCCATTAGGGCTCACTGTCCCCAAATTGGGTGTATTGTGTTTCATTCCAACGAAATAGCCGTTCCATATTTTGTTTATCAACACATGCTAAAATGAGAAATTAATAAGGTTAAAATGAGCGAAGTGGGAGGCTAAATTTGTATGTTACTTTTTGCACTTAGAATTGCAGCATATATTTTGCACTTATAGACTTTATCTCATTTCAGAAAATATTTACGCATTTTCTTTTTTAGTTGTTAGTCATCTCCTTCGTTGCTTCATTTTCTCATTCTTTTTTCTTTTTTATTATCAACTCGTGTTTTTCATTTTGTAGTATCTATATAGGTGTAGGTGTTTATATAAAATTGTTAGAAATATATTCATAATATCACCCGCTAAAATGTATTACACAATATGCTAAAATGTTATATAGGTCATGCTAAAATGTTGTATACAACATGCTAATATAAATCTGGGGTTGCTCTATGCGAAAATTATACCTAAAAATGATTTTTTGTATTTTTCATCTATTTTTTTCAAATAAACATATGCAATATGGATCTTAAATGAAAAAGTATAAAAAGAGCTTTAATTTCATATAAGATTTGTGTAAATCTGATTAAAAACGAATAAATTAGGATCATTTAAAGTTTTTAAGAATTTTTTCAAAACATGATGATGTCACTTTTTTTAAAAAGTCAATTGTTCCAATTCTACCCTTAATGAGACGCGCGAATTGAAGATTTTCATTTTAATTATAAAATTACCACCGAAAATTTGCTTTCATCTGGTGCGTTCATTTTTCAGAATAGACGGATGGGATCGGTTCCCGGTTCCCACCTAGTGACCGGTTTTCACCAGATCCCATCCCTATATATATATATATATAGTGATGGGATCTGGTGAGAACCAGTCACCAAGTGGGAACTAGGAACCAATCTCATTCCTCCATTCCACAATTTGGACGGTCCAGATCAATTCAGATTTTTCGGTGGTAATTGTGTAATTAAAACGAAAGTATTCAATTCGCGCGTCTCATTAAGGGCAAAATCGAAACTGAACTCAAAAATTGCCCAGATTCAATTTTAGCCTCCGACTTCTCTCATTTTAGCCTCATGCATTTCTTATTTTAGCATGTGTTGATAAACAAAAATGGAACAATGATTTCATTGGAATGAAATGCAATACACCCTATTTGGGGACAGTGAACCCTAATGGGAATCTCATAATTACTAGTTAGGATCAGAGCCCTAATCGGAACGTAATAAATCCTAATTGGGAACGGTGAACCCTAGTGGAAAATGTCACATCAATTTTAGCCTCCTAATTCGATCATTTTAGCATCATGCGATTCTCATTTTAGCCTAACGCGATTCTCATTTTAGCCTCAGAACAAAAGGGAAGAATTATTGAATTATTAAATTACTATATTACCCCTCCGTCCACAAAGTTGCCGAAAATTACAGGAATGCCACCGCCCATCCACTTAAATCTGATTTAATCTGGACCGTCCAGATTGAGTCAAACAAGGGCTAGGATTGGTTCCTAGTTCCCACCTGGGGGAAGGGTTCTCATTTGATCATTTCCCTATATATATATATATATATATATATATCTAGAATACAATATTTAGTAAGTTTATCATAAAAGTTATGTTTTTATATTTAATTTAATCCCTAAATTATAACTAAAAATGAACTATTTGAAATTAAATGTGATAAATAATAATCTTCTATTTTTTCGATCAATAAAATTAAAAGTTAAAATGAATAATCAATAAAAATTAAAAATATAATGATGTTTACGTAAATTATAAGATATAAACTTAGTTCAATAGAATAAAAGATAAATTAAATTATATAGTGCATAATAATCTCTTATTCTTCTTCAATTTTTAAAACTAAAAGTTAACAATCATGACTGAAACGATTAAAAGAAAATGAGATATATTATATAAAAATATAACACGTAGTTTGTTCATCGTAAAAGTTCATAACCATATAATATTTAATATAATTTAATAATTAAATTATAACTAGAAATCAAACAATGTGAAATCAAATGTAATAAATAATAATTATATTATTTTTCAATCTTTAAACTAAGAGTTATGATAAATGGTCTAAACATTTTAAAGAAAATGAGTTATACTATTTAGTAATATAATATTTAGGCCTTAATATGTTTATTATGAAAGTTTTGAAAATTATAAAATTTCATAAAGTTTAATATAACTAAAAATTCATCAATTTGAATCAAATGTAATTGATAATTTTATTATTTTTTAAACTTTAGACTAAAAGTTATGATGAATAGTAAAGAAAAATATACTAAAATAAAATATTATATATAATATTATAATACTTAGCATGTTCATCATAAAAGTTTAGAAAAATATTATATTTCATATAATTTAATACAAAACTCCACCTAAAAATTGAACAATGTGAAATCATATGTAATAAATAATAATGTTATATTCTTTTTTATTCTTTAAACTAAAATTTATGATGAATTATCAAAAAAAAATTAAAATAAAGTGAGATATGATATATAATGTTATAATACTTAGTATATGTCCATCATAAACATCTAGAAAAATATTGTATTACGTATAATTAATACAAAACTCCTAACTAAAAACTGAACAATGTGAAATCTAATGTAATAAATAATAATCTTATATATTCTTCGAGAAAATTTCACTTTTGGTCCCACAGAATATGTCCGAGTCCGATTTAGTCCCCATACTATCACTTTTGGTCTCATAGGATATAAACTATCAATTTTAGTCCTACCGTTACAGTTTCCGTTAAAAAATTTATCGATTTTGGTCTCATATTAGTATCGATTTTAGTCCCAAATAAAAAAAATTCCGAAAAATTCCCAAACACCAATTTTATGCGAATGCATAGATCGTCAAAAATTTCCCAAACACTAAGAGGTACAGGAAACGGGTATTATGCGACTGCATGGATGGTTATCAGTCAAGTCATTCAAGTTCAGTTGTTGCTAAGATTTGGATAATATATCAGATTTCTATGGTGCATAAGAAGGTTTAACTTCAGACACCTGAGCCAGCAGCCTCTGCAAATCACCAATACAGCTTAGTTATCTCAAACTCCATAACCTATCTTCATTGTTTACACCATGTTCATCAATCCAGATTCATCCTTCCAGCCATGTTTTGGTCAAAAAAACCCATAATGTTGCGTTATGGGTCGTCGCAAGTAGCTTGCTGGACAATCTGCCCAGATCCAGCCTTCACTTCCATCTTCTAAAAAAAATTTCCAAAAAACTGGCAAAAATTGTCCATTCATCTGCGTCCAGATCTGCAAAAAAAAAAAAAACCAAAAGATCAGATTTCTCTTCTAACTTTCAGCCTGATACTTCAGAAATTCAAACACAAAATTTCAACAAAAAGGCTTTGCAAATACCCAGCCCAGAATCTGAAAAAAAACCTTCAAAAAAATTCAACCACCTCTCCCAGGGCTACTGCAACACACATCAGCCCCAAAGACCAAATTCCCCACTGCCATTTTTCAATCTCTGCTCCTATCCCTCCAAAAAACCTAGCCGATCTCCCTGAACTTGCCCCTGCTACGGCTGGAACTATTACACGTTCCAGAGCAACTAAGCTCCCCACCTTTCCCCCTCAAACCTCACTTCCCCATGCTCAAAAAATATCTCCAGAATCTGAACCCTCATCCACATCTAACTCTATCCCCATTGCCCACCTTCAGCACAAACCACAACCCAAACAACCAAAATTGCCATGACATTGCCTCCCAGATTCCAAACCAACAAACCCAGAACTCCTCCCACATAATACAAAACTCTCAGCTCCATCTCCAACTTCTATTTCACAAGAATTCTCAGAATCCACAAAAGAGGAAGAGGAGTCCAGTTCAGAGGAAGAGATTGATTCAGAAGAAGAATATTTACCTGATATAACCTTGGCAGATCTTCTGTTATTTTAATGGCTTTAGTGAGTCTCTACATAAGCATCAGAAGATGGCTTTAGTGAGTCTCTACATAAGCATCAGAAGATGGCTTTAAAGAGTCTCCTCGCGATGGATACCCCCAGCCCGGTTCACGTCGGGGAACTGTCCATCGGAGGCCAGCCTCACGGCAGCACTGATGATGTTGCTGGTGTTGCCCGAGGCTGCCAGTCCACTGAAGATGAAGTCGTTCTCGATCACTGATTTCTTGCAAGGGTAACCGGCGACACTTACTGTAGTTTGGGTATGGCATAGATCGAAAGTACTTCCTTTGAATCATTTTGTCTTCTTTGAAATCGACGAGCTTGTTTGAAATCGGGAAAAATTTGAGAGAGAATGGTTTTGGTATTTTTGCAATAGTATGGGAATTAGTGTTTTTTCTTTTGATTTAGGAATTTTCATCTAATTTGGGGATAAATTGAGCACGTGACTCACGTGCAAGTACCCCTCTATTAATCTGTCAAAGTGCCGTTTAAATTGTGGGACCAAAATCGATAGTTCAAGTCTTATGGGACCATATTTAATATAATTTTTTGAAAAGGACTAAAGTGATAGTATGGGGACCAAACTCAGAATCGGACATGACCTGTGGGATCAAAAATGAAATTTTCTCTATATTCTTCTTTAATCTTTAGATTAAAAGTTATGATGAATTATTGAGAAAAATAAAATTCAGTGTATTATTGAAGTGTATTCTTTAATCTATTTATGTTTATATGAATAAAGTGTATTATTGATTAATGTTTCTTTATGCATGTATTTTCATACTAAATATTTTTTAGTATAATGATAATTTCGATATACCATGAAATGTTGATTTGGGTATAGTAAGGTATACCGAGCTAAGGTACGGTAAGGTATACCGAAATAAAAGTATGGTAAATGTATGCATTATGTGTCATACCGAACTTAAGATATACCGGTGGTAAAGGTACGACAACGGTATGATTTTTGTCATACCGTAAATTAAGGTAAAGTATAAGGTATGACAAAAAAAAGTAAGGTATGCCGTAACTTGACACCCTTAATTTAATTGCACCTAAATTTTTTTAATTTTCAAGAAATATTCGCAAAAATTTCAAGTGGGAATGGGCCAAAGTAGCCACTTAAAAATTTATTTTAGCCACTAACTTTTATATATTTTTAGCAAAATTACCAAAATACTCTTATATTCATTTTAAACACCCCCCACCAGCCGCCCATATCACATTTTTTAAATTAGATTTTGAAAATTTTTCCTCTCCTCTAGATCTCATCTTTATCACAGTCTGCAGCAGTAATGGAATCTAGAAGAAATCCTCGACCACTCTAGAAGATTCTTCCAAATCGTCGACCAATCTAGAACAATCTTCTTCACATTCTCATTTTTTCTCTCCAAATTTCTCCACCAACGAGCCATTGTCAACTTCCGAAAATTCAAGAGAAGAAATAGAAAATCATTTTCCAACCCGTGTGTGCTTTCATATCTAATTATTAATATTGTTAGATTGTTTGGTTTTGAAGTTTGATTTAGGGGAAAAATCAAGTGGAAGAATTTTCTAGACATAATAAACATGCTTTAACATTAAAGGTATTTAAAAATCATCCCTAATATAGTTCATTTATGAAAATTTGAAAAAAAATAAAGTATTTATGCAACCTTCAAAAAATCTGAAAAACTGAAGTTCTTAACTGCGCACTGGAACCTGTGCGCCGAGCCTAACACGCAGTTACCAATGCACAATCGATGTGCAAGCGCCGATGTATGCTGATATTTGTTGTTACGTGCATGCCTCATCCGAGCTCAAATTGTTATCCAATGTTTGTTGTCCAGAGCCATCTTGTGCATGCCAAATTGTCAGTCGATGTTCTGCCGATGTCTGTCAATATTTATTGTTGCAAGCGTAGCCAGGCACGTGTGCATGCTTTGTGCCTGCACGCGCGCACCCAAGACCAAATTGTCAACTGATGTTCTACTGATGCTCGAAAATTATCAGCCGATGTCCTACCGATCTCTTTTGATATTCTACCGATGTCTGTCGATGTTTATTATTGCACACATAGACATCTGCGCGCGTGCATGCCTTGTGCTTGCATATCTTGTGTGTGCACGCTTTGTGCCAACACACGCGCACCCGTGACTAAATTGTCAGTTAAAGTTCTGTCGATGCTCGAAAATTATCAGCTGATATTCTACCGATATCCTATCGATGTTTGTTGTTACGCGTGTAGCCATCTGCGCACGTGCATGCTTTGTGCGCAGTTAATTGTGCGTGCAGTTAAGAAGAAAATCACGTCCATGCCTTGTGTTAGCACGCTTTGTGGCCACACACGCGCACCTGAGGCTAAATTGTCAGTTGTTGTTCTGCCGATGCTCGGAAATTATTAGCCAATGTTATGTCAATGTCTGCTGATTTTTGTCAATGTTCTGTTGATGTTTGTTGTTACATGCGCGCATGACTTGTGCACGCCGGGTCTTGAGCGCAGTTAAAAATAATTCAGCGCACAGTTAAGATAAAATCACTTTTTTTTTTATAAAAGTTAAACTTGGTTGCTAACTGCACTAGCTCGTTATGGTCGAACTACGATGAGAACTATGATCCAAGAAGATTTTCGTAAAGATGAGATAAGTTGGACTGAGGTGTGATGGGGAAGATGAAGATCAACGATGAAGATGAAGATTGAAAATGATAAAATGATAAAATGATAAAAAGCAGATATGAGGAAGACGAAATTGAGGAGTTCATTCGACGATGAAGATGATGAAATAATAAAAAGCAGATATGATGGGGTTGGTGGGGGTAGGTGATATATATATATATATATATATATATATATATATATATATATATATATATATATTTTTAATGTCTAAAGGATATTTTGGTCCTAAATAGCTAAAAAATATGTTTAAAAGTTAGTGGCTAAAAAAAGTATGTTTAAAACTTTAAGTGGCTAAAGTAAAAGTTGTCTCAAATTTTAATTCTCCTAGTTTATCAGAATCCCCAGGTTTAAAATTCAAACAAAACAAGCCCCAAGTGAAAGCTAAGTTAAAAGTAATCCATGTTTTATTAAAAATGTCAAATAACACTTTCAAAAAAATCCCAAAGATTTTCAACTAATGCAACAGATTTTGCATTCTGTAAATCGTGTTACTCCTTAAATAAAATATCACAATATCACAATAGCATGAATCAGTAAATTTAGTGTTAACCCTTATTTATCAACAACTCGACCCAAACATGTTTGGAATAAAAAAAAAAAAAAAAAAATCAATCTTTATGCAAATTAGAAAAGGAAAATGAAAATTTCAGACTTGAATTATTTATAACAAAGAAGCTCCTAGTCGAACTTGAATTCGAGGAACCTCTAGACTATTTTTCTCGACTATTTTTTAAGAGTTGGAATTCGGTGCACAAAGGCCTTATTTGCGGCAGACGCGTGGGTGTCACGCGCCAGTCATTTTTTTTGGCGATTTTTTTGGTTTTCTTCGGGGATTTTTTTATCTGATTTTTTCTTTTTCTAAAAATTAAAATAAATTGATTTAATTTGTTTGAAATGAGTATGAATTTATATCCTAAAATAAAATTAATAAACCCTAAAAAACACAAAATAAACCCTAAAAACACCCCCCTAAAAAAAACTCTAAAAAACACAAAATATACCCTAAAAAACCCCCCTAAAAATTCATGAACCCTAAAAAAAATCCCTAAAAAACATGAACCCTAAAAAAGCCCTAAACTACTAAACTCTAAACATTAATTCGAATGGAAAAAATCACAATTTGAACTAAATAAACTAGTATTAATTAACTAGCAGACCCCTTACTTTTTAATGATACAAATGATACTTTTCGAATTTTTGGTGATACTTTTTAGTGAGATTGGTTGATACTGATTTTACCATTTTTTTTCTATTTTTTTGCGGGTTGACCCGCATTGACCCGGATCAAAACGCGGGTTGACCCGACCTATTTTAAATAGCACTATTTAAGACCGTTGTATGAAAGTTTTTGCCATTTTTTAATGTGGCCGATTTCCCTGATTAGATTTTTAAACGAAATAAACAAAATCCTCAAGCAGATCACAACATCGGGTTCGCTTGGAGAAGATGATATATGGATTATACGTTTAACCACAAACTCAATAAAGATCAATGATCAATTTGAACTACTTCTGAGTTTTATCCCTTATTTCATTAATGAGAGAAAAAAAAAGAGAGAAAAAATGTTCAATTTGGTCTTACAACTATACTTAAAATCTGAGTTTGGTTCCGAAATAAAATTTTAGTTTAAATCAATTCTTCAACTTTTTAAAAGGTATCACGTTAGTCCCTAAACTATTTTTCCAACGTCCATCACTAACGACATTAATTAAAGAGAAAATGTATAATTTGATCCTACAATTATACTCAAAATTTCAGTTTGATCCGAAAATAAAATTTTAGCCCAAATTAGCTTAGGATTAACGTGATACCTTTTAAAAATTTGAGAGATCGATTTGGGTCAAAATTTATTTGGGGACCTAACTCAGATTTTGAGTATAGTTGTAGGAACAAATTGGACATTTTCCCTAATACTCCCTCCGTCCCAATAGCAAGGTCCCCCTTCTTTCCCCCTTCTTATTACTTACTCTCTCTATTTTAATAGAAGGGGGACCTTGCTATTAGGACGGAGGTAGTATAAAATATCTAATTAATTACATAGAGCATTAAAGATAGATACTCTAATTACATATAGCATTAAAGATAGATACTCTAACAAGGCGTACATAGAGCGAAGACAGAGGCAAAGACGCTGCCGTGCTGACCACATTGGGGACCTAAAGCTCGGGGACACGGCGAGCGTCCCAAGAGCACAAACAAGGAGCTTGTATTTTAAATATTTTTTTTAATTCCTAATATTTTCGTTTCGATTCGAGTTTCTTTGTTTCTTTCCTAATCTGACACCAACTGACTGAGATCGGCCCCCAATTTAAAAACTGAATCTAAACCACAACCTATTTTATGTGCACTGGATCGAAACTAACCGAAACCGGTAACTCGGTCCGATTTTTCAATTACAGTTCGGTTGTGCTTTGTCCTAGGGCCATGCCCCATCACACGCATATTTTATGTGCATCGAACTGAATCAAAACTGACAATTCGATCTGATATTTCGACTGCAGTTAAGTGGACTTTCTACCCGCAATTTTTAAGAATACAAATATCTATATTTATGTAATACTGTATATAATAACAACGCCAGAACCGTAAATAGAAACCATTATTTTTATTTGGTATTTACTTTCCAATGTTGTTTTTTCGCTCGCAACTTACTCTTTTTGTGAAATTATAATTCTCAATATTATTGTAATGAGATTATGTGCACCTTAAATTAATTACTCAACTTTTTATAAAAATTAAAATAAAATAAAATATGGTGCAACGCGCGCATAGGAGAAATATACTATATCCTATAGTTCGTATAATTAAGTTCAGTTCTTCCAAATTTTAGAAAAATTTATGTATCTATACTTAAACTTCTTCCAAATATTATGGAATCGTAAACTTGCATGTGACTATAACTTATTTAGAGTAAATGTTAAATATCAGTCTATCACCTCCACAATTATGAGATTCAGCATCCAGTACCTTACAAACTGTTGTCAATTTCATCACTAAAAGACAACAGGACGACAGTTTTGAAAGGATAATTACAACGGTGACAAACCGTTGTTTATTGACATATTTGTAGTACGTAGTAGATCAATCCACTTTTCAAGGCTTTGGACAACCAAAAAATGAGCCCATCAACAAATTGAAAAAAGAAAATATAATGCACAACAAATGAAGCTTTAGTGTTGCTAGGCGACTAACCTGCCTTTATAGTTGTTGAAATTCGAAACTTAAATGAATTGCAAATTGCAAATTATATGGAGGATTTAAATTATAGTGCATATTAATTATATTGTAGTAGGATATTATAAAATTTGCACAAGAATGGCTCCAATTGCATATAAGACAGATTACAGATAGGAGATAAAGATTGAAAGGATGAAAACGTATGGTAGAGGAGAATTTTGGTGAAAATAATTTATATTTTAATTTTAAAAAGCTTTAATAAGAGGCCAGCAGTTGTTTAGATTAAGGAGAAAATTAAAAGAAGCTAAATAATTTTTTTTTTGTTTCATAACAAGATACGTACCTACATTTGCGTGTGCGCTTATGCGAGTAAGTATATCATATGTGCAAAAATATTATTTCAAATCTTCTATTTCAATTCAATTAATTATTTCATCTTATATTCTAATTATATATAAATATAAGAAGCTAATTACGTAAGAAACAGTTTGCTTATTTTTCCCATTCGTTGTTTTATTTTGGGATTTATATACTTCATTAATATTTGACATAATATTAATTATAAAATAATCATCAATATAATTACACCTATCTAGTTCAAAACTCACAAACTGTTTGCAACAACCAGAAAAACATCGATGAGATCTTTAGCTTTCTCACTAGCTTCCTTCACCTGAGGCGGCTCGCCGCCGCTCTCTTCAAACGCGTCGTCGCATGTTGCGACATTGGTTAACGCCGCCGAGCCTTTGTTCTTGAGATCGGACTTGGAGCTTTCTGATCCGTCGAAATCCTTCAACAATTGAGAGCAGTCGTGCAAGACATCTATAGCATCGATGCATGTTTCGGAACATACATCGACCACCCCAGTGTTGTTGCCGCCGCTAAAAGACTTAGCGACGGCTAAATGTCGTTGGTAGCGGTTGTGGATTTCTCGATTATGATTTGACCCAAACCTCGGAGATCGGCTCCCGAGGTACGTGGGTCCGATTTAAGAACTTGAGTGCATAAGGAAGGGTTCGTTGCTTTGGAGCAAACATCGGCTATCAAATCAGATTGGCAGCAACAAAAGAAGGTGCATAATAAAAGAGTGGCTAATTGAGAGAGGGAAGCCATATCAATGTGTCCCTTTTTTATTAATTCCTAATTTCTTGTTTATGTGTTCATTTTGGGAGATTATCCATTCGCGCATTTAATTTATATATGGAATGTGATTATAAGATCATGTGATCGTGAAATTTGGCAAAAATTAACTGATTTTGGAATTTAGTGGGAGTGACTCGTTTTTGGAGTTTAGATCCTCTGATCCGTAATTACCGTTTCAAACCGTATCCCATTCCCCTATTTGGAAATTTTAGAGTAATGAAAAAATGACGAATCTCGTCTCAAAAATGAGTAGAGATCCTCTAGTCCCACTTGTGTGTGCCAACCGTGTGCCACCATTAAAATCATATATTGTTAATAATATTTTTTATAAAAATAAAATTTGTTTTATCATAACTAATAATAATTAATATTTAATTAAAATTTTAAAAAATCATATACCCTAAGTTTGGAATAATCAACCCCAAAAATCAATTATATTAACTAAAAAATTAAAATTAAATATTAAAAAATAATTATAAACCCTAATTGGATGGAATAAACCCTAAATAATAATGTAAAATTATGCTAAATCAAAAGAAATTAAAATTAAAGAAAAAAATAAAAGAAAAAGTAATAATTTTGAGGTGTGGCACACGGTTGGCACACACAAGTTGAGACTAGAGGATCTCAAGTGCTCAGAAATGCATATAGTCGATATTCAAAACTTTTATACTCCCGGTCGCATTTATATATGTTTGTTTTCCTTTTCTGCAAGTCCTAGCATTCATATATGCTTGTTTTCCTTTTTTGCATGTTCTAATATATAAACTGATTCATTTACTAATATACTTATATTCAATATGTTTTAATAAACATTATATCATTTTATTATTTTTAGTCATGAAAATCTAAACATTTCTTATTTCTGTTGACCGGCACATGGAAAATATTTGTGAAACATTACTTTGTTGTGAAATAAAATAAATATGAGCATATATTAAAAAGTTTTCATGTTTAATTGTCTTTTTCTATCATTTTCTTAATCCTAGTGAAAAATTTCATCACTCTATATGGATCATGGAAGTATATGAAATGAGACACTATTTGAACACCAATTGTGAATCATAGGTTCATATAGCTCGTGTTTTTTAGTTGTATGACTATGCTTTATAATTTGTTTATTTGCTCAATGGATTTTTTTTTTTTGAGGCAAATTTGTATGAGATCGTCTAACAGATCTCTTACATTAGACGAAATTTTATTTGACACGTGAGATAGTTCCACTCTCCTTTTTTAGTGGCCGTCTTCCCCTCTCCATTTCCCTTTTCTTTATTATTTTTTTTTTCACTTTTTAATTTTTTCCTTTTTTTATAAATATATATTTAATTTTTTGAATAAATACATACCCTAAAATGAAAAGTAAACCTTAAAATTGAATTGAATTAATTAATTTTTGTACTTGACGTTTCGCTCAATGCATTCGTACGACACTAACATGTGGGCTTTTGTAGTGGGCTCGATATAAAATGAAAATTTTAAAAAATTGAAAAAATAAAAAAAAATTGAAAAATAAGAAAAGAAGATGGGGGCTGTTAGACGCTTTATAAATAATGATATTTCGCTTCATTGCTAGTAATATTTTACTTCATATATTGTGATACTTCATACTTGTTGTCTAGAGCATCAATAAATATATTCCAAAAAAAAGATAAATGAATCAACTAAATTAAAAATCCGCATTATGATTTACGTAATATATATATATATATATATATATATATTAGCATCTGAAAACACTTCATAGTTGATCATATTTCAATTCATATTAAGTGATCATTCGACACATAATTAGTGATACTTTAATTCATACATAGTGATACGTGATGTCTAGAAAATCAACATATCCAAAAAAAAGAAAGATAAATAGATCAACTAAATTAAAATCTCACATTATGATTTAGGCAGAAAATAATTAATTTATTTTTCTTCTTAACATGTAAAAATACTTCATGATACTTCAATTCGTATTAAGTGATATTTCAATATATAATTAGTGATACTTTAATTCACACATATATATACTTATTTTATACCTAGTGATATGTGCATGGGCGCGCCGTCTGACTGTTTTCTATGGGTTTGGATATGTTTTCTGGGTGGGATTGGCCTTTTATCGACTTTTGATATATATTATGTTATTTGAGTTTTAACAACTTAGGACCCGAAAAATTGGTCAGTTATCAATTTAGGACTGAAAGATGAAAAATATTACTCCCTCTGTCCCAATTATATAGTCTCATTTCTCTCGCACATAGATTAAAAATATTTATGAAAACAAGATATTAAAGCTAAACTTCCAATAACACCCTCATTGAATATTTATGACTTTCAACTTTTAAGTTGTTATTTTTTTAATTTTCAAGATTCAACAAGGGTTTATTTGTACATTACTATGAAAATTAATAATATTTATAGTAATGAGACTATATAAATGGGACACCTCAAAATAATAAAAAGGACTATATAATCAGGACGGATGGAGTAATTTATGTTTTGAATGAGCTAGTTAAACTATCAAATCTAAAACTAAAAAAATCATGAGTTTTTAAATTTTATATAAATATTATTTATATGTTAATTTTTTATGAAAATTATCCACGGATCATATAGAAAATAACACAAAGTTTATCAAATCTTTACATCATTATAAACTGATAGTTATTATCTTATAGGTTCCTAATTAATAGCTAACTTATTTTAAAAAAAGAGCGACTATTTGCACTACGAAATTTACTCTTTGCACCACAAATTAAAAAAAATAGAATTGAAATTCTTTTGAAATTACTTAAATAACCTTTAAGTTAGTTTTGCATATTTAATAAATTACTTCTCACACTAAAAATTAAAAAAATAAAATAAAACAAAATATCAAAAGAAATTCCACCCGATCTTCTACTTTCCAAAGTAGTATAATTCATCAGAAAATAAAAAATGAAAAATAAGAAGAACACGGTGAAGATGAAGATGAAATGAAAAGCAATAAACGACTATCTACAGCAAACAATCCAAATAAATAAACAAATATTTTCCTCCCCAATATCTAAAAAAAACACGATTCGTATGAAAAAATGCAGAATGTAAACAATTGTCGTCCGACCATCTTCTTCGGCATCAAGAAATTTGACCGGCTATCTTCTTCTCCGTGCCTGCCACCATCGTCTTCTTCCTAACAAAAAACTTCAAAAACTTTGAATGATAAAACTTAGCCAAAATCGCTGAAATTTATTCGAAAACTCAATTTTCGAAACCCATAGCAAAGATCGAAAATTTATTGTCGAACATCTTAAGAACATTCGAAAATTGATTTTTGAAACCCCTTAAGGGCATTCGAAATTCGAGCCTCCTAAGCACCAATCGAAAATCAATTTTCGAACTTCTTGAGGGTTGGTCGGAAATCAATTTTTGAACCCATTCACGATATTCGAATTTTGCAGTTCGATCAATATACAATATATCTATCTCTTCCTAAATTGACGAAGGAGGATTGAGAAAGTTGGTGAAAAGGAATCAGACATAATTTTGGAGAAGAACAAGGAGGTGGGGAAGGGTGGTAGCAGAAGGTTAGCCGAAGAAGAACGGCGGTTGAAGATGAAGGATGAGGAGGGGGGGTGGCCGGTTGAAGATGAAGAGGGGGAAGAAAGGTGGGTGTGGCGGCTGAACAGAAAGGGGAAGAAGGAAAGTAATTTTTAATTTTTTTTAATTGAATAATCTTTTTTCAATAATTAAACTTAAAATAATTTTCAACTCTATTTTTTTACTAAAATAAATATTTTTAATTAAAAGGGCATTAATGTAAATGTGTGTGATGTAAAGAGTAAAATTAGTGGTGTATTTAATAACCAAAGTGTAAAGAGTAAAATCAATAGTGCAAATAGAAATTCCCTTTTGGAAATTCTGAATTGATAAAAGTCGTATATGTTAGGTCTTTATATTTCATTTTTTGTTCGATTTTCTCTAGTACGTATAGAGAATTAAATCCTTAAACTACACGTTTTGTCGAATTTAGTTCAATTCTGAAATTTGTATATCTGATCTGTTAAAAGTTCGACGTAATAACGCCTTTATTGAATGTGTGTACGTAAGAATTAATTAAGAAACGAACAATAATACCACAAATATATCTGGCATCCTAACTGTCTCTTTAATTACGTGACGTGATGTATATACCGTGATGACAAAATCTTTATCACAATTAGTAAGCAAGAATAAATTTAAAAATATTACATATATACCTCGATTCTAATAATACTCTTAAAAAAATAAAATAAAAATAATCTTCTTTGTTTATTTTCTTCATAAATTGAGTCTTTGAATTATTTTAGACGTTTAGATCAGTCTAATAAATAAATAATCTCATAAATTGTTATAGATTTTGATTTTTTTTATTCTCTCTTTTCTGATAAATTCTAAGGTGGAGGGGATGCATATTTCCAACAGGAGTCTACTTTTGTTCCCAATTATGCATATCAACAATGGAATCTTCAGGATAAACTCTTTTTTGGTTCCCTTATTGGATCCATCTCAGCCCCTCTCATACTATTGATTCAGCAATCGTCCACCTCCTGTGACTGTGAGGCCTCGCAAACACTCGCACACTCCTATGCTCGTCTCTCTCATGGACATATTAAGAAAATTAAAGACCACCTTAAACACGTTATCAAGAGCTCCCAATCAATATAACTTATCATTTAATTATTTAATCATGAAAAAGTTTTATATTCAAAGTCTGTATCTTGCATGTTAAGAAAAGTAAATGATGCTATTATGAGTCATATTCCATGCTAAAAATGATAAATAAATCATTCCGATATTAATAGTATGACTCAAATTTATTGCTAATATGTGTAAAAGATCATGCTAGTGGGAATTGACAACTTTCAATCAAACAATCATAACTTTCTCTACGTTTAATATATTTTAAAAATTCTTGTTTTGTTGAAAAATGCATTTATAACTAGTTTTCAACCATATATGACTCATCATTTAATTATTTCCTTATCAAAGTAGTTTTACGTTAGAATTCGAATATCACGCATGTAATTAATAAAAAAATATGATGTTGTTTATGGGTTATCATACATGCTAAAATGAGACATAAATCATGCTGGTGTGACGAACTTATTATTTATGAAAATTGTTATTGTCCTTTTTTCAAAAACATGACATTATCATTATACTTTCACTTTTTTTAAGTTCCTCTTATTTATAAGTACGTAATTGTCCTTTTGTTTTAATTTCACCCATTGAGATCAAACAAATGGATAGAGAAGATTGATTTATAGTTTTCAAATAGGGATTGGTTCTCATACTAACCCTCGTGTGTGTATATATATATATATATACACACACACACACACACACACAGTGGCGGAGCCAAGATTTTTATCCAGGAGGGCCCAACTTACAATAACATACACCCTAAAAAATAATAATAAGTTAATGTATAATATTTTTGATAAAAATTAATATATTTTTAATTATATTTTAACATTAAGAAATCAATTGGTTAACAAAATTATATCATTGTACATCATTTTTTAATAACTTTCAATTAGTTACATACCCAAATAAAAATTTTCTCATTTAAAATTGATTGTGTGTCATAATAATGCTCTTATAGTTAGAACATATAACTAAACATATTTAATCAAAAAAAATAAACTATAAGGCATAAAGGCACTAAAAATTAACTTTAAAAGACCCAAATTAAGAATTAAAATAAAATAAAAATAAAAAACACACAAGGATAGAACTAAATATAATATGAAGAAACCAATTATGTTTGAATTTAAAGTGAGTATATGTAAATTTTAAGTAAATATTAATTAATTTTTAAATTCATATGATAAAGTTAATAATAAAGAATGAGAATGAAAAATATATATAAGGACACTTAGTAGCATATAATATAAATTCTATTTTTAATATATATATATATATATTTAATATAGTATTTGTTTTTGTTTAATTTAGAAAAATAGATAATACAAAAATAATTCAATTATGCAGCCTTAATTCTTAATTCCTAAATCAATTGAAGCCCACGTTGAGCAACTGCAACGTTGAGGAGTGAGGACTGAGGTATTTCTTAGTTTCTATCCCTCATTTTCTTTATTTTCTGCATAATTGGAAATTCGTGTTTGGTTTGGTACGTTTGATCTTTCGCCTAACGGCCCAACTGCCAATTATCGCCCAACACCCAACGACCCATTTCACCCAAAAGGATCAGGATGAATTTCATTAAACTTGATTTAATTTATTTCTTATATTTAGAAAATGTCATATTTGTCAAATAAGAAAAATGGCAAATCTTATGATATCATTAAATCCCTAAATTCACATTAATTTTATATTCCAAACCTCAACTTTCATCACTTTATTTCTAAAAGATTTTTATTCATATTTCATGTTATTTCTCATGCCTCCATCAACCGTTCATATTTTTTTTATTCATCATGTGTTCATCATCCAAACTCCCTTCAATAGCCTATACACCAACTCAAAACACAGAGAATCAAAATGAAGGTTAGATTTCAATTTTCATGATTACATTTGTTTATTTGGAGAATGTTTTTACGATACTTTTTTTTTAGAATAATCTAGTTTCATATTTTGTTCATCTTTTGCCCAGTTATTTGCCTTTCTAAGGGGGGTGTATTTGTTTCAGATTTTGATAGATTTTAATGGACTTTTAAATGTCTATGGATTTATAAAATCCATAGACTCCACATGGAGTCTCCCAACTCCACGCAGAGTCTGGTGGATTTCGTGATGGATTTCGGACCGATTTTGAATGATTTCAATGGATTTAAAATCATTCTACCCAGCGCTCGATGGAACTCAACGATCGTTGGACCTGGGAAAAAATTAGACCCAGCGATCGTTTGAATTGAGCAGCCGCTGGAAAGTCGAGTCGAGACAACCCAGCGATCGCTGGAAGCCAGCGGCCGCTGGGAGGCTAGGATAAAAAACCCAGCGACCGCTGGGCTCAACGACCGCTGGCACCCAGCGACCGTTGGGAATTAAAAATATAAAAGGGCAGAAAGCCCCAAATCGGGCAGAACACGCCCTAATTCACAAAACATATCAGAAAACACGAAAGAGAAATTGAGAAACCCCATTCGCCGCTCGCCTCCAGCCACCGCTCCACCGACCGTTCGAAGCCCACGACCGCTGCCACTCTCAATCATGCCTCCTCACATGAAGAATCCCAACGTCGGGGCACACGAAGAAGTCGAAAAGGAGGACCTCACGACGAGGTATGCATGTCCATTTCTTCTAAAAACTGAATGGGAGGGACAACTCTATTCCAAATTTAACCAATGTATGGTTATCATGCCTCGTTATTTAGATTGGGATTTGTTGAAAGATTTAAAAATTGTAGCAAAAATTACGAAGTATTTGAAGGTTTTGGGGTTAGAACATTTTGCTAAGAATGTTAATTATTCTGGTTATGAAGACTTGTGTTATGAATTTTTATCAACTATGTATGTGATTGATCCCAATAAGAAGTTTGGGGTTAGGATGAACGGGAGGGATTACCAAATTAATTTGCCTATAATGAAAACTGTGTTTGGATTGCCTACTGGTGGGGAACGAGAGAGACCCAATTCGTTTAGATTGGAAGCGGGTTGGCGTGAGTTGTCTGGGTTTGACAATTGAAATAATTCAGGTAAGTTGAATGGGTACATCCAAGACCCGGCACTGGCAATTGTGCATAAATTCCTTGCTTATAATGTGTCTGGGAAAGAGCAGACGAATAAAGTGAACGCGAATGAGGTGTATTTGTTGTGTTGTGCGTTGAGGGGCACAAAAGTTTGCATTTCAAACTTTATTTGGTCGCCTATGAGACAGATGCAGACTCGGGCAGGCACGCATCCTTCATTTGCTCCTATTGTGATGGGATTGTCATATAACTTCAGAATTCTAAGTGCCACGACGGGGTATCAGGAAGGGCATGATGAAATCAGGCCGTATTCGATCGATTTCAGTCAGCTAAAAGGAGCTCAGATTATTAAAGATCGATTCACGTTTTACTTCTCTGCTAAGAGGCCATGTGTGAGCAAGCACACAAATGAAGAGTGCGACAAGATGCAAGGTGATTCTGGTGCCGACCCGTCCACTGGTGGTGATGAAGGTGGGAACGAAGATGAGGACATGGAGGAAGAGGAGGAGGAGGAGGAAGAGGAAGAGCAACCTGAACAGCCACCTCATACAATGTCCGGAGATTACTATGGGCGATTCCAGAATGATATGATGTCATTTCGGGAGCATATCGACGCATCCTTTGGATCATTGAGGCAGCATATCGACGATAGGTATGACGCGTATACCCAACAAATGAACGATCGGTTTGATGCGCATACCCAGCAAATCAACGTCCGGTTTGACGTGCAAGATGCACAAATTGCATCCTTATAGGCTCAGTGAGATGCTTGGACGGCCTTCTATCCGCCACCATAGGCACCACCTCAAAATTAATGGTTTGTACTTTGCATTTAATGGATTATATTTTGATTGTTTGAATAAATGGTTTATGTTAATGTTATGTTTGATGTTTAATGATTTTTTGGACCGATTTTTGGTTGATTTTTGGTGTTTGTGAATCGTGTAGGTGTGCTCACTCGATAAAGCCGAACGCCGGAGGCGGAAGACCCCAACCGCCATTGTTTAGGTGTTTTTCTTTTTTTAATTCTGGAGTTGATTTCAAATGTTTTTTTACTTTGTTGAACAATATGTTATCTATTATGTTGAACAATATGTTTTCTATTTTATTTAACAATATGTTTCTTAACAGTGTTTATTTCGATTATGTTTATTTCCCCATTTCATTTTAACGATGATTGAATGATGCATAAAGTGTTAAAAGTGAAATACAAAAATCATTTATTCAAAAAAATAGAACACAAATATCAAAGTAGTAGACATAAACATTGTACAAAAAAACATTTTGTATAAAATAGAATGCTACATTGCGGGAGAAAAAAAAAAGCATAATGTATGCCCAGCGGCTGCTGGGAATGTTTCTGCCCAACATTCCCAGCGCGCGCTGGGATCCAGCGGCCGCTGGGCGTGCGATAGGGCGGTCCGAACGGCCGCTCACACCCAGAGGTTGCTGACATTTTTTTTTTTTTGAAAAATGGGATTTTTTTCTATTTTTTTGAACATATGGTTTTTCAACGATTTTTATGTGTACTACGTTGATGATGTTGATTTTCTATCTCGTATTACTTGTTTAGTATAATGTTTAATCGGATACACAAGTAGTGAAAGAAAAATACAATAATTATAAAAGAAAGTGTTATCCAAATTCGTTATAAAAATTTGACACAATAAGAACAAATTGTTTATAAAATATCAATTAAAGTCAATAATTCATAGTCAATTAAGAAAAACCATTTGTAACACCCCGTATTTTTGGATTATAGTTAAAAGTTTTCTAAATTTATTTAAAAGGCTACAAAAAAAATATTGGAGCTAAAATAAAGTAAAATAGATAAAAAAACCGCGATTTAGGTATTATTTAAGATTGAAAAAAAATTTATTATATTTGAAATATTTTTGACGCGTGGTCAATAATGATTTTTGTAAATAGAACGACCTGAGAATTTCAATGATACTTTTAAAATTTTAATTAGAGGTCAAATGAACTCCTGACAATATTTTTGGTAAAATAAATGGCGATTTCTAGTTAATTTGAAAATGAATATTTTCTCGTTCGATTATCAAATAACATTTTCGGCATACCATTTTTAATTGATTCAATAGGAAATAATCCAATGAACCTCCCGATATTTTTAGATTTATAATCCGATATCAATTGAACTCCCAGTAAAATAAAGTAATTTTTAAATCGAGTCTAAAAATATTTTATCAGTATTTTATATCCGAAAAATCCTACCCGATATTCTAAAGTTTATCTACACCTAGCAGGCCCCCCTCATGTTTATCTCATCCCAACCCTATCTATATTTATATATGTGATCGAGAGAGAGAGATTAGAGATTGAGAGAGAGATTAGAGATTGGGAGAGAGAGGGAGAGAGAGAGGGAGAGAGAGAGGGAGAGAGCTGCACCACCACCACCACCACCACCACCACCACCACCCTGCTGACCAGAGCCATCGCCGAATTCCGGCCGCCGTCGCCGGAGCAGTCGCCGGAACCGGCCGATATTCTAGAGTCGCACAATCTATTTCTAAAAAGAATAAAATTAAATAATAGCTCGGATTACAGTAGATTAATTTCCGAAAATATAGTAGTCGTTCTGAACTGAAGATCAATCCTTGTAGGATTTGCGTAACTTACGAGGAAGGTGAAGGATTGAATCTCGAGATGGTTAGAGCATCTTAGCCTAGGGGAACCAGGGAAGGACTTCTGTATGTATAAGGTGGGCTATACTATATCTTTATAAATTGTATCTTTCGAGTTATTAAGCTCTGCTTTGCTAAAATTGCATATGTGACTATCTGTGTTAAATATTTACGTGCTCTGCTTTTCCGTTGTCCCCTTTTATTTAGTATTCTATTAAGAATTGAGTTTCCTCACTTGTGATATTCTTTTGCTAAATGTTAAGAACTCTGATATTGGTATTTTGTTGATATGATTCTGTTTCTCTGATTCTGAACATCTATTGACTTCCTAATTAACATGTCTCGTATGTTTAACCATATAATTATTCTAAGGGAAGGAAGCCCCGTCTTTCGTTATGTCTATTTGATCATTCATTTTGGCCTATGGAAGGGCTTCATTTGTTCAGCATATTGGTGTCTGTTTCTTTTGTCGACTTATGAATGGGTCTATTAATTGTTGGTATCTGGTTATTTATTTCCGTTTGGCCTATGAAAGGGCTTATTGAATTGTTACAGCTTCCATTCTTCTCTTATAAGCCGTTATAAACGGGGATTCGCTCTAGTTACAGAGGTTATGCTGTCTAATTTTTCGGAAGGCATAACCTATCTTTGGCGTACTCGGTTGTTAAATTTTGTTCTAAACATTAATCCTTTTTGGATTATCACCCCGTTGTTAATTAAACTACCCCATTTCTTTCTCGCTTCTTAATTCCCATCCCCGTGGCGTCCATTTCCACGGTTTTTCGGGACCGGGGCGCTACAAAGTGGTATCAGAGCAGGTTTGCAACTCTGCAGACCTGCTGGGTCTTATTTCGTCTTTCATTGAAATTCCGTGTGATATTATATAAGCCCTCAGCTCGTCACTCACGCAACAGCTAAAAGGTACGCATGTTTTTATGCGGTTTTTAGTTTTTAAAAGTTTACATTAACTGTTGAAATGTTATGTTTGTCTGAAAATGAAAGATTAGGATTCTCCGTGTTGACGGGAATTCCTCGAAAGATTGATTATTATGCGGATAGCATACTCTGATTAACTATGCTGATTGCGTACTCTGTTGCTATGGTGATAGCATACTGGTTTTGAAATATGTCTGTGAGCATACTGGTTTCTGTTGAAAAACTATGTTGGTTACATATACGTATGAACTTGCTTATATATGCCTTGTGCATACTTGTGATGTTGGGAGCGTGCGGAATGCATACTGTAAACCTTGATAGCCGGAATGTGTTTATTGTTCATACTCTTGTATGAGTACAAGAACTTGAAAGTGGGAGAATGTAAGATTAACTTAGCCTATAGTTGTTGAACTTAGGCTGAATTTGTAAACACTAATGAGATTGTTGAGAACATAGTTTGACTGAGGAAACGTTTCATTTTGATGACTGAACATAAACTTACGGCTCAGAATAACTGCCACATGTATATCACGATGAGCGGATTATGGGATTTCGTACGTATACCAAGAAAGAGATTGATTCGATGTTTGAGTTCGTTGGAGAAATAACTTACTCTATGGAGGTCAACATCTGATTAGAAGAAGTCTTTCAGATTGAGCTATGTTAAAGTTGACCAAGAATTTGCGTTGTTACTAGGAAGATGGACACATTAAGGAATAAAATATTTTGAAAACAAAAACATAAGTCGACGATCTATGTGGAGACTGTGAATTTTTGTGGGTAGATATGTTAGACAATGATAGCTACTACAAACAAGGTTCAACATCAGAATTGCCATCTGAGCGAAATATTGAGGTAGACCGATCACCGTCTCTTATACCTCCATGTGGAGATGAGGTTATAAAGCTTTAACTTTGAACTAGAAGCAAAGAAACGAGTAATCGATTTATAGGCCAGTTATCAGATTGTAGATCTATTACACGTTTAAGAAATCCCTACGCATGCTTCTAACTTAGGAGTCATGTTTAACGATCCTGTTGCGATTACAGAGAATTAAGATTCATTCCTCCAAGAGAAAGCTCTTCACCTCAGTGGATGGCTAATCGAGGCCCTGGCGTGTTTCATTCCCAAGATTTGTAGCTTGTTTTAGATCAATTTTTAGAATGAGGGTAAAGATGGTCGCCATGGTTGCTGCCAAATTAATTTAAAGATATGTTTGCCGGTGTTCTACTCAGTTTCCAAGAGAAGTTAAGTCAAACTATTTTGAGTCTAGGAGGTATCATAGATCAAGTCGTTCTCTCATATCCTTCCGATGGGTAGAGAGTGATTCCCGAGACCTCGCTTTTCCGGCCGGTGCAAAGTCTAGCTGACTCATGCTTTATCGTAGCAACCTCGTAAAAAAACAAGGTGCGTGAAGCTCAAGAAAAAAAGAAGGAGAACCTGAAGAAGATGGTTAAGAGGATAGACCTAGTGTTCAATAGATTGAGAGTTTCATTATGATAGGAAGTTTTGATGAGTCTATTTATTCATTCTCGTGTCAATAAAATCGATTTATTCATTCTCTTTTGAAATCGATTTATTCTTTTATTAATTGAATCAATTTCCCTTCAACAGCTTCATATCATTTGAAATTCTCCATTTATACCACTTGGGATTCATTGATTTCATCCTCTTGGATAATCTGAAATCTTTTGGATGATACTTCTTTGATCATCAAGAATCAGCAATGGCATTTCCTTGTTAGGCTATACTGACGCCTTTATGAAAATATTTCCGCACAAGTTTCCAGTTGCTAACTGTTGATTTCTTCCATATCTTTATCATATGCAAGAACCCTTCAAGTTTATAAGTCCTCTGAAAAGGCAATATTTTTGGCATATATAAAGTGTTATATTCTTTCTAACTTTTGACCTTGTCAAAGAATTATTGATCAAGATAACGCCCTCACTCAGAGGCATTCATTTTATTTCGCTCCCACTCATAGAATCCGAGTGTGGACCCTTGAGTAGAGCAGAGAGTATATAGCAGTATTTCTTTTAGTTATCATTGGAAGATCGAGAGATAAGTATTTCCTAGTAGGAAGTAGAATCCAAGTAAGTGCCGAATATTATTCTCCGAGATTTTGGTGTGCGTTTCTAAGGAGATTTCTCAGCTCGTTATATTTGTAGGCAATCTAAAAGAATGTCGGCAAGTAAGTTTCAAGCGTGCAGTTAAAGTCCAGGCGTGCGATCTCTATGTCTGCAGGCGATGATGATCACCAGCAGAAGCTTTTAAAGAAGACGACTTCAACGAAAGAATTTAAGAAGCGAATCACGAAGTACGTCCCAAGAAAACGAGGAAGTCAAACCTCAAGAAGTTGGAGATGAAGATAAAACGAGTTTTGAACGTGTTAGAACGTGTAATGAACCATCGAAGAAGATGTCCAATTAATTCGAGTTTATCATCCAGTTCGAGTTCATTGAAGTTTCTCAAAGCTGCGAGAAGTAAAGTTAGAAGTAAAAGCAAAAGTCAAGAGAAACAAAAGAAGGATGCACTCGTTGAGACCGCACGGCTCGTGCACGAGGAGCAAGCTTGGTGAATTTTTATTTTCTTTTATTTCTTTTGTTGATCGAATAGTTTCTAGAGGTCCGCTCGAATGCAAGATCATAAGGAGCTCGTGTGAAGCGATATTTTTAGAGAGATTTCATAAGTAGGAAAAGATGACAGATGCTCATGTTTTCAGGAGGAAAAGCAGAACGAGTATAGACTCATCAAAGAGGTTTTTTTTTTTTTTTTTTTCCAGGAAGAAAAAGGAAAGAGAGCTAGAGGTTGAGAATCAATCTAAAGTATGATAACCTTATTGGTTCCAAGCAGACAAGTGAAGAAAGTTGGGTATTGAACCCTAAGGATGTACTTTGTTATTCCTTCTCAAGGATATGGAAATTTCGGGACGAAATTTTTTTTAAGGAGGGTGGAATGTAACACCCCGTATTTTTGGATTATAGTTAAAAGTTTTCTAAATTTAATTAAAAGGCTACAAAAAAAATATTGGAGCTAAAATAAAGTAAAATAGATAAAAAAACCGCAATTTAGGTATTATTTAAGATTGAAAAAAAAATTTATTATATTTGAAATATTTTTGACGCGTGGTCAATAATGATTTTTGTAAATAGAACGACCTGAGAATTTCAATGATACTTTTAAAATTTTAATTAGAGGTCAAATGAACTCCTGACAATATTTTTGGTAAAATAAATGGCGATTTCTAGTTAATTTGAAAATGAATATTTTCTCGTTCGATTATCAAATAACATTTTCGGCATACCATTTTTAATTGATTCAATAGGAAATAATCCAATGAACCTCCCGATATTTTTAGATTTATAATCCGATATCAATTGAACTCCCAGTAAAATAAAGTAATTTTTAAATCGAGTCTAAAAATATTTTATCAGTATTTTATATCCGAAAAATCCTACCCAATATTCTAAAGTTTATCTACACCTAGCAGGCCCCCCTCATGTTTATCTCATCCCAACCCTATCTATATTTATATATGTGATCGAGAGAGAGAGATTAGAGATTGAGAGAGAGATTAGAGATTGGGAGAGAGAGGGAGAGAGAGAGGGAGAGAGCTGCACCACCACCACCACCACCACCCTGCTGACCAGAGCCATCGCCGGATTCCGGCCGCCGTCGCCGTCGCAGTCGCCGGAACCGGCCAGCCCATCGCCTCCGCGCAGCTGCTGCCTTCCGACGCCTCGTTTCGGTTTGTTTCTTCTCTGATGAAGCTGAAATTTTAGTATGTCGTGTATCTTTAAGTTTCCTACATTTCGTCTTTTGATGTCGTTGTCGTCCGATGGCCGGAAATCGGCCAAATCGCCGGAAAACAGAAACTGCTACCGGCGCCGATCTGCCACTGTTTTCTTCAGTTTTCGGCCCTTTCGGGTAGTCAAATCGAAAAAATTTCTTCTCGAAAGTTGCTCCAAAAATTATTTCCTATGCGCCCGTCGAATTTTGTAATTTTCGGACGAGTTTTCAATAATCTTGATTATTCAACTTAAGCAGTTATTTTTATATTGGAGTCATGTGTTATCGAAAAATTCTAAAACTCTCAACCTATAGTCTTGGCATATATAGGATGGTCCTTGAATATTTTCATAATTTTTGAACGGTTAAAAAGTGTCGTGGCACAAATCTGATAAAAATCGATTAAAATGGCAAGTTTTGAAAAGAGACCCCTGTCAAATCGGTTGGTCCCAATAAATCAAGAATAATATTTTGGAATTTATTTCCTTCTTTGTCGGAATTATTCGAGGTTTCTAGAGTCGCGCAATCTATTTCTAAAAAGAATAAAATTAAATAATAGCTCGGATTACAGTAGATTAATTTCCGAAAATATAGTAGTCGTTCTGAACTGAAGATCAATCCTTGTAGGATTTGCGTAACTTACGAGGAAGGTGAAGGATTGAATCTCGAGATGGTTAGAGCATCTTAGCCTAGGGGAACCAGGGAAGGACTTCTGTATGTATAAGGTGGGCTATACTATATCTTTATAAATTGTATCTTTCGAGTTATTAAGCTCTGCTTTGCTAAAATTGCATATGTGACTATCTGTGTTAAATATTTACGTGCTACTATATGTTGTCGGAGTCTCATAAACCAGCGCTGTGTCAATGTGAGTAGCTACAGTATGCATGCATTATTTGTCCTGCCCTACTCCTTGTCGGTGAGACTAAAATGAAACACTTATTGATTATACTCTTTGGGTATACTATGGCCATACTCAACGTTATGCGCTGGTGATGTAGTTTGGGTTGCGGGCAATGATGGGTTATACTCTTAAGCGCTTCACGATAAAATATTTTGGTGAACTTAGGTTGCTTTCAACTTTTAAACCTCCTAAGTTTCACTACCTGCATGAACACAGATAGATTACTTTAATAAAATGATTTGCATAACTTAAATTATAAAACTTGCCCATTAGTACTCAGCCCAAATCTTTTCAAACATTTTCAGGTAAGTAGGCTGGAGCGTGGAGGTGACGAGGCTGAGATATGGGCTATTATGATCTACACATTTTTCCGTTGTCCCCTTTTATTTAGTATTCTATTAAGAATTGAGTTTCCTCACTTGTGATATTCTTTTGCTAAATGTTAAGAACTCTGATCTTGGTATTTTGTTGATATGATTCTGTTTCTCTGATTCTGAACATCTATTGACTTCCTAATTAACATGTCTCGTATGTTTAACCATATAATTATTCTAAGGGAAGGAAGCCCCGTCTTTCGTTATGTTTATTTGATCATTCATTTTGGCCTATGGAAGGGCTTCATTTGTTCAGCATATTGGTGTCTGTTTCTTTTGTCGACCTATGAATGGGTCTATTAATTGTTGGTATCTGGTTATTTATTTCCGTTTGGCCTATGAAAGGGCTTATTGAATTATTACAGCTTCCATTCTTCTCTTATAAGCCGTTATAAACGGGGATTCGCTCTAGTTACAGAGGTTATGCTGTCTAATTTTTCGGAAGGCATAACCTATCTTTGGCGTACTCGGTTGTTAAATTTTGTTCTAAACATTAATCCTTTTTGGATTATCACCCCGTTGTTAATTAAACTACCCCATTTGTTTCCCGCTTCTTAATTCCCATCCCCGTGGCGTCCATTTCCACGGTCTTTCGGGACCGGGGCGCTACACCATTACTCAGCATTCCCATCTTCTGTCTCATCATATTCATTTCCATCCCCACCGTTGTAGATTGGCCTCGATTCCCACATAGCATTAACAATACTCATTCTCCATGCATTAACTTCTGTTCTTTGTTGTAGTTGGCTTTGAGATAGACATTCCATACTTTCTTCTTCCGTAGGAGGAGGTGGTAAATCTTGATCTCCTTCATATTCCACTGGAAATTCATCAGAGTGGCACTCTTTCCGGAGAAAATTGTGTAAACCAGCACAAGCCAAAACTAATTCTGCTTGTGTTTGAAATGGAAACGGAGGTGCCGTTTTGAAAATTGTGAATCTGGATTTGAAGACACCAAAAGTCCTCTCAATAACATTTCTTAACGATGCATGACGGAGATTGAATAATTCACTTGCATTTCTAGGGTGACGACCTTGACCACCAAAATCTTTTAAATGATATCGAACACCACGTAATGGAGCTAAAAACTGGCGTCTATTAGCAAATCCACAATCCACCAGAAAATACTTACCTACAACAACACAATTAAAAAATTTGTGTTAACTAGTGACCTTTTCACCATTAAAAAAAACAAGTGTAAAATACGGGGTACATACCTTGGGGCACCTGAAGGCCATTTGTTCTTGATAATGCATCACTTAAAAGTTTTGAGTCATGTGTCGAACCTTCTCACCCACTTAGCACATACATGAACTGCAAATCAAAGTTGCAAGCTGCCAAAACATTCTGCGAATGCATACCATGCCGGTTACGAAAACTGCTTACTTCACGGCATGTTACCGTTGCCGGGATATGAGTTCCATCTATAGCCCCGATGCAATCCTAAAATAAAATTAATACGTGAGAGAAGAAAACTACAACATTTCAGATTCTTTACGTAATAAAAGATACATACCTTAAAAAAAGGCATAAATCTTGTGATTTCCTTAATTTTAGCAGGGCCTGTAGACGTCTTAACCATCATGTCCGGTGCTATGATATTCAATGCCTTTAGGATTTTGTTGAAATTTTGACTAGTTGTGAAATGGGAACGATGGAATCTCTGACTAACATTACAATATCTGTCGTTGTGCCCAACAATGATCAAGAATGTCGCCACCATTTCTTCAACACATACGTATCTTGTATCTTCTAGATGCGTTTTCTCTTTAATGATAGAGCATAACTTAAAAAATGCGTCAGGATACATCCTATACAGCTGTCAAAAGCTTTGTGGATCTCCTTCAATCATATTATTAATAAAGTGAAATCCAGTTCTACTACTTGATCGTCGCTGCAAAGAACATTCAATACGCCGACGCATCATAGCAATTTTTCCTAATAAGATTATCACTGCTTTAATTGTCAAGAGCAAGAGCCTAACATTTTCGTAAAGTTCCATCTCCTCTTCCTCATCAATGTCTTCTTCCATTTCTTCTTCCAATATTTCATGATTTTCCATGCTGCATTTAAAAAATATGAACGGAGTCTTAATTAGCGACAATACTACAAATATGTAAAATAAGAAATACATTCAAATTCATACAACTAAAAAAATCAACAAATAAATAAAATAATAATGAAAAAATATAATTCATAAATTCAAATAAATGGTTATTAGAAATAAAATAATAATCAAAAAACATGATTCATAAGTTCAAATAATATAATTCATAAATTCAAATAAATAAAATAATAATAAAAAAACATAATTCGTAATTTCTAATGATCCCTAATCCCTCATTTTGTAAGCTATCCAATTAGCCCGTTCATCAACGGTCATCTTCAAAAAATCATCTTTTTTTGACTTGGTGTCAAGCAAGTCAAATGCCTTGAGCCGAGTGTCTTCATTCAAATTTGGGATCTGTTTAATTGCATCCCAAGTCGTATATGATCTTTCTTTTTCTCTTTTCTCCAATATGCTATCTCTTTTCAGTAAGAGATTATGAACTCCCTCACAAGTGTTGGATAATTTTTTAATCTCTTCCATGATATTATCAGTGGAGCCCGAAGTTGCTTCATATTGAGTTCTACTTCTTTTGGGTAGATTTCTTCTTTGAGTGGAGCCCTCAGGCACTTTAGGCAGCCCAGAAGGAGGTGTGGAACCAAATGATGGTAGCACGTCTTGGGTTAGTGCGACAAACGCCTCATTTTCAACATTAAAAGTCAAATCTTCTATGCGCGCATCTCTATTTTCAACATCTCCTAATGTGTTTGCATCAGTAGCACTACCCAATCTAATTGAGTTTTTTCCTACGGCAACACCATTGCCCACAACAATTAACAAGTCCTCATAATCAGAACAGTCTCCATAGCGTAAGTTTGCATCTTTTGCGTGGGCCTATAATGAAATAAATAACAAACTTATTAAATCACTTTATTAGTTAAAAAAAATAATCGATAATATTATTGCAATCGGATAGCACCTTACAGTACGCATCCCATACTTCATCTGAAGCCGTGAACTTTTTCGTAATGTGGTCATATCCAAAACCAGAGCTAAATCTCAAAAGGTTTGAATAAGAAGTCCAACGATGTTTATACCATTTCAGTTGGCTTTGGTAATTGCTATAGGTCTTAGTACAACGAAGTCTCTCATTAAGCATAGGAAGTATTCTTTCTTCCACAGTGGTTTTGCTAAAGATACCACTATTATCACGCCATCCCCGACGCGCAGCATCAACCATAAGTTTTAACAGAACGTCGCTCTGTTCCTTAGTCCATGATTCATAGGATGTCTTCCTTTTTAAATCTTGTTGTGAGTCTCCTATAATAATACTAATATATTATTGTGTACAAATAGTTAATCATCGTAATATAAAAAACTATATATATATATATTTATTGTTGGTACTTCATTTAAAAACTTCAAAAATATACCCAAATCGCATCTATTATGAATAAAAGTGTAATAAAAACAACGACAAACAGTAATTTAAGAAAAACGTACAAAATTTTGTTTCTTCATGCAATAAACTTAAAAATTCAAAGCCAAATACAATCAATAATTATTACACGTGTAAAAAATCAAAATTGGAGTATAGAGAGTACCTCTGTCAGAAGAATATACTGGACTTCAGTTGAGCACCCTTGAGCAAATTGCAGCCGCCAATTTGATGAATTATGATCAAAAATATCGCTGCATGGGGTATTTAAATGGGTGAGACCGACTAAGTCCAACGGTCGCTGGGCCGCAGCGTCCGCTGGAAGTAAACTGACTTACTTCCAGAGACTGCTGGGCTCAGCGGCCGCTGGAATCCTAACATGACTACTCCAGCGGTCGCTGGGGTGCTCGAGTTCGGATTCCAGCGGCCGCTATCCTGCACCGGGCGCAGGGTTTTTCAAATCCATCAAACTTTCGTGTTTAGGGGTCGGATTTCATCCTTTATATTTTTAACGTTAAATCGAGTTGAAATCCAACGAAGTCAATGACTTTTTAAAATCCATAGATTTTTGAATATCTCAGGATTTTAAAGGACTTTTAAAAGTCTGAATTGAATACCCCCAGATTTTAAAAGTCCATTAAAATCCATCAAAATATGAAATGAACACACCCCCTAAGTCAAGTAATGGTTACCCATTTTTCTTTGTTGAAACATTTCTCTGGTTTACTTCCCCACCTCCCTCACTCACTCTCCCATTTTCAATATTCAGAATTGTCGAAAATATGTGGGAATTGGGATGGGTTAGGGGTTTTTTTTTTTTTTTTTTTTTCCGAATTGTAGAAAATTTGTGGGATGAGTTATTTCGTTTTTTTTATTTTTGGTCCGTGGGATTCTATATGTGATTTTATATGAATTATATCGAATTTCCAAGGTTTAACTTCGTTCTCTAATCAATTGTTAATTTTTCAATTGAAAATCATGAAATTGTTTCCCTCAAATCGTGTTCCTAGCTTCCAATTTTATGCAATTAATATTAGATGTCAATGTTTACTTTATTTCAAATAACTGTATTATATGTAATTATAACACTACAACTTCATCACGAAACACACATTCAAAACAATTTAACTCTTTTCTATTGTTTGGTGAAGGTACGCCACAACAACGAACACATCTCTCTCCAATGTTTGCTAATACATCTATTGGAGCACAATCGTTGAAAACTGACCACTTCATTGTTACGAACTTGAGGGTTTTCAACAACAAATCTGTCAAGCATAAATATGTATACAATGTTACTATATGTTCAATGTTTGAAATATATGTGAAAATGTAAAGTTTACAGTAAGTATTTTCATATGTAAATGTGTAATATTTACATGTATTATGTTCAGATGTGATGTGTAATTTTCAAATATTTTCAGATGTCTACCTTTTTGTTCAGCAAATATTTGCAGTATATATGGAAGATGAAATGGTAATTGGGATTGTTACAACAATGATATTGCTGTAATGAATATATAGATATAGATGTTATAAAGAAATGTAGTGAAATTTAACTCCATATTTGAAACTTAAAATGGGCACCATATTTCAAATTTTGAAATGGATATGGGCTCCAAATTTTAATTTTTTACATAAGAAAATGCTCCAAAAGTAATTTTTTAATATTAAATTCTAGCATTAATTATTTGCATTATAAGACATTTTTGGGATGAAATTTTTTAATGATTAATGAAGATTATTTGTAGGGTGATTCTAAATACAGCCCTCATTTTTCTTATCACAGCCCCCAAAATTAAATTAAATATAAATAAAAAGTAAATGTTCTATTTTATTTCTACTAATTCTTTGCTTTTTCTTTTTTATATTTCTTCTTCGCAAAGCCCCAATGTTTTTCTATTATTCAAATCTATAAACCCCTCTGCACAGCCACTAAATAACCATTGACATCAAAGAATCATTTTAACTTTAAAACCATTTTTCTTCAAACATTCAGGATATTTGATTTTTTTTTCTTTTTCAAAATAATGTCTTTGTTTTCTTTTTTGATAATAAATATCATTGATTCATTTATGCTAACCAAGGAAACCATTATTTTATACAGATGGAACCCATTTTTGTTGTATATTTTCATTTTATCAGAGCATATGAATTAATGGCTATGAACCATCTTGGTAGAGCCTCATATCATGTACAAATAAATAATTTTTTTTTATCTTTTCTATTCTTTTTAATTAATTTGATTCCATCATTCCAAGCAAACCAGACAAGCTGAAATTAGCAATTCAAGAGAGAGAGAGAGAGAGAGAGAGAGAGAGAGAGAGAGAGTTGAGTAATTCACATGGAAAGTTGTCCAAGAATATAGTCGTAATTCATGGCTCTGCTCTTGTGTTAAATGTTTGAGAATTTGTGTTGGCGAAGATAACATAAGATTGATGAATTGGGAAGGGGGGTTATAATTTATAAGGGTAAAATAGAATTTTTTAAAAATATTTTTATTTAAATTAATATTGAGGGCTACAAAGAGTATAACGGGGGTTGTGTATTCTGATTCTTTGCAACATGATTAAGAGCCTCGTAAAGAATCTCAAAGAGATTTTTTTTTTCTAATTATAAAGCCTGTACTTCAGACCGGTGGAAATGGGCTGGGCCGAATGGCTCACTTACATGAAATGGGATCAATAAACAATTGATGCTTCAGGGAGATATGCGCGATCTTTGTTTTTTATTTTATTTTTTTACTTCATTCATGGTATAAATTGTCCAGAAAAGTCCTTCAATTAACCATAACATTCATATGTATAGAATTCAGGCGTCTAATAAAGTTAGTTCTTGTACCATTAACCATAATATTCATATGTATACAATCACAATAACATATTAAAGCAATAATATTCCAAATATATAAATAAAATACTCTAAGAGCATAAATTTTATCATCTAAAATCCCGTCGCCGCTACTATACACACTCGGTATTTACCGATTTCTTGCAATAACATGTGAATTTTACACAGGAAAAATAAATCACACTTAAAAACCCAAATGTGATCCACTCCCACCTAGTGATGTTAGTGGGATTCAAATATATTCTTCCTTTTATAAATGTGAGAAATTAAATTACAAATCTCAATCATCCATCAACAATTAAAAAAGAAAAAAGTTATTAACTTAGAAACTTCATCCTATTTAGGTGGAACATATATAGGATAAATGGAAATTTAGAAAATGATGAATTTATAAATGTTGCGATGGAATTAATTGACTATAGTTGGAAGATTCCTTTGTGTGGGATCTTTAAACTCGGCCCCAAGTGCGGAAAAGTAGAGTTTAAATCCAAATATTAAATATCGTTTGCAAGTGCAAGTGCACAACTTGCCTCTTATGCTTATCTTCTTTGAGCACTTTTAGTTTCTAATCAAATCAAAATCTTATTTTGTTTGGTTTGTTTATACTTCCTAAATACACACATAACAACGAACTAAAAGGTGTTGGTGTGGTTTTTGATGGAAAAATCGATTACACTTAATATATAGGAGTGCCACATGGTCCTCAATTATATACATTCGTAAGAAATTCTTGAAATAAAATAAAATAAAATCATCCGTATTATTGGAGTTAGAAATAGAACACAATTTTGTCTACATATACCTAAATTGACGTGAATTTTCTTCGTATTATGTCGGACAAGTGTTCAATGGAGACTGATGTGAGCAATGCTCTTTGCATATGATCGATTTTTCATGTTTAACTTTATGATTTTCGATTATGAAATTCTTATTTCGCAAATTAGGTCACCCTACAAGATGTGGGGTCAATTTTGTTATCGGTTGCTATGTGTTTAGTCTTATCGAACAATTGTTCATTTAATTTTATACATGTAAATTGTAATTACATTGATTACATTTTTTTTAATTACGTTTTTCTTCCAGGATGTTATATCTAGTTAAATGACAAAATCTAGATTAAGTAAAACATAGAATTATGTATGTATATAATACACACACACACACATATATATATATACACACGTAATTTTGATTTCAAGGCTTAAATTTATCATTATTGGTGTCTATCCTCTCGATAGTTAGTAGGTGTGCCAAAATGTATATCACGTGTGTGCATGGATTTATTCAATAATTGGTGTACAAAGTAATAGAGAAAATAATAATTGGGGGCAAATCCCCATGGCCAAACTCTTGTTTTTTTAATATGGTGTGGACAAATATTTCTATCAACATTTGGGCAAACATTTGACTATAATGAAACCAATCACTAAAAAGGACCCTTAATTATTATTTATCTGTGCCCAACACACAATATGACATATTTTGCCACGATTCGCCTGAATTTCGAACCTAATAATATGTTTCATTTTATCTTTTAATACTAATTGAGTATAAATTATTATATAAAAATATATTCATGCAATGAAATATATAATCGATATTTTTTTTTGTGGTGGAGAATTTTAAGGTTAGGAACGTTGTAGACATTATGATATGACTTCTTATTTCATATATTCAATAATGAATCAATATAATTAATTTAGAGCTAATTACAATTTAATTCTTAACGTGTGAAGGTTTTAATAAAAATAACTCAATATTTTAATAATTACAAATCAATTCTCAATGTTTATGTATTTAAATAGAAATAACACCATGTTTAATAATATTAAATTAATTCCCAACGTTTGAACATTTTAACAGAAATGACCCAATATTTTCGATAAAAATATTATCTCGGTCGATTTCGATCACATTTGCTCTTAGGTGAGTTAGAGAACGTTTACAACGGACCGATATTTTTGCTGAAAATGACCAAAATGGTTTTTTCGCCTAAAATATCGGGGCATTTCTGTTAAATATTCAAATGTTGGGAATTAAATTGTTATTATTAAACGTTGGGTTATTTCTGTTAAAATATCTAAACGTTGGAAATTAATTTATAATTATTAAAACGATGTATTATTTTTGTTAAAACCTTCAAACATTGAGAATTAAATTGTATTTAGCACATTAATTTATGTAGATAATTATTTGCCAATTTCTAGTGGATGAATTCATTAAAACCCTATATTATAAGAACTAAACTTGTATTAAATAATCAACTAAGCTTATCTAATTAAACAATGATAATAGTTTATTATATATGCCGTGCATTCTCTTCTCGGGTTCGTATCAAAATGATGTAATTTTTCTGCCTTGACCCCCGAGTAAAGTCAATACTAAGGGTGTCAAAATGAACACCCAACCCAGCCCACACCAACCCAATGGATTAAACACCACACATTGATCCAACTCAATCCAGCCCAAAAAAGGGTGGGTTGCTTTTTCTAGCCCAATGGGCTGGCAACACATTTGTAACCCATGCATTAATCATAAATCCTAATATAATCCCATTTCATTTTTAAAAATTGAAAGTTCAAATTTAATATTATAAAACTTCTTATGTATTCAATATACAAATTAAACTAAATTAACCAACTAAATAAACATTATACGCAAATACATAAAAAAATATTTTTTTAAACAATTAAAATGTCTTTAAATTCAATATACAAATTAAACTAAATTAACCAACTAAATAAACATTATACGCAAATACATAAAAAAATATTTTTTTAAACAATTAAAATGTTTTTAAATTCAATACACAAATTAAACTAAATCAACAAACTAAATAAACATTATACGCAAATAAATAAAAAATATTTTTTTAAACAATTAAAATGTCTTTAAATTCAATACACAAATATAACTAAATTAACCAACTAAATAAACATCATACCCAACTTTTTTGAAATACTTAAAATGTCTTTAAATTCAATACACAAATTTATAAGTCTCACTAGACATAAATCCAAAATACAAATATAAGCAACTCATTCTCCCATGTCTTCATAAGCTCATCACTCATCATTCTTCAAACTCGAGCACATTCAAATATTTCTCCAACAACTCTATCTCTTCCACTTCCACCTCTCGATCTGTATTTTAAAATTAATGAAAATATAATAAAGAATAAATAACTATAATCAAATGTAAAAATTGGAAGTAATAAAATTAAAATTAATAAATTATCACCTGAATCTTCAGTTTTCTTGAAACCATGTAACCAATTACGAGTACAAATGAGAGCTTGTACGGTTTCAGGAAGCAAACAATTCCTATACTTGTTCAAGATACGTCCACCAATGCTAAATGTAGATTCAGAAGCAACAGTTGTGACTGGAATACTTAAAACATCACAAGCCATCTTTGAAAGTCGGGGGAATCGCTTCTTGTTCATACTCCAATATTCTAAAATATCAATGGTATTTCCAACAATGCAAGCTTCTTCTAAGTATGTATTAAGTTCAGATTCATTTGAATTCATTTCAATCAATTTGTGCTCAAATGCCTAGAATTAAACAAACAAAACAATACCAAAAGTTAAATTGGATAAATACACACAAACACACACAATAAAAGATCTTACTTACATCAAACATGTTACGCTTAGGTGGTGGATTTGCCGATGTTGAGCTAGGAAATGAGATTGATGCAACCTCAACTCGTTCATATTGACTGAAGAGCTTATACAAAGATTTCTTTAGCTTATGCACCTTCTCTTCATAATCTTGTGGGTAAAGTACCTCATAGCAAAAACTCATCATTTTCAATTTCGACCTTGGGTCAAGAATACATCCAAATGCAAGAATACCACAATATTCATCCCAATACTTGTCAAATTTGACTTTCATTCTTGAGGCCATATCCTTGATCACATCATCCTTAGAATCCATAAGCTCAACCAATTGACCTTCAATGATTGCAATCTGCTTGAAATATAAATTTGAGGTAGGATAGGATGACCCAGATAACAACTTAGTAATCTCATAAAATGGTTCCAAGAAAGCATGCATCTTATCAGCTCTTTCCCACTCTTCATCAGTCGGACAGTGCTTGTAATTTGTATCATAGTAGCTCAAACTAGTGAATGCAAGACGATACTTAATTGCACTTTCGAGCATCAAGTACGTAGAATTCCACCTAGTCGACACATCCAACCTTAAGAAACTCCCTCCAACATCACTTAAGCCCACCTCTTCAATACATTTATGAAATTGCCTCAACCTCCCATCTGATGCCTTCACATACTTAACACTTCCTCTAATTTTTCTCAAGGCATCATCAGCCACCTTTAAACCTTCTTGAACAATCAAGTTCAAAATATGTGCACAACACCTAACATGGAAGAACTCGCCTTGGCATAACAAACCATTTTGTAAATTAAGCCTATCTTTTAAAATTCTTACCATGTTATCACAAGAAGTGGCATTATCCAATGTGAGTGTAAATATTTTTGATTCTATACCCCAATCTTTAAGCACTCCCAACAATTTCCTCGACAATTCATACCCTGAATGTGGACTAGTTAACTCACAAAATGAAAGCAATTTACTATTCAACTTCCAATTTTCATCAACATAATGTGCAGTGACAGTCATATAACCTTGAGTAGTCAGAGCAGTCCAACAATCAGATGTCAAACAAATTCTCCCAGGAATAGTAGCTAACAAACTCTTCAGTTTTTATTTTTCAACTAGAAACACATTCATACAATCACTTTTTGCTGTGTTTCTACTAACGGGCTTAAATTCAGGATTCAAAATCGTATTCAAATCATTAACCCCATCATACTCAGCATAGCTAAATGGAAGATCATGTTTAATAATACATCTAGCCAATGCATCTCTATAATCTTTAGTATCAAATTTCCATTTCTTCACATCCTCAGACTTGGGAAATTCAATACACGCTTCAAGATGACGTTTTAAAGAAGTGGTTCCAGACTTAGCTTTGCAAGAATATAATTTGTCACAATACTTGCACTGACATTTCTCTACCCCATCTAGAATGCCGACCCTTATAAAATGTTTCCACACATCAGATCTATCAGCTCTACCCTTTTTAGGATCTCTATCATCAACATCTTCAACTTCATCCCTAGTACTCTTGCTCTTAGATACATTAAATGTAGAACTACCACAATCAGTGTTAGCATGAGTACCTTTAGTCCCTTGAGGAGTAGGAAACGATCCCAACATTTGCAAATCATCATTCAATTCATCATTCATATCCTCCATAATCTCCATAACCTTCAAAATAATAGTGGTTAATTAATTAATATCTGTATTACGAGTCATTCTTCAAAGTTTCTAACTAATTAATTAATGGAAACTAGACGTGCTACAGGAAACGCTATACGTGATCGTAAATTTCCAACCTACTCAGACCCACAAGAGCAAGTTTCACGAAATTAATATATATACTAGCCACCAATTTTCAAAAGCCAAACCTTAATAATTTAATATATATTTTTTCTCGTCTACTTATTGACTTTATTAATGTTATTGCTAAAGTTGAAAAATAAAATCAGGCTACTCCACACGCAACTCGATAGAGATCATTTGCCAAAAACTCACTTACAATATTCTTAATTAACATATATAATCAATAATATAATTACCCATGAGCTAGCTAGGCACTTTCGTTTTTAAAATGATTAAGCTCTCCAGAGAGAGAGAGAGAGAGAGAGAGACCTGCAAAATGGATCGGCCACTGGTGCAGCTGTGGTGGAGCACGGTGCGGCTGTGGTATTGTAGATAGAGAATGAAATGGCAACTTTTTGGGTGTGTTTCCCCTAGAGTAGTATTGCAAATTTTGGTAGCCCAATCAAGCCCAAAGCCCAATTGGGCTAACCCATTTTAGCCCATTTTTTTTGGGTCTTTAATTTTTAGCCCAATCAAGCCCAAATATCATGTGGGTTGGACTAACCCATTAGGTTGGGCCAATTTTGACAGCCTTAGTCAATACTCAGTAGACAATGGGGAAATCTTCAAAATAAAAGAGTCAATGGGAATCTTGGTAATCTTTTTTTTTTTCTTCTTCTTTTTTTTTTCCATTTTCTTTTACTGCATTTTGATTATGTAAAATCATCATACACTCTAAATTTCCTCTGACATGCTATGATTGATTTTTCGGAAAATTAATTTCAAATAATTGGTTTTTTTATAGAAAATTTTCAAATAATTGTTTGTACCTCATTATTGTGCAATTCGGGCTAATCATAGTGCTCGTACAGCTTGAGCATATTTTTGACCATATTGATAAAAATCTATATATGCAAATCAAAATAAATCTTAAGTGATATATATATATATATATATATATCAAAATTATATATTTATTTATATTTCGTATATTTATTACACCCCATCGATATTATATATTCTCAATTATTAGAGGTACCATGTAGTGAGAGATTGATAAGACTATACATAGCTGGGATTTCTTGTCCCTTTCCCAAATCTCTGTCAATTCTCCAAGATATGGCCTTCAAATTCTAAGTATGGCAACACTTCATCACATGATTATAAGAACTCAATCGCAAACAAATACCACAAATGTTGCACTAGTTAGTTAGTTAAATGATTAATTAATTAGTTAATTTTATATATAGTTCAGTGGTATGAATGTATATATAGACGAGCTCTTTGTGGGTGTGGGTTCGATCCTCAATATATATCTCGTAACCACACATGCACACCATGTTACCATCATGAAGTGGTGAGATGTCCCTTTTGGAGATTGGTGTAAATTAAATAAATGTGATCAATTATAAGTTGGCAACCAAAGTCTCTTATCAAACATTTTTGTCACCTTTTTTAATGTTTGGAAGAACATTACAATCCCAAGATTTGTTCACTTTAGTCCACCTAAATTTGTTCTTAGCTACTCTGGCAATTCACATCTAATTTCTCTTCTTCTTGGTTATTTTCTTATCTTTTTCCCTCATTAATTATTTCATATTTATTTGTTGAAATGTGCCCACACGAGTGCTCAAAAATGTTGTGTAGTGTGTCTTTTAGATCAGCTGCAAGAAAACTATTCAATAAAATCGATATTTTGTGTCAAAATCTTAGACCGAGTTGGATTTTCATTAATTAGTAGTGTTCAATTCTGTTAAAAGAGGTTGTCTCAGACATTGCATCAGTTAGTGGGTGTAATGTGTGTGCAAGTGATCTTGTTTTTGGGCAGCCACTACACTACAGATGAAATAAAAATTTTGTTACAAATTTTTCCCTTCCATATTTAATTGTTTTACATCTATGAAATCTAGTTGCTCCCTACTGCATGGACAGAAAGGAATAAACATGTAGAAATGTTAAGGGAATAGATAAAATAGATAGAAACATAGATATATAATTTGAAGTTGATCAGCTGCCATTTTCTTGAGAAATTGAAACAGAGAAAAAACAATATATCATTATTCTTCTCACTGCCTCTTTCTTCCCAGCAAACTGCCTGAAATGAAGCACTAGGCAAATTAGGCCTTCTTGGATGACAATTTTGTGTCACGAAATCGAGGCAAAGCACGTACCTGATTTCCCCTTGGTTGAAGATTTCAAGAATCCTATGTTCTTTTCTGGTGTATCTTCTTCCTGAAAACATTAATAGATATCGCGTAAATGTTTGTATAGGAGAAGGGGAAAAGGGGAAGAGAGTGAGAAAGCATATGTATATATACCTCAAAATGTGCAGTAGAAAAAGCATGTGAGAAATGGTCTGCATTGCCCTGAAAATCCATTTTGCAACACTTTATTGAATTGAAATTGCAAAATCCAATTTGGCCTTAATTATTAATTTTGTTGGACTTGCCTGAGAGAAATGCAACATAGGAGAGCTAGCAGTGTCATCAAGGCAGAAATTATTATGCTGTTTCTTCATCTTTTTGTCTTTTGTTCGACTAGTTTTCTGCTTGCCTTTCTTCTTGTCTTCTTGAACTGGAGATGCAAAGCCATAGCAGTGAGTGTCAACAGCGCCATAGCTCTCGTGCAAATGTGGAGGCCCTGATGATGCATCCGAGACCATAGACAGATCTTCATCTTCCTCATTCACATTTGCTCCTTTCACTTCATGGTTTTGCCTGTTGTATAGATTTGTTGAGTTTGAGAGCTGATCCAAGTATGTAGTCCATCCCGATTCGCAACCACTGCTGCATTCAGAAGTTGATATATTCATGATTTTGAGCCTTAATTATAAGCAAGCTAGTGTGAAATGAAATAGAACTATATATAATATGGATTCTTGTTTTTTGAGAGCAGTAAAGATGAAAGATGTATGAATATTTATGAAATGGATTGTTTGTATATATAATAAGAGAAGAAAAGGAAGAGCAGAATTATATGAGACCAAATAAATCACTCTCAAGTCTCAAATCCTTGACTATATTTTTGCTTGGCTTTATCCCTTTGCCTTAATATTATACATCTGTTTCAAGAAGAATCAAACTTGCCAGTTGTCTAGGCTACTTTGGTGTTTTGTTTTTGGGGAGGGGAGAGAGAGAGAGAGAGAGAGAGAGAGAGAGAGAGAGAGGTCCATGGACAATGATAGTGGTAACACATGTATGGAAGAGCTAATTATATTTGATTAACACACACAGTTCATCAAGGAGGATAGGACAGGTGTGCCTCAAATTGTACCAGAATAGGCTATTTTTTGGCTTGCAGTAAAAAAAGCATAGTTAAAAATCCAGAAAAGATCCAGAAAACGTTGCATCACGCATAAGTTTTCGAGCATGCTATAGTGAAAACAGGTGGAAATTTTGCACAAAATTGTGATGTACCATTTATGTGTCAAACTGGAAAAAAAAGAAACTCAGATGCATATGGCTGATGGCTGATTAGATTGGCTCACATGTATCTCTTATCGTGACAACGATGAAGTGAATCAAAACGGAGAAACAAACCAAGAAATGTGCCTCCTCCGTGGACATCTAATGTCAAGCCTAATCGAGACATGAATTCAAGTTGCAGCAAAATATGCACACACACACACACACACACTATTACAACCTAATTACCTAAGCATTGCAGCTTATCAACAATTATGTGTAAGATTGTTTATGCATGATTCTTCTTCTTCATATTTTTCCAGTCTTGCTTCCACTACCTAATTACAGAAGATCAAAAAAACCTTCTTCATTTAATCTCAGGAAGAACGTATGCACGAATTCAGAACAGAGAAAAGCTGGTTAGTTAGCTTGAGATTCAACATGTACTTGCACATTATATATATATATATATATATATGCTAAAAATTGCCTCCAAACATTTTGGCTCTATTTCAGTTCTTGGATTTGATCTTCGTCTTCATTTAAGATTCGTCTAGCTAAGTTCTAGACTAAAACAGATCAATTAGGCCAATGTTTAAACTTTTCTCACAGAAATGACCATTACATCGGAGCCAATAAATGCAGCATTGGCCCCATATCATGATGAAGAGAATTGCAACGACGTGGAGAAGCCAGCATATGATTATAGGCCCATTCATGTGCTTCTGGTTGAAAGGTGATGATAGATACACATACAAACTAGTACTTGAAACACGCACAACACACACTCAATGACTTAAATGGTACACGTTTTCAACTTATTTTTGCAGCACCAACATGTGTGCTTTGGTACTAACTACTAAGTACATAGCACTTAGAGTTGGACTTAAAAAGCATGCCACATGTACTAATAAATCCTACATAAATTCGCCTCAAAACACGATAAAACAAGCTAATCTTAGATTATAGCTTATGCCATGATTTAGGAAGGTTGAGATGATGATGAATAACACCTCAAAAGGAGCAAAGAAACATAGATGAATAACTCTACTGTCAAAAAGGGCTGTGTTTTGTAATGTGCCAAAGTCTCTAGAGGTGCAATTCGACGTTTTAGTCTACTCTACTACTTAGTCAGAAATATGGTCCCAGAAGCCTATTTCTTCACTTGCACATGCTGTTTGCTGCCTTGTTGCATAGCCATGGACAAAGCCATTCATATATACTTCATTTTCTACCAATAATCGCCTCAGATTTATTGCTTGTGATGACTTAATTTGGCAAAAACTTCCCAGTTTCACTTAATGCATCACTTCATGTTTGCATAAATATGACCTACATGCATGCATCACATTGTATCAGTTTATTTGAATTCATCATATATGTGATAATTTTTTGACACTGGAATTTAGTTTTGATAGAATAATTACTAGCTAGTACGTGTGAATATATATGGATATGTAGTGGTGCAGTATGGGCTTTCTGCATAGATAATATATAATCTTAGCTTCTCATATATATATGCATATCAAAAATGGTCCCTTGCAAATGTAAATGTCAAAGATTGCACATAAATTAAATTAAATTAAATCAGCTTTATTGAAAAATTGAAATGTTGCATGAGTTTGTTTACTCTCTTGCTACAGGACATATTTACCATCTCTTTCATTGGTGGAGTAGGTTGAAGATCTTCGTCTGGTTAGTCGTGTCATATCATATGTTTTATATCATCAGATCATTGATATAATAATTGAACAGACAAAACTATAGAGAATTTAATACAAATAATTTTGGGAATCTAACTGAAAATATGTGAGAGAAATTTTATAAAACATATAGGTGTACTACGTAGATTCCACCACATAAATTTCCACACATCAGCAGTGGGATATATTATCACTACATATGTTATAGAATATCCGCTGTTAAATAAAATTAGTTTTATATTTTTCTCAAATACGCAGATACACTCGTAAAAAACATATTTAAGGCAAAAAAAAAGTGCCCCCTTGTTTAACAGAATGAAAAGAAATCCTCTATCCCACTTTTCTCTATCCCATTCGGTGTTCCATTTTATTTTTTATTCGATTTTCATCAATTTTTTTCTTCAATTTCAATTTGTTATGGTTGGTTTAATTTTATAATTATTATTTAGGGTTCATTCCACCCAATTGGGATTTATATTTATTTTTTAAAATTGATATCTTATGTTTTAGTTAATATAATTGATTAATATGGTTGATTATTCCAAAAGAAGGGTATATAATTTTAAAAAAATAATTTTTAGCAATAAATGTTGATTATGATTTGTAATATTATAATAAAATTTATTTTTGTAATAAACAATTTTAAAATATTAAATTTTATAGTGGGACACAATAGTGAGACATGAAAAGTGGACTAGAGGATTTTATCCTAGATGTGAAAATTGAAATAATGGTTTGATGAAATTTTAATTTTTATTCCTAAAATACTCTTTTTTTTTTTTTACACGACTCTTTCCCTAAAATCATATGTACAAGCTTGTTTACTGGATGGAGTTCTATAAAAAAAATTCCATATTTTTAAAATATAAATACTTTTGTATTTTTATTTATTAATTAATTAACTTAAATTCGAAAAAATTATGAAATCGTCCAAAATCATTAATTATAGTTTCATTTACCAATCTACTGTCATTAGGTGAATGTTTATTTAGTCTTATAGGTGTCAAAAAGAAAGATTCAAATCAGATTTTCAAGGAATTTCTTATCAAACCAAAATAAAAATAAAAACTTGCTAATCCACTACCTTGTTTATAAAAAAAAAATAAAATTAAATGTTAAAAACATATGCAAGACTTTTTAAAAACTCCATTCACAAAATACAAACTTTATAATGCTAAAAATAATTGACTTGTAAATGTGATTTTAGGAATATAATAAGGGGAAGAAGCTATACCAAACAAAAAGGAACAACATTTTTATTAATGAAAATTATGTTTAAAAAAAACCCGTCAATCATCGTTTAGTTCCATCAATTGGAGGGGGTTTTTTTTTTTGCAACAATTTTTTTTAGGGACGGATTTGCATCTTCGGTTAAACCTTTTTTGCAACAATTTTTTTTAGGGACGGATTTGCATCTTCGGTTAAACCTTGAGGGTATTTGTATAAAAAAAACATTTGGGGAAGGGTGTTTTTTTAGGGGAAAAAAATAGTATTTAAGTACATGTCTGTATGTTTTAGTTCCAAATGAAATTTTGAAAAAATTAAACTTCAACGGTAATAATTTTCAAATTCATTCGGGACTTCGAAACAGTGGAAATTGTATAAAAGAAAAACATTTTGAATTCAACATCCACTATCCCTAAAAGCCATTCCCAAATACAACCTCTAGCTTCTCAATGGTCCCTTACAAATAAGTTGTCAAAAGGACATAAAATCAGTTTAAATTTTTTGAAATCTTTTCCCATTAGTTTCTATGAGAATAGGACATTTTTTACCATTTTTTTTTACCATTTTTTTCATTGATAAATTGAATGGCAAATACAACTATGCTTTCACATCAATTGAGTGCAAATGTCCCTCTCCCGATATGCATGACAAGTCTTCTTCACAATATTAGTATAATCACTTGGGCCTCTCTTTAGGAAAAGATCTTCAAAAATCCAAATGTTCTGCATCAACATCTAACTTAGGTAAGAAATCGGATCTAACTACGTCGTTAAAATTAAATTCATTTGAGTTATTTATGGTTATTAAACATAATAAAGAATGACCTATATTTGATTACTGGTCAAATACGTCCAAACATATATATAATTAAAAAGGTCATATAACCATATGTTTGATTAGAATCCATTCATTTATGGAGTTGGTCCAATCCCTCTCTAAACATACAACCAATCTTGACAACTTTGTGGTCACCCTCATGTGAGAGTGCATATTTAACATGATACTTATTGGGATTTTAGGTGGCAATTTTAATATGTTGGCAAAGTTTAAAAGCTTTTAGGTCTCAACAGCTCAACATATATTAAATAACAAAACCTCCCTTGATCCTAATTTGTCACAATCAATCGTAGTCCTTAATGTGTGACTTCAAATTGATGTTTAGAGGCAGGTTCAACTTCCTTATCCCAATATATATATAGTATTTGAAAGTCTTGTCAGTGTGACTAAATAACATTTCATTCAATGAATTATCAATTATGTTTGTAATCATAATGTATTGCATCAACAATAATTGCAAAGCAATATGATACACCCCAAAAAAACTACTATTCTTGGACAGCTGCATGGCGCTATTCATTTAATTTTTGGCTACAGTTCCACTTATGTAAAATTTTAAGTTTATATACCGCAATTTTTAGGGTGAAATTCATCAAATTAAGCAGTTCGTATATTATCGAAATCTTGTCGAATTCTCTTAATTATGTTTTTAAAAAGTATGTATAATTTTACTTTTTTTTTTCAAATGTTGGACCAAAATATCCTTATTTATTTGGTCTTGACAATACAATTTTGTTTGGAAACGATGGTATTTTGGACAAAAATAAAAAATAGAAGTTATGCATTTATTTATATAAAAAAAAACACATTTGGTGCAATTTATAAAACACAAGGAAGTTTGATGCAAAAATTTCAACAATACAAAAGGTTTGACACATTTTACACCAAATTTTAGGATAATAATAAATACATATGAGGTTTGGCTTGTATATGGAAAAAAAAATATTAATAGTTTTCAAAATTCTAAATACTTCCCCTGAAAATGTGAAACACTACAAACATTTCTCTAGAGGTTTAATTTATTTTTTCTTATAAATATTTCTCTCAATTATTCTTATTTGAGGCAATATAATTTGTATTGTTTTGAAAATCATTGATCGAGTTATTTGTGTAACCTCATTGAATTTTAATAATTGTCCCTAATTTTTGTATAAATTTATTAAAATAAAAGGTATCTTCTTGAAAGATTAATAATATATTTTACTCTTTAAAAAAAATTCAATCTTATCTCTCAGATAATTATTTCCTAATACTATCCCTATTCATAAAAGATGGGTCAAGTCCAAGTGACAGGGATGACACCAAGGGATAGATTTAATTGAATGTCAACTTCTCTCGATTTGTTAATTTAAGGTGGGCTTCTTGCACGGTTTGCTTTTTCTATTACATTAAACAGTGTTCCACCAATACACGTCAAGAAAATATATGTCATCCAATATACATGAGGGTTGTTTGCTAGGAAATTTAGCAATTCTCCCGTCCATCACCCAAGGTTTAATACATGCCCATACATTTATTAGATAGGTCCGGATTAATTCATTTCAACGCACAAAAAAAAAAAAAACATTAAAATTAATATCAACTGTAATACTAAAAGATATCACTCAAAATTCAAAAAGTATCGCTTGTATCCTTAAAAAATAACATGTCTGGTACTTTTCCATTCCAATTAATATTTAGAATTTAGGAGTTTAGGGATTTTTAGGGTTCATGATTTTTAAGATTTTTTTAGGAGTTTATTTTGTATTTTTTTAGAGTTCGTGTTTTTTTAAGGTTTATAATCTCAATTAGGGGTTATATTTGTTTCGAAAAAATTAATTGTCAAGCACAATGCACGAGCTCAGGCGTTAGTCGCCGAATTTCAAATAAATTAAATTCATTCACTTTTATGTTATGATTCACTATCATTTTAGGGTACATATTTATTTCAAAATTATGTTTTTGTTTTCAATTACCGTTTATATTATTTCAAAAAAGTTAATTGTCGAGCGCAAAAAAGTTAACTGTCGAGCGCAATGCATGCACGAACCTACGCATTAACGTCAAGCAAGTATATTGTGCGTGTCGTCTGTTGATACCGTTTTGTAGTGTATCATAGATTTAGGGATATTTGTTTAAATCGTATATTTGGAGTTTTTGTCTTTCTTGCAGGATAAATTCTGTTGAGAGAAAATAAGAGCATGTGGGACTTGACCAAGTCCAACGATCTGCTGAAGCCACGGTTGTTCCGGAAGTTGCGCCGGAAATATAGGAATGCAGTTCGTGAAGATCAAGGCTTAGTGGATCGGTTGCTTTGAGTAGGGATCAAGCAACGAGCTGTGTATATATAGGGTTCAGATAGTTAGTGTTAGATACGAGTTTTTAGTAGAGCTTTTCAGATATTGTAAAGTTTTGAGTTCTCGTATTTATCCGTTTCTACTAGATATAATTAAGACAACTTTAATCCCAACCTTCTGTGAAGGAAGAGATAAAGTGTCTTAATATTTAGTGAGACTTTATCTGGTAGTGTTTTTATAATTCACATATTTTATATAGTGAAGATTTCGCCCTGAGGCACTTCGCGAGATTATAGAAATATAATCTCGTGAAAATTCCAATCCATTGTATCTGTTTTAAATTTCCGCTGCGTATGCAAAGTTGTCTCAACTTTATACACAACTTTGTACACAACTCTTTCAGAACCGAGAATTCGGTTTCTTCAATTGGCATCGAGAGCTGACACTTGATACACTAAGTGGTGATCCTGTTTTCGTAAGCACAATGGATTGCACGAACCCGCTGTTCAACAAACCTCCCGTTCTAGATGGCATGAACTATTCCTTTTGGAAAGTTCGGATGAGATCATGCATCAAGTCGATTGATGCAAGAGTATGGAATGCGGTTCAAAAAGGATGGACACACCCTAAGACCGTGGATGCTGAAGAAGATACATATCATACACCACAGTCAGAATGGAGCAGAGAGCAAAATGAAGAAGCCACCTTTAATGACAAGGCACTCAACGCGATTCAATCCTCATTAGACGTTCAGATGTTCAAACTTATAAGGAATTGTGAGACGGCTAAGGAAGCTTGGGATATACTCCAGCAGCATTGCGAAGGTGATGTTGGAATTAAAGAATCAAGACATCAGATTCTCACCACAAAGTTTGAAAACATGAAAATGGAGGATGATGAGTCCGTAGGAGACTACTGCAACAAATTACTAGAGATTGCCAATGAGTGCAATGATTTGGGTGATCCAATTACCAATAAGAGGTTAGTTTTAAAAACTTTGAGGACTCTAAATTCTCGTTTTGACATGAAAGTGGTTGCAATTGATACTGCTACAACTACTGGAGCTCTGGATTTCACCAAACTGATGAATGATCTGAAGACATTCGAGATGGAACTAAATGAAAAGGGTGGACAGAAGAAGAAGGGAATCGTCTTGACTGTCGGGACAACTTCAAAGACAACTTCGACTTACGTTGAAGAAGAAGATGAAGATCTTGAAGAAATCACTGAGAAGGATCCAGATTATGCTCTTCTCACCCGAAGAGTTAATTCTCTCATTCGAACCAACAAAGGAAAACAACAAGTGGGAGGTAGAGAACAGTGAAAGCCTCGAAGTGATGCCTCCGGATCTTTGGTTCTCTATGACAGGCTTATCACACCAGGAAAGGAACCAAAACTCATTAGGCGTGCTGCATCTGATCACTTCCGTCCTAAGGAAGTGACGAACTTCTCTACAGTTCAATGCTATGAATGCAAGGGCTTCGGACACTTTGCTAACGAGTGTCCCAACACATTTCGCAAACTAGGAAAGCATGTCAACTTTCTATCCCTTGGTGATAGTGAGCTTGACACCTCAGGGATTTATGTAGAGGAAATTCCTAATGATCCACCAACTGAGCAAGTAGCCTTAACTGCAGTATGTGTTGAAGAGGACAAGTCAAACTACACCGAAGTTGAGATAACTTCAGATAGGTATGATGAGTTCTACTATAACACTCTTTTCTGTTTCAACACTGTTGTGTCCACTGCAGAAAATGAGGAAGAAGTCACGGAAGAGGAAACTCTGGAGTTATTGATAAAGATGCAAGAACTTTACAAGGAACTGTACGTCAAATGGTCTAAACAGTGCAAAGTGGTGGATTCACTAACTGAGGAAGTTTCGGTGAAAAAGGCCTCACTACAAAAGCTGGAAGTCATGCTGACAAAGAAGGATGCTGAGTTGGACAACATGAGAATTAAACTCAATCATGCTGATGAAACTTTTAAAATACTCAACACGGGAACCTCAAAACTAGATGAAGTTCTGTCTCAAACTCAGATAACTTCACATGGCTTTGGGTATGATTCAAGTGCAAGACCAGCCTTCACTCAGATTTTGTCTACTCATGGCAAACCATTTGTGAAAGCCAAGGAAGTTCCCACAACTTCGTCAGCAAAGAAAAAATGTAGGAGGTATGTTTGTCACTTTTGTTTTCTTCCTGGACACATTAAGCCCTTCTGTCATAAGTTTTTACAGGAATACTATAAGGAGATGCATCTGAAGTACCAAGCATCAAATCCTATCCTCTCAAACAAAGGTGACAAGTCCAAGAAACTGGTATGGAGACCCAAAGTTACGCCAACAGTTACCTGCCAAGTGGTCTTCACTGCATCGACAGATAATGACTCGACCACATGGTACTTTGATAGTGGATGCTCACGTCACATGACAGGCTCCAGATGTTATCTATCAAACTATCAAAGAATCAATGGCAGTGAAGTAACTTTTGGAGGAGGGTCAAATGGCAAGATTGTTGGACGAGGAACCTTGGATAGTCCTGGACTTCCAAAGCTGGCCAATGTATCACATGTTGAAGGGCTGACTGCAAATCTCATTAGCATTAGTCAACTATGTGATGACAACTTCAGTGTCATCTTTGATAAAGAAAGGTGCACTGTGATGGACAGCAATGGAAATCATGTGATCTCAGGGGTAAGGTCTTCCAATAATATTTATGAGACTAGCAAAAACAGTTGTCTAAGTGCGCAGGTAAATGAAGTGCAGCTTTGGCACCAAAAATTGGGACACACCAACTTCCGAAATATGAAGAATCTTCAAAGACTAAATGCTGTTCTAGGAGTTCCCAAGTTGAACATTTCAAATCCTAGCCTTTGTGGAGATTTTCTAAAAGGAAAACAAGTCAAAGCGTCGCACCCAGTTGTGACAACTTCTGAGAGACCCTTCACAACTCAAAGCTGCTTCGAACTACTTCATATGGATCTTATGGGACCAGCTGAAGTTGGAAGTCTTGGAGGTAAATGGTATTCCTTTGTGATTGTAGATGATCTATCTAGGTATACATGGGTAAAATTTTTGAGAAACAAGGGTGAAACATATGATTCCTTCTTGGAATTGTATGCCATGATCAAAATTTTTTACCATGCTTGTGTCAAGAGACTAAGATCGGATCATGGGAGGGAGTTTGAGAATATTCAACTCAACTTTTGCACGAAGGAATGAATCCATCACGAGTACTCATCTCCAAAGACACCCCAGCAAAACGGTGTGGCCGAACGAAAGAATAGAACCCTACAAGAGATGGCCACGGTGATGCTGCATTCAAAGAAGTTGGCTAAACGGTTTTGGGCTGAAGCTTTAAACATTGCATGTCATGTAAGCAACCGAGTGAACTTAAGAACCGGAACCACCATGACGTCATATGAGATTCTTAATGGTAAAAAACCCAACCTTAAATATGTGCATGTCTTTGGTTGTATTTGTTACATTTTGAATGATAGGGACTATCTATACAAGTTTGACCCTAAAAGTGACAAAGGTGTGTTCATTGGTTACTCCCTCAACAGTCATGCTTACCGTGTGTATAACCTCAGCACCAAAACTGTAATGGAGAGTGTGAATGTAAGGTTTGATGATTTGGCTAGTCTGTATACTCCTGTTGATGATATTGATGGTTTGATTGAGATACAGGGAAGTACTGATATCGCTGATGCAAAACAAGTTGACCCAGAAGTGGAGCCCACTTCAGTGACAAACAAGGATACACCCTCTGATGAGCCTGACTCGGATGATGATCTTGATGATTCAGCAACCCCAGAAGTTATACAAAATAGTGCTCGTAGAGACCCTCCCAAGAGAATTTGCAAAGACCATCCAATCGACCAAGTCATTGAAGATGTTCACGAAGGGGTCCGAACAAGAGGGAAAGCAATTGCTAACTACAAGGAAATAGTAAGGACGGTGTGTCTATCATGTATCATACATGAAGTTGGCACGATTGTGTTTCTATCCATGATTGAACCTAAGAATGCTGCTGAAGCCTTGAAGGATGAATTTTGGATTAGTGCAATGCAAGCCGAGTTACTAGAGTTCGTGAGGAACAAAGTCTGGACACTAGTGCCCAGACCTTCTGGAGTTAATGTTATTGGGACTAAGTGGATATTCAAAAATTAAACTGATGAGTTTGAAGACATCATTAGAAATAAAGCTCGCTTAGTTGCCCAAGGATACACTCAAGTAGAAGGCATAGACTATGATGAAACTTTTGCTCCAGTTGCATGAATAGAGTCAATCAGGCTTTTGTTTGCTATTGCATGTTATTTTAACATCACTCTTCACCAGATGGATGTTAAGACAGCTTTTCTCAATGGAATCTTGGAAGAGGAGGCATATGTGGAACAACCTAAAGGATTCGAAGATCCTTCAAAGCCCGATCATGTGTACAAACTACACAAGGCTTTATATGGACTAAAGCAAGCTCCTAGAGCTTGGTATAGTCGTCTGACCGAATTTTGGCTTGATTTTGGTTTTTACAGGGGATATGCGGATAGGACACTTTTTCTCAAAAAGGAAAACAACTTTCTAACCATAGCTCAAATTTATATCGATGACATAGTGTTTGGGTCAACAAGTGAGAAAGCCTTGAAGGAATTTGTGGAAGCCATGTCAACCTCCTTCGAGATGAGCATGGTTGGGGAACTTAGCAACTTCCTCGGTCTTCAAGTCAAGCAAAAAGAAAACAGAATGTTCGTCTCACAGACGAAATATGCAAAGAACCTTGTGAAGAAGTTTGGACTAGAAAGTGCAAAACACATGAGAACCCCCATGAGCACAACCAAGAAACTATCGAAGAATGCAGTTGGGCCTGAAGTTGGCCCAACGTTGTACAGATCGATGATTGGAAGTCTTCTGTATCTGACTGCAAGCAGGCCAGATATAATGTACAGTGTTTGTGCATGTGCTCGATTCCAATCCTGTCCAAAGGAAGAACACCTGAAAGCTGTCAAGAGGATCATTCGATATGTTGCTGGCACTTGTGAACTGGGACTTTGGTTCACAAAGGACACAACTTCAGATCTTGTGGGGTACAGTGATGCTGACTGGGCTGGAGAAACTGATGATCGAAGAAGCACAAGTGGAGGATGTTGTTACCTAGGCAACAATCTCATCTCCTGGTATAGCAAAAAGCAAAACTGCATTTCTTTATCCACAGCCGAGTCGGAGTATATAGCAGCTGAAAGTTGTGCAACACAACTGATTTGGTTGAAATCAATGTTGGATGACTATGGTTTGGAGAGCAATTCCCTAGTGATGCTTTGCGACAATACAAGCGCAATCAACCTTGTAAAGAACCCCGTCCACCACTCAAAGTCGAAACACATCCACTTAAGGTATCACTTTATTAGAGATTTAGTCGAAAAGAAGTTATTAAAGTTGGAGTACATTAGTACAGATTCTCAACTGGCTGACATTTTCACAAAAGCTCTTAGCTATGAGAGATTCTGATCATTGAGAAAATCTCTTGGCTTATGTTCTATATGAGTTCAAAAGTTGAATCAACTGTGGTCAAAACTTTTGATATATCATAGTTGACTGTGAAGTTGAGCAGATTCGAGGATATAAAAGCCTGTAAAAGGTGAAGTCATGATCGTTCTTAAAAAACCATATAACTGGGTCAAAGACCTCAGATAAGTGGTTTTTATGAGATTCCCTTGATTATACATCTATTCACCATCTGTTCTCTTCTTAAAAAGTCTTTTATGATGTGTCAAAAGTGTTCTAAATATTTCATCCTCTATGACAACAGTTGTTCAAAAACAAAAACAAAAAAAAAATTCAGTTGAGTGAATCCGGAAGTATATCCTACTCTATCTTTAATTTCAGCTTTGACTATATCTTTAATTTATTTGATCCCTATTTTTGTGGCGGGACGAATCTATTTGTTAGTCTACTTATTTAAATTTCCCGTCTATATTCTAAGTCTGTTAAAACAAAATAAAATAGTTGTTTGTTTGTTTCATCTAATCAACAAAATACTGCAACACACTGCAGTCTTCTTCTTCTTCATGCTTCTCCGCCTCACTTCTCATCTTCATCTTCCTCATCACTTGGTCAGTGGCGACGGCTAGGGCCTTCTCCCCCTTTTTGGGAAGAAAGAAGTCGTTGAAACACCCTTCGTTGCCCTTCAAGGATAGCAATCTGCGAGGAGAAGAAGACTATTTGCTCCTACAAAACAAAGACAGTTAGAGAACACATTAACTCGGCCGATGGATCCTCTTCAGTTGAGGCATCAATCCACGGAAGATCTCTGTGCCTCTTCTCACTCAAGAAGGCAGGTTGTACAGTTTGGAGAGGGAGCTTGGATGTGAGGACATCTTTCTTCTTCGGCTTCAACCCTTGCTCAACAAGCATACTAAAGATGAGAGAGGGTACGATCAACTTCTTGGTAGACTTCGCCACAGCAACTTCAGCAACAGCATTAAAAATGTGAGTGCCTAAGTTGAACTTCTCTTCCTTGAAGACTTTGTAGAGTAGGCACACATGCTCAAATGGCACAACTGTTGTATTGGATGTAGGAATCCAATTTGACACAGAAATCTTGTGCAAAGTTGCAAAAAGAGAAGTGAGGACCGAAGCTATACGATTAGGCCTTTTGTTCACTGTCCACACATCTGCACGGCCACCCGTAAGCAAATTTTCCATCTCAACTTCTAGCTCCTCATCAATCTCAACATCAGACTCAACAACATTTGGAGCAGCTAAAAATTTGTTAATGCGAGAGGGAGTGAAAGAGAAAATCTTCCCACGGACATAAACTTTTCCAAACATCTTGGAGGAAGGGTTAGCAAAATCAACGGGCAGATTTGAATAAAACTGCTTCACAATCTCAGCAACATAGGGTTTTACATACGTGACACTTCTAAACACTTTCCTTTTCCGCAGAAAATCAAGCAAATTATATTGTACAAAATCCTTCAAATCAACAGCCCTATCATTAATGAACTCCCTTTTCCTGAAGCTATCCCAATTTTTCTTAGCAGCCTCATTGTAAAAACATTCATTCAAAGCCTTAATTACCTCAAGCTCGGAGTCGGAGTCGGTGTCGGCCTCGGTCGGAGAAGCTTCCCGTTTGACTTTCTTGACCGATTTGCCTTTCGACTTCAACGGCGACAAGGAAGACATTTTTCTTTTCCCTTTCCGAGAGACAGTAATCTCCTCTTCAAGCTCTTCATCCTCCTCGGCTTCTGAGTTTTGATGAGAGGATAACTTCTCGGCAGAGTTGTCAGAGGAAGCACCCAATTGATCCCCACCCTCGGCATCACTGTCGATGTGGATTGGTTCCTCGGGAGCTTGAGAAGGACGACTTGTTCAAGATATACGCTTGGAATGACGAGAGGGAGGAACCCTAGGTGTTTTGGAGGGTTTCTTCATCGGAGGAGAAGGGGTCGGAGATGGGTTGACCTCCGGCTGTGGTTTCGCCTCGGCAGGGGAAAACGGAATGGCAATAGGGCTACCACCTTGTTGAGCGGCTTCCTCAGACGGAGGGGCTGGGTCCTCTTGGTCGTCGGCCAAAATTGGATATGAATTAATGATGTTTAAGTTCATAAGTTGTGTGATTTTTATAGCTTTTATGCCTTTTGATATATTTATGAGTTTTGCAGTAATAGTGGTGAATTTGATGATTCTTTGGTGCAAAATGATCAAGTATGTGCTTGGAGAGCTAAAGGAGGGAATAATTAGGCCTTTGGACCGCATTTGAAGAGAAAATCCCATGAGAATTGATGTAATTAATTCTCCATAATCCAAATTGGTGATTGAAGAGCTTAAAAAGATGGAGAATCGAGTTAGGAGCGTTGTGAAAGTTGAATCGGCTCAATTGGATGAGAAACAAGTGAGAACGAGCCGTTTTAGTGAAGCATGCGCGTGCAAGGTCGACACCCATCAACCCGGACGGACCTAGTTCGGGATTTTCAATGTTTTTCTTCACTTTGGACTTCATTTAACCCTAGGGTTCCCTCCAACAATATAAATACCATCTCTGCTCATTAGAAAAGGAAGAAGAGGCGACGCACAAGAGGGATCCTAAGACGTAACAAGGTAAGCATAATTATGGAGGCACAATGGAGATTCTGGAAGCTACGTCAAGATTGAAGACTCTGGGTTCTTTATTGTGTTGAACATTACGTTATTTACTTTGTTTATATTTTGTTTCTTTTATGTAATTATGTCTAGATAGTTAGTTTGTTGGATTCTTTGGTTTGTAAGTACATTGGATTTCATGGTTTGATTTATTAAGATATCTTTTCCGATTATCATCGGGTATTTGATTTCCTAGTTTGGATTTCTCATATATGTTGACTGCAGCAGCATATGTATGCAAGTTAATTAATTGAAAGATTCTAGTCATGACTGATTAATTAATGGGATAAAATAGGTTAATCATTTTATGTGATGATAGGAAGGACCGACCAAGTGAAATAGTGTTGCATAAGGATTTAAGTCCAAGGAACGAGGTTGTGAGTAATAACGTGTGCGAAGAACCGACCGCAGTAAAGTACATGCTTATTATATCTATGTTATGACATATGTTCTATGAACAGTCTGATAACAATTTAGTGATTTCCCACCTTTGATAAATTAAATAAGGTTAAGTAGTCAATAAATCCGTCCTAAAAGCCATTGTATGAACTCTCCTCAGAATCCATTATTTTCGTTTGTTATTTTATTTATTTATGTGTATGTTCTTCAGAGTTTATTTATTTTCTCTCTCTTCTATTATTAGAGTGTCTAGATATTAATAAGGTGTCTATGTTATAGTACTCACATTGTTATTTGCCTTACAATCCCTATGGATATGATACTCTTGCTCGCTAATTATTACAACTACACCGTACAATTGCGATTGTTTTTTTGCTAATAAAATAGTGGTCAGTATTTTATTTCACCTAAACTGAAAGTGTATAGCGAGGCTTGTAATATAGCGGTGAACAAGGTCGAATCTACATAGATTTAATATTCTAACTACTAATTATCCAAATTATTCTACCTACGTTATCTAGACTACCCAAAATGATGTAATGATTGAATTAACTAAATAAAACTAAATAACTTAAATTAAAGAACTAAAAATAACCACAGATTAAGTGCACAGGGGAAAATAACAGTGGAGGACAAACGTACTCTAGGATTGTATAGTCATCAATTAATGTATCTATTTAACTAATTCCATTTATGTACCTATATTGGGATTTTAATTATACTAGAGCAACCATTACTTCATTCCAAACATCATCTCAAAGTGTCTAGAGTGTTGATTACATATTACATAACAATGTGTCCATTGACTATCTAACATGCAACTCCTAAGTGTTCATCGGGCTTATCGATCTATCAAATAATCTCAACTCTCTCGATTGATATTAACTACCAAGTTAATTGTTCCAAATATGGTGTTAAAACTCATCTTTCGATTTATAGATTAACACATTAAAATACATCATTCAATGGTCAGTCAAATAATGCGTATCCAAGCACTAGAACAATTAAACCATAAGCTAGAAAGATAGAGGATCGAGTTGGGGTCATTCTGCAACTTGAATCGGGTCAATCGGATAAGAAACGAGCGAGAACGACGGTGGAGCGTATCGGGAGGCATGCAAGCTGGCACGGATCGTGTTGAAAACTGCACGGCCCGTGCCATGAAGCAAACAAGATTCGGAGGCTCGGTACTGATGGCAGGTCCGTGCTCCTTCCTTGCAACACGGACCGTGCCCCATGACAGCGTCTTTTGTCCAACGGCACGGACCGTGCCGCCTGTTCCAAAAATTTTGGAATTCTTTCCTTACTCGGACTCTGTATTCCTCTACTATTTAAGGCTTTGCTTTGCAAGATTTTTGGGATGACTTTTTACCTTATATTGAAGCAGAGAAGTGCCGTGAAGAAGAAGAAGGCGGAGAACAAAGATTAATCACCCGGCATAAGTTGTTTATGATTTTTATTCAATTTCTATTATGAGTTTTGTAATGAATACAATATTTTCTTTAGATTTCTATTTTGCCATGAGCGGCTAAATGCATATTAATTATAGGGTTTGCGTATACATGGATACTATGTTATTAATTTAATTCTGTTATTTTTTCCTTCTGATTATTGTGTTTAATTGTTCAAGTGCTGTTATTTCATGCTTGATTACTGGCCATAATTAATTGCATGCTAGCTAGTTAATTTGAGTTCTGGCGGAGATAACTAACTGGTGAAATTAATTGAGCATTTTGATACATGTTCTATGGAATCTGTAGGAGATTTAATCTGTTAATCTATCAGGAGTTAATAAATTAACCTAGAGATGAAAGTGATAGGTAATTCATTAATCTACATCTACCTTGAGACCTAGCGGAGATAGGTAGGTATATTTTTTATTCTTCACCAATAATCAGATTAAAGTGGGAATTATTAGGATTGAATCAAGACATAGTGGATAGATGTGTACTGCATTCCCTATGATTAATATTTTGTTAATTGATTGAGTTTGTTTAAGTGAATTAATTGTGTCTTTTTGGGTGTCGTTTATTTTTCTCTAATTTCATTTAAATTCGTGTCTAGATTTAGTAAGTTCAAAATTGGTAGCCTGGATAATAGAGAACTATTAGTTTAGTACTCAGTGTGGTCATATTTTCAGTTCCTGTAAATACGATACTCGATTCACCAATTATATTGCAGTGACCTGTGTTAGTTGCAGATTAGTGCATAAAAATTAGTGCATCAGAATATTAGGGTTTAGTTGTTCATATTAAAATAAACAAATAAAATATTCCACAAGGTGTTCATAGTCTCACAAGAATTAAAGAAAATAAAACCCGGAAGATTATATATGCCTCTAATCTTGAAATACTTGATTCATTGGTCTTGTTCTTCACGTTGCTTTTTCTCTGTTGTTTGTCTCTGGTATTAATTTTAGGGTATGGTCAAAAGTGTGCAATTTTTGTTCAAAATAAACTTTAAATACCTAGTGGGAAAAAGTTCAAAATCTAACCAAAAATAGACAAGCCCGGCCAACCCACGACCTTGCTCGTAAGTGACTCACCTGCAGGTGGGGTTGCGGCTCCACGTGGCATGATGTGGAACAATATCCGTGACTGTCCTCATTATTCGTGACCATGCTGGCGGGTTTTCTTCATTGGAACCATTTCTCTGTCGCAAGCTCACAGTCGGCCAGCCCTTTGGTCACTCGCAACTCCACCTGCGACCTCGCCCATGGCTTGTGCTTGTGGGTTCCTACTGGCTCATTTAGGTCCCATTTTTGGCCTAATTTTTTCGACATATGACCTCGGGGCTTTATCAGAGCTTCTTTTCTCCAAAGCGTCCAAAAATCGGAACAAACCTACACAAAATAACAAACTAAACCAAACTCCAAAATCTAGTGAAAATCGATTAAACTGGGATGAAAATACGCATGAACCGTGCAAAATACAAAGTGGAAATATACGCAAAATAGTACAAAATCTCAGTTTATCATCTAGTGTCAAAGACAATGAAAATGGTGGGATAAAAAAAAGTATGGAAACATTCCAGAAGACCTGGTAATATCTGAATAATTATTTTTTTCTTAATATGTATACCATTTAATTTTTAAAAGCACATGTAGACAAACTTTTTCATTATGTTTCTTAAGAATGCTAGAGTCACAGAAAATAGAAATGAAAGCAAAACGCCACACACACAAACTGAAGATGTCAAGGAGAGACACAAAAAATAAGGTTGATTGTGTGGTATATGTCATGAGACACATGAAGACAGATAGTGGTTTGAAAAACTGGAATAGTGGTCTGAAAAAGTAATGAAAGACGGATGATGTTCTTACAAACGAAGTACTCTGCTGTAATCATAAATGCAAATAGTAGTATCCTCAAAGTAAACATGTTAAAACAACAAACTGATACTACCGATAGTCATGTTAGAGGGGGAAATAGTAGTCGATCCTACAAGAATGAAACAAAACATGAAAAAAATGAAGTGAGATGTGGCATAATTATTTTGAATTGATGTGGTTCAACATTTTGTATTACATATGATACATAAATTCTTTTTTATCATTTTTATTATTAGTGAAATAATATTTTGTATTAATTGACACATATTATCATGTCCTTTTGTGAATGACATAATATTCTGTCAATTGATGCTAAATATATAACTTTAATATCCTATTAATAACTAAATTTAATGCTAACACCACAATAGCATTATATACATTGCAAAAAAAAGTACATTGGCATTAAAAACTATATTAGCATTAACAAAATATGTATTAACATAATAAAAAAATTTCATTAGAATTAAAGAAAAGCTTATTTGTAGTATAAAAAATAATATTAGCATTATAAAAAAGTTCATTAGCATTAAAGAAAATAAGAGTTTTGGTCGTTAAATATCTTGTATCCATAGAACATTTGGCGTAATATATATAATAAATAAATAGGGTTAATATCATTCTAATTGTCATATCCAATGGCAACAACAAAGGTGATGCTACCAAGATTATTCTTCCTTATCAGTTCACAAATATGCAGGAAAAAGCTTGAAGTATTCCTCATAAGTCCTATACAGTGCAGCCATACTGCGTTCCTTCCCCTGCTAAGAGACAACAATCCCATGTTGATCTCGAATATCTTGCAAAATCTCATTTGGCATATATTGTGGATTATCCCTTATGCGGGTTTTAACAGATCGTGCAACCTAATCCACAAATGTTTGCTGATGGTTAAGATTTTGGACGCATTCACATGTGTGCTATTGGTGAAGCGTTCTAATGGTAAATGTGGGAACTTATGGGCATTTTGTAGCATGGACTCGCCATGGACAACCATCTTTGTAACATTTGGCTATAAACCTAGTTCTATCATATTTCACTATCTGAATCTCAAAATGTAATGCTATGGCTATATCTTTCAATGTTCCCCAATAAGTATCGATATCCAAGAACTCCTACCCAACTAGCAATGAATGGGTTGCCAAAGATATAGTTGAATCTATATTATATTGGAATATCCACCCCAACTTCTTTAAATAACCTAAAAGTCTTCATAGGTCCAATGTTTGCCCTTACACAATTTAGGACAAAACTTTGATGTGAAGGCTCTAAATTCATCTCCAGATTCATAAACTCCTTGTTTGTATCCAAAACAAAAGAATATAAATGTCTTTCTTTAAATAATCATATATTGTATCCATCAGGACCAACATATTTCAACCATATCTTAGCCATACAGCATGTCATCTTATACAGTGTACATCTTTTTTTCAATTTTCATAAAAATCCACTGATGTGTTCTTAAATCATTCATGGTTACATAGCACATACTTTCAAACTATGGCACCATCTTTAGGCCTCTTTATAGTAGACAAACAAATATCTAATTTGCATGATGAAGCATATACTTTGTAAAAATTTATACCATTATCTACTCAAAGAGATGTATAAGCAATCAAACAGTCATGTGATTTCTGTTTAACAACCCATTGCCTTTTCTAAGCAGGTTTCTTCTTCTTCTGAGCAGTTGGCTTTTTCTGTTTGTTGTAAGAATTTTGAACCACAAATCTTCTTTTCATCCTTCTAAGATCACTGAGATACTTCTCACAATGTGGTCGAATGTAGTCATTCTCCTCACAGTAATGGCATATGATTCATCTCTTGTGGCCATTAAATTGATTATCAGATTTTCTTATATCTGTGATGTTCTTCTGACTGTGTTGAACATTCTCATGTATATATGCTGGCTGTCTTGAACTTTCTTTGACAAATATTGTCTTTGATTGTCCTCCATTATATCCAAGACTTGGATGAGTTTTTCTAGAGTTACTTGGACCAGTCAGAATCTTATCTAGATTCTTTGTACCATTGTTTAGCATTGTGATATTCTTCTTGATGCACTTGAGTTTTGAAGATAGCTCGGTAATTTCCTTTTCTTGTCATTAAATGACAGCTTTCTGATCTGAATCAGATTTGATCAATTTCTCATTTTCCTTTGCAAAACTTTTCTTTTGTGAATGAAGAACCTTGTTGATCTCCATAACTTCCAGCCACTTTGTATACATTTCTTTGTATGTTTTCACAAATTATTCTTAGCTAATGTCTTCATTATCTGATTCATCATCTTCTGCAAAATTGAAGGGATCTTGATATTCAGAAACCTTAGCTATGAATTTGATAGTTTCTTCATCTAAATCCATATTGTTCTCTTCAGATTCATTCTCACTTAGAGATGCATTATAGTTATTCTTATTTCTCTTCAGGGTGTTGGCACATTCAGCTTGAATGTGACCAAATCCATCACATTTTCTGTACTGAATTCCACTTCTTGGATTGGGCTGTTGAAACTCCTTTTGATCATTGGTGGAGTTTCTTTCTTGCAATGTGCTCCCAGATGGTTGTTTTGTATTGTTGAACTTCCTTGAAGGTTGTTTATTAGCTCTTTTCAACATCCTGTTGAAGTTCTTGGTAATCAAGACCATTGAGTTCATTGTATCTGAGTCAAGTACATGAATCTTGTTCTGTACATTTTCAGGTACATCTTTTGATACTTCATCTTCAAGAGAAATTTCTCTCTTCCTTGAACTGCTATCATTATCTTCCAGATTCATCTCGAATGTCCTTAGAGACCCCATCAGTTTATCAAATCTCATACTCTTAATGTCATTGGCTTCTTTTGTGGCAGCAACTTTGTAGGCAAACTTCTTTCGAAGAGATCTAAGCACCTTTCTTACGAGTCTCACATTGTTCATGGGTTCTTCAAGAGCAAAACTCTCATTAGATATACTCCTTAGTCTGGCATTGAAATCTCCAACTGATTCAGTTTCTTCCATTCTAAGATTTTCAAACTTAGAAATAAGATTCTGAAGTCTTGATAATCTGACAATAACTGATTCCTTCAAAGGTAGTCTCTAGAATATCCCATGTAGTTTTAGCAGTCTCACATGTTGAGATCAGACTGAATGTCTCCAAATTGACTGAAGAGAACATAGCATTGAGAGTTTTAGAATTCACATTGTACTAATTTTTCTGTGGCACAGTCCATTCTTTTTCTTCTTCTTCAATCTCCACAAGCTTTCCTTCTTTGGCAACAGCTGGCTTCTCCCATCCTTCAGTGACGTTTTTCCATGCAAGCTCATCTATTGATATCAGAAATGTTATCATCCTTGTTTTCCAGTAAGAATAATTGCTACCTTCAAGAAGTGGTGATCTGACCTTGGATCCTCCTTCCTTGATCGAGCTCATAACTTGAAATCAACAGAAATCTTCACATGATTATGTACTTTTCAAGACTCTTTTCACTTTTAACCAAAGATGGACAACTTTGATACCAATTGATGTTACATAAACTGTGTGGAGATACTCATATTCACAATCATGTATATGTAGATTATTGTTAACATGCAAGGTCAGAAAGATAAAACTTTAAGCAATAAAAGGCACGAGGTTGATGTAACCATGTTCGATCAACTGATCTACGTCATGGGGACTTCTTAAGTTCATAAGAAACAATCCACTACTCTGTTGCAAGGTTACAAAGGCTATTACACGATGACCTCCCGTCACTTGACCCATTTCCTACCTACTACAACCTCTTTCGATTCATTGAATCGTGAGACCTCTCCCACAACCTAGACTCTCTCTAGTTCCCACAGAAAATCTCTCAGGACTCTTTAAAGTGTGTATGAAAGAATTTCAAATACAGACTAGACACACAATAATCACAATGATCAAACTTAGTCTAAACTGTATACTAAATTCTTCAAACTTGAAGTCTTTTTAGACTCTCTAGATCCTGTGTATACGTAAAAATCTCGACATCTAACTAGTCTAATTCACGGGCTATTTATAAGAACAAAGCATACCATAAACAAGGTAATCAGAAGAGTTCTAAACCGAATCAAACTCTAAAAGAAAACATTCCTAGTTTGATTCGGACTACCCTAGTTTAGAAATCTTACTTGAATAGAACTAGTCTTCTTCCATCTTGAACAAGGCATCTTCTATTCTGAAACGCCCATCTTAAATAGGAAACTTCAACTCCTTAAAATCAGCTTGACACATCTCTTGGAAACTCTCTAGACAACCATGTACATGATCAAGTACATTCTTCAATCTTCAATCATATTGGAGCGGATGTTCATATTAACATGTCCAGAACATGGTCTTCCAAAACATGAAAAACTAAAATCTTTATGTTCTTTAAATTATCATAAGGATCATGACAATCTAAAAACATTTATTACTAAACAATGGCACTAACATGCATGTTGAAATCAAAGAAATGATGAAGAAGAAGCGATGAAGAGGAGAGAGAGAGAGAGAGAGAGAGAGAGAGAGAGAGAGAGAGAGAGAGAACCCTAGTATTTTAATTAGATTTACCAAACTACAAAACCACCCCAGTCTCATTAAATAACCCTTAAATTACAAAAATGTCACCTTGTGTTCTAAACCACACATTTTTTACTGAGAGATGGTAGAGATCAGTTCCTTGTTCTTACACCAAGACTTGATTCTCATTTGATTCATTCCACACACATACACACACACACACACACACATATATATATATATAGAGAGAGAGAGAGAGATGGGATCGTGTGAGAACCACACACCCATGTGAGAACTGAGAACCAATCCCAGCCACAGATTGCTCTTATATTGACTGCCAAGATCTGTCCTAAGATTGAAAAAAATACGGTGGCATATTTGTAATATTAGCGACTTTTTAATGAACTAAGGGTATTTTTGTAATTTAGGAATTCTGCTAAAATAAGTCATGACAATGCTAAAAAAGGCCATGACGGTGCTAAAAAAGGCCATGGTGGTGCTAAAATAGAAAATGATAGTGCTAAAACTCTAAATTGAAAAATATACACGTAAATTCTAAGTATTCATATATTGATAATTCAACATGTAACGGTGTTTGTTCGTGGTTTTTTTACAATGTCGATGACATTTTTTTATGCTAATGCTAAACAAAAGTCATGCTAAATAAGTCATAACAATGCTAAAAAAAGCCATGACAGTGCTAAAATAGGAAATGAGCGTGCTAAAACTCTAAATTGAAAAATATACACGTAAATTCTGAGTATTCATATATTGATAATTCAACATGTAACAGTGATTGTTCGTGGCCTTTTTACAATGTCGGTGATATTTTTTTATGCTAATGCTAAAAAAAGTCATGCTAAAATAAGACATGATAATGCTAAAAAAAGTCATGACAGTGCTAAAACTCTAAATTGAAAAATATACATGTAAATTCTAAGTATTCATGTATTGATAATTCAACATGTAACAGTGTTTGTTTGTGGTTTTTTTACAATGTCGATAACATTTTTTTATACTAATGCTAAAAAAGAGTCATGTTAAAATAAGTCATGACAATGCTAAAAAAAAGTCATGACAGTGCTAAAAAAGGTCGTGACAGTGCTAAAAGCCTAAATTGAAAAATATACACGTAAATTCTGAGCAGTCATATATTTTCCGGTTTCACCCTTACTAATATTCAAGGGCAGCGAAGTTGGACGTTAGTACAAGATTGCCATCGCGTTTTTTAAAATCTGGAGCAGATCTAGGTCGTCCAAATATACCGGATCTATGGCTCAAATTGGTTCTCGGTTCTCACGCCCCGGGTCCACTAGCACCCCACGCATTGCTCGTGGGTGACACGCGTCTATCTGTTTTTTTTTCTTTTTTTTTCTTTTCTGTAGCTGATTTTCTCAATTTTTTTTGATTTTTTAATTTTTTTTTAATATTTGGTTTTTCCTTTCGTTTTGTTCTCAAAAATTTTATACCCTAAAATAAAATTGGTGAACCCTAAAATTAAAGTGAATTGATTTAATTTATTTGAAATGAATATGAATTTACATCCTAAAATGAAATTAATAAACCTTAAAAAAATACAAAATAATCCTTTAACCCCTCCCCCCCTTCCCCAAAAAAGACCCTAAAACACAAATAAAGCCCTAAACCCCCCCTCCCCGCAAAAAAAAACCCTAAAAAATGCAAAATAAACTCCTTAACTCCCCTAAAAAAACCATAAAAACACGAAAGAAGCCCCTAACACCCCCCCCCCCCAAATCCTAAAAACACAAAATAAATCATTAAAAAATACAAAATAAACCCCTAAAAACCATAAACTCTAAAAATTACCAAACTTGAAACTTTTTAACACTACAAGTGATATTTTTTTATGTTTTAGTGATGTTTTTTAGTATTACAAGTGATACTTTTTTCTAGCAAAATTTTAGAAAAAAAAAATGGGATGGATCAACCCGTGAATTTGACTAAATTTGATCAATCTGACTGAGTAATTCAGTGCATGCGATGCACTGAAAAGTTTACGATATCGCAAATACTCCTATACATAAGATGTATATCAGACGATCAACGCGTTGACCGGGTCAAAGCGAGTTGACTCGGTCAAAGCGTTGACCAAAAAAATTGTGGAAACGGATGATACTTTTTAGGGATATAATTGATACTTTTTTAATTTCGAATGATATTTTTTAATGTGTCAATTGATACTGATCTTAACAGTTTTTTTCTTTGTTTTTAATTCTGGCCAATACTTTTTATTGATACAAATGATACTTTTGAGCCTTTGAAATGATATTTTTCGATATTATGAATGGTACTAATTTTAACGGAATTTTTAGTCAAAGTATTGACCGAGTCAACGCGCGTTGACCCGATCAACGCGTTGACCGTCTTATGTACATCTTATGTACAAGAGGCTTGCCCTTATGATATATAGTTTCATGCGCATTAGTGGGCTCAAATTTTCCTCCATGCACAAAATGATACTATTAATAATCCTTTTGGGATTCAAATTATAATTACTTCCAAATTAATCAATTAGTTATTACATAATTAGAGTTCAATTTAATTTCGATTGGTAGCCGTTGCTTCCAAGTCCACGACCACTTAATTAATTATTAGGTGTACACTGCGAAAAGCAATAACAGAAAACAAAGAAAATTCCAAAGGATATAAGACTCTCAATAATGTGAGGGAATCTAAACAATAAATGTTACTAGTGGACCTAACACAAACATATCACATAAAAGGGACTATCTTTCTCTGTGTGATAATCAATTTGCGTCCATAAAAACTCAAAGATCTTTTTCTATATATATTATTTCTTTCTTTTACTTTCAGTTCTCTTAGATAAACTATTGTGTGTATGTAAGCATACATATGAGAGAGAGAGAGAGAGAGAGAGAGAGAGAGAGAGAGAGAGAGAGATTCTTGTGGTGAAGTTTGATTCAAGTCAATTTCAAACTGGCAATTAGTGTACTTAAATGTAGGACTGTATAATTTGTGTACTGAAATGTAGGACTGTATACGGACTCGAGCTCGACTCGTTCAGGTATTCGTGGGCTCGAGCTCGAGCTCCGCTCGACAGGAAAAAGCTCGAGCTCGACTCGGGCTCAGACTCGACTTGATTTTCGAACCCGAACTTGAGCCCGACTCGAGCTTGACTCGATTATTTAAAATTCAAGCATGAACTGGGGCTCGACTCAAACTCGTTTACATGCACAATTATACTATAAGTCATAAGTCATATCATATTCCAATATATTAAGATAATTTATAAATTAATCATTCTGTGTAATTTAAGAGACTACTATTTCTTAATTCGTTTAATTATTATTCTTAGTTTAGCTTATTTAATGTTAGTCTTAATTTTTGTTAATTTTTTTAATTGATATATACTTGTAAACTAATATAAACTATATACTATAATACAAATAGTATATATAACTAAGAATATAAGATTAACTATATAATATATGTGCTAACTACTAAAAAATAAGAATATTTTTAATCTTGAATATTTAATTTCTTAATTTTGATAACAAATTTTTGAGAAATTATTATATTTTCAATATCATTTATTTCATTTATATTTCTTATTTAAGGAATTGAGAATGATTATTTTGTCAATATTAGTCTTAATTTAATTTGTTAATTTTCTTTTTCCCCTTTATTGCTATGTACATTTTAACTAATACCAACTATATACTATAATAGACGTTAGTTTATATAACTAAGAGTTTAAGATTAACTATATAATATTGGTGCTAATAATATTGTTACTATTGAACATTTGATTAGTTTTAATTCGTGTTGATTTCATTTTTTTTATTACTTTGTTAATTTTGATAATATTAATTTAATATCATTGATTTAATTTCATGTATTAATATTTAATGATGAGTATTATTTGTCAAGTTGTCAATATTAATCTTAATTTTTAATTTCATTTTTCCCTTATTATTTTACATAAATTATAAGTTTATAATTTATAACTTATAACTTATATTCTTATAAGTTATAACTAACAATCTAAGATGGACTATAATCTATTTTTTTCCACATGTTATATATATATTCTTATAAGTCAATGTCTATATACTAGAATACTAATCGATAGATGATAGTATATATAACTAAGAGTCTAAGATTAACTATATAAAATTGATGCTAAGAATATTATTACTCTTGAACATTTGATTAGTTATAATTTTTCTTAGTTTTCCTTTTCCTTTATTATTTTGTTACTTTCGATAATATTAGTTTAATATAATTGATTACATATACGATATATTGCTAATTTTCTCTTTTCTTTCATTTCTTCTATTACTCATCTACTCTTGTATTAGGCATCTGATTTCTTAATTTTGATAATATTATATTTATATTATTGATTTCATTTCATATTTACTATTTAATGAATTGAGAAATATTATTTTGTAAATATTATTCATAATTTCTCTCATTACTTAGTATTTATTATTGAGTGTTCAATTTATTGATTTTGATAATATTAATATAATATCATTTCACATTTCAGATTATTATTATTTATTATACTAATATACTATGAAAAATTATAAATAAGATAACTATATTTATAATATGTGTATATATATATATATAGTTCATTAGTTTGTCTGTGTGTGTATATAATTATTCTTCTTGATCATTGATTTTTTAATTTTAATAATATTGGTTCAATAGTTAATACCATTAATTTCGTTTTATTTTTAATGAGAAGTATTAATTCTACAAAAGTTACAATATTAATAAATAATATTTTAAAAATTCCAAAAATAGTACGTGTCTCGAGTTCTAAATCGAATAGCACGGAACCTGGCTCGACCTCAACCCATTTAAGTACACGCGAGTCAGGCTCATGAGACAGCTCGCGAGCCCATCTCGAGCTTGGATCGTTTAAGTACTCACGAGCCAGGCTCGAACTCGACTCGTTTAACTACTTATGAGCCGGCTTGCGAAACAATTCATGAGGCAGCTCATTAAACAACTCGAGAACCTCACGAACCGAGTTAGCTCGCGAGCTCGACGAGCCAAGCTCAAAAAAATGATGAGCTCGTTTAGTAGGCTCAAACTTGGCTCGTTTAATAAACGAGTCAATCTCGAGCGAGCTTTTTGAATCGATACTCGAATATCTCATGAAACTCATTCCCAACCTACTGAAATGTAAGCAAAGTTCAATTTCACTCTACATTTTTTTAACTGTTTCCTCTTTATTTCTTGGTCGTTGTAGTACTAGTGCATTTAATTATATGATGACATTCTTAACATTATTTTATTATCAAAGGTAACCAGCAGCCGCTACCGAGATGCGCATTGGGTAAACTCCGCCCCTGTGTAGTAGCCTACAAACCACACATGGGAGGTTAACCACACTTAGCAAGCCAGGTGTGATAGGCTCACACCTAATGGTGTTGGTGGTGGGATTCGAACTTGAGACCTTTAGCCTCAAGATAACACCACTCCACCAATAGGCCATCCCCAAGGGGACATACATTCTTTTTTTTGTTGTCAAGGGTAACCCGCAGCCGCTACCGAGATGCGCACTGGATAAATCTCACCCATGTATAGTAGCTTACAAACCACACAGGGAAGGTTAACCACATTTGGCAAGCCAGGTGTGATAGGCTCACACCTAGTGGTGTTGGTGGTCGGATTCGAACTTAAGACCTTTGGCCTCAAGATAACACCATTTCACCACTAGACCATTCCCAAGAGGACTAGGGGACAGACATTCTTGACATCATTGAAAGATGTGTGAATGGTTCTTTATAATCAAGATAAAAAAAGAAAATTTATTTTTTAACTGTTATAAATATATTTATTATATGTGGACATTACTTGTTCTCTACTCTATGGTTTAGTTTCTAGCTATATATATATATATATATATATATATATATATATATATATATCTTGTAATCTTGTGTAGATCAACACATCAATGAATAAAATACACCGATAAATAATTCATCTTCTTACCCCAATATTCTATGTTATTCTACTTTCTGTTATTTAATTCTTGAGTATGATTTTGGAGTTCAATTTAAAATACGTTATCAGTACGAGTCTCTAGCCAATTGAGTATGTATTAATATCAGATGTATGCCACAGGAAAGAATTGTGTCTGCGAGGTAATTTATAAATCAAAATTATTAAATTAAATTTGGCGTAAATCAAAATTTTATATTATGATATATGTGATTTGCAAGGTATTGATTGCATATTTAGTTCATTATCTTTTGATCGATCAGTTGTTGATTTATATTTTTAAAGCCTTAAAAATTATTCAGTGTTGTATTTTTTTTTTGTATTTCTTTTGGCGCTGGAATGCTATAAAGTTATTGTTGTGTGATGTTTTGGCATGAGCTATTTGATGAATCTTTAATTCAAGATAAATTTATGAATAGTAATTGATTTAGATTTCATATTCTGAAAAAAAAAAAAAAAAGGATTTCTGCCAATGCTTTGTTGGAAAATTGGATTTATTAAATTGAGTTTTGACTCATTTTATCCAATTTTTTGTGACCGGGACATTTAATTTTGGAGAAATTAAATATCGTACGATTGTTCTATGTTGTGAGTAGATAATCGTAGTATTATTATTTGCTCAAATCTGATTTTCGGTGAGTAAGAAATAAGTGGTTGAAGTTGCTCACACGATTAGGCATTTATGATGTATGGGATAATGTGTTTAAGACACATTAAATTATCCCACATTGATTTCTTAATCAAGTTAAGAAGTGTATTTAAGTGTATTAACACTTAAGTGAAGTAATTAAAGTGCACAAGGATGTGGGCCATGAGCCCGCACGCGCACACACGTGCGCGCCCGTCCGTGCCCGGTGCGCGTCTCGTCCTCGAACTTGGATCTTGACAATTAAATTTTGGGTAGACTTTGGACGTACGTGGGCTTTCGGGGTTTATCCGTACCATTTTTACTGTACAGAAACGGTCGGGTCGTGGAGCGGGTCGGCGGATCGAGATGGAGTTAGTGGGCTGGAATGTAACTCCTGTCGAGAGTCAAAGTTTGCAGCTGTCTGGACGCGTGTTGGAATCCAAGCCGACATGGGACACCTGTCGGGATCTGCAGAAGGTAACTCAAGCCGTTTCATCTTTGAGAGATGAATTGTCAAACCGTGAGCACTAGCCAGGGCGTAATTTGTCTTGCGGAGAGAGGTGCCCTCGACTCGGCTTGTCGAAACCTGCTTCAGTTCCAGTTTGTTTGTTCTTAATTTGTGTTCAATTCTTGCATTTGTTCTTCTTCTACTCCTTCTATTTCCTTATAATTCAGATTGTAACAAGTTTCAGTCAAGTGTAACATTGTCTCAGTAACATGCTTATGATTATGTCGAGAATTCTTTATATATTGAATCCTCACGATTATGCTTTCGTAATTATAAATATATGGGCATAATTAAATATCATGGACTTTTTTCATAATTACCATAACTTGGTTGATATTCATTTTGCATATATAGAAAAAAAATATTTATATATTCAATTTGTTATCTTATATTTGTGATAGATCGTGCAACTGTATGATTCAAATTGGACTTATCTTTTAAATCATGAGATTAAATTACCCTTAGCCATTTAAGATTTCTTATTTTTAAATAATTTGTTGAATTATATAAACGATTTAGTTTTTACAGTTTGATTTAATCAACAATCTTACTTCTATATGTATTTGGATGTTCTTCTAGACAATAGTAAAGTAATATCTCTTAAGTAGATATCTTGGCATTCATATATTTTCTTCACAAATTTACTTTTGGAAATCGACATATTCATATAATTAATTTTTTTGAATATATTTGGTTTATAATGGAACCATGAATGTTGGTCCTGGGCAAGTCGATATCAGTTTAGAGGGGGTGAATAAACTGATTAAAAACTTTTACTTCAAATTGCGGAATAATAAGGGCCCTTGACTCGCTTAGTAACTTATCTATGCACAATGTGATTGAGCTCTTTTGACAGCTTGAGTGCGGATTGTGTAAGCTTGTGTACAGTTCAAAAATATGCAAGTAATCAAAGCAGTACAGCACACAAATGATTTATAGAGGTTCGAAGTCTCAAACTTCTACGTCCTCTCTTCCTTCCGCAGAAGGGCAACTTCACTATATAACTTGAGTTTCTTTACAAATTACACAATGAAGGACAGTTGGCTGAACCTGATAACTGCTCGCTACCTCAGCGAGTCGACGGCTCACACTTGAAGTCCCTAATTGCTCTCTAGGAAGGTAGGTGCTATTAACGTCTTTACAAGGTTTTAGATCTCTTTCGATCTTCAAGAGGTTAGTCTTGAACAAGGGTTATCAACTGATGTGCTCCTTCAATTGAGCTGGATAGTTGATTGATGTATTGCTGAAACTGAGAAGGCTGCCCTGGCTAGATTATCAACAGCTGGCTGAATGTTTTGACTCTGTGAATTCTTCTTCTCAGTTGGACTCTCGCAGTTTTTAGCAAATGCTGAACTTGAGCTATGTGGGAGGGAGAAAGAAAGCTCTGCTTTAATAAAGGCTTTAAGAATAAGTATTGCGAAAGTCTCGGAGGCAAGAGTATTTAAAACTTTGATTCACTCGTCTTTTATAGAGGAGTGATTTTATGACAGTTGAGTTCCATTGATCGGTGGCTCTGTTGGTTCATCAATGACAGATGGTCTTTATTGATCACTGGAGCTTTTGATTGAAGTAGTCGCTGTTTTGCCAATCGATCTCCATTGGATATTTAATTCCAGGATCTCCGTTGAAGCATTTATTCCAAGATTTGCCGGTTGAGCAATAACTCCAGGGTTCTCTGGCTGGCAGTTCCGAGCTTCAGTTTTAGCAACTTTGAGTTCCAGTTGGCAGTTCTGAACTTGTCTGTTCAGTTCGGCTATTACTCCAGTTGGCAGTTCTGAGCTTGTCAGCTCAGTTTGGCTATTGCTCCAGTTGGCAGTTCTGAGCTTGTCAGCTCAGTTTGGCTATTGCTCCAGTTGGCGGTTCTGAGCTTCTTTCTCAAGTTCGGCTGATCTCAGTTTTTGACTAGCTTGTCAGTTTGACTAATCATTCTTAAGCTCTCTTGTTAGCTTGACTATTCACAAGCTGTTGACTAGCTTGTCAGTTTGACTGCTTTCTCTTAAGCGTTCTTGTCAGCTTGACTGATCATAAGCTGGCTGACTTCAGTTCTGGCCTTTAGCTGATTTGTCTGTTTACTTCAGTTTGGCCATCAATTGGATACTTCCAGTCTTTAGTTTAGACTGATCTCCTATCAGTTTCTTCAGTCCAGTCGATTCTTTTATCCCTCAGCTTAGCTGACTTAGCTGTCAGTTTGTTTTGACTGGTTCGTCTCTTCGAATTCTCAGTTGAATTGAGCTCTGACTGGTTGACGTATCCTCCCAGCTGATAGACCATACTCCAATTTGGTTGTCTTTTGGCTTTAATTGAGTTACTTCTTGATGCCCTGGATTGGTCAGCTCAGCTCTACAGCTTGAATTTTAGTCAGTTTTTCATAAATAGTTTTGACATCTCATCAAAATCTTATCTAGAGGCTCCTTGATAGTTTTTACTAACAATTTTTCCCTTTTTGATGATGTCAAAACCTTATCAATGATGATGGAGAAACTGTAAATGTTCATTCGATAAACATGCTATAGTTTGCTCAGGCAACTTCTTGAAATCAGAGCAAGTTAGAACATGAAATTCAAGTATCAGAGCATTCAAAATCCATGTATCAGAGCATTCAAAGCATACTTCCATTTTAGTCATGCTTTCATTTTGAGTAATCAGTGCATGATTGTCCGGGTATCAGAGCAGAGCACAATGCTTAATTTTAAAGCAAGTTGAAGCATAAATTCAAGTATTAGAGTATATTCTCATTAAGGCATGTATCAGAGCATAAAGTATGGATCAAATCATATCAAATGATCTCTTGAAAGCAAGTTAGAACTACTTCTCTTCTTTAGTTGCTTCATCTCTTCCTGCTTGATTCTCCTCTTTCTTGAGCTCCAAATTTTCTCCAAGCTTCCCCCTCATGATGTATTTCTCTTTGGATCTGATCCCAAAGAGTTAAGTTTTCATCATCATCATACTTTCCATCTTCCCCCTTTTTGGCATTATCCAAAAGGATAAGTTGTTGTGGATCGTATGATGGTATTGATAGGTTTGGCAAGAAGGTGAAGGCAGTTTCCAAGTTATCATGATGGAGTGAGGGAACTGAAGGAATGGGCATGGGCGAGGAGAACCATGCATAGGCTTCTTCAGTTGTCATGAACTGACCACGATCAGTGGTTTGAGAGAGTTCTTGCTTTCTGAAGTCCATGGAAGCCAAGCTGGTAAAGATCTCATCGGTTGAGGCGATTGGTAGATCTTCGAGGAATGGGGTGCAGGAGGAGTTGGCTGGTTCATTGTCGGGAAGAGGAGCGTCGGCTGGTACACTAAGCTGGATTCTTTTGATCATCGAATCCATTATCTCCGAGAGCATTGGCGGTGAGAAGAGTGGATAGTTCATCCAATGTCTACTCCATTCTCCTTCGTTGATCTAGAAGAGAGATCCATGAGTGCGGATGAGGTGGAACATTGTGACCTCATCGAGTTAAAATCGCCAGATGTGGTACTGGAGGTACCGTTTCAGTTGCTCGAATAAAGAGGGATCGGTGCCCTCAATGAGACCGAAGCAGCTTCTTAGCTGATGGTCTAGAACTCCCTCAAACTCAACCTCAATTGAGTCGTGATGGACTAAGGTTAGAGGTTATGAGTTGGCTGGTATTATAGACTAATCACTCAGTCTAGAGAGGGGCTCATTCTCAATCATTAGCTGTCTTTCTTCTGAGGAGCTGGCATGGGCGACCACCGGTTGCTTTCCACGACTTGAGTCGGGAGTTCCTGGTTGGCGTGATCTTTTCGGGATCGGATGGCAGTAGATGGTCGGGAGCATGTCCCTTCGTCCGATCAGTTCACCAATTGGAATGATTTCATCAAACTGGCTTAAAATGATGTGGCTTATGCGACCCATAAACCCAACATTCTCTCAGAACGATCCAGTTGATGGATCATATTCTGCTCGCTCGACATTTGCTCATAGTTGAGCAAGAATAAAGGAGGCCCAGTCGGCTTTACACCCAAAATATAGAGCGGCCGTTAGATGGGCTTTGAGTTCCGAGAATTGGACTGTCTCAAAGTTCCCATGCAGGATATGGCCGGTGATATCCAGGAGTTGGATTATCTCGCTGGACAGGCTTTCCTTTAGCTTGTGTGAGCAGTCATGATGGTCCACGTGAGGATGTTTCCAAAGACGCCACAGTGCATACTTGCACGGCAGTTCTAGGTCCATCATATCTGGGCCTTCACCAGGGAGGAGAAGTGTAGACACCATCGTTTCTTTTATCACCGTGATCACTTTGTTCTGGACGGTGGAGATGATGTTGTTGTTGAAGATGGTTGCGTTGTGGTAGAACTCCGCAACATGGGAAGGTATATTCTTGACTAGCATGATTGTCAAGAATGGCAGCAACCCAGTTTCCTCCAATGGCCGATAAATTCTTTGAAAGTTGTCTGGGCCAAGACGTGCGTTAAGAAGCTCTAGATTAAGAGTCTTATCTTTCTTCATCTTGTTCATGAGCGAGTTGACATCTACCATCTGAAATGAAGGCTTCATTTCTGTAAAGAGATGGTGTTGTTAGATATGCAAGTGTGTTGAGAGAGAGAGAGAGAGAGAGAGAGAGAGAGAGAGAGAGAGGTTGCAGGTGATCAAAGCAAGGATGAGAGAGAGTTTGCAGATGATCGGAGCGTTCATCTCCTTGCATATATATATATTAGCTTTGCATGCATTGATCGAGGACACTCTATTGCTTCTCTTAGCTGATCAGCTATCCGATTTGATGGATGATTAGCTGAATTAATGATGCATGCATCCCGGCTGCTCGATTGTGAAGTAGCTTTATGATCATGTGGTTGAGACGAAGCAATTTTGAAAATGGGGTAGTTACCAGAAATAGCAAAATATTTTCTGCAGATTTTGCTATTTATATCTCATTAGAAAAATATATTTCCCTTTTCTTCTCTGAAGAATTGATTTAATATCGATGCAGAGATATTAATGGCAACTTGTGAGAGAGAACCATATTTTCAAATTGTATCCGTTGAATATAATATAAGAATTTTTATAATCACAATAGTAACAATTTAATTATGATAAGCTTAAGGATTTAAGGAAAACTTATCCGGAGTCAGTTGGGATACAGTCTAACTGATTGGTTTGATGACTCAACGGTTGGATGATCAGTTTCGTCATGTTTTCAGTCATCGTTGATAAGCTGACTGAAGCTCTAACTGATCTGAACTGATCAGTTCGTTTGGTCAGCTGCGTGACTTTCTTGAGTCAGTTTTCTCTTTTTGAAAGACCGAGCTGGACTAGTTGCACTGCTTTCCTTTGAGCAGTCTAATCGCTTTGTCGTTGATACATATCCAGTTCTGTTCTTTGGCAGTTCGGGCCTTGCTATTCTTCGAGCTTGGTGAAACTGCTGAATGGCAACTGATGAGTTTTTTATCCTTTGATTAAGGGAGTGTGAAGTTCCCTTTGGCGATGATCGGAACTGATCATTGTTCATAGTCAATTGCATGTCTTTTGAGCTGGATGTGAGTAGGGGAATGACATAGCTCTTGGATAGGAGACTTGGTGATGTGGCAGTATCCTCATCATCACTGTCGCTCTCATCATGCCTTGGATTCTTCTGAGGAACCACGACTTCAGTATGTGATAGGTGTGGTTCTATCCTCGTTGTGGCAGTTGGAGTTCGTCGTGATGGCTCAGCTGACTGATTTGATAAATTATCAAAGTTTAGTTTACGGGAAAGCGAGCCAGCTAGGCAATTGACTGATTGATTTGCAACCACAGCTCCTTGAGGCATGATGCTGGTTTTGAATTCAGCTAACAAGGCGGTTGCTGGAATCTTGTTGATAAGCCGGTGATTCATGATGTGCTGGACTTGCACAATGGTTGGAGGGAATGGATTTGACGATCCTATTCATTTAATGCTCCAAGTTTCTTCACATTGCCAGTAGCTCATGCCATGAAAGGCAGTTAGCAAAAAGTGAGACTAGATGGACATAGAATGTCTCCAGTTATACCAATAGAAATATCGGTGGAGTTGTTTGAACAACTCTTGGTCACGTTGTGCAACAAAAGCAAAGTGAGTGAGAAGGAGATTGGTCACTTCCTTTTGTGCACCTTTGACTGCATATTCACCACTATAGAAAGTGCAAATATTTTCTTCAGTCAGCTTGAGAGGAGGGCATGTGTTTCTGAAGTAGTCTGCTCCATAGTTTGGATGAGGGATTCTAATGAATGGAATAAGCTCATCTGGATCAGAGCAAACCTGGAAGTCAACTGGTGATCCGTTCTCTGATTTTGGAGAATGAACGGCATTGGCAGTTGAATTGCTCGAGGTGTTGTTGCTTGTCTTGGCCTTGGCTTTTCTCTTCTTTCTTAATGACTGAAGATGGGCAATTCCTTTCTTGGGAATCCAGTCAGAGATAAGGACTAGTAGTGATTCATCATTGGGAAGTTTAAGCAGGTCTTCAATCATCTTGCTCATTCTTAGAACAAGTCCTACCTTGGACTCAAATTTGCCAGATTTCTTTGAGTCAACGACCTTGATGACTTGATGCTTGAATTGTTGGAAGACAAATTCTGCCCAGTTTGTTTGTCGCCCTTCAGCAAGGTGAATCATAACCTTGTATCTCTCTTGGGTGAGTTGACTCAGGCTTCCAATGGCCCCGAACATCATCTTGTTCGTTATATCGAGTAGAACTCCACACTCGGGCTTCAGGTCAGTTTTAGCGGTTGTAAAACTGAATTGCTTGTTGCAGGTTGAAACTTTCCATTCTCTCCAGTATGACTCTGCAGATTCCTTTAGTTCTTGAACTAATGAACCTTCTTGTGGAAGCTCGAACACTTCTGCAATTGTTCTCTCAGTGATTTGAAGTATCCGTCCTTGAATCACTGATGATACTATCTTTCCATCTGTAGACAATTTTACTTGAAGCAAAAATTCACTCACCAAATTTTGTCTAAAGAACTTTGGTGGTGTTTCCAGGTAGTGAAGAATTCATATCTTGTGAAGGTTTGACAGAAGGGTTGGATTGTTTGATTCATTTAGAATCAATTAAAATTTCTTCCTATCAAAGAATTTGTCTCTCATAAGTTACTCTTTGAAGGAATTTAGAGATCTGGATAATTCGGCCATCTTTGGGGTTGGTTGAGATTTTGGGAAATTTCAAGAGCTTTGAGAGAGAGAGAATTTTTTAGAGCGAAGGAAGAGTATTTCTAAGAGGCTTGAAAGAGATGGCTTTTTATGAGTATTTGGGCAGGCTCATAGATCTAATGGTTGGAATGATACTAGCCCCTAGCCTCTTTTGGTCGTTGGCATTTAATGACTTGAGACGTGTCATTGTTTTGCAACGGTCAAAATATTCAAAAAAATAAATAAATGCGAAGTTCAACATTTATTTGAAAACAAAAAAGATAATCTTTTTATATATGAAAAATAAATAATGACAAACTGAATTACAAGAAGTAAACTAAGGGATTTCTAATCAGTTTGAACTTGATCAGCCACTAGTCCTTGTGATCAGTTTTCCTCCTCTTGGCAAGCGGTTCTGTGACGTCACCTTCCTCACCCTCATCGCTACTTGATGACTCAGTTTCAGCTGACTGGAGTCTTGGATGAGCTTGCAACCACTGGATTTGCTCAGTGTAGTTTAACCTGTTGCTGCAGGCTGTGGATCAATTCCACATAATAAGCAGGGAGCTGAACTGTAGAACTGCTTGGTTGAGCATTAAACTGAACTGCTCTTGAGTCAGCTTCTTCGCCTGCTTCAGTTCCAATCAGTTCCTCACAAGGTACTGTATGGGTTAGCTCATCCGTCTACATGATGATGGTCTCATCATAACTTGACTCTGATGAAGTCTCCGGTGCAACAGCTTGAAGAGCTCTTTGAATTGGATCAAAGTACACAGTTATTGCTAGTGTACCTTGATAGGCAGGTTGATCATTGACTTGAGCTGTCTATTCAGCTGGCTGATCAAACTCGGCTGTCTCTGGGGTTGACTCTTGGAGAGGAGCAGTTTGGGGTTCAGTTGGCTCCTCAAACAATCGAGCCTTTTCAGCTGACTTCTCTGACTCTTCATCACTTGAAAGAACTGGTGGAATAGGAGATTTGAGCAATTCTTCGAACTCCAGATCACTGGCAGTTCACTCATCAACTGCTTGCACCTCTGGAGAATCATTAAGGAGATTGATGATGATGTCATCTGGTCGAGGGGATTCTTCGAAGGTTAACTGCCTAGCAACAGATGTTATGACAGTTTGCCTTTAGCTATAAACTTCCGCAGTTTCAGCACCTTGTTGACTGCTTTGGGCTTCTCTATTGAATAAAGTCTGTCCCTGCAGATGCTGTTGTTGTCTGAGGATGAGCAGTTCCCTAAGCAACCAATGCTATTGAACTTGGGGATTCTTCCAATGTTGCTGTTCAGCCTCAGTTTGTAGAGGTGGCAGTCGGATGTTGGCTCAGATGAGCAGATCGTTCATCACTTCCAACAATGTTTGTTGTTCTGGGTGAGGGTGGTTCCTTCGAATGGCAAGCATCCTCTTCAATGTGAAAACTGGATTTTGTTCAGAAGTCTCTTGTCCCGCCCATTGCATACTCCATCTCTCTTCTCTTCTCCATAAGCTCATCCCATGAAGGGTGGTTAGGAGAAAGTGGGCTTCAGAGTTGAAGCAGTGTCTCCATAGGTACCAGTATACGTACCTTGAGAGAGCTTTATACAGAGTAGCCATGCCAATCACATCTTCAACAAAGTTTTCAGCAATGAACTTGGTCACTTGTTCATCAGCCCAGCTCTTGATGACTTCAGCTCTTGATAGAGCTCTTATATTCTCTTCAGTCTCTGCCATCGGAGGGCACGCAGTTCTGAAGAAGTCAGCTCCTGTGCCTCGTGGTGGAACTCCCGTGAGAGGCACAATGTCATCTCCTTTAATTGGTGCCATATCAAACACCTTGATGTTAAAAGGAGGTAGTTTTGGAAGGGGTGGAGGCCCTGATTGCTTCTTCTTTGATCTGCCAGTTCCTTCCTTGGCTTGAACTGGCCTGGTAGAGGTCTCTTCTTCAGGTGAATCAACCGTTGATCCACATCGAACTTGTCGAAGAGGTTTGGCTCTGATTGTGGTTTCCAACATTTGGCTTATTGGGATATTGTCTTCTGAGTCAGAGTCCTCTTGATGTATTTCTGTAGTGATCTTTTTGCCTTTTCTTTTAGCAGGCTCCTCTGCTTTCTTTGAGGGGGCATCAATTTGGTGACTGCTTTTGATGCTTATGGACTTTGAAGTTGGTTGTCTTCTGCCAGTTGAGGGTATGAAATCCAGCTTCTCGATCATCAACGTGTCAGTTTCTTCTGCCATGGAGGTAAGTGTGCTCTCCAGTATGCTGCTGATCCTGCAGGAATAGCACATCTTCTGATTGAACTCAGTTTCTTTCCAATGTTTTTCAACAACATCGACATACTTCTTGATCTGTTCAAAGAAGTACTGAGCCCAGTTTCCTCTGATGCTTCTGGTGATTGTTGCACAGGCTTTATATTTGTGCTCTGACATCTCTAAGTGACTCCCAGTTGTGCCAACAATCATTCTAGCTACAACTGATGCTAGAATTTTGTATTCTTCCTGAAAGCAGGACATGAACGTACTGCTTTTGTGGGGATCTTTGCAGTTCGCTCTCTTCCAGAGATGGTAGGCCTGTTCTTGATCAACTTCCATATCTTGTAATCTTATGCCAGAAGTGGGAAGTTGAAATATCCTTCCTAGCAGTTCTGGAGTTATTACCAGTTCAACTCCACGAACTTCAGTTGTGATCCTATCGTCGTATCCTTTTGAGTTCAAATAGAACTCAACAACAGCTTCAGGATAGATCTTTGCTGGATAGACTTCAGTGAATTGCTTTAGTCCTGACTGATCGATCTTTGAGATCAATGAGTTGTAGAGTGGAGAATCCGAGCACTTTTCTCTATAAGCAATTTGATCTAGGAACTTATCTCTGTAGAGATTCACTTGGAATTTTCGAGAAGAATCACCAGTTCTTTTGAAGTCGAACTTTCGTCGAACAGTTGGTGTGCTTCTTTCAGCCATGGAGTTTGTTTGACAAGTGGATCGGGAAGGATAATCTGGTTTTGACTGTAATTTGGAACTGAATTTTTTACTTTCGTAACTATTTTGCAGAACAGTTTGAAAAAGGATGAGGAAAGCGAAAGGCTTTAATTCTTTACTGAGTTTTGGATCGGTAAAAGTGGAAGTGAAATTCAGCCATCCTTTTTATAGGAGATGATGGGGTTCATCCAACGGTTGTGTCAATTTGTATGCCCAAGTTCAACGGTCAGATTAATTCAATCGACCCGTCGATTGGCCTTTCATTTCTATCCATTGGGGATAAATGAGGGGGGAGAGAGAGAGAGAGAGTTCAACGGTAATATTTGAGTGCCAGGTGTTTTTATCGTTTCCACTATTGAAATTTTGAACTTATCTTTTCTCTCTAGCTGTTTCTTCTTGGCTTGAACTGATTACGTCATCAGTTGGCTTCGACTGTAGCTGATGACCTCCATGTTGATCAGTTCCAACTGAGATATTTTCTCATCAGTTCCTTACTTCCTCAACTGCTTGAACTTTTAATTCAGCCGTTTCTCAGTTCAGCTGATCATCAGTTTTGCTGCCTTCCTTCAGCTGGTTCTTGAACTGATGTCTCCTTTTGAGTTGGTTCCAGTTCCTTTGATTTCTCCATCAGTTTGATCATTTTCCAGCTGATATGTTTTGCCTGACTGACTGGATCATCAGTTGAGACCATTTGACCAATTCTGCCTTGCTCCTTGCCTCAGTTTGAGTAAATGGACCGATGATTCAGTTGAGCTGATGGGATTGGCTGATCAGCTTTAATTTACTTTCCTTGCACAGCTTATCGCTTTATTTCAGACTGATAGCTTATGTGTCCAACTGATCAGTTTAACTACTTTTTCAGTTATGAACTTCTCATGATGAGTTGAAGCCCTTCGTTTCAGTTCCTCTCTTCAGCTGTAATGTTTCTTGGCATTTTTCTTCTAGTTGACCGTCTTCATCCTTTTATGCTAGCTCAAGTAGGCCTAGTTGTATGCATAGCTCCATAAACCTTGCCTCAGGCAATGGTTTGGTAAAGATGTCAGCTATCTGCTTCTCCGTGTTGACATATTTGATGCATATGTCCTTCTACTCGATGTGATCTCTGATGAAGTGATGTCTTATGTCAATGTGCTTAGTTCTTGAATGCAGAACTGGATTCCGAGATATTGCAATTGCACTATTGTTGTCACAGAATATAGGTACTTCTTCAGTTTCGACTTTGTAGTCCTTCAACTGTTGCTTCATCCAGAGTATCTGAGCACAGCAGCTTCTCGCAGCTACATATTCTGCTTCAATTGTTGACGTGGCAACTGAGTGCTGCTTCTTGCTAAACCAGGATATCAGTTTGCTTCCAAGAAACTGACATGTTCCACTGGTGCTTTTTCTGTCGATCTTGCATCCACCAAAGTCTGAATCTGAATAACCAATTAGACTCAAACTGTCATCTCTGGGATACCATAGTCCAAGATTTATGGTTCCTTTGAGATATTTGATAATCCTCTTTGCTGCTTCAAGGTGGCTTTTCTTTGGGTTGGCTTGAAACCGTGCGCATAGACCGACTGAGTAGGAGATGTCTGGTCGGCTAGCTGTTAGGTAAAGTAGCGACCCAATGATTCCTCTGTAATATGTTTGGCTAACTGATTCTCCTTCTTCATCAAGAGTTAGCTGAACTGATGTATTCATAGGAATCTTGAGAGTTTTTCCTTTATTAACTCCAAACTTCTTGACTAGCTCCTTAGTGTACTTAGCCTGGCTGATAAAGATCCCATCTTTCAGCTGCTTCACTTGGAGTCCTAGGAAGAATGTCATTTCTCCCATCATGCTCATCTCAAATTCACTTTGCATCAGTTGAGCGAATCGTGTGCATAGATCTTTGCTTTTTGATCCAAAAATTATGTCATCCACATAAATTTGAATCATTAAGATCTCAGTTGATAAATCTATTCGGAATAGAGTTCGATCAATGACTCCCTTTTGAAACTCATTTTTCAGCAAGAATGTTGTGAGAGTTTCATACCATGCTCTAGGAGCTTGTTTCAGTCCGTAGAGGGCTTTCTTCAGCTTGAAGACTTGATCCTCAATTTCAAATCCTGGCGGTTGCTCGACATACATGTCTTCCTTGAGCATTCCTTGAAGAAAAGCACTCTTGACATCCATTTGATAGACTGTGAAGTTGAAGTGACAAATTTTCCAACATTCAAACATATTATCAGATGTAAATTCACAAAAATCAACAACACAATTTAAATACCCTAAAATTCAACCTATTATCATATTTAAATTGACAAAACTCCGCAAATTTTGACAGCCCTAAATTACGCATAATAATTCATGAAATCGAAGGAGTTTAGAACACTAACATGTTGAAATTCGACAGCCCAAGGCTCCAAATTCTCCATGGATCGAGATCGAGTTTGCTGCGTTCTTTCATGGGTATGCTGGTGTTGTCGTGAAAATTTTCCTGCGTTCTTTCGTCAGTTTGCTTCGTTCCTTTGTGAAAAAAATTTGAGAATTTCTGCAGATTTTTCGTGAGAAAACTGGAAAGGGGTCGACTGATTTCGTGTGAATTTTGTTGTGTAATTGGGTTCCCTTCGTGACTAAAGTTTTTTTTTTTGGAAGATTCAAAATCAGTCCAAAAATATGGAGAATCTTGTTGATTGGGCCCCCTTTTAATAAGGGTATTTGAGAGATTGTGAAAAAATTTAAATAAAAAAGCATGTGTTATTAAAATTAACTAAAAAAATATTTGATATTTGGATTTTGAATACTTGTATCTATTTACACTTTTACAAAATATGCAAGCAAGTTGATCGTGGTAATGGAAGTTACTCAAACTTTTGGTTTGGGGGGATGATTAGATAAAAAAAAAGGTTGGGGAAATGATTAGGTATACACGTTTCAATTTTTCTTACATATTAATATAGAAAAATAGTGGCTCCTATTTAGTAAATTATGTTTTCTGCTGCTCACTTACAAGATATTATTTTAGTTATATTTTTGTGAATATATTTAACTACTCTATTTTCAAAAAGAAAAGAAAAATATGTGGTGCACAAATAAGGTGGATTATTTGGGTGGACGAATGAGATGTAACTGTGTAACAATACAAATTGACATTATTACATGAGTGGGGGTGCATGACTGAGTGCATTAGTGCAACATTATAAATTATACTATTGCACGAATTGCAAGTGCATAACAGAATGTAGTCATGTAATAGTACATATTTATAGGCTTGGAAGTTTTGTTTCTTGTTTGAGTTGTACAGAAAATGGAGGATAAATAAAGGATATTTTAAGGAAATCAATTCAATAGGAAGATAGATGATCAAATTGGGAGCACACTTCAAGTTGAATCACCTCAATCGGATAAGAAACGAAAGAAAATGAAGCAAAATCGTGAGAGGTGTTGGAGCAGGGGCGGAGGCGCGATGCGAGTTGCTCACTCGTGCCCTTAGGCGCGACCCGTGTGCTCACGTCGCGCCAAAGGATGCGACCCGATTACACAATTGTGTGCAGTCGTGCAGCAATACAATTTTCCATTAATTATGAAGTCCTTTGGTGTGGTAATTGTCCAGGGCGGTTCCAATTTCTTTCCATTAATTATAAAATACTCTGGGATACCCTTTTAAGGAATGTTTCATTGTTGCATTGTTATTCATTATTGTTGTTGAAATGACAACTTTTTTGTTGATACCCTTTCTTCGAAGAGATTATGATTGAATGAAGGGATATTTTAACTAACCCTATTCTCCATTGCCTATTTTCTCTCTGATATGCAAAACACACGTCAAATTCAGGTCAATTCAATGGAAATGACATAATTATATCATTTAAGAAGATTTGGGTACAAAATTTCCTGCCATATTGTTGATCAATACACTATTTTATACTTTTATTAATAATAACCATTTAGAAATAGAAGTATAGAATGAACAACTATATGAAACATGAAAATCTATACATATATTAAAATAAAATAGTAGGGATATAATTATTTTAAAAAGAGGCAACAACTATTTTAGCCACTTGAACTTTTAAAAGATTTATTTTAGTCACTAACTTTAAAACATACTTATTTTAGCTACTTTGGACGAAAATCCCCCTCTGCGCGCTGGCATTGCGTGCTAGACACTGCGCGTTAGCAATGCGCGCAACACGCAGGGGTAAAAATGTCATTCTGGCTAAAATAAATATATTTAAAAGTTAGTGGCTAAAATAAATCTTTTAAAAGTTCAAGTGGCTAGTTTTATATATTACCACTTTTTAAAAAAAAATATGTGAAATTTTTATTTAAAATAATATTTCTGTTAAAAAAAAATTAAAATCATTATTTGATGAAACCGTTGCATTGCGTGCCCAAAGTATAGTTTGCCAGGGATTGAACCTGCCAAGGCCAAGGCCGCCCCTTTCTTTTTTCTTCTCGGTTCTCTCTCTCTCCGTTCTTTCTGTTTTCCTTTTCTTTTTTTCTCTTTTTTTCTTTTTTCGGGCTTTTCTTTTCAGTTTTTTTTTCTAACCCTTTCATTTTTTTTTCTTTATTAAACTCACCAATTGTTTTGATAATTAACATTAATTCTATTTGTTTACAATTGTAAGTTTTATTTTTTCTTTGATTTTTTTTTTTTTTTGCATTTAGGTGTGGTCAAATCCACTGATTATTTTATTAATTAATATTAATTTTACCTATTTAATATTGCAAAATCAGTAGCATGATCATTTTTTGGTTTTTTTTTTAATCGATCACTTCCAAATTAAAATTTTGAGTTTATGTACATGTGGTTTAAATTTTGCAAACATGAAAGATATTTGATTTTGAATTGGGGTTTGAATATATAAATTTAAAATTAATAATGATAATTTGAATTAGAGATTTTAAACTTTTGAAGAATATATATTTATACATTTTGTAGTTATATATCGTACCTCCAATTTTAAAATTTTGAATCTGCCACTACGTGGCGACCAAATATTTTATGCCAATTCCGTTTGCCTTTAGCTCATCTCGATTTGACTCATTTATACGCATACTCAATTTAACAACAATGGTACCAAAAGAATTGCATAACCACTCTTAAAAAGAGAAGGCAAAGCAATGCAGTTTGATGTTTCTAAAAGAAAATTAAACTAGGAAAAGAAACATCTAAGAGGAACACAACATTGACACAGATAGTTCTTGACATTCTCAACAGACTAGAAAGATGGAAAACATCTGTTGAGCTGCCCTGGCAGCTTATAGAACTCATTATTCCTCATATCCTTGTTATAAACAACGAACTTATCCCACCAGCAAGAACCGTTGTCTTTTCGAGCTTCGTCCGAGCCATAATCGAGACTGCAATCCAGCACAAGGGCAACTAGGCCAGCCACAGTTGCATGGGACATGAAGACCACAGACATTATGTCGTTGAACTGTAGTTCGTTTAGCAGAGAATTAAGATCTAAGATTTCTTGTGTTTTTCAACGAAAAAGGAGATTCAAAGTCGACGTTTGGCAGGTGTGTACTCACCCATCTTGCAGGGGTGTGGACCGGGCCAGTTGCTGCAATCAGATGATGCTCTCTGAAATACTGCGGTAGAGAGAGCCCGACGAAGAAGGAAAATCCGAGTATGAGTTTAGTTCTGAAACTGTTGAGGTTGCAGAATTGGAGAAATCCTAAGCCTGCGGATGCTGCACCACAGCAGCAAGTGTTGCCAGAAATGGTAGTTTTTAAGGTTATATATAAACACCGGATTCTGACATTGCAAATGAAAATGTAAGAGATTATGGAAATGATACGTACAAACATATCCCAAGAAGATGCAGTAGGATGCTGCTATGACTGGTATAGGTATTGAAGCGAAAATGGCGCCAAATTTCCCTAAATTCGAAGCCCAATGTAATAAATATTACTGTTTTATCGTTCATTGCTTCGTATGTTAACATTTTTGGGCCGTGAAAGAAGTGTACCGAAAATGGAGAAGATGATCATAAAGATTGCTGAAATTTGAATGACTCTTCTGCTCCCAGCTTTTGTCAAGGCTAAGAGGCCAACGTTTTCTCTGCATGTGCGCGCCTCAATCTCAGTTAGAGTGACGAAAAAGCTCGAGTTCATCAATCTTCTCTTATGTATACAGCTATAGATACCATCCGTGATTATAGTTATGTCTCAGAATAGGAGTTTCTTACACTGTTGCTGTAGAGCCGGTTACACTACCAAAAAGGGCATTGAGCAGAGTTCCAGTCCCCTAAAATACACGCATGAGCAATCAGATTCAGTCGAGATATGAAATTATCAGAAATCAAGAAGCATGAATAGCGCGAAAGCCGACCAGCCAGCCGACACCACGACTGATTACTGAAGGTGGCACTGGTGTTGCACTGCCGTATCTGGCTGCTGCAATGAAGGATCCAGTGGACTGCCAAGAAAGGTAATGAAAATTACGAGATAAACGCAAAAATGTAGTTTTGTAGGGAAGGTATATAAACGGTAAGTTTAAGACCTCAATCAAAGCTACAAACGAAGCGAACATTGCTGCAAAGGTTTCTCCAGCAGTGAAAGTTGGAGGGCCCCATTGGAATGGAAATGGTATGTAAAACCTAGCATTAATGGTTTCGTTATTAAGGGTAAAAATATGGCAGCTTTATAATCTAGTAGCAGAGACCAACTGATATAAAACCTACAAGATTGAAGGTTCTTCATTCTAAATATGACTATGAATTGAAGGAAAAGAGAGATTTAAGAATCTTTGGCTGAAGACAATAGGAAGGAGAGATTCATGAAGCAGATGATGATACCAAGGAGCGGAGCGGATTAGTCCAGAGCCATCAGTGCGGCAGCTAACTTGTTTCGACTTCTTGAAAGCACCGCTTGCTGTTAGGATCTCTGCATAAAGCCACACGATTGCAACGGATAAAAGTAGGGCGTATCTATCGCAGAGTGGCCTCTTTAACTTCATGAATCTTGGGAAAAACTGTAAAAACAAGTTCATGTTATCTAACATATTTCTATGCATAAGCAGTAGCCAGTTACAAGGGTGGTCACTGAGGAGCATAAACGAGCTGAGTCATTTACCTGCGAGAGAGTGAAAATTAAAACCAGCTCTGGCAGCCCGACTCCAAAACATGTTGCTATCTACAAGGAAATTACAGCACACTATGTTTAGATACGATGTGGACTACTAAAGTCTGATTCGAGCATTTCATGTTCTAGAAGGCGTGTTGTAATAAAGTATCCGAATTTCTTAAAACTTGAAATTCACCTGTGGGAAGCCAAGATAGTAGAGTCCAAGTCCAGTAAAAGTAACCAGAGGAGCAATAGACAGAGGCGTAAGAACCCTAAGATGAGAGCAAGAAACAAATATTCAGCAGAAGGCACGTACCAATAAGAGCAAAACTTCATTCATGTTAAACAAACCTTGTTATGTTTCGCCACAAACCAGTGAATCCAATGATCATTTGGAAACACGAACTCATGATCAAAGCGCCTTGTATCTCTCTCATTGTTTGCACAAATCTCTGATAATAATAAAAGAAAAAAAAATCATTGAAATATACCAACATGGGATCAAAAAAAGCTAACAAATCAAGAAGGATGTTATACTGTAGCAGCAAAGATCCATTGTGGTTCACCTGCTCAGGCGGATATATCATTCCGTATCTCCCAGAGTGGATAATGGATGTTACAGGAATCAAAAACGCGTAGGAGCCGCCTATCACTGAGGGCAGCCTTGTCCCAAAAAAGGAATGCAACAGAGTGTTTACTCCTGAAACAAATAGTAAGGTTTGTATCACCTTGGCCTTGTCTTTCTGCAGTGTTACAAAACATGACCAATCAATAGTCAATACTTAATGCAATAAATTTGGACAGCTAAAATGGAAATTCAGAAGCTATCAAGAAATAGAGGAATAGAATCTTACATCACTACCACCCATTTGAGGAACTAGCAAACTTGGAATTAAGACAGTTGAGCCAAGCGCCAGAACATAATGCTGGAACCCCAACAAAATAGCCTCCACTGCATCAAGCGAAACAGATGCTAAAACATTACTGAAATCAAGCCAAAACAAAAACGAATTGCCTCTCTAACAAAGCTAGAATTACACGAACTGTTGAAAGATTATGGGAGCATACAGATTGTATTAGCATATATCGAAGATGCAGAACAGGTTTTACCAAAATCCTACAGTGATAAATTCTTTGAGAAACAGAGATGTTCATTAAGAAATGGGAACTCACACAAAGGTGGTGGACTGTTGATGCAGTACTGGACTCCAGGAAGCTGCTCGAGCACCGGATGCGGTGGTGGAGGAGGCGGAGGCTGTGCGGGCGGTGGCTGTCCACCAGTGGTGTTATTGCTTGACATTTCTGAAGCTAAGAGTTAAGCTATGCTGCAAAAGAAAATGGAGACCTCAAGACAAGTGGTTAGTAGCTAGTAGCTAAAAAAACTGGTTATGTATTTGCCTTCTTGTATATAGAATTTGAATTGACAAGATCTTCCAACGATATGTAACTTACCAAAAATTTTAAGATTGGCATAAATAATAAAGTTATTGGGATCAAAACCTGAAACCGTTACAAAACAGACATAAATGACAAGTTTATGAATCATATATACATTTGATTACTCTGTCATGCCATATTTTTCATGGGAGATTTGTGATTCCTGCTTCAGATATGGCGAAACATAGGCTAATTTAGACTCTGATTCAAGTTTATGTACAAGATAAATCTTATGCATACGTTCATCTCCAATCTTGAACAAGATTTTGGATCTGCTAAGTAACAGATCAATCTTGCTTCATTTGCCCTGGGACATTAGTAGATGACTACTACTTGAATGATCGTCCCATTGCAAGAGAAAATTGTTAAATACACTCTCAACAACATTAAAAATCTGATGCATGTTTGGCCACGGCTAGAGACCAACCAAAATGCACAGACCGTGAGTTGGCAGGGTGCACGGTCCGTGCCCAGACCCTTTTTTGGTCATCCTCTGAACTCTTTCCAACTTCATACTTTGTCATGTAATTCATGATTTCTCGTACATTTTCTATCAAAACTCAATATACACGATACATTTAATACAATACAGAAATTGAATCAAATATGTCAAATTAAACATGATTTTAATCCCAAATGCATGAAAAAAACTGTGTTTAACAATGTTGTCGAAAAATCCACCTTATGATCATAAACTGAGGGGAAGCATGAGCACAGCACACAGATTAAAGTAAATTAGGGCAACAATTATTGAATGAACATTTGATTTTCACATATTTCCAATTTAGAATGTATATATTAAATAGATCCAGAATGGTGAAACCTCAATACAAGTAGAAAACAGCATCCTCTACTATACTAAGAAACTATATAAAAGGTGAAATTCAGCCCCAACAATGAGCCAGTTTGTTTGAAACTATGACACTCATCCTGATAGAAATCGTCAATCCCACAATCCTGAATGGTATGTGCCTCCGTTGCTCCTGATAATCTACTGAATCTCCTGAAAGTAGACATGGAAAAATTCATTCACTGTTCCATTGAAAAAGCTCAAGAAAGAAATGATCAAACTAGAGCAGCATGTGTAAGGATAACACTCCAAACCAATCGATTTAGCAATGTTTAGTGTAGACACCAACACACATGACGGTTAGAAAACCACATGCATTTCCTTTTCACTAAACTCAAATCTTTCTTGTGCAGTAAGATCTTGGTGATAGACATATAATAAGTTCATTGTATGTGAAGAAATAGTGAGTTCGGTTATATATCACATATCTGCAACTACAACTGCTACGTTGTTCCACAAACCTAAATTATCAGGTCAAGTTCCACTATTTTATAGAAAAGGTCTCTAATACTTCAGCAACTTACATTTATTTAGAAAAACTCCAGGGACCATTGCTAACTTGACTACATAAGAACTCTAAATCACATATTAAAGATACAGAAATAAATTCCAACAATTCAAAAGTAATCATAAATTGCACTTATAGCAATAGCATCAGCATAATGTGCATATGCAGGAAGCAAACGAGTGAATCAAACTCCAGCATTATTCACAATGGATAACAATCAATATGGAGAGTTACCGAATGAGCTAACTTCAGCAGAATCATGCTCCCAACTTCTCTTCTTTTTTAACCCACACCATACCAGTTTCTCTGGGTTTCATTTCACAGCGTCTGTCAGATACTTCAGGCCAATTGTGTCTCCTTCCCGAACCAAAACGTCCACTACGGTTCCCATGCATCTGATATCTCTTCCCAAAACCCCTGGTTTCACCTTTTCTTGCACCCTCCGCTGCTATAACCTTATGATAGGCCGCCTTCTCAATCTCCAGTGCCACTTTGTCACCATTTGAGCCTCCCCCTTCAGCGCTATCCACTTCAGCCTTGCTGCTCCCATCCTCTGCCTTCTTCTCCAACTTGGGATCCACTTTATTACCCCCTAAAACAACAGGCCTGTGCTCCTGAAATCTGTTGAACCTCTCCGGATAGTCTCCATTTCTCCCTCTCCTCCCTCCAGAACCCTTTTGACCCTCCATCCTCTTCTTGATATCAAGTACCAGTTTATCGCCATTTGAGCCTTCCCCTTCAACTCTATCCTCTTCAGCCTTGTTGCTCCTGTTGCTTCGCCCCCGGATTCCATTTCTACCTCCAACACTTAAACTACTTATTTCACTATGAACCTCAGAAACTTCATCCCATGCCTTCTTCTCCAGCTTGGAATCCACTTTATTACCCTCTAAAACAACATGCCTATGCTCCTGAAACCTGTTGAACCTCTCCAGATAGTCCCCCTCTCCCCCTCCCCCTCTCCCTCTCCCTCCATAACCCTTTTCACCCTCCATCTTCTTCTCGATCTCTAGTACAACTTTATTACCATTTGAGCCTTCCCCTTCAACTCTATCCTCTTCTGCCTTGTTGCTCTTGCTGCTGCTTCGCCCCCGGATTCCATTTCTATCCCCAACACTTAAACTACTTACTTCTCTACTAACCTCAGAAACTTCATCCTCTGCATTCTTCCCCAGCTCGAGACCCACCTTATTACCCTTTAAAACAACAGGCCTATGCTCCTGAAATCTGTTGAACCTCTCCGGATAGTATCCATTTCTCCCTCTTGCTCCCCCGCTCAATCTCCCTCTCCCTCCATAACCCTTTTCACCCTCCATCTTCATCTCAATCTCCAGTATCGCTTTATCACCATTTGATTTTGAGCCTTCCCCTTCAACACCAACCTCTTCAGCGTTGTTGCTCCCATTGCTGCTGCTTCCCCGGATTCCATTTCTATGTCCAACACTCAAACTGTTTCTTTCGCTACGAAACTCAGAAACTTTATCCCTTGCCTTCTTCTGCAAAGCGTGATCCACTTCATTACCTTCTAAAACAACAGGCTTATTCTCCTGCAACCTGTTTAACCTCTCCCTTGCCTTCTTCTGCAAAGCGTGATCCACTTCATTACCTTCTAAAACAACAGGCTTATTCTCCTGCAACCTGTTTAACCTCTCCGGATAGCCTCCATTTCTCGGTCTCTCTATCCACTTCTTACCATAACCCTTTTCACCCTCCGTCTTCTCTAAATTTAATGACATTTCACTCTGCTTCAACTCATTAACTGTACTCGAACCCCAATTTCTGCCATTTCCCCTTAATCCACCTCTCAAATCAATCCTCTTCACACACGCACTCTCCTCCGCTCTGTTTCTTGGCAAAACCTCCACAGATGCACTCCGTTTTTCCTCAATCCCATTTAACCCACCACCAACTCCGCCTACTCCGCTGCTCAAAATTCCCGCCATCATCGCGTCTCCGCCACTCAACTTCACAGCATCAACCTCAGCTTTCTGCTTTGGCACAACCGCCGCAGCCCTTTGGAAACTATTTCTGTTTTTTCTTCCTCCTCCTTTCTTGCCATTTTTTACTCCAACTCCGGGACCACCATTGACTATCTCTTTTCCCTTCCCTTTGTCTTGAATCACGCCCTTCTCTCTCACAAAATCACCTGCCATTTTCGGGCGCCCATCATTCATCATCCCTCTCTGATTCTGGTTCTGATTCTGAGCCTTCTCATTCTGGGCCGCCCGCGCATCTCTCTCTCTCTTCTCTTCTTCTTCCTGTTTTTGCTTCAGCTTTTTCTCTTCTTGCTTCTGCAGCCATCGCTCTTGAAGTTGGGCCAGCGAAACGTAGTCCGGCGGCAGGGACGGCTCCTCGTGTCTATCTCCTCCATCCATTAAAGCCCACAACCGACTGAAACCTAAAAAATCAGAGAGAGAAAAAAAAAAGTTGACGAAAGTAAAAAACCCTTAAAAATCTCAGCACAAGTAATGTTTTATTTCTTTTCAGACTGCGAAATCTTGCAAGTATGAGAGGAGTTTCGGAGTATAGATGTTTTTTGGGATTAATAAAGAAGGAAAAGTGGCCAAGAAGGTTGGTGAGAGCAAGAATCCACTGTGTATTTCTTGTGAACTGTTCGAATGGAGGAGGGAAGAAAAAACTAATTGATTGTTATCGCATTTATGTGCGGCCAGAGCCATGCAAGGACAAACTCCCTTCAGTCTTTTCTTTTGCTAATGATTTGTGGAAAATTGGGATGAACAGACGCCATTAGCAACAGAATTCGCAGCTTTGTTTAGCTTTATTATTTTTTAAAGACGATCATAGCTTTATTAATTATAGGATATGGGTCGGGTTTTGACCCGGACCCAGACCCGTCCTCCAAGACCTAACTAATTGTGTGTGATTGTGTCATGTTTGATTTGAAAATCATATGATACACTTTAGTACTACCCCAATTTACATAATAATCGCACGTATCAGTTTATGTAAGAATACAAACTTGCCTAATTGTGTTAAAGTTTGATGGGGAAACTTATACGTTACGTTTTAATACTAGCATTTCGCCCGTGCGATGCACGGATCAGAACATGAAATGCATATAATTATTAATTTTTCTATTAAAATAGCATGCTTAAAATTAAAAGAGTTAATCATTAAATCAAATATTAGAACAAAATGTGAAAATACATGATGTTCACTCACAATATTAAATTTCAATAATCTAACTAAATAATTGTGAGGTAGAGAATGTATAAAATTAAAAGACAAACTTGTGTGAAACCTTCTTACAAATCAAAATTTATAAGACATGTGAAATTTTGGATTTAAACTCACATTCAATGACATATTTATAATTTTGTTGGAGTTTGATCGTGTTTGAATCTGGGTATTGAATTTCTTACATTTTTTGATAATAACATGGTCTCACACAAGACTTCCGCAATTAAAATCATTAATCTAAATTGGAAAAGAAATATAATTAAAGAAAAAGGTCAATTTTACTCTCTTTCTTATTTGCCCATGATTTTTTAGTTAATGTATATATATTATTGGTATAAATTGATATCTTAATTAAAGGTTTTAACTTAATGTTTTTTTTTTATTTGAGTGATAGAGGGAGACGAAAGTTAACAACACCCATTAAAATACATATTTTTGGACTCTGGCAAAGACTGCCGGATTTCTACGTACCTGTATTTCATAAAATCAGTTAGTAAAAAATATGGGCATGAATTTCATGATTTTTTTAATAGATTTGAGTTCTCATATTTTGTTTAAGAAGTTAAAATGATTTTTCCTAATTAAAAAGGGATATAGCACATTTTAAATGGAATAACTTCAATTATAAAATATTATATAAAAGAAATATAATTAAAGAAAAAGGTCAATCTTACCCTCTTTCTTATTTGCCCATGATTTTTTAGTCAATGTATATACATTATTGGTATAAATTGATATCTTAATTAAAGGTTTTAACTTAATGTTTTTTTTTTATTCGAGTGATAGAGGGAGACAAAAGTTAATAACACCCATTCAAATACATATTTTCGGAATCTGGCAAAGACTGCCGGATTTCTACGTATCTGTATTTCGTAAAATCAGTTAGTAAAAAATCTGGGCACGAATTTCATGATTTTTTTTAATAGATTTGAGTTCTCATATTTTGTTTAAGAAGTTAAAATGATTTTTTCCTTATTAAAAATGGATATAGCACATTTTAAATGGAATAACTTCAATTATAAAATATTATTTTCTTAAAGTATCGAAAATCTCTTTACATCCGAATTAATTATATAGTTTGATACATTAAATCAATAAAACGTAATAAAAGATTACAAATTCTCCTAAATATACATTTTAACATGCATATTTGTTTTTTGTATAGGAAAAGAAAGATTAAAAAACTTGATTTAACTTGATGTTTTTTGACGTATAAGTTTATTAAATGGTATAGTCAATATGCACAGTTGATATAAATATACAATTTGTGCACGTAGTACATTGGAAATGCAAAATTTAGCAAAGCTATGAAAAATAATTATCAAACTACAATTTTATAACATAATACAAAAAATTAATAAAAAAATAAAGATATTGATGAAAACATGCATGATTCCATCAACGTTGTTAATTATCATGAATATAATTAAATCTTAATAATTTTCATGGTGTGAATCAATATTATCCGAAGGAATTAAATATTTTAATTATTAGTTTTGTAAACTTTTGTAAATGATCTGAAAAAAAAAATTAAAATTGAATATGGTGTAGGAAGCACGAATCAAATATAAATAAAACACGATCTCAATAGAATTTTGATAGACAAATAAAACAATAAAAAATAGTTTACAATCTTTTATTTTTGATGCCATTAAATGTTGGGTAGTCACCATAAATATGATTATATAGAGAGTTTATGTCAAGTCCATCATTCATTAGAAAAAATATTCAAAATTCAATTGCAATCTTCTAAATTAGTGTTGAAATTTCACTTGCATGATTAAATCTTCTAATGTATTCTATTATTATCATAACTAAATTAATTGCACAATTATTTTTTAATATATAAATTAATTAAATCAATGTTCATTAAACATAATATAATTACCATAATGAAATCAATTGTTAATATCTCTATAATATATTTAGTATATATATTTCTCCATTTCCTGATATTGTTTCCAAATTAACGTAATTGATTACTAATATTTATATTAAAATTTACATGGATCCCTATTAATGATATTTATTCATCAATATCTATTAAACATAATATACATAATTTTATTTTCGGAAGGTGAAAATGGACGGGAAAATTAACTTTTACTATTTCCGGATGCGGAGTCGTTATTATATATTATATAGATATAGATTATCCGTATATACAAAATCATGATATGCGGCAATTAACGTAGGAGTAAAAATAGAATGGAGTTTTCATCAATTAATGATTTGAAAGATAGCTTATATGCGGCAATCCGTGTAAAAATAAAAATTTAACTGGTTGTTCTAAGTTTGATATGGGAATTATATGCTACACTTTAATACTTCCTACATAAGTGTGTTAAGTCTGATTGGACAAATTATATGCTATACTTTAGTACTATCTACATCTATGAAAAACGTCACACGCGGCAGCCTACATAAGAATAAAAACAAAATGGAGTTTCATCAATTAATGATTCAAAAGATTGGTTCCACGCGGCAGTTTATATAAAAGATAAATCGGGAAAATTATATGCTACACATTAGTACCTATACTTAAATCATTACACGTTGCTATCTACGTAATAATAAAACCTACATAATTATGCTAAGCTTCATCAAGCAAATTATATGCTACACTTTAGTACTACCTGCAATTACATAAATCATCACACACTAATTTACACGACAATAAAAAACTACCTCCAGATTGTGCTAAGTTTGATTAAGAAAATTATATGCTACACTTTAGTACTATCCCCAGCTACAAATATCATCGCATGTGGCAATCTGTGTAGGAATAAAAAGAAAATGGAATTCATCAATTGATGATTCGAAAAATAAGTTATGTTTGATTGAAGATTTGAAAGATGAATAAATATTAAACAAAAACTTGGAAAATGAAAATGGTCAATATCACTACAAAAATCATGTATTCAATTTAATTTAATTTTAAACGATTTCATAATTTTAAAAGCAAAATTCATTTATTATAATTATCTAAAATAATGATATGGGATAAGTTTCTTTCCTACTCCCTTTAAGCAATAAATTATAAGAATATATATACACTGAAATTCATGTGAAATATCTACAATAAATTAATACGTGATTGCGATTTATGAATGTGAATGTGATTCTGATTTAAAAATTGTGGCATATTGTATTACATTTGTAAATTATTTAGAATACACATACACATTTACGGTTAAACCACATTACTAAAATCAATTTATCATGGAAAACAAATGTATCTCATGATCTCATAATCTCGTTGACACAAATTCTTATATATGAAATGTTGTTGGCATGCTCTCAAAATATTAGTCTTGTCATTAGTGATTTCAATCTGGTTCCAAGTTGATAGGAATAGTATGTGCTAAAAATTATTCAAAATGATCGGGTTGACCCGATTGACATCCATTTGACCATTTGTACTCGTCACACCAAATTTCATAATCCAAAACCCGATTTATTTTATCTCAACTATATTATAAATCCCAAAAATCTGAATTACATAGAATATGAAATTCAAAACATCATGAACGCATTCCATCCATTTATATATTATATATATTGATCCCCAACATCCCAAACTTTATGAAAATTCAGCATACAAATAAAATCTTGAAACTGTTTATCCCAAGCTTGAATGAATTCATTTTCAACAAACATAAAACACAAAGCCACACAGACATATCTTCAAGTAGTATGCATTGGTGTGCAGCTACACTACACCACTTGTGTCTCTGAGTTCTTGTTCTCACCCTCCAACTGGCTCAAGTTTCCCTTCTCTTTGATCAGCTGAATGTGGTGGTGCTTGCAGTAGAGACGCCCCTCGTGTGCGATGTAGTTCGACGGGCTTATCACGCACCCGCCATGGCTGCATTTGAAGCAGCTCTTGTGGTACGAGGTTCCATTCACCGAAACCTGTCATGGTACGAGGTTACACGGTCATGGTTACCCGTGTGGTCTAGTAATGAAATGAACTTTTTTTTAAAGTTTGTTTTCTAAGGTCATGAGTTTGAATCTTACCTTCTCAGTCGGGTAGACAGTGTTCTTACAAGCCAAGCATTTATCCCTTGTCCCAGCAAACATGCTAGAAACCTTATTAGCATTTGGTTTCTGCATAGCACACAATCTTGGTTAAATAAAGAAAGCATCATATTAATAAGCAAATTATGTTTAAGAATTAACAAAATCGTGTTTCAAACTCTGTTCAAACAGAGTTTTCTTACCTCAAGATCTGTAGGTTTCTCTGGCTTCACAATTTTAGGTGTGCCTGGTGAGAATCATGAGCAGAATGTGAATGTTTTTGGCCTAAAAAACTTGGAAATTTATGTGGTTTCAACGTTTTTCCTTAGCTCCATACCTTCGAAGCTTTTGTCGAGGCTGCCAGTTCTCTTGAAGAGCTGATCAAAATGAGGCCTGCAGTAGAGAACTCCCTCAAAAGAGTTGTAGTTCCCTAACTGTGATCAAATACTTGTTAGTTTACATCAAATTTTTCAAAACTTCCCCTTTCATTCATTAATCAATCCTGTTTTTCTTGGCTTTTTTAAACTCAGATCCATTAAAGCAAATCTCAAATCATACCTTCTAGGACAAAGAAAAACTGAAAACCACCTAGGACTAATTACAAGGTAACTAAAGATCATTGATGGATAAACTTGAGCAAGGAGATAATGCTAAAAAAACTGCACAAGCATTTGCATTTGTTTTACTTCTGTAACGCCTCAGACACACGGGGATGGGTGCACGTGGCACCCGTTCTCATTGTGTGATGGAAATGTGAATCTAAACATTACAAATATCTTCTACCATAAGGTAAAAGATCATCAATGTCTGTTTTGCTTATTCTTGCTCACTAAGCCTGATTTCAAGACTGGATCCAAGAAGTCATTTTTGAATTTTGAGCTATTATACTAATACCTTATTCAAGAAAATCGAACTCTATACCTTAGATCGAGCCCAGATATATACAATAAGTAACTGATGTTAATTCAAGTTACAGTTAGCATTCATGAAAGTAAAATGAATGCAATGAACTCCATGACTAAGAATCTTATAAATTTCAAGATAGAAAAAATGACAAGATTAATTGTCCTACTATATGAAAGTGAATTGTCTCTAAGATCTAACTGTTAAAGGGCTGAACTCAGAACTAGCAAAGATTTCCAGATCAATAAAATAATCCAGAAGCTCTCTCTCTCTCTGTCTGTTACTTTCTCTCACATAATTAGGTAGTAATACATAAGTATGATGCAAATTTAAAAATTACCTTGAGAGTCCCCTTGCAGTGGTGGCATCTAAAACAAGCCTTGTGGTAGATTCTGTTATCTGCAGTCAACTTGTCAACCAGATATACAGTCTTGTCACATGCCATGCATTTCTGGGTTGTACCTGCAAATGCCATGGCTCCTAACAATGAAGGAATGAATCACTGTGTGTTGCAGCAGATGGAATTGTGAATGAGAGGAGAGGGAAAGATAATTAGATAAAGCTAAGGGGGTTGTGAATGAGTAATATGAGTGGGTTGCAAGGTTGGAGGGATACCTATTTGGCAGTCATTTGGTCCCAGTCTAAAGATACCTACTACTGCTACTGCCTTTTCCTAGCTTTTTTTTTTTTTTTTTAATCCGATCTCTTCTCTAATTTTAGACACACACACACACATATATATATATATATATCCCAATTTTCACTTTTGGAGAAATTTAATTGAAATATTTGGAAGTGCTTTGGGTGGATGAGAAGAGAATTAGAGAGGAGTGGAGATTAATTTTTTAGAAAATATTTATATATTTATAAGAAAATGTTTTATGAAGATGAATATGTTTCCAAGAAAATAATATAATCCCGTTAAGTTTTAGTAAATCGATTTAGAAATTAAAACACTCTCTTTGGATGAGTATAAATTTTCTAGTCAACTTTATGCGTGAACCGTATGCCAACATTAAAATTATATATTGTTAATAATATTTTTTGTAAACATAAAATTTATTATATTATAACTATTCATAATTAATATTTATTGCTAAAAATAAAATTTAAAAAAATTATATACCTTAAGTTTGGAATGATCAACCTGAAAAATCAGTTATATTAACTAAAAAATGAAAATTAATATTAAAAAATAATTATAAATCCTAATTGGGTGGAATAAATCCTAAATAAAATTGTAAAATTATGATAAACCTAAAGAAATTAAAATTGAAGGAAAACATATAAAATAAAAAATAATAATTTTGAGGTTTGGTACACGATTGACACATATAAGTTGGGATTAGAGGATCTCAAGTGTCTTTGGATGGTCTAGTTAAGATTATATATTATTAATAATATTTTTTGTAAAAATAAAATTTATTATAATATAATTAATCATAATTAGTATTTATTGCAAAAAATTGATATTTTAAAAAATTATATAGCTTAAGTTTGGAATAATCAACCCCAAAAATCAATTATATTTACTAAAAAATAAAAATTAAATATTGATGGCAGGGTACGTAAATTCATTACTAAAAGGTAACGTGTCTGAATTCAACTGGCTCAAGACTGTTGTTATACGAGATTTTCTTAGTCCGACAAAGCTAGCTACATAACAGAGTAAGAAAAAAATTATCTTTTCCCTTCTTTGTTAAGAAGATCAATCAAGTTGATAATCCTGATTTTTCCAAATATAGAATCACATGGATATTTGTTAATATTGTTTCGATAACTGTTTAGTTGATTCAAGAAATTAAATATTTGGGATGATTAGTTTCTTTCAAGGTACACATTAAATAGCATGATTGTTACTTAAAAGATAATTGAAGTCACATTCCTGGTAGGAAGCCACAATTGGTTGGCTATGTCACTTTTTCTTGACCAATTCAGTTTTTTCCATCTAATATGTTCTCATAGTATTATATTATATACTTTTTAATGTGTTGAACAAATAAAATATAAAACGTGCATAGATTCTCTAGTCCAAAGTCTGTGTTTCATTCATGTTCAAACATTAAAATTATTAGTTTTTCTTTTATTTTTCTTCACTTTTTTTTTGTTTAGTTTAATTATTTTACATTATTATTTAGAATTTATTTCACCCAATTAGAATTTAAAATTATTTTGAGTATTTAATTTTATTTTTAATTAATATAATTGATTATTAAGATTGATTATATCCATCATACTAGAAAACTCATAGCATAAAAAAAAGCAAAATAAACAGAATTCTTTTTTTTTATGTCGAGGGTAACCTGCAGCCGCTACCGTAGTGCGCACTGGATAAACCTCGCCCCTGTGTTATTTACCACTTGACAGGCCAGCAAGGGCGGTAAATCACACTTGGTAGACTCACACTGTGTTATTTACCACTTGACAGGCCATCAAAGGAGGTAAATCACACTTGGTAGACTCACACCTAGTGGTGTTGGTGGTTGGTCGAACTTGAGACCTTTGACCTAAAGAAACACAACTCCACCACTAGACATCCCAATGGGACAACGCTAGTTCCTTGATTATAGAGGTTAGTGTTTATAGTTCCATATAAGTAAAGAGGGGATAAATTTAAAATCCTAATATATTTTAAGAATTGTGCAATTTCAATAAATTTTATTTAATTTCTTTTTTTTCCTCCCACTAGAAAAAGAATTTTTAGGCAAAAAGTTCCCGATTTAACAACATTTTCATTAGGGGCAGACTTGGGTGAGACCGTCTCATACATGAGACGGGTCAATACTCACATGCGGGGGTCATTATTTATGAGTGAAGTATCATTAACTCACATGTGAGTATCATTATTTATACCCGCATGTGAGTATCATTATTTATGGGTGAAGTATCATTAACTCACATGTATCATTATTTATGGGTGAAGTATCATTATTCATGAGTGAAGTATCATTAACTCACATGTATTGATCCATCTGATGTATGAGACCGTCTCATACAAGTTTTTGTCTTTTCATTAAGTCATTACAAAAGACTTGAGTTCTCCATCCAATCTTCTTCTTTCGTGAAAAATTTGATAAATTTCATATTGCTCTCTTGTGCTTTTTCGGAAAAAAAAAATCAATGTGGTTAATAAATAGTCTAAAAATCTCATTTATTATGGTAAAATTCATCACGCTCCCCAAATATCATAATAATTTAACATTTTCTCATTATATCCTTTTCATATTTAAGGAAATAAATATTTAAAAAATAATATGAAACTTAGAAAATTATCACAATATCAAAAAAATAGTAGTTTGACTAAACACTTAATTTTTAATTAATATAAAATATATTTATATTTAATAAAGAGGTTAAAATTATTTTTTATAACAAAAATGATAATAAAACTACTCTCTTTTAATTTCTTGGCAAGGGTGATCCACTCTCAGTAAAAGAATTTTTTTAAGGAATTTTACTCGTCTATACTCTATAGTCATAAAACCAATTAAAATTGCATTACCCCCATCGCAAAAAAGAAAAGAAAAAGAAAACAAGAAACAATTACAAATATCTAGTTAATTATACATAAATAATTAAATAAATATATGGACCATATGCATGATCGAGTGAGGGTGGAGGACCACAATTGTTGCTATGATATTCAAATTCCAAATAAATGAGAGTGATTGATGCTTATTCTTCTGCCAGGTTTGCACTAGACACAACGAATAATCATTACTCTTAGCTATCTGTGTAATATTTTCCACGTTAAAATCAAATATTAATTAATGAGATCCAAATTAATTAAAACCATACTAAACCATTCATACTTAACTTGGATATATATATATATATATATGTAGAGATACAATGCAGGTCACACTCACGTGCCAATCAAATTAATTAAGTTTCACTTAGTTATAAAACTGGGCAAGAGAGTAACGCCTTGCTAATAATGAAGTAGACAATCTCATCATAATAAAAATGTTATGAATTTCAAATTTACCAATGTCTTAACTCGAGCTTATAATAATGAATATCTTAAGTTATAGTGGAGCAACGAACGCCTATAGTTCTAAAATATATATAAAAAAATAAATTAATCCGGCCACTTAGCTATAGTGGTAGATTTCTCTACAAGGCTGCAAGAATATAATAAGCTGCAGGCTCCCATTAGCTGGTTTACTTTATTTTCACTTGAATTTGATATATGGTGTGCCCATTATAGAATCTTATTTTTTAAGCATGTCATAGCGTTGTTGGCAACAACCATTAGATGCCTTCTCCAAATTTCTCAGATTCACAGTTTATTTTTTGGGAGTCAAATTGCCCATGCAATTTATCAACACAAAGTCTTGCATCAGACTTTATTAAATAGCTAGCTAGGTCAAATCGTCGTCAGTTGGAAATTCATGATATTTTTCAGTGTTAGAAGTGCTATATGTTTTAAATTTAAAAAATGTAATAATAATTATAAAAATATCACCGCCTTTTTAGTAAAATAAACGTGATATTTTTTTAATATTAAAAGTGATAAATTTGAGTATTATAAATGATAGTTTTATGTTTGATACAAGATCTTATGCACATCCAATGTACATGAGACCACATTCATCAATTGTTTCTTAGATGTATAACGTTGTGAATTTATAACATTGATAATTAAGTAGATAATTAGAGATCGATATATGGTCAATTATGGTAAAAGAATATTAATTAATTATAAAAGAATGAAAAAATATAGATTAGATAAATCCTGTGGTTTGGAGTTTGACTTAGGATTCTTTGCTAAGCAGAGCGACATGATTGTTAAATGTTAATTGTGACTATATAAACATAATAATGCAATTATTTGAAAGTGGAAATTAATTGGATTTGTTGCCGAATGACGGAACCTGTATAATGAGCGCTGGATTTATTTTTGGTTGCTTTTGCACAAGCTTTCAATACTTTCTTATTTCACCTCATTAGTCTTACACCCGCACGTTGTGCGGTGAAATATGATATGATATTTTTTTGGTCTACAATCGGTGTCTCGCTATGTCTCATTTTTCATATATTATAAATTTTTGCAATAATTATTTCTCTTAAATTAAAATTTGAAATGGGACGGTAAAATTATATGTGTGTGCGCGTATGCGCGTGTTCGTATATAATGTTTTTTAATGCACATGTTTATGCATATATCATGCTTCAATTACAATATTATTTATATAATTATTATTTATGTAGAATATAAGATAATCAAGTATTTGTGTTCTTAGTAGGGACTAATTTATGATGATTGAAAATATTTTATATATTATATTTTCATTGTGTTTTAAATAACGGTGATATAAAAGACACATATTTACTTTTGTTGATATTACAAAATCACTACGATTTATCCGGATCAACTTGATCCACTTGATGCAAATTAAGTAATCATTCATAATATATATAAAATATAACAAATTTGTACATGAATTGAACGTTCACAATTAACAGTTAATACTAAATATTAGCATATCCAATTTATGTAAAAAAAAAAAAACTTAATCAAACAATCGAGTTTTTTATTTATTTTAGAGGAAAAACAATTGAGTATATGATTAGCAAGAAACTAAAATGATTTGTTACAAACACTTGAATATTGGGCCTAGCTGGTAACGCTCATTCTTTTCAGATTTTTGTTGGTTTATTTACTGTTAGCCAGATGGCTTTTTCCAGAAATCGAAAAAAATCTCAACACAATATTTTCGCTACAAAATTTCTCAGATGATTCTAAATATTTCGGCAAAGAGACATCTTGAATGGTGTTGCATTTTAACTGGTTGCCCACCCTTGCAATACGGCTTGAAGAATTTCTTTCATCAGAGTGAATTGGTGCAAGTGCTTTCCTTTCAATCATCCTCTTAGAGATACATGATATATATTACCAGATAATGTGGGTAGCTTTCTTAATCTTTGAAATAAACATCAATTATGCGTGAACATAGTAAAAAACCTAGCCCATTTAATCAGAGCATCCAACATAGACCAGACAAAAAAATTGATATACTTCTATGTTTCAATTATTATTTTTAGGCTTAGGTACACTCTCATTGTTTGAAAGTTTATAAATCGGAAAGCATTTAATTTTAGTAATAAAATTTCAAAAGATGTATCGTACTCAAAATACTATAAGCCAATTAATATCATAAATTTATATATAGTATTATGTTACGGTGCTTAACTTTTTTCTCTTTTACAATAATATTATTTCTATTTGCTTAGAGAGATAATGATATTTTTTCTTGATATTTAAGATCAACCTTAATCCAATTAAAAATATGAGCATATAAAAATTAAAGACATATTTAGTACATAACAAAATATCAAAAATTCTCTACCATCAACTTTGTTGAACTTGTATCGAATTTCATTTCATGAAATGTTGATCAACTGTAAATTATTTTTTCATTCTTTTTTTTTCTTTCTGTACCTGAAGAACTTTCTCTTCAAACCCAATGGAGCTCCATAGCAGAAATTCTGTTGGATGGATGAAGATATTTACCATCCTGCTCATACGAAAAAGAAAAGAGTTGATTCGATCAACATATTATTTGCAAAATCTAGAAGTTGGTATTACAACATAAAATAAGTAATGCAAACATACAATGTGAAGCAAAGCACAAAATAAAAACATGGCTATACAAATTAAAAGACGAAATCTGTGATAAAAATATTACAATATGTATATATAGGTGAAATAGATCCAAACGTGAAACATAAAATGAAATGTAGTACTCTTATTTATAGGTGAAAAAGGTGAAATGGTTCCATACTTTTAAATTTGAATTTTGAATTGGACTCCGATTTTCTAGTTTTTCATTTTCCAATGAAAGGTTGGCCACCTAAACTCAACAACCACCATATTCTCCAAATTTCAAGGCATTGCATGCATGATGTTGAATTGACAGTTTTGGGCGGTCAATTTGGGAGGGAAATTTTTGCAAGACAACTCTCATTTAGTATATATATAGATTTTTTTAGATACGTTTTCCAATGTCCAAATATAATTCGGATTTCCGATAGGTCCAACATTTTGGGGGTGTTTTATATTTGGGGTTAATGATAAAAATAAATATCACTTCGCAATTTCAACATCACTTTTAGAATATAATGTTACAGTCATGATGTCATCTTTTAATTTATAGTAAATTTGACACTCCCAATTTTTTATGGTGATCGAAAATTCGATGTGGGTTGAATGACTTGGACCTATCAACATTGTTGAAAAAATAGTTCAAATATTATAACTCACTCTTGCATTGATATTTGGTGATATGTGAACAACTTCATTTTTTCAAGTTCTTTTGTGGTGGGCATCTTGCAAACAATGTTGACACATATCATCCATCTTTCAAATCATTAAAGTTCGTTGGTGTGCTTGTAAGTATTGGGAAAAAATCCGTATCATATAATTTGACAATTAGCACTTACATTTTTATATTTGTAGAACCTTTCTCAAAATAAACAAATAAATATTAAATAAATAAAATCAATCACAGAAAAAACAGAACATCAATTTGATGCAATTACATCAAACTTATTTCACATGATTGTTCCAGGGATACTTCATCGATGAAGATCCCATTGTTAAAAGGAAGACGTCTTGAGTTTGAAACATATATTAATATAGTGTTGTTTAAAAAAAATATTCTAGCACGGAATAACCATTAAATGATTCTTTATTATTTTCCTATCTTTCTTAGAAATTTTACTCTAGTAATCATATTTGATCATCAATTTTTCAGTGGTTTTATAATATATTAAAAGAGAAAGAATGTCAGCAACGGGCATTTGGTCTAGTGGTATGATTCTCGCTTTGGGTGCGAGAGGTCCCGAGTTCGATTCTCGGAATGCCCCTCTCTCTTTTGCTTATTTTATTTTGTTTTATTTTTATTTGTATAAAATGCCACAAATCTTCTAGTTTTATCAAAATATTTGTACGGAAAATCCTTTTTTAAATCGCACTAGTCAAATTTGAAACCATCGTGTTTTTTTTAATAAAAAAATTCAACAAATCTTCTGGTATTATTGAAATGAAATCGTACTACTATATCCCTTCGTGTTTTAAAAACATATACAAAACTTTTATTTTTTAAAGTTTTGGATCAAAATTCCTTTATTTACTTTATCTTGGGACACCTAATTTTACTTTGAAATGAGAATAATTTGGGTAAAAAAAAACTGTGCATATTTCCTAAAAATAGAATTTGGGTCAATTTAAAAAATATAGGATGTTTGGTTCAAAATTTTCAACAATTTTGAGCATTTTACCCATATTTTCAAGCCCTTTTTATATTCAAGGCAAAAATATAAAAACCTATTTTGCATTGAAAGAGGGGTTTAAGCACTTCTCAAGCAAGAGCGCCAAAGAGTTTTATATTCTCCAATTTTCGAAGCTTCCAGTTTCATCTTCATCAACAAACTTCAGCAACTACACTTTGGAAAAAAGAATTAATCAAAATTTGAAGAAGTTAATCAGAAGAAAAATGGTGTTTGGTCAAGTGGTAATCGGACCACCGGGCTCCGGCAAGACCACCTACTGTAACGGCATGTCTCAATTCCTCCAGCTCATCGGCCGGTACTATGTCGGAACTTTATGCATGCTCATTAATCTTTACCTTTATTTTTATTTTAATTTGTGCGAACTAAAGGTTTTATGCTATGGACTTCTATTTTATGCATCAAACTTTGCTATAATGAGTTCCGAATGTGGGGTTTTGGAGAAACTCTTGTTCTGATTGTTTTTTCAGCTTTAAGGGTTTGGACTTAAAGTGGGTGTTGGTAAAATTCCTTGTTTTTATGGGTTGCAGGAAGGTTGCGGTGATCAATTTGGACCCAGCTAATGATGCTTTGCCGTATCCAATTCTTTTTTTTCTTTCTTTTTTTTTTTTAAAGTATTGGAATCAGCTATTGTTGTATGACATTTTTTGATTTCGTGAATTTGGATATTACCTGAGCTATTCCTTATTGGAATGAAGATATGAATGCGCTATTAATATCGAGGATCTAATTAAGCTCGAAGATGTCATGTTGGAGCATTCCCTTGGTCCTAATGGAGGTATAACATTTATGCTGCTTGTGGAACTTTTTTAGGGTTTTAGCGCCATAGATCAGTTTCCAACATTTCTTTTTTCTAACGTGATTGATCAATTGTGGAATCCTGCAATATGACTGCTTTTTTTCTATTCATATTGTTTTGTACTGACTACTGAAGTCTTTATCTTAAACAGAGTTTTAATAAGCTATTTAAGACTAGCTACTTCGAATATTCGGCATTGAATTACTGATGTGTGTATCAATTTTTCTATACCGGACCGGTACTATTTTAACGTGCTGGATATATTGGATTGGCCTCCAGTGCCCTTTGCTTTAAACGATAGGAGAAATGGGAAACATATAGTTATACATTTGGCTTTTCTTCAACAACCAAGTGAATCACTTCATTTTTTTTGGGTGTATTGAATATTGATATAGAATGACATTTTGGTAAATACGACATGTTCTGTCTGTAAGTCCTTTGAATAACATTCTATCTTGTCTGACAGGTCTTGTTTATTGCATGGATTATTTGGAGAAGAACATTGATTGGTTAGAAGCCAAACTGAAACCCCTTCTCAAAGGTTGCTTAGTCTTAAAAACATTAGCTCATCTTTCTTCTTCTTTTTTGATGCTTGCTATCTGCTTATAATCTTTATGCACCGGACAGATACTATCAGTAATCCCTTTTTTCTTTTAGTAATTGTCAAGAAAGTATGGAATTATGTCATAAAGATTTGAGAAAGATAACTGATTTCAGTGGGCTTCTAATTACTCAAATAATGCTTCACTAATATCTTTTTTTTCTTGCTTTCAAAAAAGTGGAAGCAAAATTACTTAAGCTGGTTACAATTTTCGGGTACCATTTTAAATAAATGCCTGTTTGGAGTTTTCTTCATTCTTGCCTTAGACACAGTTCACGTGGATTTGATTCATGAAACCTTGTTGTTCTTGTGTTTGGATCAAACTTGACAGAGATCTAGGTTCTTTTGTGAAGTAACCCCAGTCTTAAATTCAGTGACTTTTGCCAACTTTAATCATTATAACAAGGTTCTTTGTGTACTCAATAGTAAAACTATTAATCGGCTTATATAACAACTATTTCATAGATACAGCAATGAATTTGTCATTGCCTCTTCATAATACTACAGAATGCTTCCTTCTATTCAAGATTAGCCTTTCCAGCAATAATAACAATTTAATTGCTCATTTTGTATACTTCTCCCGTCAGTCTCTGGGTGCTACAAGTTATTCTATTTATCTTCATTTGTTTTAGTCTGGAACTATATTGACAATTAAAGATGGAAACTGACGTCATTTTGCAGATCACTATCTTCTCTTTGATTTCCCTGGCCAGGTGGAACTCTTTTTCCTTCATGAAAATGCTAAGAGAGTTATCATGAAACTCATAAAGAAGTTAGATCTCAGGGTAAGTTGTTAATCTCTTTAATTGTTTCCTTTACCATTAAACTCTATTTGAAGATTAGGATGCAACTTCTTGTTCAATATGATGGACTTCTTATTTTGACAATCATGTAGCCATAAAGAATGAGACTTGCTATTTGTCACTCTTAAGTCTGGTTGGGATTCTTAATGGTGCCCTCCACTTTTTGCAGTTGACTGCTGTTCACCTGGTTGATGCCCATCTGTGCAGTGATCCAGGGAAGTATATTAGTGCACTGCTGCTTTCCCTGTCAACCATGCTCCACTTGGAGCTCCCTCATGTCAACGTTTTATCTAAGATCGATCTTATAGAAAATTATGGCAAGCTAGGTTAGAGCAATTTTATCACATTTGCTAGCATATACACTGTCTTCTTTAAGCTCTGATGACATGGTCATCTTAGCCCTTTGCTTGTTTTGCAGCTTTCAACCTTGACTTCTACACTGATGTACAAGATTTATCTTATTTACAGCATCATCTTGATCAAGATCCCCGATCTTCTAAGTATAGGTATGAAACCAAGTCTTAGTCATATGCAGGGCAAGCATATAGCATAATCATGTAGAAGTTGCCATTAATGTTGGAGCACCCTATATTGCATCTAGCCTTTATTTCTTTCCCTACATCTGAATGAGTGTTGAGTCTTGGAGTTACCTGTTGACAATTGCTAATATTTGTGTTAATGAGTCTAATCTTTATTTGGTTAGTCGCAGATCAAAATGTAATTCTTCTCCTTTTCATTTGCTCAGTAGCTGCTCTCTTTCTTGTCGCTTAGGATTTTGTGAAGTATGTAATGAATCATGTTAACGATTGCCATATGTGTGTTTCTGAGTCTTGATAAGCATGTTCAATCGAAATCTAATCTCACCAAAAGTCCAGTTAAATTCGCCTTGGAACTTCGCTAACTTCTCCTCAACTTGGATTTTTACTAAAAATACTTACCCATCGGCTCCATCCTCAAATGAGGTTTTTTTTTTTTTGACGAGATTCCTCAAATGAGTTTTAAGCGGCATAAATCTTCTTTGTATCAGTTTTGAGCATCAGGTGCCATTTAATTTCAAAGACATAGGCCCTTAGTTATGTCTAATTTCAACTTGGCTGTAGAAACTCTTCTCGTCAATGATGAGATCTTGCAATCTCATGCCTTGCATATTTGGCAAGACATAAGCTTTTAGAGATGATAATCATTTAATATTTAATAACTCCAACAGGCCCCTTCACTTGCTGGCTAACTAATTCTTATTGAACTCTTGCACAGGAAACTTTTTGCATTGATGATGGTGAGGTTTGAATTTAGGGCCTTTTGTTTGGCCTGATTTTGATACTATGTTGAATGACCACCTTATTAGCATGCTTAAGCTATTAAAGATAGGCATTTTTTTGTATAATAGTTTCGACAAAATGGACATATTCCATAGAGATTCAGTAGAAATTAATGTCAATAACATGAGCATGTATGAGTTCCCACTAAATAAAAGGCCTCTTTTTCATGATTTTCTTCTTTTTGATGATTAATCTGGTTCCATCATTGCTTAACTAATTACAACCCTACTTCATTACTTACCCAGAAAGCTAACGAAGGAGCTCTGCGAGGTGATAGAAAATTTCTGTCTTGTCAATTTCACCACTTTGGACATTCAGGCACGTTTCAAATCTCCGTGTAATGTAATATTCAATGCTGATTATCTATTGTCCTAGCTCTCACCTATGGTTTTTTCAGGATAAAGAGAGTGTTGGAAATCTAGTTAAACTAATTGACAAGACCAACGGGTACATATTTGCTGGCATTGACGCAAGCGCAGTTGAATTCAGCAAAATCGCAGTTGGTCCAGTTGATTGGGATTATTATAGATATCCTTTGCTGTGTTGATATTTTCTCTGCACCTGCGAGCTTTCTTTATGTTATTTTTATTAGCATCATATTCATGCAATTGCTTTTCACATTCTACACATTTGGATATGGTAATTCTATCATGGGATTAATCTTGTTACGAAATTCTTGTTAGTTCTTCCTCGTATGAATAAAAACCTCCATGATTATACCTGGCGTTCCAACTTGATTTTATTTCCATACAGACATTAAAATCTGGTTCCTCTGAATTCAGTTCTCTTTTCCTTAACGTAGTGTTTCACAGTGGCAGCTGTGCAGGAGAAGTACATGAAAGACGACGATGTATATGGTGAGGAGGAGGATCCTGATCATAAGCTGGAAAAGCAGTAACGGTGTAGACTCGATTATCAGTCCCATGCTGAACGAACGTGATCTTCGAATGGATGAATGTCTACGATGCAGCTCATGCTGGGGTGTAAGTTTTGTTTTGGGAAACACTTTAAAACTGTAATTTTTGTCTGCCGTAGCATGCGACATATTGACTACAGCTTCAACAGAATGTGGTAGGCAGGCTGTATTATTGTATGTTTGAAGCTTATTTACGTGCGAAGAGGATGAGCTATTATTTACTACATTAATTTTGATTTGTAAATATGAGAGATTATGATTGCAGAAGTCGATAGGTGCTAGTCGGGGTGGTGAGGGGGTGTCTAGCGCCTAGACGGTCTAGGCGGGGTCTAGGCAGGCTTAGGTGAACCTTGGCGGTTTTAATTATTTATTAATTAATTTATATATTTTTAACCTACCAATTTTGTAATTTTCATTTATGAGTTCATAAAATATAACATTTCAAATAAAGTATTCAAAGCTAAAATCATCTAAAAGTCGAAATAAAGTAACATTCAAAGTTAAAATCATCCCAAATTATAAAAAAAACAACCTTCAAAGTGTAAATCATCCAAAATTCGAAAAATAATGACATTCAAAATTTGAACATTGGTTAATCTACTACTATAATATAAGTGTGATGTTTTACAAATTTTGATTTACCTATTATATCCTTAATAAAATTTAAATTTAAGGATAATATTGTAATATATAATATATAATATTTATTTATAATATATTTCCTTGTTTATGTAAATATACAATTTTTTCCATATTAAACAATGGTAATAATATATAATATTTATTTAAATAGAATAGATATAAGAACCCACCACTATGTTAAAATAGTGTGATATATACTATGTACACAAAATCTCATGTGCATCAGGTGCATGGGTCGGCCCATGAGACGGACCCGATCCGCACCGACCCGATCCGCCCCTCGACCCGGAATATAAATAGTCTCAGAGACCCAATTTTCTCATTTTCCCCTCTTTTGCAATTTCTGAACCCTAGCCGCAAATTCATTCTCTCTCTTTCTATCTCTCGATATCTCTGCTCCGCTTCGTCGATTAGCACTTCATCACCGAGATTTTGAAGCTTTCTTTCCTCACCATTGATTATCACTTCATCTCTCGATATTTCTGTAAACAAATCATCCAATCGTTTGTATCTTGCTGTGGATTCATCGCTTCCCAGGCGAAGAGTCAATCATCTCTCGCTCCGCTTCTCTTCGTGTCTTCGTGCTACTGGTAATTCTGATCAGCTATCCGATGCCATCAGCTATACTGCTATATACAGGTAAATAAGAACTTTCAGATGTATGCATATCCATTATTGCAGTTAGGATGGTAAATCACATGAATTTAGCCTATTAAACCATTAGTGCCTTTTTTCATCCTTTTTTAATTTTGCTTTATTTTCTTTTGGTTTGCATCGCAGTGATGTGCGGAGATTGGAGAATTAGGTTTTTATGTTTTATAAGAGGTGTTTCGAGCTTTTGTTTTCTCCTTTTTCCCCAGACACAGGCCAAGTCTCATAAGAAGGTTGAAGCTAAAGGTTATCATTAAATGATTTTTTTTCTTTATTTGATTTTTATGTGAATTTTTTGTGTTTCTATATGTTTTTTACTTAGATGTATGCTAGAAAATATATTGAATCTTAATATGTCTTTATTGTATTTGACTGTTCAGATATGTTGCATATCTATTTAAATGTGAGTAGTACGAATTTTTAGCTGTTCGCCATTTTTATTTGTAAAGAAGTATCTGTATTTATTATGTTAAGTATCAGTTAAGATGATAATGGGTATCAATTGATGTAGAAACATGTATCTGATTGTGCAGTGATATGTTTAAATGCCTTAATGGTTCAGTTATTTTTTCATATTTTACTCTGTATTATTTTTTTTTTGTATTAATTGAAGTTTCAGTTATGACCATTTATACATGGAGTATCAATGCTACTGATGTTTAGTACCAAATGGGATGCTTATAAGTATCAGAGTTAGGTCAGATTTTGTTTTATGTTTTTATGTGTGCATTTTCATTTTTTTGTATGGAGTATCAATTTTCCTGCTAATTAGTACCAAACGAGATGCTTATAAGTATCAGAGTTATGTCAGATTTTGTGTTATGTTTTTATGTGTGTGCATTTTTATTTTTTTATATGGAGTATCAATTTTCATGCTAATTAGTACCAAACGAGATGCTTATAAGTATCAGAGTTATGTCAGATTTTATTTTATGTTTTTATGTGTGTGCATTTTCATTTTTTTTATGGAGTATCAATTTTCATGCTAATTAGTACCAAACGAGATGCTTATAAGTATCAGAGTTAGGTCAGATTTTGTTTTATGTTTTTATGTATGTGCATTTTCATTCTTTTATATGGAGTATCAATTTTCATGCTGATTAGTACCAAATGAGATGCTTATAAGTATCAGAGTTGGGTCAGATTTTGTTTTATGTTTTTATGTATGTGCATTTTCATTTTTTTTTGTATGGAGTACCAATTTTCATGTTGATTACTACCAAATGTGATGCTTTTGTTTGTTGATTTTTACAATGCACTGCTGACTTGAGTGTAATAGTCATTATATCTTGAGCATCGTTGCATATATTTTTCTTTTCTTTTTTCCTATTATTTTTTAGGGGAATGGGTGTGGATTTGTTTAGAGGTCATTGCATTGAAGCTGTCAGATGTGTTGTTTGTCTAGTACTAGGTGAAAGATTAGCAGATTGTAATGACTGCACTTGTGAAACACTTTTCATTCACTTTAGATCATCTGATGCAGGTGATTTATTTCGTTGCTGCAGTGACAAAATGCAGAAATTTCCTCTAAGATCAAACTCATAAAATGCAGAAGATATTCTCTCTATTTTATTTAAATATAATACAGATTCTTTGTATGACACAAAATGTGGAAGTTCAAGTTAAACTAATAATTGTGTTCATAAATTTTCTTCATACCTCATTCACTGATGATGCAACTGATAAAACAGTGTGTAGAGTATTAGAGATAGTTTTTTTTGCTTTCAGTTTGTATTCCTCTACTTGATTTTCTAACTTCATTTTGTTGGTTTTGCAGTCCATTGGTCGAAGGAAGCTTCGAGCCATGTATTGTGCCCGTATCCCCCTTGCTGTAATTAATGATTTAAGATTTGAAGCTTATAAGTTGGTGCTTGCATTCATGAACATGAGAAAGAAGTGATTGAGAATTTTGTATATATTTGTTGGATACTTGTGGTGTTATGGCTTGATATTTTAACAACATTTTGGTATATTTTGATTTGGTGGTTTGGATTTATTAGATGTGTGGAGTTTATTATGGTTGAAACATGAAGTTGTTTATAATATTGGAGATGATTGGATGGGGTAAAATACCGTTCTTGTGTTATTTGTGGTATGTGTGATGGTGAATGAGTGTTTTGGATTATTTATTTTTAAATTTGGCATCATTTGAGATAATATTTTGTGGAATAAATTTTGTATAAAGTATACAGGTTTATGTTAAATTTTGTCCTTTTAATAACTAGCATAACCTGTATTGAGCAAGACCATATTTATTTTCAGAGACAATCGCAGTATCATTTGTTAACTTATATAGTATCAAATGTTCAATAAAAAAGTAATCATTTATTCCATGATAAGGTATCATTTGATATACGTATTCTGATTTTAAGGAAAGACAAATTTATTTTCAAAAACTATATTAGTACCGTTTGTGTAGTTATAAAGTATCACATTTAAAAAAAAGTAGCATTACATCCTGAAGAGTATCATTTATTCAGCATAAAGGTATTAATTGAAAAATAAAAACGTATCGTTTTAGAATTAAATGTAATATCAGTTTAAGAAGTAATTTAAAATGCCAACATGTGTATATTTGTGCATGATTTCCAATTTAAGAGTTAATTCACTCTTTTAGCTGCTATGAAACATCGACAACATTTTTCATCACAACTCAAAATAAATCAAAATAAAAAATCAGTCTTTAAAAATTTCTAATAAAGTTCCCTTGTTTGGCCATTTTTTACATAAAAAAAAGCAACTTGAACAAACAGTAAGAGTAGACAAACTAAGAAATCATGCATAAATGAATGTCTAAGAAATGAAATTACATTACAATAGTATTCCAAAATGATAAATTTCTTACATAATAAAATGCCATCAGCATTTTGATTTAAATTGAACTCTTAAAACATGCAAGATAAATTTAAAAAAAATGAGGAATCTTCAATGCAAAAATCTGCAAAGTAAATTTAAGAAGTGAGTCAGTTAGATAGAAAAAGGTACCATTTAATAAGCATGAAAGTATCAATTGTGCTGAAGACAAGTATCAAACTGATATCCATATAAATAACACAACGTTTAAAGCATAATGACAGGGTAATTATAGAGTAATAACGACATTAAAGGAAACAAAAGAGACTGTATGTTGTGGCTTCACTCTTCAGAAGCTAACAGGTGGGATTGGCACAAACGAATAAATTTCACAGCTAAAGATTCAAATATGATACTTATATTCATCTACCAACAAGCTTTCTGAGAGCATGATCTGAATACTTCCTTCCCTCCTCAAAATTCTCCAAGACTCCAGCAGCCCTACCTTGCTTATTCACCCTATTTACAATGACAACGGTTTAGGCATCAAATCTACAGCTTCGGAGAATGAATCAAGAACAAGGGTGTATAATCTCCGGCATTCCCAAAAGCATAGCATTTCAAGCTAGACGCAGAAAGTTAAAGCAAACATTTCAAAGATATCAAAATCCAAATACTATATCACCATTTGTGATAGAGAAGATATATCCCTCAAGTTAGAAGACAATCATTCATGAGACATCTTAACACTTTTGAGTGAAATGCCTCAATGCATTATCATTAGAAACACAGGAAGAATTTTCAGACACTGAAGATGGAGTAATGTTGTGAATAAAAGCAGAAGATGATTCGCATTCTTGTAATTCCAATGACATTTATGCACTAAGCAGCACAAGATACAATCTTTTGTCCTTTAATAATTAACTAGCGATTACTTCATTAGTTGTGGTGTATAGACTATAGATGTAGATGACAATCAAGAAATTGCAAGAACCATAGGCCTCAATCTTGATAAAATGTCAAGAAAATGAATCAAATCAACACATCAGAGTTAATTAGTTAGCATTGCATCTGGAACATGTGTAAATTCGTAATTATTTCCTGCAACAAGCAATTGAAAATTTGAAACTAAGGAAATTCGTGTTCATGAGTCCAAACTGCAAGAGAAAATCAACACAAACTCTTTCTAAATTTCCCACTCATTAGTGATCAAAATTCCAAAATTAGGCCTCATATTTATGTCCAAGCATTCAAAGAAAACAATAATAATCTTTCTTCTCCCATAGTCCCACATACAACACACCCTTCAATTTCCAAGAAATCTTATTTCTAACTTTCAAATCCAAGCAATAGAAGCTCAATTTCCTCTTCAAATAACTTCATACACGGAAATATATGTCTACAGATAACATTTTGTATAGAGAGAGAGAGAGAGAGTGTGTGAGTGATACCGGACTTCAGAGTTGATGCAGATGTTGCAGACCAGCTGTAAGCTGTAGATGCCCACAGCAACCCCCATGGCTGCAAACAGTGGATACACCTACCCATATACATATACATGCACATCACAACCCCCTTACAAATACACCACATAAATTCTTTTTCGGTAAAATCAATTCAAAACGGGCAAAAAAAAAATCAGATTCCGACAAAAAAAGGGCACAAAATTCCCCAAATTTGAAAGATGCAATTGTTTGAATTAACAAAATTAATTTCGCAATTGAAATCTACATAATTGAATAGATTCAATTGAATTCTCGAAACCCACCTTCAAATTTTCGAACTACACAAAAAATGGAATGAAAATTCAATTTCTTCAACATTGAGGATAATGTCGCCGTCCCCAGCTTCCGGCGCGGTGGTCCTAGCCTTCTGGCGGCGACGGTGATGGTGGCGGCGTTCGCAAGAGGTTGCCTACTCTCTCTCGGCTTCGTCTCGATCGCGGTTATCGGTTCTCTCTCTCTGTCTCTCTCTCTCTCTCTCTCGCGTTCTGCGTTTGTTTTGTTTTGTTTTTTTTTTAAAAATTTGGTTTAATTTGGTAATGGGTTGGATTCGGATTGATGGGCCGACTCGTCTCATGAGCCGGCCCATGCATCTTATGCACAGGAGACCAGCCCTACTATGTAATATTTATTTATAATATATTTCCTTGATTACGTATTTACGTATAACTACATTTACTTCCATATTAACAAGGGTAATAATATATGATATTTATTAACATAGAATAGATATAAGAACGTATAAAGTTCTGACGTAGAGCTCCGAACGCATAGCATATACATGTAACTATAATTCTAAAATTACACATCTAAATTCTTTTCCAGAATCATAATTCCAGGTTAAATCTACAATATAAAATTGTATTATAAATATAAAAATTATAATTAATAAAACATTGCCATTGTATTGTTTCGAGAATAATATGATTGAACTAAAAAATATTTACACAAACCGTTGCTTTTCATCTTCTCAATTGTTACGGGCAGAAATCCATTCTAAAATTTTAATTTATTTCAATTTTTTGTATGCAAACGATCATTCATTTGACATGCATACATATTGTAACAATTAAGAAATATTAATATTGATTTTCATAATATTATATTAAAATACATATATAATTTTGATTGGTGCCTCAAGTTGATACGTGTGTGTGTAAGTTTTAAATTTTAACTAACATATTCTTTTTTAATTAATATGCTAGACAATTCATCAATATCTTTATATACCAAGAAGACATAATTTATGAATTAATATGTATACAATACATATCACGTGTATTCGTGTTAATTAGTTTTCTTCTTTTTTATCTTATATCGTCGAGAAAGAAATAATCTAAAACATCGATTTCATAGATTCATCCAAATAACTTCAAGTCAATTAAATTATTCATTCACGATTCAATTTTATTAGGACAATCACCAGATTAGTTAAATATGGGAAAACATAACAATAAATATAATATATTTTATAACGTGAATGTATGATTCTTAGAAATTAAAAAATAAATATGTTTTTAAGCTTTATTATTTAATTAACATTAGAAAGAACACATAAGGGATGTTGATCGTAAATAAAAAGTTTAATTAGTTATTGTATTCACATATATGAAAATCCACACTTGCCCAAAATATATATATATATATATATATATATATATATATATATATATATATATATATATATATGGGTGGGTTCAAATAGGAATCAATCCCCCCGTGAGAACCTAAGAACCAATCAAATTCAAGAATTTTGATAACATATCGGATAAAAAGGCAGTGGCATAGTTGTAAATATGTAAAATTCGAAATATAAGGGTAATTCCAGATTTTTTTTATAAAGTGATGTCATCATCTTTTAAAAAATTCTTATAAACTTTAAATAATCAAATTAAAGATTTTTTTCATGCTCTTTCATTTAAGATACATAGTGCATATGTTTATTTGAGCAAAAATTAATGAAAAATATAAAAAACTTTTTTTCACGTATATTCAACTCGTAACTGTCAGATATTGCTAATATGGTATCACAATATTGCTCATATCTTGTGTTTATGTTGCTAACATGAAATTTTTTATGCACGACTTTGAATCTTAAGTTGCTTTCATGAGAAAATAGTTAAAGTATGAGCTATATATAGTTAAGTTCATAAACAATTATAACTTTATCAATGCTTAGTATTATTTTGAAAACTTGTAATATTTGAGAATTTAAGTCATACTAGCATATCATTATTCACATATTAGCAACATGTTACTAACATATTAGCAAATTATTAGTCACACATTAGCAGTGTATATATTTCTAACATATTAACAATATGTTGTATGTATGAATGATGTTACACATGTTACACAATATTATTTTAAATGTGGTTCAATGTTATATGTGTGGTGTTTAATATGTGTCAATTTAATATTATGATCTTGTCAAGTTAGCAATATGAGTCTACCTCATGTTAGGAACAAGATCTCTTGATGTTAGCAATATAAATATCTCATGTTAGCATGTTAATTCAATACCAGAAAAGACAACGGTTTTAAAGTGTTGTCTATTTAATTCCGAGAATTGGCCCAAAATCCAAAAAAATATAACCTAATTTCTAAATTATGAAAATAACATCGCCTTCATTAAGTTCTCAAATATTACAATTTTGCCACTTTACTTTGACTAAAACTTTGACTAAATTATGGTCATTAGATCTAATCAAATCTAAGGTTAGGATTGGTTCTTAGATTCTCACGGGGGATTGGGTTCTTATTTGAACCATTCCATATATATACACACACAGAGAGAGAAGCACACTTTTATGCTATTACACATATATAAGCTTAATTTGTACTTCAGAAGATATATACATTTAATATTCAACATAGGATTTAACACAATGATAGATTACATATTTTTCATTTTTAAGTAAAAGAAATTTGAAGTGACATGGTTGTCGGAGATTTCCACGTGTACATCTACGTAGTCACCAAATTGCCTTAAAATGCACTAATTTTTTTTTTTTATAGATTTTGGTTGGATTAGAGTGTCCGAATTTGAAAATCATGTGAAAAACCAAACAAGTGTTGAGCTCATGTTATTACAACTATATTTTTTAAAACGTGTAAAAAATTAAAAACACTCCAAAGTTTATCTATTTTAAGACAATTAACCCTTATTTTAATGTTATTAATATATTCTTGTTATAATTATTTAGTAGATATCTATAAATATTTTCTAATTATAAAATAGCTTATGACTCTAAGGTTTACACTTTAAAAAGAACTTTTAGTTTTATATATTATAATATTTTTTAATTAGCAAAAAATCATACAAATTACGTGCAACGCATGTGATCTCCGCTAGTACAATAAAATGAAACTTGAAATTGATGAATTGAAAATATTTTCTTATTAATCTAAAAATAATTACAACAGTGTACCCATTCATTATATTGAAGAAAAATATAAATTTAAGATATTTAAATTTACATAAATTAAAAAATAAAAAAAATTAAAATCAACATGACAAAATATCTTATATTTTTTTATAAAATTATAATGAAAAATTAAACATACAATAAAATTAATCATTTCCTTTTTATTTTCGAATTGTGGTAACGGGGAACCGGTATATTTTGATTCAAGATATCTCACTTTTACACATGATTTCTACTATTTCACTATTTGGGTCTTCGCGAAGAATTGGGACGATCAAAGCTCGCATATATTTGAGATTCGCAGTTCTTTAGAAATTATTATATAGATTTTAATTTAAATATTTTGTATAATATCAATTTCATATTTACAATTTCTAATAAAATAATAATAATTGTAAATATATTATTTGTGCATCGCACGAAGGGTCATTCTAGTAGTTAAAAAATGGGGAAAACAAGCAAGGATAACTTAAAAAAAAAAAAACATCCTTCTAGAGGCTGTCTAGTGAAAATCAACAAGGCAAAAGGTTACCTAGTGCCTAGACCGCCGCCTTTTACAACAAGGTGAGAAATTTAAAAAGGGGGTATTTTCATATTTTAAAAAAAAAAGCAATGCGATTATATTTGCAAAAATATAAAATAAAATTTTAAACATATTTGCAAAAAGAATTAAAATTTTAAACATTCATAAGCTTTAAAAAAACAATTTATGCAAATAGTATATAAAATTAAAGCCTTTTTTTTCATTTGCTTTCATTTAAGATACTGGTTGCATAGTTAATTCAAATAAAAATTGATGAAAAATATAAAAATAAAAATTAATGCGTATACATGTTGTATCTGCCAGACATTGCTAACATGATACTATAACATTACTAATATTGTGTATTATGTTAGTAATACGAAACATGTGAATTTTTACAGGATACATGACTTTGAACGTAAAACTGCTTTCATAAGAAAGTAATTAAAACGTGAGTTATAATACATGGTTAATTGGAAAGTTGGTCGAATATATTTCTCAACAAAAAAGAATTTTTGAAAAAATATTAATCGTTGAGAAAGAAATTACTATTTGATTGAAGGTTGTTCATTCATTACGAAAACTGTAAAAAATTATGTTGTAGCCAAACTAACAACGATTTTAAAGCGTTGTCCAATTAATTAATTTCAAAAATTGAGTCAAAATCCAAACAACATAACATAATTTCTAAACTAGGAAAATAAGTCCACATTCATTAAGATTCTCATATATTACAAGTTTATTACCTCTTTTTGACTAAAAAACTAATTAAATTGTGTTCATTAGATGTAATCAAATCTATGACTTAGATTAATTCCTAGATTGCTGAATTTGGTTCTTATTTAAACCCCTCTCTCTCTGTCTCTCTCTCTCTCTCTGTGTGTATATATATATAGGCTCGATCAACATACATCCGAGAGAGAAGGAGATGACAATGTGTCAAGAAACATAATTCTATTGTCAAAAATGTCGAAAGACCTTTTCAGTTACGACTTACGACAAACACGCTCATAGAATCCATTCTCCGGTCATTATATATCTTGATGATTGACTATTTAAATACCATAAAACTATATATCCACCAAAAAGTTGGTCTTTCAATTTCCATGACAATTACTTCCAATATTTCCCTCTCTAATTTTTTTACAGTCTTCACAAACTAATCTTGGAATATTGTTGTTACTTTCCCCAAAAATATTTTTTCTTACAAAATATTTGGATGTCGCAAGTGTTACCTACAACCATAAGTTTTTTTTTTATAATATCACTTCATAATTTACACAATATAATTCAAAATTCAGTATAAATGAATATACAAAATTAGAGTAGCAATATCAAAACTTTTAAATTTTCAATTCTAATTATATTTTATAAATTCTCAAATTCAAAATTTAAACTTAAACCCTAATTGAAGCTCAAATTTAAAAGCATATAAATTGAACTCAAACAACCAAAATAATTAAATAATATGATACATTTAACGAATTCTATACAATAAAACAGTAAACTAGCATGTAATAAGAAAATAATATTAGTTAAAGAAAATAAAAATACATTTAGGGCTTGTTTGGTTGACATGGAATATGGTTTAGGAAAATAATCCAATTCCTCATTTTTGAAATTCTTCGGTTTGATTCAATTTTAATGGACTCTGTGAAACAATCGGATTCCACGAGAACAAGAAAAATTATGTAACTTTCTTGGATTCCGATTACCTATTCCAGATAGGTATTTTGATTACTGGACTCTGAAAATCTTGTGTATGACCATTTTATTTTTCAATTTGTTCATCAATTATTATTATTATTATTATTATTATTATTATTATTATTATTATTATTATTATTATTATTATTATTATTATTAAATTTTGGATTCATAATTTTTGTTAATTTTCAACAAAAATTATGAAAGAAATTTAATTTGGATTTTTTGGATCTTCATTAATTTATGCTTTATGGATTATTATTAATTTGGGATTGATAAATTTCACCTTGAAAAAAAAAAAATGAAATACTTGAATAAAAAAATTATTTTTAGTCGATCAGATTCCAATTAAAATTTAATCATTCTGGCAACCATCTTTTCAAAATTTATGGTAGGAGAATGGCAAACTCAAGACAATGGGCAACTCGGTTGTAATATTATAAAATCAACAATAATTTTTTTGTGTTAACCTAAAATAACAAAATAATCATTATTTTTTAGGGAAATATAATCTTCTTGATTATTTATTATTTTGGAAATCATATAATTTATTTGGATTTAAATAAATAACATGTCTTCAAATTACTTCGATGAAATATATATATATATATATATATATATATAATTTGTTGTCTGAAAAGTTGTGAATTTCAGATGTAAACAGCAAAGTTGTAAGTAATGTCAAAATTAGTGCTTCCACTATGCCTTCAACATGCAGCGGAAGAATAAATAAGCTTTGCACAAAATATGTTTTAAATCACACTCCTTATGGTGTGTGATTGCCTCAGGGCGAAATTTACTAAACATAAATGAAATATAAAAACAATACAAGTGTTGTCTCGACTCACTCCCTTGACAACATTGCGTGCATATAACATAAAAGAGATCTATCCTAACTTCACTCACTTGAACAGTCTCTCGAACAAATACTATCTAAACATATAGATAGAAAAACATGTCAATCTAAATCATAAGACTCTCAAATTTGACTATCTAACCTACGCACACAACAGAATCTAGACTTTAGTTGATTGGGACGCTAGACAGATATCGGAGAAGATGTCTTGGATCTTCGAGATGACACTAGAATATGCAAGATTCAGAGCTTCTCACAAACCACGGTGATAACCTACTTGCACAAATGATTTCAAGGTCTAAGGAGACCTTAAATACTTCATCCATCTTGCTCCAGCAGTTGCTCCACGATCACAAAAGGCGTGGCCTTGAATCAACCGCATTCCACTTCTCATTACTGTAGTGGACTTGAGATAACCACCTTCTATATTGCGATTCACACGTTCTTCAACATCGTGTAATGATGGCAGTTACTCCAATAACTCACGTTCACCTGCAAACGGTTATTGTTCAAGAATAAGTGGGAACATCACGTCCCTATAAATCCGGAACATATTTTGACCAATTGAAAATCAAATATTATCCGCGATTTAATTCATAATAAAATCAACAATAAATCCCTAAATACGTGGAAAATAAAATGTGACATAAATCACAAAATAATCAGATTAATTTAAAATAAATTAATCCTAAATAATAGGAAATGATAAGGTTAGCTTCGAGAGAGTTGTACTCGATGTCACGAGAATGATGGAACACATCTGATACAACATTGACTTCGATGTTATCAAATGAAGTGATGACATCATCTTGAACACATTATTCTCAACATATATATATATATATATATATATATATATATATATTTGTACGTAGTATTATAAAATATATTGTTCATATCTTAAAAATTATAAAAAGTATTGGTGATATGAAAAATGATAAGAAATATGTTTAGATATTTCGTCTCCTACTTGTTTAATTTGAATCAAATTATAAAATTAAGAATTTTGATAATTTTTTTATTATGTTTCATAACACATGATAAAGAATCTGTTAGGATTCATTTTTCTTACATTCCTCAATAACTTTATTTTCCTAACAACCAAACAGGAATTTAGAAATTTGGAAGAGAAGCTTCGGCAAGATAACAGCAAGCAACAAACGAAAGTTTGAAAATGTAATTTTTTATTTCTAATTGGACTTTTATATCATAAAAATTTATGTTATATGATTTTAACAACCATTTGATTCTTGTGCAATGATTTTCTAGATTATATTATAGGGTTAATTGTCTTAAAAATCATGAACTTTGATATTAGTTGCAAATTTAACATGAACTTTAAAAGTAGGCAATTAAAACACCAACTTTTAATTTGTGCTGTGGGTGGTTGGCCCAATTTGCTCTTACCTATTCTCTGGCCCAATTCTCTCCTATCCCCTATTTTATTTTTCTCTGACCCAGCTGCAAGCCCAATTCCCCGCAACCCTAGCCCATGACCCGACACCCGTATCCCTTCCATATATAAACAGCTCAATCTTAATTTTCTTATTTTATCTCCCACTCTTGCCTACAAAATGCGACGCCCTCTCTCTTCTCTCTCATGCCTTACGCAAGAAACCCTAACCATAATCCTTCTGCTCTGAGATAATCTGCCTCGATCCTCTGTTTCTCTGGCCGGAATCCTGTCTGCGGGTTTCTGTGTGGCCTGTGAGTTGAGGTTGCGGGTTAGTTTTGGGGTTGAGGGAGCCTGTGAGAGCATCGTAGCCTTCCTTCTCACCCTCCCCTCCTAGTCTGGGTCCGATCTGTCGTCGGAGTTGCCTTTGCCACCGTCCCTGGGAGAATCTGAGCCCACCAGTGCCTTTGGGCACCTTTTTTCTACACAAATCTCTCTCTATTTTACCTATATATATATATATATTTCGTGTCTCTGTGTGTGTTTATCTCTGGTTTTGGCTCGATCTAACTCCTGCCTTTACCTCTGTCTCTGCAGATCTACACTTGGCTTAACCGGCCTGTGAAGAAATAGCCCTAGATCCTTTGATCTAGCGTCTGAGGCTGCACCTTGAAGAAAAACCCTAAGTACTAAGCTCACGGCTGCTTGAGCAGCTAGTGAGGCAGACCGCCGAGGTCAGGGAAGCAAGTGGTGAACCCCAGCCAGGCCTGGTACCCAACAGTGGTATCAGAGCCAGGTTCACCTGGCCGGGGCACCCTCCTGCCTACATCTGCCTCACCCCGCCACCGGTAAGGGCCGCGCCGAGTCGCCCCCCTGGGCTTGGATTGTTTTGGTAAGTTCGGTCTTCTCCTATCTGAGAAGACCGACTTTGGTATAACTCTCTAATCCCAAGCTCTTCTGTGGTACCTTGCGATCCTTCTTTGCTTCCACTTAACTCTCTGTTATCTTTGGCATTCAAACGCCAAAAACCCTAAGGTTTCCTCCCCTGGTTAGTTTGGATTCCATTTGAGGTCTCCTCGTGCTAGTTGTCTGGGTGGTGAGGCTTGGGGAAGGATTCTCCGAGTTGGTTTTGTGTGTTTCCTGCTGTTTCTCTGTGTCTTGTGGTGATTATCGCTTATGTTGGCCTCTGGTTTGTGAGTTCTGCGTTTTTCTGGGGCTGAAACTCTGTGATTGTCAGTTTCAGTAGACTGACTGCGTTTCAGTCAGTTGATTATTATCTGAATTCAAGTTTTGAGGTTGCCCTGAGTGAAACATTGCTCCACAGATCAATCTGTGCTGAGAACTGGGCTCTCCTCATCGCTCTATCCTCCAGGTGCACTTGATTCAGTGCTTGTGGTGGTTTTGAGCTGGTTTTGTGTATCTCTGTGTTTCTGCCTGTCTGTTGCTGGAATCCTGTTTGAGTTGGTTTGACTATTTTTGGGGATATTTCTGTGTTCCATGTGTGTTTTAAGGTGGATTCTTGAATTCTTGGTGTTTCTGTGATTTCTGGCATGATGAATAACTTGAATGTTGTGCCTTTTAATGGCAAAGATGATTTTGGTGATTGGCAGACTTGAGTTGAATGCATTTTAACAAAAGAAAATATGCAAGATGCGATTTATGAAAGAATTGGTGAAAAAGAAACTGATAAAAATCTCATTAAATTGAATGCTAGTGCCAGAGCCACTATCCTGTTGAATTTGAACGGTTCTGTTGTGAGAAAAGTATCCCATCACAAATGTGTTAAAGATTTATAGGAAAATTTGACTTCTCTATATGCTGCTACCTCTGAAGAAGCTGCTTATTCATTGCAAAATCAAATTATGAATTTTCAAATGGATCCTTCAAAAGATGTTGATACTAATGTTGAGGAATTTTTTAAACTGTTAAAGGATCTGAAATTAGCTGGTGATGACACTTTGGAAAAGTATTCTGCTCAAATTTTGCTTGGATCAATTCCTGAAACTTTTTATGATGTGAAAACTGCTTTGAAATATGGTGGCTCTAAAGTTACTTGTGATATGATTGTTAGCTGCCTGAAAACCAAGGAAAGTGAGATTAAAAAACTTAAATCTAAGCCTCTGCAGAATGACATTATGTATGTGAATAACAGAAATCATGAGTTTAAAAAGCCTGTTGTTAATCCTGAGAATCCAAGTGTGCTTGTTGCTGAAAGACATAGGAGAGAAATGAATATTAGGCAAAACCAGTATATGAATCAAAATTATGCTCATTCTTCTCATTCTTCTGATTCTATGTATAATTATCCAGCTCGTGCATCCAATCATGCTCCTGATCATGCTCATTTTCATAACTATGCTCATAATCATGGTCATGTTCCTAATACTGCTCCAAATCATGCATACAACCCCAATTTTGATCAAAAACCAAGAAAAACATGCTGGAATTGTGGTAAACCTGGTCATTTTTCAAATAGATGCAAGCAGCCTAAAAAGACTAAGGGTTATATGGATAATCATGCCAATAATGTGATGCACTATGATTCTCATATGTCTGATTTGAATCCTCATAATTCTGGCCTGATTTCTCATGATCCTGAACCCCATAATGTGCATGAAAGCTATGATGGTAGTGGTATCTATATGGTTCATGATGTTTATAACTTTCAGTTTATCAATTATACCAATGCTATCTCCAAAAATGTGCATAATAATGAGTGGTTGATTGATTCTGGCTGCACATTTCATGTTACTCCTTTTAAGGACATGTTTTATAATTTGAACTTCATGAACTCTGGGCATGTTGCATTAGCTGATGGTCAAAACTGTGAAATTCTTGGAAAGGGAGATGTATGTCTAAAATTTGAAAATGGATCTATGTTAACTTTAAATGAAGTCAGATATGTCCCAAAACTAAAATTCAGCCTACTCTCTGTGTCTAAAATTACTGATCACATGATTGATGGTTCTGTGAACAATCTGAGGTTCAAATTTGAAAAGGATTCAATGATATACTTCAATGCTCCAAGAAAGGGTGATTTATATACTGTAACTGCTGAATCTGTTCCTTTGCCTGTTGCTAATGTTGTTCAACATGATAAAACTGCTCTTTGGCATGCTAGGTTAGGTCACATGAGTAATAAAGGTTTGGAGATCTTGAGTAAAGCTGGTGCTTTTGGAAATGATATAATATCTAATGTGCCTTTCTGTGAACCCTGTGTGCTTGGAAAACATCATAAAGTATCTCTGCCTGCTACTATTCTTTATCCAAGAAAGCATGTTAGTTCTGAAAGACTTGAATATCTGCATGCTGATGTATGGGGTCCTGCAAGGGATCCAACCCATGGTGGAAATGTGTTTTTCTTGTCAATAATTGATGACTTTTCCAGAAAAACTTGGGTGTTCTTAATGAAAAACAAATCTGATGTGTTTACTAAGTTTTTTAAATGGGCCATTGAAATTCAAACTCAAACCAATAAGAAAATAAAAGGTCTTAGAACTGATAATGGACTGGAATTTTGTAATCAAGCCATGGATCATTGGTGTTCTATTAGAGGAATAAAAAGGCATAAGACTGTTCCTTATACTCCACAGCAAAATGGTGTGGCTGAAAGAATGAATAGGACATTGCTTGATAAAGTGAGAAGCTTGTTAATTGCCTCTGGTCTTGGAAAACCTTTTTGGGGTGAAGCTTTAATGACTGCATGTTATTTGATTAATAGATCTCCCTCTGTTCCTCTGCATGGCAAACTCCCAGAATCTGTGTTCTATAATAAGCCTGTTTGCTTGAATAATTTGAGAATATTTGGTTGTGCCGCTTATGTGCATCAAAAATTGAGCAAACTTGAACCTAGAGCAAGAAAATGTGTCTTTCTTGGTTATCCTGAAGGTGTTAAAGGTTATAGATTATGGGATAAGAGTGTTCCTGGCTTTAAAACTTGTATAAGCAGAGATGTGCTGTTTAGTGAGCTTGATTTTCCATGCCTACCTGAAATTTTACCCTCTGCTACACCAAAACAGGTGGAAAAATTGCATGACTTGAATTAAAAATTCTATGACTACTTGTTTTCTTCTGATGATGATAATAAGGTGGATGATCCCACCCCCTCTCTGCCTGAACCTGCTGTTAATGATGCTTTAATTGATGGTATTAATCCTGATGATTCTGCCTCAAATGATGAAACTGATTCTCCTGATAATATGGCTGTATCTGAGTCTGAAACTAGCTCAAATGAATCTGAAAAAACACCTGAACCTGTGCCTAATGTGGATGACTTGAGTAATTATCAACTTGCTAGGGATAGACCTTAAAGTGCCTGCCAAGTATGATGATTATAACTTGTCTATGTATGCCTTTAATGTGTTCAGTAATGTGGATCAATCTGAGCCCAAATGTTACAAGGAAGCTGTTAATTCTGTGGATTCTGATAAATGGATCACTGCTATGAATTCTGAAATGAAATCTTTGCATGATAACAACACTTGGATATTAGTTGAAAGACCTGAATCATGTTCTGTTGTCGAATGCAAGTGGCTCTTTAAAATCAAACAAGAAATCAATAATGTTAGATACAAAGCAAGGCTTGTTGCTAAAGGATACACACAAAAGGAAGGGATTGATTACAATGAGATCTTTGCTCCTGTGGTTAAATTTACAACTGTGAGAATAATGCTTGCATTAACTGCTCATTTTGATTGGGAATTGAAACAAATGGATGTTACAACTGCTTTTTTGCATGGTGAGCTGGAAAACAATATATATATGCATCAACCTGAAGGCTACATTGATAAAGAACATCCAAACCATGTATGCTTATTGAAAAAATCCTTGTATGGTTTAAAACAATCCCCAAGACAATGGAATATCAAATTTGACAAGTGCATGCAAAATTTGAACTTCACTAGAAGTAAATTTGATCATTGTTTATACTATATGAAATCTGAAGTGCCTGTGTTCCTTCTCCTTTATGTTGATGACATGCTGTTGATTAGCCCTTGCCTGAATACTGTGAAGCATATTCAATCTTGCTTGTGTGCTAATTTTGATATGGAGGACCTTGGTGATGCAAAGAAAATCCTTGGCATGAACATAGACAGAGATAGAGCAAATCACACTCTTAAATTGCATCAAACTGCTTACACTGAACAAGTTTTGAAAAAAATTTATATGGAAAGCAGTAAAGTTGTCTCTGTGCCTCTTGCCTTTCATTTTATTTTAAGTAAAGACCAATGCCCTAAATCTGATTCTGAAATGAAAGAGATGCAATTTGTTCCTTATGCCAATGCTATTGGATCTGTAATCTATTTGATGATTAGCACAAGGCCTGATATTGCTTATGCTGTGTCTTGTTTGAGTAGATTCATGGCTAATCCTGGAATGCCCCATTGGGAAGCTTTGAAATGGCTTCTAAGATATTTGAAATACACTGTGTCCCATGGCTTATTGTTCTCTAAATCTTCTGATGGTGTTAAATGTGTAGGATATGTTGACTCTAATTATGCCAATGATAGGGATCAAAGAAAATCTACAACCTCCTATGCTTTTACTTTATGTGATGCATGCATTAGCTGGAAATCTCAATTGCAGAGCATTGTTGCCTTGTCTTCTACTGAATCTGAATATATTGCTGCAACTGAGGCTGTGAAAGAAGCCATTTGGCTAAAGGGTATCCTATCTGAGATTAAATATATTAATAATATACCCTGTTTGTATTCTGACAGCCAGTCTGCTATTCAGCTGTGCAAAAATCCTGTTTTTCATGACAGGACAAAACATATTGATGTGAGGTTTCATTTTATCCGTGATGTTGTGGAAAAAGGAGAAATTCTCTTGGATAAAATCCCATCTGAGTACAATCCCGTAGACATGGGGACCAAAGTTCTACCTGTGGCAAAATTAGAAGCCTGTAAAAAGGCTCTAAACATGAAGACTTGAAGATCTGAAAAGGGTGGATCCCCTGACCACTTATATGGGATTCTGATCAGCCTAAAAGGGCTCTCTCTCTCTCTCTCTCTCTCTCTCTCTCTCTCTCTCTCTCTCTCTCTCTCTTCTCTCCCTCCCTTTCTTCTTGGTATCTGGCTAGATAAGTACTCTGGACTGGGAAGGTCAAAATCTGACTGGAGTCAGTGTACTTGGGGTTGGTCTCAAGTTGTGTGAGACTGAGAATAATGCGCATAGCATTATATCTCTCCCTCTCTTATCTTATCTTGTCAAAGATAAGTATTGAGTAAAAATAAGGGCAGTGATGAAGATTCCCTAGTTCTTGGCAAGCAATTTCCTTGGTGACTGTGACAGACCAAATAGGGCCAAAGGTGGATATGTGGGTGGTTGGCCCAATTTGCTCTTACCTATTCTCTGGCCCAATTCTCTCATATCCCCTATTTTATTTTTCTCTGACCCAGCTGCAAGCCCAATTCCCCGCAACCCTAGCCCATGAGCCGACACCCGTATCCCTTCCATATATAAACAGCTCAACCCTAATTTTCTTATTTTATCTCCCACTCTCGCCTACAAAATGCGGCGCCCTCTATCTTCTCTCTCATGCTTTACGCAAGAAACCCTAACCCTAATCCTTCTGCTCCGAGATAATCCGCCTCGATCCTCTGTTTCTCTGGCCGGAATCCTGTCTGCGGGTTCCTGTGTGGCCTGTGAGTTGAGGTTGCGGGTTAGTTTTGGGGTTGAGGGAGCCTGTGAGAGCGTCGTAGCCTTCCTTCTCACCTTTCCCTCCTTGTCTGGGTCCGATCTGTCGTCGGAGTTGCCTTTGCCGCCGTCCCTGGGAGAATCTGAGCCCACCAGTGCCTTTGGGCACCTTTTCTACACAAATCTCTCTCTATTTTACCTATATATATATATATATATATATATTTCTTATCTCTGTGTATGTTTATCTCTGGTTTTGGCTCGATCTAACTCCTGCCTTTACCTCTGTCTCTGCAGATCTACACTTGGCTTAACCGGCCTGTGAAGAAATAGCCCTAGATCCTTTGATCTAGCGTCTGAGGCTGCACCTTGAAGAAAAACCCTAAGTACTAAGCTCACGGCTGCTTGAGCAGCTAGTGAGGCAGACCGCCGAGGTCAGGGAAGCAAGTGGTGAACCCCAGCCAGGCCTGGTACCCAACATGTGCGTTATTCAACCTTCCCAAATTTTTATAAAACAAATTGACTTTCAATCCAACATACAATTTGCTCGTCTCTTCGAGCCCGTCATGACTAGACCATCAATTTTTGAAAATGACATCAAAGTAGCCACAATTGTACGTTGGATTGAAGGTTAATTTGTTTTATAAAACTTGGGGATGTTGAATAACACACAAATTCAAAGTTTGTGTTTTAATTGCCTACTTTTAAAATTCATGTTAAATTTGCAACTAAACTCAAAGTTCATGATTTTTAATGCAATTAACCCTATATTATAATGATATTATTATATTTTGTATGCATCAATGTTTTAAATTTGGACAAGTCTTGTGTGCACTAAGTGCACATTAGACGGACAATGTGCGTTGATCTGATCAATGCGTTGACTAAAAAACCTGTCAAAATCTATATCATTCGTAACACTAAAAAGTTTCACCTAAAAACCTAAAAGTATCACTTGTATCATTGAAAAGTATCGGTCAGAAAAATAAATAAAGAAAAAAGCTGTCAAAATCAGTATCAATCGTAACACTAAAAAGTATCACTCAAAATTTAAAAAAGTATCACTTGTATCCCTAAAAAGTATCACATGTTTAGACGATTTTTTTGGTCAACTCTTTGACCGGGTCAACATGTGTTGACTGAGTTAACGTGTTGACCGTCTGATGTACATCTTATGTACATGTACATGAAAATTTGCGTTTAATTTTTTTAGTACGTGACAATTTTTTATTGTAAAATAAATTTCATAATGCAATTATAGCAGGTGATATAATAGAAATAAGTGAAACAAAAAAAAAATAATAAAAAATTTAATAACGAACTTTCCGTTGTAAAATGATTATTTATTTAAATACTAATGGCGGAATATTCCATCGTAAAAGTAAAATATATTTTTCAAATTAAAATTATCTAACAAAAAAATAACATAATCCATCAGTCGTTAAAATTATATTATTGAAAATAATCTTATGACGGAATGATCCGTCATTACTCGGTCATAAATAAAAAACTCAGTCTTGTTATGGGCTACTTTGTTTTACATGGAACTTTATTTAATGACGGAAAATATGTTGTTAAATTAATGACAGAATAGTTTCAATCGCAAAAAAATAGTGACATTGTTTTTAATGACCTAATATTTGCGTCATTAATCCATCATAAGAATAATTTAATGACGGAATATGTATGAATAATGACTAAGTAATCCATCACTAAATTGAGATTTTTTTAATAGTGTTACAGCCCGCTATTTTATATATATATATATATATATATATATATATATATATATATATATATATAACCCAATTCCTTTTAACCGAAAAGAAATATGCAATATGTGAAGTGATTAATTGGATTTTCAATACCACAATCTTTGTTCATGCAATGTTTCTCATTGTCATTTCTTCCAATATCTATGACAATTTATTTCTTGCGTTAGTAATCAAGGAATTAGAAAAATGATCACATTTCTAGTAGCATGGCCATTTCTGGATACGAAAAAAACTTCAGTAACATTGTGAATTGAGAAAGGTCCATCAAAAATTTGAACAAACATTATGCTTCCAATTTATAAAATTTGAAACTATAGACAAAATGGGTGTGATTTAAATAATAATCGGCATCATGTATAAATGTTAAATTGTGATATTAGCATTCGGGAATTGGAGAATGTTGGACAATATATTGACAGTGTTCATAGTGAAATCATGGATTTTGGACAATAATATTTGAAGAATTATTATATTTCCATGGTAGCTATCATTTTAAAATGTCGAGAAACTGCAGCCATTAGCAATATATTATTATCAAAGAATTAGAGAACAAAACAACTACTTCAAAAATGAGAAAGAACATGACTCTCATAAAAAAGATAAGAAATTAAAAAGAATGAGAAACAACAAGCTCAAAAACAATAAAAAATATAACAGAGAAAATCAAAAGGGAGAGAAAAGATTACAGAAAGAGACGAAGGCTATGATAGGGCTTAGGTATTGGAGGCTAAGGGAGTAAAAAAGTCTTAAATATTTATATTTATATTTTATAAAATAATTAGGGTTATAAAGAGAAAAATAAGGGTTGGATTTATAATTGTTCATAAAATTATACACGGAAAGAAATCTAATCCGAATTGGCCCAAATTGAATAGCCCGACAGATCAGAAAGGCTAGCTCGAAAGTAAGTGGGTTGACCCGAATAACTCAGATTTCTATTGTTTATCTTTATATTTTCGTTAAATATTGAAAATTCATGTTTTATATTGTTTAATTTAAGTAGTAAAAATAAAAAGTGTTGAAACTTAATTAAATGATTTATTTAATTAATTAGTGGTAAGTTATGTTATATTTAGTGTTAATTTATTAAAATTAAATTAGAAGTTTGGATGACATTAAGTCATTAATTGACAAATATATACATATTAAAATAAATTCGTAAATTTATTGCCTGATGAGCTAGCCTATAAAATGAAGGATGATGATTATGACGAAAAAATTCAACTTGAAGAAAATTTAGTTTAAATTGATTCGAACTCATGAATAGTTCGACAATCCAAGAAAGCTAATTTGAAACTGAATAGTAAACTATATAGTAAGGTGGGTGTATTACAACCGCCTTATTATATGCAATTCATTTTTGCTATTTTCAATTTTTATCGTCTGGTTGATAAAAAAATTTCGATATCAAATTATCATAATAGATAGTCAATTGTCACAATAGGTAGTTGAAGTGTCACATTGATTTTTCGGTAAACCAAAACTTTTGTTATTTGATAAAGTAAAAAAATAGGGTATAAATAATCAAAATTAGTGGGTCTGGGAACATGTGTCGGTTGGACAATAGAGTAATGCATTACATCTACCTTACTTTAGAATTTACCAAACTGAACAGACCGGCGAAATAACATTCCTATCATTCTATGGGAAAATTCTATGCCACACACACATATAGTCATCAATCACAATAGACCTAATATGACACTTTTTATTTATCATAATAAACATATTATGACAGATGACCCACTATTGCAATAATGGTATAGAATTTTCCCTCTGTGAGAGAGAGAGGGAGAGTGAGTTGTCTGGAGCAGGAATAAAAAAGTGTAGTAGGTCGCACGGCTTCATTAAAAAAGTCATGATGAAATTAATAATGGAAGAAAAGCGTGAAACAACCGCCGCTCAGAGTCGCCGTCTAGAAACGTTTTTTATATTCATTTCATTTCATGCAAAATTTGATTTGCATCAACAGAATATTGGAATTTCTTTCTCTATTTCATACAGGAAGCTGCAAAATTCTCACAACACGTGGATAAACAACATATATATATATATATATACAAGATATATTTTTGATGGAAATGTGTGTTTCTAGCTAACAGGTTTGGATAATACAAAAGTGTTATATTAATCATATTCAGAATAACAAAGGTCTTTTATCTTACTATATATATGGTTTTGTGTAATGTTATAATTTATTTAGTTTTTTACTCTCCTCCTCCAGCAGTAGTTTTGCTCTTTTTAAATTCCTTCTTTCTTATTCTTCTTTTAACAAAAATTGCAACTTTCAAACAGTAGTGATAATAAAATAATCTAAATAGCTGGGGACTTGATTAAATGTGACGCGCGCATGCATATTGGGATATTAGTTTAAAGTATTTTTTATTCAGTTTATACACTTTAAATATAAATTAGCTAGGGATATTTTTTCTAAAAGTTCGATCAATAAATTTAATTAATTGCATGATAATGATATTGATATAATTCATACACATATTTTTGGCTCTTATCGATATATTTATGAGCAATTTATTAATAAAACTACAATATAAATAATGAAGGAAAACTCGCAAGGATATAAATTTAAAACAAATAAATGCACTATTATATTTTCTTTTCTTTTCCGGGCCATTTTTCTATATATTTTGGCACAATATTTTTCTACTTTTTGAAGCGGGAGAGGGAAAAACAATAAGGCTGGGATTATATATATTGCTCCCTCCGTTTTATAATAAGTATCATTCTAACACTTTAATTTTGTTTCATAAAAAATGTCATTATATACAATCAAGACAAAAAGTTCACTTTTTTCTCATATTTGTCCTCATTTAATGCATTCAAACAATCATATTTAACTCATTTAATGTATTCACATAAGAGTGTTTAAAATAATTTGAATATCTAATTAATGTCTTTATTATTAATTAATATGTGTGCATTCATCCAGAATGATATTTATTCAGAAATGAAGGGAGTATCTTTTTGCTTGATAATAAATGATGTAGAAAAATATTATCATTTAATTTATTTAACAAAGTTTTTGTAAATTATTGACTATTTTTTTACAATCCAAATTATATGGTTGAAGAACTGTATATATATTATTGTAGCTATCACATTTATCTATAATATATTAATATTTAATAGTAACACGTGTTGCAGTCATTGCCGATTCCGACGTATTTTATTACTCACTCCATTTCTATATAAATGTCATTCTAACATTTTAATTTTGTTTCAAAAAAATGTCATTCTACCAATTTGAGACATAAAATTCACATTTTTCTCACATTTACCCTAATTTAAACCATTCAAACATCTATATTTAACTTATTTAATGTATTCACACAAGAGTTGAAAAACAATAATCCTTGCAATGGTGTTCTATGATAACTGCTTGACAAGTGTTCTACGATATGTTTAGGACAGATGTAAGAACAGTAAATAGAAAGTAGTAAATAACGCACGAGATTGGTAACCCAGTTCGGTTAATTAACCTACTTTGGGGGGACTTCGCCCAAACTTGAAAATTCGTTTGCTACTCCTTCATGAAGTGTATTGGGGATTTTACACATACATGACTCCCTCCTTATGTCACCCGTTCTTCTTCAAGAGCTCATTCGCTAAACGAAAGCTGTGAGATCCCCTCACAATCGTGACACTAGACTCCATCTAGCTACCCACGACTTCAACTTACAATCTCTCTCGAGATTGCGTACAATATGGATTAAAACAACCCCTCACGTGTTTCACTCAAAACACTCAAAAACTAATCTATCACGTTGAACTGTTTATGGAACAACTACTAGTAAATTACATGAGACACAAACGAAATTGACTCTCAAATAATATGCTAAGAGAATCTAAGAAAAGTCCACCGATTGCTGTAAAAATCGGTCTTCTTATAATATTCACTTCAATAACACCGATGGTCTCTTTCCGCCGGTATAGGTAAGTGAATATTGGTTTGTGATCTTCTCAAAAATGTGTAGATGCTTTCCATGTATAGTAGGGTTAAATTCAACACGGTATCTACACCACAAGGCAGTCAAACGAGTATATCTTGACCTTCCAAACCTGTCCGGCGAAGATCTTGATATTATGGAAACTGTCATATATAAAGTGTCCCTGGGTCTGTCTGGGACATCAGAGGGAACAATTTGCCAACTGTTCTTCTTTTCACGCATAGTGGAATGAATAGCTTTGGGGACATACCCAAGCACACATTGTCGAACATATCTCGCAACAACACAACACGAACACTTAGTGCATAACGGTGGCACTAACAAGAGTGTATTAGGTAATTCAATTAATTTATTAATTTGTGTGTTTTTCATTTAAAATAACATTTAAATGGAAACAGAGAGAGTATTTTAAAAGTTGAAAATCACTACAAAAAAATGGTCTTTAGAGATAAGAGTATTAGCGACGACAAATGTCGTCACTAATACTAGACTTTTAGTTACGACATGTCGTTTCTAATTATCATATGTCATCTCTAATAAATTTTTTGTGATGACATTATTGTCACTTAAAAATATTTTTTGTGACGACAACATGTCGTCGCAAATAGAGCGTCCAAAAAAAATTTGTCCCAAATAAATTAAAAATTATTTTAAGTGACAACATTATCATCACAAAAAATGCCATTAGAAATGACATGCAATTATTAGAGACGACATGTTATTACTTAAGTCTATTATTAGTGACGACATTTATCGTTGCTAATAATATTGTCACTAAAAACCCTTTTTTGGTAGTGAATTGATATGAATCACATTATATATCTCCTCTATTCAATCTAGAACAATGAGAAATGACTAATTTACATTGTGGGGTCATACATGTAGAAGTAATTCCCACTTATGAATGTAGAAGCATGATATAATTAATACATACTCTCTTCCCCGTTTCTAAAAAAGTGTTATTTAGTTTGGTACTTAAATTTGTTTTACAAAAAGTATCATTCCACATTTATATTTGACTTATTTAATATATTCACATGTGGGAGTATATAAAATAATTTAATTATTTTATTAATATGTGTGTACTTATCTAAAATAATATTAATTAAAAATGGCGAGGGAATATTAAAAAGCACGATTTCCCGTTTCTTAAAAGCACTCAAATGATGAAATTTTATGTGTAAAAAAAAGACATCTCAGATTCAATTATCCTACATACATATTCATTTGTGTTGTTTGTAATAATTAAAAAACTCTATACATTTATAATATTTAATTAAGTTAATTATCTATGACGTTGTAATTAAATTTCACATGGCATTTCAAATAACGGGTCAATGTTGCATATTTAATGATGTTACATGATGACGTGAAAAAAAAAATGATGTTACATGATGAATAACGGTCCTCTAAAATGAAGGATCAAATTGGTAAAAGAAAATAAAAATAAAAATGGAGGCGTAAGCTATTAATCCAATTATCCAAATAGAGAAATATAGAAACTAAACTGTACATATATGCAGACATTAAGAGTCAAATAGTAGTTGCCACTAGCCTCGTAACTCTTCTATATTCCTCACTTTTATATGGTCGTCGATCACTAATTCTTCCTCCTCAGCTATATATATATATATATATATATATATATATATATATATATATATATATAAACTCCGTCCCAAGAAGATAGATTGATTGAGAGTTTTAAAAAGATTAAAAAAAATATTGGAAGGAGAATTAATTAATCAAAAAATTCATAATATGCCTATATTTATTTTTTTTGATAATGAATTAATACTTAATGTAAACATATTAAATAACGATATATATTAATAAATTAGCTAAATATGAGATCTCCCAAAAAATTAAACAAGGCTATCTTATTGGATGGAGGGAGTACAAATCAAATAGCTACTTATATGAACCCAGATATTTTTTTTAAATGCATTAATTAATGTGTTCTTTTCTTCCGCCGGTAAGAATGAGCTAGCTCTAGCTAGCTAGTAATAGAACACTATATATTGTCAAGGTCTCATTCTCAATTAATAAGTTTCGCATAAATTATAGCTACCAACTTAATTTCTCCGTCCAAATTATAATTGATCAATATTTTAATTTCAACAAACATGAAAGTTAATTAATTAAAGAAACAAAAGAATATAGATAAATTTAGATGGTGATACAGACAGCCTACACTCAAATAGTGTCCTTTTCATAACCAAATATTGTTTTTCATCAAAAAATAAAAACGCTAAAACTTCGAGTCCCTAATCTAAATCTACAAACGAACTACTACCCTGACACTGTCCTATAATTGTAGTCATTTTCAAATTTTACATAGATTAAAAAAAATATATTTAATATTTTTGAAAACATAAAATTATATTATTTTTTCTTACTATACTCTTACTTATTGATTCAAAAGAAAATGATTGTTAATTTCAAAAAATGTTAAATAAGGTTACATAAAGGAAAATAAAAATTCGATGCTTATCAGATAAAGAAAGTGGATTATAATTTTAGGACGCCCAAAACAGGAACAAAAGACTACAATTATGGGTATGAGAGAGTAGTTAGTTTTTTATTTGTAATTTTTTTTCAAGTTGTAATTGATTCTTGTAATAAATATTTATGGGTGAATTAGTTGGATTTTTTGGACCTAACTAGGAGTAGGGCTACTCTCTATATACAATATTAATTATAGTTGGCTTTGATCGAAGATTATTAGATTAGATACGTAGGTAGCGATTAATATATAATCATAATATACCTGCCTGGTAATTTATTTATTTTTGGCGGGGATTCTTATTCCTAATAATCTAATTAAATTGGAAAATTTCTTCACGCAATTATATTTTATTAACGTGGAGCATTTTTAATTGCTATTCACTAATTCTCAATGCCTAAGAAAATCGTATTTTTTCATTGAAAAATATTCGAATTCTACATTATCTACCATAATTAACTCTTGTCATTAGTTAATTTATTTGAATTTTTCCTTTTACTTAAATTTATTTGAGTAATGAAGGGGGTGGAGATAGCACTTGAGATCCTCTAGTCCCAACTTGTGTGTGCCAACCGTGTGCCACACCTCAAAATTATTACTTTTTCTTTTATTTTTTTCTTCAATTTTAATTTCTTTTGATTTAGTATAATTTTACATTATTATTTAGGGTTTATTCCATCCAATTAGGGTTTATAATTATTTTTTAATATTTAATTTTAATTTTTTAGTTAATATAATTGATTTTTGGGGTTGATTATTCCAAACTTAGAGTATATAATTTTTTAAAATTTTAATTTTTTTACAATAAATATTAATTATTATTAGTTATGATAAAACAAATTTTATTTTTATAAAAAACATTATTAACAATATAAAATTTTAATGGTGGCACACGGTTGGCACACACAAGTGGGACTAGATGAGGATCTCTACTCGTGGAGAGAGAAATTGGGGTGGGCCACTACAATAGTGGTTTTTTTATGCTTTTTTTTTATTATTTCTGTTATATTTTAAATTTTATTAAAATTTTAAATAAAGAAACATATTAAATTCAATATGATAATTTAATTATTAGTAATTATTTTATTTTTTATTAATTCAAATAAATTTTAATATATTATTATGAAATGTTGATTTAATTATACATTGATAAAGAGAATAAAAGGAATATTATGGAATATTTTTTTTGTGTGTAGAATTATAGTGCAAGCTGCTGGAGATAGAATGCAAATTATACGGTATTTTAGTGATAGAGATGTTGTATTATAGTGAAACTGTTGAAGAAGACGTAGCATAAGAAGGATCAGAAGAAGAAAACAAATAAAGATTGTAAAGTAGTTAAATGCATTTTCTTTTAAGGGAGACTTGTAATAGTTCGTCTTATGGATCAAAATTCATAAGACCGATTAAGATCTGGATCTAAACAAAATCAAACATCAATAAAATTATAAACGTGTGCCACTAAATATGAATTTTAATCCAATTTTTAACCCGTCTTATGAATTTGAAGGAGTCTTGTGTGTGGAGTCGTCTTATGGATATTCACTCATCTTACAAATTTAGAACCATCAAACAATCTCACACAAATATTTTTTTTATTAATTTAATTTATCAAACAATCTCACACAGTTTTCGTCTTTTCTCTTTTGAAATAAAATTTAAATTCACTAAGGGGCCGCTTGGTTCAAATTAAGTAATGACAATCACAATGGATATCATTGAAGGGTCAATCACAATGAGAATGGTTATTGCATTGTTGTAGTTTGGTTCAATTATGGAATGATTGTTATTGTAATAGATAATAATTGGTTGGTTTCAAATTCATTAATGGTTATTATTATTATTATTATTATTATTATTATTATTATTATTATTATTATTATTATTATTAATGCTATTGTAACTAATAATAATAATAATTATTATTATTATTATTATTATAATAAATAATAAATACAATAATAATAAATATAGTACTAATAAATAATATAGATGATAATTATAATTATAATAATAAATAATTTAAATAATAATAATAATTATAAGTAACAAAATTAAATAATAATAATAATAATAATAAATAAATAAGTAACAACAACAATAATAAATAATTAAAATAAATAAATAATAATATAAATAATAATAATAATAATAATGACATTAATAAATAAATATCAAAATTAATTAATATTAATAATTATTTTTTTAATTTATTATTATAAATAATTTAAATAACAATAATGTTTACAATAATAATAATAATAATAATAATAATATAAATAACAAAATTAATTAATGAATAATAATAAATAAATAAATAACAACAACAATAATGAATAATATAAATAAATAAAAAATAATATAAATAATATTAATAACATTAATAAATAAATATCAAAATTTATTAATAAAAATAAATACATTATTATTATAAATAATGATAATAATAAATAAAAATATTAATTATTAATATTAATGTTTACAATAAATAATATAATAATATTAATATTAAAAATTAATAATATTATTATAATAAATAACATCGATAATAACAACAACAACAACAACAACAACAGTGATAGTGATGATTGAAGAGTGTGGTAATGATTGAGAAGAATGATTAAAGGGGGTGGGGTAGTTAATCAATCTAAGGGAATGATTAACTTATTTTGATTCTCATTATCTTGTATCAAGTATAAAGAATGAGAATGGATCCCCTTCCATTTCCATTACCCACCCTAATTACCCCTTACCAAGCGCCCCCTAAGTAAAATTCAGGAGGCAAACTGACAAGCAAACAATGGCGGACGCATGTATTAAATGGGGGGGGGGGGGGTACACTTGTACCCCCAATTTTTTTAAATATTTTTTAGTATACGCTATATATATATATAGTTATCTATTTTGTTATTGGAGAATATTAATTAAGATGAAAAAAATATATACATAATTAAAAATTTGAGTTTATGTACATAATTTGAATTTTACAGGAATGAATTTGACTTTGAATTGGGGTTTGGACTTATAGATTTAAAATTAAGAATATATATGATAATTTGAATTAGAGATTTTAAACTTTGAAGAATATATTTGTTCGACAAAAAAATTGACTACCTGCAAGTGCACGATATAGTTGTGTACAATGATGAGTAAGGTTGTATTCCACAGAGACTAATGATTAATTTATACGTGAATACTATAACTTCGATTCCCTAAGTGCTATCTAGGCAACACATTAAAAAAATTGGATTTAATTAACTAATTAAACAGAAAAATAAATAAAGCAATTAAAAGACGAACTGATGAAAATCGAGGCTAAATTCAGAGGGAAAGAAATATTCCAGGATTTTGATTTCATTGATTTATCCATAAAATGTCAATCTAATTATATAATTTATTCACGATTCGACTTTTATTAGGACAATCACTCATTTAATTCAAACATTCTCTCGAAGTGCTTAAACCGTAGATTACATGCTAGAATTAATGTGCCCATTCAATTACTAACATGCAACTCCTAAAAGTTCCGAGAATTTATTGTCCTCACAATTAACTTCAAATCTCTCGATTATTATTGATTAATGTGCTTTGTGTTCTTGTATTCAAGTGTTAAAACTCATTTCTCGATTTATGAATTATCACAACAAATAATACTATCGTGGTGATCAATCAATCAAGCAAACAAGGCTAATAACACAAAGAATAAAAGAAGAATTAAAATTATATAATTAAATATCCATCGTACTTCAAAATCAACTACTATCAAACCCTATAATACTAGATAATTAGTTACTCATAATTAAATAAAATCCTAATAACAATCCAAGAGAAAACATAATTAAATAATAAGAACACAATAAACTGGGAGGATAAATCTTGATCTTGATCTTCAACTTGTTCTTTTCTTGCTCTTCAATCTATGTCTTTAGGGGAGGAATATGGTGTGTGTTGTTGTGGTTTTTGATGTTATGGTAGGGTTTGTGATGCCTAATTTTCATGCTTGAGAAAGTATATTTAGTTTAGGAAGTATCCCGATCGAAAAAGGAAAGAAAACGGGCCAAAATAGGCTAAAATCGGACTTCCAGGGCTCGTTGGCGACCTCACATGTGACCACGTCGGTCGCGGGTCCACGTGGCGCTAACGTGGCAAAATAGCCGTGTCCAATGCAAAATCCGCGGGTGGGGTCGCGGGTAATACAAAGGCAGACCCCCCTCAGTAGCGAGCAGGTAGAAAAGTGGCCAGAATGGGATCCACGAGTGGATTCGCGACTGCGGTCGCGGGTCTATGTGGCATCCGACAGTCTCTTACTGTTTTGTTTCGTTCTCAATCGTTTCTCGTCCGATTGACCTGATTCTTTTTGCAACGCGTTCCTTACTTGATTTTCTATTTTTCTAGAGTCTTTCCAAGATCATTTGAAGTTCACACAAGAAATGGCATTAAATCGCTTCACAACGAAAAAACACGTGACAATGCACAAAACATAAAAAAAACAATGCAAAACTTATCACTTCTTACATGCAATGACCATCAAATATCACTCAAATGAACCTCAAAACACATATAAAACACGAGATTATCAATATTTATTTAGTGTATATATTATACTTCCAATTTTAAAATTCTAATCCGTTGATTCAAAGAAATGAATGAGGATTCAACATGATCAATGCGTGGTTATCCACATTAATTTCCAGCCGTCATAAAAAAACATAAAAAAAAAAAGATTTGTTGCGAGTTATGTTATCCCTTGCGTCTATTCGCCACTCTACCTTAAATTTATTTTAATGATCGTTTACTGATAGCTAATTTATGATTAAAAATTAATTAAACGGGGCACCCGGTCCCACCTTACGTTTGAAGATATATCTGTCATATTTGCTGATTGAGTTCAAAAAACCCAATCCAATCATATTATAATTGCATTTTGATTTGTGTTCGTAATATATTTCTGGATTAATTACAGGAATTAATATAATATCTATTGTCCCATTTTGTAATTTTTGCATGACATTTTAAACTATTTAAACACATATCTTTAGATTTTTTTTTTTGCAATTTTAAATAACTGTAAAACTTACGGTGTTAAAATTACAGAAGTCTAAATATGTTTTAATTGCAGAGGGTAATGACAAATGCGAAATTATAAAATGAGACAAACGTGGATCTTAATTTATACAATTCACACAATTTGTATTTTTAATTGAAAAAACAAACAAACAAAAAAAAAAGGAATGTCCCCAACTACCTTAATTCCATAAGTTCGGTTCCTCCGATTCTTATGAACAAATGTGTTTCGGTGGGGATGGCCTAGTGGTGGAGTGAGGTTGCTCGGAGGCCAAAGACTCTGAGTTCGAACCTCTTCAATACCACATATCGGGTGTGTGAGTAAAAAAAAAATAAAAAAATAGAGATTCAAATAAGTTGTAATATATTATAAGACAGCGAATTTTAGCCGAATTCAAGTGGTAATTCAATAAACTAATTTACAATAGAGCATTTAGATCTTATTTTAAAACAAATTAAAAGGCTTTTAAATACATTGTGGTATGATATATATTGCTTAACATTAATTGCGGCCGTTAAGCCATATTTTTAAACAATAATTTAAAGCTTTGGACAAACGCCATAAAATTTCGGACTCCGACCTCTAAAAATTGAATGCAAAAATAAAAATAAAAATTAATAATAATAATAATAATAATAATAATAATAATAATAATAATAATAATAATAATCACTTGGATCGAATGATCCACATAGAATGCCAAAATTGAATTTCCAAACTTCATCTTTTTTTAAAAAAAAAATATAGTTGAAAATCATAAAATACAAATTCTAGCTTTTTCGTAAATTTGATTCTATTAGAATTAACTACGACTTATATAATACCAAACAATACGCGCTTTAAAATTTCAAATTTTATCAGCATGCAAAATTTAAAATCATCTACACTTGTGAACTTTTACAACATGGAACAAATCAAACTGACGTGTAATTAATTAATTATTAGAACCAGTGAATAAAGAGATATATATATAACTCGTGTAATATTATTTTTGATCAGTTCCGGTCAATCCAAGAAAATATGAAAAAATCAACCTTGTTACTTGTCTTTCACACCAAAACCGTGTTGAGAAATGTTTATTTTTCAAGATAAGTAAGCATAGACTAAAGCAGACATATATAGCAGGTATCGGATTCGACGTGTCACATCGTGCTCACGTTTAATTTATTAAAATAATATTTCAATAAAATACTCAAATTTTCCTCGTAGTGTTTGGACCAGTTCAAATCAAATTAATTAGATTAAATTAAATTAAAGAAATAGGCCCCTACATCACTACATGTGAGGCACAACAATATAGCTCAATCAATGCGATATCTCAATTCTCATGGGAAGGATAGTGATTGAAAGATCGTATGGAACTCGTCGTGTAATTATCAGGTCTCGAATATATGTTTACTAAAGAAAATATAATCAGATCGTTAATGCCCAATGATTATATATAAGCGTCTATGTAAGTTGCAACTACGTCTAAATTTATCACTCAAATTAATCAAAGCCGAATATATAGATATATATACACACACACACACTTCATATCTTTTAAGTGTTTTCACAAATTAATATGTCTCATCGTTTGATTTATTACATATTAATATACTTACCGTTTCACTTTTATATCAAATCTAACATTTTTTGAAAATTCCAATTAATTATTACTGACTAAACTAGCCGGAAACACACGCGGATATTCCACATCAAATATTAAAGGGAAAAGGTATAAATAAAACCATGAACTATTTTGCTAGTCTTAAGTGGACACTTAAACTATTGTCAGGTCCAATTGAGCCCTCGAACATTCTTGTCAGTTTCAGCAATCGAATTTTAAAAATCAGCTCAACTAGACCATTCCATATATTAGCCCTTCTATTGATAGATCAACGTTAATTTCTTCATCCTCTGATGTCCAATTGACAAACCGTACTACTAGAAAGTACATGAAGAGAGTTTTTAAAGGTATCCATACTATCTGGTATCTTAGTCGCAGATGGTTGGAAAGTCGCACATAAACTGAAAGTATTCAGTGTATGAAAATTTCAACTAATTAATTTGTGTTGAAATTTTGTCATCAATTCGACTTACAATCCCAAAATTGATTTAACATTTTTGAAATTGAGATCAATGTGATATTTTTCAACAGCCGGAGGTGGATGTCCGTTTGAAGGAGAGTTAATATAAAGGTCTAGTTAAACAAATTATGAAAGTCCGATGATCCAGCAGAACCTGATCAACAAGAAAATTTTAAGGTTTAATTAACAGGACCTCACAAAAAAAAATAAAAAAAAATAAAATTGACGGTCTAATAAGACCAGACAATAGTTTTAGTGCACAATTAGAATTAGCGAAATAATTTAGAGTCCTATTTAAACATTTTCTCAATATTAAATGAGTGAGCAGAATATTTTTGTATGTTGCATCAAACGATAAGATATAAAGTCAGCAATGATTCAAACGTTAGATTTGATAATAAAAAAGTGTAACGATAGGTACTAATTTTTAATTAATCAAAATATGAGACATATTCGTGAAAATGTCCAAACGATATGTTTATAAAAATGGCATTGCAATAAAGCAATTGAAGATGCTTCTTTAAAATAGAGTTAATTGCTAAATAAATTACCACGTTTACATTTTTTTTTTTTGTAAATTAGACATCACGTTTAAATCTAGTCAATTACAACACCATGTTTTAATTTATTTGGGATTAAATATCCCCAATTTTTTCGGCGAGTTAAATATGATGTATTTGGTCTAAAACCACGTTGACAGCCACATCAACACACACATGTAACAAACGATGTTGATTTTATTAGTTTTCTCAATATATTTTTTGGTCAAATACGTCATATTTAACTCACCGGAAAAATTAGGGATGTTTAATCCATACAATTTAAAACATGGTGTTTTAACTAGCTAGATTTAAATGTGGTGTTAATTTACAAAAGGGTGGAAATGTGGTGATTTATTTGATAATTAACCCTTTAAAATATGATCAATTCCTTGAGAGACGCTCAAATGATAAAAACTATTGTGTAAAATTAAGAGATATCGGGTTCGAGATCCACTGCTTCATTTTCCCAACTAAAATAAATAGGAGGAAGTGAAATTACTAAAACATCCTCGGAGCACGTTCAAACAAGGCGCTAATATTTCATTTCCCTTCCCACGAGATAAGTCAAAGATCTATAAATACAATAACAAGTAAGCAAATAGAAGCTTCCATGGAATCACAAACCTTGGCCAAGAAATATTTGCATTTCTTTGACCAAACAACCCCTCTTGATCAAGTCTTCTCTTCTCCCACATCTCCATATATATAATATATATACTCCCCTACATCACACCCCTTAAATTTTCTCAAATTCAATCAAATTCGAAAAAGAAAAAATTACAGAAAAAATTATCAGATGTTCATTTGTGGAAGCGGGAGTTTGAGCAATCACGATGAAGCCGACAACGAAGCCTACGTCAGCCCCTGCTCCACGCCGAAGCGATCGCGGCGGAGCAGCAGCTTCTGCAGGATTATGGGCAAAGACAGCGGCAACAAAAACCCTTATTCCGACAGAGGCTTAGACAAATTCTACGCCCTCTTAGCAGATCTCGATGATAAGAAGCAGAAGATCTACACGCAGAAAGGATCCGAGGATATCTCCTTCGTTCGATTCGTCTACACGAATGATTCCGACAATGTTAAGCCGATCGTCGTCAAGGTTAAGGAAAGGAATTCACAGAAAACGGCCGGTAAGAGTTTGATCGACCAGCGTAGTTTCAAGAGTACTGCTGATCATGATATTGGCGCCGCGGCTACTCCGGCGTCGGCGGCGGCGGAGGAGGAGGCGAGGACTGAGAAAACGATGAAGAAGAGAAGGTCGCTGAAGTGCAAAGGGAGTTTCAAGCTGGAAGATTTGCGACACCCTCATTTCTTTATTCCGGTGATGGTGGTGTTGATTCTGTTGTTTCTGGCGATTTACGGGAGGTCTTTCGCCATTCTGTGCACGTCGATCGGGTGGTATTTGGCTCCGACGATCGGCGGAGGGAGCGCGTCGACGTCTAGTGAGAGAAAGCCGAAGAGGAAGAAGGAGTATGTGCGGAAGAAGAGCGAGAAGATGATTAGTGTGCATAATGAGGGTCCATCTTCACCTAAAAGTGTGATTAATGGACTAACTCGACTTCATCAACAACAACATGATCCTAAGAGAAATTTTTGATTTTATTTTTAATTGTTTTTTCTTTCATAATGATGTAAATAGTTTTTGGCATACGTACATGGTGTACATTATCGTATTTTTATTTTTTTATTTTATTTTGTATCATGGTGTAGCAATAAAGACGCTAACAAAGTGGTAGAAGATCGATGGGCTCATCTATCGGGACCGAATTGAACAAGGTTGTGGAAGATACTCCTTGTGTTCAAGACTTCAACGGCCTTGAATTTTGCTTTTTTTTGTAGTTTAATTTTTAAATATAGTTGAGGGGAATGTGAACATATTATTTTGGTGTGTTATATACATTTTAAAAAGAGAAATGGTCAAGTAAACACTCGAACAATATGCCAATCTTATATAGACGCATAAACTTTTTTTTTTTTTGTCTTAAATACACATCTAAATTATTTAAAGAGTACGTACAATCAACAACCTAAACTATTCAAAAAAGGACAAGCTGACACTTGATGTTAACACCATTAGTTTTTTTGTTAATTAAAATGTATCAAACTCAATTCTATCATCTATGAATGTCGATTGGATAAATTGAAACCACGGCCAAATAACAAATACAATGGAATTTCAAACCTCTTTTTCAATTTCAAAATTTGACATTGAATCAGTGTTGAGATTTGAAATCTAAATCATGCATAGAAACCCTTATCATTGATATTTCTCCATGTAAGTATTCTATCTTTTAACACTCGATTGACAAATTGAGAATGTAATTAAAAAGAACATGATGAGACCTTTCCAACTATACCCACATTGTATGATATCATTGCCTGAATCAATCACAATTAGGTCAAAGAATTTATGCGTATTTTAATTAATGAAAAAAACTAACGGTGTTAAACGAAAAGTGTGTATTTGATATATTTTAAATAATTAAGAGAGGCGATTGTACTTTTTAAATAATTTAGATGTGTACTTGGATCTAATTAATTAAGGTGGTTCATACATTTAGATAAATCTAGAGATACAGTTCAAGTGTTTATTTAACTCTTTGCCCCATTTTAAAATATTGTATTTTATATCTAGGTCTACGTTTGAAATGGTATTTCTTGATACGATCATTTTAAAATTCATGGGTCAAACTTTTCAATTTATAATGTTAGATGATGAATTTTAATTTGTTGGTTTTATCATATTTCAGGACAAATAGTCTAACAATTTTAGAATCAATGAATCGTGCATAATTAATATAACATGTTAGAGTATTTTTCCAAGAATGACGTCAAAAGCTGCCCTACACCCTTGAACTCTTGAAGGAGGATAAATAAGATATTCACTCGCACTTATTTTGCAAAAACTCACACTTTTAAATTCTAATATTTTAAAATGTGATATCATCAATATGGTTATCATCTCTTACAGTCTTATCAATTATCATTTTTTTAATTAAAATTATCAAAATAAAAAGACCCTAAAAAAAATTAAAATTGTCAAAATCAAGGGAGTTCATTAACATGAAATTTTATTTTAAAAGAATAGATCGCATCTTTATTGTTTTTCTCAAAGATATATAATATAGCTTGGTGATGGAGTGAGATTGCTTGAAAACTAAAGATCACATGTTCAAATATCTTCAATATCACCATGTCAGGTATGTGAGTAATAAAAAAAGAAGAAGATCTTAACAACTTAATAACTTATATTTGCGTGTTTAATACTTTAATTACAAGCCATTTAAGTTTTCTTATTAAAAATCTTTAAAAAATTTACTAGCTAGATCGGCAAGACATCCTTCGAATTATTATTATTATTATTATTACTACTACTACTATAGCACCATTACTCTCTACTGTACTGTATTAATCTTCTAGAAGTGTACGTATTTTAATACTACCCAACGGTCAATATGGCACATTATTTTCATTAGAAAATGAGAGTACGAAGAGATAAAACTAGATTGGCAATATTTGAAAATAAATCACAACCATAATTATATCAATTCTTATTTGGGACCCCTATTTTGTAATATATTATTATATGGCGGCTGGGATATTAATTGGGTGGAGTAACTTCCAAGTTACCAACTGCCACTGGTCCTTTCTTTTTCTAATTATACAACTAACTGCAACTCCTACGTGTTTGATGAGGGTGGATTATGATTCAGCTCAATTATATATTTGGTTCCTAGCATTAGTGATGGACCTGAATTTCTATTATTTAAATAGATGATAATATTTAAATAATAAGTTATTATTTTAATATTGAGGTGATTATTCTCGGTCTATATTTAATTATATTAGTTAAAAATTAATTACTCAACTATCATCATTAAAATAACTTGAAAATTTTATGTGAAAAATAATATTTTAAGTATTCTTCTATATTTTAATTTTATTCATTTAATCCAAACATGATATTGACAATCTATCATAATTAAATCATTAAGATCATAATCAAATAATTCAAATCAAAAATTATTTTTGTCTGAACAGCATATATAATCCTAATATATTCATGCAATTAATCTTATGTATCATATATTCACCATACCAAACAGAGCTAGCCTATATATTTTAGGTGTCTATCGATTAATTCAATTTATTGTATAAGTAGAAATTAAATTCATAATCTTTTAATTAGGTACGTAGTTTGATCTGATGTATTAATAAAATTTAAATTCACAACTTTTCAATCATAAATTATGTTGCATCACCGTATAGAAAATGCTACCGATTCTTGGATTTTTTTAAGTTTTAAACCGGCCAGTTAGAGAGCGTTTAGGTTTATCATGTTAAGTTGAACGACTCTAAGTAATAATATCTATATCTATATAATATATAATAATAAGACCGTGGCCATAAATAGAAACTCTAAATTTTTCCGTCCATTTGGACCTTCTGAAAATGAAAATGTCATCTCATATATTATTTAATCAATTATTTTTAATTAAAATCATGTATATTAATATATTGCCAATACATGATTATATATTTTCATAAATATTCTACAATTAATTAGTTTAAATATTTGGCTAATTATATAATGATATATTGATTTGTGAATCAACACTAGATTACACGTAAAACAATTCTTTATTTCCATAATTATATATAATATATTATATACCGTAGATTTGGCTAATGTAGATTTACAAACATACCAAAATAATGCGCATCTCCCTATGTTAATTATTCTTATGTATACGGATAACAATACCATCTATCAATTATGTTTTATGATATAAGGTAAATTTTTGGTAAATCCGCACTTCTGTACCAAAATCTATATCTATGTAATATATAATATATAATAACGACTCTGGATCGCAAATAGAAAAAGTTAAGTTTTCCATCCAATTCCACCTCCGAAAACGGAAATGTTATTATTATTATTATTATTATTATTATTATTATTATTATTATTATTATTATTATTATTATTATTATTTTCAATTTTCGCCTAATATATAAGAAGACTATCCTAACTAAATTTAGTTTATAATTTACCTTATTAAGTGCATTAATACCAGGATGTAAAATATTTTGTGTTTGAATATATATATATATATATATATATATATATATATAATATCCTAGTTAGGCGTAAGTTTCATAATTAACCAAACAAAATAACCCCTAGCATTAAATCCTCAATATGTTAATTGATTACTTTGTAATCATATATTCGTACAAAACTAAAAATATTTCTTATTGCATCAAATTAATGTATTTATATCTATGTCTGAATATACATAAATTCTACAAATTCTTTGAATTTAAAATTAAAATTATGAATTGAATATATACTTTTAAATTGATATCCGAAAATCTTCTAAATTAATCAATTGATTATTTAAAGTAAATATATATTAGTACCGAAAATTTGGATATTTTGGTCAAATGTCAATTTAATAATAAAACTACAATTTAATAAAACTCTATAAGATAAATAATTACAGTAAATTTTAGTACAACTGATATGGTTTCCTAAATTCATAGTCAAAAATACAAGTACCACTCATTATTATTTTTATTTCTTTTATTTTAGTTTGTTTTGCATTCAAAATTCTTTTTTGATTTTCTTTTTATAGTTTGTTTTGCATTGAAATTCTTTTTCCATTTATCTTTTAATTAGTTTTTTATACATTTGAAGCATTGTACTCTTATCATATATTTTACGTGATTGTTGTTTTGCAAATTGTAAGAGTATAGAAGAAAATGACATGTTAATGATGTTGAACGTTTTTGGTTGGCTAGTTATGATGTTCTGTTTTATGTTCCTAAGTTTGTTCTTGTCAGATTCAGGAACAATTAAAAGAAAAGCAGTAAAATGACACGGGAATTGATAAATCCAGTTCAGTTAATTAACCTACTCTGAGGAGACTTCGTCAAACTTGAAGAATAGTCCACTACTCCTTCATGAAATGCATTGAGGATACATACACATATATGAATCCTTTCTCATGCCGCCATTTTTTCTTCACGAACTATTTGACGAACTAAATAGTGAGATCCCCTCACAACCGCAAACACTAGACTCGCTCTAGCTACCCATGTCTTCACTTATGATCTCTCCCGAGATCACGTACAATTTCGCACCCAATTCCCTCAAGTGGTTGGTGACAAAACACTAACTAAGCTTGAATATCATGTTTATATTAAAGGGTCCTCTAAGTAATCAATATTTAACATAAGGATAAGTGATGTATCGCAATGTATTTTCTAATTTGTTAGAATTTCTGAAAGGGAAACAGAAAATGTGTATATACAAAATATGTATGAATCAACATAAATATCAAAGGGAAACTAATTATATCCACAACCCCCATTTTTTTTTCTATCCACGACCCCCCAAAATTAATAAATATGATTTTTGGACATTTTTGTCCTGGTGACCCCAACTAATTAAAAACAAGGGAAAATATGTATTTGGCCCGCTTGTTATTTCGTGAGGAGCTTATTGCCCCCTCCGTAACTAGTTGGTTCATATAATCTCTTCTGGGTTAAAAATTGGAGCATGTAGTCTAAAAAATAATAACATATATAATAAAATGCAATCTCTAATGTATAACCTATATATTCCGGTGGGGATGATCTAGTGATGGAGTGAGGTTTCTTAGAGACTAAAGGTCACGAGTTCGAATCTCCTCAATACCACAGGTCGGGTGTGTGAGTAAAAAAAAACATATATTACATAAAATTAAAGGACAATTCTAAACATAACCACATTTTTTCTCATCATATCCCCATATTTAAAATAAAATAAAATAATTATCAGTTGTACTAGTCTACGTAACCTCGTAGCCCCAACTTAAAACTTATTTTAAGTACTAAGAATAATCATATAGCCAAAAGCCCCACCTGATCTCTTCTTCAATAATGCATGCCATTGAAAGAGAGTTCTCCACCATCAACAGAAAGAATTTCAAATGTCAATTGAATTAAAGAAAAAAAAAATGGAGTTCTTTAATGATGAAGATTATTGTAAATTACTATTCCTAAATTAAATTAAAATTATAGTTTGATAGTGAGCTCCATAAATATATGTTTAATTATTTTCTCAACTAGGATATATGAAACCATGATTGAAAGAGGCAGAGACAGATGGATTTGGATGTAGTTTCGGCGATGACGATTATTACTTGTCATGAGATTGAGGGATAACAAATCATCCATTGTTGTGTTTACATGAATTTTTAACTAAATATGACTTAATCTCCATTGTGATTTTTCATCCTATGATGGATTAGATAATTCAAAGGCCATACATTTTTCGTTGTATATTTGTATTCTGGCATGGATTAGATAATTATGAGAGATGAATAGTTTCATTAAGTAAGTTTCACTAAATTTTAAGTGTTTACCTTGTAACTCTTGAATCAATCATGCAGAAAAGTTTTATGGTCTTGTTTGATATTTATTGATGGAAGAAGACGCATACAACCTACGCCATTTTTTTTCTTTTTTCTTTTTTTCTTAGACTAGTTATTGGACTATAATTAAATATTATTGTTTTGTTTTTAAATTTGTATTTTAAGTTAAGGGTTATGAGGGTAAATAAAGTATAATGGAATAATTATTTTATTTTATTTTAAATCTGGAGTTTATAAGGAGAAAATTCATGACTATGTTTAGAACTTCCCAAAATTAAAAACTTATTGAAAAAAATAAAATACAACCCACATTGTATGACCTCTACTAAAATAAATACGATTTATAAAACTATAGCAAACTAAAATGCAAGCTCCATTGAATGACATCATGGTATTTACACAAGTTCCAAATGACCCCATTTTGTATTGGATTTGTGATGAGAGAAAAAAAAAAAAAAAAAAAAAAGAACTTGAGATAAATTTACAAGAATTGAGCTTGAAATTTGCAGCTTACAACAGTCACTGTGCCTCTTGTATAAACTTTGTGCATAAATATGTCCACTTTGACAATTTGCACGCGCGCGCGCACATATATATGTGTGTGTATTAAATAGAGAATAATTAATATTAATAGATATATGGAGATTAACTTAAAGTTAATTATCTCATTGATTTTCTCAAATGGGGTATGATGAGAACGCCTTGTTCTTTCAGAACATCGCATGCCATCTCATTTATGAAGTTATTGATTGTGTGTGTGTGTGTGTTTAAACAAGTGAAGTTGTTGAATGTTAGAAAACACATCTTCATATACTTTGGGAGTTAATCAATTCCTTCAAAATCCCATCTCGAAAATAGTTATTGGAGATTTTTTTTTGGTCATCTAACTATCATATATTTGTGTAATATTAATTGAATGTTGTGTTTGAGTTTTGCTAAAGTATTTTAAGTAGCGGGTTTGTATTTTATTTTGCTAGAGTTTTAAGTAGCAAATGTTATATAATGGAATTGCATTTTTTTTATATAAATTTTAAGTAATAAGAACTATATATTGGGGGTTGTATTTCTTTTTAATTAGTTAATTGGGGATTATAAGAATATATATATATATATATATTATGTAACTAATTTTGAGTTGTATGTAACGCCTTGCTTTTACGTGTTTTAATATTTATATGTTTGCCAATTAAATTGAGTAAATTATTTTATTTAAACATGATTGCATTTTTAGTCGGTTTCGGAAGCACCCAACACACGCTTTTATATAGTTCATCCAAATCCATATCAATAACGATCTTATTATTCTCATGTCTTACAAACAAATCATGTTATTCACATACACAAACCCTTCAAATTTTTCGTACCAAAATCTCTTCGAAGATCCAATGTTTTAAGTGTTGTTCATTCGTCGGCCGTTTTTGACAGCAAACTTGTGATTGAAGGGCTAAATGGAGCTCTATCCCAACAATCTATGATGAGCAGGGGCGGATGTGAGGGGGGGGGGGGGGGGGGGGGGTTTGGGGGAGGGCAATTGCCCCCCCTCCCCCCAAAACATTTTTAATTTTTTTATATATATGTCTTACAAATTTTTTTCGATCAATATCATTCTCTTACATACATACATACATACATACATAAACACACACACACACACACACATATGTGTGTGTGTTTGTTGGGCCGAATATCTAGAACTTATATTAGGTTGAGTTGTGGGCTAGTGGGCTGGGCTTAGTAAGTTAGGATTTAGAATTTAAAAAAAAAACTTATCAACCCAATTACCCAATTCTATCTGCTCTACACGTTGCTCCGCGGCTGCGCCTTTGCTCCAGCCTCCAGACGCGAACGTGGGACGACTCTACCGTTCCAGCTACTACACTGCTGCTTTGTGACTGTCCCTCCAATTGGATGAAATTTATTATTTATTTAGGATTGGGAATTAGGGATTTAGGGACTAGTGTAGAATATCATTATTGAATTTATATTTATTGTGCATTGTGATTTAATATTATTATTTGTATCAATTTGTTTTGATTTTTTTAAATGTAGAATATGGAGAAGTTTTTTTCAAAAATTAGTAAGAGTGCATCTTCTTCCGCCTCTCATGATGTACCTAGTGTTAATGAGTCAGTGGAAAATGACATCGAGTACAAGTAGAATTAAATCCAATTGATATTGTTAGGGATCCGGGATTGTAAAAACTAATTGAAGAATATGTTTTTTTGCGAGAGGGATATGTTTCTAACAATTGAAAATGAGTCGATTTTGCAGCATTTCAATCGATGGATACACGCAGATTTCAGCTGTCACCAACTTCCTCAAATAAGCACAACTACAACCTCATAAAATATCAATTTTTAGCACATTTTTAATGTACTAAATATTTATACAATTACATTTTATTTAAATTTGTGATTTTTATTTGATAATATATGTGCTAATATATATTACTTTGATTGTATGGATTTTTTTTTACAATACAATTTCGTCCCCCCAGAGATTTATTTCTGGATCCGCCACTGATGATGAGGTGATATTCACAAACATTCAAGAGTTAGTTGGGTCAATAGAGGTGGTGAGTTTCCAACACATATCTCGGAGATTAAATCAGATGGCTTACTATTTTGCTCATAGACCAGAATTCCTAATATCAGAGATACCTCTAACTCAAGCTCTATACTTGTTGTTTGAAGGATGTTTTTGATGGATATTCTTGAAGTTTTATATGTATCATTCATTTTCTAAAAAAAGTATGCTTTAAAAATGCTCACTCCCATGTCTTAAAATATTTTCAGATCAGTAAAGCATGGAGTAGCATGGTGGAAATGCGGTGGATGTGATTTAAATGACTGAGTTATTAAATTTGAGATTTAGATACTATTGCTATTAAGTTTTAAGCTTCAAGACTTGGTTATATTCATACTGCATCTGGTCAGATTATCTATACACTACAAATTGAAGTCATGTTTATATTTGAATAATTATGTTATGACTTGTGATTTGATTATCCATTTATGTTTTATTTCACTAGTTATGTTTTGTTTTTAATAATTTTCACCAGTTGAAATATAATTCTATCGGTAGAAAAGTGTCTGAAGGAAAAATAAGTTCTTGATTTATATCCTAAAAGAGATAAATCTTAATACTAGTTATCTCATAGAACCGATGCGGTTTTAAAAAATAAAGATAATAATAGCATTTCTTGGGCCAAAATTCTCTCGTTCAACTTGTAGAAATAAATAAAGTCGAACATTAAAATTCTAAAACAATAAAATGACAGCTAAAAAAAATGGGTTGTTACAAGTTCGACGTGAGGCTTGATAGACCTCGAGTTGTGTCATCCTTGTAACCACTTTGGTTAGAGTAAAAAGCTAACTACAATAGCACATGGTTGGCCATGGCATAGATTGGACTTTCTATTAATGGATCTCCCTAACCATATTTATTCAATGTGTGATAGACATTTTTATATCCCACTAATTTTTTTCACATATAGTGTTATTTAAGTGGCCATTTTTATCAATTATAATCACTTTCTAGTGAAATTGGATTTGATTTCAACAATTTATTATTCATGTGAACTTATTGGATCTCCAATCAGAAATGTTGAGTTACCAACATTTGTTATTGTCGAAATTGACGTAGATTCATTTATTCTCAATATTTTATTCTTTAAACAAATTTTAATCAGAAGATTGGCCAAAATTTCTTCAGATTCAAGTATATTCAAATTCCAACATTTGGCTAACTATTTCATTGATAAGTAAATATATGTATTCATGTCATTGAAAACATGATTCTTTGTCGTGAGTTATAACAACTTCCTTGTAATTATAATAAAAATTAAATTTTCAATTACTTTAAAAGATTGCCTGTTAGTTTTGAAGTGAAAACTCTAAATACATAACATATTTTCTTTATATAACCATTTAGATTATTGTCCCCACACCATTTGTGGGTACATAAACATTTTAAAAATGTGTTTTAATTGTATCGTCTCATTGAGTACCAACAGTCAACAAATTTTCTCCCATAAACTTTTATAAAATTCTTGGAGTTTTGCAATTTTTCATGTATTATGTATAATATTTATTGTCATAAAAAGAAGTTCAAACAAAAAATAATACATTTATCCCATACAAATACCAATATATGAACTTAATTATTAAATAGACAAAGAAATAAACATGATCCCCATGGTTATATATACATTTAATAATATTCCAAGAATCAAGCTTGTTCATATTTGACAAGAACACTGCTTAATATATTCAATGCCAAATAGACATTCCAACTTACATGAAAGAAAGATAAATTTATTTTAAAACTATGTCTGATTTATGTACATTCTAAGCTTAACATTTTAAACTTCATCATTTTGACTACATAATCTTTTTACATTTTACGTTGTAATTCACACCACCACTCCAAAACTTCAATCATTTTACTGTGGATCTTACAATAACCAATGAATTTAATAAATCATAAGAAATATAGGCTTCAACATATAAAAAAAAACATAACTAACCTTCATAAAACATCTTAGGAATACAAAAATCATAGAATTAATGTTGGAAATCTGCGTGCCACACATCAAATGCAATTACTGATCGGTATTTATTTCACTAAAAATACTACTCGCAAGTGTATGAGGTAAATGTAGCAAAAATAAGATGAGCAAGGTCGTATCCACAGAGACTAGCTATGTAATGCGGCTAAGTACCCAATTTTACTGTCCTACTTTATTTAGAGAACCAAATTAAAGATTGATTTCAATTAACTAAATGTTGTAAATAAAATAAATAAATCAAGCACAGAAAACTAGATAAACAGATGAAGAAACGGATCCTAAGGTGTTGATGCTAAATGGATTTCCCGATTTTTGAATAATTTATTAAACTAATTTAATTCTAAATCTTGTAGGAAAATCACTAAATTATCTAGGCCCTCTCTCTCGAGTAAGTTCTAGACGTAGATTAGATTCTAATTCTTATCTCTCGATCTCGAATTATTATCTAACTCTAATTAGTACCTCATATTTATTCTCCTCACAACACCTATCAATCTCTCGATCTAGCAGACTCGTGTTATGCAATCCTAATCCGTTAATCTATTAACCTCTCTCGAATGAATAACAAATTAACTACATATGTGCAAAAGCTGATCAATTCAATCATACAAGATAACATAAATCCAGGATGCATAAACAAGAAATAGAAGGGAACAATAAATTTAATTCAAATAATAAAATCTATAAACATCCAACAACCCTAGGATCTCTAATAAATTAGCTACTCATATCGTATTCTAAATTCAAAGGAAATAAATACAAATAAATAGCCAACATGATAATCCTGAATGAATAAAGCATAAAATAAAACTTAGTCTATGATGTGCTTCTTCAATATCGTGATGGTCTCTTCTCCGTCTTCTGCACAGTATCTCTGCTCTCTCTATATGGTGAAATCTCTTACGATTTTCGTGTAAAATAACCCTTAAATAGCTGGGGAAAAGTCCAAGCCTGAGATGGAAATGAACTGGGCCGAAAAGGAAATTCGCGGAAAAGGCCGCAAAAATAGCACGGTCCGTGCAAGCCTTGCACGGTCCATGCAGTCCACAATAGCACGAACCGTGCAGTCCTTCTAGTGACTTTCTATTCCGATTCATGTATTTAGCACGGTCCGTGCTAACCCACTGCACTTCTGATGTGCATGTTTCCGGCACTTTCTCATCCCAATCGAACCTCAACTCGAACCATCAAGGCTAAGAGCTGAGTTTCATCAACACCATTACTTTTTAGCCTAAATTCCTGCAGAATCTCACCAAAAACCAATCTCGTCCAAACAAGTGAAATCCGAGAAAAACATGGATTTACACCTAAAAGACAATCAAAACCATTCCAAAACAGACTCTAGATAGGCGCAAAAATTCAGTTTATCAACTCCCCCAAACTTAGAGACATGTTCATCCTCGAACATCTGAGAAACATGAAAGAATTGAAGTGCAAAATATCAAATGTGCAGTGCTTCAAAGAAAGTAAACTGAATTTTTGCCCAATCATATATGCAAATCAAAACCACAATGCACAAAGACAAACTCAAAGAAATCAAGCCTTTAAAAAGTGAACCTCTCCAGGTGTGTATTTTTTCTCTCACCCTCAAGTGTTTAAAAGATAGTGTTTACACTCAAAATCAATTCAATGCATATAATCTAGCATAGGCTTGCAATCAATCTCATATCTCCACTACAAAAATGTGTGCTTCAAGTAAGAATAAAAAATGACTTTACATTGGTTGTAATGTAGGTTTCGGATAAGGTGGGGAAATTTTTGGCTAAGTGACTAAGTTAACTAAACTCCGGCACCCTCCAAATAAATACAATTCCTCAGTAGGATCCTTTTGAATCATCTTCCAACCTTTTCACTCAATTTCTCGCCCCATTAGACTCTTCGAGTCTTATTTAATTCCCTTGGTAAAATTCTTAATTTCCATGCTCACTTCTTTATTATTATTTTTTCTTTTTTTTTGTGTTAATCCTTTAAAGTAAGCAATGTGAGCACCTAAATCCATACCAATTTTTTCGGGTAATACAACCTCAACATCAACCCCAACTACCCATCACTCCACAACTTTCAACTATCCTTTCTCCATATATCTTCAATGTAAAGGTACTCAAATAAATAGGTTTCAAGGCTCAACGTGGCTGACTAAGGATAATTATTTTATCAGGACCAGTGTATGGATAAAATTGGCTAATAGAATGGCCTTAAATCATTTTCAAACTATCAGCACACAACACGTAGCCTTGAGAGAGATATGAAAGCAAGTTCTAGAGATCACACACAAGATTGATAATCACACCAGAAACAAACAAGACTACAAGTCTTATGCTCAAATCTCTCAGGCTCAATCACATTTCAAAGGCATAAAGTCTATGAATCTATCAAAGCGCAAAGCAATCCATCATAACAAAACTCAATTAGCAAATCTTCAAATAAATACAATCTCATCATCAGCTAATTGAATTTCCCACAACGTCATACTTTCACATTACACAAATATTCTTCAATTATCTCAATACAAGCCATTTTCGAATAGACATAACAATCCAGAAATAAGCAAAAGCAACATCAATGACTACTAGAAACAAAAATAACAAAACAAAAGAAAACAACCTAAACAACATAAATAAAAAGAATAAACTCAGGATACCACCACACCAACCCCCTCTCCCGAACTTATTCACATGCCAGGAGAATAAGTTTGAAAGGAAAAGAAGTGGAGTATCCTGAAGAAAACAACTCACTGAGGCGGAGGCAAAGTAAACTGGAGGCCCCACTGCTGCAGTATCTGCATCATAGCAGCCACATTTGTGTTGATGGAGGTCACCTCACCTCTCATCTCCCGTACATTAGTCTTAATGGAGACAACTCGTCCCTTCAAAGCCTCCATCCGATCCTCGGGACTAAAATGACGTCGTTTGTGCCTTCCAGACAGAGAGCTGTTGGACTGAGTCTCGATCATGGAAGCACTCGAGCTATCTCTAACGATGTTGCCTTCTTCATCTTGCTGCTCCTCTGTCTCTTCCTCCTCAAGCAGCTGCCCCACACGTGTAGTGAAAGGTCGGGCAAGCGGATAGTCAGCAATGAGCCGTAGATGGGCTAGAGTGATCATCCACCAGTTCTGGTGGTCATGTCAGCCAGACACGTGGGTGGGGGCACGGTTAGACAGTGGGAAGTGACCTCGCAACTTCTGAGTGAAGTAACATCTCAGGGTTCGATCCACTTTGATGAAAGCTATATTCATCAGGACTTCGTAGTTCAACAAAGAATTGACCGGAAGCTCCTCCCAATCAGCAAAATCAACTCCGCAGTAGTCAGTCAATGGAGTGATCATGCCTCCACACATCAAAATGCCTCCACATTTCGTGGAGGTCCGGCTCAAATGCTCCGCAATGTGGGCCACCAAATCAAACGGCTTGCCCCTCAATAGGCACCATATGAAGTATAACTCACGAGCCTGAATGCTCCCTCCATCATAGCGGGAGAAAGTGGCATTAGCAAATGCCTTCTGCAGAAAATGGAAAATAGAGTTCCTGATCGAAGAACCCTTGTCCACTCTCAGATCAAAGTCTCGGGGCGGCTCCTCATCATGGGCCTGAGTCAGCTAGCGCCAGAATGAAATGTGATCGTAATCCTCATGCTCTTCATAGTCCCCTCCAGGGTTGCCATAGATAGGATTCAACTCATCAGTGGTGAGAGCAAACTGGCAGTTGTCCAGCTGAAATATAATCCGAGCTAAAGATGCAGAATTCTGGTTCTTCTTGATCTTCACGGAGCTCAGAAACTCCAACATCATCCGCCTGTAGGATGGACATCTCTCAGAAAAGATGCGGGTCAGACCCCTGCGCTCAACAGTGCCCAGAACTTATCATTCAGTCCCAGAGCTCGCAAGCAGTCGCTGTCAGGGTATCGAGATGGGATACAGTCGAGCTGGACAAGGGTGTTCCATTTCTCTCGGAAGGTGGGGTCAGTGAAAACTACCCCGAAAGTTTGTGGATCATTGGGGTCATGGCCCCGTCTGCCTCCTTGTCTCCTGGCGGCCATAGGTACCTGCGTACTCGATATGTGAGTTGAGAAACCAAAACAAAAACACTACAAGCGAGCAACTCTCCACCCCAACACAAATTAAAACCAAATGCACTCAAAATTCATGCTCCAAGCATTCCACACATTTCCACAAGGCAAAAGTAGTACACCAACCAATTAAAAACAACAAGATGACCATTAGAAACTAGTGAGCCCCTCAAAATTGTAATTGATTTCTCCAAAGCATAAATGTGCTCCAACAAAGCCAAAGGAATATTAACAAAGAGCATCAAGCCACAAGAGTCCTCACTACGCACTCATAAACAAATTCAAACCAAATAGTGCAACACCCATCCAAAACTTACAAGTGGAAGCACTATGAAATCACATGGAAAATAATTATCACCATAATTGCACCAAAATTCAAAAATGAGGTTCCAAATTATCCTTAGCTCACGATAATGCATTCGAGCACATTCTAGCATCTTGCACAAGCATAAAAGATTCAATATAGCATAATGAGAGCAACCTAGAGCTCAAATTCCCTCCCCCAAATAAGCAAATATGGAACGCACTCTAACTATTTGTCAAAATGCTACAAAGAGAATCCAAAATTGGCAAGCAAAATGGGGCACCAATCCACTACCCATTATCTCCAATCATCATCAAGTAGTCCCACAAGAAAAATAGAGTAAGAAAACATACCTTTGGAGTAGTAGAAGCAACAATTTTGAAGAGATGCAAATTGGGGCGAAAATCCTCTAAATGTGGACGAAGAACTTGAATTTCTAGCTAAATTGTGCTCAAAATTGTGTGGGAGTGTGATTTGGGGTGAGAATCGACGGAAATAAGTGTGACATTGATCGAAAACTGAGCTAATTTGGGCGAAGGGAAACTAGGGTTAGTGCTTGTGTGTGTTTGTGTGCGGATGGAATGAGAAAATGGGAAAAACGAACTTTAAATCGCAAATCTGGGTGCATTGCACGGGCCGTGGAAGGATAGCACGGTCCGTGCTATATGAATCAGCGCGGTCTGTGCAAGGCTAGCACGGACCGTGCTAAACCTTCTGTCTCTCGGCCCAATTTTGACGTAAAATAGCACGGGCCATGCTATGATTAGCATGGTCAGTGCTCTTGTTACCGAGACTTTTCTGAATTTTAACTCCAAGTTAGCACGAGCCGTGCTAAGGAAGCACGCTCCATGCTATTTTCCTTTTTTTTATAATGAAGCTACACGGAAAAAAATTAGAGTAACAAAAGAACATAAACGAAATAAAAAACACAAAATAAGCATAAATTACCACGCTATTAGGTTGTCTCGCAATCAGTGCTTGATTTAGTGTCTCGAGCTCGACATCTTCTTACAAAGAGCTATGGAGGATTTGGTAAAGCCCGAAGCCACATTAATCCTCATCTCATCAACTCCATTGGGGAAATAAAAAAAGCTTGACCCCAATGCTCTCCACGCTTTTGGTCGACTTTTGTTTCTTAACTTCTTGCACCTTAAGCGGCCTCTTTGAGTTATCAGGTGCATACACCAAGTCCACTATCTTCACTTCTTTATATGTCAAATCTTCAAGAGGTCAATAGACATGAAAAGTCTTACTTTCAACCTCAACCCGCAGCACCAGAGTCCCCCTTTCATATCAACAACTGCGCCCGCCGTGGCAAGAAACGGCTGCCCAAAAATTAGAGGAACTAGACGATCTTCCTCCATGTCCAACACGATGAAATCAGTTGGGAAAATAAATTTTCCAACTTTCACAAGGACATCTTCAATGATTCCACGTGGATATCTCAAGGTCCAGTCAGCTAGCTGTAGACTCAGGGATGTCGACTTCAACGGGCCAAGTCCCAGCTGTTGGTAGATAGAAAACGGCATCAAATTGATGCTAGCTCCCAAGTCACATAATACTCGATCAAATTATGAGCTTTCAATAACACACGGGATAGAAAAACTTTCCAGATCCTTCAACTTCGTCGGCACTGGTCTCTGTATCACTGCACTGCATTCTTCTGTCAAATGCACCATCTCTATTTCTCCAATTCTTTTCTTCTTGGTTAAGATCTTCTTCATAAACTTAGCATACTTCGGCATCTTCTCCAGTGCTTCAACAAAAGGAATGTTTATGGTTAATTTCTTGAAGATGTCAAGAAAGCGAGCAAACTGACCTTCCTTGTCTTGCTTATTCAGTTTTTGGGAAAATGGCAGTGAAGGGACATAGGCAGAAGGAGGTACATATTTAGGCTCGGGAGCCTCTTCAACAGCAGTCGCGGCTTCTTCTTCACTTTTTTCATTTGTGCCACTGCACACATGGATCACATTGAATTGTTCTTTAGGGTTCGCCTCCATGTTGCAGGTATTGGCCTTTTTGCTACTGGCTTCCCACAATCTTAGCCAGTTGACCAATCTGAATCTCTATAGACTTGAGTTGAGCCCCCGTTTTGGCAGTGAACTTGTTGAAGGCTATTGTCGGATTATCCACCTTTGCAGCTTCAACATCCATCTTCTGTTTGGTGGTAGTCATAAAGGACCCTAGAATATCTTTCAGATCCGGCTTCTTCCCTTCATTGATGACTCCATTGATAGTGGAGAACTCGGGAGGCGGTTGCTGAAAGTTATTGGGGTTGCCATAACTCAATTTATCATTTTCTGCTGTCCAAACTAATTGTATGGATTCCCTCCTTGATTTGGTCGGTAGTTGTTGTTGTAACCTCGACCTTGCACGTAGTTCACATCAGCCACATCATCTTGAAATGCTACGACTTGCTCCGGTGCATTCTCCATTGGGGCCAAGTTATTCTTTGTCAGCAATGTAATTGTCTTGGCCATAGTTGACATTTGAGCTGTCAACTCCTTCAGGTTATCAGATGATGAAATCTCGGTCACCCTTCTGACTGAGTTCCTCTGAGATGTCCACCGAGCACTGTTTGCAGCCATTCTCTTCAACAAATCCATAGCCTCATCTGCAGACAACTCCAATAGAGCTCCTCCTGCAGCTGCATTAATCCGGTCTCTGGTATGCTCCATCAAACCATTGTAAAAATAGCAAACATGTTGGTCTGCTCTGAATCTATGTCATGGGCACTTTCTAATAAGATCTCTGAACCTCTCCCAAGCTTCATACAAAGCTTCTTGATCAAACTTCCAAAACTGGGTGATCTCATTCTTTATCCTCAGAGTCTTGCTTGGTGGACAGTATTTGGCGAGGAATTTCTTGCACAATTCATCTCAAGTTGTAGCTATGTCTACCTCCAGTGACTGATACCACAATTTCACTTTATCTCGCAGTGAGAATGAGAATAAGTGAAGTCGGATGGCATCGTCTCCTACTCCATTCATCTTTATGGTTCCACAAACTTCAAGAAAGTGCGCCAGATGCGCATGTGGGTCTTCCAATGCTCCACCACCAAATTGGTTCTGTTAAACCATTAAAATCAGAGCCGATTTGAACTCAAAATTATTTGCTGCAATAGCCCGCATTTTCAATCCTCCATAGTGTCCGGTGGCTTCAGCCTCCAAAGCCTATCGAATTGGTGGTGGGGCAGCAGGTGGTTCTTACTGTTGTTGTTGCTGCAGCAATGTCCTTAGCGCCTCCATCTCTCGATGCATAACAACCATCTCATTTTCTCTGGTGACTGTCATCTTCTCAGCTCGGATTCTCTCTGCATTCCTGTGTCTTGCAGAAGCTTCAATCTCAGGATCTACTGGTACTAAGTCACTTGCACCTCTAGACCTCAAATTCATACACTACCTGCCAAACACCAGATAAAAACCAAAACACAGCAAAGAGAACTAAAATAAACAGATTAAAATGAAAATATTTAAAATAAAATAAAATACACTCTAAATTAAAGCTAAACAATTAAATTAAATATTAGCTGTCAATTACGCCAGTCCCCGGCAACGGCTCCAAAAACTTGATCAGTATTTTATTTCACTAAAAATACTACTCGCAAGTATACAAGGTAAATGTAGCAAAAAATAAGGTGAGTAAGGTCGTATCCACAGAGACTAGCTATGTAATGCGGCTAAGTACCCAATTTTACTGTCCTACTTTATTTAGAGAACCAAATTAAAGAATGATTTTAATTAACTAAATGTTGTAAATAAAATAAATAAATCAAGCACAGAAAACTTGATAAACAAATGAAGAAACGGTCATAGGGTGTTGATGCTAAATGGATTTCTAGATTTTCAGACAATTTATTAAACCAATTTAATTCTAAATCTTATAGGAGAATCACTAAATTATCCAGGCCCTCTCTCTCGAGTAAGTTCTAGATGCAGATTAGATTCTAATTCTTATCTCTCAAACTCGAATTATTATCTAACTCCAATTAGTACCTCAGATTTATTCTCCTCACGACACCTATCAATCTCTCGATCTAGCGGACTCGTGTTATGCAATCCTAATCTGTTAATCTATTAACCTCTCTCGAGTGAATAACAAATTAACTACACATGTGCAAAAGCTGATCAATTCAATCACACAAGACAACATAAATCCAGGATGCATAAACAAGAAAAATAGAAAGAAAAAATACATTTAATTCAAATCATAAAATCTATAAACATCCAACAACCCTAGGATCTCTAATAAATTAGCTAATCATATTGCATTATAAATCCAAAAGAAATAAATATAAATAAATAGCCAACATGATAATCCTGGATGAATAAAGCATAAAATAAAACTTAGTCTATGATGTGCTTCTTCAATCTCGCGATGATCGATCTCTTCTTCGTCTTCTCCACAGTATATCTGCTCTCTCTATATGGTGAAATCTCTTGTGATTTTTGTGTAAAATAACCCTTAAATAGCTGGGAAAAAGTCCAAGACCGAGATGGAAACGAACTGGGCTGAAAAGGAAATCCGTGGAAAAGGCCGCAAAAATAGCACGGTCCATGCAGTCCACAATAGTACGAGTCGTGCTAGCTTAGCACGGATCGTGTAGTCTTTCCATTGACTTTCAGCTCCGATTCATGTATTTAGTACGGGCCGTGTAATGCATAGTGCGGTCCGTGCTAACCCACTGCACTCCCGATGTGCGTGTTTCCGACACTTTCTCATCCCAATCAAGCCTCAACTCGAACATCAAGGCTAGGAGCTGGCTTTCATCAACACCATTACTTTTTAGCCTAAATTTCTACAGACCAAAAACCAATCTCGTCCAAACAAGTGAAATCCGAGAAAAATATGGATTAAAACACCTAAAAGACAATCAAAACCATTCCAAATCAGACTCTAGATAGGCGCGAAAATCCAGTTTATCAATTACGATCATTAAATCAATTTCACGCACACTAATGAAGCCACACCACAATCAAGATAGCCAGAATACAAAGAACTTCAAAGCGTAGATGCATACGTAATGTATGAGATTTCATACCCGCCTTGAATATCTTTGTAGGTGTGAGGTTAGGTTTTGACCAAGCCTCAATAGACGTATGTTGAAGTCACGACTCTTCCAAAATGATTTAAAGATTTGACCATGGGACCATATGAATCTGAATCTCTTGAAATTTCAATGTCCCGTTCGAATTATTTGGCGTCGTAGTTCTTTCTTGATTATAATAACGATTCTATGTTTGCATTAGCATCGTAAAGTGAATACTTTTCTTTATGCCCATTTTAATAAATGTGACTCATTTACCATGTGACATCAAAGATATATGGTCTAAAAAGAATATTTCATTACTATAACTACAAAGATATAAATTTTCAGCATTGAATTAAAATTAAATAAACACTAAACAAAAATATATAATTATGTACTTATGCACCCTAGAAGTCTTATCAAAATCACATATCAAATCACCAAGTTTCCCCAAAAGTAGTGGTTTTGTATACCATGCATCCCTTCTACTTTTTTGACAAGTAGAAATATTAAAAAAAAATTTGATCCAAGCTATTAAGACACGCATTTAAGACAGCAGATCTATAGTCTATTATCTCTCTCTCTAGATTTACAGTCTGTCCTTTTCAGCTTTTCCCATCTCTCTCTCTCTCCACTTAAATCACATCAACTTTCAATTAATTTTCCAATTTTAAAAAGACCTTTCCATTTATTTATTTTCTCGGTTTACCGCATCTGTGTAGGTTTGTAGGCTATTACATAGGAGCGGAGTTTACCCAGTACGCACCATGGTAGCGACTGCGGGTTAATCTCAACATAAAAAAATAGAATTTACTTATATTTTATTCTTTCGCTCAAAATAATACTCTTAAACATAGTATGTCTCCACCGTAAGTATTATTTTGTTGCGAAGAAATAAGAATCATATTTTTTTTTTATGTTGAACACTTAATAATTAATTAGGACCACGTCATCAATGTTTAATTTGAACAACCAAATTTTTCATATTGTTACTTAGAGTATAAAATATCCAATCCTCGCTTATTAATTACTCAATGTTAACAAAACTCAAATAGTTGGGAATTACATTCCAAACAAAAAATAAAATAAAATTGAGATTATTATGATTATTATTTATGATTCATTCCTCAAAATTAGGGTTATTTTTTTTAATTTTTATTTTTAATTTTTTAATTAATATAATTATGGTATATAATTTTTTAAAAATTCATTTTTTAGATATAAATGTTAATTATGATTTGTTATACTTGATAACTTTAATTTTGTAATAAATATTTTTAAAATATTAAATTTAATAGTGAAACACAATAGTGAAATATGGACTAGAGAATTTTATTCCCAATATAAAACATTACATCATTGATTATCATCAGAAAATTATAAGCATTACGAAGTATATTTATAAAATATAACTTGTAATAATCTATACGCTTGAATAATAATAATAATAATAATAATAATAATAATAATAATATAACATACATTGATGCTTATAATTTTTAATAGCTTGATGGGAAGAGAGAGAGAGAGAGAGAGAGAGAAAGAGAACCACCGAGAGAGAGGTATGATGGGAAAGCCGAAAAGGACAAGCTGTATCTAGAGAGAGAGAGATAATACATTGTAGATCTGCAGTCTTAAATGTGTGTCTCAATAGCTTGGATTAATTTTTAATTTTTTTCAATATTTCTACTTGTCAAAAAAGTAGAAGGGATGCAAATGGATTGGGATGCATGGTATACAAAACCGTAGTTGATACTCTTGATCTCCAACAAGTACAGTAATCACACCACGAATACACTTGCAATCTATCTTTTTAGTTTGTTCGGCAACTATTGAAAACCGTACTTTGACGAACTTCAAAGCTCTATCTTTGATGGACATGTTCTTGATAAATATTCTTACTGATCTACCTTTCTCGTCCAAAAAAACAACAAACTCAATCATAACATTTATTGGCATGTATATTTATCATGGACATATTTGTAAATAAATGGAGGTGCGCATATTTACTTTGCGAAGGAAATAAAAAATCATCAATGGTATTCCTAAAAAAACATCAATATAGATACTTTCTATTACACTTCAAGATATTCCATAAGTTCATAAAGCGTCTTATCATATCGACGGTGACTAGACCTGTCAAAACGGACAGGCGGGACTGGGCAAGCTACGGGCTCAGAAAGCCCGCCTTTTGATAGGACGGGGGAGTAAGCCCGCCTGGAGTGGCAGGCCTAAATAATAAGGCTCAGCCCACCCTTGTCTAGGCCCACGGGTTGGCAGGCCGGCATGCAGGCTTTCCTCTTTTTTTTTTCCTATACTTTAATATTTTAAAATTTAAACATGAACTAATTGTGATATTATATGATATATAACAACAAGATTAGCAATGGAATATCCAACAAAATTATTTGAATTCTATATTTGAAAAAAAATTCAAATTTGGAGGCAAACTACAAAGTGGTATTTAGTTATTTACCATGAAAAAAATTCCCAACAAATAACACTAACAACTTCTCATGCCACTTCCATGCTAGAACAATTGAATTTTACTTCTACAGTTGACGCGCTGTCGTTTCACACTCAAAAATATATTTATAAACTCCTATGCCCACAGCGAGCGTAGCTAGCCAATGAGTACGGGTCGATCCCACAGAGAGCTGTTGCGATTCTATCTTCGAGTAACCAATCACAAAGGGGGTTTTGGTATCGTCACTAAACTGAATGTAAATCTGCAAAGGAAACTAAAGAAAATATCAAATAATAAAAGGTTCTGGCATTTGAATTAGATATTGGTTAAACATAAAACAACTCGATCATGGGCACACCGATTTTCATACATGATAGGTCATCTAGTTATGGTGACCGGATTCCACTCATGCGTCTCCTCATCCATCCTTTCATTTTAGGTTTAAAAGTGATTCCTCTTCGATTAAACCCCTAACCAGTTACCCACCTCCCGATTCCTCTAAGAGATGTAAGCAAGCAAGCAACAGTGTGCCCTAGACGGACCCAGATCTGTTGTGTTCAACTGATTCCTCTTGTTCCCACAACACCCCATTAATTCCCTTATTACTATATGAACCGACACACAGTCACGATTCGCCAATTCAATTAACATTGGTGTGCCCTCTTTACCTAACGAGTGATCAGCCACATTGGGCATTTCAGACACACACTCACGTGGAACAAGGCACAAGAATTAACGGAAACTAATCATGCATTACTATACCCATTTCGGCCTCACGAGTCCAGATTTATGCTTAATCCAATTTCATCATTCAAACGCCAGAATTAAAGATCTAGCCGAGAAGGCTAGACATAATTAAATCTGCAGAATTTAACGACATAAAAATAAATGAGAACGTACTGAATTAATTAAGAAAAAACTCGACTCCAACGTCGATGAACATAAACATAACCTAAGTCCCGAAGGTTTAAGACCTTTCGGATGGTTTGACTGCCTAAGCAGCGTACTGAAAATAAATTGCAGAAATGTAAAGTGTTTCAGAGTGTCTAAAAACTTTATTTTCCAGAAATTAAACTTGTTTAAATAGTTACATTTCCGAGTAGAGTCTCCCCCATAGGCGGGGGTCTTCTGCTGAAAATCCGGAACGGCGTGCCCTCGCTGACTTTGACTGGATAAGCTTCATCTTCAACAAATCCCTATTTTTTAGGGATTGCTTTTATCTCCTCAGATTTAGCTTTATCTCCTCGTCTGAGCTTATCCTTTTGTTGCAGCACCTTCCAGGAGTCCAGCTTAGCTCCAACTCTCCCGCGGATAATGTAGCTATCTTTCCACCAGCTGTCCTTCAACTGAATCCCGAATTTCACTGGAATGCCCATTCTGCCCTGTGGTCGAGTCTCTGCGAGTACTGTGGGCACGGCATCATCTGTCAGTTCCATCCGTATCTGATATGTCCACTTCACCAACCGAATGTGGGATGGATACTGAGGACGTCCCCTGTGCCACTGATGAACATATGTGCGAGATAATCGTGAATATTTGGGCATAAAATGCCCCTTCCGCCAGACTCGACTCTTGGAATGCCCTTTGACCGCAACCTGGTTCTTTTTGACTCAAAACACACTAAAAAGGACATTTATACACGATAAAATGCCCCTAAAAACACGAAATAAATGGACTTATCACACCTACACACTTTAAGCATGATTAGCCTCAAGCATGGGGTGCAATGCATCCAGAAAAACAAAAGAAAATAAAAGAGAAAAGAAACAGACTCAAGACACAAGCATGCAAACTGTTACTCTGTGTGGGCACATCAGAAATAATCCAAAAAAATTTGCAAATTCCAGCATACCTAAAATAGGTCAAAAATGAGTTTTAGCTAGGTGTTCCTCACAGACTCTCTTCACTCAGTGTATATTCTCATTTCGGATGTAATTCTATACAAATTCGTCCCATAAGTTTGCCAAAGTTCTGTTGTTCACTCTCTAGAAACCATGATGCATTAGTATCAATAGGGCTTTTTAGGCTACAGTTGGGCATTTTAAGTGGGAGGGGTTTTTATTGATTGTACAGACCCCTCCCCAGCTCCTTTCTATTCTCTACCCTCCTGTGCCCTGTTCAGGCACTGAATTTTTCTTATTTTGGGCATTCTAAACACTTATAACTCGGGGGAATTTTATTCAGACTCTTTTTTTTCTTTTTCTTTTTCTTCTCTTTTTTTTTCTTTTTCTAATCATTTTTTTTTATTCTTCCCCCTATCTTTCCTGGCCCTTCATATATATGCCTTCCCAGAAAACAACTCTGCCTTACCCATTTTCTTTGCAGGTTTTATAATGCCCTAGCTAAGTATAAACCATCTCAGAACAAAATCGGCCACGGCATTTCATAGGCTCAAAAGGGGGCGCAAGGGCTGTGTCATTGGTAGGATTTATTTATTTCAGTGGCTCAACAAAACATGGCCTATCTCATCTATATGTGCATCAATAATTCCCAGAATTAAACACAGGACAGAGGCAAATTCTAGAACATCATCAGCACAAAATTATTCACACTCATGAATGAAAGAAAACTGTAAAATTGAAGCATACAGCATATAGGCTCAAGTCTCACAGGGCATGCTAAAACTCGTTCGTCATCCCTATCTTAATTGGGCATGCTGATTTTTCTATAAAGCAATAAAAATTGGATCATAACGTGAAATGCCCACACAGACTCATAGATAAGCATGCTTTGACTCAACTACCTACCCACACACTTTGCAACTTGCAAAGTGTGGACACAGACTCAAACAACAAAACAACAAAGAAAAAAGAACAAATAAAACGAAACAAAAAAAATAAAACCTAATCTAATGGACAGAAAGAACCAGGTCATTTGGTTGCAAGCGTTGGGTAGGAGAACCTAACATGCTTGAAATAGGCTTTCAGGGCTGTTTCTATTCGGGTCAGTTTTTCATTGGTCTGGAATTGGGCATTCTCTATCAACTCAAGTCTTATTGTGATCACTGCGACTGGGTGCTCCCTCTGCGGTGCCTTCCCTGCTGGTGGTTTCTTCGATGCACCTGCAATAGCTAGAAGCATGCTCGAGGGGTCTGCCCACGGCACAAAGAAAACAGGCTTCCCATCCTCATCGTCAACCACATCTTGCATTCTCCTCAGGCAATTAAGATCAAAATACTCACGGGGAAGGGAGGTCAAATCAGTTTCATCCAAATCCAGGAGCCTATGCCTAATAGCAAGTTGGGTGATTAACTGGGCACAAGAAATACGGTGCCTAGGGTGTGTTTTGATTTCTCGAAAATGTGCAATGGCCACAGAACCGAAATTAATTCTGATTTTGTGCACCATGCACCACAAAATGAATAGCTCCTGATTTGTGATTGAATTTGAGCTATCCTTACGGCCGAAAAAGTTATAGGCCAACACCCTATGGCAGAATCTCAAAGCATCATTATTCAAACAGTATCCCTTTGTGGATCCGCTTTGAAAAACGGATCTATCCCCAATATCGACCCATTTTGCATCGACTCCCTCTGCAGAGTCGGGCACTACAGTCACGGCATCGACATACTCCTCCTCCTGGAGGCCCAAGTATGTCACGATGCCCAGTAACATATTCAAATCATCAGCAAAAAGAGAATAACTTCTACCTATCATTTTAAAAGACAAAACCCTAGTGGACGTGGCAGGCTTGTTCACAGCTTTGATTTTCAAGTTTTGGACAAAATCACGAGACAATGATGGAAAAATAACACACTCCATATCTAAAAAGCATTCTCAACCAATTGCAGAAAATAAATCCCGTACCTCCTGCTCTATACCAAGAGCTGCAAGCGTCTCACGGTGGACTCCTTTAGAGTTGATGATGCCCCTGACTGGTGGCGGGCCACTGCTGGGCTTACTCGGTGTGGGGCTCCCCACCCCTTTGCCTCTCTTAGGCACAGGGGCTGAAGTGCCCTCTTCAGCTTTCCTCTTTCGTGAAGAGGCCTCTCCAGCCAGCTTGGCTCCGGATTTCATTCCAACATATTTCCCCACCCTTCGCCTGGGTGAGGAGTCCTCCGAGGGCTCTTCAGAGCCTGCTTGTGTTTGGGAGGGCACACTGGGCTCCTCCTGCTCCTTCTCTTCTTCAGTGTCCCCTTGCTGGGACACCTCTGGCTCGGTTGGCTCTGTTATGGGCTCTCCAACCTTCCTTTTCCCTTTGGCCTTCTCCAGTGCCTGCTTCTTGATGTCAGCGGGTGCCTCTTCTTCTTCAAACAGGGGTACCTTTTCTGGTTGGGGCTCAACCTCAATATCTTCGATTTCAGTTAGGTATTTGTCCAAGTCAGTGTCTCTGTCTCCTTCATCTTCAGCTTCTTCTCTCCCTTCAACTTCCTCTCCTTCTTCTTCGTCTTCCAAGTCATCGATCTCCACCGATGGCACAGGAGTTGGAGCCTTAGCGGGCTTCTTAGCTTTCTTCTTCTCAGCTCCGTTCTTTTGCTTTGGCTCAGGCTCTTCAGTAGCATCTTCTTCTTGCGTGCCCTCAGCAGTCGCCTCAGCATCTTGCTGCTCCGTTTGAGTTGAAGTAGTGGAGCTTTCTTCCGTCGCCTCGACTTCAGGCGTAGGCTCCTGTTCCGGTGGGGTCTCCTTGGGTGGCTTGCTCGAACCGGCTGCTTCAGCTGCAGCCTTTCCCTTAGGTTTCACAGAGGGTTTCTTCACGACCTTCGTTTGAGAGGGCTCTTCAGAGACAGCTGGGGTCTCAAAGTCCAGGCGTGCCTTAGGTCCAGCCTTTGGAGCGACCTTCTTGCCTCTTGTCTTCGCCATTGTTGGATGTTTGAAGGTTTTCAGAAATTAGGGTTGCAGAAGAAAATCGAGAGAGAAGGTTCTGATTTTGCAAAAAGCGAGTGAAAGTGATAGTGGAGATTTTGTGGGGTAAGGCTTTTATATTAAGGGGATTACTATTCATGATTTGACTTGTGACTCTCCAAATTCCTTAGGAGTCTCCTGGATCAGTATGCCCTGTGCTAATGGATAAGCCTTATCCTTGAAAAATCGGAACAAACTTTATCTCTCCAGCGTGCCTCACTTCAGAATCCCTATTTCTAAGGGATTTATTTTATCTTCATCTTTCTCTCTCATTATCTAAACCTGCAGACACCATGCTTATCCAAAACAAGCGTAAAATTGCTCCCTAAACTAGTTTAAATAACTGGAAAATTTATTAAAAATAAATAAAAATGAATTAAGACAAGAAAACACCTGGGTTGCCTCCCAGTAGCGCCCTAGTTATTGTCGTGGGCACGACATCACCCCAGATCAGGCGTAAGTAGGCTCCGCGAGCCAGATTACTGTGATATCTTCATCAGAATGCCCCAGGTAAGCTTTCACACGGTGGCCATTCACTTTGAAGCACCCTCCAGTATCGGGGTTTATCAGCTCAATTGCCCCATTCGGGCATTCTGCATATACTTCGAACGGACCAACCCACTTGGTCCTCAGTCCTCCTCCCATAATCTTGAACCTTGAATGGTACAAAAGTACTTTCTGTCCTAGGCTAAATCTCTTCCTTCGAATCACTTGATCATGGAGCCTTTTCATTTTTTCCTTGTACAACACCGAATTATCATAGGCCTCCATTCTCATTTCTTCCAACTCTTGAATTTGAAATTTCCTGAAATGCCGAGCGGCGTCATGGTCCATATTCAGCTTCTGAAGTGCCCATCGTGCCTTGTGTTCTAACTCGACTGGCAGATGACAACACTTCCCAAATAACATCCTGTATGGGGACATCCCAATTGGAGTCTTGAATGCAGTTCGGTATGCCCACAGGGCATCTTCCAGATGAGTACTCCAATCTTTTCGGTTTGGACCTACAACCTTTCCAAGAATTGCTTTAATTTCTCGATTTGAGACTTCAGCTTGGCCATTTCCTTGGGGATGGTAAGGTGTGGTGACCCTATGGTGAACCCCATACTTCTTCAACAATCTCTCCAGTGTTTGGTTGCAAAAATGGGTCCCTTGATCACTGATGATGGACCTGGGCACACCAAACCGACTGAAAATGTGGGATTTCAGAAATGCGGCTACTACTCTTGCATCATTTGTAGGAGTAGCCTTTGCTTCTACCCATTTTGACACGTAATCAACTGCCAGGATAATGTATTGGTTCCCCCTCGAATTTGGAAAGGGTCTCATGAAATCCATTCCCCAAATGTCAAAAATCTCCACTGGCATGATTGGTGTCATGGGCATTTCATTTCGTCTTGTGATGTTCCCTACCCTCTGGCATTGGTCACACCTTCTGCAGACGTTGTGGGCATCCTTGAATATTGTGGGCCAAAAGAACCCACAATCCAAAATTCTTCTCACCGTTCGGTTTGGTCCGAAATGCCCTCCGCAAGCATAATTGTGACAATGCTTTAGAATTTCATCTATCTCCTCATCAGGGACACATCTTCTAATGATTTGATCAGCGCATCTCCTCCATAGAATAGGGCAATCCCATGCATAGAACCTGCTCTCATACCTTAGTTTATTTTTCTGGTACCTTGAGTATCCAATAGGCATCTCTCCAGACTCAAGGTAGTTCACTATATCCGCATACCAGGGTGCTGGAATGCCCCTTGCTGAATACAAATGCTCATCAGGAAAATGATCGGCAATGGGCATTTCGTCGCCTTTCTCATTCAGCACCCGGCTTAGATGGTCAGCTACCAGGTTCTGTGCCCTACTCTTATCTTTAATCTCGACATCGAACTCTTGTAAAAGTAAGATCCACCTAATCAGTCTTGGCTTCGTCTCCTTCTTGGTCATCAAATGCCTCAGGGCACCATGATCCGTATAGACAATGCTCTTCGCTCCCAAGAGATAAGATCGAAACTTCTCAAATGCAAACACTACTGCCAATAGCTCCTTTTCAATAGTGGTGTAATTACACTGTGCCCTATTCAGAGTCTTGGAGGCATAGTAAATTACATGGCTTTCTTTTCCTCTTTTCTGACCTAGTACAGCGCCCACAGCATAGCCACTGGCGTCACACATAATCTCAAATGGCATTCCCCAATCTGGTGGTTGAATGACTGGTGCCGTGACCAGTTGCTTCTTCAAAACATTGAATGCCTTCTTACACCCTTCATCAAATTCAAATGGAACATCTTGCTGTAATAAGTGAGTAATAGGTTGGGCAATTTTTGCAAAATCCTTGATGAATCTCCTGTAAAATCCAGCGTGCCCCAAGTATCCTCTCACTTGCTTTAATGAAGTGGGGTATGGTAATTTCTCGATTATATCCACCTTGGCTTTATCGACCTCAATGCCCCTCTCGGAAATCACATGTCCTAGTACAATGCCCTCTCTGACCATGAAATGACATTTTTCATAGTTCAACACTAGGCATTTGTCCACACAACGCTGCAACACCTTCTCCAGATTATCTAAACACCGATCAAAACAGCTCCCATATACTGTGAAGTCATCCATGAATACTTCAATGTAGTTCTCGAGCAAATCAGAGAATATGCTCATCATACACCGCTGAAATGTGCCAGGAGCATTGCAGAGGCCAAAGGGCATTCTGCGATAGGCAAACGTGCCGAATGGACACGTGAATGTTGTTTTCTCCTGGTCCTCTTGACTTACTGCAATCTGCATGTATCCTGAATATCCATCCAAGAAACAAAAGAACTTGTTTCCTGCTAATCTCTCCAACATCTGTTCAATGAACGAAAGTGGGAAATGATCCTTCCGTGTGACCGTGTTCAGCTTCCGGTAGTCGATGCAAACTCTCCAGCCGGTTTGCAGTCGTGTGGGCACAAGCTCTCCTTTCTCATTTTTCACAACTTGAATGCCCGACTTCTTGGGCACGACATGGATTGGACTGACCCACTTGCTATCTGAAATTGGGTATATAATGCCCTGGTCCAGAAGCTTAATTATCTCTTTTAGCACCACATCCTTCATCACTAGATTGAGCTTTCTTTGTGGATCACGAACGGGTTTTGCATCATCTTCCAACAAAATTTTGTGCATGCAAACCGCTGGGCTAATGCCCTTTATATCTGCCAATGTCCATCCGAGTGCCTCCTTGTACAGTCTCAACAATCTCAAAAGGCGGTCCTCATCAGCTTGATTCAACCCCGCACTTATGATTACAGGGAGAGTATCATTATTCCCTAAATAGGCATATTTCAGATGCCTTGGTAATGCCTTCAACTCCAGCTTGGGCGCTTTGATAATAGAAGGCATCAGCTTATCATCATTTCTCCGAATGGGCACACCGTAGTCCACACATCCGTGTGGCATCTCTTCCAATGAATACAGCATCATAATTCCATCCCTTATATCCTCATCCTCGTCCAGGGCATCATGGTCATTCAATCCATCCCACAATGCTCATTCCAGCAGTTCTCTATTTCTCATCATGGATAAAGTAGAACAGCTCGGGTAATGAAATGTGTTCACAAAATTACAATTTTCTGTATCCGGGGGATGTTTCATGGCTTCAAAGATGTTGAACGTCACCTTCTCCCCATCAAACTCACACGTCAGTGTGCCCTTGTCCACATCAATTTTGGTTCGAGCTGTCTTCATGAAAGGCCTTCCCAGCAACAAAACTGAAGATTTTGAAGTCGCTGTGCCCATGTCAAACACATAAAAATCTGCTGGGAAAATAAGCTCGTCCACCTTGACAAACACATCTTCAATGAGGCCTTCTGGATATACATTGGACCTGTCAGCTAGTTAAATGACCACACGGGTCTCCTTCAAAGGTCCAATCTTCAATTCTTTAAACACCGACAGGGGCATTACATTGATCGACGCCCCCAAATACAGCATGGCCTTTTCAACTTTTCTGTCTCCAATAATGCAAGGGATCATGAACATCCCTGGATCATCACACTTCTTGGGTAACTTCTTTTGTATCACAACCGATACATTCTCTCCAACTAGGAACCTTGCATCGTCATTGAATTGCACCTTTCTGGTACAAAGTTCCTTTAGAAACCGGGCATACCGTGGCACTTGTTTGATTACCTCGATCAGTGGAATGTTGATTTCCACTTTGCTGAATACTTTTAGCATCTCCCTGGTTTCTTCTTCTTTTCTATTCTATACCAATCTCCCTGGAAAGGGAGGTTTCCGTCTTTCTGGAGTGGGCATCTTGGCAGATTGCTTCACTTCCGGGATGGGCACAGCATCAGTCTGCTCAGTCTCTTGTGCCTCATCCTCTGTGGGAATTTTTTCCACTTCTTCCGCCAAGGGCACATCGTCCTTCTCTTCTCTCGGCCTGACCATCTCCGGAAGCTCTTTTCCACTCCTCAATGCTACTGCATTCACTTGTTCTCTTGGATTTTCGACCTGGAAAGGCAGCTTCCCATTTGTCTCCTCCATCTTGTGCATGGCTTGAGCCAATTGATTGATCTGCTTGCTCATGTGCGAGAGACCAGCTCGAGTCTCTTGCTTAAACTTCTCATTCTCCTCAGCCATAGCAAACACAAGATCTTCCAGCCTACTTGGCTTCCTTTTCTCTTCGGGTGGTGGCAATGGGCGTCCAGGATGCCCATCCTCCGGTCTTCTCCATCTAAAATTTTCATGGTCTCTCCAGTCCGGATTATAAGTCTGGGAATGAGGATCATATCTTCTGGAATGCCCATTCTGGCCACCTATAACATTCACTTCTTCCATTTCATCTTGTAGAGTAGGGCATTCATCCGTGAAGTGAGATATGCTTTTGCATACCCCACAAGGTCTAGGCTTCCTCGCCATGCTTGCACCGGACAAGATTTTCTCGATCTTGTCGCACAATCTATCAATTCTGCTATCCTGGTCCGGTGCCCTCTCTGTTTCACTTACAACCCGAATGCCCTCTCCACCGAAGTCTCGGTTGTCTTCAGCCATTTCCGTGAGGATTCTGAATGCTTCAATAGGCTGTTTGTTCAAAATGGATCCTTCACACGAGGCATTCACGATCGTTCTCTCATGTGGTCTCAATCCTCCGATGAAATACTGAATCAAGTCATGTTCAGTAATTTGGTGTTGTGGGCATTTCACCAACATCGCCTGGAATCTTCCCCAGTAGTCATAGAAACTTTCGTTAGTTCCCATCTTCAAGCTCCCTATCCTTCTTCTCATTTCTTGCACTCTGGATGCTGGGAAATATTTCTCCAAAAACTTCTGTTGGAGTTGTCTCCATGTGGTCACAGCGCCAGTGGGTAATGTGTACAGCCAGTCCCGTGCCCCATCTTGAAGAGTGAAAGGGAACGAAACCAACCGCACATACTCTTCTCATCCATGGTCGGATGGTTGAGTTTGGCAAACCATCTCAAAATCTTGCAAATGCCTTTGTGGATCCTCTCCAGGCATTCCGTGGAACTTCGGCAAGATCTGGATAAAGTTTGCGTGAATATCCCAGTTCTGAGTCACAGCTGGGAGTGTAATGCCCATTGGGCGCAGATTCATGTTGGTCGGGAAGACCAACTGCCTTAAAGTCCTGTTATCATCCGCATTGCCATTCGCGGCATTTCCATTTATGGCCATGTTGATGTTGTGGCCGTTCTCAAACTGTTCTTCCTCCTCGCGCCCTTCGTCTTCTTGATCTTCTTGATCTTCTTGATCTTCTGGTGGTGGTGTGGGCTCACGAGGTCTATTTGCTGCTTGGCGTGCCCTCTTCACTGCTGCCCTATTTTTCCTTGAAGTCTTCTCTATCATCGTACAATAGAGTTTCCTCTGAAGAGCCCCTGGGCATCAACTTCCAGGCTCACCAATTGTGGAAGATAAAATCACTAGAAACCAGCTCCCCGGCAACGGCGCCAATTTTGACGCGCTGTCATTTCGCGCTCAAAAATATATTTATAAACTCCTATGCCCACAGCGAGCGTAGCTAGCCAATGAGTACGGTTCGATCCCACAGAGAGCTGTTGCGATTCTATCTTCGAGTAACCAATCACAAAGGGGGTTTTGGTATCGTTACAAAACTGAATGTAAATCTGCAAAGGAAACTAAAGAAAATATCAAATAACAAAAGGTTCTGGCATTTGAATTAGATCTTGGTTAAACATAAAACAACTCGATCATGGGCACACCGATTTTCATACATGATAGGTCATCTAGTTATGGTGACCGGATTCCTCTCATGCGTCTCCTCATCCATCCTTTCATTTTAGGTTTAAAAGTGATTCATCTTCGATTAAACCCCTAACCAGTTACCCACCTCCCGATTCCTCTAAGAGATGTAAGCAAGCAAGCAGCAGTGTGCCCTAGACGGATTCAGATCTGTTGTGTTCAACTGATTCATCTTGTGCCCACAACACCCCATTAATTCCCTTATTACTATATGAACCGACACACAGTCACGATTCGCCAATTCAATTAACATTGGTGTGCCCTCTTTACCTAACGAGTGATCAGCCACATTGGGCATTTCAGACACACACTCATGTGGAACAAGGCATAAGAATTAACGGAAACTAATCATGCATTACTATACCCATTTCGGCCTCACGAGTCCAGATTTATGCTTAATCCAATTTCATCATTCAAACGCCAGAATTAAAGATCTAGCCGAGAAGGCTAGACATAATTAAATCTGCAGAATTTAAAGACATAAAAATAAATGAGAACGTACTGAATTAATTAAGCAAAAACTCGACTCCAACGTCGATGAACATAAACATAACCTAAGTCCCGAAGGTTTCGGATTGTTTGGCTGCCTAAGCAGCGTACGAAAAATAAATTGCAGAAATGTAAAGTATTTCAGAGTGTCTAAAAACTTTCTTTTCCAGAAATTAAACTTGTTTAAATAGTTACATTTCCGAGTAGAGTCTCCCCCACAGGCGGGGGTCTTCTCCTGAAAATCCGGAACGGTGTGCCCTCGCTGACTTTGACTGGATAAGCTTCATCTTCAACAAATCCCTATTTTTTAGGGATTGCTCTTATCTCCTCAGATTTAGCTTTATCTCCTTGTCTGAGCTTATCCTTTTGTTGCAGCACCTTCCAAGAGTCCAGCTTAGCTCCAACTCTCCCGCGGATAATGTAGCTATCTTTCCACCAGCTGTCCTTCAACTGAATCCCGAATTTCACTGGAATGCCCATTCTGCCCTGTGGTCGAGTCTGTGCGAGTACTGTGGGCACGGCATCATCTGTCAGTTCCATCCGTATCTGATATGCCCACTTCACCGACCGAATGTGGGATGGATACTGAGGACGTCCCCTGTGCCACTGATGAATATATGTGCGAGATAATCGTGAATATTTGGGCATAAAATGCCCCTTCCGCCAGACTCGACTCTTGGAATGCCCTTTGACCACAACCTGGTTCTTTTCGACTCAAAACACACTAAAAAGGACATTTATACACGATAAAATGCCCCTAAAACACGAAATAAATGGACTTATCAACAGTATTAATTTATAATTCAATATAAAACTGGAAAACTAAGAAAACAACTGCATAGGGATTGATTTCATGATAAATGAGGAAGATTTATTGGCTCCTTGCTGCGAGAAGAGCTATCGCGAACAGGCGAGAAGATGGCAATGACGACAAACAGCGAGAGAAACTGGGCTTCTAAATTAAGAACATACCTTAAAATAACTAGAAGAGAAAGATGGCATTGGTGAGGAAAAGGGATCGGGGCAGCGGCGCTGAGTTCAAGAAAATGGTAACGACAGCGAGCCGCGGTGAGAGAAACATGAGAGGCGAGATGAAGAGAAATTAATGTAGAAGAGAAGAGGGGAAGGCGCAATCTTAACAATTAGGTTAACAAGTTTCTTGTGAATTTATGATTTGGGGGTATTATCCATTATATATATATATATATAGGGGAAGGATCAAATAGGAACCAATTCTCCCTGAAGGAACCTAGGAACCAATCTTAGCCTTAGATTTGATTAGATCTAATGACCATAATTTAGTCAAAGTTTTAGTCAAAGTAAGGTGGCAAACTTGTAATATCTGAGAACTTAATGAAAGCGGGGTTATTTTCGTAATTTAGAAATTCTGTTATGTTTTTTCGGATTTTGGGCATAATTCCCGAAATTAAATAGACAACACTTTAAAACTGTTGTCTTTTATGGCGTTATATTAATATGCTAACATGAAAGATGTATATTGCTAACATCAACAAATTTTGTTGCTATCATGAGATTGACTCATATTGCTATCTTGACGAGATCATAATATTGAATTGACACGTATTAAACACCACACATATAACATTGGACCACATTTAAAATAATATTGTGTAATGTGTAATATCATTCATATATACAGCATATTGCAAATATGTTAGAGAATATACACACTGCTAATATGTGACTATTAATTTGCTAATATGTTAGTAACACATTGCTAATATGTGAATAATGATATGCTAGCATGACTTAAATTCTCAAATATTACAAGTTTTCAAAATAATATTAAGCATTGATAAAGTTATAATTGTTTATGAACTTAACTATATATAGCTCATACTTTAACTATTTTCTCATGAAAGGCAAAGCAACTTAAAATTCAAAGTCGTGCATAAAAAATTTCATGTTAGCAACATAAACATAAGATATGAGCAATATTGTGATATCATATTAGCAAATATCTGACAGTTACGAGTTGAATATACGTGAAAAATAGTTTTTTATATTTTTCATCAATTTTTGCTCAAATAAACATATGCATTATGGATCTTAAATGAAAGAGCATGAAAAAAATTTTAATTTGATATATTTTTTGCGTAAATTGGATAAAAAACGAATAAGTTATGATTATTTAAAGTTTTTAGAAATTTTTTAAAAGATGATGTCATCACTTTATTAAAAAATTCTGGAATTACCCCTTATAATTCGAATTTTACATATTTACAACTATGCCACCGCTTTTTTATCCGCCATGTCATCAAAATCCTTGAATTTGATTGGTTCCTAGGTTCCTCAAGGAGGGTTGGTTCCTATTTGAATCCACCCCTATATATATATATATATATATATATATATATATATATATATATGGGCCTAAAGGGCTAACCACCACGTCGCGGGCTTACCAGCTTAGGTCCGCCAGAAAAACGGGCTTCAAAACTAGAGTTTTACCTACCTAAAAATGGCAGGGGTAGGTCGGCCCAGTGGGCTCAGCCCGTTTTGACAGGTCTAACGGAGCGCCACAACATAAATTTCTCCATCAATCAGGATGTAGCAACCTGATTTTTTTTAAATAAAATTTGCTACATTTTCTTTTTCAAAAGTAATTTTTATAATGCATGATATATTATATTGTTACGTTCCTATAAGTCGCGCCTACAATGTTTATTTATTTATTTATTTATTATTATTATTATTATTATTATTATTATTATTATTATTATTATTATTATTATGTTGATATTTGGATTTTGATATTTATCTTTCAAAACTAAAACCTTTGAATTAAAGGTGATCCATTTTCAAGACCCAAATATTAACTTCAACCCAATGTTTAATTTTATTTCGAGCCCAAAAATATATACACTAGCCCAATATCTTTCGGCCCAAGATAGGTTGTCTTCCTCCTTGTGAATACAGCAACCATGAACGGATTCTTTCCTCTTCCAACAATTATTTTACCGTTCTGAATTCAGTTCTTCACTATCTTCATTATTTCCACATTTATTTTGAGACTATATTTAAAACACAGTGTCTGCATCAATAATCCATCTTACTATTTCTCGCCCTTTTCAAATTCTAACTTTATTATCCTCCATTAAAAATCGGCCTTTCAACTCCATTTCAGACAGTATAAAATGGGATCTCAGATTTCATTTGTAACACACCAAAAAAAAAATCTAAATCATTTTCTAAAAGCATTTCGATAGCTAATGTTTCTCCATTTTCTCAGAGGTATATGCGTGTGTGTGTGTATCTATTTCTTACGAGTTTTTGCATTTCATTGGGAGATTCAAGGGAGGCGGGAGGTGATACAAACGGCGACGGCGGCTGTGGTTGTTCTGCGGTGGCGTCGGCGGCGGTGCGGGGGTGAGAGAGGGAGATAGAAGGAGAATGGGAAGATGGGTTAGCCGCAGTGGTTCTCTAGTTTGCTGAGGTTGTTTTCGGGAAAAAGAGAAGTGATAATTTAACTATTTGAATTTGTTGGGGAGAGAGATAAATGTTCTTTTGTTCTGTTATTGGGTGGCTGAGAGTTAGGGGAGAAAGGGGTTAATTGGTGGATCAAAGTGGGATTTTTAAGTTGGGCTAATATTAATTATTATTTAGTTGGGCTAGGTTGGTTTTTAAATGGGTTGGGAGGTTTGTATGAAGTTGGGCTAGGTTGTTAAGTTAGATGGGTTGAGAGTGGGAATTTATGGTGAAATACATTCATACATTATTTATTAATTATATTTAATTATCTATTTTATCTATTTAATTAATTATGTTTATGATTAGTATTTATATTAATAGGCGGCGCGTGGACTTAATTAAACACTCTATTATTTTCCAAAGTCAAAGTTCAAGTCAGGGTTAAGGTGGAGAATACGAAGTGACGCACATTATTATTTATCCTTGTTATACTTTTATGCAGGTTCACAATTATTAACCTATGAGTTACTAGAATTATTATTGGCTGACGAGCTGCATATGTCCCGATATGTTATTAGTCGTGGGCTACCTATATTATAATTTGTTATAATTTTATAACTTGGATAAATATGTTCACCACCGAGTCAATAGCACACACCCCAAAAGCTATTATTTATTTCATGTTGATGATTTACTCGGGCAGTGTGTGTAGTGACGTGTGATGATGGTCCATTAAAGAGCTTTTATTATTTATTTTTCATTGTAATGATAAATATAATAAAAGTGACGTCCCTTCTTTAATAGTTTTTATTATTTCATTTTTATAAAATTTGGGGCGTGACACATGATACAATAGATAGTGCTTGTATGATATGCTTAGTGCATAATAGACTTTCTCTACATATGTATGTCAATATATATGTACATATATTTAGTAAAGTCTCTATAATTCTATTATTATTTATATGATACCGGATAATTACTTATTTATACTTCTTCCGAGTAAAAAATGAGAATATAGAATATATTTTTAACGATTCGTCGGATCATATATTAGATATAGTTAACGGATAATCTGATAAGAGACAGTTTCTTAGAATTGAATATGATAAGTTCCATCTACGTATCTATACATGTATTAAAGCAAAATTATAAGGGCAAGATCATCTTAAAAAAATTCAATCAAAGATTGAGTTAAATATTTTGGTTGAAAATTTTTGAAAAAATTATCTTTGTTAACTTTTCTCGGTCAATATTTTGCATAAGTGGGATCTAACGCATCCTCAAAAGTTGATGAATTTAGTTTCTTAAATCTTTCCCAGCCATTTCCATATGCTCAGTTTGATTTGTTGAATGAGTTTTTGAATTTGTCCAGACTGTCTTTTCACTTGTTCGGTAAGTTAGTTGACAATAACATCTCCATCCATCCCTGGATTAGAATTCTCTTCTCGATATGCTTTCTCTCCACTACCACCCGGGAAGCATCCTATGTTGATCTAGAAATAGATTGATGAAGCTCAATGTGATCTCCTGAATGAACATGCTCATGAACATTTTCTGAAGTCTCTCTTATCTTTAATCTGAAACCATTATCTAACATTGCTTTGTTAAACTAGCCATGATATCGATGAGGTGCTTGATTTAGGCCATAAAGAGATTTGACAAGTTTGATTTTATTCTCTTGACCAGGTAAAATAAAAATTTCAGGTTATCTATATAAACTTCCTCCTCAAAATCACCATTTAAAAATGTTGTTTTACGTTCATTTAATGGACAACTAAATTATAAATTGAAGCAATGGATATCAAAACACGAATTGAGGACATTCTTGCTATTGGAGCAAAAGTGTCAAAGTAAGCAATATTATGATGTTGTTTATAACCCTTAGCCAGCAGTTGTGCTTTGTGTTTGTTTATTTAACCATCATCATTCAATTTTCTTTTGAAAATCTATAAGTTTATATTATTTTAAGTGTAAATGGCTTCAACTAGTCATATTTGAGATAACAAATTCTTTTTTAGCCCACTTTTATAGCTCATTCTTTTTTATTTAATTTTTTCCTCAATCTCTCAAATGCCCTTACTAAATATGGGCCCAGTCAACATATTCATTTTGACTCCTTTATTTCAAATTTGAAAATAATAAAACTCACGAAAAGGTTGGTCAAAACTGTCGATCCCCTTTGCTATTCTCACGAAGTAGTTTTCTCACGAAAGTAAGCAATTCTTTTCTCCAAAAATTTTTCCTCACGGATTGAAGAAACTCTCAAATTTTTTTCTCACGAAACTCTCTCCAAAATTCCCCAACACATAGTCACGAAAGGCTCAGTTTTTCCTCACGAAAAAATCTCAATTTCCTCATGAAAAAATTGCTTACTCATGGATAATCTTGACGCATCAATTGCTAATTACCAGCGTGTTAGAATCCTAAATTCATATTTTGCGTTATTTTGATTATATTGGCATAATTCAAATTGTTTCCGACTCAAACTACGGAAGGCCACGAGCAGTATAATAGTTTATGGCATTTATGTTGTGTTGTTTTGTTAATTAACACTTGGAATAAGTTTTATTGTCAGAAATTTATCATCATGATTGTAAATTTGTCATCTGGATTGTGTTATTTTATTGTCTTGATGAAATTTGTAGCATGGATATCGTGATAATATTGCCATAAGAATAGATATCATGAGTATATACACTCATGAAAACTCATGTTGTGACAAAATTTTATCACGAGAAGTTACTTCGTGAGTATATTTACTCATGAAAATTATGTTTAAAAAAATAAATTTTTGATAATTTGTCGTGCTTGCATTATTGTCTCGAGAACAGATATCGTATACTCACGAAAATGACTCTCGTGACAAATATTTATCACAAGAAGACACTTTCGTGAGTATATTTACTCACGAAAATTATGCTCACGAAAATAAATTTTTAATAATCTATCGTTCTTGCGTTTTTTATGTGATAATTAATTCTTCTCCTCAATCTTTGAGAAATTTCCAGCATGTATGTATCTATAGCATGATTAATTAGTTTAATTTAATTATATTTGTTTATATTTATTTTATATTTTCATTAATAATTTATAATTTTTTATTTATTGTTTAAAAAATTGCGTTCTTGGGTGTGGAGAAGAAAGATTTTACAAAACATCACGTGCGGAATCAATTTATATTGGAAGGAAAACATGTATGTAAATAAATAAGTATTACAGGTGATCAATAGCGGGACCGAATTAATAGAACATTTTAGGAGAGGTTGGTGTTTTGGCCATTTGATGGATTTTGTGGGTGGAAACAGTTGTACCAATGCTTTACACGCATTTTTGAGTAGGGAGGTGATCATTGATGGTGCACGAGAGCACGACATTTGGTTTTGTATTGGAGAAACCAACATTAGATTTTCCATGGATTTGCATTAGTGACTGGACTGCAGTTTGGGGAATCCGATTTTGATCCGTCTTCATCATATGAGATTCCTAAGACCTTATTTTATTATCGTGCATTGTTGAAGACACCTTTGAGTGTGAAGGACCTACTTGAGAGGTTTAAGACGTATTTCCTAAGAGATGACGTTATAGATTATGCGATAGCTGCCAATGTGTTTTTCCTGCACAACATGATATTTGGATATGACCAGACACACATGATAGATTACGGGGTATGGATCTTAGTTAAGGATCAGGATCAATGGAACTCATTTTCATGGGGCACTTATGCATTCAGTCTTTTGGAGCATTATATGAGTTTGGTACCATCTACAGAGGTAGAATTGACAAGAAAATTTAAGAAGACAGAGAAAAAACAAAGAATGTCTTATCATTTCTATGGGCCGGTGTGGGCTTTGCTAGTATTATTTTAATTTTGTTATTATTATAAATTTAATCTTATTTAATCAAATATAATTTAATCAATATTTTATTTTATAGGTATGGGCATATGAGGCTATACCTCGAGTTGGTGTACGTTGTGCACAAGTTTCATAAGCATGTGCATTGCTCAGGTGTTTGAACTGGACTTTTAAGGCAAAGATTGCACGTTTGGGTTTATTGTTTTCTGAGGAGGTAAGCATTTGTTTTAAAGAATATATGTTTTATTGATTATCTATGTATTTCTAATCAATATTTATCATTTGCATCAATTATGTTTCATATATTTAGAGTCGAGTGAGCATGAGGTGGCCACGTCATATTATAGAAGTGTCTTGCTCGGTGATTGTATGTGCGTGACATATGAGGCACAACGTAATAAGGGGGTAAAGCCCATTTATCAAGATCTGGCTAGAGCCCATCAGTCGACAGCTCCCTCTCCTCCGAGAGCTCCCTCTCAGTCTAGGAGATCTAGCGGTTGCATTCATTGTACTTGTGCAGATAGGGTGCAGTTGAGATTTAGCTGGTAGATGACACGCGCGCCCTAGAGACAAGCGTACTAAACTTTCTACCTCCACATCGAGTACTAATATGTATCATCAATGTTGCAAACATGTTGTGCGGATGTGAGATGTGGTGCATCAAATAGGTATAAAGATGCTCCGTATTATTCAGGAGCGTGAGAGGGCACACAGACAGTATGAGGAGGAACGTGAGAGGGCACACATATTGTATGATGAGTAGCGTGGTAGAGCGTGCATGAAGGAAAATGAAGACATACTACAGAGATTGAAAGATTTTGTTAAGGGCATTGTTAAGAAGTTTGTCCTAAGATCTCGTAGTAGGAGTCGCAATCAGAGTAGACATCTTGCTCTTGCACCGATCGATAACACTCCAACATCACCACCTCATACAGTACATGATCATGAGGTGAGTATGTTTGTGTTCAAATATAATTTTTAGACAATACTAAATATTTTTTTATACAGGTCGAGGTAGAACGTGTTAAGACAGCACGTGTCGAGGAAGGAGAGACTAATTGGGATGATTAGTTCCATAGTGAACACTGGAATTTAGGATCGGTGACGAGTTCAGTGAGGCTGAGCTCAACAACAAGGCCGAGTTCTGCAAGGCCGAGCACAACAGTAGAGATAGTAGCAGAGACCGGGCCCACTCATGGTATTCCTAGTCGATCGTCTCGAGGTACAAAAACTTCCAAAAAGAGGCAACTGACAACATTTCTAAAATGTGTTCCAGAGGCAAAGGTAAAAGTAAATAACATTGACCTTGAGTTGCAAAAGAACTTCAAGGACCTACATGACCCAAACAAAGACACAACCTCAACCTACATTGATTTGATATTGTATACCCTTCAGAGGAGGTTGATAAAGGGGCGTGCCATGACACAGGTGGTGGATTCATCAAATACAGTCATCTTGCAATCATCATTTTTTTAAGTTTTTAATTTTCATTTTAATTCAATAAGTTAATATTATTTTATTATTTTGATAGATAAGTAAATATTATTTTCGATTATTATATGTCTTACAGTATATATTGGGCAATGAGTATAGATGATGTCACCCAGATAATGAGAAATTTGAGAAGACATATCCTTATTATGACTACATATCTTAGGAGTCGGATCAGGAGTTGGTAGATATCGTCCGGGGAGAATAACATTTCATACCGGGACTGTTGCGATATTGTGACTATTGGGAAAGACTATCATATGCCACTTTCCCATAGCAACTATCAAATCTTTCTTCTCCAAGAAAGTCTTTCCCACTGCTAATGCTGTAGTGCATCAATATCTGATGGGAATGGATCATCTTGTACCACTGCTATGTTGGGATTGTATACTAAAAGCGTGCATTTTATGTATATAATTATTTCCGTTAATTATGAATGAGAATAACATTCACATATTTTGCATTTATTTTATATAATAAATAATGCAAATTGTCATATACTTAATATTGAAGATAATATGATGTGTGGAATGCACACAGAAGATCATAGTATTGGTTCCTTATAAAGTATGAGAAGAGTTCACAACCTAGATGGAGTTAGATGAACCATCGGTATAGTTGTAGTGTGATTTGGAATTAGTCTATCTTGGCTATGGAATCATATTAGTGCACTTTTATAGTGTATTGAACTGGATCGCAGCGAGATAATTCTTATGGTCTGATAGCACATAAGAATATAAATCTCAGATACTTATAATTCTTAATCCTTATATAATAGTAGACATGTATATTTTAATGTACATTACTTTTACCTATCAATGTAATATACCCGATAGATTGGGTAGTGGCATTTCTATATATGATGGGTTACTATTCATATAAGAAAACTGTGTCTCGGTACGCCGAGTTGATGATATCCCCTGATAAGCTTAAAAAGGATTATCATGTTAAATCTTGCAAGTGAATTTTTAATCCAACATGATAATAAAGGTTGAGTAGTACAACTCATGGATACGCAATTAATTAAATTGAGTTGTCAGTATACTTGATTTAATTAATGGGCATTCAATATCTTAAACATAGGGAATTAATTGAGTCGAATGAGACATATGCGTAATTATGAAATTAGGGCAGTAGTACAATATTTATTCTTTAGTGGACTGAATTAATATTAATGAGCTTAAGTTATATTCGGGCCGGACATGGAGAACTTAAGGCACGTTGGAGGCCCAACCTTAATTCTCTTTCTAGATCCCTATTATAGCTTTATATATACCTTATGAAGGGTGACAAAAAACCCTAGCACACCATACATAATTTTTGAAAATTAAGCCTCTCCAAAAGCTGGAAATTTTCATCCATTATGGGTTCGAGTTCTTCATCTCCAAGCTTCTACAAAGTCTAGAAGATCGCCACCCACACGATGTCTAGATCGAGGTTGGAATATACAACATAAGATCGTGGAGTGGATAACATGAAGAATGAAGGAGCTGCAGATTTTATATCTACATCTTCTCAATTGTGTCTCTCCAATTGGAAGGTAATCCGATAATCTCAGTTTTCGGCGCATGAGATTTAGATTCAGTTTAAGCATGCAATGGCATGTGGGATTGTTTTGATCAAAATAATTTTATTCAAATAACACACATCTAAAAGATCCTGGCTTGCTCTAATATGCTAGTGCATCGTCAACATGGGCCACAAGAATCGACCAATATCCGATGGGAGGAAACTCTACATTCGGAGCTTCAACATCATGAGCAACATCCTTGGATGAGAAGTTATGAGGCCCACCATGCTGGAGAATATTCGCAAATTCATCGAGATGCCCTGGCTCGTGAATCCATTCACAAAATTCAGCAATTTAATTACGTCAAACTTCACTCTCATAGTTCTCATCATCATCATTATCATAAGACAGGTCATCAAAATTATCATCTCCAATTGGGTTGTCGTTATTATTATTTGACGAAATTACTATTGGAGTTGCTAAATTGATTTTTCGATAATGTATATAACGGGCTCATCATGCTCCTGAACTAAACGAGCTAAATCGACATCAGTTTTTAGGAGTCCTTTCAGTGTCCTCCCTGACAATGACCTCGTTAAATAACTCAATGTATATCTTACACTTGTTGAAAATGTTACCATAAAAACGTTAATCTCGTCTATCAATTTATCACGAGAGAACACATCAAATGGAAGGTGCACAAGTTGATCTTCACCATCCACATACTCAGATCTCTCCAATCTACCACTATGTCGGACAACAATACATTAACAAGCCATTTGCAAATCAACAATAAATAGTAATCAAAGTAATTAATTGATTAAATAAATAATATCATGAGAATATTGTCACAGAAGTATATAATTCGTGATAATATTGTCACGGTTCAAGTGATTTCGTGATAATATTGTCATAAATTCTAGTCTTTCGTGACAATATTTGAGAATAATTTTATATTCAATATTGTCATGGAAAGCATATAATTCATGATAATGTATTATCACGAAAGAATTCTATTCACGAAATCACTTGAACTGTGATAATATTGTCACGAAAATGCAGAATATCCAAAAATTATACGTTTATGCTAATCTTCACTAAACATTCAAATCTACAAATTCATGTTAATTTACTACACAATATCCAAATCTACAACCATTTATGCATACGTATTCTTTAAAAATTACAAAAATAAAGATCTTAGAACTTCAATTGCTATTAACACAAATATTATGAAATTAACATAAATTACGGATAAATTGCTTAAAATTTTAAAATGACATTAAACCCAACAAATTCGAACAACTTCACAGTGAGAAAAATCAAAAAACTCACCTTGAATTTCTTGAGGATATGTTGTTGTTTCTCCAACCAAATTGCAAAGCTCACCGATAAATTTTCCATCTTCAAAATGGCGTAGGTTTTTTTTTTTTTGTTTAACATATGTATTCAATAGATTTTAATGCAAGCAACCACAACCCAACTATCAATTTTAATATTCCATGTTTGAAGACACCAACCACCCCACCCCCACCCGGTCCCCCATGTTTGAAGAATTTTAATCTACCATATTTTCTCTTTATTAAAAAAAAAAATCTGCCACATAGGCAAATGTTTAAACAAATGAGACAAAAAAGGGATTGACTTTATCAATGTTAGTAAGGGTATATAAGACTTTTACAGTATTTTTTGAATAGAAAAAAAATGGGTTATGGAATTTGGTTAGAAAAGAATTTGTTATCCTAACTTTTACTACTTTAAAATTTATTCCTTATGTTAATAAGTCTGGCAATATTTATTTATGAAGTTTGGGTTATTTTTCAAAATCAAATCTTCGCCCAATGGCTAATTCTATGTATTTATATACATGTTCTTTTCAGGCCAATTCCTTTACATACATAAGAGCATCTCCAATGCTGGACTAAAACACCAATTTGGTGCAGAAATCTACTCCAATACTGTCCCAAATTCTGCTCCAAATTGGTGCAGCACCAAATTAGTGATGATGGGTTCCACAACATTTAATGAATTATTTTATTATTTAAAATTATTATTAAATTGATTATGCAATAAATTTAATTTAATTTAATTTACAAATTATATATTCACTTAATTTAAATTATAAATCATCTAAATAAATAAATAATTTTAATAAAAGCACAATTAATTAAACACAATGGATAGAATGAAGTCGCACATATTACATATTACTACAAATCTATATAATATATAATAACGAAATCGTGATCGCAATTAGAAAAAGTTAGTTTTCCCGCCTAAATGCTATTTCCGCAATTAGCAATCTATGAAATAATATTTTATTTTCAATATAGTATTCCTTTTAACCGTATATGGAGTATACAATTGCTAGATTTTAAAATATCTATCAATATTTGAATTAATGGAACTGACTTAAAATCTAAATATATAAAAAAATATGAAATCATGATTTGCATCTAATATAATAATAACAATTATACATTAATTATGGTATAAAGTATTTAATTTTATACGCATAGAGATATATGTATTAGACAACTATATATAATATTGATCCTATTATATATATATATATAGGATTTGGTTCAAATGAGAACAGTGCTTCATGTAGGAACGTGAGAACGGGCTTGTTTAGTGTAATTTTAGTGCTTTTCTTACTGTATTTTGATGCAATTTTTAAATTTTTTTTTTAATGCTTTTCTTATTGTATTTTAGTGCTAGATGATTTAGCACCAAAATAAAATAAGAAAAGCACTGAAATTACACTAAACAAGCTCATTCTCACGTTCTCACACCAAACTTAATTCCTATTATAACCAACCCCTATATATATATATATTTGAATCCACTGTGCAATTGCATTATATAATAGATTGACGATATACCATTAACTATTATACATATAAATTCGGATCACATTAAATCCATGCCAAAATTTATTGAATCCACTGTGTGATTGCATTATATAATAGATTGATGATTGATGATATACGATTATAAATCTCATATATATATATATAAATTCGGATCTCATTAAATCCATCGTGTTTTTTATGAAATTGAAAATGAAAAATGAATACAGAATTTGATTAAAATAAGCTTTCAAGGCACAGATGAGTAACCAAAAATTCACGAAATTACATCACATTGAAAACGAAAAAGGGTCTTGTCTAAAAAAAAAGAAAAAGAAAACAAAAACATATTACATAATTTTATTAAAATAATTAAACTTTCCAAGGGCTGGTGAATATTAAAACAAAAAAGTGCCTACGAATAATACATCATGCAACCAAGATGGAAATTACATATCTTAAAAGGATAGATATTATATATATTTGTATAATATATATCTATATCATGTGTATAAAATACATATTTATTTTATACCATAATTAATATATATTTGTTTCTACAGTCGGTGAAAATCTATGATTATACATCTTTTTCTACACATAGTCAAATTTAACTTATAAGTCCATTAATCTAAATATTGATATGAATTGTAATATCTAGCAATTGTATACTCGATATACGGTTAAATTACTATATTAAAAGGCATTATATTTTTGCATTATTCTCGAAAAGGCATTATAATTGTATGTATTTTATACACATTCGAGTACACATTATTATGGAATAAAATAAAATAAATATATATATTATACACACACACACATATATATATATATATATTGATCTTATGAATATACTCCCTCCATTTCGTTTTGTTTGTTATTTTAGATTTTTTTCTTTTGTTTCAAAATGTTTGTTGTTTTAAATATTTTGACACCATCTCTCTCAAATTTAACCTTATAAATATATAGAGAGAGAAAGAATTTTCAACTTTTTAGGAAAATATAAGTGAATAAGATTTTATGTAATATAAAAGGGAGGGATATATTAGTCTAAAATATTAACTGTTAATTCTAAATTAAAATTCTAAAACAACAAACAAAATGAAACGGATGGAGTATATAATTTCCTTCTTGATTGCGATAATAATCATAATTGATTGTAGGTGTAACGATTTATTTTGTGATTTTTAATTAATCAATTTTCCTTCTTCCATAATTAAAAGTATTTCTTCTAACCCTAGCATATTACATCTATATATTGTTACATAGAAGTGAAGCATAAATCACATCGTGTTTTTTTATTTATCAATGCTGAAATATACCGAAATTGTGAACTATTCCATTCTATTTTTTCTTCTCATGGCTCCAGTTCTATTTTTTTTCTTCTCATGGCTCCAGTTTACAGTTTGATTAATCGTATTGAAGAGAGAGGGCCTTCCAGAGCAGATTTGATTTTGAAGCTACGGGTTGTTTGTGCATATGAACAACACGGTTGTGGAAGATTTAAAAATAATTTAGCTTATGAAATTGGTTTTTCATGATCGCCAAGGCGATCGGATCCACGGGAGCATTCATAGAGAAATTTGATTTGACTGTTTCTCCATGTCGGTTCAGAGATTGATTTGGAATGCACGGGGTCTTGGTTCCAAGGCCAAGTATAATCATTTGTTCAACCTGATTCATTCGCATCGTTTGTCGTTGGTTGTGATTATTGAGCCGAAAGTTCAGTTTGATTCGGATCTATTTGAGCGCCGTTTTGGTCTCAGTCTGGTGGCGTCTAATGTGTCGAATCATATTTGGGTTTTTGCTGCTCATGGGTTCACTGTTTCTGTTGAGTTTGATTACGCTCAGTTGCTTCATGTTCGGGTTGATTCTCCTTTGTTATCTCGGCCGGTTTTCTTGTCTTTAGTTTACGGTCGGCATAAGAGGGCGGAGAGGTTTGAGTTGTGGGAATAATTGAGAGATATTGCTCTGTTGATTGATGGTAGACCGTGGTTGGTTGGAGGGGACTTCAACATCTTCCTGACTGATGAGGAGGTGGAGAATAATACTTCTAATCGTCATAGAGAGATGATGGACTTTGGTGATGCTATCTCAGATTGCCAGTTGGTTGATCTGGGTTTTGATGGGGCATGGTTTACTTGGGAGAGACCGTCTACAGGACTCAGGGAAAGATTGGACAAAGTGCTGCTCGGAGAGTTCTGGACTTCTGTTTTTACTGTGACTATGGTGACCCATTTGGCGAGGCATACATCTGATCATGCTCCTCTTCTTGTCAGATGCCAGTTTCTTGCTGAGATTCCCAAGTCTGCATTCAGATTTCAGAACATGTGGGTTCGGCACCATACCTTTCGGGATACGGTTCAGGAGGAGTGGTCGGTTCCAACTGGTTTTGGCGGCATGATGAACCTGCAGTGCAAGCTTAAGCGGGTGAAGCAGCGGCTGAAATAGTAGAACTGGGATGTCTTCGGGGATGTGTTTGATTATGTGAAATAGGCAGATGAGGCTATTGCTCAGACTGCTTATGATGCTCTTCCTACCCCTGAAAATCGTGCTGAGCTCAATCGCTGTGTGGCTCAGTATGTGTTGAGTTCGAGGATGGAGGAGGATTTTTGGAGGCAGAAGGCGGTGGTCAGATGGGTGGCTGAGGGTAAGAGGAATTCCCGATTCTTTCTAGGATGGGTGAAGCAGAAGCGCTGCAAGTCGAGGTTTCATGTGATTGAGGATGGTGGGCGTGTGATTGAGGATGATGCGGAGATCCAGGCTTCGGCTGCTAGTTTCTTTCAGAGGCTTCTCACGTCTGACATTCCACATTTAGGTGAGCCGGACTTCAGTTGTCTTCAGGGGATCCCGTCTAAGATGGATACTAAGGGTTTGTGTGTTGTGTCGGATATTGATGAGGTTCGGGCTGCTATTTTTGGTATCAATAGTGACAGTACTCCGGGGCCAGATTGATTCAGCTCTTTGTTCTTTCAGCATTGTTGGGATCTGGTAGCTGGTGATGTTGTGGGGGCGGTGGCGGATTTCTTTGCGGGTTGCCACATACCGCGCAGCTTTACTGCCACGACCATTATTCTCCTGCCTAAGAAGGAGAGGCCAGTTGCTTGGATAGATTTTCGCCCTATATCTATGTGCAACGTGACCAGTAAAATCATCACGAAGATTCTGACTACACGGTTGGCTCTGTTGGTTGGCTCTGTTTTTGCCTGCAGTGTTAGCTCCGAATCAAAGTGGCTTTGTCAAGGGTCGGTTGCTCAGTGATAATGTTTTGCTTGCACAAGAGATGATTTGAGACCTTCACGTCAGCCGTGAGATCCCAAATATTGCTCTAAAGCTTGACATGGCGAAGGCTTATGACCAAGTGCAGTGGCCTTTTCTTCTGGGTGTTCATTGGCACATGGGTTTTCCTTCGACTTGGATTGATATGATTAGCAGATGCATCAGAGATTGTTGGTTCTCGGTTCTTGTAAACGGGGCGCCGGCTGGTTTTTTCCCTTCTTCTCGGGGTTTGCGACAGGGAGATCCTCTTTCTCATTTCCTATTTGTGTTGGCTGCTGATTATTTGTCGAGGACTCTGGACCGTTTGATTTGTGGGGATCCTGATATGGTTTTCAAGACGATAAAGTGGGGTTTTTCTGTGTCTCACCTTTTCTATGCTGATGACATCATTATCTTCACGAGATCTGCGCCGGTCTGCTTAGAGAGATTGATGGGGTGTCTGGATCACTATGTGGAGGTTTCGGGTCAGCTTGTGAACCGGGAGAAGAGTAGCTTCTACATTACTGAGAAGTTTGCTTTGACCTGGCAACAGCAAATCCAGTCTATTTGTGGGTATCAGTGTGGAGCATTGCCTTTCACTTATTTGGGTGTCCTGATTTATAGAGGTGCTCTAAAGGCTTCCATTTTCTTGCCTCTTCGACAGCGGTTGAGTGCCAGGATCCATGGTTGGTTTCATAGGCATCTTTTCTTTGGCGGCAGATTGGCTCTCATTAAGAGCACTCTTGCCACTCTCCCTCTCCACATCTTCCAGGTGATGGATCCTTCTCAGGGGGTGCTTCATCAGCTTGAGTAGATGATCTACCGGTTCTTCTGGGGGTCAGCAGGGGAATAGAGGAAGATACACCGGATCAGCTGGGAGACTATTTGCTTGCCAGTATCTGAGGGTGGCTTGGGTATTCGGAGGTTTGAGGATCTGGTTACAACTTTCAGTTGGAAGCTCTGGTGGAGGATCAGAGCTCGCGGAATCTCTGTGGGCGTGGTATATGAGGCAGAAGTACTGTGGTTCGTCTCACCCGGTGAGGGTGCCTTTGAGGAAGTTCGATAGTAGGGTATGGAGGAGGCTTGTCAGAGTTGGCATGCAGGCTCAGGAGCATATCAGGTGGACCTTGGGGGCCGGTGAGGTAAGCTTCTGGGATGATGTTTGGTATGATGATTTGCCTTTATCTGCTTTTTGTCCTACTACTGTGTTTGATCATACTTCTGTTGATTGGTATTTTGATGGTGAGTCGTGGTCTATGTCTCGTCTGTTTGCTTTATGTGCTCACTTTGCTTTGTCTGATGGGTTGATTGATTCATTGAGCCGGACTTTTGTGTTGTGGGGGGAGAGGAATATCATGCGGTGGTATTTGACTTCTACTGGTGAGTTCTCTTTGACCTCTACATAGGATCAGGTCAGGTACCGGCGGCCCGATCGGCCTCTTTCCGGGTCCATTTGGCATGATTGCATTACTTCCACCATTTCCATTTTCCTTTGGTATTTGTTGCATGGTAGAGTCCCTGTTGATGTGTGTCTCCAGTCTCATCGTACTCATCAAGCCTCTCGATGTCATTATTGTGATGATCCACATGTCGAGTCCTTAGAGCATGTTTTTCTTTGGTCTGAGTCTGCGAAATCAGTTTGGGCTTTTGTTGCGTCTTGGTTTCACACTTCAGCACCACATGCACATACAGTCACATAGGTTCTTAGGTTTTGGCGGGGGTTGTATCCACGATCCTCTCCAAAGCGCATCAGTTTCTTGCTTCCTTACCTTGCTTTTTAGTTTCTTTGGACGGAGAGAAACAGTCGCAAACATCGCGGGGTTCCTTTCCTTATTTCTCACATTGTTAGGCAGGTTAAGCGTCATCTTCGACTTTTGGTTTCGGCCGGGAAGCTCCTTCCACAGCATTAGTTAGGCTGCTATCCGTAGGTGCCTTTCATGCCCGTCTCTGACCCTGTTCCGAGGTCTCTTCGGTCTCGAATGGTGTTATGGCGGCTTTTTGAGACACCGTGGGTGAAGCTCAACACGGATGGATCTTATTCGACTGATCTTCAGATGGCGGTTGGTGGTGGAGGTTTGGTTCGGGATTACACGGGTTCACTTTTGGCAGGATTCTGTGTGCCTCTTCGGGCCGCATCGAGTTTTGATGCGGAGTTCTAGGCTCTGCTGCATAGGCTGAGACTCGCGGTGTAGTATTCAGATCATATCTGAATTGAGATGGATGCTGCATCAGTGGTGTCGGTATTATAGTCAGGCCGGCCCGGTTTAGCTGTAACTCGGCACACGTTGATGTTTATTAATTTGTTGTGTCGTGGACGACTTGTTTGGTTTTCCCACATTCATCGTGAGGGGAACCGGGCTGCTGACTATCTTGCGGATAGGGGGCTCAGACCCCTACGCTTACCTTTTATGATATAGGTTCTGCTCCTCGATATTTGCTTTCCCTTGTGAGGATGGATCAGTTGGGTTATCCCAACTTTCGTTTTAAATATAGTTAGATGATGATGTTTCTCATTTGTGTTTTGTATTCAGTTCTTATTTTTTCTTGTTTGGAGTTACAGTCTATGTCGGGTTGTGCTTCAGTTTATGTATTTCGTTTGGATTTTGGGGTTAGTATCCGGTCTGTGGATGCATCCCCTTTTAGCTGCGGTTTTATTTCTAGTTCGAGTACTTGGTTAAGGGTGTGTTCACTTTTAGGACACATTTCACCTATGACTTTGTACGAGATGATTTGCATTTTATATACAGGTTGGGCATGGTGCCGAATGCTCCACCCCCTCTAGGGGTGTTTTTCTAAAAAAAAAAGACATTCCACACATAAAGACGGACTTCAAAGAAGGTGAATTGTATGCGTTTATATATTTTGACGTGCAAAACAATAGGATGCAGTATAAAACAACACCCTGTGTGTTTAAATTCTTTTCTTCACTCGATAACCGAGTAGTCCATCTTACCGATGATCCGACTTTTCCATTTCCATCCTATATGTTTGATTTTCATCCTTTCTCCGCATTAATAAATCCCGCACAAGTGGATGAAAGAATGTTATTTGGTAAATATATTTTTAATTCATGCAATTCCATTTTATTATATTCCACTGTAAATGCTTATTAACAGATTTTATTTTATTTTATTTTAACAGATATTAGAGGCAAAATCAAAAGAGTTTTTGATGAGCGAGAAATGATGCTAAACGGTCGTTCTGCAAAGTTGGTGGATGCATATAATGGAGACGCCGAGTAAATAACATTTATTTTAATATTTATTTGTGATATTTGTTGTATTATTTTTCCATATTAAGAGGCCAATATATAACTTGCACCCTTTGATCTGGGGCCGTTGTTGAAATTAATTGGTTTGGCTTATATATCGACCCATATTCCTTTAGCTTGAATAACATAGGATTAGAAGCAATTATTTTGAAGCAACAAACCAATTATTTAGGATTCGTACTAGTAATTTTCAATAACAAATTAAATAGATTTGAACGTATTGATATGTGATTTTTATTACGTGTCATTATATAATTTGATAGGAGAAATTTATAGTTTGATTTCAAATAAACTAATAATTACATTATTTAATTCATTCGGATAATATTGATTCACATCAAGAAAATTATTAAATTTAATTATGTTCATGATAAGCAACAACATTGGTAGGATCATGAGTTTTTTTTATCGATATCTTTATTTTTTTTATTTAATATTTTGTATTATGTTATAAAATTGTAGTTTGATAATTATTTTTCATAGCTTTGATAAGTTGTGCATATTTAATATACTACACAAACAGATTGTATATTTATATTAACTGTGCATATTGAATATACCATTTAATAAACTTATTATACGTCAAGAAATTCAAGTTTTTTACTCTTTCTTTTCCTATACAAAAATCAAATATGCATGTTAAAATATATGGTTAGGAGTATCTGTAGTCTTTTATTATATTTTGTTAATTTAATTATCAAACTATATAATTAATTTGGATATAAAGAGACTTTTCATACTTTGAGGAAATAAAATTTTATAATTGAAATTGTTCCATTCAAAATGAGCTACCTATGTATTATATCAGTTTTTATTTAAGAAATTAAAAAAAATATTTTAACTTCGTAAATAAAATATGAGAACTCAAATCTATTCAAAAAATTCATAAAATTAGTGCCTAGATTTTTCATTAAGGGGTTTTACAAAATATGGGCATGTAGAAGTCCCGTAGTCTTTGCCAGAGTCCGACAATGGATATTTTAATTTGTGTTGTAAACTTTCATATCCCTTTATCAATTAAATGCGAAAAAAAAAAAACGATCAAGTTAAAATCTTTAACATAGTTAAGATATCAATGTAGACCAATAATGTAAATATTGACTAAAAAATCATGCACAAATAAGAAAGAGAGCAAGATTGACCATTTTCTTTAATTATATTTTGTTTCTAATTTACATTAATGATTTTAATTACGGAAGTCTTGTGTGAGATCGTGTTAAAATCTGTTAGATGTTCAATACCCAGATTCAAATGCGATAAACTCCAACAAAATCTCAAATATGTCATTCAATGTGAGTTTGAATTCAAATTTTTATCCATCTTATAAATTTTGACTCGTAAGACAGTTTCACACAAATTAATTTATCTTTTAATTTTATATCTTCTCTACCTCACAATTATTTAGTGAGAGTTCTGAAATTTAATACTGTGAGCGAACATCATGTGTTTTCACATTTTGTTCTGATATTTAGTTTGATGCTTAACTCTTTTAATTTTAAGTATGCTATTTTAATAGAAAAATTAATAATTATATGGATCTCATATTCTTATCCGTGCATCGCACGGGCGAAATGCTAGTTAACTTAAAAAAACACTACAAATAACTAAAACTACTTGAAAAAACACATTGATTACAGATCATTTCTAGATCCTCTAAGATAATTACAATATTGACCGAAATCGTTTGAAGAATTATCAAACTCATGTCCTTCACCTCCAGATTGATTGAATTATGAAAATTCTCTTTGATGAGGAGACGATTAAGATTCACGAGCTTGGTTTCTTTTTTGTATAATTCTAATTTGTTCACCACGAATGTATTTTCATAAGTGTTGTGTAGTCTTGTAATATTTTCACTAATTGTTTGATGGTCATTTAAAGTACTTTTATTATTTCAAGCACGTTATATGTTATAATTTTTTAATAATACATAATTTTTTAATAGTATATTTTTCTAAAGTGTACAATTACAAGTTATTAATTTTGGATAATATCATTTTTAGAAAATAATTAATCATTAAGCATATTCATATTTCAATTATAAAACAAAATGGAATCTTTTAGAGAATATTCTTATTTAATTTAAAATAATTAATCATTAAGCATATTCATATTTCAATTACGAAACAAAATGGAATATTTTAAGAGAATATTCTTATTTAATGTAAAATTTGATGCAGAGCATTGGAGCTACAAAAAAAATTAATGCTGAAATTGCACATATTTAATGCAGAATCTGCATTAAATAGATGCTTAGCATTGGAGATGCTCTAAGGATATTTTGTTTTGGTTATAGCCATCGCATGTTCGATCTGATTGCACCAGTCGAGTGCGATACATATTCGATTAAATTTGTGATGGGATTATGGCCTAGCCACCTTTTGCGACCAATTCCCTTAGAGCATCCCCAAGAGTGTGCTCTAAACTTCAAAATAGAGCATTTTGTCCAAAAAAAGCACTCCAAGAGATGCTCTATCCTTTGCTCTAAAATAGAGATAGAGCACCTTTGCTCTAAATTTGGAGCACCACTGTTCATGCTCTATCACTGTTCATGATTTTTTTTTTTGTTAATTGATAAAGGATATATGTTTAAATGTTACTGTTCACAATTTTTTTTAATTCACGAGGGATTGTTGAATGCAAATCGAGCTTTTTTTTTTAATATTTTGATTAGATTAATTTTTGTTTACGATTTACATATATATATATATATATATTAATTTTATACTTTAATTTATTTCTTTCTTAAAAATATTGAAATAAAAAATTGTATATCAAAATAAAATGACATCAAATAAAATGATTAGATTAATTTTTTTTTACGATTCATATATATATATATATATATATATTAATCTTATACTTTAATTTATTTCTTTTTTAAAAATATTGAAATGCATTAATCGACCATTTGTGCGAAAATTATTCTAATTCGGAGTTTTAGAAAAAAATTGTATGTAATTTGTGTTTTTTTTTTGCTGCAATATTATTATGTTTTTTTTTCTATGTTGTAATATTATAGTTTGTAATTTTTATTTTTATTTGCAATATTAGTATGTAATTTTTGTTCGTTGTAATATCATTATGAAATGTTTCCATGTTTTATTATTATTTAGCTTCAGAAATTTTAAGAGTTATTTTTGTTGGAAAAATCTTGATTAAAATAAATATATAAAAAGGGATATTATGGAATATTCTTTTTTAGGTAGAATTTAGAGTAAACTGTTGGAGATAAAGTGAAGGCTTTAGTGTATAATAGAGATAGAGGTGCTGTAAAATAGAGTCAACTGTTGGAGATGGCCTTACGTACCTAGGTTCTCTCATTGATTGGGTTTCCCTAATCGACCGATCAGTTTATTTTAAAATAACTGAAATTTTATATTTTATCTTTACCATATATAATCTTGAAAAGAATTACGTTTTTTATATCTTATCTTACATATGCACCTAAACATATTTATTTTCAGTAATAAGAAAAATGTACTCCGAAGTATACTTAGAGAAGTGATAATTCTTTGATTTATATATTTAAATCATACCGTAATTTTTATTTTATTTTTTTATAATTCAGCAAACACATTATTTTCAAATATTTATGCACAGTTGCACAACCAAGCGAGGATATTCATGAATAAAAATTTTTAAAAAGAAAAAAAAAACACCTCAAGTTCAAAACAGTGTTTTGAAAATCAGACTGGCCAATTCGACCAGTTTAACCGTGAACCGATTATATGTCTGGCTTGGTTATATATCTTTTACGGGCCGCCCATGACCCGAAGTTAACCGGGTCCAGTAAATTTTTTTTGAAACTCTCTCCAAATTTAATTTAATTCTTTCTAAATTTAATTTAATTCCCTCAACATGAGACTTGATGGAGTGAATTAGTATTTTTTTTTTTCAGTTCTCTCCAAATTAAATTTAATTCATGGAATGTATTAGGTCATTTTTTTTCGAAGCTCTATCCAAATTTAATTTAATTCCAGGATTCGAACCTAGGACCTTTAAAAATTGAATAACTTTGTATAATGTGCTCAACCAGCCAATACACTATTATGTTATTATTTTAATATTAATAATACACATATATATGCACAAATTGAAAATAATCAATCTTCATTTTAATTAAAATCAATGTTTATCATATAATTAAAATTAATATTTAATAATATCTAATTTATCATTTAAAAAAAATACATGGAGAGAGGAACTAAAAAGTAAAATATAAAATAGTGGCTTGTGGAATAATAATTGGCAATGTTTTTAATTGTTATTGTGTAATATTCTTTGTAATTAAAATTAATCTTTAATTATTTGGCATTTAACTATATATTTTCTCAAAATCTAGTATTTGATATTCAATATCTATTTTTATAAATATTATACTTTTAACTACTTTACTTATAGAATAACTATCGATAAATTAAGCACTTTATTTCATTTTTATTAATATAAATGTGATGTATTTTTTAAACTTATTTAATATATTTATCATTATACTAGTTTGTATAATTTTATTAGATTTTATTGTGTATATATACATATAATATATATGAATCATATAGCAGATTATCTGATTTTTTTTCAAAACGATTCAATCGGTTGAACTAGTAATTCAGTGACTTAGTAAATTAACTGATTTGATGTCCGGTCTTTTTTAAAAATATTAGCTAAAGACTTGTATTTTTGTATTCCCATTCCCAACTAAAAAAATAAAACAAAATAATAATAATAATCCGAAACCATTGACGCGGTAGTTTGCACTTCGTATAACGTGTGCAGAATGGTCAGAATCTAGAGCATATTATAATTTAGTAACAGAAAATCATTTAGCTTAGCTTAATTAAAGTCGCATCCATATAAATTCAGAAAAATTAAATTCAATTCAATCAAATTGTGAGATGGGTTGCTTCGCTTGTTTCGATGGCGGAAGCAAGCAGCGCCGACGAGAAGAGGAGCGTCTCGCCTCCCAAGAAGCCCGCCAAAAAGCTGCCGAAGCTGCCCAGAAAAGGTTTCTTTTTATTTAAATTCTGTATTTCATTATTACTATTTTTATTTTATGTTTGGGATTTGAGCCGTTGTTGATTGTCTGGGATAGTTTTTGAATAGAACAATGCACGTTTATCTCGAATCGTGATCGTAATAGTTAAGAAAGATGGCAATTCTTTGCCATAGTTGATCAAGAATTGCAATTTTTTATACTGATGTAACAATCGAATTCGAATCAGACGTGGTATTAATTTGATATACTGATGATAAATAGATTTAGATAGGCTTAATCTGTTTCTCTGCTCCTTCGTTTTTTGCCCCAAATCCCTATATGCATTTAGTTCTTTTGATCACAAATCTTGGTATTATTTCGTCTGATTTATGTCTTGTAATGGTTCATTGTTGCACCCTGCTACAAGTTGCTTATGCATCTTCATTTGGATGAACTAGTTTACTATGAGCTATTTGGGAGGTATTGGGTAAGGGAAGTAGGGAACTAGAAAAGACTAAGGGAGATAGTCACAAATCCGACGAAAGTGAATCTAGAGTCCCTTGGGAGATTTTCATATTCAAGTCATGAAGAATGCGCATTAGTTTGTGTTGGTGGCTCTGTATCACCATGGGTTAGTTCTGAATGATTTTTAGCGTCTCATTGTGAACTATTGTTGGCCTACTGGGATTGAAAGAACATAATTGTGCTTTAGTTCTTTTTTGTTGGGATTTCAAGTTCAAGGGTTTTTAGAAGGATTTTTCATGTGGCAGCATCAAACTGTCCATGCCTTGTATGTCGACAGTTTCATACTTGTACACTGAAAATTCTATTAGAGAGGTTCTCCACTGATAATCCAGATGAGTTAAAACATATTACTTGTTGCGAGGAGGAAAGTCTAGTCTGCCTTCAGTTTGAAGAGAATGTTGGTTGAGCTCTACTTGGTAAATGGATGTATGGATTCTCAAATGTGGAGGAGTCCATAAAAGGAATGACTTTGTGTTTGAGTCGCTGTCGGGGGGTAGCTTAGCCTAGGAATTTAATTTTGTTAAATGTTGCTTCTAGGGCTATTTCAGTTACATTTTCTCTGAGCTTCTTTGTTAGGACTTGTATTGCAGTAGGACATGTTCATCTGGTCTTATATGGTAGATATTGCAAGCGAGATATATGAAATATGAGCACGTTCAAAATGTTATGGTGCGACTTGCTTCATATAAATTACACAATTTTTTCTGCTTATAACCAGCTCCTGCCAGTATGTGACTGATCAATTCTTATGATATTATTTCCCAAAGTTTGTGTAATATGCCTTTTCAACCTTATTGCAGGCAAGAGCAATTTGACAAATCTGCAGCAGGAAGAGCTGCAAAAGCCCAGCTAGCGGCTGCTGCAAAGCAAAATACAAACACAAACAAAGGCGAACCAACTCTCAAGGTATTATTCTCCCAACGCATCTCTCTCACGTGTTGTTTGCATTGTCCAGGATATAGGAGCTTTTCTATTATGATATTTTTCCATCTCTCTTCTTTTTATTTTCATTTTTCATGAGATTTTAGTAGTCCAAGTTGTGCCTCAATATTTTCATTGTGCTCAAATATCTCTCAATGTGTTTCGCATTTGGAGCTTAGCATGGGCGTGGATGCTCTACATCATGCACTTAAATACAATAATCAGATTTTGATTATGATGCTTCAAGTTGCTCATTTTCGGTTTATTATGCAACTGCAGTGGCAAATGGGATGAGGTTACACTGCATTGCTAGACCTTCAATCGCACTAAGTGAGTATACAGATTGCTGTTTTCACTCTAATGTTATAGACTACATCCTTTTCTGTGTGGACTTTGACAATTATTATGCTAGTTTGGAAACTGAAGATCGTGTAAATCTCTCTCGATTTCCTAATAGATAGTTACGCCAAGAATGAATCAGTTGTATACATTTTATCATTTTAACAAGTGAACGCTCATTTTGAAAGACTAAAAACAAGTGATGTCTGATTATATCATGGTGCTCCTACGGCTTCTTTACCTTATATTACTTTTCTTAGTTTATGTTTCAAACTTCAATTTTTAATTTTTTTCATGTTGAGGAGCAATGTGATGATGTGGTTTTAGCCTAATACATTGCCTGAATTTTTCTCACTCAGCAGATTTATGCACGGCTATGGTTCAACAAGTTCATCTATCTATCGATGTGGAGTAAGCATCTTTTAATTCTTAAAATGCAAGCCTCTGTATAGAAGTGGATAAACTGAATAATTTCTGGTTGTATTGCTTTGGTCTATCAACTAATTGGTCTGTAACATGTGTTGGTAACTGGGTGCTTTTGTTATAAAAAGATGGCTCACTTTCTTCAAATAAAGACTTCAACTATGAATGTGACGATTCAAATAATTTGTATGTTTTGTTGTAATTCAAAGTTATCATAGTCTGGTTGTATTTATGTACATTTAATTGAGCGAACCATAAAAACTTCTATTATAATAATCAAGCAATAATCTGGTCAGCAACTGTGGAAAGTGGAAATGAAAGAATTGCTTCTGTACAAGTTCAATAATCAAGATTAATCAAGGGGGGCATGAAATTCCCTGTGACCAAAACTAACGATCAGTTTTTTTCTGGAAATAAAGAATGTTGCTGTCATACAAAGGTTAGAACAGGTGCTGAAAGCTTGAGCTCGTGTGCTGCTTGGAATGCATCTGCAGCTTGCTGCATCGACCCTTCCATCTTGTAGACATGTCCGAGACTTAACCACGCCTCGTGGCTCGTGGGTTCCAAGCGCAATGCGTTCATTAGGAAGCTTTTTGCGATATGGAGTGACCGATTGCTCATCTTCAACAGTATTCCAGCAGTCGAAACTATACTTGGGACATAATCTGGTACTACCGATAAAGAAACTGCGAATGCAGCAATTGCTTCTTTATATTGTTCTTTGGCTTCAAAAATTCTTCCTGCTAGCAACTGAGTAAGTAAGAACAAGATAGAACCAAGCAGTGATTCATAAGTATGTGAAGATACAGAAAGGTTTATCAACCTGTTTCGTGCCAACCACGAGCAGAGTAAAATTTAGTTGCCTTCGCCTTTCTAAGGCATATATCTGAATCCAACCATAGCTCGTGAATTGAATAAAGTCCAGCCAAATCTAACCATGCTTCTAATTCCAATCTCCTCTCAGCTTCCACCTGCCAAGAAACAACGAAAAGATTTGAGACATCGTAAGCTGAAATTTCAAGAGTTAATGAAGGGAGCAGCTTGAATAAGTATACACACCTCATCGATGCTTTTCCCGTGATTTTCACCTTGTCCTTGGATTAGCGCTAGCAAGATCCTATAGGTTTCTATAGCCTGTTTTGGTTGTTCTTGAGCAATCTGAACGAGAGCTTTTATTCGAAGAAGTTCCAGTTGTTCAACACTTCCTGTTTCGTCTAATGCAAGATCAACAATGGCTTCTGCATCTAGTAGTCTCTGCTCTGCAGATGCAATAAGAGCCAAAAGTTTCCAACCTCTTGCTGAGCTACCAGCACTCATTTTCGAGTGTAGCATGGCTTGCTCGAAAGCTGAAGTCAAGTTTCTCTGGACAGCGTTTTCTAGCCCGAGTTGGAAGCTAATCTCTGGATCTCTAGTCCCAGTGAGTAAAGTATGAGTTAGGGAGTTAACTGAGTCTCTGTGTAAAGCGACTCGTTCAAAGTCAGACATGGATGCGATGGCAGCATTCCCATAGCAGATGCCGAGAAACTTATGAGCTCGGCCGAGCATATGGGCGTCTTGGTTCAAGGAAACATCAATCACTCTACGCGAAAAGTTTATCCCTTCAGAAGATTCACATGGATCTTGAGTACACAGCTTTGCTCCCAGCAAAAATGATGCTAAATGAGGCTTACGATTATTCTCCGACAATCCAGATACTTTCTTTAGAAGATTCAGTGCTGTCCGATTCTGGCCAGCAGCGCTGTAGCAAAGAGCAAGAAAGTACCACCTCTCAGCTCGATTATATATACCGGGTAGAACTTGCTCCACGTGATCTGCCAAAGACTCGAAATGGCCAGACATGGTGAGTGCAAAAGTTAGATGATCCATGATTTCAGGATCCCACTCTATTTCACCATAAAGAACCTTCTGCATCAGTATAAACAACAGAAGAATCGATTCCTCTGTGCTGCTCTCGGGGAATGTGGCTCCTACAGGTTTAAACTCGGAAGGAATGCTTGCTTCGACACCTCCGTACAGCAATGTGGAAGCTAAGTCCTTCTGCACCTTCGCCAGTCTTTGAGGATCTAAATTCCAAGGCCTCAGCAGTGCCCTTCGATATGCAGCAATCGCTTCATCTAGAGACCCTGCTTGTAACCATAGCTTAGGAAGCAACTCTAGTGCCCTGTGAAACATCTCCAGCAATTTACCATCTTCTTTGATCTCCCCATATATACCATGAGGAAGAGCTAATTCAACTGTGTCCAAGATGATCTTGCACTCTCTCGCAGCTTCTGTACTCGTAAACAAGAACAGACATATCAGAATCCAAGAATCTCATTACAGACTCACTCATCAAGACACAGGTAGCATAAATTGAACACGTCGAACCCCCCCTCCCTCCAAAAAGAACGATAAAGACAAGGAATCTTGATATCTACCCTACATTGATGTTCACATTGCATTAAGAGGAAACACTCACTATTCAAACTATGTTTCACAAACATTAGACAAGCCAAACCCTACCAAAGGTGGTCGAGACATCAGACATCGAATTTTTCCAATGTCAATCCAACTTTATAGGAATTTCAATAGTGTAGCATTCTCATCAAATGCCAAGTTAACCTAACTAATTTTGATCAGAACTACTGCAAGTAAGCCATCATCGACTACCGATTTGCCAAAAGAAGAAGCTAATTAAGACATGAAAGAGAAGTGATGACGAATACCTCTAACACGCCCAAGCTCTGCTAAAGAATTAGCTTTGAGCAGCATTGCTTCAAGAAGTAGGCTGACAGAATGCAGTGACATTACACCAGTCAGCACACTTCTCCCTCTGGACGACCGCGATTTCCGCGGCGGCCGAGTTCTCTCAGCAATGGCCTTAGACATTCTAGGGGACAATAGTCTGATATCAATCCCTTGAAAAACTTGAAGGGCAGCATCAAAATTGCCTCTTTGGTATTCAAGCCTCCCCAACAATGCTCTAGCTTCCTAAAATTCACCAATTCTTAGGTTACTCTCTCACTATAAACATAATCATGAACAGATTTCAAGCAATTTTTCAAGAGCATTAATACCTCGTAGTTTAAAGAAAGTGCCTCCTTCAATGTGGATTCAGCTTCATCAACTTGAGCATCTTCAAGTTTGGAATCCCAATCACCAGTTCCAGTTCTTGATGAAATGCCACTGGCAGAGAAATCCCTCGTGGCAAGTGACTCTGGAGACTGAGGGATTGGCTCTTCAAGCTTGAATTGCTCTCCTGAACACGCACACAACATGTTTGATGTTTTGCTCCAGACAAAAACAAAGCAAGACCACGCTTCTTGATTTCAAACTTTCACTCCTGAAAAAGGCTAGATCATGGGCTTTTAGTGGAACGCTTTCACCTTCCAATTCCTGAAAAGGCACATGAATTTACAACATTTGTATGATTACCAACCAAAAACACTATTGTTAAGTAAATATTACATTACATTTTTGTGGATCAGAAATCCAGTGTAAAGAAAAAGGAAGAGATTTAGGTAACCCTGAGCGTTGTTAGGCTTACCAAAAATCAGAACTTTTTCACATTTCTTTTTAAGATTCATTGGTAAAGCGACGTGAAATGGGAAAGCGAGACTATTTGAAAATGGGAGTTTGGTTTTGGAGATCTGAGATAGAAAATGATGGGACCTTTTGAAATTTCATTGTTGCAAAAGAAAAATGGTTTTGTTTGGTAGTAACAGTTATGGGTGGCTTTGGAGTGACAATACAGAGAAGCTTTTGCAGTGGTGGGTTGTTGCAGACTAAGCAGCTGTCTTCAGATTCTCTCTCTTACTCACAAATCTGTTTTCAATCTTCATTTCTCTAAACTTAATTCAAATTAATTTAATTTATCAACCACAAACACTTATCAAGATCTGTTAGATAGTATTCATTAATATATTTAAATGTATATCCTATGAATGTTTGTAATTTCTTGCTTGATATCAATAAAACTTTGATGGATGAGTGGATGGCTGAATTAAATGTTATAAATGATATTAAGTAGAATCTTAACTCGGCTCGTGGGCTATTTAATTTATTTATATATAAAAAATGCATATGTTTTTTTTTTGAGGAAAAAAAATGCATATGTTGTTTGTTTAGTATTGCATAGGTTGCATTTTATCTTTTTTTTTTTTAAATATATATATTTTGACTATATATGTGAAATTGGCACCTCCTCCTCATTTGATTATCAATCCTTAAATAATTTTATTAAATGATTACTGCACTTGATCGCTAGATCTACTGAAACACTTAGGTCGAGCCTAGAGGATTTTTCATTTTTGAATTAACATTGAATGTTTAATATTTAATCGCATCTTCTTTATGAGATTTGCATAATGGGAATATCATTATGATATTCATCCTTTTGACTAATCCGCATTTTATAATTCAAAAAATTATGTGTGTAACTGTAATTGTCCATTTCCAAGTCTACAACTACCACATAAAGCAGGCACAGTGCTCAAGAATTACTATTTCAAATTCAAAAACTAGGCATAACTGGCATATAGTGAAGAAAAATGTACACCTTTTATTTAATATTTTTTCTTCAAGGTGTGGTCCAATTTACTTTAAAATAATTTATTTTGTATAAGAAAATTAAAATATATTGTTATATGCTAAAATTATATAAACTGCATCCGCATTACTTTTTGAGGAGGTTAAACTCAATTTAATTTTGCTAATATAATAAGATATTATAGCTAAAATAATATTTAATTATCAATGTATATTAAATAGGATATAATCATTCATTTATAAACATATATATATATATATTATATTGAATAAAATTTAAGAATACAGCTTAGAACTAATAATTTTACAAAGAAAAATAATGCAAATTGTGTTGTATGCTTAGAATACATTGATAATTTCACAGTACTTTGGTAGTTGATGGAAGATAGCTAGAGATAAAGGTGAAGGAAAAGGTAACAATTGATTTTGCTTTAGTAAAACACAATATAATAAAAATAAATAAAAATAATATTAATAAAAATAATAATTAATTTTTTATTTAATAATAATAATAATAAATAACAAAATTAATTAATAATAATAATAATAAATAATAATAAAAAACAACAACAAAAATAATAAATAATAAAAATATATAAAAAATAATATAAATAATATTAATAACATTAATAAATAAATATCAAAATTAATTAATAAAAATAAATATATTATTATTTTTATAAACAATGATAATAATAAATAAAAAATTAATTATTAATATTAATATTTACGATAAATAAATAATAATATAATAATATTATTATTAAATAACAACAACAACCACCACCATGATGGTGATGATTGAGGAGTGTGGTAATGATTGAGGAGAATGATTAAAGGGGGTGGGGTAGTTAATCAATCTAAGGGAATGATTAACTTATTTTGATTCTCATTACCTTGTACCAAGCATAAAGAATGGGAATGGATCCCCTTCCATTCTCATTACCCACCTTACCAAGCGCCCCCTAAATGTCTAGCATATTTATATTTTCATTTAATTAGTGGGGTTTTCTTTTCAATGAATAGTAGATTGTTATACTATTTTTTTCAGAGCCCATCCTGATGGTAGGCTGAACATGCATGTGCTTGGGTCCAAAAAAATTTGGGCTCATTTTTTTCAATAGGTATATATAGATATGATCCAAAATTAAATATAAAAAAGAAAGAGTTTTTCACAGAGTTGATTATTTTCTTCACATATTTTATCAAACGCAATTTTAATTACAAGGACAGTTTGAGAAATTTAAGGAATATGAAACAAATTTTGGATTCATGTTCAAAATTAAAAACTGAGTCATATGAATTTGTCGAAGTCTTGTATGAATATTGTGCAACATTTGAAGCAGAATGAATATGCAGACATTATTAGAGATAATTTATGCAATGAATTATTATCATTTGCAAAGAATTATTTCACAAGTGAAATGTCAAGAGTAATATATATCCCACTACAAGAATTCAGTAATATGGCGACAGACATAGCGACGGAAGTTCTTCCGTTAACACGGGCGACAGATTGACCGTCGACATATAAGGCGACGGACAAATTTTGTCGCCTTCTGTTTTTTTTTTATTTTTTGTTTTTTTTAATTCCTTCGTCTTATTTCCTTTTTTAATTTTTTTTCCCGATTAATAAAGCGACGAACACGTTCTGTCGCCTTATTTAATTTTTTTATTTTTTTTAATTAATTTTAACGGGCGACGGATCGTGTCCATCGCTAATCCGTCACCCCGTCTTGACATAAGCGGGCTGCAGACTCTTCTTCCCCATTTTCGAAAAAACCCTAATCCGTCGCTTCGCCGCCCCTCCGCCGACCTGCCAACCGCCAGGCACCCCCTCTCCCTGAGATGACGATGACCAACCCCTCTCGCTCTCTATTGCTGTACGCCGACCGCCACCGCTCGCCTGCCGCCAGTAAGTTCCAGGTTTTTTTTTTGTGTATAATTAGGTTAATTGTATATTATTTTGATTAATTTGTGTTTAAATCGATTGAGTTGATATTTCTTATTCTCTAATTTTTCTTTTTTTCTTTTTCATTTTATTTAGTGGCATGTTTTTGTGTAACGCCCCAAACTACTCTGTTTGGCCACGTCACTTAACATACAACCTACTTACTATAATTGAATGCTTATATTAAATTGAGCAGAAACTAAGATCAAGTAACATGATAAGGTAAGGCATCATAATTCTTAATATAAATTTTTTTCGCAATTATAACATGCAACCTATCAGATCTATTTTGTCACATAACATAGTATTAAGTAGAAGCATCGTATAAGTCCATCCACGCAAACATACAATCATCTAACCTATCGGGCTCTTAGGTTTTACACAACCCGCCCGTCTAGCACCCTAGTTTAGCCATCATAATATAGGGGTTCAACGACATAATTTGCACGTAGAAGGCTCCAAGATCGAACGACCCGCCTTTAAAATGTTTTGCATAATATATATCAAGTTAAATACAACATAACTACAAAATAGGGCTAGTCCCATCCCCAATGATCATTAATCATAAAATAAAAGGAGAATGATCAATGAAATGATAATAATATGAGTATTTCAAAAGAAGAGCAAGCAAAAGTAAACACAAGCTTGTGGGGATTCTCTTGTGTTCACAATGCTCCTACTCAGCCCCAACTCCTCAACCTGAAATTCATTAAATGAATGGGGTGAGTATTTAACAACATACTCAGTGGGGAAACACTGTAAACAGTGATAGATAATTGCACAAGTGAAAATATAACATATTGAACTTTTTTTACTTTGTGGATACTAGCCTCAACCCCGTAGAACCTAAAACATCATGATGCCCTTGTTAATGAATGTCTTAGCCCTGTAGGGATGTCCGCATGCTTATTATCCCCCAGGGAGGACATTAACAAGTCTATATCGATCCTGAAGGACCTATTTATCAACCCTGAATGATCTCTGTATTGCCCCAAAGGGTCTCATTCATATAACCGGTCTGAAAACCCTGCATACTTATACAATCAAAGCACAACAATAACTATAACTTTACACGTGTTTACAGTTTAGAGTAACCCTTCCTTATGAGACGCTTTCGAAAGCCTTTCTATCTTTGAAATGCTTCCTTGCCGTGCACAAGTCGTCCTCCTCGAACCACAATATGTCACCTATCACCTTTAAACCCCTTTTTCATTTTAGACGTCGAGTTATACAATTATTCTATAATTTTGACCAAACACATTCTATACATTGCTTTAAAGTTTTCATACATATCCACATACACAACTATGGATATACAAATTCATATCTATGATTTTAGACTCAAAATACACATTAAAACTCTTTGAGGTATTTAACCGAGCACATTACGTGCACCCACTTAAACCACAAGAATATGTCTCAATTTAAATCCTTTAAATCCAAAATTCCCAATACATACACCTCCATCCTAGGCTATAACATGCATGAAAATCAACTCCATGAAACCATCACAACACCTCCAATCAACTACTGTAACACCCTAAATTCTATAATTTAAAATGCTACTCTTTCTATTCTTTAAAGCGGGAAGTTATTAACAAAAATAGCAGTTCGAATAATTTATTTTTTATAATTACGCTAGAAATTCTAAGTAGGAAAATAGACCACAATATTTATATTTTCAGAAATTTAAATTCTTAGATCAAAAATACCCACATTTCATAAACTCCAAAATAATCCTAGATAATTTTGAAAAGTAACTCATAAGTTCTAAAATATAAAATTCAAACTTGAAACATTCGTAAAACCATAAAATTCAACCACTACTTTAAGATAGCAAACGCCACTAACAAACACAAAATACTAAATTCAAAATAGTTTACTTTAAGATACAAGTGCAAAAGTTAAGAACAAATAACCAAAATGTCTAGAGAAGATCCACCCCCATTTCCTTCACGTCGCTCCAAAATCATTGACCTGAAAACATTTAAAAATGTGGGGTGAGCACTCTTAAAACGTATTCAGTGGTGGTGAATCATGAGCATTTCTTTCTATTTGTCCAACTGAAATAAATCGCATGAATAATGGATTTAGGGTACTCTTCTTCTGATTCTAGAATACATCTTGAACTATGCATAGGACATATTCTGGTTCGTATAAAACGCTTCTTTGCATATGAAACGCTATTCTGATCTGATGCGTATAAAACGCTATCCATATCGCATCCACGATAATTCAAGTTAGATTAAAAATATTTATGTCTCAAAAAGTATATATCATATACTTTTATTTCAAAGATAATAATTTTACCCACCTGGTAATAGAGAGCACGTAAAATCAAGTAAAGAATCACACAAACGAGGGTCCTAATTGCGCCGTACCTAGTTCAAAATAATTTCAAAGAGATCATTTGGGCCAAATTCTAATTTTATTAAATCTAAAAATAAGAAATTATGGGCCTAAATAATTAATTTATGAAGTTATGGGCTACAATTCTGAATTCATTAGAAGTTTATGGGATCAAAACATTCTTTAAACACTTTTAGGCCGTAAAAGAATTCATGAATTTTCTAAGGTCTTTTCCCATTTCTAAAAATTAATGATAGAGGTCATGATGCAAACAATTTAATTACAATTAAATCCCCTATCCCTACTTTTTAAAAATCATGACTAGTTGAATTGGCGATCAAAGTTCCTCAAGTCAACTCTCTCTCCCCCCTACCACCATCTCTCTCGAATGTATACCTAAAGAAAGAAAATAAAAAAAAATCCCAAATTTAAAAGCAAATCCCTAAATCCTAAATCATCTCCCTCTTCTTCTACAAGGTTCCGGCGAACTAACTGCCCTTTGTCAACGGCCAAACTAGACGAACTCAACCGACTTAGATGAGACTTGACTCATACCAGACCCAACTATTCACTGTCGACACGATGTGAGTTCAGCCACAGTAGCGACTCTCCGATAACCAAGCACCACCATCTCAATGACACCACTCACAGATTGACGACGACGAAGACACGATGCAGACCCAGTTCCGGCAACAAATGACTCTCTGAACCGACTCACCCAACTCAAGCCTAGCTTGCCTTGCCCGGTTGTGACCTGAACTCGAATGACTCCACGCCATCCACCAGACGAAGACTCTTCTCTTTTCTTCTTTTAATTTATGTATTTATGTTTATTTTTATGAAATTTTACGATTTCTAAATTTGGAAACTCATTACTCTGTTCATCAATATGGACTTCATCTATGCGTATTAAATTAGGATTGTGGACTTGTGGTGGAGTTCCTAGGATTAAGAAAAATGAGCCTGACAACATTGAAAAATAATTGTGATAAATTCTGGAAATTATTATTGATTTTATTATATGGGATTGTGAATTTTCAAGTCTTCTGTTGAACAAGTTTATAAAATTTTGGAGGAATTGGTGGATGTGAAAATTACAATAATCATAAAAGATTGAATTTGAAAACTTACCAAAACAAGTTTGATGTTGCTGCTGCTCTTAAATTTGAAAATTTAAGCTATTGAAACTTTGTAAAAATCGGTGGATTTGTATAAATAGAGAAGCAAGAAGCTTCTAGGACAAGTTTTAGGAATAAAGAAGATGAGGATAATAATAAATTTACATGATAAACCTGAAGCATAAGGATTAGATTTTAGGTTAAATTTTAAGAAAAATATTTTTATTTTAGTTTCATACTTATCATTAATAAATTCTTTTTATTTTTAAAACATATAAGAAATAAGTTTGAAAATATTTTAAAAAGTCCATATAATAATTCTTAAGGCAAAAGTTTAAATTCTAATATTTTTTTTTCCTAAACTATGGGCGCAATGTCGGACTCACTCAAGTCCATCTAATTCTATCGAGCAATTTCAAATAAAGTAAAACTTGATTTCAAATCAATCAAATAATTTCAATAATTAAAATCACATAGAAGTAGGTTGCTACAACTACCAACATATCAAGCGAACATTATGGCAAAATATCCAAACCCTAGTAATAATGAACCATAGGATTTTCAATATAACTACACATATAGCTTCAAGAGAGTAAATAAACCATATGTTTGAGATATCAAGACAAGAGGATCAATAAAATCAAAAATCCTAAATTTTGGATACAAACCCTTAATTCAAATCAACAAGAAATGGTGTTTAATCACCAAGAGGAAGATGATATGAAATTACCTTGGTTGATGGGTGATGATGAGAGAATCCACTCCAAGAACTTGAAGATTTTCTTGAGAGGATTTGGAAGAAAAATCGCCCAAGTGAAAGAAGAAAATGAAGATGAATGAGTAACGTGAGGTATTTAAAGGATGGAAATTCTGAAGCGAGACGCGACCTAGGGGGGTCGCGTCCGAAGGCCGCGTTCGAGCTGAAGAAAAATAGCTCCCTAAAGTGGAGACACGCGACTCAAACTGTCGCGCCTCATGGTCATGTTGCAGACCGCTCGGCACGCGACCTGAATGAGGTTGCGTCTCACGGTCGCGCTGCAGGCCGCTCGGCACATGACCTGAATGAGGTTGCGTCCCATGGTCGCGTTGCAGACTCGATCTTTTGCTATTTTTCGAAAGACATTTCCAACTCCATTTAACTTTCTAATTTAAACATAACTTAAATTTCAAAATACATTTAATACTTATCGAAAAAGTAGGGGCGTTGCCCCCTAGCCCCCATCGGGGCGTTTCGCCCCCTGAACCCCCGACTCGCTCACCGAGCAGCGAGACCCCCGACCGACTCAGCGTTAGGGTGTTCAAGGTATGACAAACATAAAATCAAATGTAATCACATTCATTATCATATAACTCGACATTTTAGTATTAAAATCAAACTGTATTATACACTCAGTATAATATCACAGTGCTATGACGTATCGGCTCGAGTGAGACAATCTGCATTTAAAACAACGACATAATATACGAATATACCATCATAATTGATATTCAAACAATATTAACTCAAAATCATTACCAAAATTATAATTTATAATTTAGCAAAAAAGGTGGGGTATCACATTTTGTTTGATTTGTTCTTGATTTATTTTCATTGTTATTTCATTACCTAGGTGTTGTTTATAAACTTGTTAAATTGCTCTTGTGAATATATTAATTATAGGTGTTTAACTGTTTGTGTGTTCACGAGATTTAAGTTTTGGATCATGTTATAAGTTTCTAAATTTTATAAATTGATTTCGAAGAAAGAAAATTAAAAAAAAAACTAAGAAATCATTACTTGTCTCTCAAGTTTGTAAAATGTTAGGTTTTCATTGCAATTTGCTGTTTAAGGTTAAAATAGAATAATAAACTTTTTGAGTTGGGAATAGAATGATGAATTAGAATACTAATCATGCTATTTTTATTCAAATAACAAACTTTAGAAATGTCCATTAACATAAAATTCATTTTAAAAATAAGAAGGGGGTCCTTTTATTTTTATTTCTTATAATAATAATAATAATAATAATAATAATAATAATAATAATAATAATAATAATAATAATAATAATAATAATAATAAATCTTAGCGAAACTTTGGCTATTTGGAAATTTTTTTATTTGCAACTTTTTTAAGAGTTATACATTAACCATCTCTATTTTGTAACCACTTTATTTAATTCTGTAACAATCACTTAATTATGAAAGCATGTTAATTGATTTTTTTAAAGCATGTTAGTTATATTGGGACGAGGGCTCCTGGATCCCTCTAATTTAATTGTTCGTATTTATATTGGGACGAGGGCTCCTGGATCCCTCTGGTGTTTGGTATCTGCTAGCTAGTTAACTTCAAAACCTAGTTAAGTCACGTTGATGACTTAGTCAAAATATAGGTTTCACGTCGTTACGCTGCCGAATTTTTTTCCTAATTAATTTTATAATTTAGGCAAATATGAATCAAAACCCTAGTGTAAATTGTACACTGAAAATGTGTAAGTTTTTATCAGATGACTAGAGGTGGTGGATCTCACGGTGCTTGGTCCCGAGCTATATCATCTATGGGATCCGTTAGCGGTCCCATTGATGATAGTGTCAGTCAGGATGGGACCGATGCTCAGGTTGAGGAGTCCCGTATAGTTAACTCGAGACGGGAGCTCGAGCTCGAGATCATGGACAGGGAGAGGTATGCTACATTGATCTATATATCAATATATTTAATTAATTAACTTTATGTACATTATAATTTAATCTAATTTGTATTTTCAGAGTCATGAGGCCCTCGAACACCTATTCGAGGATAATTACAACTATCTTCAAGAGGTACATGTATCGTACAGGCTTGGCTTGGAAGAAGGTGCCCGTGGAGAGGAGGATGTTGTATTGGGGGGAGTTCAAGGTAAAAAATTGATATATATGTATTTTGTGTTGTCTAATATTATTACTTATGCAGTTGTTTATTTATGTGTTAATACAAAAGGAGTTTAGGTGGTCTTATCCTGATGAGAAGGTGCTTCCGCTATTCTGGAAGAAGTGTCAGGAGTGACCAGGACCGGTACAAGGACATGGTGTACCCGTTGAATTAGTGATGGAATTTGGCCATCAGGCGACGGAAATTTCCGTCTCTATTTAATGATTTTCTTGTAGTGTCCTACATTTTGTGAAGAGGGTGAATTGTTTCCCAAATGCTTTTATTTCCTACAAAATTTTATTAATCACACTCATTGCAATTACATTAGTTGAAAGATCTTTTTCCAATTAAGTTAAAGTATACAAGACTTATCTACCATTGATGCTAAATTCGCAATTGATGTTGTATCGGAATTTGGGCAACGAAGATTTGTCAAAACAAATACGAAATAGACGTGAAATTCGAAGGACCGTTGGGGATTAATGATCGAGCAGACTTCGATGCTCAAGTCAACATCGGATTAGTGATCGATATACAAAAAGAACATGACAAAATAAATAAACAAATAAAAGAATGATTAATTGAACAACAAGACGGGCTTTGAGCTAGTGAATGAAATTCTAAGGTGGATTCGCCAAGCTTGTTGGAAAGGGTTCCTGTTCTTTTTAAGAATGGTACAGGGAAGATGTGAATATATGAAGGCAGTGTTAGAATTTGTTGCCTGAAACAATGTGAATTATGGATGTAAATTGCAAAGTTAAAAGTAATGTTGAAGCTAGTGTTACCACATTGCCTTCAACATGCAGCAGAAACGTAAATAGAACTTTGCACAAAACAAGTTTTAAATCACACTCCTTACGGTGTGTGATTGCCTCAAGGCGAAATTCACTATCACAAGTGAAACACAAAAACAATGTTGATGTTGTCTCGGTTCACTCCCTTGACAACACTGCATAAAACATACAGAGGACTATCCTAGCTTCACTCACTCGAATAATCACTCAAAAACAAACCTATCTAAACACATAGATAGATTATAATCAGTCACTCTAAATCCTAGACTTCTCAAAGTTGACTATCTAACCTACACACACAACTGGAATGAAAGTCTCCAGCTGATTGGGACGCTAGACAGATGTCGAGGAAGATGTCTTGGATTCCAGAGATGACACTAGATGCAAGATTCAGAGTTTCTCACAAACCACGGTGATAACCTGCTTGCATAAATGATTTTAAGGTCTAAGGAGACCTTAAATACTTCTTCCATCTCGGCTGAGTAGTTTCCACACGATCCTTGATGAGTTGGATGCAAAACTACCGCCTTCCACTACCCTTGCTGAACTGGACTCGAGATAACCGTCCTCTGCACTGCGTGGCACACGTTCTTCAACATCGTGTAACAATGGTGGTTACTCCAGCAACCCACGTTCTCTGCAACGATTAGTGTCTAAGACGAAGTGGGGAACATCACGTCCCTTGAAACTCGGAACAGATTCTGACCTAGTCAAAATCCAGTATAATCCACGTTTTAAATTAAATTAAAATATCTAATAAATCCCTTAAATCGTGGAACATGATATGTGACAAAACTCACAATTTATTCAGATTAATTTAAAATAAATTAATCCAAAATACTAGAAAATGATAAGGTTTGAGATCCGAGTGTTATACTCAGTGTGCCGAGAATGACAGACAACATTAGATACGACATTGATCGCGATGTTATCAGAGAAGTGATAACATCATCTGGAACACGTCATACTCAACAGGTAGTATTGTGGATTGTCTGGCTCATGTCCTTCCTCTCAAGTATACCCCTCCTAGCGTTCTCGTTATCCTTAGTTATGTGGGGCCCTAGTCTATCTTGATTGTGAGCGGATCCAAGATCCATCTCGAGGACAAACCTTGATGAGGGACCTCAAGGTTGGGCCTGCAAACTTAATCATGTGGGTTTGCAGTTCCTATTCCCCTACGTCTACGGTGAATAGGGCTACAAATGAATCGAGCCGAGTCGAATACTATTAGGTTCGAGCTTGGTTCAGTAAGAATTTGAGGTGTTCGAGCTCGATTCGAACTTCCACATTTTTGCTCAAGCTTCCTAATTGGAATCTCATAATTACTAGTTGGGATCAGGAACTTAATAAACTCTAATTGGGAACGATGAACCCTAGTGGAAAATGTCACATCAATTTTAGCCTCCTACTTCGATAATTTTAGCATTATGCGATTCTCATTTTAGCCTCATGCGATTCTCAATTTAGCCTCAGAACAAAAGGGAAGAATTATTAAATTACTATATTACCCCTCCGTTCAGAAAGTTGCCGAAAATTACAGGAATGTCACCGCCCATCCACTTAAATCTGATTTAATCTGGACCGTCCAGATTGAGTCAAATAAGGGTTAGGATTGGTTCCTAATTTCCACCTGGGGGAAGGGTTCTCATTTGATCCTTTCCCTATATATATATATATATATATATATATATATATATATAAGGGACTTTACGCTATATATTAGTCATAAAATAAAAATTCAATTTAAAAAAGGTTATAACTTCTAAGTTTTACACCATTACAGTTATGCTAAATGTCGGAGAAGTGTCTTAATTGAAATAGAATGAAATGAATACAAAAAATACTAATAGAGAAATTGAATAAACTTAATATATTAAGGTCACATCTGATTGACAAGATTTCTTGCTCTGGAAAGTGATGTAATTTCTTATTTTAAAATTTTTGTATTTTATTCAATTTTTGAGAATTTTGAAAAGTAATCAAATTTTTCGAAACAATGAAATTAATACAATATTTTTGAATTCAGAATACCTATTTCAAATAAGTGTTCTAATTACTTGACTCTAGAAATGTTGTGTTAGATAATTTTATTATTCAATTTTTCATCTATTATTTTTATAATTATAATTAAAATTAGATTTAAAAAAATTAAAAAAAAGAAAATTTTAAAAATACTTTTTATCTTAATTCTTTTGCAGATTATTTTTCATTTTTGATTATAAAGTTTTTTTCAACTATAAAAAAATAAAAAATTGAAAAAAACAACAATTAAATTTCGATTATTATAGCATTTTTTTTTATAATTGGTGGTAGATGAATGATGAACTCAAAACATCAACAATTCGACTTTAGAATCAACAAAATTTGACATAAGTAAATACGCTGCCATTGAATGATATCAACCAAAAAAATATAGACATAACATAATTATTTTTGTCAATTATTCTTTTGGTAATCAATGGTTTGCGTTATATATTTTCTTAATTATTAATTTATCTTTTCTTTTAAATATTTTCTTAATTATTAATTTACTTTAAGTTTTTGAATTAGGGGAGAAGAATGATGCTCGAATTCCAATATCTAGGAATGTCCAAAATCGAACCAAAATTAAAAAATTGAATCGGGCTATTTGGTTTGATTGGTTTGGTGATTTTATCTTTAATTTTAGTTCAATTTTGAATATTAAAATCAAAATATAATTTGATTCGGTTTTAATAAAAAAAATATTTCGGTTAAAATCGAATTAATCAAACTAGGCTAGGAATAGACTGTGGTGTCGAAACCGGAGGTGGCATCGACCCGATCTTCACTTATGCTTAAATTTAATTATAGTAAAGTAAATGAAATGATTGAATTACCTAATTGACTAATTCTGAATTCCCTCCAGCAGCCACTCAGGTAATTTTCCGGAACGGGTGATTATTTCTGATTTGAGTGTTGTCCGATGTTTCTATGTGAATGTTTTTTATGTAATGCAGAACATAGTTTTTGAGTTAGGGTCTCTAAATCTGTACAGCAATTGAGTTCGTCTCTTTGTGAATAATTGTCATGAAATTAGAGGGGAAGCATTATAGATGGTTTCATGTTACATATTTGTTAAAAAAAATCGACCAATCACCATCGGTCGCTGGTTGGTGCGGCTGCCGACCTCCATCGATTCAGTGGTCAGCCCTGTGACTTTCAGATTAGTCGATGGTCTCGGTGCAAAAAATTTCAGTCTCTTCAGAATTTTCAGTCATGGCAGTGTAGATTACAAGTTTACAATATTATTAATTTATCTTAATAAATATACATTTGGCATTTTATTTTCTAATTAATTAATTTAAATCAAAATACTACAATAAAAATACGAATAGTTTCTTTATTAGATTCCAAATACAAAATAAATAATATATTAAGCACTAATTTTCCTCATAATAACATTTCTCATTCCTAGATATCAATCGCAAATTTTACTCAATAACATTCCACCACATCTTTTAATTTTTAAGGAAAACTTTAAATTTAAAGGTCGTCGACACTACTCAATCGAGTTTTCAAACATTGTAAAAAAAATTGTAGAAAATTAAACTCCATTAAGAATTCATGTAACCCAAAATCAAACACCAAACATATACTATAATTTCAATACTACTATAAAAAATGAAGAGTAACAAATGAAAGCAAAACGGAGAACTACTTTCCACAAATATGGTAAAACAGAAAACATAACACAAGACCGAAAAACTCACGAGCAACAGCTGCAAAATAAAATCAGGAACAAGATTTCAGGCTTAAACTGTCGATAGATATATGTTTAAGTTGCAAACGAAATCTTAAGGGCATAATTCGATGTCCTGAAATCAAGAATCAAGCCAAGTTCAACAGATTAACACAAAACTTCTTCGAGATTGTTCAAAAACTCCTAGAGCACAGGAAAAGATATAATTTGTTACACGGAAACCAAAATACTTCAAGCTCAGCGGTAACGGCGAAGGGATAGTGTCTGGTTTCTCTTCCATGTGGCCCTCCTTGAAGGACGGGCCTTGTGGTTCAAGTGACCCTTTCCTCTGAGACCCCTGAACTTCTTTCCAGCAGATGTGAGTCCTCGGAGCTCTCTGTGTTTGTGGACTGGGTTACAAATCCAGTTGATCCTTGGGTCGTTGCGGATTGTAGTGTGAGCTGGATCAATCAATATGACTTCAAAGTACTTGTAGGTAGAGTCCTGCAATCACAAGTCCATGAATATGGGCTAAGAAATATGTAGATTCATAACAGCATGTTAAAAGAACGGCACAACTCCAATTCAGGTTTTAGTAAATCAATTAACTTAGCAAAAGTATTCTCAGTTCCCTAACAGAAATACAAAAAGAAATTATCAGAAATGCTCCTGATCTCTAAGTGAAATGAAATTTTTCACAGATCGGATGATCATAAACAAGTGAAGTATTCAAGACATCTAGGGGTTAATGTAAGCCTACTCTAATAAAAATGAGATTATCTAAAAAATGAAATGTTCAGAAGGTGATGATATCTAAATACAAACCTCATTAATCCAGTAAGCATTCAGAACCCTTAGACCACCCAACTTTCGGCCAGCACGTTCCTCAGCAACTGACCTCTTGCTGCGTTGGAACTTAAGCTGGGTAACACCCTGATTGGTGGGCTTTCCATACACAATACCCTTGGGGACAGGCCTCTTCCTTCCTCCTCTTCTAACACGAACTCGGTAGACAACATATCCCTACAATGCAAAATTCATTGATAAGGAACAACAACATAAAAAAAAAGAAAAGAAAAGGGACAATAATGTTAACTTGAATAAGGGACATTCCAGCAGTAAATCTCAACTCATGTTTTCAATTTCAAAATTCAATATCAAAAGATATTGAGTGTTGAAACTACATGAGGAATATGCAAATTGTCCACCATTTGTTTTGAAACTACATAAATCCAAATGGGGGGGACCAAATGATAAATATAAGAAATTATAAAAAACAAATTTAAAGGTCAATACACACGGTAATTAGCATATTGGACGAAAGAAGTTATGGGCTGCATTAAATTGCATAATCCAGATTTTGTAAAAAAAAGAAAAAAAATTGAACCCCTGTTCATAATACAGATTATTCCTCCTCAACAAAACGTGGGTTACTTAAAAATACACGAATCGATTAGGATCTACATTAACTTCTAAATGATTTACATTCACTTACAACACAAAAACTGCTTCGCTTGCAATAATTGAAGTGAAATATAAGTAATATCACACAGTAAGGTAGCAAGTAGAAAATCAGATCTTATCACTAACAAATACCACAAAGAAAAAAACCAATCTATATTCTATATATTAATTAACAATCTAACCATAATAATGCGCAAACAAAAAATGTCTAGACTATTAACATAACCATGTGCAACAGTGAACAGCGAAAATCATACAGTAAACCTAATTTCATCATCAAACACGACATTTTCCCAATATTTTTTTTTCCAATTACAAAAGGCACAAGCGGAGATCAAAACGTCAGCCTAATTCAAGCATCAAAACCAACAATTTCAGCACATCAAATAGAAAGAAGAGAATAAAAATACAACGGTTGAGATGCAACAAGATACCTGTTTGGCCTTGTAGCCGAGGCGGCGGGCCTTGTCGGGGCGGGTCGGGCGAGTAACACGTACAACAGCGGGAAGCTGGCGGTACTCCCAGCAGCGAACCCTAAGCAGGAACCGCATCACATCGGATTGCTTCTTCTTCCATAGCTCCGACACATACGTATAAGCACCTGCGAAATGCGAAACGAAAGCGGTCAGAAATCCGCCCACAGTGGTAAAATGGGATTAGGTTTTGGGCGTCACGGCGGCGGAGGAAATACTCACCCATGGTTGTCGCCGCTGCAGTCTGAGAGAATGGGGAGTGGAGCGAGAGATTATATTGCAACTGGGAATGAGCTAGGGTTTTAGAGGGTTCATTTGGGCTTTTATAGTGATTGGGCTATGTAATGGGCCTTGATTTTTGTTTGGGCCATGCCCCAATTATGATTGATTGGTAGTTTTATGCTTCGACATATAAATTAGTTCACTAAAAAGAAAAAAAAACTATAGTAGTGCGTAGGTTATATAGCAGATAAAATGATTTCATCATGATTAAAGATGTAGTGTTTGATTGGAAAATAAAGGGAGAATTCTTGGAATTAATGTTATAATGTTCTCCCAAAAAGAAAAAAGAAAAAAGAAATGTTATAAAGTCCCAAAAAATGATGAGAGATACTCCTAATTTTTGAAAGATTGTTATTGAAGAAAATAATCAAATGCATTGGAGAATGTGATTCACAAATTTACGCTTTGGCCCAAGTAATAAAACAAGTCAAATATATACTTATTCACTGAACTTTAGTCTTGTAAAAATTTCATAAACTTCAAAATTTATATAAAAAAAAGATAGAAAAAGGAAAAAACTTGACCTTACAACATTTTATTTTTGCGTTGGCATGCCAGAGTCCAATATATTAATATCATATGCTCATTTGAAAAACGTGTTATGCGTTCCGATTCTGGCGCCCAAATATTGCTCCGGTTGACATTTTGATAAAACGTTGAAAAGTCATATTTTTTTACTGTAGTTTTTGTTTGGGCTCTCACAACGTTTGGGCTGCCCTTATGGTAGACTTAATTTTTTATTTGGGGTAAGAACCTCTTTTAAAAATTAAATACATTTTTAGCAAAAGAATCAGGAAATTCTAAATATAGCTCCATTTTATTCTTCACAGCCTTCCACTATTTTATAATCTATAAAAATAGATATGATAAGATTTTTTTTACTCCTCAAACCCCAAAAATTTAAAACTCTATCATAATCCCGTGCACTATAGCCCCGCCCATTTTTTTCATATAACTAATAAATCGAGAAATGTCAGAAAACATACCAAAAATCATAAAATCATAGCCCTTTTCATCCAATCATTTTTAAAACTAATAAAAGTTAGAGAAAAAAAAAGGACATGATTAAATATTTTGGAATTAGGCATAGGTATATTAGAAGCTTAAGTTTTTACTACTATCATAGCTGGATGATGAGTTTTGGTAGGAGTTACATGAATATCAATTTGGATGAGAAAAATGTTGCAGAATCCGTGTATCGTGTAAAAACTAAAAAGCATTTCCGTCGTGAATTTCCTAAGAAGAAATTAATAGTTGATGAACAAAAATGAAAGGTCATACAGAAAGTAGTAGTAACGTCCATTTGCTTAAGTTCTCAGTTAAAATGAGCAACAAGAGCAAGCATTATTCACACAGTAGTGAACTTAACAAAAGGAGCAAATATCTCATTATAATCAACTCCTTCCTTTTGTGTAAAGCCTTTTGCTACCAATCTCACTTTATATCTCACATTATCAATTTCATGCTTGATTTTAAATAACCATTTGCATTCAACAATAGAACAATCATTAGGCTTTTCCACAAGTATCCAAGTATTGTTGTCATGTAAAGAATTCATCTCGTAATTCATTGCAGCAAACCATTTATCAAATTCATCAGATTTCACAGCTTCATTATAAGTTCTAGGCTCAAATTGGTCAATATTTCTAAATACATTAAATGCATATAAAGACATTATAATCATCATATTTAGCAGGTAACCTCACACTCCTTCTTACCCTATCTCTAGCAAGTTGATAATTGTAACGCCCCAATTTCACTTTTAATAAAAAAATGCACGTTATCCATGCTTTTCATTAATAAAAATATTTTACTTGAAATACACCGGAAGTTTCAAAGCATAACTCGACATTTATTACATAAAATAAAGTCAAAAATAAATTAAAAATCTTTAATCATGCTTGATCACTTGACCACCATCATCACATCTTGTCCGCTACGCATCACTCGAGACAACACCTAAAAAGATAAGTAGTTTTGGGATGAGTACTACTGACTCAGTAGGGAGTGTCCAATTATCCAAGCTATATAAAATTAAACGAGTAAGTGAGAATAGTAAAAGTTGTTTAGTCTGTAGACCAAACCATATAGCCCGTCGGCTCATACTATGAAGCCCGTAGGCCCTGTCCTATTTAGCCCGAAGGCCCTGTACTGTGTTGTGTCATCACATAACTGAATAATTAAATATAGAGAGAATAATCAGGACATGATCACGTAAAACCCCACCTTGACCATGACTCCGAAATTAATTGATTAAGTCCTTGCGCGCCTTGCCTAGAAATAATTATTTTAAATTAAAAAAATGCGTGCAATGCTTAAAATGGAATTGTATATGATGACGCGACTAAAGCTTAACTAAATGAATCATGCTTTACTTTATGTAATTAATGTATATGTATATATAATAAAATGGACTATGCATGAAAAATATTACTTAATTTTATACTTGCGCTAAGCATAATTAAACTTCATTATTTAATATATTCTTATTAACTAACAACTCATGCACGCATGTGTAAATATATATATATATATATAGAGAGAGAGAGAGAGATATTAACAAGACATGCAGCTAACATACGTATATATATAACATGATAACAATGTATTTTTGTTGATAAAAAAAATGACCTATGCATGACAAAGCCCATATATATCTTAATCAAAATTAAAGCCCATAACTTTCTTATTGCTTTCTTTTCCAATTAACCCAAAACATCAACAATCTGCCCAGCTCTCATTCTCACCCATAACTTCTTCTTCACGGCAACACAAACGGCGAACCCATTCCCCCTCTCTTCAACTTACGGGTGGAGACAACAATACCACTAATTATAAACCCAAACATCCTGCAAAACAAAAGGATTAGAATGAACAATAACAACCAACACACCATATCTCCCTCTCTATCAATCACGAGAGCAGCAGCAACCGAACAAGTTGGTGTCTCCAATATTCTAGACGGTGGCGGCGCTTCTAGATCGGGTTCGCCTACAACTACCAGCAGCTACTGAAACACATGGCAACACTACGACGACTGCTTCCCTTCCGCCACTGCTCTACTCGACGTCACAGTCGCCATCTCATCATCGATCATCGACAAACCGCCGACATCTCTCTCATCTCGCACACCCTCTCCTCTTTTTAAATGATATACAATGCAATGCATACATGAAACAACAAAAGTAAAGCTAACTGGATTTAATACCTTCAAAAAAAAATCGGAACTTGAAGAAGAAGATTATAACATTATTGCTTTTGTTTCTCGTTTATTTGGTGTGATGAAAAAGGGAGATATGGGTCTCTATTTATACTAGTAGGGTTGGGGTTAGGGATAAGTTTCATAGTTATCAAGAGATCAATAAAGAATTTGATAAGTTTTGGAGATATCAAAATTCATGCTAATCCATTCGTGAAGAAGATGAAAGAGAAAAGAAGTTCTTGAATTTGGACTTCATAATTGGGCTTTAGAGACTTGGGCCTATAAAAATATTATTTAAATTGGGCTAGAAGAAAAAAAAAACTTTGGCTACAAAAAAATGATGCAACTCTATTAACTCTTAAATTAAAATTGTACATGCATGCTCATGACATGAAATAATCATATACTAAAATAAATCCATGCTAACGTATTTATTAAATTTATTTAGGCATGACTTACTAGACTTAATCATTTAATATCACACATAATAAAATAAAATACTTTTTTTTTGAAAAAAAGTAGCAATTTAAATATAATTAGAAAATCGGGTCGCTACATCCTTCCCTACTAAAAATAAAATTTCGTCCTCGAAATTTCTTACTTGGTCTTAGTACTCAAAGGTATCTAAACTTAAAATCTATCATTGGTCTTGCAAAATCTTGCTAATGGCATGCCCATCGCTTATGAATTCTAAGTTCTTAGATCTAACTATCTGGCACATAAAACATGAGTCTTTCTATGCTCTCTTATTTAAGGGATTTCTTTAATTGATCATAGTTTTGCTAGGCTCTAGGTTAACTATCTTATTCAGACACTAAAATATTTCTCAAAATCGAAGCGGCATCGAAAACTGCATTGCGACTTTGGCCATCTTGGAATCTCGATTGTACCACTTTTATCAAGGATCCCACGTGTCTTCAATCTACTCGCACTCGATTATGGATCTTTAACGAATTGCTACCAACTCGTACTATGTAGATCCATCTTTACCAAAATAATTCAAAACTTTATTCCAACTTAAAAACTTCTTTGCGTTCTCATACGTTTGCTAAAAATAAAACTAAAACCAAAATAGCTACGAAAATAAACTAGAAATTGGTAATAAAATCTAATGCGTTGTTATCTTTCTTTCTTCACTTCTCGCCATTCATCGCAAAAGCTCTAGAATTTCCTCTCCTTTCGGCGTTTCCACCTCCTTTAGTGTTTCATTTCTCGGTGTTTCCTCCTTTTCCAGCGTTCCTATCTTGATGCAATGGACAATCCCAAGCTCTATGTCCCTCTTTGTGGCATTTGAAGCAAGCTTGCGTTCCTAACTTACACTCTCCTAGATGGTATTTATGACATTTCTGGCATTGAGGATATCGAAATATTGCTCCAGGCGTCTCTCCTCTAGTAACATTCGGCTTCTTCTCAGGCTGGAAACTCCGCTCTCTATCTTGGGCATCGCGGTCATCCCATCGTCTCTTCCCACCATTGCTTGGAGGTCTTAAGGCTAGCTTGTCCAAATTCAGGCGAGTTGACACCGCTCGAGCTCGTTGCACAATTTCTGAGTAGGTAGCGAGATTGAGTGCGGATAAGTGTGCTCCAATTTCAGGACGCAATCCATCTTCAAATCTCCAGGCCTTTTTCTCATCCGTATCCACCAAGTGAGGAGCATAGCGAGCTAGCTGGTTGAATTTTGGTTCATACTCCAGAATAGTCATGTTACCTTGCTCTATATTCATCAACTCTTTCTCTTTTTGCTTCCGGAACGCCTTTGGGAAGTAATTCTCCATGACCATTCTTTTAAAAATGGTCCAGGTCAAGTTGGCCTATTGCTCTGGGCTCATGCTGATCTTTACTGCCTCCCACCAATGACTCGCGTCCTCCGTTAACTGGAACACTGCACAGGTAACTCTTTGGGCGTCTGAGCATCTCAAGTAATCAAAAATTCAATCCAGCTCCCGAATCCACTCTTCTGCTGCTAGAGGCCTTCCAGTTCCTTTCAACTTGGGCGGTCCTAACTGGCGAAAATGTGTCAAGATACCGTCTCCTTCCTGTTGTTGATGTTGATTCCGATTCTGATTCGGATGGGGTAGAACTCTTCTTAGTGCATCTGTAAGATTTTGGGCAAATGCATCCATGTTGTTGTTGTTATTCCCTCCATTCTCATTATCGTCAAAATTGTTCATTAACTCTGTTTCCTCGCTTTCCTCTTGGATTGGTTGCGTATTCTTCTTTGGTGGCATGATTTCTATTGTCGACCATAGCGCAAAGATTAAGTATTTTAATAAATTTTAAAGGTAACTACTTTTATTGATCCAACTCTGCTTTGGACATGTTCTGAGTACTAGCCGAAGTTCTTTTGCGTGTCCTAGAAGTCAATCTTCTTCTAAGCATCTAATAACACAATCCTTAGGGTAAATCTCGAGGATAGTAAAAACATTTCATCATAAAACATACTTTTTCATATAATCATAAACTTGACATGAAATCATAACTGTAACGTTTACCTCTTCTCGGAGTGATGCGGCAGATGTGATGATGGTCAATACTTACTTGCAATTTTTTTTAAGTATGTAGGAAAGTAGACCTTTCTCTGATACCACTCTGTAACGCCCCAATTTCACTTTTAATAGAAAAAGGCACGTTATCCATGCTTTTCATTAATAAAAATATTTTACTTGAAATACACCGGAAGTTTCAAAGCATAACTCGACATTTATTACATAAAATAATATCAAAAATAAATTAAAAATCTTTAATCATGCTTGATCACTTGACCACCATCATCACATCTTGTCCGCTACGCATCACTCGAGACAACACCTAAAAAGATAAGTAGTTTTGGGGTGAGTGCTACTGACTCAGTGGGGAGTGTCCAATTATCCAAGCTATATAAAATTAAATGAGTAAGTGAAAATAGTAAAAGTTGTTTAGTCCGTAGACCAAACCATATAGCCCGTCGGCTCATACTATGAAGCCCGTAGGCCCTGTCTTATTTAGCCCGAAGGCCCTGTACTGTGCTGTGTCATCACATAACTGAATAATTAAATATAGAGAGAATAATCAGGACATGATCACGTAAAACCCCACCTTGACCTTGACTCCGAAATTAATTGATTAAGTCCTTGCGCGCCTTGCCTAGAAATAATTATTTTAAATTAAAAAAATGCGTGCAATGCTTAAAAATTAGCCTCATGCTCAGACACAGAATCATCCACATTATGATTATCAGACTCATGCTCAGTTATAGGTAAATCATGAGACTCATTTTCAGATTCAAACGGCATAGGAGTCACATTCTCCACCTTATCCTCCACCTCACTTGGAGCAACATAAGGAGCAGACATAAAATCAAACAAGTTATTATCCAAGTGTTTCAAATTCTCCACCTCACTTGGAGCAACATAAGGTGAGGATTCAGGTAGACAGGGAAAATCATGCTCATTGAATATAACATCACGATTAACACATGTTTTAAATCCAGGCACACTTCTATCCCATGATCTATACCCTTTCACACCTTCAGGATATCTTGGAAACACATACTTCCTAGCTCTAGGATCAAGTTTGCTTACTTTTTGATGAACATATGCAGCACACCCAAAGACTCAAATTAGACGAACAAACATGCTTATTCAAGAAGACAACTTCAGGCATTTTACCAAGCAGGGGCACAGATGAAGATCTATTAATCAAATAAGTAACAGTCATGAGAGTTTCACCCCAAAAATGTTTAGACAGACCAGAGGCAACAAGTAAGCTCCTAACTCTCTCAAGGAGAGTTCTATTCATTCTCTCTGCCACTCCATTTTGTTGTGGAGTGTAAGGCACAGTTTTATGCCTTTTAATACCTTGATCAAAACACCAATTATCCATAGCATTATTACAAAATTCAAGCCCATTGTCAGTTCTAATGCATTTAATTTTCCTTTTTGTTTGATTTTGAATTTCAGCTGCCCATTTAGAAAAATGTATAAACACATCAGATTTGTTCTTCAGTAAAACACCTGAGTTTTCCTCAAAAAATCATCAATAATAGACAGGAAAAAACTATTTCCACCATGGGTGGGCTCTTTGGCTGGGCCCCAAACATCCGCATGTAAATATTCAAGAATTTCAGAACTAACATGCTTCCTATGATAAGGCATAGTGACAGGTAAAGGAGTTTTATGATGCTTTCCCATAACACACGGTTCACAGAAAGGTATAGCAGACACTTTATCTTTGCCAAATGTACCATTTTTATGCAAAATTGCAAGACCCTTATTGTTCATATGTCCTAGTCTAGTATGTCATAAAGTAGTCTTATCTTCTTGAATCACATTAACAACAGCCAGAGGCACAAACTCAGCATGGACAACATACAAATCACCCTTTCGGGGAGTAATAAAATAAAGTACTGAATCTTTCTCAAATTTGAATCTCAAAGAATTCACAGAACCATCAAGCATCTTATCAGCAATTTTGGACACATGTAACAAATTGAATTTCAATTAGGGCACATATCTGACATCACTTAAGGTAAGCATGCTCCCATTTTTAAATTTCAAGCAAATATCACATTTTTCTTGAATATCACAATTTTGACCATCAGCAAGAGCTACATGTCCAAAATTCATATAATGCAAATTATGAAATAGATGCTTAAATGGAGTGACATGAAAAGTGCAATCAGAATCAATGAGACATTCATTATTTGAAACAGATTTTGATACAATACTAGTGTAATTGATGAACTGAAAATCATATGCATCATGTACCATATAAATACCATCATCCTTATACACATTATTAACATGTTGTTTATGCTCATAATTCCCATAACCCTTATTTCTTTTAGGTTGCTTACATCTATTTGAGAAGACATAAATTGATTTTGCAAAGACCACATAGATTCTTCAGATGCAGCAGTATATAAAGATATCAGATTATCCCACAGATCTGTGGCACATTTATGATGAGACATTTTTCTAACCACAGTACTGCACAAATTCAACAAAATAGTGGCCCTAGCACTATCATTCATATCATGCAATTTCTCATCTTCCACAGAATCATCAATTTTGGTAGAAATGGTTTTATTAATCTTTTCTTTAACCAAAATGCATTCAATTTTAGTTTTCCAATCTTGAAAATCATCTCTACCATTAAAGGGTGCCATATGAAGATTGTTCATGATTATATGCAGTCACAGAATCAGCAGGAAGGCAAATAATCACCAGAAAATCAGAGAACACAGCAGACAGCTCACATGACAGGGAGAAAACACCTTCAACACACAGAAACAAGTACACCCGGGGGATAAACTATTGAGGCTAGCCTAGTTCTCAACACAGATTTATCTGTGGAGCAAGGATTCACTTAGGACAACCCCAAAACTTGTTTCAACAGCAACTAACTCAATTATCAGAGTCAGTTTCTCAGAAACTCACAAAACTTGGAGTTTCAACAAATATTCACCACAACAGACAACCAAAATACTCACAGAGCAAGGAAAAAACACAAGAGAATAAAGACAGATTCAATCAACAACTCAAAACTTCCGGCGAATCCTTCACTACACTTGTTATCCAGACTACTCGCACGAAGAGACCCACAGGGGAATCCAGACAAACTGGACCGTAAGCAAGGCAGTTAGAGCACAGAGCTCTCAAGCGTGGAGTGCTAGGATTCACAAGAAGGTAAAACACTTAAGAGATATCACAGAAAAATAAGAGAATGCGGAAGTAAGGTATAGGATCGCAAGATACCGAACAAAGCAGAATATCTCAAACTTTATCAAAAAATTCAACAAAAAATTACAGATTCTCCCAAATCAACATCAAATTAACAATATTATCACAAATCACTACGAATCTCCAATATTATCCCAAAAACAACACAAATCTCCAAAATTCTCCCAACACACCACAAAACTCCAATATTCTCCCAAACTCCACAAAACCAAGCCTAAGAACTAGAGAGCTTATAGTTTCATCACTTTACCGGAGCAGATCCTCCCGGAAAGGGGAGAAATCTGACCTACTATGTTTCTTGCTCGTCGGGAGCGAAACGGTGCAGCCAATGGCAGCGGGGTGGGCTGGTGCGAGTCGGAGGGTGCCCCGGCAAGGTCTCTATGGCTCTGATACCACTGTGGGTTATCTGTGCCTTGCCAGGGTTCACTAACTTGGTTCCCGACTCTTCGTGTCAGCTACACGGTCGCCTGGGCTTCAACAAGTGTAGTGGCAACACCTTTAGTTGTTTCTCCTTTCAATTAATCAGCTCCTGCACCAAGCAACTTGTCTCCAGATGATTATACTCGCAGCAGGAGACTCGAATGAGCAGTTTGACTGCTTCGAGATTGAATTTGATGGGCTGCAACTAGTCTGCAGGATCTGGACGTCAAAGAGAAGGCGCCGGTTGTATTGTTATATTGCTGCAAATTAGAATAGGAGTTAATCTATTAAACAACAACAGATTCAAGCTCTCGATCTATAGGAGTATATATCTATATATATATATATATCTCTGCAATGCAATATATATATATATAATGTTATATATATATATATATATATCTGCAAAAGGAAGAATGAAAGAGAGCAGATAGATAGATGGAGAAGAGCTTGTGAAACTCCAACAAACGATGGCAGCAGCAGCATCGACTTGGTTGCATGTGATTCGAGGCTCCAACGATCAGCAGCGTCTTCTCCGGCAAATGGGCAGCGTCGCAGCGATGTCAAAGGAGCAGCAACATGCGTTAATTTTCTCCAGCAGTCGAGGCAGCTTCATAGGCAATCTTCTTCGGCGATGAGGGAGTCTGCAAACACACAGTAGATTGCAGCAATCAATCTATGAAAGCAATAGAAGCAGAATTCCAAATTAGATATATATCGAAATATGTAACTATATATATATTATCTATTCACAGCAATATATATATATATATATATATATATATATATCTGTATGAATCTGAGTCAATAAGAAGAAGAACAGAGATATAAATATTAAAGTAAAATGGAGAGTTGAAGAAAAGAATTTGGCTCAGGATCCAAGAATTCGGCGGTGCTTTCTTCTAGCAACAGAAATTATTAGTCGAACACAATTAAGAATACGCCACGAATGGGCTACAACCAAGAGGTGGAAGACTGAAATCAACGATGCTTTCTCTCTCATGAAGCTTGCAATCTCAACGCCAATCAGGAGACCGATGAACAGGAATCCGGCGATGAATTGTGTACGGGAATAGCAGAGCCCACACAATCTATGATTCTCTCTCAAGCTTATTTCAAATTAGAGTGGCGCAGCGTGTTTAAAGGGAAGAAGAAGGAGACTAGGGCTGAATTAGGGTATTTGGGCTAATTAGGGACTTTGGGCCAGCAAGGAATTAACTTAGCCCATTAAGGATCATTGGGCCAAAATCTCCACACCATTTTCTTGCAATATATTTTTTTATGCCAAGGGTAACCCGCAGCCGCTACCAAAGTCCGCACTGGGTAAACTCAATCCAACAAAATTGACTTCATATAAAATGCACAATTTAAACGTCCCACATTGGTTATTATGGTGAGAGTAATCATCCCCGAACCAACTGGCTTTGTGAGGATGAGTTAGGCTAATATAATATCCATCATGTGCTAATGAAGAAGTAGTCATCAAATGCGGCTTCTCCATAAACATGCCTACATGCTCTACTTCTCGAAGTTTCCACATTAGCTCAAAGTTTCTATGTCAGCATGGATGATTGCTAATGTTTATATTCTTATACAAGACTACACATGTAGCAGGACCGCTTTTGATCTTGGCAGCTCATAATCACTACAAGGATCACTCTTTACAACCATATGATTGTTGTTAGTTAGTAGATATTTTGTATTTCATTTTGGGCTGTATAAATAAGAAATAAACAAATATTTTGTACTCAGTTTTTTAGAATAATAAATAATAAAACCAGTTATCATTATGTTCGTGAAGTTTTCACTTTCAATTACTGATCTTCACACAAAATGGAATTTTATGAATTCAACATGGTATCATGAGCCATATTTTTGGTTTAATTGAAAAATAAGAATTCATATACTGATTGAAGTTCAATCAGAATCAAAATTTTGATTTGATTTAAAACCGAGTAGCCATGTCGAAGCAAAACCGCCAAATGCCATGGAATAAGCTATTATCTAAAGAAAGAGACTATCATGTTGAAGCTACAATTGAAGAAGAAAAGGGAGAAAGCGGTAGATTTATGAATCAAGCAATTGAGGCGGTTAATGAGAGGTTTCAGATGCGTGACAATCAAGGAAGGGAAACAAACAACATATCGAGTTTAGAGCAACGATGTGCTGCATTTAAGCCAAAGTGACCATCCTGGTGTGATTTTAACAACTGATTTACTCACTAGTTGATACGACCAACAATAAGGCGGAAGCAAAGAATCGAACAACGCCAACTATGTATGTGATTCAACCCAATAATAAACTAAACAATACTGAATTAAGAACCCCAATGAACTGTATAAAACCAATAAGACTCAAATTTAACAAGAATTAACACAAAAATGACTCAAATAACCCGAAAACCCCTAAATAAAGACTCGAATAGAAACCTATGCAAATGACCTCGGATTGAACTCAAATTTTAACACAAGGCACAATCTATAGAGATGCAAAACATATCCAAAAATCAGCACAAACGAACATGTAGGTTGGGAGATCGAATGGTGGTAATTTCAGGGCCTGATTTAGGTTTTTTAGGCCTAAAACGGATAGATAAGGCTACGAACGGTTGTGGGGCGACTTTAAGGATGAAGGTGATGATATTGGGATGTTATGGACGTGAGTGGAGGCTGTGGAGGTGGTGATGGAATCGAAAGATAGAAGATGAATCTTACCCGAAACGAACCCCGAATCGACGAGAACTCGGAACGCGCCTATGGAGCAATCTTCAATGGCTGTTTAACCCGGATACTACGAGATATCACGAACGAGACAATAGATTTCAAGCTTGGAATCGCCAGAACCAAACTCTACCAGAAGAACCAATGATGTGTGAGACAAGAGAATAGCGTAAAAGCGTTGTTTTTCATTCAATCAAGTCTGCCAAACATCAAGAACGAAAATCCCCTAAATAATAACCTAGGGAACGAAAATTAAAGTGTCTTGGACCTAGAATTCGAACTGGGCTAATTAAAACCACTACTGGGTCCAATATCACCTAAACAGGTTGTGATAAATTGGACTGCTAATTAAATAAATCTACAACTAATAATAATAGCCCAAAATAAATAAAATAACTAAAATAAATAGTAAGGAACGTCTAATTCTTCAATTCAGTCGAGCTCCTCGATGCTCAATACAGTCACCAACTTGGACTGTTTGAAATCAGCTCAAACATCCTCCAGCTTCTTCCCAACATAACACTGAAGGTATCCTTGCAGCTTCTTGGCTCTAAGTCTCGTCACTGGACCTCTAAGCTGCAACTCGGGATTTGAATCATCAATGCTAGCCCCGAGCTCATCACTAGTAGAAATTTTTATATTTGGTGTAGAGCAAGTAAGCGAGGTTTGCTAACTAGAAATAAACTATAGTTCATTGATGAAACTCTCTTAGAACCAGATAGTTCTTATGTGGATTATAAACAATAGCTCAAAGTCTTTTTAGAATTTTTATCTTGTTCAAAATATTTGTCATTTAGTTTATTTTCACACTATTTCTTAATTTTAGCCCAACAATTATTAGGAAGAGAGAAAAACTTGGATTTATTAGGGAAATATATCTTAATATGATGTTATATGAGGTGGAGAAGGAGATGTATATTTGTCAAAGTTGTTAAATCTTAACTCTGCAAAAATTTCTAAAACAACAATTAATTTAAATCGGATGAAGTACTTTTTAAAAACACTTGAGAATTCTGCATAACATCATTTCGATAACACGAGGGAATTTGAGGTGTTACTTTTAAACTATTACATCACCCCATGTGAAAATCACCTTTCAATCCAAATGTGTTAAAGTATTATTGTAAAAACAATTGTTCGCATGTCATTGATTAATTAATATTATAGAAAATGTAGATTTTAATTATAACAACAGGCTCAAGTAAATTATATAACCTCCCCAAATAATGTCCAGTAAAATAAAATTAAGAGTATTTCTATTTACACCCCCAATTATTCATTATATACCACATTTACTGTATACACGGTCACAATTTTTAAAAAAAATTGATTATTTTTTACTCTATACAACACACTTATTTCTAATTTTACCCACTAGTTTTAAAAAATAATTTTAAATCAATTAAAAAACAAAAAAGAGAGAATGAAAAATCAATGCCCGTCGAAGAGAGAAAAGCTCGTTGTTTCTTCTGCCATCGTTGCTGGCAACAACTTCGACCAAGACTGGCCACCATGTTGCTGATAACTTCCCCAGCCTAGAAATAACTCCCCGCCACAACTTCTTCTTCTCAATGTCGCCAATCAACATCGGCGACATCCAGAATCTTGTGGGTAAGGGTGGCCGGAAACGGGAAGCTCCCGGAAACAAGTGATTTTTTCTTTTAAATTTTTTAAAAATTGATTTTTAAGAAAGTGCTTTTTTTTTCAATTTGAAATGATATTTAAATAAATTAATAATTATTTATTTTTGAATAAAATTTAATAACTTTAATGGTGTATATATCGACACTCTAAAACCAAACATATCACTATTCATTTTTAGCAGATTTCCACCCAATTGCTTTCTAACTTTTTGTGGGTGGATTGTAGTTTGAATTATGTAGAGCACAATAGGGTTTGGTAGAGCTAATTAACCAAATAAAAACATAGATTATATCGATAAATATAGTATATATTTGTTTCTATAATGTATTGAATTTTGAGACGTTAGGGCTATATATAATTTGGGTGCATGTGATGTTTCTATATTTAAGGTGACATTCACCTAGTAAATATTGACGTCATCGTATATGAAAAACAATGATCAATTATCAACATATAATAAATGTATTAATGTATTCATTGATAATATCGCATTGCTACAAAAAAATGTCATGGGTAAACTATTTAAATATAAAAATAATAAATCATAGTACATGACATCATTATTACAGTATATAAATGACCTTAATTAAATTCAAGAGGGGCCGGGGGTGTCCGCTAAATTTAAATGTATGGAAGTCTACATGTATCTAGTTTAATTATTCTCAATTTGAATTAAGTTCCTCTATTTTCATTTTTAAACACCAATTTGGTCCCTATACTTTTTTTTTTCTCTCAATTCAATTCTTGAACTTTCATTTGTAAAACTAAGTTTCTACACTTTCATTAGTTTATGTTAAAATTAAGTCCTTATAATTTTGATATAGCTCAAGAACTTAATGTCAACGTGGACCTCAATTTTATAAAATAAAAATTATGAAATCAATTATGAGTATGAGAAATAAAAGTATACGGATCCAATTAATACAAACAAACAAAAAAACCTAATTAAAAGGTGAGATATATATACAGATTTATATGTATCCCAACGCTCTCTCCTCATATGTGAAATAAATAGTGTATATTTTTTTAATAAAAAAAACATAATAAAAAAGTAAAACGTGTTGTACAATTCGAGTTAAAGTATTGAGTTTCGTCTAAAATATTTGATCGATCATTAAAATTTATAGAAATTTTAATGAAACATTAAAAATGCATTAACTAATATTAATTTTCCTTTAAAACTTTTATCTCGCTTGTATCTTTCCAGATTAGACGATAAGACTCTCCGTCATTCTCCGGCCTATTAATGTCGTGATTATCCTATTTTTGGCTTATAGATTTGGACCCAAATTTTTAGTTATTTTCACAAATAATTCCAAAATCACAAGTCTCTTGGTGTTTGAAATTTTGGATGAATCCAATATGATCATTTCTATTGGAACCGTGGGATGAATATAACATAGAAAAGGTCCACCCACCTCAATTAATGAGACGGGGATATTTCTATTTTTTCTATATATATTTTTATTGTTGATCGATTTCAGCCCCTCATTTATGATGCATTTTTTATATATAAACAGTGTAGTGATGCTCCTTCAAATATTTATGTTTGGATATGTCACTTATCTACTGATGGAATACGAGTTGAGTGGACTTGTGGCTGAATGTTTCAAGTTCGACGAATTTCACTATCATATTATAGGTCTTGCATGCCACTAATAATTTTTCCAGTACAATTTGCAGGATATTATTTACGAACGAGATTGATCCAGAATGCATCATCGGATAACAGCTGCATATTCTCATGTCATGAGAAAAAAAGGAAATGTTCATTTTAGGCACTAAATTAGTCAGCTATGTACGCCAATATGAAGTTTCCTTGCATCTTCAAAACTTTCCAGATTTCACACAGTCTCGATCTCTACTGATTTGATTTTGATATATATATATATATATATATATATATATATATGTGTGTGTGTGTGTGTGTGTGTTGGTTTTATCAAATCATTAATTACGATCCTTTTCGTAAGCATGTTGTAAGAATCGTTAATGAAAGTCTATTATTAAAGATATAACGTGTTCTTTGTTACATATACATAATATATATATATATATATATATATGTATGTATATTAGATTATGGTTGCCTACTTTGCATATTAATTTCGTGTCTCGATTGTTTTGGACTACTATGTGTTGACCGTGTTATTTTTGACGAACCTACCTATTGTAATATAGAAAGTATTATATTTGGACGCATGATGCAAATGATTACAAGTTAATAACATATATGAGTATATAAGTTTTTGATAAATAATACTCACTCCGTTTCGTTTTGATTGTTGTTTTAATTTCTTTTTATCTAGAATTAATAACTAATTTTATGGAATAGGGCAAGTCTCCTGTACATAAGATGTACATCAGACGGTCAACGCGTTGACCGGGTCAATATTTTGACTAAAAAATCCGTTAAAATTAGTATTATTCATAATACTGAAAAGTATTATTTCAAAGGCCCAAAAGTATCATTTGTATCAATAAAAAGTATTGGCCAGAAAAAAATAAAGAAAAAAACTGTTAAGATTAGTATCAATCGAAACATTAAAAAGTATCATTCAAAATTAAAAAAAGTATCAGTTGTATCCTAAAAAATATCAACCGTTTTCACGATTTTTTTGGTCAACGCTTTGACCAGTCAACCCGGTCAATGCGTTGACCGTCTGATGTACATCTTATGTACATGAGTATTTGCGTATGGAATAATATACTCATCCCTCATATATGACATAAAATCTTATTCAGTTATATTTTCCTAAAGTAGTGTTTGGGAAATGATTAAAATTGGGAGAGAGAGAGAGTGAAAATATATAAAACAACAAACATTTTGATACAAAATAAAAAAGTTAAAACAATAATCAAAACGAAACAGAGGGAGTAATAATTAAAAAAAACAACATATATTAGTGCTGTATGAGATACTAAGGCAGTTTATTTCTCTTAAAAAATGTGTGAAAAATGAAAAATGACTACTAAGTTTTCGTATACAATATTGGATATATATAAGATTTGTATATATCGGACGCACATGAGATCAATTTGATGGACTGCATTAATTTTTGAGCGGGGGGGAGTAAATAAAAGTATGCACAATGCTTTTACGAATCACATTACAATTTATCTTATGCTTATAGCAAATATTTAAATTGATTAGAAGTCAAATACCAGTACTCTAGCTATATGTGCTATATTACAAGTACGTACGTCAAATTTATAATAGTAGGGAAGAAATAAATCATATTTAATTTTTCTCTGATTCAGACGGAGTGGAAGAAACCCGTTTTTATTTTAATAATCAATATAAATCCAAGTTGGAAATATTCTAGATGTCAAATGCTAACCACGTCTTCCAATATTTTAATCTTAATTATCAAATCCCCGTTTATTTTGCCCATTTATGTTGACAATTTCAACAAGTTGCCCCGCTCATTTAATTTCACAGACATATCAGATCCGATCTCTATGTCAATCTACGTTATATCTCTCGTGTCGCAATTATGTTTTTAAATTTTTTTAATATATTATATATCGTAATTATGGAAGGATCAACCCGAAATCATTTGTTTTTGAGGGAAGGTAGATAAAAATTTAAAGTTAAACTAAATTATAATAAATTAAGGGTAGATTGCACTTTCATACTTATATTTTGGGCTCTTTTTAAAAAATAACCAACTTTTTAAAATTAACAAAATAATACCCCATAAAAAATTTATAAGTTTAACATTTGATCAATTTTTTGATTCGAAAATTCTATGTAATTATTGTATATTTGTATTTTAACATTTCCATTTCCATAACTGCGTAAAAAACATACAATCAAATATCTTAAAATACACTTTTTCTGGACCGTAAAATTAATTAAATGTTAGATTTGTAAATTTTTTGAAAAAATGGATATTGTTTTGTTAATTTTTAAAAAGTGAGATACTTTTGAAAAAAAAGTAAAAAATGTAGGTATCAAAATATAATTTACCCATAAATTAAAATAAAAAAATTCAAGAAAAATTAAAAAAAAAATGGCACCTGAAATGTCACAAATAAATTTGGCACAGAGAATGACATGGACTATTTGAAATGGATAGACTTATACTTGAACTATTTGCTTGAATAATTGGAAATGGGATCACATGTCGCATTTTCTGTTCCAAATTTTTAATTTTTTTAATTTATTATAATTTAAATTTTTTATTTAGGGTTCATTTTTCTGTAATTAGGATATATTAAAAAATAGTAATTATAGCACCCGAAATGTAGGGCATGGAGAATCTTAATTTTTGGGCCGAAAAATATAGATGAGGCAGAAGTATAAATCTATTGAAAATTTGACAGAATTAAATTGGGGAGAGGGAGAGAGAGAGAGAGAGAGAGAGAGAGAGAGAGAGAGAGAGAGAGAGAGAGAGAGACGTTAAATTGTTCATAGCTACTACGTACGCGAGCAACTACTATACCTTTCAGAAATTGAACCATAGATAAGTCCAATACAAAAAACATCTCTCTCTCTCTCTCTCTACCCATAGAATAAGTCCAATACAAAAACCCTGTCCCCCCCCCCCCCCCCCCCACTCCCTCCTAGCTAGTCAACGAAAGCTCACCAGTTTTCATACATACCATCACATGGATTTCATCAACCCCTTGTAGTTTCCATCAATATTTCTCCAAATAAAAATCCATTCCCTCTCTCTCTCTCTCTATAGAACATGAGAGTTTCCACTCCACCTCAAAGCGGAGGAGACAAATGATTGATTCATTCCTAAACAAGCAGAAGAAATGGAAATGGATCCCCGAATATGGAGCAGGCTGCCAGATCATCTCCTCGAACACGTCCTCTCCTTCCTCCCTCTCAAGACTTTCCTCACCCTCCGATCAACCTGCAAACACTTCAACTCCCTCCTCTTCTCCCCCTACTTCATCTCCCGCCACTCCCCCTCACCATCGCCGCCTTTCTCCTCCTTCGTCCTCCTCTCCCACCCGCAGTTCCACCACAGATGCCCCCTCTTCAACACCGCCGTCAACTCCTGGTGCAACATGCTGCTCCCTTTCCCGCCAATGCTGTCGTGTCCCTCGCCGTCTTCCCAACTTGTTGCATCCTCCGCCGGCCTCCTCTGCTTCTCAGCCCCTAGGTCGTCCTGTTTCATCATCTGCAACCTCCTCAGCAGCTCCCTGCGCCGCGTCAAGTTCCCTACGTGCCCCTTCAATTACGAGCTGATCAGTCTGGTGGTCTCCGCTACGAACGGATACAAGCTCTTCATGCTATCCTCCACGGGTTCATCCAACCACGCCCTCGTCTACGACTCCACCGCCGACTCCTGGCAACAGTTCGGAGTTCTGAATCCGATCCTCAACGAGAACTACCATCAGAAGGGCGTTCTCTACGATGGAGGCCTGTTTTTCACCACCCCTGAGCCTTTTCACATTGTGAGCTTCCGTCTGGAGACCGGCAAGTGGGAGACACCACCTGTGGGTCTCCCTGACAGGCTCACGTTTGTCCGGTTGGCCGGAGACGAGGACCAGAAGCTGTACTTGGTAGGTGGGGTGGGGTTCAGTGGGATTTCGAGGAGTATAAAAGTGTGGGAATTGGGGATAGATGGGGAGAACTGGATTGAGGTGGAAACAATGCCTGAAATGGTGTGCAGGAAATTCCTATCTGTTTGCTACCACAACTACGAGCACGTTTATTGTTTTTGGCATCAAGGTTTGATTTGTGTGTGCTGCTACACATGGCCTGAGATATTGTATTACAAGGTTTCTAGGAGAACTTGGCATTGGCTACCTAAATGCCCTTCATTGCCTGAGAAGTGGAGCTGTGGATTCAGGTGGTTTTCCTTCACGCCGGAGCTCCACGCCTACGTATAAAATCACTTTCAATTTTCATACCCCCTCTAGATTTATTATAATTATTATGAAGCATTACATGTTTTGAGATTTATTACCACAGATTGTTTGAGTATTTGGATCTTTTACTACGCTCATTCAGCTCTCCTATCTCATTGTAAAGCAAGCTAATGGGTGAGATTTTTGAGATTGAGATATATACTTTTCTACTCTAATGGCAAAACATTGTGCCTAAGAAGCATTGTAGAACCTGTCAATATCAAATAAAATTTCCAAGTGATGGTGAGAAAAAATATTCCCATTTTGGGCACTAGTCAAATATAAAACTCTAGTAAGCAGTATTCCATAAGTTTTCCTAATGTTAGACTACAGCACAACCTATATTGAGTTTGAAGATGGAAGAATCAAAAGAGAAAGGCACGTTCATTCTCCTTCTAGGATTCTTCTCAATACTGACAGAACAACGGTAAGAACAATTTTAGAAGGTTCTATTAATTGCTAATAATAGTAATATAACTTGTCCTAAATTCTTATGGGAGTTCTGTCAGGTACAAGTGATGTAGGTGACTCGCAATGATTTTTAAGATGCAATACTAGATGAGTTCACAAAGTGAGTAACAGTGAACAATCCTAGTGAGCATTTTACATTCAATCTCGAGAGCCTAATCCAACATTCATTCGGAAATATCATTCTCAGATTATCAAAAAGCAACAGCTTGGACTTGTATGCAAAGTTTTCTCCATCAATGTCGTTTCATGCGCAAAGAAATAAAGAGATCACATCAATGTTCAGGTACCAGAATTTTCAGCTCATGAATGGCAACAGCAGTCACATATTTGCTAGCTCATATGTAAACGCCGATACAAAAAATTGCATTCCAAAAATGACAAACAAAGCTTTTAAACAAAATAAGCATGTATTGGCTGGTACCAGCTTGTTCCATGGACTTAATATCGGCCAATGAAAATCCTAAGCCCTTTGAATATATTTCGAGAATAAATATATTGACAAATTTAATGTATTTGTCTGGCAAGCCAGGGTGGTACAGGAATAGATCACTGAGCTATAATTAGACACAAAAATGTAAAAACTTCAGCACAGATGCAAGGATTAATGTGTGCTATATGAATCTACGGAATATTCTACAGGAAAGAATTTGAGTTCAAAAATTAAATCAACTATTGAAAAACTAAGGTATTCTGGGTGTTCTGGTATCAGTAGACCAACCAAAATACTGTTTAGGGCTTGAGAGAGAGTGCCAAGCCAAACCTGGGTGTCTTTTCCATGGCCAAGGTGTCAAAACTACCAGAAATGGTCAGGAGGGATTTGGGTTTCAACTCATGCTGGACGAGCGCAGCAAGAAGGCCATGGTTGTTAAGCTTTGCCTTCACCATTGTATGAAGATCAACTGCATAAGAGCATCCTACTGTTAATGTGTTCTCATTTGTAGAGAACTTTCTTGCAATCTCACCAACAGCAGCCCCTTTATTCAGCTGATCCAGATAGCGCAAATATGATACCCTTACTGCATCTCCTTTATCAAACCTAGAAATAGAGAATAAGTAGCAAGCAATAAGAGATATGCCATCAAGCAGTCATTTATAATACAATCCCAGACGTGAAGCTGGGTTGGGCAAATGACCAGGTTGTAGAGGACTAAGCCTAGCTGGCATAGTCAATTTTGTTAGCAAATAACTCAAACCAAAATCCGCCACACTAAAATCCTGTCAAGTTAAATCGACATCGAGGTGCAGTGAAAACACGAGTATGGAAACGCATCAAGAATTGAATTTGCAAGTGCTTACATAACAAAATCTTAATATTTTGCACCTCATTAATCTCCATATGACTAACTGGCCAACAAATATAGCCAAAAATACATTTTCCTTCTTGTTCAAATATTTTTGTTTTCAGAAATGCATTATCTATTTTTGGAAGCTGTCAAATAAATAAGTTGATTCACATAGAAAATCCAATTTCTGTTGAAGCTCATTACATTAACTATATCAGATTAAGAAGCTTACAGAATAGCAGACACACAAGCAGTGGGTGTCTTCAAGCTGAAACCAGCATTGTACTTTGCAAAATTTCCAGAAGAAACCATATAACTTGCTTCCGTACCAAAGGCAACACTAGGGGTACCTATAGTAGCTGAAACATCAAGAGCAGGAGACTTGTTGAGACCAACAGCTGTAGTTAAACTTGCATGGTCATGGAAATATTGAACTTCAATCTGCAATCACCAAAAGATCGTCAAGATTTTCAAAATAAATATTGTATGGAAACAACTAAAGCAGGTCAATCATTAGCAAATAAACGGATGGTAAATTCATATGTTATTGTAGTTTCAATAGTATTAGTACCTTGCCAGAATTATAATCTGGGAATTTGCATGAAGCAATGGTCCTTGATGATGGCAAGATATCAGCCAAGACCAGGGTTGTTGATATCTACAAACATGAGGTTAATTCAAAATCAATGCCTAATTTATAAAAGGAAAATAATAAGTCATGCAGCTAGGGCGATAATACAGAAAGGAAAATACATTTGATTCAGTATCGAACTTCACATCAACTACACCATTTCTAAATGCGAATTTTGCAGCCACATCCCCACTGGAGAGCCCACCCTTCTTCACTAGCGTTGAACCAATGGCCTGGAAATTGATGTCAAATAAATAATATGGTATTCACAAGCAAAAATTATTAAAACCAAACTACTGAAATACAGATCTTGTTAGGTTGCATGGAAAAAGCAGCATAGAAAAGCAATAGATCTTTGCAGTGTGGTATGTAGAAAAGACTGTGCAGAGAGGCATAAGGAACATCAAATAAATTTACACAGTAAGGTGCCAAAGTTCATTAACACCATTTGCTCTTATACAATTTGTAGGATCTTCTCCAAAACTCACAAAAATATTTGACAGATAGAATCGTCCTGTTTTGAAAGTGTGAAAATTTATGATAAACTTCGGATGAAATGCACATAAAGGTGGATATAAATACAGAAGATAAATCACATTCAACTGGAAACCATTCATCCATATCATATTGTGCCGTCCAATTACCAGTAAAATTAAAATCATTATGGCTCTATGCAGCAGCTCTGAAATGTCAATTGGAAGGAGAGTTCTTCTCTTATTGACATCCTATAGAACTCACCATAGCAAAATAACTTGATGTAGTGTGAGCGTATTCCTTAGTTTCAACTGCTACTTATTATTATGCAGAGAAGATAAAAAAAAAACTATATACAAGTTGAACAGACATGTCATTGATTTTTATATTTATTGAATATGCACGAACCAAATTCCAATTCAATTTTTGAAGTTCCACATTTATTTACTAATTGTTAGAACACCTGACAAATAGCTCTGTTCAACCATAATACTTCAAAGTTCAGATATCCACCCGTTTCTATGACTTGAACGAATGCTCAATTGCTCAAGTATGCATACGAACCGTCAACTAAATGATTAAGCTTCTAAGAAGCCAAATATCTTCAGTTCAAAATTCAAGATTACATTAGTGATAATTTCCTAGAAAACCTAGTTAAACTTAGTGTAATGAATGCCTGGTTAGAACCAAATGCTACAAAAATATTTATGTGTAAATACCTTATGATCTCATAATTCACAATGCACATCCTACGATCAAACTAGTAGCCAACAACTAATCGGAAAATGCCACAGAAGGTTCAGAAAAATCAATTTTCGTAAAATAAAATCCAGTCAGAGCACCACAGCAATTTAAAACTCAATTTGACGCTGAGAAACGCAAAATCATATATGGAGGGAAATATCAACAAAAATACTCATGAAAAAGAGATAGCGGAAAACAGAGCATGAGATATTCAACAAGAATACAACAAAAATATTAGGCTTCCGCTGCATACCAATCCAGTATCACTCTCACTAGTAATAATCAGCTTCTGATCATCACTGTAGTCCTTAATCAGAATTTCTGCAATATACAACACAAATATTCACACCTATATCAGCACATATATACATATATTGTGTGTGTGGAGAGAGAGAGAGAGAGAGAGAGAGAGAGAGAGAGAGAGAGATTGACCTTTAGCTTTATTGCCGAAGGCGGAGAAGAGGCCGGGTCCGCTCATCTTCAGCAGAGATTTTTATTTTTATTTTTTCCTCTTATTGAGATACCAATGAAGATTCTCGACCCCTAAAACGAACTGGAGATTCTGCGATGTGAAATACTGAAATTGGTGCTCTTTGCGTTTTCAACTGAGGCAATTTTTCTGTGTTTCTAAAACAAAATCGGTATTTTTTCTGGCTTTTCGTGTAAGAAATGAAATGAGTCCTGATTTTTAGACTTGGAAAAACAAAAAGATTTCGGTCCAAAATTCGTTATCGTATTTTTATTTGAAAAAGAATTCATCTATACTATATTAAAGCAAAATCTTTTGCATGAAAAATTCCCGCCCAAAATGCTCTTATCCCGCCCAAATTCCATAATCTATTCTATATTTATATAGATTATATATCATATATGTATTATAATATTAACGAATATATAGGAACCTGATTACTTTAACTTCTCATATTCATTATCGTGCGGTTTTTTTAAGCAGATTTTTAGGAAATAAGTTAATCGTACGAAATAGTTTTATTTAATGTATTTTATATTGGAATATATATATATATAGGGGTTTGTTATAATAGGAACTGAGTTTGGTGTGAGAACGGGCTTGTTTAATGTAATTTCAGTGCTTTTCTTATTTTATTTTGGGGCTAAATCATCTAGCACTAAAATACAATAAGAAAAGCATTAAAAATAAAAATTAAAAAATTGCATCAAAATATAGTAAGAAAAGCACTAAAATTACATTAAACAAGCTCGTTCTCACGTTCCTACATGAAGCACTGTTCTCGTTTGAACCAAATCATATATATATATATATATATATATATATATTCCAATATAAATAAGATAACGAATTCTGTTTGTAACCTATTATATATTAAATAAATATTTTTATGTAGGTGTACATCTGAACTATTTCACTATACAAGTCGGGATGTGAACTCTTTAAAAATCTATTTAAACATACTAAAATGAAAATTCCCAATTTTATCTGTATAAAAATATACATACTATTTTTCTTAGATCTTTTTTGTATATATAAAAATAGATTTTTTTAAACATTTATATGTAGTCTATATTTTTCTATATATAGTTTGTATGTATTTATAGATTATTATATTTTCTTCAATATAATTAAGTTTTTTTTCGTATCTTATTTTGAAACAACTAATTGAAGTAAGTGATTTAATAGTTTTAAATTTTGGATAATTATTAGTTCGAAATAATGTATTAGCATAAACATCTAACGGAGTATGAAATTGCTCACAATAAGTTATTAATGGCCTATTAGAACACATGAGAAATAAAATATGTCCAAATAACAACATCTCATATTCAATCACGCAACGCGCGTGGGGTATATCTAGTTTTGGTATCGAAATAGGGTTGAAATTTCATCTTACTTTTTATCGTGTTTCACTCGGTGTTTCATTATCAAATTTATGATTTTAATAATATTTATTAAAAAATAAAAATTAATTATAACATAAATAATCATAGTCAACATTTATCAATAAAAAAATAAATTATAAAAATTATAAAACATACTTTTGAAAAAATCAATTATAATAATGAATTATTGATTGAAAATTGAACATTAAATATTAAAAAATAATTATAAACCTTAATTGGGTGGGATGAACCCTAAAAATAATCATAAAATTAAATTAAATCACAAAAAAATTAAAGAAAAATATATTAGAAAGAATCGTAATTTGAAAGTACAATACGAAGTGTAACACGGAGAATATAATAGGAAATTTCATATGATCGAAATATGCCAATATTAAAAGGCAACTGTTAAATGATATACATTGAACCATCAGATCTTTATATATATATATATATATATATATATATATATATATATATATATATATATATATATATATATATATATGGGTGGAGTTATATGAAAACAACCCCTTGTGTGAGAAATGAGAACACATATCACACCACACATCCATCAAAAATCAAAGATCCAGATTTAATGAAAAAGATGGTGGCAATTTTGTAATATCTGAAAAGTTTTTCGTGCGGGGATATTAACGTAATTTGGTAATTCTTATAAAACTCGCGGAGGATTTAATAACAGATCGTTATGCTAACGAAGTATTATCATTATGCTAACGAAGCATTATAGGTATACTAATTAAAGTTTTCAAATATTGTTAACGAAAAAAATATTCTAAAAATGAATTATAAACCTAATTTGATTTAATAAACCCTAATTAAATGGAAAAATCATAATTGAATGAAATAAACATTGATTGGATGTGGTAAACCTAAATGAGTTGGAACAAATCATAATAATAATATATTTGTACTACGTTAGCATTATAATTTTGCTTCGTCAGCATTGCGAATACACTATGTTAGCATATGACAATACTCTGTTAACATACGTTATAAACCATAATTGGATGTGATAAACCATAATAATCAATTGAGAACTGTAAACAAAAAAATTAAATTTTAAAAAAATACTGATAATTAGATGGAATAAACCATAATCGAGATTAAATAAACCATAATTGAGATTTAATAAACCTTAATAAATTTATACTACACTAGCATTATGATAATTCTTTGTTAGCACAGCGAACACATTATGTTAGCATATGACAAATGCTTCGTTAGCATACGTTATCATATGTTATCATAATGCTGACGAAGAATTATTATATGCTAACGAAAGCATTTACAACCTAGGCAACGCGTAAAAAATTTTCTTTTTTATTTTTCGTTCATATTTTTTCATCTAAACATAGCCTTTCGACATCTTAAATGAAAGAGCATGAAGAGAGCTTTAATTTGATATATTTTTTGTGTGCATTGGATTAAAAACGAGCAAGTTATGGTCGGTTAAAGTTTTTAAGATTTTTTTTAATTGCTAACATCATCATTTTTAATGGGTTTGGACGAAAATAGCCATCCTTCCTTTATTTTTTGCCATATTATTTACGATATTACCACCTTAAATCTCAATCATTGGATCATTAAATTAGATGGTGTAAGATGGGTTCTCATTTCTCACACCAACAAAGTGTTCTCATATGATCCATATCCTATATATATATATATATATATATTAGTTGTGAATCTTTATGTTATTATTTATCGAATTGTCAATGTTTATTACAATTTACAAAGCTTATAGGATTATATATGCATCATAATCCTCCCCTATATATACATATATATAAAAGATAGAATTAGATAATTAATTACAATATTAATTGAACATGTCTATACATATAGAATTACATGTTGAAATAATTACATTCGTGTTTAAACAATTATATTTTCAATAATTAAAATAAATTTACTAAAAAAATATTATCACATTAAATTAAAATATGTACATATATACCACGAAAAATCTCACATAATTTTTAATAAATTAAAAGGAGGTAAATAAAAAGAGTGATATAATAGTGAGAACCCAAAAAATAATAATTGTATCTAAATGTATTGGATATTTGGATAGCAATTTAGTGAATTTGATAATTTTTGATGTGGTAATAATTTGTACCTAAAAATTGGGTATAACACTGAAGATGGCCTAAACTTAAAATAATACATTACCTAATATTTTTACATTTTTTTTTTAAATTAGGGGCTACAATGAGAAAAAATTGAGTCATGTATAGAGGTGGCGACGGGTCCGGAACCGCCGGTTCGAGGTTCCCAAAATCGGGAACTGGAACCGCACCGCCACCTAGCGGTTACGGGACGGTTCCGGAATCGGGAACTGCCGGTTCTAGAACCGCCGGGGGAACTGCCTAACCGCCGCGGGCGCAACATCCTTCACCGCCGCCGTGGGGCATGCCTCTCGGCAACATGTCCCCACGCCCGCGCAGCCCCCATCGGTGCGCATCCCTCGCCAAAATCGCCCCCCGCGAGCGCGCTCTTCACCGCTGGCGCGCAGCCAGCGGTGCTATTATAATTTTTTTTTAACTTTTTTTTTTGTAAATTAAAATAATGTAAAATTTAAGAATAAAAATACAACTTGAATAATGATGAATTTACAATAGAATTGAAGTAAACTTAGAAGTTACAACTTGAATTGAATTATTGAAGGATATAAAAATACAAGTCTACAAAGTTACAAATTTACAATTGAAAAATGATGATAAGAAGAAAAATACATATTATTGAATAATGATGAGTTTACATTAGAATTGAAGTAAACTTACAAGTTACAACTTGAATTGAATTTATAAAAATACAAGTCTACAAAGTTATAAATTTACAATTGAAAAATTACTATATCAAAGTTACAAATTTACAATTGAAAAATTACTATCTACAAAGTTACAAATTTACAATTGAAAAATTACTAGTTCAACGGCTAGTTCATCACGACCGTCCGATCTTGCAACGGTCATTTAAAAAAAAAATCCGAAACTACCGGTTCTACGGTTCTAGTTTTCAGAAACCGAAACCGTCCCTCATGGTTCTGGTTCCGGTTTTAACCGGAGATTCCGGTTATTTTTACCACCTCTAGTCGTGTATCGAATCACCCTAAAATGTGAAGTTCTATGATTAAAATCACAAGCCAGTTTAAATGTGAATAAAAAAAAATGGGCCAAGTACACAACAACGATTTGGGCTTTAAAGAATAATTGAATCCGCCCAAAATATATAGATTCTAACACCCAGTCGCCTCACCAGTAATCCCACGCGTAAGAGCAACTTTAATGTTAAACATTTATTTGGTTCAAATTCTACATTAAATAAGTACAATTTCAACATTATTTTTTTTTTATTGTAACTTCAATCGGCATCAAATATTACACTAAATGAGAATATTCTCTTAATGATTTCATTTTATATTATAATTAAAATATAAATATGTTTAATGATTTATTATTTTTAAAAAAAAATTGAATTATTCAAAATTAATAACTATGAATTGTATATTTTCAAAAAATATATAGTATTAAAAAATTATATACTATTAAAAAATTATAACAGTTATATAATGTGCTTGGAATAAAAATCTACTTTGAATGATCATCAAACTCTTATAATTAGTGAAAAATATTAAGAGACTACAACACTTATGAAAATATATGCATATGTTTTGGCCTCAATGCTTAAAATTAGTAATATTTTTGCCATATATGTTTCACTAATGTATTTTGAAGTGCAATGTGAGCATATTTGTTCTAGATTTCTCTATATCGAATAAGAAATTCGCTGAACTGAACACTAAATTAATTGTACTTTTATTGAAATTATTTATTTATTTATTTAGATGATATATAATTTAAAATTAAGTGAATATATAATTCATAAATTAAATTAAATTTATCAGATAATTCATTTAATAATGATTTTAAATAATAAAATAGCGCATAAATTATGTGGGACCCATCAACACCAATTTGGTTGCTGTCCAATTTAGGATAGAATTTGGGACAAAATTGGAGTGCATTCCTGCCCCCAAATTGGTATTTTAGTATAACATTAGAGTTGCTGAATGAAAAACAACTTTACTATTCATTTACGATCCTAATTCAACTGTTATCTTTAAACTAATGAAGAATTCTAACAAAAAAAAAAGTTAGAACGAAAAAAACAGCCCAAGTCAAGTATCAGTGTGGTGCTAACATAATTTTTTAGGGGAAAAAAAGCCTTACATATCCACTTTGTTTTCACAAAACTTATATTACCTACTTTTTTACGCACATTCAAGAAATAGTAAAATACCCAATTTGTAGCGTAACCTCAATGACTCATATGATTATGAATAATTTTCAGACATGCGTCGGAACCAAACGTGAAATCGACACTGAGCATGATCTTGCGACATAGCGGGATATATATTTTTCAGCATGAGAAATGTGACAAATCCAATGTAACAAGCATTTTCGATTGATTTTTAGCATAAAAAGTGGAATATAAATTTTGTAGTGTTAAAATACAAAAATTAAGCACACCAACTAAGTACAACATGAGTAGCAAAATTCAGCCAAGTCAATAATCAAATCACTTCCAAATGATTTATTGGACAAGTACGTACGTTAAATGTGTATAATATAGTAGATAATATATGTTTTTTCCATTAAAAAGTGGGTGGGTTGAACGTACAGCACTACTTATTTCTAGGGGTGGTATTGTGGTAACATAATTACTAAATTAACGTTGGCCGTTGAGAATAGGATCTAACTCTCGAATCCAGTTTTCCAAGAGTTCTCTATAGGCTTTTTTCTGTAATTTTCCTTTGCCTTTTCATATATGACCGGGGAACTTGGCAAGCTGATCGATTCTTAAGACTTTGTATGTTCGTGTTATGTTTATTTTTTCTTATTTAATATAGTTATTTTTGACGTTGGATAATGAAATTTGGCTGATTTTTCTTGGGCTTCATGTTTAGGTTAGTTAATTTGTTATTCAAATTGTCGTAAGGTTAATAGTCATTTAGATCATCAAAAGATCAATTAGATAATTGGCTAGACAGGTAAGATGGAATAACTTCGTGATCGGCCTGATCGTTGGTTTTTGTGATTTTTGAGAAATGGTGTGTAATCTTACAGGAGTTATGATGTGTTTTTTAGACCATATGTTTATGCAGTCTTTTCTTTAATTTTTTGAGAGAAGCAGCAACATACCATTCAAGTTGTTATAACTTTCAGGAACTTTAAGCGGACTCTTAACATATTTACTGTAGGATCCACTATCGTCTTCCATCATAATATATTTTTAATTTTTGTAGGTAGCTGACTAGAGTTGAGTGGTTAGGTTTTTCTTTTTAGAGAAGGTATTCAGTGCACAATCCCCGCTTCCGTGCGATTGTCAGACGGCGCATGGAGCCCGTCAATTTTTTTATTTTTTATTTATTTATTATTTCTGGTGATTTTTCAGTTTTTTTTTTCAATTTTCTTTGATTTCTTTTTTGGAATCCGGCGACTCGCACAATACATTCGCCCGACGCTAATACTTGGACTCGTGCATTGAGCTCGACTATTAATTTAATCTTTAAAAAAAAATTTAAAACGGTAATTGAAAAATAAAAATATAATTTTGAAATAAATTTATACCCTAAAATCGAATTAGTGAACCCTAAAATAAAAGTGAATGAATTTTTTTTTAAAATCCGATGACTCGCACAATGCACTCGCCCGACGCAAACGCGTGGACTCGTGCATTGTGTTCAACGATTAATTTTTCCAACTTAATTATAACTATAATTGAGATTAATAAAACTTATAAAAAAAACCTAAAAAATACAAAATAAACCCCTGAAAAAACTAAACCCCCCCCCTAAAAAACTATGAACCTTAAAAAAAAACCCCTAAAAAAACGAAACCCCCCCTCCCTAAAAAATCATGAACCTTAAAAAAAACTCCTAAAAAAACTAAACCCCCCCTAAAAAATCATGAACCCTAAAAAAAACTCCGAAAAAACATGAATCCTTTAAAAAATCATGAAGCCTAAAAACTCTAGACTACTAAGCTCTAAACATTAATTCGAATAGAAAAAATCACAACTTGAACTAAATAAACTAGTATAAAATAACTAGCAGATCCTTTACTTTTTAATGATACAGATGATACTTTTTGAATTTTTGGTGATACTTTTTAGTGAGACTATTGATATTGATTTTACCGTTTTTTCTATTTTTTTTGCGGATTGACCCAGCATTGACCTGGGTCAAAACAGATTGACCCAATCCGTCTTAAATAACACTATTTTATAACTAGTGCATGGAAGTATTTGCTTTCTTATTATAACTTGAGAAAGCACTTCTTAAGGAAAGACGCAAATCAGAATACGAATCCTTCCTTGAAAGTGCTTGATAACCTAAAAAAGCAAAGCCAATGGAAAGAACCATGCTTACAAATACCAATTGGAAAAAATAAAAAAGGTAGATGACCAAGTTTTATTTTTTTCTTTTTTCTCGGGAAGATGGCCAAGTGGAGTTAAAAACTTAACACAGTGCAATGCCAATCTTCTGAGAAATAAATTTCTCACATATTTTTTTCTTCTTTTATTGAGTTTGTTCAGCAGTAAATGTAGAAGAAATTATACACTTTGTTATCTTTATTTATTAATGAAGCTATTGAGCTAAAAACTACGTTCGCGTGATGGTCCAAATACATTTGCATCCTATGTAATAGTTAATCTAAATATATATAAATTTTCATATTGTTGTTTTAATTCTAATTTACTGCGAAGTGGTGATATTGTGTTATTTGTTTTAGTGAGTCTAGACGATATTATTAAATATTGGTTATATTGTTTTTAGGGAAATTACACTATATAATATTTTTTGGTACAAATTAGTTTTTTAATATAAATTTTCATATTGGTGTTTTAATTATAATTTTTTCTGGTACAAATTAATTTTTTAATATAAATTTTCATATTGGTGTTTTAATTATAATTTAGTGTGAAGTGCCATTTTATCATTAGTGAGTTTGAAAAATATTATTAATATATATTGGTTCTTTTAGGGAGATACTATTATATAATGTAATTTTATCATATTATTTAATTTATTAGCAAATGTTCTTATAAAATAGTTTGTTATTAAAAATCCAATTTCCTACTAAAAATATTCAATTCCTACAAACAAGGCCTCAACTATTGCACGACATGATTAAAAATCATTATTTTGTTAGTATAAAAAATTAAATTTGACCCGTGCTACGCACTAGTTTTTAATAAAAAAAAGTTGTTTCATTTTGTGTTAGAATTTATGATGGTTTCTGCATCTAAAAATTAACTGAATAAATTTTCCACTTTTTTCCGCCAATTATTAATACATAAAAATTGAATTGTTGATGTTGGGTATCCAGTACATCGCCTCAAAGCCTTTTCCTATTACAATTTAGAAAAAGAGCAGTACAGACAGGATCTCACAGATTCCTCGCACGAGGAAGGAGCTCTCAAGAAATACACTGTAGAATGAATCAGTATATGAGAGGAGAGCAGCTGCAAGAACAGATATATAGGGCAGCACTGAGCGGGTCGGGTTGGGCTGCCACTGGGCCTATATTGCCAAATAGATATTTGGGCCATAGAGTTCAGCCCAATAAGTTAAACTTCAAACAGATGGGCCTATTCTCATACTTGAGTTTTGGGTTGGTAGCCTAAAAATAACATAAAATAATACGAAGCATTTTTTTTTTACTTTTCTACGACTATTTAGGATGTCAAGCCCCAATTTATAGATGTATTTTATAATTGTTTTAATAATATCTTTAAATTTTATATTATTGTATTTTAGACTTCTTAATAATATCATTAAAATATTATATTTGAAGTTAATAATTTTTTACTTTCCAATAATTAATTAAAATTAATTATATAATGGAAGATAGTTAATTATAAAGTGAAAAAAAAAATAAAAAAAAATAATAAGTTGTGTAGCAAAAGACATGGAGAATAAAACTTATGTATCGATTAAATTAAATACTTGATCTTATCAATATTATAGTTGGAAGACCACCAAAAAATGTTTGAAGGTGCAATTTGCAATGTGCATATATTAATTAATTGGATGGTGTAGAATGTCAAAAGCTTCCAACAAAGGTCGGGAGATGCAATAAGGCGATTTGTATCTCAATGACGGTGTATGCACATATGAAAATATCATAACTCATCAATATTTGTTGAATTCGTTGTTCAATTTATTTTGAATGTGGGTTGCTTATAACTTAAAAATCATATATATTCACAAATATATGTAAATGGGTTCATGGTATTGATTAAAATGTAGTCAGTCTCGGCCTAAATCGAAAAAATTATATATATTCTATGAACATTTCACGTTTTTGAACAACAAAGCAAGCATCTAACCAATTCTTAGAATTAAATTATATGATAAATAAATAATGTCATCAAATGATAAAATAAACACAATGATGAAAGAAAAGTAACGAAAATAAGCTTTAAACGGACTATTAAATGAAGATGGATGCTAAAGCAACTAAAGAAGAAGCCTATGATGCACAACAATCAAAGAAAAGTCACAAAATCAAGCTGAAGATGTCTGCACAAAATTAGCGGTCGTTGCATAACTAGCGGTCGAAATTAGCAAAGTGTTTCTGGAGTGAAGCCTTTTGATCCTCAGCGAAATGGGTGAGGCCATGGATACCACTAGGGACAACATCATCATCTAATTGCTCCACATATGCGGGAGGACTTTCCACTCCCTTCGCGCATGCTTCTGTCCCCAAATCCACACCCAAATCAGCCTCATTCGCCTTCACTCCAGGCTCACCATCAACACGCTCATCAACTTTGTCAGATTGATTAATCTCCTGCCCCCCACACGCACAAGCACAACACATTTTCCAACCACCAATCAACCTCTCAATCATCTCAATCCTCTTAAACAGAAGCTTCAATTGTCTGTCTATATCATGCAACGTTATCTGCAATACACAACTCCAACAATATATACTAACTTCCCAAAAATGTTGATTAAGAATTCACATATATGAAAGCGATATTACTCACATTCGTTCAAGTGGCTTCAACTGGTGTAGTGCCAACTAATGGCTCTCCACTAGCGAGGCTCTTGGACTCCGCCGTCGCTTCATGAACTGCCGGCGAAACAAATCTTAGGGATTTGCGTACTTCTACCATCGCAGTCTCAGTTCGCTTCCTTTTGGAAGGGGCACCCAACTGCTCCATTTCAGCAGTCATCACCTTTCTTTTCATAGTCTTCGGCTACAGCACCTTGGCCTTGGTTGGGACCTGATGAGCACGATCCAAACCTAGCTTCTGCAGAAGTGCCCACTCATTCTCAGTAGGAACTAGTTGTACCTGACATAAGATGAGCGAGTTAACATGCAAGGATAGACGTGTACATCCACACAACTTTTCAAACAAATAACTTAATTTAATAATAATTCATAAATATTTACCACATCACCAACTCGATCGCCATCATAAAAAAAACCTCATCAAATCATCGTACTGAAAGTATTGTGTTGTCTTCCATCTTAGCATCTTCGGAAACCTCCCCACGTTCGTCGTAGCTACTTCAGTGCAATACCTAGGAATTGTGAATGGTGAAAGTCACACGCCCATCACCCTCGGAATCCTTGTTCAGACAATTCTTAACCAGTATGTGATATAACTGGCCTTGGAATTGAATATCCTCCACATCGAATAAATGACTGAAACATGAATTTTTAATGCGCCTTTTGTTTTCATCGTCTAAAAAGTTTATCATCTCATCAAGCCACCATAAGTGGCATCTTACAGAAACTAGAGCACCTAAGGATTCGATGAAAACAATTATTTGATTTTTTAGTTTCAAAACTTAACAAACTGACATCCTATCGATCTATCTACTAACTTCATCCACACTATTTTCAAGAACAAACTTGCACAAGAAAAACAAACGACCACACCCTATTGAGCTATAAATCATCCACAACATTTTCAAGAACAAACTTGTACAAAAAAAAAAACCAAACCACCACACACTACCGATCCATCTATCATCCACAACATAAGAAGGGAAAAGACTTGTAAAAAAAAAATCACCACACTCTATCGATTGGGAACAGACTTGTACCACACCTATCGATCTATCTATCATCCACAACATTTTCAAGTACAAACTTGATTTCAAAAATGAAACCACCACACCCTATCGATCTATTTATGTACCTACCTATCTTCATACACAACATTTAATTTCAAGAAGTGGACTTGTACAAAAAAATACCCTATCGATCTATCTATCATCCAAAACATTTTCAAGGATAAACTTCTTCAAAAAAATGAAACCACCACACCCTATCGATCTATCTATAGGTTATCTTCATCCACAATATTTAATTTAAACCAACTTGCATATAAAAACGAAACCAAAAATTGTAGGAAAAAATTAGAAGCATACCCTGTCCAGAACTGCAGCGATTTGCCTTCTCCACCGTCGACATTTCGGTTCAAATGTTTCTGGCACCAAATATAACTGTATAAAATTGTTTTAATACCTAAATCAGGGCTAACACGAATTAATAACAGACTTTAAATTGATGAATGAGTTCAAACCTTGCCCTAACTTATAAATCCGCCAACTTGGAGCCGGCAAGTTAAAGTAATCGCTTCAAAAACAGCAGCGGGTGCGACGAATCCACCGCTCACTTCACCGGAAACAGAGCAACCATTGATGAACTAGTGCAGACGAAACTTTAATGACGCTTCATAGTCCAACCGTCGCGTGGAATCACCGTTACACTACTCAAACAACGCCTACTTTTTCTTGTCGTACCTCTGCACGAAAAAATCTGCCGATTCAATGATGAACAAAAGACCACGCTGACCGACGTCGTCGTGCAGCAGATCAACTCATCACTCCATGCTGACCTTCGACTTCTGCTTCTGAGGAATCGCACCGCTTCAATTATCTCCTTCTCTTTCGAACGTCCAAACCCTCTTCTCTTCTCACACTCTCTCTCAAAGCTTTTAAAATAGGGAAGATCTGCTGGAAACCCCTTTTCTTGGCTACTCACCTCGAAGGAAGGAAAATCTTTAAACATTGCCGATACGCAAATATATAACCTTAGGAGGAAATAATATTATGGAACGTTAAAAAATAATTAATGGCCGATCTATCAAATCGATTTAGATTATAATCTTATGTTATCTCATACCTTGGCCAATGTTGTTTTATGATATATATATATAGCTCTATATCAACGAAATGATACTATTTCGCCGATACGTAATTATTTGCATGGGAAGAACTTTGCCTCGAAAACTGTGAAAGCTGACAAAAAGGTGGCGGAAGGGTTGTAAAATTTGACTTTCGGGTTCTCCTCATTTAATGCTTTCCCTGTTTGTGGAAGGGGAACAGAATAAAATATTGGAAAATACCCTAACTCAACCACAGTTAAGCCCTTTTCCTATTTTTGATTTAATTTTATTATGTATTTTACACGTGGCGCGAATTCGGAAGAGGGGTAGCAGTGAATGGGTTCTAGCATGGACTTTTTCCAAGATTGGTTGATTTGGTAGACAGAATGCTGGATATGGGTTTTGACTTTTGAGGCTCTCAGATCAGAAAGACAATGTTGTTTAGTGCCACCTTCCTAAAAAATCTTTACATCTTTTTGGCAGTTAACTTAATTGTTCAAAGAGTTAAATTTGTTGGTGAGACTGACAATAGAAGCCACTTAATGGATCTTATTCATGCACAGAGGGATCATCTACGGAATTATAAAAAAATTCCTTATTTTTATTTCCCCTCTATTTAATTAACTATATGACTGAATCACGCCTCTGTCAATTGTAGTTAACTAGATCCTTGACTGAATTTATAACCAGTTCTAATATTTGAGTTCCTTGAGTTTGTTTGATTAGTTCTGGTTGTTTCTGGTTGTGGATTACACACACTATACTATATATATGAATTAGGTTAGGTCAAGTGACTTGAGTCACATTCAAGTTGCTCCTTTTTTTCACACCACATTCAAATCACTCTTAAATCTTAATAACTTCAAATCGAACACTTGCATCAAAGTAGGGATCGTAGGTGTAATCATTATTGGCACCTTTTATTATTTGTTTTTATTGTTTACCATCAAAGTTTGCAATTTATTCAAATTTCTACTCAAGACGGCCAGAGTCTTTAAGAAATCAATTTTAATTTCCATCAATTCACTTTGTCTCATGGGCTAAATCATGTACATAACATAGGTAGAGAAATCTTGAAATATCTGTTATCTTTGGCTATTAAAATATGTTTGAAAAGACAAATTGCGACCCCGACCCTAATATAATAAGTAAATCGGGATTCAAAAACTTACAAAGTTTTAATGATAAATTACAAATTATTAAAAGGACCATCTGATGAATCAAAATTTATCAGACGGTCATCATATTTGGATATAGATACTAACCCAATTCATACACTCATATAATTATATATGAGTGAGTACCGTCTTACAAATTTTGATAATCAGACCGTCTCACACACATGTTTCTTTTAAATAGGTACCGTGATGGAAAAAATAATTGTTTTGTACTCATGAGTTGCGACTGGAGCACCCGCCACCACTGATAAATTTTGTAATGCCACGTACATACATAAAGCAATAATATGTCAATGTTATCCTTTTTTCTTTAGGAAAATGTCAATGTTATATTTGATCAAACATGATACGTATGTGTTGGTAGATCTATAATTGATTTAATAATTGTTTGATTAATTGGTGTATGTAATTAACATGTTAGGGAGTTGTTTATGAATTATGATTATGAAGGCTTCTTTAGCAGTAAATTAGTTGTAAGGAAGAGATCATCTATGCAGCTTGGAAGTGTATGGCATTGGAGCATGCAACTGAAGCAGCAGATTATTCCTAGTCTGTTATGTGGTAGTTAACAGCGGTTAGCGTCTTAATTCAGCTGCAGTTAATTAGCGGAAGTTATGGAACTTGTTTCAGTTGGTTTATATAGCAGTTAGGGTTAGGGTTAGGGTTTTATATATATATATACATATATATCTACAGATCTCATTTCCTTGCTAGAGTAGTTGATATACAAGTTCTATATTTCATGTAATCTAGTGAATATAACATCATTGTCTTGAATGTATTCTAGTTGTAGAGAGAGAGTTTTGTAATTTGTATAGCAAAGAGTGAAATTAATACAAAAGAGTGCACCAAAGTGGATGTAGATCAGGTTGATCGAACCACTATAAACCTTGTGTTCTTTACTTATTTTTGCTGCATTGATTCAAACCATTCAAACTCATTCTTGATCAGTTATTCTTGAGTAACAACTCAACAATTGGCACCGTCTGTGGGAAGAATGAATCAAGACGAGTTCTACGCGGTTTGATGTTGAGAAATTCATAGATAAGTCAGATTTTGGCTTATGAAAGATGAAGATGAAAGCTCTTCTAATTCAGCAAGGGTTAGGAGATGCCCTCAAACAAGGATGTGAGAGTTCTTCAGAAAAAGAAAAAAGGGGAAAAATCTGAAGATCGTGCCCAGATTCTGGAGAAGGCTCATGCATGATCATCCTATCTTTGAGTGATAAAGTTTTGAGAGATATGGCCAATGAGACAGCTGCTTTAGGAGTATGGAATAAGCTTGGAAGCTTATATATGGTGAAAACCCTGGCAAATCATATGTATATGAAGCAGAAGCTCTATTCATTCAAGATGATAGAAGACAAACCCATCCTAAATCAAATAGATGAGTTTAACAAAATTCTTGATGATCTTGAAAACATATAGGTAAAGCTTGAAGATGAAGACAAGGCTCTGATATTGTTATCTGGTCTTCTTAAGAAGAACTGCATCAAGTGGAAAGCTCTAAAGGAAAAGAGTGTTGATCTATCCTATGAAGGACAAAAGAGCCATGTGAATCAGACCCACTAGAGGGACCAATTGTGATGGATATGAATCTTCAGAAGTATTGATAATATCCTCTGCAGAAGTTGGGACTGAGTAGGTGTTGGATTTAGGTTGCAGTTTCCATATGACACCAATTAAGGAGTGGCTTTCTGATTTCAAATATCAAAATGGTGGTACTGTACTTTTAGGAAATGATCAAAGATATAAGATCAAAAGAATTGGAGCTGTGAAGATCAAGATGTTTGATGGAGTTATCAGAATCCTGGCTGATGTAAGGTATGTTCTTGATCTGAGAAGAAACTTGATATCTTTGGGAATTCTTAACAAATATGGGTATAAGTTTCAATCAGAACATAACACACTGATAGTATCAAGATGTAAAAACACGGTCATTCATGGCATAAGAATGAATGATTTGTACTTTGTGATAGAGAATACAGTACAAGGACATTTAAATTTTGTAAAAGAGAAGGATAACACATTTCTCTAGCATGGTAGGTTAGCTCATGTTGGTGATAAGAGGTTGCAAGAACTAGCTTGTAACGCCCTGGTCCCGAAAGGAATAATAATTGAAGGATGGTGTGTCACTTAAAAAGGGATAGGATTTGAAATAATTATTAATTTAATAAAATATCTTTGGAAACAAGAATAGGTTATATTTTCTAGAAATTTGGGCAGCATAATCTCTGTAACTTGAAGAAATCCATGTCTTTTAACGTATTAATGAAGTCAAATGATTCAATCAAGTTAAAAGAATGTGTATTCATAGGTCAATCAAACTTAAACAGAATCCAACAATTTATAAATAGGATTTTGACTCATCAAATAAACAAGACCTCTTCATAGGTCACCATAACTAAGATCCATCAATAGGTCAGAGGCAAATGAATTGTACTGTGTCCCATTCATATAACAGAAGTAAATAAATAATTTAAGACTCGTCATAGGTCAATCGAAAGTAAACGAAATCCAAGACTCAATCAAATATGACCAACTCATAGGTCGAAAACTGTAATAAAACATGCTTGGATTTATGAAAAAGGAATGAGACTTTATTTATCGTGATTCAAATAAGTTATACAATTAAGATAAGCCCAATGATAAAATATACATACAAACATACTCATGAGCAATAAATTAGTCTGAATGAGACATCAAGGCATGATCAACCCACAACAGTACATCGAGCCATTACCTCCAGCATCTCAACCTGTGAAAAATATTTTGAAAAGATTTTGGGTGTGAATACTAAAGCACTCAGTGGGTTAAACTTTTATCTTAATCTTTAATATAAATTGTTATTGAATATCCAAAATATAAATATTGATAATGGAAAGCAAAACGCAAAAGTCCTTCCCATTTCTGCAAACCTTTACTTCTATTTGGTACCCTATAGCTCCTTCTGTCATCTACTGCACTCTATGACATGTCGCTCATAGAAAAATGAAGGGGTCACTTCCTTAATTCGGGAAGAGTGTACCTAGGGTCACCTAGCATTGTCCCTGAGTATACCAGGGGTTACCTAGTATTGACTTCTTATAGTGATACCCAGATCACATGTATGTGCAGGGGTTACCTCACAGTGAATGCTAGGTAATCCTTGGTATACTCAGGGTCAATGCTAGGTAACTCCTGGTACACTCTTCCGGGATTAGCGAGGTAATCCCTCCCTTAATATAACCCCCAATGCATGCATAGATGTGCAAGAGAATTTGTCAACATTTATGCATAAATGTTACACAAACTATAATTCCAAACAAGGTCGAATTTAATTTGTTATATGCTTACTTACAAGTTAAAACAATGTCAAAGGAAAAAAGTAATTATATCTGCGAACATTTTGTTTGGTAGAATCGGTAAGAATGGCAGAGGCTGTTGTATTATTTCTTCTCCAATAGCTTTCTGTGGTGCTACGTGATGAGTGGGAACTATTAGGAGGACTCAACCAAGAGCTCCAGTCTATAAATGATGAATTGGTGCAGATGAGAAAATTCTTCAGAGTTGCTGATGGGAATGAAGAAACTAACACTGGCCTTAAAATATGGGTTGGACAACTCCGTGAATACTCATTCGATTTTGAAGATGTTCTTAATGAATACATGCTCCAATTTGGATAACATCGCAGCAATGATGAATTGAGTGGCTGCTTCCAAAAACTTTGCACTTTAATTAAGAATTGGAAAGCTCGACATTAGATTGCTTCTGAAATCAAAACTATATATCACAGATTGGAAACTGTTGTAAAAAATCAGAAAAGATATAGAGAAATGTATGTTACTATGAATCAAGGCTTGATCTCTACTACCGAGGCTGGTGGTGATGCTTTGTTGTTGGAGGAAGATGAAGTTGTAGGGATTGAAAAACTAAAGGAACAATTTCTTGTGTGGATTGGATCGATGGATAGTGGACTCAATGTTATTTTAGTGGTGGGCATAGATGAGTTGGGTAAAACTATGCTGGTTAAAAAGGTGTTTGATGATGAATCAGTCAAGAGTTATTTTGATCTACAACTTTTGGTTGTTGTTTCAGACTACAAAGACAATGTTAAACACCTACTAGGATACCTCATTAAGAGACTCGTAGGGGAAACCAAGAAACCACCACCTGATCAAGAATTAGAAGGCATGAGTATTCACGATATAGACTTCATTAAAGATTTTCTCAAGAACACAAAATACATAATTGTCCTTGATGACATTTGTGACTTGTCTTCATGGGAAGAAATCAAATTGTCATTTCCAAGAAAATGTGGCCATGGTTGCATTATCATCACCACACGCTTTGAACACATAGGTCGTGTATTCGGTATTTTAATTCCACCTAAACTGCAAGTGTACAGCGAGGTTTCTAGTATAATGGCGAACAAGGTCGAATCCACAGAGACTTAAATTCTAATTACTAGTTATTCTATCTATCCTAACTCTGCTATCTAGACTACCCATAATTTAGAGATTTTAAACAAATGAAATAAAACAAATAAATAACTCACAAAACTAAGATTCAACAGTAGATAAAGTTGTAGAGAAAAAATATCAGAAAGAAGTGTGTATTCTAGGATTGAACAATCATCAAATAATCCAATAGTTATGCCTATGTTGGGATTTCAATCGCACTAGAGCAGCCACTTAGCTATTCAGAACCTCTTCTCAGAGAATTAAGAACGTAGATTACATTATAAATAACAATGTCTTCATTTATTATCTAAAATGCAACTCCTAAATGATCCATGGGTTTAATGCCCTCTCCAGTAATTTCAACTCTCTCGAGTGTTGTTACTTACTAAGTTAATTATTCTGTTCTAGTGTCGAAACTCCTCTCTCGATTTATGAATCAACACAATGAATTACATCAATTAATGGCCAATCAATTGACATAAATAAATACAACCCAAGAATAATTAAAGTGCAATAAAAATTATAGACATAAAATTGGAATTAATAATAAGATTTCATAAATGAATCATGAGTCAACCCTAGAATACTAGGGTTTAATTGTTCATAATGAAATAAACAAAAGAAATAAAGTTCTGGATGTTCATGGCTAGACAATAATTGAAATAAATAAAACCCAGAAGATTAAATCTGCCTCTAATCTTGACTTGCTTAAAATCCTCTGTCTTGTTCTTCGTGATGCTTTTTCTCCACAGTAAAACCTCTGCTTCAATCTTAGGGTATCAGAATTCGTCCCTAATTTTCGCCCAAAAAGAGTCCTTATCAACCAAGTTAAGAAAAAGCCCAAAAATACAGTGGAAAATCAGAAAAAGCCCACTTCATTCGCACCAGAGCCGCAACCCTCTCGCCTGCGAATCGGCCCGCGAATCCATGTGGCATGACGTGGCGCCACGTTGCGTAAAACTCACAGTCTCCACCTTATTCGCGACCCGGGTCGCGAATTTCCTTCTTTTGCACCCCTCTTCTGTCGCGACATTGCAGTGATCACATATGGGTGATTCACGACCCTGCAGTCAGGAATGGGTCGCGGGTCCAGGCTCGCGATTTTCTTCACAACTTATTTTGTCCTGTTTTCTCGACCAATCTCTTCATGTACTCTCTTGGGACTTCACATTCACTTCAATCTTTTAAAGCATCTAAAATTGACGAACGAACCTGCAAAATACGTCAAGCACGACCAACTCTCAAAAACTCAGGAAACTCGAATAACTGAGATAAGACACACTTAAAACATACAAAACACGACACAAAACTGTACAAAAAATAATGTAAAATCTCAGTTTATCATCGTGCTGCATGTAGTGAGACCAAAAATGTCTATTATTTGAAGCCATTATTAGAACAAGAATCAAAGGTGCTATTTTTCAAAAAGGCATTTCCAATAAACACATGCCCTTCTTACTTAACATAAATTGCTAGAAATATCTCAAAAAGATGTGAAGGTTTTTCGCCTGCAATCGTTCTGATTGGTGGTCTCTTAGCTATAAAGGAACATAGAATAGAAGAATGGGAACTGTTCAATCAGAGCTTGGTAAGCCTTGCAAGATTATTCTCTCTGAGTTACAATGGCTTACCATATTATCTCAAGTATTATTTTTTGTACTTGAGTATCTTTCCAGAAGGTAGCTTGCTGGAGAACGAGAAAATCTTATGACTATGGATAGCAGAAGGGTTTGTGCAGTAGATGACAGAAGGCGCTAGATGGTACCAAAAAGAAGTAAATATTTGTAGGAATGAGAAGGGCTTTCGTGTTTTGCTTTCCATTATCTGTATTTATATTTTGGATATTCTCTTACAATTTTTATTAAAGATTAAGTTAAAAGTTTAACCCATTGAGTACTTTAGTACTCACGTCCAAAATCTTTTCAAAATATTTTTCACAGGTTGAGATGTTGAAGGTGATGGCTCGATGTACTGATGTGGGTTGATCTTGCCTTGTTGTCTTGTTCAGACTAATTTATTGCTCATGAGTATGTTGTTATGTGATACAATAGTATTCCATTATTTTCCCCTTAAACTCTGATACAATTATCCCATAGTATGATTGCATGTTATATTTTATTATTGGGCTTATCTAAATTGTATAACTTATTTGAATTATGATAAAAGTCTCATTTCTTTTTCATGAATCCAAGCATGTTCATTTACAATTTTTGACCTATGAATTGGTCATATTTGATTGAGTCTTGGATTTTGTTTACTTTCAGTTTATCTATGACGGGTCTTAAATTATTTATTTATTTCCGTCCTATGAATGGGACATAGTACATTTTATTTGTCTTTGACCTATTGATGGGTCTTAGTTTTTGTGATCTATGAAGAGGTCCTGTTTATTTGAGGAGTCAGAATCCTATTTATTTATTGTTGGATTCTGTTTAAGTTTTGAGTGGCCTATGAATGGGCATTTCTTTGACTTGACTAAATCATTTGACTTCGTTGATATATTGAAAGACATGGATTTCTTCCAGTTACAGAGATTATGCTGCCCAAATTTCTGGGCAATATAACATATTCTTATTCCAAAGCTATATTATTAAATTAATAATTATTCCAAATCCTATCCTTTTTTTAAGTGACACCCCCATCCTTCAATTATTATTTCTTTCGGGATCGGGGCGTTACATGAGAGGACTAAGCACATTGATGTTAAGCTGCATTTCATTAGAGATTTGACCGAGAAGGGGCGTAATCTTAGTAGATCAAATTGATACATCATAAAATCCAGCTGATTGTTTTACTAAGGCTTTACCAGCTTCAAAGTTTGAACTGTGTTTAAGTCTTATTGGAGTTTACAAATTTTCTGATATGGATTGCTGCTCAAGGTGGAGTAGTGTGTGGAGGAATTGCAGTTTCATGTAGAGTTGTGTTGTTATTCTACGTGGAAAAATGCAGTGGTGTGCTTGTTTTGGGTATGATTCTACCGATAAGATGAAGATTTGTGAAGGCTTCTTCATACATTTAGCAGTAAGTCAGTTGTAAATGAGAGATCATCAGTGCGACTTGGAAGTGCATGCAGTGCATGGCATTGGAGCATGCAGATGAAACATCAGATTATTCATAGTATGTTAATTATGTGGTAGTTAATAGCGGTTAGCATCTTAATTCAACTGCAACTAGTTAATGGAAGTTATGCAACTTGTTTCGGTTGGTTTACATAGTAGTTAGGGTTAGAGTTTTATATATATATGCAGATCTAGCTCATTTCCTTGCTAGAGTAGTTCAGATACAAGTTCTATATTTGATGTAATCTAGTGAATATAACATCATTCTCTTGAGTGTATTCTAGCCATAGAGAGTCTTGTAATATGTGTAGCAAAGAGTGAAATCAATACAAAAGAGTGCACCAAAGTGGATGTAGATCAAGTTGATCGAACCACTATATACCTTATGTTTTTTACTCAGTTTTGCTACATTGATTTAAATCATTCAAACTCATTCTTGATCAGTTATTCTTGAGGAAAAACTCAACATTTATCTTAATGAAGAATTCCAAGATTTAAAGATAAAATTGTCCCCTCAAAGACACCCCACCCAAGTAGTAGAGAGATTCTTGTGTAAAAATAATATACTTTGAATTTCAGATCCAACACTCCTCTCTTTCCCCAAATGACAAAAAGACAAAGATTAGAAGATGAAATTAGTTGTCTAGTACCCTGGTAACTCATTAGTGCTCTTTTTCCCCAAATGACAAAAAGACAAAGATTAGAAGATGAAATTAGTTGTCTAGTACCCTGGTAACTCATTAGTGATATATTGTTTGATCATTCTAAACTCCTAACAACTATACAATTTCTAAATTACAATATTGTCACTTTAGAAGTGTGGCAAAAATGATGTTTGAACGGTTTAAGTGGCTTCTATATGTGATAACCACTACATATTGTCTTCTTCATCTGTATATCTACACTATTAAGCCATATTAATAAGGTTTAATCGCTAAAAGATTCATTATTTTTGAATGAATTTATAATTCAAATACAACTTTTTATAAAATTAAGTAAGGCAACAATTTATGTGAGACTATCTTACGAGTCAAAATGCTAAAATGAGTGAAAATCCAAATGAAAACTCATATTCAATTATATAATTGTAATTTTATCAATGTATATTGGTGTTTTGATCTGAATCTTGACCCGTCATATATATATTTTGACCCGTAAAAAGACCTCACACAAGTTTAAAAAAAAGCAAAAGTTAAATATAAAACATCATATCTCACACCCCAAAAAACTTTGGAATAAATATATCCAACTCTGACATCACGTACTCTTTGAAGTACAGATGTAGCGAAAATAAAATGGTTTATTGAAAGCAACTATACATTGAATTATCACGTTTTTGTAAATATTAATTCCCATCATATACTTATGTAACTTTGTACAAAGATAATTCGACATGATGGAAATGCAGGTTTTCTTCCACATATTTTTGTCTATATTCATGTGAGTTATAATGTGCACGGTGTTTTGTGTGTAAGTTGTGCATTATATTTATTCACTATAATTTTATCATTTATCTTAGTGTATTTTAATATTAATTGTATTAAAATATAATAAGATAAACAATAACAATAAAAATTAAATAATTAGCACTAAAATAAAATAAATAATAAAATTATAATAAATACGCACAGTGAATGTTTACAGTTACACAAAGTACTAGTGCACATTTGAATCATATATATTTACGTGTGAATAAAGATAAACATTGTATTTGAGGAATGGATTAATAATAATCAGTCGCACTCATTCTTATTCATTTTGGAACATTTTTAATGAAATACTTGGAGTAAATTCGTTTTATAAATTTTAAATTCCTAGATCCTTATAATAAAAGTGGGTGACATGTCGGGAAATCAAAGATTACAGATTCGAATCTCCTTAATACCACCAGGTCGGGTGTGTAGAAAAAAAAAAAAAAAAAAGGTGACATGTAAGGAATGTCACGTTTCTTATAGAAGAATATAATAAATAAGCGAGCGAACAGCTTTACTGATAGCTATGTCCTATGTATTTATTTTATTCCAATATTTGACATTAATCTAATCCCTTTTTTTTTTGTTCTGCATCATAAAATAAAAGGTCGGAATATGATGCTGGTATATATATAGGAATTGAACTTGACCAATACTCTTTATCGTTTCTTGCTTTTGAAGATGCTAGTGGAGTAGTGGTAGTGGACTAACTTTCGAAATTACGTACAACCTTTAATTAATTATCTTTTATTTGTCTATATCATCACATAGTCGTCTATTTCTCCATAATCAATTACTCCATTATTCCAAACACAATTATATTAAAATGAGATGACATAATATTATTAATCAAAGATAGCTATGCATGACTAAATCTAGAATTCTAGATGCACATATATATAATTGCTAGTCCACTACGTTCACGTTTAAAGAAAACATTAAGCTAAGCTTATTTTTCAGCATTAATTAATATTGAATTAATTATCTTTATAACAATCATTAATTTGACTGAATATATAGAAACTCACGGAGGGTAGAAACATTTTTCATAACTAAAATGTAGAAACTTATGTAGCATTACCCCATCATCAATAGACACATTAATATATATATATATATACACATATACATATATATATATATATAATCATTAATATTAAATACTTGTAGATATATATATATATATATATATATAATACTTATTTATAGAATTGTCTCCTGATGCATAGTTCAATTAGTGTATGGACAAAAGTGAAGTAGTTCCTTATTTCTAATACTTTTTGTCCTTCTGGAGATGGTCTAGTGGTGTTTCTTGAGGTCAAAGATCTCAAGTTCTACCCACCACCAACACCACTAGGTGTGAGTCAATCATACCTGACTTGCCAAGTGTGATTTACCTCCACTATATAAGTTTACAGACTATTACACAGTAGCGGAGTTTATCCAATGCGCACCACGTTAGCAGCTGCGAGTTACCTCGACATCCAGAAAAAAGTAAAGTAGTTCCTTATTATGGGCCACAATACGAAGATTCAAGTCCTACTAACAATAATTAGTTCATTTTTTTAATGATTGACACAATGCACTAACAATCTGTTGATACCTACCTACCGAAGTATATGGTAAAGACTTTTTTCCTTTTTAGTTTTTTTTTTAAATTCTTAATTATATGCCATTTTAGTTTTTTAATCTTTCAAAATGCTGTCTTACCTTTTCTAGTATTTTTCTTCCTTCTTTTATAGCGGGGTTGATCATGATTAGGGGTGGGTAGATATATCAAAATACCGCATTTATCATATCAAAAAAATATCGAAAATACCTTTCGGTATATCCAGATTTCGGTACGGTATGATACCGTACCGTGAATTTTCGGTATGATAATAGTATGAACTTTTAAAAATTACGGTATACTGCGGTATACCGAGATTTCGGTATACTATGGAATTTCGGTACATATCGGTATTTCAGTATATACCGATATTCAATAATATCGGTATATACCGAAACTCCATGGTATATCGGTATGCAGACGGTATATTGATGTCTCGGTACGGTACGATATATCGATATACCGATACATACCATCTTTTTCAAAAAAAAAAAATCACATCTATAATTCAATGTTGTAATTATAATATTGCAAATATATTTAAAATTTAAATTTATAAATATGAGAAAGAAAAAAAAAAGAAATACAATGCACTAAAATAATATTTAGTAAGTTTTTTTTATAAAAGTTTAGCAAAAATACAATATTTGAAAATTAATAAATATATATGAGATATACATAAATTATGAGATATAAGAAAAATCAATACACACACACACACACACATATATATATATATTGATTTTTGAATATGACTCATATTCAAAAATAATAAACTAATATGAATGAACTACTTAACAAATGTGGATTATAATTATGAGTAAAATAATTTATAAGGAACATAAAATAAAATTAAATAAAAAATTAAGAAATAGTCAATCATATAATTAATATTTGAATTCATTTGATTCTACAATATTGCAACATTTATTTAAAATTTGGATTCATAATTATAACTCAAATATTTAATCAAATATATCAAAGATTCAAAATGAGAAAGAATAATATAATGCAATAATATAACATTATATTTAACAATTTTATCATACAAAAAAACCTTTAATATTTATATATTGACTTTTGAACATGACTAATGAAAAATAATAAATTAATATGAGAAATTATATAATTATCTAACAAGATTACAATTATGAGTATAATTAAAAATAAAATGGATAAATAGATAATAAATATACGAATATGGACATGACTAATGTATGTATATATGAATGATGAATAATTTATATATATGTTTGTGATGATGATGAAAATACAAAAACTCAAGTATTTAATCAAATATATATATATATATATATATTAGAAATTTGAATACAATGCAATAATATAAGATGTTCCATTGAAAAGTTGAATCAAAACTTATTAATCTAAAATTAAGGCAAGCTTAGATAAATGACACTTTCGGTTGAAAAGTTAAATGTTAATATTGATTATATTTGATTCTTCTATACTATAATATACAAATATTAAGTATATCTAAAAATTACCGAGATCTATATATATGAATGATGAAATAAAACTTTATTTGTCTATTAATTAGTTATTCACTCTATTGCATAAAAAATTATAAACTATATAAAATTATATTTATATCTATATCTAAAAAATTAATCATCAAGTAATACTAATAATTAAATATTTAGTAAATAAATTTAATACAAATTTGTGAATATTTAATTTAATAAATCATAATAAAGAATTGCTTATATAAAAAATTTCATTATATAAGTTTCATCTAAAGTGAATAACTATTAAACTTGTTTGGTGTTGGTATTTTGATTGTTGAGACGTGAATTTTTATGTTGTTATTTGTAGAATTCGGATCAGTACGACATGTAAAATTTTGGTATTTTCGGTATACCTTAAAATTTCAGTATTTTCAGTATACCTTAAAATTTCGGTATTTTCGATATACCATGAAAATTCAGTATACTTTAGAAATTTGGTATGTTCGGTATATCGTATAATATCGGTACGGTATGGTATACCGAAAATATCGGTATAATATCAATATCTATTACGACGTATACCGAAATTTCGGTATATCAAAATTCGGTATATTAAAAGTTTCGACACGAGAACGGTATAAAATTTTTCAATATCGAAATTTCGGTATGATATACGGTACGATATAAAATTTTCAGTATACCATACCGATACATCCCTAATCATGATTTATTGATGCTCCTTCTCACATAAGGGATGATTCCTTTTCTTCTATTTAAAAAAGATTTTAAGTGTACACAATCTATGTAATTACGATTGGTTATTTTCTTTAATTATCTTCAATATTCAACGAAGGCTAATTAGGTGGAATTGTGGAACGTGGAAAGAGCACATCAGAAGGATAAATCTTATTTTTAGATAGAATTGTAAATGAACATATTTGCTCCCGAGCTATTTGAAATTTGATTTGAAAAAGGTTCGTTCAAAACTTGTTTATTTTCTAAATGAATTGAGCTCAAGCCTCGAATCAACTCAATAAAAATATTAAGTCGAGCTCGAACAAAGTGGTATTTGACTCGGTCAGCTCATGAACATGTTTGAGCTCGAGTTTAATCAAATATTATAAATATTTTGAACATGTAAATTAAATAAGTTTTTTTTCGAGCTCGAGCTCGATTATGTAAATTAAATGAGTTTTTTTTTCCGAGCATTTGAGCTTGGGCTTGATTAGTAAATTTTGGAGCATTTCATGAGCTGAGCTCGAGTTGAATTTGAGCATGATAAATATTTATCGAACCGAGCTTGAACAAGAGGAAAAAAACTCAAATCGAGCTTCAGCCGAGCTCGAGCTCAAATATTCTTTAAAAAGCCGAGTTTGAACATCACGGTGTTTGGCTCTACTCAGTTCAAATACAACCTTATGGACAAATCATATGTATTAATTGATACTCCAACATTTTATCACAACTCTACCACCCATTAAATTTTTCGTCCTCTGAAAATTAACTTAAATTTAAAGTTTGAAAGTAGAAAGGGTTGTGTTATCCTCATCCTCACGAAAACTACAAAGGAAAATATATGATTTCGGTGGTAGAGAGTCAGATTTCTATCTCCAAAAAATTTGACAGTTGTAGAATTGTGATCAATTAAAACATGGGGAGTCACGTTGGTATTAAGTATAAGTTGATATATTATTATGAAAAAGTGTCAACTTTAGGTATTAAATTTACCCTTTTTAAGAATACCAAATTTAAGGAGAAACCTTATTTTTTTATAAAGAAGAAATAAAGGTCAAACTTAATTAGCAATACATGCAAAGAAAATAACACATTTTTCTAAACTAGAAATGACACGTGACAAGTGATTCTCTTGCATTTTGCGGTTCAAATTTAATGTAGCATTTTTTAATATTTTACTCCGTGTTTCACTATCAAATTTATAATTTTAATAATATTTATTATAAAATAAAAATCAATTATAACATAAATAATCATAGTCAATTTTTATCAACAAAAATATGAATTAAAAAATTTTAAAATTTAATTTTAAAATAATCAATCATAATAATGAATTATTAATTAAAAATTAAATATTAAAAAATAATTATAAATCCTAATTGGGTAGGATGAAACCTGAATAACAATCGTAAAATGAAACTAAATCACAAAAAAATAAAATTGAAGAAAAGAAATACAAGAAAAACTCGTAATATGAAAGTACATAACAGAATGCAACATAGAGAGTGCAGTAGAAAATATCGTGCACGCATTTGTACTAACATTTGGTTACTAGGAGTATAATTTATTTCCCTACTTTTGGGTCTCTTCGCTCTTTATTGAGTAATTTATGGATTTTTCTTTGAAAATAAACGGACATAATAATAATATAGGTTATAAGTCAAGGCGAACTTCAACAATTGTCTCTTTTGACAAGACGAAATTGCCCTGCAATATCAATGCAAAACGAACTTCGGTAATCGTCTCCAAGATACAATGACTTTTCAACGATATTTTGTTGCATTTACAAAAATGACATTACGACGAACAAAACAATAATCGAGACTTTCAATAGATTACTAGGTAAGAAGTAAAAACATTTGGATTTTTGAGTTGTTGAAATGAAATCCATGGGGTTCTTTTTATAATATTCAAATAGCTATGGTGTCTCTTTGCAAAACGGTATATTGTTTCGGTTCGGATTAATCTAGGTCATTGGATCATATTGGTTGATCAATCCACATAATCCAATGATTTGAGACCGAGCAGGGGCATTGGACCAATCCACCAATTGGTGGTTGAAGCACCTTAGGCGAACGGAAGCAATAGATCAAGTCATTGTTCCACAATTGAATTATTTTAGCTGAATGGACGCAACTATTGGAGGTAATAGTTTGTGGTTTAACCACCTCAGCTGAACGAACGTCTTGGTTGGTGTCATTGGTTCGCATTTGACCCAGTCATGTGTTTGGAGCACCTGCTATCTAGATACCAAATATCTTTGGTCTTTTTCTTAGATAGGATGCTCTTTTCCTGCGAGGACAATGACTAGCATTTAGGTACCCATATAATATCGGGTTCTTGTTGAATAATTAAATACTTTGGGATCCAAATTTACCAAACTTTTGGCTTTTCAGACTTTGATCGTCCAATTCTTTTTGCTTTCTTTTAAACTCTCCTTCTGTGAGTTGAATCAGTTGACTTGTACCTGCGACGAGAGTTAGTAGGATAAAACATTTCAATCATAACTCTCTGATATAGGCGCACACACGCGCCTTATGCACGCGAGAGTTCCTTTATTATATTATATATATATATATATATATATATGTTTTTGTTGAAATTTGTTGCCACAAATACTGAAATTAGATACAGATTCGTAATGTCAAACTCAATGTTAAAGACAGTTAAAACAACTTATCTTAACATAAAAATGCTGGAAATAAAATGCACAAGAATACACAACATAAATTTTAAATCATACACAACATGTGTATGATTGCCACAGGGCGAAATTATACAAACTACAACATACAGATTGACATCCCGTCAGTTCATATGCAAACTACAACATACAGATTGACATCCCGTCAATTCATATGCAAACTACAACATACAGATTGACATCCCGTCGATTCATATGCAAACTAGATCATACAAGTTGACATCCCGTCGACTTGTATATAAACTAAAACATACAAATTGACATCCCGTCAATTCGTATACAAACTAGTAAAGGTTTCACAACCTTGCTATCTATCATAACTTGTACAATCTATTCCGTGAAAGGATTGAACAACAATAAACATTAAGATAGAAGAAGGAACGAAGAACGAAACCTAAACTAAGTTTGTGACTCAAGCCTTCTTCAATCTTCACACAGCGGAAAACGGATTGGGCTTGAATAAGTCTTCAAGTGTCGAACACATCCCTTATATGCTTCTTCACTTGAATCCAACACGGTCCACGATTTCTCTTTCTTGAACATGGGTTGACAATAACCGCTTCACTCCATGACTTCACCGTTGATGGAAGAAACCGCCTCCAAGGCGTGGTTGATAGCTTCCCCACGTTCATGCTCTTTTTCTAAATATCCAACAAATATAATTTTCTGAAAAAGAAAAAGAATTAAATAGAGAAACCGCTAGACCTAAAAAATAGGAGATAGAGTTTTGACTTTGTCTAACTCTATTTTAAATAATATATCTAATATGTATATATCCAATTATTTGAAATATTAATTTCGTGGATATACACATATATTTTAAGATATATATAAAGTTATTTTATTTATTAAAATAATAAATAAATTAGGAAAGGATAAGATTAGCTACAACTATGTCATAGACAATGTCACGGGAAGTCTGTCTGACATCGAGTGCAACATTGAACATCAATGTCATACAGCACTTAACAGTTTTAATTTGTGATAATATCGTAATGGTACAAATAGTGCGTACAGTTTAAATGAAAAAAGAAACGTAACAAAAAAAATATCAATTTACAGCAGGTCGGTGAATAGCATGATGCACGATGAGCCTTTTTTTCGGATTAAAATTTCCTATTACACTTTTTCGTATTTCATTCCGTATTTCATTATTAAATTTATGACTTTAATAATAATATTTATTATAACACAAATAATCATAGTCAACATTTATCAATACAAAAAATGAATTAAAAAATTATAAAACACAATTTTGAAAATAAAACAACCATAATAATGATTTATTAATTGAAAATTAAATATTAAAAAATAATTATAAACCCTAATTGAGTGGGGTGAACCCTAAAAAAATCATAAAATTAACTAAATCATAAAAAAATAAAATTAAAGAAAAAAAATAGAAGAAGAACTTGTAATTTGAATAATTGGGTGGGGGTGAACCTAAAAACAATCATAAAATTATATCCAAAATCACAAAAAAATAAAATTAAAAAAAAAGTGCAAGAAGAATTTGTAATTTGAAAGTGTAACACAAAGTGTATCACAGTATAACATGAAATTCCATTATTAAAGGGAAAATGTATTCCTTTCAATTGATATTTTTAAAAAATATTTTTAATGTATATAATATTGCATTTACATTAACACTGAGTCAACCGTTTTTCTTACTAATTTATACCTACTTGCATTTTATTAACTTTCAACTCTCATTTGATTGTATTTATATTTCACATTTATTGATTACAATATATGCCATTCATTGGATGTGGTCCAATCTAATTGATTCAACCACGTATGGTTGTAAATTAATCGAATCTTTTTATTCAATTTTGAATCCATATATTAACTACGTTCAAAATTTACAAATGAATTAAAATAGCTAGCTATAAATATTTTCTTATACTCCGTTCGTTTTGTAATAAGTGTCATTCTAATATTTTAATTTTGTATTCATAAAAAGTGTTATTTTATACAATCGAGATAAAAATTTCACATTTTTCTCATATATGCCCTTATTTAATGCATTCAAACAACCATATTTAACGCATTTAATATATTCACATAAAGATGTATAATGTAATTTCATTATCTAATAATATCTTTATTAATATGTGTCCATTCATCCAGAATGACAGTACTTATTCAAAAACAGAATGAGTATATTTCATGAATATGAACACGGACATTATTATATTTGATTCAAATATTCTTCTAATTTGTAAAAAAAAATCAAATAATTATATTCTTATTATTATCGCGTTGAATAAATATTTCAAATACAAGAGATAGAAATCAAAGTAATAATTCGATTCAAATATTTTGTAGATATGACATTTCATACAACACAATTCAATCGCAGACCAAAGTCAAACTCAGACCTCGTCTTTTGCCGGTCTACCTTCAAATCTGGTGTAATGAAATGCCTCACTTTTTTTTTGTAATATTATTTATTTTCATTCGTAATAATCATTATATATATTGATATATAATACTTTCAAAAATCTTAAATAAGAGCCAAAATGTTATATCACTTAAAATAATAAAAAAAATATTGAAGTTTTCAAAGAAAAAAAACACAATTAGATTTGAAATATAGTTTCCATTTCTCTATCATGCCGAATTTCTGTAGTCAAACACGTCAATATCATATTCCATCTCATTTCAAAGGATCGAATTACGATTATACATACATATATATATATATATATATTAAGGGATTAAATATTTTTACCAGTTTTTGTTAATAAATTCAAGTAATTACGAGAATCTGTTGATTCAAGTGTTGACTAGGAAAAATCCTTCCGTAAATTCGACGTTCGAGAAGAGAAAAAGGGAAAAAAAAAAAAAAATGAAAAATGAAAAATCTCACGTTCTCGCCCATGTCTTCTGACAGAGGTCTCTTCTCCATTTCAAAAAATAATCAAACAACTTTCCATTCCTCACTATCACTATATATATATAAAGGATTTCATAGAAGGAAAAGCAGAGCTAATATATTACGCAATTCTATACTACTTTTCCACCCACTCAAATTTTCAAATAAAGCAGGCAGCAACCCGGTGTACGATTTTTCTGTGCTGCTCTCGTGTTTCATGACCTGCACCTCTGTTGTGTAGCTTGAGATTGTGGATCGACGGCGATGGGGAGTTATCTGAAGGATTTCTCCGACGTCAAGGCCAAGAACTCGTCGGAGGAGGCGTTGGAGCGCTGGCGGAAAGCTTGTTGGCTGGTCAAGAATCGCAAGAGGAGGTTTCGCTTCACGGCTAATCTGTCCAAGCGTTTCGAAGTTCGTGAGATCCAGAAGTCCAATCAGGTTTTGACATTTTTTATTCTAAATCATCTTCTTCTGCTCGTTGACTTCTCTCTCCCTGCCTTTTTTTCTTTCTTTCTTTTTCTCTCCCTCTCTCTGGCTTGGCTATATTTTGGTTTTCTGTGATTTCACTTGGACGATGAAGTGCTTGTTTTGATTGATTCGGCGTAATTTTACTTAATGAACTCCTGCCAGTGATTTCAAGTGGAAAAATAAAAAGCAAAAAAATGAAACAGTGACAGTGTTGCGCGGAAGTGATACTGTGATGAATTCTTAACGCAAAAATGTTGGTTTCCTAACAGATAGCGTTTGATCTTCGCGATTTGATTGTTAAAATTGAAGGCTGAAAGGTTAGATGAAACTGAAGCATGAATTTCTGGACTAAGCAGATTTTTTATAAGAGAAACTGTTACGTATTTGTTCGATTCATCATCATACTTTTTCCTTTTATATATTTGTATTTGGAATTTGAGATGAATTTGCCCTTAATTTACTGTTTACGGAGCTTTAGTGGATCTGGTAATATCCACTCTGTTGTTCTCGAGTGATTCTGTTTCGTCCAATAAAGCTTTACTAAGTCGTCTTATTAAATTTCATTTTTGTTGAACTTATTCATCTAACCTGGAATATGGCCGTCTGAGAACTAAGCAAGTTTCTGTTGAAATTTTGAGACATGCATGAATATTTGACATTGCTATATTGCAGGAGAAGCTTAGAGTTGCAGTACTAGTTTCCCAAGCTGCTCTTAGTTTTATTCAGGGTAAGATTTCAAACTGTATCAATGTGATTTCATCCAGTTTTCACTATAGCCTATCCTGATTTATCCCAAATATCCCATAGGTATAAGTTACAGTGTGCCTGAGGCAGTCAAGGGAGCAGGTTTTGAAATAGATGCGGATGAATTAGGAACCATAGTTGAAGGTCATAACGTAAGGAAGTTGACGGTTCATGGTGGTGTTGAGGGTGTCGCAGAGAAGCTATCAACTTCACTTACTGATGGGATTGATATTTCTGAGGAGGCTCTTAGTCGTAGAAAAGAAGTATTTGGAATTAATAAGTTCGTGGAGAGCCCAGCCAAGGGCTTTTGGCTTTTTGTATGGGAAGCCCTGCAAGACACTACCCTTATGATACTTGCTGTTTGTGCCTTGGTCTCTCTGATTGTAGGCATTGCAACAGAAGGATGGCCAAAGGGTGCTCATGATGGACTTGGCATTGTAGCCAGTATACTTCTCGTTGTATTTGTCACTGCTACAAGTGACTATAAACAGTCCTTACAATTCAAGGATTTGGATAAGGAAAAGAAAAAGATAACCGTTCAGGTTACTAGAAATGGGTACAGACAAAAGATTTCAATATTTGATTTACTGTCAGGTGACATAGTTCATCTTGCTATTGGGGATCAGGTCCCAGCTGATGGTCTCTTCATTTCTGGTTATTCTTTGCTAATCAATGAATCTAGTTTAACTGGAGAGAGTGAACCGGTAAATGTATCAGCTGAGAATCCCTTTCTTCTATCTGGAACTAAAGTGCAGGATGGGTCCTGCAAAATGCTTGTTACTACTGTTGGGATGAGAACTCAATGGGGCAAATTGATGGCTACTCTTTCTGAAGGCGGCGATGATGAAACCCCGTTGCAAGTCAAACTTAATGGAGTGGCAACCATAATTGGAAAAATAGGTCTCTTTTTTGCTGTTATAACCTTTGCTGTTCTTGTGCAAGCGCTGTTTAACAAGAAGATGAGTCAAGGTTCCTTATGGAGTTGGTCTGCGGATGAGGCATTGGAAATGCTGGAATACTTTGCTATCGCAGTCACAATTGTTGTGGTTGCTGTCCCTGAGGGGTTGCCTTTAGCTGTTACCTTGAGCCTTGCATTTGCAATGAAGAAGATGATGAATGACAAGGCACTTGTCCGTCATTTAGCCGCTTGTGAAACTATGGGATCTTCCACAACTATTTGTAGTGATAAGACAGGGACTCTGACTACTAATCACATGACAGTTGTAAAAGCATGCTTTTGTGGGAAAATAAAAGAAATTAGCAGCTCTATAAAAAGTTCTACTTTCTGCTCAGACATTCCAGATTCTGTTATTAAAATGATTCAGAAGTCAATATTCAACAACACTGGAGGAGATATTGTTCTAACCAAAGATGGGAAAATTGAAGTACTTGGCACACCCACTGAGGCTGCACTTCTTGAATTTGGCCTCTTCCTTGGAGGAAATTTCCAAGAAGAGAGAAAGGCAGCAAAACTTGTCAAAGTCGAGCCATTTAATTCTGAAAAGAAGCGCATGGGTATAGTTCTGGAGTTACCTGGAGATTGTTTTCAGGCACATTGCAAAGGTGCATCTGAGATTATTTTGGCTGCCTGTGACAAGACCCTGAATTCAGCTGGGGAGGTTATTCCTCTAGATGAAAGATCAACTAATCATCTGAAGGACACAATTGAGCAATTTGCTAATGAAGCTTTGCGAACTCTGTGCCTTGCATATGTGGATATTGAAGGTTACTCAGCTAAAAATCCTATTCCCTTTGAGGGTTACACTTTGATTGGAATTGTGGGCATCAAAGACCCTGTTCGTCCTGGAGTCAAGGAGTCTGTTGCAATTTGTAGGTCAGCTGGTATTATGGTGCGGATGGTCACAGGAGACAACATTAACACAGCTAAGGCAATAGCTAGAGAATGTGGAATATTGACTGATGATGGCATTGCAATTGAAGGTCCAGAGTTCCGAACGAAGAGCGATGAGGAATTGCAGGAGATCATTCCCAAACTACAGGTACCCCTGTACCAAGAAGCGTGTCTGCTTTGCGGACTCCTTAATTCTTAAGTTTTATGCATAATGTAATGATTTTACTGCTTTAACGGAAGACCATCATTTTTTCAATTTTAAATGGTTGATAAGTATGCAGGACTTTGAGCTTTAGAACCTTTAAACATTGGCTTATAATTTCAACATTTGTCCAGCTTGTGACTTGTGAGTCATGAGAATCTAAACCCTAAGCTGGCTAGACAATCATATTTTTAACCAAGAATATCAATAGCTATACTGATTTCAGACATTTATTGATAATAGGTTTGCCAATATTGGTGATATAGTTTAGCATCTATTAAAGATACCTATTCTATGCTTTTCTTCCTAAGGTAATGGCTCGTTCTTCACCAATGGATAAGCATACTCTTGTGAGGCATCTGCGATCCACATTTCAGGAGGTTGTTGCTGTGACTGGAGATGGGACAAATGATGCTCCAGCACTTCATGAAGCAGATATTGGTCTTGCAATGGGAATCGCTGGAACTGAGGTAATTTTATCCACAAATAGGATTATATCCTATGTTCTAGAGGTCATGGGACACTTATATTTTCCTATTATTTTATGCCTGCTTTATGAAGTATGTTTGATCTGAATTGACCAATTGAAATTCTAGTTGTTTACTTCTGAAACAGTTAGAAGAAAATAACCACTTGATGAGCTGCTTCTAGCATTTTAAGTTTATAGACAAACACAAACATAAGTATAAAGAATACAGTACTACCTGTCTTAAGGTTACCTGTTAAGACAAATCCAGCATCATTTGTACTATCATAACGCAAAACTTTGATATATTTGCATTTTACGTTTAGAATCATGTTCAGAAGTCAGCATTTGTGTTATTCAAACTGCGCCTTCTAATTAATTTACATGGTCTGGAGTTGGGGGTAAATTCATTTTCATCATGCTGAATAAGGACTTAGATGTATCATCATCCCAGTAAAGAGTTTGATTCTTGCAATCCTGAGTTCGACACACATTACTTACTTCTTACCAACTTGATTTTATAATTCTTACCTGACGATAACTATGAACACAAAGGTTTTGTTTTCTGTATAACTAGTTTGCAATTTTATGGAAACGGCTTTTATGAAGCTCATTGTTTAGTCTTCTTTACTCGATCAGTCCAGTGTTTGGTGGCTGAATATTATTTTCTGATTAAGGAAAACTAGATGTATGAACCGCTCTACACTTACTGCTGGATTATATTTGCCAGGTGGCCAAGGAGAGTGCTGATGTTATAATTTTAGATGATAATTTCTCCACCATTGTTACTGTTGCAAAATGGGGCCGCTCTGTTTATGTGAACATTCAAAAGTTCGTCCAATTTCAGCTCACGGTAAATGTGGTAGCACTGATTGTCAACTTTTCTTCAGCTTGCTTGACAGGTAAACACAACAGTAATCACTTTGTCAGCTTTCTATTTCATAATGGATTGGTCCATACGTACAATTGAATCTCTAAATTAGTAACATTATATAAATTATATTAATTAACAAGAGTTATAGATTGATAGATAAAGTAATTAATATATTAATTTATAGAGCATATATATATATATATATATTCCGATAAACACAATTAAAATCTATTACATTTTGTCATCATCCTTTGAATAGAATTCATCCGAGTGTCTTTACTATAACATCCTTTATATGATAGAGAGACTTCACCTACATAAAGATTAATAGAGGTTAATAATTTATAGTAGTTCCGCCACAATTTAGGTTGACAACTATTTTCTGCTGTGGTTTTATGCTTTCAGGCAATACACCTCTCACAGCTGTCCAGCTTTTGTGGGTGAACATGATCATGGATACACTTGGAGCACTTGCACTAGCCACTGAACCCCCCACCGATGACTTAATGAAAAGAACACCAGTTGGAAGGAAAGGAAATTTCATCAGCAACGTCATGTGGAGGAATATTCTTGGGCAGTCTATTTACCAGTTTGTTGTCATTTGGTACCTTCAAATGTCTGGAAAGGCAGTGTTCGGTCTTCATGGAGAAAACTCAGAGCTAATTCTTAATACAATCATATTCAACTCATTTGTCTTCTGTCAGGTAATCTTTAACAGGAATGGCAAATTTTGGTAGCTGTTAGTGAAAAAATAATCAAACATCTACATTATAAGTTAGCTGCCATGAAGTATTTAGTTTGCCTGTCGTATTTTTGACCAAATATCTCGTGCCACATTATCTCAGAATTAAAGGTTTGGCTAGAATCCGTTGCTTTCAAGAAATGACACCAATCTTCTTTGTGATGCAGGCTTTCAATGAGATAAACTCTAGAGATATGGAGAAGATAAATGTCTTCAAAGGCATACTCGACAACTATGTCTTTGTTGGAGTATTGAGCTGCACAGTCCTCTTCCAGGCCATTATCGTTGAATTCCTGGGCACGTTTGCAAACACACATCCTCTCACATGGCAGCAATGGCTAGCAAGTATTTTGATTGGTTTTCTAGGCATGCCTATTGCTGCTGCCATAAAAATGATCCCGGTCGGATCAAGGTGAAACCAGCCCCATATATGATTACCCCCGTGTTCCGGTATCAAGGACTTGAAAGATGAAAAGGGCCACATTAATCAAATTCCAGGACTCATTGATCCAAACATTTAGTATTTTTTGGGACAAAGCATTTTGAAAAGGAGATAACCTTAAGTAACACAGGTTGCTGGGAAAGTGTAATGTCCAATGCTTACACATGGTTTGTCTGCTTATCATCTTAGAACTAGTTTAGCATACAGAAAGATGACAATTTTTTGTACGCATCATTTACTGTGTTCACATATTTGATTTGGACAAAATTTCTAGGGATAAGCATTGTTCAATTTTTTTTAGAAAATTATGTGATATCTTTTTAAATTTGACTGACATGCATTTCTTTTATGAATAACATATCTATGTTTTTGTGATTGTATTCTCTCTCTCTCTCACACACACACACACACACAATGTTCTATTTTAACATGCCTATTCTCTTCTTTAATTCTTTTGGTGACCACATTCTAGATCAAATTGGCTTAACTAGGTAGGAAAAATAAAATTGAATAGGGACACAAAATGCCGGCCGGCCAGTCGTAGAATTTGACAAATTCTCCAGATTTGGGCGGTGGACCGAATTACTTGAAAGAGAGAGATAGCGCGCCGAAATTGTAAAAGGATCCAGAATATGGTCTTGTTTATTTTCATTTTCAAATGGAATTTTTTCATTTTTACAATTCAAAACACTGACACGTTTGTTTACTCATTTTCAATTCTAATTTTCACTTTTTCCGATCATATATAATCTATTTGATCATAGTGTTAATGGACCCAAGTATTCAAAATCCAGATAAGAAATGCTTTTTTAGCCAACCTTTTTAACTCATGCTTTTTTATTCAAAGTTTTTTACAATGTCTAAAATACCCTTACTAAATGTGGGTCCAGTCAACAAGATTCTCAATACCTATTTTGACTGGTTTTGAAAAAAAATCAAATGGGACGTTTTATCACTTTGTGAACAAAATTCACACGAATAATGCTGGAATATGTACACGAATTGAGAAGCAATTCAAAACATGTGGGCCCAGTCAACAAGATTCCCTAGCCATATTTGACTACTTTTGAATATTCCCAAAAAATAAAAACTTTGCTCACGAGGGGAGCATAATTCACACGAAATCAAAGCCAAAGCATCGCCGACTCGTTTTCATCTTTCTCACGAAAAACCTGAAGATTGAATTCAAATTTTTTTATCACGAATTGCTCTGGTCAAGAACATCAAACTCACGACTACAATGCCGCAAACTCACGAAAAGACATACACACGATTGACACCAGCAAACACACGATATCGACGCAGCAAACTCTGTTTCGATCCATGACCAATTTGGAGCCTTGGGCCGTCGAATTTCAACAGGTTAGGGTTCTAAACTTGAACGATTTCATGATCTATTAATTAGGCAGATTTTTCATGTTCTAAATTTGTGGATTTTAGTCAATTTCAATGTGATAATACGGTGAATTTTTGTGTATTTGTATTGTGTTGTCGTTTCTATGCGATTTTGAATATGTAATATGTTTGAATGTTGGGAAATCGGTGGAATGATGTGGATTTGAATGCATGAACTGTTGGTGTGAAACTGAAACTTGGACAATTTTCGGGTGAATATTTTCTCACGAAAACAATCTCGAGACAAAGTATTTACACGAAATTGTATTTCGTGTGTAAATATGCTCACGAGATCGTTATCGTGTAAATTATTGTCACGAGATAATTTTTAATAAAAAACGAAGTAATAGTTGTCGGGTCAATATATTCACACGAAATAGCATATCGTGTAAAAATATTCTCACGAGAAGTCTTTTCGTGATAATATATTTACACGAAAATAAATTTCGTGTAAATATATTCTCACGAAATATATATATATTTTTTGTATTATCGGTTTTGCTTGCAATTTTTATGTCATAATTAAATCTTCTTCTCAATCATTGGTGAATTTTCAGTATGTAGGTATCTATATCATGTCCAATTAGTTTTAATTTAATTAAATTTGTTTTATTTCTGCATTATTTATTGCTAATTTTTTGTATATATATTATTTAAAAAATAGCGTGATTGGGTGTGGAGGAGAGAGGCTTTACAAAACATCACGTGCGGGATTAATTTATACTGGAATGACAATATGAGTGTAATTAGGGAAGTATTCCACGTGATCAGTGGTGGGCCCGAACTATTCGAGCAGTTTAGGAGAGAGTCGTGTTTCGGGCATCTGATAGATTTCGCGGGGGGAAACAGTTGTAACAATGCTCTACATGCATTGTTGAGTAGGGAGGTGATTATTGACGGTACAGGGGAGCACGATATTTGGTTTCGGATTGGAGAAACCAATATTAGATTTTCTCCGAGTGAGTTTGCTCTGGTGACTGGACTGCAGTTCGGAGGATCCGATTTTGATCCGTCTGCATCACATCAGATTTCTAAGAGATCTTTCTATTCCCGTGAGTTGCACAAGACACCTCTGAGAGTGAAGGACCTACTTGAGAGGTTTAGGACCTATTCACTAGGAGATGACCTCATGGATTACGTCATGGTGGCCAATGTCCTGTTCCTGCACACTATGATCTTTGGATATGATCAGACACACATGATAGATGACTGGGTATGGGTCTTAGTCGAGGATCGGGATCGATGGCACTCATTTCCATGGGGAGCTTATGCATTCAGTCTGTTGACGCATTATATGAGTTTGATACCGTCCACTGAGGTGGAACTGAGGAGAAAATTCAAGAAGACGGAGGAAAAAGCGAGATTGTCTTATCATTTCTATGGACCGGTGTGGGCTCTACTGGTATGAATCTCAATTTTGTCCCGATTATCAGTGTAATCTTATTTTATTGAATATAATTTGATCAATGTCTTATTCGACAGGTGTGGACATATGAGGCCTTACCGAGACTCGGTGCACATTGTGCACAGGTTCCAGCACCAGACGCATTGCCCAGGTGTTTGAAGTGGGCCTTTAGGACGAAGAGTGCGCGTCTGGGCACATTGTTTTCTGATGAGGTGAGCATTTATTTTAAACACTGTGTGTTTTCTTGATTATTTGAAGTGTTTCTAATCAATTCTTTTCCATTTGCAACAATTATGCTTCATATATCTATAGCCGAGTGAGAGGGAGATGGCCACTTCATATTACAGAAGTGTCTTCCTCGGTGATTGTATGGGTGTGACGTATGAGGCGCAGCGCAATAAGAGGATAAAGCCCACTTACCGAGAGCTGGCTGGAGCGCATCAGCATAGAGCTCCCTCTCCCCCGAGAGCTCCCTCTCCCCCCAGAGCTCCTTCTCCTCCCAGAGCACCCTCTCCTCCCAGAGCTTCCTCTTACTCGAGACGATTTGGGAGCTGTATTCCTCGCATGTGTGCAGATACGGGTGCAGTTGAGTCATCCAGGAGACGACAGAGTCGCCCTACAGAGAAGCGTCCTAGACTGGCCATTCCCACGTCTAGCACTAGTGAGGATCACCAGTGTTGCAAGCATGCTGGGCAGATGCGAGAAGTGGTGCGTCAAACAGGCGAGGAGATGCTCCGTATCATGCAGGAGCGTGATGAGGAGCGTGAGAGGGCACGCAGAGAGTACGAGGCGAAGCGGGAGAGGGCATACATGCAGGAGTACGATGACATGTTTCATAGATTGAAGGATTTCGTTAAGGACATGTTCAAGAAGTTTGTCCCTAGATCTCGATCCCGGTCTCGGTCCCGTAGTAGGAGTTGCTTTCAGGGTAGATATCAAGAACATGCATGGGAAGAGAGTCCTCAGCGAGCGGCACCTCATATGGTACATGATTACGATGTAAGTAGTTTTTTGTATGATTTTTTCTGATAAATATTTGTAAATATACTAACTAATTTCAGTACAGGTCGAGGGCCCACATCTTGAGGATGTACGCGTTGAGGTTGCAGGGCCCACAAGTGACGATTGGGATGTTGGATCACATTCCAGTCCAGTTAGGCGTAGCTCGGCTAGGCCGAGCACAGATGGTGTGTCGAGCTCGATGAAGGAATTTGTTGAGTTTCGATGCTGTGGGCCAGACGCGCGCCTTAGAGTGAATTTGGTCGAGCTGGATCTGAACCAGGCCTTCTTTGATGAATTGCTCGACAACAACAGGGATATGTCCACACTGTCGATAGATCTGATCTTGTTTTGCCTTCAAATCAGGCTGGCCGAGGGTCGTGGATTGAAGGCAGGGGTGAATTCACAGAGCACAGTCATCTTGCAGACATCATTCTTCGTAAGTTTTCAATTGTTATTTTGATCTACCAAGTTAATTGATTTTATAATTACGTTAATATTTGTTTCTTACAGTATAAGTTGGTGCAAGAGTATACCCGCATTCATCCAGATGATACAGAATTCACGCAGACATTCCCCAATTATGAATACGCATGGTGGGGTTGGGATGATGAGCTGGTCCAGATCGTCAGAGGGGAGCAGCTATTGACGGGTCCTTGGTGGCAGGCGAAGAATGTAAGTGAACATCTTTAAATTCCAATTATGATACATGTTTCTTTTATGACTGTTTTGTATATTGTTGTGTTTGCAGATCATCACCGTTTGCCATGTTGATGGACATTTCATGACCGTTCGGATTCGTCTAGACTGCTGGCGAGTTGAGTTGTACGATTCACTGTTGTACAACATGATGGATCCGTCGGATGAGCCCACATATTCGATGCGTGAGCACCAGCTCTGGCCATTGATGCATTTGATTCCAGGCCTGCTGCAGCACTGCAGATATTGGGAGAGAGCCAGGCATTCTGAGATACACAGACCGATGGAGTACTACAGAATGCCACTCATGTATCAGTTCAGGCAGACAGATGGTGTGAGTTGTGGGGTTTTTTCTGCCATGCAAGCCGATCGATTGATTTCATCGAAGACATTCAAGATGGATCCTACTCTGGCTGACTTAGACAAGTATAAAAAGCTCTTAGCTGTTAGAATATTCGGTAATAGTACGAGGATAGCATGAGTAAGACATTGACTTATGTGGTGTTTTAGTAGTTGGACTTGATTTAATGTTGATTTAATACTTGGACTTAATTAATGTTATTGTTGATTTAGAATCTCTCGTGCGAATTATTGTCACTATTTGAAGATTTCGTGTCAATAATTGTCACGAATGGATGATCTCGTGACAATAATTGTCACGAGATCATCCAGGAAAAATGCAAAATTATATTTTGATTTGGAATTAACCCTGTAACAATCCTATCTCAATATCAACCATCTCACAACATCAGTTTCTACATAAATAGTGATATTAATCATCTCACAATCATATATCAATATCAATCATCTTACAACAGCTCACAAGCATCAAATTTGAGGTTGAACTCTATCCGGACACTTGCCCTTGCTGTGTCCTGGTTGACGACAAATACTACATCTCTTAGGTCGACGTTGCCCTTCGCCAGGTGCATCCCATTCTCCATGCTCAATCTGTTGCGGGGCTGTACATTTCTTCCTGTTATGGCCAGTGCCTCCACACCTCGAGCATACTTGTTGTCTTCTACTTCTTGTACTTGAGCCTTCACCTGCTGAACGATATCGTCCCTCCTTAGGTCGACCTGCCTGGGGAACTGATTTGGGAGGGCAAACTTTGAATAAATTTGAGACTGTCCATTCATCCTGACTCGGCACTGAACCTACACGATCATGGTATGCAAGACAAAGTGTAACTTGCTTGAAATACAAGTCCACATAATCATATATGTCATGTCCTGCACTCCTGTTACAATAATTCTAATGTGTTACTAATAAAACATAATAGCTGGAGTTTATAAAAGACATGTTTGTAAAGGTACGGTACCGAATAGCAGCCGCTGCATGAGAACAAGGGATTTGATCGAGCTGAAATGCACCACATTCACATGTTTTCCTTTGAAGGTCAACTAGGAAGCTCTTATCGTTCTTTTGTACCTTGTGCAGATGTGCATTATGGCATCGAACAACATACTGAAGGCTCATCTCCACCTGATAGCTCAATTTTGTGTAAGCAAGTTCTGTAAGTATGTGATCTCTCGATACTGTCTTCGCACGTCTCTCGTCGAACCACTTCTCTATCACATTCCTGACAACCTCAATGAGAGAACATATGGGCAATCTTCTAGCCCACAATAAACGAGCATTGAAACATTCAACTGCATTTGATGTCATGAAGCTGTAACGACGTGAAGGGCATTGTGACCGTGCCTAACGATGTACCCCTATACTCAGCAATGTATTGTAAACTTCGGCACGACTTGAGGAGATCATCGATAGATATTTCAGAAACTTCTCCTCCCTATATGCAAATGCAGCACTTTTAAACATCGAAATCACATGACGACCTGCTCGAATTAGATTCTTCGCGATGTGGTAATAGCACAATCCGTGGACCACTATAGGATACACTGCCTTAACAGCATTCTTGATGCTCACGTGTTGGTCCGAGACTATCACCAAATCATCACAATCTCCAAAGGCCCTCTTAAACCGCTCCATGAACCATGTCCAGGCTGCATCATTCTCAATAGGACCCACACCAATGGCAAGAGGGAAACACTGCTCATTACCGTCTTTCGTCACAGCGACGAAAAGAATACCCTTGGTCTTCCCCTTCAAATAAGTACCGTCAATGGTGATAACTGGACGCATACACACTCTGAATGCCGCTCTACAAACTCCTAGAGCAACAAATGTGTACATGAAACGATCATCACCATCAGTCTTCAAATCATAAACCGTATCAGGATTGGACCTCTTCAACATCTCCAAATATGCAGGCAATACCGCGAAAGACTGATCATGAGAACCGTAAACCATCTCTATTGCGAGATTCCTAGCCCACAATGCAACACTGTACTCAATCTCAATGCCATACTCCCTCAATATCTCAGCTATCATTGCTCTCGGCTTCAAGATAGAACCCTCATCTAGGATTCTCTTCTTAAATAAATCAGCAATTACTCGAGAGGATAACTTCCGTGGCGCATTACGTGTCAGGTCCAACCGACATGCATGATTATCCTCTAATTTAGTCACCATCCACAAGCCACCCTTAGAACTCGCCACTAATTTAAACAGACAGGTCTTGTTTTCTTTGCAAATAACCGTTAGTCGACTTTTGCCAGATCGGGAGACCGAATATTCCACTTGACGCTGCATATGCCACTTTCCAACAGCAATTACCAAATCTTTCTTCTCCAAGAAAGTCTTTCCCACAGCTATCGCATCAATATCTATCGGGGATGGGTCGTCCTGTACCACTGCTAGTGCATCGTCAACATGGGCCACAAGAATAGACCAATGTCCCAAGGGAGGAAAGTCTACATTCGGAGCTTCAACATCAGGAACAGCATCCTCAGATGAGAAGTTGTGAGGTCCACCATGCTGTAGAATATTGACAAACTCATCGAGACGCCCTGGCTCGTGAATCCATTCACAAAATTCAGCAATTTACTTACGCCGAACTTCACTCTCATAATTCTCATCGTCATCATCATCATCATCCCAAGACAGATCATCAACACTATCATCTCCAATTGGTTCATCGTTAGCATCATTTGACGGCATTCCACTTCGAGTTTGCAGAATTGATTTCTCAGTAACGTACACAACCGGCTCATCTTGCTCCTGGACCAAACGAGCTAAATCAACATCCGTCTTCAACAGTCCTTTTAGTGTCATCCCTGTTAATGACCTCGTCAGATAACTCAGTGTATAACTAACACTTGTTGTAGATGTCTCCATAAAATCGTGAATTTCTTCGACCAATCTATCACGAGATAAATTATCAAATGGGAGGTGCACCAGCTGATCTTCACCATCCACATACTCAGATCTCTCCCATCTACCGTTATGTCGGACAACAATACGTTGCCAAGCCATCTGCAAATTAACAATAAACAGTAATTAAGGTAATTTAAAAAAAAAAAGATCTCGTAAGAATATTATCACGAAAGTATAGAATTCGTGACAATATTGTCACGGTTCAGGTGATCTCATGACAATATTGTCACGAATTCTATGATCTCGTGACAATATTGTCACGAAATGAAGACATTATAAAATTTTAAAAAAAATTATTGTCACGAAATCTACTCATTTCGTGACAATAAGTTTTTAGCCACGATATGTGTTCTTCTCGTGAGTATTATTCTCACAGTTCATAGATTTCGTGATAATAATTGTCTCGAAATCTCTGAACTGTGACAATAATACTCACGAGAACACTGTGTATCCGAAAAAAATACGATGCTACTAGTCTTTGCAAAACGTCCAAATCTTTAATTTCACGTTAATCTACCACAAAATATCTTAATTTACCAACAATGTATGCATATACGATCACTAAAAAATTACAAAACAAACATCTTATAACTTAAATACCTATTAAACATATCTATTATGAAATTAACATAACTTACGGCTAAATTGCATGAAATTTTAAAAAGACTTCACACCCCACCAATTAGCTCAAATTGACGGTTACAAAAATTAAAAACTCACCTCAAATTTCTTGGATATGTGTTGTTGCTTCTCCAAAATATTGTGTAAAATTTGGTGTGGGTTTATTGAAAAATGGCGTGATTTTTCAATTGGTAAAGCTTTGTTGGTTCTAACATTAAATGCATGCAATTACAATTCACCTACCCAAATCATAGATCCTTATTTTCATTTTTTTTTATAAAAAGCTGCCACAATTTTGTCATTTACTAAAGGAGAAAAGAAATGATAATTCTTCAAATAAGACAAAAAGGGCATGTATGACTTTTACACCACTTTTTGAATAGAATAGTATGACTTATCAAACTTGGCTAAAAAAGCATTTGCTATCTTGAATTTGACTACTTTAATTTTTCACCCTTGATCATATATATATATATATATATATATATATATATATATATATATAGGGGTGGGGTTATATAAAAACAACCCCTTGTATGAGAAATGAGAACACATCTCACACCACACATCCATCAAAAATCAAAGGTCCAAATTTGATGAAAAAGGCGTTGACAATTCTGTGATATCTAAAAAGTTTTTCGCGCGGAGGTATTAACGTAATTTGGTAATTCTTATAAAAATCGCGGAAGATTTGATAACAGATTGTTATGCTAACGGAGTATTATCATTATGCTAACGAAGCATTATAGGTATGCTAATTAAAGTTTTCAAATATTGTTAGAGAAAAAAATATTCTAAAAATTAATTATAAACCTAATTTGATTTAATAAACCCTAATTAAATGGAAAAAATCATAATTGGATGAAATAAACCTAATTAGATGAAATAAACATTGATTGGATGTGGTAAACTCTAAATGAGTTGGAACAAATCATAATAATAATATATTTGTACTACGTTAGCATTATGGTTTTGCTTCGTCAGTATTGCGAATACACTATGTTAGCATATGACAATACTCTGTCAACATACGTTATAAACCATAATTGGATGGGATAAACCATAATAATCAATTAAGAACTATAAATAAAAAATTAAATTTTAAAAAAATAATGATAATTAGATGGAATAAACCATAATCGAGATTAAATAAACCATAATTGAGATTTAAATAAACCCTGATAAATTTATACTGCGCTAACATTACGATAATTCTTTGTTAGCACAGCGAATACATTATGTTAGCATATGACAAATGCTTCGTTAGCATACGTTATCATATGTTATCATAATGCCGACGAAGAATTATTATATGCTAACAAAAGCATTTACAATCTGGGCAGACGTAAAAAATTTTCTTTTTTATTTTTCGTTCATATTTTTCATCTAAACATAGCCTTTCGACATCTTAAATGAAAAAGCATGAAGCGAGCTTTAATTTGATATATTTTTTGTGTGCATTGGATTAAAAACGAGCAAGTTATGGTCGGTTAAAGTTTTTAAGATTTTTTTTTAAATTGTTGACATCATCATTTTAATGGGTTTGGACGAAAATAACCCCCATTCCTTTATTTTTTGCCCTATTATTTACGAAATTGCCACCTTAAATCTCAACCATTGGATCATTAAATTGAATGGTGATGGGTTCTCATTTCTCACACCAACAAATGTTCTCTTATGATCCATATCCTATATATATATATAGACACACACACACACATACCATCATAACGACACAAATATTTATTTTTTCATCTTAACCACAAATTTCAAATTGAAAATATAATCAAATAAACATATTTCCATTTTCCAAACTTATAACTCTAAACATTAAATCATTTATCATAACAAAATAATTACATTTTTTCAAAAATCAATACATCTTATAAATTGAACTGAAAACATTGAAAACTAAAAATTGATGTTGGAAATAAAAAATAAATATGGCCTAAGTGTTCCATAATTTTTTTTACAATTTTTTATAAAAATAAGTAGGCATTTATAGAATGAAAAATAAAATTTCGTAACTAACCATATTGAATATATATATATATATATATATATATAGAGAGAGAGAGAGAGAGAGAGAGAGAGAGAGAGAGAAGGGTGAGGGAATTGATCATATGAGAAAGTCTGTTGATTTGAATTATTTCAAATTTTCGGTGATAATTTTGCAATATTAGACTAAATTTAGAGTTGCAGGGATTCCAATAAAATATTAAGGTATGTTTTCTCTCTCTCGTCTCTATCTCCGCTCTCTCTACCTCTGCGATTTCTCTCTCTATCGCTGCTCTCTTTCTCTATATCTATCTATGTTTCTCTCTATCTCTGTGGTCATAGTATAACTATCAAGATTATGGTAAGAAAAACCTGATCACATGATCTATGCTCTCTCTCTCTATTTTTTTTTTGAATGATTATTTTGAATATGTTGATGATGATTGGGGTAGAGATATATTTTTTTCAAAGACACATCGCAAGGACTATTGTTCAATTGATTTTGAAGAAGTACATCTTTCTTGTTGAAGTATCACATACAGTTTTCGACGACAATTGCGACAGGTGACTCTCGTGATGAGTTTATATGATGTTGTTGGTGCAGTTGCAAGATCTATTAAAATTCTCCCGTCAATTCTCATTGTACTTATCAGATTGTGTTGAATTTATTATCAACATGTATGGTTACTTACTTCGTTTTGAAATTTCTTTTATTAAATGTATTTGTTAACATTATTATCGGATTTCGTTAGCATCGGAATTGGGTCATGTTAGCATTATGTTATTATGGCGTTAACATTATCAGCCGTATTGATTTGTATAAATTTTGAATTGTTGTGTTAATATTTTAATTGTGTAATATTATCATTGGAGTTAGTATATATTAGCATTGTAAGTGAATTATGTTATTATTTTATATAAATTGTTGTATATAATAATGAATGATTGAGTTTTACATGTTCATGCAAATTTTTCATGCTTTATGTGTAACATATTTTCTAATGCTAACATGAGCAACAATAATGCTAACACGAGCGAGTGATAATACTAATACAACAAAATACTAACATTGTTATTTATGGTTGGGTTTATAATGTTTTTGATAAATTTTTCATGTTTATGATAATGTTAACATGAGCAATGATAATGTTGATACAACAAAATGCTTCATGGTTAGGTTTATAATGTTCCTGTCAAAGTTTTCATGCTTATGTGTAACATATTTTCCAATACTAAAATGAGTTATGATAATGATAACACTACTACAACAAAATGAAATATGCATGGACAATATTAATTTTACATATGTTAGTCTTCATCTAATACATATCTCCGAAGAAAATGAGAACACCAGCGAAGAAAAATGAATCAAAAAAAATATATAGCAAAATAACAACGTGATTTGATTATACAAAATATCAAACATAAACCATATTAAAAAATGGATTAAACCCATCTAAACATTTATTTTACCAGCCGTCTTCATTTAAAATACAACTTCAAAAATGATCAATCAGAACATCATAAAAGATAGAACAAACGAAACAAACAAACCCAGACTAACCTATCAATCTTAGTTGTCGATCTCATCTATTTTCTGCCCTCCATTAATGATTCAGAATCAGAGTAATCATCTTCATCTAATAAAAAGAAGGGTAAATTGGCTTAAAATACACGAACTTTGGAGTCATTTTGGTTTTTCACACGATTTTAAAAACATAGTTTCAATAACACGAACTTAACCTCTTTTTGTTAATTGTGTAATATTATTCATCAACATATACGATACGTCATTGACCACTTTTTATGACTTGATGATTGTTGTATTCAGAATTCAATTATATATACCATTACTCTAGCTTAAGTCATATTATTTAAATTTTTCTTCAAATTGAAAACTAAAAAGGTCCGATAGTTATTTTATTTATTTTTTCGAACCTAAATTTTATATATTGCATCAACTAAGAAAAATCAAAATATTTCACAATGTCTACTACAACAACTCTATAGTAATAATCGACGAATTTTCCGTATTACACAAAAAAAGCAAAAAAAAAAATTGATATTTTTTAATTTGTGTGAAAAACCAAAATCAGTCGAAAGTTTGTGTATTTTAAGACAATTTGATATCCACGTAGATGTACGCGTGGCATCTCCGACTGCCACGTGGCAGTTCCGGCTGCCACGTCAGATTCCACTTGCCGGAATTTGAAAATCATGTGAAAAACCAAACAGAGGTTAAGTTCGTGTTATTGAAATTACATTTTTAAAATCGTGTGAAAAACCAAAATGACCCCAAAGTTCGTGTATTTTAAGCCAATTTACCCTAAAAAGAAATATATCCATTATATCTAAATTTTATTGGATATGAAAATTTTATTTGGACACTTGTCTCCATTCTATTGAATATGTAAATTTTATTTGGATAAATAGATATAATGCATATATATTTTTAATAATACATTAAAAAAATTAAAAAATATCAAAATTTGTAATTTTCATTCTCTATAAATAGAGATCAATTTTGCTATATTTGACTGATGTCATATATCATTTATTGGTCCTAAATTCTCTATGTTTTAATGGTGAATTTTAGTGTATATTGTGCTAGACTAACTACCAATTGGATATATTTTGTGGATAGATTTGTTCCTTGAGTTTGTGCAGGTAGTTAGCCTCAATTAAAGGAAAAGAGGTGCATTTTGCAAAGTTATGGATCGGTGGTAAGGGCATACCAGTGAAACCGAATTTTTGCTAGACAGATCCAGTGGGCCGAGAAGTGTTTTGATGGGTCGAGCCCATGTTTTGAAGCCTCCAGCAGGCCCAGCGAGAGTTATCTAACTTTGAAGAGCTGGAGGCGGTTTAAAAGTGTCCAAATACAACAAGGATTCTATTTTGTTAATTACCTAGTTTAGATAAGATTTAATATTTGTTTCCTAGTTGGAGTAGAACTCTATTTGGTAGCTAGATATATTAGGATTTATTCTATTCACGGAAGAAGATCATCGTTCGAGTACAGAGCGCAGAGACGCAACATTATTCAGTTTTATTCAGCTTTATTTTCGATTCATCGTGTTCAACTTTTAAAATTCTGTGCGATCATACTGCTACATGAAGTCTAGCTAATCTACGCACATATCCCAGACGCGAATCAACGAAACTCTAGCGACTAACTGTGAGATCGAACTGCTCAATAATTCTTTTGAATGCATGTGTATGCTATATCTCGTTTTTATTGTTTTTAATTGTTTCGTGTTTTCTAAGTAGTTGCAAATATTTAGGAACGCGAGATTAATTAGTAGCCAATTAAACCGGCCATAAGTAAATGTGGTTTAAGTTTAATCTGTGGTAAAACGGTTCTTGAAACCAGGGGATTAGCAGTCTAATTTTATCCTTCCTGTGTCAGAGTTGGGTAGATTAGAATCGGGTTTCTCTCGATCACAAGGTTGTCGACTCATTAAAACCATAAGAGTGTCTCTTTACGTTTGTCAGTCGATTAGGGAATTAATCGGTGAAGTGTCTTCCTGGTTAACGATATAATACGGAGAAATAAGGACGTGTCAGTAAGTGTCTTCGGCGTCCATAACTGGTTGCATAATTTATTTGAATTCATCTTTGCATCTGTGATCGGTTCGTTAGCTAGAGTGGAGTTATTTGCAGTCCGGGATATTGTCTTCATCATTGTCAATTTCGTTTATTGCCTAATTATTTTACTTAATCTAGTTCTTTTATTTTGCTGTTCAAGTCAGTTCATAAATTTCGAATTTCCCTTCTTAAAGTTGGTTATACAGATTGGAAAATAAAAGTGAAACTCGCCGGTCCTTTGGGAGACGATTCTGCTCGCCACTGTACTCTGCAGTAAGGGCATACCGACAGACCAGTCGGGACATTTTATTTTTGGTGTAAAACGACGCACCAAATTTTGGCGCCGTTGCCGGGGATCGGTTTCAAGCAGTGCTTATTTTTAATTTCCAATTTGTTATTTTACTTTTTTATTTTTCTTTCTTGTTTTTCTTTGGTGCATGACCCATTCTTCTGCAGAAAAGGATTTGGGATATTATTCGGAACCGGAGCGGACTTTGCACAAATTGAAGAAAGCTGCAAAGAAGTCTAAGAAGCTGTTTAAATCTGAACAGCAGGGTTTGAGTTCTCAGCAGCGACCCGAAATGGCTGACAACATGGAGGGTCGTGACAACCCGAACAATCGGAATAATGAAGACCCACCCGCAGCTCAAGGGCATAATCGTGCTCTAGCCAATGTACCAGCAGAGGCACCCGCACCGTTGATTCGGGAGCTTGATCGCCATCGAAACAATCGACCTATCTGTGTGGTGCTGCCAACCATTGCTCGAAATGCAGAGATCAGGCTGGCTTTTATCCAAGTTCTTCCTAAGTTCAGTGATGCACCAGGAGAGAGTGCACACACACACTTGGCCGAGTTTGATTGGGTCTGCTCCACTCTGCGGCCCCAAGGCTTTACTGATGACAATCTGCGCTTGCTTACATTCTCTCATACACTGCATGGCCGAGCCAGAGAATGGTTATTTGATCTTCCCCCAGCTTCGATTTCCACCTGGGATGAGATGGAAGAGCAATTTCTTCAGAAATTCTTCCCAGAGACTCGAGCAGCAAACCTTCGCATGGCGATATCTAGTATCAAGCAGAAGCAAAATGAGAGTTTGGGAGAATATTGGTCGAGATTTCAGCAATTGTGCCGAAAGTGTCCAGATCATGGATTCACAGAGTTTCAATTATTCATCAGTTATTTCTATCGAGGCATGTCCACTTTCGATAGGAAAATTGTTGACGCTGCCAGTGAAGGTTCGCTTACAAATAAAACTCTTGCCGATGCCAAGCAGCTGATAATGGACATGGTATCTGGTGGGCAACAATATGATGATGAGGATGAAGGTCGCTACCGACCTGTGAAAAACATTGAGAGAGCCGAGTCATCCGATGTGAATGAGAAAATTGAGGCTCTAACTTCTCTCGTTCGTGGATTGGCTGTAGCCCAGATAAAAGGATCTCGTTGTGGTATTTGCACTGAGGTTGGACATTTTACTGATACATGTCCAATGACGCAAGAGCCCCCACCTGAACAAGCTTGCTATGGATCGGGAGATGCGCAACAAGATGCACACAGGGGAATTTACTATGATAGTTCGGGACGAGGAGATAATTTCCGAAGGAAAAGGAATTATGATCCTTTTTCTAACAGCTATAATCCGGGTTGGAGGGATCATCCCAATTTTCGATGGAAACAGCCTGGAGACCCCCTTGCCCAAGGGGATTTTCCTCCAAAACCTGCGAGAGATGGTCAGTATGCCCATACTGACAAGCTTGTTCCCAGTATGAGCGAAATTATGAAGTTCCTGGAGCAAAGCAGTACTTTGGTGAATAATTTGGCACAGAGTCAGAAAGCATTCCAGCAAGAGACTCAAGCGGCTTTAGGTAGCATGGGAACGCAAATTACTCAACTTGCTACACAGATGAATAAGATGCAAGGCAACCCAGGGAAGCTCCCATCTCAGACAGAGCAGAATCCTAGAGGAAATGTCAGTGCAGTAACACTCCGGAGTGGCAAAGAACTTGCAGAAATTGTGCCAAAGAAGACAACCCCGCAGGAAGGGCACACTGCGGAGAATGCAGAAAGGGCCGATGATGAAACTGAGCAGCCTGTTGCTCCAAAAGCCCAAACTGAGGTAAAATATGATCTTAAGGTTTCTAACCCCATTACTGCAGCTCCCTTTCCTTCCAGGTTGATTAAGCACAAGAAAGACGATGAGGAAAAGGAGATTTTCAAATTGTTCAAGAAGGTGGAGATCAATCTCCCACTGATTGATTCCATCAAGCAGGTGCCTAGATACGACAAGTTTTTGAAGGAATTGTGCTCTAAGAAGATCAGGTATGGGAAAGATGCTAGGATCAAAGTTGGTGAAAATGTGTCTGCAGTCATTCAACGCAAATTACCTCAAAAGTGCCGTGACCCAGGTATGTTCACCATTCCTTGCATCATTGGAAGTAAGAAGGTGGAAAAGGTAATGCTTGATTTCGGTGCCTCTATAAATGTTATGCCTCTTTCCATGTATAAATACTTACAGTTAGGCCCCATGAAGGAAACCCGAGTTGTGATACAGTTAGCCGATAGGTCTAATACTTATCCACAAGGTGTTGTAGAGGATGTTCTTATCAAGGTCAATAATTTAATTTTTCCTGTGGATTTTTATATTGTTGACATGAACGATTCATACTCTGCTCACCGATCTTTGATTCTTTTGGGTCGGCCGTTCATGAAAACTGCACGAACTAAAATTGATGTAGATAAAGGCATGTTGAGTTTTGAGTTTGATGGTGACATAGTTACTTTTAATATCTTTGAAGCAATGAAACATGTTGAGGATCCAGAGGCTATCTATATGGTCGATATTATTGATATTGTAGTTGATGAGTTTTTTGAGCGTAATTTCAGGGAAGATAAGCTTGAGCAGGTACTGTTTGGAGGAATGACTGGAGCAGCTGCAGATTCTGCAGAAGAAGAAGCGATTCGAGAAATTATCCAGCAGCTATGTGCCACCGAGGAGTTCCAGCCGAGAAACATGTCAGGCCGTATGCCCTTACCAGTGGATACAGAGCCGATATTGCCTTCCCACGTGAAAGCCCCAGTTCTGGAATTGAAGGTTCTGCCTGAACATCTCAAGTATGCGTACTTGGGAGAGGAGAACACGCTGCCGGTCATCATCAGCAAGGACCTCACAGCCAATCAAGAGCTCCGATTGGTCACCATCTTGAAAAAGCACCGAGGAGCTATCAGTTGGACTTTGGCGGACATAAAGGGAATTAGTCCAGACATCTGCATGCACCGCATTCTGCTTGAGCCTGACCACAAACCATCAAGAGATCCACAGCGGAAGCTCAATCCAGTCATGAAAGAGGTTGTTTTAAAGGAGATTCTGAAGCTGTTGAAATTGGGAATCATTTACCCGATTTCTGATAGTGTATGGGTGAGCCCAGTACACGTCGTCCCCAAGAAGTCAGGGTTCCAGTTGGTTAAGAATGACAACAATGAGTTGATTCCGATGAGGCTACAGACTGGTTGGCGCATGTGCATCGACTTTCGCAAGTTGAACGATGCTACACGCAAGGACCACTTCCCCTTGCCATTTATCGATGAGATGCTCGAGCGACTAGCTGGGAAATCATACTTCTACTTCCTGGACGGGTACTCTGGCTACTTTCAGATTTATGTAGCCCAAGAAGACCAGAAGAAGACGACTTTTACCTGTCCCTTTGGAACGTTTGCCTGTCGCAAGATGCCATTCGGATTGTGTAATGCTCCCGGCACCTTCCAACGGTGCATGATGAGCATTTTTTCCGACTTGATCAAGAGCTGCATCGAGATTTTTATGGATGATTTTACAGTTCATGGAGATTCTTTCGAGCAATGCATCGAGCACCTGGATAAGGTCCTTCAAAGGTGTGTCGAGACTGATTTGGTGTTGAATTTCGAGAAATGTCATTTTATAGTGCAGCAAGGCATCGTGCTTGGCCATGTCATTTCTGCAAAGGGAATCGAAGTCGATCGAGCAAAAGTTGATTTAATCGTGAAGCTTCCTTAACCTTCTAATGAGAAAGAGATACGTGCTTTTCTAGGGCATGCCGGATTCTACCTGCGCTTCATTCAAGACTTCTCCAAAATCGCCCAGCCGATGACCAAGTTGTTACAAAAGGATGCTCCGTTCCTGTTTGATGATAAATGCAATGAGGCGTTTGATCTGCTAAAGCACTCACTCACTTCTGCCCCAGTGATTCAACCACCAAAGTGGGGTCTCCCTTTTGAGATCATGTGTGATGCGAGCGACTATGCTGTTGGAGCTGTTCTCGAACAAAAAGTGGAGAAGCTTAGTCACATCATTTACTATGCTTCGAAGACACTTAATCCCGCTCAATGTAATTACACTACAACCGAGAAGGAGTTACTCGCTGTGGTTTTTGCTTGTGAAAAGTTTCGATCTTATCTCGTTGGATCGAAGGTTGTAGTGTATACGGACCATGCTGCTTTGAAGTATCTACTTTCCAAGAAGGAGTCCAAGCCTCGCCTAATTCGCTGGATACTGCTACTACAAGAATTTGATCTGGAAATTAAAGATCCATACCGGACGATTTCCCAGATGAGCTCTTACTAGCTGCAGCCAGTACAGTTCCTTGGTATGCGGATTTGGTTAATTTTCTCACCACTGGGATGTTCCCCAAGGGAACCGAGACAGCCAAGAAGAATAAACTGAAGAGCCAAGCTAAGTACTTCATCTGGGACGATCCTTATTTGTGGAAGACTTGCTCTGACTAAGTCATTCGACGTTGTATTCCGGATGAAGAGATTCCGCCCGTTTTGGAATTTTGTCATACTCATGCTTGTGGGGGACATTTCGGTCCTCGGCGAACAGCTCGCAAGGTTCTCGACTGTGGCTTCTATTGGGAAACACTTTTCAAAGATGCCTATTCTTTTTGCAAGAATTGTGATCGATGCCAACGACTTGGCAATATTTCTGCCCGAGATGAAATGCCTCAGATGCCGATTTTGGTGTGTGAAATCTTCGATGTGTGGGGTATGGATTTTATGGGGCCGTTTCCAAGCTCGTTTGGAAATTCATATATTCTTCTTGCTGTGGACTACGTCTCTAAATGGGTTAAAGTGAAGGCTATACCGGCAAATGACTCTAAGGTCGTAGCAAAGTTTCTGAAAACACACATTTTCCAACGATTTGGTATTCCTCGAGCTATAATCAGTGACCAAGGTACACACTTCTGCAATTGAACCTTGGACTCCCTTTTCAAGAAGTATGGAGTTCATCATCGTGTTTCAACAGCCTACCATCCTCAGTCCAACGGCCAGGCCGAAGTCTCTAACCGAGAGATCAAGAATATTCTGGAGAAGACTGTGAGTCCAAACCGGAAAGACTGGAGTCTGCGCCTGGACGACGCAGTATGGGCATACCGCACAACATACAAGTCGCCTATTGGTATGTCACCATATAGATTGATTTTTAGCAAGCAGTGCCATCTTCATGTGGAGCTCGAACATCGAGCTTTCTGGGCTGTTAAGCAATGCTGCATGGATCCGAAGTTAGCTGGGCTCGAAAGGAAATATCAATTGCAAGAATTGGAAGAAATTCGGTTGGAAGCTTATGATTCTGCTCGTTCTTACAAAGAGCGCACTAAATTCTTACATGATAAGCACATTCGGAGAAAGAGTTTTGAAGTTGGCCAAAAAGTACTCCTGTTTAATGCTCGTCTCCGACTCCTGTCGGGCAAGTTGAAGTCTCGCTAGACTGGCCCCTATGAAGTGGTTCATGTTAGCCCGTATGGTGCTGTCAAGATTCAAAGCTTATCCATGGATCGCCCTCTTACAGTTAATGGCCAATTGTTAAAACCATATCTTGCTGGATTGGCATCGCAGCAGTTTGACGGGGTCGAGTTGGTCACCCCGAACTTATCACAGTGATTCGACTTCACTTGCGTCGAGCCCACGACGTTAAATAACGGCGCTTCTCGGGAGACACCCCGATTTTCTTGTTTTATTTTGTTTTTTTTTAGTTATTTGACTTCTGTTTTCTTTTCCTTTCGGTTATAAAAAAAACATAAAAAACTTAAAAAAAAAAAACATAAACTTGTGATGAGGTGTGTGCTGGGGTCGAATTTCCCTAAGTATCAGTGACATTTTGCTGCTTTAAGGGTTTTGTATTAAGCTTGAAGAGAGGAGGGGGGTTTTGGACAATTTAATACAAGGAAGGACTTCCTTGCAATATACCCTAATTTAATTTGGGGATTTCCTTTTACACTTAGCCCTAATTTTTTTTTACTCTAATCCTCAATTTACGTTTCTTACTCTCTCTTTTTCAAGTTTTTACAGCCCCTTCTCCTCCCGCGCTAAAATCCGCCATGGCCAGAAACAAAGGCAAGAAACCTGCCGCCTCGCCTCCGCCACCTCGGCCACCGCGGACTCGCGGCCAAGCCAGAGCCACCACACCACTACCTCGCACCCTTGTCGACGAGCCGACACCCTCTCCCTCCCCAACTAGGCAACCATCGCCTGCTCCTCCTCCGGCACACTCGCCGACCCCGTCGCCCGAACCCGAGCCATCCCTTTCGCCGAGAGTTCGCTTGAAATCTACTGCTGGAGGCTTCAAGAAACGGAAAGCCCCCGCTGCTTCCGACGGAACCTCCAAGAAAAGCCGCGCTCCAACACCACACCCGCGGACTGTCACTTCGCCACCATCTCCGCCAAACTCTCAACTCGCCGCGTCGTCTGCTCCGACGAAGTCACCCCCGCCATCCGCTGATCCGTCTTCTTCTCGCCGCCCCCGTGGTCGCCGGCCTCGCTTCCGCTCGGATGCCGACATCGAGCGACGTTTCCAGAAGTTCACCACCCGGACACTCCTTGGACCGCGACTCTTTGATTGGGAGAATATTGCTTCTCTCGAGGTAAATTCCTCTATCCGTGAATATTTCAAGGGAATCGGTTGGGAACCCTTTTTGGACACGGATCGTCCTGTTTTCGATATGTTAACTGTTGAATTTCTGGCTTCTTTTGTGTTCACATCTTCGAGTTCTTTATCGGATTCACATGCTATTCTATTTCATATGGGTGGTCGTGATTTTAACTTTTCTGTGAATGAATTAAATGTTCTCCTTGGTTTTGAGTCGGATGAGTCCTTAAGTGGTGTTGATTATGATTGTGCTTGGTGTGATGCCCCTGTGGAGACTGAGTCTGCGTTGACTGCACAATGGCGTGCATTGTCGATTGAGAGTCAGTATGCGCAAAGATTGGCTAAAAACGTGTCTATCCGTGATGATGCTATGCGTCTTTGTCATAGGTTCTTGGTTATCAATTTCTTTGGTCGCATTGATATGCTCACTATAGTCACCCAACACGAGGTCTTTTTGGTCACTTGCATGCTAAAGAAAGAAAAGGCGAATTTTGGTTTTTGGTTGGCTTCCCAGTTTGCCTTTATTACTTCTCGGCCGAAAGACAAGGTGCCATTGGGTCATTTTATCACACTCTTAGCCGAGCGTCTTCATGTTTCTTTCGATGGATATGCCACTATTCCTCGCACTTTGCTTACTATGACTGAGTTGAACAAGATGCGTTTGTTATTGGTTAACGCCTCCGGGCAATTTCAGTTTGCTTCACCGGGTGCTCTTGCCCCGAGTGCTTCTCCTGTAGGTTTTGACCCCACCGCTCTCCTCACCGCCTTCGAGGCCCTACTCCAGCCGATCCGGCGTAGCCTGGTGGATATTGATACACGGATTGCGGCCCTGGAGCAGGCGGTCCGGAACCTGGAGCCCCGTCCTTGAGATTTGAGATTTTGGTCCACTCTTCTACCCCTACTTTGTTTTTTGTTGTGTGCTTGATTTTCAGTTTATGTCTGCTTTCATTTCTTTTTGTTTTTTCTTCTGTGTTTTGACCCATGAGGACATGGTCATCTTCTAAGTGTGGGGTGGGGAAAACCAAGAATCCCCATCCTTGGTTTATGATTGTGTAGTGTTTTCATGATTTTGCTGTGTGTGTATGCTTTTCTTTGAAATTTTGTTTTGTTTTTGCAAATATGACTGTTTGACACTAGAGATAGAAGGAGTATGGGCTGTTATGAGGATTGAGGGATTGGTTGTGTTGTTGTTTTGTGGAATACTATATGCTGTATGTGCATGATTTCGAGGATGATGGAATGTGCAGTTTGATCACATTTTCTATGCCACATATATGCGAGTTTTGAGCCTGAGCAATAACATTTTACCTTATGGAAGCTCATTTTCTTTGTTTGAGAGTGTCAGATTGTGGTGTTGGATATTTGAATTGCCTAATTGCCACGGTTTCCTATCTTTGATTTGTGTTTGAAATATGATAAAGGCATTTAGGTTTAACCCCATTTTTCCCTACACTAACCCACCTGTGAAATTCCCCCTAGTGAACCCATTTGAGCCATTCTACCTTCATTTCTTTTTGTGCAACTAAGAAACACTCAACCATACTCCTTTCATTCTATGAACCAGTTTTGCGCACCTAAGGAAAACATGTAAGTGTCATTTGTTGAAGCTATACGAAGCATTTGTTCAGTGCATGAAGGAAGAATTAAAACCTCTGTCCTGTTTTCGATTAAATAAAAAAATATATAAAAAAAGAAGAGAAAACGAAGCAAAGCTTCAGAAAAAAAAGAAAAAAAAATTGTAGGACAGGAGGGGGAAGAAAAGAAAAGAAGAAACAAGCAGATGTGTTGATGAAACCTGAGCACCAGTTTTGAACAATTTTCTTTAACAATTGCAGCTAGCTATGAAGCGAAAGCACTTGCATGATTTCCCTCATTTCGCCTACTTAAGCCATAATTATCCTACCTTTCACCCTAGCCCCGTTACAATCCTGAATAAAAGACCTTTTGATTCACACATGGTTTGAGTGATAAATGCAACTGTGACAAGAAAGGCAATTCTATGATTGAAAGCATACAATCTTTACTGAGAGAATTTTTCCTATTCCCATTTGTTTTCAAGTGAATTTGAGTGACCTTCAGTGAGGCTGGATTGAAATGCACCTTCTTGACTCTAATGATGAATACATGCATGATTATGAAGCAAAATGGTTTGTGATCTGTGGAATGGAACATGACAGCCTTTACTCACTTTTACGCTCGAGATTGAACAGTCAAATATTTGCAAGCTTTTGTGTTTTCGAAAGTTGTGTGTTTTAGTTGTTTTTGCATGTGCTCGAGGACGAGCAACGTTCAAGTGTGGGGTAGTTTGATTGGTCCTAAATTCTCTATGTTTTAAGGGTGAATTTTAGTGTATATTGTGCTAGACTAACTACCAATTGGATATATTTTGTGGATAGATTTGTTCCTTGAGTTTGTGCAGGTAGTTAGCCTCAATTAAAGGAAAAGAGGTGCATTTTGCAAACTTATGGATCGGTGGTAAGGGCATACCAGTGAAACCGAATTTTTGCTAGACAGATCCAGTGGGCCGAGAAGTGTTTTGATGGGTCGAGCCCATGTTTTGAAGCCTCCAGCAGGCCCAGCGAGAGTTATCTAACTTTGAAGAGCTAGAGGCGGTTTAAAAGTGTCCAAATACAACAAGGATTCTATTTTGTTAATTACCTAGTTTAGATAAGATTTAATATTTGTTTCCTAGTTGGAGTAGAACTCTATTTGGTAGCTAGATATATTAGGATTTATTCTATTCACGGAAGAAGATCATTGTTCGAGTACAGAGCGCAGAGACGCAACATTATTCAGTTTTATTCAGCTTTATTTTCGATTCATCGTGTTCAACTTTTACAATTCTGTGCGATCATACTGCTACATGAAGTCTAGCTAATCTACGCGCATATCCCAGACGCGAATCAACGAAACTCTAGCGACTAACTGTGAGATCGAACTGCTCAATAATTCTTTTGAATGCATGTGTCTGCTATATCTCGTTTTTATTGTTGTTAATTGTTTCGTGTTTTCTAAGTAGTCGCAAATATTTAGGAACGCGAGATTAATTAGTAGCCAATTAAACCGGCCATAAGTAAATGTGGTTTAAGTTTAATCTGTGGTAAAACGGTTCTTGAAACCAGGGGATTAGCAGTCTAATTTTATCCTTCCTGTGTCAGAGTTGGGTAGATTAGAATCGGGTTTCTCTCGATCACAAGGCTGTCGACTCATTAAAACCATAAGAGTGTCTCTTTACGTTTGTCAGTCGATTAGGGAATTAATCGGTGAAGTGTCTTCCTGGTTAGCGATAAAATACGGAGAAATAAGGACGTGTCAGTAAGTGTCTTCGGCGTCCATAACTGGTTGCATAATTTATTTGAATTCATCTTTGCATCTGTGATCGGTTCGTTAGCTAGAGTGGAGTTATTTGCAGTCCGGGATATTGTCTTCATCATTGTCAATTTCGTTTATTGCCTAATTATTTTACTTAATCTAGTTCTTTTATTTTGATGTTCAAGTCAGTTCATAAATTTCGAATTTCCCTTGTTAAAGTTGGTTATACAGATTGGAAAATAAAAGTGAAACTCGCCGGTCCTTTGGGAGACGATTCTGCTCGCCGCTGTACTCTACAGTAAGGGCATACCGACAGACTAGTCGGGATATTTTATTTTTGGTGTAAAACGACGCACCAATCATCAATGGACAACATTTGTCAAATCTATTCCTACTCCACAAATTCGGAAACACCAATTATTTGCTCAATATCAAGAGGCAGCCCACAAAGATGTTGAGCGAGCATTTAGCGTTCTACAAACTTGTTTTGCTTTTATCAAATGTCCATATCTTATTTGGGATCGTGACATTATTGAAAAAATAATGATTGCTTGCATTATCATGCATAATATGATAGTGCAGGATGAAAGGAGCACTTACCTAAACTATTATGATCCGACGAAATTTATAGAAGATCAAGTTAGACAGAATAATCAACGACGTGAAGAACAATAAGAAGAAAACGATATCTCATTTACTCTACGGAGAGGATTGCAAGCTTGTCGAGCTATATGAAAATTGGGTCACAACTTCACAATTGAGAAGTTCACGATATTCTTTGTGATGACTTGATCAATCATACATGGAAAAAATTTGACAATCGTAATTAAATTTGTATTTTTTCATCTATTTTAATTGTTGTTTATTTATTTCAATTCATGTTGAGTTTATTGTTATTTATGTTCTTAGTTTATTTATTTTGTATTTTTATCATATTGTCTGTTTTATATAAGTTTGTTATTTTGTGTTGTTACAATTTTCAATAATAGTAATTGTTTATTTTAATTCTAATTAATTATATTATATTTATTAATAAAAGAAAATGAAAAAAAATAATATATAATGTTGTGGTTTGGTGTTTGGGGTGGTTGTTGATAAACTATCAAATCTTCCAACAAATCTTTTCAAAATCATTTACTCACATGTAAGCATATTATAGTCTGTCAACATATAAGTTATATAGTCAATCAGGCCACATATTCAAAAAATTCAACGGTCAATCCTTTTATACAATCAAAATATTTTTATATGCAATCAAAATTTGAGTATTGGGGTCAACAACTTTCAAACTTAAAAATTTTGCGGAGTATCAACGAAAGCATTTAATATTTAACATACAAACATAAGTTTAAAGATGGTTTTAAGCAAAACCCACATTATGGTCAACCATCAAACCCACTCCAGTAGGTCGTCATCAACCAACCTGATCTCTAGGACCTGATAACATTTGAAAATATTTGGGTTGAGTGCTAAAAAAACACTCATTGGGCATTAATATTCGTTCAAGTCATACTTTCATGTTTTAAAATCAATCATAAACATACTTTATAACAAAGTTTACTCTTTTTCATTAGATGGGAGACCCAATGTGATCACATGAATACTTTACAGTTACTTATCTAGACAATTTGTCACAAATTAAACCGTCTATACTTGTAAGTCAGAATTCTTCTATACATGAAGTCTCAACACATCCAATCATTGCGTAAACACTGTTGTTAAAACATTTAACATGTTTTTCATGGACGAATTTAGAACATAGTTGTGAGTTATGAAAAAACCCACCTTGATGATCTCAAATGCATTACAATTTATGCGTGAAATGATACTATGCTTTTAGCTCGTATCGACCTACAAAATTGAAATTCTAACTTAGAATCCTAATATTGGCCAATAAAATAATAACTTAGGTCATAATAACTTAAATAATAATTTCCTATGACTTGGGATCATTTAGAATTGAAATGGAGTTAAATAGGCGAATAATGCGCATTTGACAGACTGAATCAAATTAGTGATCATGTTTGAAAATTTATCGGACTTCGTGAACAAAATTGAATGTATAAAGATGAATTGAGCTGAATTCAATGACTAAGAAGCTTGGTTTAACATTTAGGAGTGAATTATAAACTTTAGAATTTCTTCGGGGCAAAGCACATTTTTTTTAAATTAATAGTAATTACATTTTATAAAAATAAATCTCAATTTCTTCTTAGGGACTAAATTGAAATTAGGACAAAGTGAATTTGGAAATTGGGCTCTTTTAAAGACTTATGGCCGAATCTATGAAATTCAACAATAGCACAAGCCCAACGAAATTTAAATTTTATTTTCATTCTCAAACTGAATTCTATTCATCACCACCACCTTCACGTGGCCCTTCTACTCTTTTACCGACTACTTATAGTCACTGGCAGCCACTCCCATACACACACAACAATCATGTTACTTTCAAGTTTCAACAGCTCTATAAATGCAAAGCAGACACAAGAGTAAATAGACGACAACAAATGAAGAAAAGACCAGTTTTTGAAATTTCTGTTAGAAAGTTATGCTGAACTTTCAACATAAAAATGAGGGTCCAAATGATGTCTGATCGAAGATCTGAGACCACATATTGAAAGCCTGATAAGAGAAGTTCGAAATGGTATAAAATACATCAAAATTTAATGGTCGGATCATTGGGAAAGCACAAAATAAATTGCTGCGTCGCACAGGCGTGCAACAGCGGCTGCAGCTGTTCACAGCTTCATTCTTGATTATCAAGGTTTGAATTTAAGGATGTCTTTAGATGACTGTGTTCTACACTCAATGGTTAACATCAAGTTAAAATTTCGTGAATTTAGGACATGATTTAGGTAATGAAAATGATGTCGAAAAGTGACGAACTATATTGTTACAATATGGTTCCGAATCAAATTACGATGCAGAAACGGAAGACCAAATGAATTTAAATTAAAAATCTGAAATCCTAGAGATAGAGTTTGTAACAAGAGGTTTACAACGATATAAAATTTATAACAGTTGAAAGATCGGATTAACCACAAATCAACTCAAAATACGGTGACGGAGTGAGGAAATGAAGTTAAGGAACTCACCTTTTTTTTCTTCTTCCCTTTGCCCTTTCGTTTTTTTTTTCCGAGCTTACCAAACTAATCTAAAATAAATATTTATATACCTATATCTATCACTATACACATGTACCGTAAGTATACCTACACTTTCCAAATGAATTCCAAGTGACTGGAATTGATTGGTAGATATATAGATATATCTTCCATAATAATTTTTAAATAGCTAGTTGTCTCTCTTATTTTCATCCAAATGGCTTATATGGTCATAAATAAGCTTGTATTGGGCCGGAAGTTGATCACAAAATAAATAGAATTGTTGAACTTGAATTGGGCCAAAATAATTTGGTTAATTTGGACTTCAATTTATAATGATGGCCTTGTAGGAAAAAAATTGAGTTCAAATTGCCACATGAAATATATTTTATTGGTGAGTCAAATAAAATTCGGATTGAATGATTTTAATACCAAAATGATCCCAATAATGTCTATTTTAATCATATAAATTCTAATTTTAATACAAATGCTCAACTAAGGTCGAAATTTTTCTCGGTCCTAAGGTGTCTCTAAGCACATAATTTAACTAGTCCAAAATGATTTGGGTTCTAATTCCATAAAATTTATTATTATATAATAAATTTTAATACTATATTTTAAGGGGTGTTACAGGTAGTCTTACAGTTCTTTTTTTTTTTGTAAGAATGGAAAATCAATTCTTGTTCCTCATGTTCTTTCATCTAATTCATTTGACTAGAAAGGAGGAGGGAAAGAGGAGGTATGAGTAAGGGGAGATGGTGGACTGCTGGAAGGGGGCTGGTGAAGAAGAAAAAAAAAGATATTATTGTTGTTTTTTAACTTTTCAATTATTTCGCTCAATCGACCGAAGAAGATGATTGACACTTTTCAATTTCGGTGAAGAAAGAATTTTTTTTTGAACTTTTAATTATTTTTATTTTTAATTTAGTAAGGGTATTTAAATAATTTTATAAATAATAAATTTTGAATTATTTTATTTTGTGGTGTATAATGAATTTTTTGTGGTGTGAATAGAAACATCCATAATTTTAACTATATATTTCCAGATGTAATATGTACCTTTAAGTCATTCATCTCTACATGTTAGGATGAGACTGACTCATCCAACAGACGTTTATCCTTTTTTCTTCTTCTTTTTTTTCCCAAAAATATATACCTTAAAAATAAAATTATTGAACTCTAAAACTGAATCACTGGTGGCTTGTGCACGACGATTGTAATTAATATTTTCAAAATAAATATATACCATTTTCGATAATTAATATTTTTGAATTAAATATAAATCATCATATGTGTAACACATTATTTGACTTGTTTGTTAATATCAAATCTGCGAAATAAATTTGGGATACTCTTGAAACTAAATACGGAGGCGATGACGCGGAAAGAAAAATTATGTTGTTGGCAAGTGGCTGCAATTTCACATGGTGGACAACAAATCAATTCTGGAGCAGCTTCAAGAATATGAGAACTTGACGGCAGATGTTCTCAATGAAGGGATGAAGATGTGTGAAATTATCCAAGCCAACATCTTACTAGAGAAATTCTCACCTTCTTGGAGTGACTACAGAAATCAACTAAAGCACAAAAGGAGAGATCTTAGTCTGCAGGAATTAATCAGTCATATGCGCACTGAAGAAGCCAATCGATTGAAAGATAAGTGTTTCATCTTTCCTAATTTTAATGCTAATTTAGTTGAAATTGTTAGATTCTTAGGTAAAGGTAAGACACATGTTGCTGCCAAAAAGGGATCGTTTCAAACTAACAAAAATGATCCAAACCGCTTCAACAAAGGCGGTGACAACAGAAATAGTCCAAACTATTTCAACAAAGGCAATGACTAGAAAATTATGCAAAAGGGTGGATGCTACATCTGTGGAGATCCAAGACACAAAGCATTTCAGTATCTCAAAGGCCATGGACAACCACAAAAACCATACAACAAACCTGCTGCAAATACAGAAAATCATGCACATATTGCTGAAACCGAAGATATCATTACTATTGTGGTCGAGCCTAATCTTGTAGAGAACAAGACTGATTGGATACTTGATACGGGAGCTTCTCAACATTTCTGCACCAAGAAAGAGTTGTTTCACGACTTTGAGGATACCGAGGAAGGAGAATGCGTCTATATGGGAAACTCTAGCATTGCTAGAGTTCTTGGTAAATGGAAGATCCTCTTAAAACTCACTTTTGGAAAAACCTTCAGTCTAAATAATGTTTTGTTTGTTCCTTCTATGCATAGAAATCTAATCTCTGGTGCATTATTGAATAAGGCTGGGTTGAAAATTATTGTCGAGTCTGACAGAGTGGTGTTGACTAAGAATGAGGAATTTGTGGGGAAGAGATATTTGAATGAGGGGTTGTTTGTACTGAATGTTGCTTCTGAACTTGTTAATGGAAATTATTCTACTTTCTGCTTATATTGTTGAGTGTGTGAGCATATGGCATGGAAGACTTGGGCACATAAACTTGGCCTCTATTAAACGACTTAAAAAACTACAATTGATATATGCTACGGACTTGAATAATTTCTCTAAATGCCAAATATGCATAGAGGCAAAATATGCGAAAAAACTGTTCAAACATGTCAAACATAGAAGGACTGAACTCCTGGAATTAATTCACTCAGACTTGGCTGATTTTAAAAACAATGCCAGTAAAGGTGGCAAAATGTATTATGTGTCTTTCGTAGATGATTATTCTAGGTACACTAGAATATACCTTTTGAGAATAAAAGGTGAAGCTACTGAAATGTTTTTGAAATACAAATTGGAGGTAGAAAATCAGTTAAACAAGAAAATAAAGAGACTCAGGTCTGATAGAGGAGGAGAGTTCAGTACATCTTTCCTTAAGAATTTTGGTGAACAAAATGGAATAATTCATGAGTTTAGCGCTCCATATACCCCTTAACAAAATGGCATAGCTGAACGGAAAATAGGACCCTCAAGGACACGATAAATGCAATGCTTTTAAGCTCTGGTCTTCCTGATAATATGTGGGGGGAAGCTTCTCTTTCTGCTTGTTATATACTAAATAGGGTACCTCATAAAAAATTAGATAAGACCCGGTATGAATTATGGAAAGGTTTTGCACCTAATCTAAATTTTTTAAAATTGTGGGGGTATCTTGCTAAGGTTGGATTTCATGATTACAAAAGATCTAATATTGGATCAAAAACTTTTGATGTTATCTTTATTGGTTATGCTCAAAACTTTACTGTGTATAGATTTTTATCCTTGAGTGATTATTCTATATCTGAATCTCGTGAAACCGAGTTCTTTGAACATGCATTTCCCTTGAAACTATCTGATTGTAGGAATGCATCTACATCTTCTATTGATGAACATGACTTACATACACCATCTATAATTGAGCATGAACAGGTTGTTGAAATTGGGAGGAGTAAAAGACAGAGAACTGAGACAAATTTTGGTGATGATTTTATTACTGCTTTTCTCATTGATAATCCAGATAAGATTGATGAGTATGCTATGTCTGCATTTTTTATAAATGAGGATCCTAAAACTTATAAAGAAGCTGTAACTTGTGTAGATGCTATTTTTTGGAATGAAGCCATGCAAAGTGAATTGGATTCCATTGTTAGTAATCACACTTGGGATTTGGTGGATTTGCCTGCAAAATGTAAACCTATAAAGACCAAATGGATATTTAGAAAAAAGTTGAAACCTGATGGGACTATCGATAAGTTTAAAGCAAGACTGGTAGTTTTGGGTTACTCTCAAAAGAAAGATGTAGACTACTTTAAATACTTATTCTCCCGTTGCTAAGATTGATACCATTAGAGCATTAGTTGCATTGTCTGCTAACCACAATCTAGTCATACATCAAATGGATGTAAAACCAGCTTTCTTAAATAATGATCTAGACGAAGAAATTTATATTGAACAACCTGAGGGGGTGGCTTTGTCTAGTAATGAGAAAATAAGGTCTGTAAACTTAGAAAGTCTTTGTATGGTCTTAAGCAGGCTCCCATTCAATGGTACGAAAAATGCCATGCTACTACTATCACCGATGGTTTCACTGTAAGCACTTCTGATTCATGTCTATACACTAAAATGTGTGGATCAGCATGCGTGATTATTTATTTATATATTGATGACATGTTTGTGTGTGGAACTAGTTCTGATGTGGTTCTAGAAACTAAAAAATTATTGTCTTCTGCTTTTAAAATGAAGGACTTAGGAGAAGCTGATGTAACACTTGGTATCAAACTACAAAAAACTGAGCATGGTTTCTTTCTAAGTCAATCACACTATGTTAAGAAAATATTGAGACCTCTTAATTGCTTTAATATGGTCATTGTTAGGACTCCATATGACCCCAACGTACATCTAAAAAAGAACACTTGAGATAGCGTGTCTCAAGAAGAGTATGCAAAAATAATGGATAGTGTGATATATTTGATGAACTGTACTCGACCTGATATTGTGTATGCTGTTAGTAGATTGAGTCGTTATACACATAATCCTAGCAGTGAGCATTAGAATTCACTTTATCGCTTGTTAAAATATTTAGAAGGCACTTGTGATGTGGGTTTGCATTTTAATAATTTTCCTACTGTATTGGAAGGATATTGTGATGCTAATTGGGTGTCTGATAATGATGAAGTGAGTTCTACGAATGGATATGTATTTACTTTGAGTGGAGAGGCAATTTCATGGAAATCTGTTAAACAATCTTGTATTGCTAACTCCACAATGGAATCTGAGTTCATTTCTCTAGAATTGGCAGGTTGAGAGGCAGAGTGGATACGGAATCTTCTAGCAGAAGTGCCATTGTGGGGAGATTCATCTGCTCCAGTTCCATTACATTGAGACTCACAGGCTGCAATTGGAGTTGCAAAAAATAGTGTATACAATGGAAAATGAAGGCATATACGGGTTAGACATGGTATTGTGAAACATCTACTAAAGGATGGGGTGATTTCTTTGGAGTTTGTGAGGTCCGAAAGAAACCTAGCTGACCCGCTAACTAAAGGCCCATCGAGAAGACAGGTGCTTGATACTTCAAGAGAAATGGGTCTGAGACCTTACCGGTGAGTGGATGAACATACAGTGGAAACCTTTGCAAGTCAAACTAAGCTGTATTGTTTACTATTTTCTAGTGTTTATTATACTTTCATGTGTGATTTTGAGAAGAAGAAAAAAATCACTATTTTATGTTTACCATAACCCTTTATTGGGTGGTCCTATTTAATGGACTTGATAGTTTGATGATTGCTGTGAGGATGAGCTAGATGCTCTTAATGATCCTTGAGTATGTTTTGTGCTTTTGAGACGCACATAGTGGGATCACCTAATGAGTGTGGAGAATTGACCATCTCTTATGAAAGACACGAGTCTTTCTAGAGCATTCATGATTACCCAAGGTTTATTGTGGGCCAATTTTCTATTATTTGCAGAGACATCTCGATTGTTGGAATAAAATATGTGCTTTGGGGGTGCTCGTGTGAGTCTGTTAAAGTTCAAGATAAATTCACTTTATAGATTCACTTGAATGTCTTACTGCACTAAGGTGTCAATTCAAATCGAAAGGTTATTGAACTTAAGTAACCTGTTCCTCTTTTTCCTGATTTTTCCTTTTTTGTGTGCAAGCCATTTGTGGAGGAATGCTGGAAAATGCCTGCACATTATTTCTATTTTCTGTTTGATGTCTTTTACTTTATATTTCTTATTAGGCTTATAAAATCATTAAAGGATTGAGAAAAAAGCCTATTGGGCTGGTTTTTTTTTCTCCCAAATTATTTTGTTGTCCCATTCTCGATTTCTATTCCAGTCCTAATTAGTTAGAAGTGACCGAGTCTTCTGGTTTATCATGATTGAATATTTCTTCTCACTTTGGAAGCACGATGGTTATTGGCAACGTGCGATAAACGGCCGTCTTCTTCTCTTCTATTTAATCCTAATTTCTTCGAACTCAAAACAGATGCGAATGAAACACTTCTTTCTTCTTTCTCAATTGGGCGAAATATCGTTTGTCTCCACTTCATTCACCTCGAGTGCACGAGTTGGGTGAGGGTTGTGATAACCTTGGGGAGTGATCGACATCGAGACTTGCACTGTGGTCTGCCGAAATCACTTTCAAGGCAGTGGTCTTCCACGGCGCAGCAATCAATTTCTTCCAATTCCCATTGTTGTTCCAACAGAACCTTCAAAAATTCCAGTTCGATTTGAGAAAGTCGGTTGATTTGCGAAGGCGCCAGATTTATGTTTTAAGAAAGAAGGAGATGTGATGGCTGAGAGGAGGAGGAGGAGGACACACAACAAAATATTGTGGATGGCGGCGCAGAACAACAACAAGAAGAAGACATCGCAACAAAATACCATGTCAGAGAGGAGGAGGATGGCCCCTGAAGAAGAAGATGACGATGCAACATATCTTTTTTTTTCTTTTCTTTTCTCCCATCAAGTTGAGAATTGAAATTTCCTATTACACTCTTTGTGTTACACTTTGTGTTACACTTTTAAAATATGAAATTTTCTTGTATTTTTTTCTTCAGTTTTATTTTTTTATGATATAATTTAATATTATGATTGTTTTTAGGGTTCACCCCACCCAATTAGGATTTATAATTATTTTTAAATATTTAAATTTTAATTTCTAATTAATAATTCATTATTATGGTTTATTTTTTAAAAATTATGTTTTATAATTTTTTTTTAATTCATTTTTTTGTTGATAAATATTGACTATGATTATTTATATTATAATTAATTTTTATTTTATAATAAATATTATTAAAACCATAAATTTAATAATGAAACATGGAGTGAAACACAAGAAAGTGTCATAGGAAATTTCAACTACTAATTCATTGGAAATTACTTTAAAATAGTTTTAATTAGTTTTTAAATAAAATTGAGACGCATTATCATTCAATTACCATTTCATTGGAAATTACTTTAAAATAGTATAAATTAAAAAAAATTTAATTTAATGAGACCAAAAGATTTGACAGAGGTCACTTTCCGTAACTTGCCATTTTACTCATTTTTTTCACAGCAAACCTCGATTGCACTTTTTACTTGTCCAAAAATTACGAAAATAACCAGACATGACCCCACATATATCTTTATTAAACTATATAATTTTTGGAATTTTCTGAAATCACATGCTTTAATTATAAAAATAACCGCCTGATTAAAATAATCGACTTTAATCAAAATTTATCGGAAAATTATAAAATTTGGCAGTCCTATAGGAAATAATTTTTCGAGCAACTTTACAGAAGAAACTTTTTTGATTTGACGACCCGAAATGGACGAAAATGGGAAAAACCCGAAACTGATCGGCGCCCCTTTATTTTTCACGTTTTCCGGCATTTTTGCCGGTTTCCAGCCACCGGACGACAACGCACTCAACATACGAAATGAAGCACTATTTAAAACACACAGCATATTAAAATTTTAACTATAAAGGATGAGAAATGGACCGAAACGAAACATCTGAAGCGGCGGCGCGACGGCGGACGGCAATTCCGGCTATCCACAGTAGCGGCGGCGGCGGATCTTCGGCAGCCTTCCGGTGCTCGATAGCTGCTCCCGCAGTAGCAACACCCTTCCCCCCAAATAAAACTTAACCTGGGCCCGCATGCGCGATTTACTCGGCGCAGGCCCGGGTTTCTCTCGTTCGTCAACACGAACTAGAGAGAGAAAGAGAAGAGAAGAGAGAGAGATGAGCAAGAGAAATGAATCCCCAAGCCCCTATTTATAGGAAAAGTGGCTCCGAGGCGGGTATAACTTTTTCGGATATAAAATACTGATAAAGTGATTTCCGAATTCAATAAAAGTTGCTTTATTCAATGTCGAGGTCCAAAAGACCTCAGACACAAAATCTGAAAATACCGGAAGACTCGTTGGCTCGAAAACTATTAAACCAATCCAACTCAGGATAACGAGGAAGTCGTCTGAAGAAAAATGAAAAAATATTCCTTTTCAAAAATTACTTTTACTAGTCATTTCGACTGACAGATTTTACTCCCGAGCGCTCGATTGACCTCAGATTGGCAATCCGTGAACGCGAACAGATTCCTTGGGTCATTTCCTATAAGATAGGCTTGCTAGAACAAGTCTCGGATCAATGAGGAGGATTTCATAAATTTTTTGAATCACGAACGCTCGCAGAAATTACTATTCACAGGTTTTCCCTTTACGATTTTCAATTACGGGACTCCTGTAGAGGTCAGAATAAAATTCTGAAAACATCAACAGCTTCATTTAGGTTGTTACATTCCAGAAAAGACCAATATTGACTATCTTCTGGCGGCAAACGCAAAATCTCATAATCGATTTTCACATAAAATATACGAAAAGGTCGCGACTTACATCTGTTTTACTTTATTTTAGCTCCAATTATTTTCTTTAGTCTTCTAAATAAATTTAGAAAACTCCTTAAGGTATTCTGAAATTCTAGGATGTTACACGGGGATTCTATCTAATTTAAGGTAGGGGTTGGTTATAATAAAAATTTATATTGGTGTGTAAACGTGCGGACTGTGTTTGTTTAGTGTATTTTTAATGCTTTTCTTTATGTATTTTGGTGCTAAAAACATCTAGCACCAAAACACAATAAGAAAAGTATTAAAAAAATTACCAAAAATTTGCACCAAAATACATAAAGAAAAGCACTAAAAATACACTAAAAAAGCACAGTCCACAATTTACACACCTAGATAAGTTTTTATTTGATCCAACTCCTATATATTATCATTATCACATCAATAGCACAACACAAAACATCTATCTAACATTTATCTCTCCAATCATTCTACTTGAAAAATAACTATTAGTGAATCACACTCTCATATCCATCCATAACTTATTCATTCAATTATTTTATTTGTATTCCATAAAAAACGCTTCATAAAAAAATTACAAAAAAATCATTACTAAAAAAATATTACGCATACACACAACCATTCTCCAACATGTATATATATAACATATAAATATCGTGGCCAACAATTGAGGAGAAATGAAAAAGAAGACTAAAGGTCCCCCCGTAGTTGGTAATCCAAGCACTCAGGCGGAGGACTTGTGTAACCACTGTGGGTGCCCCACAAGTGGTGATCCAGGCACTCAGGAGGAGGACTCGCATAGCCTTGCGGGGATGGACAAGTAAACAGGTGCATTGGGGAGTAAGGTAGATCGAGTGTAAGTCTTTAGGCGAGTGCACGCTGTGTCCGAGGACGGCCACAAATCAAGTGGGGGAGGATGTCACAAGTTGCACGTTACTTTATCATGCACAATCCGTCCTTAGTCAGGATTGGTGAGGATCACTGAGGATTGCCAAGGGTGTGCGGCTGTGACGCACGGGAGCGCATGCGAGCGTACTCTGATATGATATTGACGGACAATATACTGAACGCCTACATGAGTTGCGAAGTGGGCATTAAGTACAAGGCGGAGGAATACGCTGGTTGGCTGCTGATGCCGCTTCCCTGATGAGCCCGATGGCAGGGCGAAATCAATAGTTGTCCCAAAAGCCCCATTGAGGGCAAGTGTGGGCATGCGTCAGAGAAAGAAGGTCTCCCATCCCATGACATTTGGTAGAGAGAGTGGGAGACAACTGCAGTAGTGTGGCTCCCGTCACAGACGCATCCGTTGCACCGAGCCTAAGTAGCATCCCTCAAGTAGCAAATGAAATCATTTATCCCACTTTCTCTATTTCAATTAGGATTCCATTTTTACTTTTTTATTTGATTTCATTCATTTTTTCTTCAATTTCTATTTATTTTTTGTTTAGTTAATTTTATAATTATTATATATGATTTATTCCGCCCAATTGTGATTTATATTAATTTTTTAATTATTATTATTTTTTATTTTTTAGTTAATATTATTGATTAATAAAGTTAATTATTCCAAAATTAGGATATATAATTTTTAAAAAATTTAATTTTTATCAATAAATATTAATTATGATTGCTTATACTTCTATAATAAGTTTTTTTTATAATAAATATTTTAAAATATTAAATTTAACAGTGAAACACAATAATGAAGTATGGAATGTGGAGTAGATAATTTTATCCCCTCAACTCGCGTGTCTTCACTCGTCTCATTTTCCACTTAAGTCTTCTCTCTTTATCTGGATATACAGAGAAATCTATCTTCATTTTCTTACTCTTCTCTCTACCCAACTCCCTCCACTCATTCTACCTTCGTCCACATCACCATCTACCATCCAAAATATCTCCGGTGGAGGTGCACTTAATGTAATTCTAGCTAACTATTCATATCCTATTATATATATATATATATATATATATATATATATATATATAGGGGTTGGATTAAAAATACACCTTTTTCTGGTGTAGGAACTAGGAACTCATCTTATACCGTCCACGTAGATGTTCTAATGGCTGAGATTAAATGTCCAAGTCAAGGCAAAATAGAAGGAGGCAGGGGTATGATTGTCAAATCTCAATAAAAAATCTGATGTCATCACTTTTTTAAAAAAATCATATTAACTTTGATCGACTATAACTCACTCGTTTCAAATCGGATCAACACAAATAATATACCAAATTAAAGATCTTTTCATGCTCTTTAATTCAAGATCAGTCATGAATATGTTTGTTCAAATAAATATAGACGAAAAATACAAAATATAAATTTTTACTCTTGTCCAGCGCGAAAATGCTTTCGTTAGCTTTTAAATAATTGTTCGTCAGCATTATGATAAGTTGATTACGTATGCTGACGAAACATTTGTTATATGCTAACATATTGCATTTATTGTACTAATGAATGATCATAATGTTAACGTATTACGCATACTTATATTATTATTATGATTTATTACATTTCAATTATGACTTATAATTATGTTTTATGATTTAATTTTTATGTTTTAGTTACTAATTGAATATTTTATATTATTTATTTCATCAAATTAGAATATATTAGTTAGAGTTTTCTTCATCCATTTATGGTTTATAACTTATGCTAACGATAAATTGTCATATGCTAACATAGTTTATTCGAAATGCTGATAAAATAATATCATTATGCTAATGTGTTATATTTATATTGTTATTATGATTTATTCCATCCAATTGAGGTTTATAATTAATTTTTAGAATTTAATTCTATTTTTAGATCATTGAAGTTTATTATATCTGAATTATGGTTTATTTCATCTTATTAGAATTTATAATTACACTTTAGAATTTAATTTTTCGTTAACAATATGAGAAAAAAATTTATTAGCATAAATATAACACTTCGTTAGTATGATGATAATACTTCGTTAGCATGACGATATGTTATCAAATATCCTCCGTGATTTTTATAAGAATTACCAAATTACGTTAATACCCTAGCGCGATTTTTTTTTCCAAATATTACAGGATTGCCACCACTCCTTTTAATCAAATCTGGACCATAGATCTTTATTGATTGTATGGTGTGAGATGGATTCCTAGTTCCTACACTAGGTAGGGTTTGCATTGTAACCCTCCCCTATATATATATATACATATATATATAGAAGCTTTAAGTTAATAAATAACTTTTCATTCAATCCTTAAATAAATAAAATCTCTTAGCTAGAGAAGGTATTCAATTTTTTTGCTGATTCCAGTTGGCGCGGGACGCTGGAATTGGGGAGTTCCACCGGTTTGATTTCTTACTGGAAATGACTTCTTCTTTTTTGTAACAATGTGGATGATAAATTAAAGAGTAAATTACAGTGTGATACTTGATTTTTCAACAATTTAATAACCATGTAAATTAAATAAATTACTTTTCACTTTTAAACTGTAATTTATATAACTCGAAGTCATAACCATGTCAATTTACATATTGTGAATGTATATAATTTATATAAAAAAATGTCTTGAATCATTTCATTTTTTTATTTTGACCTACTGTCAATTGAGATATTTATGTATATTATTATTGATACTTGTTGAAAGAATCATACCTAAAATTTGATAATACATATAATTATCCATTTATCAATGGTTGTAACTCATAAGCTTTGCAAAAAAAAAAAAAAATTGTTTAAACCTTCTATATATTATGTGAATGGTTGATTATTAAAAAAATGTATAAATATTCATTAAATATAATTATATAAAAAATAACATTAACATATATAATAAATATATTATATTTCAAATTATACAAAACCCAAGTAATTTTCTCATTTTTTAATTTATTAAGCTTACATGGAAATTAATAAAGTTTTTAATATTTATTTTTTAGGTATGATGTGACATTATAAAAATCCACATGAGATTTCTGGTTGTGTAGCGACCCAAATTTTTAAATTTTCGAGTCGTTATTATTTTCTAAATGATATATTTTTTTCAAAGTCATGATATTATTAATGTTTATTAGTCCTATAAGTCGCGCCATAGCAAATATATATCTATATAATTTAATTTTATTATCTCGTGTTATTAAGTATATTAATATCATTTTGATTAAATTTAAAAGCTCCCCCTTATTTTAAAGCCAAACCATTTCCTAAATCCAAATTTATTAAGGGGGGTGTATTCAATTAGGATTTTGATGGATTTTGTTGGACTTTAAAATGTCCATGGATTTTTATGGATTTTATAAATCCATAGACTCCACATGGAGTCTCCAAGACTCCACATAGAGTCTCCCAACTCCACGCAGAGTCTGGCGGATTTCGTGTATGGATTTCGGACGATTTTGAACGATTTCAATGGATTTCAAATCCATCTCGCCAACGCTCGTTGGAACACAACGATCGGTGTATCCGAAAAAAAATTAAACACAGCGGCCGCTAGAATCAAGTGACCTTGATCCCAGCGGTCGCTGGGTGCCAGCGGCCGCTGGCTGGAGTGCCATCATCGGCAAGACCAGCGGCCACTGGGGTCGGATGACGGCTGGGGTGCCCGATTTCAACTCCTCACCGGCCACTGGGACACAGCGCTCGCCGGGATTTCCAAATCCATTGAAATCTCGTGTCCAGAGGTCGGATTTCATCCTTTGTAATTTTCACGTGAAATCCAGCTGAAATCCAACGAAATCAATGACTTTTTAAAGTCCGTGGATTGTTGAATACCGCAGAATTTTAAAGGACTTTTAAAAGTCTGGATTGAATACACCAAGATTTCGTTGGACTTTTAAAAGTCTGGATTGAATACACCAAGATTTCGTTCGACTTTTAAAAGTCTGAATTGAATACACCAGAATTTCGTTGGACTTTTAAAAGTCTGGATTGAATACACCCGGATTTTAAAAGTCCAACGAAATCCAACGAAATCTCAATCCAACACACCTCCCTAAATCTAAAGATTCTTCTCCTAAGCCCATTTGGAACAAGCCCAATGTTAATTCTTCTTCCCCAAATGAAAAACGTGTATTACAACAAATGGAGATGGCGGATTCACCGTTGTGATGGAACCCAAAATCCAGCCAATTTCTCACGAGATTTCAGCAAATTGATTCATAAACCATTCTATTCCTTTTTCAAATCGAAAATCAACAATATAAATAGCCCCATTTTCATTCATAAATCCCACAACCAAATTCATTCAAGCATTTGGAGCATTCAAACCTTCTCTAGAGGTATACACATTCATTCAAAACATATGCATGTATTGAGAGAGAAGAGGGGCTGCTGCTGGTGTCGTGAGAGAGAGAGAGAGAGAGAGAGAGAGAGAGAGAGAGAGAGAGAGAGAGAGAGAGAACTGTTGGGGGTAGGTTGAGAGTAGGAGAGAGAGAAAATTGGTGGGTCTTCAAAAATGAGGAGCAATTGAGGAAAAATGTATGATCCATTTTTTTTATATTAATTAAAGTGTGGTGGGTTTTGGGCTTAGGAGTTTTAGAAGTTGGGCTTACTTCTTAATTAGTGAGGATGAGTGAATGGGCCGTAAGGGTTGGTTTGGGCTACTCATCCATTATTATTATTATTATTATTATTATTATTATTATTATATTAAAGTTATGATAATTATTACGTTTTATATTTAATGCTAGGCGGCGCGTACGGATCTAATTAAATTCATTTTCAATCAAGTTCAAAGTCAAGTAAAGGTGGGGGATCCGACGTTGAAATTAAAATTCATTTATCCCTATTATGCTTGCATATGATATGCAGGTGCTATTGATGACACCCTCCGGGTTACTTGATGATGGTCTACGGGCTTTATGTTTATGATGACCCCCTCTGGGTATTTATGATGGCTTACGAGCTTTATGTTTATTGATGACACCCTCCGGGTTATTATGATGTGACGGCCTACGGGCACTATGCTATGATGACTTGTTATGTTATGTATTTGTATAATTCGGATAAATGTGGACCCTACTGAGTTAATAGCACTCACCCCAAAGCTATTATATTTTCAGATTTTTGAAGCTCGGGTGGTGACGTGGAGACGGGATGATGGTCAAGATTAATTAAATATTATTTTATTTTAAATATTGTTTCCGCTGTATTAAACTCTATTATTTGAATAAATGAGATATTTTTATTTATGAAATTTTGGGACGTCACAGTTGGTATCAGAGCGGGTCTACGTTTTTGTAGACTTGCAAAAAAAAATATATATATATATATATATATATGATTTATAAAAAAAAAACCAGCATCACGTCTGCCGCATCGCGCCGAGAAAAGGTAATGAGTTCAAATTATGCTAATGTTTATGAAATTATGAAATATTTTTATTTATTTATTTTTTAGTCCTCGAAATTGACTATAAGAATTATATATTTAGATGTCTGGTTGGAAATTAGTACCCAGGGTAAGGACCGGGAGACGTGTGCAAGCCGATAAGAAAAATGCATCACAAATGACGAGACATGCCATACTATGGAATAAATTCATACAAATAAAATGGAATTATGAATACGGAGTGGAAGAATATTTGCTAAAGCTACGAGGTAGATGGGAAGTTATAAAGAAAGAAGCTGGCCAATATGGACACGTGGAAGCTACCGAGAAAATAATCAGCATTGTTCCCGCCCAAATCAAAGATTGGGTTGAATTGGTTCTTGAAGAGTTAGTGGAATACGTATCTGAAGAAGATGATTTGTTTGATGCATTTATATCCGATACTTTAGGAATTTGGCGGGATCTAGTTTACGGTGAAGAGTGGAGAACTAAGAATCAAGATTCCAACAAAGAAAATTCAAATCTAGTAGTGAAATTTAATAAGAGGCCGAGAAACAATTGATATGGGACATGTGGAAGAAGAAATAAATTATTATCTTTATGTTGTTATTTTGGATTAAATTTTATTTTAGTGGAATTATTAATGAAATAGTTATCTATGTTTGGCTTTTAAGTTTTAATTCTTTGGCTAATGGACTCGATAAATAGGAATCATGGTCAACAGACATCGTAACGTTCGAGCTGATAGTGAGGAGACTCAATCGGATGATGACAACGCAAGACGGGCCCCTCGCAATCGTCTAACCTTTGTGCAAGAGCTGACGCAAGCTTTGAGGCAAGCCATATCTCAAAACGCCCCTCCACCGAGGAATGAAGGTAACGCTATGGTGAAACAGTTCCGACAGATGGCTCCGCCCAAGCTAAAGGGGAACGAAGGACCACTTGACACAGAAGAGTGGATATTCGAGCTGGAGCGGATTTTCGAACACCTCGACTATACGGATGCGGAAAAGGTATCATGTGCTATTTTTCAATTGATCGGGGATGCAGGGCATTGGTGGCAAAGTTTGGCTCGGGTTATGACAGCGGAACGTCGTAGAAATCTAACTTGGGTCGAGTTCAAGAATTTGATCTTGGGAAAGTTTTTCCCGAGGGCCTACCGAAAGCAGAAGGAGCTGTAGCTGATAAATTTACGGCAAGGGAGCATGACGGTTATGGAGTACGAGAGGAATTTCAACCAACTTTCTCGATATGCTCCGCACTTGGTGGATACTGAAGAAAAGAAGGCTAGTAACTTCGAGTACAGGTTACGCTCAGAGATTGCAGGAATCCTAGCCGCTCAAGGAACTATTGCAACATACTCGGAGGTAGTAGAACGAGCTCAAACTGTAGCTAGTCATCTCAATTTGGAGAACTCTATTTTCAGGCACCCAACCAACCACGAGAAAAGACGCCGGGATGAAAATGACGAGGAAAGGGAATTCTATTTTGAGAAGAAATCGAGGCAGACCGAGGGTAGAAATTTAGGAACGACGCCGAATAAACCGTTTTGTCCACAATGTCGTAGAAATCACAATGGGGAGTGTCATTTCAGACGGAATGTGTGTTATTGGTGTCACGAGGAAGGACACATAGCCTCGAATTGTCCTAAACTTCAGCAAAGAAATTTTCCAAGAAGAGAAAATGGAGAAGGGAGGGGAAACAACGATGGGGGAGAGAATGTCAGAAAAGGAGAAAATGAGAGAAGAAGAGGTAACGCCCGTACATATGCCATGAATCGTGAGGAGTAGCAAAGAGAAAAACGACGCTAGGTTAAGTATTAAGCGATTTTGTTTGGGAGACGTTTTAATCTAGGAATTGTAATAAAGGTCGTGATCAATAAGGAATAAAATTTAAGCTGATTACTAGAGACGAATTTATATTTTATTTTTGGAAATAATGATGAATTAAATTTCTCAATGACATAGTTCTTTGAAGGAGAAGATGAAGGATTAGAGATGTATTAACTTGTCGAGGATAACTTTAAGAGGCCTTTTAAGATAGCTAATTTAGAACTCTGTGGAATATCTAGCGATCCATTTTATTTTAGAATATAAGTGAAATAAGCACGTTAAGGTTTGAGACGGTAGAAGCATTTAAGTCGAGAGGACATTATGTTAGGAACCTCAATTCAAGGGTAAGGTAAGTAAATTTCGAGGACGAAATTCTTTTTAAGTGGTGAAGGATGTAGCGACCCAAATTTTTAAATTTTCGAGTCGTTATTATTTTCTAAATGATATATTTTTTTCAAAACCATGATATTATTAATGTTTATTAGTCCTATAAGTCGCGCCATAGCAAATATATGTCTATATAATTTAATTTTATTATCTCGTGTTATTAAGTATATTAATATCATTTTGATTAAATTTAAAAGCTCCCCTTTATTTTAAAGCCAAACCATTTCCTAAATCTAAATTTATTAAATCTAAAGATTCTTCTCCTAAGCCTATTTGGAACAAGCCCAATGTTAATTTTTCTTCCCCAAATGAAAAACGTGTATTACAGCAAATGGAGATGGCGGATTCACCGTTGTGATGGAACCTAAAATCCAGCTAATTTCTCACGAGATTTCAGCAAATTGATTCATAAACCATTCTATTCCTTTTTTCAAATCGAAAATCAACAATATAAATAGCCCCATTTTCATTCATAAATCCCACAACCAAATTCATTCAAGCATTTGGAGCATTCAAACCTTCTCTAGAAGTATACACATTCATTCAAAACATATGCATGTATTGAGAGAGAAGGGGGGCTGCTGCTGGTGTCGTGAGAGAGAGAGAGAGAGAGAGAACTGTTGGGGGTGGGTTGAGAGTAGGAGAGAGAGAAAATTGGTGGGTCTTCGAAAATGAGGAGCAATTGAGGATAAATGTATGATCCACTTTTTTTATATTAATTAAAGTGTGGTGGGTTTGGGCTTAGGAGTTTTAGAAGTTGGGCTTACTTCTTAATTGGTGAGGGATGAGTGAATGGGCCGTAAGGGTTGGTTTGGGCTACTCATCCATTATTATTTTCACTAGCAAATTCTCCCGTGCGATTCACGGGATAAGATACATATAATTTTTTTTATTAAAATATCACACTTAAAAAAATATTTGTCTAATTACGATTACAATTAGTTCTCAAGTCAAATATAAGAAAAATATGAAATCAAATACGATGTTCACTCTCAATATTAAATCTCAATAATCTTAGCTAAATGTCATGAGGTAAAGAATGTATAAAATTAACCGGTAATGTAAATCACAGAGTAATTCATCTTCATAACATGAATCTATATATATATATATATATAATAAGTTTATAATTACATCAATGCAACCTTTTAGAAAGTTTATAATTACATCATGTCAACATAAGTTTTGAAATTTTACAACTATAACATTGAGTGTGCAATTTGTAATTTGATTATTAAAACATGACAGTATTATTTAGAGATGTAATGTTACATTTAATAATGTTAAATTTAATTATTATTACACTGAAACGCTTAATTTTTTCTAATATATAATATTAATTTAGTTTATTGTGTTAATTGAGCACAATGAAGTCTTGATGTGCGAGCTTCTTTACTGCAAAATAGTAAATAAAAAAAAGAAAATTAAATGATAAATAATATATATAGATTGATTATTCAAACTTCAACAAAAAAAGTACTTCAGATAAAAATAATAACCTTCAATAGTTTCAACAATATTTCATACAAAAGTTCTTTAAACATTGACCAATGATCCACCTCAGAGGGCTTCATTTAAAATTTAAAATTTAAAATTGCATTTAATAATCATTAAATTTTAAATTTTGAATGTTAAATTGTATTTGATATAATTAATATAAATAGTGTAATTAGCGTAATAGAATAACCAATCTATATATAATAAAATAATTGCTACGAAATTATATGTTTATTTCAATTTAATTAAATTAAGGTATATAATATTTTAGATATTAATATGGTAATATTATAATTATAATTACCATACTAACGATTATTATATTCATGTAGAAGAGACAAATAATCATTGATGATTGAATTTCCAGATAGCATAGAATAATCAGCCATACAATTAAATGTGTGTTTTAATCTCTCTTTTAAGTTAATACATATAAAATCTGAATAATTAGTGGATATTAATATATCACATTTTTTTTTATAAAAATATATATTCTACAAAAATTAAATAGTGATTAAAAAAATTAAATGTGCAATCTAATTAAGGCAGTGCATTTTATCTTCTTATTATTTATTTTATCAGCAATAAACAAAGAAAAGCATGTTTCCATTGTTATGCTTTGTCAATTTGTAGCTCCAATTAATCGTCCGCGAATAAGAAATCATTAATATTTAAAAAAAAAGGGTGTGGCTATTAATTTATTTTTGCTGGATTCAATTCCACATTTTCAAAGAGATTACTCCTCAAAATCATTCTAATGAAAAAGTTTCACTACAATTGTGATACAAATCGACTTATTTACAAATAAAAAAATTTAAATAATTTAAATAAACAAATTCTTCTTAAAGTACCAGTTTTTCTCTACCGTTACATTCCCCTCTACTACTTTCTTTGTCATTACATTCCCCTCCACATACGTTATGATCTTCTCGCATTCCATCAGCACATTGATATATTTGTATCCTCCTACACATGCCAAATCAAGGAAATAAAATAGCATTGATTTTGAAGTTTTTATAATGGATTATATTTGATGCTAAGAAACATAAATAAATATAACATCAAACCCAACATTATTGAATCCAAAAATAAGAATGGGCGTAATTATATTCTGTAACAAACAAATTAAAATAGGTAATCATCATAGCAAAGAGGGAGAGATATGAGTGTAGGCAACGAAGACGAACCTAAATTTTCAAAAAAATTGAGTATGAGAATTGATAAAAACAGTATATAACTATCTCTCTATATATAGAGAGCTAAAATTAAAATAACTTTAATCTCTCTTTCCGGATATAAATTGATTAATTGATGTAATTGATGCTATAATTATAGAAACATAATCAATACCTTGTATACTTATAGAAACATAGTTAATCGATTTGCAATCTATAATTATAAAGATCGCTCACAAATAAATCAATCAGTCATATATAACGGGTTTATAAATATTAATTAATGCAATTATTTCATTTCCGGGGCAAATGCAAAATGGGCAGGATATAGTTTAGATTTGTGATAATTAAAGAAATACATAACAATCGTGCGTTAAGTATAGAAACATTAATTTTAATTTGCATGATACAGTTTCTAAATTAAATAATTTATTAAATTAGTGTATTATTAAATAACTAAAATAACTTTTTATAATGAGTGGGAAAAATCGTGTTGCGAAAACTCTGTTATTATATATATATATATATAATCTATATTTACATAACTTAAACAGTGTATTTAATCCTAGTATTAGTGTACATAATTATGGTAAATTATAAGCTAATTTAGATTTGATAGAATATGCATACAACGTATAGGATTTGTCAAGATATAAATTATTGATTTCAAATATATTAATATATAATTAAGAGCATATTACATTAATTATCCTCATATTTTGTATAAGTATTAAGATTTATATTTATAGAAAATATACAGTAGTCATTGCATGGTTATTCATTTATAATATATATGGAAGATTGCATATATATTGGGTTTATATAGGGTTGGTTTGACTTTTTTTTATGTAAATATTTAGGTGATTACATATTGGGTGCATACATTTATGTTACTTTTTTTTATTTATACCATATATGTTATTTATTATATAATTATGCTATATTTACTAATTAATATATACATTGACATTTGATCGTACCGTACAAAAATTAACACATTGATTCATTTGATTTCTTATTAATTACACGATATTAAGCTGATTAATTAATCAAATTAACTATTACAAAATTTCTTAATTTTGGTAGGTTGGATAGTTTTGGCGGAAAAATAGAATTACTATTTTACCCTAAACTATCCTACTTTTAGATATAGTAGGATTATTATTATTATTATTATTATTATTATTATTATTATTATTATTATTATTATTATTAAAGTTATGATAATTATTACTTTTTATATTTAATGCTAGGCGGCGCGCACGGATCTAATTAAATTCATTTTCAATCAAGTTTAAAGTCAAGTAAAGGTGGGGGATCCGACGTTGAAATTAAAATACATTTATCCCTATTATGCTTGCATATGATATGCAGGTGCTATTGATGACACCCTCCGGGTTACTTGATGATGGCCTACGGGCTTTATGTTTATGATGACCCCCTCTGGGTATTTATGATGGCCTACGAGCTTTATGTTTATTGATGATACCCTCCGGGTTATTATGATGTGACGGCCTACGGGCACTATGCTATGATGACTTGTTATGTTATGTATTTGTATAATTTGGATAAATGTGGACCCCACTGAGTTAATAGCAATCACCCCAAAGCTAATATATTTTCAGGTTTTTGAAGCTCGGGTGATGACGTGGAGACGGGATGATGGTCAAGATTAATTAAATATTATTTTATTTTAAATATTGTTTCCGCTGTATTAAACTCTATTATTTGAATAAATGAGATATTTTTATTTATGAAATTTTGGGACGTCACAGGTTGTCTACATATATTATAGGGTACTAGATAGTTGATCATTGGATAAATTTGATAAAAATTTATAAAATTAAATATCAAACTATAAATATATAAAGATCGGTACATTTTTATTAAAAAGTTAAAAGGTCGGGTATTAAACTGTATGTAATTTACCCTAAACTAAACTTTGTATTAACAATGCCAAATACATGGGTAATTTCTAAACACAGCCCCCAATTTTCTCTTTATAGCCCCCATAATTGATATAATATAAATATTAATTAAAATAGTCTTTTTTACCCTTTATTTTATCTCTTAAACCTAATAAAATTAGCATAGCCCTCACCCTCGTTTAGTCATGAATTTATTTTGCTAACCACACGTTATACTGGTACGGATATACCCACATTAATAAAATCTGGGTTGCTTTGAAAGATAATTGTGTATTAGCTATTTTAATTGTGTGTTTGGTTATTAAGATAAATATACTAAGATTGTTTCACACATCTGTTTGGTACATTGTTTTATTTGGTAGATTAACTTCTGGAATGAGTAAATTAGTTTAGGCAATGTTTGGTAGCCTAGATAAAGGCATATATACTAAGATTGTTACGCCAGAAACTGTAACCGAGAGGGGCGTTGGATACATTGTTCAGCCGAATCAGTAAATTACACCCCGGGCCTCGCGTTAGGACCGGACCTCGCGTGAACGAGCAATGACTACCAAACACACGGTTCTTGCTAGATACATTTACTAATATGTCTTTATCCAGACTACCAAACATTGCTTTAGTTGACTATTCGTCCTAGTTCCTAAGCACATGTTTTACCCAAATAAATTACATGTCCACTATTCCAAATGCTATTAGTTGTTTAGGAATTGCATCATATGCACATGATCTTTAAATTTTTCGTCTACAAATAATCATGAAATTGGGGCAAAAAAAAATATCATGATATTTATTGCAATGAATTGTTGGCCGTAACTAACGCCAATTACAAAGACAAAGTAGAAATCGATCAACTACTCAAAGTATATTGATTCCATTCTTATCAAATCAGACGAATGTATCTGGGCTAGGGGGAAAAAAGAAACTTTATAAAAGCCCTAGATTAAGTAACGAAATTGGGAGTACGTATTTTAAAATTTAATTTTTGAAAATCTAATAGTTTTGCAGATGGGCGCTATATATATTTTGTTAGAGTTTTTCTGGTGCCTCCCTTGGGACTTTGAGTGTAGCAGCCCAAACCACCTCATACCTATAAACTCTCGAAAAGAAGTAGGGAAGGTTGATTGATCAATCTATCGAGACGTTCTCGTTTCTGCAAATTCAATTATTTTTTTCTCGCAAGCATAGCCCACAAGGAACTTGTTTTCTTTTTCTTAGTTATGGAGAAGTGTGGGGCTATATGAACAAGGGGTTTTGATATTTTTGTGAGGAATTTAGAAGTTTTAAGGGTTGGGACTAAGGGATAAAAATGTTTTATCATATTAAAATTTATATTTGTAAAAAATAGGGGACTGTGAAGAGTAAAACGGGGGCTGTGTTTAGAATTTTCCCAAACATATATGCATGGTTGGACGAGTCAGAAAACAGTGTATAGAGATATGGCGGAATCATTTCCACCCTATCCTAAACAGTTATTATTTTTAAATAAAGTAATATTACCTCGTTTTCAACATATATACATATATTTAATATTTTTATGAATGCCGATCAATTACACATGAGATTTTCTATTACACTCTATGTGTTATGTTTTACATTGCATTTTTAAATTGTGAGTGTTTCTTGCATTTTTTTTATTCAATTTAATTTACTTTTTTGTTATTTAATTTAATTTTATGATTGTTTTTTAGGTTTCACCCCCACCCAATTAGAGTTTATAATTAATTTTTAATATTTAATTTACAGTTTTCAATTAATAATTCATTATTACAATTGATTATTTTAAAAATAAATTTTATAATATTTTCAATTAATTTTTTTATCGATAAATGTTTACTATTATTATTTATGTTATAAATAATTTTTATTTTATTATAATAAAGATAATTAAATTGAGAGTGAAACGCGAAGAAGTTGCAATAAGAAATAATCTTCCCAACAAATATTTGTTTCACGTGCACAAGAATTTGTTTCAAAATTTTCTTCTAATTTCTAGGATTTTCAATTTTCTTGAGAGCTGGTCAATATATATTCAGGTGGTTACAAAACTTTTAGGTGAAAGCACTGAATCTGATGTTTCCAGATGCTAGAATATTGTTGGAGTTTTGCATCTACACGCCCTCATTTTCTTGATTTGGCAATAAATAAATTTTCTTTTACCCTTTAAATTTCCGGATATATATATATATGATTAAAATTTTATATTTTCACTAAAAATGTGATCCAGACTGAAGTGAAAATGCAATAAAATAATGAGAAGGCAGTCTTTTAATCTATAGATTGTGATGGAAAATATTCTTATTTAATTTCAAGTTTGGTTTTAGTACGGAATATTCTGATGCACGTGTACGTAATAAATAAATTAAATTATTTGTGTATAAATAAATACTGATATATAATTTGCATGCAGAGGGATGGGATGATGTCACATTGTTGGCTGTTTTCGTAATTAATCTTGTGGTCATCCGAGTGTGACTCAATTCTTTGACGATAATTTTGTACTAGCACCAAACCAACTTCATGCTGTCTCATGTTTCCCTCTATTATATCCGTCAATTTGTATAAGTTTTTTTTTTCCTTTTCGAATGCCCTAAAATATAAGTTGATTTTTATATATTTATTTACTAATATATAGTCATATTCAATATATTTACATTAAACATTAATTCACTGTTAAAGAAATAAATACGGGCATATTAAGATATTTATTTATTCAATTATCTTTTCTAATAATTTTCTTAATCCTAATAAAAAATTAAATCAGCCTATATGAATGAGATTGATGGAGTATTTTTTGGATAAACCCCATCCAAGATGACTGCTACTATCCCATCCATAAAATTTAATATAATAGGTAAATCACGGTATGTACCTCAGTTGATGGGTGTCAAAAGATTATCTGTACATTAATTAGGCACTCACTTATAAAGAATTCAATTCAAATCATATGTAATTGATTAATGTTGTACGCAAACATAAATGCATATGTACTAGGGGAAATTCTTTAGCCACACTAAGATCATCTCCAAAGAAAAACACCAGACTCAAACCCAAAATGCAGTACCTGTCACATCGAACCGTAATTTATCTCCAACTAATAAACTCATTCTCAAACTCAAAAGAATATTCTTAGTATATTCCTCCTTATACAACTTTTTAACTTTTTTCAATAACACCTTTATAGTTATCAAAATTTGCAAAGTAGACCTCTTAACTTTTTATATCCACACAATAGTAACTAAATATAATTATCAATTAATAACTTAATACTAAAATAATATTAAATTAAATATTTAATATATTAAGAAAATTAAACAACTTGAAAAAAAAAATTACATAGCTTGAAAATAGAAGTACATAGCTTGAAAATAAAATTACATAACTTGAAAATGAAATTACACTAAAAATCATTCATACATATGAATTTAACAAAATAAAAAGATGGCAACTAAGTCTCGGAATTAGCATACTCCTCCCACATATGATCAATTAATGCATTCCGAAGTGAGAGATGAGCATTTTTATTCCTTATTTGTCGATATTAAGCAACAAATTTTTCATTTTCATCCATCATCATTTTGACTTTCGGCGGTGGTATCTCCACCATAGTTTCAATTGGTGCACTTATATCAGGTCCATCCTCAACTATCATATTATGTAAAATAATACACGTAGTCATTATGTCATGTAAGACATTCTTTCTCCAATAACGTGCTGGTTCTGCTACAATAGCAAAACGGGACTAAAGAACTCCAAATGCACGTTCAACGTCTTTTCTACATTCTTCTTGCTTAGTTGCAAAATATTTTTTCTTAGGAGTTCGGGGATCATGAATTGTTTGCACAATGGTAGATCATTTGGGATATATACTATCAGCTAGATAATAAACCCATATCATATTCTTTTCCTTGAATCATATATTGAGCAGGGGGAGAAATATCTTGAGTGAGATTAGAAAAAAGATGAGATGATTCCAAGACGTTGATATCATTGTTGGTGACGGGCAACCCGCAATAAGCATGCCATATCCAAAGATCATAATATGCTACAGCTTCGAGAATAATCGTAGGACTTCCACTGCGACTTGCATATTGTGCAGCCCATGCGGTAGGACAATTCTTCCATTTCCAATGCATGCAATCTAAACTTCCCAACATCTCTGGAAAACCACGTTTTTCACCAATATGGAGTAACCTAGCAATATCATTATTGTTTGGCGCCCTCAAGTACTGAGCTGCAAATATCTCTACTATTGCTCGACAAAATTTTTTCATACTCTCAATTGCAGTGGACTCACCTATTTTAACATACTTATCTGTAGCATTTGCAACTAAGCCATATGCCAACATACGAAACACTGCTGTCACTCTTTGAATAGGTGATAATCCAAGCTTGCCGGCACGATCTACCCGTTGTTGGAAGTAGGGATCATGATCTTTGACTGCATCAACAATGCGATTGAACAAAGAACGAGACATTCAGTATCTTCTACGAAATATGCTCTCATTGTACAATGGATTATCTGCAAATTAATCATTGTACAATCTAGCATGAGCAGCTAATTCACGATTAATGACTATATGGCCTGGAACTGAACCACCATGAATTTCACCTTTAATATTTGATTTTCTTATGTAGTTTGTTATGTGTGTGGTTTTATTTTTAATGTGCCTTAATTTAATTTTGTAGTTTGTCGATTAGTATAAATTTCGTTGTGTGTAATGTATTCCAATTTTCAATTTATGGAATATGTTATTTATTTTAATGTTGTTATTATTATGTTAAATTTTTATGTTCATTTTATAAATTTTAGAATTTAAATAATGTTGTTTCTCTAATATCTACGATTATAATTTTACTACATATCAACAAAGAGATTGAAATCATAAAAGGATTAAAAATATATATTTAAATTATTAAGTAATAAGTATAAAAATAAAATAAAAATCACTAAATATATAAACCACAAAAATAAAATAAAAATCACTAAATACATAAACCACAAATTGAAAAGTAATTAAATACATAAATAAAAAAAGGATTGAATAGCAATTAAATTTTCAACAAGGGCCAACATATAAATATAAAAGGACTGAATAGTAATTATATTACTTCATAACAGTTTTGCGTATCTTGAATAGTGAAACGCAAATATCCAGTTCCAAGAGAGAGAAAGGGCTGAAAAACGCAAATTGCGTTTGGGTTTGCATTTCCATTGGAGCAATTCTTCTACTGTAAAATGGATTTTGCAGTTTCCTTGGAGATGGTCTAACACGTAGACATTATCCACATTCATTAAACCGAGGACGTGTGGAACTGAACAATAGTCCAAAAATATATAGAGTTAACTAGAGCATTAGTTTAATTGATTTTATTAATTTTTATTCGATTTTTTATGCAATTTCAATTTATTGTGCTTTGTTTAATTTTACACTTATTCATTAGGATTCATCCTACCAAATTAGAGTATATAATGTTTTTTTAGGAAATAATTAATTATTAATTCGAAAATGAAATTAAATTATATTGAAAATTAATAACATACCCTAATTGGGTAGGATGAACCTTAATTAATAAGTGTAAAATTAAACAAAGCACAATAAATTGAAATTGCATAACAAAATAGAAGAAAATTTAATAAATTTAATTATGCATGTAGTATCAAATGTTGCACAAAGTATAGCAGATGATTTCATCCGGACATACAACCAGGAACTCATTAATTCAAACCATTTAATTAAATTTAATTAACATCTATTTCAGGAATCTTGGTCTGTGAAATTCTACATTATATATATATATATATATATATATATATATATATTGTGAGGAGGGCATATATATATATATATATATATATATATATATATATATTCATTTATTGATATTTATTTCCATTAATATGTATCGAGTTAACTGTACAGTATATTAATTTGTAAGAAACAATAATGAATGAGTAATTATTTATTTCCAATAATCTTGTATCCCATTGACGAATAGAAAATTTGGCACAAACGCAGGCTGAAGAAACACTTAATTATATATACGCAAGGATGAAAATATCGCTATCGCAACATATATCGCAACTTCAATTTTATGGATATATCAACGGATATATCGATATCGCAGAAAATTGAAAAAAATGACGGAAATCATATTAAAATCTTGGAAATTTAGCATGAATTTTTAGGAACTATTATGACATATTATTATGCACATATTCCACTAATTTTTTTGATAGAATTGTATTTTGAAAGCAAATATATGAATAATACATTATATAAATACCGTCTGAGACAATACATTTGACAAAATAATACATAATACAACATAAAATGACTAAATAAACATTATAAAGTACAATTAATACCAAAATGAGGATCTATGAGGTTCAAACATAGTAGATGGAATGTCATCTTGTTCTAAACAATATTGGTACCAAATTATCACGTTCGAGTAATTATGGATATAATTATGCACATGCGCTTGATATGTTTCTTGATTTCTTCCAACAGCTTCACCATGAGTTGGATAATGTCCACTGACCCAATTATTTTGTTGATACACATTTTGAGTAGTCCAATCAATTTGTGAACTCTCATATGTGTAAGAAGCATACATATCACTATGATCAGTGTCACCCATATTCATAGAATCAAGATTTGGCAAATAATTTATATTCAATCTTAGATTTCAATTTCGTGTGATATATGGGGAGAAAAATTTTAGTGATTTGTCCATCATGTCCTCTAACTGAAAAAATGAAAAAATAAAGTCGGTGCACGTGCATCTCACTTTTCTTTCTAAGACATGCGTTGATTTCCTGGTCTTATTTCTCTTATATTTTTTTGCAAAATGAATGTCTTTATAAAACAAAGAATATTGCAACTCAAATAATTACATTGAAGACCTAAAAAAGATCACAAAAATATATAGTATTAAATAAAAATCAAAATATATTATAGAAATATTAAAAAAATCGCGATATATTGCGATATGTTGCGATATATTGCGATTTCTCGTCGATACTCGGGAAAAAAGATATTCCCCCCAATATCCGTATCGCAATGTCAATATCCGCGATATATCCGCGATATTTCGCGATATTTTCATCCTTGGATATACGTACAGTATATAGGATGGAGTAAATTAAATAAGTTGGTGGAAGTAAGTAGGTTCCGTTTATCACTGCTATTTTGCAACTGCTGTACGTAGTGCCAATTATCTGTGACGGATTCGCCGTCGTTAAACTTTCCAGGCATAAAAATAAAATAAAATTAAAACATTAATTAATCACGGATAAGTCCGTCGTTAAAAAAATATATATATAAAAAAAAGATTCGATTTCTTTTAACGATGGATGAAATCGGTCGTTACATTATTAATGACCGATTTAACGACGGCTATGTCGGTCGTTAATAATTCCCCACGACAGAAATGAGGACCAATTTAACGATGGATATGTCCGTCGTTCTCGTTAATAATCTAACGACGGACTACGGCGGTCATTAAACACCATGCCGACTGAAGATTTAACGATGGACGGTATCCGTCGTTAGTCTATCGTTAGATTATTCTAACGGCGGAAAATCCAAGATTAACGATGGATCTATTCATTGCTATACCGATATTTTTTTATAGTGTAATTAATTTCCCAGTTGGAGTGGCACATTTAGACGATTTCACCGAATAAATTAAATGTCGTTCTTGGTATATAAATCTCCAAATACATCTATCGAGAAAGAGGGATATACATAATTTTTTCAAATCAAAAGTAATTAAGTATATAGATATTCATTGAAAATGTGGCTGAAAACATTATTTTTTAAGTTGTTTAGTGACTAAAAATATAATTTTAATATGTGGAAATGACTGCTTCTATGTATTATCAATTATTAAAAACCTTAGTAGTCAATACTTTGTATTTATTGCAGTTCCATGCAAGAAATTAGTTAACATAATTAACCAGATGATATATATTAACTTATCAATTGATAATGCTAACATCACATAATTGCTTTCTATTCTATGCATATGCATCTATTTAAAAAAAATACAATAACACTTCATTATAAATCATGCTAAAGAATACAATGACACTATTAATATATCAATTAATGATGCTAACCATAATAACATAATGCTAACATGACCCAACTACGATGCTAACGAAATCTGATAATAATGTTAACAAATACATTCAATAAAAGAGATTGTAAAACGAAATAAATCATACATGTTGATAATAAATTCAACACAATCTAACAAATACAATGAGGATCGACGAGAGAATTTTAATAGATCTGGCAACTACGCCGACAATATCACATAGACTGGTCGTGACGAGTCACCAGTTGCAATTGTCGTCGAAAATCCTAGTATTAATTTTAATTAGAATTACCAAACTACAAATATAACCCCGCAGCTCTAAAATTAGTCTAATATTACAAAATTGCCACTGAAATTTTGAAACAATCTGAGCCACCCAAATGAATATAATCTATGATTGAGAATGGTTCCTTGTTCTTATTTGATCAATTTCCTATTAATGTATGTATATATGTTTATGCATAATATTCGAGATTCAGGAGGTTCTGATGTTGTGTCAAGATGCAAACGCATTATGGGACTTCATAGCGCAGAGGTTGCGGAAGGAATGGCTTGTCAAGAAGGCCTGAGTTTAGCTCGGGAGTTCAGGGGACGGAAGATTCTGTTAGAGACAGATTGCCAAGTCATCCAAAAATATTTACAGTCCAAGGAAGAGGATTGGTCTTATAGAGGTGCAATATATGCTCGTCGATATGACAAGAAGCATCCTTTTTGAGCAAATGATTTACAGTTGGGCTCGTCAAACTGCTAATAATTTAACTCATGCGTTGATTGTTTTACCTTTTAATAATCCCGTTTTTAGTTATCACACCGGTGTTTTACCGAGTGTTGTTTTATCTGACATTCCGTCTTTGGAGCGGGTTTCTCTTTAATTTTATAAACCCGCTTTTCCTCAAAAAAAAAAAAAAAAAGCAACTTTTCTTCCATGTCTAGTGCACCCAAATTAAACATTGGTCCGTCTCTAAAATGGAATTATGATTTATGAACCAATTAAGAGTCCAGTTAAAAATAAACTGAAGTTCCTCCGGCCACTTTATCATGTTGATGATAATTAAAGGCTAGTAAAATTATATGGTGATAGATTTTACTTATATATATCCCTGACCATCAGATGAATTATATATGATCGGCATTTAAAAAATATACATGCCATCAATCTAATTGTTGGAATAGAAGATATGAAACAAAGAATTGCATCCGCTCGACCATCTGTCGATCGAGAAAGGCTGCAGATACATAATAGTTTTTTCAATTCCCCCAAGGAAATTAAAGAATAAAGAAAATTGAAAGTGGTTTGGAAAATGTGTTTCTTTAGAAATACATACAAAAGGGGGTTCAAACACGTATCTGTGTTTCACTCCGTGTTTCATTATCAAAATTACGATTTTAATAATATTTATTATAAAATAAAAATTAATTCTAACATAAATAATCATAGTCAACATTTATCAACAAAAAAATGAATTAAAAAAATTATAAAATTTATTTTTAAATAAATCAACCATAATAATGAATTATTACTTGAAAGTTGAAAATTAAATATTAAAAAATAATTATAAATCTTGCTTGGGTGGGGTAAACCCCTTAAAAACAATCTTAAAATTAAAATAAATCACAAAAAAAATATAATTGAAGAAAAAAATTATATAAATTAAAATACTCATAATTTGAAAGTGTAACACTAAGTGTAATGCATTCAGGGATTAATGTAGCAAACAACGAAATTTATTACCTTGAATTTAATGAGAAATTAAACCACTAATCTCACCATTTTATTTTCACATGAGAGATTACTCATAGTTTCTACTGCAATGCATGTTTATGTATATGTATATGTATATGTATATGTATATCAATGCATGTCATGTGTATAGCTAGTATAATAATTAATTTTACATTGCAACACATAGCATGAAGCAAATTGATAAAATAAAACACGAGATTGAAACACGATTTACACAATTGTCCAAAAAGGGAGTGCAGAGCGATGCTGAAAATCCTCAGCCCTTGGATTGTTTTGTTCCAAACATCAACGGTTGTCATTGCATGCATCTTTCTACAAATTAAGGTGCAACCCTCACTTCTTTTCCACCATTAATGTTCCATTTTGTAAGCTCTCAAAAAACACAGATTTCCTTAATTCACATAAAATCATCCCTTTTCAACCCTCTTTTTTTTTGCCATGGAAGGTGAAAAAATTAATTCCTTCTATGCAACAATTCTTGAAAGCAGTTCCAATTTGTGGCTTCAACCATCAGCTTCATTAACATCATCAGTTGCTCAACATTGCAACATTAATATTTCTCCCTACCAAAATTTAGGCACCGTCAAAAATCAAAATCGAAATCCTCCAGCACCTCTCTCTCATCCAAATGGTTATGTTGAGAGCTCTGAAAACATCCAAGAAGTGAAAAAAAACCTCAGCTCGAATTCAGATGAGGATTCGGGTCGGGGCAGAAAGAAAGCCAAACCAAAAGTAACAGCATGGTACAAAGGTCCTTGGACCAGTCGTGAAGACAGGTATATATGTATAGAGTAATTAACTAATGTAGTAATAAATCTTTGTCCAATATTGAATTGTGTGTTTGTTTAATTATATATATATATATATATATATGTGTGTGTGTGTGTGTGTGTGTGTGGTTTGAGAAAGAAATAATTGAATATTTCATGCAGAAAACTGATCTTGTTGGTGGAACATTTTGGAATAAGAAAATGGTCTTCAGTTGCCATGTTCATGCCTGGAAGAATCGGGAAACAGTGTCGAGAGCGATGGCATAATAATCTGCGCCCTACCATCCAGGTTTTCGACCTTTCAATTAATTCATTCACTCTTTAAAAAAAAAACATATATAGCAATGATATATATTTTTTTATCCTAGCTATATTTTAATTTCAAAACTATAATTTTTGTTCGAGGCCAAGCAGAAAAAAAAAAACAATCTGTCTCTTTTCTTTAAGATTTTTGGTTGATTTTCGGCAGTCTAAAGAGTTTGAATATGCTAATTACCCCATTGTTTTTAATCATGGATCTTGAATTAATTGTATGATTAATTCAGATGAAGATTTCATGCTTAATTGTGTTCGTATGTTTATTAGTGTTTTCAAGCAAGAAAGTAATTAACTAACCATGGTGATGATGTTAATTTTTTCTGTCGGCCAATGCGAAGAATTCATTTTTGTCTACAAATTAAAACATTATATTTGTTTTTCAAAACAGTACGTAACCTCAACATTTTAGGGTTATCGTTTATTAATTTGATGTTGAGAGTGAATATTCATGTGATTACAAGAAACCTTTTTGCTAGCTCATAAAGCATCACAATTTGTTAGAATGGCACTGAATTTGATGTTTCCATGGGATAACTTGTTGGAATTTTGCAATGCAACCCCACCCGCCCCTCAACACCCATCGTGCCACGTCTACATTATTTTTTCTCCTTTTTAAATTAAAGTACGTAGCTAACGTGTCACGATCAGTGTGGTCTGCAGATAGTACTCATGGATATATGTACAAAGTGATGACAAATTAATCCGGAATTAATTTCAGAAAAATGTAGTATGGAGCGATGAAGAAGAAAGGATGATAATCAAAGGGCATATGCGATTCGGAAATAGATGGTCGGCGATAGCAAGATTGATTCCCGGCAGAAGTGAAAATGCAGTCAAAAATCATTGGAATTCTCTCAAAAGGAAACAGCTTTCCAAAAAACAAATCAACAGATCTGCCAGCCGAGGAGGCCTTTACCAATCCAATCTTTTGGAAAATTACATCAAGAAATTGTTCTTCAACGCCGCCGCCGCCGCCACTCCTCCACCGCCAAATCCAACCACCCTTTCTCCACCGCCATTCATGACTATCGCTCCACCTCTTTCTGTTGATGATTATGAAGTTGAGGGATTTGAGATTGCTAATGCCATGCAGAACATGTGCAGTACTCATGATGATAATGGCAATGCCGTGGCCGGCATGTACCTTCCTCCGCCCACCCCCGATGCTGAAAACGGCGTGTCGATGTCGTATCTCGCGGCGGAGACCGTCGTTGAGGAGATGAGCTTCATGAGAGCCATGTTTGGTAATAAACATTAATGGAGGACTACGGGAATTTTATTTCTCTCTCAATTATCTATTACTTATGTATGTGTGATTTAGGAATTAATTAATTATAGCTCTTAATTAGAGACTATATATAATAAACTAGCTGGTAGTTTAATTTGCGTGTGAACTTAATTTCAAGTTCGTTTCTGTAATGGAATATTCTGGTTTGCAATGTATATAGTAAATTAGTAATAATTAAAAAAAATGTGTTTTATTTAATTAATTCTTCCCCTGCAGGTGTTTAATTAATTGTTTTTGTTTTTTAGTTTTATTTAAATGGAGGAGATATATGTCATGTTTGTTGGCTCACTTCCTAGTTTTCTCCTGTTTATCTTCACCAGTCAAATGGACATTTATATTCTTTTCAAGCTTCTTCTTTGACCAAAATTTTGTATAGATATATGTTGGAAACCAAAAAAATAGAAGTTAACATTAGACAAAAATTTAGTCTGTTAGAAACCACAAGAAACAAGTTAATATATAGACTAAATTCACGGTTCAAATTAATTTCTTGTTTCAATCCTTCGTGTTTCACACCGTATTACTATCAAATTTATAATTTTAATAATATTTATTATAAAATAAAAATTAATTATAGCATAAATAATCAAGTTAATATTTTATTAACAAAAAAAAATTTAAAAATTATAAAATTTAATTTTTAAAATAATAAACCATAATAATGATTTTTGTTAATTGAAAATTAAATACTTAAAAATAATTATAAATCCTAATTGGGTGAGTGAACCCTAATAAACAATTGTAAAAATAAATTAAATCACAAAAAATAATTGAAAAAAAATAAGAAAAATTCGTAATTTGAAAGTACAACATGAAATATGTGCTAAACTCGCATGCATGCATTTATATGTTATGTACTCTTGTTTTCTTATATAGTCATGGGCCCAAATTAGTCCAAGCATACATAAATGATATGCACACACATAAAGTACATGAGTATACATGTATGTATTTAAGCCATGTACGTACTTCTTTTCTCAAATAACAATAATATTTATGAATTATGATGGTACTCACCCACGACACAAATGTCCTAATAATTAATTAAGGATTATAAGATGAGTAATTAGTTGTTTTGTTAGTATTGCCTTTAAAATTAATTAACTAATGTATCTCGTGGAGTTATTGTTATATAGTTGATGAATAAAGAACAAATTCGATCCTAGCCTAGATCAATTTTGCTTTTGACTATTGTAAACGAGTTGTGTTGTTATTGCTTTTAAAATTAACACGTATATATATTGATCATTGATGAGTAATAAAAAGAACAAAGTCTAGCCCACAATATATCGATTTTGCTTCGACTGTTATTATAAACGAGTAATAATTAGTTGTTTTGTAGTTATTGCTTTTAGAATTAACTAACATATTTAACTGTTATATAGTTGAGGAGTAAAGAACAAATCATCGTCTTACAACTAGCAAGCTAGTTTATAACTAGGGATGAAATTCTCTAGTCTACTTTTCATGTTTTACTATTGTGTTCCATTATAAAAGTTAATATTTTAAAAATATTTATTACAAAAATAAATTTTATTATAGTATTACAAATCATAATTAACATTTATTGTTAAAAGTTAATTTTTTTAAAAACTATATACCCTACTTTTGGAATAATCAACCATATTAATCAATATATTAACTAAAAAAAAGAAATGAATATTAAAAAAATAAATATGAACCCTAATTGGGTGGAATGAATATTAAATAAGTATTATAAAATTAAACTAAGTCATAACAAATTGAAATTGAACAAAAAAATTTATGAAAATCGAGTAAAAATTAAAATGGAACACCAAATGAAATAGAGAAAAGTGGGATAGAGGATTTCATTTGTATAATCAGTCATTCAATTTAATTAAAAAAATGTTATTAATGTGTTCTGTAAGTAGTAATTTTCATATAATTAGAAAAAAGAGTGCTTACAACCCGCAGTCTCACTCCCACACCTCAAAATTTCCATCTATGCTGTAGTCATTATTGAAGTCCAAATCTATGTTAAAAACAGTAAATAAATAAGTGGTTTAACAAACAATCTATATCTATATTATATCTAAAAGTAAGATAGTCACTATAAATAGTAATAATAGGTTTTCCCGTCTAAATACACTTTCTATAAATAAAAGTATAATATTTATTAATTAGTTAATATTTATATTATATAGTAATTCAATACTAGAATTTCAACATTATAAATTATTTTTTTTTATTTTGCCAAAATACTATTTTTTATCAAAAATTATTTTGTTCGTTCAATATGAAAAAATTATGTGACCTTTAAATTGTTGATTTATATATGAATTTTTTAAACACCTATTTTTTCTTTACGATGGATCATAAATTTATATTAATTATTATTCTTTTAAGTGTTATGAGTGAATGTTCTAATATATTAATTAAAAATATTTTAAAATTTTAAGGATTAAATATATTAAAATAATTACAGATCCACATCAAAATTTCAATTAAATATATTTAAATTTTCAAATTAAATGTATTAATCAAGATATACTCGAGAATTTTAAATTAAATCTACTTAAAATTTTGAATTAAATGTATTGATAGAACTTGGAAATTAATTGTTAAATATATTTATGTCATGAATTTTATATATAAATTAAATAGTTAAAGCTTATAGTTTTAGTTTTTCAAATAAAAATCATCACACATAAAAAAAACTTACAAATATTGTTATGAATGAACAAATTATAAATTGTGAGTCTTAACAATGATATTTCCACATTTGCTGATTTCTAGGTTGAGATCAAGTGTAATATTTAGATATTTTATATTATTATTTTAATATTAAATATTAAATATGTTTTAAATTTATAGATTTAAATTGAATTATATATATATATATATATATTAAATAGTTCAAATGAAATATTTTAAAAATATTGATTTAAATTTTATACTCTTTAATTGATTAAGGGTGTTTCTAAGTACACCACCATTTTTTCTTCATATACTACATTTATTTCATACGCCACACAATTTTTTCATATTTTCACATTTTTTCTTTACACACCACAATAAAGTCATTTCTATCATTTCACTATGAAAATAAATTAAAAAAAAAACAAAAGATATTACAAAAAAATATTCTCCACTCTCACTCTCTCTCCCCTCCGTACTACATACCTGCTGCCCTCCGTCGTCGTCACCTTGCCTGCTGCCTTCGCTTTTCTTCCCCAGTAATTAATTATTTTTTTCCAAAATAAAATAGAGAAGGAAGTAGTTGTCGTCAACCCTGTATTCCAACTCTGACAAAACCCCTTTACATATTTATAAAATATTCCGACAAATTATTCAATGTTACCAGATTTTAAAGTAATATCATCAACATCATGTTCCAAATGTCAACTCCTAAATCAGATAAATGTATTTCTCCAAACAATTATGCGACTAATCATATGATTGGAGAAGTTAACGAAATCAATTTTTTAGCCCCTAAAATATATGACATCGATACACACATTTGATTTAATAGGCAAATCTTACAAAGAAAATAAATGGAGAAAGATGAGAGAAATGAAGATTTGCATAAATAGAGGGAAATGAGAGAGCAATTGTGGGGGCAATATGGCGGGTGCAGGGGCGGGAAGGAGGTGATTTTTTATTTTTATTCTATTTCTTTTTAAGTAATTTTTAAAATTAAAAATGATATTTATGTAAATTAATAATTATTTATTTCTGAATTAAATTTAACAATGGTGTATAAAAAAAATTTAATGGCGTATTTAGAAATGCCCATTGATTAAATATATTTTAAAAAATCAAGATCTGAATATAAAATTTTAAATTAAATATATTTAAATTTTGAATGGTTGAAACTCGAAATGTATTAATTGATCTTATCATTTTAATGTTAGATAATTTTTTGATTTTCAAGTTATCATATTTAAGTTTTCAACTTTAAAGATGTTTTAAATAGTTAAAACTTATATATTTTAATTTTAAACCAAAATGTATCCCACATTAAATAACAAATAAATAATATTGTGTGCAAACAAACTATGAATTGTGCGGTCCAACAATGATGTCTGCAAATTGAGATCAAGTATAATCTTTGATATTTGGTTTTATCAATTTAATACGATACATTTTAAATGTTTAGAAATTAAATATTTTTGAATTAAAATTAAATTAAATATATTAAACAAATATAATAAGATATTTTAATATATTGATTTAAAATATTATTAATTTTTTAGTTAATTAAATATATTAAAAAATTCAACATCCACATCCAAACTATCTTAATGAGTTAAAATCTTTAAAGATAATGTATTTGATTTTTCAATAATTTTTTTTTCCCTATCATTCCTCATTCGTATGTGTGCGCGTGTGTGTAGATTTGTGAAGTTCAAAAGTTACATATCAATCATCGAAACTATGATGTTTTGTTTCTCCACAAGTGGGTTCATAAAGTTACATATAATGATATATAAAATTCCATTTAGATTGTCTTCGCCTGAGCATTTTTATTTTTTTATAATATATTATTACATATTCATATTTACATATTAAATTTTCACTCACCCTACATCTCACATCGGTTGTAGATTGAAATTTTTGGGATATGGGTTGTATAAAAGAGTGGGTAATCTTAAATTGAAACCTCAAATTAGTTCCGCAACTTTTTATAAATTTTCTACATCCCACATTGGTTGTAGATTGAAACATTGGGACGTAGGTTGTTGAAAAAAAAAGGTGGAAAATCTCAAATTTTTTATTTAATCATATTTTGAACAAAAATATTTAAAAAAAATTGAAAAAAATTATTCGTGCCTAATTTGTCGATTAATTGTTGTCGAGACCAACTGGGACAACATTGGGACGTAGGTTGTTGAAAAAAAAAGTTGGAAAATCTCAAATTTTTTATTTAATCATATTTTGAACAAAAATATTTAAAAAAAATTGAAAAAAATTATTCATGCCTAATTTACCGATTAATTGTTGTCGAGACCAACTGGGCAGTCAGGACCCTACCTTCTCGATTTTACAACTAACTTGGGTGTTTCTAATACGGCTAGAGTCGCCAATGCTGATTTTTCCAAATATGAAAAATACATAAGTAATTTAAAATTCAAACGATATAATTCATATATTTATATGCGAAATTCATGATTGAATATAATTTTATTATTATACATAAATATCTTTTTTTAATAACATCTCATGTGCATCGCACGGGTGTTATACTAGTTAAATTAATAATGAGTGCTTCCACCTCCACTGCACCTCAAAATTTACTTATAATAATAGTAAAATAATTTGCCAAACAGACCTCATAAATCATAATCCATTAGCAAGAAAATATTATTATTTTTCATTATCTCCATCTCCAAATAATTTTACCACCTCTGAATACCTCAAATTTCACAAACCCCAGGTTTCTTAGCGTAGGAATCTCATTGCTCTCCTAAAAATTCCAAAAATCTTCATGGAGAAATTGCTTTCCCATTTCACAAATGAGGAATCCATAGATCATATCGCAGATTCTCCATCTCCCATTGATTTTGTTCCTAATTCTCCAGTCATTCAATATTTTATTCAATTTTCTTTTTTCTGACATCGATCGGAGTAATTGAAGTTGGGATCATGGGTAGAAGTAAGTGTTTCATTCTATGTTATTCAGTTCTTCGTAGTATCTTTACGTTTCAACAAGAAAAAAATATGGAATCTTTACGCTATGTGATATTTTTTTTTTTAATTGGAAATTTGTTGCAGAATGCATAACGCTCGTGTGTTTTGTCCAATAGTTTGGCTTTCAATGTAGCATACGCGTTTGATGTAATTGAAGTTGGAATTTAGGTTTATTTTATGATCTGCATAGGTTGTTTGAGTTTGTTTATTGTTCTGGATATTCCCTTTCTACATTTAGGAGTTTGCATACGACCACATTTTGTTAGATTGTAATTTCTATGAAATTTTTGGAATTTTATTTTGGATATTTTTCTTTTTTTTTTTTTTTTTTTGCTTTTGGTGCATTTATGCATGTGGTTTCAATTGAACTTGGGATTGATTTTTATGTTAATCTTGAAGATTGTGTACTTTATTGAACGCACAATACATATTTATTCAATTTCATCGAATGCATGCCTATTGTTACCTACAAGAGACCATATTAAGTATTAACCATGCAATTACACTATATGTAAATCGCAGAGTAACATCTACTGGTGATTTTGAACTTTATGCATCGTGATTATGGAGCTTTAAGGTTTTATGCTGAACATATTGAATGTCTTTAATGTTGTATGCTGAACATATCAAAATAGTTGTCGCATTACATTATATTCCCCTTCTTAAGATCTAGTTAAGGTATTTTTTTAGTTTTCATGAGTCAAGTCACTTATTTTCAGTTGCCATGAGATAATCATGAAATATCAAAAGTTTTGATCTGCTGAAATTTCTCCATATTCGGTTTTCCAATTGAGTGTAGTAGCTATGTTATTTAGTCGTTGTGCATGAAAACACTAGGAAATTCTCAAAAAAAGAATGCTGCGATGCTGGATTCCGATGATCTAGCTAGTTTGAGCTTGTCATCACCTACTCAGCGCTTCAACAGTGTGGTGTTCTCTGGTGTGGAGGAAGTGCAGGTTGATAGAGAGTCTTTGCTTGATCGATACTTGGATTCTTTGTATGAGAAGAGGTAACTTACCCACCTAAACGTACTGAATGAAAATCTTGTTTAGCTTTATTTAAAGGAAAGACTAAAGATTCCGTTAATGCTATTGCTTTTTTTTTTTTCCCTTTCTGCAGGGGTTCTACTAGAGAAAACGCTTTGGCATCAACTATTGAAGCCTTTAACAATAGCATAGAGCATGAGTTCACTGAAAAGAAGTATGCACTGGCTCGGGTCGATAGATTTATTCTAAACATATATGCTTTGATTTCTTATAGAACAATATTAGTGAGATGGGGTGTGAAGGCCTTGGTTATGGATCTGTTTAAAATGAAAATAAATGCTCCCTTTTCTACATAATATTGGTAGTCAGATTATTTGATCTTAATATCTCATTACTCTTCCTTAAATTGTGATCTTGATTCTTTTCCATCTTATATGTTATATACTAGTCTCTTGTCTTACATAACATTTTCATTACTTCTAGAATAGCCATATCGGCAATCCAAGGGAGCATTCATATATTGACCAAAACACTAAATGATAAATTCAGCGACCAAGTTGATGATGTGTTTGAATTCATTATTTTGTTATTCATGTTTATTCCCTACTTCTTTCATTTGGTTTGTCTGTGTGTATGTTGGGAGAAAGGGGGTGGGGAGTGGTGAAATGTGTTTGAAGAAAGTTGTTCTCATTGGGCCGTATAAAATGAAACCTTATATCCAGTTTAAATATAAAAGTTCAAAGTATTGAGTTTATGAACTGTCTTCCAATATTTTTTTCCACAATTAATGCTTTTTAGCATTTGTTTCTCATAACTGTACTTCTTAGGTTCATGACTATTGTTTTCTCCATCTAGTTTTGCTACGTTGTTGCATCAGTGCTTGAACTCAATCAAAAAGGGTTCTCCAAAGGAGGTTGCCTTGGCATCTCACGTGATAGGTTTTTCTCAGCCCTTCATATGCTCAGCCTTTATTTTGGTGATTGATATTAATCTGACAGTCATTTGTTATGCAATCTTTATAGGGCTTTTAGCACTGACTGCTGGTCGTGGAGAGAAAGCACAAGAGATCTTGGAAGAATCGGTCTCTCCTATATCAGAAGCTCTTAAATCAACACTTGAAACATCTAATATATCATCAGTACGTGAAATTATACTGGTTGCCCTGCTGGCTTCATTTGTTTGCATTCATTTTATCCCCACAATTTTAGGCCTTTCTTCATTTTTCTGTTTTTCCCTGGAAATATAGTTGCTTGCATGTTTGGCCATTGTCACTTTTGTTGGTGGAGAAGAACCGGAGCATACAGAGAAATCAATGCAAATAATGTGGCAAGTAGCTCATCCGAAATTGGGTTCCAATGTATGCATCTTCATTTATCACCTGGATTATTATAATTTAGTAGCTTCTACATTTGCATAATAACCAGACCTGTTTACTTACAGTTACATAAGCAATAGTGTTTCATAGAGGCTGGTTATTTTTTATTTTATTTTTTTTTACGGACAATTCCGGTAGTATATTTGTATTACAGGTTACTGCTGCTAAACCTCCAATAGCAATGATAAATATGGTGATCTCTGCCTGGTCATTTCTTCTTACCACAATGGATGAAAGGGCACTCAACCCTAGAAGTTGGCAAGAGTTAGTATTTATTAACCATAATATATTTTATATGTTTATCTTTGAGGTAGATATTACTACTGGTTCTGTGTGATTGAGTGGGAATGTCTAGTGACAGTGCTGATGTTTTCTGGAAATATCTCAGTTCAGTGTCCTTCTTTTCCACTCTATTGGACAAGGATGACAGGTCAGTACGCATTGCTGCTGGTGAAGCACTTGCTGTAATTTTTGAGATTGGGAGCCTAGAGAAATTTTGTGGAGAGTCGAAGGTCTCTGGGCATACTCATATTGAAGGGAATGATTCTCGGAAAACAATGTACATAAATGGATTAAAGACTAAAGTCCTTAACCAAATGAAAGACCTTTCTGCTGAGGCAGGTGGTAGAGGGTCTGCCAAGAAAGATCTGAGTAACCAGAGGAACACATTTCGTGATATTGTGAATTTTCTTGAGGTATGTGAACATTGTTGTTGAATCACTCTACGTAATTCTCTTACTGAATTGATGAACTTTATTGATGTGATTATCAGAATGGTTACACCCCAGAAACCTCGACAAAGATTGGTAGAGAGTTATTAAATACAAGATCATGGTCTCAAATGATACAGGTCTGTATCTTTTTTCTTACAATGTTAACGTGTAAAACTTATCTTTCATTTCTGACACCTTAAATTTTTTCAATAGCTGAACTTCCTGAAGCATTTTCTTGGCGGAGGATTTGTGAAGCACATGCATGTGAGTAATCAAACTTCTAACATGTGGTTGTCATGTAATATGTACCTGATCGGCCATCATCATTTCCGTTTATCTTGTTATAACAGGAGAATCCATTTCTTCATGATGTCTTTGACTTCACTCCGGAGAAACAGCTTTTAGGGGCTGGTCAACGTATGTCTGCAGTTGAAAAGGTGTGTAGACCATCCTTCTGACGCTCTTTTGTTCATGCTTGTCGGTTGTAACCACTCAATCTTACCATTCACACTGTCCGGTTTCTATGCCAACAGATTTTATGATAAAAGTGTTAGTTGCTTCCGAGTATTCAAAATTAGAACCAGAGGAAAAATCAAAACATAAAATCTGTAAATTAAAATTTTGCATTGATCTCAAAGCATACCTGGGCCAAAAGGACAACTTTGGCGCCAATCATGCTATTTAAGTTTTAAGAGCCAAGCACTAAACTAGATTTCTATTAATTGTGGACCACTGCTGGCTCAACTTCTTTTATTGGCATTCATTCTAGAATTATTTCCTCTAACTTTGATCTGATGTTGTCTCTAAGCTCGTCTAAAGTCCATGTTATCGCTGGGTAGTGCCGGTTTTAAGTTGTGTTTGTTTTTTGTCCTAAAAATTTGGCAGAGGATGTACAGGTCACCTAACTCGGTTCTTAGCAAGGCGAGGACACTGTCACTGAACAAGAAGCGAATGATATCCCAGGTTCATTTTCTTCAGCCTTTTCCTTTATTTTTGGCCTCTTCCCGTGGCACCAAAGAGAAAAAGGAAAGAAAACCGACATTACACTGAGTGGAATATTATCTGCCGTAGCTGTCTCCATTGAACTGCTTTTAGATTCCTTGTTTAGCTCTAGGGGGGTAGAGAAGAATTCCTTCAGACCTTGCGTTATCATTTGGCACAGTATAATCCCAATTGCAACTTCTTTGAGCCCTAGCCCCTACAAGTTGGAATATATGTGCATTGTTCTTGAGTTTGTCGATTATCTGCAGGACACGCATGATGGCTACTACGCAGTTGGTCTTGTTGATGCTTGAAACGAGAAGCTCGGACATTTATGGTCCGAGTCATCACAGCGTACTACTTAAAAAAAAAGAAGAAAAAAATAAGAAGTTTAGGTTGTAATAGTATTTCTGTAAGCAAGCTATGCAGCTATGCGTGCTCGGTAATGCAATGAAAGAAGATTTGTATCTTCTGAGGTGTTAGGATTTGGTTATTAGATACGATAATGAAGCGATTCAAATCGCTTGGTTTCAACTCTGTATATTTGCATGTGTTCTGATAATAAAGTGATTCAATTGACGCAATTTGTCATCTGCTAAGGCTCAAGTGAGTAAGGTGAAATCCTATAGAAACACGTTATTTCTTCAATAATATTTTTATACTGAAGAAAATGCTTGAAAACAGGGGAAAAAAAGGAAGGGAGATTTAGGGGATCTCTCTCTCTTTTTGGTGATCAAAGATGAGGATTATTCCTAATTGTCACATGAGCAAATTTTGTGTTAGATTTTTATTAAAATTGTATTTTTACTTGACCTTTAATTGAGCTCTGAAGATCTGGTGAGATTTGCAGATCATATTATTAGCAAAAGTATTACAACATATAATCACATATATAAAATAAAAGAGTAGAAAAAGCACCAAGTAAAATTGAAGTATAGATAGCACTATAATTTTATGGAGATTCGAGGTTTTTTCAACTTTCCGTATAACAACTCTAGGTTGTACAACTTCATCAACCATGCTACAAATTATGCCTCTGCTTCTCTCAAAATCTACTAACCCAAAACAAATACCATCTAACAGGCCAAAAATGAGCTACTTATTCCTAGTCATGGAAGGAAGAGTAACATTTCACATCTTCACAATTCCGAATAATGTTCAAAACTAAAGCAAAGCATCATGACAATTCAGAATTTGTTTCTTTAGGAAGAATCAACCCAATCAAGCAAAGTGAGGGATTTGGAGGAATGGATAGAAACGAACATGTTTCAGGCGAGTATGGAAGAATAAACAGTAGTCTTGCCCACATATTCTTTGCTGCTGGTATTTTGATTACTCCTGCACAGTCTCTCTGCTGCAAGTATGATATGAAATCCTGAAGCTGCACGATAGAATTACAAGTTTCGATTTCTTCAGCAATGGCCAGAGCCAGACGCCACAATTTCTTGCATAGATACAATTGTAGATACACAAAACGAATGCATATTTGTATATGAAGGCATCAAGCAATACTTAGAGAATGAAGGACAAAAGGAATATATATATATATATATATATATATATATATATATATTTAAGATCCAACTTACACCATTGTGATCACCATGAGACGAAGGAAGCAGCCAACAAATTTCTTTCTGTAGCAAATAACAAACAAATTTATTAGATCATACAGTAATTTCAGTAAATTATATCCTACAATAATATCAGTAATGTCAAATATTGGTATCAACGCACGAACATGTCTCTGATTAATCAAACTCATTAGGATAAAATTTATACAAGTAGACACTGTGATGCAGACTTTCAAAATGCTTCAAGGTTTGAGTGACGCATTACCACTCACTTGGATGCAGAAGCTGCCTAAGTTTCTAATGCGGATAACGCTACAAGGTTTGTGTGTGGCAAAATAACTCAAACTCATTCCTAGCACAAATCCTAACAAAGAATAAACAATGAACCATGCTTCAATTTTTTAACAGAAAGAAAAAGCATGTAACACGAACTTAGGACAAGTTTTCTATTTCAATGCTCTATTTGGGCGGTCAGTATGTAGCAAGATTGAAACTTTAGGTGAAATGTTTTTCCACAAGCAACAAAAGAATTAAATTTGATGCTCAAAAGGCACATAACTAATAAGAGCATATGGAAATCAATGATAATTTAAAAGACAGCATTTGGAGAGGATATGTGCAAAACAGACACAGATATGCCACACACAGATACGCATAAAGGAAAATTTTCCAGTAACTCACCCTGTGAGGTGGGGTACTAGAAAAAGTTGATTTTACATGCCGGAGGTCAGTTCGCTTTGTCATATCTAACTTTGCAGGCCATCTGCACATTCATCAGAAAACAATTAAAGATAATACATGATTATGTCTGTTCTATGTGAACATTAATGAACAAAACTCAAATCCTTACTCTGCAGGCTCAGCAATGGAACTTGAATAGTTACAGATATCAGAGTCTGCTCTTTGTGCATGTATTGTACAGTAGTAAACACCACTTTTACTCAACATCCCTTGCCACGGATAGAGTGAGGACGTCCTAGAACTCTCCACATTGGCAGCTAAAGATGGTGGGGGTGGAGAATTAGGAGGAGGAGGAAATGCAGGAGGCTGGGAATGAGGTGGAGGTGGAGGTGGAGGTGGAGGTGTTGGAGGCAATGGAGGCTGCAACTCAGGGTGAGGAGGCAATGGAGGACGAAAATCAGACTGAGGAGGTAATGTGGGAGGCATATTAGGTGGTGGCGGCGGTAAAGATGATAACGGTGGAGGAACAACAGGCACAGAGAACATCTGATCAAATGGGGCTATAGAACATCTCTGGATCTGTGACAGTGGGGTTACAGAAGCAGGTAAAAATGGTGGGCCTTGCAGATTAGCATGAGCATTAGCAGGATGAATTGGCTTCAGATGCAGATGGTGGCCCAGCCCACGAGGATCCCATAAACCATTTGGAGGTGGATACATAGGTCTATTGAATGTAGATGATTGAGCAGGCTGTGGTGGTGGAATACATGGCCCTGAAGTTTGTGCAGATGCAATGCTTCCTCCAGAATGCATTCCACTTTCAGGTTTTCCATACATCCATGATTGTTCAGCTGCAGCAGTTCTTCCAACTTCCATAATTCCTCCACCAGTCCATGTGGACTGGAATGCATGCGCAGTTTGCACTGAAGGGCCACAATTTTCCTGACTCATTCTTGGCGATGTAAGCTCCAGAGAACTGACGTCGGGTCTCACTAAAGGAGCAGGCCCGTGGTGCATTGCAGGATTACTGATAAAACATATGCGCACAAGTCAGTTAGGATTGCAGATACAAGTTTACAGATGGCAATAATTTGCAAGCAATGCAGCATATTCTGAAAATGAATTCCTTACATCCAACATGAAAAGGATGGAAAAACGATGAAACTACTGAAGCATATAAGGAGAATAGAAACTTAGTGCAATGCCAAACCTGAATTCTATCTGGAAAAAAATCCCAGGACACTCTCGTAAGTTCTTGAATAAAGTATTTGCAGTATCTGTGCTACTGCACTCAACAAACCAATTAGAACCTGAGGGCATACTTGTTCTACTCAAGCGAGCAACAGATCCAGTGTTGTTAATCGCAAGGTTGCAAACAGATAAAAGCTCATCCTCAGTGATACATGCAGAGCTTTTATTTGGAAAATTAATCCAAAGTGTCTTTGTCAGTACTCTTTCTTGTTCTCGCATGACTGCTGCGGATGCATGATTCTCAAAAGGACCTTGAGAGTTACTGATATTATATTTAGCACGTAACTGTAGAAGCAAAGAAGGCAAAGCCGAGGTCCTGGTCAGGTAACTCTCAGGGGGCTTCTCAAGCATAGTATGAGCATGAGGTGATCCCATCATGCTATTAGCAGGGAAAGTGTTTCTTGTGTCAACATGAAGAGGAGGAGCAGGTTTTGCACCTTCAGGGTGCATCATTACATTGGGTGGACCTGTGTTGGAGGGAGGCAGATAATAATTACTATTTTCCTTGCGATGCCTTCGCAGATGAGCTATCGATATGGTGGCTTCTTCGGGTGAATCAAATTCCATCAACAAGGCACCTTCAGTGCTAAGATCAATAACCATGCGAGGGCCCTTGTGGAGTATTTTCTTAACTTCATGTACCATCTCATCCTTGGCCCATATGCTTGGAACACTTCCAACATAAACATGACAGCTCGAACCAACAGCAGTACCATTTATAGATCCTCTCGTTCCTAATCCTGCATCCAGAAACTTTATCCGAAGGCAGGCACCCCAAGGGGAACGCCCCCGCATAACTTCTCTAGCCTTTAAGGCATCCATTATGTTTCTGTACTCAATAGTGGCAAAGCCTTTAAATGGAAAATATCGCAATTGATCTATAATACCAAACTTCTCAAACTGAAACCTTATGATCATTTCAGACACGTCAGGACCTAATGACCCCAGCCAGAGTTGTTTTGAAGCTGGAAATATATCCATAGCAGCTGGGTCTCCATCGGAGTACCATATTGCATGGTTTGCTGAAGAATGAGGTGGGGGAACATTTTGCTTGGGAGACTCAAAAGCAGAATTTGCAGCTCCGGTGGAGGACCTTAAAGTAGGTGCAGGAACGTCCATATTCGGAATTGGACTCCTATCCATCTGGGCAGAATGGCTTCGATTACTGAATGAATTACTTCTTAAATCCCTTGGTGTTCTTGCTCTAGGTGAGAAAGATTGTCGGTTCAACAATTCCCTTGGCATAAACATTCTACCACTGGCCATATCACCAGGGTCCCCATAATTATAATCCATAGATTTCGATTCTCCATTGAAAGGATCAATTCCAGCATTGGCTGCTGTGCTTCCCCTTTTCGAATGGCTACCTGAATGTTTATCAGGAAAATCTCTCCCTGAAACTACAGGAGATCCTTGTTGATTACATGTTCTAGCAACCGAGCACTGATTCACAAATTCAGATGAACTGGTGCTACCCTCAACACTGGTTACTTGACTGTCTTCTGCTTTTACTTGCTGTACAAAAGATTCAAAAACTCCTTCTAGAATAGAGGTGATATGAGAAACAACTTCAGGGGAAGCAGAATCACAAAGCATTTTGTACCTTGAAAAAATCAAACTTCTGAGTGACAGATCTTTACTAAGAACCTGCCAAACAAAGACCACAAACACAAATGCAGCCACCAAAAAGAAAATTAACAATATTCTACAATAAAAAGCAGAAAGTGTTTCAGAGGCTGACGGCTGACATTAACAAAACTTTAGATAATTAGACCCGACGCAAAATGATAAAAGTTAAAACTGTAGAATAATATCATCAAGTGCAACAGATTCTATGGCTTAAAATTCTCCAGCTGTCAAGGAAACACAGAAAAAAATATTTACTAAAATACCATCCCCCATCCCGGTAAAATAACATAAAAACCATAATAAAATTTCAATAATGTTGCTAGATTTTAAGCTTCAGTTAGTGTTCCACCCTGACAACCCCCTGATCATGCACCAGAACACAAGTGAGGATGAAAGATCCTTAAGATCATTACTGATAGTACGATACTACTGGTAAAGCCATTATCAGAACTGGAGTTTCATGATGCAATGATAGTATTGTCTTCAAATCTTATCTGAACAGAATTAGCGAGTGCTAGAAGCCTAGAACAACATAGAAACAACAGCTAGTACATTATATAACAGAACTAAAGGAATTTTTTTCATTAATCTATGCAAGAACTATAACAAATTAAAGGTTAAGACAATTACCAGTGCCAATAAGCAGTTCTTTAATAATGCCGAAGAACAATATGGCAAAGAATTGCCCTTTGATGCCGGAGAGTCATTAACAGGATCCTTCTCTTGACATTTTATTCTGCTGGAACGTATGAATGATTTGTCACCATTCCGCTCATCCAGGTGACTAGCGCCAACATAATCCAATTCAGCTGCCAACTGACAAAGAAGATAGTTTCCTTTCTGAATTCCCCCCATTCCCGTGGACTCAAAGAGTTCAAAACACGCAATAAGTGAGTATTTGGGGAAACCAAAGAGAATTGACAGAAAACAGAGTCCACGAAGCTTAGATAATTTAAGTAACATGGGACTATGTTCCTCCAAAAATTCATGCTTGAAATCAGAAAGGGATTCTGTATCATCATAAATCTTCAAGACACTCCGGTCAACAATATCAAAGATACTCTTTCCCTCAAAAGAGGACACAAAAAATGTAAAAACATCTTGAAAAACAGCAGAACATATCCCTTGAAGAAATTCTGAATTTGGTTTGTCAGAAGCAACAGCTCGACATACATCAACCAAACCTAATATGCATGCCTTAGCAGTCTCAAAAGTTATACCATCAATATCTTCTCCACCACTAATTACGGTGATGCACTGGTTATGCATATTTATGAGAGCCTTTCCAGCAGCTTCAAGTGCAGTATGGAAAAAAGATGCATAACGTGGTATGTACTCTGCTACAAGACGTTGTACACTTGCACCTCCTGTATCAAAATAAAGTGATATAAGTATTGGATTTACAAAACAATGGCACTACTTTAACAATGAGGATATTAGAGTAGTTTGGATTATTCAAGTACTGATCTAGGAGCACAAAATATAACTTTTGGCTTGTAAAGAAGAGACATCTATATGGTGTCTTATGAGAGAAACAAAAATCATATACCATGAGCAAAGAAAAAGATAATTCTTCATAAGACATAAATGATTTCCATCAACGTCGAACAAAGGCACATCAGTAAACCCGTCCTCCCTACCAAAAATGGCTCTATATAAGTAGTAATTATTCATTTTGGTAGGAAACGGGGAGTGTTATGCTTGTTGTCTGGCAATCGGTTCAATCAAAGTGGCGAACAGTCACTATCATCTGAAAAACATTGAACATAATGTGGTTTTTATTCAATAGAATTTCTTTAGAGCTCTATTTGAGTTACCAGCTATCTGCATTGGGGTTGGCCAAAGAAGCATGCTAATCATCTAAGGACTACCAACAAGAGATTCGCCTAATTTATACTAAAAACTACGAGAAACACCCTAAGCACACAAGATTAATCAACTTGATTAACAGCCAAACCATGAAGAAGTAGATGCTAAAATGAGAAATGTCAAAAACCTAAAAAGTGACAAATATTGTTTCAACTGCGAGCTAGTAAGAAACCACATCTGCAGCTCAATTCTAATTGTCATCATACTCAAACAACATATCATCCTCTGGAGAAACTATTAATCATAAACCCTAAAAAAGATCGGATTTTGACCCTAAATTTTATGCTCTAGAGTTGAAATGAATAAGACAACATGTATGCATTGATTTAGCTCCTCTCACGTTAATACAACCTCAAAAACTGATCTGGAAAGCAAACTCAACATGGAAGCATAAAAATTGAAATCCCAACCTCCAGAGGCAGTGATCAGAGAGAAATAAGCTTCTTCCAATTCCGGCGTAAATTTTTTATCCTTCTGATCGATGCACAACTTTATTTTCTTATAGCACTCAAAAACATTGCGGATTTCTTCTCGGCTCCTCCGCCTCCGGACGATTTCTTCCGGAGACAAAGGCGGCGGTGTTGGTGGCCTTAGAGGATGTCGCGTTGGTTCTTGTGCTTGGATAGGTGGTGCTGGTGGTCGAGGCGGAGGTGATGGTAGTGGGTCGTACAATTTTCTCTTTTTCAGCGGCTGCTCCGCTGCGGCCATGGCGCACACGAAGAAGAAGAAGAAGAGGAGGGAGAGAGAGAGAGAGAGAGAGTCCTTTACCCCGCGATATTTAGTTTTTTTCTTTTAGTTGAAGGAGCTTGGGAGAATTTTAATAATATTTATTTCTTAATTTAATATTTATATATTCAATTTATTACTCACACACTTTATTTGTGGTATCGAGAAGATTCGAATCCGGTAGTTTTAATCTCCAGACAATTCCACCCCACCACGATGTGGTAAGACTTGAGACTTTGGAAGTTATGCAAAAAAAAAAAACTAATTTGCATTGAATCTTATACATAAGTCGAAATTCAATTTTATTTTTATTTTTTTGCATAAACTCGTTGTAGATTTGCGTCAAGCTGGAAGTCTGGAACGTCCAATTTCAAAATATTATAATTGATATTTGGGCTTATATGTTTAATTTACTTACAAAATACTATTAATTTTGTTTTATAACCATTGCATTATAAATACTCATTAGTTAAACTAATTTTGTCAGGAAAGTAGACCTACTAACTACATTTTTTGGTTTCATTTTATAGCGGTGCTTCAAGCTAAATTTTTCGATTGAATTTAGTTTATATTTTTTTGAGTTAATCGTGAAAAAATTTATAACATTTAAATAAATTTATAATTTTGACACAATTTTTAAAACGTTTTAATAATAATCTAATGTTCTGATTTATATTGAAATAGACCGACTTCATCTTGTGCTTGGAAAAAAAAAAACAAAGGCCAGATAGGTAAAAAAATTCAGAATTTGAAAATTGTTGGATTTTAGTCCATTATTTTAAAATTGTTAATTTAATCATATTTTTGTCAAATGAGTAAAATTGTCAAACAATTATTTTGGCCAAAACTTTGTGATAGGACTACTTAGATTACCCAAATCAATGACACTCATTCAACCCAATATTTAAATAAAATATTAATTTATCTCTTCCACATACACAATTTAAATTTTTTTTAAAATTTACACTCCATCAATGACATTTATTCAACTTGATCTTCAAATAAAATATTAATTATTCTTTTTTCCAATCTACATAAAATATATATCACTTTATTTTTTTTAATAACATATTATTAATAATAATACTATATTTAAAAAATCCTAATTAATTTATTAGATATATTTCTTGAATTCATAATTATAAAAAAAACACATACAATTATAAATTCATAATTTACTTGACAACAAAATGAAAATTAAATAAAACATACTAAATAAACTACAATGAGAACATGTGAAATTCTAAATTACGAGTACATGAAATGTAAATTACATATTCAATTAGTGCCGAATTTTTGCCATATGTACTCGATCAAGTCCCTTTGAAGAGCGCTATGAGTCTCTCTGTTGCGAAGTTGATCCCTATTAACCAAGTCAATAAACTTGTGATGCGTTCAGTAGAATAGTGGAAAGGTTCAACATCTGAAGTTAAAGATATATCCGTAAAAAATTATGTGAGATCATAATAGTTTTGGTATGTGTCTTGTTCATCCTCTACAATCATATTGTATATGATGATATAAGCCATCACAATTTCCCCCATTAAAACATTGTCCCAAACAAGACATGGGCATTGAATAAATGCAAAACGAGCTTGTAGAACTCCAAAGGCCCGCTCTAGATCTTTTCTAACAGTCTCTTGGTGTTGAGCGAACAACTTATGCTTTCGAATCATATGAGATATAATAGACTTGGCAAATGTAGCCCATGAAGGATATATGTCATCGGTGAGATAATATACATTATCATTTTGGCGATCATTGATGATATAACTAACCTGTGGTGATTGGCCTTCTAAAACATCACTAAAAACTGGAGATCAGTGGAGAGCATTAATATCATTGCACCCACCTAGTGTTCCAAAGTATGCATGTCATATCCATAAATCATATAATGCAACAACTTCCAAAATGATTGTTGGCTTTCTACTTCTTCCTGTAAATTGCCTAGCCCGGGCAGTGGGATAATTTTTTCATTCCCAATATATGCAATCAATACTACCAAGCATTCCAGGAAAATCACGTTGTTCCCCGACATAGAGTAGTCTTGCCAAATCTTGTTGATTAGGCCTTCTAAGATATGTATTACCAAAGCAGGAAATGACACCGCCTACGAAATGGATAACAACATCTCTTATAGCCGTTTTCACTCATTCGTAAGTATTCATCAACAACATCGGTTGATTTCCATAAGCCAACATCCTCATGGCTCTGGTACATTTTTGCAATGGTGAAAGACCTTTTTTACATGTGTAATCAGACTTCTGTTGAAATATTCATCATTGGTAGTAACGACATCCACTATCCGAAGAAAAAGTGATTTTTGCTTGCCAAATTGACGTCGAAAGAGCTCCGGAGAATACGTCGAATTAGAGACAAAATAGTCTTTCATCAAACACTCCTCACCAGTCGCTCCCTATCACAATACATTTTTCTAATTGTAGAAATTTGAGCTCCTACAACTAGATGAGGATTGGTTATGAGCATATTCTAGATGATATTATCATCTTCACGATGTTGTTGATAAACTCGTTTCCATTCATTAAGTTCGTTGGTATTGGAATCATCAGAACTTGAGTTAGATTTGATTGAAGCATTTTCATTTACATACATTTTTCTGAAAAGAATTGAAAATTGTGGTAAAAAAAGTAATATTAGGGATTTTTGTGTAAGTTTAATTTTGATATGTATGTCATGATATATTTATAGACAATGCAAATTAATAAAAAAGAGTTAAGTTGAATTAGAATCAAATGCGCTCGTGCTCGACAAGAGTAATACATCATAAAAATAATTTATCCAAAATCATGAGAATCCAATGCAAATAATGTGACAGATGTATGTGATTTTTTGCAGATAAATTGACAAGACCTATATCAGAATGTAAATACATTAGAAAAATAATTTATTCCAAAGCATAAGAATCCAATGCAAATAATGTGACAGATGCATGTAAGTTTTTGCAGATAAATTGACAAGACTTATATCAAAATAATGCAAATAATGAGACAGGTGCTTGTGATTTTTTTGCAGATAAATTGATAAGGCATACGAATCATGTTAGCTTTACATGCTAACTTTACTTTTGCATGTTAGACTTGGCTTTGTTTTTATATGATTGAGAGATATGTATGTGGGTTTGTAGGAAAAGAAATAAGAGTATTGGATATGTATAAAATACATTAATTATATGTGAGGAAAAAGACATTTCACAATTACAAATACATTAGTTATATGTGAGGAAAATACACCCCACAATTACAAACACACTAATTATATGTAAGGAAAAGAAATCTCACAATTACAAAGACGTCTTACAATTACAATTGCATTAATTTAATATTGCCCAAACACAAGGGCAGTTAGTCGGCGTTTCACCTCTTCGTCTTCTGGAGACAAGTGATCTTTTGCCAATAATATGTTCAACATTCTTTTTCCATCTTCAAGAACAACATTTGTAGCTTTTGGCTCTCCAATTTGAGTTTCTTAGTAATTAACTCATTTTCATTGTATCTGATGAGCCTCAATGCACGAAGTTCTGCAGCAAGTTAAAATCCAGATTGTGTTGCCTTACATTTTCCTTTCTTTTTTTGACTAATCTCTACTTGTTGGATGAGAAATAGTCGAACCTCCAGTACTTGGAGTTTCTGGATTTGAAAGAATATGGTACTTCCCATCTTCAAATATCCTTGATCTTTTGGTGCTGCCACCATTTTCTTCATCATCTCCCATTTCATCTTCAAGATGAAGTCGTGTTGCATCATTATGAAATGATGCAACCTATCTTGAATGTTTACTCATAACATCATTATAAACAACCAAGTCTTGAAATTTGCTGCCATTTTCTTCATAAATTGTATGAGTTTCCATCTCAATATCCTTCTGACTTATTCCACTTTTTTCCTCCGATTTTGCTTCTTCCAAAGCGTGTAACAACCCACTTGCCTGCATTTTTACTAAGTTATTTCATACGACCTTTCATTGATTCGATATTTCTTGGGCTGAGCTCGTTTGGATTTTCTGCTTGTGTTTCGTAATATAATTAATGCACAAGTGACCATATTGAGGGCTTTTTTTATTCTTTTCGCACACAGTATCTGTGCTAACGGAGATCCAAGCTGACATAAGGGCTACATCTTCTTTCACGCACCAACTTTACATTTTTTTGCTCATTTCTGATTTTGGTTTGGGTGTTGAACATTCCCAAACAAATTGTGAGATATATTCTGTGGTGGGAAGTTCTTCAGGGGATGGAATTTGAGTAAGGTTTGGTGAAAATTGAGAATTTTGATAATGTTGAGGACTTTGTTGATCTTCTGAATTTGAAAAATTTTGTGAGTGAAAATAAGTTCCAAAATTTGAAAAAAAAATTTGGAGTCATGATAATAATTTGAGTAATTTTAATCCATAGCTTAAATGAAGAATAAAGGTGAGATTGAAAATTTGGTAAAATAAGATATGTGAGAAAAAGAGAGTTTAGTTGTTTATAAAAACATACCAATACTGGGCTCTATTTATAGATAAAGAAAAAAATGTGAATTTTGATATATATATATATTTTAAATTTTTGATAATTATATAAAACTAGTGTGTTACCCGTGCAGTGCACGAAGAGTATACATTATAATTAATTTTAAAAACACTGTTATTAATTTGTACACAACATTATTGAGATATTTGTATGAACATCATCTTTATCATATTTTTAACAGCAAATTGCATCTTATGAAAATTGAAAATTAAAAAGCAAAGAAATTATTGGAGTTAATGATTCCTTTAAAGTAAAAATTTGGTGCAAGAGAACTCAAATGAATACCCATTAAGCTTAGGATAGACTATTTAGTTCGTCAAATACTTAGAAGCCATGTAACCTTTGCACAAATACCTTAATGATAAAAAAAAAAAGAAAAAAAAGAATATATAGTGCACACATAAATATAATGAAAGCATCAATGAGTAATGCCACAACAATGTGTTGAATCTCCAATAACATCTAAAAGAATGGGGGGGATAAGTTCCCGATGTCACATTCCGCCAGAAATCTCTACATCACTTATTTCTCTTTATAACATCCATCAAACTAAATAGAGAGATAAAATGATAATATATTAATTGTTTATTATTTAGTACGATTGATTCTATACAGAAAAAAAATTGAGTTTAGATATGCATATTTCTAAGAATGGTTGATAAATGCATTACAAAAGAAATTCGAAAAAATAGGAAAACATGTTGAATGAAACCAGACTGATCCAAAAACAATGTGCTGAAATGTGCAATGTTGATAACATATTCTGCAACATCAACGACAATAATTAACCATATTAAAAATAAGATAAGAAATAACTTACGTAACACCTAATCAACGCGTCTTCCATTAGAACATAACTAAATTCTACGTCTCATTAATGTTTCTAAGAATACAACAAACTCTTAAACATATTAAAGATTGTGTAGACTTACTTGGATGATTGTGCAGTAAAATGATGGACTACAATTCATAGAATCGATAGGATCTATTGCTAATATGTTACTATTATCTGAATATCTGAATTCCCAAATCATATTATTTAATTATTTATTTTAATAATAACACCAACAAAATAAATGACCATCATTGTAAATTTTAATTTAGACACTCTAAACACACTTTCATGCATGCCCATTATATGGGCTTCCACTTTCTCCTTACCTAACATGATAGACATACAAAATGCAGTAGTCTCATCTATTTCTCACTTGTGGTTTATACATGGACATAATAACACCTAGAACATCCATAAAGTGAATTTCAAAGTTCATTACAATTATGGAAATAATATAGAAACAAAAGAACTAATATAAACACAATCATACCAAACATATATAGCAACATCATTATTCATTAGTATTTTCCATTGATGCTTACTTCAGGAAAATTCTTAAATGGACTATTTAATACATATTGAACTAAAATACTACCTATCTTCATAATTTTGTGTACATTTGATGGGGTTGAAATTTCATGTTACACTATTTCATGTTTCACTCCGTATTTCATCATTAAATTTATGATTTTAATAATATTTATTATAAAATAAAAATTAATCATAACATAAATAGCCATAATCAACATTTATCAACAAAAAAAATGAATTAAAAAAAGGAAAATTTACACTTTGATACCTACATTTTAGACACTTTTTAAAAAATGACCCACTTTATTACTATTAGCAAAAAAGTACCCACTTTTTCAAAAAATTTACAAATCTGATCCCTGATCGAATTTCCAGCTAAAATATCCATGTGGCACTTCCGAATTCTTACGTGACTCCAATAAAAAATATTACCTGAATAGTTCATGTCAATTATGAACTAAAAATAAAATAAAATTATCGGGCATGCCACGTCCATATTTTAGGCTGGAAATTCGATTGGGGTCAGATTTGCAAATATTTTTGAAAAAGTGGGTATTATTCTGCTAATAGTAATAAAGTGGGTCATTTTTTAAAAAGTATCTAAAATGTAGGTATCAAAGTGTAAATTTCCCTTAAAAAATTATAAAACATAATTTTGAAAAAATCAACCATAATAATGAATTATTAATTGAAAATCGAAAATTAAATATTAAAAAATAATTATAAACCCTAATTGGGTGGGGTGAACCCTAAAAATAATCACAAAATTAAACTAAATCACATAAAAATAAAATTGAAGAAAAAAGTACAAGAAAAACTTGTAATTTGAAAATGTAACACTGGGTGCAACACAGATAGTGTAACAAGAAATTTCATGTGCATTTGATGGCAGATAAGAGAGAGGAGAATGTGCGATCAATCAGACTTTGAAGAATCCAGCGGTTATGGTTTTGGTTCATAAAGACACCAGTACTCTCTTCAATTCGGCCAGATTGATTGCATGCACCACCTCCAAAACTGTCACAATGTAAGCAAAAAATTCTCAAGGTGCATAGGTTTATCAGGGAATGCACCTAGCAAATGTTTACCAAGTAGATAGAATCTATTTGTCTACATTAAGTACAATTATATACAGATAGATGGGATTGGGGGATAATGACCTAATTATATCACTCAATATAGTCATTTTATCAAATAAATTGCCTTGCGGGGTAATCCCATCATAGAGAAATCATAAGGATTGAAGCCACGAACGCATTACTATAAATGAGATGAAAATGAATTTTTAGTTAGAAACTTTTACTTTGTGCTGGAGAATGAAACTTTCTACTCCAGTGCCGCATTCATGATTCTTTCTCGTGCCAGAAATTTCAATCATCATTAGTTTTCACTCACAATATAATCAAATTGAAAGTTTCTGACTCAATTTTCTGAATTCTAGTTCGACGGATGTGCGAGCCTCCATCAAATCCAATTAATTTGTACACTAAAATTTGAAAGAGAAAAAATATAACTAAAAGAAAGTTGCATGAAATGAAATAATTTTTTGACGAATCGTACATCCATGTATTGAAGATGCTTTCTGTGAGTTTCTCAAATCGGCTGAGGTGATGTTTTGGCGAGAGAGAATGGAGGCAATAGGAAAGAAGATAAACTCAAAATTTTGTAGAAAGTCTCTCTAAAAAACCAATTTCTCAAAGAGCACCAATTTTTATATTCATAACGTATAAAAGGGTGCCAGAAATGTCACCCTTTGGTAAACAAAATTTCAATAAAAATATTTTTTTAATAATCAACTTAATTGCGAATTATTTTTTTATAAAACTAACTTAATTGTGAAGAAGAAAGATCAAGATTCGATTTTTAGTGTCTACGGCTCATTCCCTAATTGATTGGAAACTATGAAATGGGGATCTTTATCATAACTGTTCGATCATTTCAGTAGTTGTGCTGCCGAGATTAAGTCAAAGTCCTAGTTAAATTCCCAATTGTTATTTTCCTTTTGTTGGGCTTTTGTTATTACTGTTAATGGACTTTTCCTTGTAGCCCACTTGTACTAGGGTTAAAACCCCTTTTCCTTCATGAAATGGAACAAGAATTAAATTATCAAACTTTCATCCTACTTTCTCTCTATCCTTCCCCCATTTCTACTGCGGCATAACATTTCATTTTATCCAAAGATCACATTTTTATCCAAAAATATTACAGAAAAATGCAAGAAAAAAAAGAAGATTTCTACTAGAAAAATTTATACAACATTAATTAAATTATTTTAATTTAATACACTCATAAATATTTGAATAAAAAGAGCATTATAAAATATAATGTCATAAAATCAGAACTCAAACCATTAGACCAAATAATATTTTTGAAAATTAAACAATGTCATAAATTATATAAGGTTCAGATTGATTTTGAATAAAAATGCATAAATTGTGTTCTAAAGGATTTGAACACTAGACCTAGCATAATGAAATTTAGAACATAGTCGCTGGACCAAACATAATTTTCAAAAATTAAGCTTATCATTAATTATAAAATGTTCAATATAATCTTATGTTAAAAAGAACAAAAAGGATAAAAATTACTTCAAACAGATTTGAACGATAGACCTTTAACATAATATCTAAACTCCTACCATTGGGACCAGCATAATTTTCAAATATTGTTTAATAGTTTCAATTACATAAATTTCAAAATTAACTAGGAATAAAACTATATAAAATGTATTCCATAAGTTTTGAACCTTAGACCTATCATAGTAAAATCTAGAATACAACCACCGGGCCAATTGCCATTTTCAAAAAATATAGCATATTTTTATTTAAATATAGAGCAGAATTATATTGGAATAAAAATGCATAAATTGCATGTTCAAAAGGAATTTTGAACCTTTGACCTAAGTTTATTAAAACTAAATTTCCACCATTACACCCCATAACAAATTTCAAAATTAAGAGCTTGAATTTAGTTAAATAAAGTCATAAATTGAACCTTAGACCTCATAACATAAAAGCAAGAATTTATCCATTTAGTCCCTTGGGGATGACCTAGTGGTGGAGTGGTGTTATCTTGAGGCCAAAGGTCTCAAGTTCGATCCACTACCAACACCACTAGGTGTGGGCCTGTCACACCTCTCCTGCCAAGTGTCGAGTACCTCCTCTGTGTAGGTTTGCAGGCTATTACATAGGGGCGTGGTTTACCCAGTGCGCACCACGGTAGCGACTGCAGGTTATCCTTGACATCCAAATTTTTTTTTTATCCATTTAGGCTATAATTGAATTTTAAAATATATCTCAAGATTCATAATTAATGTGTCATAAACATATGCCTCAATTAAAATTAAATTGCTACTAACAAAGATTGATCCATAAACCTTGCAATTTAATTGTAAAGATTTATTCATTATAATAAGATCAATTTTCGATAAACATTTCCAAACTTTTTAATTATATTGATCTATATTGTAAATAAAATTAAGTAAAAATATAAAGGAAAAAAAACTCACGCACGCACACACCCATCACACGCACACACTAAACACACACATTGTAACAACTCGGTCCCAAGAATTAGGACGAGGATGTTATGTGGAAAAATAGAAGAGAAAAGGTAGTTTAATCAGAAATCCAGTTGAGTGTTTCTAGAATCGAACTAAGTTAGCGCCTCAAAAATTTAGGCAACATAACCTTATAACTGAAAGAAAATCTACGTTTTTCAACGTATCAAAGGAGTCAAATGGTTCAACCAAGTCAAAGGAACGCTTTTTCATAGGCCAATCAAGACTTTAACAGAATCCAATAATCAATAAATAGGAATCTGACTATCTAAATAAACAAGACCTCTTCATAGGTCATATCAGCTAAGACCCATTAATAGGCCAGAGGCAAATAAATCATATTGTCCCATTCATAGGACGGAAGTAAGAAAACAACTTAAGATTTGCTATAGGTCAACTAAAAGTAAGCAGAATCAACATGCTTGAAAAATAAAGCCTCTTCATAGGCGGAAGACAAATTAACAACATGCATATCAAAAGATGGGAATTTTCCTTGGATTAGTTAAGCATATGAACCATGCTAACTAGAAAGTCAACAATTGTTCACAATCAGTGTAGCGAAATCTTATGAAAACTCAAAGCAACAAAATACCAAAATTCATCAGAGTAGCAAGAAACATACTGGGAATAATATTATTGTTTCATAACCTCAGTAGCCAACCCAGTCCACAACCACTATCCACCTCTTCATCTCAACCTGAAAAATATTTGAAAAAGAGAGCGTGAGTACTAATGCACTCAGTGGGGTTTTATGAGAAAGATATGCAAAACTTTAGAAATATCAAATATTAACTGGCAGCATATGAGAAGCAAATCGCAAAAACCCTTCCCATATCTGCAAAACCTTTTACTTCCTCTGGACCCATCCTAGCTCAAACCTGATGTCTACTGCACCCTGAGGCATGTCTTAGGATAAGAGAGGGGTTACCTCAAATATCCCACTGAGTATGCGAGGGGGTTATCCAACAGTGACTCTATGGTGATCAAAAGATCACAACCTGGTAACCCGAAGGTTACAATCAATAGATATGAGTATGCAAGGGGATTACCCAACAGTGACTCTCCTTAACTCATCAATAATTCACCTTTAGTGACTCGAAGGTCACAACATGATAATGTAATATCACTGTTCTTTGAGCTCAATATCCTGCTTAACAATAATTGAATCTCAGCATTCAATTCTCAACATTCAATCCTCAATGTTTAATCCTGATAGCATAGATCATAACCTAGAATGAATCATCTAGGTCGCATTTTTCAATCAATACTATAGTCTTAATGCCTATGAGGGATACTATAATCAACCTACAAGGTATCATTCATCTAAATAACATTCCTTATCAATAATATCAATACCAAAATTTACTTATGATCATGATCATCTATACTTCATATAATCAACTATATGTTATCACATCATATCAAATCATATCATCCAATATCAACTCAAGAGCTCAAACAACAATTAACATAATCATGTCACATAATAACTTCCTTCTTTTGTACAGAGACTAATCAGGCAGAGCATAAAACATTTTATTAGATATTTCACTTTGCCCTATCATGCTTCTAGAGCTCACTAGCTCAAACCATAAATTAGGTTTCGAATCACCCACCTCAATGACGAGCATGTGATGGCACGATAGCCTCGAAAATAACTTCATTAATTCTAGCAGGCTCTGCAGGTCCTACAAGGATCGATCTTCGACTCAGAACAACTACTATATTTTCGGGATTTAATCTACGATAAATGGAGCTATTATTTAATTTTAATCTCTTCAAAAATAGATTGCGCGACTCTAGAGACCTCGAATAATTTCGACATAGAAGGACATAAATTCCAAAACATTATTCTTAATTTAATGGCATTAACTAAATTGACATATGCCTCTTTCCAAAACTTGTCATTTTATTCAGCGGACCTCGATTGCACTTTTTACTTGCCCGAAAATTATGAAAATAATACGGGACACTCTTATACATACTGAGACTTTGAGAATTTTTCGATAACCCATGCTTCCAGCACAAAAATAATTGCTTTAATTAAATAATCAAAATTACGCAAAACTCACCACGAGATCATGAAATTTGGCAGGCTTATAGAAAATAATTTTTGGAACAACTTTCCAGAAGAAACTTTTTCGATTTGACGATTCAAAATAGGCAAAAATGGGCAAAAACTGAAACTGATCATGGCCTATGTACTATTCATATTTTCCGGCAATTTGGCCATTTTCGGCCACCGGACGAAGATGGACTCAACATACGAAATGAAACACTAATTAAAATACACAACATATTAAAATTTTAACTCGAAAGGGTAAGAAATGGACCGAAAAGAGACGTCCGAAGAAGCGGCACGACGGTGGCTCTCCGGCTGCCTTCCGACGTTCGGTAGCTGCTCTCGCAGCACCCTCCCAAACAAAACTTAACGTGGGCCAGCATGCGCGATTTACTCAGCACAGGCCCGGGTTTCTCGTCCGTCAACACGAACGAGAGAGAAAGAGAGAAGAGAAGAGAGGAGAGGATTGGGCAAATGAAATGAATGGGGGAGGCCTCCTATTTATAGGAAAAATCTTGGCTTTCCCCATAAGCCAATGCAGTAGAAAAATACTGCTTAAGTACTTTCGGACTCGATTAAAAATTACTTTATTCGATGTCGAGGTCCAAACGGCTTCAGACACGAAATTCGAAAATATCGGGAGACTCGTTGGCTCGAGTACTATTGAACTAACCTAACTCGGGATGACGAAGAAGTTGTCTGAAGAAAAATGAAGAAAGATTCTCTTTTCAAAAATAGATTTACTATTCTTTTCGGACGACAAATAACACTCCCGAGCGTTCGTTTGAAATCTGTGAACGCTAACGGATTTCTTAGGTCGATTCCTATAAAATAGGCTTGATGAGACAATCCTCGGATCATCGAGTAGGATTTCACAAATTTTCGAAAATCACGCCATTACGAAAAAATATTATTCACATTCTTACTTTATACATTTTTCATCGTCGGGATCTCAAATGACCTCGGATTAAAATTGTGAAAGTACCAATACGCTCATTGGGTCATTACCTTTCAAACAAGACTAAAATTGACTATATTCGAATTGAGATCGAATAATTTTTATAGACAATTTTTGAATAAAAGACACCTAACGTCGCGACTTACATCTGAAACATCTTTATTTTAGCTCCAATTATTTTCTTTAGTTTTCTAAATAAATTTAGAAAACTCCTAAGATATTCTGAAATTTATGGGGTGTTACACACACACACACACACACATATCAACATCCATTTAGATTCATTCTTTATCAACCCAATCAACTCGCAAAATGTTTAAGAACACCAAGAACACTAAAAATCAAGATTAAAATTATATTTAAAAATATGTAATCAAAATAGCCCGTAAATCCACTATGAAGTACATAAATTCGAAAATAAGATGCAAAAGCATAGAAAGAAATTAGATTTCTCAAGGCTAGGATTTAACCCTTTCTTAGATCCAAAAATAGGAAGCCTAAATCTCTAAATCTCTTAAAAATAATCATAGAAAATGAAAGAGGGAAGAAAGGAGAATCTAAAAATGGTATTGCATGTTAAAAATTCCACCGAAAAAAATTTCTAATGGTGGAGGCGGCGGCGGCGACCGACGGCGATGGTGGCCGGCGGCGGAGACAGTGATGGCGAGAAGAGGGGTCGAGAGAGGGGGGGAGGGGGATGTTTCCCTTTGAAAGAAGTGTAAAATGGTATAAATGAGGCTCAAAGTGGTATTGAGGGTATTTATACTCCTTCCTAAATAAACCCTAATTATAATTTAAATTAGAGAAAAAATCATATCTTGGTCAATTAAATTCCTATATTAGTGAGACCAAGTTCTATGAATTCGTATCGACAAGTACTATCATCTAATATATTCATTCGTCTCATTTTGATAATAATTAGACCATAAATAATTAAAATCATAATTGGGTTAGAAAGCCCATCATTTGGGCCTTTTTATTAAAAATGGATATAACTCATCATTTGGGCTCTTGAAAATGAATTGGGCCTTTATGATTGGCTTTGGGGTATTGCAGTTTTACTTCGGATGTATGAACTGCATGTACGAGTAAGGGTTATATATGTTTAACTGCTCATTTTATTGATAATTGGAAACTTTGTAGCAATATACTTAATTTTGTCCATATGCCCCCCCCACATTCGGGAGTTGAATTGGCTGCAAAGTTGTATGGGTTTTTGAATGAACGGGGAATTGACCAAAAAAAATTTCTCATTGACATTGGATAATATAACTAGTAATGATAACATGCAAGATATTTTGAAAGCCCAACTTACTTTGCATGATAGCTTGTTGTGTGATGGTGAATTTGTTCACATTCGTTGTTCGACTCATATAATGTTGGGGAAGTTTGGTAAATATTGGAGTGAATACAACTTAGTACTTGTATTTGGGACCGTTTTTGATCCAGGGAATAAACTTTCAATGTTCGATTATTTTTACAATACGGTCAAGCCGAATAAGACTATAGTTGAAGAGAAGTTAGCATATGTGAAGACAAATTTGTATATGCTTTTTGAGCATTATGATGTTGGGAATATGTCAAGTTCTAGCACAAAAGCTAAGTCATTTGGAAAATGTGGGGCGATAGATTCTTTAAGGTAAGTATTAAATTAGATAGTTTTTTTTTTCAATTTTGGATTTATATACATTTATTTTATAGTGTTCATTAATTAATGTTTTAAATTTGAATACAGGAAGTTACAACTTATGAGATTCGAACCATTATAAATGCTGGAATAGAATGGAAATTTAACTCTGATTTGGATGTTTTGGACTTTTGGAAGAATAATCAACATCGTTTCCCATCCCTTACATTAATGGCTTTTGATTTATTGGCTATTCATATTACTACTGTTACATCAGAGTCGTCATTTTCAATTGGTGCACGTGTTCTAACCAAGTATAGAAGTAGCACCCTTCCAACAAAAAATCAAACTCTTGTTTGCACTCGCAACTGGTTACATGAGTTTTTTTTGTGGTAAGTTGGTATAATAATGTTGTTTACTATATTAAAAATAATTGCTATAAGATGAATTAAATTTTATAATTTGCAAGTATTTGAGGTGATTTGCTTTCTAATATCAATTAGTATGTCGACCCGTGCAATGCACGGAGAGTTTATTTAAGTACATAAAAAATAATTAAATAATTCATGTAGTTTATTTTTAGAGAAAATGTGCTAATAAACTATTAATGTTTCTACCCAGGCGCAATCCCAAGTCCCAATAATAAAAAAGAAGAATAAACAAAAAGGATTTTGAAGTTTGCCAGGACAGGTGGGTTTAAATGCACAATTTTTCATTCAATTTGGGTTTAATTATTCCAAAAATAAAGCTTAGGGGAATTTGTCTGTTAGTGTAAATTAAGAGTGTATATTTACACATTTCCTGATCATTTTTATTATTCGCGAACTGTGTCTCCTCCAATTACTTAGTACTATATTACTAATTGAAATAACAATTATTGTCTAAACCAAATAATTATTGTCAATTACAAACTACAATTAAAATATTTTACGCTGCCAAAAAATAAAATAAAAAAATTAAACAACCACCACCAATCTCATCTCATCCTGTCCATTTCAAAAGGAAATATAATAAAAAAATTGTTCCTCTGGATTGGATTAGTACGTAACTAAATTTCATAAAATTATGTAAGTAAAACTTCGAAAATAAGTTAATGTAAACAATAAATAGGCAAGATTATAATTAGATTTGCAGATTAGCCATTAATATTAATTTGAAATATAAAAAAAATGAAAAAAAATCTCACAACTATACAAAGACAACCCAAATACACTAATTGTGCCAACGAAGATTATATATTAAAACAATAAAAATTATGATTTTATGTAAAATATGATAATATTTTAACCCATTATTATATAATCTCGAATAAAGAAAATTTCATAAGAGGTTTAAAACTGCACTTAGCTTATTGAAAACATATTATCAAGATTTTACAATCTAGAATTCTTCACTTACAAAAAATGTATTAAGAAATTGATTGTTAAAAATTTAATAAAAAACTTGGCATATGAAGACGGGCTTGACTTGATTTATGGAGTTTGTGATCTAGTAATTTATATTATTCTCATCCTGAAACACTTGGAAGCAACGAAATCTTGTATGCCTTCATAACTCAATTAGAAAAAAGTAAGATACAAATTTTTCTTATGCAACAGGACAATTTAAAAAAAAAAACCAAAAGACAGAAGCTCAAGACAAATTCAAATATTGAACTTTTCCTCATTTTATAGCCTAAATCATGTTTAATTTTTAAAAAATAAGCAGAAGTGTGAATGTAGATAAATTTTGGAATCACAAAAATCAGGAGTAACAAAAGCAATCGTGTAGAAGAAATCTCGCCACAAACTACAACAACTCAGTTCAATGAAGCCATCATATTAGTTGTTATATAAAATAAGTTATCCTGTCCAAGATTAGAAGACCTTACGAAAATAAGGAATTAAAATACTTTTAAGTAAGGTACATTTGTTACCGGTTTCAGAAACGAAGATGGATCACTCAAAATTAGCCACTCAATCCTGCAAGATAGAATTAGGAAAATCATATATGCCATGTGTAAACCAATCAGGGAAGCTGATATAATCCGATAACTATAAAGCAAATAATTTTCCAAGGTAAAGGTTAGAGCCTATATACCAATCAATAGCAGTAGGATTGAGAATGATTACACCATAAGGAAGAGCATAGCTAAAGTACGTTATTGCAAATTAAAATGAAGAATACCTTCATGAATTAAAGAAAAGGGCTACCAAATGAGCAAACAGAAAAATCGTAAGCTCAAAATATCCATCTCATACAATAAAAATGAGAAACATTGATCAATCTTAAAATTTAAAATAAACTCACGAGCCTCAAAATTGAGCAATATTTTTCGAAAAATAGAACAAAATGGATCATATTTTTATGTAAAAGTTCACATGGCTCAATTGTTCTGTCAATTTGCCGTCAAACACCTCATCTGCTCTTTATTCTTTTGCACCCTCCTCCAATTCCTCCATTCATGCTTCTTCATCTCACCCTCATGTCTTTCTAATTCCGATAGCCACGGCAAGCCAATATCTAGCCTCTCCTCTGCTCCGAAAGTCATGAAGGCGAGACATATTTTCCCTCGATCTTCGGGGGATGAGAGAATCTCGTATTTCACAATGTCTAGGTGTACGGAAGCTTAATGTGTCTATCAATTCACACACATATCCTTTTTCAGTTCTAGACTGGGTTCGATGACTGTGTGGATTCTTGATTGCAAGTGTGACGGAGAAGCCCAGTGTAGAAGACTTTGGGGCTGTTGTTGTTGAGCATAAACAAGTTAAATGTGGTTTTAGCAGATGATGAATTGATAGAGTTGGCTCAAATTGGACATGAATTGGATTTGGTTATGGAGCTTGAATCCCTAGTTGCCGGCGATGGCTCTGTGCCTTTGTTTAACAACTTTGTCGATGATGGATTAGATAAGTTTATGATGTTTGGGCTTGATGATGGTGGTGATCAAGCAGGTGCGCTGCCGGGTTTTGACTTGGAAGCCTGCGGTGGAGCTCTTGCCTCGATGATAAACTATCCAATGTGATGAACAGAACACAAGAATTGATTACTGTGAATAGTAAGTTTTCAACTCTTACTGCTCTGCTCCCTACAACCTCATCTACATGTATGTCTACCGAGGCGGTCTCAACACTTCCATTGTCATGGGTCTCTCATCCGAGTCCCACCGTCGCAGATGAAAAGCGAGGGCAACTGCAACTGATCTTTTATGACTTTTGGTGCAGAGGAGATCAGACCATTGTCAGAATTAGAAAGAGATGAGAGGGAGATGATGAAGCGGAAATGGAGGAATTGGTGGGTGGTGAGGGTGCAGAAGAAGAGAAGAACAGAGAGGAGTTTGATGACCAAGTTGATGGAAGTTTCATATGTTAGGTTGAGGGGGTAAGGAGGGTCTTCTTTGAGCTAATTTTGAGAGTTTGAGGGTCCATTTGAACCAAAAATTAAAACGGGGTCCTACTTAAACCTTAACATATAGTTTAGGGTCCTGGTTGGACCTTTTCTCTAATTTTTATATTTGGTTGGTGAATGGTGATTGGTGAATTATTAAACATTTTCGACTATTTTAGTTTGTAAATTTAATTTTGTTGAATAGTTCTTTTTTTATTTTGTTGTCTATATTCTATATTGCATAATTTGCATTACTATTACTGGTTTACTGCTCATAATTCATAAATAATAATGTTACAAAAAACTATTCATAATTTGCATCTACTAAACACAGCAAAAAAAAAACCTCGAAAGCCGGTGGGTCAGTCCGCCAACCCGCGGGTATAGGCGGGGGCGGTAGGGCCCTGTTTTTTCCCGCCCCGCTCTGTCAGCCGTTTTGACAGGCCTAAGTATGTATGGCTAACATTTTTTTTTTTAAAGAATTTATTAAATCCAAAAACCTTGCAAATGTTTGGCCTATTATGCATATTAAAAATAGATAAACTGTTATAAACAACACTAAACTTTTTAAATGGGAGAATATATTGTCCCATTGGGTATGACCTAGTGGTGGAGTGGTGTTATCTTGAAGTCAGAGGTCTCAAGTTTGACCCACCACCAACACCACTAGGTGTGAGCCTGTCACACCTGGCTTGCCACGTGTGGTTTACCTCCCCTGTGTAGGTTTGCAGGCTATTACACAAAGACGGAGTTTACCTAGCGGCTGCAGGTTACCCTCGACATCCAAAAATAAAAAACCCCTGTATAGATTTGCAGACTATTACACAAGGGCGGAGTTTACCCAGTGCGTACTACGGTAACGATTGCGGAGTTTTTGAAGATTTAAACCTTCAAAGTTTAAAAAGAACAAATAATAGAACTTGGAAAATGAGAACATTTAGTTGGAGTGGCAAATATATAAAAAAAAAACAGAAGAAAAGGAAAAAGGTTGAAATGGCAAAGTAGAGAAATAAAAAATAAGATTGAAGTATCAAAATACTAAAATAAACAGTGACAATTTTATCGAAAAATGCCTATCAAAATGGCCCAGCAGGCCGAGTTTAAAAACATGGGCCATGTAGAAACTTCATCCACATGTAGGGCTAAATTTTATTTAAAAAGCTCAAATATTAAGTCCATGTAGAAACTTCATCCTACACGTATTAAAAGTCGGTGCCAACCGACCGGCTACCATGCCGAGATTTCACAATTTAATTTTTAAAACAACAATTCTCCCGTGCATCACCGAGGCCCGTTACAGGCTCATACATCAATCAGATAGGTCGGATTAAAGCGTAAAAGAAAAAAAATTCATTAAAATCATTATCAACTATAAAATTAAAAAGTATCACTCAAAATTTAAAATTAGATTTTTATTTTATTTTCAATTAACGTTTATATTTATTTCAAAAAAAAATTAATTATCGAGTGCAATGAATGAGCCCAACTGTTAGCGTTGGGTAAGTACATTGTGTGATTCGCTGAGTTTTAAAATATTAAATTCATACACTTTAATTTTAGGGTTCATTAATTTCATTTTATGATATATATATTTATATTTATTTCAAACAAATTAAATCAATTTTCACTTTAATTTTAGGGTTTATTAATTTTATTTTAGAATATATAATTTTTGGGGAAAAAATTAACAGAAAATTACAAAAAAAAAATATCGAAAGAATAATAAAAAATCATTTAAAAAAAAAATAATCGGGTGTATGCACCCCACGAGCTGCACGTGGGCGCACGCGAGCGCACATGTGCCCGATATGGGCTTTTTTTACCGTTATTGAGACATATAATACTCCTTAAGCATATATTAATTATTTTGGTCTTTATTTTTTTCGTCTCGTGCTAAATCCTCTAGTCCACTTTTCATGTCCACTATTGTGTCCTACTATGAAATTTAATATTTTAAAAATGTTTATTACAAAAATAAATTTTATATAGTATTACAAATCATAATAATCATTTATTGCTAAAAATTATTTTTAAAAAAAATTATATACCCTACTTTTGGAATAATCAACCATATTAATCAATTATATTAATTAAAAAAATAAGAAATAAATATTATAAAATAAATATAACCCTAATTGGTTGGAATGAACCCTAAATAATAATTATAAAATTAAACTAAGTCATAACAAATTGAAATTGAAGAAAAAAATTGATGAAAATTGAATAAAAATTAAAATGAGACACCAAATGAGATAGAAAAAAGTGGGATAAAGGATTTCATTTGACACAGTACCTGGTCGGTTGGCATCGACTTTTCCATGTATATTACTTAGGAAACTTCTGAACACAATTCCAATTTTACATTTTATAGCCCTAAAAATTAATTTAAATGCAATATAATTTTATTAGACATATTTGCCCTTGTCGACCACCACATAAAATTATAAAGACCACCACATAAAATAAAGCCCTCGTTATAAAACTGCAAAGCCTCCATCGTATTTCCTAAAAGAATTATGTTTGTGAAATTATTGGGCCAATGACTGGCCAAGTGCAAATTAAATATTTCTGGCCATATATAGCAAAATTGTCGAAACATGCGATTAAATGTGAGATTGTGTTTCATAGAACAATACCACAAAGAGCAGTAGAAATTTTCTTCGTCAAGCAAATAAATATGAATGCTTTAATTAAGCAGGAAATAGACATGGATCAAATGTGGAGTGAATTACTACAAGAATGCCACTCATATCATTTTTTTTGTATCAAAGTTTTCTCATTTGTGAAGTCGAGAAAGTATGCATGAGTGAGTAACATCATTCTCATTCAGTTCGAAGTTCAATTAGAAATCAACGAGGCAACACATTTTGGGAAAAATATAAATAATTTAGGCTTCAATTTTATGAATAAGTTAATCACATTAACACTCACAATATTCCCAACTAAACGCATCTCTGAGTGCTACTAGGAAATATGGTGGAGGCTTTGCAATAAAGATGACTCCGATGGATAGCCCTCAATGGTGGGCACAAATATCTAATACATACATTTAAAATCATTTTGGGTAGGGATAACAATTTTTGACACAACACAAATGAAAATAACAGGTTAATGTTTGACCTTAGTATTGTTATCGTATCGACATGATAATGATCCGAAGTTATCGTGTTATATTTCATGTCAACCTGCGAAATACGATAAAAATTATTAGGTTGATAACCGATAACATGTCAACTCGATAATAATTTGTTAACATGCTAACACAATAAGAATATGATAACCTGTTACACTAAAAAAATGTACATTTATTATTCTAATTTTTCTTTGTTTATATATTATTTATTGAATTATATTTATCATTATATTTTTTTTAATTATCACGTGTCATGTTGTTACCATGCATGTCATTATCGTGTCATGTCAACACAATAAGATATCGTGTTTTGTTGTGTTGTAGGCCGACCTGCCATTTCAACTTCGTACACACACACACACACACACACACATATATATATATATATATCACAAATTCTCCAGTATAGAAGATGTACATCAGACAAGTGATACTTGTTGAATTTTGAGTATACTTTTAATGTTATGATTTTACTAATTTTAATGATTTTTTTCTTTATATTTTTTTATAGCCGATACGTTTTATGATACAAGTGATACTTTTTGACTTTTGATTGATACTTTTTTAGTGTTACCATTGATAGAGATTTTGGCAGATTTTTTGGTCAACACGTTGACCCTCAGATATGCACCTAATGCACATAAGACCCCGCGCCCTATATATATATATATATATATATATATATAGATATATATTAATTTTTCTTTCAATTTGTCCTCCCCCAAAAAAAAATGTGGCCCTGGGCAGTAGCCCACCTGGCTTACCCCCAAGACTGACCCCGTGTGCTAGTGTTCGTGTTCGTGTCGCACATATTCTTATCGTGTCGTGTCGACATTATATATAACAGAATTGCCAGTCCTAATTTTGGGGATTATAAAAAGAAAAATGAGGGTTTTGAATAGAACTATAATTTTTGAAAAAATGTTTTATTATTTTATTATAGATTGTAAATATGAAATTGAATGCAATGAATTTTTGAAAAATGTTTATTGGATATATTATTGAAGTTTATGATTCTTATGTTCTAAATTTCCATTTTCCATAGTAGCAATTAAACCAAATTTATCCAAATTAAATATTTGAATGATAGATAAAGATTTAAAAGTAATATACCCTAGGACGACATTGAACAATTAAAAAAATAGTTGACATAGCACAAAGTCAAATGTATAAATTAACCCAAGTTATATACTCGAAAAGATATCTGAATCCAACTAATAAAAATAATTAGAGATCAAAAAATTATGTGAATTTATTTTAAATTTATTTTGAAGTATTGACCCAGTTCTTATGTGCAAACTTCTTCTAACTCAATTATATATCTTCTTAGGCTCCTCCCAAACTTATTTGCATCTCAAAAACGCATTTGACAATATATAAAAAACCTTTCACATTAAGCAAAAATGAGGCATTAATTGTCTGAAATGTGAAAAATAATGCTCGAATGTCAATTAATGTATGCTAGCTACTCTTAACTATTATCATCCAAATAAACCTCAAAATAAATGAAAAATATGCATGTTTAACAAGTATTCTATCGTATCTGTCTATTTAACATAGTTTCAATAAATAACATAATATAATAATACTACAGGAGACTCTTGACAATAAACGTATAAGAAGACAAGACTTGTAAAATAATTTTAGATGAGGAAAATATATTTTTTTAATGAAATAAATGGCAGACGAATTATCTTTCAATATTTGCTTATATATATTATTATTTATTTTCAAACCTTTGAACAAGCCACACTCAATGTCGACAACGTACAGGCTATAAATTAATATTAATTTTAACATTCATTATTATTTTTCCCTCACAGTTCTGACTGCAATTATGTCGGCAAACAAAAATTATCCCAATTTGAGTGAAAGGTTCAAATTATCAATTTCAACTCTTGCATAATTCTATTAAATGAGTTATGTTTCTTGTAAGATTTCAATTGTTGCTGTGTCTTTTTTTTTTGGTAATGATGTAGATGGTTTAAATTTTAACTTATAAAAAATAATCTAATTTGACTCGTATGCGATATGGTCGCAAATAGGTCAAATCGATCAATTTCTCGGTGAGATGATCAAGTTCTAAAATTTATATTTGAACTTATTTAATTATACATTATGTAGGGATATGATTAGATGACATTTAATTAAAATACTTGGTTTGCCCATTTTTTTCTTGTCGAGCTCAAGTTAAAATTGAGATTAAATTTTATCCAACATACGGATACATGTATTCAAACTTATTTAAAATGTTTATCAAAGAAAGTTCAAACGAATTTCCACTCGATCGATTATCGATGCATCGTACTTCCAAATTTCTTCAATAACTATGTCTATCATATATAGCATTGCAGATCGTCGACTTGCAGTGAATAGTATTACCAATGAAAATTTTAGTGTGCGTATCCATTTTGTGAAGAACATTTCACTAATTTTTAGTTTTGATAGTCGTCCCTTTATATTTCGACACACCATTTCCTAGCATGGATTAATATATATTCTACAATCAAATAAGATCGTTTGATATGAACTTTGATCAAGTACAATATTCACATACAATTCATCAAAATTGTAATTAATTAATGCGCAATTGATATTATATATATGTAATGCAATTCCAATATTGTTTAAGACATTTTCGTTAAAATAATATATGCATATAGCTTGTATTACTATTAATGATTAAATGATTTTATTTCTATATGTTTATGAGGTCAAATATTTATATAATATATACACACACATCCACATATTTATACAGTATGTATGTAATGATGCATGCATCCTGATGTAGAAATAGAGGTATGACCATAAAATTATCACAGCTTTGACTAATCACTCTTCATAATGATTTTAAAAGGTATTTTAATCTATAGTATGTTTTACTAATGCGTAAAGTCAAAATTAATAAAGTACTTTATGAAAGTCAAACTGAAACTTAAATGAATATAATATCATGTTTTGGATCTCTAATTAATTAATAAGTTCTGTAAATTAATTAACCAGTAAATAATTAATTAAAAGAAAATTTAATTTATTTAATTGAGTACAATATAGCAATATGTCTGAACTTCGAGATACATACAATAGTCAATTTAATTTGTCATAATACACTGATTAATAATTTTAAATTCTATTATGTTAATTAAGATGAACGTCTAGTTGAGAATGTTTTTCATTTAGTTACAATATTATATATAAAAGTGATAAAACATCTAAAAACAAAACTAGCTATATATCTCCTAAAAATGAGCACATTATCAATCTCTATATGTTCTCTTCTCTAATCCCACTGCAAAATAAATACATTGTGCAGAAACAACCTATATAGGTACGTTGAACCAAATAGAAAAGTTTATGGGACAAGATAAAAATTATCTTTTTTTTAAGCGATCAATTATATATATATATATATATAGGTAGGTTGTCTTATATTGTATCAACACAGTTTTTCTAAAAATACTCTTGGAATAGGTCAATTTTAGTGCACAATTTTAATTCTATATATAATAATTTAGACATGGAAATAGACCCCATTCAACTATTAGTATTGCACTATTGCAAGTAATATAATTAGGCGTCATATAATTTTGCAAGCATTAATTAACTCACAATTATATTTATATATATGATCGTCAAAGCTAAGTGAAATTTCTTAGCTAGCTAGCCCGGGAATATCTACGATCAAATAATACTAAAATGTTTCTTTTAGATAGCACCACAAATTATTTCTACAAGTAAACAATGTTGGGACTATATATATATGTAATGATTATTGGACGGGTCAAAATTCTAATTTAAACACAATATTCAAACTCTAATAAAAGTACATATAAATGTCGTTGAATTCTGGATATGAGTTTGACTTCAAAACTCATCTTACGAATTTTGTCACATAATTAAAACGGCCTGGCAACAATTTTTTGTGAATGATTAATATTATCTATTGCTTGAGGGGATAAAATATAAAATTATAAGATAATAGTATGAAATAGAGGATCAAACGGTGAAATAGCATAGAAATATCAAATAATACACAACGCTTATATAAAAGCGTGTTGCATGCTGTTTCAGTTTGTTACTTTGCTCCCTGTTGCTAAACCGAGTAAATTTTTTAAATAAGAATTAATAAATTAGTATTTGACCAATCATTATAACTAATGCACATGAGTATGCTTCCTTTTCTTTTATCGCATTATTTTGATTTGCAGTTAGATATTTCTCAATGACCTTTGAGTGTTTGATAAACATGGATTTTGCATGCATTTGAGTAGTTGTATGGCTCATATTCGTAGAGTAATGCATGCATTTATTGAGTTTTTATGCTAGTTTTGAGTTTCCGTGTGCTTTTTGATGTTTTTGTGGTTCTTGTGCAAGTTTGAGCTGAATTTGACATTTATCCAAGATCTAATTCAAGGAGGAAGGTTGCTAGAAAGATAGAGGATCAAGAGAGGGTCGCAACGCAACTTGAATCGGGTCAATCGGACGAGAAACGAAAGAGAACGGAGCAAAACGGCGGAGCGTGTCGGAGGATGCGCGCTGGCACGGACCGTGCTGTCCAACGGCACGGCCCGTGCCATTAAACATGCGATTTTCGGAGCCTCGGTAGCAACGGCACGGTCCGTGCAGTCACATGGCACGGTCCGTGCCGCCTTGTTCCGAAAATTGGGCTCTGTTTCCTTCCTTGTTGGGCTCTGTTTTTCCCCAACTATATAAGGCTCTGCCTTGCACATTTTTGACAGACTTGATTCATTATTTTAGAGTTCCAAACTTATTTTTACTTTCGAGGTTTGCTGTGAACATTCAACATTCAAGAATTCAAGTTTTAATCAACGAATCGTCATTCCGGTTTTTCTAATCTATTGCATATTTATATTATGTTTATGATTATTCTTAGTTCTATTATTTCTATGGTTTTAATTATGCATGAGTAGTCTTTTATTAATTCTAGGGTTTGCAAAGCATGATTGAAGCTATGTATTTAATTTAATCTTGTTATTTTTCCCTTCCGATTATTGTGTTCAATTGTTCAAGAGCTTTTAATTTCATGCTTAATTACTGATCACAATTGATGCATGCTAGCTAGTAAATTTGAGTCCTGACGGAGATAATTAATTAGTGGGATTAATTGAATAATTTGATACACGTTCTAAGGAATTTGTAGGGGAATTTAAATCTGTGGTTCTATCGAGAGTTAGTAAATCAACCTAGAGACGAAAGTAATAGTTTGTTTGTTAATCTGCTTCTACCTTGAGACCTGGCGAAGATAGGTAGATATATTTATGATTCCTCACCTTTAATCGGATTAAAATTGGGAAAGATTATGATTAAATTGAATCATAGTGGATACATGTGTGCTGCATTCCCTAGGATTAGTATTTCATTAATTGTTTGAGTTTGATTATTTGCTTAGTTTATTTACTTGTGTTTATTTGGTTCTAGTTCTGTTCTTTTATTTTATTTAAATTCATGCCTAGTTTTAGTAAACTCATATATTGGTAGCCTGGATAATAGAGAGTTGTTAGCTTAGTACTCAGTATTATCAAATATTCAGTCCCTGTGGATACGATACTCGATTCGCTTGCTATATTGCATTGTCCTGTGTTAGTTGCAGTTTAGTGCATAATAAATAGTGCATCAACTTTTTGGCGCCGTTGCCGGGGACTGAATTTGATTTTTACACTGATATTATTACTGACAACAATTTATTACTTCAGGTAGTGTATGAAAAGAAGGTCTACACAGCCACACGTAGACCCGGTTCCTAATTCCCCTGATCGAGCTCATAGACAGAGGAATAAGGAGCGCAGATTAAAAGAGAAAGAGATGGCAGCCAACAACGAGACTGAGATGGAAGCATTGACTAGACGTCTGCAAGAGATGGAGTAGAGACTTGTTCAACAGACGGAGCCCGAACCGGAAACAGCACCTCTAAATCAGCTATATTGGGCTCCAACTGACAGATACTTAGGCACTGGATGGGGTGGCGGCATCGCCGCGAATAATTTCGAGCTCCGTCCTGCTCTGATTAACATGGTCGCTACCCAACAGTTTGGCAAACGGCCTACGGAGAATCCAAATGCTCATCTGGATGCATTTTTGGATATCTGCGACACCATCAAGATGAACGGTGTCAGTGACAACATCATTCGCATGAGGATGTTCATATTTTCTCTGAAGGATTGAGCCAAGGAATGGTTCAAAAGCTTGGACAAGGCGTCCATTACTACATGGGACCAAATGTGCCAGGCATTCCTTGCCAAGTACTTTCCTCCATCAAAGGCGCAGAAGATCATTGCGGACATCACTCATTTCACTCAGATGGGGGATGAGTCCATTTATGAGGCCTGGGAGAGATACAGAGATTTATTGCGGTCTTGTCCACAGCATGGATTCAGCACAGATCAACAAGTCACACACTTCTACAGTGGCTTGACGATCAATACAAAGAGATTGGTGGATGCCTCAGCTGGAGGATGTTTGGTAAATCGCACTGCAGCTGAAGCACTGCGGATTATTGAAGAGATGGCGACTACCAGTTATCAGTGGCCGATGGAGAGACGAGAAACAAGGCCAGCAGCTGCAGTGGCCGATGTTGACGTGGATGAGCTGAGGGCTGAAGTTGACCTACTAAAGAAGCAAGTGCTCGAGAAGCGGCGAGCATAAATGGAAGTGAATGCCATTTAGCAGCAAGGTTCAGAGCTCTCTACGGTGGAAAATGTGAACTTTGTCAATCAGAGGAACTTCAATAGCGGCACTTACAATAAAGGACCGCAGGGATTCCAGAACAACAATCCGGCATATCATCCAAGCAATAGGAATCACCCGAACTTTTCCTATGCAAATCCCAACAATGCCTTGCAACCTCCAGGTCTTATTGCTCCTACTGCAGCCCCCGCTGAGCCAAAGAAGCCATCACTGGAAGACATGGTGGCACAGTTGATTTCTAATCAAAACATATTCATCGGGGCCACCGGCACAAAGATTACGCAAATTGAAGGGACCGTGAGTGCCTTATCGAAGCAAGTGAATACGCTGGAAGTCCAAGTGAGCCAACTAGCAAACCAAGTGGCAACTCAACACAAGTCGGGACAGTTTCCAAGCCACACTGAGGTTAACCCGAATGCGCACTACAATGCCATTCAGGTGGTGTCTGGCGCCGCGCATCCTTCTGCACCGAAGTTGGCACCAACTGCAGCTCCAAAGGTGGCGCCACCTGTGTCCCTTTCTCCTTCTCCAAATTCTGCTGTTGATCATCTGTTCGACATCTTCAGGAAGGTACACATCAATATCCCTCTTCTTGATACTTTACGAGGTTTACCTGGTGGAGTTAAAATCTTGAAAGAGGCCGTCATGAGAAAGAAGATGGTGGAGGCTGTCGAGATGGTTTATCTGGTGGAAGAGTGCAGTGATTGGCTGCAAAAGAAGCTACCGTTGAATATGGCAGATCCGGGTAGTTTCACTATTCCTGTGAAGATTGGGAGATCTTATTTTGAGAAAGTGTTATGCGATTCTGGAGCTAGCATAAATTTGATGCCTTTCACTGTCTACAAGAGGCTGAAATTGGGAGCGTTGAAGGAGATTGAGATGGAAATCCAGCTTGCGGATAGATCCTTTGCCAAGCCACGAGGAATCATCGAAGACGTGCTTGTCAAAGTGGCGAACTTGATGTTTCCTGCAGATTTTGTGGTGATGGACATGCCTGAAGACCCCAAGATGCCTCTAATCTTGGGGAGACCATTTCTTGCTACTTGTGAGGCGGAGTTGGACATGAAGAGAGGCACGATGACTTTGGGGATTGATAGAGAATGAGTTATTGTTCGAAATCCTCCACCAAAGGATATCCCGCAGTGTGATGATGTGAGTTTGGCCCACAACTTCATGGACGATGTGAATGACAAGTCGGAAGAGAAGCTAATGATGAAGACGTCTCCAACGCGTGTTCCGAAAGCTCCAAAAGCACAGCTATTTGAGATGTGCATGGTTGTACAAGACGATGGAGGATTTTCTGCAGCTCTAGCTCCAAAGAAGATGAGAGTTAAATTTCGGGTCTTCCGAAAGAAGAATGTGAAAGGAGCTATGCTCGTTGCAGTGGCACCAGAGAAGCCAACAGCGGCAGTGGATAGCAGTCCTCGAAAGGGGCGACAGTTCTGTTGGTTGGACTGCTGTTTTAGACCTCTTTGACTGCTGAGGTATCGTCTAGCTAAAGACGTTAAATAAAGCACTGGATGGGAGGTAACCCATCATTTTATCTGCTTTGTTTTCTTTCTTTGCTTTTGTTTTGTGTCTTGTTTTAGTGTGCTAACTTGTAGAAATGCGTTTGGAGCCCAAAAGCTATTCTGAGATCATCCATGCCGGGTTTCGAGGTCCTTTTCTCCATGTTGGTGTATGGTGAGTTCGTTCCAAACAAATCTTTATTTAGTTCCCTCCAAACTTATTCTCTTTGCAGTTGAATAAGTTTAGGGGAGAGGGATGGATTCGATATGTTTGGTACGTGTTTTGTTTCTTAGTGTTTTTTGCTTTTGTTTTTGTGGTTGAAAGCCATGTTTTTGGTGAACTCGTGAAATGCTAATGATGAAAAGGAGCGTTGTTTTGAAAAATATTGCATGAATTTGATGGATCTTGACTTGTTTGAATTGATGTGCTCAAAATTGAAGTAAATGAAGCATGAATAGTCCTGTGAGCTTTTTGAGCCTTAACTGTATATCAATGCACAGTTTCATTTCCTTCATGAGTGTTTGTCATGCATGCTTTGGTGTGTCTAGAACTTGCCATGGTTTCTATTCGAATAATCTCAATTATGTGTAGAATTTAGAAGTGATTTGAGGCCATCTTTTCATAGCCACATTAATTCCTAAACACTAACCGAAAAATTGACCTTTGCTAGCTAATTTGAGCCATAATTGCATTTTGTTCATGAACTTGGATGATAGGGGGTTCGGAAGGTGAATAAGGGTATCTTGTTGTGGAAAATAGTGTTTTTGTGGGGAGAGAGTGGAGATGTTGATATTGGGGTGAAAAATATTCTCATAGGCTCGTGAAAGAAAAAGAAAAAAATATTGAAAAAAAAAGAGAAAAAAAAACATAAGAAAAAAATTGTGTGGAAAAAAAAAGGCCAAATATTAAAAGGTAGCATTTGAGAATGTTTGCTATTTGTTGGCTTGGTTTTATTTTTGTTGTTGAGATGAGCATAAGAGAATGATGTTTTGAAGTGTAAGGGAGTTGGAAAGAGTTAGAAGATGGATTGTATATCCATACTTGGATTTGGAGTTGAAAAAGGTTGTGAGTGTGTTGAATTTTCGAGTCACTTAGCCAAAATTTCCTAACCTTAACCAATGCCCCGACATTACATCCTAAATTAAAGACCTCATTGATATTTATTCTTCTATGATTGAGCAAGAGTGCTTTAGACGATTGGCAAGCCTATGGATAACACTTTTGTATTGCATTTGATTCGATGAGCGTTATTTGATACACTTGTGAGATGAGCGATACACATATCGGTGAGGTTCATGCTTTGTTTATGGATATTAATTGTGCTGAGATTTGGATGAGTTGATGGATGTTGAATTTATGCAATTAAAATTATTTTGAGCATGTTCGTGAAGCATTTATGATCGAGTTTACTTGTTCTCCTCCATGTTTATAATTTCTTAATGTTCTTCTCATTGTTCGAGGACGAACAATGGTTTAAGTTTGGGGGAATGATAAACATGGATTTTTCATGCATTTGAGTAGTTTTATGGCTCATATTCGTAGAGTAATGCATGCATTTGTTGAGTTTTTATGCTAGTTTTGAGTTTCCGTGTGCTTTTTGATGTTTTTGTGGTTCTTGTGCAAGTTTGAGCTGAATTTTAGATTTATCCAAGATCCAATTCAAGGAGGAAGGTTGCTAGAAAGATAGAGGATCAAGAGAGGGTCGCAACGCAACTTGAATCGGGTCAATCGGACGAAAAACGAGGGAGAACAGAGCAAAACGGCGGAGCGTGTCGGAGGATGCGCGCTGGCACGGACCGTGCTGTCCAACGGCACGGCCCGTGCCATTAAACATGCGATTTTCGGAGCCTTGGTAGCAACGGCACGGTCCGTGCCGCCTTGTTCCGAAAATTGGGCTCTGTTTCCTTCCTTGTTGGACTCTGTTTTTCCCCAACTATATAAGGCTCTGCCTTGCACGTTTTTGACAGACTTGATTCATTATTTTAGAGTTCCAAACTTATTTTTACTTTCGAGGTTTGCTGTGAACATTCAACATTCAAGAATTCAAGTTTTAATCAACGAATTGTCATTCCGGTTTTTCTAATCTATTGCATATTTATATTATGTTTATGATTATTCTTAGTTCTATTATTTCTATGGTTTTAATTATGCGTGAGTAGTCTTTTATTAATTCTAGGGTTTGCAAAGCATGATTGAAGCTATGTATTTAATTTAATCTTGTTATTTTTCCCTTCCGATTATTGTGTTCAATTGTTCAAGAGCTTTTAATTTCATGTTTAATTACTGATCACAATTGATGCATGCTAGCTAGTAAATTTGAGTCCTGGCGGAGATAATTAATTAGTGGGATTAATTGAATAATTTGATACACGTTCTAAGGAATCTGTAGGAGAATTTAAATCTGTGGTTCTATCGTGAGTTAGTAAATCAACCTAGAGACGAAAATAATAGGTTGTTTGTTAATCTGCTTCTACCTTGAGACCTGGCGGAGATAGGTAGATATATTTCTGATTCCTCACCTTTAATCGGATTAAAATTGGGAAAGATTAGGATTAAATTGAATTATAGTGGATACATGTGTGCTGCATTCCCTAGGATTAGTATTTCATTAATTGTTTGAATTTGATTATTTGCTTAGTTTATTTACTTGTGTTTATTTGGTTCTAGTTCTGTTCTTTTATTTTATTTAAATTCATGCCTAGTTTTAGTAAACTCATATATTGGTAGCCTGGATAATAGAGAGTTGTTAGCTTAGTACTCAGTATTATCAAATATTCAGTCCATGTGGATACGATACTCAATTCGCTTGCTATATTGCATTGTCCTGTGTTAGTTGCAGTTTAGTGCATAATAAATAGTGCATCAATGTTTTACTATAATAATATGTACTTTCATGTAATATATGCTAATCTATTATATATGTTCTTTTTTTTTTTTGGTATATTCAAAATACTAAAATAATTGTTTGCTTTTCTTCCAAACTCTTGATCTACTAATACGAAATTACGCATTATATTTTATTTAATTTTTAAAATTTAGGACGACATTTTGACCTCAAAGTTTATGATTATTAGTTCGATCGAGAGGTCACCTTAATTATGCTTTTTTTTTTGGAAACATAATTGTGTTTATCTAATACTCCTTCTGTCCCGATTATATAGTCTTCATTACTATTTTTTTAATGTGTTCTAATTATATAGTCTCATTATTGTAAGTAATATTAATTTTCATAGCAATGTACAAACTACAAATATGCCCTTGTTGAATCTTAAATTTTAAAAACTGACCACTTAAAATTTGAAAGTCATAAATATTCAATAAGAGTATTGGAAGTTTAACTTTAATATCTTATTTTCATAAATATTTTGAATCTTCGTGCGACTAGAAAAAAGACTATATAATTAGAACGAAGGAAGTAACACTATTTTAAGAGGATTGCAATTGCATTTTTGTACATGTATTAATATATTTTGTATCTATATTTAAAAAAGATGAAGTTTTGTAAAAGATCATTTCACGGGTTCACGCAATAAAATATCAATAAAAATTTGTAAGTACAGTCATCTGAATTTGTGTAATTGTGCAAATCATATGGTTTTGCCAATCGTGGTCTTTGTAGAAATTCAAGTCATGACTCTTGTTCATTGTGCTGGTCAAGGAATATTCGAATAAAATATTCAAACTCGGAGATAATATGTTCTTTGATAAAAATTTGTATGAGACAGTCTAATGAGTCTTTTGCGTTAGACGGGTCAAATTAAACTCATCCAAACTCACAAAAACGGTCAGCCGTGCGTATCACTAAATATAAAGTAAAGTATCACAATGTATGAAATAAAGTATCACTAGTTATATGTCGAAATATCACTTAATATGAATTGAAGTATTATCAACTATGAAGAATTTTCACATGTTAAGAAGAAAATAAATGAATTATTTCCTACATAAATCATAATGTGTGGTTTTAATTTAGTTGATTCATTTATCTTTTTTTTTTTTAATGTTTGTTGATTCTCCAGACATCATGTATCACTATATGTGAAGTACGATGTATGACATAAAAGTATCACTAATTATGTGTCGAAGTATCACTTAATAAGAATTGAAGTATGATCAACTATGAAGTGTTTTTACATGCTAAAAAAAAAATAAATGAATTATTTTCTACATAAATCATAATATGAACTTTTGAATTAATTCAAAAAAATTAGAATATGAGGTTTTAATTTAGTTGAATCATTTATCTTCTTTTTTTTGGAATGTTTGTTGATTCTACAGACATCATGTATTACTATGTATGAAGTAAAGTATCAATAATTATGTATCGAGGTATCACTTAATATGAATTCAAGTATCATCAACTATGAAGTACCAATAAATATGGGTTGAAATTTGGAACGATCAGGAATACTATCTTACAAATATTGATTGATTCACACAAGTTTTTGTGATTAAAGAATTATTAATTGAAGTTGCACTTCATTATAGAAAAGGTACCAGATTTCTCTACAACGTTGTATAGAGGAGGATGGTTATTCCATTTTGCCCGGGGATATGGATGAAGGTAATGGCTGAAGTGCATCATTTTTTATTATTATTAATTTTCGACAAATGTATAAAATGTTAAATTTTATTTCTCATGTTATGATGCTTGTTGTGCTGGTAATTTGTTTATTGGGCATCTAGTTTTATGTTATGTTATGGTTTTGTGTCGTTGTTTCTCGTGACCTTCGATTTATGAAAGTTATCTTTTTCGTAAAAAGAAAAAAAAAAGTAAATTGAGTATAATTTATATTTAATGTTTTAATATTAATATTATGTATTAGTAAATTGACATTCGATCGATATTTTAGTGCCAATATAAACTCCTATATTTTTATATTAAATGCCATGCTAATTAAGTGGAAGAACTACTGTAGTCAAAGCTGGCAAATGATATTTATTTATTTTATAATATTATATGTGTTATTTATGGCCTTAAGACCTACCTATTAAGTAAAAGTATTACTTTGAATAAAGTCGGTAGCAAAAGATAACATATTTAAAAGGAATTTATAAATATTTATGCATAATTATGGGCTAAAAACAGCAGCTCCAGCTCTTAATTAATCAACGAGACAAGTCACTGGAGGGGATAAACAATTAACCAATTAATTATTCCGTAAACGTAAAATGTCGTCACTATCACAAATTAATTATTTTTAGGTTTTTAGGAGTAATTTTATTTTTTAATTAGTTAAGCCGTACATCTAGTCGTGAATAGTATGGGCATATTATTCTTTTTTACATAATTGTTTGTGTTCTAGTAATTTCCTTATGTTTACGAGTGCTGAACTACCTTTTTTTTAATTAAGATCGGTGAGTTTGGAATCGGAGTATCTTTTTTTTAGACACATATTTTTACGATGAGACACACTTGTGTGAGACTTTCTAACGAATCGGATCTCTATTTGATTCATGAGTTGGTCCCCTTCTGCTTTTTATTTTTTTTTAGTGGTCTCTTTTCCCTCTACACCCCCTTTTCCTTTTTTTTAGTTTTTTTTTTCACTTTTTAATTTTTATATTTTTTTATAAATATATATTTAATTTTTTTGAATTAATTTAAAAGTTCACATTATGATTTATATAGAAAATAATTCATTTATTGTTTTGAATTAATTTAAAATTCCACATTATGATTTATGTAGAAAATAATTCATTTTTTTTCTTAGTATGTGAAAACACTTTATAGTTAATGATACTTCAATTCATATTAAGTGATACTTACTTCATACACAGTGATAATGATGTCTGAAGAATCAAAAAATATTTTTTTTTTTAAAAAGAAGAGAATATATATATTTTTTGAATTAATTCAAAAGCCTACATTATGATTTATGTAGAAAATCATTCATTTATTTTTTTTAATTAATTTAAAAGTCCACATTATGATTTATGTAGAAAATAATTCATTTTTTTTTCTTATCATGTGAAAACATTTTATAGTTGATGATACTTCAATTCATATTAAGTGATACTTCGATTCATAATTAATAATACTTTACTTCATACATATTGATACATGATGTTTGGAGAATCAACAAACATTCAAAAAAAAAAAAAAGATAAATGAAATAACTAAATCAAAACCCCACATTATGATTTATATAGAAAATAATTCATTTATTTTTTTTCTTAGCATATGAAAATACTTCATAGTTGATGATACTTCAATTCATATTAAGAGATATTTCAATATATAATTAATAATACTTTACTTCATATATGATACTTTACTTTATACCTACTGATATGCGCGTGGGAGGGCGCGTGGGCTAACTGTTTTTGCGGATTTGGGTGATTTTTTGGGTGGATTTAAGTCTTATTTGATCTGTCTAATACCAAAGACCCGTTAGATGATCTCATATAATTTTTTGTCTTTTACAAATTGGGAAATTACAAAGATAAATTTATCGTAATTCTTAATTTTTACGTTTTCTTTTAGGTGTGGTTGATAGTTTGATTGTTTGAATGAATAAATATTTATCGACGGGAATATTTTATTTCCCGCCATAAGACTGTAATTAAGCTATCATCCCTCAATTATATAAAGGCTGATCATTCAATTCATTTTTTTCTCAACATACAAATTTTAATTTGTTGATTAATTTTTAATATTTTAAATTTACTATTGCTGTAGTTGAAGTACACCATACTCTTAGGTGGGCCGGTTCATGCTCTCATATTAGATTATAAACTTTGAACCATAATCCATGAATCTTAATTATAATTTTTTTATATAATTATAAAATATGAATCGCAGTATTCATAAATTTGTGTGGTACGTGAGCAATTCAGGCACAAAAATGAAATCAAAAAACATTATAATGTTTGCAATTAAATAAATTATATAATTACGTAGGGACACATTCATTCTTGTGATTTGTAGACTGAAAGTCGTTTTTTGTTTTCCTTTTAATTAGCCAAGAGAATTGTTTTTGTCTAGATATCCAACCGCAAGCCGACGAGATCCTTTATTCTAACTTCGTGTTTCATTTTATATTTTAACTATTTGATTCATGTCACGTGTATTTAATTTTTTTAAATGTTTCATCTTATATTCCAATTATTGGATTCATGCCACATGTATTTAATATTTTTAAGTGAATAATTGTTTTATTTTTTAAATACACATGACATGAATCAAATGATTAGAATACAAGATGAAATATGAAATTAGAATAAAGGATCTCATCTAAACCGCAAGTACCGTCCAAAATCGGGTTCAAATTTTCTATTACACTTATCTGTATTTCACTATCAAAATTATGATTTTAATAATATTTATATGAAATAAAAATTATTTCTAACATAAATAATCATATTCAATATTTATCAACAAAAAAGAAATTTAAAAAGTTACAAAATTTAATTTTGAATAAATCAACCATAATAATGAACTATTAATTGACAATTGAAAATTAAATACTAAAAAATAATTATAAACCCTAAAAAAATCTTAAAATTAAACTAAATCATAAAAAAATATAATTGAAAGAAAAAATTATATAAAAAATTCATAATTTAAAAATGTAATACAGAGTGTAATACAAGAAGTGTAATAGAAAATATCAAGTGTCCAAAATCACAAGGGTTCCATCATTTTCCTAATATATACTTAGGTCGTTCTATCTTAACTGTGTGTGTGTATGTACCAAATTCAATTAGTCACATCCAATTTTTTGGATTCGAATCTCCTTAATACCACCAAGTCGGATGTGTGAGTAAAAAAAAAAAATTCAATTAGTCACATCCAACAAATTAAATACCATCTCAAAATCTGAGGATATATATATATATATATATATATATATATATGACAAAATAATTATTTACCTTAGCTAAAATAAAATGAAACTTGTAAGATTTTTTTTAGTAACTATATTTGAGGGTTACCTTGGTACGTACTTTTCTTTAGATCAAACTCAACCAAAATAGTCCTTATTGTCCTGTCATTAGAACCTAATTTGTATGCGCGCGCACACTTACTGTGTCAATCATAAGGAAATCCAAACTAATGTTAGCATGACTTGAACATCTCTCTTGTCCTCACAACTAAGTTATATATATATATATATATATATATATATATATATATATATATATATATATCAGGGACAACTTATTATTGTTTTTGGGAAAAATGTATACATGGTTATAACTTGTAAGGAATGACAAGAACAAATATATAAGATGTAAATTTTTTAATTTTAATCTCAAAACAATTGTGTAATTGGACATAACTTGCAAAAATTTACAAACATCTCGAAACATATATATCTCAAAATGTAGTTATTCATTCTAAATACTTTTACACGGCTTCATTCTGACATGTAATATTTTCGCAATAAATTGTAGACAACTTGCTTAGAACTTAGAAGTTAGAAGTAGGTGTCCACCGTATTCCCTCAAAAAAAGAAAAAAAAGGGTTGTCTACCGTTTGATAAATTAGTTGAATCAAACTAAACTAGAAATTAAAAGTCGGTAACTAAATAAACTGAATTGGTAGATAAACACAATGAGAGAAGGCCGGCCAAGATTTTGAGTATCTCATTTCATGTTTAAATATATGTATATTTAAAAGGTCATAATTATGAATCTTTCTAGCAAAAAAATAAATAATAAAATATCTTTCTAACCAAAAGATAATGACTTGTTTTTTCTAGCAAAATGAAAATTCTCATATTCACCTGAACACGAATCAGGTTCATAAAATGGAGGATTTTCATATTGCTAAAAAAAACATGTCATTATCTTTTTAACTAGAAAAATATTTGTTATTCTACTTTAACATTTTTCAATATTAAAAAGATAACGCAAATTTTGTCTCAAACTTTTGAAAAGGTGAAAGAATTCAAATATTACTATATATCATTGTATTCGATCATTTTTGTTATACGTACTTACTTTATATATAGAAATAATACTTATAACTTTTTTAAATAATTTAATTAAGCATTTGATGCTATTCGACCACATTGTGGCCGGCCATAATTTTATAATTATGGTATATTTTCATTATATGGTAAGTTTTTAATTTAATCCTTAATTAGTGATTAATAATGTTTTACTATTATAATCTTCCGATTAATTTTAGAAGGATTTGACTTTTTAATTTTAAAAATTTAAATCATCCACAAAATCTCATTAAAATATGAAATATCCTAACTAATAATATTGAATCAATTTGTTACCGAAAATTTAATTGATTTGTTGTGCATTTTTTTATTCAAAATTTCATTAAATTATGAAAGATCCTAGCTAATTATATTCAATCAATTAAATGACCGAAAATTAAATTGATAGTGCAATCATTTGTTATTCAAATATTATGGTGTATATATATATATACTAAATTATATTATGTGGTGTATCCATTTCCGCAAATTTATATTTTTTGATTTGTAATATAATATGGCAAAATCATTTGTAATCCAATATTTATACATAAGTTTATTATTTTATTTGTAATATTAATGTGGCAAAAAATAATTTCATTATTCATTTTTATATATTTTTAAAAACTTCATGTAATTATTATATAGAGATATTTATACCATAATATTTTATAATTTACTCCCTCCGTTTCGTTTTGTTTGTTGTTTTAGGTTTTCCTTTTGTTTCAAAATGTTTGTTGTTTTATATATTTTGACACTCTCTCTCTAAAATTTAACCTTACAAATATATGGAGAGAGAAAAAAATTCAACTTTTTAGGAAAATATAAGTGAATAATATTTTATGTAATATAAATGGGAGGGATATATTAGTCTAAAAAATTAATTGTTAATTCTAGATTAAAATTCTAAAACAACAAACAAAACGAAACGTAGGGAGTAGTATATATATATATATATATACTAGTATTTCTCCCGTGCGATGCACGGAGATCATTTTATGCATTTTAGGTTTGAATAATATAAATTATTTATGAATACAAATAAATAATTTTTACAAAACTGAAGTATAAAAAATATTGGAATTGTATAGTGATTTTTGGATATAAGTAGGGGTGTGCAAAATCGAATCAAAACCAAAAAACCAAACCAAACCGAGTTATTTAGTTCGGTTGGTTTGATAATTTTTTCTTTAATTTTGGTTTGGTTTTGAATATTAAAATCAAAATATAGTTTGGTTCGGTTTCGATTTAAGTAAAAAATATTTTGGTGAAAACCGACCCAACCAAAATACACACACACACACACACTATATTTATAATTTATGATTTATAATTCTAATATTAATTATATCTAAATTAATAAATTTAAAAAGTCTTTATACCTAAATAATACTAGTAATTCTAATATTTAGTTCAATTTTCTAGTTATAGAATTTTTAAAATATTTACTTATTTAATATATGGTTTGTCATCTATTAAGTACATGTTATTCTCTTTAGATATAACTGTTTCGGAAAAATAAAAATAAGCACTAAAATTTAGTTAAACCGAAAATCAAACCAAACTAACCAAAAAATTATGGTGTGGTTTGGTTCGGTTATCTATATTATTTTTGTTGGTTTGGTTTGAATTTTTTTAAGAATTTTTTCATTTGATTTTGTTTGTTTAGCTCGATTTTGCACCGAACCAACCATTCGCACATCCCTAGATATAAGACAATATGAATTAAATAATTATCCTTGTATTGGACTTGTAAGGAATAAATATATTGTGTGCACTTTATTAATCTACAATGTTTTGTTTTCATCAGTTTTATTTATTGAAGACTACTAAATAATGTTATGAACACATGTAAATAAAATGCATTACAATATTATGAATTAAACATATATTAAGTTGATAAATAATTAAAAAAGGAAATAAAAAACAAAGTTATTTTGATTTTTCGAAATATATTACTATAATGGATATCTAATTGTTTACAATGGTTTGCGGCAAAAGTAGCAAGCGTTTTTCTAAAATAATTTTTTGGGTTAATTCATTATTAGGTCGCTAAACTTTTATATACATTTTGTTTTAATAGATCCTTCAACATTTTTTTTGTTTAGTAGATCATTCTACTTCTATAATACATTTTCTCAAGTTCCTGTATTTTCTAGTTACATTTTGAGAGGTTCCTGGATAAATTTTTATTGTGTTAATAGCTCTCTCTACTTATCTATTTGATCTCAGTAATTAGTCTTTATTTAATTGAACTAACAAAGTTGATAACTTCTTTGTTGTTTAACCGAACCAATTTATTAAAAATTACTAATCAAACGTTGATCAAATAATTAAAAAAATAAAATAAAAGAGAACACATAATTATCTAAAATATGATAAATTATATTATGGCAGACAAGGAGGTCGATCATCTAAAAAACAAAAAAAAATGATATGAAAAATTATTCAAATTAAATTTGTATGTTATAAGTTATGATGAAAATAAGATAGAAAATATAATTCTTTAATTTGAAGGAAGATAATATTTTTTGGACAATTAATAAGTAAATTTTCGGTTTTTTCCCCTAAAAAGGTGTTTTTTTTTGTTGCTGACTTCACAGGTGTAATGCATGTTGGGGATGGCCTAGTGGTGGAGTGAGGTTGTCTGGAGACCAAAGATCACGGATTCGAATCTCCTCAATACCACCAGGTCGGGTGTGTGAGTAAAAAAAAATGCAAATAATTTCTAAATATAAATATATACTATTAAAAGTGCAAATAATTTCTAAATATAAATATATACTATTAAAAGTTGGAAGGGTTGTTTAAATATGAAAATGATTTTTGTAGAACATGCAAATAATTAACAATGAAGAAAATTTAAAAAATTGAAATTCCGAATAGTTGAACATAAAAGCATAAATAATGATTTCAAAACTGATACACTTGCTCATATGCTCTTGGAAAACTAATTCTATTGTTCAAAGTAACTTCAAATTTTATTTGTAAGCTTATGCAACCAATTGATGTAAATTTTGTTTAAATGTTTTAATAGAATACCATAGTAATTTATGTTAGTTAGAATATGAATAGAAAAATAAAATATGACTAAAAATAAAACGAAATACATTCAATACGCCAACATAGAGGCCCACAAATATATATCTTGGTCAAAAGAAATATGTGGATGATCAAATGAAAAGAGTAAAAATTTCACTGCATACAGTAAAAAAAAAACACATCATCCCGGCGTACATTCTTTAGTATTCAAAACTATATAGAGAGATCTTCCATTACAAAATGAAAAAATTTAGAAGAAAAAAGGTTAAAAATTTAAAGTTCGCAAATTAAAAAACACATCATCCAGATGAAACTTTTTGGATGATCTCGCTATTGTAAAAAACAATTGAATCAATTGGCTCAAATTGACCTTCTCCTAAAATATAAAATTCAATTAACAAATACACATTAAATAATTATTGTGATAATATTGTAGCACTAATATAAACAACAAATACAACTTAAGAATTCCCAATAGTTTATTCCAATTTCATCTTATACCTTTCAATTCATCATCCTAATGATTAAGAACATATATATATACTAGCATTTCGCCCGTGCGATGCACGGATCAGAACATGAGATGCATATAATTATTAATTTTTCTATTAAAATAGCATGCTTAAAATTAAAAGAGTTAATCATTAAACCAAATATTAGAACAAAATGTGAAAATACATGATGTTCACTCACAATATTAAATTTCAATAATCTAACTAAATAATTGTGAGGTAGAGAATGTATAAAATTAAAAGACAAACTTGTGTGAAACCTTCTTACAGGTCAAAATTTATAAGACATGTGAAATTTTGGATTTAAACTCACATTCAATGACATATTTATAATTTTGTTGGAGTTTGATCGTGTTTGAATCTGGATATTGAATTTCTTACATTTTTTGATAATAACATGGTCTCACACAAGACTTCCGCAATTAAAATCATTAATCTAAATTGGAAAAGAAATATAATTAAAGAAAAAGGTCAATCTTACTCTCTTTCTTATTTGCCCATGATTTTTTAGTTAATGTATATACATTATTAGTATAAATTGATATCTTAATTAAAGGTTTTAACTTAATGTTTTTTTTTTTATTTGAGTGATAGAGGGAGACGAAAGTTAACAACACCCATTAAAATACATATTTTTGGACTCTGGCAAAGACTGCCGGATTTCTACGTACCTGTATTTCGTAAAATCAGTTAGTAAAAAATATGGGCATGAATTTCATGATTTTTTTAATAGATTTGAGTTCTCATATTTTGTTTAAGAAGTTAAAATGATTTTTCCTAATTAAAAAGGGATATAGCACATTTTAAATGGAATAACTTCAATTATAAAATATTATATAAAAGAAATATAATTAAAGAAAAAGGTCAATCTTACCCTCTTTCTTATTTGCCCATGATTTTTTAGTCAATGTATATACATTATTGATATAAATTGATATCTTAATTAAAGGTTTTAACTTAATGTTTTTTTTTATTCGAGTGATAGAGGGAGACAAAAGTTAATAACACCCATTCAAATACATATTTTCGGAATCTGGCAAAGACTGCCGGATTTCTACGTACCTGTATTTCGTAAAATCAGTTAGTAAAAAATCTGGGCACGAATTTCATGATTTTTTTTAATAGATTTGAGTTCTCATATTTTGTTTAAGAAGTTAAAATGATTTTTTCCTTATTAAAAATGGATATAGCACATTTTAAATGGAACAACTTCAATTATAAAATATTATTTTCTTAAAGTATTGAAAATCTCTTTACATCCGAATTAATTATATAGTTTGATACATTAAATCAATAAAACGTAATAAAAGATTACAAATTCTCCTAAATATACATTTTAACATGCATATTTGCTTTTTGTATAGGAAAAGAAAGATTAAAAAACTTGATTTAACTTGATGTTTTTTGACGTATAAGTTTATTAAATGGTATAGTCAATATGCACAGTTGATATAAATATACAATTTGTGCACGTAGTACATTGGAAATGCAAAATTTATCAAAGCTATGAAAAATAATTATCAAACTACAATTTTATAACATAATACAAAAAATTAATAAAAAAATAAAGATATTGATGAAAACATGCATGATTCCATCAACGTTGTTAATTATCATGAATATAATTAAATCTTAATAATTTTCATGGTGTGAATCAATATTATCCGAAGGAATTAAATATTGTAATTATTAGTTTTGTAAACTTTTGTAAATGATCTGAAAAAAAAAAATTAAAATTGAATATGGTGTAGGAAGCACGAATCAAATATAAATAAAACACGATCTCAATAGAATTTTGATAGACAAATAAAACAATAAAAAATAGTTTACAATCTTTTATTTTTGATGCCATTAAATGTTGGGTAGTCACCATAAATATGATTATATAGAGAGTTTATGTCAAGTCCATCATTCATTAGAAAAAATATTCAAAATTCAATTGCAATCTTCTAAATTAGTGTTGAAATTTCACTTGCATGATTAAATCTTCTAATGTATTCTATTATTATCATAACTAAATTAATTGCACAATTATTTTTTAATATATAAATTAATTAAATCAATATTCATTAAAAATAATATAATTACCATAATGAAATCAATTGTTAATATCTCTATAATATATTTAGTATATATATTTCTCCATTTCCTGATATTGTTTCCAAATTAACGTAATTGATTACTAATATTTATATTAAAATTTACATGGATCCCTATTAATGATATTTATTCATCAATATCTATTAAACATAATATACATAATTTTATTTTCGGAAGGTGAAAATGGGCGGGAAAATTAACTTTTACTATTTCCGGACGCGGAGTCGTTATTATATATTATATAGATATATGTATGTATGTATATATATATATACTAATATGTGTGTGCGCTTGCGTGTGTGAAACAAAGTTAAGAAAAGACAATGGTAAATGAAAAATATATAATATGATAAAAATGTTACTTCAAACAATCACGACCACCACTCTTTCAATTTGCAACATCATAAAAATCAGATAAAAAAGATAGCAAAAAAATAGAAATAAATGTAATTATATTAAAAAAGACTTCACATAAATAGAAATGAATAAAATTTTGTAAACATATTATTATTATTATTATTATTATTATTATTATTATTATTATTATTATTATTATTATTATTATTATTATTATTATTATTATTATTATTAATAAAACTTACATTGCTTGATTAACGTAGTTGAAGATCGTTTACATTGTAGATTGACTAAAGTAATTGTAGGATATGTAATTTATTTTGTATAGACGTGATTAACATAATTATATGATAATATTTTAATTAGTTATATAGAATATAATGGAATTTATTAAGAATAAATGAATAAACACACGTTAATTTTAGTAGCATAATTTGCATTAAATATAAAAATATTAATGATAGAAATTTGCATATAACATTAAATTAAATACTTATTAAATTATTGTATTGTTAATTATCTAAAATACCCTTATAAATGGGAGGAAATAAATGGGTTGCATGAGTGTGTTATAATACACACACACACCATAATATTTGAATAACAAATGATTGCACTATTAATTCAATTTTCGATCATTTAATTGATAGAATATCATTAGCTAGCATCTTTCGTAATTTAATGAGATTTTGAATAAAAAAAATGCACACCAAATCAATTCAATTTTGGATTCAATATTATTAGTTTCATATTTTAATGAGATTTTGTGAATGATTTAAATTTTTAAAATTAAAAAGTCAAATTTTTCTAAAATTAACGGAAGGATATAATAGTAAAACATTATTAATCACTAATTAAGGATTAAATTGAAAACTTACCATGTTATGAAAGTATACCATAATTATAAAGTTATGGCCGGCCATAGTGTGGCCAAGAAGCATTATTGAGAATTTAGATAGTGCACAAACTAAGTAAGGAAAAAAAGTGTTGTAGCTTGAAATAACTCAAATAAACCTATAATGTATTTCGACATGCATAATAGGAATTAAATCATGAGAACCCACGATCGAGGAGAACAAATCTAGACGTACGTCGGAGCAACAATAGCCTCATAAATCAAATAAATAAAACTCGCACACGATCACGACCTAAAATAATTTGAACATGTTTATGTTGAATAATTATATATTCTCGATCTATTTCCTCTTTCTAATCATAATTAAAAAAAGAATGGTTAATTACAATTCAAATACCAATGTTTGGACGTTTAAACATAATAAATGCATGATCTAACATCTTAACAAGTACTCTTGCGTTTCATAATATTTGTTGTTTTAGGATTTTAATATAGAATTAACAATTAATTTTTTGGACTAATATATCACTTCCTTCTATATCAAATAGAATCTTATTCCCTTATATTTTTCTAAAAAGTTGGCAAAATTTTCTCTTTACATATATTTGTAGGGTTAAAATTGAGAGAAAGGGTGTGAAAATATATAAAACAATAAATATTTTGATACAAAATAAAATTCTTAAAACAACAAACAAAACGAAACGAAAAGAGTATAATTTTATTCCAATATCCGAATGCTCTAATATAAATATAATGATCAAACATTTTAATAATTACAAACAATTTACAACACTTGAACGCTTTAACAAAAATACGATTTTGGTCGATTTTCGGCAAAAATTCCCTCTTAAAGATGTCCGAAATCGATTGGGTTGGAGCTTTTTTTTGCTGAAAATGTTGAGTCATTTATGTTAAAACTTAACAATGTTAGAATTTAAATTATAGCTAATCCTAAAAAAACCACATACGTGGATTAAGATTAGCTGTCATTCTTCTAATCTTAACTTTGTCGATAATAATTGATGATTAAGGTGGAAAGCAGTCGTGCAGAGCCGGCCAAATTAAACCCTCTAGAATTTCAAGACAGAACAATATCTGATTTTAGGGTTTTTCTAATTTAATTAATTCTTACCTATATACATATAGAATTATAGAGGATTATAAGATATTATTCCCATTGTTTGTTACTATAAACAAAAAAAATTCTATTTGGGGCTTTCAGCATCCTCGATGGCGATCGTGCGGTGGGAGGTGAATTAATGTACTTGCTAAGAAGATTCCTACTTATCAATTTTATTTTTTTTAAGTTTTATGATTCCATACTAATTAATTTATTGTGAAAGTTATTAAAGTGCATATTAGGTAAGTTAGAACTGTATAGAAAAAAAAATGATTCATCTCTATCTATATTAATATAATATAATGTAACATATAATTTAAAAGTAAAAAAAAAACTGACAATTGTAGGAAAGAATCATCATATTTCTAACTGCAAGTAACGACAACATATGATTGATCGACTTCAATTCTCACGCCTCAAAGAGAAGTCAAATGATATAATACACGATTTTTGCTAATGTAGTAAATTCATTGTTCCCACCCATAAAAAGATTCGGCCAGACCATTTACTAGCACTCAAATTTATTTAAATTCACAATAACATATTTTATTGAGGTTTTTTTTTTAATTAAGAATTTTGGATTAATATTTTATCTTATTTGATCTTTTACTAATATTTATGCAACCTTAAAGTCGAATTTAATCTTTGGTAACACCCAAGCCCATGAAGATGGAAGTGGAACCAATAGCAATATGATGGTGCAACCGGATTCCTCCAACTATTTTGACATTCGTCCTCGTTTTGTCAAAATGAGTAATCCAAATTTGTTAAATGAATCAATTTAGCTACTCATAACGAAATATTAAAACATGTTATTCCCATCTGCTGTGGGATGTTACACGTCCGATCTCTAAATTCTTCTGATCGTATATTAAATGCAACCTTAAATTATTTTCCACATTCATAAGTCTGAGAATAATTTCCTACAAATTAAAATAAAACAAATAACGATTCATATGTATAGAAATTAAAAATATAAAATTTGAGTATAATATTGTACACGGATCGTACATTTGTGGATCGAAATTAAGAGTGCATGTCTCAACTTGAAACGGGAAGGACGGCGGAATCGAAGGGGACTAAGTTCATATAATCTGAGTGGATTTTGATGGAGTTTGTTAATTAAATTAAATTAAAATTGTGTTTTTATTGAAGTATTATTATTCTTAAAATCTTAAAAACTAAGATATCACAGCTAGCTATATACGAGCTCCTTATCATAGATATTGTACTAATTAATTTCCTTACAACATATATAATCCCAGTTCACAATTATAACACCTGTTTCTGTAACATCCACCAACATTTTTTAACCACATACAAAATATTGCTATTTTTCTCGATATGAATCTTCCTAAAATCTCATCAACATGAACCCATGCCAAAGACAAAATAATTCCTACATATACTCCATTATATAAGTATATATATATATATATATATATATAGAATAATATAGTAATTCCAACATATGGGGACGTGGGATTTACTCTCCAAATATCTATACCTTTTCATTAATTATATATATTGTATATATCTTTTCGATCAATATAATTTTTTGTGTCGAGGATATTCAGCGCGCGGCTGTTCCCAATAAAGCTTTTCTGGATAAAATAGGGCATGCTTTATTTCGGAAGTTTTATTAATTAAACTGGAAACATAAATCAATATTATCGGTTTTTTTTTAAATAAATATAATCGGTTACTTGATCATAAGTCTTGTAACTTAATGATATTCATCTCCTTAAGTGAGTACTGACTACTGATCAAGGATCAATCCTTTCAGACCGTAAATTTTATATTTATTTAATCTTAATTTTGCCAAAAAAAAACTATTAAAATTTATAAAACTTAATAATATTGCAACATGAAAAAAGCGGAGGCAAGAACTACAAGCCAACTCTAATATTTTTAATTTGTTTGAAATAAATTTTTTCGATATTGGAGGGAGTGGAAATGATCTCTCTGATTGTTAGGAAATAATATTCTATCACTTTATTTATATTTTCATTGCTTTATTTGTATTTTCAATGTTTTTATGTTTAGTAATTTTATTAAATGTAATTTTAATTTCAACATAAAAAAATAAAAGAATATGAGCTTTCTTATCTGATATCATTTTAATTTCTACATTTTAATTTGATGTACAATCTTGTATTTCAATAGTTCAAATAAAAAATAAATAAGTAAAGAGGAAATAAGAAATATGAAAAAAAAAAGCAAAACGTGAACAGTAACCCAACAGAGCTATAGTGCTACTCCAAAATCGGAGTGTTTGCTACTCCAAAATCGGAGCAACACTGTAACGATCCTCATTTTAGAGCAATGGATAGGGCAAATGTTGGAAGCGTTTTTTTTTTCTTCCAAATTTTATTTTACATTTGACATTTAGAGTAGCTCTTGGACATGGCCTAACTAGGTAAACAAAAAATGATATATTTAATCAAATACCTAAAGCCACCACCGCAGGTGCACACATAGAAATCGATTTGGAAAAAATCGACATGATTTGAATCCATAACTTTTGTTTACGAGATCAATACTTCATCATTTTGGATGGGCCCGTTGGGAAATTAGGTAAATATATATACATATACTATCTCCGTTTTCAATTAAGTGTCATTTTGGATTAATGTACACAGATTAATAAATTAATTGAGTTATCTAATGTACCCTTATGTGAATACATTAAATGAATTAAATATAGATATATAAATGCATTAAATGAGGGTAAATGTGTAAAAATGTGATTTTTTTGTCTCGAATTTGTAGAATGACACTTTTTTTGAAACAAAATTAAAATGTTTGAATAACACTTATTTAGAAACAGATGGAGTATTATTATATATTAATATTATAGAGTTAAAGATGAATGTTTATAGTATTAATTAAGTAGATTGGGTTGTGAATTGTGATAAGGGGTTAGGTAATTTAGGCAATGTGAAGACAAAGAGCGAGCTTTGCGCCCATTTTGTCGGATTTCTTCTTCTATTGCAATGTCATCATACTCATCGCCACGATCATCACCAAAAAAAGGCCGTCTTTAATAAATATCATTAATTAATTAATTAATTCCCATACATTAGTTTCTTCAATTTTATTTATCCTCCATCACCATTAATTACTTGATTATACTACTATTTAATTTATTGCAAACAATCAATTATAATCCACGTTCTTCCAATCCCTAAATAACTATTTTGCGTTGCATGTTTTAAATCTTATTTAATTAACACCTTAACCAACCACATAATCATACATTTACTTATTTAATGCAGCAGTAGCGGCATGGATCCCTACCCAAATTCGACATACACCCATCACCTGTATATATTAATTACAAAGTGAAATATGTAGGAGTAATGCCCAAATATTTACAATTTCACTATAACTATTATATTTCACATAGATTTATATGTTATAATAACTAGTGTTTCACTATCAAATTTATTAATTCTTCTTCGGTTTCTTTTACTTTTTCAATTCCAATTTATTGTACTTTGGTTAATTAATTAATCAGCTATTCATTCCAATAGGATTTATAATTATTTTTTAGTTTTTAGTTTATAATTGATTATTTAATAATTAGGATTTTTTAAATTATTTTTTTTGTCAATAAATGTCGACTATGGTCCATTAGTTATGTTATAATTAAATTTTATTTTTAGAATAATCATTATTAAAATGATAAAACTTGATACTGAATTACGGAAAATGTAAAATGAAATTCGAGCCAACTATACATTTCTTAGTGCTGGCAATTTTTGATTGCTTAAACTTATGAGGACGGAGGAATTATATTTTTGTGCAAAGAGTTTTTCATGACCATCGTTCCAGAAAAATAAATTATTTAACTTAAAAAAAAAGAAGAAAACAACTAATATAAAATCAAACATTCTTCGTGGCTACAAAATAAGCCAATCGAGAAAATTAGACATCTCCTTATCATCAGAAGAAATAAAAAGAAGCATGAGCAACACAACTTTTTTTTTTTTGAAAACAAAGTATCGACCATTTCATTAATCAACCAATGACCTCAATTAAGGAGAAAATAAATTGTACTTTATGTACGCATCGACTCACACCGAGCTTTAGATTGAGCCAAAGTATGAGCCACACCGTTTGTCTCTCTAAACATATGATTAAATCTTTAAATAACATTAGAATCAACCATCTAAGCTAAGGTGGATAATTGAGAATACAAATATCTATCTTCATCATACGTAGAAGTAAAAAGTCGCACCGCTAAAAGCGAGTTTGAGTACACAACAATCGGATCAAACCCTTGTTGCAAACACAAGCCAACCCATAAGGAATAGCATTAACCTCGCCATCAAGAACTAATTTTGGCCTTGAATTGGATAGGCTTGGCTAACCCAGCTCACAAGTCGCAACTTCCCAAACTCATCGTGAATCGCCGCCCCAACTCTAATAATATAACAATGAGCAATATTGGGCTTATTTAGGAATCTTATTATTGTACGACAAGATATATATCATTAATTAATTTAGATACTATTATTACATACGAAAACGTTATATATATGTAAGGCCAAATATATAGTTATGTACTTATGTCCTGAATTTTCGTCTGTTTTGCAAAAATGTCATGAACTTAAAAAAAAAAATGTAAAAAAAAAATTGAACTTTCCACATTTTTGCAAAAATTTCATATGATCCAATTTTCGGTGTCGGATTATTAATAAGGAATGTCAGAATCTAACGTGTAAAATGACGTGTGTGGAATATGATTTTTCACGCCAATTTAATGCAAGAGTACTCGAGCGTCCATTTGTAGTAATTTGACACCAAAAATTAAATTCAAGGGAATTTTTTGTAAAAACTGAAAAGTTGATGTGTATTTTGTGAAGTTCATGACATTTTTACAAAACAGATGAAGATGAAAATGCAGGACATAAATATATATTTGGGCAGTATTAATAAATACGATGGCCGGACGGGTCAACCAAAACCCGTTACACATTTCCATAAAATGAATTCGGTCCGAGACGGCGAGACCCGTTTAATTTGCCGAATCCATTATTCTCCTCAAACTGTCATTGCATAATTCATAAACCTCATTGTCATTAAGTCCTAGTTAGTCGTAATCGAATGATTAATTAGGTGAGACAGTTAACATAAACTCATCAATTTTTATAACATTTTTGGCATCCGGGAGAGAGAGAGAGAGAGACGTATGAGTTGTACTGGTGGACTCGTAAGGTTAGTTACAAAGAATTAGGACCACAATTTGTTGATCACAAATAATTCAATAAAAAAATGAAGTCAATCAGTTGTAGTACTGTTCTTTTCCCTTTAGCTAGCTAGCTCGGATCATATATAAATATGAAACCGAGTAATCGACATTTAATTCCAAGCTCACCATCACATTTCAGAAAAAAGAAAGAAGCTAGAAAAACCAACTAATTAAAACAACTTCTTTCTTTGTTGAGCAAATTAAGATGGAAATTGTAGGAGGATCTTTTCTTGATGAAGAGTGGGAATCATTGAGCCAAATGTTTAGCAGTGGTGAAGAAATGAATGGAGATTTCTTGGTGCATTGTGAAATCCCTTCATCAGATCATCATGCCAACTTCTGCAGCATTTCTCAAGAAAGTAGCAACACTAGCGAATTAGACGAAGCCCTTCTCTTCAATATTCAAGGAAATTATGAAGATCATCATCATCATCATCAGCAGCAGCAGCAGCAGCTTTTCGATTTAGCTAATCATCATAATACTAATACATTTGAGCCCATCAATTTTCACAATGAAGATGGCTTCATGTTGCCTGTTTTCCCCGATGATCATGTAATGGAAGAGTTTCTACGTTTGAAACCCCAAAATCCTGATTCTTGCCAACAAATGCAGCCCAAGAGGAATTCTTCACAGGATTCCTCACCTCCAAATCCTAAGAAAAAACCTCGATTGTCAAGAAATGTAAGCATCAGAATTGTAACAACACAACGTATACATACAATATATTTCTATGTATTAGTACATTTTATTTATTTATCGACACTAAGCTAGTTTGTACATATATATGTTGCAGGCACAGAAAAGCAGAACAACGCAGTCGAAAAAAAGCAAGAGAACAAAGCATAATGAAGAAGAGAGCATTAATGGTGGAGGAAATAGTTCTGAGGAAGACTCCAATGCTTCTCAAGAACTCATGAATGGAGGAACAACAACTTCTGAGTCGAACGCGAAAACTAGAGCCACCAGAGGCTCTGCAACTGATCCACAAAGCCTTTATGCAAGAGTAAGATGCATTCATATATAAATCCAACTCTCATCATTTAATTAGTTGCCTTATGATGATTAATACTAAATATGTTAATTAATTTTTTTCCAGAAAAGAAGAGAGAGAATCAATGAGAGATTGAAGGTCTTGCAAAATCTTGTTCCCAATGGAACAAAGGTAGAAACATTAACAACGATCAAACTTTAATTGGGCTACACGTTTTTGTTTCCATACAATTTTGTCTGATCATTACAGAAAAGTAAAATAAAATAAAATAATAATTCAACAGGTTGACATAAGCACAATGCTGGAAGAAGCTGTGCAATATGTGAAGTTTCTGCAGCTTCAAATCAAGGTATATTTATTGACTTATATTAAATGTCACGCACCTAGCTAAGTTTAGTATGTTTTATAATTTATTTATTTCATTTCTTTTCCTTCAGCTGCTGAGCTCAGATAATCTGTGGATGTATGCTCCACTTGCTTACAACGGAATGGACATCGGGATTTATCAGAATATTTCTCCAAATCTGAGGCTTTAGATTTATGTGCTCAAATTAAGAAAAGAGTTAATGTTTACTTTAATTTTAAAGAAAATGAGGCTACGAATTTCGATTGAGATGAGTAATTATAATTTCTTCTTTTTTTTTTTTTGTATAAAAAGTATTACATGAAAAAATTAATATTTTTCTGGGACATTGATATATATTGTAAAGGAAGGTCCGGGCCGAAGGATCCAAATCCAATAGTAATGTGTAAAGTGTATAACACTATAACATCGAGGCTTTAATGTATAATTTCATTGCCATCTTAATTGATTTTGATTTTGGATTTTATGGGTGACTATACAAATAATGTCATTATATACCTTGATGCATCAAATTAATGTTAGGAAATATAGAGATTTCGTATACAGTCTAAATATGGACAGTGTATTTATTACGTAATTGTATTAATTAACTATTTAATTATTTATAAACTTAATTAATTGATTTAAATAAAATAGAGTTCATAAACTACATAATTGACATATGAAATCAATGAATGCAATCTTAATTTTGTTCCCTTTATTTTTTAAACTAAAAAGGAATGATACCATTAAGAAGAGCAAATTTACATACAAATGATAAAGTTGTTCGGATCAGGATAATAATGACAAATTTGTAATATAAACAAAAATAATATATGCCCTAAGCCAAAAACACACACATACATGCTCTAACTATAGAGCACAAATAAACAAAACTTTTATGTTTTTAAGCAAATTTTTTTTTAACTAATTATTCACTCTTCTCATTAATTAATTGGTAAATTATGATAAGCCTCCTCCTATACCTGATACACATGTATCTTGGTATTTATGTATATCATATATCTCCCATGTATATCCTCTAGATTATGATTTACTTTAACTTGTATAAATTCTTCTTTCCATAACCGTGTATTATTATCAAAGAACAAGAGCTTCACAATCTCTATATGGCATCAAGCCTTTTTTTTTTTTATAACTCCAACGAGTTGATCCTGCTCCATCAATGGCCTCTGCAGATTCATCTTCTCTTTGTCTGTTAATTGCCCTCAACGTTACAACACAAACACCCATCAAACTCACCCCAACAAATTACTACGCATGGCATATGCAGTTTCAAACTGTGCTCGTCCACTACGACTTGCTTGGTTATGTTGATGGCTCGTGGCCTAGTCCACCCTCCTCTTCTGCTACAGCAAATTCCGCTATTACCACTACGTATTTCTTTTGGATTCGCCAAAATTAACTTTTGCTTAATGCAATTGTTTGCTCTCTCTCCCCTCCACTTGTTACCCTCATTGCCATGGTGACCTCGTTTCCTCAAGCTTGTGATATTCTTCAATCGACATATGCCAAACCATCTCGTGGACGCATCCTACAGATTCGTTCTACCCTCAACCACCTATCCAAGGGTAACAAGACCGTTTTTTAGTATATGCTCATTGTTAAAACTTGGAGTGATGAACTATCACTTCTCAATGCTCCGTATGACATTGATGATCTCACACTCAAGGTTCTCAATGGTCTTGACAATGATATCAAGGCCTTAGCGATGCCATCAAGGCCCGTGACATATCAGTTACCTTTGAGGAGCTGCATGAAAAACTCATCATTGGGAAGCCAACTTATGCAACTCTCTTCTCGGTCATCATTTCTAGCCACTGCTAATCCAGCTACCAAGTTTTCTCAAGACCAGTTAGGATATTGGCCCATTTGTTGGCCCAACCCCACTTAACCGGCTGCCCATCTTAATAGCCCATTGTTGTGTCTCAATGTGACCCTTGATCTCCTATGCTTCTTTGAATGAAACAACCGACTTCACCGTTCATTCACCCCTTACACCTCTTTCTTCTTCTTCCTCACTTCTTACAAACCCTAGAACAAGATCTGTGCTTGCGAGCTCTGTGCTCATACTCTCTCGTCCATCTTAGTTCATCTAGATTCTCCTTGGGGTCTCTTCGTGTGAGTATCCTAGGTTAAGCGGCGCGTTAGTCGTGGGTTTGTGATAAGTGTTGTGTGGATAAGTAGCTCTATTTCGTCTCTCGGTCTACTGTGTGTTTTGATCACTGTTGGATGAGTACTGAGCCTTTTTACCATTGATTCTCTATTTCGTGTCCCTTGAGAGATATATGGCTATCGACTGCAAGGCGACGAGAACTAAGTAGTGAATCTCTGGTGAGATGAGATACTTCTATAGTGGTATCAGAGCCATGAGAAATCTCGTCGGAGCACCCTTCACTGCCCTTCGGTTCCGTCTGACCGTATTGGTATTGTGATCGATGAGATAAGCCAGAAACCCCAGTCGCAGAGGTTTTTGCTTTGGTATTTTCCATAAACCTTTAGTTCTAGGGTTTCCGTTATTCTACTTGAATCTCTGTGATTTCTCTTGAATCTTTGTGATTCTTCGTGAATTGCTGTGATTCTGGGTATTATTTTGGCCCTGTGTGTTTGCTCTTTGTGTTTCCGCTATTTTTATTCCTCTATCTCTCTTTCTAATAACTTTTGGGTTGTGTGTGTGATTCACCTTCACTCATAAAGGACCCAAGTGATCCATATGCAGCGTGTTAACCTGGTCTATAACCTAGGAAATCCTTAGCATTCCTCACTGCTTGTGTGTGTGCTCTCAAGTTTTCTGGATCCTGTGATCCATAACTCAGTTCTCTATTACGTATCTTGTGTGCTTATCTGCATTTTTGTGATAAAGATGGGCTCTTCATATCATACAACTCCTTTTAATGGCAAAATTGATTTTCAGATTTGGAAAATAAAAATGGAATGTATTCTTATCAAAGAAAAAAAATGTTTAAAGCTGTGTTTGATGGTTGTGCCCAAACTGAAACTAATGAGAAAAAAGATTGAAATGAACGCAAGTGCAAGATCTTCAATTTTATTGAGTTTGCATGATTATGTGATGAGCCAAGTTGTTAGGATAACTTGTGTTAAAGAATTATGGGAAAAATTAAATGATTTGTATACTTAAACTTCATTTTAGTCACTGTCATTTTTGCAAGATTTTTTTTAAAATTCAGGCTAGATATGTCTAAAGATATTGATGCAAACTTGGATGATTTTAACAAATTAATTCATGCTATGAAACTGGGATGTGATGACACCATTGAAAAATACTCTGCTACTATGCTATTAAATGTTATTCCTAATAAGTTTAATGATGTAAAATCTGCTATTAGATATGATAGGGATGTTGTGACCTATGATATTGTTGCTAATGGCCTGAAATCAAAAGAACTTGACATGAAGCATGAAAATGGAAACAATAGCAAAAATAATGGTGAAATTATGCATGTGAGAGGGAGAACTCCTGGTAAAGCTAGTATTGGGTATCGGCCTCACCGGCGTTTCACCTTCCTCCATCACCAGTGCGGTCTTTGTCGTTAGACACTCAAGTGTCGGGGAAGAATGGCTCACTCAGTTCACCATTGCCCGGATTATCGACCAATAAATAGCACAATAAACCTTAACTCTAAGCTAACTAACTCTCATCCCAAGCTCTAGGCAACTCTACCTTCTCATTTTTCCCGACCAGTAATCCGACAACACTCTCACCATAGAGAGTTATCTCACGCAGAGACCACAAGAGCACGAAGCTCAATGAACGACAACTCACGAAGAGCAAGGAATAAGAGAGAAATTACAGAGAGTGTTTGAGAGTGTGTATTCTGATGTTGAAGATGAGTGGACAGTAGCACGATAAATAGGCTACCATTAGGGTTGAGTGTGGGTTTGGGCTTGTTGGTGTTGGCCCAGTTGCTATTTACTTGGCCCAGTTCCTAATTAATTATCTAAACCGGCCCAAGCCCTAAACCCCTAACCCTACCCGACGGTCCATCTCCCCCTTTACTCCTCATAATTGAAGCTGCTGCTTCTCGATGCTCTAGAAGCCTCTTTAACTAGAGATGGATTCCTCTCCACCATAATCGCTTATCTCACAGATCTATCTAGCATTCTCTCTCTCTCTCTCTCTCTCTCTTTCTGGATCTTCTCAGCTTGCTCCCACGGTTTCTCTTGCTGGAATCTTGTGTTGTGATTCCTGTTTGGCATATGAGTGTTGGGAGAAGCCTCTGTTGAGAGAGAAAGATCAAGTGTCGCCTGCCCCCTTCAAACCCTAGCCGCGGCTTCCTTTTCCCCTTTCCCCTGGTCTGGGCATTTTCTGTCGCCGGAGTTGCCATCGCCGCCGTTCGTGGGAAAATCTGAGCCAAACAGTGCCTTGAGCACACTTTTCCTACCGATTGATACTCTGATCTACACTATCTCTGACTGTTTTCTCTCATGCTCTTTGTTATCTGCAATATCACTGGACCTAACTTGTTTTGTTTGCGTGTTTGCAGATTTGAAATCCTACAGCCCCTAGCCTGTGAAGAAGAACTGTAGATCCTTTTGATCTACTTCTCTGAGGCTTGTCCAAGACGAATCACAAGTTGAAACTCTAGAATTGAAGCCTCGTTTCTGAAGTGCCTTCTGTAAACAACTGTAATAGTTTGCATTATTTTCTTTTCTTCCTCTTTGGGTCTCTGCTACTAGAGTAGCGAGTGTGTGAGGCCGCAAGAGTGAGGAAAACAAGAAGTGTAACCCTGGCTAGGCGATACCACAACAGTGGTATCAGAGCCTGGTTTATCTATCCGGGGGCACTCCCCTTATCTCCATCCCACACACCCCGCCGCCGGTAAGGGCTGCGCCTCTCTCGCCCCCGTCGGGCTCCTAAAAACAGTAAGTCCAACCCCTCCCCTACCTGGGAGGGTCGGCTCTGGTATTAACCCTAAAACCCTAAAACTCCTCTGTGTGGTATTTGTTGATCATGTGCTTTCTTGCTTCCGCTCTTGTCTCTGATTATCCCTTGGCATTCCAAACCATTCCTAAAAATCTAGCTTACGGTCGGGACCGTTTGGATTCCCCTGTGGGTCTTCTCAAAGCGGGTTACCCCGATAGCTATTTTTGGTAAAGGATCTTCAGTTGAAAAAAGGGATTTTGGGTTGAACTGGTGTTATTTTATCTCAGTGTTGCTCTAAAGTTCTTTGCAATATTTGTATTGCCTTATTGCTGTTTGCTGTGATTCCTGGTAGGAATCTATTCTGAAAACTCTGTTTACAGAGTTGCTGTGGATAGACTTAGTGTTCTAAGTCTGGTTGTTGGCCTAGTTGGGTTTTAAGATTGACCTGAGTGAACCCCTGCTCCACAGATCAATCTGTGCTGAGAACTGGGATAGTCTCAGCTCTAGATTCCCCTTGTGCACCCATTTTTGGGCCTGTGGAGTGTTTTCTCCTGTTCTGAAGTGTTTTGGTGATTATCCTGATATTCTTGTGGGTTAATCTGGTTATTGGTGAATTTATGTGTTTCTCAGTGTTATTCTGTGTAAATCTGTGAAAATGAATAACTTGAGTGTTGTTCCTTTCAATGGAAAGGATGATTTTGGTGATTGGCAAACAAGGGTTGAGTGTATTTTGACAAAAGAAAATCTACAAGATGCTATATTTGAAAGAATTGATGAAAATGAAGCAGATAAAACCCTTGTTAAATTAAATGCTGGTGCAAGAGCTACAATTTTATTGAACTTAAGCAGTGCTGTTGTTAGGCAAGTGTCTCATCATAGATGTGCTAAAGATCTGTGAGATGCCTTGACTGCTTTGTTTGTGGCTAATTCTGAAGAGTCTGCATATTCCTTGCAAAATCAAATCATGACTTTTCAAATGGATCCCTCTAAAGACATTGATTCAAACATGCATGATTTCAACAAACTTCTGAAAGATTTAAAACTTGCTGGGGATGACACACTTGAAAAATATGCCCCTCAAATCCTACTTGGTGCTATACCTGAAGTCTTTTCTGAAGTTAAATCAACTTTAAAATATGGGGGGTCTAAGGTTACCTATGATATGATTGTTTCTGGGCTTAAAGCTAAAGAAAATGAGTTAAAAAAGTTGCAGTCCAAACCCTTACAAAATGAGATCCTTTATGTCAACAGAAACAATAACCTCAAGCCTTTTAGACCTAATCCAGAAAATCCAAGTGATATAGTTGCTGAGAGGCACAGGAGGGAATACAATCGTGCTCATAACCTTCCCAGCAACACCAGAACCCACAACCTTGTTGAAATATACTCCTAACACCCCAGAAATCAAAATCAAGCCCAAAATTCTGGCCATTTTCCCCCCTCCTCTGAGTTTAACCCTCCCAGAAACCAAAACTTCCCCCAACACCAAAACACAGATTTCAAACCCAAAAAGAACTGTTGGAACTGTTGCAAACAACCTAAAAGGGGCAGGGGGTTTAGGAACAATCAAGCTAATAATGTCATGTACTTTGATCACTCTGAACACAGTGTGTATAAAGAAGAAAACTATGACAATCATGAAAATGGTGAACTCTATATGGTGCATTCTGATTGTGATTTTCAATTCATAAACTTCACAAATGTTGTGTCTGATAATGTGCATGAGTCTGAGTGGCTTATAGATTCAGGCTGTACCTTTCATGTCACTCCACACAAGCACATGTTTCAAAATTTGCAACTTATAAACTCTGGTGCTGTTGCTTTAGCTGATGGACAACAATGTGAAATAATTAGAAGAGGTGATGTGTGTCTTAAATTTGAAAATGAAAGCATGATTACCCTCCATGATGTCAGATATGTTCCAAAATTGAAGTTTAACCTTCTATCTGTCTCCAAACTTGCTGATCAACAACTCTTTGGTTCTGTGAATCATAAATGCTTTCAATTCAAGATGAACTCCATGATATGCTTTGATGCTCCTAGAAAAGGAGATTTGTATGCAGTTCATGCTTACTCTGTGCCTATTCAAACTGCTAATTTGGTGCAAAATGATAAAACAGCTTTATGGCATGCAAGATTAGAGCATATGAGTAATAAGGGCTTAGAAATCTTAAGAAAGTCTGGTGCATTCAAGCATGATAAAGTCTCCAGCATGTCATTCTGTGAACCATGTTTGATGGGAAAGCAACACAAGTTGCCCTTCCCTGTGTCTGGTCCTTACCCTAAAGCTCAACTAAGTTCTGACATTCTTGAGTATATACATGCTGATGTGTGGGGACCTGCAAAGGTCCCAACCCATGGTGGTAACATGTTCTTTCTGTCTATTATTGATGATTTTTCAAGAAAGACCTAGGTGTTCCTAATGAAAAATAAATCTGAAGTCTTTGAAAAATTTTCTAAATGGTCTGTAGCAATTCAAAACCAAACTAATAAAAGCATCAAGTGTCTGAGAACTGATAATAGTTTAAAATTCTGTAATCAACTAATGAATAACTGGTGCTCTAATCTTGGGATCAAGAGGCACAAGTCTGTGCTATACAACCCCCAGCAAAATGGGGTTGTTAAAAGGATGAACAGGACTCTCCTTGAGAGAGTTAGAAGCCTCTTGGCTGGTTTAGGCCTTGGAAAGAAATTTTGGGGAGAAGCTCTTATGACTTCTTGCTATCTGGTTAACAGATCTCCCTCTGTCCCATTAAAGGGCAAGCTCCCTGAGTCTGTGTTCTATAACAAACCTATATGCTTATCAAATCTGAGAGTGTTTGGATGCAGTGCCTATGTTCATCAAAAACTCAGTAAAATTGAACCAAGGACAAGAAAATGCATTTTTCTGGGATACCCTGATGGTGTTAAAGGGTATAGATTGTGGGATAAAACTCTGCGTGGGTTTAAAACTTGTATCAGTAGGGATGTTTCATTTAATGAATCTGACTTTCCATTCTTTAATGAATCCTCACTTTCTGCTGCTCCTTGTGAGGTGGAGAAACTTGATTCCCCTATGTTTTTCCCTGTCTTGTCTAAGGTGGACCCACCCCCACCAGAGTTCCCTGAGTTCAATGTTCCAAATGATCACTCTCATGTGCATGATAACATTAGCCCTTCTGATTCTGCATCTAATCATGACTCTGAACCTGACAAGCATGCTCATATAAATGTTTCTGAATCTGAGCATGAACAAACTGTTGAGCATGAACCTGAGCATGTGAACCTTGATAACTATAAACTGTCAAAAGATAGACCTAGGAGAACAATTAAGGCTCCCTCTAGGTATGATGGTTGCAATTTGTCTATGTATGCATTCAATGTGTTTAACAATGTTGATTCTTCTGAGCCTAAGACATATAAGGAAGCTATTACTTGTGCTAAATCAGATAAATGGATTGAAGCCATGAAATGTGAAATGAACTCTTTGCTTGATAACAAAACTTGGGTTCTTGTGGAAAAACCTGATGCATGCTCTCTTGTGGAATGTAAATGGCTATTTAAAATAAAGCAAGAGGTTGATAGTGTCAGATACAAAGCTAGGCTTGTTGCAAAGGGTTTTACCCAAAAAGAAGGCAGAAGGCATAGACTATACAGAAATCTTTGCACCTATGGTAAAATTTACTACAGTTAGGATTATGCTTGCCTTAACTGCTCATTTTGACTGGGAATTAAAACAAATGGATGTGACAACTGCCTTCTTGTATGGTGAATTGGAAAATAATATTTATATGAAACAACCTGAAGGCTTTGAAGATAAATCACATTTTGATCATGTGTGTTTGCTTAAAAAGTCACTGTATGGATTAAAACAATCTCCCAGACAATAGAACATCAAGTTTGATACATGTATGAAAAGTTTAAATTTCTCAAGAAGTCAATTTGATCATTGTCTGTATTACATGAAATCTTCTGTGCCTATGTTCTTACTGCTTTTATGTTGCTGATATGCTTCTGATAAGCCCCTGCCTGAAAACCTTGAAGCATGTTCAAACCTGTCTGAGTGAAAACTTCAACATGAAAGATTTGGGGGATGCAAGGAAAATCCCAGGTATGAATATTCACAGAAACAGAAGCACACACACTCTCTTGCTTTATCAATCCTCTTATGTTGAACAAGTGCTAAAAAGATTTGATATGGATTTGTGTAAACCTGTGAATGTCCCTCTAGCATCCTATTTTCAATTAAGTAAAGACCAGTGTCCCAGAAGTGACACTGATCTGAGTGACATGACTGGAATTCCCTATGCTAATGCCCTGGGGTCTGTTATGTACCTAATGATTAGCACCAGGCCTGACATAGCCTATGATGTATCCTGTTTAAGTAGGTACATGGCAAACCCTGGGCTGCCTCATTGGGAAGCCCTTAAGTGGTTACTAAGATACCTAAAGTCCACAGCTTCTCAAGGTCTAATCTTTTCAAAATACCCTGATGGTGTTAAGTGCATTGGCTATGTTGATTCTAACTATGCCAATGATAGGGATCAAAGAAAATATACTACATCATATGTGTTTACATTATGTGGTTCTTGTATAAGTTGGAAGTCTTAGTTACAGAGTATAGTTGCCTTATCATCCACAGAGTCTGAGTACATTGCAGCTACTGAAGCTGTAAAAGAAGCAATATGGTTGAATGGTGTGTTAACTGAAATTAATTTCATTGATGATAAACCATTGCTTTATTCTGACAGTCAGTCTGCTATCCAACTTTGTAAGAATCCAATTTTTCATGATAGAACAAAGCATATTGATGTAAGATACCATTTCATAAGAGTCATAGTTGAGAAAGGAGAAGTACTGTTGGATAAGATCCCATCTGAATTCAATCCTACATATATGGGCACTAAGTGCCTCCCAGTTGCAAAGCTGGAAGCCTGCAAAAAGTCCTTGAACATGGACTTGGGTTGAACCAAAGTTGGTGATGTTTTTTGAGTTATCCTAACCTGAAGTTAGGGTAACAACTGAGCTCTTTGGGAAGTGTAAAAACATGGTGATTTCCTTTGGTACAATAAGCTAGGTTGATTCAAGTTAAATGATGGTCAATGATCTTGTGAGACTTGAGACTTGTATCTATAATTTGGGTTGGTCTCTTGTGTTGAGACTGGATTGAATATGCATAGTGTTCCTTCCTCCCTCTCTTAGTCTGTCTTTGTGATAAACTTAAGAGTAAAAATTATATGGCAATGGTGATATTCTCTTGTTTTATCTTTTGGCAGGTAACTCCTTGGTGACTGGAAATACCAATAGGGCCAAAGGTGGAAATGTTGGTGTTGGCCCAATTGCTATTTACTTGGCCCAGTTCCTAATTAATTATCTAAATCGGCCCAAGCCCTAAACCCCTAACCCTACCTGACGGTCCATCCCCCCCTTTACTCCTCATAATTGAAGCTGCTGCTTCTCGATGCTCTAGAAGCCTCTTTAACTAGAGATGGATTCCTCTCCACCATAATCGCTCACCTCACAGATCTATCTAGCATTCTCTCTCTCTCTCTCTCTCTCTGGATCTTCTCAGCTTGCTCCCACAGTTTCTCTTGCCGGAATCTTGTGTTGTGATTCCTGTTTGGCATATGAGTGTTGGGAGAAGCCTCTGTTGAGAGAGAAAGATCAAGCGTCGCCTGGCCCCTTCAAACCCTAGCCGCCGCTTCATCTTCCCCTTTCCACTGGTCTGGGCATTTCTTATCGCCGGAGTTGCCATCGCCGCCGTTCGTGGGAAAATCTGAGCCAAATAGTGCCTTGAGCACACTTTTCCCACCGATTGATACTCTGATCTACACTATCTCTAGCTATTTTCTCTCCTGCTCTTTGTTATCTGCAATATCACTGGACCTAACTTGCTTTGTTTGCGTGTTTGCAGATTTGAAATACTACAGCCCCTAGCCTGTGAAGAAGAACTGTAGATCCTTTTGATCTACTTCTCTGAGGCCTGTCCAAGACGAAGCACAAGTTGAAACTCTAGAATTGAAGCCTCGTTTCTGAAGTGCCTTCTGTAAACAACTGTAATAGTTTACATTATTTTCTTTTCTTCCTCTTTGGGTCTCTGATACTAGAGTAGCGAGTGTGTGAGGCCGCAAGAGTGAGGGAAACAAGAAGTGTAACCCTAGCTAGGCGATACAACAACAGGGCTAAGGAGTTTATGGGCTTTATCTAAAGGACATAAACACATGGGCCACTGATAGCTGTGTATTTTACACAACTTTTGGATATGAATTGATACTCTTTATTATATGAAGTTGTATATTTTATATAGCTTTAGTGCTTATATTGTGAGCATTTGGAGTTTTTGATGTGTTTGCTAGTTTTGCATTAATTATTTTGATTTGACTGCGTATTTGAAGCAAAATGAGAAAATATGGTCAAGAGGAGTTAAAGAGGTGTCTAGTTGGACTCTTAGGCTTAATTAGATACCATATTGGAGCTTAATGGACTGGATTAAATGATTGAAGTCCGAAGAAATCCAAAACCCAGTGCAAAAGGAAGCCGGGTCGACCCGAAAAGTGTCAGTCGATCCAATCCAGTGTAAAACACAAATGCTGGAATTAGAGGTGTGCATTCGGTTCGGACCGAACCGAACTCCTAAAACCGAACCTAGACCGAACCGAAAATATGGCACCCGAACCGAACTGAATATTCGTTGCAACCTAACCGAACCGAAACCGAACATGTCGGTTTGGTTTCGGTCGGTTCTCATAAAACCAAAGCATTTTTTAGCAGATTTATCAAAAAAACAAATTCTCCCTGTTTTTCTCGAATATTTCCTATATTTTTTCAACAAAAATACACACTATTTTAATGAAACATAAATTAACAAACAGTCCTATCCATCAACTAACTCAAATAGTTGGAGAATAGCATAAGAATCTGCTGCAAATTACACACATAATCAAAGAAAAGTCATCAACATTAAGTCCAATTCCAAAACACCCAAATAATTCAGAATTTAAAAATAAACTAGTGAAATACATAAGATCATGTCCATAATAAATGTGCTATAAACATCTTCATCATCAAATCTCGTTAACTTGACTTGTATTTCCCCCCATATTTTTTAGACCTACAAAAAAAACATAAAAATGGTCAAGTAATTCCAATATTAAATAATATAATTAAACATGAAATAAACAAAATACCTTCTTCATATTTTTCAATACTTTCCAAATCCTCTTCAATTGACTTGAGTTCTTTTGATCTTCTCATCCAATCTTGGGTGCATATAAGACTCTCCACTATTTTAGGAGTTAAAGAACTCCTAAATGGATCAAGCATTCTTTTTCCCGTGCTAAAGGCGGACTCAGATGATACGGTAGAAACTGGCATCGACAAAACATCTCGAGCAATACATGAGAGAATGGGAAATCGAGGTTGGTTAACCTTTCACCACTCCAAGATGTTGAAAGTCTTGCTTTCCGGAATGACATTGGTTTCTTCAAGGTAAAGTTGCAATTCATTTCTAGTCAATGCTCCACTATCCTTCTTGAGCTTCTTGAACTTGGAACCCATACTAACCACATGTGGTTATGTCACCAATGAATCGGGATTGGAAGATTGAATTGAAGATCCAACTTGATCTTGCTCTTGATTTGCTACATCACTTTGAAGTTGAGCTACCACTTTGTAAGCCTCAAACAATTCAATCAATGCACTCCTTACATCCTTACACATTTCATTTTCATCCTTTTCTCCATACTCATCAACTAGTGCATATTCAACAAATTCAAACTTATATCATGGATCTAAGATAACACCCACATATATAAGTGTTCGCTATTTTATTTCACTAAAAATATCACTCGCAAGCGCACGAGGTAAATTGCAATAAAACAAGGTGAGAACGGATATCATATCCACGGAGACTAGTTATGCAACCTAATCAAGTACCCAATTATAACTATTCTAATCTATCTAGATAATCATAAATAATTTTATGCTTGTAAATAAATAAACAAAACAGATTAAATAAATAAACAGGAAAACAAAGCTGCAAGTAAATTGACGGAAGAATACGAGAATAAATGGAATTCTAGGGAATGCACGCTTATAGAATTATCAATTTCAATTAACACACTGAACCATTTTTAATTTCTAAATCTGCAGAAGAATCACGGATATGTCTAGTCCCTTTCTCTCGAGTAAGTACTAAACGTAGATTAAATGCCAAATTTTATCTCTCGATCTCAATCTGTTATTTAACTCCCAAATGAACAAAAGATTTATTCTTCTCACATAAAATATCAATCTCTCGATCCGGAAATTACGTGTTACGTATTTCTAATCCGTTAATTAATTAACCTCTCTCGAGCGATAAATAATCAACTAAACATGTGTATTTGATGGTCAAATAAATTCACATGGCAATTCAATCGAGGAAACATAAGCAAATAAAGAAATAGAACAATAGTTTAAATCAAAACCTCAAATATCCATAAATGTTGCAAACCCTAGAATCACTAAGTGTTTAGCCACTCATGCTCGAATTACAATCCAAAGAAAATAGTTGAACATTCAAAGCAAACATGATAAAACCAAACTAAAATTAAAGAAACAACTTATGCCGGGTTGAATCTCGAATCCAGTTGCTCTCTACCGCTCTTCTGCCTTTCCTCTGCTCTTCAATAGGGTAAAAAGTGGTAGAAATTTCGTGCAAAGTAAGGCCTTAAATAGCTGAGGAATACAGAGTCCAAAAAAGGAAAAACTTCAAATTTGCGGAAACACGCGGCACGGTCCGTGCCGTTTGACAATCTCGCCTCTAGCCACATACGCCTCTCGGCACGGTCCGTGCCGTTTGTCCAGAGGGTTTCGCCATGCTTCGCACAATGGCACGGGCCGTGCCATTTTACGCACTGCGAAATTATGCTCTTTTGGCCCCTTTTTGCCTTCCCGGTCTCGACTCATTAACTCTTTTTCATCTGGTGACCTTGTACACCTCTAAATACGTCCAAACTAGGCGGTTTATCTGCCAAAACTCAATAAACACATGACCGTACCAATACAACAAAAATTCACTCAAAACAGTCACAAACACATGCATTTGATTCTCAAAATATGTATAAAACACACCCAAAATGCATGGAAACCCCGAGTTTATCAATAAGCTTGTTCATCTTCTTTGGATCTCCCTAATATTTATTAAATTTTGCCTTCATTTGAGTGCCCATTAATCTTACATCAACATCACTACTCTTCACCCACTCATTCAACAAAACACTCAATGTACTTATCTCTTGATAACATTCATTAGATGTAACATAAAGTGAGGCTGAAATCTTAAGAGTGAGAGCATAAAAAGTGACTAAGAGATCAACCATTTTCTTAACATTTTCCAATCCGAAAGTGTAGGTGGCCCACCATCAAGCTCAGATTTGTAGTATAGATCTTCAGTTTCAAACCGTTCAAATCATATTTAAGAGCAACACTCAAGATCAAATAGGTAGAATTCCATCTAGTTGCAACATCCAGACACAACATTCTCTTGCAATCAATAGATTCAGTGACACAACAATCTTTAAACCTTCTTAACCTAGCTGGAGAGTATCTAACAAATTTAACCGCTTATCTAACCTTATTGACTGAAGGATTTATGTCTTTCAATCCATTCTTAACTACCAAAGCAAGAATGTGAGCAATGCATCTCACATGAAGATGAATTCCCTTAGCAACAGTACAACCCCGAGAAGTAAGTCTCCCTCTCAAATAGTTAATGCATGTGTCATTTGAAGCTGCATTATCTACAGTGATTGTAAACACCTTTGCAATTCCCCACTCACGCAGACAACCATCCAATTGTTTGCCCATCTCCTCACACCGATGACTTTCAATTGTACAAAAATTTATAATCTTTTTATGAAGATTCTAATTTTTGTCAATGAAATAAGCAGTAACACAAATGTAGTTCAAATTTTGCAAAGACGTCCAAGTGTCCGTAGTAATACAGACACTTTGACCTGATAATTTGAAATATTCTTGTAATTTTTTTTCTCATCTAAGAACAATTGATAACAATCTCTTTAGTGAGCTTTATATCATAGAAATATGAGCAACACTTATCAAGTAATGTTCTCCACCCTTTCAGCTGTCAGTTGATTGAAGCATGCTTATAAATGGAAAACTAAGACTAAAAATTGAAAACTAGGAATATCAGGAAGCAAATCTTTAGTCTTCGAGTAATTCACTAGTTAAGCGACTTAGACAACAAGAATTAGAGGCTTATGGCTTACCTTTTGTTGTTGCTCGACTGCTGCGATGAAAGGCGACGAGAGATGAGGGACCGAAAAGCTTCCACTGCTGCCGACTGCCAAGAGATGAGGGATCGGAAAATTTTTATTGCTGCGACGAGAGGCGATGAGACCACTGGTTCTAGCCGTGAGAGTTGAGGGATGACCGATAGGAGGTTCTGGGCTTCTAGCCGAGTAGCCGTATTGGAAGGGATTTTTAGAATTAGGTTTCTGAATTCAATGAATTATGTGTGAGAGAGACGGGCTGGGCAGTGGGCTCAATGGGTTACTGGGCCTTATAATTACTTAAATTATGTGATGGGTTGGGCTATTTAATAATTTATATTATTATAATATATATCGGTTCGGTGCGGTTATTTTCGGTTTTTAACATTCCAAACCGAAACCGAATCGAAGCAAGTTCGGTTCTCTTTATAAAAACTGAAGCCGAACCGACCTCCACATCTATCAAACCGAACCAAACTGACCTCGATGGTTCGGTTCGATTTTTCGGTTGCAGTTCGGCTTTGCTCACCCCTAATTGGAATAATATATGTGGTGTGTGGGGGACTACGTACATATTTTATTTTATTTTTAGTTACGGAAAAATTTTGTCGCTAAATTAATATTTTTTTCAATTTTTTTATTTTCTGATGACAGAATTTGACGATAATTTAGCGATGAAAAATGTCATCGCTAATATTTTTCCATCGTTAAAATGACCAACAATAGGTTTTTAACGATAAATTCAATCCGTCATTAATCTATTGCTAAAATGATTTAACGCGAATTTAAGTGTTTAGCGATGAAATTTTACGTCGGTAAAATGTGAATTTTTTTTTGTAGTGAACATATATGAAAAATTAAGATATAGCTTCTACGTGATCAATAAATTTGTTAACTTAATTTATTGGTTGTATAATATTATTCATCAATTTATATGATACGTCATAGACCACTATTCATAACTTAATAATTGTTGTATCTGAAAGTCAAATATATATATATATATATATATTAATGGAATATTATTATTTCGAATACCTAATATTACACTAGCTTAACTCAGATATTAATCATTTTTCTTTAAATAGAGAACTAAAAAAGTCTGACGGTTATTTTATGTAATTTTTTTCGAGCTTGAATTTTATATATTACATGAGCTAAGACAATTCAAATAAATTTAATATACATTATTTGATTATTTTGCGGATTAATTTATCATTAATAATTAACGTTAGACAAAATTTATAATAACAATTCATAAATTTGTCAATTGTATATTATTTAGATATAATATCTATAGATATATACAAGTTTAATTGAATTTTTTATTCCAAAATTCAATACTTAAATTAATAATTTTTGTAATTATATTTTTTAAATTTTAATTTTATATATATTTTTCTAAATATAATTATATTACGTATTTATTATTTTTACGTTGTATTATATTAAAAGTTTAATATTATCTTTGCTTCATTTATTTAATATATATTCATTGCTTATTTAAATTATACTTTATTGTTATAATGCAAATGTTAAATTATATATTCTTCATCTTTTTAATTGTAATTATATTTTTAAAGATTGAGTATATGCATATATTTTATCATCTTTCTTTGTCTATTATACATTATTTGTACATTTATCAATGAATATATGTATATAATATAAGGACATGATATTATAGTCATTTCACATTATTGTCAATTAGTAAAGTTTTAATTTTCAATAAAGAATAATTATTTTTTAATAATAATAATAATAATAATAATAATAATAATAATAATACTCCTCCGTCCCAATTATATAGTCACTATTACTATTTTGGGATGTCCCAATTATATAGTCTCATTACTATAATAGCTTAATTTTCATAGTAATGTACAAATACATCCATATTAATTCTTGAAAATTAAAACAATAATCACTTGAATTTTGAAAGTCATAAATATTAAATAAGAGTATCATTGAAAGTTTAGCTTTAATCTTTTATTTTCATAATTTTTTTTAATTTACGTGCGACTAGAAAAAAGACTATATAATTGGGACGGAGGGAGTAATGATGATGATGATGATGATGATGATGATGATTATTGTTGTTGTTGTTGTTGTTGTTGTTGTTGTTGTTGTTGTTGTTATGTTAATGTGAAACTATTTCTCTAATCAAAATTAAAAGTAAAAAATAATAATTAGAAATTTAATTTTAGATACATAATTTTTCATAGATAATTTCGTAGCTAAAATTAAATATATATATATATATATAGATAGATACAAAATTTTCCGTCACTAATTCTAAAACTAAAATTAAAAAAGAAAATAGCTACGGAACTTTCCATCTCACATTTAGAGATGGAAAATTACTTCGCTATTCCGTCGTTAATTTTTTAAAAAATATTAAAAATATAAAAATTAGACATTTAGCGATGGATTCGTTTGTCACTGAGCTAGAGACGGAAAAATATGTCGTTAATCCGCGAAAATTAAACTTGAGACCAAAAAAATTACAATTAGGACTAAAAGTATTTAGACCTTATTCTAATGGGACTAGAACCGAAATTAACTCTATTTATAATACATGATAATTGTTAGTTTAAGCTACTATTAAGTTGGAGGAGGTCTCCTGTGAGATCGTCTAACGAATCTCAATCTGTTAAACGGGTTTTATTTGACCCAGGAATGTGGTCTGCCCTCTTTTTTTTTAATTTTTTTTTCAGTGGTCTCTTTCCTCTTTTTCCTTTTCTTTTAATTTTGTTTTCAATTTTTATTTAATTCATTTTCTTTCACAAATATAAATTAAAATTTTTGAATTAATTTATTTGTTAATTGGTTTATTGGGCACTACACGAGTCCATGTGTTAGCGTCGGTCGAGTACATTGCGCTCGATAATTAATTTTTTGAAATAAATATATACTCTAAAATAAAATTAGTGAACCCTAAAATTAAAATGAATTAATTTAATTTTTTTATCTGACGTCTCGTGCAGTGCACTTCCCCGATGTTAATATGTGGATGCGAGCACAACGCTCGATAGAAAATAAGGATTTAAAAAGAAATTGAAAAAAATAATAATAAATAAAATAGGTTGCCCAGGCACATGGGCTCAAGCGCTTGAGTTGTATTTGGGTTTTGGGGCGGTTTAAGGCAGGTTTGATCATATTTGACTCGTCTAATGAATTATGAGCCGTTAGACGGTCTAACACAAGTTTTTATCATTTATTTGTGGATCTAATTTATTTCATTTTTCTTATATATATACATGTTTTTTTTGGAGGATATATATGAATGTGAGATGAAATCGCGTATTGCATTTCCTATTGCACAATTAATTTTTTAGTTTTTTCTTCATTTTTTTCTTTGATTTCAATTTCTTGTATTTTTATTTAATTTTATATTTTTTATTCAAGTTTCATCCTATCCAATTATGAGTTATCATAATTGTTTTTGTATTTTGCTGGGTTTTGACTTTCGAGAAAGTCGGCAGGACTTGAAAGTAATTAAAATGGTAAAAAGAACATTTTTATAATAATTTTTAATTTTTTTTAATATTGGGAATAAATAAGAAAATTGAGGGTTGTGTATAAAATTATCCAAATAATATTAAGAAAAATTCTAAACATAATCCCTGTTTTTCTTTTTACAACCCTCACTATTTTATAAAATATAAATATTAATACGATAAAAAAAATTGTCCTATAACCCTAATATTTAAAACCCGATCATAATTCATAACATTCTACATAGTATAGCCCCCACCCTTTCCGTCCAAATAAAACTTTCCCTACTCTACAATAAACTACCTGATAGCATTGTGAATATAACTATACGAACAACTGATTTGTCAAATGTTTATTTATTTATGGTTAATTATAAATGATGAATTCTGAAGCAGAAAAAAAGCATACAAATTTATCTAAATCTAAAGAATGGTTGAATATCAATTGAATTCTAACATATTTTAGCAGTGTAATGATATCACTTTAATTGGTCCATAACTTGGGCATGGGAACTGAAAATTCAGATTTAAAAGTATTAACTAGAAAATTTCAGTACGATTATTTTTATAATTGTCAATCTCCATTTTTCTGTTGGATTACGGATCTCCATTTTATTTCTAGAAAGTATCCAACAAATATTATTGTGCTGTATTACTTGTTTACGTATTTAATCTTCATGTTAATTACAAAAGCCAATGTTCAATTGATTTTGTATTTTGGAATTGGATCTATATGATGGAATAGAATAAGAAACTAAAAATCAAATTGAATCATTAAATAATTACTTGAACAAATACATATATAGTTGGATAATACCTTAATCATTTGAACTTCGACCGAGTATCTTTCATATTTTGAAACTTTGAATCTTTAGGAAAACAGATTTTCATTCCAATGCAAAATTTCAAATACCTTCTTTGACGTATAATTGCAAGCAGTTGTTGAAGATGGGCTCCATTGCTAGATATGAATGGAAGGGGTGGGGGCTATATGATAAAGTTTTAAATTTGGGGATTAAGGGATAAATTTTTTTTATCATATTAATATTAATAATTTATGAAATAGTGAGAATTATAAAGAGTAAAACGAGACTATCTATAGAATTTTCCTAATATTAATGACTTGAAAAAAGTAGGCACATCAGCCCAATGCCCAGTTGGCCCAAAAGTAGAACGCAAACGAAAAAACAACATTAAAAAAACCCTAGTTTTGCTAGCTGATTTAATAACAAAACCTTGTTCTATTCGGATTCTTTGATTAATTATTATCTTCTCTCGACTCTACAAATATATTTTGGGTGCACTATACAATTACAAACATATATTATGATCTATCTTCTAAGCAATAATTACAATTGAAGAATTGGTTCTAAACTACCAAGGTATGAATCTGATTTTCCTTAATTTTCTGAGTTCCAATATATATATATATATTGGTTTTTGTTATCGTCCAAGCCTTTTTTTCATCTTTAATTCTAATTTTAAAATTATGCTACTATGATCGACTAACACAACGGTTATTACGAGTATAATTAGGTGTTTTTATGAGTACTTTTTTCATGTTAGTATGAGTATTTATTTAATGCTATTATGGATAAATAACTTTTTGTTGGATTCACCCTTGAATTATGATTGATCTGCACTAAAATTGTGGCATTTAACACCATTCATTGCAAGTTGCACTCTCCACCAAATTTTGATAAAATCTGTCATTAAAATGTTGATCACCTCAATAACACAGTCTAGTGGAATTTTGGTCCTAAAGGTTAAAGCGAGAGAATTTGATCGATTTAAATAAAATTTTATTTTGAAGCTTGAAAGAACTTTTTATGTGAAAAAATTGAAGTCTAATTAAAAAACGTTACCTAGTATTTTGGCCCAAAAAAGAACAAAATGACCATTTATTAAAAAAGTATATCATAAAAGAAAATGACAAACTATTACCTAGAACAATCTTAAAATACATTCTACAACGAATTAGATTTTAGGGATTTCCTTTCAATTTGATTGATTCTTTTTAATAAATTCGATCTCTCATCTTTGAGTTTCTACCTAAATGATTTCTCATATTTTATTCATTTTTTTTAGTTCAAAATGGTAGATTGTTAACAATACGACAACATCGAAGTGACTAGGAATACTTTATTTTAATGGTATAAAATATCAAAATTATAATTTTATGGTGTATAGAGCAAATAAAGTATAATTCAAAAGTGCAAGTTGTCAATTGCCCTTTGGATAAATATATATGTGTGGTCTTAAATGAAAGAGTATGAAAATAAAATCCATATATGGTTTGCATAAATCAAATAAAAATGGTTAAGTCATGATTGTTTAAAATTTTATCAAATTTTGTATAAATATGGTAATAACTTCATCTGTTTGAGAAAAAATAAGTGTTTAGTCCCACGGCCTTTTTGCATTGAGATATAAACATTGGTTCTTATTATCTGTGTGTTTTGTGATATGTATGTATATAGACCAAGCCAGGCTCCATGAAGAAGAGAATATCATCAACAGCAGCTGCATCAAAGCATGACATAATAAGCAAATTGCCTGATGATATTCTTATATCGATAGTCTCTCAACTTACATTGCAAGAAGCAATTGCTACTAGTATCCTTTCAACTCGATGGCGATATCTCTCTACCTATGCCACTCTTCTCAATTTTCCTCCATTTGAACCACACATAAATATTGAATGTGTCCAAGACATACAAACAAAAGGATTTTCGAACTACACAAACATGATCAATGGCGTCTTGGATTCACACAAGGGAAGTCGAGTGAGAATTCAAGGTACACATGTATTGTTTGGAGGGAGCCAATATTGACAAGTGGTTCGAGTTTGCATTGGCTAAGGAAGTCAAAATCATCGACATACACTTGAAACATATGGTTTATGCTAGGCCACACAGCCATTACTCATTCTGACTGTAAAGACCGATCCGACCTGGCCTAAAACATCTGAAACAATTGTCATTACGCGGCATCCATGTGGATGATTCAGAGATTGAGCTTTTGCTCTCTAGTTTTCCTCATCTTGAGAGCTTATCCATTAATGCAACTTGTAAAATGTTAAGGAAAGTGTCGATTGTGGGACGACCACCGACATTCATGTTGAAGCACCTAGAGATAAGTTGTGCTACAAATCTTGAATTGATTGTGATTGACAACATGATGAACCTAGTTTCCCTCAAGTTTCATCGTTTGCCATCCGCATATGTCCTAACTCTCAATAATGATCCAAGATTAACTGAATTTAGCACCACCGACGACGATAACTGCACACTAGGCCATGTCTTCTTCAGAGTCGGATCTTACATATGTGACCAACTTGGGACATTAAAGCTTCTTTCTCAACCCAGCTTGTATCCAATTCATGTATATATATATATATATATATATATATATATATATATATATAGGGGGTGGAATTGGTGGGAACCCTCCCCATGTGGGAACAAGGAACCCATCACATCCACCCATTCATAGATTTGGATGGCTAAGATTAAAATAGATTATCGGTGGCAAACTTGTAAATATGGAACTTTTTAAAAAAAGCGGTGGCATATTGGTAAATAAATTGAACTTCAAAAGTGGGGGGTTAATTTCTTTCCCGTCAAAATATAGATGATGATGTCATCATATTTGTATAAATATTGTACAAACCTTAAGCAATCATAACTTGCTCGTTTTTAATCGGATTTATGGAAATCATATATCAAATTAAAGCTCTTTTCATACTCTTTCATTTAAGATCCATATTGCATATGTTTATTTGAAAAAAAAAAATAGATGAAAAATACAAAAAATTAATTTTTAGGCATATTTTTCATACAAAACAACCCTAGATTTATATTAGCATGTCGTATATAATATTTTAGCACGACCTATATAGCATTTTAGCATGATCAACTATAATTCACATAATTGCGTTTATGATATTTTAACATGAAACTACTCGCATAATAGCATGATATATATATTTATATATATGACATTTGAGCATAATCCGTAACTCATATCGGTATTGTGTTTATGACTTGCTCGTTTTAATCAAATTTACGCAAATTATATATCAAATTAAAGATATTCTTATTAGATTGGGGTGAATTCATTTGAAGGCATGTTATTAAAATTCTCATTTTAGCATGTTGTGTAATACATTTTAGCATATTGTGTAATACATTTTAGCGGATGATATTATGAATATTTTTCTTACAGTTTTATATAAATACTTATACCTATACAGATATTACAAAATGAAAAACATGAGTTGATAATAAAGAAGAAAAAAGAATGAGAAAGTGAAGCAATGAAGGAGATTACTGAAAACTATGAAAGAAAATGAGAATATTTTCCGAAATGAGATAAAGTTTATGAGAGCAAAATATGTGTTGCAATTCTAAGTGCAGATAGTAACATACAAAGTGAAATGAATGAAGCTGAGGACAACCTACACTACAGGCTCTCATGTGAAGATGGTCCAATTAATGTTGAAACATTTATTATGTCGAAGTGATTTGTACTGTTAATGAAATTTCTACAAGTACTATTAGTTTCAAGACATATTTCTTATGAATATTAGTTTATGTTGATAAATATTAGTTCAAGTTGAAGAATATTAGTTTAAGGTGATGAATATTAGTTTCACACATTTGTTATGAATATTGAAAATGTTATTGTTAGCGTGATTTTTTCTTTATATGAGCATGATATTGTTGTTATATTAGCATCATATAGTATTTCTTTTTGTCATTATACACTATTTCATTTTAACATCATACTTTTGTCATTTTAGCATGATCTTCTATACCTTAATAGGGACATAATAAACCATAATCGAACTGGGATACCAAATTTAACCTCATTCTTACTTCATTTTAACCTGATGTTATAAACAATAAATCATAATACAATGTAATAAACTCTAATGGAAATGTCATAAACCCTAATGGAAATGTGACAAAAAAAATTAGCATGCTACTTCTCTCATTTTAGCCTGATACTTACCTCATTTTAGCATGATCTACTAAACAGCAATGGAGAATCTAGAAAATCGTAATGCGAATGTAATAAACTCTACTTGGGAATAATGAACCCTAATGGGAATGTCATAAACCCTAATTGGGAATAATGAACCCTAATGGTAACGGTACATCAAATTTAGCCTTATTCTTCCCTCATTTTAACTTGATACATCCCTGATTTTAGCAAGATACTATAAATATTAACGGGTCATGCAATAAACCCTAATTGAGAATAATGAACCTTCATGCGAATCTAATAATCCTAATTGGGAAGGTAATAAATCCTAATTGAGAACAATGAACCCTAATGAGAATGTGACATCAAGTTTAGCATGCTACATCCCTCATTTTAGCCTGATAATTTTCTAATTGTAGCATGATTTGATAAACAATAATGGGGGATGCAATAAACCGTAATGGGAACATATTTAGCCTCATACTTCTCTGATTTTAGCATCATATTCTAAACAGTAATTGAGATTGATAAACCTTAATATTAATGTAATAACCACAAAGGAAATGTCATAAACTCTTTGAGAAAAAATCATATATTCTTAAAATAAAATAAAATAAGCCCTAAAAATGAATATTTTATATTTTTCTTCATATTTCTTCGGATAAACAAAGCCATGTGAGATCTTGAATGAAATAGTATAAAAAAAATTATAATTTGATATATTATATGAAAAAAACATTGCATTTTTGAATTGTTAGCATTGAATTACTCTCATATTAGCATAGTATATAAGATATTTTAGTATGACGTTACATATCAGTATTACATTTATATGTGGATGAATTTATTATTGTTTAATTGAAGACTTTCAGTTTATTGTGAAATTTATCCAACATGTAACTCACAGCAGCAACATTTATCACATATATCAGAAATAAATTTGAATGATATTATCAATATTAGCATAAGTCATGTCATTTTAGTATGAACTATGAACCATTCCAGCATGATGTATATGTCATTTTAGCACGAACTATAATAATAACAGAATCATTGACGAAAAAATGAAAATAAATACCTAAATCAGAATTGGATGAGATAATTAGAAAAGGATGAATATGTTAATCAACAACATTATATGAAAATTTAGATAAAAAATAACATTTAATCCAAAAAAGAATAATAGCGTTTACAAATAAATCAAGAAATCCTAAAAATTTAAAATGTGCATGTGAACGTAAAAAAAAAAAATCAAGAATTCAAAATTGTGTCTGAACCGGCAACATCAATTTCGATTTTTTGCATAAAAATCATCTTAACCACATATGGATTTATAGGTATAATATTTCTTATTTTAATAAAATATTAAATTATCATAATTTTTCAATTTGTATTTAGTAAATGGTTTACAAAAACAAACAGAGGGAGGGGAGAGGAAATAAGTGAAAAAGAGAGAGAGAGAGAGAGAGAGAGAGAGAGAGAGAGAGAGGTGCACAAAGAAAAAAAATCGTGAGTGTTAGAGAGAAATAAATGGAGATGAGAGATAATCATGTTTCAAAACATAAAAATTATTGAATTACCATAACACATTCTTTTACTTAAAATTGTAAATAATTACAAGTATTCCACCTTGCATTTGACCAAACTTTGACTGAATTGTGGCCATTAATATATATATATATATATATATATATATATATATATATGGGATCTGGTGAGAACCGGTCGCTAGGTGAGAACCGGGAACCGATCCCATCCGTCCATCCTGCAAAATCGACGCTCCAGATCCATCCAGATTTTCGGTGGTATTTTTGTAATTATCGTGAAAATCTTCAATTCGCGCGTCTCATGAAGGGTAAAATCGGAACTGAACTCAGAAATTACCTAGATTTAATTTTAGCATCCGACTTCGCACATTTTAGCATGTGTTGATAAACAAAAATGGAACGATGATTTCATTAGAATGAAATGCAATACACCATATTTGGGGACATTGAACTCTAATGGGAATCTCATAATTATTAGTTGGGATCAGGAACTTAATAAACCCTAATTGGGAACGGTAAACCCTAGTGGAAAATGTCACATCAATTTTAGCCTCCTACTTCGATAATTTTAGCATTATGCGATTCTCATTTTAGCCTCATGCGATTCTCATTTTAGCCTCAGAACAAAAGGGAAGAATTATTAAATTACTATATTACCCCTCCGTCCAGAAAGTTGCCGAAAATTACAGAAATGCCACCGCCCATCCACTTAAATCTGATTTAATCTGGACCGTCCAGATTAAGTCAAACAAGGGCTAGGATTGGTTCCTAGTTTCCACCTGGGGGGAGGGTTCTCATTTGATCATTTCCCTATATATATATATATATATGCAACCTATACTTTTTATTTATTAATTTACTCTATAATATATATATATATATATATATATATATATATATATGTTGCATGCAGGGGGAGTTACTTCCTGAATTTAAAAGTGTAAAACATCTAGAACTACACCATAAGCTTAGTTCTATGTGTAGTCTCAGTCTCTCACAATTTTTTGATGTCATTCAAACATTCCCTTCATTGGAGACACTCGTAATAAATATAGGTATTTATCTTATTCAATTCGCTCAAATTAAATTATACATGATTTTGCAATTTATAAAGTAATTCATTATTTGGCATGCAGATCATGTGGTGGTCTTATGCGAAATTCCAAGAAAATGATGAAGATAAAATGATTTTTGTGCGCTACCCCAAAAATGAGTTGTCTTTATATCTGAAAAAGATTAAATTCTCGGGATTTTTAGGAAGCTCACCAGAGTTAAGACTTGCCTTTTCAGTCCTAAAGAATATTGTGAATAATTCTCTTGAAGAATTTATTATTGAAGCTTGTGACGCAACTGAGGAAATTCGAGTATTGGCAATTGGTACTGCGCGACCATTTTCCACCATTATTATCGGACTCAGTTACTCTAATGTTTAATTAACAATTAATTACTTTAGATTTAGATAAAGTTTCTTGTGCAATCGTCCCACCTTTTTCTTTTCTATTTTATTTTCTATTTTTTTAAATTAAATATAAATTATAATTAGAATGAAATAAAAGGTTTTGGAAAAAAATAATATTAAAAAAACAACAACAAAAAATAATATATCGAGATCTATTAAGACACTTATCTATTTATAAAGTGTCCTAATAGATTATCATTACTTTAATGTTGATAGGTTATCTCAATGTATATTTTTATTGATCATGTCATGTGTGTTCCTACTTAAGAAACAAAAAAAAAGTGGGATTCTCCAATCTTTGATATTTATTATATATCATTTTTCACAAAAGGATGTTATTAAGCATCAAAGGCGAAACAATGTTAGAACGGAGATTAATCTACGTATCCAAGGTAATTCAATCCAAAATGACATTTTGATATAATGGAGATTAATGTACGCATGAAAGGCAATCTAATCCAAAATGACAATCCCAATCAAATACAATGCTAAAACGGAAATTAACATACACATCAAAGGCAATCTGATCCAAAATGAACGCATCAAAGGTGTTAAAGTGCTAATACAGAGTGAATAACTGCAGAATCAAAGACTATTGGCAGGTATGTGAATCACCTTCATGTGAGGGTGTTTTGATTTGAATTTCTCAATTGCATCCCTCTTAACATCCTCAACCACATACAAGATGCCTTCGAACTCTCCTAACTCTGTTGTATGCTCAGAAAGGGAAGTAAGAACAATCTCGGTCTTGGCGATGAGCAATTTATCTCCAAACACTTCCTGCTTCGATTTATCCATCTCATCTTTTCTAGAATTAGAGGCCCATTTGTTGGACTCACCTATTTACCAATCAAGGCCCAAGTTGTCCGGCCCAACTCAGAAGACCAATCTAGTTGTTTCCATATCCACCGACCAATTAATATCCTGATTGCGATTACTTTCACACATTCTACTCATTTCATTGTGTGTGCGGCTAAGGTTTGTGAGAGAGAAAGCAGTTAGAGATCTTTGATCTTCTTCTTCCTTCTGTGTAAGATAGAGTGTCTTGCTCTTCGTGAGTGAGTGATGGTTGTGGTGGTGAAACTGAGGTTGCGGCTGTTGGCGGCTGGGCTTTATCTGTAGGCATCTTCATCATGATTCACAGTGGTCTGAGAGGGATTCAAGTGTAGGATGTAATGAATCTATCAATCATGTGCAAAAAATGTCTAAGTGACAACTTTGAGATGAAAGATTTAAGGGAAACTAAGAAAATTCTGGGCATGTTCATAACTAGAGACACACAGACTTATTTTAAGTCAGTCTAACTATGTGGAAAAGATTTTGTCCAAGTTTGCTATGTCTGATACAAAACCTGTTAATGTGCCTTTTGCCTCTCATTTCTTATTAAGTAAGGATCAGTCCTCAAAGACTGACTCTGAAATCAATGCTATGAAAAATGCGCCATATTCCAATGCTATAGGATCTGTCATGTACCTAATGGTAAATACTAGGCCAAACATTACCCATGTTGTCAGTTGTCTAAGCAGGTATATGTCTAATCCTGGTATGTCTCACTCGGAGGCTTTGAAGTAGTTGTTAAGATATTTGAAAGGTTCTATGCATATGTGTTTATCTTTTTTCTAAGCATGCTAAGGGGGTTGTATTATCTGGTTATGTTGACTAAAACTATGCTAATGGCAGGAACAATAGGAAATCAACTACTTCCTTTATGTTTACTTTATGTGGTTCATATATTAGTTAGAAATCTCAATTGCATCACATTGTAGCATTATCTACTACTGAATCTAAGTATGTTGCAATCACTAAGTCTATAAAAGAAACTATATGGTTGAAATGGGTCTTATCTGAATTTGATTTTCTTAAGAATAAGGTTACTATATTTTTTAATAGTCAATCTGCTATACAGTTGTGTAAAAACCTTGTCTTCCATGATAGGACAAAACATAATGATGTCAGATTTCACTTTATAAGAGATGTGGTAGATAAACAAATCATTTGTCTTGAGAAAATCCATACTCATTTAAATCCTGCTAATATGGGTATTAATTATTTACCTTTGGAAAAACATGTTTTCAGTTGAAAATTCTCAATCTTGACATTGTTTAATTTCTTTGCATGTACTTCTTCTCTGATATAGTAGGTGATCTTCAATAATAATCTAAGTCCTTGGCATACTATGTGTTAGCCATTTGACTGATGTTATTGTTGAAATTTCATCTCCCATATTAGGGAATAAGGTGGTGGACTTCATCCATAGTAAGAGGTCTATAATTTACCATGTACAAGTTAGTACATACTGCTGTGGTTGAAGTTCCACCTCCTAGGTTATTACTTGGTTAAGTTACCCTTGGTGATTTTCTGGTCTTTGTGACTTTATCAGACTTTGTGTCTGATTCTACCAAACTTTGTGTTCGGTACTATCTCATTGTTTGTTTTCTTTGCGAATTCAACATCTGGGATAGGCGGCGATGATGATATTCTACATGATTCCCTCCAGATATGATGATCACAAATGTGTCAGGTGGAGATTGTTGGAATTAGAAGGCCATTTATTGGACTCATCTATTTACCAATCAAAGCCTAAGTTGCCTGGACCAACTTAGAAGGCCCATCTGGCTGCTGCCCTATCCACCGACCTATTAATATCCTAGTTGCGGTTACTTTCACACATACTACTCATTTCATTGTATGTGCAGCTAGGGTTTGTGAGAGAAAAAAGTAGTTGGAGATCTTCGATCTTCTTTTTCCTTCTTTCTTCTTCTTCTTCTTCTTCTTCTTCTTCTTCTTCTTCTGTGTGAGATAGAGTGTCTTGCTCTTTGTGAATGATTGATAGTTGTGGTTGTGCAACTGAGGTTGCGGCTATTAGCAGTTGAGGTTTATTTTCTAGCATCTTCGTGGTGGTTCACAGTAATCTGAGGGGGATTTGAGTGTAAGTTGTTCCTGAGCCATTAATCTGATCGATTTATATAGATTATGGATTATCTTTTGTATTCACTACAAGAAAATTGGAAATAGACAACGCGCAAACCGTGTTGTCTTTTAGGAAATTGACCGTTGTCTACCTCACTGTAGTTTATTAGGATGCGGTTAAAGACGATGCGGAAATGACGTTGTCTATTACATCATAGACAACGGTCATTCGGCTAAAGACAACGCAGTTTCCGTGTTGTCTATTATATTATAGACAACGGTAATTCGGTTAAACATAACGCGGAAACCGCGTTGTCTATTACATCATAGACAACGGCCGTTCAGTTAAAGACAACGGGGAAAGCACGTTGCCTATAATGTTATAGACCACAGTTTTGTTGTTAAATACAACACTGGAAAACCATTGTTTGATTATTAATAGATAACAGTTATGGAACTGTTGTTTTTTTTAACCATTTTAATTTTTTTCTTATTTTGTTTATGATGTTATTATGACCTCCTTATAATATTTCAAAAAATAACAGAAATATAAATTTATATCAAATAAATTTATAATTTTTCATAACAATACCAATGTATACATAAACCTAAATTTATCAAAATAACAAATATAATAAACAAAAGTGTTATTGAAGTAATTTATCCGAATAACAAATATGAAGATTAAATATTACAAACTGTAGGCAGCTCCTCCAAATTGCATAAACTCCATCTCTATTCTTCAAGTTCATTCATCAATTAGCTTGCTATCCATTCTCGCAACATCAACCGATAAGAAATTCTGCAACTTTCACAAATTAAGAAAAAAACATCAAAGACAAATCTTAAGACATTAAAATACTAAAGCAAAAAAAGTTCAAAACTTAAATGAACATCATTGAAAGAAAGATGACAAAAGCATCAAGAAAATCTGAAAAACACTTCAAATCACCTGTATCATCAGGACCAGGAATGAAAATAAATCTGCTATGTTCTTTTAGATGTTTATGATTAGCAATAATTTTCCTTGGCATCCCAAACTGTGATCTGTATACAAAAACTTGTATACAGTCACTTGTTTTTAAACCATGACAGTACTCACAAATACAATAGAGAAATTCTCACTTGATGCTAGAGTAAGAATTAAAAGAAAGGTTACATGGATGAGATTAGAAGTTTTCCATGAAAACAAATAGAGACGGGACCACATTCTCATTTTCATAACCCCTGAGGATGGTCTCAAATTTTTCTATAGTCTTCTCTAAGGAAGGAGGATGAAGCAATTAGTAAACCATATTAACAAGTCAAAAGGAGAATGGTTTAACTGATAACGAAGCAAGAAAGGTGGGGTTAGGAGAGTGATTACCTCCTCATTGTCTATCACAAACATGTCATTAATTGCCCCTCTTTCCAGCTCTGCAAGTCTAACCTGAGGCAAATGTTAAGGATATTTGACCAATGCTTACTTTCTAAACTGGGAAAGTATTTAATCTGTTACTATCAGCTTTTTAAAGGATACAGTCTCTGCTTTTGTGAGTGAACCGCTACCAAAAAAATCTACTCCTGCGAACATTGCGAGTGACTTTTCTCGGTCCTCTAATGGAGGAAATCCACATGTTTTCACCTGCAGGTCATTTACACCCATCTATTCACTTGTTCAACTCTGAACTAAAGGCCTTTTCATGGTCAAAAATTTCCAAACATACCTGAAAGATACCATCCAAGAGCATCCATCCTTTATGCTTTCACTTCCCTGTCTGGAGATGTCATTTTTATGGGCTACAAAAATACAACATCCTTTCACAAGTAAAAAAATAAAACACATTGTTTAATTTCACACAATCACTAGATGTTTATGATTAGCAATAATTTTCCTTGGCATCCCAAACTGTGATCTGTATACAAAAACTTGTATACAGTCACTTGTTTTTAAACCATGACAGTACTCACAAATACAATAGAGAAATTCTCACTTGATGCTAGAGTAAGAATTAAAAGAAAGGTTACATGGATGAGATTAGAAGTTTTCCATGAAAACAAATAGAGACGGGACCACATTCTCATTTTCATAACCCCTGAGGATGGTCTCAAATTTTTCTATAGTCTTCTCTAAGGAAGGAGGATGAAGCAATTAGTAAACCATATTAACAAGTCAAAAGGAGAATGGTTTAACTGATAACGAAGCAAGAAAGGTGGGGTTAGGAGAGTGATTACCTCCTCATTGTCTATCACAAACATGTCATTAATTGCCCCTCTTTCCAGCTCTGCAAGTCTAACCTGAGGCAAATGTTAAGGATATTTGACCAATGCTTACTTTCTAAACTGGGAAAGTATTTAATCTGTTACTATCAGCTTTTTAAAGGATACAGTCTCTGCTTTTGTGAGTGAACCGCTACCAAAAAAATCTACTCCTGCGAACATTGCGAGTGACTTTTCTCGGTCCTCTAATGGAGGAAATCCACATGTTTTCACCTGCAGGTCATTTACACCCATCTATTCACTTGTTCAACTCTGAACTAAAGGCCTTTTCATGGTCAAAAATTTCCAAACATACCTGAAAGATACCATCCAAGAGCATCCATCCTTTATGCTTTCACTTCCCTGTCTGGAGATGTCATTTTTATGGGCTACAAAAATACAACATCCTTTCACAAGTAAAAAAATAAAACACATTGTTTAATTTCACACAATCACTAAATGAGTTTTTTTGATGCTCCTGACAAGAGGCTTTTTTTTAGTAATGTTTTTTTTATTACTATTTGCTGCAGTTTTATTGGTTTTGATTTCTGTTTCTTTTGAGTAATGAAGAAACCAGAGATAGTGTATATAAACCACCCAGATGTGAACTTGATCATACAGAATAAATTAAAACAAGTTAGCAACTAAAGAAAAGATAGGCGATTCCCCTTTTAATATCTAAATTGCAACTTGGCATACAGTTTGGAACAAATATTCATATTCTATATCGTTAGTTAATTAATATCTAAGACTTTTATTAATATTGCATACACATTGATTTTTTGTGTTGGGATGTAAATGTGCAGAATTAATTCATTATGATTTACTGGACTGGGACTTAACTATGATATCATTTCAATACTTAACATAATTCATAATGTGGGAATTTTTTATTTTATTTTGTTTTATTCTTCTGTTAATTAGTAATTCATCAAGGCTAGCTAGCTAGCTAAAGATAGGCCAAGTAGGAATCAGGTTCACTAGCATCATATCCTTTTCTATGTGCTATCAAGATTTAACACAAAAATTCTTGTTTGATCAGTCAACTTTACCGGTCAAACTGATGCATGGTTATGTGCTCCTAGCTCACTTCAAACTCCAAAAACATTCAAACTCCAGAACTCCCAAATACTGTGATCACACATATTTGAAAGGGTATATCCAATCACAACATGTACCAACAAAAGCTAAAGCTATCAGTTTTGACTAGAAAGCCACAAGGGAGAAGAATAAAACAGGAAACTGAAACTAAGAAACTTTAGGGGAATTAGCAACAAAAATTGGACAAACAATGAAAACAAGCATCAGATGTTACCTTTAGAAGAAGTCAAACATGTCAACAGAAACTCTCAAGCAAGCAAAAGGCACACATCACACGCAGATTTTTTTTTTTTAACTTTCGTAGTCCATTTTTACACTGTAGTCTTTTTAATCCCATAGTAGATTTATTGTAACTTTTTTAGTTCATATATTTCACTTTAATCAGAACTTGCAGGTAAAGAACCTAAGGAGTTATATAATTGGTGGAAACCCAAAAGCAGAGATTTAGATGAGGAAGAAAATTTACCTAAATCAAATTGTAAGAGACTTTGTTTCTTCTTAATTTCTTCTTTAGTTCTTCCACAAATTATGGTTAGAGTAGCAGCGGCACCGAGAACCTATGAGGTGAAGGGAAGGGTGGGGACAGAGGTGGATGTTGCAATTAGGGAATTAGAGAGGTAGCGGCAGTGAGAGGCACTAGGGGCCATAACAGAGTACCGAGAAGCTGCAAGGTGAAAAGGGCGAAGGCGGAGGTAGAGCAGCGAGAAGCAGGTGAGAAGAATGGTGAGGGCAGAGGCGGAGTCTATACGGTGGTAAGAAGCAGCAAGATGAGGACAAGGGTGAGGATGGAGGCGGAGTTTGTGCAGCAGCGAGAAGTGAGAAGAAGGGTGAGGGCGGAGGCAATTAGGGATTTGGAGATGATGGTGTAAAATTTTTGTTGAAGTCCCAAAATTTCAAAATCCCGCGAGTGAAGGTGAAGAAGGTTTAATTAAAATTTTATTTTATAAGAATCAGGAAAATACGGTAATAGACAACTTATCATGGAGAACGTTGTGTATATATCTGTAGACAACGCCGATTTTCACTCCAGCAATTAAAGAAAAAAGAAAAAAGAAAAAATGTGCGGCTATAGACAACATAAAAGCATAGACACGTTGTCTATTATGAAATAGACAACGTAGATACCAAAACACGTTGTCTTTATCGTGTTGTCTATTATCATTTTTCTTGTAGTGATTATTTCCTTATTGTTAAATCTAGATTGTAGTTAGGTTTTTTGGTGTAATCTTTGATTATCTGGTGTATCTATCCTTAACAACCTTGAAAATAAGCATGCCTCTGCTGAGGGTCCAGAGCGTAATCATACCAAGTATTGACCATGTCGAAATAGTCTTGGCAAGTTTCTGGCTCAAGGATGTGTGGTGGCGCCATAATCTCCAATCCAAAAACAACAAATTAGAAATAAGAAACTCATCTGACAAATCATATTCTGAAACACATCCGAAACATTATCAACACATATATCTTGAAATTAGATAACCACTTGAAACTAGAACTGAATTAAAATTATATAATCAAATATGCAATCAAAGGGCAAATAGATATAATCATATAACCACAAATTCATAAATATCTTCAAACAGAGTATAGCTTAGAAAATAGAATTGAATAAAAAAATGACATCAGAGATCTAGACTGAAATCATGAAAACACGACGAAAATTGCTTACCTTCATTCGTTTAGAGAGTGTGACAGAATATATATTTGGAAACATTGGTAGATATGATTTTCTAGATTTTCTTCTTTAATTCAGTTGTAGAATTTAGAGAGGTGTATTGTTATTTTATACACACACATATGAGGGTTCTCATGCGGTCTCCTCACCCCAGCCTCCGCCCACTTATTTTAATATTCCCGATACAATTATTAATTGTTTTTTTAGAAAATAGTTATTAATTATCGAGATCAGACTGAAAGACTCCATGTCCACAGTGGAAAATATGGCTTTGAGAGCTTTGGAGTTTGCATTGAACCCCTTCTTTTGCAGTTCGGTCCAGTCCTTCTCTGGAATGGGAGTGTACTTGTCATCCTTGGCAACTGTTGGTTGTATCCATCTTTTTATGACACTCTTCCATGCTTGATGGATTGATCTGAGAAAGGCACGTATTCTTGCATTCTAATATGGCAAGTTGTTGCCTTCAAGAAACGGTGACTGAGTTGTGGATCCTCCTTCTTTGATGGAACTTATGGCTTAAAAATCAAATACTTCACACGGAGTTGTACTTCCGGTAGCACTGGTGCCAATTGAAATTACACACGTATGTATGAAATATATGTTCTGCAAACATTCACATAGAGATGTCCAAAACAAATCGGACCGGCGGTTACAAACTGTCGGTTTATCAATTTTGAGTCGGTTTGTAAACCGTCCGGCATGGTTATGGTTACAAACCGTAACCGTGATTCCACCGGTCCAGTTCCGGTTTGTGCACCCCAAAGCCAAAAAATCATCAGTTTGGCTTTTTTTTTACAAATATGGTTGTATGTGTTAAAAATCCCAAAAAATATGGAATTTCCTAGAAAAGAGACATTTCAAATTTTGTACAATGAAAGTCAAATATCTTATAACCTTTTATATAAAAAGTTTAACAATTATCTATGATATAAAATCAATTTGGGATAATGACAATGGTTACACAAATTAGGAATCCTCAAAATAATGACAATGAGATTTCCTCAAAAGATATTATAAATTGGTGCAATGATAACACAATGTTTAATACATTTTATAGGAAAAGTTTTACCATTGTCTTTGATACAAAATCAATGTGGGACACATACATACATATGCAATGATTATTTTTGTTTGCCTTTTTTTTGTCCCACGTTGATTCTATATTAAAGATAATGGTTAACATTTCTTATAAAATTGTATTTACCTTTTTGTTATAAATTCAAATTAAATTCAATCATACTTTTGAATTGAGATTAAATAAGCTACACTAAAACATAAATTAAATAAATAATCTATAGAGATAAATCAATCAAGATCATTTAACTATCTAGATTATTGTTATCTAATGTAGTCAAACTATTCAACTAAGAAAATTAATTGTTTGTTGAGTAATCCTATCTAATTTTTGAAAATAAAATAATAAATATATCATTTTTAATCATTGATGTTAGATTCTATATATTATTAGTTCCATAATTTAATCAAATTTATGGAATAAACAATTATTAACCAATAACTCTTAACTTAATTATTTATTTAAAAAAATTCATTTATTGTAAAAAAAATATATCTTAGCTTTGAATTCATATCTAAAGATGGTGCAAAAATAATTAAATGTGTAATACTCTTTTATAGGAAAAATTTTATCATTATCTTTGATATAAAATCAATGTGGGACAAAAATAAAGACAATGATTTTATACCTTTGTTTTCTTTTATTTTTGTCCGACATTGATTTTATATCAAACATAATGGTTAAACCTTTTTTATAAAAGGGTATTAGCCAATTGGTTACCATTGTACTATCTTTTAATCATTTTTAAAGAAAATCTCATATATTTTGAGGTTTCTTATTTTTTTAGATGTTATAAAAATTTTTATATTTGATATAGTTGAATCAAATTCATTATTGAAAATTTAAAAAAAAAATGAAATAAGAAACCGACGGTTAATCGTGTAACTATCAGTTAACTGGCACAAACCGGCAGTTATACAAACTGCCGATTACGGTTTACAAACCGTAATCGGGAACCTATGGCGGACAGTACAGTTTTGGTTTATGCTATCTGGAACCGCCTAACCGACGGTTTGTAATCGGAACTAGCACAAATCGGAACTGTGGGCATGTCTACATTCACAAAAAAGTGATTGAACGTTGTTAGATAAAGTCCATAATAATGTACATGAACGTTATTATGAAATTAATTGAATTTACAGAAAGTGAAGCACACAAAGACATGACAACTTTGTTCGATCAATCGATCTACGTCAGAGGGGCTTGTCAGGTCTGTGGTAAACAATTCACTACTCTGATGCAACATTTACTTGGGATATTCCACGCAGCTGACTTCCCGTCACTTGATACCCATTCTATCAATATACCCTTTTGTGACGTCTCAAAAATTTCATAGATTTATTTAAGTAATAAAATGGTAGAATATTAAATAATACTTCCAAAAGTTTGTTCAGAATAAAAGAAACATAAATTTAGAGTCTATTGCAGCAGAAAAATAAAATGTTTAAAAATATTTAAAACTATAGTCTTTATTTCATCACTTCGTCTCCACCACACCACCCGAGCTTCCTTAGCCTGAAAACATAAATAGCTTTGGGGTGAGTGCTATTAACTCAATGGGGTAATTCAATTATCCGAGTTATACAAATATAACAGTAAGAAACAGGCCATGACATAGCATAGCATATCATAGAGTCCGTAGGCCAACATAGCATACAACCCGTAGGTTAAACATAGTAATAGCCCGTAGGCCCATAGCAATAGCCCAAAGGCCCACCTGAACACCGCATATATAAATATAACAAGGATAAGAGTTTCGTATATTCTCCGAGAGAATCGCCACCTTTACTTGATTGGATAAAATGTAACGTATTAAATAAATTACCCATGCGCGCCGCCTACAATAATAATAAATAATTAACATAACATTAAATATTAAAATATTAAAATATTTTAAAAACTAAAAACAAATATTATCACTAAAAACGGAATTATATATCTATACATGATGTGCGGTATATATATACGTGTATAGGTGTGCGCGTGTTTTATATATATACATATGTGTATGCATGATATATATATATACATATAATTATATATGTGGGTGCATAGGGGTGTGTGTAGCATTATATATTGTATATGTGTGTGTGAATATATGCATATATGTGTGTGTGTGTGTGTGGATATATGGGCACAAGTGGGCATGTAACATAGTTTAGGAAATAATACACACACACACACACACACACACACACACACACACACACACATATACTCCTATTCATATAGTGTCAGACATGATTACTTTTCTTTTTTATATATACGCATTTATGTATAGGTGTCAGTGTGTGTGTGTGATGGATATTTATATGTTTATATATATAGTTGGGTCCCTAGGAGAGAGAAGGCTTGAGTAGAAAATACTTAATATATAAAAACTCATTTTGTTACACGCAAATGAAGACTCACTTGAGCTTTTAGAACATGAAAAAAAACTAGTGATAAAGCTTTTCTTCTTCTTTCAAGAGGCAGCGAAAGAAAAGACAAAAAAATGGATAACACATAGAGAAGAAAAAAAAGAAAACTTACAGACTCGATCGAGAACAGAGATATCTGGACACCCCAAGAAGAAGTTCTGAGAGAAGGGAAAACTCGAATGTTTGAGTTGGTGTGAATTTGTGGTGGAAGATGAGCTCTATTAATACTAGAGAGTTCCCGTCTAAGCTTGGAAGGTTTGAAATTTTGTCTGATTTCTTGCCAAAACGTTGCATATCTTGGCAAGGATCTCGGATTTGAGGAATGGAAGTTAGGTTTAGGGTTTCCTCAATGATAAACGTGTGAAGGGTTGAGATCGGTGGGAGGAGGAAAAGTTCTTCCAGATTTTGGCTCATCAATTGGGCTTCCAACATTGGGCTTAGATCACACAAAAAAAAAATATTGGGCTTCAGAAACATAAAAATAATTAGAAGGCCCCACTAAAAAAAACAAACCAAAAATAAAAATAAAATATATGAAGATACGGCAACTGTCCTTTCCACGATCTCCGAGCCTAAAATTTTCCTCTCACCAATCTCGTCCCAATGCAACGGTGAACGACACTTTCTTTTGTACAAAGCTTCATATGGAGCCATCCCAATACTCGTTTAGTAACTGTTGTTGTATGCAAATTCCACCAAAGGTAGGTGTCTTTCTCAATTCTCTCCAAAATCCATTACACGAGCTCGTAACATATCTTCAAGTGTTTGGATCGTCCTCTCCGACTGTCCATCAGTTTGCGGGTGATATGCCATACTGAAACTCAACTTCGTTCCCATAGCTTCTTGTAGACTTCTCCAAAACTTTGAGGTGAACCTTGTGTCTTGATCTGACACAATAGTGACTGGCACTCCATGCAATCTCACGATCTCGTTCACATAGATTTGAGCTAGCCAGTCCAAATTATATGTCATCTCAACCGGTAGGAAATGAGCCGACTTTGTGAGTCTATCCACGATGACCCAAATAGCATGATTCCCTTTTAACGTTCTTGGTAGTCCTACCACGAAATCCATTGCAATATTCTCCCACTTCCATTCTGGAATCTCAAGGGGTTTCAGCAAACCCGTGGGCCGTTGATGCTCCGCCTTCACTTGTTGACACGTCATCCACTTCTCAATATAATCTCCAATAGACCTTTTCATATTTCTCCACGAGAAATACTCCTTCAAATCTTGATACATCTTTGTTCCTCCGGGATGGATAAAGTAACGGATGTTGTGGGCTTCATTCAAGATTTCTCTTCTCAAGCTTTCATCCTTGGGTACACATAGACGTCCCTCAAATGTTAGTGCACCATCGTCTGCTACCATGAAACCCTTGATGTTGTCCTTTTGCACTCGTTTCTTTAGCTTGCTCAAAAGTGGTCTCGACTTTGCGCATCTTTTATTCTATCCTTCAGTAGTGGCCGAACAATCAAAGCTGCTAGTGTTGATGTAGTGTTTTCAGTTGGCGGCACTACTTCAATACTCATATTTGCAAACTCTTCAATCAATTATGATGAATACAATGTTGCCAAATTGCTTTTTCTGCTAAGAGCGTCAGCTACAACATTTGCTTTGTCGGGGTGATAATGGATGGTCCAGTCATAGTCCTTCACTAGTTCTAACTATCTCTTTTGCCTCATGTTCAACTCCTTTTGTGTGAAAAGATACTTGAGACTCTTGTGATCTGAATAAATCTCGTACTTGGCTCCATACAAGTAATGATGCCAAATCTTCAAGACTTGAACGACAGCTGCTAACTCCAAGTCATGAGTCGGGTAATTCTTCTCATGCACTTTAAGTTGCCTTGAAGCATAGGCAAAAACATTCCCATGTTGCATCAACACACATCCCAAACCTTGTTTGGAGACATCACTGTAAATTACGAATCCTTCGGTGCCGTCCAGAACGATCAAAACTGGGACTGTTGTGAGTCGTTGCTTTAGCTCTTGGAAACTCTTCTCACGATCTTCATTCCAATCAAACTTAGCCCCCTTCCTTGTCAGCTGGGTCAAAGGACCAGCTATCTTCGAGAATTCTTTGATGAAACGTCGATAGTAGCTGCCAAACCCAAGAAACTTCGGATCTCGCTTGCAGACTTTGGTGTGCTCCAATTCTTCACAGTTTCCACCTGGGCTAGGTCTACCTCAATTCCTTGTGCCGTCACTAAATGTCCGAGAAATCCGACTCAGTCTATCCAAAACTCACATTTCTTGAACTTTGCATAAAGCTTCTCTTTCCGCAAGGTTTCCAACACTAGTCGCAGATGCTCTTCATGTTGGTTGCGATCCTTTGAGTATACCAAGATGTCATCGATGAAGACAATCACAAACTTATCCAAGTATTGGTAAAATACTCAGTTCATTAGGTCCATGAAAACAGCAGGTGCGTTGGATAAACCGAAAGATGTCACAGTGAACTCGTAATGCCCGTACCTTGTTCGAAAAGTTGTCTTCTCGATGTCTCCTTCCTTGGCTCTCAGTTGATCGTATACCGATCTCAAATCTATCTTGGAGAAGACTCCGGCTCCCATTAATTGATCAAATAGGTCTTCAATTCTTGGCAACAGGTACTTGTTCTTTGTGGTGAGCTTGTTAAGCTTTTGATAATCGATGCACATCCTCATTGTTCCATCCTTCTTCTTGACAAACAGCACTGGTGCTCCCCATGGTGAGACACTTGGTCGGATGAGACCTTTATCTAACAGCTCTTGTATTTGGACCTTCAACTCTTGTAATTCCATCGGGGCCATACGGTAAGGTGCTTTGGACAGTGGCGCTGCTCCAGGTGTCAACTCAATGGTGAATTCCACTTGTCTCGCCGATGGAATACCATCTATATCCTCCGGAAATACATCTGGATATTCTCTAACCACTGGTATGTCCTCCATCTTTACTTTTGTTGGCTCCGTGCTAACGATATTCACCAAGAATGCTTGACAATCCTTCTTTTTCAACAACTTGACTTCCTTCATTGCTGACATGATACACAAAGGAGGTTTCACTTTGCTTCCACGGAATGGAAATGGATCTCCTCCAGAATTCTGAAATATCACTTCTCTTTCTTGACACTTGATGACTGCATGGTTACGGCTTAACCAATCCATGCCAAGAATCACATCAAATTCTTGCATCTCCAAAATGAATAAGTCTGCATCTAGGGTTCTACCCTTGACTTCCATCTTCACTCCTCGAGCAACATAATTCGCTTCCATGGTTTCTCCCGAGGGAATGCTTATCCTTAATGGGTTAGCCTTTTCATGACATACAATACCAGTCTTCTCATAAAAGCTTTTGGATATAAAAGAATGCGAAGCGCCGGAATCAAAAAGTACTAGAGCAGGTACTTTAAGAACTAGTATAATACCTGACATAGTGTTCTGCTCACTCGGGTTCTCTCCTTGAAGCATAGTGAATGCACGAGCATTACCTCCTCTCTGAACTCTTCCTTGTTGATGTCGGGGATAGTTTGGTGCCATATGCCCCGGCTGGTGGCACCAATAGCAAACATTCTTTCCAAAGAAGCACTCTCCATTATGGTGTTTCTGACATTGTGGGCAAAAAGGTTTGCCTTTTGAAGGATTTGGATAGTCATTTGGCATCGGTCTGTTGTTAGAGCTTTCTACTGGTCGGTGCTTCTTTTCTGGTTGAACTTCCTCCCTCTTGTATTGTTCTCCTACTATCTCTTCTTGTTTGAAGGATTGGGGTTTCCATTCTCCAGGTTCAAGCGGGTAGCCACAACTTGAGCTCGTTCAACCACTTCTGAATACGTCACAGGCGTACCTTGGGCTGCCAAAATTTCGCCAATCTCTGGGCACAGACCGTACTCAAAGTTACTTGCCTTCTTTGCTTCAGTGTCCACTATGTGTGGAGCATATCGAGAAAGTTAGTTAAACTTTCTCTCGTATTCGAGCACAGTCATGCTTCCTTGCTGCAAGTTCACCAGCTCCAGCTCCTTCTGTTTCCAATAAGATCTCGGGAAAATTTTTCCCAAAATCATATCCTTAAATGCATTCCACGTGAGATTCTGACGACGCTTGGGAGTCATCACCCGTGCCACACTCTGCCACCAATGCCCCGTATCTCCAATCAGTTGAAAAATGGCACAAGATACCTTGTCCGCATCAGTGCAGTCCAGATGCTCGAAAATTCGTTCAAGCTCGAAGATCCATTCCTCAGTATCAAGCGGTCCTTCATTCCCCTTTAGCTTAGGTGGGGCCATCTGTCTGAATTTCTTGACCATGGCATTTCTCTCGTTTCTCGGTGGAGGGCCATTTTGGGGTATGGCTTGCTTCAATGCTTCTGCTAGCTCTTGCACAAAGGTTGGCCGGTTGCGAGGAGCCCGTCTTGCATTGTCATTGTCCGATTGGGTTTCTTCACTATTAGCGCGAACGTTGCGGCGTATGTTAGCCATACCTTTCCTATTTATTTGATTTAGAGATTGCAAAGGAGATATAAAACACAAAAAAAAAAAAAATATTTCCTTAATCAAATAAAAGTTTTTTTTTTTCAAACAAAGGAAACAAAACATTAAATCATTTAAATAAAAGTAGACATCTAAATTATCTAATCACTGATGTTAACGGGCGCATTATTGGCTTCTCTAGGGCTTTCCACTTCGTTAGAACTCATTTGCTCGCCAACATCTTCCTGTGGTCCATGTCCATTCACTAAACCCTCCCAATACGTGAGGAGCTCGCCTATGAATTTTTCAAATTATCATATCTCTCCTATTCCTGGCGTGTAGTCCAGATGATCCTTGAACAAAGTTTTTCCGTCCTCTTTAAGGAGGTTTGGCAACGAGTGCACCACCTTGTGGCCAGCTTCTAGTGACCTCCATGCTCTGCCCTCTTCCCTTAGATCCTCCCATATTCTAAGCATCCTTAGGAGGTTCCTTTCCACTCTAATTGACTCAGCCCACTTGTATTCCTTAAAATCCAACCACAACCTTTCTTCTCGGGCCACAAATCTGGTCCTTTTTGCTCTAGGACGGTTAGCAAACATATCCATCTATCCACATATTCAAATTTTTAAGTTCAAGGACAAAATTATGCATGCATTATAGATAATATCATAAATCATAAATATTTACCTTTTCTCGGAACGATGCGGCGGACGTGGTGATGTTTTTTTTTTAATGGTTTTATTTATATATATATATATATCTTTTAGCAAGTCTACAGAAACGTAAACCTGGCTCTGATACCAAATGTGACGTCTCAAAAATTTCATAGATTTATTGAAGTAATAAAATGGTAGAATATTAAATAATACTTCCAAAAGTTTGTTCATAATAAAAGAAACATAAATTTAGAGTCTATTGCAGCGGAAAAATAAAATGTTTAAAAATAATTAAAACTATAGTCTTTATTCCATCACTTCGTCTCCACCACACCACCCGAGCTTCTTTAGCCTGAAAACATAAATAGCTTTGGGGTGAGTGCTATTAACTCAATGGGGTAATTCAATTATCCGAGTTATACAAATATAACAGTAAGATTCAGGCCATAACATAGCATAGCATATCATAGAGCCCGTAGGCCAACATAGCATACAACCCGTAGGTTAAACATAGTAATAGCCCGTAGGCCCATAGCAATAGCCCGAAGACCCACCTGAACACCACATATATAAATATAACAAGGATAAGAGTTTCGTATATTCTCCGAGAGAATCCCCACCTTTACTTGATTGGATAAAATGTAACGTATTAAATAAATTATCCACGCGCGCCGCCTAGAATAATAATAAATAATTAACATAACATTAAATATTAAATTATTAAATTATTTTAAAAACTAAAAACAAATAATAACCACCAAAAACGGAATTATATATCTATACATGATGTGCGGTATATATATGTGTGTATAGGTGTATGTGTGTTTTATATATATACACATATGTGTATGCATGATATATATATATATACATATATTTATATATGTGGGTGCATAGGGGTGTGTGTAGCATTATATATTGTATATATGTGTGTGAATATATGCATATACGTGTGTGTGTAGATATAGGGGCACGAGTGGGCATTTAACATAGTTTAGGGGGCTCTTATCTAGAATATTATGGAGATTATAAAAAGTAACGAAATTAAGATAAGAAAGACTTGTATCTAATTAATACTCAGTTATAGACATTAATACCGATACTTTTGAATCCAAATATTTGTAATGTGCTTGTCCACATAAAAACTACGTGTATCTAAGATATATTTATTTTTGGGTAATTAATATTTATATCTCTTTAATTTGATCAGGATGGCTCGTCATGTGTCAAAAGTGGGTCCCCAATTATATTCTAGAAATTCAAGTAAAGTTCCATACAAATCAAATTTTCACGACGGGTCAAAGGCTTCACATTCAGAATGAGCGTATTTTACCAAACAGACACAGTTTTAAGCCATTATTGCAATATGGTCTATGGTCTATGGAGGCAAGAAAAAAACAAACCAATACATAATACTCCACACGTATTTTTCATTTTTCTGTTATATTTCATTTTATGTTTTATTTCACCATGTGTTCAATATGATATAATAATAACGATACATCATTTTACTTCGTAAGACGAACTGACCTATCAATTAATACCATATGGTACGTGCAAAGGATATCCATTCCGACTATCTTTTTAATTAATTTATATATTCATTTTATTTTATTTTTATCATGAGTATAATCAGCAACCACTACTCAAAAGATATTGGGTTTTGATTTAACATAAGTTATCAAATTTATGGGCTTTCGTTACACAAAAGTTATAAAATTAATATATTGGCTTTAATTAAGTATAAGTTATCAAATATTTTGGCCCTCGATCTAACTTTAGGGGTCATATGCTAAAGCTCCTTTTGTACACTCTTTTAGATGACTTTGCATCTAGCTAGTAGTGTCCGTGGATTTAAATTGGAGACATTCGATCGCAAGTTGTATTACTTCACCGCCAGGCGCTAGCTGATTCCAAAATGACATTTTTTTTAATTTATTTACTACCTGTTATGTTCGGATAAGCGAAAAGTTGGAGGGTGATTGAATTCTTACAAGTTGAATTTATGTACACAAGTTGTCACCAAATTGGAGAGAATATAGTAATTACCTAAAAATTAGATAAGAATCGTGTGAAATTTTTCCCATGAATTGCAAAAATAAAAATGAAGTTAGGTAAACCATAAAAGAGTCACTCATCTATACTCCTTTGACCAAGGAAATGAAGACTTGTCACAACTCACAAATTTATGATAAATCTATAAATCAACATACTTATCCCCCAATTTTTACTAAACGACAGAATTTGACGTCTAATTAGTGTACTTTTATTTAAGAAGTGCAAATTGGGTTAAATTTAAGCCAAAAAGTCTTAAGTCTTATATCAATTTCCAAACGTGCAAAACCGCAGCCATCTTTGTAGATTCATGCACACAGACTTAATTAATTATATCAGTCAATTGGCCGACTGATCTATTTTTACAAGTAGGAGTCGTAATAATTAATCCATAGTATGTATAAACGACTATTTCGAAATATTAATATTTTTACTGATGAAATAACAGTGTCACATATATTGTATTAGCATATGTAAATAATTATAACAAACTAATTAAAGAACAAAAATCCTAATCATGTATATGACACGTACTTAATTAATTGATATGGAGCGACACATGGCTAATGCACATTTCCATAATATATACGTGTGTGTGTGTGTGTCATGTGTGTTAATTGTTTTATATATTTTGAAATGTGTTGCATTATTTACTTTAGTGTAATTTGTAACAACTGCATACGTACGTACAGGATTAGGTAAAAATAAATTAAGTCCAAGGAATCAAATTTAATTAAATAAAGAGAATGAAATTTCCGTGTGTTGACGGGAAACAAATTAATTAAAGACTGTTTTTAAGGTCACCCACCCTACACATATGTAAAATTTCTCGTATGCATTACTGAGAAATAATAAATTCGAATCCCACCATCTTCAACATGGTCGAGCCGATCACACTAACCTTCCAATGTGATGTTTTTTTAATCTTACATGATGATGTTAATTAAAAGAAAATACCCAGATATTAAAAAGTTCACGTACGAGCATCCCCCTTGCAATTGAATACTATATAAATATATAATAATGTTTTCAAATTAAATATGTCAGAATCATAGTTAAAACACATTTTGGTTACGAAATGTTCACTACTGTAAAGTAGTAGATGCATTGCACTCTTCTTTTAATTTTCATGACCAAAAGTTAGATATATACATTGTATTTCTTCTACACCAGTCACTTGCTAGCTAGCTAATTAAACAACCCCATGTTTCAAAACTATCACATTAATTAATTATGACAACATTTTGCTATTTCATCACATTCACATGTTGGCTAGCTACTTTATAAAACCCATTATTGTATGTAATGTCATATATTTAATTTTTTTAATAGAATATTAAATGGATAATGATTCCATCTGGACATGCATCATAGATTTTTTTTATATCTTTAATTATAATATTTCGAGGAAACATTAAGCATGTGACAAGTTTCTAATTCAACATATATATGCTTAATTCAATTCGATCGAGCAGTAAGAAAATTACTTTTCAAATTTTCATTACCTTTAATTTACAAAGAACCAAAATTACTTTTAAAACTTATTGACCAAGTGCGCTGATTCAAAATGGTTTCCTATTCAAATGTTAGACCCATTAATGTTGGTTCTTCAAATCACGCATCTTCGATATAATTTTAATTATCAGATCTAATTATGATTGGTAGAAAAAAAATTGAAGATTCTTTTCTTTCTTTTTTGTGGTATAAATATAATAATATAATAAATTTAGAAATGTAAAAATAAAGAAGAACACATACTTTTCAGTGTTCACCACCAAAGTAAAACTAAATAAGTATTTTTTAAAAAAAATTATAAAGGAAGGAGTGAAGAAGTGAGAGCGCGTGGGAGTTTTGACTTGGAATAAGTCAGTCTTAGGCTTCCCACTCAGTCTTCAGTCTTCAGTCGTCAGTTGCCCAAATTGTTCAACAACTCTCTCTCTCTCTCACACACACACACCACACGCACTATTTCTTCCTGTTTCCACCTACCTCACTCCACTACCTCACACTTACCCCTCAAGTAATCCTCTATTTTTAGTAATAATATTTTCATAATACATATTTTGTAAATAAAATCATATTATTAAAACACTAAAAATGAATATCGAATCTCGCCACAATCAATGATCTGATATAGCATTTCTTTGTAATAATAGAACAATGTGAATATGTAAAACTTTTTGTAATAATAGAATAATTTGAATGTATATGATAAGTCAAATACCCGAAAACAAACGTGGTGGTTTATCGGTATTTATTTATTAATTTTCCTAGTAACACTTGTGAGGCAACTTCCATCCAACCACCTCCCATTCCAACACCCCTTATATAAAACATACGCCCGCACTCAAATTTTCATATCACTCAACAAATTCTCTACATCTTAAATTCTTCATATTTCTAGTTAATTTACAATGGCTCTTGAAGCTCTCAACTCTCCGACTACTCCAACGCCGCCGTCCTTTCAGTTCGAGACCGCCGCGGCCCACCGCTACCTCGAGCCGTGGTCAAAGGGCAAGCGATCCAAGCGCCCCCGCAGCGTTGAACGCCACGATCATCACCCCACTGAAGAAGAGTACCTCGCTCTATGCCTCATCATGCTCGCTCGCGGCGGCGCCGCCGCCTCCACCTCAGCCGCAGCTCCGCCCCAGAAGAACCTGCAGCCCCAAACCCGCCTCCCGCCACCGACGCCGTTGACGACGCAGACGGATTCTTCTAAGTTGGTTTACAAGTGCTCGGTTTGCAACAAGGCTTTTGGGTCCTACCAAGCCTTGGGAGGCCACAAGGCCAGCCACCGCAAGGCTAACGGCGGCGGCGGCGACGAACACTCCACCACCTCCGCCTCCGCCGTCACCTCGACCACCTCCGCCAGCGGCAGCGGGAGAATCCACGAGTGCTCCATCTGCCACAAGTGCTTCCCCACCGGCCAGGCCTTGGGGGGCCACAAGCGCTGCCACTACGAGGGCGGCGCTCCCAGCCACAACAACGGTGGCGCCGCCGGTAGCAGCATGGTGAGTTCTTCGGAGGGTGTGGGGTCTACTGTTAGTCACCGCGACTTCGACCTGAACCTGCCGGCGTTCCCTGATTTCTGGCCGAGATTTGGCGGCGGCGGCGAAGATGAAGTCGAAAGCCCCCACCCGGCGAAGAAAGCGCGGCTTTCGCCGCCGGCGAAATTAGAAGTTGTTTGAAGAATCCATAGAGATGGAGATAATAGAAGATTGAAGTTAATTAGGAATTCAAGAATTGGTTTTTTAAATTTAATTTAAAATAGTTTTATTTACGTGGTAGAATTATTTTGTGTAAATAGAAGTGGGAATGAATAGTGGTAGTGATTGTTTAATTGATTCATTAATTTATTGTCTGACAATATATTATAATTATGTATGATTAATGATAATGTTATTATTGTTGAAAGATTGAATGCAAATTGCAAAGAAATGTTGCCCATGAAGAGTCATCAACGCGTTTCGTTGAATCCAGTTCTATTCTATCCTTTCAAAACTATATACGTCACATTAATACACAGTAACTAAAAATTTCATAGTAACTTAGGTTAAAATAAATAAATAACTAAAATTCATACACGTCTATGTAACGTCATATAAATGCTTATCCGGTTATCCTTAATAACCAACACTGTGCAAAGATATGTATTCACATTGACCTAACAAAACCCACTCCTATAACTAATTACAAGTTTAATTAATTTGACATGCATTAAAACAATTATTATTGTTATCAGTATTTACTTCTTCTTTTATATATATATATATATATATATATATTCAAACTCATATCATGATATTTCAATTATCAAATCGTGACTCACCATTTAATTAGTTACAGATAAGAACAAACAATAGAATTAATATGTATTTTTGATACCAAACGAACCATCAGTCTAGCCTCTTGTCACTGTATATATAGCGGTTCAATTGATATGATCGGATAATTCATTTTCAGATGTTTTTAAATAATATATTTATGCTCAGCTCGTAACACTTCTGCATATTTTTTTTCAATTTGTTTATCGTTTGGGTTGTGTCGTTTAGTTAAAAGCAAAATCTAAGTATTTTTATTTTATTTTATCTTTTTGCACTATTTGGGGGCCGGGTGAGTTTGTGACCTGAAGGTTCATGTATTAGTCAAATAACATCGTTAAAGTGGAGTTCATCATACAATATATACTTGAATAGTTTAACATGTTTCTCTCACTGCGGGTTATCGTAAAAAAGTGAGGTTTATTTATAGTCCACTGCTGTAGATTTCATGCCCAATATATATATAGTTTATGATAATTACATTTAACACCTAAGATGATTTTCTAAAGTCTGTTGAGTAAGTAATGACCTTATAATCATTACAATTATATATTTAGCCATGAATATCATAAAATCTTAAATATTGAGATTAATTTTTATTTTATTTTTTTGTTCAAAGGTGATTAGCATGACAGATGGCTCTCATTTCTTAATTAATTAATTAATCAATCCGCATAATTGTCTAATTTTTTTTCGGATGAGTCATTTTCATGTCTATCACTTGAGAAGATTTTACATTTATAAATTAATTATGCAAAATCATAGAGATGACAATTGGACACACTTGAATTCGGATCACTACTTTTCTTGTTGATTTTTTATGTTTTTTTTTTAGGGTTTGGGGACAGGTCGGATGTGTATAGAAGGAACTTATATGTATATTTGGATCTTAAATATATTAATATAACATATTTGTGTGTAAAATGATGTTAAATATATCTTATACATACACACAAATACGTATTAATTCGTGGTTAGTTACATTTTCTTATAACCTGAATTAACTTTCTAGTATCTGAATTTTGAAAACAGATAAGGTCCAATTTGGTCCTACAACTATACCCGAAATCTCAGTTTGATGTCGAAATAAAATTTTGGCCCAAATCGATCCCTCAAATTTTTAAAAAGGTATCACGTTAATTCCCTCTTTAGCCCCTAAACTAATTTCTGTTAATGTCCGTGACTAATGGCGTTAATTTAAGGGAAAAGATTCAAGTTGGTTCTACAATTATACTCGAAATCTCAGTTTGATCCCGAAATAAAATTTTGACCCAAATTGTAATTGTTCAATGTAGAATATTTTAGTTTCGTTTTCACTTTATTAATAGTTTTATTATCTGACTATTCTTTTTAATTTTTTAGTAATTAATAAAGTCCATGATTAATTTAAAGAAGGTCTCATGATATTCAAATGATTGTATATGATATAATTAGTAAATGTATATGTTTTTCTTCAATGTCAATATAATTAATGATATTATAATTAATATAATATTTATCAATAAACTTATCTGGAATTTATATATGATCGAAACGATATAAATTGACTAGTTTTCTTCTTGTAAAATCATGAAATAATAATATTAGATTTTTTTGCCTTGGCTCATAATTCTATATCATCATAATTCCATTATGTAAATTAGATATTTCCATAACTTAGTATTGGTTTCTAAAAATATTAAATTTTGACTAAAACTATTGAAAAAGACGCCTAAAACTTTCTGATCCATAAATTGTACATGTGGTTTGGTATTGGCCTCAAATTAATCTAATTAGGTTTTAAGAAAAAATAAAAAAATTGGGTTCACTTTAGGCAAAATTTTATTTTGGGGCTAAATTGAGATTCCGGGTATAGTTGTAGGACCAACTTGGACATTTTTCCTTAAATTAATGTCTAGTGACCGACAGTAACAGAAATTAGTTTAAGCACTAATGAAGGGATTAATGTGATATCCTTTAAAAAGTTGAGGAATCGATTTGGACCAAAATTTTAATTCGGGACCAAACTGAAATTTCGGATATAGTTGTAAGGCCAAATTGCACCTTATCCCTTTTGAAAATTATAAAAATTCAGAATGTTAGTCAAAATTTGACAACTGTAAGAGACGCGTGGCATGTCTCACCAGTATTATATTTCCACGTGGAAATTCAACACAAATTTAGAAAAAAAAAAAAAAAAAGAGGTGGAAATCTTATTTTACACCTATCAAGAGTCAAGACGCTATTTTTCGGTCGTTAGATATTGAGACTCACATTTTAAATTTGTTACAAAGTTCAAAGTTCACGTAGTAGAATATATATAATTACTTCAAATTCCAAATATTTTCGAAATTTAATTCTTGCTAAATGCCTCAGATTATGAAGTGTAATTATACATCCCTATCAAAAATAATTAAATTATCATATAGTTTTTTGATGAACCTCTCTCTCTCTCTCTCTCTCTCTCTCTCTCTCTCTTCTTTTTCTATATTGAAGTAAGAGAGTGCTATATATTGTAAGTTTCTTCCTACACGTTGTTCACGTTTTATCAGAGTTAACATCTTCGAAGTTTCAACTACCATCAATGATTCGGATGCACTATTCTTTAATTGTCTAGAGAGAGAGAGAGAGAGAGAGAGAGAGAGAGAGAGATGAATAATTCATGAATAAATTGATGGTTTTCGAATCACAAAGTTGTTAGAGAAGCCCTTGTCAAGGTTTTTTTCCCTTTCGATGAGAGGTTTTAATGAGGTTAAGTTGGATCACTGACTTACTAGATTTTTTCTCCCTTTATATAATCATATTAGAGAAAGCTTTCTTATTTATGAATAGCTCTATAACAAAATACCTACCAACTCAGTTCAATAATGCATTTATTGGTTATAACTTATAACTAATCAATCGGATTATTTGACTTTCGCACAATTTTGGAGAATTAAATTAAACAGGGGACGTGGCAGCTTCTTGCGGTGTACAAGTGTTATTAAAACTAATAAAAATTATAAATAGAAAATAAATTCCATGACTAGTATTATTTTCGTATGAAGCTATTTATAATTCTATTTTAAAGGACTTATACCAAGTAATAACTCAAGTCTCACCCAAAACATATATATATATATATATATATATATATATATATATATATATAGAAGGGAAATAAAAAGTTCAATTGTTTGTTTAATAAATCAACTTAATATATGTTTTGATATTAACTGTAACTCTCTTGCCACCAGCAACTCGTATAACCTTATATTAGAGAATTAAGAGGTACTGAAATTAAAATGGTTTAACACTATAGTATTATTTAGTCGGCACACCCACCACGTAGAAAATTTATTTTGTTTACCCTTTTTGTGGTCCAAATTGAGATTATGGCTATATATCTAATAGGTTATACAAACTCATAAAATTAATTGTGAGAAGTAATTAATGTAGGCCAACCAATTGGAAACCCAAATCGATCTCATGAATATCATGTTTATTATTTGGTTAATTTGTTTACCAATTGAAAGTACAAGGTGTCACGTTCGTAGACGTCCAACTCACACACATTCCGTATTCTTTTCTTTTTTTCTCATTAACAAGAAAAAATTGTAGTCGTTATTTGAAGGTACATTCTAACTTAATTCAATTTGCATGTAATAACTAATAAATCATACAAAAGAGATCAATTATAGTGAAATATATAATTAAATTTGTACATGATACAATGGACTCGACCTTAAACATTATGTGTATATCGAGTATCATGCAATGTATCAATTTGCAGAATTGATAATACCGAAGGAACTCTCGAGTAATTATATATTGATTTAGATTCACTTAGTTTACCAAATTATATATGTAGACGAGGATGATGTAATCAATTTTATATGGCTTTCATGTTTGATATTCGACATATGTTCCGATCGGTGAACCTCGCTGCTCACGCTTTGCCAACTCTTCTGTTACTACTTGGACCTCAAATTTTGCCATATAGATATAGGCTTAAAATACAATGTTTCCTCAGATGTTTAATATATTGTTATTTTACCTTCTTTTGTTTTTTGGAAAAAAAAAACTATGATCTTTCATCGTGCCACACATCTTAATGCTTATTTATTTCCTGTTTTTTTCCCTTCATTTTTAACGAAAGAAACTCTATCAAGTTAGCCCATATACTAGCGGCGGCACTACTGGTCCAGTTCGGGCTAAAACCAGTGCAGGTCCAACCACATAAGCCCGCCTGTGAAGTTTATATGAAAATTATATCTGCAAAATTGATTTGATTAATTCAAGTGTCATTTTTTTTTATTTTTTTTTTAGAAAAAGATTTACTAACATTAAACCATCAGTTCCCCTTCCAAACTAGGAAGATTAATAAAACTCGGATGAGTTCCCGTGAAAATAGCGGGAGAAGAAAAACATAAAGCACGACTAGCTAATTGACGAGCGATGTAGTTTACCCAAGTCAAATCCAACTATACTAAACAGAAGAAAAACGAAGATCGAAAAACTTGACATCATCAATAATGAGGTGAGCTGCAACCGATGATAAGGAGTCTGATAATTAGTTTCTAAGATAATTTTTCTAAAATATTTTTGTAAATTTAATTTGAACTTAAATCAAATGTGTTGTGGTATCGCCTAGCCAGGGAGTTCACTACTTGGTTCCCCGCCTCTTGCGGTCTATCTCACTTGCCACTCAAGTGGCTTGAACAATTTTCAGAACAGAAAAAATACACAAGAGCAAAAGATCAAACTATCTAGATCTTCAAAGTCTTCAACTGCAGAAGCCTCAGAGTTGAAGATCAAGTGGATCAACCAAGTTCCTCACAGGCTTCGAGCACCAATTCTTAGATCTGCAAAACAAGCAAGCCCAGTAAGTATAGAGAGAAAAGCAGCAGCAGATCAAAGTGATAAGAAAAGACAGAGAAGAGTGAGAGGTGGGAAAAGTGTGCGCGGGGCACGGTCGCTCAGATTTTCCCACTGGAGACGGCGACGGCAACTCCGGCGACCAGAAAAGACCCAGACCAGGGAGGGGATGGCGAAATGATCCCAATCGAAGCACACTCAAGCTTTCAATCTCAGAGGACAGCCCAGCCGTCTACACTCATAGGCCAACAGGAATCACGGTCAGATTCCGGCCAGAAAAACCGAGAACAGCGGCAAGAAACACACACACACACAGAGAGAGAGAGCTTTTCAGATTAGGGTTAGGGATCAGAGAATGGCTTGAGAGAGAGAGGAACTCTCTCGAATGTTATAGAGGGTGAGAATGCTTTGGAAAAGATAATCAGATTAAGTGTGTGTTAATGAGGGAGATGGAACGACACTTTAAGGTTAAGGGTTAAGGGTAATGGGTTGGGCCGGATAGGAAATAATAAATCACATGGGCCTGGGGGAAAGGCCAATTGGGCCAACATCAACATATCCACTTTTGGCCCTGTTGATCTTTTCCATCACCAAGGAGTTACCTGCCAAAATGAAACACAAGAGATTATCATCATAGCCAAATATTTTTACTCTAAATTTATCACAAAGACAAAACTTCTCCTTTTTCTACAATGTCTCTAATGAAATGATATCTCACATCTATGTGTTTGGTTCTATCATGGAAAACAGGGTTTTTACATAATTGGATTGCAAACTGACTGTCAGAGAAAAGTAAAGGTTTATCATCAATGAAATTGATTTCAGACAAGACACCATTTAACCAAATTGCTTCTTTCACAGCTTCAGTAGCTGCTATATACTCAGACTCAGTAGATGATAATACAACAATACTTTGCAACTGAGACTTCCAACTAATGCATGACCCACACAAAGTGAACACATAGGATGTAGTAGATTTCCTTTGGTCCCTATCATTGGCATAATTTGAGTTAACATAACCAATACACTTAACACCCTCAGAGAATTTAGAAAAAGTTAAGCCATGGAAAGCAGTAGACTTTAGGTATCTCAACAGCCATTTCAGAGCCTCCCAAAGTGTGCAGTTAAGGCAAGCATTATTCTAACTATGGTGAATTTCACCACAGGAGCAAAGATTTCAATGTAGTCAATGCCTTCTTTCTGTGTAAATCCCTTAGCAACAAGCCTAGCTTTATACCTTAAATTATTGATCTCTTGTTTTATTTTAAATAACCATTTACATTCCACAAGAGAGCATGCATCAGGTTTTCTCACAAGAATCCAAGTTTTATTTTCATGCAAGGATTTCATTTCACATTTCATAGTATCAATCCACTTATCAGAATCAACACAAGAAATAGCTTCTTTATAAGTTTTGGGTTCAGAAGAATCAACATTATTAAACACATTAAAAACATACATGGACAAGTTACAGCCATCATATCTAGATGGAGCCCTGATGGTTCTCCTAGGTCTATATCTAGACAACTGATAATTATCTAAATTCACATGCTCAGAATCATGCTCAGAAGGTTGTTCAGGTTCATATTCAGATACATTCATATGAGCATGCATGTCATGATCAGACTCATGGTTGGATGCAGAATCATTTGGATTAATGTTATCATGCATATTGTCATTTAGATGATCATTTGGAACATTAATCTCAAGTAAGATTGGTGGATGAGGGTCCACCTTAGACACAGCAGAGAAGAACATAAGAACATTAACTTTCTTCACCTCACAAGGAGCATCAGAGTGTGAGGATTCATTCAAACATGGGAAATCAGATTCATTGAATAACACATCCCTACTTATGCAAGTTTTGAAACTAGATAATGTTTTATCCCACAGCCTATACCCTTTGACACTATCAGGGTATCCTAAGAAAATGCATTTCCTAGCTCTAGGCTCAATTTTACTAAGTTTTTGGTGAACATAAGCACTACAACCAAAGACTCTCAAGTTTGACAGACAGATGGGTTTATTTAAGAACACAGATTTAGGGAGTTTGCCTTTTAGAGAGACAGAGGGAGATCTGTTAATCAGATAACAGGATGTCATTAGAGCTTCTCCCCAGAATTTTTTATCAAGGCCTGAACCAGCCAACAGGCTTCTGACTCTCTCAAGGAGAGTCCTGTTCATTCTTTCAATAACCCCATTTTGCTGGGGATTGTAAGGCACTTATTTATGCCTTTTGATTCCCATTTCAGAACATAGATTGTCCATAGCATGATTGCAGAATTCTAAGCCATTTTCAGTTCTCAAACATTTTATTTTCTTATTGGTTTGATTTTGAATTTCAGCAACCCATGTAGAGAATTTTTAGAAAACATCAAATTTGTGTTTCATTAAGAAAACCCAGGTTTTTCTTGAGAAATCATCTATAACAGACAAGAAGAACATATTTCCACCATGAGTTGGGACCTTTGCTGGTCCCCACACATCTGCATGAATGTATTCAAGGATGTCAGAGCTCAACTGAGCCTTTGGATAAGAACCAGACACAGGGAAAGACAACTTGTGTTGCTTTCCCATCAAACAAGGTTCACAGAAAGACATGCTAGAAACCTTATCATGTTTGAATGCACCAGATTTACTCAAGATTTCTAATCCCTTATTGCTCATATGCCCTAATCTTGCATGCCACAATGCAGTTTTATCATTTTGGACCATGTTAGCAGATTGGATAGGCACAGAAAAAGCATGCACTGCATAAAGATCTCCCTTTCTGGGGGCATCAAAGTAAAACATATAATTCAATTTAAACTGAAAGCTTTTGTGATTTATAGAACCAAAGAGCATTTGACCAGCCAGTTTAGAAATAGACAGCAGGTTAAACTTCAATTTGGGAACATATCTCACATCATGAAGTGTTATCATGCTTTCATTTTCAAATTTTAGGCACACATCTCCTTTTCCAACTCTATCACAATGTTGACCATCATCTAAAGCAACAAATCCAGAATTCATAAGTTGCATGTTGTAAAACATGTGCTTGTGTGGAGTGACATGGAATGTACATCCAGAATCAATTAACCATTCAGATTCATGTACTGACTTTGACACAGCATTTGAGAAGTTGATGAATTGGAAATCACAGTTAGAATGCACCATATATAGTTCACCATTTTCATGACAGTCATAATCTTCATCTTTATAAACATGATTGGCAGGATGTTCAAAGTGCATCACATTATTAGCATGGTTATTCCCAAACCCCCTGCCCCTTTTTGGTTGTTTACACCTATTTGAGAAGTGCCCTGGTTTCCCACAATTCCAGCAGGTCTTTTTGGACTTAAAATCAGGGTTTTGAAGTTGGGAAGGGAAACTTTGGCTTCTGGGAGGATGAAGAGAGGAATTATGACCAAAGTTTTGGTGTTGGCTTTGATTTCTGGGATTTTGGGAATGGATCTCAACAAGATTGTGTGTTCTGGTATGATTTGGAAAGTTGTGGATAGAGTTCATTTTTCTCATATGCCTTTCAGCAGCAAGAACACTAGGATTTTCAGGGTTTGGTCTGCTGAAAGACTTCATGTTGTTATTCCTGTTAACATAGAGTATTTCATTCTGCAAAGGCTTGGACTGCAATTTTTTCATTTCATTTTCTTTTGCCTTTAACCCAGATACAATCATATCACATGTAACTTTAGACCCTCCATACTTCAAAGCAGATTTTACTTCAGAAAATACTTCAGGAATAGCACCAAGGAGAATTTGAGGGGCATATTTTTCTAGAGTGTCATCCCCAGCAAGTTTCAAATCTTTTAAAAGTTTATTAAAATCATGCATATTTGAGTCAACATCCTTTAAATGATCCATTTGAAAAGTCATGATTTGATTTTGAAGGGAATATGCAGACTCTTCAGAATTAGCAACAAATAAGGAAGTCAGAGCATCCCACAGATCTTTTGCACATTTATGGTGAGAAACTTTTCTGACAACAGCACTACTTAGATTTAGCAAGATTGTAGCCCTAGCACCAGCATTCATTTTTAGAATGTTTTTATCAGTTTCAGTCTCATCAACTCTTTCAAATATGGCATCTTGCAGATTTTCTTTAGTTAAAATGCACTCAACCCTAGTCTGCCAATCACCAAAATTATCATTTCCATTGAAAGGAACAACACTTAGATTATTCATCTTTTCACAAATTTATACAAGAAATACTGAATTTCACCAAATGCACAGATTTTACCACAAGCACAACAGGAACACAAATTTCACCCAGAAATAGGAGGAAGCACCTCCACAGGCCCAAAGATGGGTGCACCAGGGAATCTAGAGCTGAGGCTAGCCCAGTTCTCAGCACAGATTGATCTGTGGAGCAGGGGTTCACTCAGGTCAATCTCAAAACCCAAATTAGCCAAGAAACCAGACTTAGAGCACTAAGTCAAACCACAGAAACTCTTTTAGCAAGAGATTTCAACACAGATTCCAAGTAAAACAGGAATCACACAGCCAGAAGACCACAAATTCACAGATAACCAAGAAAAAACCAAAGCAACAGCAGGATATCAATAACATAAGAACTAACCCAGAACCCCCTTTCCTACTGAAATCTCTTACTCAAAATTGCTATCGGGGCAACCCGCTTTAAGGAGACCCACAGAGGAATCCAGACGGTCCCGACCGTAAGCAAGTTTTGAGAAAAAGCTTGGAATGCCAAGGGAATGACAGAGTCAAGAGCGGAAGCAACAAGGCACAGAATCGAATAATATCACACAACAGAGTTTAGGGATTAGGGTTTATACCAGAGCCGGTTCTTTCAGGTAGGGAAGAACCGGTTTTATCTTTTCAAAAGGAGCCCGACGGGGGCAAGTAAGGTGCGGCTCTTACCGGCGGCGGGGTGAGATAGATGGAGGCAGGAGAGTTCCCCCGGCTAGACCAAACCAGGCTCTGATACCATTGTTGTGGTATAGCCTAGCCAGGGAGTTCACTACTTGGTTCCCCGCCTATTGCGGTCTATCTCACTTGCCACTCAAGTGGCTTGAACAATTTTCAGAACAGAAAAAATACACAAGAGCAAAAGATCAAACTATCTAGATCTTCAAAGTCTTCAACTGCAAAAGCCTCAGAGTTGAAGATCAAGTGGATCAACCAAGTTCCTCACAGGCTTCGGGCACCAATTCTTAGATCTGCAAAACAAGCAAGCCCAGTAAGTATAGAGAGAAAAGCAGCAGCAGATCAAAGTGACAAGAAAAGACAGAGAAGAGTGAGAGGTGGGAAAAGTGTGCGCGGGGCATGGTGGCTCAGATTTTCCCACTGGAGACGGCACGGCAACTCCGGCGACCGGAAAAGACCCAGACCAGGGAGGGGATGGCGAAATGATCCCAATCGAAGCACACTCAAGCTTTCAATCTCAGAGGACAGCCCAGCCGTCTACACTCATAGGCCAACAGGAATCACGATCAGATTCCGGCTAGAGAAACCGAGAACGGCGGCAAGAAATACACAAAGAGAGAGAGAGAGCTTTTCATATTAGGGTTAGGGATCAGAGAGTGGCTTGAGAGAGAGAGAGAGAGAGAGAGAGAGAGAGAGAGAGGAACTCTCTCGAATGTTATAGAGGGTGAGAATGCTTTGGAAAAGATAATCAGATTAAGTGTGTGTTAATGAAGGAGATGGAACGACACTTTAGGGTTAAGGGTTAAGGGTAATGGGTTGGGCCGGGTAGGAAATAATAAATCACATGGGCTTGGAGAAAGGCCAATTGGGCCAACATCAACAAAATGCATCATGATCTTAATTTTGTCGTTGAACTTATAATTTTGAGGAGTTGGGACTTTTTTAATAGTGTTAAGTAGTCTTTTCTTCCTCAATTTTTCCTTCCTGCTTCTTTACCCTCGTCCAAAAAAATTAGTAGACAATAATAAACAAACCTATATTTTGTAAATAATACGATCAAGTAAAACATATTATTAGGATTGCCCCTCCCCCTAATAGTCTTCTAATCAGTAATCACACTTCTTCTTTTTTTTTTTGTGAAGAAAATCACAAATTTACCACCTGATTTGTATATATTTGCAAAATTAATGGATAAGGTAGCTTTATGACCAGAACCAGAAATTAAAAAAAAAATCATAATATGAGCGTATAAAAATGGAATGCATATTCACATAGATATATATATTATATATATTTGAGGATTAGGTGTATACAACCAAGTCCATAAGCTGAAATTAGGATCTCCTACCACACGAAGTTACATTTTTGGAGCTGCTTCAAAAAATCTGGACCACTTCCATGAAAATGCCTATAAACACAACTATGTAAGATACTATTCGACCTACCATCTCTTGCAGTGTCCTGTTCAATAATAGTCGTATTGGGTATGATGTTAGCCGAAAACCGAAATCAGCATGTTACGCTTTCTCTGAGAAGCTTTTCTCTGAACGTTGTTGAACTTGCAATACTTGGATTGTCAAGCTCCAATCCATCACCTGCCATCACACCCCGTGTTAGGCATACTCTAGACTTTTTGTTTACAGACGAGGTGTGCAATGAAGTTCAAGCCCGTTGAAAACCTATTCTATTTTCAAGATAGCTGTTTAGGAGGAGGAGCATGCATTCTAACCTGTAAGGGTATGACTGTTGTTGAGATCAAATCTTTGCACTGATCTAGCAAACGATGCTCTCTTGCACTTAGCTTAGAAAGCTCCGTCATGAATGTGTTCATCTGCTCCACCTGTTGATGCAAAATGCCAGATAGCAATTACTGCCAATTCCAGGAAAAACAAGAAAGGAGACAACATCTAAACACTATAAATAATGGTTCAGGTTGCTGTTTTGGAATGATCTCTCGTTGGTTCTGCGTGTTTGTTTATATTGATAAGTTCAAGCTTGCATTTCCTGTTTTAGGGTGCTTTGCAGTTTTCCAATAGCTATTCAGATAAGGTCACCGTCACTTTAAGCAACTTGCTGATTTTATCATTGGTGTTCAAAAGTGCTGCTTCTTTACTGTGACGTCTCAAAATCGAGCCTTGTCACATGTAATTGAGGAAGAATCTAAACCTACTGACGAGCAAACTCGAGAGACATATATCTTTCACTAGAGTTGGGAGGTCAACTTAAACTTCCAAATGCATTTTCAAGTTTATACTTACGCACCATGGGAATGAGAGGAAACATACAACCTTCGATCATTCTATATGAAATATAGCCCTTTTTTGAACTGTTCATAACCCTGAAATATTTAACGTCTTAAAATATTTCTTGAATTAAATTTTGTTTTCCTTTTTCAAAGAAATGTTCTCTACGAAGAGAAATGACATATACTATCAGCTGCTTCGACAACAAATAGAGTTTCAATACTTACAAAAAGGCAATAAAGATAAATATATATGTAAAAATAATGGAATCACAATTTTCTTCCTTCGGTTCAAGTGGCAGAATAATTAAATCGCAAAGTTAAAGCTTGTGATGTTTTGACCTAAATGCAGAAGTGAATTATTAAAAGGTTAAAGATTATGCCCAAGCACCACTACTCGTAACAGCAACATTTATTACTCATTTGGGAATCAGTTATTGCATTTATTTTCTAGCAGCACAGTAGATGAAGTCATAATACAAACTAGCATGTAACTACTATGAATATTGATGACTAGTCCACATTCAGATGAGTAGGTAAAGGTATATTACCTACCTTTAATGCCTTCAAATTTAGATATGCAATGAGTTAAAATTAAATACCTTCAATAGCAATGAGTACACTGAAGATTCCACTGATTGCATTACATCAACAGCTGAATATATTGCTTCTTGAACCTTATGAACATCAGCCTGAAATGTTGAGGAAAGAAAGGAGGAGAGATAAATGTTCATTAGTTCTATGAGTGATGAACTGAAGTGGGAAGCAATGACTGTTGTATCTGTTAGGACAAAAGCTATCATACCCTTGCACCATCAGCAATAGGAAGACGGATAGTGCTAGCTTCTAATGCTTTTATAGCACCAGAAATCGAGTTGCAGTAATCTCTATCTAGCATACCCCACCTCTCCAAATGTGGCTCCTGCATTCAACAAGAAGAGAATCCCTTTTAATACTTCAACAAGTAACAAGTTACAATCCAATAGAGGTTTCCAGCAAAAGAGTAAGAAAGAATCTACGAACAGATGTATATACTGAAATCGACTCCAAGAGTAGAATTCTTACTTGTTCCTTTAATATAGAATAAAGCTTCAGATTAAGTCTCAACATTTGTAGTTCAATCCCCTTGGACTTAACCGAGTGCCGCAATTTTGAGGTATTCACCCAAGCATTATAGAGGTTTCTCTGGTGATGTGAAAAGGAACAGGAAGAGATGAGAATACTCACTTAAATGCAGACTAAATAAATGCAAGTAGGAATTAATTGAAGTATAAGATGGTTAGTATAACAACAATTAAAAATTGGGATATATATCTACAATCAATAATCTAAGAAAAAGCGGTACACGTACGACACAGTGATCAAGCCATAAGCAAAATACATCTAACTTCTGAAGTGCAAATACTAAGTTACTAACCAATGCACATTTCCACCCTCAGCATAGATATTTGACTCTAAATGAAACTTTAATCAACTTGCAAGCGGAGCACAGTTTTTTTTGTTTTTTGGTCCCAATGATAAAATAATTAAAGTCAAATTAAAATTCGAAAGGGCCAAATTATAACTTTTGAAACTGAAAAACATTTTCATTTTAAACTCAAGGAATTCATTTTGAACCTAAGGGATACATTAGCTGGGAGATATTTCATAATATTTCATTCTTACAAGACAAACATTTCGTTAAATTTCAGTAACTTCTTGGAATCATAAACAGATTAGGTAACCCTGGTATTCACTAGATATGTTTTCGTATAAAGCTCTAGTTTTATCGAGTTTGACACTAGAGTCTCCTTATTAGCATTAGAAGCAATATGACTGATTCCAATTTCCAGATCAAAACCACTAATACCCTCTATACATGATCATCATTCCCCTACTTCCATTTCCCATCAGCAATGCACATTGGAAACTAATCAAAGAGAAAATTCTAAATAGCCTTCTTGCCACTGTCGCATTAAAAATCTTACATGGAGATCATACACTTAGTGGGGTCGAGCACCCAAACTTGATGAAGAAAATAGATAAGTTGATGGCATAGCAGTAATCTTCCCACAATTACCAAATATAGTTTAAACAAGAAACAATTACCTGATCATCAGTCAACTTTAACTGTTAACTATGATGAAGAGCAAATCATTTTTTATTTGGAAATCATTATTTGTCAATAACTTAACTTCTAATAGTTCGATGCACCTACTTTAGTTACAGAGGGACTGAACCCGCCTAAAATTTTCAAAGATTAGTCGTCCCCTGCTCAGGGTAGGCCTAACAAAGTCCAACTTTAATAGCATCTAACGTATCACTATATGTACAATTGAGTTCCTTCTTAAATTAACTCGTAAACTATGCTTATTTTCACTAAATTTTGTGACATCACTACAACCGAAATAAACCTCAGATGTCGTGTCATGCGCAAACCATATGGTAAAACTATAGTATAAAACAATTAAAAATGAATATAATTGGTTCAATTTCTACTTATTTAAACGCCTTAAAAGAGTTGGGAGCAAATTAGTACCTCCGCTGCATGTTTCTGCACCAACAGGGTGTTCTCTACCTTTGCATTTGTTAATCGCCACTGCAACAGACGGTTATACAGCATTCTCAAATCATGTGCATCAGCTATTCGAATCTCTCCCAACTTTCCTCTCCTCAACTCAATGGGAAAGCTTATCATGGATGGTGTACTACACACGTTATTGTCATTCATTAAACTCCCTATGCCACTTCTAGCTCTTGATGGACTAGCCATGCCCCTCAACAAAGCTCCAGAAGCCGAAGTCAGGGCTTTGCTTGGTGAAGCCGCTCTGGTAGCCCCTCGAAGCGGTGATAATCCCCTATTCGAACATACTTCACGCGGTGATGATACAAGACTGTCATTTTGAAGCTTCTTTGCCAAGATTGTTTTTGCAGAGTTGGTTGTTCTGTTCGACGCACTGTTTGATAAGGGTGATGCAGGATCTAGTACTTTCTGAACTCGATTGCCAGCGTCTTGCCAAAATCTTGCTGGCACAATAATCCCACGCGGCCCTCCTCTCAATTGGGTAGCATTTCCCTCAGATGAGACGCTCTCAACATCCGAATTCACCGAACCTCCAAATCCCGGCCGCCCTTCGTCGCTAACAGCTGGATCCTCAACTTCTCTCTCAAGCTTCAATTCAGTATCCACAGAATTTCTCAATTCCGTAATACCAAACCTGGATCCATTGCATTTCACTCTGTCTGTACCGTAATCCAAACTTCGGCTCAACAAATTCGAATTCTCGCTGCTGCGTAATCTTCCCGGCCAAAGATGTTGGTGCTGCTCGATCGGCCTCGGATTCTCTCTATCCTTCACCGTTCGATCTCTCACAGGAGTAACCCCTGCTTTCCTCCTCTCCGGCGTTCCCTTCCTCGAAAACCCCGGAGTTCCCACCGTCGCCGGAGGCGGCTTCGCCTTACTCACCGGTAGAGAATACGATTCCCCCTGAAACGACACTGATAAACTCCGCACTGACTTCACCAACATTTTCTCCGCACCAGACGGCGTCGCCGTCGCGGCCGACGGACGACGCCTCTCAGCCGAAACCGCCCGGAGTTGAGTCTTCGGAGTGGCGGCGGCGGCGGTTCTGCCGCTGAACATCGGAGATTGAGACCTTCTCGAGGAAATTGACGATCCGGAGGTGACGGAAGACGACGTCGTGTTAGTCGACGACGAAGAATTGGAAGATGACGACGACGTCGAGAGAGATAAGTAGCGGGAGGTGACCTCACGAGCTTTGGGACGGCGCGGAGGGGCATTGTCGGAGTCGGACGGCAGCAACGGCGGCCGCTTCGGATACTGCGACGGCCTCTGCTTCGGAGTTGATGCAACGGCAGTTACCATTTCACATCGTCGACTCGATTCTCGCAGTTTATCGAACCCTAATTTTTAAGGATGAATTATCAGTCGAAACCTTGTGACTCTGATATGATTATGCGCGCGCGTGTGTGCGAGAGAGAGAGAGAGAGAGAGAGAGAGAGGGGGACTGAGATTAGTTAGGAGCGACCGAGTGAGCTATATTGTTTAGAGAGAGAACAGAATGGCCTTAATGAGTGGTTAGAGAGGGGCCCATATGACCGTTGCGATGCACGGCAAATATATATATATATATATATATACACTTATATTTCTATGCATAAATGCGTGATCAAGATTTTGGAGCATAACTGTCGTGTACTACTGAGAGAGAGAGAGAGAGAGAGAGAGAGAGAGAGAGAGAGAGAGAGAGTGAGAGAGAGAGATGCGTAATATTAAAATATTAATTTTGACGAAGGAATGGTGTCTAGTAATCTAAATTATGCAATATATGCATTGACTTATGCAATAAGGGCCCGTTGCGTTGCGTTGCTGCGGAAGGGAGGAAGAGAAATTATTTGGGTAATAAATGACTAACAAATTTAAATTTCTACTTGAAACGTATATCTTTAATATTTTAAATTTTACAACACTCAGCAATAAATTCGAAATTAATTTATTATGTAGAGCTGTGAATTTTAAATTTTTAAATCATGCTAAAGAAAAAAAGAAACCAAATCTATGAATAATGGATGTTGTCCTTTAACTCAACCATCATCTATGTATCTATTTATTTATATACAGAAATCATATTAAAATGCAAAAGAAACCTTCTCGTCTGATTTTTTTTTGTCATTATTAGTAAATGTTTGATTATCAATATCTCGCAAATCATATTTATTGTATAATTTAATTTTTGAATATACTCTCTCCGTTTCTGAATAAGTGTCATTTTGGATTAATGCACACATATTAATAAATACATTAATTAGATAATCAAATTATTTCAAACACCCTTGTGTAAATACATCAAATGAGTTAAATATGATTATTTGAATGCATTAAATGAAGGTAAATATGTGAAAAATGTGAAATTTTTACCTCGATTGTGTAGAATGATATTTTTTATGAAATAAAATTAAAATGCTAGAATGAGACTTATTATGAGATATGAAAAAATAGTAGGATGTTTTTTGTACTTTAAAAATACACATAGTTGAATAGCAATACAATATATCATGTTTAATTGTTTATTATAAAAAAAAAAATTAATATTACATACTTCCAGTTATGCGTATTATTATGTGCATATGCATTATATATTCTAAAATTTATATCTCACAAATAATTTATATATATATATATATAGTGTAGTAGTTATGATGGTCTATTTTATTTATTTATAAATTATGTATGTACGAATATATTAATAGTCTTTGTCGATAAATCTATAAAATAAACCAAGTGTTCAATTCTATCTTGCTAAAAACGACACTAAGTTACTATGATTTGTTCGAATGCAATAAATGCATATAATTTTTAATTGAACTTAATTGGTAAAGACCTACATTTTTTGTGTAGATGTAGGGGGTGTATTGGATTGAGATTTTATTGGATTTCGTTGGACTTTTAAAATCCGGGTGTATTCAATCCAGACTTTTAAAAGTCCAACGAAATTCTGGTGTATTCAATCCAGACTTTTAAAAGTCCAACGAAATCTTGGTGTATTCAATTCAGACTTTTAAAAGTCCTTTAAAATTCTGCGGTATTCAACAATCCACGGATTTTAAAAAGTCATTGATTTCGTTGGATTTCAGCTGGATTTCACGTGAAAATTACAAAGGATGAAATCCGACCTCCAGACACGAGATTTCGATGGATTTGGAAAACCCAACGAGCGTGGTGTCCCAGCGGCCGATGAGGAGTTGAAATCGGGCACCCCAACCGTCACCCGACCCCAGCGGCCGCTGGCCTTACCGATGATGGCACTCCAGCCAGCGGCCGCTAGGATCAAGGTCGCTTGATTCTAGCGGCCGCTGGGTTTAATTTTTTTCAGATACACCGATCGTTGTGTTCCAACGAGCGTTGGCGAGATGGATTTGAAATCCATTGAAATCGTCCGAAAATCCATATACGAAATCCGCCAGACTCTGCGTGGAGTTGGAAGACTCTATGTGGAGTCTTGGAGACTCCATGTGGAGTCTATGGATTTATAAAATCCATAAAAATCGATGGACATTTTAAAATCCAACAAAATCCATCAAAATCCTAATTGAATACACCCCCGTAGATTTTGATCACGTGAGATCTTCTATTTTTGTGTGTCAACCATATATCAAACATCAAAATTATTGGGTTTTCTTCTATTTTTTCTTCAATTTTAATTTTTTTTGATTTAGTATAAGTTTACATTATTATTTACCCAATTACGGTTTATGATTATTTTTTAGTATTTAATTTTCATTTTTTAGATAATGTAATTGATTTTTGAGGTTTATATATATATATATATATATATATATATATATATATATATATATATATATTCCAAACTCAGAACATATAATTTTTAAAATTTTCAATTTTTAGCAATAAATATTAATTATGATTAGTTATAATATAATAAATTTTATTTTTATGAAAATATTATTAAAACGATATAATTTTAATGTTGATACACGGTTGTCACATATAATTTGGACTAAAGAATCTCATCAGGATTTTGACTCGGTATGCTAAATTAATATGATAATGAGTAGTCATTTAATTATATTGATATGCATATAGTATGCTTAAATATTTTCATTCAAATTCGTCTACAAACGTGTTACCATGCATACAAATATACGAATGTGTATGTTAGTATGTTACATAAATGATAAGTATCATGTCGAGTTAATTTTTACCACGTATTTGCAAGACTTTAACCAAGTTATAATTGTTTGCTCTCTTTAGATAAAACTTTAATAATTGGAATGTAGTTTTATATTATTTGAACTTTATTATTGGATTTAAGATTAATGAGTTTTTCTTTTCTTTTTTTATTATTCTCTTCTTCTTTTAGGAGTTCAATTGCATACTCATATATATTTAATGACACTATAAATATATACATGATATGTATTAATGAAATAAAATGTGAAATGTTATATGAAAATGTAACTGAATTACAAAACCGCGACTAAGAGGGTCAGTTATTATTGAGTTTTTTTTTTTTTTTTTGAATCAGTAAGATTGACCATATATATTTGAGAATCGCCTAATTAACTAACATTTGCTATTTATTAGTCACTAGTCAAACTACCATAACAATATCGTCTAAAAAAATATATATAATCAAGGACTCAAACTCAAAAAAATAACAATAATTATATATATATTTATATATATATATTGGTGATTATTTGACATTTTATTGTTATTGTTAATCATTTATTGTAAATAGCATAGTTTTATCAGAATATTTTTTATTCTCTTAAACAAAAATGTTAATTTTTTTATTTATTTTTTAACAAAATGCTAATTTAGTGTTCGGACTTTGCGCAATGTGATGTTTTATTCCCTGACTGCATGTTCTCTAAATATTATTATGACCCCTCGAAGATATGGAAACTCCGGCCACTATAAAAAGAAAGACGTCTCAAATTAGTTCGAAGCTTATCTCTCTCCCTTCATCCATCTAGAAAAAATATATGATCAAAGAAAACAAAACAAAATCATCTCTACTCACTCACACCAACATAGTATTGATAAAATATTTACAATAATATTAAAATTAATAATTTCTAGGCTTTTGCTGTAATATTAAAAAGTATCACTTGTATCCTTAAAATGTATCATCTGTTTTAATGATTTTTTTTATTTTTTTTTACAGATTGACCAAATCAGCGTATTAACTGTCTCATGTGCACTAGGTGCACATGAGATTTGACGAATCAAAGTAATAGCATAAAATATTTTTTTCAAAATCACATTATTCTCCTTCCATAACTCAATTCAAATATATGTACTCTTTGGTTTCACGTTTTTCAGCATACGCACACAAGCATACAAACATAATGCAACGATCTTCAAAGCGCCAAAATCCATTCTTATGTTCCTATATTTTTTTTTTTTATGTTTTGTTTTGATAGGTCCTTGTACATTTTTTATGCTTTACTAGGTTCTTTTACTTTGACAGGACATTTTTGAAATTTCGTTTTGATAAATAATTGTATATTTTTTTTTATTGACTAAGTCTTTCTACTTTGCATATTTAATATGATTCGGTCCTTAATTATTTTATAAAAGTAATAAAGTCATTAATTTTTTCATTATTTAAATGATTAACACTTAAGTTATTAAAAAATAATGTTATTATTTATTTATTTATACATTTATGTATGCAATAATGTATTAAATTATAAAATAATGGGGCAACTCTCGTTATCAATTCATTTTTTATAAGCACTTTAATTTAATTTTTTATTTCTATATTTAACTGACAATGTAATAAATTTTAATAAAAAATTAATTCACTAACCAATTATCGCTAATCAAGTATAATTTCATATAATAGACAAAAAAATAATATAACTTTGAATTAATTTCAAGAACGACCAGCTATAAGCTCAACTTTTGTCCATCTACACAATTTTTTTGTAGATATATAGTACGACACGAAAATAACGAGTTAGTGTTTGACTTTATTGTGTTCTTGTCATTATCATGTCGACACGATAATGATCTGAAATTATAGTGTCGTGTCGTGTCGTGTCATGTCCTATTTCGTGTCAACCTGCTAAACACGATAAAATTAACAGGTTACCTGATAACCTGATAACATGCCAACCCGATAATACCTGATAACATGATAAGAACTTGATAACCTGTTACACGAAAATATTATTAAAATTTTAAAAATGTATATTTATTATTTCAGTTTCTCTTTTTTTATATATCTTTTAATGAATTAAATAATTAATAAGTTTATTTTTTTAGTTGTTATGCAGATTGACATATTTATGTAAGATGTAGTTTTTTTTTTAATTATTGCTTTATTGTCGTGTCATCGTGTCATGTCAACACGACGAAAAATCGTGTTCGTGTGTATACAAAATTATCGTGTTCGTGTTCGTGTCGATCAGATTCTTATCGTGTCGTGTTCATGTTTAGCCTTATCATCGTATCGTGTCAACACGAAACACGACCTGTTAACACGAATTGCCAGGTCTAGATATTAGCTCAACTTTTGTGTAAAAAACAACGTTATTGTAGAGGATTGAAATGACTTATTTACAATGTCTTCTCAAAAGATGGATAAAAGCATAGCTGTAAATCTCTAATGATACATAGATTATAGTTCATAAAACTCGTGCATATTAAAAAAACCCCCTTTAATTATGAGTTCAGTAATTAATTACCATAGGACCCGGTTAACATAAACAATTTAGTCAATAATTATATTTAGTTATAGACTAAGTCATTAGCTATTTAGCTTCAACCTTAACTAAAGGCAAACAAACTTCCTTAGATATATCAGCTCATAAAGTATTTTGTTGGTAAAAAGTAATATCAGATAAATTTATTTTTTAGGCAATGGTGACCAACTTTGAGTTCTAACAACTCTAGACTCTTTATGTTAGTACTAAGCTATATATTATTACTATTATTAATTAATTATGATAATATGTGTATACTAAACCAGCCAACTAATCTTGTGAAGATATATAATTAATAAAACATCCAAAACCCACCTTGAAAGCAACTTTTGGACAGTTAAATTATTTAAATCTGACACCTAAGTTTTTTATATTCATCCTCTAAAAAGAGTTGTTATATTTATGGGAAGATATTAGTTCACCTATCCATAACAAATAGCACGCAAATATTTTTTTATTATTGCATTGGAATCTCATGATTCATATTGTCATGACATGTCACAAATAGTGATGATGTCATAGGATCCATATGCCATCACATGTAATACTTTATTAGAATTTAAAATTATAACATCATGAATTGATAGAACGCATATATAAATGAAAATGTCACACTTCAAAGTTCACATGTATTATAAACTCAAACTAAAAGTCCAGGAGCATGAAATGTATGGCATGGCATTATTACTATAAATATATTATATAATGCAAAAAAAAATTATGAGATCGAAACACAATATAAAAATATCGATCCGAAAAAAGAAAAAAGTAAAAGGAGGAGAAGAAGGGTGAATGCTAAATGGCGATATTGAACAACCCACAAACACTTTGTGGGCACATAAGCACATGCATTGCACGCAAGGATCACCGTTGATCTATGTAGCTAATGCATCCTGACCGTTGGCTAGGTTCTCTGCCTTCTTCTGCAAGAAATTTTCAATCAACTTTATTTTTTCTCATCTTTTACTTCTTTTATTCCCATTACTCAATCAATGAATCAAGTGATGATCCACTTTCACCAAGCTGGGATATAATCTGCTTTATCTATATTTATTATTTTCTTTAAAAAGATATGATAGGAAAAAGCTTTTGATTAATTAAGACTTGACATCGGACTTGCTATATACATTAAGGGATCAATCAAAAGGTAACAATAGTCTTTTCCATCAATTTCATGCCTAATGATAACCCGATATTTCTTGTAGTCGTAAAATTTCGAGCTCCAGTTAGAACCCGAGCCCTAATCGTGGATACACACGAGTCGAAAGTGGCCAATATCGTACACAAACAATTAAATTCTTATAAGTAGGGAACAATTTTCGGAAGCTAAGGAAAGGAATCGTTATCATGATGAAATCGGCTAATTGTATTTAATTATGATGTTACGCACTAATTTCTCTTCAATGGGAAGGATGAATTTAATGAAAACTTAGGCCCCCAGCCAAGAAACAGCATAATTCAAGAAGAAATATATAAAATAAATATCAATTTGCATGATTATCTACCTAATTAAAGTCTGTTTAATCTCTCTCTCTCTCTCTCTTAATTGCAAGGCGGAAAGAAGTGTTTACACTAGCAAATAGAAAAGGAATAAAATCAAGTCTCCACTTTCCAGCAAAAAGAGAAAAAGCCACATGCAAATAGCCATCATTTGCAAGCTAAGTCTCAAAAGCATCTTCACTCCTCTTTAGTGTGTGCTCATCTATGGCCTATATATATATATATATATATATATATATATATATATCACTATTCTTCCATTGCTTTGTTTGGTGGTCTAGCTGGTGAAGGTCCCACAATATCATAACTATGAGTACACGTGTACGCGCTCTCACACACATTTACGTGTGATTTATGTGTAAATGAAGGATAGATCCTACACATGATGCATCAATCCAATACGATATATATGTGTGTTTGTGTGTGTACATATTCATCCCTATTCAGAGTGAGCGTGACGAACAAAGTCATGTAGCAAAACCTGCATGTATAATTCATGTGATTTTAATTCCTTTAACCTACATTGATGAAGAATCCATGCATGACACTGTTGTCTGTAGAGATGCCTGAATTAGTCAAAAGAAATTAATGCATGTGGTGTTTAGTTAGGGAGTTCTCTGTCATAGAAAGCTGTCAGGTGAAAAGAAGATGCTCATTTCATGTCTGTTGGTGGTGGTCACAGTTAGCTCTAGGTTATAATGAGAAAATGAAAGAAACTGGCGTCGTCCATCCAACCAACGGGCTAGTTCACGAGATCTTAACGAGGACGTATCCTAATGTGCAATCTAGATGAGAACATAGACATGATCAGCCTCCTAAAACTATATGTGGGATCCCTACTTTCTGTGTTAACACTAAGTTCACTATAGTTCATGAGCATAGAAGGAGCTTCACCAGAACAATCCCGATTCACCTTACTAGCTCTGTATCAAGTCACATCAGCTGTCTATTATAACTAAGCAAGGGTTACTTACAGTTTACAGCAAAGCTAATCCTCATTAGAAAATGATGAAAGTTGGAGGTGGAGCTAGGGTCCATTACTTGAGAAGCACTGCATTAATTATTACCAGAAAAAAAAAAGTAGCAATAATTTTATCCATATGAAGGGGAGAGGTCCTTCAACCTTAAGGCATGGCGGCCAGCAAAAAAAAGTCATATCAAAGGGTGAAGAGAGTTTCTATGGAAATGGTCCCCTTTTCTTTTCTAGAAAAATGATTCTATTTTTCACTTTCAATCTCTAGGGAAAAAGAATAGAATGAATGTAGGGACACAAAAGGAGTATAATTTCCTATCAGTCACAACCAGAACCACTGTATTATTGAGAACAAAGATATTTCATAAATATATGTGTGTGTGCAATATGGTTGTTGAAGGGATGGATACATACACTGATTTCGGAGTAGGATAAGACGGGCACAGGCACTGAATTTGTGGCTTCGAGAAGTCTCAAGAAACTCTGTCAGTTAAATTGCTTCAAGCACCAACTTAACTAATAAGCAGTTAAAGAGCTTAAAGCAGAGATAGGTTACAATTATGCGAGTTGGGATTCGAACTAATCATTGCTTAAGAAATAATAGAAGTAATTTGCAAGCTTAAGGTTGTAAGAATGCCACAAATCAACAACAGGGCACAAATATTAGAGTGCTTCCTTATTAAATATTGGTTTTGTTTTAGCAGAATTAATTCGGAAATGGAATATCAGACAAAATTAGTGTAGATTAAAAATTATTGTAGACTCCTGAAAGGCATTTCTACTTGTATAGATTATGCCTAAGCTCATTAATAGCTAAAAAAATTTACATAAAACGAGTGTAAGAACTTTAAGAGAAGAATAAACATGCTCATAAACACATACACCCATAAATAGACAAAAGTGTGGAAGCAGGATATAACAATAACTACTGTTTCATTAGGAAATTATGCAGAAGGAAACACAAAGTTACAAGCATCCCATATTGAAGTGCATCATCAGTATGGACAAAAGATAGAATGGACACAATAGCTAAATATCCTCTTCAAACTACATGATTATTACATCATTCTTTAGCAGAATGGCCAGTGGTATTATTTGTGATGAGACCCGGCTCAAATGTTAACCACCATGATTTGGTTTACCAGGAGAAGGTGAAGGTTTCGGGATGTAAGGCATTAGAGGAGTACCATGCTGGACGGGTCCAGGTCTTATGGAAGCCTTCGAACTTGGGACTGGATCAATAGGCCGGTAATCTTCCAAATTCAGATGACCTTCATCTTCATCTGGTATATGAGGATCCATATTATCCTGCAGATTGAATAAAGACAGAAGGGACAAATTAGCCTCTTGGTGATTATATATATATATATATATATATAAGTCCTGATGCTATTTTTGGAGAAATGTCTAAGTAAGCAGAAGCTCTTACCTTAAGCTTCCTGCTTTTCAAGACCGATATCATAGCACTGTTCCCTACTGAAACCATACCTTCAATCATGATCAAACAGGTCATAAAAAAATATAAGGAAGCAGAAATATATCTGTATGCACTATGCATTAATATAATTCAATACTCTTCAAGTCAGCCAGATGTTCTACATAATACTTACAATCTAACAAAATCGTAACTTATTTAAGCATGTCAACTAGATGTGAAGACTTCCAGAATATTTCTTTTGAGATCTCAGTAAGTACAAATCTATTACTTGCATGTGCATTAAGCGTTAATTCCAAAATCATAGGCCTCATCGCTATATATGCATCAACGGAAGAACTTCCCTAAGCATGAGTAAACTAAACACAACCACTTCAGGTCCTCAAATTAAGCACCCCGGTCCAGTTTTGAGAAGTCTTGCTATTGTTTTGTTGTCTGTGCACTTTTATGTTAAAAGAATTTATGCATTTGCACCCATAGAAATGATAATACATTTTTATTATTTGCTGTCTCTGCACTTAACAACAATGCAAACACATTACATATACTAATAGAACAGTTCTCTTTGTTTTCAGAAGAGCCGATGTGATTAGTAAGGCAGAAACATGCTGTTCAAATTGAAGTTCCAACTATCCACGAAGATTCTTTATTGAAACAATATAGGATAAGAACAAAGATTAGAATCTACTGTCATTCAACTTAAATTTCATGAAGCTAGAACCTTAAGAGCTATTGCAAGTCTATGGAAAGTTTTAAGCTGCTACATATGAGATACGACCGACATGGCAACGGAACTATAATTACTGTTAGATATGAATATTCTTGCAATAAATTCAAATTTTCATAAATTAAGTTAATATAAACCATCAAGAAGAAGTCCTCTAGTTAGAGAAACCAATAAATTTATCACATCAATAAACTAATTTCTTTACCTAACAGAGCAACTACCTCTTCACAGTTTGGTGGAGTTGCTAATCTGCACCAATTTTCATATGTTTAAGATACAAAGTTCCATAAAACTTTCCTGGCAATGATGTTGACTGCCTACTAATCTGTAATTATATCCATGCTAGTTACATCTCCTCTGTAAAATTAATTTACAGTTAAGTTTTACTATGAAACAAGATAACTAATAATACACTACATAAGTACATATGAAACAAGATAACTAACAATTTCACTGCATATGAAACAAACATAATTAATAATTCACTACATATGATTAAGGAAATAAAGTTCAATATCTATATATCGTAACAACAATGAAATAAAAAAGCAAGAAACTAACCTGTATTTGAGCTCAAGCTTCCTTTACCAGAATCACCATGGTACATAAAAGCAGCTGTCACAATCAACATGAACAAACACAAGAATCCAAAACCCCTCATTATTAATTTCAAGAAAAAGACAGAAAAATTATATATATAAAAAAGAAAAGATAAAGACTTGTTTTTTAACCCCAAAAAAAACACTTCAAATATCACTTTTCGAAAACCCACTTCACCGTAAGTTTTTTCTTGACACGAAAATGCCAAAACAAAACGGGGGGGGGGGGGGGGGAGGGGGAAACAGCGGCGGCGAACGGACAAAATTCAGAGAAAGAAACAAAGGAACAGCCTAGTTACATAACAAACTCAACCCATTTGGAAAATTCGAGTGAATTTCTAGCTCCAGAAAATCCGCAGAGATAAGGAGAAGCAACGCTCTCTGCCCATCCCCACCCCAATAATATGATAAAATAATTAGTTAGTGGCGATGAATGATGATAAATGATCATGTGGGTCTCATTGTCACAGCCGTTGAGGTTGTCTGTAGGGATTTAATGCGGCATTTTTTTTGCTAATTTTATCGAGCAGGAGCAGGAGTTGCAGAGGCATAAATGTATCAAATTGAATGCTGCCGAGCGGTGGAACGCGCGCCTTCTGCTGAAGGCTTCAAGATTGGCCTTTTGATAAAAGACAAAGCTCTCTCTCTCTCTCTCTCTCTCTCATATATATATATATATATATATATATATATATTTATTTCTTTTTTTTATTACAATTTAATTGTGAATGTTTACATTTTAATACAAATAACCAAATATTTTAAGAATTATAATTTCATTCTCAATATTTTAAGATGAATAACCCACCTTTCTATTTATTATAAAACAATACATAATTTTTTTTAACAAAAATACTGTCCGATTTTTTTCTACAGCCAATCAGTCTTAAAGTCGATTGGAGGACTTTTTATTAAAAACGAGATATTATCAGATTTTAGTCTGATCTTTAAAGAAATTCATAAAAAGGTCATGACTTTTTAAAAATAACAATATAATGCATGACTTTTTAAATATACACCAAATATAGCCTGAAAATTAATTTTCGAGTTTTTAGTTACCGACGTATATCTTTATATATACGGCGTTGAGTGAAATATGATTTTATTTGATTAACTGACATGGCACAAGTATTTCTCACGTCAGTGAAAATTTCTGGCAAAAAGATACACATCGGCAACTAAAAATCAAAAAATTAATTTTAGATTAGATCAGAATATTTTTATGAATTCCTTGAAAAGTCTCTGATAATACCCCTTAAAAGGGGAAAATATAAGGTTTTGCTTTGTAATTACTAAAATATTGTGTTGTTCTTATTAAAACGTCCAAAAAGTCAAGATTTAAATTGTAAATATTTAAAATATTATGTTAGTTATGTTAAATTGTCAAAAACTATGAAAATTAAATTATTACTAACTTAAAAAAAAAAAAAACTTTATAACGGAGTAAGTCGAGCATCTAGTATTCTTTTCTGTTTTTTCTTGATATATGTTGGATATAAACCCAGCTCAAGGGAGGGGGAAGGTTGGGATCAAATTTATATGTAGAGCAACCACAATAAATTATCTTTCAATTTCTAACTAACTTTTTTCTTTCTTTCCTTTTTTTTTTTTTTTTTTTTTTTTTTTTTTGCTGGCTGAGGCTTGTATTGAGTGTCATAATTGGCAATATTCATTTAATTTTGGCATCATCCGCAACAGCAAATGATTTGCCATATATTGCAGACCATTGGTAAGAGGTATTTAATATTTTTGTTGTTCTGTGGAAAATCGAGCTATCCACAGATTATTTTAATTATTGAAAAAATGTAAATGATTAATTTTAGCTCAATTTCTAGAAACTGTCTGTGGTTAAAATATTTGAAATTTTAATGTAATTAATACTCTCTCCATTTCACAATAATTGTCATTTTAGCATTTTAATTTTTTTCACAAAAAGTATCATTGTACACAATCGAGCTAAAAATTTCACATTTGTTTCTCATATTAACCATCATTTAATGCATTCAAACAATCATATTTAACTCATTTAATGTATTCATGATAAGAGTGTATGAGGTAGTTTTACTATCTACTTAATATATTTATTAATATGTGTGCATTCATCGAGAATATAACTTATTCAGAAACGGAGAATATAATAACCAGTGAAGCATGTTACCAGGCTATAATTTTCATAGGATTAGGAAGCATGGCAGTGCCGTCATGGTTAAGGAAACAAAATTGCATATCTACTCTCTCTCTCTCTCTCTCTCTCTCTCTCTCTCTCTCTCTCTCTCTCTCTCTCTCTCTCTCTCTCTCTCTCTCTCTCTCTCTCTCTCTCTCTCTCTCTCTCTCTCTTCCTTTTTTGAGAGGTGCAGTGGCATTATCTTATTATGACTACGGAGTGAATACAGTTGGTCTCCTTCGCCACACAGTGTGTGTGGGTGACTGTGTGTGTAGTGAAGAATATGGACCATACTAGTCTTGGTTTGTAGAGTTTTAATTAAATAGATTCATTTTGTGAATTATGTGTTTAGCTCTTTGGGAATTGCATATCTGCATCGAGATCGAGTGTCCTCAACACCCATCCATAAACTTGTCGTAATAATGCAAAAGCAAAAGGTTAGATCCCCTTTTTATTTAAATTTGTAAACTCTATCGATAAGCATCGCTAATACTATCCCGTCTCTAAACAAAATATAGTTCAAGAGATATTTATAACATGTGGAGAAAATTGCAAAACTAGTCCCACAAGATATGTGTATCTTTAAAAGTGGTCACAATACTTGCATTTATGGTCCCACAGTTACATTTTATGTTAAGTTTACATGCGAATTTGGTCCCATAGGAATTGTTTACATGCAAAATTGATCCCACAGTTATATCAAACTTTTGAGGGAAAATATTTCACCACCTACTTGCATTTATATATATATATATATATATATATAACTAGTCAAATAAATACATTTGGTATAAGATCTGAGTGAAAAGCAAATAAGCCACCAAAATTGAAGCTCTGAAACTAGTGGAGAAAATAATAAATCAAGGGTAAAACAAGGCATCTCATATTAGAGCAGATAAGAAACTACTGTCACTCCCTAGTTTTTCCATCAACACAATATCAATGCCAGCATCAACAGCCAATCCATGTTCAACAACCAGACCAAATATTGCCACACCCTGAATAGAGCTTTACAAAAATAGAGCTTTACAAAAACACTGACTTCTAAATCAGACATCTCTGATTCCAAAATAAAGCTCACAAAAATAATAGCTTTGACTTCAGTTTGACTGTTATAAAACAGAGCTAACAAAAATAGTCATTCAATCATTTTTTTTACCAGCAAGACCATCGATCTTGCTCATTTTTTCCCTCTTTGATGCAGATGCAGCTTTCAAGTTTGAAAGTGTGACAAACTTTTTTCCATCTTGAATGAAAACTTTCATTGTCTCTCTCTTTTATAACACCAATTGAAGCACCAACATAATGTTGTGGATGGAAACTTAATGAAGGAGGACCCCTTATCTGAACACCCATATGCCTTGGTTGTGCAGAATTGATTGAGGTGGAAATCGAATAAGTTCCTACCTTAAGCTGACTCACACTTCTTGTTTCCTTGGTAGCAACCAAAGGTCTTTTTTTTTGCCTAACAAATATATGAATATTCAAAAAAATCAAGTATAATACATTAATCAGAATAATAAAACTTGATAATAGACTTACAAGTTGTTGTCTTCCTTGCACAGTACTTGGCTTGTTGCTGGAGCTCAATTTAGAACTGTGATTAATTCCATTAGTTTCTTCAAGATTTTCTATAAAGTCCAGCATAACATCATCTTCTTGGCTCAAGGTAGGATATTCATGTTGTGTTATCTCTTCACCTTGCACAACTTGTGTTGTCATATTCTCACCTCCACGAACAACTTGTGACGCTCCTTCTTCAACATCCTACATAATTGCATTCAAATATAAGTTATTAGATGGATATTATAAATGATAGAAAAAATGAAATAATACCTTTCTTTGCTTGCATCTAAGCTTGTTGTGCCCTTCTTCTCCACAAAACTTGCATCTAACTTTGAAATTATGTTTTGGCATCCTCTGCAGATTACTAGCATGCTTCTTCTTCTTTGGCTCTTCATTGGGCCCAAATTTCCTTTCTTTTTGAGGTCTGCCCTTTCCTTTTCTTAGCAAATATAGGTGGAAGTGGTGGGATATATCCTGTTTTCTGCCACAAATCATCTCCATTCATTGGGTTTATTGCATGTGCATACACTGCCATGTATGTGTCGATTGAATAACAATTGTGAACATATTCTTCTGAACATACATCTTGCATAGATCCTTCTTGCATCATTTTTAGTAAATCTTGTAGGTCTCCCAATCTTAACTGCATAATTATTGATGGACTCCTTGAAAACAGCCTTAGTGCTGAAAATTTGCCCTAGAGTGTATCTTGGATTGTATGATGCAGACGTACATTCTTTCTAAACATTGCCATCAGCCTCATCATCAGCAGAACACACACTTTCAAAGTCACTTGTCTCACTATCATCACTAGACTCAGAGATATCTTCACTCTTTTGTTGAGTTCCAACCCACTCAACATCCTTGTCAATGTTCTCATTGAAAATGATCTCATCAATCAACTCCTCACAACTATCTTCTTCATACACAAAGTCTTCATCACCACTATCTGTGTAAATTCAGCCTCATCTCCTAGAGAAAATAAGAATCCAGAATTTATTAGAAAGAAAATTTAAAGGATTCTTTGGGAAATATAGTACTAGTTTGAGGAAGCAGATTGGAAGTTCTATGGCAGCAGAATTTTTCAATTAATGAGAGATTTTTGTGTTGGAGGGATATATCATAGATTAAAAAATTTGAGGGAAGGAAAAAGAAAGGGGCAAACGTTAACTATTGACGGAGGCGTTAGAATTTTGGTACTACTTGTGCAATTTTAAGTATTGGGACCATAAATGCAAGTATTAGGACCACTTTTGAAGAGACACATGTCCTGTGGGACTAATTTTATAATTTTCTCGTAACATGTGCATCACTGCCACTGGGTGTGGATGTCATGTCAAGAATTACATTCCATTATCTATGCCTAATATTTCGATTCTTGATAAATATTTGCCTATTTCATATGAAGTGCAACGTTTAGATATGTTATTATAGAAATAAATATAATAGCACACTACTTTCCAATGTATCAACTCTTTACGATTCATTTTATTTGACTAACAAAACTGTGCACAATGTTTTCACCCAGTGCAAGATTTCATGTGTTTAAGATAATTTAGAAGTAATTAATTCATTCTCAATGCTATATTTTTTTAATACTGTTGATATATCGAAATTCCAAGTTAGTGAGTTCAACTGTAATAAATATTTAGAAGATAATATTTATTTTAGGCCGTGGCAAATTAGTCGTAATGTCAAATTGTCAATGTTGTGGCACATCCTTACTAGGGCTGCTTGTGAGTTTTTAGCCGTTATTATTGGGTCGTGCATCGTTCCCTTGTGGATAATGACGTTATTGACATGATTTGCGTTTGTTATTCTTAATGTTAACGTTTTCTTTGACTTCAAAAAACAGAACAATAATATAAAAAGAAAAATAGAAGTCGGCATTAATTATGTCCTGTACTTTCCTGGAAAAAACAAAAGAGAAAGGAGAGCTTATTAGAACATCCCATGAAGGATTTTGGTTTCCTACATTAATTATATTCCAACAAAACAAACATACAGTTGGAGAGCCTCCACATGCAGCATACGTACATTTAACTATCTCCAGCATCTGTCTTACTCTTAATTACATCACCACAAACAAACCTATGTTGAATATGATTAATTAAAAAAAAACATCATATATAGGACAATCAGATATATCTTCATAACTGCTTCGATGAAAATGAGGAAACTGATTACAGCCAATGATACAATCTTCAGAGCTCACAAACTGCATATACATGTTTGTTCAAAATTAAAGTTTGAAACAGCTAGCAACACAAAATTAAAGCATCAGCGGCAAAGCAAAGGGGAGCATTGTGTCCATTGAAACTTCCACGATTGCCCCTTCCTTCTTCTGGCGATGTCTGCCTCGTTCCTCTGCAGCATTTCCCATAATATATGCACATCCTCGTACTCACATCTCCTCACGTCTTTGTGAAGTTTAATGAGCCCTGAAAGATTTTGATACCATGCTTGCTGTTTAGCCATGAATTTATGCATTGTGCAGCAACTTCCCACGAGCAGTTAAATCAACAACAATACAACCAAGCCATGCTAAAATTCCCATCCCAGATTATATCAGAGAATTGGACAAGAGAAATTCATGTTAGAATTCTTCAAGCTTAGCTACCTATGATAATCAGACCTTACTTCGATGTGCTCTAGCTAGTTTCCTTTTTTACAGCATGATGATCCCACGGTTACGAAGATTTTAGCACAGTAAGTCCAAGTTGATGAGGAGTTCATACTTCATACTAGATGCGGCAGAGTTACTCCTAAATCTTTAATAAGCAAAACAATCTCGTGCCATACAACTTTCAAGGGTGCTTAGAAAAGGGTCAACTACATAAGTAACACAACCGATCTTTTGTTTTCTATCGTGTTCTAATCTTGTGTTTTATTTCACTTGCCATGTATAACGAAGAACCCGTGCTAGAGTTTACATAAGAGATGAGATTCTCTAGTTCATTTTCTCTATCCGCCTTTCTTGTGTCTACTATCAACTTTAATCTTTTAATAATGTTTATTATAAAAATAAAACTTATTACAATATAATCAATATAATGGTTAAGAATTGAAATTTTAAAAAATTATATACATACCATACTTATGGAATAACCAACCCCACTAACTGATTATCAATAACATTAACTTAGACATTGAAATAGAAAAAAAAAATGGAAGAAAAATTAATAGAATTCATAATGGGTTACTAGTAAGATAGAGAATTGGACTAGAGCATCTCATTTGTTTAGATATTAATGCCTACCACCTTAAGTTTTACGGAGTAGCGATTGTGGGCAGTTCTAATAACAAAATAAATAAATAAATTTACAACCAAATTACATAATTAATTAAATTATAACCTCCTTAAATTTCAAATTGTAATAAAAAAATCCATCCCCGACAAATAGAAACTTAGACACCATTACAATAGACAAATGAAAAATAAAAACTCGAAACAATTCCTACACCAACGAAGATTAAACCCTAGAAAAAAACAGCATTTCATGAAAATTCGAAAAAGAAAAAACAGTAGAGAGAGAGAGAGAGAGAGAGAGAGAAACCTGTTTTGCGAAAGCCAATCTTTCTGGAGAGTCTGACCCAAACTTTCCGCATTGGACTCACCATTTTGTCCCACCAATTCACCGCTGTCTGGACCATTATCTCAATGTATGATCAAATTATATACTTTACAAAAGCTCCTAAGAAGTTAAGAAAAGAAAATTAACCGAAAGAGTATTGTAGTAGCTAAATGATCAGATAATTTCACACACAAACCAACCTGTGTGTGTGTGTGTGGATTATGATCGAATAATAGGCCACCACACACAGATCTCTGGTTGACCAGAAAGGGAAAAGCTATGAAATTTGCTGCTTCTCTCTCTATCTCCTTTCCGAGGGAGAGAGATGAGATATAATGTGTGTATATATTTGCAGCGTGAAATCTGAATTGGTTTTCCGTTGAATCTCGTTGGCTTATAACTGCCGTCCGAGGTGACGCGTGTCGGGGTGTGAGTGGCTGCACGCCTCTCAAGACGATGTCGTTTCAGATGGTGTGGCAGATATTTCCCGCCTAGTGTACACGTGGAGGTGTCAGGTTGGTTAGATCCGTCTACATCGCGTGTGGACGGACCTTCCTTATTTTATGGCCGCCCATAAGCCCATCGTGCATTCACTTTCAATTTTTTATGTAAAAAATAAATACAAATACACACACGCATATATATCAACGGTATTATTTTTTAGTATGTATATACAATTAGGAAAATTCTACCGGATACCACTTTAAATGTTTCAATGCCTATATTTGGGAGTATCACAGTATACCTATTAGACCCTGTTTATTTCGATGGATAAAGGTGAATTAATAAATTAGCATATGTTTACTTTGCATAATATTAAAATGGTGGATAACCCGATACCCGTGATAAATAAGTTTTGTGTGTCTATTTGTGGGATATGTATCTCACTTAAAGAGGTGAGATATGATTTATCCATCATCTAAACTATCTATCTACTCAATAGTAAATCCTTAAAGTAAATAAGCCTTTAAGGTATTTGAAGTAGTGCCTATAGAATAGGATATAATTCCCCATATAATTATTAAAAGTATCCATACAAGCGAATATACGCCCTCAAATTTTTGGCCAACTTGCACGCTTGGTAGGGATGGGAAGAATTTTCTTTCTTTTTGAGTGAAGGAAATTTAATTATTTTACACAAAAGTGTGCATCCGCCTAACAGTTTAAGAACCTCCCGACAGTATATCCATCCTCAATTTCATATTAAGTGATATAGTTATAAGTCACTTATATTTGGATTTTATTTGGACCAAGTATACACGTACAGTCATTCTTTCAAAATTCTAACTAATGACCCTCTTATTTCAAACTATTTCAGATGGCGTGTGGGCTCCACGTGTCCATCTTTTTTTTTGGACAATTTTTTTTATTATTTTTTCCTCAAAAAATATATATTCTTAAACTTAAGTTAATTAATTTAAATTTTTAGAAACCCGACGAATCGCGCAATACACTCGTCCGACGCTAATGCATAGACTCATGTATTGCGCTCAATAATTAATTTTTTTTTGAAATAAATATAAACACTAATTGAAACTAAAAAAATTATTTTTGAAATAAATATATACCTTAAAATGGAATTAATGAATCCTAAAATTAAAGCGAATTAATTTAACTTTTTTAAAATCTAACGACTCGCGCAATGCACGAGCCCGACCCTAACGCGTGGGCTCATGCATTGCGCTCGACAATTAATTAAATTTTTCGAAAGAAATATAAACGGTAATTGAAAAAAAAAACTAATTTTGAAATAAATATATAACATAAAATGAATTAATTAACTCTAAAATAAAAGAGAATTAATTTGATTTTTTTGGAATCCAGCAACTCGGCAATTAATTTTTGTAACATAAATATAATCCCTAATTGAGATTAATAAACCTTGAAAAAACATAAACTCTAAAAGCTACAAATTAAACCCCTACAAAATCTAAAATATTCTAAAAATACTAAAAAAAACCCTAAAAAACCATAAACCCTAAAAAACTCATAAACTCTAAACATTAATTGGAATGAAAAATCACAATTTGAACTAAATAAATTCGTATAAGATAACTAGCAAACCCATTACCTTTTAAGCATACGAATGATATTTTTGAAATTTTGAGTGATACTTTTTAGTGTTACGATTGATACTGATTTTGATGGATTTTTTTTTCTTATGGGTTGACCCATGATGTTGATATGGCCCTCTAAAATAAGGTTTATTACAACTAGTGCATAAATTTTTTTGCCTTAACTAATTAAATTAAATTCAAGCTAAATCCTAAACTTTGTGTGAGACCATCTTATAAGTTCAAATTCACAAGACAATAAAGGTTTAAATCTAAATTCATATATTTATAGTGCATTAGTATTTGATTATTATTGAATTCGAATTTTACTCATCCTACAAATTTTAATTAATTCGACGGGCTTTATGACACACACTTATTGAAATATGGGAGAGGATTCTCTGTAGTGTCAAAAGCACAACAGCCCTTGCTGTTTCGCAATTAGGGTTGTATACGAGCCGAGTCGAGCCAAGTATCATCGGGCTTGAGCTCGGCTCGTTTAGAGATTCATGAGCTCGAGCTCGACTCGAGCTTTGAACTCGGGCTCGAGCTCGGCTCGACAGGAAAAAATCGAGTTCGAGCTCGGCTCGGGCTCGACTCGATTATTTAAAATTCGAGCTCGAACTCGATCTTAGCTCGAGCTCGACTCAATTATTTAATATTCAAGCTCAAACTCGAGCTCGGCTCGGGCTCGAGCTCGAGCTCGTTTACATTCACAATTATACTACCTATTAAAAATGAAAGAAAATAAAAAAAGAAATCATCAACAGGTAATAGGCTGCAGCATGTTTGATATGGAAACAACATACCTGATATGAGAGGAAATAGCAAACACATTTGATCTCAAATTGCAAGTTCGCAACCATTGTTTAAATGGCTGACTCCATTTGAAAAAACAAAACACATTTAAATAATTGTATTAGATCCATATTTTCTAATAACAATAAAAATAAAATAGTGTTTCAAGTTTCACCCAAAGATTCAAAATAAATTTACAAGATCATCACTCATTCATCCCTACAAAAAATGCTTCGAGTCTTCAAGCCTCCAACTAAAGCTTCAAAAGCCTTCAAGATCTCAACGTATGCTACTACTCGTCTGCTACATGATCAACATGATTTTCCAACCCAACTACATAATTCAAAAAAATTAATCAAATTCGGAAGAAAATAAAACTGAAAACAATAAATATCGTATACAAATATGACACTTTACTGCCTTACCGGTGTTCTTGGTAAAGCTCTCAAGTCAAATTAATCTCCTCAATCTCCTTATCCTCCGTATCCTCGTTATCCTTTAAAATAGAAACACATATTAGAAATAAAATGCAAAAAAGATATATGAAATAAAAATAACACTTACTCTAGCTTTTCCCTTAATATTATAAAGAGACCGAAGCCAATCAGCTGCGCAAAGTAGCATTTGCACTGTATTCACATTTAAAAAGGCTCGATATGGATCGATAACTCTACCGCCAGCACTAAAAGCCGATTCTGAGGCACCGGTAGTTATTGGAATCGATAATACATCACACGCCATCCTTGACATGATCTTATATTTTGAATTATTCATCTTCCACCACATAATTGCATCAAATGAAGTCGCCTCCCTCCACTTCACAACCGGTTCCTCCAAATACAAATCCAAAACAGAATTCTCTATGACACAATCATCATCAGATATATAGCTTGCAAAATCATGTCTAGATTTTTGTTCTAATGGAACATTGATAGAACATTCTTCTCGTAGAGGCTCTACTGTACTAGTTCCAGCAACATTCACTTTAGAATTCTCAACATACTCATCATAAAGATGACGTAGTGTCTCACGAACTGTGACAGTAAGCTCAACTCCATCAGCTTTAGATAATATCTCCTTAGCATACCATTTAATTATTTTCATCTTGTTCCTTGGATCTAAAACAACAGCAATACAAATCAACAGATTGCAAGATCCCCAATATTTTTCGAACTTTTTTTTCATCTTCTCAATCATTTCTTTCATAAATTTGTCTTGTGTCTCAATTTTCAACAACTTCTTAATTTGAACAAGCTCGACCAAAAACAGATTAGCTGACGGGTACGTGCTCGAGAGAGAAGAGGAACGGGAATATGAAGGTGACCGCTGGATTTATTGGTAGCGGTGGATGTTTACGTTTGTGAACAGGGGTTTTGTTTTGGGGATTTTGAAAATTTTGATTTTGGGTGCTTCATGTTTGACTTGTTATTTAATTTCATCTTTTTTTTTATTAATTATAAATTATAATAATTGTAATATAATAATATAAATCAAGTAAAATATATAATGTATCGTGTATTCATGTATGATCAATTGATCATAATTTATCAATTTATGCAAAAGACAATTAATTATTTCTCACTCTTGAAATCGTTCTGTTCCTCGTTTTCTTTTTTATATTTATATATTTATAGTATATTTTTATTAGTTACTATTATAATTTAATAATTCTATATTATTTGAGAGACTACTAATTCTTAATTTGTTTAATTATTATTATTAGTTTAGCTTATTTAATATTAGTCTTAATTTTTATTAATTTTTTTATTGATATGTATATATTAACTAATATAAACTATAGTTAATTAAATTATATACTATAATACAAATAGTATATATAACTAAGTATATAAGAATATTTTTAATCTTGAATATTTAATTTCTTATTTAATGAATTGAGAATGATTATTTTGTTAATATTAGTCTTAATTTTTGTTAATTTTCTTTTTTCCTTTTATTGTTATGTACATTTTAACTAATATCAACTGTACTGTATACCATATGATATGATAGTTTATATAACTAAGAGTTTAAGATTAATTATATCATATTGATGCTAAGAACATTGTTACTATTGAACATTTCATTAGTTATAAATTTTGTTAATTTTTTCTTTTTCTTTATTATTTTGTTACTTTCAATAATATTAGTTCACTTTCATTGATTTAATTTCATGTATCAATATTAATCTTAATTTTATTTCATTTTTCATTTATTACTTTACACAAATTATATATTTATAATTTATAACTTATATTCTTATAAATTATAACTAATGTTCTAAGATGGGCTAGCTATAATCTATTTTTTCCACATGTTATATATATTCTTATAAGTTAATGACTATATACTAGAATAGTAATTGATAGACGATAATATACATATAACTAAGAATTTAAGATTAACTATATAACATTGGTGCTAAGAATATTATTACTCATTTACTTTCGATAATATTAGTTTAATATCAATGATTACATTTCATGTATTAATATTTAATGATAAGTATTATTTTATCAAATTGTCAATATAAATCATAATTTTTTAATTTCTTTTTTCCTTTATTACTCTATACATATTATCATTTTATAATTTATAACTTATATTCTTGTAGGCTTTAACTATTAATCTAAGATGGACTATAATCTATTTATTATAAAATATATAATGTTAATTTTTTTTTCTTTAATTTCTTCTATTGCTCATCTGTAATACCCTAGATTTTTGAATAAGGTTTAGAGAATTGTTAATATTAATTAATTAATTAAAGAAGGAATTTAATTAAGGTTAGCTATGGTTGGATGTCAGTCACGACTTTAGGAGTCAGTTTTCGTGAAGATCGTCTTTTCGGAAAATATAATCTAAATTCTATTATTGCCATTTATGGTTTCTTTAGAAAGGTTTTAACTCAAGGAGTACACCGGTGTTTTCGGATTTTAAATCTGAAGTCAATTGAGTTCCCGATGATGGAAAACGTATTTAAAAGGGGAATGAATAGTAACTTTTGCTTGCGTTCGTGTTTTGAGAAATTTACAAAATTCTCCTCATTTATCCGAGTTCAGTTCTGTCAGGCCCCTCTTATGGGAAATGACTCAAGGATTCCGTTGGCGTTCACGGATTGTCATTTTGAGGTCAATCGAACGCTCGGGAGCCAAATCTGTCAGTCTGAGTGAATAGTAAAAAGTAATTTCAAAAGGGGAATCTTTGCTCGTCTTTCTTCTGACGACCCCGTCTTTTTCATGAATCGAGTTGGTTCACTAGTGTTCGAGCCAACAAGTCTCCCGGTATTTTTAGATTTCGTGTCTGAAGTCATTTAGACCTCGACATCGAATAAAGCAGTTTTTAACCGAACCCGGGGTAGCTTTTGCAGTATTCCCGCACAGCAATGGCTTCCCAATGGCTTCCAAAGAAAGCCAAAGCTTTTCCTATAAATAGGGGACCACCCCTTTGGCATTCTTTGCTCATTTCTCATTCACTTCACTTCTAAGTAAAAAGCGTTCTTCGTGAGTGTTCTTCAAGACGACGAGCGGAGTGGCGTGGAAGGGATGCGGTGAGGGAATGTGCTAGGGGCGCTGTTGAAATCGTAGCAGGCGGCTCTGCCGCCGTTGCGACTCGATGAGACGCCGAGCTAACCACATTCCTTCGACGCACCTGACCCCGTCCATTCTTGTTCGTCAGTCTCGATTCCATTTCTTTTTCGCCTTTTAAATTCCGCATTTACTTTCTGTTCTTTACGTTCTTCGCGTTCTTCATTATTGCTCGTCTAAAAGTTGTATTTTGATTTTTGTTGAAGTTCCAAGTTAATAACATTTATGTTATATTTCTCATTCTACTTCCGTTATTATTATTCTAAAAAGATTAGCCTCGTTTATTCCATTAAATTCCGTTCAAGCCACATTTAACGATTTTGTCGTTATTCTAATTATTAAAGGAGGATTATCGTGTTTATGTCGTTATAATGCCAAAATTCTTTTTGAGTTAAAGCATGTTGTTGCATGATTAAATTTAAGTACGTTATTTTTATGAAAATTCGGGTTAATTGTTCTTCATGTTCTTCGTGTTCGTCGAAGGAATCAACGAACACGAAGAACTCAATTGAAGAACACAGTTGATGAAACCCAGTTCAAGAGAGAGAGAAAAGGAGCCCCTCGGAGGGGGAGGTGCGCTGCCGCGCCACACCCCCCTCGGCCACGCCTAGCCCGCCGGGGCAAGGTAGCCCCGCGGCGGGGAAGAGCCCGCCGGCGCCCATGTGCGCCGCGGCGGCCCCCCCTTCTCCGTGTTGTTTCGTTCGCCGTTTCTTTTCGGCTATTTCCGTACCATTTTTCTGATCTTTTCGAGTCTTTTAAATTATGTTACTCTTAAGCCATATTTAAGTTTAAATTATAGTAAGGTATTCAAGTTAATTTCAATTTATTTCGAATAAGATATTCAAGTTATTTTCCGTCTAAAAATTTAGAGATCAAGTCGAGAAGTTCCTTAAATAAAATAAATTCTTCTCGAACCCTTATTAAGTCAAAGTCGTGCTATCCATGTTCAGTCCTAGCTAAGGAAATATTAGTTGGGTATTATTTAATATCATGTTATTAGAAATCTTCGAAGGAGGCCGCTAAGTCGATGATTCGACTTTTGTAGGAGGAATCGAGCCTAGGAGGAGTACTAAAGGAGACCACCAGCTTGTTGCCTCATCTTCCGTCCCATAATCAAGGTAGGTAAATCTATACTCATCTAAAGTTTGAGCTAATGAGCTCTAGAAGCATGTTAGGGCAAATGAGATATCCAATAAAGTACTTTTGCTCAGCCTGATTGATCTCTGTACAAGGAAGGAAGAAAGGAAGATATTATGTTTTACTTGAGCACTCAAGCATGTTTAGAAATGATAGAACTACTAAAGTATTGTTTATGCTTAGCATGAGATGTTTAGAATTATCTTTAGTTTCGATTCGTACTTGTTTACGTTCTTCTCCTGTAATTTAATGTTTATGCTTGTTAAACTCGCAGAATTAAGAACTAAGGTTTACCTCGTTAGGGTAGCATTAAATCCCTTGTAGGCCGAGATTATGCAGTTATGAAGGATTAGTCCTTAGACGTTGTTCTAAGTTTGGTGTTGCTAGCAAGGTAAAGAAAGGAAGGAACTTAGCTTTTCACTTAAGCAGGATTTAAACTCAGAACTCTTAAATGAGTCACTACTGGGTTTTTCCTTCGCAAACTCGTTCGGATATTTGAGGTAACCCCACTTCTATCCTATGGCATGCCTAAGGGTACAGTTGACATCAGGTTTGAGCCAGAATTGGGCCCAAAGAGAAAAGAAAAGATTTTACGGATATGGAGAGGGCTTTTGCGTTTTGCTCTCCATATACCGTCAGTTGATTATTGGATATCTTGAGAGTTTATTAAAGTATTTCATTAAAACCCACTGAGTACATTAGTGCTCATGCCCCCTCTTTTCAAATGTTTTTCAGGTTGAGATGCTGAGGATGTTGGTGGCTGTGGATGTGGGTTGGCTGCCAAGACTGTTTTGCTATTATCTAATATTTCCTTGAAATCCCACTATGTGATCTGCTACTCTGATACACTCTTTCTAATTTTGTTTAAAGTCTTATTATGATTATCGAGACTCTATAAATAATCTCTCCAGACACAATTATTTGAGTATAAGATGCATATTAAGTTCTATTTCTACCACTCGAGTATGATTCCCTTTCGTCTAATCAATGGGCTTGCATGTATTATTAACCATCATCATCTATGTTGAATGGTATCCGTCTATCCATTTAATTAACCGTCTAGCAAAAGTGAATCTGAGTAATCCCGTCTAATCCTCAAAAGCATATCTCGACTGTAAAACCAACTTATAAATCTTCCGTTTTATCCAATTAACCCCTTAATAACACCCCGTCCCCACTCGTTAATCCCTATCTCGGGACCGGGCTGTTATAGTTGGTATCAGAGACAGGTTTGCAAAACTGTAAGCCTGTCTCTTTGTTTGAATTGAGTTAAGTATATGCATAAGTTGTTCTTTGATAAGTGAAAGCAGCAACCCACAGCTCACCATCACCCTCGTATCCTCAACCAAAAATCAAGGTATGATAGTATAGAAATTCTGGATTTTGGATTTTGATTTTTGGAATACAGGAAAGGAAAAGATTTGAGCAAGCATACCTGTTTTATGGATAAGAGAAAAACCGTGAGAATGAAATTCCAAGTAAAAGGTGTTCCGGTAAGACGATCTCTGAGAATGAAAAGTTTGTGAAAAAGATTTCTCGATCCCAAAAGGTTTACATTTATACTCAAGAATTTTGACTCAAACAAAAAGGTAAACTTAATGTTAAAAGACCATGGGCACCAAAATTTTTCTTATAAAAACGCCAACTGCTTCAAAAGGAACTATGCATGCAAGATAAAATCTAGACGTTAGTATGATCTCAGGAGAACCTTAGGTCTTCCTTTTATAATCTAGACTGATTAAGCTATTCTCTTCTAGATGGTTAAGCGCCGTATGACTGCTAGGAAGAGCGTGCCTCTTTTTCGCCCGGTTCAAGAAAGGGTTGAAAGGTTCAGACGAGAAACTTGGGATAGTAACGAGCAATTGTTGTCCTTCATGGCAAGATACCTAGAGAGGTGGGCCTGGGCTAATGGCTACGGAGGAGAGCCTGGGAGTGTATCTGACTTGGAGACCTGCATTCGCATGTGCGAGCACGCACCGCCCGCTTGGAGGCCTACAATGTACCGCATCTTGCAAGGCACTATCACCCGTGATCCCGTAACATATGCTGAAATCGAGAATTTGACGGAGTTCTCCTCAGCCTTAATGGCTCGTTGGGTAACGGAGTATGGCCACGTGCAAGCCTTAGCCGAGCAGCAAGCGACCGAGCAAAACCCCTCTCTCGTGGTAGAGCTAGAATTGCAACGGGCGACTTTCAACAGTCCCCCTGGATTCCAAGCACCCCGTCCTCAACATGAAGGAGCCTCAGGAGCGGGACCCTCAAATGTCCGGGTCGTGAACCACACTGAGTCCCTGTTTTCTTGCACTCCTCAAATGAACCAGTGGACCCCTGCATACGCTTCTCAGAGTCTGGGACAATGTATGTCCCATCAGTACCCCGAAGGGAATGTTCACATGAGAACATTCAAGTTCAGCGTGCCAGAGACAGTTGAAGATGAGGAAGAAGAGGAAGACCCGGAAGAAGGAGGTGAGGAGGAAGTAGGGTCACCTTGCAAGGGGAAAGGAAAGGCTCCAGCCTATAATTAAGCCGTAGTAGGAGGTGTTTCTGTTAGAACACCTAGTTATCTAATCCATCTATCTGTCTGTCTGTTATCTGATATCCGCTTTGACCAAGATTCTAATATGTATTATATGCTTTAAACTTCCTAGATTCTAATAGTGGCAGTGAATTTTCCAACAGACTGCCCTCTCTCGATGTAACCAATAACTTATTCTATGATATTGATGCCAAAAGTCCTCTTAATGAGGCAATTTTCCCATTATGTGTGAATGACGTTTAAATTTCCGCCTTCTTTGATCTATCTTAATTTAAAGACCTTATCGAAAGGTATCCTTGCAAATGTGAAAATTCAATCAAGTGTCGCTAATATCTAGATCTTTAGGATGCCGCCCCGAAGACGTCAAGCTGAGAACGAAGATGAGAACGAACCTGAGCATGTCCCAAACCCCGGACCAAGAGCCGAAAGCGTGTTTCTCAAACACAATCCTCCATCGTTTAATGGTTTAGGAGATCCAATGGACGTTGAAAAATGGGTGCGCTCCTTAGAGCGAATTTTCAATTTCATAGCTTGTTCAGAAGAGGAAAAGTTAAGCTGTGCTCTCTTTATGCTGACGGATGATGCGGACTACTGGTGAGAGTCCGTTCGAAGGACCATAACCCCAGATCAATATGAAGACTACAGTTGGGAAGATTTTAAGCACGACCTGTATCAGAAGTACATCTCGGATTGTTATTGAGAGGCAAAGGAGATGGAGTTCTGGAATCTAAAGCAAGAGAATAAGACAGTGTCAGAATACGATAGAGAATTCAACCAATTGTCAAGGCATGCTCCACATCTAGTGGACATAGACGGGAAGAAAGCACGCAAGTTCAAGAAAGGACTCAGATCCGAGATTGGCATAGCCCTCGCAGGACAAGAAGACATGTCCTATGCTCGAACCTTAGCCAAAGCCTTGAGCATAGAGGCCATCCTCCTTCGAGAAAAAATTCAACCCTCTCAGTCCTCTAATGATCCAAAGGGAAAAAGGAAGTGGGAAGGAGGAAGAAGAGATGACAGAGGAAAGAAACCCCACTAGCAAAGCCGAGAGTCAGGGGTGCCTCGAAGTCAGCCTGGCAACACCCCTAGCTTTAAGCCGTGTCAAAGGTGCGGAAGAATGCATCCTGGAGTCTGCCGAGCAAATCTAACTGGGTGTTTCAACTGTGGTGAAGAGGGACACTTCAAGAGAGAGTGCCCTAAGGGAAACAACAGACGATCTCAAACACCACAACAACCCATGTACCCGCAGCCGCTTCAACAACTTCCCAGAAATCAGCCAAGGCTATAGCAAAGAGGACCTCAGGGTCAAAGGCCGGGGATGAACCCAAGACCGAATCAAGGACGAGATCAAAGGTCTAACCAAGGACAGAGGCCGCCTCAGCCAACTCGTACTTATGCTCTCAATCAGCAGCAAGTTGCTAAGGCCCCAGGTAATCTAGCAGGTATGATTACCCTCCTCGAGACGCTAGTTTTAGCTCTCTTCGTTTATAGCTGAGTCTGTTTGTAAGAAACTGAAGATTAAAACCGAGAATGCCAAGAATGCTCTTGAAATAAGTATTCCCTCTGGAAAGAAAATGATGTCTAGGAAGGTCTGCTCTAACCTAGAATTGAACATAGAAGGGGAAAACTTTAAGTCAAATCTTTATGTGATAAAGATTCAAGACTTCGATATAATCCTAGGAATGGATTGGTTAGCCTCAGTTTATGCTTCTATAAGCTGCCCTGAGAGGGAAATAGTGTTTCGACCACTCGGGAAACCCGAGGTGAAAATCTACGGATCAAGGCTGGGAACCAAAATCCCGGTGATATCCGCCCTGAAGGCCACTAAGATGATGAGGAAGAAGAACTGCCAAGCCTTTTTAGTTAATCTGATAAGAAAGGAGAAAAGAGATCTTTCCATCGAAAACGTTCCAGTCGTAAGGGAATACCCCAACGTATTCCCAAAGAAGCTTCCAGGACTGCCTCCAGATAGGCAGGTAGAGTTCGCTATCAAGTTGGAACCAGGAGCCGCCCCAGTTTCAAAAGCCCCCTACAGAATGGCGCCTAAAGAATTGCAAGAACTCAAAGTTCAACTGCAAGAGTTACTAGACCTAGGTTTTATCCAACTTAGTGTGTCACCTTAGGGAGCTCCAATCTTGTTCGTAAAGAAGAATGATGGTACATTGAGAATGTGCATCGACTATAGAGAGCTCAATAAGCTAACAATCAAGAATCGATACCCTCTCTCAAGAATAGATGATCTCTTCGATCAGCTCAAGGGAGCAAGTGTCTTCTCCAAGATAGACTTAAGATCTGGGTACCATCAGTTGAAGATCCGAAAGGAAGATGTCGCTAAGACCGCTTTTAGAACTCGCTATGGGCATTACAAGTTTGTGGTAATGCCATTCAGATTGACCAACGCTCCAGCAGTGTTCATGGATTTAATGAACTGAGTTTTTCACCCGTATCTAGATAAGTTTGTTTTGGTTTTCATAGATGATATCTTCATCTATTCCAAGGATGAAAAAGAACATCAGGGGCACCTAAGAGTGGTGCTGGAGACATTAAGAAGAGAAAGGCTTTATGCTAAGTTCAGCAAGTGTGAGTTTTGGCTCAGGAAAGTTATGTTTTTAGGTCATATAGTCTCGGTAGAAGGAATCAAGGTAGATCCAACCAAGATTGAAGCTGTAAGCAACTGAAAGTCTCCAAGAAGCGTGAACGAGATAAGAAGTTTTCTAGGACTCGCTGGATACTATCGTAGATTCATCGAAGGATTCTCGACTATATCCAAGCCTATGACGCGATTGCTAAAGAAGGACTCCAAATTCAAATGGACGCCTGAGTGCGAGGAAAGTTTTCAAACTTTGAAGAAGATGCTAACCACAGCCCCTGTATTAGCCATTCCGGAAGGGAATGAAGATTTCGTGGTTTACGCAGACGCATCGAGGAAAGGATTAGGATGCGTGCTAATGTAGAGAGGAAAGGTTATTGCTTATGCTTCCAGACAGCTTAAGAATCACGAGTAGAACTACCCGACGCATGACTTAGAGCTAGCAGTGGTCATCCATGTGTTGAAGATCTGGAGGCACTACCTCTACGGAGCCAAGTGTGAAATCTTCTCAGATCACAAGAGCTTGAAGTATTTTTTCGAGCAAAAGGATCTTAACATGAGGCAAAGAAGATGGCTAGAACTCGTAAAAGATTATGACTGCATGATTCACTACCACCCAGACAAGGCAAATGTGGTAGCAGATGCCCTAAGTAGGAAGGAGAAGGCAGAGTTAGAACTCATTCTAGCCCAGGAGGATCTTTGCAAGGAATTCGAGAAGTTAAAGATTGAGGTGTTAACACCACCCGAGACTATTCAAGCTCAGGTTGCCATGATAGTCGCTCAGCCCAATCTAAGACAAATGATAATTAAAGCCCAGAGAGGAGACGAGTTCCTCGAAAAGAAAATACTAGAAGCACGATCTGATAGCTCGCAAGATTTTGCAGAAGCCGCCGATAATGCGCTCTTATTCAAAGGAAGACTTTGCGTGTTATGCAAGGAAGAACTAAAGGAGGAAATCATGTGCGAAGCGCATAACACGCCATATACAGGACATCCCGAAAGCACCAAGATGTACCAAGACCTCAAGAGGAATTTCTGGTGGAACAACATGAAGAGAGAGATAGCCGCATTCGTGGAAAGATGTTTAAACTGTCAACAAGTGAAAGCTTTGCATCAAAAAACTTCTGGGTCGCTTCAATCCTTGGAAATCCTTGAATGGAAGTGGGATCATATCAATATGGACTTTGTCGTAGGATTGCCAAAGTCTAAGCGAGGAAATACTGCTATCTGGGTAATCATTGATCGATTATCTAAATCAGCACATTTTGTTGCTGTTAAAATGACGGATGGACTAGATCGACTAGCCCAGATGTATGTTAAGGAAGTTGTGCATTTGCACGGAGTGCTAGTCTTGATTACATCGGACCGTGATTCAAGATTTACATCAAGATTCTGGAGGAGCCTACAAGATGCAATGGGATCAAAGCTCAATTTCAGCACGGCATTCCATCCTCAAACGGATGGCCAGTCCGAAAGGATTATCCAGATCCTGGAAAGACATGCTTAGAGGAGTCGTCATCGATCAAGGAGGTAATTAGGAGGAGTTACTGCCTTTGGTAGAATTTGCCTATAACAACAGCTACCAGTCATCGATCGGCATGGCCCCTTATGAAGCCCTTTACAGAAAGAAGTGTAGATCGCCCCTGTATTGCGACGAAGTTGGAGAGAGAAGGATACTTGGACCCAAGATGGTCCAGGAAGCTGTCCAAAAGATCGAGCTTATTCATCAACGCATCAAAGAAGCTTTGGATAGACAGAAGGCTTATGCGGATGAGAGAAGAACAGAGCTCAGTTTTGACGTTGGAAATAAAGTTTTTTTGAAGTTGTCTCCATCAAAAGGAATAATTCGTTTTGGCAAACGAAGCAAATTAAGGCCCAGATTTATCGGACCTTTTGAGATCTTAGAAAAGGTGAATGAAGTAGCCTATAGGTTGGCCTTACCACCCAACTTGAGTAACGTGCATGATGTTTTTCACGTTTCCATGTTACGAAAATACGTGTTCGATCCAAAGCATGTGATTAGCAAAGAAGAGATAGTCCTGAATGAGGACTTAGCCTATGAAGAAAAGCCCCAAGCCATCGTGGATTGAAAGATCCAGAAACTGAGAAATAAGGAGATCAATCTGGTAAAAGTAATCTGGAACCACCATGGTTCAGAGGAAGCAATTTGAGAGCTTGAATCTGAACTACTCAAGAAGTACCCTGATATCGCTTATCATGGTTAGTAAATTTCGGGATGAAATTTTCTTTAAGGGGGGTAGGATGTAATACCCCAGATTTTTGAATAAGGTTTAGAGAATTGTTAATATTAATTAACTAATTAAAGAAGGAATTTAATTAAGGTTAGCTATGGTTGGATGTCAGTCACGACTTTAGGAGTCAGTTTTCGTGAAGATTGTCTTTTCGGAAAATATAATATAAATTCTATTATTGCCATTTATGGTTTCTTTACAAACGTTTTAACTTAAGGAGTACATCGGTGTTTTCAGATTTTAAATCTGAAGTCAATTGAGTTCCCGGTGATGGAAAACGTATTTAAAAGGGGAATGAATAGTAACTTTTGCGTGCGTTCGTGTTTTGAGAAATTTACGAAATCCTCCTCGTTTATCCGAGTTCAGTTCTGTCAGGCCTCTCTTATGGGAAATGACTCAAGGATTCCATTGGAGTTCACAGATTGTCATTTTGAGGTCAATCGAACGCTCGGGAGCCAAATCTGTCAGTCTGAGTGAATAGTAAAAAGTAATTCCAAAAGGGGGATCTTTGCTCGTCTTTCTTCTGACAGCCCCGTCTTTTTCACAAATCGAGTTGGTTCAATAGTGTTTGAGCCAACGAGTCTTCCGGTATTTTTAGATTTCATGTCTGAAGTCATTTGGACCTCGACATCGAATAAAGCAGTTTTTAACCGAACCTGGGATAGCTTTTGCAGTATTCCCGCACAGCAATGGCTTCCAAAGGAAGCCGAAGATTTTCTTATAAATAGAGGACCACCCATTTGGCATTCTTTGCTCATTTCTCATTCACTTCACTTCTAAATCGAGAGGGTGAAAAGCTTTGAAAGCTGAGAAGGTTCTGTCGAAGTAAAAAGCGTTCTTCATGAGTGTTCTTCAAGACGATGAGCGGAGTGGCGTGGAAGGGATGCGGTGAGGGAATGTGCTAGGGGCGCCGTTGAAATCGTAGCAGGTGGCTCTGCCGCCGTTGCAACTCGACGAGACGCCGAGCTAACCACATTCCTTCGACGCACCTGACCCCATCCATTCTTGTTCGTCGGTCTCGATTCCATTTCTTTTTCATCTTTTAAATTCCACATTTACTTTCCGTTCTTTACGTTCTTCGCGTTCTTCATTATTGCTCGTCTAAAAGTTGTATTTTGATTTTTGTTGAAGTTCCAAGTTAATAACGTTTATGTTATATTTCTCAATCTACTTCCGTTATTATTATTCTAAAAAGATTAGCCTCGTTTATTCCGTTAAATTCCGTTCAAGCCACATTTAACGATTTTGTCGTTATTCTAATTATTAAAGGAGAATTATCGTGTTTATGCCGATATAATGCCAAAATTCTTTTTGAGTTAAAGCATGTTGTTGCATGATTAAATTCAAGTACGTTATTTTTATAAAAATTCGGGTTAATTGTTCTTTGTGTTCGTTGAAGGAATCAACGAACACGAAGAACTCAGTTGAAGAACACAGTTGAGGAAACCCAGTTGAAGAGAGAGAGAAAAGGAGCCCCGCGGGTGGGGGGGTGCGCTGCCGCGCCACACCCTCCTCGGCCGCGCCTAGCCCGCCGGGGGCGGGGAGCCTGCCGGGGCAAGGTAGTCCCGCGGCGGGGGGGAGCCCGCCGGCGCCCATGTGCGCCGCGGTGGCCCCCCTTCTCCGTGTTGTTTCGTTCACCGTTTCTTTTCGGCTATTTCTGTACCCCTTTTTTCGATATTTTCGAGTCTTCTAAATTATGTTACTCTCAAGCCATATTCAAGTTTAAATTATAGTAAGGTATTCAAGTTAATTTCAATTTATTTCGAATAAGATATTCAAGTTATTTTCCATCTAAAAATTTAGAGATCAAGTCGAGAAGTTCCTTAAATAAAATAAATCCTTCTCAAACCCTTATTAAGTCAAAGTCGTGCTATCCATGTTCAGTCCTAGCTATGGGAATATTAGTTGGGTATTATTTAATATCATGTTATTAGAAATCTTCGAAGGAGGCCGCTAAGTCGATGATTCGACTTTTGTAGGAGGAATCGAGCCTCGGAGGAGTACTAAAGGAGACCACCAGCTCGTTGCCTCATCTTCCGTCCCATAATCAAGGTGGGTAAATCTATACTCATCTAAAGGTTGAGCTAATGAGCTCTAGAAGCATGTTAGGGCAAATGAGATTATGCAGTAATGAAGGATTAGTCCTTAGACGTTGTTCTAAGTTTGGTGTTGCTAGCAAGGTAAAGAAAGGAAGGAACTTAGCTTTTCACTTAAGCAGGATTTGAGCTCAGAACTCTTAAAGGAGTCACTACTGAGGTTTTCCCTCGCAAACTCGTTCGGATATTTGAGGTAACCCCTCTTCTATCCTATGGCATGCCTAAGGGTACAATTGACGTCAGGTTTGAGCCAGAATTAGGCCCAAAGAGAAAAGAAAAGATTTTACGGATATGGAGAGGGCTTTTGCGTTTTGCTCTCCATATACCGTCAGTTGATTATTGGATATCTTGAGAGTTTATTAAAGTATTTCATTAAAACCCACTGAGTACATTAGTGCTCATGCCCCCTCTTTTCAAATGTTTTTCAGGTTGAGATGCTGAGGATGTTGGTGGCTGTGGATGTGGGTTAGCTGCCAAGACTGTTTTGCTATTATCTAATATTTCCTTGAAATTCCACTATGTGATCTGTTACTCTGATACACTCTTTCTAATTCCGTTTAAAGTCTTATTATGATTATCGAGACTCTATAAATAATCTCCCAGACACAATTATTTGAGTATAAGATGCATACTAAGTTCTATTTCTACCACTCGAGTATGATTCCCTTTCGTCTAATCAATGGGCTTGCATGTATTATTAACCATCATCATCTATGCTGAATGGTATCCGTCTATCCGTTTAATTAACCGTCTAGCAAAAGTGAATCCGAGTAACCCCGTCTAATCCCCAAAAGCATATCTCGACTGTAAAACCAACTTATAAATCTTCCGTTTTATCCAATTAACCCCTTAATAACACTCCGTCCCCACTCGTTAATCCCTATCTCGGGACCGGGCTGTTACATCATCTACTATTGTGTTAAGCATCTGATTTCTTAATTTCGATAATATTAGAATAAAATGATTGATTTCATTTCATATATATTATTTAATGAATTGGGAAATATTATTTTGTAAATATTATTCACAATTTCTCTTATTACTTTGTATTTATTATTGAGCGTTCAATTTCTTAATTTTGATAATATTACTATAATATCATTTCATATTTCATTTTATTATCGTTTATTATACTAATATATTATGTAAAATTGTAAATAAGATAACTATATTATATATAATATGTATATAAATATATATTCCATTAGTTTGTCTGTTTGACTGTTTGTGTATATAATTGTTACTCTTGAATCTTGATCATTGATTTCATAACTTTTATAATATTAGTTCAATAGTTAATATCATTAATTTTGTTTTATTTTTAATGAGAAGTATTAATTTGACAAAAGTTACAATATAAATAAATAATATTTTAAAAATTACAAAAATAGTATGTATCTCGAGTCCTAAATCGAATAGCTCGCGAGCCCGGCTCGAGCTCGGCTCGTTTAAGTACTCGCGAACCAAGCTCGTGAGACAGCGCGCGAGCTAGGCTCGAGCTCGACTCGTTTAACTACTCGTGAGCCGGCTCGCGAGACAGTTCGTTAAAAAGCTCGAGAACCTCATGAGCCGAGTTAGCTCGCGAGCTCGGCTCGAGAAAATGGCGAGCTCGTTTGGCAGGCTCGAGCTCGGCTCATTTAATAATCGAGCCGGTCTCGAGTGAGCTTTTTTCAAGCCAATAACCGAGTATCTCGCGAGTAGTTTGGCTCATTTCTAGCCCTATCCGCAATGCGATGTCGTTTGTGCCAAATGAATTTAGCCTTTTTCTATTCTTTTTTTATGCCAAATACCCAAGTCCCAATAACTACCTATTTCTTCCTTTTGTTCCGAACCCCTTTGGAAGTCCTACCGTATTACCTCTGTTTTTTTTGGGTGTGTGTGTGTGTTTTTTTTGTCTACCAATTCATTTGGTGTTCTTTAATATTTTTTCTTCGATCCAACTAAATTCTTGAAATAATATCTTAAATAAAATCACGTGAAACCATACTTTTTTTTTCAAAAATTAACTTCATTTCTTAATATTTTTCAAGAATCAAATTTACGACTTGTCAATGACTCAAATGATAATGGCTTATTGGCTTATTGCCAACCTGCTTCATTGTTTCGCTCTCTGAACTTGATAATTGAATTATTTTGGAACGACAATAGTTTTTATTTAAGAAAAGATCCAATATTATAGCTCATAGATAAAAATAATTATAACATTATATAATTTTCAATAGCAGAATTAACTCTTCTATATATATATAACAACATAATTAACATTACGAAACTAGTAGTTGTACTAAAAAAAATCATACTGATTTGCAATGCTTTGCATGCATTATGATAAATTAATTATTATAATGTGATTGTTGACATTAGATATATCTCTATCAAAATTCATTTCCTCAAAAGATTGTAAAGGATGATCCATGGGTGTCTATATGAAATAAAAATTCGAATTAGAACTAATTATACACAAAAATTGCTATTGTATAAATATTTCATACCATGAACAATTCAGTGAAATTGAATCGATTTTCAGTTGTTTAGAGACATGCATGAGGTGTCTGAGGGCTGAACAAGAAAGTGATGGTTCACCGTGTGCTCCAAAATCTTGTAGTAATTGTAAATAATTAATTACATAATATAACCATTGAATTTATTTTCTTAAACGACACTATATAATAACTCTACATACCTCTAACTTTTCAGTCATTTTGATCCTTTCAAACCAATTTTTTTCTTGAATCCTTTGGACAACATCATACACGACAATGTTGGAGAGATCTTCACATCAATACTATTTTCTTGTCCATCCTCCATTAAACGTACTGTCATGATCTTCTTGTTCAGATCACAAACTGTTTCGTGCACTAAAGAAAATGATGATGAGTGAACAGATGCTTCAGTTGCCAATTGTATAAGCCTTAGACGTATCTTCTTATATCGTTTTGTGCTTTGTAACTCGAGATCTTCTTTGACTACATTTCCCATATAGTCTTGTACTACACCGCTTCGGGTTTCTCTCATCCACTTTTTCTAATATAATGTTCTAGAAGTTTTTTTACATCCATCACTTTAATAGCATGACAACATAATAATCAAATCATCTCAAATATTCGATAACTACATGAAATCATCTTGTTATTGTGATCATATATCACCCTCCATTCTTTATCCTGATTAATTAGTCCAATAACATATTCGAATAAGGATTGCAACCTCTATATATGTTTCAAATAACCATATAAATGATGTTACAGTTTCATCATACAAAAGTGTTGTACCAAAATTCACCGCTCTTCATTAATGATTGAAACCTGAAAGATAGCAAGTGGTCTATGATCATGGTTCGTATAATATGTGGATTGATACAATATCACCAAAGTACTCATAGTCGATCAACATTCTTGCATCGACCTAAAAAACATTAGTTATTTGTTCTTTCATATCCATTTAATTAGCGTGATAAAATGATGGATTTTGCGATAACTGCTGCTAAAAATATCGCATTAGACAACCAACTTCCCCACATATCATGCATCTTTGTCTCTTTGGGTGAAGCTTTATTTCAATTTGTACAAATTGATCAAGAAAAAAAAGGGATTAGAAAACAACCTGGAGTGTGCAAAAATGGTGCTGGCCTCCTCGAATTGCTCCAAAGATTATTTTCCTATCTTCTTGGAAGTTAACTTCTTCAAGGAAAGCTAATTAGTCAGATTTGTCGCCAAATAAATAAATAAAAAAGTAGGACAGTCTTTGAAAGGACTTTGGAAACAAAAAAAGAAGGGAAAAAAAAAGTTATTGAGCTGGGTATTTGGCGCAAAGAGAAAAAGATGCAAAATTTATTTAGTCATAAGGAACGTGTTGCGGCCTTCTTCTTCTTTCTAGCTATTTTTGTATATTTGTAAAATAATTTGTAAACTGGTACAGAAATGAGAGAGTGTTGTAGAAGAAATGGGAGAGAGAACAGAAGAAGAGTAGGGAGAAGTTTTCAGATAATTTGCTCATAACCTTCGATAGGTAAAACATTAGGGTTTTAACCCTTACAACTGGGCTTTGGTAAGCAGGCCCGATTACAAAGCTAACAAACATAAGGGCTAAGCCTATGAATATTAACTAAACAATACTAATATTTTAATTAAATCTTAACAGTCCAAGGGAATAAGGAAATCCGACGGCTAAAATTAAAATTCCCCTTTTGAAATTAGATCGAGTTTAGGGTTGGCACTCATAATCCTAAAAATCGAGTCTTGCTCATCTACGCCTCCGGCCACCTCTCCCACTCCTCTTCCCGGCGTTTCTCCATCGCTGAACCTACCTCCGTCAGTCCCAACCCCCACATCTTCAATAGCTAAAGACATAACTGGTACGCTCGAGCTTTGGTTCACAACAATTCCCCCTCCTTTAGTTGATCCTCGTCCCTAAGGATCGAACCCGATGAGCTTCTTGTGGATGAAAGGAGCATCTTCCCAACTGGTGAGGCGGAGATTCTCATGGCCCCATTGTAACTGGAGCTGGGCTACCACTGCTGAACCACGCTGGATAGTTCTGTGCCCCAAATATTGCTGTGCGTTGAAGAATAAAAAGTCTGTCTTCTGTAGTCGCCGGTAGCTCCTGAAGAGGTATGACTTCCCCACTGACCTTTTTCTTCAGTAATGAGACATGGAAGACGGGATGGATCCAAGATCCGCTGGGTAGATTTAGTTTATAAGCCACATCACCGATCCGCTCTACTACTTGATAGGGACCGTAGTATCTTGATGCCAGCTTGACATTTCATTGGAGTTGCACTGAATTCTGGTGGTAGGGCTGCAACTTCAGGTAGACCCAGTCCCTTACTTCAAATTCCCTTTCAATTATGGATTTATCCGCGTAAGATCTCATCATCTGTTGGGCTTTTTGCAGGTTCTCCCTTATACCTTGCATCATCTGTCTCCTTTGCTATAGTGTTTCCTTAACCTCTTCGTTAGCTGAATCTAGATATGGCCTAGTAGACAGATTAGGTGGTTTATAGCAGTATAGAGCCTGGAAGGGGGTTAATTTCAGAGCTAAATGATAATTGGTATTGTATCAATATTCAGCCAAGGGTAGCCATTTAACCTACTGTTTAGGAGTGCTAGATGTCATGCAACGTAGGTAGTTCTCCAAACACCTGTTGAGCCTCAGAGTCTGCCCATTTGTTTCTGGGTGGTAAGCAGAGGTAAAAGAGAGTGTAACCCCCAAACCCTTGAATAGGTCCTTCCAAAAGTTGCTAGTGAATAGCATGTCTCTATCTGTGACTATACTCACATGTGTGCCATGTAGCTTGTGGATATTATCCATGAAGATCTTGGCCACAGAGTGAGCAGTAATGGGGTGTGAGAGAGCTATAAAGTGTCCATACTTGGTCAGTCTGTCTATGACTACCAAAATGACATCTTTCCCTCCAGACTTGGGTAGGCCCTCAACAATATCCATGCTAATATGTGTCCAGGCCTGGGATGGAATAGGAAGGGGCTTCAATAGCCCTGACTTTAGCCCATGCTCAGGTTTGTTCATTTTGCAGATATCACACTCCTTAACCATTTTGATTACATCCACTTTCATTCCAGCCCAATAGAATGACCTCTTGAGTCTGCTGTAGGTACCAGTAATCCCAGAATGTCCTCCATAGGGTGTCCCATGCATGTGGTTCAGTATTTTCTGTCTGAGCTCCAATAGGTGTCCTACCACCACTCTGCCTTGGTGTCTGAGTAGTCCATCATTGAGGGTGAATTCTGGGTATAGGGTTGGATCTTCGCCCTTGGCTTTGATCACCTTCTGACAGATATGATCATTGGTATAGCTATCCAGCACCTCCTTGAGCCAGGTGGGGGCTATGGTGGTGAGGGCTAAACAAGTAGCTCTTTCACCTTGCACCCTTGATAGTGCATCTGCATCTCTATTTTCTTTCCCCTTCTTGTAGTAGATTTCATAGTCTAAGCCCAGGAGCTTAGTTATCCATTTCTGTTGGGTGAGGGACATAGCCTTCTGGTCCAACATGTGCTTGAGAGCCTGTTGATCAGTTCGGATTATGAATTTATGCCCCAACAAATAGTGTCTCCACCTCTGTATAGCCATAAGGATTGCCATAAACTCCCTTTCATAAACTGAAAGGGCTTGGTTTTTAGGACACAGTGTTTTACTCAAGTATGCAATGGGTCTCCCTTCCTGCATTAAAACAGCTCCTATCCCATACCCATTTACATCTGTTTCCAGTATAAAAGGTTTGGTGAAATCTAGCATGGCTAGGACAGGTGCACACATCATGGCTAGCTTAAGGTTTTGGAAAGCTTGTTCTGCTTCATCACTCCACTTAAACATGTCCTTCTTAAGGAGGGTAGTCAGTGGCTTGCTGATAACACCATAGCCCCTAATGAACTTCCTATAATATCCTATTAGACCAATGAAGCCTCTAAGCTGCTTGACTGTTTTAGGTGTTGGCCAATCCCTCATACTTTCAATTTTTTTGGGGTCAGTGAAGACCCCTTCTCCAGAAATAACATATCCCAGATACTCAATACTGCTCCTGCCAAATTGGCATTTAGACTCCTTTGCAAAAAGAGATTTCTCCCTAAGGATGTTGAACACCTCCCTTAAGTGTTCTTGATGCTCTACACTGGTTTTGCTGTAAACCAAAATATCATCAAAAAACACAAGCACATGCTTCCTCAAACAACCCCTAAAAACTTGATTCATCAAAAATTGGAAGGTTGCAGGGGCATTACATAAGCCAAAGGGCATCACTAAAAACTCATAGTGCCTTTGATGAGTCCTGAAGGCAGTCAAGTATCTGTGTTCAGGCTTCATAAGGATCTGAAAGTATCCAGACCTTAAGTCAATTTTAGAGAACATCTGTGCCCCAAATAACTCATCCAACAGTTCATCAATCACATGTATATGGTAATCATGTTTAACAGTTAAACCATTTAAATACCTGTAATCAACACACATTCTCCAAGTATCATCCTTCTTCTTCACTAAGAGAACAAGTGAATCAAAAGGGCTCTGACTGTTCTGAATAAACCCTGAGTCCAGCAAGTCTTGAACAATCCTCTCTATTTCATCCTTGTGGTCATGTGATGTCCTGTAGGGGTACTGATGTCTAGGAATGCTTCCCTTCTTCAGAATGATTTGATGTTCCACCCGTCTCATGGGTGGTAGCCCCTTAGGCTCAGCAAATATATCAGCAAATGCAGTGATCAAGGGTTGGAACTCCTTGCTCTGCTCTTGTTCAACTAGGGGAACTGTAATGACATATTTCTCCTCTATTTCATTTATATGTTTAGAGTTTATGAGGCTATACAAGGCATGGCTGGATATGAATTGACACTCAACTTGAGAAGTCTGGGCATACATCTTCACCTTTTTCCCCCCACGTTTAGCAGTCACAACCATTTTTTCATAATCCAATTCTATGGGTGTGCAGGCCTTGAGCCAATCACCACCCAAAATGAGGTCATAACCTTCATTCTGAATCAGCCTGAGAGAGTGCTGGAACGATTGTCCCTGCATGTGCCAAGAAAAAACCTCCACAGCCTGTTCACTGATAAGTCTGTGGCCATTGGCTACCTTAATGAGTAGTGGTATGACAGACTTTAAGGGTATTCCCAGCTTCTCTGCAGTAGTGTTCTTAATGAAGCTGAGAGTACTACCAGTATCAATAAGGACCTGTAGAGGGTGGTCCTTATAGTTGCCCTTAAACCTCATAGCAGTCAAACCCTTACTCCCTGTGAGTGCATTTAGGGACAATTGTGTTTCTTCCATAGGCTCCTCAGGTTCCATAGCATCTTCCCCTTGTAACTCATGGTCTTGTATGTAGATTAATTCCTCATCTTCAGTTATCATGGCATACATAATCCTTTGTTTACACCTGTGGCCTAGGACAAACTTTTCATCACAGTTGTAACAAAGTCCTCTTTGTCTCCCCTCTGCCATTTGTGTTGCAGTCAGCAATTTCACATGAGTCTTGGCTGGAGGGGAATTAGAGGCTGTATCATTCCCCTTTACCATGGTGTTCTGTGCAGAAGTTCTTGTATAGTTAGAGTTGTTACCAAGGTAGGTTCTGCCAGCTCCCTTAAGCTTCCTTGATATAGCTTTAATGGTCAACAACTGACTCTGCCCTAGCTCAGTAGTATGTTGTAGGCTTGTAGGTTTAAACATCATGATGGCAGACTTGAGTTCCTCACCTAGGCCACTTACAAAGCTAGCCATATAGTAGTTCTCAGTGAACTCTCTAGGGTGCAGCAAGTCCATACATGCCTTTAACTCCTCAAAACACTCCACATAATCCTCATAGGATCCAGTGTGCTTAAGTTTGTTGAACTCACAGATAATTTTAGTCTCCTTAAGATCATCAAATCTTGCAGATAGTACCTCTAAACACTACTGCCAAGTAAGGTCCAACCCTTTAGCAGAAAGGTTTTGGTACCACTGGGATGCTTTTCCTTCAAACTGCATAGTAGCTAGGGTGATCTTCTGGCCATCTGATAGGTTGTGAGCCATGCTAAAATACTCATTACACTTGATAATCCAAGATCTAGGGAGTGTCCCATCGAATTTTGGAAAATCTATCTTGGGCAGATCCTTGATGATTTGTGAGTTTGGAGCCTCCAGAAATGCCGCAGGTCTGATCGTGGTTTGCCCACGATAGTTGATAGATTCTTGGAAAGCCGAAGGAGGAGGCTCACCCAGAATCGACTCTACAGCTGCAGATCCCTTCCCTTTACTACCATTCAGCAACTCCAATCTCATGTCAGTGAGAAGTTTGGTGAGGTACTTAAACTTCCCTTGCATATCAGTGTTCATGCCCTCCATTTTTTCTTGGATTTTGGTTTCAGCTGCTTCCCTTTTCAGTGTTTCAGTTTGGAGGATCTGATCCAGTTTTTTTTGTGCTTCTAACAGGTTTTGGAAGCGGGTGTGTTCGGCCATTTCTCCGTTCGAGGATGGATGGCTCTGGATACCACTTGTTGCGGCCTTCTTCTTCTTTTTAGCTATTTTTGTATATTTGTAAAATAATTTGTAAATTGGTACAGAAATGGGAGAGTGTTGTAGAAGAAATGGGAGAGAGAACAGAAGAAGAGTAGGGAGAAGTTTTCAGATAATTTGCTCATAACCTTCGATAGGGAAAACATTAGGGTTTTAACCCTTACAACTGGGCTTTGGTAAGCAGGCCCGATTACAAAACTAACAAACATAAGGGCTAAGCCCACGGAAATTAACTAAACAATACTAATATTTTAATTAAATCTCAACCGTCCAAGGGAGTAAGGAAATCCGACGGCTAAAATTAAAATTCCCCTTTTGAAATCAGATCGAGTTTAGGGTTGGCACTCATAACCCTAAGAATCGAGTCTTGCTCATCTACGCCTCCGGCCGCCTCTCCCACTCCTCTTCCCAGCGTTTCTCCGTCACTGAACCTACCTCCATCAGTCCCAACCCCCACATCTTCAATAGCTAAAGCCATAACTGGTTCGCTCGAGCTTTGGTTCACAACAGAACGTCGCATTACGGAACAACAGGGTTATTGTGGTTTTAGGGAAATTCTATTCACAGCTCCCATTTTTCTCTTCATAACCCCAAATCAATTAATATATAAATATTATTTTTATTAGACATTTATGCCCTCAAATCCCAACATTTAAAACTCTTACTAAAATAAAAATAAAACCCTAATCTGTAGCACCCGCTCCTCACCCTCCTTTGATAATTAAAACACACGCTACTACATCAATAATTAAAAAGCTTGATAAACTTTCCTCAAACAAAAGAAGAAGAAGAAGAAGAAGAAGAAGAAGAAGAAGAAGAAGAAGACAAACTTGATAAGCACCCGCTTCTCCCTTCTGTTGTGATTGATCAATGTAGGATGAATGAGGTTTGAAAAATCTGGTAATTTAATTTGGGTAAAGAAAATCAAGAACATATACACACTTTGGACGGATTCAAATTTTATTTATTTAAAAGCATACCATATTTCGTGTCTTGATTTAAGAACATTCAATTCCCAGCGAAATCATTTTGATTCATTTGAATAACAAATTAATATGCTGTCAAATGAGAGACATACTGGAAAAATCAAACTAACATTTGATTAATCATTCCATTACTAGTTGGTAAAAAAATATTAACAATATTAAAAAAGTTAGCATGATTTTTAAAGAGCGAAGACGCATATTCCATTAGAGTACTAGCTATCTTTAAAGCAAATCACAGAAAGCACATGACCAATTCTCTCGGAGTTTTTTTTATCATGTTTTTTAATGAAATGGATGGGGGTTATACAATATTTGGGGGCTTTATTTTACATATTTTAGTCTGATTTTTAAATAAGGGGGTTGTGGAGTAAAATGTCTAATTGAATCAAATTTATATATTATTTAATTATGGGGGCTATGAATAGAAAATTGGGGGTTGTGAATAGAATATGGAACAAACTAAGACCATGTTTATCAGGAACAAACTCCAACCACCCAACCATTCAACCTTTTTAATATTTAATTCATTTATATCTCTTCCACATCACTATTACTGATCACAACCCAATCACATTTAATTTTGATAGTTTATCAATGATCGCTAACCATCCCACCACAATATTAAATATAATTACTTTTAACTATAATTTTATGAATTATATTAACTTGTTAAAATTAAAATAAAATAATGACACAAATAAGAAAAAAAAACCTCATAAAATTACAAACTAATAAAATTTTAAAACACGACAAACCAAGAACATAAATAACAACAATCAAAATACGAAATGAAAAATACATAATTAAGAACATAAATAACAACAGTACGAAATACTCAATTATCATTGCTAAATTTTTGCCATATATGCTCAATCAAGTCGTTTTGAAGAGCAGCGTGAACTTCTCTATTGTAAATTTGTGACCTGTTCGTCATATAGGTAGATAGACTTGCAATTCGTTCGGTGGAAAATTTCAAATTTGGATCGTCATTTTCTTCTCCGTCTCCATCTTGTCTACTATTCGGAGCTAGTAGGTCGAGCTTCCAAAAATTATGATGGATCGTGATAGTTTAGGTAGGTGTGTCATTCATCTTCCACTATCATATTGTGCATGATGATACAAGTAATCATTATTTTTCTAATTATCTCACGAACCCAAATAAGATATGGTCGTTTGATAAAAGCAAAACGAGCTTGAACAAAAATTTTGGTTGGGATCCATGAAAAATAAGAGAAAGATGGAGGTTTGAAATTGAAAATTGATACACAAATGTAGAAATGAGATAATTTTCTTGTGTGTATAATTATGCCAATATGGGCTCTATTTATAGAGCATGCAAAAAGAAAATTTTTGGAGTAATTATTTTTATTTTTCATAAAATCCAAAAGATATTAAAAATTAATCAAAAGTATATCAAATAAAATTTAATGGCCAATCATTTTTTGCCATTTGGATTTTATTGAATAAACAATACAACAAACTACAATGGTTGCTTTGCCTTCATTTTGATCTATGATTGATCATGGTGTATCTGATCGGTTGCTTCCTTTTTTATTTTTTTATTTTTTTTTATTTGCTCTTTTCCTATGTGGCGGTGACCATGGTGACTACATAGTCTAACAGCAATCAGCCCAAGGCCCAAACATACTCCTATGCCAGCCCGAATCCTATAGCTTATTCTGTTTTCCACCGTACACTATTGCGAAAAAAAGTAACAACCCAACAAAACCAGGCGCAGAAACGAAATCTTCACCGGAAAATTCCTCCGACGAAGCTTGTGATGTCGCAAGCTCGAGTATACGCTGACGTCAACGTTCATCGTCCTCGAGATTACTGGGATTACGAGTCTCTCATCGTTCAATGGGGGTATTTCATAGCTGTTCTTCACATTATCGCCCAAATTCCCCTTTTCTTATTTCAAATTTTCATTTTTTAGGTAGTGATTTATCGTTGATAACTTTTGTTTTTTTAATAATTGAAGTTTCTTGTGGGGTTAATTTTGGTGGGCGCTGCATTTAAATGGTTTAATTATGATGTATGATGTTGTAGGAATATCTTGTTTTGAATTCTTAGGTACCCTAGATTGGTTGAGCGTCAGAATAAGCTTGTTGGGTAATAGTAGCTACAAATATCTGCTGGAGACCTGTGTTAATGGGGGTTAGCCGAGTGATTAATATCAGTTTTGGGTTTTCAAAATGAACGGGCATATCTATTAGCATCTGGAATTGGTCGTTTCGATCTCTTTCAAGCTTGACCTGCCTTAAACTACTTGTTTTAGCATGTTTTGTTATAGGGCCGATACAACAAGGTTAAAAAAATATTTATCTATTTCATGTTGCATTTAGATTTTTTGTTGCCGTTGTTTCAGTAACATGATTGCATTTCCTGGTCTATTCAGTGATCAAGATGATTATGAGGTTGTTCGGAAAGTGGGGAGGGGAAAATATAGTGAGGTCTTTGAAGGTATAAATGTGGCAAATAACGAAAGGTGCATCATCAAAATTCTCAAACCTGTCAAGAAGAAGAAGGTAACTTTTATTATTTCTCAGGCACCAAAGGAAAGAATGTTGATATTACAGTTTTTTTAGTTAGCCACCGGTATTGTCTGTAATAAGGATCTCTAAAGTAAAAATTATATTTTTTTCATAGAAGCTTGTATATGATGAACTTATGTGCGTAAATCTCACAGTGGTGACATATGGGCATCATTGTATATCTGCATCATTTTGTCTCTTTTTAAGGTCTTTCTTATGTGTCCCTTGAGATGTTTATTGAAAATTATAGGGACAATTTCTGCTTTGGGATATATAATTAGATGTTGTTTACTTATTTTGGTCCTCCTGCATGCATAATACATTTGTCTGATGCTACATACAACATGTGCAGCATGAATTGTTTTGGGGACTTCATTTAGTTTGATTATGATGCTGAAAGAAATTCAAAACACATTCTGTAACTTCTTTGTAGACATAATGTTGCTTATTTAAATTTGATGTAACACTTCTTTACCTGTTTGTGTCTTTTGAGTTCGATCTTATCAATTATTGACTTTAAAATTCAGTATCTAAATAATGCTTTCCCCAAATCTCTGACTGATCAGAATCTGTCGAGAACGTGCAATAGAATGACCTTTCTTTTGCATATATTTGTTGTGTATGGCTGTATGCTGCTTGGTGATTCTTTATCAAATGGTGCAGATAAAGAGGGAGATTAAGATACTTCAAAATATATGCGGAGGTCCAAATATCGTGAAGCTGCTAGATATTGTTAGAGATCAGCATTCAAAGACTCCTAGCTTGGTGTTTGAATATGTGAACAGCACTGATTTTAAAGTCTTGTACCCAACCCTGACCGATTATGATATACGCTACTACATTTATGAGCTTCTCAAGGTCTCGTTACTGTCTTATTACTAATACCAGTTCACCTACTTTTGTAATTTTGTACCTCTTTTTTCTTTATTAAGTTATTTTTATTCCTTTGTTTACAATTGATCAGTTTATGTGGCTTCTTTCTGGGTTGCTTTAAATTAATGTAATATTCCTGAATAGGAACTTGTTTGAGCTATTGAGTTATCACCTCACTGTTGTTTAATTATTGGCAGTATGCATTATTGTTCCCTCTGGAGAGGATCTCAATTTTTCTCAATTTATAAGTTATTTGATCTTCTAATTACAATAAGGTCAATATACTCAGGGACCTCTGGGTATTTCATACTTGGACTTTTTTTAGCATCCTCTGATATAGCAAAACCACTTTAGTTTGTGATTATATATGAAGCATGTAGAAACTAAGCTTTCCTCTCATATTTGTAAGACAAATCTCTTATCTTTTATTTGAGTTTTGCTTTATGATGAATATTGATGATAGAGAATTAATTCACGACTTTTGCATGGAATGTTGAATTCCAGGGTTTGGAAACTTGATGTGAAATACAAATCTACTTAATTACAGCATTGGCATATAGTGTTCCATACAGGTATAAACGACTGTGTTGTAGAATCTACAAGGATATTTATCGACTGTCACTTTTCTAGTATCTTATCTCCTCATATAACTTGCTAATGTATGCTTATTTAGGAAGTTTGGCATCAAGTTATCACTGTGAGCAAGAGTTGCAAAGTCTACTTTCAGGATATGATTGCAATACCAAAAAATCCAGTGTCTTACACCAAATTCTTGTTATGCTTTATCAGATGATAACTGTAATTTTATTGAACCTGAATCCTAGTTCATGCATTTATTATAACATTAATGCTGTTTCATGGGGACTTTGATGGTGATTTGCACTAACCTTCGGAAGCCACCATGTTGATTTGTGCTAGTATTAAGGTTGATCTTATGGCGGTTGGTGATACTGAAAATATTATGGATGAGAGGAGTTGTATCAAAGTTCATATTTCAACTGGATAGATATTTTCTGATGGTTGTGGCCTGGTTTAAGAGATCATTATATGAAATTGCAGGCACTAGATTATTGCCATTCACAAGGGATAATGCATAGAGACGTGAAGCCTCATAATGTGATGATTGATCATGAGTTGCGGAAACTTCGGCTGATTGATTGGGGACTTGCTGAATTTTATCACCCTGGCAAAGAATACAATGTCAGAGTGGCTTCAAGGTCTTCAATTTTACTGCTTTTCTTCTCCTTCTCTGGATTGGGGGAAGGGGGAGCTGGAATATTGTATAAAGTCATGCCAAAACATCCCTAGCTGTCCCACTTGAGTTGCTTTATTATTCCAAGTCCAGCCTGGGGTTTGGCTGATTCAGAAAATGATTTATATAAGCTTCTCATGTTGCTCTTTTGAGTTTGTGTTAAACTATGTTAGTAACCTGTGTCATTTTGTCTTTGTAAATATCCTTCAGATACTTTAAGGGGCCTGAACTACTTGTGGACCTGCAAGACTATGACTACTCTCTAGACATGTGGAGTCTTGGTTGTATGTTTGCCGGAATGGTGAGAATTAATTTGCTAACATCATCTGTATTTGCTTTTAGTTACTGGTTACTGGACAAGAATATTTTTCCAAACTTGCAGATTTTTCGAAAAGAACCATTCTTCTATGGTCATGATAATCAAGATCAGCTTGTCAAAATTGCCAAGGTATTTTTCTTTCCTAGAATTATATGTCGTACTGGACTGACGTTTTTAAGCTTGCTACTTAGTTTAATCACATTTGCCTTACATATTTTTTATTGTTATTGCTTGTTTATCATTTATTCATATACTTGACTATTCGAAGGATGTTTTACACACATATTATCTTGGTTTCAGTGAATTGTTCATCTAGGTTTCTAATTAGTAGTTAACTCGTGCAGTGAATTTGAACTGTTCCAAAATGACATTCCTCTTCTTTCTTACTGAAGTTCTACACGTTCTAGTTTATCCTATTGCCAAATCATTTCATTGTTGAATTAGTGAATCTATAGTGACCAGTCAACAGGCCCACCACTTTGATTTTATTGGCAAGAAAGATTATTCAAAGTATTATATATCTTGTGGTCATGACTTTTGGCGCCGTGCTGTTGCACATGGACATATTAATGTATCATGAATGCTAGTTTACGTAGTTCTAATTTGGATCGACAAATTCTACTGACTCCTCCAGTTCATATTGGCTGTCAATCTGTCATTGACATAACTCACGCAGCCTTGAGTCTGCTTATAAAAACAAGAGTTCTATGAACTTTGGGTATTGGTCTCAGTCTACTTGCTCAACCTTGTCTGTAATTATCTTGTTTCCGGGTTAGTTATGAGTATATTAGTGTATCTGTGATTGCTTATGTCAAAACTGAGGAAACAGAGATATTGGACATTATTTTATTGGTATCAACTTGAGGTGCTCATGGCATTTTCTCTCTTATACTTCTCTTGTAGCAGATGACATAGCATTCTAAAGAACATAGATTGGCGATTTCTCTAATTTTATCGTGTTTTGCATTAGAATTGCAAATATATTAGATTATTAGTAACCTATAAATAAATATTAAACTTTCTTTGCGGTTGTTTTATTCTTGACAAGAAATTTAGAGATTGCTGGCAAGTATTTCTGTATTTGGCTAAGGAAAGGGTTGACTATGTAAATTTTTTATTATAAGATTGAGAATTTAAAGGATTCTGTTCCATTATCAGTCTGATATATCCATCTGGTTCGGACCTAGGGCTCTTTTATGCTGCAACACGTGGAGCTTAATATGAAGATTTGTTTTCTCTTCTGGTAACAAAGGTATACTTTTATGAGCTTTGATGTTGCAGGTCCTTGGTACAGATGAGCTGAATGCATATTTAAACGAGTACCATCTTGAGCTGGACCCTCAACTTGATGCTCTTGTCGGAAGGTAGTTAAATAAAATGTGCCTTTTCTTCATTACCATATCAAAGTGCAAATCATGAACAGAAAATAGAGAAAGTAATATTTACATGTTTGTCTTGCTGAATGCAATTATCTTCCTTCTTTGGGTGGCGTCATGGATTGGTGAAGGGACACCAAACTCATAAGTCGATGCATTATGTTCATGAGTTGAAATAATCTTTTGTTACTCTTCCTCAGGCACAGTAGGAAACCCTGGACGAGATTTGTTAATTCAGACAATCAGCATCTCATTTCACCAGAGGTCATTGAACCTTCAAAATTTCTTGAAATTTCTTTTATTTCCCTTACAAGTTATATAAGTTATTAGATGAACATTTCTGTTGATTTCTCATTTCGTTTTGTTTCAAAACGTGACATACTAGGCCATTGATTTTCTTGATAAGCTTCTCCGCTATGATCATCAAGACAGACTTACAGCCAAAGAAGCAATGGTAAGTACAATTATGGCCTCTTCTCCCCTACTACTCTCTCTCTTTTTTTCCTTTTCAGAACTTGTTCTTTCTGATTATGCTATCAGCACTGTTGTAAAGCACTTTTCGTCCCGTTTCAGGCCCATCCATACTTTAACCAAGTAAGGGCTGCTGAAAATAGCCGGATGCGGATGCAGTAGCTGGTGTCGTCTTTATGAATACGGTACTGAAGGGAGGTTTCATCACTCCTTCATTCCTGCATTTTTCCTACATTATTGAAATATTGTTTGTACATCACATGACTCTACTAACTGTAACAGAAGTGCTAGTTTGGGGCATTGTGGGCTAGTGTTTGATAGAAAATGAGTGATTGTTAGTTGTTTCATTATCTATTCATCTATCTCAAAATGTCAAATTTTAATATTATGTTAGTTTTGAATCTGCTGATTTTACATAAAATATTGACATAGAAAAAGAAATGCCTAATTACACATTGTCAACAGTTAATGACACACTAGTGTCACTCGGCAGGATTCGTTATAACATAGGAAGTTCATTGCTATTTTTGCGACACGTGACGCATTGCACATCTAGATCCTAGGGCACCTATCCCCTCAACGAGTGTATTGTATGATTTTAGGAAAGGTACCTCATTGATTAAATTGGGGAAAGTGTGTTTCTGGTTACACCACTAATTTTACTTAATACACCGCAATTAAAACTAATTAATTATTAAATATCCTTGTAGTTTTTTTTTAAAAATTCTTTACTTTAAAAAAATTGTCGCAGAAGCCCTTGTCCCTCTGCAGCTACAGAAATGGCGTTTTCGGACACTCTTACCCGCAACTCTGGTTCCGAAAATAAAGTTCGAACATGTGACTCATGTTTGAAAAAATTGTTTCAAACATGCGACTCGGGTTCGAAGAAATTGGTTCCAGAAATATTTTTGAAGCTAATAATCATGTTTGAAAAAACATTTCGAATCAAGTCTAACCTTCGAAGGTTGAGTTTGATTGGCGTTAACGAACCAAGTCGAGTCTGGGCGGTTGTCATCGAGTTGAGAGTGGTCTTGGTTAGACTTGTCATTGACGGCAGTGTGGTGGTGGACGGAGGAAGAAGCAAGAATGGTGGTGGCAGCGGAGGAAGGGCTTTTTTTCTTTTTTAAATAAATTGATTCTTAAGGTGATGGATAGAAATGAAAAATGATGCAGTGTAGAATAAAAAAAAAATGAAGAAAATGAATTATTATGCGTAAAGCAAAATTTGTGGTGCAAATATAAATATCGAAACCTGAATTCAATTCCAATATTTTTCATTCGAGTATGTTTAACCAGAGTTGCTAGCCATTTATGAATGTTATCATCTGCGCAGTTGATGAAAATATACGTAAATTTCTCAAAGACTTCCTTTATATATATATATATATATATATATATATATATATATATATATATATATCAATTTTCAGTTAATATTACAAACTCACAAATACTGACCAAATGTATATAAAAACATCTGAATAATGTTTTCAATATTAATAGAACAAAATTGCAAAATGCATATATGAAAAAAAATTAAAAAAAAAAAAACTCAAATCTTAACCAACAACATCGAATTAAGATGATAGGTTAACAAATATTGTTGGATAATTAGTGCCCATTTGTGTTGGGCTCATATTTCCTTCAAGGATCAGATTGCCCGGCCCAATCTCTGGAAGGCCCACGTCCTCGTTGCCCTAGCCACCGACCTTTAAGTATCTCTATTGGGATATTTTCTACACACAGTTCTTATTCTTCTGTGTGTGCGGCTAGGTCTTAGAGAGAGAGAGAAAGAGAGAGTGGATCCGAGAGCTTTGTGCTCTGTCTCAGTGTGATCCTGTTCATCTTCTTCGTGCTTTCTTCTTCTCTTCTGGTGTGTTAGAGCGCCTCGCTTTTTGTGTGTGAGGAAGAGTTCTTCGTGGAGCAACTGAGGTTGCAGCCATGTGCGATCGAAGCTTTATCTGCCGGTGATTTTTGTGTTCCAGTCATCGGTGGTGGAGATCTGTGTGTTCTGAGCCAATAGTCGGAATCGGTTTATAGGATAGAAATATTCTTTTGTATTATTTCTTTCTGTATTCTTTTAGTTGTATTCTTCGGAAGATTTGGTTGTATCTAGTCTTTACAGTGGTATCAGTAGACCGTGAGGGTTATTGGTACTCCTCTCTTCCGTTGAACGCTCCGGTGGAATCCGTCTTCTCAATCTACAGACGGCAATAGGTAATACGGTGACCCTTGCCTAGGGCACTGCTCTGGTAAATTGGCTTAAACCTCGCCTAGTGGCGTGAGGGCCTATAGACTTGATATCTGCTTTGTGTTTTCTCTGTTGTTGCGCCTTTAGATCTACTCTTTCTTCTGTTTGCGGTTAGGGTTTTCTCGCCTAATAAGTTCTTAGGGTTTCTTGTGTCTTGGGGCTTCTGCTGTTCTCTGCCTTATCTCGCGTTCCTTTCTGCTTTCGTTTCTTTGTGTTTTCTGGTTCGGATCTGTGTGATCCTCTGAAGTTCTGTGTGAACTCCGTTTCTTTTGAATCTCGGTGAGAGTCTTGGTTGTTCCATCGTTGTTTACCCTACAGTCTCAGTGGACTTTAGTGACCCCCTGCGCCCCCGTTCAAATGGGTGATTGTGAATTGGGCTAGCAGTTTACTCCTTTTTCTGGGATTTCTAGGGTAAATCCCGGTGCCTCAACCGGTTCATTTCTGTTTGTTTATGTTTTGGCTGGTTCTTGGTGTTTCTGCTATGTTCCTGTTATTGGTGTCTCCATTTCTTTGTGTGAAAATGGCTGAGAATGCATATGGCATGGTTCATTTTAATGGAAAAAATGACTTCAATATATGGAAATATAAAATTAAGTGTGTACTTATACAACAACGTGTTGTTAAAGCTCTTACTCTTGGTTATGATGATTTTGATACTCTAGCAAAACGTTCTGAAATGAATGAGTTAGCATGTTTCACTATTATGTTGAATCTGAGTGATTTTGTTATTTGAAAAATGGGTGAGTTGTCTTCTGCAAAAGAGTTATGGGACAAACTTGAAGAAACTTACACTAAAACTTCTTTTGCTAGCCGCATGTATTTGCTTGAAAAGTTGTTTAAATTTAAGCTTGATATGTCCAGGGACATAGATGAAAATGTTGATATGTTCACTAAACTTGTTCAGGACATTAAGCTTTCTAGTGATAAAACAATTGACAATTATACTAATATTGCCCTCCTGAATTCTATTCCTGACTCCTTTGCTGATGTAAAGTCTGCCATTAAATATGGTAGAGATAGTGCTTCAATTGATGTGATTATTAGTGCTTTAAAATCCAAAGAATTGGAGTTACTTGAAACTGGAGGGAGTAATGGGTCTCAGGAGTCTAAGGCTATGCATGCTAGGGGTAGGGAAAAACAAAGGTCTTCCCCTGATTCAGCTGGTAAAAAGAAAAAAGGAAAATCCAGGTCAAAATCAAAGCACAAATTTGTTAGGAAGTGTTATAACTGTGAGGATACTGATCACTTCATTAAAAACTGTCCTAAGCCAAAACAGAAGAACAAAAAGCAAGATAAATCTGAGCATGCTAATTTGGCTACAGGTGAAAATATGGGTGATTGCTATATGGTTATTAACACTACCAATGCTGTTATTTCTGACCAGTGTGGTGAGAATTGTGAATGTGAATGGCTTATGGATTCTGGCTGTACTTTTCACATTTCTCCTTTTAAACAATTGTTTTCCTCATTTAAATCTGTTAAAAATGGCTTTGTGTCCATGGCTAATGAAAAACAGTGTAAAGTTGAAGGAATTGATGATGTTTGCTTAAAATTTGATTCTGGAACTGTGCATACACTTAAAGATGTCAGATATGTGCCTGAGTTATGTTATAATCTGATCTCCTGTGCTGCTTTAGAGTCCAATGGGGTTGAGGGCAAATGGGGGAATGGTGTGATGAAAATCATGAAAGGTTCTCTAGTTCTTTTTTAAAGCATTGAAAAAGAATAACTTGTATATTTGTCATGCTCAACCTGCATCTTCTAATACTTCAGTGCACATGGTCAATGCTGATAAGACAGTTTTATGGCATAATAGATTAGGGCACATGAGTAATAAGGGCCTTGATATTTTGAAAAAAGGAGGTCACTTTGGTTCTGACATTGTTCATACTATGCCTTTCTGTGATGCTTGTGTTTTGGGCAAACAACATAAAATCCAATTTCCTGTTAATTTGCAACCTCACATGTCCAAATGTTCTTCTGTTCTTGAGTATTTGCATGCTGATGTGTGGGGTCCTGCAGGTGATACCACTCATGGTGGTAATAGGTTTTTCTTGTCTATAATTGATGATTATTCTAGGAAAGTTTGGGTGTTTCTCATGAAGCATAAATCTGAGGTGTTTGAGAAATTTAAAGCCTGGAAATTATTAATTGAAAATCAAACTGGCAAGAAAATTTTAAATCTCAGAACTGATAATGGGCTTGAATTCTGTAATACTCACCTTGATTCTTTGTGCACTCAATTTGGTATCAACAGACACAAGACTGTTCCTTATACTCCTCAACAGAATGGGGTAGCTGAGAGGATGAATAGGACCCTATTAGAGAGGGTGAGAAGTATGAGGGTGTTGTCTGGGATGTCCAAAAGTTTTGGGGTGAGGCTTTGCTTACTGCAGCTTACATCATTAATAGGTCTCCTTCTGTGCCCCTTCAGGGCAAATGTCCTGAGTCTGTTTTCACTGGGAAGCCTGTTGACTTATCTAATTTGAGGGTTTTTGGGTGTGCTGCCTTTATGCATACCAAAGGGGATAAACTTGACCCTAGGTCTAAGAAATGTGTCTTCTTAGGTTATCCTGAGGGTGTTAAAGGGTACATGCTGTGGTTGAGAGATGAACCTGGTTTTAAAACTGCTATTAGCAGGGATGTCATCTTTCATGAATCTGATTTCCCTTGCTTATCTGATTCTGTTAATGCCTCTTTGCCTGTTCCTAATGCCACTTCTTTTGAGGTGGAGCCTGTTCTTTATCCTCCTGTGTTACCTGCTGATCCTCAAATTGTGCATGATGTTATGCCTGATCCCAATTCTGATCATTCTGCCCATGTCTCTGATTCTGGTAGTGATATGGACACTGCCTCTGAAACTGAAACTGACAATTCAACAGAGAATCTTAATTTTCATGATTATCAACTTGCTAGAGATAGAACAAGAAGAACCATTGTAAAACCAATTAGATATGCTAATTGTAACTTGTTTGAGTTTGCTTACAATGTGTTTCAATCTCTAGATAGCACTGAACCTTAGTCTTACAAGCAGGCCATGAAATCTAAAAATGCTGATCTGTGGGTTATTGCTATGGATAAGGAAATGTATTCCTTGAAAGTTAACCAAACCTGAGTTCTTGTTCCCAGACCTGTTAACTGCTCTGTTGTTGATTCACTACAAGAATATTACGATTTAGCGACGGAATTACCGACACATTTTTTTCGAGTCGTCTTTTACGACGGAATAGCGACGGACAGACGTCGTTACACATTACGACGGACACTCTCTGTCGTTAATTCTAAATATTTTTTTTAAATAATATTAGAACATAACGACGGAACGGTCCGTCGTTAACATACAATATTTTAATTTTTTAAATAATATTAGTGGCTAACGACGGATAGAGTTCGTCGTTATATTTATCTGCGTTTTTTTAAATAATATTAATATATAACGACGGACATTGTCTGTCGTTAATTATAAATATTTATTTTTTTAATAATAAAAAATACTTAACGACGGACCCTGTCCGTCGTTAACGTTATCTGCAAATAATATATATATTTTTTAATAATAAATAATAATTAACGACGGACTAGTCCGTCGTTACATTTATCCGCAAATAATATTAATATATAACGACGGATATTAGCCGTCGTTAATTCTAAATATTTATTTTTTAATAATAAAAAATACGTAACGACAGATGACTTCCGTCGTTAATTTTAAATATATATTTTTTTAATAATAAAAAATAGGTAACGACGGATATCTGCCGTCGTTAAGTCCGTCGTTAATTCCCGATATACAATCAGCTTCTTCTTCCCCTTCTCATTTCAATCGCGCGCCCTAATCCCCAAATCCCCAAATCGCCGGCTATCTCTCACTCTCGCTCTCCCTCTTCTCTCTCTCGCTCTCCCTGTTCTGCTTCTCTCTCTCTCTCTCTCTCTCACGCTCGCTCTCCATTTTCCTCTCTCTCTCTCTCTGCCGCCGTAAGTGGAGGGCTTCGCCGCCGCCTCTGTAGTTCGTCGTCGTCGTCGCCGCCCCCGCGCTGTGCCACCACCGCCACCGAGGTTCCCGGGAGAGGTACCTCTCTCTCTCTCTCTCTCTTTGCGCTCTCTCTGTCTCTCTGAAATTAAGTGAAAGCATGTGAATTTCTACTTGCTGTTGCTGGAGAATTTCTAAATAGTTTGGCAGAATTCTAAAATCCCTGTAGCAATGATGTTTGTGTGATCACTTGGCATGATTTCACATATTAATTAATTTCTTGATGTTTAGGAAAATTAAATATTGCATTTTGCTTTGATTCTTGAAAAGGTGGCAGGTTGGTTGAGTTCTTGACTTTGGGGGAAAAATGCAGAAAATATTGGATAAAATGAGTGGGGGAGCCATCTTGTACTGTTCTCCCCTTTACTTTTTGTTAAATGCTGCTGTTTATTTTTTTTTCCCTCTTTCCAAGTGCTGTGGTGATTGTGATTATGCTGAGGTCTCATGAGATTTCTTTCTAATGGAATAATTGCAGTTTTCTTGAGCAGTTTTTGGCATTGGAAGATATGATATTATATACAATACTTTAAAGGACTACATGTATGTAGTGACTTCAAAAGCCTATGGAGAAACTTACCCTTTCTCTACCTTGTTCAAAAGTATTGTCAAGCAGCAAGTTATTTCCCCTTCTTTGAATCCTGAAAATTTAAGCAAGAGTATATGCATTAGAGTTTTATATACAAGTTTGGAAAATATTACGAGAATATTTCAAAATTAAATATAACTCAATACTTCAAATAATTCACACCAATTCACAGTTGCAAAATTCTTCAAAATCCTTAACCTCTGGAATTTTAGATTTTCAGCTTGATATAGGAAACAAAGAGAAGTAACAATGTCCTAGCTACCTCTCTTGTCAAAAAATAAAGAAAAAAAAAACCCAAAAACAAGACTTGAAGCATAAATAGCATCAAGTAACCAACCACTACAACTAAACATGGTTTAAACCTGCATTACAAGAAAATATGATCTTAGCAGAGTAAAAAAACAAGGTCATATGGTAAAAAAAGGAACCAAAAAAGAAAGTCAATCAATAAACACATACAATACATTTGTTTATAAATATATTATGATGAACTAAATGATAAGCAATAGGGGTGTATGTCTTGTAGCTTGTCTTAGTACATTTATCTATAAATTCAATATGAACTATATGATAAACAATAGGTGTATATGGCTAAAAAATATTTAATCCAACAATTCTACTCTTCAAGACACAAATTCCAATCCAAATCCGATTCATTGGAAACTAGTGCCAATTACCAATGCTTTCTTTGTTTAAAAATGGATCAAGTTGCTATCCATGTTAATTAGTAATTACCAATGCTTTCTTTATAAATATGCTAGGAATGCCGATTATGTAAAATTTATGCAATAATCATGCCAATTATGTTAAATTTATTTGGACAATTTAGACTAATTAAGTATGTTATTTATACAATTATCATGCCGAGTATGTTTATAATAAATTATGTAGCATTTATTTGGCTTGTGTTTATAAATATGCCAGGTATGCCGATTATGTAAAATTTATGCAATAATCATGCCAATTATGTTAAATTTATTTGGACAATTTAGACTAATTAAGTATGTTATTTATGCAATTATCATGCCGAGTATGTTAAATTTATTTTATTTTATGCTAATTAATTATGTTATTTATGCAATTATTATGCTAAGTATGCTAATTATGTTAAATGGGATGAGGGCCCATGGATCCCTCTTTATTGAATTGTTGGTTTCTGTTTGGGATGAGGGCCCCCGGATCCCTCTTTATTGAATTGTTGGTTTCTGTTTGGGATGAGGGCCCCTGGATCCCTCTTTATTGAATTGTTGGTTTCTGTTGGTATTGTTGTTTTGAATCGATTAGAAGAACATAGATCAATTAGCGTAGAGTCGAGAACTTGGGACTAGGAAATTCACATAGGTGCTACCGAATTTTTTTAAAAAATTAGCACTATTTTTTAATGAATTATTTTTATATTTCATTGAACGATAATCAGTGCGTATTTTACGATCAAAATTTTTAGAAATTGGCCTTCTACAATGAGTCTAGATCGTGAATGGATGTACCGGCGATACCTTCAGAATGGTGCTTTGAATCCGGACTTCCTTAATGGACTAAATGCTTTCATCGAGTTTTCCTGCAATCAACTGTCCTTCATGAGTGTAGACAAGATTAAGTGTCCATGTTGTAAGTGTAAGAATATTCCATTCCAAATGCCGTCTACCGTTAGACTACACGTGGCAAAGAAAGGATTTGTGCACAATTATCGTGTATGGATTTATCAAGGCGAACAACAGGTGCATCCGGACACCGATCAGAATTTGGGTGGTCAGGATGGAATGAATACATACCAGAACATGGTAATGGATGCTGCTGGTCCGCATATCAACATCAATGTCGATGATCATACCGATGAGGCCCCAAATCCACAAGCGCAACGATTTTATGACATGTTGAGGGCATTGTCCGTCGTTAAATTAATTCGATTTTTAACTTTTATTTATTTTTAATTATTAACGACGGACAATGTCCGTCGTTAAATTAATCTGATTTTTAATTTTAATTTATTTTTAATTATTAACGACGGACATCGTCCGTCGTTAAATTAATTTGTTTTTTATTTTTAATTTATTTTTCATTATTAACGACGGATAAGTCCGTCGTTATTTCCGTCGTAAAAAGTAATGACTGTAGACGACACCAGAGTTAACGACGGCCACCGTCAGTCATTATGGCCGTCGTTAAAGCCAACGACTGACGTTATCTGTCGTTAAATTGGTTTGCTGACTAACGAAATAACGACGGCCAGTTTCCGTCGTTAATCCGTCGGTATCCGAATTAACGATGGAAATGATTGGTATACCGACGGAACTTTCCGTCGCTAAATCGATGAAATTTTGTAGTGATTGTAGATGGCTGTATAAAGTTAAAACTGAGTTTAATTCCACAAGATTTAAGGCTCGGTTAGTTGCTAAGGGTTTCACTCAAAGGGAGGGAGTATATTACTCTGAAATTTTTGCAGCTGTTGTTAAGTTTACCACTGTTAGAATTATGCTTGCCTTAGTGGCACATTTTGACTGAGAACTTAAACAAATGAATGTTACTACTGCTTTCTTGCATGGTGATCTTGATAAACCTATTTACATGAATCAGCCTGAAGGGTATGTTGATTGCAATAAACCTGATTATGTGTGTCTCTTAAAGAAATCTATGTATGATTTAAAGCAATCTCCTAGGCAATGGAACATCAAGTTTGATAACTATATGAAGTCCTTAAAGTTTATTAGAAGCAAATATGATCACTGTCTGTACTTTAAGGATGTAAGTTCTATACCCATGTTTCTGCTGATTTATGTGGATGACATGTTGTTAGTCAGTCCAAGTAGTGAATCCATTGAGTATGTGCAAAAGTGTCTGAGTGATAACTTTGAGATGAAAAACTTAGGAGATGCTAAGAAAATATTGGGCATGTGTATTGCTAGGGATAGAAAGAACAGTAGACTAGTATTAGATCAGTCTAGTTATGTTGAGAAAATTCTATCTAAGTTCTCTATGTCTGAAGCTAAAACTGTAAATGTTCCCCTTGCATCTCATTTTGTTTTAAGTAAGGATCAGTCCCCAAAGACTGATTCTGAAATTGCTGCCATGAGAAAAGTTCCCTACTCTAATGCTATAGGATATGTAATGTACTTAATGGTGAGTACTAGGCCAGACATTGCCTATGCTGTGAGCTGTCTTAGCAGGTATATGTCTAACCCTGGTATGCCTCATTGGGAGGCTTTGAAGTGGCTGTTAAGATACTTAAATTATTCTAAGCATGTGGGTTTATCTTTCTCTAAGCATGCTAAATGGGCTGTTTTAGCTGGGTATGTGGATTCTAACTATGCAAATGATAGGGATAACAGAAAATCTACTACTTCCTATGTGTTTACCCTATGTGGATCTTGCATAAGTTGGAAATCCCAACTACAACAAATTGTTGCTCTATCTACTACTGAATCTGAATATGTGGCTATAACTGAATGCATGAAAGAAGCTATTTGGTTGAAGGGTGTCTTGTCTGAAATTGGTTTTCTTAAAGACAATGTCACTGTATATTCTGATAGTCAATCTGCACTCCAACTCTGTAAGAATCCTTTCTTTCATGATAGGACCAAGCACATTGATGTCAGGTTCCATTTTATTCGGGACATTGTAGATAAACAACTAGTGTTACTTGAAAAAATCTCTACTGATGTAAACCCTGCTGATATGGGGACAAAGTGTTTGCCTTTTGAAAAGCATGCTTCTAGCATGAAAAATCTTAACTTGAACAATAATCTGAATCAGAGGCTTACTTTGTGTTTGCCTGCATGATTAAGGTTATTGTTGAAGTTCCATCTTCTATAGTGGGACAGGTTGTTAATGAGCTGTAGTGGCAGTGTGATAATGTATCTGACTTTGTGTTAGCTATATTTCATTATTTCTTCTATAGTTTGTGTTAGCAATCTGTGAGTGGTTATTACCCTTGGTGATTACCCCAAGTCTTTATGACCTTGCTTATGACTTTGTGTCTAAGCTTGACTATGACTTTGTGTCTAGGTCTTAATCTCTCATGCAGTCTTCTTTGTGAATTCTTCATGGGAGATTATTGGCGATGATGTTTCTAAAGACTCAGTATACCGGTGATTTGGTTCACAAAAGTGTCAAGGTGGAGAATGCTGGATAATTAGTGTCCCATTTGTGTTGGGCTCATATTTCCTTCAAGGCTCAGATTGCCCGGCCCAATCTCTGGAAGGCCCACGTCCTCGTTGCCCTAGCCACCGACCTTTAAGTATCTCTATTGGGATATTTTCTACACACAGTTCTCATTCTTCTGTGTGTGCGGCTAGGTCTTAGAGAGAGAGAAAGAGAGAGTGGATCTGAGAGCTTTGTGCTCTGTCTCAGTGTGATCCTGTTCATCTTCTTCGTGCTTTCTTCTTCTCTTTTGGTGTGTTAGAGCGCCTCGCTCTTTGTGTGTGAGGAAGAGTTCTTCATGGAGCAACCGAGGTTTCAGCCATGTGCGATCGAAGCTTTATCTACCGGTGATCTTTGTGTTCCAATCATCGGTGGTGGAGATCTGTGTGTTCTGAGCCAATAGTCGGAATCGGTTTATAGGATAGAAATATTCTTTTGTATTATTTCTTTCTGTATTCTTTTAGTTGTATTCTTCGGAAGATTTGGTTGTATCTAGTCTTTACAAATATTATGCGTCTTATCAATTTAGATCCCGAAAGATGGTTAATTGGAGTCAAATATTAAACTTAAAGTTTGATGTAAAGAGAGATCATCAGAAAAGGAGACCATACCAAGAGAAAATGAATCATCAAGTGTCAACAGACAACTGTTGCGATATTACATAACTGTAACATAAAAGGGCAGAGAATAGATATATAGAGTTAGACAAATATCAACATATTTCACAGAGCTTCAATACACTTAAAACCATCAATAGTTTAGGACATCATCTCAGTAACAATCAATACTGAAACAGCTTCAAACTAAACAAATGACAGACTCGAGATATAGTTGAAACCCACGTTTCAATTTCACCTGCAGCTGAGCTAACTCCTTGTCACTTCTTCAGGTGGGGAAAGCAAGCGTACACGTCGGCCTTCGGATGTTTTGCTTCCGCGTGTTCTCTGCATTTCACCTCCGAAGTAGTGCAGATGAAAGTTTGCATACACACCTTGCACTGCAAATCACGACCATTGAAGTTATACAAATGCAAAAGCATAAGCACGAGAAGCTCGTCATTGTTCTTGTTCTGGACGAAGCTAATTGCCTATTAGCAATATGTGCACAAGAGGAGAGCCACTTTATCCAAGATCATTTATCTCATTTCATAAGAGTCTTCATGTTACCTAAAGCAGGATTTTGGAAACTATTTCACCACACCAAAATAAAATATGTACTTGATTTGGAAGGCAAATTGAATGATTCATACAATACTGTCAAGCTTAATGTGATGATTATCTACTTATCAAGTTTTTCCATATACACTAGCAGCTCACTGCTTTAGAACTTATGTTCATACAAACATGCATCATGATCCAACGCCTCTACCGTCTGAAATTACTTAATTTCTTCGCCAGAGTCCGCGCCCCGATTCCCAGCCACCCCTACTCAATGAAATTGAGTTTTAATAACTAAGGAATGAGACATTCTCTAGATAGGTAAGGGAAATGGAAGCAAATAGATCTGTTCTCTTAGCTTCGTCTAAAGATGATTATATGAGAAAATTCGATATTTCACCATCTGGATTTACACCATCAGAAGACTATTGTGAATCATCATCTACACTATCAAAGATAAGATGTGGACTGAAGCATGATTGTAATCCAACATGCACTTGATCCTTCTTAATTAATACAAAAGCTTGAGTTGAATCGAATCGGATCAAAACTAATTTTCTGACCTCAATTGCTTTTGTAGCATTTGACTGGGCAGAAAACTTCAGACTTTTCATATCTAATCAGAACTCATGAAATTCAAGTATTAATAACGTTTTCTTCTGCACAAATCTCAGCAAATCCTAGGCCTAAATCTGATGAAAACAAATTAGAAAAGTTTGATTTTGCTTAAAAAAAAAGAATCAAAATCTGTCACATTCTTACAAAATTCATACTGAATCAAAACCTTTCAACAGTTGAGTTAATCATGCGCAATACAATATCTCTAAGACTGAAGATCAGCCCTTTCAGCAGAAGGTTTTCCAGTACACCATATAATACACATAAAAAACCACAAAAAATCAGATATAAAATTATTCAGCATATATAACCCCCCAAATCCAAGAAAAATCAAGACAGTTAATAAATCAGGTAAATCAGCAATAAACATATTATAGAAATAAGATTTATAAAAAAATCAAAGAAAAATTAAAAAACCTGGATGGACATAGCCTTCTTGTTGGCTTCAAGCTGACTTCCTGCACAGATAATCAAACACATCCTTTAGATCAATTCAATAAAAAGAACAAGGAAAAAAAAACTTTTGATCGCAGCCATTAAAGGCCGAAACAAACAAAAAACTATACAAAATTGAGATACCTTTCTGGCCTTTGAGCTTCTCCATGTTTCTCTCTCTAGCCATCTTTGCCTTCTGCCCATTGCCTCCTCCCATGGTTTATCTCTCTCTTCTTCTTCTTCTTCTTCTTCTTCTTCTTCTTCTTCTTCTTCTTCTTCTTCTTCTTCTTCTTCTTCTTCCTCTCTCTCTCTCTCTCTCTCTCTCTCTCTCTCTCTCTCTTTTTGTTTTTGTTTTTTGTTTTGGTAGCCTTTCTGCAGTCCTCACTTCTCTCTGGCCCTTTGATGGTAGAGTTGCAGACGCATCAAATGCTCTCTATATATATATGGATTGGAAAATCATTTATTCTTTTTTTTTTAAGGAAATAATTTGTTCCAATCATTATATATGAACAACCTGATTTTTGAGAAAAATATAAGTTATAATACTAAAAAAATTCATGTTTATTTTATTGAAAAGTGTTGTTAACAAAATGGTGACATTTTTAATTATTACCTTTTAGAATGAAAAATATTACTTGTAACACTAATAAAAATAACTTTTTAGAATGAAAAATATCACTTGTAACACTGAAAAATATAATGTGATAAACATGTAGATATTTTACGCACTCCGATTTATGTACATTTTTATCTGAATAAGCATTCTTATATATATATATATATATATATATATATATATATATATATATTATTGGTAATTTAATATGGAGAAGAGGACAGATCCATAAAACGAATTAAGACAAATTGCACACGCATGGAAAACTAAGCCGTAGTTATCATTACTTCATTACACCATAAAATAATATTAAAAATTTGGAGTTTGTATCTTATTTTTGCAGAAAAATGATAAGTAATAAAAATATTAATTTTTTTCAAGTTATATTATCATCGATGGTTTCTCATGATGATAGTACTTTTCTTGAGATATGTAATTCTTCAAGAAAAAACAACTTTTTGTGTGTGTGTGTGTGTGTGTATGTGAGAAGTAAATTTAAAAATCTTAATTTGTTATTGAGTAGTATACTTCATAGTTCAAAAATAAAAATGTCTTATGGCTTACGATTCGTATTTCAGATTTAAAATCCAATATTTTCTTAGTACTTAAAATGACTATTTAATTCACATGACAATGCTATAGTATCGTTGCACAAATTAATGTCACACTAGGCAGATAGCACAACTATTTTTTTTTAAAGAAATTGATGTATCACAATTACATGTTAATTTGTTCCAAGTTCTTCCTAATAATTAAACTTATGAGTTCAAATCCTACAATTTTTTTTTTACTTTTTTCATGTTGAATCCTAAATTTATTTAGGTTGCAGAAAGGTAGAATAATTTTTTTCACTAACTTTGAGTATTGTTCATAAAAAAACTATTTTTACTTGAGTTTGGGAAGAAAATCATGGTTCATTTCACAACCACCTTAATCCATCATTTTTTGTCCCGATGAAGATGGTCTAGTGATGGAGTGATGTTGTTTGGAGATCAAAGATCACGGGTTCGAATCTTCTCAATACTATCAGGTCGGGTGTGTGAGTTAATAATTTACGAAAATTGTGTATACTTAATATTTCTCTCGATCACCCGCATTAATTAGCCCATTTAATTCCTACCAAACGCCATTTCTAGTTGATGGTTTGTGAAAAGAGAACTAATAGGTTTTAATAATTTTGACTAATGTTTCTCTAGAAAATCATTTGACTTTTGAGTTCTAGAAGAAGATCACATTTGATTTCACAATTACTACCTTATAATAATTCAGAAGTAATGAAAAGTTGATTGTTATCAATAACTTAATATTTCTCTTACTCGCATTAATTGTCCATTTAATTCATACCAAACATAATGCTATTTGGCCACTAGCCATAATTTTTTAATTATGGTATTCTTGAAATATATGGTAAGTATTTAATTAACTCTTTAATTAGTGATTAATATCATTTCACATCTATATTCTTGATGGTCATTTTAGAAATATTTGACTTATATATTTTTTAAATTCAAATTATACATATAATATATATATATATATATATATATATAAATATGGATGAATTATTATATACATCAATCTTTGGTGAATTGATTTTTTTTTTTGAGAAATCCATACAATTCAATTAACTCTATTTCATTTCTTTTTTATTATTCTCAAAAACTTAGGGATGGAATTAATAAAACATATGGTATATATTTATAAAAAATTACTTAAAATTTTTGAAAATATATAAATGGATTATGAAATGATTTTGCCCCATCAATATTAAAAATCAAATAAATGGATGGATTATTAATTAAATCAATCTTCCATGAATTGAACTTTTTTCTTAGATAATCTTTGAATTGAACTAGACAAATAAATAATTAATGTTTATTTTAATTATATGTTGGGACCTTTAATTCCCATCTTTTTTATACCAACTTTAAATTTTTGTCTTCAATTTTTATGTAAAATTATGCTGAAATTTTATATTTCAGTTTATTTATCTATCATCAAATATAATAAATTACATTGGATCTCATTCTGTCTTTCATTTATTATTGTTCTCTTCAATGATTTACAAATCACTATCCTAATTTAACAAATAAATAAAAATATAAAATAAATTCTAAAATACACAAATAGATTACAATAATAAAATATATACATCATCAAGTATTCTAAAATAACATTAATACACATTATTATAAGTTGTTGTTAAATTTTTAAAGTAAATTACACATAAAATTAATTTAAGGATTTCATTCGTGTTAAAATAATATTCTCTACTTCAACATTTTCGTATTCAATAAGTTATTTATTTATTTATTTTTAAATTTGTTCCCATAATTATATTCAAAATTGACTCCCTCCAATATAGTTTACGATAATTTATTCAATTTTGCAATTGTGTAATTAAGTAGTTTGTCTAATTCAATTTACCAAAATATTTAATAATTTTAAGGATGATTCCATAATTTGATTGTAATGTTCATGAAGAAAAATCATTTCATAATTCATTTGTATTTGTTTTAGAGATTTTATTGAATTTTTTTTTATCAAATCATAAACATTTATAATTTTCTAAAGTTTATCTAATAAATTTGGTAAATTGTCTAATTTCAATTTACCAAAATATTAAATAATTTTGAGGATGATTCCTCTCCATTTCCACAAGTTCATTATTTGATTTGTAATATTGATGTGGCAAAATCATTTCATAATTCATTTATACATTTTTAGAAATTTTATGTAATTTTTGATAACAATGTACCATACGTTTTATTAATTTCATCCCTAAGCTTTTGAGAATAATAAAAAGAAATTAAACAGAGTTAATTGAATTGCAATTCACATATCTCTAAAAATATTAATTCACCAAAGATTAATTTATATAATAATTCATCCACACACACACACACACACACACACACACACACACATATATATATATATACAGAGAGAGAGAGAGAGAGAGAGAGAGAGAGAGAGAGAGAGAGAGAAGAGAGAGAGAGAGAGAGAGAGAGATTAGAGTGATGCTATTCGGCCACATTATGGCCGGCCATAATTTTCTAATTATGGTATATCTTCATTATAAGGTAAGTTTTTAATTTAATTCTTAATTAGTGATTAATAATGTTTTACTATTATATCATCCCCATTAATTTTAGAAAGATTTGACTTGTTAATTTAAAAATTTAAATCATCCACAAAATCTTATTAAAATATTAAAGGATCTTAGCTAATATATATTGAATCAATTGAAATTTGAAATCACCGAAAACTTCAATTGATTTGCTGTGCATTTGTTATTCAAAATCTCATTAAAATATAAATATAATCCTAGCTAATATTGAATCATTTGTAATATGAAAGCATCGAAAATTCAATGGATTTTACTAATATCAACTCTAAGCCATATGTCCCAATTTTAAAATGATATCGATTTTACTAATATCAACTCTAATCAATTGGTGTCGATCCTAATCATTTTACGATAATTGAATTGATTTTACTAATATTAACTCTAAGCAACATGTCCCAATTTGAAAATGATATCCGATTTTACTAATATCAACTCTAATCAATTGCTGTCCCAATCATTTTACGATAATTGAATTGATTTTACTAATATTACACTCTAAGCAATATCAACTAAATTAAGAATTCCAATCATATCCCAAGTAATAACATATAATTAAAAAAAAACCTAGACGGAAAAAAAGATCCTACGTAGTCAAATTTGTATTTATTGTTTATTTTAAATAATATAATTGAAATAGAAAATCAATAAATTATGTAAATTGTGTTGAAGGGAGTCAATTTAAACATGGTTATGAGATCAAATTTTAAAATAAATAAATAAATAAATAATTGAATATGAAATTGTTGAAGACGAAAATATTTTTTTAACATGAATGTAATCCTTAAATTAGTTTTGCGTGTAATTTAGTTTAACATTTAGCAACTTACAATAATGCGTATTAATATTATTGTAGAGTAGAATACTTTATGATATATATATATATATATATATATATATTATTCTAATGTATAGATTATATGTATTCGAATTTCTTTTAAATTTTTATTTATTTGTTAAACGGGGATATTGATTTATAAATCATTAAAGAAATCAATAACAAATATGAAGACAAAATGAAATCCAACATAATTTATTATATTTGATGATAGATAAATCGAAATATAAAATTTCAAACTAATTTTACATGAAAATTAAAGATAGAAATTGAAAGTTGGTACAAGAAAGATGGAAATTAAGAGTACCAACATAGAAAATAAACATTAGTGATAAATGAGCTACACTTCACTTGAGCTTCAGTCAGTGCTAAGCTGAAGCTTGACTCGTTTATTATCGAGTGAGCTTCGATTTTTAGTTATCGAATACTTCGAGGCTAGCAATTTTATTCAAGATTAATTGAGCCTAAATGAATCTTCTAAATTTAGATCTACATTTAAATATTCATTAGTATGTATCTTTAAGAATATATAATTTTATTCATAGACAACACTATATTTATTAAAATTCAATCTTTTCTTGTAATAAATTAATTTAATGAGAATTCCATATAGTTATTAATAATTATAGTCTAAAAATATAAATTTTACCATGTCAATAATTTTATATTTTCAAGTTAATTTACTCAACAAGCTCCTAATCAGTTGAGTAGTGCTAGGCTGAAGCTTGACTCGTTTATTATCGAGTGAGCATCGATCTTTATTTATCGAATACTTTGAGGCTCATAATTTTATTCAAGATTAAACGAGCCTAAATGAATTTTCTAAATTTAGATTTACATTTAAATATTCACTAGTATGTATCGTTTAAGAATATATTATTTTATTCATAGACAACACTATATTTATTAAAATTCAATATTTTCTTGTAATGAATTAATTTAATGAGAATTCCATATAGTTATTAATAATTATATTCTAAAAATATAAATTTTACCATGTCAATAATTTTATATTTTCAAGTTAATTTACTCAACAAGCAGTTGAGTAGTGCTAGGCTGAAGCTTGATTCGTTTATTATCGAGTGAGCTTCCATCTTTATTTATCGAATACTTCGAGGCTCGTAATTTTATTCAAGATTAATCGAGCCTAAATGAAGTATATGTGTGGATTTTTGGTGTTTTAAATGACATTAATGTTTAGAAAATTAGTTGGTTATGTGCAAGCATGCGTAGTCCAGTTTGAGATGTTTTGAGGTGATGAAAGCTTGGTATCTGAACTGAAATAAATCAGTCATAGCTGGCTGATCAGTTCTGGTAACCAGCTGGCTGATCAGTTCTGGTAACCAGCTGGCTAATCAGTTCTAGTAACCAGCTGGCAGTTCTGGTAACCAGCTGGCAGTTCTGGTAACCAGCTGGATGATCAGTTCTGGCAACCAGCTGACAGTTCTGGTAACCAGCTGGCTGATCAGTTCTGGGAACCAGCTGACTAATAAGTTCTGGGAACCAGCTGGCTGATCAGTTCTGGTAACCAGCTGGCAGTTCTGGTAACCAGCTGGCTGGCAGTTCTGGTAACCAGCTGGCTGATCAGTTCTGGTAACCAGCTGACTGATCAGTTCTGGGAACCAGCTGGCTGATCAGCTCTGGGAACCAGCTGACTGATTCAGAATTGTTTGGAGTTCGCGCAAATGTCGTGCTGCGTAGCTTGGTTCGGCAGTTTCGCCACCCTTAAGTAAAATGAGCATAACTCCCTCGTTAGACATCGTATTGAGTCACCGTAAATTTTCCGGAAACTAGACTTAAGTGGCTTTCCAATAGTATATGTCTCATTTTCTAATTCGTTCTGAGTAAATTATGAAAAATCGGCGAAGTTGGGTCATGTTTATGTTTTCAGGAAGTTATGGCAGTTCTGCCACCTTTCAGTAACACGGGTATATCCATTTCATTTGTTATCATCTTGAGCCACTGTAAAGTTTTAAAAATACTAGACTTCCGTAGATTTCTATTGGTATATGGCTCAGTCCGTAACTCTTTCTGAATCGATCGTGAAAAATCTTTAAGGTCCGGTCACGAGTTCGTTTTCAGAAATTCTGGCAGTTCTGCCACCTTCTAGTAAATCAGTCATAACTTTTTCGTTAGTTATCATCTTGAGTTGCCGTAAATTTGGCCATAAACTAGACTTCTGTCGCTTTCCATCGGTGTATGGCTCATCTTCTGCATCTTAACGAGTCAAAACAGAAATGTTTTCAAAGATAGACGTTGTGCAGAACGTTGTTTTGTCTACGAACTTGGTGATGACCTTGTTCCTAGAATCTAGTTGTGATTATGTTAAAGTATTTTTGATGATGTATGCCTTAAGATGTTTAATAGTTAAGGTTGAGATTAACCCTTAAGCTAAGAGACAATTTAGAACAGATACTAGACCCTAATAGGCCTTCGTGTCGTGTTGAGTTCTGCCAGATTTAGGATCAACATGCTAAGTATATTCTTATATATTGAAGGTTAGCAGATCCGCAAGGGATAAGACCAGTGAGGAACTAGCAGCTGCAGTTTCATGTATTAAAACATTGGTGAAAGGTGAGCTTTCTTTTCAACAGACTCTTAGTCCAAATAATGATTTGAGTTTTTTTTACTCACCAGAAGTTATTTATTTCTGATGCAAATAAATTATTGTCATGCATAAAATGTTTTGTTTTGTATGATATCCTTATCTATATTTAGTTAGCTCGCAAGGGGCTTTCTAACTCTTAAATCGATCGGACCTCGTGCTAACTTAGCGTGTTAACCGAGGTTAGTGTACACTTGGGTCGGTGATATTAGGAAGAGGGAAAGGCTGAGCGGAGCTATTCCTAACTCGACATCGATGATGCTAAATGTTCGTGGAAAAGGCTGAGCGGAACTATTCTTCGACATTTAGTTATGTTAAGCGTTCGAGAGAAAAGGCTGAGCGGAGCTATTCCCCGACGTTCGTGGAAAAGGCTGAGCGGAGCTATTCCTCGACTTTCAATGGGATATGGATGATCATACAACAGAAAAGAGCGCTCAAAAACAGAAAGTGATTTAGTAAAACATAGGGCCTTTTCAGATAAAACCCCTGTGTGTTTACTCAGATGCATGACAAGAAAATCAGTGTTCCATTCAGTAAATATTTTTGGTAATGTATTCACTGAGTATCCTTGTACTCAGCCCTGCATGTTTGTTTTTAAATTGCAGGTTGAGCTGGTGGGAAAAGTAGAAGTGCTGAGACTGGAGTTCTTTTTGGTACAAGGCTCAGATAACCTTGTGTTGTTATTATTATTACTATTGTCTTTCTTTTGCTTCCGCAACTCAGTTATATCACAAGTCCAATATTTCAGCTTTTGTTCTGGATGAGTCCCATAACTCGATAATCATTTGAGTACTATTATTATTCAGTCATTTGTGAGTTCTTAAAATCAGTCTGGAATTAGAGTTCTCAGACCAAATATCGATCCTGGATGATAACAGTTCACTTCCTTATTTAACTATTTCCGATTCGCGTCTTGATCCATCATTCATTGGGGTCGAGTCGTGCCAATCACACTTCATATTAATCAGATATTAATTTGGGGTCGTGACAGAGTGGTATCAGAGCGCGTGTTTTTGCTTTGAACTCTAAGTTCCTTCAGCTAAGTCTAAGATTGTTCCTTAGACTGTTCAGTGATCAGTTAACAACTCTCAGCACTCCCTCACATCAGTCTCAACCAAAGAAAGAAAGGTATGTGATTGTCAAAATTACAGTAATCAAGCAGGCCATTCAGATAATGGCAAGATTGTGAAAATCTTTCAGTTCAGGCTATTCAGATAATAGCAAAGTTATAAAAATTTTCGGTTAAGCCATTTAGATAATGGTGAAATTTTTATAAAAGTATTCAGATATTGGCAAAAGTTTTGCATCAGAAAAAGCTTTTGAAAGCCCTTTATGTTTAAAAGAGTTTTAATTATTTTTGTTTTATTGAGGCAAGCTCACGATGTAACAGTTGAGTAGGCACCCAAGGTTGCCAGATTGCAGCGGTGCAGTTTAGATAATTGCAAAATTTATATGAGTTAGACTTTAGATAAGTCGGACTTTTACACGATCAGACTTCAGATAAGTCAGGTTGCTTCATGAATTTAAGCCTTAGAGAACATAGAGGAATTTAGAGGAATCTAGATTGCATTAGTTCCCTTTAAGTTGGCTTTCACTAAGTAAAGACTTAGCTATTGGAACCCGATGAAGAAATTCAGCAAGTTCAAGAACTTGAGAGAAAAAGATAAGTTTCAGAAGCAGATCCAGTTTCAGGAGGCATGATGATCAGGAATTCCCGTCCCAGTAGCTGGTGCATCAAGTCCTTGTTTGAGTAAGGTTTGCGAATTAGCGTTTCGAAACCTCGAGCCGAATTTATTTTGAGTCAGCATCTCAAATAAATCAGTCCAAGAACCTTCAAGATAGAATCTTGAAAATGTTAGTCCAAGTCAGCGTCTCGAACTAGGTCCTTCAAATATTTCACTTTTCGAGTCAGCATCTCGAAAAGGGTAACCTCAAAATTTTTATCTCGAGTTAGCGTCTCGAGGTAAAACTTCAGTATTTGAGTCAGCGTCTCAAATAGTAACTTTAGATTTTTCAAGTCAGAAACTTGAAAAGTAGCCATCAGGTTTCTATTTCAAGTTAGCATCTTGAAATAGAGTTTAAGAGTTCAAGGTTTTCCAGCAAAAGTTTCGAAAGTCGGTCAGGAATGTTGAAAGGAGTTAAGAATAGTCGAGTCATAATACGGTTGTATGCATATTTCTTTTAGGCATGCCCATTTAAATGAGTTTCTCACGAGAATTCTCCTTTATACTTCAGATGGCGGGACAGAGATGTACGGCATGGAAGAGTGTACCCCATTCGATATCCGTAGCATAGTATACCTTTTGGTTCAAGACTTGTGAGCCACAGAGCGGGGAGAACCTAGCAGGGTTCTTGTCACGCTACCACGAGCTATGGTTGCATGCGAGGCTCAGTCATGTGGAGGGTATTCATGGCCTGCTTAGAGTGCTTCCACAGTTGTGGCGTGGATGGGTGACAGAGGCCTCATACTATTACATATGCCAACACTCTCAGACTTTTGAGCTAATGGCGAATTTACCTGAGTTTATCGCCCTACTCATGCATCAGTACCTTACTCAGCGTGTACCTCCTCCAGGACTATATGCTCAGATGCACGGTTATCTTCTCAGGGATGAGCCACCTAGGGGAGTTTACGATCGTCTTGTTCCTTCCATTTTTGCAGCACATGCAGCACCACCTCTAGAGTCAGCAGTACATGTGGATATTGATCTCCTGCCACATCAGGGATGCAGGAATGATGAGGAGGCTGGACCCTCGTGAGTGAGGCGAACAGCCTCGGGAGATACAGATGATGAGCTTCCTCCCAGGAAGTGCCAGACAGTGATGGGTTCTCCGGAGAGGACCATAGAGGTTGTGCACGAGGTGCGCTGCCAAAGAGCTGAGGAGGGAGGTGCAGCAGCTGCAGGCCGTCTAGTACTGGCAGTTGGGGAGGAGTCAGAGGAGGATCCCTCGAAGGAGTCACAGCCAGAGGAGGGAGATGGCACTCAGAGGATCCAGGATGGTCGATCGGCCAGTAGCTCATCTGACTAGTTTAGCTTTTGTGCTATGATAGTGTATTTTGTATCAGGACGACTATCTATTTTGCTATGTAGTTGAATGTGTTCCATAGAGGACCATTCTTGGGACTTAGGTATTCCCACCTTTTGAGACAAGAATGCGTAGCTTGTAAGCATTCTGTCTTCCAGGCATGGCTGGTTTTTGCAGAACCCATGCATTAGGAAATGTACTTGTAAGACCTCGTTGGAGGCGATTTTCCTGATGTATATATATACAAGACTAGAACGGTTGTTGATTATGCTTCAGAGTTTCAACACGTTTTGTATGCTCAAGATATGTTAAGGATCAGTTAAAGCATGAGTTATTATACAACAGTGGGCAGTGGCCTAGTTATTAATTATAAATTGAAATTTTAATTTACAGAATGGTACCACCCAGAGCAGCACGAGGAAGAAATGCGAATGCGAATCCCGTTAAACAAAATACGCCTAGAGGGAGACCTCCAAGGCAAAGAAGACAAGAGAGAGTGGATGAAGAACAACAAGAAGAACACGAGGAACAAAGAGAGCAGACACCTCCCCCACCTCCACAACGCAGAATTGAGGAGCTTTTTCTGCGACAGAACCCTCCATCATTTGATGGGGCAGGAACTCCGGCCGATGCTGAGGCATGGATCCGAGCAATGGAGCGGATTTTTAATTTCCTCCGCTGTGATAACCAGGAGCGACTCTCCTGTGTAGCATTCCAGTTAACCAGATCTGCAGATTTCTGGTGGGAGTCTAGAAGAAGGACCATGACTCCGGAGCAGCTTGATGCTTACACGTGGGATCAGTTCAAAACTGGATTCTATGACAAATACATTCCTAAGACGTTCAGAGTCAAGAAGGAAGCAGAGTTTCGTACTCTGAAACAGGGGAAGATATCCGTCACAAAGTACGAGTGAGTATTCTGTGAGTTATCATGGTATGCACCTCTTCAGGTAGATACTGACGAGAAGATGGCATCTAAGTTCAGATCGGGACTGAGGCATGAGATTGCCATGTCTTTGGCAAGTCGGGAAGATCTAACCTATGCCGAGTCGTTGAATAGGGCATTGGACATCGAGGCAGTAATGCCTGAAGAAAGAAAGGCCCCAGTATCAGCTCTAATACCTACTTCAGCACCAGCACCAGCCAAGACTCCATCATAGAACTTCCAAGGGAAGAGAAAGTGGAATGATGGAGGTAACCAGAACAGGAACCAAGACTACAGAAAGCCTTGGCAGGGAAATAGGCAGCAGGGCCAGCAGAGTGCTCCTGCTCAAGGAAGAAGTGCGCCATCACAACCCAACATTCCTCTATGCCCAAGGTGCAACAAACGCCACCAGGGCATGTGTCAGGCCAGAAACACAAGTTGCTATAACTGTGGCCAGGAAGGTCACTATGCGAGGTAATGCCCGAAGGCACAACAGGGATGAAACCCTCAGCAGCTAAAGGCCCTGCAGGTATTGGGGCAACAAAGTCAGCAACCCCAGCAACAACAGTATCAGCAGCAACAACAGAGGCAGATGCATCAAGGAAATCCCAGGTCTTATGCAATGAACCCCAGTTCCTCCGGGAAAGGGAAGTAGAAAGGTAATCTTGCAGGTATGGGCAAACTTCATGGCATGCCTTTAGTTGTTTTATTTGATACTGGAGCATCGCACTCCTTTATTTCATCAGCATGCTGTGAAAAGTTAGAGCTTAAAACTGAACGAGCTAGTCATAAGAAAAAGATTTTAACACCAACTGGCGGAACCATGACTATGACTCATGTTTGCTCAAACATAGAAATAGACTTGGGAACAACTAGGATTAAGGCTGATAATCTTAGTGTCCTACCGATGTGGGATACCGACGTAATCCTAGGAATGGATTGGTTGTCAGAAAATCATGCCACGATCCTATGCAGTGAAAGGAAGATATCATTCTAAGTTCTAGGAGAAAAGCCAACAATTTTTCACGGCATAGAAATGGAAAAGTTCACTCTAATGATTTCAGCACTGCAGGTCAAGAAGATAATCAAGAGAGGAAATCAAGCTTTCCTGATTTATCTAAACAATATAGATGATATAGAGAGGACAATGGAAAATGTTCCAGTTGTGCAAGATTTTGCAGACATTTTTCCAGAAGAATTGCCAGGATTGCCACCGAACCGAGAAGTCGAGTTTGCAATAGATTTGGAACCGGGAGCGGTTCCGATTTCAAAAGCTCCGTACAGGATGGCCCCAAAAGAGTTGCAAGAACTCAAGATTCAACTTCAAGAGTTATTAGACCTAGGTTTTATCCGACCTAGTGCGTTACCATGGGGAGCACCAGTCCTGTTTGTGAAGAAGAAGGATGGCACATTGAGGATGTGCATAGATTACCGTGAGCTGAATAAGCTGACGTTGAAGAACAAGTATCCGTTGCCAAGGATTGATGATCTTTTTGATCAGCTCAAGGGGGCAAGTGTATTCTCAAAAATTGACCTAAGGTCTGGGTATCATCAGTTAAAGATCAAGTCAGAAGATATACCCAAGATAGCTTTCCGAACCCGGTATGGTTATTATGAGTTTACGGTAATGCCGTTCAGATTGACAAATGCCCCAGCCATATTCATGGATCTCATGAATAGGGTGTTTCATCCATTCTTAGATAAGTTTGTCCTTGTGTTCATAGATGATATTCTCATCTATTCCAAAAATGAATCAGATCATGCAGAACATCTGAGGGCAGTGTTAGAAACACTAAGAAAAGAAAAGCTTTACGCCAAATTCAGTAAGTTCGAATTTTGGCTGAAGGAAGTAATATTCCTTGGGCACATTGTGTCAGCAGAAGGAATCAAAGTGGACCCCTCTAAAGTAGAGGCAGTACAAGAATGGAAGTCTCCAACTACTCCTAATGAAATCAGAAGTTTCTTGGGATTAGCTGGATACTATAGGAGATTCATAGAAGGATTCTCCAAGATAGCGAGGCCAATGACACAATTATTAAGAAAGGGAATCAAGTACCAGTGGACAGAAGAATGTGAAGCCACTTTCCAGGAGCTTAAGAAAAGATTAACAACTGCTCCAGTGTTAGCCATTCCAATTAGTGATAAAGAATTTGTGATTTACACGGATGCTTCGAAGAATGGATTAGGCTGTGTCTTAATGCAAGAAGGTAAAGTCATAGCGTATGCATCCAGACAGTTAAGAATTCATGAGTTGAATTATCCTACGCATGACTTAGAGTTGGCAGCAATAGTGCATGCTTTGAAAATCTGGAGACACCACCTATACGGAGTTAGGTATGAGATTTTCACAGACCACAAGAGTCTGAAGTACTTTTTCGAGCAGAAGGATTTAAATATGAGACAGCGCAGATGGCTCGAATTAGTAAAGGACTACGACTGTGGAATCAGTTACCACCCAGGCAAGGCTAATGTGGTAGCGGATGCCTTAAGTCGTAAAACAAGCAGGTTGGGTTCTCTCCTCACTCAGGAGGAGAAACTCATCAGGGATTTTGAAAGCTTACAGCTAGAGGTGGTTTACCCATCTGAGACGATTGTATGTCGTGTGGCAACATTAGTACCTGTACCAGATCTCCGAGAAATGATAATTGAGGCACATAGAAAAGATCAGACCATGGAAGAGATGCGCTTGAAGATCAGATCGGGAAAAACAGAAAGCTTCAAGGAAGCATCAGATAATACTATAGTTTATGAAGATAGGATATGTGTTCCACCCTATGTTGAGCTCAGAAATGAGATCATGAGCGAGGCTCACGACTCCGTATACAACACACCCGGGAAGTACGAAAATATATCAGGATTTGAAGCAAAAATTCTGGTGGGAAGGAATGAAACGGGACGTAGCTTTCTATGTTGAGCGATGCTTGTCATGTCAACAAGTTAAGGCATTGCACCAAAGGCCTTACGGTGCGCTACAACCGTTAGAGATTCCCGAGTGGAAGTGGGAACACATAGCGATGGATTTTGTTACAGCCCTACCCAAGTCAAGACGAGGGAATACGGCCATATGGGTCATTATTGATAGGCTCACAAAGTCAGCTCATTTCCTCCCGATCCGCGTGACGGATGGATCGAATAAGCTAGCCCAGATTTATGTCAGAGAGATTGTACGCCTTCATGGTGTTCCGGTGTCGATAACATCGGACAAAGATTCAATGTTTACCTCAAGATTCTGGATTAGCTTGCAGAAGGAGTTGGGAACTCAACTCAATTTCAGTACAACATTTCACCCACAAACGGATGGACAGTCCGAAAGGACCATCCAAACATTAGAGGACATATTGAGAACAGTGGTTCTAGACAGGGGTGGAAGCTGGGAGGAAATATTAGCATTGATTGAGTTCACTTATAACAATAGTTATCAGGCAACCATCAATATGGCGCCATACAAAGCGTTGTATGGGCGAAAGTGTCGATCACCACTTTATTGGGATGAAGTGGGTGAACGAAGGATTCTAGGGCCAGACTCAGTGTCAGAAATGATTGAAATTGTTAGGAAAATCCGTCAGAGGATTCAAGAAGCCCAGAGTCGGTAGAAGTTGTATGCGGATAATCGCCGTACAGATTTACAATTTGCAGTAGGAGACAAGGGTTTTCTGAAAGTATCTCCTTCCAAGGGGATAATAAGATTCGGCGTAAAAGGAAAGTTACGACCACGTTTTATAGGACCTTACGAGATCCTTGAGCGGATAGGTGCAGTGGCGTATAGATTGACATTACCACCCAGTTTTGGTAATATTCATAACGTATTTCATGTTTCTCAGTTAAGAAAATACGTGTATGATCCCAAACATGTGATTCAGCACAATGAGATTGAGTTAGAACCAGATCTAACTTATGAAGAGAGACCAGAAGCCATTTTGGATCGAAAAGTCCAGGAGTTGGGGAACAAGTCTATTCCTCTAGTTAAGATCCTATGGAGTCACCATGGTCAGGAAGAAGCGACATGGGAACTCGAGGATAAGATGAAAACGAAATACCCAGAGTTGTTTCTCTAAGCTATGGAAATTTCGGGACGAAATTTATTTTAAGGGGGGTGGAATGTAATACCCCGTAAATTAATTATTGCTTAATTGCAGTAAATTGTTGCAATTACTATTTAGTATGGTAATTTCCAGTCAGATTAGGGTCGAATGTATCCTTTAAGTTTTATGGAATTTAAGATCAATTAATTCCCATAGGTGAATTAATTATTCCAGTTAGGGTTTAATCCTCTTTTTAGTTATGGAAAGCCGGAATTGCAATTTCAGATAAATTCAATTCCTATTCTTTTAAATTTGCGGTGTGTGTTTATCGTGAAGTAGATATTCCGATAAATATTTTTAGGACTAGGAGAATCAGATATTCTCCAGTCATTAATGTTTAAATTCAGATAATTTAAACATGGTGATTTAAAATCCGAGAGAATTGGATATTCTCTAGTTCGGATGTTTTAATGGTCGAGAAATTTAAAACCAGTATTTCGAAGTGGTATTTTTAAAACCAAATAATTTTAGATAATTGATTGTTTTAAAGTAAGTGAATTATTCTTAGCAATATCGGTTTAAGTTCGGGATCTTTCCGAAGACGGAAAATATCACGATAGTTGAACAATCGGTATTTGAACCGGGTAGTTGATTAGTCAACCCAAGGCATGCTTTTTCCCTCACCTCACCCCATGCCCCACGTCTTTATTTCCTTGCCTCCCCAAAAGCCAAGCCATACTACCCAAAGCTCTTGTGGCTCTAATGGGAAAAAGGGGAAATCTGCAGCCTAGCCTACTCTCATTTAATGGTAAAGCCTTATTCAAGCATTTAAGTAGAGGTTGAGAGAGAGAAAAGGGCAAGGCATCCAACCTATTTCTTCATTCCATTTCACTCTTTCATTTGCCATAAAATTTTCGAGAGAGAGGGAGAGGAAACACAGCAGCTCCTCATTTCTTCTTCTCTATTTCATCCCCGTTTTCTGCACAAATTTTTGAGAGAGAGAGAGAGAGAGTGGTAGAAGCAAGAAGTTACAGCCTTGTCGAGAAAAGCTCAAGCTATCCTTCATCCGCTCTTCACCGTTGGGTTTCCGGGGTCATCGTTGGAAGCTTTGTTTCAGTCGTTCATCTCCTTGAAACTTCTTCCAACTCTTCTCCTTTGTTATTTTAAAAAGGTATTCTCGAAAACCACGAGCTTTTTAGTCATATATTTTCAGATCTAAGCTTAAGAAGTATATGTGTGGATTTTTGGTGCTTTAAATGACGTTAATGTTTATAAAATTAGTTGGTTATGTGCAAGCATGCGTAGTCCAGTTTGAGATGTTTTGAGGTGATGAAAGCTTGGTATCTGAACTGAAATAAATAAGTCCTAGCTGGCTGATCAGTTCTGGTAACCAGCTGGCTGATCAGTTCTAGTAACCAGCTGGCAGTGCTGGTAACCAGCTGACAGTTCTGGTAACCAGCTGGCTGATCAGTTCTGGTAACTAGCTGGTTGATCAGTTCTGGTAACCAGCTGGCAGTTCTGGTAACCAGCTGGCTGATCAGTTCTGGGAACCAGCTGGCTGATCAGTTCTGGGAACCAGCTGGCAGATCAGTTCTGGTAACCAGCTGGCTGATCAGTTCTGGTAACCAGCTGGCTGTTCTGGAAACCAGCTGGCTGATCAGTTCTGGTAACCAGCTGGCTGATTCGGAGTTGTTTGGAGTTCACGCAGACGTCGTGCTGCGCAGCTTGGTTCGGCAGTTTCGCCACCTTTCAGTAAAATGAGCATAAATCCCTCGTTAGACATCGTATTGAGTCACCGTAAATTTTTCTGGAAACTAGACTTAAGTGACTTTCCAATGGTATATGTCTCATTTTCTAATTCGTTCTGAGTAAATTATGAAAAATCGGTGAAGTTGGGTCATGTTTCTGTTTTCAGGAAGTTATGGCAGTTCTGCCACCTTTCAGTAACACGGGTATATCCATTTCATTTGTTATCATCTTGAGCCACTATAAATTTTTAAAAATACTAGACTTCCGTAGATTTCTATTGGTATATGGTTCATTCTATAACTCTTTCTGAATCGATCGTGAAAAATCTTTAAAGTCCGGTCACGAGTTCATTTTCAGAAACTCTGGCAGTTCTGCCACCTTCTAGTAAATTGGTCATAACTTTTTCGTTTTTTGTCATCTTGAGTCACCGTAAATTTGGCCATAAACTAGACTTTTGTGTCTTTCCATAGGTGTATGGCTCATCTCCTGCATCTTAACGAGTCAAAACAGAAATGTTTTCAAAGATAGACGTTGTGCAGAACGTTATTTTATCTACGAACTTGGTGATGACCTTGACCCTAGAATCTATTTATGATTATGTTAAGGTATTTTTGATACCTTAAATGATGATGATGTATGCCTTAAGATGTTTAATAGATAAGGTTGATATTAACCCTTAAGCTAAGAGAAAATTTAGAACGGATACTAGACCCTAATAGGCCTTCGTGTCGTGTTGAGTTCTGTCAAATTCAGAATCAACATGCTAAGTATATTCTTATATATTGAAGGCTAGCAGATCCACAAGGGATAAGACAAGTGAGGAACTAGCAGCTGCAGTTTCAAGTATTAAAACATTGGTGAAAGGTGGGCTTTCTTTTCAACGGACTCTTAGTCCAAATAATGATTTGAGTTTTTTTTACTCACCAGAAGTTATTTATTTCTGATGCAAATAAATTATTGTCATGCATAAAATGTTTTGTTTTGTATGATATCCTTATCCATATTTAGTTAGCTCGCAAGGGGCTTTCTAACTCTTAAATCGATCGGGCCTCGTGCTAACTTAGCGTGTTAACCGAGGTTAGTGTACACTTGGGTCGGTGATATTAGGAAGAGAGAAAGGCTGAGCGGAGCTATTCCTGACTAAGACATCGACGATGCTAAATGTTTGTGGAAAAGGCTGAATGGAGCTATTCTTCGACATTTAGTTATGTTACGCGTTCGAGGGAAAAGGCTGAGCGGAGCTATTCCTCGACGTTCGTGGAAAAGGCTGAGCGGAGCTATTTCTCGACTTTCAGTGGGATATGGATGATCATGCAACAGAAAAGAGCGCTAAAAAACACAGGGCTTTTTCAGATAAAACCCTGTGTGTTTTACTGAGATGCATGACAAGAAAATCATTGTTCAATTCAGTAAATATTTTTGGTAATGTGTTCACTGAGTACCCTTGTACTCAGCCCTGCATGTTTGTTTTTAAATGTGCAGGTTGAGCTGGTGGGGAAGGGAGAAGTGCTGAGAGTGGAGTTCTTTTTGGTACAAGGCTCAGATAACCTTGTGTTGTTATTATTATTACTATTGTCTTTCTTTTGCTTCCGCAACTCAGTTATATCACAAGTCCAATATTTCAGCTTTTGTTCTGGACGAGTCCCATAACTCGATAATCATTTGAGTACTATTATTATTCAGTCATTTGTGAGTTCTTAAAATCAGTCTGGAATTAGAGTTCTCAGACCAAATATCGATCCTGGATGATAACAATTCACTTCCTTATTTAACTATTCCCGGTTCGCGTCTTGGTCCATCATTCATTGGGGTCGAGTCGTGCCAGTCACACTTCATATTAATCAGATAATAATTTGAGGTCGTGACAAAAACATAGTTTTAAGCCTCGAGGTGTTTACCCGTATCCTCACGAGGCGTAAGCCTCGAGGCTACCCGAGGCGTAAGCCTTACAACAATAAGAATAAATATAATTTATAATTCATAACTTTGCACATAAACTAATATAAATCATAACAAACATCATAAATTCATAGAAAAGTGATAAAATTCATGAAATTACTAGTTTAACTTCATAGAAAAGTGCCAAGTTAACATATTTCTAGTTCCACACTTCCACTCCCAACTTAATCAGTCAAATCAATTGGAGCTAAGAGGTATCTCTCCAGTCTCCCCTCCTCAAAATCCATCTTCCTCTTCAAATTCTTTGACATCTCATCCTTGACATCTTGAGGCACACCAGAACATGGTGCCACATTAATGTGATTGCCAATAAGATGATTATGAGCTCTCTTTACCCCACCTTTAATAATCCTATCACTGAAGTTGCACTTCAAATTAATGGCACGCTCTTCAGGCACGTTAATTCGAGTGACATATTTCCAAATGGGGTCTTTTCGTTGAGCACTCATCCTATAAACATATAAAAATAGATCTTCAACTCAAAAAACAACCTCTTAACTGCTTAACACATAAATCATAAATGAAAAGCTCTTAAACAAATTAGTTTGTTAAAGAAACAACACTTGTTGGCTGCTGAACATATACTCAATTATTAAACATTTAAACTAACCTGCTGAACATTTAATAAACTACACATAAAATAGAGCAAATAGAACATGTATGGGCAGGAAAATATGGGCAAAAATTAGAGCAAAGAAGAGAAAATATGGGCAGGAAATAATCAATTCATGGCTCCCAGCCTTTCACTTGAACATTAGAACATGTATTTAAAAAGAGAGAGAGAGAAAGAGAGAGAGAGAGAGAGAGAAGATTTACCTTTGCATGTTCCTTCTTGTGCGACGCGCTGAAGGAGAAGGGAGGAGATGGCGGCGTTGACCGGGATGGAGGAGACTGGAGAGGAGCGCTGAGAATCGCTGGAGGAGACTTCGGGAATTCGCGCCTTTGCGTCTTAGCGGAGGGAGAGGGGCCAAATTGGTGAGTAAATGGGGTGGGCTTTAGGGTTTTAATGTTAAATATTAAATATTAAATAACCAATTAAAAAAAAAGAAAAAAAAACTGAAAATAAAATAGAAATTGCGAGGAGTGAAATGGGGCGCGCCTCGAAACGCACCGGCCGCCTCGACCGCCTCGATCTTGCCGAGGCTTAAGCCTCGTCGGAGGGGTAAGAGGCGGAGCCTCATAAGCGGTCGGCGACCGCCCTTCACCGAGGCGCGCCTCGAGGCACCGCCTCGATTCGTTTTTTGCAACAATGGCTACTGCTACTGCTACTGCTACTGCTACTGCTACTACTACTACTACTACTACTACTACTACTACTACTACTACTACTACTACTACTACTATTATTATTATTATTATTATTATTATTATTATTATTATTATTTACGGCAAATTCTTGATTTTCTATTTGAATTATATTATTTAAAATAAACAATATATAGAGTTGATATTAGTAAAATCAATTCAATTATCGTAAAATGATTGGGATTGACAGCAATTGATTAGAGTTGATATTAGTAAAATCGATATCATTTTAAAATTGGGACATGTGGCTTAGAGTTGATATTAGTAAAATCCATTGAATTTTCGGTGCTTTCATATTACAAATGATTCAATATTAGCTAGAATTATATTTATATTTTAATGAGATTTTGAATAACAAATGCACAGCAAATCAATTGAAGTTTTCGGTGATTTCAGATTTCAATTGATTCAATATAGCTAGAATCATTTCATATTTTAATAAGATTTTATGGATGATTTAAATTTTTAAAATTAACAAGTCAAATCTTACTGAAATTAATGGGAAGGATATAATAGTAAAATATTATTAATCGCTAATTAAGAATTAAATTGAAAACTTACCTTATAATGAAGATATACCATAATCAGAAATTTATGGGTGGCCATAGTGTGGCCAAGAAGCATTATTGGAGAGATTATATGTATAATTTGAATTTAAAAAATATATAAGTCAAATCTTTCTAAAATGAACACCAAGGGTCTACATGTAAAATGTTATTAATCACTAATTAAAAAGTTAATTAAATACTTACCATATATTTGAAGAATACCATAATTAAAAAATTATAGTTAGCCATAGTGTGGCCGAATAACATTATCCCAATTATAAATGCAGTTTATTTTTCTTATGTAGTTTGCAAAAATGTAGAATCAATATATTTACATAAATTTGAGTAATGTTGCTAAAAAAAATTTAAATATTTTGACTTGGGTTTTGGAAGAAGATCACAACAGATTTCACAACTAACCTTTTACTCGAATGCGAATGTAATAAGAAGCAATGAAAAGTTATTGTTAGTTACTATTTATGTCACTCGCATTAATTAGTCCATTTAATTCATTCAGAAAAATGAAATACATATCAAACTTATTTTATTGTTATCTTTAAATAAGGAAATGTGTAAACTACTTTTGTAACGCCCGGTCCTGAAAAGAATGATAATGGAAGGGTTGGGTATCACTTAAAAAGGGATATGATTTTAAATAATTATTAATTTAATAAAATAGATTTGGGAACAAGAATAGATTATATTCTCCAGAAATTTGGGCAGCATAATCTCTGTAACTGTAAGAAATCCACATCTTTCAAGGTATCAATGAATTCGAATGATTCAATCAAGTCAAAAAAATGCCTATTCATAGGCCAATCAAAACTTAAACATAATCCAACAATGAATAAGTAAGATTCCGACTCCTCAAATAAATAGGACCTCTTCATAGGTCATAACAACTAAGACCCATGAAAAACTATAATCCGTGCAATGGTGTGTTTAACGTTACCGCATGCAAGTGTTCTTGAAAGTGGTAGGAACATAATCAATAACAAGTAAATAAAAGCAGTAAAAGTATGCACGGATTGATAACCCAGTTCGGTTAACCAACCTACTATGGGGGAACTTCGCCTAAACTTGAAGATTCGTCCACTACTCCTTCGTGAAGACTATTCAGGATCTTATACATACATGACTCCCTCATTCTGCCACCCTTTCTTATAATACGAACTCTTTGATGAACAAAAGTTATGAGATCCCCTCACAACCGTGACACTAGACTTCCTCTAACTACCCACGACTTTAACTTACAACCTCTCCCGAGATTGGGTACAAAATGGATTAAAAAACCCCTCACGTGTTTCACTCGAAAGCACTCAATGCTAGACTATCACGTTGAATAGTTTAGGGAACAACTTCTAGCTATTACAAATATCACAAACCAATGACTCTCAAATAATTAAACTCAGAGAATCTAAATTTAGCGCACACCGATTGCTAAGAAAATCGGCCTTCTTATTTTTCCACTCTTCTTGTTGACTTGATCTTCAATCTTCATCAACATGGAAGGTGAATTAGGGTTTGTGATTCTTTCCATAAGGGTGTAGATGCTTTTCTTGAAGATGAGAGTTTAATTTAGCTCGGCATCTACTCCAAAAGGCAGTTAAATGATCAGATCTTGAATCTCCAAACACAATCGCTCAAGATCTACTCAAGATGGAAACTGCCATAAAAAACTGTCGGAGATGCTCCCGGAACATCAGAGGGAACAGTTCACCAACTGTTCTTTACTTTGCACAGTGGAATCAACACATTACTTCAGGAATATATCCTCGAACACTTTGTCGAACATAAATCGCCAAAACAAACTTAGTGCTACTAAATGGCACTACCAATCTCCCCCTTTGGCGTTTATGGTAGACAATAATCAATGATCTGCACAACACATGAATAAACTTGAAGATCAAACATATATATCAAAAGACGATATATAAAGATAACTGTTTGGCATAGTTACTGAACTCCCCCTCGAACAATACTGGGAGTTTCACCAAATCTCGGATAATGTCTTGCAGTCTTGACTGCTTAGATTTGATCAAAAATAGGTATAGACTACCAAATAAAAATGGGGTAACACAACATAAATCCCCCATTACAAATTGTCCAAAAAACAAACTTTTTTTAGTTCATAAACTTCACAAGGTGTGAACACGAACACTCCCCCTATCTCCGCAGTCTTCTTCTTCTCCTTCACACTCCCTTCATGTCTTCTTCTTACTTCTTTTCCCCCTTACTGGCTGCCATAAATGACAAGGTTCATGTAATACCCCGTAAATTAATTACTACTTAATTGCAGTAAATTGTTGCAATTACTATTTAGTATGGTAATTTCCAGTCAGATTAGGGTCGAAAGTATCCTTTAAGTTTCATGGAATTTAAGATCAATTAATTCCCATAGGTGAATTAATTATTCCAGTTAGGGTTTAATCCTCTTTTTAGTTATGGAAAGCCGAAATTTACAATTTCAGATAAATTCAATTCCTATTCTTTTAAATTTGCGGTGTGTGTTTATCGTGAATTAGATATTCCGATAAATATTTTTAGAACTAGGAGAATCAGATATTCTCCAGTTATTAATTTTTAAATTTAGATAATTTAAACATGGTGATTTAAAATCCGAGAGAATTGGATATTCTCTAGTTCGAATGTTTTAATGGTCGATAAATTTAAAACAAGTATTTCGAAGTGGTATTTTAAAACTAAATAATTTTAGATAATTGATTGTTTTAAAGTAAGTGAATTATTCTTAGCAATATCGGTTTAAGTTCGGGATCTTTCCGAAGACGGAAAATATCACGATAGTCGAACAATCGGTATTTGAACTGGGTAGTTGATTAGTCAACCCAAGACATGCTTTTTCCCTCACCTCACCCCATGCCCCACGTCTTTATTTCCTTGCCCCCCCCAAAAGCCAAGCTATACTACCCAAAGCTCTTGTGGCTCTAATGGGAAAAAGGGGAAATCTGCAGCCTAGCCTACTCTCATTTAATGGTAAAGCCTTATCCAAGCATTTACGTAGAGGTTGAGAGAGAGAAAAGGGCAAGGCATCCAACCTATTTCTTCATTCCATTTCACTCTTTCATTTACCATAAAATTTTCGAGAGAGAGGGAGAGGAAACACAGCAGCTCCTCATTTCTTCTTCTCTATTTCATCCCCATTTTCTGCACAAATTTTTGAGAGAGAGAGAGAGAGAGTGGTAGAAGCAAGAAGTTACAGCCTTGTCGAGAAGAGCTCCAGCTATCCTTCATCCGCTCTTCACCGTTGGGTTTCCGGCGTCATCGTTGGAAGCTTTGTTTCAGTCGTTCATCTCCTTGAAGCTTCTTCCAACTCTTCTCCTTTGTTATATTAAAAAGGTATTTTTGAAAACCACGAGCTTTTTAGTCATATATTTTCAGATATAAGCTTAAGAAGTATATGTGTGGATTTTTGGTGCTTTAAATGACGTTAATGTTTAGATAATTAGTTGGTTATGTGCAAGCATGTGTAGTCCAGTTTGAGATGTTTTGAGGTGATGAAAGCTTGGTATCTGAACTGAAATAAATTAGTCCTAGCTGGCTGATCATTTCTGGTAACCAGCTGGCTGATCAGTTCTGGGAACTAGCTGGCTGATCAGTTCAGGGAACCAGCTGGCTGATCAGTTCTGGTAACCAGCTGGCAGTTCTGGTAACCAGTTGGCTGATCAGTACTGGTAACCAGCTGGCTGATCAGTTCTGGTAACCAGCTGGCAGTTCTGGTAACCAGCTGGCTGATCAGTTCTCGGAACCAGCTGGCTGATCAGGTCTAGGAACCAGCTGGCTGATCAGTTCTGGGAACCAGGTGGTTGATTCGGAGTTGTTTGGAGTTCCCGCAGACGGCGTGCTGTGCAGCTTGGTTCGGTAGTTTCGCCACCCTTCAGTAAAATGAGCATAACTCCCTCGTTAGACATAGTATTAAGTCACTGTAAATTTTGCCGGAAACTAGACTTAAATTGATTTCCAATGGTATATGTCTCATTTTCTAATTCGTTCTGAGTAAATTATGAAAAATTGGCGAAGTTGGGTCTTGTTTCTGTTTTTTCAGGAAGTTATGGCAGTTCTGCCACCTTTCAGTAAAACGAGTATATCCGTTTCATTTATTATCATCTTGAGCTACTGTAAATTTTTAAAAATACTAGACTTCCGTAGATTTCTATTGGTGTATGGCTCAGTTCGTAACTCTTCCTGAATCGATCGTGAAAAATCATTAAAGTCCGGTCACGAGTTCATTTTTAGAAATTCTGGCAGTTCTGCCACCTTCTAGTAAATCAGTCATAACTTTTTCGTTAGTTATAATCTTGAGTCTTCGTAAATTTGGCCATAAATTAGACTTCTGTGGCTTTCCATTGGTGTATGGCTCATCCCCTACATCTTATCGAGTCAAAACAGAATTGTTTGCAAAGATAGACATTGGGTAGAGCGTTGTTTTGTCTACGAACTTGGTGATGACCTTGTTCCTAGAATCTAGTTGTGATTATGTTAAGGTATTTTTGATACCTTAAATAATGATGATGTATGCCTTAAGATGTTTAATAGCTAGGGTTGAGATTAACCCTTAAGCTAAGAGAAAATTTAGAACGGATACTAGACCCTAATAGGCCTTCGTGTCGTGTTGAGTCCTGTAAGATTTAGGATCAACATGCTAAGTATATTCTTATATATTGAAGGCTAGCAGATCCACAAGGGATAAGACCAGTGAGGAACTAGCAGCTGCAGTTTCAAGTATTAAAACATTGGTGAAAGGTGGGCTTTCTTTTCAATGGACTCTTAGTCCAAATAATGATTTGAGTTTTTTTTACTCACCAGAAGTTATTTATTTCTGATGCAAATAAATTATTGACATGCATAAAATGTTTTATTTTGTATGATATCCTTATCTGTATTTAGTTAGCTCGCAAGGGGCTTTCTAACTCTTAAATCGATCGGGCTTCGTGCTAACTTAGCGTGTTAACTGAGGTTAGTGTACACTTGGGTCGGTGATATTAGGAAGACGGAAAGGCTGAGCGGAGCTATTCCTGACTAAGACATCGATGATGATAAATGTTCGTGGAAAATGCTGAGTGGAGCTATTCTTCGACATTTAGTTATGTTAAGCGTTCGAGGGAAAAGGCTGAACGGAGCTATTCCCCGACGTTCGTGGAAAAGGCTGAGCGGAGCTATTCCTCGACTTTCAGTGGGATATGGATGATAATATAATAGAAAAGAGCGCTAAAAAACAGAAAGTGATTTAGTAAAACATAGGGCCTTTTCAGATAAAACCCCTGTGTGTTTACTCAGATGCATGACAAGAAAATCAGTGTTCAATTCAGTAAATATTTTTGGCAATGTGTTCACTGAGTACCCTTGTACTCAGCCCTACATGTTTGTTTTTAAATGTGCAGGTTGAGCTGGTGGGGAAGGGAGAAATGCTGAGAGTGGAGTTCTTTTTGGTACAAGGCTCAGATAACCTTGTGTTGTTATTATTATTACTATTGTCTTTCTTTTGCTTCCGCAACTCAGTTATATCACAAGTCCAATATTTCAGCTTTTGTTCTGGACAAGTCCCATAACTCGATAATCATTTGAGTACTATTATTATTCAGTCATTTGTGAGTTCTTAAAATCAGTCTGGAATTAGAGTTCTCAGACCAAATATCGATCCTGGATGATAACAGTTCACTTTCTTATTTAACTATTTTCGGTTCGCGTCTTGATCCATCATTCATTGGGGTCGAGTCGTGCTAGTCACACTTCATATTAATCAGATATTAATTTGGGGTCGTGACAGAGTGGTATCAGAGCCAGGTTTTTGCTCTGAACTCTAAGTTCCTTCAGCTAAGTCTAAGATTGTTCCTTAGACTGTTCAGTGATCAGTTAACAACTCTTAGCACTCCCTCACATCAGTCTCAACCAAAGAAGGAAAGGTATGTTATTGTCAAAATTACAGTAATCAAGCAGGCCATTCAGATAATGGTAAGATTGTGAAAATCTTTCAGTTCAGGCTATTCAGATAATAGCAAAGTTATAAAAATTTTCAGTTAAGCCATTTAGATAATGGTGAAATTTTTATAAAAGTATTCAGATCAGGCCATCCAGATGTTGGCAAAATTTTCACTAAGACCATTCAGATAATGGCATGGTAAGACCAATCAAATATTGGCAAAAGTTTTGCATCAGAAAAAGTTTTTGAAAGCCCTTTATGTTTAAAAGAGTTTCAATTATTTTTGTTTTATTGAGGCAAGCTCACGATGTAATAGTTGAGTAGGCACCCAAGGTTGCCAGATTGCAGCGGTGCAGTTTAGATAATTGCAAAATTTATAAGAGTTAGACTTTAGATAAGTCGGACTTTTACACGATCAGACTTTAGATAAGTCAGGTTGCTTCATGAATTTAAGCCTCAGAGAATGTAGAGGAATTTAGAGGAATCTAGATTGCCTTAGTTCCCTTTAACTTGGCTTTCACTAAGTAAAGACTCAGCCATTGGAACCTGATGTAGAAATTCAGCAAGTTCAAGAACTTGAAGGAAAAAAGACAAGTTTCAGAAGCAGATCCAGTTTCAGGAGGCATGATGATCAGGAATTCCCATTCCAGTAGCTGGTGCATCAAGTCCTCGTTTGAGTAAGGTTTGCGAATTAGCGTTTCGAAACCTCGAGCCGAATTTATTTTGAGTCAGTATCTCAAATAAATCAGTCCAAGAACCTTCAAGATAGAATCTTGAAAATGTTGGTCCAAGTCAGCGTCTCGAACTAGGTTCTTCAGATATTTCACTTTTCGAGTCAGCATCTCGAAAAAGGGTAACCTCGAAATTTTTATCTCGAGTTAGCGTCTCGAGGTAAAACTTTAGTATTTGAGTCAGTGTCTCAAATAGTAACTTTAGATTTTTCAAGTCAGAAACTTGAAAAGTAGCCATAAGGTTTCTATTTCAAGTTAGCATCTTGAAATAGAGTTTAAGAGTTTAAAATTTTCCAGCAGAAGTTTCGAAAGTCGGTGAGGAATGTTCAAAGGAGTTAAGAATATTCGAGTCATAATACGGTTGTATGCATATTTCTTTTAAGCATGCCCATATAAATGAGTTTCTCATGAGAATTCTCCTGCCACATCAGGGATGCAGGAATGATGAGGAGGCTGGACCCTCGCGAGTGAGGCGAGCAGCCTCGGGAGATACAGATGATGAGCTTCCTCCCAGGAAGTGCCAGACAGTGATGGGTTCTCCGGAGAGGACCATAGAGGTTGTGCACGAGGTGCGCTGCAGAGAGCTGAGGAGGGAGGTGCAGCAACTGCAGGCCGTCTAGTACTGGCAGTTGGGGAGGAGTCAGAGGAGGATCCCTCGGAGGAGTCACAGCCAGAGGAGGGAGATGGCACTCAGAGGATCCAGGATGGTCGATCGGCCAGTAGCTCGTCTGACTAGTTTAGCTTTTGTGCTATGATAGTGTATTTTGTATCACAACGACTATCTATTTTGCTATGTAGTTGAATGTGTTCCCTAGAGGACCATTTTTGGGACTTAGGTATTCCAACCTTTTGAGACAAGAATGCGTAGCTTGTAAGCATTCTGTCGTCCAGGCATGACTGGTTTTTGCAGAACCCATGCATTAGGAAATGTACTTGTAAGACCTCGTTGGAGACGATTTTCCTGATATATATATATACAAGACTAGAACGGTTGTTGATTATGCTTCACAGTTTCAACGCGTTTTGCATGCTCAAGATATGTTAAGGATCAGTTAAAGCATGAGTTATTATACAACAGTGGGCAGTGGCCTAGTTATTAATTATAAATTGAAATTTTAATTTACAGAATGGTACCACCCAGAGCAGCACGAGGAAGAAATGCGAATGCGAATCCCGTTAGACAGAATAGGCCTAGAGGGAGACCTCCAAGGCAAGGAAGACAAGAGAGAGTGGAGGAAGAACAAAAAGAAGAACACGAGGAACAAAGAGAGCAGACACCTCCCCCACCTCCACAACGCAGAATTGAGGAGCTTTTTCTGCGACAGAACCCTCCATCGTTTGATGGGGCAGGAAGTCCGACCGATGCTGAGGCGTGGATCTGAGCATTGGAGCGGATTTTTAATTTCCTCCGCTGTGATAACCAGGAGCGACTCTCCTGTGTAGCATTCCAGTTAACCAGATCTGCAGATTTCTGGTGGGAGTCTAGAAGGAGGACCATGACTCCGGAGCAGCTTGATGCTTACACGTGGGATCAGTTCAAAACTGGATTCTACGACAAATACATTCCTAAGATGTTCAGAGTCAAGAAGGAAGCAAAGTTTCGTACTCTGAAACAGGGGAAGATGTCTGTCACAGAGTACGAGCGAGTATTCTGTGAGTTATCACGGTATGCACCTCTTCAGGTAGATACTGACGAGAAGATGGCATCTAAGTTCAGATCGAGACTGAGGTATGAGATTACCATGTCTTTGGCAAGTCGGGAAAATCTAACCTATGCCGAGTCGTTGAATAGGGCATTGGACATCGAGGCAGTAATGCCTGAAGAAAGAAAGGCCCCAGTATTAGCTCCAATACCTACTTCAGCACCAGCACTAGCTAGGACTCCATCACAGAACTTCCAAGGGAAGAGAAAGTGGAATGATGGAGGTAACCAGAACATGAACGAAGACTACAGAAAGCCTTGGCAGGGAAATAGGCAGCAGGGCCAGCAGAGTGCTCCTGCTCAAGGAAGAATTGCGCCATCACAACCCAGCATTCCTCTATGCCCAAGGTGCAACAAACGCCACCAGGGCATGTGTCAGGCCAGAAACACAAGTTGCTATAACTGTGGCCAGGAAGGTCACTATGCGAGGCAATGCCCGAAGGCACAACAGGGACGAAACCCTCAGCAGCTAAAGGCCCTGCAGGCATCGGGGCAACAAAGTTAGCAACCCCAGCAACAACAGTATCAGCAGCAACAACAGAGGTAGATGCAGCAAGGAAATCCCAGGTCTTATGCAATGAACCCCAGTTTCTCCGGGAAAGGGAAGCAGAAAGGTAATCTTGCAGGTATGGGCAAACTTCATGGCATGCCTTTAGTTGTTTTATTTGATACTGGAGCATCGCACTCCTTTATTTCATGAGCATGCTGTGAAAATTTAGAGCTTAAAACTGAATGAGCTAGTCATAAGAAAAAGATTTTAACACCAACTGGCGGAACCATGACTTGGGAACAACTAGGATTAAGGCTGATAATCTTAGTGTCCTACCGATGTGGGATACCGACGTAATCCTAGGAATGGATTGGTTTTCAGAAAATCATGCCACGATCCTATGCAGCGAAAGGAAGATATCATTCCAAGTTCCAGGAGAAAAGCCAACAAGTTTTCACGGCATAGAAATGGAAAAGTTCACTCCAATGATTTCAGCACTGCAGGTCAAGAAGATGATCAAGAGAGGAAATCAAGCTTTTCTGGTTTATCTAAACAAGATAGATGATGTAGAGAGGACAATGGAAAATGTTCCAGTTGTGCAAGAGTTTTCAGACGTTTTTTCAGAAGAATTTCCAGGATTGCCACCGAACCGGCAAGTTGAGTTTGTAATAGATTTGGAACCGGGAGCGGCTCCGATTTCAAAAGCTCCGTACAGGATGGCCCCATAAGAGTTGCAAGAACTCAAGATTCAACTTCAAGAGTTATTAGACCTAGGTTTTATCCGACCTAGTGCGTCACCATGGGGAGCACCAGTCCTGTTTGTGAAGAAGAAGGATGGTACATTGAGGATGTTCATAGATTACCGTGAGCTGAATAAGCTGACATTGAAGAACAAGTATCCGTTGCCAAGGATTGATGATCTTTTTGATCAGCTCAATGGGGCAAGTGTATTCTCAAAAATTGACCTAAGGTCTGGGTATCATCAGTTAAAGATCAAGTCAGAAGATATACCCAAGAAAGCTTTCCGAACCCGGTATGGTCATTTTGAGTTTACGGTAATGCCGTTTGGATTGACAAATGCCCCAGCTGTATTCATGGATCTCATGAATAGGGTGTTTCATCCATTCTTAGATAAGTTTGTCCTTGTGTTCATAGATGATATTCTCATCTATTCCAAAAATGAATCAGATCATGCAGAACATCTGAGGACAGTGTTAGAAACACTAAGAAAAGAAAAGCTTTACGCCAAATTCAGTAAGTGTGAATTTTGGCTGAAGGAAGTAATATTCCTTGGGCACATTGTGTCAGCAGAAGGAATCAAAGTGGACCCCTCTAAAGTAGAGGCAGTACAAGAATGGAAGTCTCCAACCACTCCTAATGAAATCAGAAGTTTCTTGGGATTAGCTGGATACTATAGGAGATTCATAGAAGGATTTTCCAAGATAGTGAGGCCAATGACACAATTGTTAAGAAAGGGAATCAAGTACCAGTGGACAAAAGAATGTGAAGCCAGTTTCCAGGAGCTTAAGAAAAGATTATCAACTGCTCCAGTGTTAGCCATTCCAGTTAGTGATAAAGAATTTGTGATTTACACGGATGCTTCGAAGAATGGATTAGGCTGTGTCTTAATGCAAGAAGGTAAAGTCATAGCGTATGCGTCCAGACAGTTAAGAATTCATGAGTTGAATTATCCTACGCATGACTTAGAGTTAGCAGCAATAGTGCATGCTTTGAAAATCTGGAGACACCACCTATACGGAATTAGGTGTGAGATTTTCACAGACCACGACTGTGGTAGCGGATGGATTTAAATATGAGACAACGCAGATGGCTCGAATTAGTAAAGGACTACGACTGTGGAATCAGTTACCACCCGGGCAAGGCTAATGTGGTAGCGGATACCTTAAGTCGTAAAACAAGCAGGTTGGGTTCTCTCCTCACTCAGGAGGAGAAACTCATCAGGGATTTTGAAAGCTTACAGCTAGAGGTGGTTTACCCACCTGAGATGATTGTATGTCGTGCGGCAACATTAGTAGCTGTACCAGATCTCCGAGAAAGGATAATTGAGGCACATAGAAAAGATCAGACCATGGAAGAGATGCGCTTGAAGATCAGATCGGGAAAAACAGAAAGCTTCAAGGAAGCATCAGATAATGCTATCCTTTATGAAGATAGGATATGTGTTCCACCCTGTGTTGAGCTCAGAAACGAGATTATAAGCGAGGCTCACGATACTCCGTATACAGCACACTCGGGAAGTACGAAAATGTATCAGGATTTGAAGCAGAAATTCTGGTGGGAAGGAATGAAACGGGACGTAGCTTCCTATGTTGAGCGATGCTTGTCATGTCAACAAGTTAAGGCATTGCACCAAAGGCCTTACGGTGCGCTACAACCGTTAGAGATTCCCGAGTGGAAGTGGGAACACATAGCGATGGATTTTGTGACAGGCCTACCCAAGTCAAGATGAGGGAATACGGCCATATGGGTCATTATTGATAGGCTCACAAAGTCAGCTCATTTCCTCCCGTTCCGCATGACGGATGGATGGAATAAGCTAGCCAAGATTTATGTTAGAGAGATTGTAAGCCTTCATGGTGTTTCGGTGTCGATAACATCGGATATAGATTCAAAGTTTACCTCAAGATTCTGGATTAGCTTGCAGAAGGAGTTGGGAACTCAACTCAATTTCAGTACAGCATTTCACCCACAAACGGATGGACAGTCCGAAAGGACCATCCAAACATTAGAGGACATGTTGAGAACAGTGGTTCTAGACAGGGGTGGAAGCTGGGAGGAAATATTAGCATTGATTGAGTTCACTTATAACAATAGTTATCAGGCAACCATCAATATGGCGCCATACGAAGCGTTGTATGGGCGAAAGTGTCGATCACCACTTTATTGGGATGAAGTGGGTGAACGAAGGATTATAGGGCCAGACTCAGTGTCAGAAATGATTGAAATTATTATGAAAATCCGTCAGAGGATTCAAGAAGCCCAGAGTCGGCAGAAGTCGTATGCGGATAATCGCCGTACAGATTTACAATTTGCAGTAGGAGACAAGGTTTTTCTGAAAGTATCTCCTTCCAAGGGGATAATAAGATTCGGCGTAAAAGGAAAGTTACGACCACGTTTTATAGGACCTTACGAGATCCTTGAGCGGATAGGTGCAGTGGCGTATAGATTGGCATTACCACCAAGTTTTGGTAATGTTCATAACGTATTTCATGTTTCTCAGTTAAGGAAATACGTGTATGATCCCAAACATGTGATTCAGCACAATGAGATTGAGTTAGAACCAGATCTAACTTATGAAGAGAGACTAGAAGCCATTTTGGATCGAAAAGTCCAGGAGTTGAGGAACAAGTCTATTCCTCTAGTTAAGATCCTATGGAGTCACCATGGTCAGGAAGAAGCGACATGGGAACTCGAGGATAAGATGAAAACGAAATACCTAGAGTTGTTTCTCTAAGCTATGTAAATTTCGGGATGAAATTTATTTTAAGGGGGGTGGAATGTAATACCCCGTAAATTAATTACTACTTAATTGCAGTAAATTGTTGCAATTACTATTTAGTATGGTAATTTCCAGTCAAATTAGAGTCGAAAGTATCCTTTAAATTTAATGGAATTTAAGATCAATTAATTCCCATAGGTGAATTAATTATTCCAGTTAGGATTTAATCCTCTTTTTAGTTATGGAAAGCCGGAATTGCAATTTCAGATAAATTCAATTCCTATTCTTTTAAATTTGCGGTGTGTGTTTATCGTGAATTAGATATTCCGATAAATATTTTTAGGACTAGGAGAATCAGATATTCTCCAGTCATTAATGTTTAAATTCAGATAATTTAAATATGGTGATTTAAAATCCAAGAGAATTGGATATTCTCTAGTTTGGATGTTTTAATGGTCGAGAAATTTAAAACCAGTATTTCAAAGTGGTATTTTAAAACCAAATAATTTTAGATAATTGATTGTTTTAAAGTAAGTGAATTATTCTTAGCAATATCGGTTTAAGTTCGAGATCTTTCCGAAGACGGAAAATATCACGATAGTCGAACAATCGGTATTTGAACCGGGTAGTTGATTAGTCAACCCAAGGCATGCTTTTTCCCTCACCTCACCCCATGCTCCACGTCTTTATTTCCTTGCCCCCCCAAAAGCCAAGCCATACTACCCAAAGCTCTTGTGGCTCTAATGGGAAAAAGGGGAAATCTGCAGCCTAGCCTACTCTCATTTAATGGTAAAGCCTTATCCAAGCATTTACGTAGAGGTTGAGAGAGAGAAAAGGGCAAGGCATCCAACCTATTTCTTCATTCCATTTCACTCTTTCATTTACCATAAAATTTTCGAGAGAGAGGGAGAGGAAACACAGCAGCTCCTCATTTCTTCTTCTCTATTTCATCCCCATTTTCTGCACAAATTTTTGAGAGAGAGAGAGAGAGAGTGGTAGAAGCAAGAAGTTACAGCCTTGTCGAGAAGAGCTCCAGCTATCCTTCATCCGCTCATCACCGTTGGATTTCCGGCGTCATCGTTGGAAGCTTTGTTTCAGTCGTTCATCTCCTTGAAGCTTCTTCCAACTCTTCTCCTTTGTTATATTAAAAAGGTATTTTCGAAAACCACGAACTTTTTAGTCATATATTTTCAGATATAAGCTTAAGAAGTATATGTGTGGATTTTTGGTGCTTTAAATGACGTTAATGTTTAGAAAATTAGTTGGTTATGTGCAAACATGTGTAGTCCAGTTTGAGATGTTTTGAGGTGATGAAAGCTTGGTATCTGAACTGAAATAAATTAGTCCTAGCTGGCTGATCATTTCTGGTAACCAGCTGGCTGATCAGTTCTGGGAACTAGCTGGCTGATCAGTTCAGGGAACCAGCTGGCTGATCAGTTCTGGGAACCAGCTAGCTGATCAGTTCTGGTAACCAGCTGGCTGATGAGTTGTGGTAACCAGCTGGCTGATCAGTTTTGGGAACCAGCTGGCTGATCAGTTCTGGTAACCAGCTGGCAGTTCTAGTAACCAGCTGGCTGATCAGTTCTGCTAACCAGCTGGCAGTTCTGATAACCAGCTGGCTGATCAGTTCCGGGAACCAGCTGGCTGATCAGTTCTGGGAACCAGCTGGCTGATCAGCTCTGGGAACCAGCTGATTCGGAGTTGTTTGGAGTTCGCGCAGACGGCGTGCTGCGCAGCTTGGTTCGGCAGTTTCGCCACCCTTTAGTAAAATGAGCATAACTCCCTCGTTAGACATAGTATTGAGTCACTGTAAATTTTTCCGGAAACTAGACTTAAATGTCTTTCCATTGGCATATGTCTCATTTTCTAATTCTTTCTGAGTAAATTATGAAAAATTGTCGAAGTTAGGTCATGTTTCTGTTTTCAGAAAGTTATGGCAGTTCTGCCACCTTTTAGTAAAACGGGTATATCTGTTTCATTTATTATCATCTTGAGCTACTGTACATTTTGAAAAATACTAGACTTCCGTAGATTTCTATTGGTATATGGCTCAGTTCGTAACTCTTCCTGAATCGATCGTTAAAAATCTTTAAAGTCCGGTCACGAGTTCGTTTTTAGAAATTCTGGCAGTTCTGCCACCTTCTAGTAAATCAGTCATAACTTTTTCGTTAGTTATAATTTTGAGTCTCCGTAAATTTGGCCATAAATTAGACTTCTGTGGCTTTCCATCGGTGTATGGCTCATCCCCTACATCTTATCGAGTCAAAACAGAATTGTTTTCAAAGATAGATGTTGTGCAGAACATGTTTTTTTATCTACGAACTTGGTGATGATCTTGTTCCTAGAATCTAGTTGTGATTATGTTAAGGTATTTTTGATACCTTAAATGATGATGATGTATGCTTTAAGATGTTTAATAGCTAGGGTTGAGATTAACCCTTAAGCTAAGAGAAAATTTAGAACGGATACTAGACCCTAATAGGCCTTCGTGTCGTGTTGAGTCCTGTAAGATTTAGGATCAACATGCTAAGTATATTCTTATATATTGAAGGCTAGCAGATCCACAAGGGATAAGACCAGTGAGAAACTAGCAGCTGCAGTTTCAAGTATTAAAACATTGGTGAAAGGTGGGCTTTCTTTTCAATGGACTCTTAGTCCAAATAATGATTTGAGTTTTTTTTACTCACCAGAAGTTATTTATTTCTGATGCAAATAAATTATTTTCATGCATAAAATGTTTTATTTTGTATGATATCCTTATCCGTATTTAGTTAGCTCGCAAGGGGCGTTCTAACTCTTAAATCGATCGGGCCTCGTACTAACTTAGCATGTTAACTGAGGTTAGTGTACACTTGGGTCGGTGATATTAGGAAGAGGGAAAGGCTGAGCGGAGCTATTCTTCGACATTTAGTTATGTTAAGCGTTCGAGGGAAAAGGCTGAACGGAGCTATTCCCCGACGTTCGTGGAAAAGGCTGAGCGGAGCTATTCCTCGACTTTCAGTGGGATATGGATGATCATACAATAGAAAAGAGCGCTCAAAAATAGAAAGTGATTTAGTAAAACATAGGGCCTTTTCAGATAAAACCCCTGTGTGTTTACTCAGATGCATGACAAGAAAATCAGTGTTCAATTCAGTAAATATTTTTGGCAATGTATTCACTGAGTACCCTTGTACTCAGCCCTGCATGTTTGTTTTTAAATGTGCAGGTTGAGCTGGTGGGGAAGGGAGAAGTGCTAAGAGCGGAGTTCTTTTTGGTACAAGGCTCAGATAACCTTGTGTTGTTATTATTATTACTATTGTCTTTCTTTTGCTTCCGCAACTCAGTTATATTACAAGTCCAATATTTCAGCTTTTGTTCTGGACGAGTCCCATAACTCGATAATCATTTGAGTACTATTATTATTCAGTCATTTTTGAGTTTTTAAAATCAGTCTGGAATTAGAGTTCTCAGACCAAATATCGATTCTGGATGATAACAGTTCACTTCCTTATTTAACTATTTTCGGTTCGCGTCTTGATCCATCATTCATTGCGGTCGAGTCGTGCCAGTCACACTTCATATTAATCAGATATTAATTTGGGGTCGTGACAGTTCAGGTGAGAGGCATACCAGTAGGAGCTAGAACAAACTCGGGCATAGCAGCAGGATACGGCTAAGCAGTAGTAGTAGAGTGAGGAGAGGTAGCAGAACTTGCACCTGCAAAAGCAAAACTTACACCAGAAGGACCTGTTGTATCAACTGGTGAAGCAAAACCAAAGGCGCGAGCCTTGAGATCCAGCAATAGCGACTCAAGCTCTTGCTTCCATGTACGGGAAGTGCGTATTATCTTCTCCAGAAACTGAACTTTACATTCCAAGGATTGAATATGCCATTCAAAGAACATGACATTCACAGATGGTCTGGCAGCAAGTCTGGATGGTGCAGACAGAGGCACATCATCAGCATCACTGGCATCATGATCAGTGGCTGGAATATCTCTTGTGTGCTGCGCGGAAAACAGCTTATGGCTGATCACAAGCGGCGATTCCTCGGGCCCATACACATCATCCAAAGTCACAATATCATGTTGAGAGAGGAGGATGCTGAAGATCATCCTCGGGAAGGTGAGAGGCTGCTGGCTTCGCTTAGACTCCGCATGAGCACACACCTGATCAAAAATTAATTGACCAAGGTTGAACACCGCTTGTGTTCCTACCTTGAACAACAAAACTCCTAAGGCCTTCCCCACTGAGGAGCGATGCTTGCTTGCTAGGGATCCATTTCCTCACAACAATTTTGTGAAGTATGGAGTACTTCACGCTCAAATCCGACGCCAACAGAGACCTTCCCTTAGGCCATACCAGTCGACTGCCTCCAGTCAACTCATCAGCAATATCATTCATGTCTGGCACAAATTCAGGAGTAGTAGAATGCTCTCTGCCTAGGTACTCATTGATCACAACAGACGAGAAATTACACCAACTACCACGGACATAACAGGAGAATGTATGCTCATGATTCACATGGCAGATAGACTTAGACAAATTCACATAGAATTCATGCACAATAACCTTAACAAACACAAACACATCATATATAGACTTATCTAATTTTAAATCATGCAAAAGCTTAACAACTCCAGTCCCAAGTCCCAACAACATTAAATGAAATAAGAATATGCTTAGGAATTAAAGATTGACCAACCACCAAATTGTAAATTTGCTTATGAAAAGCTAAGCAGAAAATTAAAGGGTCAAAATCACCTGATTCAAAATCTGCACTATTTGAGACATCCTCTGACATATCATCAACTTCCTCGACAGAGGGGGTGGGAGCATGTGCATTCTTCATTAATGGCCGGCGAGAGAATGAGTCCAAATCAAGGAGTCGTTCAGAGACACTCCTAGTAACATGGGGAACAGAAATAGAGATAGATGACTTTTTACCTTGAGTTTTTGACGAGCAGAGCTAGCCTTGGCATGGGTCCGTAATTTTGAGATCTGAATCTCATCGTCATTATCATCAGAGTTCTGCTCTGGATTAGCAGACAATTCTTGGTGCACCGAGGTTGGAGGAGACACCTCAGGTTTATCGATTAATTGAAGCTTGCGCTTCACTCCATGGGACTTAGTTGAAACACCTCCTTGTTCTAATGAGCGTGGAAGAGTCACATCATCAGGTGAGGAAACAGATTCCTCCACAGCGACATCTTCTTCCATGCCCACCTCTTCTGTCTGATTGATAGCGGGGGCAACAACTTCAACAGTCTTTGGAGAGGCTTCTACCAACGGTACCTGAATAGTAACCACCAGAGTATCAAGATGGGTGGTTACAACAGTAGTGACAGACGCTGGCACAAAGACAACCGTCATCGCATCAATTGAGGCTGTAAATTCTGATATTGAAGCATAGTCAAATACTGCAGTGGCGGCAATTACCGTCTCAAGAGATTCGGGCTTCACCATCGGAAGTGAGAGAGGATCGACAGAAACCCTATATTGAGAAAGGTGTTCTGGAACTGCTGCAGCAACTGACTCAGGGAGAGTCTCACTCGATACAAGGGTCTCACATGGCATAGATGCAGAGACTCCTACAGGATCAGACACACCTTTGCTACTTGGGATTTCGACAGTGGACATAAACTGGGAGAACTCGAGGGGATTTGAAAGTTCTCCAAGGGCTATCCATAGAGACGAAGTGTCAATTCGCGGTTTCTTGAAAAGGGAGGACTTTGATGAAGATTGAGAGTTGTCAGCCATTGCTACACAATTTTGGAGAAATTCTTAGATAGAAAGGTTGCAATGAATGAGAGTGGTGATTTAGCAGGGATGAAGAATTCATTCTTTAAAAAAAACACCAAAATATAAGTAAGGAAAAATAAATTAATTTTCTAAAAATAGAGAAGACTTCCCTTGTCAACTCCATTCTGCACATCCTCGAGAAATGAAAATGAGCTCGGCTCGAGAAGTAAGGACCCACTAGTCGTTGTAGTTAAAAAGTAACTGCTTATGCTGTTCTTGCACCTGCCATACATATAGAAAGGTACATAAAACATTGACGACCATGAACCACTTGGTCATTCTTTTTCTCTGTACATACATCACTGACTAAGACTGTACAGAGATACTTCTCTCAAAGGAGAGTTTTAGAGAACACAAAGACCTAATGATGATCGAAGTGTCTCAAACCTTCCAATCTCAAGTGCTTTGGTAAAGATATCTGCCAGCTGAGCATCTGTTCCAACATGGTCAATGAGAAGTGATCCATCTTCTACCAGTTCTTGAATAAAGTGATGACGAATATCAATGTGCTTCATTCTAAAGGTTGCACGGGATTCTTTGAGATATTAATGGTGCTCATGTTGTCACAGAAGATGGTGAGGACAGTCTATGGAATACCATAGTCAAGCAACATTTGCTTCATCCACAAAAGTTGAGTGCAGTAACTTCCAGCTGCAATATATTCTGCTTTTGATGTTGACAATGAAATGGAGCTTTGTTTCTTATTGAACCAAGACACCATGTTGTTTCCAAGGAAGAAACATCATTCGGATGTGCTCTTTCGATCTTCAGTGCATTCAGCCCAATCAGCGTCACAAAACCCAACCAGACTAGGGTTTGTGTCATAAGAGAACCATAATCCTAACTCAGCAGTTCTTTTATGTACTTGATTATGTTCTTCATAGGTTTTAGATGCCTTTCTTTGGGATTATATTGATACTGAGCAAAAACTCCCACACTATAGCAAATATCTCGATGACTGGCAGTAAGGTAGAGCAGACTACCTATCATACTTCAGTACAAGGTTTGTTCAGCAGACACACCAGCTTCATTCTTTGACATCTTCAAATGTGTTCCCATAGGTATTGTCTTCGAATTGCAACTCTCCATTCCAAACTTGTTGATCAAGTTTCTGGCATACTTCATTTGAGAGAGAAAAATTCCATCATCTTTTTGCTTCACTTGGAGCCCTAGAAAGTAGGTTAACTCACCCACCAAGCTCATCTCGAATTTAGATGTCATATGCTTGACAAATTCATCCACCATGGTCTTTGAGACAGATCTAAAGACAATATCATCAACATAAATCTGAACACTGATCACATTTGATTTTTGCCTTTTTACAAAGAGAGTTCGATCATGTGATACCCCGACCCTTTTTGCTAAATTATAAATTATAATTTTGGAAAATGAAGTTGAATTAATATTGTTTGAATATTAATTATGATGGTATGTTCGTATTTTATGCCGTTGTTTTGTGCAGGTTGTCTCACTCGAACCAATACGTCATAGCACGGTTATATTATGCTGAGTGCATAATAGAGTTTGAAATTTAATATTAAAAAATTTGTTGAGTTATATGATAACGAATGAGGGTGATTATATTTGATTATGTGTTTTGCCATACCTTGAACACCCTAACGCTGAGTTGATCGGGGTTTTGAAAATCTAAGTCATGTTAAATGGTGTTGGAAATGTCCGGGAGTCGAGATAGATAAGGGAGTTGATTTGGGCACACCGCGCGCCCGCGGGTTGGTGCACGCCCGCGGGATGGGCGAGGTGCGCGTGCCGGCGCGGGGCTGTGCGCTCACGGAGAGCGTTTGGCCGAGAGCCCTCATGCGCGGTCGCGGGGAGACGCGCGGTCGCGCGGGCTGGACGACTTTTCTGTCCGGATTTCTACCTATAAATACCACACTTATTCATTTCACCTTCATTTCTTCTCTCTTTTGGGCGATTTCCTCCCAAATCCTCTCAAGAAATTCTTCAAGTTTTTGGTGGATTCTTTCATCATCCTTCATCAACTATGGTAACTTCATACCCTCTTCACCTTGATGATTAAACACCATTTTCATGTTAATTTGAAACTAGGGTTCATACCCAAAAATTAGGGTTTTCGATTTTATTGATCCTCTTGCCTTGATATTTTGAACATATGGTTTATTTACCTCCTTGAAGCTATATGTAAAGTTATATCGAATTCCTATGGTTCATTTTTGCTAGAGTTGAGATTTTTGTCATAATTTCCCCTTGTTTTGTTGATGTTTGGTTGGAGGTGTTGTGATACCTTTATGGAGTTTATTTTCATGTATGTTAGAGCCCTAGGATGAAGGTGTTTGTGTTTGAAATATTGGATTTAAAGGATTTAAATTGAGTCTTGATCTTGTGGTTTAAATGAGTGCACGTATCATGCTCGATTAAATATTTCAAAGAGTTTTAATGTGTATTTTGAGTCCAAAATCATAGTATGAGCTTGTATATCCATGGTTGTGTATGTGGGTATGTTTGAAGACCTTAAAGCAAAGTATAGCATGAGTTTGGTCTAAATTATGATTTAATTGTATGACTCGACATCTAAAATGAAAAGGGGATTTAAAGGTGCTAGGCGACGTATTGGGGCTCGAGGAGGACAACTTGTGCACGACAAATGAGTATTTCAAGGTTAAAAGGATTGGAAAGCATCTCTTAAGGTGGGGTAACTCTAAACTGTGAACACGTGTAAAGTTATAGTTATTGTTGTGCTTTGATTGTATAAATATGAATGAGACCCTTCGGGGCATAACAGAGATCCTTCGGGGTCGACAAAGAGATCCTTCGGAGTCGATAAAGAGATTATTCGGGATCGATAATAGACTCGTTAATGTCCTCCCTGGGGGATAATAAGCCTGCGGGCATCCCTACAGGATAAAGACGTTCATTAACGGGGGCATCATGATGTTTGTGCTCTACGGGGTTGAGGCTAGTCTCCACAAAAGAAAAGAAGTATCCATATGTTATATTTTCACTTGTGCAATTGGCTATAACTGTTTACAGTGTTCCCCACTGAGTATGTTGTTAAATACTCACCCCATTCATTCAATTAATTTCAGGTTGAGGGGTCGAGGCCTGGGTAGGAGCGTTGTGAACACAAGAGAATCCCACAAGCTTGTGTTTATCTTTTTGCATTCTCTTTTTTTGAAAATACTCGTATTATTATTATTACATTGATCATTCTTTTTGCTTTATGATCAATGATTATTGGGGATGGGAATAGCCCGATCTTTTGTAGGTACACTAGGTTAACTTAACATATTATGTATGTGTTTTTAAAGGCGGGCCGTTTGACCTAGGAGCCTATGATGTAAATTATATGTCAATGAACCCCTATGCTGTGTACGTTAATTTAGGGTGTTAGAAGGGCGGGTTGAGTAAGACCTATGAGCCCGATAGGTTAGATGATTGCATGATTTTGTGGATGGGCTTACACGATACTTCTACTTAACACTATGTTGTGTGACAAAATATATATGATTGATTGCATGCTTTAATTGCGAAAAATTTGTATTGAGAACAAATACAAATTTGTTCCCCCCCTCATCGGACTTGCTTTTGAAGATCCATTTTGTGTCTATCACATTTGCATCATTGGGTCGTGGAACAAGATCCCATACTTCATTTCTTTCAAATTGCAAGAGTTCTTCTTGCATGGCATGGATCCAGTGTTCATCCTTCAAGGCTTCTTTAACATTCTTGGGGCTCAACTGTGGATGTGTAGCACATATTTGCAATCAGCTCTGATAGTTCTTTCGAACTCCTCTTGTTCGAATTTCCTCATTCATTTCTCTGATGACATCAACTGCTGAGTGATTTTTATGAACACCCTTTGAGGGCTTTTGAACATCAATTTTCTCAGGTCCCAATTCAGTCTGATTACTGTGGTCGATGTTGTTAGGCATAGACATCGGCACATTAGCTGTAACTTATCCAAAACTCGACCTGTCATCTTTAGTGGGGATAACTGGATGTTCATGATCATTAACCACAACATTTATTGATTCCATGATAACTTTGGTTTTTTTGTTGAATACCCGATAGGCTCGACTATTTTTTAGATATCCAAGAAATATACATTCATCTTCTTTAGCATCAAAGTAAGTGAGATAATCTCTATCTCTTAACACGTAGCATGTGCTTCCAAAAATGTGAAACTATTTCACATTCGGTTTCTTCCCTTTCCATAGCTCATACGGAGTGATTCTAGTCTTGGGTCTGAAATATACCTAATTTATGACATGACATGTAGTGCTAACTACCTCCACCCAGAGGTTATCAGACACACTTTTTTGCCTTCATCATAACTCTACTCATTTCTTGCAGAGTCCGATTATTTCTCTCAACAACACCATTTTGTTGTGGTGTTTTAGGAGCATAAAATTATTGACCGATGCCTTTTTCTTCGCAGAACAGTTTGAAGAGCACATTCTCAAACTCACGACCATGGTCTCTTCTTATCCTCACAATATTTGTCCATTTCTCAACTTCGAGCTTGAGACACAACTTCTTGAACGTGTCAAAAGTTTCTGCCTTGTCCCTAAGGAAATCCACCAATGCGTACCTGGTGTAGTCATTGATAACTCTATTTATTTCGTATTTTTATGGGCATTTTGTTCATTATAAATGTCCTTTTTAGTGTGTTTTGAGAAAAAAAGAACCAGGATGAGGTCAAAGGGCATTACGGAGGTTGAGTCTGGCGAAAGGGGCATTTTATGCCCAGTTATTGATGTAACCCGAACAATTTGTACAGGATACGAGAACGTGTGGAAGACTTCTAGGAAAGAACACGTCAACTGGGAAAGACTCAATTCTACTCTAAAGACTTTAATTATGAGAATAATCTGAATCAAATGATAAACAACTCAAAAACAAAATAGAAAACAAACTAGACCTAATTACGATATCTAGACTACGTCACAAGAATAGAACACAAATCCAATGGAAAGGGGCTGGTTAAGGATGATAGTTATGGCTGGATAGGAAGGGTATTTGGGATGTGAATTATGGGTTAAGAATGGCTAGGGAAGATAGGATATGATAACGATGTGAAGAACTTACAGTATAGATGACGAACACGATGATTTGGACTTGAATTGAACTTGAACACAACTGGGAATTCTTGTGCTATGGATGACGGATGATTGATGGATGATGGTGATCACAGACGACGGTTGATGTTGTTGGTGTGGTTGAATTGCAACCCGATTAATTCCCGGCATATCTTGTACGACGAAAAAGAATCTCTAAGTTGTTCTTCAGTAGTGAGTTCCCCCTAATTCCTCGTGTGAATTAGAACATTCCCTTGATATAAGACTTGAGATTGATAGCTTCAAGAATATTACTTTGATTCGAAAATAATAAATGAAATAGGTTTGGGAGACACAATTGTATGCAAATGCAAATTTAATCAATAATGTCTAAAGTATCAACATAATATAAGACCACTATTTACAGGACAATAGGGCCGAAAATACTAGCCTAAGGTGACCGAAAATCTTGTCCAAAAAGTCTTTTATTTGATCTAGGAAACTACCTAAACTAGAATTTTATTCAAGGTAACAAATTGCCTTAAATAAAACCTAGTCAACTTGGACTATTCAACATGACTGAAAAATACTAAAATAAATTAAATAAAAACTGATATAAACTATAGTCTAAATTAATTAAATAAATACTATAGTCTAAATAAAATTCAACCTTTAATTAAATGTATCAAGGGCCGAAACTTCTTCATGCATGCACGTCGACTCGTTAAGCTTTGTTCTTCATGCACACGTGCACTTCATCTTCACTCCTCAAGTGTGATACTCCATGATGTAATCCTCATCTTCATTAGTTAATAAATTAACTAACACATAGCTGCCTTTCGCATCTTCTAATTCTTCGAACTTCTTGCGAATCAACACTTAGAGATATCCTTATAATTTCTTCGCTCGAAGTCGCATCATTGGACCTTTAAATTACAGCTTTGGTTCAAGGCCTTCAATTCCTTGCATGGCTTCATCATTCCCTCCCTGCTGAATAGAATTCATCCTTGAATTTAGATCCTCATATTGTTCGAATTCATCTGCAACAAACGGAGATAAATCAGCAACATTAAAAGTTGAAGAACATTTATACTCACCAGGAAGATAGATGCGGTAAGCATTGTCGTTCACATGACTTAGAACCGTGAATGGACCATCTTCATGTGGCGATAACTCAGACTTTCTTAGATTCAGAAACCATCCGGGACTCAGACGAATCCAAACACGATCTCCGGGCTGAAATATCACTTGCTTGCATCGCACGTTCGGGGACACGACCATGTGCTTTCTTTTGTGCTCAATGCGAGCACGCACTCTCTCATGCATCTCCTTAAGTTGCTCAGCTCTTCTCAAACCTTTAACACTTGTTAGATGCTCAACATGTAAATGTAACAAATCGGTGGGTGTAAGAGTATTGAAACCATAAACAACTTTAAAGGGAGACATGTTAATAGAAGAGTGAATAACACGATTATAAGCAAACTCGGCATAAGGTAAACACTCTTCCCATGAATTTAAGTTGTTTTTAATCAAGGACCTAAGTAATGTGCCTAAAGTGCGATTCACAACCTCAGTTTGACCATCGGTTTGTGGATGACATGCAATAGAAAACAATAACTTAGTTCCTAACTTACCCCATAAAACTCACCAAAAATGTGCTAAAACTATGGAATCCCTATCACTGACAATAGTTTTAGAAATACCATGCAATCTAAATACATGCACAAAGAACAAATTGGCAATATGCATAACATCATTGGTTTTTCTACATGCAATGAAATGAGTCATTTTAGAAAATCGGTCAACAACTACAAAAATAGAATCCTTACCCGATCTAGACCTAGGCAAACCCAAGATAAAATCCATAGACAAATCAATCCAAGGTGAACTAGGGGCGGGTAGGGGCGTGTACAAATCAAAAGGATGTGAAGTGGACTTAGACCTATGGCAAGTAATACATCTACTAAACACACGCTCAACGTCTCTCCTCATATGTGGCTAATAAAAATGCTCATGCAGCAAGCCTAATGTTTTATTCACACCAAAGTGACCCATCAAACCTCCCGCATGCAATTCTAACACAAGTAGCTCACGCATAGAGCAACTAGGAATGCATAACTGAGAACCACGAAATAAGAAACCATCATATATGAAAAACCCATCAAAAGACTTAGACTTTTTTGAACACTCATCAAAAATCAAAGCAAAGAATGGATCCCATGCATATAGACTCTTAATCGATTCAAAACCAAGCATTCTAGCATGCATAAGATTAAGCAACATGCACCTTCAAGATAAGGCATCGACAATGACGTTGTCTTCTCCTTTCTTGTACTTGATGACGTACGGGAAGGATTCGATGAATTCGACCCATCTCGCATGTCTCATGTTCAAATTTTGCTGCCATTTCAAATGCTTTAAGCTCTCATGGTCCGTGTGAATCACGAACTCCTTTGGCCATAGGTAATGCTGTCGCGTCTCCAATGATCTCTTCAATGCGTAAACTCTTTGTCATAGGTGGAATATTGCAGAGCTGCACCATTTAATTTCTCACCGAAGTAGGCAACTGGATGCCGTTCCTGCATCAAAACAACACCAATACCTATCTTGGAGGCATCACATTCAATCTCAAAAACCTTATCAAAATTAGGTAAACACAAAACAGGTGCATGACATAAAAGATATTTTAAACGTGTAAATGCTTCATGTTGTGCTTTACCCCATTCAAACTTGTGATCCTTCTTACTTAGCTCAGTAAGAGGCGTGGTAATGCTAGAAAAATCACACACGAAATAATGATAAAATCCGGCAAGGCTGTGAAAGGATTGAACCTCAGTGGCGGACTTGGACATTGGCCATTCTTCAATCGCTTTGATTTTAGAACGGTTAACCTCAATGCCACGTATACTCACAACAAAACTAAGAAATACAACTTCATCTAAACAAAAAGAACATTTAGAAAAATTTCCATACAACTTGGCTGATCTCAGAATATCAAAAACGCGCCTAAAGTGTGCTAGGTGCGCCTGTGCATCATGACTGTAAATCAGGATATCATCAAAGTATACTAAAGTATACTATAACAAATTTCCCAATCACATCATGGAAAACATGATTCATTAAATGCATAAATGTGCTCGGTGCATTAGTGAGACCAAAAGGCATAACTAACAACTCATATAAACCATGCTTAGTCTTAAAAGCTGTCTTCCACTCATCCCCTTCATGCATTCTAACTTGAAAATAACCAGAACGCAAATCAATTTTGGAAAAGATTTTAGAACCGAATAATTCATCAAGCATATCATCTAATCTAGGGATAGAGAATCGATATTTCACTATTATCTTGTTGATGGCGCGGCAGTCCATGCACATTCTCTACTCGTTATTATTCTTTGGCACTAGAATAACTGGAACTGCGCATTGGCTCATCGACTCTCAAATCTTCTTCTTCTCAAGCAATTATTTCACTTATCTATCGATCTCCTTGGTCTGTTCGGGTGACGTGTGATAGGCTGGGCAGTTGGAATTCACTGCGCCGGGCTGGAAAATGATCTAGTGCTCGATCCCACGAACTGGAGGCAATCCACTAGGAATCTCTTCCGGAAACACATTTGCAACTCCTCCATAAGTGGCTGCACAATACTAGGCAAAGAAGAATCATTAATAGCACTGCTCTTATAAGATAAAAGAACAAACAGTAAACCTGCTTTTAATGTTTTCTCTACGCCTTTAACCGAAATGAATAAGCTGCGGTTTTGATCTTTCTTTGCAGCTGATCTGGATGAATTTTCTCGCACAAGGGAATCTTTAGAGGGTGGTTTAGGGGCTGCACTGGATGAAGAAGAAGGGATGGTTTGGGCCGATTGGGTGCTGTTGGCGGCAATTCGGGCTGCGGTTGTGGCCTCCTTTGCTCTCTCAGCTCTAAACCTCTCTTGCATGAGTCTTTGATCCTTGGCAATGACCTTAGGGGATAGCGGTTTTAGTGTAGTGGTTCGTCCGTCTTTTTTTACGGTATATGTGTTTGCAAAGCCATCATGAACCGTTTGTCTGTCAAACTACCATGGTCTACCTAACAATATGTGCACTGCATCCATAGGAATATCATTGCAAACAATAGAGTCAGAGAATCAACCAATAGAGAATACGACAGTTACCTGGGCCGTTATTTTGATCTCTCCTCGATCCGTAAGCCACTGCAAGTTGTACGGCTTTGGATGCTTAATGGTGGTCAGCGCTAATTTTTCAACTGCATACTGGCTAACAGCGTTGATCACACTCCCACTATCTATTATTATGGAGCAAGTCTTGTCTTGTATAGCCACATGTGTGAAAAAGATGTTTTCACGTTGATCCGACTGCACTTCTTCACGATTGATGCTCAGACTACGAATAGTCGCAAGGCTGATATGAGGAAGCTCGGGTTCCTCTTCAACTGCATTGACTGGGGGCATCTCTGGGGCTTTCTTAGCATCAACTGGGGGCTGATCTTCATCCTCACTGGCTGACTCGATCTCATTCTATTCGGTGATGAACAGAACACGCCGGTTTGAACATTTATTTTGAAAATGGCCCCAACCTTGGCACTTGTGGCACTAGATGTCTCTAGCTCGATTCTGGCTTACATTGGGTGCTGAACTGGGTAGATTGGGCCGTGTATAGGTCAGTCATACAGGCAGTGCAGGTGTAGACTCAGGTCTACAGGTGGACTGCGGTGTAGAACGGTTGAAATACCGCTTGGGCGGTCCCGACTGACCTCGGGATTGAGTAGGCTCAGTAGGAGAGGTAAAAGGTGATGTACAATTCGTACCTTTGTTCCATAGGGATCGAACAGACGCTGAACTGTGGTGCGATCTCCGTCTCTTCTATACTTGTGAAGTTCTTGAGTTCAACTTCACATGCGATGTCGGGATTCATGCCTTTAATGTACTGAATAATGGTAGCATGTAAAGTCTTTTATTTCCCAACTCGGTTCAGGGCGGTCTCAAGCTCCTTGTGGTACTCTTCAACTGATCGTGTACCTTACTTGATCCGGGTGAGCTTCTTCTCGAGCTCTCTCTCATAGTGCATGGGAATGAACCGGCCATGCATCAATCCTTTCAATTACTCCCAAGTATCGACGGGTGGATATCTTTCACGCCAGTGTCATTCATGCTGCATCTCCCACCATGAGATGCGTAACCTCCAAACTCGAAACATGCTAACCGGACCTTCTTGATCTCTGGAAAGTCATAGCACGTGAAAATCTTGTCTACCTTACATTCTCAATCCAAGTAAAGATCAGGATCGTGAAGGCTTTCAAACTCTGGAATACTCATTTTGATGTTATTGAGAATCCCATCTCCTTCTTGTGTGTTGGCATGATTTGCATGTCTATGAGGTGCTTGTGGGCGGCCACGACCTCATTGCAGGGGTTCATACTCAGTTTCTGAGCTCTCGTCTGCATAGTCACCATAATCTTCTTCTGCTTCACGATCATAGGGCTTGTTAAACTGCACTTGAGGTTGGCGACGCTGAGCTTGAGGTGCTCTAGCATTCGCTCTGGGTGGCTCGGCTACAAGTACTTCTGGCTGACGAGCTGCTGCTGGTTGATGAGCTACTGCTGGCTGTCGTGCTGCTCCTTCTGGCTGGACAGGGTGGCCTTTAACTGGTGATAGTAAAGGCGTTCGAGCTATAAGAAGCTCGAGTTGTGCCATCATTTTGGCCAATGAGTCCTCTAACTTGTTCTCCAGTACTTGATAGTGATACTGGGCATCCCATGGCTGTGGTGTCGATGAAGCCGCGTCTGTAGGAGTACTAGGCGATGCGGGTGCCTTATCATGCGTCTTATAACCATCTCTGGATTCCATTTGTACCTGCAAATAATGAACAAATGTAAAAGGAAATAAGATATGAACCTCACAACCTCACGTTTACTCATTTGTTTTCACTCTGTAATTTTCCTCTCGTGTATGTCTCTCAAGTATGTAGTAGTGCTCATGTGATAGGCGTGTATATGGTAGTGATGGTTGAATCTTTTATTGCTTAAGATTAGCACCTCTCGGTCTTCTAGTGGCGATTTCACCTTGAAGATGATGGAATTTGGCCAAAAGTACACATATGTCCCACACAAAAGTCTTGTGTGGGACGTCGTTCCACTTCCAGAATGGTATTTTGGAGGAAAATTAGAGTTCTGAAATAAAATTAGCAGGGAAAAGATGAATACCAGATGTATTAGGGTGAGCTATGAATTTTTGATCCTATAGGGTGGTGTCGTGTATCTTGAAGTAGAAGGAAAGAATGAGATGTATTTTTGAAGTCCCAATTGGTATAGGAGATTCCAAAAATAAATCTAGAGGTAGAAGGAAAGGATTATAAGAGAAAAGGAAAACATGAAATAAGAAGGAAGGAGGTGATTTGGATATGTGTACCACTAGTGTGACGCAATCTAAATACCTTAATTAGACTAGACTCTAGATGAAAGATACCAAAATTAAATTACAACTCAAAAGGAAGTTACCAACTAAAGAACTAAACTAGAAGGAAAGTTCCAAAAATAAAGTAAGACACACAAGGTAACTACCAACTATGGATTAGAACTAAAAGGAAAGTACCAAAAATAAAACTAGAACTCAAAAGGTAACTCAAGAATCAAATTGGATTTTTTTTTATTCGGTCTTGTTTCTTTTTTTTTACCGTAAGTTTTTTTTATATGCTTTTTTTTCAATGAATGACTAGTCTATTACAACTTGATAGACACGTCGACTAACACGTAGGCACAAAATTGACACGTAGGATTGAACCACGACCAGTAGAGCTGATATGGCTCTGATGCCAAATTTATGATGTAACCCGGACAATTTGTACAGGATACGAGAACGCGCGGAAGACTTCTAGGAAAGAACACGTCAACTTGGAAGGACTCAATCCTACTCTAAAGACTTTAATAACGAGAATAATCTGAATTAAATGATAAACAACTCGAAAACAAAATAGAAAATGAACTAGACCTAATTACGATATCTAGACTACGACACAAGAATAGAACATAAATCCAATGGAAAGGGGCTGGTTAAGGACGATAATTATGGCTGGATAGGAAGGGTATTTGGGACGTGAATTATGGGTTAAGAATGGCTAGAGAAGATATGATATGATAATGATGTGAAGAACTTATGGTATAGATGACGAACACGATGATTTTGACTTGAATTGAACTTGAACACGGCTGGGAATTCTTGTGCTATGGATGACGGATGATTGATGGATGATGGTGATCATGGACGGCGGTTGATGTTGTTGGTGTGGTTGAATTGCAACCCTATTAATTCCCGACGTATCTTGTACGACGAAAAAGAATCTCTAAGTTGTTCTTCGGTAGCGAGTTCTCCCTAGTTCCTCGTGTGAATTAGAACGTTCCCTTAATGTAAGACTTGAGATTGCTAGCTTCAAGAATAATGCTTTGATTCAAAAACAATAATCGAAATAGGTTTGGGAGACACAATTGTATGCAAAGGCAAATTTAATCAATAATATCTAAAGTATCAACATAACATAAGACCACTATTTATAGGACAATATGGCCGAAAATACTAGCCTAAGGTGACCGAAAATCTGGTCGAAAAAGTCTTCTATTTGATCTAGGAGACTACCTAAACTAGAATTATATTCAAGGTAACAAATTGCCTTAAATAAAACATAGTCAACTTGGACTATTCAACATGACCGAAAAATACTAAAATAAATTAAATAAAAACTGATCTAAACTATAGTCTAAATTAATTAAATAAATACTATATTCTAAATAAAATTCAACCCTTAATTAAATATATCAAGGGCTGAAACTTCTTCATGCATGCACGTCGACTTTTCAAGCTTTGTTCTTCATGCACACATGCCTTCATCTTCACTCCTCAAGTGTGATACTCCATGGTGTGATCTTGATCTTCATTAGTTAATAAATTAACTAACACATGACTGCTCTTCACATCTTCCAATTCTTCAAACTTCTTGCGAATCAACACTTGGAGATATCCTTGTAATTTCTTTGCTCGAAGTTGCATCATTGGACCTTTAAATTGCAGCTCGGGTTCAAGGCCTTCAATGCCTTGCATGGCTTTATCAGTTATTCACGATTATATCACCACTTACATCGCATTCAGAGGCACAAGGAACTTCTTCAGTATCCATCCAACATTCGAGAAGCAGAATGGGCATATCAGATACGGATGGAGCTGACCAGATGATGCCTTGCCCACATTGCTCGTGCAGACTCGACAATAGGCCAGAATTGGTTTTTCTGAGAAACTCGGGATTCAATTGGAAGAGATAGTCGTGGAAGATAGCTGCATATCCGAAGAGGAGTTGGTGATAAGCTGGACTCTTAGAGGCGCTGTAACAAAGAGATAAGCTCAATCCCTAAAAAATAGGGATTTGGTCAAATTGAAGCTTATCCAGACAGATCAAAGAGGGCACGCCGGTTCCGGAAATTCAGTGAAGACCCCAGTTTGTTGGGGAAACTCTAATTCAAAAATGTAACTATTTAAGCTACTTTATTTTCCGGAAACATAAGTTTGGATAGTCAGAAACATTGCTACAATTTCTATTTTCTGCATTTTACTTTCTCGTACGTTGCATTACAGCAAAAATAATTCCAATAGGCCTTAAGCCTTTGGACATAGGATTATGTTATTAAACTCAATGTTGGTGTTGAGTATTTTTACCTATTGATTCAGTAAGTTTTCTTCAATATTATGTCTTTCATTTCTGCAATTTTAATTATGTCTAGCATGCTTGGCTAGACCCTTTTATTCTGGTGTTTGAACAACGAAAATGGTTTGAATATAAATTTGGACTCGTGAGGCCAAATGGGCATAGTAATGCATGATAGATTTCTGTTGATTCTTGTGCCTTGTTCCACGTGAGTGTGTGTCTGAAATACCTAATGTGGCTGATCACTCGTTAGGTAAAGAGGACACACCACTATTAATTGAATTGGCAAATCGTGACTGTGGTTCATATAGTAATAAGGGAATCAATAGGTTGTTGTAGGCACACGAGGAATTAGTAAACACAACAGATCTGGGTTCATCTAGGTCACACTGCTGTCTGTTCACTTACATCTCTTTGGAGAACCGGGGGGTGGGTGACTGATTAGGGATTTAATCAATGAGGTATCGCTTTTAAACCTAAAATAAAAGGATGAATGAGGAGACGCAGAGAGGAATCCGGTCTCCATAACTGGGTGATTTATCATGTATAAAAATCGGTGTCCCATGATCGAGTTGATATATATTTAAACCAAATTCAAGTTCAAATGCCAAAACCGTTGTTATTTGATATCTTCTTTACTTTCTTTTGCAGATTTAATTCCCAGTAAAGTGACAACAAACCAAAACCCCCTTTATGATTGGTTACTTGAAGATAGAATCACAATAGCTCTCTGTGGGATCGACCCATACTCATTAGCTGGCTACGCTCGCTGTGGGCACAGGAGTTATAAATTATTTTTAGAGCGCGAAACGACCACGCGTAATCATCCACACACATAAAGATAAATCTCTTTCGACCAATGCTTTCATTTTGAACTGGCCCCATCAGATCCATGTGTAACAGTTCCAATGCATTCGAAGTTGAGATCTTCTTTACAGTTTTATGAGAGATATGGATTTGCTTAACAGTTTGGCATGGACCGCACACTTTCACTCGTTCAATGTTTAGTCTAGGAATACCCACCATAGCTTCAGTTTTCTCAAGTCTCTATAGATTCCGATAGCTGACATGGCCAAACTTTTTGTTGGGAAAAACTATCAAAAGAAAAACTTAATAGAGTTTTGATGAGATGTCAAAACATGTCAAAACATTCTTGAAAAACTGAGAATAGATCAACTGGATTGAAAGCATAAGAGATCCAAGCTGGAAGCCGAAGCCAACCGAACTGAGGCACAGATAAAGATGTCAACTGAAGAGAAGGACAACCAAACTGAAGATCTAGACGATCCAGCTGAAAGACTAGGCCAACCAATCTGAGACTTAGACAAACCCAACTGAAGGCCAACTAAACGGGACTCAAAGGTTTGACTACTGAACTGATAGCCAAGTCAGCTGAACTGAAGATCAAAGTCAACCCAACCATTAAAGCAAATATCAAGACAACCAAACCGACGACTGGAAGTACTCAACTGATGACCAAAATTAAAATCAGCCAAAGTGAAGCTTAAGACGAGTCAACTGATGGCCAAGCTGAAGATAAGACCAGTCGAATTGATATACAAGTCAAACTAGTCAATGGTTCATGATCAACTGAACTGAGAGGAAGTTCAGAAAAGAAGCCAAACTGAAGCATTAGCTAAACTGATCAGCTAAGTCCAAATCCAGGGCCACTAACTGAAGAATCAAATAAGTTAATGCTCACCAGAGATCAAATGGCAGAGTAACAGCTACAACAACTGCACCAATAGCTATAGGCACCAACAAACCATTGATGAATTAACAGACCTCTGATCGTTCAAAGGAACCTAACGGTCACAAATTCACCCCTCTATAAAAGACGAGTGAAACCAAATTTGAAATACTTTCTTTCACTTCATCAGACTTTTGCAAGAATATTAAGAAAACTGAGCTCTCTCTCTCTCTCCCCACTCACTCAGTTTAAAGTGACATATCCAGCTGCAAAAGTTAAATTGAGAAGAAGAAGTCCACAAGCTATAAGCATTCAGTTCGCTGTTGAAAGTCCAGCCGAAGAACCTTCTCAGTCCAAGCTCTACAAAGATCAACTACTACAGCTCAAGTCAAGGAGCAAAATCAGTTGATACCCCTATTCAAGACTAAACATCTTGAAGATCGAAAGAGATCTAAAACCTTGTAAAGACAACAATAGCACCTAACTTTCTAGCTAAGTGTGAATCGCCGGTAAAGAAATTGCCGCCGCAATAGCTAATTGCTGGGGACTACAAGTGTGAGTCATCGACCTCACTGAGGTAACATTGTAAAATAACTCACCGTTACTGGGTTCAACAAGTTTTCATTCATTGTATAATTTGTAAGGTTAACTCAAGTTATATAGTGAATTTGTCCTTTTTGCGGAAGGAAGAGAGAACGTAGAAGTTTGAAACTCAAACCTCTATAAATCGATTGTGTGCTGTACTGCTTTCTTTAAATTGCTTATCCTTGAAACTGCACACAAGTTCACACAAGTCGCACTTAACTACTCAAATTGAAAATAGATAAACAAATAAGCGCAACCGATGAGTTCAAACGAGTCAAAGGGCCCTTAATATTTTCCACATTTCAGTCCAAGGTTTTTGAATCAGTTTATTCACCCTCCCAAACTGATACTAACTCGTTCGGGACTAACAAGTGGTATCTGAGCAGTTGATTAAGGATCAACTGTGTCTGCAGATCAACTGAATCAGATCTACTTATCTATGCTAACATTTTAAGCTATGGGAAACCATCAGCTACCTCTATTTTCAGTTGAGAACTATAATAATTGGAGCAGGAGAATAAAGGCGCGTCTCTGCTCAATTCATGAGAATATGTGGTGTTGGTCTCGGTGCGAGTCTATGTCAGTTTAGAGGGGGGTGGTGAATAAACTGACTCAAAAACATAAACTGATTGCGAAATATATAGGGTCCTGACTCGCGTTTGATAATTTATCTGTGCACTGATCAGTTAAGATAGAGAGCTTGACGAGAGCTTAGCTTGTGAGCTAATCAGTTGAGACCGATGGTTTGAAGACTTCGCTTGTCAGTGCAGCTCGTGTGCTATAGTGTGCAGTTTAGGAACATGCAAGAGTTTAAGCATAAAATACAACACACACAAGACTTATAGAGGTTTGAAACTTCCTGCTTCTACGTCCTCTCTTCCTTCCGCAGAAGGGCAATCCACTATGCAAGTGTAAAATTTCTTTATTACAGTTACATAGTGAAGAAATCTGTTGGACCTGAAAACGGCACCCTTCAAACCGAGCGCGACCTCCTTTCCAACAGGTGTTAATGAATGTTATTATCAAATAAAAAAACTATCAAAAAAAGTTATAATAAAATTTTCAAAATTGTAATTACTATATTTTTCATTTTTTTTCTATTTTTTCTACTAAAATTATGATCTGTACACGTAATTATATTAATCATTTACGGAATAATTTAAGTAAGTAAAATCTTAATTACTTGAAAATTGAAATAAATTTGATTATTTCTAACTCCTGAAATGAAACATTGTCAATGAAGTGGTTCAAGAATAAAATTATACAATATTCAATAATATTTTTTTTTGTGGAGAAAAAATAATTAAGTATATGTAAGAAAGTACAATTTTTATAACATGTCGAAGAAAATGAAAAAACTTTACAAGAACATTTAGAATGTAGCTTCAATACTTTTTATTGAAGCGTGGCTTTCTTATCTTGTTTCTCTCCAATTTTCTTCAATAAAATAAAAGGTAAAAAATGCAAAAATATAAGAAAAGGCTAATAATGAAATAATTTAATTTAATTCACCTATTTAAGACTTTCGTTCCTCGTATTTTCATAGTCCTCTATATTTCAATGTAAAAATTAGTTTCAATTATGTTTATTAATGATGATTGGTTCTCATTTGCAATACCTTTAGATTCTTGGCTCAAGTATTGCTTTTATTATTAAATGGATGTGTCAAGTGGAAATTTCATCGACAATTTCAGCAATGTCACTCCATTAAACATCGAACTCTTAGATCATATAGAACTTATGCAGATCCTACCAATCCCTAGTAGTAAGTGTTCATAAACTATCTCGACCGATAATCTATTACTTTTGAAATCATAACTCCATCAGTTTGGCCACCCAATAAAGTCTTACAATCCAAATTTATTAAAGTATAAATTAAGCGAGATTTAAAACAATCAATAAATATAATTAAAATTAATTTAGTATTGTATCTTTTGTTAACGTAAGATGTATATATCTTTTTATTTTTGAAACTACTACAATGACTTTAATTCTTTTGTTATGTTCCTCATACCTACGTAATTAATATTCAACAAAATCACTTAAAAAAAAAATAAAGCGCCAAACTTATTACTTTCAAATGAAACAACATGTAAGCATTAACTATCGAAATTAATTAAAACCACTACTATATAAAAAATAAATTTCATGAAATATTCCATTGCAAGAAAGACTAGATCGACTAACACTACATTAGTAGTAAAATATATATTTATTTAAAAATGGATTCCTATTTCAAAAAAATTATCTAACAAAGTTTCTTATATGAAAACTTTCAAAATTTTAACTACTATCGTCTTAACTTTTTCAATTTTTTTCAACGAAAATTATGATTGCTACAAGTTATATTAACTATATACGGAATAATTTAAGTAAGTAAAATCTTAATTACTTGAAAATTGAAATAAACGTGATTATTTCTAACTCCAGAAATTAAAGATCGTCAATGAAGTGGTTCAAGAATCAAATCATACAATATTTAATAATATATATATTTTTTTGTTGAGAACAAATAATACCATATATGTAAGAAATTATATTTTTTATAGTAAGTATATTAGAAAATAAAATAATATTACAAGGACATTTGGATCGTGACTTCAGTACTTTTTATTGAGGTGTGGCCTTCGGATCTTTTCCTCTCCAATTTTCTTCAATAAAGTCTTACAATCCAAATTTATTAAAGTATAAATTATGTGAGCTTTAAAACACTCAATAAATATAATTAAAATTGATTTAGTATTGTATCTTTTGTAAATGTAAGATGTATATATCTTTTTATTTTTGAAAGTACTACAATGACTTTATCTTTTGTTAACTATATACGGAATAATTTAAGTAAGTAAAATCTTAATTACTTGAAAATTGAAATAAACGTGATTATTTCTAACTCCAGAAATTAAAGATCGTCAATGAAGTGGTTCAAGAATCAAATCATACAATATTTAACAATATATTTTTTTTTGTTGAGAACAAATAATAACGTATATGTAAGAAAGTATATTTTTTAGAGTAAGTATGTTAGAAAATAAAATAATATTACAAGGACATTTGGATCGTGACTTCAGTACTTTTTATTGAGGTGTGGCCTTCGGATCTTGTTTCTCTCCAATTTTCTTCCTTAAAATAAGAAGTAAAAATAATGCAAAAATATAAGAAAAGGCTAGTAATAAAATACTTTAATTTAATTCACCTGTTTAAGATGTTCATTATTCGTATTTTAATGTTCCTCTATATTTCAATGTATTAATGAGTTTTAATTATGTTTATTATTAATGATTGATTCTCATTTGAAATCATGTTTGATCTTTGACTCATGTATCAATTTTTATTAGTAAATGTACATGTCAAATAATGGGAATTTGGAACTCTTAGATCATATAGAACTTATGATGATCCTACCGATTCCTAGTAGTGAGTGAGCATAAACTATCTCGATTCACAATCTATTACTTTCAAAATCGTAACTCAATTAATTTTGCTACCCAATAACGTCTTACAATCCTTATTTGTTAAAGTATCAATTCAGCGAGTTTTAAAATGAGCAATAAATATAATTGAAATTAATTTACTATTGTATTTTTTATTAACGTGTGATGTAAAGATCTTTTTATTTTTGAAACTACTACAATGACTTTAATTCTTTTGTTATGTTCTTCAAACCTATGTAATTAATAGCCTTGAAAAAAAAATTAAAGACCCACCCTTATTACTTTAAAATTGAAACAACATGCAAGCATTAACTATGGAAATTAATAAAAATCACTACTATATAAGAAAGTCAATTTCATGAAATATTTCATTTCAAGAAAAACTAGACCGACCAATACTACACTAGTGGCAAAATACAGTTTTATTTAGAACTGGCTTTCTATTTCAAAAACATTATCTATGTCGCTCTCATTCTCATAGTTGCAATTCCAATTTCAACGAGCCATAGAGAAAAATGGAGAAGATCTGATGAACCAAAAAAAGACACAGAAGGATACTTGAGAGATCTTTGCTCCGAAACTAACAAATCAACTGAGTGTTGGAAAATTATAAAACCCGAGTTATATCGATTCAGTGACTCAAGTGACAGAAACGTCGCTAGTATCGTGATGGACCTGGCGAAAGAAAAATCCAATGAAGTCCACGAAAAACTCAACCATTATTACGCAGATTCCAAAAATGACGAGTTGAAAGATAAATACATCTCGTGCTCCAAGAATTACAACGACATCAACCGCAACCTCATAGTGACAGAGAGGGACTTAGATTCAGAAAATTATGCCAATATTCCAGTTCAAATTAATGATGCTAGGGAAGAATTAAACAATTGTATGCGAGAATTCGAGAAAGATTCGTTCGACCCAGCCCATATTCGAGACCGGAACAAGGAGCTCGGGCTTTATTTTGAGATTGTTTCGGTTGCAATGGACCGTATGGAAAATGAGCACGATAATGACCGCGACTGACTTTTCGGAACCGTGATTACAACCTCCCTCTTCTCCCAACTAAAAAAATTATCTAAAAATATAGATTGAAGAGGGATAATTATTTTGAAGTAATATATTATGGTGGGCATTTAGTATTGAGAGATTTAATTTATCATTTTAGCAAAAAAAAAAAAATTCTGAATTTAATTAAAGTTTTTCCTTTTCAAAATTTATACGCGAAAGTAGCATTCTAGACTTTTTAAAATCAGGGCATTACAATTACATTTGTTCCCTGCACAAGTTCAAAAATGTTAAAATGAATCTTGCATTCTTGTGCTCATAAAAATAGACATTTTTATAAATTAAAAATGTAACTTTTTCTGATAAATACAACATAGAAATAAATCAAGAGTTGCGAGAATTACATTGATAGGACTTTTACCATATCATTGTTCAACCCAATTGTGGTTACGTTTGACGATATAAAATCTAGATTACTTGAAAAATTACAACTATTCCATTTGATACCATTTGTGCATTCTGGCGTTAATGGATGTTGTTATCAAATATAAAAACTATCAAAAAAAGTTATATTAAAATTTTCAAAATTGTAATTACTATCTTTTTCATTTTTTTTCTATTTTTTCTACTAAAATTATGATCTGTATAGGTAATTATAATTATATACGGAATAATTTAAGTAAGTGAAATCTTAATTATTTGAAAATTGAAATAAACGTGATTATTTCTAACTCCTGAAATCAAAGATCGTCAATGAAGTGGTTGAAGAATAAAATTATACAATATTGAATAATATTTTTTTTGTGGAGAACAAATAATTTTGTATATGTAAGAAAGTATATTTTTTTATAATATGTGCGTAAGAAAATGAAAAAAAATTTACAACAACATTTGGAATAAGGCTTCAGTACTTTTTATTGAAGCATGGCTTTCTAATCTTGTTTCTCTCCAATTTTCATCAATAAAATAAAAGGTAAAAAAATGCAAAAATATAAGAAAAGGCTAATAATGAAATACTTTAATGTAATTCACCTGTTTAAGACTTTCGTTGCTCGTATTTTCATAGTCCTCTATATTTCAATGTAAAAATTAGTTTCAATTGTGTTTATTAATGATGATTGGTTCTCATTTGCAATACCTTTAGATTCTTGGCTCAAGTATTGATTTTTATTATTAAATGGATGTGTCAAGTGGAAATTTCATCGACAATTTCAGCAATGTCACTCCATTAAACATGGAACTCTTAGATCATATAGAACTTATGCAGATCCTACCAATCCCTAGTAGTAAGTGTTCATAAACTATCTCGGCCGATAATCTATCACTTTTGAAATCATAACTCCATCAGTTTGGCCACCCAATAAAGTTTTACAATCCAAATTTATTAAAGTATAAATTAAGTGAGCTTTAAAACACTCAATAAATATAATTAAAATTAATTTAGTATTGTATATTTTGTTAATATAAGATGTATATATCTTTTTATTTTTGAAAGTACTACAATGACTTTATCTTTTGTTATGTTCCTCAAACCTATGTAATTAATGTTCAACAAAATCACTTAAAAATAAAATAAAGCTCCACACTTATTACTTTCAAATTGAAACAACATGCAAGCATTAACTATCGAAATTAGTTAAAATAACTACTATATAAAAAATCAATTTCATGAAATATTCCATTGCAAGAAAGACTAGATCGACTAACACTACATTAGTAGTAAAATATATTTTTATTTAAAAATGGAATCTTATTTCAAAAAAAAAAAATTATCTAACAAAGTTTCTTATATGAAAACTTTCAAAATTTTAACTACTATCCTCTTAATTTTTTCGGTTTTTTTCGCTAAAAGTTATATTAATTATATACGGAATAATTTAAGTAAGTAAAATCTTAATTACTTGAAAATTGAAATAAACGTGATTATTTCTAACTCCAGAAATTAAAGATCGTCAATGAAGTGGTTCAAGAATCAAATCATACAATATTTAACAATATATATTTTTTTGTTGAGAACAAATAATAACGTATATGTAAGAAAGTATATTTTTTAGAGTAAGTATGTTAGAAAATAAAATAATATTACAAGGACATTTGGATCGTGACTTTAGTACTTTTTATTGAGGTGTGGCCTTCGGATCTTGTTTCTCTCCAATTTTCTTCCTTAAAATAAGAAGTAAAAATAATGCAAAAATATAAGAAAAGGTTAGTAATAAAATACTTTAATTTAATTCACCTGTTTAAGATGTTCATTATTCGTATTTTAATGTTCCTCTATATTTCAATGTATTAATGAGTTTTAATTATGTTTATTATTAATGATTGATTCTCATTTGAAATCCTGTTTGATCTTTGACTCATGTATCAATTTTTATTAGTAAATGTACATGTCAAATAATGGGAATTTGGAACTCTTAGATCATATAGAACTTATGTTGATCCTACCGATTCCTAGTAGTGAGTGAGCATAAACTATCTCGATTGACAATCTATCACTTTAAAAATCGTAACTCCATTAATTTTGCTACCCAATAATGTCTTACAATCCTTATTTGTTAAAGTATCAATTCAGCGAGTTTTAAAATGAGTAATAAATATAATTGAAATTAATTTACTATTGTATTTTTTATTAACGTGTGATGTAAAGATCTTTTTATTTTTGAAACTACTACAATGACTTTAACTCTTTTGTTATGTTCTTCAAACATATGTAATTAATAGCCTTGAAAAAAAACATTAAAGACCCAGCCTTATTACTTTCAAATTGAAACAACATGCAAGCATTAACTATGAAAATTAATAAAAAACACTACTATATAAGAAAGTCAATTTCATGAAATATTTCATTGCAAGAAAAAATAGACCGACCAATAGTACACTAGTGGCAAAATACATTTTTATTAAGAAATGGTTTTCTATTTCAAAAACATTATCTATGTCGCTCTCATTCTCACAGTTGCAATTCTGTTTCGCGGTCCAAATTTATACTCATTACTCCGGTTTATGCTCACTAGACACTACTAAGGACCACACCCGTAATTGGACGAGGTCAATTGTAGAAGTAATAAGCTTAACCCGAGTCGATCTCTCAATGAAGACTTTATGTGAAAGAATTATCTATAGACTACACATGCTTTCGACAAAACTACTAGAATAAAATCTAAACATTCTAACACGGGAGTTTGATGATGATTATGCTAGGAATTTGAAATGGGCGATAAAGCAAGATAATTAAATGCAACAACACAAATTAAATCGCGATTAGAGGAAATAAGCTTGATTAAGGTATTAGGGTGTAGATTCTCTCAATGGTTTTATCACTATGCTTAAGTCAAGTTGATAATGCTAATCTCACAAATATGATAGACCCTTCCAATTAGTTTAACTTCAATTCTTGTCACCGTCTATCCGTTAAACCTCTCTTAGCTATATCATACAAGCAAGATTAACACATTAGATTTAGGAACCCCATCCACTTAACATTGAAGGAACCAATTTCTTGATTTAAATTCACAATCAAGACTCCTCTAAATCCTATCAATGTTCAAGTAGTGATCAAATACCTAAACATGGAAAAGCACGATTCCAACAACAACAATCAAAAAGAGCAAGCATAGATCAAAACCACATCGATCCTCTACCCCCTAATAGAGAGATTAGCCACTAAACATGCTCAAAACAACACAAATACCATAGAAGAAAGTCATCTCATAATTCAAATGCAAATAACTCAAACTTCTACAATATTAAGTATTCTTCAAGAGTTTTGGGACAAATCCCCACAAACATCCAAGAAATACAAAGAAAATACAAGATGAACCTCCTCCGAGCTTAGCTTCCGCGGATGGCTCATCGTCGGGACCTTCTCGTCTTCTCTTCTCCTAGCTTGGCTTGGTTCCCTTATTCTTTCTTTTCTCCTCTTCCCTCTTGTGAAGGAGATGATGGTGGAAATGGTGAAAGAAATGGTGTAGAGATTTAGTGTGTGTAGTCTGTGTGAAAAGAGAGAGAGTGGAGAGAATGGAGAGGATGGTGTGGTGAGGATGGAGTGAATGGAATGAATGTATGGTTAGATGGAATGAAATGTTAATGAATGTCCCCCCCAAAATCCTCAATATCTATTATTAGATGTGAGAGAGGGAGAGAAACGTGAGAAGAAGGGAGAGAGAGAGAGAGAGAGAGAGAGAGAGAGAGAGAGAGAGGGAGAGAGGGTGATGGGAGTTGATGGTAAGAGATCAATTAATGAAGGGGATTTTGTGGAAGATTTTGTGCCAAAAAGTCTACTCTAGAAATTTAGGTAATAATAAGCTACAAATTTCAGAAATTAAAAATGGCTCAAAATTGTCCTTAAACTGATTAAAATGAGATCAGTTGGAACTGGAGTGAAAATGAGCGGAGTTGCAACGAACATGGGAAAAACTGGACCGAGAGGGAGAGAAAGCAGCCCGCGCGGGCTGCAGGGCGCCGCGGCGGGGGCTAGCCCCACGGGGCAGGCCTGCACGGCGAGGGCTAGCCCCGCGGGAGCCCTTGGCGCGGCGGGGGCGTGAGGCGGGTGCGGCGGGGGCGCGAGGCTCTCGGCCTTTTTGGTGCCCGCCCGTGCGAGTGCTTTTTCCTCAATTCCTTTTAGCAACCTTGATTTTCTTATTTCAATAATCCAGCTCAATTACTCGATTTTCACTTGCCACCTAATTGCCATAAAATACCTGCTTTCATGATTAAAAGTTCAAGTTCTGCAACACTTGGCACAATCCACCATTAGAGCAAAAAACACAAATAAACACATAAAATCAACACATAACAATATAAAATTAAACAAAATAAATACTAAACACAATAAAATAAATAAAATAAAATAACACAATTAGACACTAAACAAATTCCAATTTCAACGAGCCATAGAGAAAAATGGAGAAGATCTCATGAACCAAAAAAAGACACAGAAGGATACTTGAGAGATCTTCGCTCCGAAACTAACAAATCAAACGAGTGTTGGAAAATTATAAAACCCGAGTTATATCGGTTCCGTGAATCAAGTGACAAAAATGACGCTAGTATCGTGATGGACCTGGCGAAAGCAAAATCCAATGACGTCCACGACAAACTCAACCATTATTACTCAGATTCAAAAAATGACGAGTTGAAAGATAAATACATCTCGTGTTCCAAGAATTACAATGACATCAACCGCAACCTCATAGTGACAGAGAAGGACTTAGATTCAGATAATTATGCCAATATTCCAGTTCAAATCAATGATGCTAGGGAAGAATTAAATAATTGTATGCGAGAATTCGAGAAAGATTCGTTCGACCCAACCCATATTCGAGACCGGAACAAGGAGATCGGGATTTATTTGGAGATTGTTTGGGTTGCAATGGACCGTATGGAAAATGAGCACGATAATGACGGCGACTGACTTTTCGGAACCGTGATTACAACCTCCCTCTTCTCCCAACTAAAAAAAATACTTAAAAATATAGATTTAAGAGGGATAATTATTTTGAAGTAATATATTATGGTGGGCATTTAGTATTGAGATATTTTATTTATCATTTTAGCAAAAAAAAAATTCTGAATTTAATTAAATTTTTTTCCTTTTCAAAATTTATACACGAAAGTAGCATTCTAGACTTTTTAAAATCAGGGCGTTACAATTAATTTGTTCCCTGCACAAGTTCAAAAATGTTAAAATGAATCTTGCATTCTTGTGCTAAAAAAAATAGACATTTTTATAAATTAAAAATGTAACTTTGTCTGATAAATACAACATAGAAATAAATCAAGAGTTGCGAGAATGACATTGATAGGACTTTTACCATATCATTGTTCAACCCAATTGTGGTTACGTTTGACGATATAAAATCTAGATTACTTGAAAAATTACAACTATTCCATTTGATACCATTTGTGCATTCTGGCGTTAATGGATGTTGTTATCAAATATAAAAACTATCAAAAAAAGTTATATTAAAATTTTCAAAATTGTAATTACTATCTTTTTCATTTTTTTTCTATTTTTTCTACTAAAATTATGATCTGTATAGGTAATTATAATTATATACGGAATAATTTAAGTAAGTGAAATCTTAATTATTTGAAAATTGAAATAAACGTGATTATTTCTAACTCCTGAAATCAAAGATCGTCAATGAAGTGGTTCAAGAATAAAATTATACAATATTGAATAATATTTTTTTTTGTGGAGAACAAATAATTTTGTATATGTAAGAAAGTATATTTTTTTATAATATGTGCGTAAGAAAATGAAAAAAAATTTACAACAACATTTGGAATAAGGCTTCAGTACTTTTTATTGAAGCATGGCTTTCTAATCTTGTTTCTCTCCAATTTTCATCAATAAAATAAAAGGCAAAAAAATGCAAAAATATAAGAAAAGGCTAATAATGAAATACTTTAATTTAATTCACCTGTTTACGACTTTCGTTCCTCGTATTTTCATAGTCTTCTATATTTCAATGTAAAAATTAGTTTCAATTATGTTTATTAATGATGATTGGTTCTCATTTGCAATACATTTATATTCTTGGCTCAAGTATTGATTTTTATTATTAAATGGATGTGTCAAGTGGAAATTTCATCAACAATTTCAACAATGTCACTCCTTAAACATGGAACTCTTAGATCATATAGAACTTATGCAGATCCTACCAATCCCTAGTAGTAAGTGTTCATAAACTATCTCGACCGATAATCTATCACTTTTGAAATCATAACTCCATCAGTTTGGCCACCCAATAAAGTCTTACCATCCAAATTTATTAAAGTATAAATTAAGTGAGCTTTAAAACAATCAATAAATATAATTATAATTAATTTAGTCTTGTATCTTTTGTTAACATAAGATGTATATATCTTTTTATTTTTGAAAGTACTACAATGACTTTATCTTTTGTTATGTTCCTCAAACCTACGTAATTAATGTTCAACAAAATCACTTAAAAATAAAATAAAGCTCCACACTTATTACATTCAAATTGAAACAACATGCAAGCATTAACTATCGAAATTAATTAAAATAACTATTATATAAAAAATCAATTTCATGAAATATTCCATTGCAAGAAAGACTAGATCGACTAACACTACATTAGTAGTAAAATATATTTTTATTTAAAAATGGAATCTTATTTCAAAAAAATTATCTAACAGAGTTTCTTATATGAAAACTTTCAAAATTTTAACTACTATCCTCTTAATTTTTTCAGTTTTTTTCAATGAAAATTATGATCGCTACAAGTTATATTAATTATATACGGAATAATTTAAGTAAGTAAAATCTTAATTAATTGAAAATTGAAATAAACGTGATTATTTCTAACTCCAGAAATTAATAATCGTCAATGAAGTGATTCAAGAATCAAATCATACAATATTTAATAATATTTTTTTTTGTTGAGAACAAATAATAACGTATATGTACGAAAGTATATTTTTTTATAGTAAGTATGTTAGAAAATAAAATAATATTACAAGGACATTTGGATCGTGACTTCAGTACTTTTTATTGAGGTGTGGCCTTCGGATCTTGTTTCTCTCCAATTTTCTTCATTAAAATAAAAAGTAAAAATAATGCAAAAATATGAGAAAAGGCTAGTAATAATATAATTTAATTTAATTCACCTGTTTAAGATGTTCATTATTCGTATTTTCATGTTCCTCTATATTTCAATGTATTAATGAGTTTTAATTATGTTTATTATTAATGATTGCTTCTCATTTGAAATCTTGTTTGATCTTTGACTCATGTATCAATTTTTATTAGTAAATGTACATGTCAAATAATGGGAATTTGGAACTCTTAGATCATATAGAACTTATGTTGATCCCAACGACGGACCTAGGGGGCTGGTGGGGGCAGCCGCCCTCCCTCAAATTTTATAAAAAAAATTTAGTATATATATGTTATATAATTATTATATAAATATAATATTTTTGCCCCCCGAAGTATTAATATTTTTGGACATTTGATTTATTAATATCTAAGTATGATTCATATTGATTTTAAATTGATGTAGTGAGAGGCCCAAAATAGTATAATGCTAAATAAATAATTTTATTTAAATATTCAAAATTATTTTCATTTTGTTTATATGGCTAATTTACTACTTGTGTAAGTTCATTTTATTGTTATATTTCCCCTTATTTATTGTTATTAATATTTTAAATTTATTTCATTATATTTTTGGTATTTTTTTATATTTATGATTTTGTGAATAAATGCTTCAATACTTTAAAGTTATGATTTTATTTATATTTTATGATTTTTTAATTTACCTATAATATAATAGTGTGTCATTATGCTCAAATTGTACATTTAAGTTATTTTTTTAGTAATTTTTGTTGGAGTTTTGCAATAAGTTTAAGTTAAGATTTTACATTCCCCAATATATATTGAGAAATAAATTATTGAGACTTTTAATGTTGTCAATCATAGATTAATTTAAAATTATGAAAAAAGGTCAAGTAGGACTTATGACATCAAAATTTTAAATAAATATAATTTTATTTTAATTGAGATAAGTAGTTACATGTAGATATATATATATATATATATATATATATATATATATATATATGTGTGTGTGTGTGTGTGTGTGTGTGTGTGTGTGTGACGCGCACGTGTTATAACTATTTTTCACCCCCCCCAAATCAAAATTCCTGCATCAGTCCCTGGTTGATCCTACCGATTCCTAGTAGTGAGTGAGCATAAACTGTCTCGATTGACAATCTATCACTTTTAAAATCGTAACTCCATTAATTTTGCAACCTAATAAAGTCTTACAATCCTTATTTGTTAAAGTATCAATTTAGTGAGTTTTAAAGTGTGCAATAAATATAATTGAAATTAATTTACTATTGTATTTTTTTATTAACGTGTGAGGTAAAGATCTTTTTATTTTTGAAACTACTACAATGACTTTAACTCTTTTGTTATGTTCTTAAAACCTATGTAATTAATAGCCTTGAAAAAAAACATTAAAGACCCACCCTTATTACTTTAAAATTGAAACAACATGCAAGCATTAACTATGAAAATTAATAAAAATCACTACTATATAAGAAAATCAATTTCATGAAATATTTCATTGCAAGAAAAACTAGACCAACTAATACTACACTAGTGACAAAATATATTTTTATTAAGAAATGGCTTTCTATTTCAAAAACATTATCTATGTCGCTCTCATTTTCACCGTTGCAATTCCAATTTCAACGAGCCATAGACAAAAATGGAGAAGATATGATGAACCAAAAAAAGACTAGAAGGATACTTGAGAGATCTTTGCTCCGAAACTAACAAATCAAGTGAGTGTTGGAAAATTATAAAACCCGAGTTATATCGGTTCAGTGACTCAAGTGACAAAAACGTCGCTAGTATCGTGATGGACCTTGTGAAAGCAAAATCCAATGAAGTCCACGACAAACTCAACCATTATTACGCAGATTCCAAAAATGACGAGTTGAAAGATAAATACATCTCGTGCTCCAAGAATTACAACGACATCAACCGCAACCTCACAGTGACAGAGAGAGACTTAGATTCAGATAATTATGCCAATATTCCAGTTCAAATCAATGATGCTAGGGAAGAATTAAACAATTGTATGCGACAATTCGAGAAATATTCGTTCGACCCAGCCCATATTCGGGACCGGAACAGGGAGCTCGGGCTTTATTTGGAGATTGTTTGGGTTGCAATGGACCATATGGAAAATGAGCACGATAATAACCGCGACTGACTTTTTGGAACCGTGATTACAACCTCCCTCTTCTCCCAACTAAAAAAAATACTTAAAAATATAGATTTAAGAGGGATAATTATTTTGAAGTAATATATTATGGTCGACATTTAGTATTGAGAGATTTAATTTATCATTTTAGCCAAAAAAAATTCTAAATTTAATTAAATTTATTCCTTTTCAAAATTTATACACGAAAGTAGCGTTCTAGACTTTTTAAAATCAGGGCGTTACAATTATATTTGTTCCGGCACACCCGTCGTTTTGGTGTGCAAAATACACTTGCGGGCAAATGGTCCACAAATGCTTAATCTGCCCTCAACGGCTAGTATAGCTGGTGAAGACGGATGTCGATCCCACGAGCAGTGTTTATTACCTTCTGTCTTTTCTTAGTTTTGGTTTGGGTCTTCAGTGTCACTCTCAAAACCTTGCTAATAAACTGAAACTAACTAATTGCTGAAAAGGAAATCACAAGAGAAAATATCAGTAATAAAAGTGCTCAAGTCAAAGCATCAAGTCATTTGGTAGGTATGCACAATCCCGGGCAAAACACATGTAATTACCACTATTACCCGTTGTGCCCACACTAGCAGAAAGGTCAAAAACCGAATCCTTATGGCCAAATATGGGTAATTGTCACTTTGAGGGTTAACCGGTTATAGGAAATGGATACGATCGGCCACTCCCCAATCACTTCTTACATTATATCGTCTAGATGACACGATCGGCACCTAGGGACCTAACTATACAGGAACCTAAGGAGAGAATCACACAAAGGTTTTGCAAGTATAGCAGCTTTGAGGGCAAAAGCGACCCGATTCTAGTAGGTTTGACACGGTCTTGTGCCTGCATATACTACTCAATCTCAACTACCAAGGCTGTCACCCCCGGACTCGTTACTATGCGGGTATCGAGGCATGGGTCACCTATACACTCCCACGTAACTAACACTAGCACCAGTTAATCAGAAATGCGCGCTTTTATCTCCAACCACCCTTTACCTATGTCTAAGTGAAGAACAAGTTCGATTACCTCATGTACATATTCTACCCTTAGACCATTACTTTGACTTGAACAGTGGATCCTTAGCCACTAAACATAGAAACGAAAGTAAAAGGAATTATAAAAGACATCTTACTTGGAAAGGAAATAACTCGATTAACTTCTGGGTCCAACCCCAGTTTTGCCAACAAAACAACTGAACTACCTCTCCGCGGGCAAATCGCCACCTTCAGGTAGACAGATTATCCAGCAAATAAACTAAATATGAAAACGGGAAATTGTATCTTGAGGAGCAAAAAACCGACTGTGTGTACGCCCCCTATATGAAAACAGATAAAAGTATTTATAGCCACTGAATTAAGGCTTCAAGCAGCCCAGATCTCACCCACGCAGGGGTTCTTGCACTCCTCCACTTCATCACTTCATGCTCAACGTTCTTCCTTGAATTTAGGAGGGATAGCAACAAACCCTAGCGTCTCCAACAGCTTTCTGATGTCCCCACTTCCTTCCCAACGTGTTTAGACCTCCCCAAGACTCGGAACTGACCGCCACATCACCTTCACGTGCATATAGGAACTGTCCCGCGATTCTGTTGCGCAATTCTCGCAACAACTTTGATTGGGTCCTCGGCAGGCAAATCAGTCCTTTGTGCCCTCAGCATAAATAGCACCTGTCTGTGCCTATTGTGGTGGTTTTGTGCCCTCAGCCTCCTACAATCAGTTCTACCCCCAAAACTAGACTAGACTCTATACTAAACACTTAAAAAGGGTGTAAAAAGATAAAGGAAAAAACACGAATTTGAGTCTTCATCACACCCACACACTTGGACTATACTTGTCCTCAAGTATGAATGCAACTTTAACTCAAAACAACAAAAAACAGAAGACTCAAATGACTCAAAACAAGACAACACGGCATATGAATCATAAGTTGATAAAGGGCATAACAGTTGAACATAATGATGCAGGTAAATCGAATCAATCAAACTCAGGCTACTATTGAAGTGTGCACTCAGCTCGCCTTTTTCTCGAGTGTTTAGGTTAAGTGTTTACTCTCAACAATTCCACCAAATTATCATCAACAAACTTGCAAACACCCTGTATAAACAATTTACGATATTCACATGCATGCATATCAAAAGGTCTTGTGAGGGTTGTAATGGGGCATGCGGATCAAGGTTGGGAATATTTAGGAACTGGCTACCTTTCATATCATTTGGGCAAAATCAGCATTGTCAGCTCTGTGCCCACATAACAACCTGGGAAACCATTTTTATTCATACACTTATTTTTTTTATTTTCTCTTTTTTTTTTTACTTTCTTTATTTTCTTTCTTTGTTTTCTTTCTTTGTGCCCATTTCTGGCACCCTCTCATTATTTTGCTTAAGCCTTACTACCAATACAAGCATAAAAGGTTTCATTCCCAGTCATAAGATACTCCTTAAAGAGAGATTTTTTAGAATGCAGGTCATGAACAAATAAACAGGCTCAAATAATGGCAGCAATGGGAAGTATTTATTAGTGAATAATATGGCCAAATAACGACGAAAGAAAATGCCTTAATCATCTAAGCATGCTTAAGAACATGAAATCAAGTTTGACAGGGCACAAACAAGTAAGCATCAAATGAGATGGTGGAATTTAAACACACAGAAAGAAGTCGCAAATGTTACTTTAGGCTCAAAGCTCACTGGGTAGTTATATATTGCTTTCACATGTGATTGATTAATTCCATCTGCCTAACAATAAATTTATGTCCATATATGCCCAATGTCAATCTATGACTCATATGCTATAGACTCAACATGCACACACAAAATAAAACAAAACATACAAACACAACTACCTAGGCATATCCCTCCCACACACTTGCTGTGCAAAGTACCCTTGCGGGCACAAGCAGTAATGTGGGTTAGATATGCCCAAAACAGACTCTATATACACAGACGCAAATATTCAAAAACAAAAATAGACGCTAAACACATAATCAAAAATAAAAACAAACAAATCCTAAACTACTGGGGATAAAACATGATATTAAGGAGAGGAGGGGTAGTCTAACCCGAGATGAACACAAATGCTCTGCAGGGCTTTCTCAACTCTTTCAAGCTTCTTTGAATCTGCACTGCTCTGTGCCCTACTCGGTCCTTCTTGTGCCTTGGGTGATCCTTCTTGTGCCTTGGGGGCCTTTCTCTTATCAAAGTATGTTGGTTTGTCAAAAGGGAGGAAGTATGGGGTGTTCTCTTCAGTAAACCCAACCAGCTGCATCCGCTCCAGCCTCTGGGCATTGAGATACTCTGTTGCTTCGTCAAGCTCTGGGTAACCCTCGAAGATGTCATCGAGGTCGTCACCTTTCAATCCTTCAAATAGCCTAGCCACGAACATGCCCAAGGCTACAACAGTTGCTCTGGTGTTGCTGGTCTGTGCCTGCAATTGAATCGCCAGAATGTAGCCGAGGTTGACCTTCTGCTTGTGCACCATGTTCCACAATAGGAACACCTCCTGCTGCGTGACTTGGCCTGTGCCATCCTTACACCCATAAAGGTTGAATGCCATCCATCTATGGCAAATCTGGAGGGCGTGATCAGAGATATGCTTGTCTTTGCTTGAGCCCGAAAGATAGAAGTCTTTGCCTCCAATTTTCTCCCACCATTGCTGAATGTTTCGACTCCAGTCGTCACCAACACTGGTTGCTACTTCTTTGCACCACTTCGAATGAACATCTTTTGGTTGGATGAAATCCAACATCAGATTCAATCCTGAGATTGACATGCTATAGCTCTCTCCAGCTATGTAGAAGTTCACAACTCCGGGCGTCTCCAGACCTAAGCCCTGCACTGGTTTAAACTCATGTGAGGAAAGAAATTCGATGGTTAAAGAGGGGCGTACCGTGTTCCTCCAGCCAAGTACTTGCTCCCAATCGATGTTGGTAAAGTATTCATACACTTGGTCCATGACTCCAAGTGTGTTTAGCGTGCTGTCATGAAGAACATACAGGGGCAGATGCTTCTTTTTGTTCAATCTCTCGACAATTCCTTGTCTTGAGCTGCTTGGATCCTCCTTCTCCTCCTTCACCGAGCGGCGGGGGAGGGTCCTGATTGGCACCCTGCCTTTTGTGCCCTTTTTCACCTTTGCGGGCACATAGGATTGAACTGGAGCTGGGATGATTTGAATTTCCGGTTCCACTTCCTCACTGTGCACCGACTTCTCTTCCTCTTCCTCGTGAAACTGCTCCACATCTAGCTTTCTCTTGGTGGGGGGATTCTTTTGTTTCTTTGATTCCTTGCTGACTGGCTTCTTTGCTTCCTTGCTGATTGACTTGGTTCCCTTTGACTTGATCTTAGCCTTTTCGGGCACATCGGGACCCTTACTTTGGCTTGGTTCCCTTTGTGCCTCCTTCGCGACCTCCTGTGGTTTTGCCTTTTTCGACTTCTTCTTCTCTGCGGGTGGATCGGGTTGTGCCTGTTTTGACTGCTCAGATTGGCTGTGGGCATTCTCAGATGTAGATCCCTCTGATGCCGCTTTGACTTCTTCCAACGATTCTTCTTTCTCTTCCTCCGGTTCTGATTCTTTATCCTTCTCCTCTTGCTGATCTTGCTCTAGTTTCTCCTCCTCCTTGTCTTCTTCTTCCAAGCTCTCACCTTCAGATTCATCAACGCTTTCTTCTTCGTCACCGCTACCCATTTGCTTTTCTTCTTCCACTTCATCTTCTTTCTCTGGTCCACCATCGCCTTCCCTGTCCTTCTCTGGTTCTTTCTCAGGCTGAGACTCGTTTAATTCTTCACTGGGTTGGGGTGTCGGCGGCTTCTCTGGAGTTGGTGGTTTTTCAGATGTTGGCGTTGGGTCAGGGCTTTGCCCAGCTTGTGGTGGGTTTTGGGGTTTGCCCTTGTCAGCCTCAACCTTCTTCTTCTTCGACGCACCGCCTTTAGCCTTCGGCGGTGCTCACTTCTTCTTCCCTGCTTGCGGCGGCGGGAGCGGTGGTTGTTGTGGTGGAATGGTCTGGATCGGTGAGGGGTTTAGAACTGGTTCGGAGCTTTGTTTCGGCTCCTCGGGCTGGGTTGACTGGGTGGTCTGCGTTGTTTCTTGCGATGAGTCGCCGGTGTTGTGGGCACTGCGCCTTGTGCCTCGCTTGGCGGTTTCTCCAGTTTTCTTTGCATTCACCATTTTTTTCTTGACAAGGGTTTGGGAAATTTGTGAGGTAGGGTTTGCTTTGCTTGATTTGTGAGAAATCGAGAGTGTGGGGGGGGGGGTATTTGAATGCTTCAGGAGACGTGAGGTGTTGTGAGGGTGGTGGGTTTGTGCAGCGGGATCCTGGCCGAGAATATAGGGAACGGTTGTGCCTAATTTTGAGAAAATTGGGGAAATTTGAATTGGAGAAGAAGATGTGTTTGAAATTCAAAATGATTATCTGTATATATCATATCTCCTTCACTCCCCTTTTTTTTGGTCTTAATTTCCAACAATCATCACACTGCATGGGAGAACCAACCGTCTCTGCAGTTGCTTTTCGTGTCAAATCAGTCAAATCTGCTACAGTACCCACCCACACACTTAAACATTGCTGTGCCCTGCATGTTACTTTGCCCACAGTGATGTGTTTCTAGTCTTTGCCTTCCTGCAGCGTTACTTCACAAACAAAATGCAACTAACAAACATAATTGAAATTAAAGCAAGTAAACAAACCGGGTTGCCTCCCGTCCAGCGCCTTTGTTTAAGGTCTTTGGCTCGACCCTGTTGTGCCTTCAGTAGTACTCAGGACTGCTCAAAACTTGGGTTTCTGCCCAAGTTTCCTTCTCTTGCTTGAAATATGGTTTCACCCTCTGGCCATTGACTCGAAATTCGCACCCATCCTTTGGATTCACCAGGTCAATTGCTCCACTTGGGTGTTGATGTTGCACCAGATAGGGGCCCATCCATTTTGATTTCAATTTGCCCGCATGCAATTTGAGCTTTGAGTTAAACACGAGTACCTTTTGCCCACAGAGCAACTGTTTGCCCCTTGTGAGTGCATCGTGGTATCTCTTGGTCCTTTCCTTATACATCACATCATTATCATAGGCTTCGGACCTCAACTCTTCCAATTCTTGGATCTGCAGCTTCCTCTCAATTCCAGCGCATTTAGCATTGAAATTTAACCTCTTGATTGCCCAAAATGCTTTATGCTCCATTACCACAGGCAAATTGCAATACTTTCCAAAAACCAGCCTATAAGGAGACATCCCAATAGGTGTCTTGTAGGCTGTGCGATATGCCCACAGAGCATCTTCCAAGTGATTGCTCCAGTCTTTGCGCCTTGGTCCAACGACTTTTTCCAGAATATTTTTGATCTCCCTGTTTGAGACTTCTACTTGTCCATTTGCCTGGGGGTGATATACCGTAGTAACCTTGTGTGTGACCCCATACTTTGCCATCATCTTCTTTATGACTAAGTTGCAGAAATGAGTCCCTTGATCACTGATCAGGACTTTGGGCATTCCAAAACGACAGAACACATTTGCCCTCAAGAACTTCACCACTGTGTTTGCATCATTCGTTGGAGTGGCTTTTGCCTCTACCCACTTGGACACATAATCTATAGCCAGGATAATATAGAGATTATTACCTAACTTGGGAAATGGTCCCATGAAGTCTATGCCCCATATGTCGAAGACTTCCATGGGCATGATAGGTGTTTGTGGCATGACCTCCCGAATAGAAATATTCACAGTCATCTGGCAATTCTTGCACTTCTTCACAAATATATAAGCATCCCTGAATAATGTAGGCCAGTAAAATCCTCCATCTAGTACCTTCCTGGCTGTTCTCCGTGGGCCAAAATGACCTCCACATGCGTTGTTATGGCAGAATTTCATGATGTCTAGGACATCATCATCACTGACGCACCTTCTTATGACTTGATCAGTTCCAATTTTCCAAAGAGCTGGTGCTTCCCATATATAGAACTTGCACTCACGCTTCATCTTGTTCTTTTGATAGTCACTCAAACCAACTGGAAACTGCCTTGCGACCAGATAGTTCACTATGTCGGCAAACCATGGCTCCTTTGCTGTTTTGCCCACAACCTCATACAAATGCTCATCTGGAAAATTCTCAGTGATTTCCTCTTTGACCTCAATTATCAGACGGCTGAGATGGTCTGCAACCAGATTTTCTGCCCCAGTTTTGTCTTTGATCTGCACATCGAACTCTTGCAAGAGCAATATCCACCTTATGAGTCTCGGCTTTGACTCCTTCTTAGACAGTAGGTACTTCAGAGCTGCGTGATCCGTGTAAACAATCACTTGTGCCCCCAGCAGGTAGGAACGGAACTTCTCAAAAGCGAACACTACGGCTAACAGCTCCTTCTCCGTGGTGGTATTGCGCAGTATTTAACGTCTTGGAGGCATAATAGATAACATAGCTCTCTTTGCCTCTTTTCTGACCCAAGACTGCTCCCACGGCAAATCCGCTGGCATCACACATCACCTCAAATGGCATTCCCCAATCCGGAGGTTGGATAATGGGAGAAGACACCAACATATTCTGTAATGTATGAAAAGCTTTCTTGCAGTCATCATCAAAATCAAATTTTACCTCCAATTGTAGCAGGTTTGTGAGTGGTTGAGCAATTTTTGCGAAGTCCTTAATGAATCGACGATAGAAACCAGCATGGCCTAGAAATGCCCGAATCTGCTTGACATTGATGGGATAGGGCAATTTGGCAATGATTTCCACTTTTGCCCTGTCCACCTCGATTCCTCACTCGGATACTATATGTCCTAGCACGATTCCTTCTCTCACCATGAAGTGACACTTCTCATAATTCAAGACCAAGTCTTTTTCCACACAGCGGCTCAGTACTTTGCTCAAATGATCAAGGCATTGATCAAAGCTATCTCCATAAACCGTGAAGTCGTCCATAAAGATCTCAATACAAGTCTCAAGCATATCAGAAAATATACTCATCATGCACCGTTGGAATGTGCCTGGAGCGTTGCAAAGGCCAAAAGGCATCCTTATGTAGGCAAATGTGCCAAAGGGGTAAGTGAATGTCATTTTGCCTTGATCGGCTTGGGACACCACGATCTGCATATATCCAGAATACCCGTCCAGAAAACAGAAGTATGATTTTCCCGCAAGCCTCTCCAACATTTGGTCGATGAAGGGCAAAGGAAAATGATCCTTCTTTGTGACTGCATTCAACTTGCGGTAGTCAATGCAAACTCTCCATCCGATCTGCAGTCTCATCTGAATAAGTTCCTTGTTTTCATTCTCCACAACTTGGATTCCAGACTTTTTGGGCACAACGTGAATAGGACTCACCCACTCACTGTCGGGCACAGGGAAGATAATGCCTATATCGAGCAGCTTTAGAATTTCTTTTTAACACAGCTTCCTTCATCAAGGGATTCAGCTTCCTTTGGGGATCTTGCACTGGTTTTGCCCCTTCTTCCAACTGGATCCGATGCATGCAAATGGTGGAGCTTATGCCCTTGATGTCGGCTAAGGTCTAGCCAATTGCTTCCTTGTGCATCTTCAATAGTGCTATCAACTTGACTTCCTGCTTCATGGTCAAAGATGAACTGATTATAACTGGCAAACTCTCTCCTTCACCCAAATAGGCATATTTGAGGTGATCGGGCAACTCCTTCAACTCTAACTTTGGTGGCTTGATGATAGACCGCACTAGTTTATCACCCTGCCTTGTTATGGGCAAAGGCAGGCGTTGATCCCTTGAAAAACCGGCTTCGATGTGATATAATTGCAGAATTGCCTCTTTGATTTGCTTATCTCGTTCCTCTTCAGCATCCCAATCAATTTTACTGTATTGAAGTACCCAATCAAGTGGATCCTTTGCCAGTAGCCTTGGCAATTCTTCTTGGATCATAGGCTCAAAGACGTCGATCACATGTACACCCTCAGTGTCATTGGGGTACTTCATTGCCTCCATGATGTTGAAGGTAACTCTGTCTCCATCGAAATCGCACGTCAATGTGCCCTTATCGACATCAATCTTCGTATGTGCCGTCTTCATGAATGGTCTGCCCAAAAGTATACAGATAGCCTTTGGATTGGTTTTGCCCATATCCAGCACATAGAAGTCTACTGGGAAAATCAGACTCTCCACTTTGATTAGGACATCTTCAAGCACTCCCTCGGGGTAGACATTGGAACGGTCAGCCAATTGAATAATTGTCCTTGTATCATTGAGCGGTCCTAATGTCAGCTCTTCAAAAATGCTTAAGGGCATAACATTGATCGATGCCCCTAAGTCCAGCATAGCTCTCTCAACTCGAAGTCCTCCAATTTCACAGGGAATAAAGAACATCCCTGGGTCTCCACACTTTTCAGGCAGCTTCTTCTGCAATAATGCTGACACATTTTCATTCACAATCACTTGTGCCTCCTCCGTGAATCTCACCTTCTTTGTACATAAGTCCTTTAGGAAACGGGCATATCGGGGCACCTGCCTGATGGCATCCAGTAGGGGAACATTGATTTCCACTTTCTTGAAGACGCGCATTAGATTCCTATCCTCTGCTTCTTTCTTGTTTCGCTTCATCCTTCCTGGAAATGGTAAAGGCACCTCGATCTCTTTTGGAATATTACTCTTCAGGATGGGTTTGGGCACAACTGCTTCTGGTTCGTCATTTGCCCTCAACTCTGGTTCCTCCTTTGTAGGCTCATCATTGCTGTGGCCATCATCCTCTGCAGTCTCTGGATATGGTGCAGGCAGTTGCCTTCAACTCTTCAGTGTTATTGCATTTACCCCAGCCTTTTTTGGTGGTTCTGTCTGTGAGGGCAGACCTCCTTTAGCTTTCTCCATCCTTGTGATTGCATCACTAATTTGGGATATTTGTCCTCCCAAATAGCTCAGCCCATTCCTTGTCTCCTGCTCGAAGGCTTCTGATTTCTTTTGTACCTCCACTGTTTCATTCACAATCTTGTGAACCATGTCTGATAAAGACGGTCCTACTGCGGGCGCAGGGTAGTATGGTGTTGTGTGCCTCTGACTGTAGTTGGGGAAAAATTGATTGTGCCTCCTTCTGTGCCCTTCATCTATAGCGTTGACCGTTTCTTCCTTCTCCTTCACTTGTGGACACTGGTCAGAGTAATGCCCCATCAATTCACATACCCCATAAATTCACAAGGTATTGGCGGAAAACATAGTGATCATTTTCTCCATCTTGTTGCAGAGTTGTTCGATTCGGTCATCAGTTGCAGGCAAAGAGATAGTTTTGCCCGCAGCGGCAACACTTGTTCTTTCATATGAATCGTCTCTGTTTTCCTCGGCCATTTCTCCAATAAGTATTAGAGCCTCAGCTGCCCTCTTGTTCAGGATGGATCCTCCGCATGCTGCATTCAGTAGGGCTCGGTCCTCGCTTTTCAACCCCGAAACAAAGTAGTTCACCAGGTCATGTTCTGGAATCTGGTGATGTGGGCATTTCGAGAGCAATTGCTTGAAACGCTCCCAGTAGTCGTAAAAGCTCTCGTGGAGACCAGCCTTTGCGGTTGAGATCTTCTTCCTCATGCTCTGCACTCTTGATGTGGGGAAGTACTTCTCCAGAAACTTTTGCTGGAGTTGACTCCAGTTGGTTACACTCCTGGCAGGAATAGTGTATAACCACTCTCGAGCTCCGTCCTGCAAGGTGAAAGGAAAAGAAACCAGGAGAATGTATTCGCCTGTCCCATTAGCTCGTGTGTGTTGCGTCTCACATGCCATCTCAAAATCTTGTAGATGTCGTTGTGGATCCTCCCCTGGATGATCATAGAATTTGGGCAAAATCGAGATGAAATTTTCCCTCAGCTCCCAGTTACCAGTAGTTATGGGCAAAACGATGCCCGTGGGACGCATGTTCATGGTTTGAGGAAAACTCAGCTGCCTCAAAGTAAGGGTGTGCTGTGGTACTCTCTGTTGTTCTTCTTCTTCGTGGTTTGATATCTGATCGTCCTCCATCTCTTCGTCGAAATAGAGTGAATTGATGTTTCTTGTCTCACTTTCTCCGCTTGAGGTCAAATCGTCACTGGATCCTTCAGTGTGATTCTCTTCCTCCAGCCTTTTCAAAAATGCCCTAGCTTGTGCCCTTCTTGCCCTCGCTGACCTCTCTATCTCCGGATCGTAGAGTAAATCTCCTACGCGGTTAGAACGAAGCATATACTAAGGTAAAATAGTAAATAGATAGAAAAGTGTGCTTACACTCCCCGGCAACCACACCAATTTTGGCAGACCCGTCGTTTTGGTGTGCAAAATACACTTGCGGGCAAATGGTCCACAAATGCTTAATCTGCCCTCAACGGCTAGTATAGCTGGTGAAGACGGATGTCGATCCCACGAGCAGTGTTTATAACCTTCTGTCTTTTCTTAGTTTTGGTTTGGGTCTTCAGTGTCACTCTAAAAACCTTGCTAATAAACTTAAACTAACTAAATGTTGAAAAGGAAATCACAAGAGAAAATATTAGTAATAAAAGTGCTCAAGTCAAAGCATCAAGTCATTTGGTAGGTATGCGCAATCCCGAGCAAAACACATGTAATTACCACTACTACCCGTTGTGCCCACACTAGCAGAAAGGTCAAAAATCGAATCCTTATGGCCAAATATGGGTAATTGTCACTTTGAGGGTTAACCGGTTATAGGAAATGGATACGATCGGCCACTCCCCAATCACTTCTTACATTATATCGTCTAGATGACACGATCGGCACCTAGGGACCTAACTATACAGGAACCTAAGGAGAGAATCACACAAAGGTTTTGCAAGTATAGCAGCTTTGAGGGCAAAAGCGACCCGATTCTAGTAGGTTTGACACGGTCTTGTGCCTGCATATACTACTCAATCTCAACTACCAAGGCTGTCACCCCTGGACTTGTTACTATTCGGGTATCGAGGCATGGATCACCTATACACTCCCACGTAACTAACACTAGCACAGTTAATCAGAAATGCGTACTTTCATCTCCAACCACCCTTTACCTATGTTTAAGTGAAAAACAAGTTAAGATTGTGAACCCTTAAGGCTTTAAAGTCCGATTACCTCATGCACATATTCTACCCTTAGACCATTACTTTGACTTGAACAGTGGATACTTAGCCACTAAACATAGAAATGAAAGTAAAAGGAATAATAAAAGACATCTTACTTGGAAAGGAAATAACTCGATTAACTTCTGGGTCCAACCCCAGTTTTGCCAACAAATCAACTGAACTACCTCTCCGCGGGCAAATCGCCAGCTTCAGGCAGACAGATTATCCAGCAAATAAACTAAATATGAAAACGGGAAATTGTATCTTGAGGAGCAAAAAACTGAATGTGTGTACGCCCCCAATATGAAAACAGATAAAAGTATTTATAGCCACTGAATTAAGGCTTCAAGCAGCCCAGATCTCACCCACGCAGGGGTTCTTGCACTCCTCCACTTCATCACTTCATGCTCAACGTTCTTCCTTGAATTTAGGAGGGATAGCAACAAACCCTAGCGTCTCCAACAGCTTTCTGATGTCCCCACTTCCTTCCCAACGTGTTTAGACCTCCCTAAGACTCGGAACTGACCGCCACATCACCTCCACGTCCATATAGGAACTGTCCCGCAATTCTGTTGCACAATTCTCGCAACAACTTTGACTGGGTCCTCGGCAGGCAAATCAGTCCTTTGTGCCCTCAGCATAAATAGCACCTGTCTGTGCCTATTGTGGTGGTTTTGTGCCCTCAGCCTCCTGCAATCAGTTCTACCCCCAAAACTAGACTAGACTCTATACTAAACACTTAAAAAGGGTGTAAAAAGATAAAGGAAAAAATACGAATTTGAGTCTTCATCACCTGCACAAGTTCAAAAATGTTAAAATGAATCTTGCATTCTTGTGCTCATAAAAATAGACATTTTTATAAATTAAAAATGTAACTTTGTCTGATAAATACAACATAGAAATAAATCAAGAGTTGTGAGAATGACATTGATGAGACTTTTACTATATCATTGTTCAACCCAATTGAGGTTACGTTTGACGATATAAAATCTAGATTACTTGAAAAATTACGACTATTCTATTTGATACCATTTGTGCACTCAGGCGTTAATGGATGTTGTTATCAAATAAAAAAAACTATCAAAAAAAGTTATATTTGTTGTAAATATATCTAATAGATATATATGATATGAGTGATGGCCAAGTTACTAACTCTAAAACCCTATCTCTTGTACTATTATATATAGAGGCATTTAGTCCTCATATTGAATACACACAATTCATATTTTCTCTCACCTCTCTTTAGTTTACAACACGTTATCAGCACGAGTCTCTAGCCAATTGAGTTTGAATTAATATCGAAGGTATGCCATATGAAAGAATCGTGTCTTTCTTACGAGGTAATATCTAAATCAAAACTTTGAAATTAAATTTGATGTGAATCAATATTTTATATTATTGTGAATATAATGAGAGATTGCAAAAGAATTAAATACTTTTCATCGGTAATTAAAATTTGTATGAAGTTTTGATATTGTCCGTCACATTATTATTTCTTTTGCCAATGTGTTGATAGTAAGGATACTTTCGTGAAGAAACTATTATTTCATGTTATTTTAATTTCGGTTATTGAGCAGTTCATATATATTGTTTATGAAAAAAAAAAGAATCAACTTCTATCTTCTATGTTTATACTCATATCGTGAATTCTTAATTTATTGAATCCTTATGGTTTCATGATAATTTCATGGGCAAGATTAAATATCACGACTTCTGTCAAAACTACCTAGCTATAACTTGGTTGATATTAATTGACTTTGCATATATAGAAAAAAATATTTATATATTTGATTATAACTTGCACTACCTAGCTATAACTTGGTTTATTTATTTATCGACAATTAAGATTTATGTGAAAGATATAATTGACATTAGATCAATATTGTTTTTAGTTGGAGATCTTTGATTTTTGATATCATGGTATTATTTGGAGAACATGTGCTCTATATGTGTTAGCACTTATTCAGATTTCTTGATATGTATTGAATTGTACTTTACTTTCTCCACTTTTAGCGAAATATTTTAAACTCTCTCTTTACCTAGAGACAAAATCATTATTAGTCTTTTATCATCACCAAGTAAAACAAAAGTTGAAGAAAAATATTATTTCTTCAAAATCCCTGAAGGAAGAACATTTAATTATACAATCCCCTGAAGGATCATTTAATTCGATTATTTACAATATTTATATTACTCAAAATTACATTTTTAAGGGGAGAATAATGACTTATAAAGTGCCCCTAGAAGTTGTAGAAGTTGGATTTTATGGTACTACTTATTAGTTTCAAAATTATGAAATATAACTCGTCAATTTGCTAGCAGCAAATAAGACTAAATGATGATGTCAATCGTTCGATGTATTTGATGATATTTTTATATCAATATTTATTAAATATTATATGTTCATTTGAATATTACTCCAGTTGAATTTTCAAAAGTTATCAAGGTTGTATTATACCTTTATTTAACCAAATGATTTATGTTGCGATAAATACATAAAAAAAAATAAAAAAAAATAAAAATTTAAAGACCTAAAAATTTTGATTATGACATGAATGTTCGGGTCATCCCTTTTATATTAGTGTGTGAATAACAAAAGAAACATTTCCCATCTGTGAATTCTTGTTATCACCACAAAAACGTACCTATATTGACTTTCTTTAATTAAAGAAAAATAAATAGTACTATATCATATTTGACCTATTTAGAGTCAATAATTGGGGATCAGTTTATTGGTACGTTGATTTTATGATCATTTATCGGCATTAGGGGGAGATATGACTGAAATAATGCCGCAAAATTCTCATTTAATTAAATATTTTCACGCACTACATGAACTATAAGTTCATAACTGTCAAAAGTTATCATAATGGAGTTATTATTAAATATATTTACATTACAAACTGTGGAAGTTCCACATATATAGATTCGAGTTCGAATTACTCAACGCCAAGAGCGAAAGAGTTCATTGACGCTAGAAGCAAAAAAGTATTTGAAATGTAAAATCCGTGGAAAACAAAAATCAAAGACATGCAATAACTCCTAGAACCTCCTGAAGAGGATCGTCTTGAAGATGAAAATCTCAGTATATTTGCACATGCACCAAATAATCTTAATACTGAGATTGCGGAACTATCAGATCGAAATATTATGGGAAATGACAATGATCTGATTAATTTTAATATTACAGGTACCATATTTATAAATAACTTGCAAGCAATATTTAGTGTTTTTCTACAATGAGACACTAGCATGTCAATTACTATATCCTTCATTATTTTCAAATTATAGATATTATTTATTGAAATAAACAATGGCTTGACATTGGTGGACTATTCAAATGTTGGCTATATTCTGATCCTCGTATTGTCATATTTGAGACTGGTTTTTTTTATGTTATTTTTATGTGTAGCGCAACAAATGATATTATCTCCTATTGTCTATTTAAAGACAATGTATTTGTGTTGCACAAATGAATAGTGGGTGAGTTAAAGGTTACCTGACGTAACACATTATTTTCTTTTACCCACATATAAACTCTAGAAGAGTTGTGAAATTTAAAGTTCCTCCAATGATTGTAGTTTTGAGGGGAAGCGATAATTTTCAAAATAATCTAGAAGATTAGGCCCTGAAGGTCAGACCCTGTAAGTCTACATTATGGTCTGAAGGCTCAATGGTTGTACTCTTTTTTCCTTACTGAGTTTTTCCCATGAGGTTTTCTTAGTGAAGGTTTTTAATGAGGCAACTAATGCAACACATATAAACGTATGCCATGTACTCTTTTCCTCGACTAATTTTTTCCCACTGAGTTTTTCAGCGAGGTTTTTAACGAGGCATGAACATCACGTCGTAATGTCCAAGGGGGAGTGTTATAAAATGCCTGAAGCATTAAAGTCAAAACCCAAAAGCATGTTTTCGATTAAACTGCAAAAATTATTGTATAGGCTGAAACAGTCTAGTCGTATGTGGTATAATAGATTGAGCGAGTATCTATTGAAAGAAGGATACAAAAATAATGATATCTGCCCTTGTGTTTTCATAAAGAAAACCGAAAGTGGATTTGCAATTATAGCAGTTTATGTTGATGATTTGAATTTAATTGGGACTCCTGAAGAGCTCAATAAAACTGCTGAATATTTGAAGAAAGAATTTGAGATGAAAGATTTGGGAAAGACAAAATTATGTCTTGGTTTGCAAATTGAACGTGTTCGAGGAGGAACGTTTATTCACCAATCCACATATACAGAAAAAGTGTTAAAGCGCTTTTACATGGATAATGCATATCCATTAGCATCACCAATCGTCGTTAGATCTCTTGATACGAAGAAAGATCCATTTCGACCTATTGAAGATGGTGAAATGATACTTGGTCCTGAAGTACCATATCTAAGTGCAATTGGAGCATTAACTTATCTGGCTAATTATACTAGACCAGATATAACTTTTTCTGTAAATCTTCTCGCAAGATATAGTGCTGCACCCACTTTGAGACATTGGAATGGTGTTAAGCACATTCTACGTTATCTGAAGGGTACCATAGACCTTGAATTATATTATTCAGAAAATTCCGATTCTTATCTGGTAGGGTATTCGGATGCAGGATTTTTATCCGATCCCCATCAAGCCAAGTCACAAACTGGCTATGTTTTCACATGTGGTGGAACTCCTATATCATGGAAGTCTGTGAAGCAAACTTTGACTGCAACATCCTCAAATCATTCTGAAATCATTGCAATCCATGAAACAAGTTGAGAGTGTGTATGGTTGAGAAATATGACAAGTCACATCCAAGAGTCATGCGGATTACCTTCATCAAAGATCACTCCAACTGTTTTGTATGAAGACAATGTTGCTTGCAGTGCGCAACTCAAGGAAGGATACATCAAAGGTGATAGGACAAACCACATTTTTCCTAAGTTATTCTACACACACGATCTCCAAAAGAATGGCGATATCAACATTCAACAAATTCGCTCAAGTGACAATTTGACAGACTTATTCACAAAGGCATTACCAACATCAACATTCAGAAAGTTGGTACACAAGATCGGCATGTGCCGACTCAAAAATCTACAATGATCTCAAAATCAGGGGAGCAGTTGTACTCTTTTTCCTTCGACTAGATTTTTTCCCATTGGATTTTTCTAGCAAGGTTTTAATGAGGCAAAATTTGTTTTAGAGATTGGTTACTCAGGGGGGAGTGTTGTAAATATATCTAATAGATGTATATGATATGAGTGATTACCAAGTTACTAACTCTAAAACCCTATCTCTTGTACTATTATATATAGAGGCATTTGGTCCTCATATTGAATACACACAATTCATATTTTCTCTCGCCTCTATTTAGTTTACAACAATATTAAAATTTTCAAAATTATAATTACTATCTTTTCATTTTTTTTCTATTTTTTCTACTAAAATTATGATCTGTACAGGTAATTATATTAATTATATATGGAATAATTTAAGTAAGTAAAATCTTAATTACTTGAAAATTGAAATAAATGTGATTATTTCTAACTCCTGAAATCAAAGATCGTCAATGAAGTGGTTCAAGAATAAAATTATACAATATTTAATAATATTTTTTTTTTGTGGAGAACAAATAATTATGTATATGTAAGAAAGTATATTTTTTTTATAATACGTGCGTAAGAAAATGAAAAAAAATTACAACAATATTTGGAATAAGGCTTCAGTACTTTTTATTGAAGCTTGGCTTTCTAATCTTGTTTCTCTCCAATTTTCTTCAATAAAATAAAAGGTAAAAAAATGAAAAAAATATAAGAAAAGGCTAATAATGAAATACTTTAATTTAATTCACCAGTTTAAGACTTTCGTTCCTCGTATTTTCATAGTCCTCTATATTTCAATGTAAAAGTTAGTTTCAATTATGTTTAGTAATGATGATTGGTTCTCATTTGCAATACCCTTAGATTCTTGGCTCAAGTATTGATTTTTATTATTAAATGGATGTGTCAAGTGGAAATTTCAATGATAATTTCAGCATTGTCACTCCATCAAACATGGAACTCTTAGATCATATAGAACTTATGTGGATCCTACCAATCCCTAGTTGTAAGTGTTCATAAACTATCTCCACCGATAATCTATCACTTTTGAAATTATAACTCCATCAGTTTGGCCACCCAATAAAGTCACACAATCCAAATTTATTAAAAGTATAAATTATGTGAGCTTTAAAACAATAAATAAATATAATTAAAATTAATTTAGTATTGTATCTTTTGTTAACGTAAGATGTATACATCTTTTTATTTTTGAAACTACTACAATGACTTTAACTCTTTTGTTATGTTCCTCAAACCTACGTAATTAATGTTCAACAAAATCACTTAAAAATAAAATAAAACTCCACACTTAATACTTTCAAATTGAAACAACATGCAAGCATTAACTATCGAAATTAATTAAAATAACTACTATATAAAAAATCAATTTCATGAAATATTCCATTGCAAGAAAGACTAGATCGACTAACACTACATTAGTAGTAAAATATATTTTTATTTAAAAATGGAATCCTATTTCGAAAAAATTATCTAACAAAGTTTTTTATATGAAAACTTTTTTAACTACTATCCTCTTAATTTTTTCAATTTTTTTCAACGAAAATTATGATCGCTACAAGTTATATTAATTATATACGGAATAATTTAAGTTAGTAAAATCTTAATTACTTGAAAATTGAAATAAACGTGATTATTTCTAACTCCTGAAATCAAAGATCGTCAATGAAGTGGTTCAAGAATCGAATCATACAATATTTAATAATATTTTTTTTTGTTGAGAACAAATAATAATGTATATGTAAGAAAGTATATTTTTTATAGTTAGTACGTTAGAAAATATAAAACTATTACAAGGACTTTTGAATCGTGACTTTAGTACTTTTTATTGAGGTGTGGCTTTCAGATCTTGTATCTCTCCAATTTTCTTCAATAAAATAAAATGTAAAAATTATGCAAAAATATAAGAAAAGGCTAGTAATAAAATACTTTAATTTAATTAACCTGTTTAAGATGTTCATTATTCGTATTTTCATGTTCCTCTATATTTCAATGTATTAATGAGTTTTAATTATGTTTATTATTAATGATTGCTTCTCATTTGCAATATCGTTTGATCTTTGACTTGTGTATCAATTTTTATTAGTAAATGTGCATGTCAAATGTGCATTTTGAACTTTTAGATCATATAGAACTTATGTTCATCCTACCGATTCCTAGTAGTTAGTGTGCATAAACTATCTCGATCGATAATATATCACTTTCGGAACCGTAACTCCATCAATTTGGCCACCTAATAAAGTCTTACAATCAAAATTTGTTAAAGTATCAATTCTGCGAGTTTTAGAATGATCAATAAATATAATTGAAATTAATTTACTATTGTATTTTTTTATTAACGTGTGATGTAAAGATCTTTTTATTTTTTAAACTACTACAATGACTTTAACTCTTTTGTTATGTTCTTCAAACCTACGTAATTAATAGCCTTGAAAAAAAAAAGAGAGACCCACCCTTATTACTTTAAAATTGACACAACATGCAAGCATTAACTATCGAAATTAATAAAAATCACTATTATATAAGAAAGTCAATTTCATTAAATATTTCATTGCAAGAAAAACTAGATAGACTAATACTAGACTAGTAGTAAAATACATTTTTATTAAAAAATGGCTTGAATTATCCGCCATATGGATAGACTGGGATGTCGACAACAACAAAATCCAACACATAATGGTATTCACATATACTCACCACCACATTCTCGGTTGTGCCCAAAGCTTTGGTGGTTGAATTATCCTCCATATGGATAGCTACCTTACCATTCTTCCATTTTTGCAGCTTCAATTCTTCATAGATGGACATGGACATGAAATTGCAAGATCATTAGCAATTTCTCAGCTTTGGATGACAAATTCTCCAAGATCATCCTTCTTTGGAGGACAACTTTTGGTTGCCTCCTTCCTCCACTCCTCAAGATCATTAGCTTTCTCAGCTTTGCTCGATTTTTCGGGTCAGTGGCTAATGTCGAGGTTAGATCAATAGTGTAGGGAGCTGCTTCTTTTGAAGACGGGGTCTCAGAAATTGGGAAGGTCAATGTCCCCGCTTCAATCTCATGCTCCTCTTTTCTCTCGAATCATTTCTCTTATTTGTTTTCAGCTCGCCTTCTTGCGAAATAATCAAATGGAAGAGTGATTATCTCTGCAACTTGTGCACGCACCTCTCGACTTGGAGTCGGCTTCTTTAGTAACCTCTCAGGAAAAGGTGGGGGAGGTACATACATAGGACGGAGATGTAGAGGTTTCCATCCATCTTCTTGACTGTGGCCCACCTTAGCCTGCTCGACTTTCTGCTTCAGATTAACTTCAGGAGTGGCGGAAAATTATCCTGGCTTGTGCTGACTGATGATGAAAGCTCCAATATTTGCTATAGCTTTCTGCAGCTGATCCATCTGGTTTGCAAAAGTCTGCTTAAATTGGGCAATCTCGGTCTAGAACTTCTCCATCTTCGCATCAGTGTCGATGATGTAGGAGTTCACCATCTCTGAGAAAGACTGCTTCTTTGGCTCATTGACCACTCGATTGGTTATAGAGAATCCAGGTGGTGGTTGTTGGAAATTGTTGGGATTTCCATAAGACAGATTAGGATGATTTATCATCCCATGATAGTACTGAGGTCCACCACCTTGATTTCCTATGTTGAAGTTCCTTTGATTCATATAATTTGCCTATTCAATGCAATTCGGCTCTATAGCTTGGGCGTATTCCTTCATCTCCTAAGCTCTCATTTTCCTCAACAAATAGAGTTGATTCTTCAAATCCTTGACCTTGGCTTCCAACGCAGCCTTGGCCTTGGAGTAGTCGTTGGTTTCTGCTACAGATACTTTATTTGTTGTGGATCTCTCAGATGACCACTGATAACTTTTGTAGACAACTTATTCTAATATACTCATGGCATCTCTAGATGTTCTGGCCAACAGAGCTCCTCCAACAGAGGCATCCACTACAGTTTTGAAGCTGTAGTGAATCGTTTGTAAAGATAGCACACTTATTGTACCTCAGTGAAGCCATGTTGTGGACACCTCCTCAACATGTCTTTGTGCTGTTCCGATGCCTCATAGATCGATTCATCCTGGAACTACGTGAATTGAGTGATTTCGGCTTGCAGTTTTATGGTCCTCCCCGGGGGAAAGAACTTGTAGATGAATTTTTGCCAAAGGTCCTCCCAACTCGTGACTATGTCATGGTTGATCAACATGTACTACGTCTTCATCTTGTCTCTCAGAGAAAAAGAGATAGGTGCAGCTTGATAGCATCATACGTCACTACATTGATCTTGATCGTCCCACAGAGCACTAGAAATTATGACAGATGAGTGTTGGGATCTTCATTCTGACTGCCGCCAAACTAGTTTTGTTGCACCATATTGATCAGTCCTGTTTTCAGCTCAAAGTTGACGGCACTGATTCCAGGTCCTTCGACCACGCGAACCGGTCCAGCAGGTTGTTGGAACACATCTCTGATAGTGACACCGACATCACCTGTCTGCTGATTCTCTCTCCCTCGAGCATCATCCTCCTCATCTCCTCCAGCTGTCGCTGGAGGTCTTGCACCGTTACCACTTGGTTGTTCTGCTTTTGATTTTGCTGTATCTGTAGTGTTGATTATCTTGCTGATCAGCCATCCTATTTCCTAACTCCTTCCTCAGTAATCTCAAAGTAGTCTCAATCTCGGGATTATAAGGCACTGCAGGTGGTCCTTTTGTTCTCGTGATCATGCACTACCTGACAAAAACTAAAGAAAAAATAAATTACCAAATACTAAAAAAATGAAACAAACGAAAATAAATAGATAAAAATAACGTCTAGCCTACTAACACAGTACTAGAATAAGTACGCATAAAATAACAGTCTTCGACAATGGCACCAAAAACTTGACACACTATTTATTAACAAAATAACACGTTCCGCAAGTGCACGGTGCTATTGTAATACCTAGGTGAGCAAGAGTATCGTATCCCACAAGGACTGAATTGACTGACTCTCACACAAGTACTTACTTAATATCTAGACACTAATAATTGCATAAAAGAGAACAAAAATAAATAACAGAAAATAAACAGCAATTATCGAAACTAAGCAGATAAACAAATGAATGAAAAAAACCTATTTTTTAGAGATAGTGGATTTATTATTTCAATTAATATAATCTTTCACTCTTTCTACCCGACTTCTTGTCTTTAGTCTATCAATGGTGGAGGATCACTAAGTGTTATCAGGCTACTTATAACGGCATATACCATAACATAGATATAACAAATACATATATACTTTACTGCGGTCGGTTTTTTACTCATGTTGCTACTTCTGATCAAGCACACGAAGATCTATTCAACCCTATGCAATACTTGTTCACTTGGTCGGTCCTTCCAAGCACACATAAAATGATTTCTATCTTTATATCATTAATTATTCTCTGATCAGTGCTTCAGATTAACGACTACCATGCATAAATGGTGATCAAGCATCCATACAAGATATTAAATAATTCACATACGTCAAATCCCGAGAGATAGCAGGAAGAAAAGTAATTGAGTAATATATTAAAATCCATAATATTCAATACCCTAAAACCTAGCTAGAAATTTAGCTAGACATGATAAAGTAAACAAATGAATCTAGAGTAGAAGTGTTCATGACAGAAAGTGAAGAAAAACTAAAAAACGTAGAGTAATCCAGTAGTCTCGACTTCGCTGCAATTGCACTCTGTCTCTACCAACCTTGTCAATCTCAATCGAGATCTAGAGCGTCTTTCTCGAGTATCTTGGCATCTCCAGTGTATTTCCAAGTTTTATTTCTCTGATGTTGTGTGTATGTCTAATCCTCTTGGAGTTACATTCTCCTGTGTATCAATTGAGGCTTTTACATTTAGGTCAAAAATTCTGAGTTGGAGTGGATAAAATTAATTCCCGTGGACCCGCTCACATGGGTCGACCGAGCTCAGTAGGTTGACCCAGAGGCCTGTTTTTACATAGGATCGACCTAGGTAACTTCGGTCGGGTCGACCCATCTCTGTATAATTTGTATTGAGACCGATCGACCGACACTTTCCGGGTCGACCCGATCTTTTCTCTCGCTGGGCTTTGAAATTCTTCGGGCTTCAATCATTTAATCTAGTCCATTAAGTCCAAATTAGTATCTAATTAAGCTTAAGAGCCCAATTAAATACCTCCTTAACCCCTTTCGACCATATTTGCTCATTTTGCTCCAAAATGCAGTCAAAACACAACTATTGTTGCAACTACTATCCTCTTAATTTTTTCAGTTTTTTTCAACGAAAATTATGATCGCTACAAGTTATATTAATTATATACGGAATAATTTAAGTAAGTAAAATCTTAATTACTTGAAAATTGAAATAAACGTGATTATTTCTAAATCTAGAAATTAAAGATCGTCAATGAAGTGGTTAAAGAATCAAATCATACAATATTTAATAATATATTTTTTTGTTGAGAACAAATAGTAACGTATATGTAAGAAAGTATATTTTTTATAGTAAGTATGTTAGAAAATAAAATAATATTACAAGGACATTTGGATCGTGACTTCAGTACTTTTTATTGAGGTGTGGCCTTCAGATCTTGTTTCTCTCCAATTTTCTTCATTAAAATAAAAGGTAAAAATAATGCAAAAATATAAGAAAAGGCTAGTAATAAAATATTTTAATTTAATTCACCTGTTTAAGATGTTCATTATTTGTATTTTCATGTTGCTCTATATTTCAATGTATTAATGAGTTTTAATTATGTTTGTTATTAATGATTGCTTCTCATTTGCAATCTCGTTTGATCTTCGACTCATGTATCAATTTTTATTAGTAAATGTACATGTCAAATAATGGGAATTTGGAACTCTTAGATAATATAGAACTTATGTTGATCCTACCGATTCCTAGTAGTGAGTGAGCATAAATTATCTCGATTGACAATCTATTACTTTCAAAATCGTGACTCCATTAATTTTGCCACCCAATAAAGTCTTACAATCCTTATTTGTTAAAGTATCAATTCAGCGAGTTTTAAAATGAGCAATAAATATAATTGAAATTAATTTACTATTGTATTTTTTATTAACGTGTGAGGTAAAGATCTTTTTATTTTTGAAACTACAATAATGACTTTAACTCTTTTGTTATGTTCTTCAAACCTATGTAATTAATAGCCTTAAAAAAAACATTAAACACCCACCCTTATTACTTTAAAATTGAAACAACATGCAAGAATTAACTATGGAAATTAATAAAAATCACTACTATATAAGAAAATCAATTTCATGAAATATTTCATTGCAAGAAAAACTAGACTGACTATTACTACACTAGTGGCAAAATACATTTTTATTAAGAAATGGCTTTCTATTTCAAAAACATTATCTATGTCACTCTCATTCTCACCGTTTCAATTCCAATTTCAACGAGCCATAGAGAAAAATGGAGAAGATCTGATGAACCAAAAAAAGACACAGAAGGATACTTGAGAGATCTTTGCTCCGAAACTAACAAATCAAATGAGTGTTGGAAAATTATAAAACCCGAGTTATATCGGTTCAGTGACTCAAGTGACAAAAACGTCGCTAGTATCGTGATGGACCTGGCGAAAGCAAAATCCAATGAAGTCCACGACAAACTCAACCATTATTACGCAGATTCCAAAAATGACGAGTTGAAAGATAAATACATCTCGTGCTCCAAGAATTACAACGACATCAACCGCAACCTCATAGTGACAGAGAGGGACTTAGATTCAGATAATTATGCCAATATTCCAGTTCAAATCCATGATGCTAGGGAAGAATTAAACAATTGTATGCGACAATTCGAGAAGGATTCGTTCGACCCAGCCCATATTCGGGACCGGAATAAGGAGCTCGGGCTTTATTTGGAGATTGTTTGGGTTGCAATGGACCGTATGGAAAATGAGCACGATAATGACCGCGACTGACTTTTCGGAACCGTGATTACAACCTCCTCTTCTCCCAACTAAAAAAAATACTTAAAAATATAGATTTAAGAGGGATAATTATTTGGAAGTAATATATTGTGATGTGCATTTAGTCTTGAGAGATTTAATTTATCATTTTAGCAAAAAGAAAAAATTCTGAATTTAATTAAATTTTTTCCTTTTCAAAATTTATACACGAAAGTAGCATTCTAGACTTTTTAAAATCAGGGCGTTACAATTACATTTGTTCCCTGCACAAGTTCAAAAATGTTAAAATGAATCTTGCATTCTTGTGCTCATAAAAATAGACATTTTTATAAATTAAAAATGTAACTTTGTCTGATAAATACAACATAGAAATAAATCAAGAGTTGTGAGAATGACATTGATGGGACTTTTACTATATCATTGTTCAACCCAATTGAGGTTGCGTTTGACGATATAAAATCTAGATTACTTGAAAAATTACGACTATTCCATTTGATACCATTTGTGCACTCAGGCGTAAACGAATGTTGTTATCAAATAAAAAAAACTATCAAAAAAAGTTATATTAAAATTTTCAAAATTATAATTATTATCTTTTTCATTTTTTTTCTATTTTTTCTACTAAAATTATGATCTGTATAGGCAATTTAATTATATACGGAATAATTGAAGTAAGTAAAATCTTAATTACTTGAAAATTGAAATAAATGTGATTATTTCTAACTCTTGAAATCAAAGATCGTCAATGAAGTGGTTCAAGAATTAAATTATACAATATTTAATAATATTTTTTTTGTGGAGAACAAATAATTACGTATATGTAAGAAAGTATATTTTTTGTTATAATAAGTGCGTAAGAAAATGAAAAAAATTTACAACAATATTTGGAAAAAGGCTTTAGTACTTTTTATTGAAGCGTGGCTTTCTAATCTTGTTTCTCTCCAATTTTTTTCAATAATATAAAAGGTAAAAAAATGCAAAAATATAAGAAAAGGCTAATAATGAAATACTTTAATTTAATTCACCAGTTTAAGACTTTCGTTCCTCGTATTTTCATAGTCCTCTATATTTCAATGTTAAATTTAGTTTCAATTATGTTTATTAATGATGATTGGTTCTCATTTGCAATACCCTTAGATTCTTGGCTCAAGTATTGATTTTTATTATTAAATGGATGTGTCAAGTGGAAATTTCATCGACAATTTCAGCAATGTCACTCCTTAAACATGGAACTCATAGATCATATAGAACTTATGCAGATCCTACCAATCCCTAGTAGTAAGTGTTCATAAACTATCTCGACCGATAATCTATCACTTTTGAAATCATAACTCCATCAGTTTGGCCACCCAATAAAATCTTACAATCCAAATTTATTAAAGTATAAATTATATGAGCTTTAAAACAATCAATAAATATAATTAAAATTAATTTAGTATTGTATCTTTTGTTAACGTAAGATGTATATATCTTTTTATTTTTGAAACTACTACAATGACTTTAACTCTTTTGTTCTGTTCCTCAAACCTATGTAATTAATGTTCAACAAAATCACTTGAAAAAAAATATAAAGCTCCACAGTTATTACTTTCAAATTGAAACAACATATAAGCATTAACTATCGTAATTAATTAAAATAACTACTATATAAAAAATCAATTTCATGAAATATTCCATTGCAAAAAAGACTAGATCGACTAACACTACATTAGTAGTAAAATATATTTTATTTAAAAATGGAATCCTATTTTGAAAAAATAATCTAACAAAGTTTTTTGTATGAAAACTTTTTTAACTACTATCCTCTTAATTTTTTCAGTTTTTTTCAATGAAAATTATGATCGATACAAGTTATATTAATTATATACGGAATAATTTAAGTTAGTAAAATCTTAATTACTTGAAAATTGAAATAAATGTGATTATTTCTAACTCCTGAAATTAAAGATCGTCAATGCAGTGGTTCAAGAATCGAATCATAGAATATTTAATAATATTTTTTTTTGTTGAGAACAAATAATAATGTATATGTAAGAAAGTATATTTTTCAGAGTAAGTACGTTAGAAAATATAAAAATATTACAAGGACTTTGGGATCGTGACTTCAATACTTTTTATTGAGGTGTGGCTTTCGGATCTTGTATCTCTCCAATTTTCTTCAATAAAATAAAAAGTAAAAATAATGCAAAAATATAAAAAAAGGCTAGTAATAAAATACTTTAATTTAATTCACCTGTTTAAGATGTTCATTATTCGTATTTTCATGTACCTCTATATTTCAATGTATTAATGAGTTTTAATTATGATTATTATTAATGATTGCTTCTCATTTGCAATATCGTTTGATCTTTGACTCGTGTATCAATTTTTATTAGTAAATGTACATGTCAAATGGGAATTTGGAACTTTTAGATCATATAGAACCTATGTTGATCCTACCGATTCCTAGTAGTTAGTGTGCATAAACTATCTCGATCGACAATCTATCACTATCGGAACCGTAACTCCATTAATTTGGCCACCCAATAAAGTATTACAATCAAAATTTGTTAAAGTATCAATTCTGCGAATTTTAGAATGATCAATAAATATAATTGAAATTAATTTACCATTGTATTTTTTATTAACGTGTGATGTAAAGATCCTTTTATTTTTTAAACTACTACAATGACTTTAACACTTTTGTTATGTTCTTCAAACCTACATAATTAATAGCCTTGAAAAAAAAATGAGAGACCCACCCTTATTACTTCAAAATTGACACAACATGCAAGCATTGACTATCGAAATTAATAAAAATCACTATTATATAAGAAAGTCAATTTCATTAAATATTTCATTGCAAGAAAAACTAGACAGACTAATACTAGACTAGTAGTAAAATACATTTTTATTAAAAAATGGCTTGAATTATCGGCCATATGGATAGACTGGGATGTCAACAACAACAAAATCCAACATATAGTGGTATTCACATATACTCACCACCACATTTTCGGCTGTTCCCAAAGCTTTGATGGTTGAATTATCCACCATATGGATAGCTGCCTTACAATTCTTCCATTTTTGAAGCTTCAATTCTTCATAGATGCACATGGGCATCAAATTCCAAGTTGCTCCATGATTAACTAAGGCCCTTGAATCCATCTTCATCTTCAGAGAAATTTGGATGACAAATTCTCTAAGATCATCCTTCTTTGGAGGACATCTTGTGGTCGCCTCCTTCCTCAACTCCTCAAGATCATTGGCTTTCTCAGCTTTGCTCGATTTTTCGGGTCAGTGGCCAATGTCGAGGTTAGATCAATAGTGTAGGGAGCTGCATCTTTTGAAGACGGGGTCTCAGAAATAGGGAAGGTCAATGTCCCCGCTTCAATCTCGTGCTTCTCTTTTCTCTCGAATCATTTCTCTTATTTCTTTTCAGTTGGCCTTCTTGCGAAATAATCAAATGGAAGAGTGAATATCTCTGCAACTTGTGCACGCGCCTCTCGACTTGGAGTCGGCTTCTTTAGTAACCTCTCAGGAAAAGGTGGGAGAGGTACGTACATAGGACGGAGATGCAGAGGTTTCCATCCATCTTCTTGACTGTGGCCCACCTTAGCCTGCTCGACTTTCTGCTTTGGATTCACTTCAAGAGTGGCGGAAAATTATCCCGGCTTGTGCTGACTGATGATGAAAGCTCCAATATTTGCTATAGCTTTCTGCAGCTGATCCATCTGGCTTCCAAAAGTCTGCTTAAATTGGGCAATCTCAATCTAGAACTTCTCCTCTTCGCATCAGTGTCGATGATCTAGGAGTTCACCATCTCCGAGAAAGACCGCTTGTTTGGCTCATTGACCACTCCATTGGTTACAGAGAATCCAGGTGGTGGTTGTTGGAAATTGTTGGGATTTCCATAAGACAGATTAGGATGATTTCTCATCCCAGGATAGTACTGAGGTCCACCACCTTGATTTCCTCTGTTGAAGTTCCTTTGATTCATATAATTCTCATATTCAACACAATTCGGCTCTATAGCTTGGGCATATTCCTTCTTTTCCTCAGCTTTCACTTTCCTCAACAAATAGAGTTGATTCTTCAAATCCTTGACCTTGGCTTCCAACGCAGCCTTGGCCTTGGAGTAGTCGTTGGTTTCTGCTGCGGATACTTTCTTTGTTGTGGATCTCTCAGATGGGCACTGATAACTATTGGAGACAACTTCTTCTAATATACTCATGGCATTTCTAGATGTTCTGGCCAACAGAGCTCCTCCAACAGAGATATCCACTACAGTTTTGAAGATGTAGTGAATCATTTGTAAAGATTGCACACTTGTTGTACCTTAGTGAAGCCATGTTGTGGACACTTCCTCAACATGTCTTTGTACTCTTCCGATGTTTCATAGATCGATTCATCCTGGAACTACGTGAATTGAGTGATTTCGGCTTGCAGTTTTATGGTCTTCTCCGGGAGAAAGAACTTGTAGATGAATTTTTGCCAAATGTCCTCCCAACTCGTGACTATGTCATGGTTGATCAACATGTACTACATCTTCACCTTGCCTCTCAGAGAAAAAGAGATAGGTGCAGCTTGATAGCATCATACGTCACTATATTGATCTTGATCGTCCCACAGAGCTCTAGAAATTATGACAGATGAGTGTTGGGATCTTCATTCTGACTGCCGCCAAACTAGTTTTGTTGCACCATATTGATCAGTCCTATTTTCAGCTCAAAGTTCGCGGCACTGATTCCAGGTCCTCCGACCACGCGAACCGGTCCAGCAGGTTGTTGGAACACATCTCTTTTAGTGACACCGGCATCACCTATCTGCTTATTCTCTCTCTCTCGAGCATCATCCTCCTCATCTCCTCCAGCTGTCGCTGGAGGTCTTGCACCATTACTCCTTGGTTGTTCTGCTTTTGATTTTGCTGTATCTAAAGTGGTGATTATCTTGCTGATCAGCCATCCTATTTCGTAACTTCTTCCTCAGTAATCTCAAAGTAGTCTCAATCTCAGGATTACAAGGCACTGCAGATGGTCCTTTTGTTCTCGTGATCTTGCACTACCTGACAAAAACTAAAGAAAAAATAAAGTACCAAATACTAAAAAAAATAGAAATAAAAAGAAATTAAATAGATAAAAATAACGTCTAGCCTACTAACACAGTACTAGAATAAGAACGCATAAAATAATAGTCTCGGACAATGGCACCAAAAACTTGACATGCTATTTATTAACAAAATAACACGTTCCGCAAGTGCACGGTGCTATTGTAATACCTAGGTGAGCAAGAGTATCATATCCCACAAGGATTGAATTGACTTACTCTCACACAAGTACTCACTTAATATCTAGACACTAATAATTGCATAAAAGAGAACAAAAATAAATAATAGAAAATAACCAGCAATTATCGAAACTAAGCAGATAAACAAATTAATGAAAAAAACCTAATTTTTAGAGATAGTGGATTTATTATTTCAATTAATATAATGTTTGACTCTTTCAACCCAACTTCTTGTCTTTAGTCTATTAATGGTGGAGGATCACTAAGATGTTATCAGGCTGCTCATAACGGCATATACCATAACATAGATATAACAAGCACATACTTCACTGCGGTCGGTTTTTCACTCATGTTGCTACTTTTGATCAAGCACACGAAGATCTATTCAACCTTATGCAATACTTGTTCACTTGGTCGGTCCTTCCAACCACACATAAAATGATTTCTATCTTTCTATCATTAATTCTACTCTGATCAGTGCTTTAGATTAACGACTAGCATGCATAAATGGTGATCAAGCATCCATACAAGATATTAAATAATTCACATAAGTCAAATGCTGAGAGATAGCAGGAAGAAAAGTAATTGAGTAATATATTAAAATCCATAATATTTCATACCCTGAAACCTAGCTAGAAATTTAAATAGACATAATAAAGTAAACAAATGAATCTAGAGTAGAAGTGTTCATGACAGCAAGTGAAGAAAAACTGAAACACGTAGAGTAATCCAGTAGTCTCGAGTTCACTGCAATGGCACTCTATCTCTACCAACCTTGTCAATCTCAATCGAGATCTAGCGCGTCTTTCTCGAGTATCTTGGCATCTCCAGTGTATTTCCAAGTTTTATTTCTCTGATGTTGTGTGTATGTCTAATCCTCTTGGAGTTACATTCTCATGTGTATCAATTGAGGTTTTTATATTTAGGTCAAAAATCCTGAGTTGGAGTGGATAAAATTAATTCCCGTGGACCCACTCACATGGGTTGACCGAGCTCAGTAGGTTGACCCAGAGGCCTGTTTTTACATAGGATCGACCTAGGTAACTTCGGCCGGGTCGACCCATCTCTGTATAATTTGTATTGAGACCGGTCGACCGACACTTTCTAGGTCGATCCGATCTTTTCTCTCGCTGGGCTTTGAAATTCCTTGGGCTTCAATCATTTAATCTAGTCCATTAAGTCCAAATTAGTATCTAATTAAGCTTAGGAGCCTAACTAAATACCTCCTTAACCCCTTTCGACCATATTTGCTCATTTTGCTCCAAAATGCAGTCAAAACACAACTATTGCTGCAAAACTAGCAAACATATAAAAAACTCCAAAAGATAACAATATAAGCACTAAAACTATATAAAATACACAATTTCATATAATAAAGAGCATCAATTCATATCTAAAAGTTGTGTAAAATACATAGCTATCAGTACTACCATTTCTGATTAATCATGCGAGAGTGGAAGATCCTACTAAAATCAATTTCTTGTCCATAACATTTTGTAACTTTCTCCTTGAACTTTACATGGGACATGTAGCAGAGTATAGTGCTATCAGTAATATGAATCTATAATAATCTTACAATCTTTTTTTATATGCCTCGTAAAAGCGTGCCGACTGATTTAATTTGTCAATAATTATCCGTATTGCATGATCTTTGTTGGTCCCGGTGCGAGCCTTTATCAGTTTAGAGAGGGGTGAATAAACTGACTTCAAAAACTTTCAAAATAGATTGCGGAATAGATAGGGCCCTGACTCGCTTTTGTGATTTATCTGTGCTGGCTGACCAGTTGAGAGAGATTGACGGAAGCTTAGCTGGTGAGCTGATCAGTTTGGGACTGATAGCTTGAAGACGTGCCTGAAACTTGTCAGTTCAGTCTATGTGTGTGAATGTGTGCAGTTGAATAACTTGCAAAACTGTAAAACAGTAAGAACAACACACACAGAACTTTATAGAGGTTTGAAGCTCCTCGCTTCTACGTCCTCTCTTCCTTCCGCAGAAGGGAAATCCACTATGCAAGTGTAATGTTTCTTTATTATAATTACATAGTGAAGAAATCCCGTTGGACCTGAAAACGGCACCCTTCAAACCGAGCGAGGCCTCTTTTCCAACTGTTGCTGTCCCGGATGAATGGACCCATCGGTAGACGCTCCTCCTCAACTGATTTCTGGGTCAACAGCTCACATTTACCAGTCCCAACTGCTCGCTGAGACTTTAGGTGCTATTGTCCGTCTTTACACGATTTTAGATCTCGCTCAATCTTCAAGAAGGCAGTCTTGAAACTGTTATCAACCTGGAATGCTCATTTCTCTTAAGCTGGATGGTTGATCTTTAAGGGACAAAACTGAGAAGTTTTGCTCTTGCTGGAATTCAGCGTCAGCTTAGCAGCTTGCTTTGAACTTGAAGCACATCTTCTCAGTTTAAGACTTTTTGTACTTTGAGAATCTTGAGCTTTGAGCTGTAGAGAAAGAGAAAGAAATAACTCGTTTTCTACACAAATAGCAAAAGTTAGATTGGCGAAAGTCTTCTCTTTTTGGCCAAATGATTTCACCATCTATATATAGATGAGTGAATTTTGACCGTTATGATTGGTGATGTTTGGAGATCATCGGTGGCATTTTTAATGCCTGTAGCCGTTTGAAGCTTTTTTTAATGAACTAGCCGTTTTGACTTTTAAATCTCTCTGCTCTAAGATCGTGAGGATCTTTCAAAGATTTTCTGTTGAGATCATAATTAACTACTTGTCAGTAGGAGCAGACGATTCGGCTATCAGTTCTTGGACATTCAGCTGATGGGCTCTCAGCTGTCTTGGCTTTCAGCTCTGAGATAGTCCGGTTGGCAGATCTTCAGCTGCCTAGAGCTTCTGTCATGATATAGTCTAGTTCGGCTGACTCATTAGCTGAGCTTAAGAGCTTTCATTCCTAGACTTTTTCTCTCTAACTGAACTAAGGTCAGTTGAATAAAGACTCAAAGCGTTTAGAGCTGTTTTACCAGTAAACTGATCTTTGATCAGTTTAGGACCAACTCTGACTGATCTTCTGATTGGATCAGTTTTAGCTTTCAAGCTGACTCTGTTCATCAGTCTATCCTGTCTTTTTTGCTAAGACTGTTGACTAACTCATCCGAGGATACCTACTAGTCTCCAAAGTTCTCTTCCCCATTTACAGTTTATCTCAAACTTTGAAGAGTTTACTCTGACTGGTGTGATTAGGTAACCTATAAGCTGGTTGACCATGCTTCTGAATAGCTGTCTCTCATCTCAGCTCGAAGTCTTACTTGGTCATTGTCATTGATTTCCTGCTTACAATATCCTGCAGTTTTTCATTAAATCATCACACATATTTTGACATCTCATCAAAACCATCAATTGGGATTTTCCCAACAATTTTCCTAACAATTTATCCCTTTTTGATGATGTCAAAACTAGCTAATTTGATGATGGAAAAACTGTGCAAGATTATCATTCATGAATTAGCATCTGAACCTGTACCAATTCTGGTAGTGAGGCTGGAAATTAGGCTATGTTCAACAGAACAACCTTAGATGCTAGTAGCCATTTGAAGCTAATATTCATGAATATCAATACTTTGATATAATCATCAGAGCTTTGACAGAGAATGAGTATAGAGTAGTGGAGCATACATACATATGTGAGCTCAACGAGTTTTATCTGCAAAGTATCAGAGTTTTATTGATTAAAAAAATACAACTAAAGTGACCTTCAGATATCTGAATACTCGTTTGATCAGCTTGAAAAACTTCAAATGTTTCAGTTCTAAACACAGCTCAATTCTGATTATCATGCAGATTTTTGACTTTTAGAGCACATAGAAAGCCTTAAGCTATTCAAAGGGACAAATCAACATGATCAGAATAATTTGTATTATAAACAAGGAACATGTTTTAGAAACTTATTGAGCACAGAAGATGAAGAATTATAGGAAGTAAAAGAGAGAGAGAATATCAAAGACTTGATATTTAACTTCTTTCTTCAGTTAGAACTGTTCACCACTCAGTTCTGTCTTCTTTTGCTCGATTCACCTTTCTCAAACTTGCAGGAAGAGATGCCGAGTATGCTGTGAATACCTCATTCTTGCTGTTCCTTCAGCTGAGAATTCTCCCAAGTCCAACAATATTCTTGAGCTGGGCATTGCTCAAGTTGGACTTCCCCCTCATGAATAGCTTCTCCCTGATGGGTAGCTTCCCCTTTATGAGTAGCTTCCCTCTAAGAAGCAGCTTGCCTCTGAAGCTGTACCTCTCTTTGAACTTCTCTTTGGATCTCATCCCAAAGAGTTACATCACCCTGCCCGTAATCATATGCCGAAACATATGGTTTTTCATCATCAACATATCCTTTCCTCTTTTTGGCATCATCCAAAAGGGCGAGTTGATGGAATTCATAATGGGGCAGTGACAACTGTGGCAAAGGAGAGAAAGAAGTGGTCGGCAGGTTGTTGGTGAAGTGGGGAGCTTGGGATGCAAGTATAGAGGCGGACAGCCATGCATAGGACTCCTCTGTCGTCATCAGCTGGTCAAGATCTGGAAGAGAGGGTGGATCTTGCCAGAGAGAAGAAGCTGATGCGATTTCGAGAAGTGGCTCGTCTGGAATGGTGATGATGGCATCTTCTTAAAGAGGAGTTATGGATGTCTTGGAGGGCTCATAGTTAGAAATGGGTGCATCATGGAATCCATGATGTCTGGGACTGATGGAGGCGTGTCGAGTGGATAGTTCATCCAGCTGCGGCTCCATTCACCTTCTTCTATCCAATATGAGTAGCCTCGTTTGTCTGCCATCATTAGCATGGTGGCATCATCCACCTGGTATCTCCAGAGGTGATACTAGAGATATCTTCGAAGTTGTTCGAAGAGAAAGGGACTGTTATCCCTTATTCGACCAAAACAACTTTTCAGTTGTTGGTCAAGGCTTGTACTGAAGCCTTTTTCCAGAGTTTCTGGGGCAGCGACATAAGGAGGTTCCTTGGTGGCAGGTGCAGTGGACTCATCACTTGTAGAAGTGTAGGAGTCACTGTTAGTTAAGAACTGACCCGCGTTAGCTGGAGGATCAGCGTAAAGGAGCGGCTGCTTGCCTTTAGCTGGGCTGTGGTCCTCCATGAGCTGAAGTATCGACTTCCTAGGGTGAATAGTTACAATCTGATGTCGTCGGTTAATGTAGACTATAGGAAGAAGAACTCGTCTAGTGAGAGTGTATCCACCAGGGACTGTTCCGAGTTACTCCGTAATGATATGACTGAGTTGATTTGCAAATCCTAACGTGGCTTTAAATGTGCCAGAGGTTAGATCGATTTCAGCATGCTTCACTTGTCGGTGAAGTTGTGCCAATATATAAGATGCCCAATTAGCCTTGCATCCATAACAATTGCGGCCATTAGATGAGAGGTGGTATCATTGAACTAAGCGTTGGTGATGCTACTCAGAAAGATGTGCATCACTATGTCCAGAATTTGGACCATGGTTGGAGAAAGACTGTCTTTCAAGTTGTTTGAGAAGTCTTTGTGATCAACATGTGGACGTTTCTAGTCGTTCCACAACTCCAACGTTGAAGGAAACGCTAGTTCGAACACTTTTGGGCCATGGCCAGGAAGCTAGAACAGTTCTGTTAACACATCTTTAGTGATGATGATAACCTGATCTCGGACAACAGAGATGATGTTGTGTCCTGAGATTTCCGCATGATAGTAGAACTCTGCTACTAGCGGAAGATGCTTCCTTGTGGGCTGTGTTGTCATAAATGACAAGAGCCCGCATGCCTCCAGTTGGTGGAAGATCATGCTGGTCTTCTCTCGACCGATTCGAGCTTGGAGAAACGCTCGATCAACAATCTTATCCATTTTGAGCTGCTTTATAAGAAGCTCAATATCCATCGATTGGAATGAGTAAGACATTCCTTGATGATATGAGAAGAGGAGGAAAGGGGCTATGGATAAGTTAGAAGACAATGAATGAGAAATATTTACAGAGAATGGTTATCTTTATTTCTGTTTATTTTCATTCACCTTCTCTACTGCTTTTAAAGGCAGTAATTTTGCATGTATTAAACCAAAGCAATCAAGTGCTTTCTGGCTGATCAGCTATCTGATTTGAAAGAAAGTTAGCTAAATAAATGATGCATGCATCTCAGCCGTCCACTTGGATAATGCCTTTTTGATCATGCGGCTGAGATCTGAAGATTTGAAAATCTGTGTAGTTGCCATAAATAGCACAATATTTTGCCAGAAGATTTGATACTTATATACCTCAGAAAATTCATCTCTTTATACTTTAATGTTGAGTATAGAGACTTTAATGGCAACTCAGATGAACAGTAAGCTTATTTTGAAATGTTAACGTTAACTTTTTCAAAAATAATCTATGAGGAATAGAGAGTAGAGAAGCTTATCGAAGAGGAGTCATCAGGCAGCTGATGAGAGACGGGACTTAGGGGCTCGAGGTGTCAGTTTCCTGCTGAACTGATGAGATCGCCTTTAACTGATTGTATCAGTTTTGTCGAGCAGTTGCTGATTGACTTTTTGTCAATTTTCTCTTCTTGAGTGGTTGAATGGGACTAGCTTCACTGCTTTCTTTAAAGCTATTGGACTGTTTCCTTTTGAAAGCTGAACTGGAAATATCCTGAGAATGATTAGTTTTGGCTTGAGTCTCAGCATGCTGAAGCTGCTTAAGAACAACTACTGAGGTAGTCAGCTTCAAGGAGGTCAGCTCTTTAATTCCTCTGCAGAATGAGCTGGACTGATTGAGCATCAACTTCGCAGCTCTAGAGCGAGACTTGATAAGAAGAGTAACATATCATTTAGATAAAAGATCTGGAGACATGGCAGTGTCTTCGTCGTCTTTGTCTTTGTTCAGTCCAAGATGTTGACTCCTTGGGGTTTCCACTACTTGAGTATGAGAGAGATCGTTATCTATCTCATCAGTGGTGCCCGCAGCTTGTAGATTGCCTTTTCGGACTGGACTGGATCCAGATTTAGTTGTAGGCAACATAGATCGATTGGAGTGTTGACATCTCCTTATGATCTCAAGCTGGCTTGAACATCAACTAGTGGGGTTTTAGCTGGGATGTTGTTATCAAGTCGATGCTTTATAATCCGCAAGACTTGCACAATATTTGGAGGAAATGGATTTCAGGCTCCAATCCATTTGATGCTCCAAGTCTCTTCACGTTGCCAAAAACTCATGCCATGGAAGGCTGTTAGCAAGAAGTGTGACTGGATTAACATTGAGTGTCTCCAGTTGTACCAGTAAAAGTACCAGTGTAGCTGTTTGAACAGCTGATTGTCTTGCTCGGCAACATACGTGAAGTGAGTGAAAAAGAGATTCATTACGTCCTTCTGAGCACTCTTGACTTCATATTCACTACTATAGAACGTGCGAATATTGTCTTTAGTCAGTTGGATAGGAGGGCAGGCTCTCCTGAAGTACTCAGCTCCATAATTTGAATGAGGAATTCCAATGAAGGGAATAAGCTCATCTGGATTAGTGCAGGGTTTAAAATCCACTGATGATCCATTTTTTGAGTGAGGAGAGGGAACTTTATTGGCATCAGAACTGTTCGAAGTTGTATGGCCATAACTGGCTTTAGATCTCCTCTTCTTCATAAGTGACTAAAGATGTGCCTTCCCTTTGGAAGATATGAGGATTGGCAGTGCGTCATCATTTGGAAGATTCAGCATATCTTTCAGGAGCTTGCTCATTCGTAGAACAAGTCCTACTTTAGACTCAAATTTGCCAGTTCTCTTTGAGCTGCTGCTTTGAAGACTTGATGCTTAAATTGGGAGAAGACAAATTCTGCCCAATTAGCTTCCAATCCTTCTACAAGGTGTATCATTACCTTGTATCTTTCTCAAGTCAACTGACTCAAGCTTCCAATGGCGCCGGACATCATTTTGTTCGTAATATCGAGCATGACTCCATACTCAGGCATCAAGTCAGCTTTAGTTGTGGTAAAGCTGAATTGCTTAGAGCAATTTGAAGACCACCATTCTTTCCAGTATGGTTCAGCTGAATTTTTCAGATCTTGAACCATGGAGCCTTTTCTGGGAAGTTGAAAGATTTCTGCAATCTTTCTCTCAGTGATTTGGAGTTTTCTTCCTTGAATCACCGATTGTATAACTTTCCCATCTGCAGTGACCTTTTCTTGGAGCAAGAACTCACTTACCAAGTTTTGTCTAAAGAACCTTGGAAGAGTTTCTTGGTAATGCAGAATTCCAGTCTTGTGAAGATTGACTAGAAGAAAAGGGTTGTTTGATTCTTGAAGAATCACTTGAAATTTCTATCTTTTCAGAAATATATCTCTCATCATTTTCTCTTTGGAGGAAATAATAGCTTTTGAAGCTTCAGCCATTTGAAAAAATTTCGCTGAATTTGAATTGAAGCTTTCTTTTCGCTGAACACACTCTTTTTTTTAAAAAAAATCTCTTGCGCAACTGCTTTGAGAGAGAGCAGTGATTGTTGAGTGTGTTATTGTGTTGAGTTGTGTTGTGTTGTCAAAATTTTAGGAAAGGGGGTTTTTATAAGTGAGCGACTCTTAAATGTGATAGTTGAAAAAATTAAATTCCCTTTGTCGTTTTCAGTCGTTGGTTTGAAATGAATATGCAACGTGTCAAATTTTACCAACGGTCTGAAATTTCTAAATGAATGATGATGTGTCATGTACAAAATTTATTTTTATTCATTCAATTTTGAAATTCTTTTGAAGTACACTGAATCACAAGATACTAACTAGAGAGTCTTGAATCAACTGTGCTTGATCAGGCTCCTAGTCCTGCTTGTGTTCAGTTCTTCTTCTTTTGGCGGTAGGCAAAGTAGGGCTGCTGTCCCCATCATCAGAGCTAGAAGACTCACCTTCAAATGATTGGAGTCCGGTATGTGCTTGGAGTCTTCTGATCAGTTTCTCATGTCGTTTCAACTGATGTTGAAGGCTTTGAAGAAGATTTTCCTATTGAGCTGATACTTGACCTGATGGCTGCCCAAACTGATCTTCATCTTGGATTGATCCTGAAGGACTGGATTGATCAGTCGCAGTAATTAGTTGCAAATCATCTCCTCTGGATGATACTTCCTCTTTGTCTTCTGCAGCTTTCAGTTCTTCTCAAAGAACTGTTTTGTACTGATCAGTCGTTTGCTCAGCAGTTGTTGCAGCTAACTGATCTGCATCCCCTAAGTCAATTATGTCATTTTGACTTGATTCAGGGGGAGTTTCTGGATTTATCTGTGCTTGAGCTTGGAGTGCTATCTGGACTGGATCAACAAAGATCACTATGTCTAGCACTGGTGGAGCTGATGTCAGCTGAACTGTCTGATCAGCTGAGTCTCTAGCAGTTGTTTTCTCTTCTGCTGACGGGGGAGAAACTTCAGTTGGAGCTGCTGGAGATTCCTCTGGGATTGGTTCAATTGCTTTTTCAGCTTTCCTTGTTGGTTGCACTGGTGTCTTGAGTGACTCATCATCTTCGTCACTATTGACAGCTCTTCCTTCAGTAATTTTTACACTGTCTTGCTGATCAGGGGAGTCTAGAATGTTGATTTCATGCTCTATGTCCTGTGGAGGAGTGCCTAACTGCAGTTCTTCGGCGGTTTCATCAATGATATCATCAATATGAGCCTCTTCTTCTTCAATCTGATAGTGTTCATCATGGCTCTTTGTTTGATGCTTCATTATTTCATCAAACAGCAACTTTTGCTTTATTTTGATGTATTTCCATTTTGTTTCGTCACTCTCATCAGAATAAGCAGGAAGTTGTATTCCTTTTGATCTGCTCACTTCCTTAACAACTTCAAACATTGATCCTTCAGATGGATGTTTGCATTGTTTGCGGAGAAGAAGTTTTTGTTTGAGTTCATTCCTTTTTATCGCCCAGACATTTTTGGTACTTGTCCAATTTGTGCTCCATTCTTCTTCTCGTTTCTAGAAGCTCATTCCGTGGAACCCCATGAGCTTAAGAAATGAATCAGCTTCATACACATACCTCTAGAGGAGCTAGTAAACATACCTTAGTAAGGTATTATAGAGCTCTTCATATCCTGATAGTCCTGCAGCGAAGTGTTTGGCAATGTACTGATTGACTTGCTCTAGTGCCCAGTTTCTGATATCCTCTCTTTTTGAGAAGGCTTTGATATTCCTTTTGGTTTTGGGCATGGGCGAACATTTGAATTGAAAGTAGTCTGCTCCCGTCCCTTTGTATGGAATTCCTTGAGCAGGAATGAGGTGCCTCGGATCAGCACATAATCCATAATCAGCAATGGACTGAAAAGTGTGTCCTTCAGTTGTAGTCCCAGAAGGAGCTGGTTGTGGTCGAGAGACTGGTCTTTTTGTTTCTGATTTTCTTCTGTCAGCTCCATCATTTTGTGTGTGGTTTGCTGATGAGTTGTCTGAAGAGGTTTCATCAATGATAATTGCTCTCCTTCTCCTTCTGACTAATCGTTGTGCTGATGATTCAGCTTTCGTTGTTGGGAATCTGGCTTCAACCGCTCTGAGAGGTTGAACATTCAATGGTGTGCAAAATTTCTGAGACAAAGGAATGTCATCCTCAGAGTCTGTAGCTGCTTTGCTTGGTTCTTCAATCACTACTTTCTTTCCTTTTCCTTTGTAAGTAACTTTCTTCTTTTGTTGAACATTTTGTTGAGAGTTTGGCTCATTGATGGAGATCAATTTTGCCCGTGGCTTAGGAATATAATCTTGCCTTGTGACAGTTGTGAAGACTCTTTCTTCCTTCATCAGGTTAGGAAGCTGTTTTTCCAGAATCAAGTTGATGCGGTTAAGATAATACATTCCATGAGGAAAGATCTTGTCGTCACCATTCTTCTCCCAGGAGTCGACAAATCTTTTAAGTTGCCCAAAGAAGAATTTTGCCCAGTTGATCTTGATCTGAAACATGATTGCCGCACAGACCTGATATTTGGGCTCTGACATTTCTGACCAACTTCGAGCAGTTCCAATCAATATCTTGGAAGCAATTGAGCTTAGAACTTGAAATTCCTCTTTGAAATAAGAGATGTAATGATTCTTCTTGAATTTAGATGGTGCATCTGTTCACTTCCACAATCTGTAATCACTCTCTGAGTCTGAGTGAATGTCTTCTAGAGTGGCTCCACTGATTGGAAGGCTGAACATTGCTCCTAATGTTTCAGCTGTGACTTTGAATCATTACCCTCTGACTCTTATAGTAAAGAAATCTTCTTTGCTGTACCCATCAGAGTTGAGGTAGAATTCGGCAGTTGCTTCTGAGTAGACTCTTGAAGGAGCGACTTTAAGGAATATTTGTAGTTGAGCATCGTATAATCTGGTAATGATTTCTCCACTCAGCTCAGAGTTCTCGCAGTTGTCAGAGAACATAGTTAGCTCAAAGAACTTATCCTTGAGCAATTTGTCACAGCACTTAGATGAGTCTTCTCTGCTTGATCGGAAGTCAAAATCTCTTCGGATACGCGAACAAGGTTTTGAGCCATGATTTCAGCTTGCGAATTCTTTTTGATGAAGGTAGAATTTGAGGCGGCTTAGGGTTTTGTTTCTTATAGAGAGAGAAGTGCTTGAAGGCAGAGAGTCTGAAGTTGATGAGATAACTTTGAACCTTCAGCCAGGTTATTTATGAAGTGGGATACCTTTGATCTAATGATTAAAACTTGACGTTGGTTGATCTGAATGATTTTGATCGCTCAATATTGAAGGGTCGGCTGAGTGTGTCGATAAAAATCTATCCGTTCTAAATTGATGAGGAGAGAGAAGAGGTAGGCGGGACCAACGATAACATTTGAGAGACATGTCATTTTACCGTTCAGTAATAAATTCAAATTGAACTTATCTAGTTTTAGGCTCTCCTCCATCTTCCACGTGGCATTTGAGCTGCTGACGTCATCAGTTGCTTCCTCGTCTGATGATCTGCTTGGTTTGGAGTGATCAGTTCCAACTGGAGTCTCTTCTGCTTTGACTTCTTGTCAGCTTAAGCTATCTCCTTCAGCTTTGCTCATTTTAAGTGTGTCAGCTGTTTCCATCAGCTGAAGCTTTGCCTTCATTAGTCAATTTTTAGAATTCAACTGCTTTCATCAGTTGAATATGACTGATTTGAGGACTGATGCCTTTTGCAATCAGTTCGCTCATTTTCAATAGCTTTCTTATAGCCTTTTGCCATTTTCTTCAGAACTGATGTGGGCTCCATCAGTTTAAGCTCCAAAGCTTGCAAAACTGATGCCCTCTTGTGTTAGTTTTGATCATCAGCAGGAGTGCTCTTCTTCACTCCTTCTGCTGGAATATCATCATCTTCTTTTGATGCTAGTTCAAGCAATCCCAGTTGGATGCATAGCTCAACAAATCTAGCTTCTGGCAATGGCTTGGTGAAGATATCGACTATCTGTTTCTCCGTGTTGACATATCTGAGGCATATGTCTTTCTTTTCGATATGATCTCTGATGAAGTGGTGTCTGATATCAATGTGCTTCGTCCTTGAATGCAATACTGGATTTTGAGATATTGCAATAGCACTATTGTTATCACAGTAGATTGGCAATTCTTCAGTCTTCACCTTGTAATCCTTGAGTTGTTGCTTCATCCACAAGATCTGAGCAGAGCAACTTCCAGCAGCTACATATTCGGCTTCAGTTGTTGACGTGGTAACTGAGTGTTGCTTCTTGCTAAACCAGGATATCAATTTGTTTTTCCCAGAAACTGACATGTCCCACTGGTGCTCTTTCGATCGATCTTGCATCATCTGAAGTCTGAGTCTGAGTAGCCGGTTAGACTCGAGCTGTCATCTCTGGGATACCATAATCCAAGATTTATAGTTCCCTTGAGGTACTTCATGATCCTCTTAGCTGCTTCAAGATGACTTTTCTTTGGATTGGCTTGGAACCTTGCACACAGTCCGACTGAATAGGAGATATCTGGTCGGCTGGCTGTCAGGTAGAGAAGGGATCCAATGATTACTCTATAGTGCGTTTGGCTGACTGATTCTCCTTCTTCATCAAGGGTCAGCTGCACTGATGTATTCATTGGAATTTTGAGAGCTTTTCCCTTGTCGGTTCCAAATTTCTTAACGAGCTCCTTGGTATATTTTGCTTAGCTGATGAAGATTCTGTCTTCCAGTTGCTTCATTTGGAGTCCTAGGAAGAATGTCATTTCTCCCATCATGCTCATTTCGAATTCGCTTTGCATCAGTTGTGTGAATCGATTGCAGAGATCTTTGCTCTTGGATCCAAATATTATTTCATCCACATAAATTTGAACCATCAAGATCTCAGTTGATCATTCTATTCTGAAGAGAGTACGATCAATGACTCCTTTCTGAAACCCATTCTTCAGCAAGAATGTTGTGAGGGTTTCATACCAAGCTCTTGGTGCCTACTTCAGACCATACAGGGCTTTCTTCAGCTTGTAGACTTGGTCTCCGATATCGAACCCTGGAGGTTGCTCTACATATACATCTTCCTTGAGCATCCCTTGCAAGAATGCACTTTTCACGTCCATTTCAAAGACAATGAAATTGTAGTGATCTGTATAGGCGAGGACCAGTCTGATGGCCTCCAATCTTGCAACTGGTGTGAATGTCTCATCAAAGTCAATCCCTTCACTTTGTGAGTAACCTTTGGCTACCAGTCTGGCCTTGTTCCTTGTGATTACGCCTTGTTCATCTAGTTTGTTGTGAAAAACCCATTTAGTCCCGATGACTTTTTGAGTTTTTGGCCTATCAACAAGAAACCATACGTCATTTCTTGTGAACTGGTTCAGCTCTTCTTGCATTACTATAATCCAGTCTGAATCTTCAAGTGCCTCTTTTATGTTGGCTGGTTCTATCTGTGAGATGAAGCATATGAAGAGTGCATGCTTCGTTGACCCTCTGGTCTGAACTCTGCTTTTTGGATCCCCAACAATTTTGTCGACTAGATGGCTTTAGAGCCATTTGGGAATGGTTGCTTCCTCTACTTGCTTAGCTACTTCATCAGTTGTTCTAGCAACTGATCCTTCGGCTTCTTTATTAGCTAATTCTTCAGTTGCTTCTTCGGCTGCTGTATCAACACCGGCTTATTCTTCATTTTCACTGATTCTTCCCCCTGTTTTGGCTATGGGGTTTGAGGTTTCCTGACGACTTGTATCCTCAGTGACCAGGTTATCTTCAACCGGTCTTGAATCAATTTCAATGCCATCTTCTAGTGATACTCAGCTTGATTTAACCCCGCACTTATGATTACAGGGATACTCCAAATGCCTTGTTAATGCCTTTAGTTCCAACGTGGGCGCTTTGACAATAGAAGGCATCAGCTTATCATCATTTCTCCGAATGGGCACACCATAATCCACACAGCCGTATGACATTTCTTCCAATGAGTACAGCATCATGATTCCCTTCTCGATATCATCGTCTTCATCCAGGGCATCTTGGTCAGTCAGGCCATCCCATAATGCCCATTCCAATGGCTCTCTATTGCTCACCATGGATAGGGTAGATCGATTTGGATGACGGAAGGTATTCACAAAACGGCAATTTTCTGAATCTGGTGGGGTGCTTTAATGCTTCAAATATGTTGAACGTCACCGTCTCCCCATTAAATTCACACGTTAGTGTGCCCTTGTCCACATCAATCTTGGTCCGATCTGTCTTCATGAAAGGCCTTCCCAGCAACAACACTGAAGATTTTGAAGTTGTTGTGTCCATAACAAGCACATAAAACTCTACTAGGAAAATAAGCTCGTCTACTTTAACCAATACATCTTCAATGAGGCCTTCTGGATATACATTAGACCTGTCAACAAGCTGAATGACCACACGAGTCTCCTTCAGAGGTCTAATCTTCAATTCTTTGAACACCAATAGAGACATTACGTTTATCGATGCCTCCAAATCCAGCATGGCCTTCTCCACTTTCTTGTTTCCTATGATACAAGGAATCATGAACATCCCTGGATCATCGCACTTCTTGGGTAATTTTTTCTGTATCACAGCTGATACATTCTCCCCAACTAAGAACCTTGTATCATCATTGAATCACACCTTTCTGGTGCAAAGCTCCTTCAGAAACCTGGCATACCACGGCACTTGTTTGATTGTCTCAATCAGTGGAATATTGATTTCCACTTTGTGCCAATCTCCCTGGAAAGGGAGGCTTCCGTTTTACTAGAGTGGGCACTTTAGCAGGCTGTTTTACTTCTGGAATGGGCACAGTATCCTCCTGCTCAGCTTCATGTGCCTCGTTCTTTGTGGGAATTTTTTTCACTTCTTCCTCCAAGGGCACATTGTCCTTCTCTTCTACTGGCCTGACCATCTCCGAAAGTTCTTTTCCACTCCTTAGAGCCACTGCATTCACCTGCTCTCTCGGATTCTCAACTTGGGAAGGTAGCTTCCCATTTTTCCCCTCCATCTTGTGCATGGCTGGAGCCAACTGATTGATTTTCTTGCTCATATGCGAGAGACCAGCTCAAATCTCTTGCTTAAATTTCTCATTCTCCTCAGCCATGGTAAACACAAGATCTTCCGTCTTTTGCTTCATTTTCTCCTCTGGTGGCGGCAATGGGCGTGCAGAATGCCCATCCTCTGGCCTTCTTCATCTGAAATATTCATGGTCTCTCCAGCCAGGATAAGTCTGGGAATGGGGATCATATCTTCTGGAATGCCCATTCTGGCCACCTACAGCGTTCACTTCTTCCACTTCATCTTGTAGAGTAGGCATTAATTAGTGAAATTAGATATGCTTTTGCATACTCCACAAGGACTAGGCTTCTTCACCATGCTTACACCGGACAAGATTTTTTCGATCTTGTCGCACAATTTATCAATCCTGTTGTCCTAGTCCGGTGCTCTTTCTGATTTGCTTACGATCCGAATGCCCTTTCCACTGAAGTCTCGGTTATCTTCAGCCATTTCTGTGAGAATTCTGAATGCTTCAACAGGTTGTTTGTTCAAAATAGATCCTCCACATGAGGCATTCACGATTGTCCTTTCATGTGGTCTCAATCCTTTGATAAAATACTGAATCAAATCGTGTTCAGTAATCTGGTGTTGTGGGCATTTCGTCAGCATCGCCTGGAATCTTCCCCAGTAGTCATAAAAACTCTCGTTAGTTCCCATCTTCAGGATCCCTATCCTTCTTCTAATTTCTTGCACTCTGGATGCTGGGAAATATTTCTCTAAAAACTTCTGTTGAAGTTGTCTCCATGTGGTCACAGTGCCAGTAGATAGTGTGTACAGCCAGTCCCGTTCCCCATTCTGAAGGGTGAAAGGGAACGAGACCAACCGCACATACTCCTCTCGTCCATGGTCAAATGATTGAGTTTGGCAAACCATCTCAAAATCTTGCAAGTGCCTCTGTGGATGCTCACCGGGCATTGCGTGGAACTTCGGCAAAATCTGGATAAATTTTGCATGAATATCCCAGTTCTAAGTCACAGCTGGGAGTGTAATGCCCATCGAGCGCAGATTCATGTTGATCAGGAAGACCAACTGCGTTAGAGTCATGTTATCATCCGCATTGCCATTCGCAGCATTTCCATTTGCGGCCATGTTGAGGTTGTGGCCGTTCTCAAACTGTCCTTCCTCCTCGTGCCCTTCATCTCCTTGTTCTTCTGGTAGTGGTGTGGGCTCACGAGGTCTATTTGCAGCTTGACGTGCCCTCTTTGCTGCTGCCCTGTTTTTTCCTCGAAGTCTTCTCTATCTCCGGATCGTACAATAAAGTCTCCTCTGAAGAGCCCCTGGGCATCCACTTCTGGGCTCACCAATTGTGGAAGATAAAATCACTAGAAACTAGCTCTCCGACAACGGCGCCAATTTTGATGCGCGGTCGTTTCGCGCTCAAAAATAATTTATAACTCATGTGCCCACAGCGAGCGTAGCCAGCTAATGAGTACGGATCGATCCCACAGAGAGCTGTTGTGATTCCACCTTCAAGTAATCAATCATAAAAGGGGGTTTGATTTGTTGTCACTACTGGAAATTAAATCTGCAAAAGAAAGTAAAGAAAATATCAAGTAACAAAGGTTCTGGCGTTTGAACTTGAATTTGGTTTAAATATATATCAACTCGATCATGGGCATACCGATTTTCATACATGATAAATCATCTAGTTATGGAGACCGGATTCCTCTCTACGTCTCCTCATTCATCCTTTCATTATAGACTTAAAAGCAATTCTTCGTCAATTAAATCCCTAATCAGTCACCCACCCCCCGGTTCCCCAAAGAGATGTAAGTGAACAAACAGCAGTGTGCCTTAGACGAACCTAGATCTGTTGTATTTAACGATTCCTCGTGTGCCCACAACAACCTATTGATTCCCTTATTACTATATGAATCAACACACAGTCACGATTCGCCAATTCAATTAATAGTGGTATGCCCTCTTTACCTAATGAGTGATTAGCCATATTCGACATTGCAGACACACACTCACGTGGAACAAGGCACAAGAATCAACAAAAACCTATCATGCATTACTATGCCCATTTTGGCCCCACGAGTCTAGATTTATATTCAAATCATTTTCATTGTTCAAACACCATAATAAAGTGTCTAGCCATGCATGCTAGACATAACTAAAATTGCAAAAACAAAAGACATAATTATAAAGAGAACTTACTGAATTTGATAAGCAAAAATACTCAAAATGTTGAGTTTGGAAACATAATCCTATGTCCCAAAGGCTTAAAGCCGATGGATTATTTCTTGCTGCAAAGCAGCGTACGAAAATGAAAATGCAGGAAAGTAAAATTATAACAATGTTTCTGACTGCCAAAGCTTGTATTTCCAGAAATTAAAATAGCTTAAATAGTTACATTTCCGAATTAGAGATCTCCCAACAAGCTGGAGTCTTCACTGGATTTTCGGAACTGGCGTGCCCTCTCTGATTTGACTGGATAAGCATAAGTTGACCAAATCCCTATTTTTTAGGGATTGGGCTTATCTCTTCTTTGTAGCGCCTCTAGGAGTCCAGTTCATCACTAACTCTTCTTCGGATAATGCAGCTATCTTTCTCATCTCTCTCCTCCAACTAAATCTGGGTTTTCCACAATCGCCCTAGCCTAGCTTGTTATCGAGTCTGCATGAGCAAAGTGGGCACGACATCTTGCAGTCAGCCTCATCCATCTCTGATATGCTCATTCCGCCACCCGAATATAGGATAAGTGCTGAAAGAAGTCCTCTGTACCTCTGACTGAATATTTACTTGGATTTTACTTGAATAACTGGGCATAAAATACTCATTTCGCCAGACTCGACCTCCACAATACCCTATGACCTCATCCTGGTTCTTTTTGACTCAAAACACACTAAAAAAGACATTTATAACGAACGAAATGCCTATAAAAACTCGAAATAAATGGACTTATCAATGTCCTTTAGCTCGAACTGATGTGGTCTTCAGCTGGTATTCTCCTTCAGCTGGGATTTTCCTCTCTTTGGCTGGTAGCCTTCTTCAGTTGGAACTTTTTCTTCAACCGTGAATAGTCTTGAACTGGCATATCCTTCAGTTCTGACTTGATCTTCTCTTCAGCTGGTATTCATCTTCAGCTGGAAAGTTTTCTTCAACTGGAACTTTTCTTCAGCTGGTGTTAGGCACTTCTGGGCTGGTACCTTGCTGCCTTGAACTGATATTTTTCTTCAGTTCATAACTGTAGACTGATGGCTTTTGGTACTCCACTTGATAGTACCTGCAACTTTCAGTTTGTCTTGCTAACTGATCGAACAAGCTACAGTTTCTTTATCACAGCCCTTGTGGCTGGATTTTTTCTTTTTCTCTCTTTTTTTTTCTCTCTTTTTCTTTTTCTTTTTCTCTTTTATTTTCTCTCTTTTTCTTTCTCTCTTTTCTTTTCTTTTTCTCACTTGGATTAATCATTTCTTTTGGCTTTGATAGCTCGATTTTTTTATATGATCATCCTTAGTTTTCTACTTGATTTCTTTTCAGTTTTTCAAAGCTCTTTGCTTATTTTGGCATATTTTGACATCTCATCAAAACCCCAGTCAGGAAAACTCTTGATAGTTTTTTCTAACAGTCATTCATACGCTCAATAGACATAGTGAAGATTGACCCTAATGTGATCACATATAAACTATAACATATTCATAACATTAAATCATAAGTAATTGCACTGGAGTGCCATATTCAAAAATCCTCATATGAGTCGTATCAATCCACATTGAGCAACATAAGCATAAATTATTTTATAGTGGATGAAAGTGTAAATATAATTTCAAAAGTATTTTGGTAAGTAAACCCACCTTACAGCTAGGTTAGCTGTAGCTTTATCCACAAATTCTCATCTGAAGCCAACTATTGAATTAGGACCTTATGCTTAAATATATGAATAACCTTAATCGTCGTCCTAAACGGGTCTCGGGTTAGGACCTATACATCAGAACTATATCTTAATAACATATTAATCTTTGATAACATCATATTTTACATGTATTTTGAGGTACATTTGAGTGGTATTTGATAGGCATTGCATGCATGAAGTGTTGAGTTTTGCATAGTTTTCTATGTTTTGCGTAATATCACGTGTTTTTTCATTGTGAAGGGAATTAATGTCATTTTTTGTGTGGACTTCAAATGAGTTTGGAAAGACCCTATAAAGATAGAAAATCAAGTTAGGAATGCGTTGCAAAAAGAATCGGGTCAATCGGACGAGAAATGAGTGAGAACAAAGCAAAACAGTGAGAGGCTGTCGGATGCTGAAAATACCCGCGACCGGACTCGCGACCCTGGGGCTCGCGACTGCATGGTCGTGAATCACCTTTCCCATTTTTCTACACGGTCGTGACAGAGGCAGGGTTCTCCTTTATTTTATTCGCGACCTGGTCGCGAATTTTGAAGTTGGTCGTGAATTTTCTGCTACGTCAGCACCACGTCATGCCACGTATCGCCACGTGGACTTGTGACCCTAGTCGCTGGCATCCTGGTCGCGAATGTGGTCACGAGGTGAGCGGGCCTGTCCGATTTTTGACCTATTTTTGGGCTTTTCTTTACTTGGTATTTAAGGGTTTGATGCACGAAAATTCCAGACAATTCCACCTACCCAAAAGTTGCCACCAGAGGTTTGCTGCAGAGAAAAACAGACGCGAAGAATAAGACCAAGGGATTCAAGAGCTTTCAAGATTAGAGACAAACTAATTCTTCCGGGTTTTATTTTCTCTGTTCTTAGAATTGTTCATGTTTTCTTTGTGGATTATTTTGATTATTCATTTTGCCATGGATAGCTAAAACCCTAGTATTCTAGGGTTGCATTATAATTTATTTATAAAGTTCTTTTAATTCATTTTGTTTGGTGTCTATGATTTGATTATTCCTGTTTTTCTCTGTATTATTTACCTGATCACTAAATGATGCAATTTGATGTGTTAATCCATAATTTGAGAGATGAGTTTAACACAAGATCTGGAATAATTAACTGGTTAGTTAATATCACTCGAGAGAGTTGCGATTAATTCAGAGAACAATAAATCTTTGGAACCATTAGGAGTTCCATAATAGGTATTGAACGGACACGTTAATATTTGTTGTGTGATCTACAATCTAGGCACTTCGAGAGAAGGTTTAGAATACATGAGTGATTGTTCTAGCATGATTTAAATCCCAACATAGACACTAAATGAATTGATTAAGAGAATGGATTAAATAATGAGTATCCAATCCTAGAATGCATCTTTTTCTCCGGTGTTTGATTTATCTGTTTTGATTTCTACTTTGGTAATTTAGTTTGTTTATTAATTTTAGTTTTTAATTAGTTAAATTCAACCATGTTTTATAATCTAGATAACTGCGAGGGATTAAATTAGATAACTAGCCGTTTAATCATTAAATCCCTGTGAATACGACCTTGTTCACCGTTATCCTATAAGCCTCGCTGTACACTTGCAGTTTAGGTGAAAATAAATATTGAAGAAGTTTTTGGCGCCGTTGCCGGGGATTTAATTTTTTATTTGCTATTATTTAGATTTAATTCCTTGTGTTAATCTAGACATTTATTTTTCAGTTTTTAGTTTATTTTCTTTTAAAATTTTATTATCTTCTTTTTCTTGTGATTAGGTTGTGTATACATACACGATCTCAGGGAGGATCTCTAGAAAAATATGATCCTGAGATTGAAGCCACCACCCGCCATAAAAACACAAGGAGAAAAAGAGAGATGGCAGAACAGGCAGCACCTGTTACAGCTGAGCAAATGCAGCAGATGCAGCGACAATTGGAAGAGATGCAGCACAGAATGCAAGAACAGGAGGCTGCAAGAGAGGCAGTGTCGGCACCGATAAATCAGATGTTTACGCCGGTGCTCAACCATGGCCATGTTCCCGGTCCCGAGAATAATGCTAATAATTTCGAACTGAAGTCGGGACTAGTGGGCATGGTACAGCAGCACCAATATGGAGGTCACAAAGTTGAGAACCCGAATGCGCACTTGCAACAATTTCTGGAGATTTGCAGCACTATCAAGATGAACGGGGTGTCTGATGATACTATTAGGCTCCGCTTGTTCTCGTTCTCACTAAAAGATGTTGCTAAGGACTGGTACCATTCGCTGGATCTCAGTACGGTGGATAGTTGGGAGTGCTTGGCATACAAATTCCTCCATAAATTCTTTCATCCCGGTCTGACTCTGAAGTTGAAAGGCGAAATCACTCAATTTTACCAATATGAGAATGAGAATTTATACGAAGCATGGGAGAGATTTCGAGAGCTGCTGAGGAAGTGCCCCAATCATGGATTTGGGGTTGATCACCAAGTATGCATCTTCTACAATGGATGCGACATGGAGGTGAAGAGGCTTCTGGATGCCTCTACGGGTGGCTCACTACTGAACAAAGTCCACGATCAAGCTGTGATGATAATTGAAGACATGGCCACAAACAGCTATCAATGGACTGGAGATCCAGAGAGCTGCAGCAGTTGATGATAGTGATCCGATTTCCAAATTGACGGCTCAGTTGTCCACGTTGAATGCTACTATCAATAGTAGATTTGACGCCATGTCTCAGCAGACTGCGAATCCTACCATGAATCAAGTTGTGGCAGATGTGAACTACATCAATCAGCGAGGGGGCTATGATGAAAACAATTACCGAGGTAGAAATCAATTCTATCAAGGTAATCGATCCAACCTCTCATATGGGAATCCTAACAGTGCACTGCAGCCCCCTCCTGGCTTCTCTGTAACGAATGGAGTGATCAATGAGGAAAAGAAGCCAAACATGGATGATCTATTGATGGCGTTCATGGAAAAGACCGATAAATTCATAGGGGAGTCGCAAGCTAGAGTGGAGAAGTTGGAGAATACTGTGGGTGTCATGAGTGTGCAAATGAAGATGTTCGAGAAGTAACTGGGTCAGCTGGTTACAGTTGTAGGGAATCAGCACCAACCAGGACAATTCTCTAGCAACACCACAGTGAATCTCAAGGAACAGTGCAATGCAATCCATCTGCATACTGAGGTTCCTGCACCTATTGTTGCCGCTGCAGCTGTTCTCCCCAAGATGGCTTTTAACAAGCCAAATTCTACCATAAAGAGTCCTCTGACGGGTCCTACAGTGCTTCCCACAATGACCATCCCATACCCACAACAAACCCCGAAATAGAAAGTTGATGCTCAGTTCTCTAGATTCCTTGAGATATTCAAGAAGGTACACTGTCCTAAATTCATTTGATTCCTTTGTGAGTCCTTTTGTGCCTAATTGCCTTTTCTTTGGAAGTCTATTTGGGATTTCATTTGTTGATTCTTGTGGAGAAATAGGAAGAAGGGTAAAGAATTTTTGAGTTGGGATGAAGAAAGAAAAATGGTGATAATTGGTGATTTTTGTTGGTGCACAAAAAAAAAGTGCTATGTGAGTGTTGAAAAGAAAAAAAAATGAAAAGAGTACAAAAGAAAAAAAATGTGAAAAGTGCCAATAGAAATAAATAAGAAAAGAGACCAAAGGTCCATGAGTTGAAAAAAAAAATGTGAATGATGTAAGGTTGTGTAGAAGAAGTTGGAAAAATTCCAACTAGTGTTTGATTGTGAAAAGTAATTGAGAGTAGAAAGTAAGAGTGGTGGATTATGTTGCAATTGTTGAGTCACTTGAGCCAGATCTTAATTTTGAGCACATTTCTTTGTCAGTGGAGAGTTGAGATTGCATGCAAGCCTATGGTAGATCAAGTGTATAGTTCAATGTTTCGATGTGTGCTTATCCTTATTTTATCACACTTTGAGAGTTTGAGCGAAACACACACCGGTGAGGATCATTGGCTTGAATTTTGCTCATTGAAATCTATCACACGTGTTCATGATTTGAGTGTTGTGCTTGTTCTTGTCATTTCCCGATTAGATTTTTGAGGTTGTAAATGCTAGATTATAAATTGTAGAGTTATGTATTGTTTAAATTCCATGTTTGGTTTTTGTTCTTTGTTTGGGGACAAACAATGTTTTAAATTTGGGAGAGTTGATAACATCATATTTTACATGTATTTTAAGGTACATTTGAGTGGTATTTGATAGACATTGCATGCATGAAGTGTTGAGTTTTGCATAGTTTTCTATATTTTGCGCAATGTCACGTGTTTGTTCATTGTGAAGGGAATTAATGCCATTTTTTGTGTGGACTTCAAATGAGTTTGGAAAGATCCTAGAAAGATAGAAAATCAAGTTAGGAATGCGTTGCAAAAAGAATCGGGTCAATCGGACGAGAAACGAGTGAGAACAAAGCAAAACAGTGAGAGGCTGCCGGATGCTGAAAATACCCGCGACCAAACTCGCGACCCTGGGGGTCGCGACTGCATGGTCGCGAATCACCTTTCCCATTTTTCTACACGGTCGCGACAGAGGCAGGGTTCTCCTTTGTTTTATTCGCAACCTGGTCGCGAATTTTGAGGTTGGTCGTGAATTTTCTGCACCACGTCATGCCACGTATCGCCACGTGGACTCGCGACCCTAGTCGTTGGCATCCTGGTCGTGAATGTGGTCGCGAGGCGAGCGGGCCTGTCCGATTTTTGACCTATTTTTGGGCTTTTCTTTACTTGGTATTGAAGGGTTTGATGCACGAAAATTCTAGACAATTCCACCTACCCAAAAGTTGCCACCATAGGTTTGCTGCAGAGAAAAACAGACGCGAAGAACAAGACCAAGGGATTCAAGAGCTTTTAAGATTAGAGACAAATTAATTCTTCCGGCTTTTATTTTCTCTGTTCTTAGAATTGTTCATGTTTTCTTTGTGGATTATTTTGATTATTCATTTTGCCATGGATAGCTAAAACCCTAGTATTCTAGGGTTGCATTATGATTTATTTATGAAGTTCTTTTAATTCATTTTGTTTGGTGTCTATGATTTGATTATGCTTTGATTATTCCTGTTTTTCTCTGTATTATTTACCTGATCACTAAATGATGCAATTTTGATGTGTTAATCCATAATTTGAGAGATGAGTTTAACACAAGATCTGGAATAATTAACTGGTTAGTTAATATCACTCGTGAGAGTTGCGATTAGTTCAGAGAACAATAAATCTTTGGAACCATTAGGAGTTGCATAATAGGTATTGAACGGATACGTTAATATTTGTTGTGTGATCTACAATCTAGGCACTTCGAGAGAAGGTTTAGAATACATGAGTGATTATTCTAGCATGATTTAAATCCCAACATAGACACTAAATGAATTGATTAAGAGAATGGATTAAATAATGAGTATCCAATCCTAGAATGCGTCTTTTTCTCCGGTGTTTGATTTATCTGTTTTGATTTCTGCTTTGGTAATTTAGTTTATTTATTAATTTTAGTTTTTAATTAGTTAAATTCAACCATGTTTTATAATCTAGATAACTGCGAGGGATTAAATTAGATAACTAGCAGTTTAATCATTAAATCCATGTGGATACGACCTTTTTCACCGCTGTCCTATAAGTCTCGCTGTACAGTTGCAGTTTAGGTGAAAATAAATACCGGACAATCTTCAAAACATATACTATAATGTAAGGATCTAGGGAACGAGTCCCTAAAATAAGAGCGTAACCTGACGTCGTTTAAAGGTTGAGCGGGAACCTAGCTTAAAATATATTGGAGTCCCCAATCGAATAAATAGATGTCTTAAATTCATAGGGGGAAAATTATAAAACTTAATTTAAGATTTAAATGATCATAGAATATTAATATGGAAATATCGATTTATTATATCATACGCTTAATCTCGAATTTAATCTAAATTAAGCAAAATAGACCAAATAAAAATAAGGTAAAAATATAATATGATTATGTAGTCAAGATGGCTTGAACACATGACCAATAATATAAGTGAAATAATAAACACTTAACCACTAGGCTAGAAGAATTCATACAACATTAATTAAATTGCTTTAATTAAATACACTCATAAATGCTTGAGTAAAAAGAGAATTATATAAAATGCATCAAAATGGCTCGAACATTGGACCTCTAGCGTAAAATCTAAACTCACACCATTGAACTAAACATCATTTTCGAAAATTGATTAATATTTTTAATTACATAAAGTTCAGATTAACTAGGAATAAAAATAAATAAAATGCATTCCAAAGGATTTGAACTTTAGACCTATTATAATAAAATTCAGAATATAACAATTGGGCCAAAGGCCATTCTCTAAAACTATAAAAGACTTTTATTTAAATATAGTGCAGAATTATATTGGAATAAAATGCATAAATTAAATGTTCAAAATATATTTTGAACCCTTTGACCTATAGTTAACAAAATTTGGTTTCAACCATTAGACTAGACATGCATTAATATTTGAAATCTTTTTCACACTTTAATTTAATAGGGCATAAACTTGAAATGAAATAAAATGGATATTAAAAATGCACATAATATGATTTGATCCTTAAGCCTCTTTACTAAAAATTTACAATATCTAACCATTAGGCCACATAAACTTACACAAAAATTAACAATTTGAATTTAATTGAAAAAAGTCATAAATTGTGCCTTAGACCTCATAACATAAAAATAAGAATTTATCCATTTAGGCTATAATTGAACTTTGAAATATATACCAAGATTTATAATTAATATGTGTCAAAAACATATGCCTCAATAAAAAAATAAACTGTTACTAACAAAGATATCATAGCCCTTATAATTTAATTGAGAGAGATTTATTCATTAGATTAAGATCAAAAAAGTATTTCTAAACTTTTTAGTTATACTTATCTATATTATAATAGCATAGAATATAAAATAAATAAATAAATAAAATAAAAATTAAAACTCACGCACACACACCCAACACAAACACACACACACACAATCACACCCACAACACACATTGTTCACGCACACAAACATATACATAAATTGCAAGAATTCTATTAATTTTAATAACATTTCCACCAACACTAACAATGAACATTCATAGGTTTTCTTCTCCTCTTTCACTCATTCCATTTTTAATGTGTTCAAGAACTTCAAAATAATAAGAACACTAGATGAAAATATCCTTTAAAATGGACAACCAAAATAGCCCGCAAATCTACATCTATTACCATGAAAATCGAAATAGATTTCAAAAAATAAAAAAAGAAATAAGATTTTAAAAGGTTATGGTTTAACCCACTCTTAGATCCAAAAATCGAAAGCGTAAACCTCAAAATCTTTTAAAAATAATCAAAGAAATGGAAAGAGGAGAATGAGGGAAATCAAAAAATGTAATTGCAAGTCAAAAATTCCGCCGGAAAATTTTTCCGGCGGTGGTGGCGAGGGGAGGGGCCAAGAGAGAGGGAGAGCACGTTGTTCCCCTTTGAAAGAAGTGTGAAATGGTAGAAATGAGGCTCAAAGTGGTATTGGAGGTATTTATACTCCCTCCTAAATAAACCCTAATTAGAATTTAAATTAGAGAAAAAATCATATATTAGTCAATTGAATTCCTATATTAGTGAAATCAAGTTCTATGAATTTGTATCGACGAGCACTATCGTTTAATATATCCGCTCATCTCGTTTTGATAATAATTGGGCAGTAAATAATTAAAATATTAATTGGGCTAGGAAGCCCATCATTTGTGCCTTTTATTAAAAATGGATACAATTTAAGCATTTGGGCTCTAGAAAATTCGTTGAGCCTCTGTAATTAGATTTGGGGTGTTACAAAATATAATTGAAATTAATTTACTATTGTATTTTTTATTAACGTGTGATGTAAAGATCTTTTTATTTTTCAAACTACTACAACGACTTTAACTCTTGTGTTATGTTCTTCAAACCTACGTAATTAATAGCCTTGAAAAAAAAACAATTAAAGACCCACCTTTATTACTTTAAAATTGAAACAACATGCAAGCATTAACTATCCAAGTTAATAAAGTTCAATCCTATATAAGAAAGTCAATTTCATGAAATATTTCATTGCAAGAAAAACTAGACCGACTAATACTACACTAGTTATAAAATATATTTTTATTAAAAAATGGCTTCCTATTTCAAAAACATTATCTATGTCGCTCTCATTCTAACCGTTGCAATTCCAATTTCAACAAGCCATAGAGAAAAATGGAGAAGATCTGATGAACCAAAAACAGACACAGAAGGATACTTGAGAGATCTTTGCTCCAAAACTAACAAATCAAATGAGTGTTGGAAAATCCTAAAACCCGAGTTATATCGGTTCAGTGACTCAAGTGACAAAAACATCGCTAGTATCGTGATGGACATGGCGAAAGCAAAATCCAATGAAGTCCACGACAAACTCAACCACTATTACTCAGATTCCAAAAATGATGAGTTGAAAGATAAATACACCTCGTGCTCCAAGAATTACAACGACATCAACCGCAACCTCGTAGTGACAGAGAGGGACTTAGATTCAGATAATTATGCCAATATTCCAGTTCAAATCAATGATGCTAGTGAAGAATTAAAGAACTGTATGCGAGAATTCGAGAAAGATTCGTTCGACCCAGCCCATATTCGGGACCAGAACAAGGAGCTCGGGCTTTATTTGGAGATTGTTTTGCTTACAATGGACCGTATGAAAAATGAGCACGACAATGACCGCGACTGACTTTTCAGAACCGTGATTACAACCTCCCTCTTCTCCCAACTAAAAAAAATATTTAAGAATATAGATTTAAGAGGGATAATTATTTTGAAGTAATATATCATGTGGGCATTTAGTTTTGAGAGATTTAATTTACCATTTTTGCAAAAACAAAATAATAAGTTTTTCTAAATTTAATTAAATTTTTTCCCTTTCAAAATTTATGCATGAAAGTAGCGTTCTACACTTTTTAAAATCGGGACGTTACAATTACATTTATTCCCTACACAAGTTCAAAAATGTTAAAATAAATCTTGCATTCTTCTGCTCATAAAAATAGACTTTTTTTATAAATTAAAAATGTAACTTAGTCTGATAAATACAACATAGAAATAAATCAAAAGTTGTCTATATCAATGTTCAACCCAATTGAGGTTACGTTTGACGATATAAATTAAAATCTACATTACTTGAAAAATTACAACTATTCCATTTGCTACCATTTGTGCACTTAGGCGATAATGAATGTTGGTATCAAATAAAAAAACTATCAAAAAAGTTATATTAAAATTTTCAAAATTGTAATTACTATCAATTTCATTTTTTTTTATTTTTTTCTACTAAAATTATGATCTGTACAGATAATTATATTAATTATTTACGGAATAAATTAAGTAAGTAAAATCTTAATTACTTGAAAATTGAAATAAACATGATTATTATTTCTAACTCCTGAAATAAAAGATCGTCAATGAAGTGGTTCAAGAATAAAATTATACAATATTTAATAATATATTATTTTTTTTGGATAAAATTACATATATATAAGAAAGTATATTTTTTTATAATACGTGCGTAAGAAAATGAAAAAAATTTACAAGAACATTTGGAATGTGGCTTCAGTACTTTTTATTGAAGCGTGGCTTTCTAATCTTGTTTCTCTCAAATTTTCTTCAATAAAATAAAAGGTAAAAAAATGCAAAAAGATAAGAAAAGGCTAATAATGAAATACTTTAATTCATTTCACCTGTTTAAGACTTTCATTCCTCGTATTTTCATAGTCCTCTATATTTCAATGTAAAAATTAGTTTTAATTATGTTTATTATTGATGATTGGTTCTCATTTGCAATACCGTTAGTTTCTTGGCTCAAGTATTGATTTTTATTATTAAATGGATGTGTCAAGTGGAAATTTCATCGACAATTTAAGCAATGTCACTCCATTAAACATGGAACTCTATATAGAACTTATGCGGATCCTGCGAATACCTAGTAGTAAGTGTTCATAAACTATCTTGACTGATAATCTATCAATTTTGAAATCGTAACTCCATCAGTTTGACCACCCAATAAAGTCTTACAATCCAAATTTATTAAAGTATAAATTAAGTGAGCTTTAAAACAATCGATAAATATAATTAAAATTAATTTACTATTGGATCTTTTATTAATGTAGGATGTATAGATCATTTTATTTTTGAAACTACTACAATGACTTTAACTCCTTTGTTATGTTCCTCAAACCTAAGTAATTAATATTCAACAAAATCACTTGAAAAAAAAAATAAAGCTCCACACTTATTACTTTCAAATTGAAACAACATGCAAGCATTAACTATCGAAATTAATAAAAATAACTACTATATAAAAAATCAATTTCATGAAATATTCCATTGCAAGAAAGACTAGATCGACTAACACTACACTAGTAGTAAAATATATTTTTATTAAAATTTGGAATCCTATTTCAAAAAAATTATGAACAAATTTTCTTATATGAAAACTTTCAAAATTTTAACTACAATCCTCTTAATTTTTTCAGTTTTTTTCAACGAAAATTATGATCGGTACAAGTTATATTAATTATTTACAGAATAATTTAAGTTAGTAAAATCTTAATTACTTGAAAATTGAAATAAACGTGATTATTTCTAACTCCTGAAATTAAAGATCGTCAATGAAGTGGTTCAAGAATCAAATCATACAATATTTAATAATATATAATTTTTTTGTTGAGAACAAATAATAATGTATATGTAAGAAAGTATATTTTTTTATAATAAGTACGTAAGAAAATTAAAAAATATTACAAGGACATTTGGAACATGACATCAGTACTTTTTATTGAGGTGTGGCCATCGGATCTTGTTTCTCTTCAATTTTCTTCAATAAAATAAAAGGTAAAAATAATGCAAAAATATAAGAAAAATATAGTAATGAAATACTTTAATTTAATTCACGTGTTTAAGATATCCATTCCTCGTATTTTCATGGTGCTCTATATTTCAATGTATTAATGAGTTTTAATTATGTTTATTATTGATGATTGCTTCTTATGTTTAATTTAACTCATGTATCAATTTTTATTAATAAATGTATATGTCAAGTGGGAATTTCACCAAAAATTTCAGTAATTTCACTCCATTAAATATGGAACTCTTAGATCATATAGAACTTATGTTGATCCTACCAATTCCTAGTAGTGAGTATGTATAAATAATCTTGACCGATAATCTATCACTTTTGAAATCGTAACTCCATTAATTTGGCCAACCAATAAAGTCTTATTACAATCCAAATTTGTTAAAGTATCAATTTAGTGAGTTTTAAAATGAGCAATAAATATAATTGAAATTAATTTACTATTGTATTTTTTATTAACGTGTGATGTAAAGATCTTTTTATTTTTGAAACTCTACTACAATGACTTTAACCCTTTTTTTATGTTCTTCAAACCTACGTAATTAATAGACAACAAAATCACTTGATTTTCTTTTAAAGCTCCACCCTTATTACTTTAAAATTGAAACAACATGCAAGCATTAACTATCCAATTAATAAAAATCACTACTATATAAGAAAGTCAATTTTTATGAAATATTTCATTGCAAGAAAAACTAGACTGACTAATACTACACTAGTATTAAAATACATTTTTATTAAAAAATGGCTTCCTATTTCAAAAACATTATCTATGTCGCTCTCATTCTCACCATTGCAATTCCAATTTCAACGAGCTATAGAGAAAAATGGAGAAGATCTGATGAACCAAAACGAGACACGGAAGGATACTTGAGAGATCTTTGCTCCAAAACTAATAAATCAAATGAGTGTTTGAAAATCCTAAAACCCGAGTTATATCGGTTCAGTGATCAAGTGACAAAACCGTCGCTAGTATCGTGATGGACATGGCGAAAGCAAAATCCAATGAAGTCCACAACAAACTCAACCATTATTACTCAGATTCCAAAAATGATGAGTTGAAAGATAAATACATCTCGTGCTTCAAGAATTACAACGACATCAACCGCAACCTCATAGTGACTTAGATTCAAATAATTATGCCAATATTCCAGTTCAAACCAATGATGCTAGGGAAGAATCAAAGAATTGTATGCGAGAATTCGAGAAAGATTCGTTCGACCCAACCCATATTCGAGACCGGAACAAGGAGCTTGGGCTTTATTTGGAGATTGTTTGGGTTGCAATGGACCGTATGAAAAATGAGCACGCCAATGACCGTGACTGACTTTTCGGAATCGTGATCACAGACTACCTCTTTCCCCAACTAAAAAAAATATGTTGTAATACATATTTAGGAGGGATTATTATTTTGAAGTAATATATTTTGTGGGTATTTAGTATTGATATATTCAATTTACCATTTCAACATAAAAAAAAATACTTTTTTCTAAATTTAATTAAATAATTTTTCATTTTAAAATTTATACTGTAAAGTAGCACTCTATAGATTTTATAAAATCAGCGCGTTACAATTACATTGGGTTCATACATAAGTTTAAAAATGTTAAAACGATCTTGCATCCCTATCCTCATAAAAAATGACTTTTTTTTTTTATAAATTACAAATAAAACTTAGTTTGATAAATATAACATCCCAAAATTCAATTTTTATTAATCAAAACCTTCCAAATATTACCCATCTTATCATAAAATTACAAAAAAAAAATCTCAAAAAATTCTGAGATCACAACAAATTAGTGCACAACACAATATTTAATTTTATGCAGACGCTCACCACTACCTCAAGTGTATGAGTAAATAAAATAAAATAAAAAATAATTTTATGCAGACGCCAGCACTACTTAGCCCCACTGCTCCACTACCTTCGTCCCTTTCTTTTTGTTTTGAGGAATATTATATTCTAATCATAAAGATAATTTATAAGTAATAATTGAATATAATCGAATTGGAGTTATTTATGTTAATAAGTTTTATATTATTTATAGAAAAAGTTTAATCAAGTTGAGTTAAGTTTGAGATCAGTTTATGGAGTATGTACTAAGTTTAGTTAATTTCGAGTTTAACTCAAGCTTGGAATTCAAAATATTGACGGTGATATTTTACATATAAATTTATGCTCATCTCACCAGGTTTTATTAAGAGATTGTTGTTACCGGGTCGCATTAAAAAAAAAAATTATTCTACTTCTCTCACAAAGAGTTGTATCTGTTGAGGATACAAAGATTAATAATGGACAGTGTTAATCAATTTGGAGGTCTTTTTTTTTTGTTATGCTATATTACTAGTACACCACCCGTGCCACGCACGGAAAGATTTACATAATATATATTATAATATTTATTAAATTTAACATTATATTATCATTTAATATGATTATTATCAATATTCATATTTAAATTGGGCTAAAATTTGGAAAATATTATCATAATTATCACAAAATTAACACATAATTCATACAATTTTTATATGACATATTTAACATTTAATTTAATAATAATGTATAGAATTATGTCGATTTTTTGAAGTACCAATGATGTCGATTTGAATTAAGGCATTCATTTATAGACTTATTAACCCTGATTCATAAACAATATTTATATATAAATGACAGTTTGAGAAAATTAACTAATTTTAAGTAATTATTAAATAACAAATAAGTAAAATTAATTGTTTATTTAATTTTATTAATCATTTATTGAATTTATTAAGCAAAAATAGTTATTTATTTAAACAAAAAATTACCACCCAACAAACAATAAAAAAGCTCCTCCAAGTACACGGTTCTTCAAAGCATTGGCTTTATTATGCAAAAATAGTTATTTATTTAAACATAAAGTTTCCTCCCAATGACCAATAAAAAGCTCCTCAAGTACACTGTACATCTCTCTTCTTCAAAGCATTTGCCTTATAAGTAAGAAGTATAAGAACCAACTTAAGCCTAAAAAACGAAAAAAATTAAAACAACAAAAAATGAGTAGACTGAAACTTATTCAAATTTCATATACAATTACAAACAAACACTTGACATGTGCTCTGTCAAGTTCTCCACTATAGTTATATATCACCTCCATCATTATTTACATACATCATATCCCTGCTTACACTAATAATACCAATATTTCTTAGCCAATGAATTTCATAATTACAAATAATAAAAGAGCTCTACAATGACAGAAGGATCTTACCTTAAAACAGTAGTCCAGAGCTTAAAATGATGTATGTAGTTTATTAGGGTCTGCAAATTTGAGATATTTGCGAAGAGAACCAGATCTCGTTCAAGAACTTTCGATTCCTTAATTCCTAGTTGTTGCATTCCTAAGGTTTCAAACAAAAGAGAAACTTATGAAAGATGATGAAGGTCAAACCAAAAAATTGAATAAGGACACAATTAAAGGGACCTTCTAACTAAGAGATTGTTGAAGCTCCACCTCGGGATCTGGTTCAGAAATGATAAGATTTTTTGAACTACTTCTGCACGTTTCCTCAAGGTAATTATACGATCTTCACTTGTGTCATCTGCAATGGAATTTTACATATGGAGCTCGTTTATCTTCAAAGCACAATAAACAACAATAATAGAAATATAATGCAAACTCTAATCCCGACACAAAGCCTGGAAGGAATGTAAGTCGGCATGTATACTTCCACATACATAATGCACATTCAATTGAAATAACCCAGATAAAGTTACCTCAATAGAAGTCGGAACCTTTTTCCTATTTATTTTCTCATATTTCTGTTTCTTAGTTACTATTTTTAATCCTTAAGAAGAAAGGCTGCACGCACAGAGGACATGGAAAATGACAATTATAAGTACATAAATAGAAGCTCAAATATGATGAAAGTAGCTACATTCCTCTTAAGAATTAAATTAGCACATATCCAAGAGATTCTTGTAATATGATCGATCAATATCAATAGCATCTCAATTAAGTAGTAAATTTACCTAATATCATAGTAGAAATCAAGTTTCATTAACACATCGTGGGTATTCAAACTGGCATATTGGGTAATCCCAGTTAAATTTTTGTTTTCACTGCAAAGATCGCAATATTGTAGATTAACACTATAAGAATTTCGCATTTTAGCGCTGGACTTACCGACGGACGATTTTCGGGTCATCTTTAGTAACGGACTAGCGACAGCATGTCCGTCGCTACAGCTTCAAGGGAGAAAAAATGGCGGGGTTGATTCCCACCTTCCTTTAACGACGGACTGACGATGCCTTATCCGTCGTTAGCACTAACGACGATCTATTGTCTGTCGTTAGTTCTATTTCTGATTTAAATAATTAATTAAAAATAACTAACGACGGAACGTGTCTGTCGTTAACGTTTTCTGATTAATTTAATAAATATAATATTACGTAACGACGGACTGTGGCCGTTGTTAATATTTTTCGATTTATTTTTTAAATTATAATACTATTTAACGACGGACGGAGTCCGTTATTATCATTTTCTGATTTAATTTAATAAATACATTATTACTTAATGACGGACAATGACCGTCATTAATATTTTCCGATTTATTTTTAAAATTATAATATTAGTTAACGACATTTTCTGATTTTAAATAATTAAAATAATTAAATCTAACAGCGGACTGAGACGTCGCTAGTCCGTCATTAAATCGCGATTATATAGTTTCTTTCTTCTCCCATTTCTCATTTCACCGCGAATCCGCCCTAAATCGAAAATTGCCTCCATCGTCCCGCCGTGCCACCACCTCCTGCCGCCGCCCCTCTCTCTCTCTCTCTCTCTCTCTCTCTCTCCCGCGAACCCTAATCTTATCCCTTCACTCAACTCCGCCGTCTTGCTCCGCCGCCGCCGCCCAGCTCCACTGCGTCGCCACCACCACTACAGACGCCCTCTGCCACCGATGGGAAAAGGTAATTTCTGCTCTCTTCGTCTCTCCCTGGTCTTTCTCTCTCTCTGAACCTTCTCTCTACTCTCTCTTTGCTCTGCTCTCTCTCTCCTGCTCTCTCTCCCTTCTTCGTTGTTGTCTATTTCTGCTTGTTCTTCTTCTTCTTCGTTGTTGTCTGTTGCTGTTGTTGTTGCTGCTGATTATCATTATCATCATCATTATTATTATTCGATCTTTTAATTTGCTGCTTCTTCTTCTTCTTCATTGTTGTCTGTTGTTGTTGCTGCTGCTGATTATCGTTATCATCATCATCATTATTATTATTATTCGATCTTTTGCTGCTTCTTCTTCTTCTTCGTTGTTGTCTGTTGCTGTTGTTGTTGCTGCTGATTATCTGTTGCTATTGTTGTTGTTGCTTCTTCTTGTTATGATTATGATTTTTATTATGGATACAATGAGCAAGAAGTGAATCAGTTTGGGGTTTCTTATTTGAGCAACTAGGGTTACTAGGTTTTGAGGAAGAATATTGGGATTTTGCCCAAATTTCTTGCCGTTTCTTACCAAATTCCCAAATTTGGTAAATAAAATCAATTTATTACCAAAAAAAAAATAGTAGGTGATCGCATATATATATATATATATATATATAATTTACAACAAAAAAAAATCAAATATTACAAAAAAAATGCAAAAATGCAAAAAAAAAATCACGACGGACACGTCCGTCATTAATGCACGATAGTCAACTTTGACTTTACTAACGATGGACGGGGTCCATCGTTAAGTCCACCGTTATTGTACAAGGTGACTAATACGTCAACAATATTAAGGACGGACATGTCCGTCGTTAATGGCGTCGTTAGGCCTGAAGACTACTACTGACGACAACAAATATTAATGACGGACTGGGCCATCATTATGTCCATCGCTAACACTGCCGACCGTCAATATCCGTCGTTAGTCGTGTTTTCCAACCAAAGCTTTAACGAGGGCAACAATCTGCCGTTAGTCCATCGCTAGTCTTAACTAGCGACGGAAAAATGGGATTTATCGACGGATATTTCCGTCGCTAAATAGCAATTTTTTTGTAGTGTAATATTCTCCTATGAACCAAAAAAAAATGGTTCGACATTAATAAGAACGCATCATATGCCATTTTGTTAAAAATGATAAGTTTCATATTTAGAGAAAAATAAATGGTTCCACATCATAAGAAGTTACCTCCATCGATGGTCAATTTTTGAAGCATTCATTGGCTACGATTTTGCTTCGTAAAGTCGTCTCCCTCTTTGCCGCTGAGATAATTTCTGGCACCACCACTAAAACAGTTAATTGCTCGAGGGTGGAGTTTTATAGAGAGGAGATGATAGAAATAAATATGGGTAAAAATATAATTTAAAAAATAATGGTGAAGAATTTGAGTAATACATTCAATCACCACTGGTTTCCATTTGTAGCATTTGATAGAGCCCTTTAGAGAGAGAGAAATAGATAGACTTATGGAAAAAGAATTTGGATGGTTTTAAATGTCATCTACTATGTATTAGCACCATCGGACGAAAAAAAAAGGTTTCAACTGGCTTTACAGAATAACTCCGAGAAAATTAATGAAAACATTTTCTCACAGCATCTGTTGTTGACTCACACAACAGCAGTTGGCTTATCTCATCTGCTAATCCTACCTCAACAAATTTATCGATCAAATTACATGACCAATTCAAATTATGTTTAACAATCTCACGATTCATTTTTTTATATAAAAATTAGATTCATGTGCAATTTGTGATTCAAAGAGATGCGTGAATCTTGATGAGTTATGGGATTGAGTTTGGGATTTTGGGCCTAAATATAAATTTGAAAAAAAATACTGATAAGAAAATTAGAAGAAAAATCAGGATATGGATAAAAAAAGCTCTTCATGATCATATATTTAATAGTGGAGATGAAATTAAGTGATACCTTCAGTGGCCACCCGTTTCCACTCGTAGAAATATTGGACGAAAGCTTTCTTTTCATGGGTAGATAGAGAGAGAAATAGATAGAGACTTCACGGAAAAAGAATTATGTTTGGGAGAGATTAGCAACTGTTGCAACAGTTTCGATCAGCAACACCATCAGACGGAAAGTTTCATTTTCATCACAAAGCCCTAGAGAGTAGACGGAGAATTTTAAAAAAGTGAATTGTGATTTGTCATCAAATGATTATTTCAATAGAGGAAGATCGGAAGAACCGAACATAAATTTGTTTGATTTGATTTTTATAGAAAACTGTAGTGCCACTTATTAATTCTTGAGCAGCAGTTATAATAATTGCATCCTTAATTTTGAACACGATGTTTAAAATGCCCACGAACATTACACCCACTAACATTAATTACTATATTATTTAAAATTCAAAATAATCGCATTTTGAATCCAAAACATAAATGACCACATTAACAACTAAATTCACCAAATTGCCCTAGAAATGGAGGCAAAATTAGATTTTTTTTTTTTTTATATAGTATAGATTATTTGAAGAATTGCGACGACATAATTAGTGTATATATGAGCAGGACTAGTGCAGAACAGTAGCATTAATATTATTTATGGCAATCAAATTTCTAGATTTGAATATAAGTTGTGGATACATATATAGTTTCCATGAAAATGTAGGACGATTAATTTTAATTAGATATAAATTAGTCATCCATTATTAATTACATGCAGTTTATTATAAGTAGCATTTGGCAAATCACAAGTTCTTCGCCGGAGCTGCAAAGGCCATACCATTCCCCTGCCCATATCCAGGTCCATTTCCACCACCACCACCACCACCTCCGCTGCTGCCATAAGCTCCCCATCCCGAACCACCAGAAACCACCTCCGCCTCCATTATTCCATCCATCGCCACTGCCCGAACCATATCCACCACCACCACCACCACCTTGGCCCATGCCAGAGCCTCCACCACCACCATTACCCCATCCACCACCATTACCTCCCCCAAAACCACCGCCATTTCCTCCCCCAAAACCACCGCCATTACCCCCTTCAAAGCCACCGCCATTGCCTCCAGAGCCGCCGGATCCAAAACCACCGCCAGAGGCTGATCCATAACCACCACCACGACCGGCCCAGCCCCTCCCAGGCCCAAAATTACCTCTACCTTTATCATAACCAGCAGCTGTAAGTGTAACAACAGCAACATTGTTTTTCTTCATTTGTGCTCCATTTTCGCTGTCGCCTCTCACAGCAGCTGCAACACCTCCTCCATAACCATGAAAACTCAAACACAGGAGCACCACCAAGAAAACAAGGCGACAACAAGAAACTGCATCACGCCTTTCCCTTTCCATGATTGATCTCGTTAGATCGATCGTTGCAATATATATAATAGCTAATGTATAAAATAACTAACAAAGATATATCAATAAAGAAATGTACCACTATTAAAACGATCGAAGAAAGAAGGGAAAGAAAGGCGGTGAATGATAGTGGTGGTTGCCGGTGCGGTGGCGGCCATTATATATATAGGGCTACCTAGCTACCTTGTCATGGCTATGGAGTGGAGGGTATGCATGAAGCATGCTTCATGAGTTTGGTAGTGAACGCATTCTGCATGAATCCATATATGCATGTGGCCAAGACAATCAAACAGAATCTTCATTTAATTTGTAGAAGAAACACCCATTTCCATTTACAATCAGAACTACATCTTCTTGGAACAGAAGCGGCTAGCTGGCTACCTTTTTTTTTTTTTTTTTTACTTTTGTTTTACATATTTCTCAATGTTTGATTCAACTTACACAAAGTTTTCTTTTTTCAATATAGGTATATATGTATGTGTATACGCTTTTATTACTATCGTCACGTTTGTTGATTTTTACAATTTCATGCAATGTGGATAAATATTCAATTAATTCTCATTCTGAATAATAATATGAAGCTAGATCCTCGACCAATAAAAGTTAACTAAAAAATTTCACTTTACTTAATAATATTTATTGTATAGTAAAATAATTCATTTTAAGGTATACTTCAAAAATTACTGTTTTAAATGATAATGAAGATTTAAGCTATTATCATTAACAACACTGCATTTATCATTATTTTTAATTAAAATTTGGAAATTAGGGTAGTATGTCGAATCTTCCCTAGCGGCCCACCCATGACCCAACTAATCCAATGAAAAGTTGTCATTGATCCTTTGTGATAAATCCCCTTACTTTGTTACTTCCTCGCTTAGATTATTAGGGTTTTCATGGTGCATGTCTAGCTAGCTAGGAGTTTACGTATTTTTTTATTCAAGTAATAATATTGTTCTTTTTATCGATCGGAATTCTTACGCTCGAAAGTGAATTTAGAATCTCGCTTGTTTGAAAGGTGAAATTAGAGTCTGTACTCGATCAAAAGAGTACCGTATCTGATACGATCTCGACAGTTTTACGATTATGAATCCAAATTTATATCCAAAAATTTATTTATAATTTTTTATTAGTATTTAAATCTGTAGGTAACACATTTTCACACCATACTCTGTCAAAATATATTATGAAGACCGTGAGCTGGTTTGTGATTTATAAGAATAAATAACTCATAAAAACAGAGACAATCCAAATTTACACCCCTATATATAAAATAATAGATTAGAGAGGTGGGATTTTCATGGTGCATGCCTAGGAGTTTTGGTGCACATCTTGTAAAGTGTAATCATGGTTTTCATCTATTTTCAATTTCTGATTAGTTTTATTTTTTTAAAATATAAATAAAGTAAATGACAAATATAGCTATCCAATGCTTATAAAAGTTTTACAATTTAATGTGCGTATTTTCTTCCCTAGTGTCTCGACTGCGTGATGTCCATTTAATTGGACAGTTCAATTTAATCTACTTAAATTTATAGTTTGCCGACAGAAATGTCCCAATTAAACATAGCCCCCATCTAATAATAATATAATATATGTTTCTTAAAACCAAAATGACACATCAGTTGGAAAAGGATGTATAACGAACTGAAAGAAGCACTGACAAATAGCAAATTCAATTTGAGAATCTTATGTGACCTTTCGCCTTGAAAATGGCTAGCTACTCATATTAATTGTCTATTTTTGTGCCTTTATTTTTCCTCAATTATTGACTCCAATGGCTCCACCTTTTGCGAGTGACTCTTTTTTTGCATTTCCCATACTGTATGTTAATATTTAGAGTTCAAAGTTTCTTAAGGACAAGAACTTAGGGGATTTGGAAAAATGATAAATTTTTTGCGGGCCGCAATTTAAGGACATAAAATTTAATTGATGTGTTTGTAGGTCAATTTTCAGTCCGAACGGGTTTCACTTCACGTGAGAGGCACGTGATGTCTTACGTGGAGCCCGTTCGCTGAGTTGGAAAATAAACCTGTAACGCCCCAAACTACTCCGTTTGGCCACGCCACTTAACATACAATTTACTTATTTATTCTAGTGTGCTTATTTTGATATGAGCGGAAGCTAAGGTCAAAACATGATAATAGCATGATGAGGTAAGACATCATAATTTTTCAATATAAATTTTTTCGCAATTAGGCATGCAATCTATCATATCTATTTCGTCACGCAAGATGGATTGAAGTAAAAGCATCTAATCTATCGGGCTCATAGGTCTTACTCAACCCGCCCGTCTAACTTCCTAAATTTTAACATACATAATACAGGGTTCAACAACATACTTCATACATAAGAGGCTCCAAGGTCGAACGACCCGCCTTTAAATTGTTTTGCATAATATCAAGTTATATACATCATAATCTACAAAAGATCGGGCTATTCCCATCCCCAATAATCATTGATCATAAAGCAAAAAGAATGATCAATGTAATAATAATATCACGAGTATTTTCAAAAAAAGAGCATGCAAAAGATAAACACAAGCTTGTGGGGTTCTCTTGTGTTCACAACGCTCCTACCCAGGCTTCGACTCCTCAACCTGAAATTCATTGAATGAATGGGGTGAGTATTTAACAACATACTCAGTGGGGAACACTGTAAACAGTTATAGCCAATTGCACAAGTGAAAATATAACATATGGATATTTCTTTACTTTTGTGGAGACTAGCCTCAACCCTGTAGGGTCCAAATGATCGACTTTTTTATTCGACTAAAATTATACCGCAAGTGTACGGTGCAATTATAGTATATATAGCGAGCAAGAGTATCGTATCCACAGAGACTAATTAGACCTAATTGCGTGTACTATAATATCGGACCTCAATCGTTATCTAGACGATAAGATAAACAGAAATCTAACTAATCTAAACTAAAGAAAGCAAAAAATAAACGGGAAAAATAAATGGAGAATGGGACAAGAAGGTAGAGGTACTTTTAGGATTGATTTCTTCGGTACTTGGCACTAAAGATCCTATTGAATGTCTATTTGTGGTGCTAAATTTCACTAGGGAAATCTCGTCTAAGCTCTCTCTTGAGACACTTAAGTTTGGAGGGTACATGCTAGGTTCACCGTCTCCGAACGAATCTTACACATGTACTTACCAAAAACTCCTAAGATTTCTAGCCCTCACACTAAGCCTCAATTATCTCGAATTTATCGACATAGGTGTCTCATGCCTAGGGTTCGTCTATTGACACTCATCTCTCGATTCATGAATCAATAGATAAAATCGTGCAAATTAGTGATCAATTAATCAACACTCATACATAGCATAACCACAAGAAATAAAATTGAGTCATAAACAATTAATAGAAAAATATATGCATAAATACCTAAATTGTCTCAATCCAAAAATACAAGATAATCTAACCTAACATCAATACAAATGCAATGATTAAATTATCTCAAAGAAAATCAAGGATAAAAACAAGAATAAAAACTAAGAACAACCCGGAAGTTGGCCTCAACTCCACTCTTGCTCCCGCTTATCTTCTCTTTGCTCCATCTTCGGGCCATAACTTCCTTATTCACCCTAGCTAGGTGGAAATCCTAGCTAGGGTGTGGGTTTGATGGGTGATGGTTGAAGATGGGAGATGAGAGAAGGGTTTGGTGTTGGGGAAAATTTGGGGATTTTTGGAGAAAAATCGTGTATTGTGTGGTGTGTGTTTAATGGAGAGAGATCGCCAAATAAGAAGAAGAAGAAGCCCATATCTCAAAATTTGGACTGGGGGCGCGACACGGGCACAGTCACGCCCCCGGTCGCGCCCCGATTGAAGAAAATCTTGTCTCTGGCGCGAGTGCAGGCTGGTCGCGCCTCCGGTCGCGCTGCCACTCGCGCCAGAAACTCTGCACCGACACCTTTCATGGTTTTGCTCCGTTCTCCCTCATTTCTTATGCGATTGAGGTGATTCAACTTGCAGCGCGTTCCTCATTCGATTATATATCTTATCATGGCTTTGTATCACTCAAATATTCATTGATTAATTCTCCATTTCCTGTGAAAGTCAAACAACAAACAAAACTTCCAAATCGGGAGGTTAAAAGTGCAATTTGGGTTAAAGCACATGCAAAACTCTTCAATTCACTTCATTTCAACCTCAAAATGTTGTGCAAAAACATCACTTATCAACTCCCCCAAACTTAAAAGCTTGTTTGTCCCCAAACAACGAAGAAAAGAGATAAAGGTTTAAATGATGACGTGTGGATAAAAAGATGGAAATTGCTTCAAAGATTCAAAACACATTTTGCAAATTCAAGCATGATATTAAAAGATCAACAAACCTAGAAAAATTCTACAATGCATTGCCAAAATAACTTGTAACCTCTCGAATATAGAAAGATCGCTCTTCACTCAAGCGTTTAGGCTTTAAGTTTATAAACTCAAAATCAAGTCATACAAGTTGTCAACCATATGCTTGTAAAGGGTCTATCATCTCCATCACTTATGTATGCTTTCAAACAAGAATCATTAAGGGCTTTTTCAAGTTTAGAACGGAGGCTCATTGGTAAGGTAGGGATTGTTTGGCCAATTGACTATCAATAATTAATCATTAAACCCAAATTTTTGCATTATCAACCAAGTAGAACTATACAAGTTCTCTTCCACCTTCCGTGCTTCACAAATCTCAAAGTCTAGAAACTTTCTCATGATAAACAATATTATTACCCTTTCTTACTCTTTCTTTTCAATGATCGAATGTGAACCATTTTTTTTTTCTTTATTCTTTTCAACATTTTTTTTTCTTTCATTGTGAGAACTAAGAGGGGTAATTTGACATTTTCAATTCAAAATACTCTAGAATATGATATTTTTCATTTCAAGCACTCCAAATTTCTCATAAGCATTAATTTCTCATCACTACTCATTCCCAACCCAAGGTAGAAAAAATGAGTATCGTCTTAGGTTCAAAGGGGCTAACAAGGGATTTATAGTGTGAAATGGTAAAATTTGGATAGAGTGGGCTAGACAAAAGATGGCCTTAAATCATTTTCAAGTCATCAAGCATACTATTGTAATTTCGAATTAGACACAATGCAAGTTCTAGAGACAAACAAGTATGAATGATTACCACACAAGCAAGAAAAGATTGTAAGAACAAAGCAATCTTCGGCTCAAAACTCACATGGGTTCACCCAAGTTCAAAAGACAATGCACTTAAGAATATATCAAGCCAAATATCACCAAGTCATACCATGCTTTCATGTCATTTTCTCAACAAAACCATCTCATCATAAGCAACTTAACAACCCAATCCACACTTCAACCATTTTCAACTACAAATCTCCACAAGTTCAAAAATCAACCTCCAAAGCCTCCGGTTATTTAAAGCATTTAAACGTGCAAATAAATAAACAAAATAAAAAATAAAAACAAAATCAAACTAATGCAACCTACATGCAATAAAACACATAGAACACACAAAAAGAAGGAGAGATCCAAGATAACCACACTTTCTTCCCCCAAACTTATTCGACACTAAGTGAGAATAAGTTTGAAGGAAAGAAGTGGTTTACCTTAGACGAGCTCACAAATAATTAGGGAAGGCAAGATGACACAAGACGTCCGCGTCCGGATTCCTTCGACGTTTTGTCCTCCCACTCCACGTGCTTACTCAACCTTCAAAAACAAAACACAAACAAACAAGAAATGAAAAATAAAAACTAAAAAAAACAATGTCTAGATTAACAATGCAATCCTTATCACAATAACACAACTAAATCATTTAGTCCCCGGCAACGGCGCCAAAAACTTGATCGACTTTTTTATTCGACTAAAATTATACCGCAAGTGTACGGTGCAATTATAGTATATATAGCGAGCAAGAGTATCGTATCCACAGAGACTAATTAGACCTAATTGTGTGTACTATAATATCGGACCTCAATCATTATCTAGACGATAAGATAAACAGAAATCTAACTAATCTAAACTAAAGAAAGCAAAAAATAAACGGGAAAAATAAATGGAGAATGGAACAAGAAGGTAGAGGTACTTTTAGGATTGATTTCTTCGGTACTTGGCACTAAAGATCCTATTGAATGTCTATTTGTGGTGCTAAATTTCACTAGGGAAATCTTGTCTAAGCTCTCTCTTGAGACACTTAGGTGTCTCATGCCTAGGGTTCGTCTATTGACACTCATCTCTCGATTCATGAATCAATAGATAAAATCGTGCAAATTAGTGATCAATTAATCAACACTCATACATAGCATAAGCACAAGAAATAAAATTGAGTTATAAACAATTAATAGAAAAATATATGCATAAATACCCAAATTGTCTCAATCCAAAAATACAAGATAATCTAACCTAACATCAATACAAATGCAAGGATTAAATTATCTCAAAGAAAATCAAAGACAAAAACAAAAACAAGAATAAAAACTAAGAACAACCCGGAAGTTGGCCTCAACTCCACTCTTGCTCCCGCTTATCTTCTCTTTGCTCCATCTTCGGGCCATAACTTCCTTATTCACCCTAGCTAGGTGGAAATCCTAGCTAGGGTGTGGGTTTGATGGGTGAGGGTTGAAGATGGGAGATGAGAGAAGGGTTTGGTGTTGGGGGAAATTTGGGGATTTTTGGAGAAAAATCGTGTATTGTGTGGTGTGTTTAATGGAGAGAGATCGCCAAATAAGAAGAAGAAGAAGCCTAGATCTGAAAATTTGGACTGCGAGCGCGACAGGGCCCGTGTCGCGCCCCCGGTCGCTCCCCGATTGAAGAAAATCTTGTCTCTGGCGCGAGTGCAGGCTGGTCGCGCCTCCGGTCGCGCTGCCACTCGCGCCAGCAACTCTGCACCGACACCTTTCACGGTTTTGCTCCGTTCTCCCTCATTTTTTATCCGATTGAGGTGATTCAACTTGCAGCGCGTTCCTCATTCGATTATCTATTTTCTCATGGTTTTGTATCACTCAAATATTCATTGATTAATTCTCCATTTCCTGTGAAAGTCAAACAACAAACAAAACTTCCAAATCGGGAGGTTAAAAGTGCAATTTGGGTTAAAGCACATGCAAAACTCTTCAATTCACTTCATTTCAACCTCAAAATGTTGTGCAAAAACACCGCTTATCACCAAACATCATGATGCCCCCGTAAATGAACGTCTTTATCCCTGTAGGGATGCCCGCAGGCTTATTATCCCCCAGGGAGGACATTAATGAGTCTATTATCAATCCCGTAGGACCTCTTTGTCGACCCCGAAGGATCTCTTTGTCGACCCCGAAGGATCTTTGTTATCTCTGGTTCGAAGACCCTTCATATCTATACAATCAAAGCATAACAATAACTATAACCTTACACGTGTTCACAGTTTAGAGTTACCCCACCTTATGAGACACTTTAAGTTTCTTTCAACCTTGAAATACTCTTTTGCCGCCCACAAGTTGTCCACCTCGAGCCACAACACGTCACCTAGCACCTTTTAATGCTCTTTTCATTTTAGACGTCGAGTTACACAATTAAATCATAATTTAGACCAAACTCATGCTATACTTCGCTTTAAGGTCTTCAAACATACCCACATACACAACCATGGATATACAAGTTCATACTATGATTTTGGACTCAAAATACACACTAAAACTCTTTGAAATATTTAATCGAACACATTACGTGCACTCATTTAAACCACGAGATCAAGACACAATTTAAATCCTTTAGACTCAATATTTCAAATACCAATACCTTCATCCTAGGGCTCTAACATACATGAAAATCAACTTCATAAAGACATCACAACACCTCCAACCAAACGTCAACAAAACAAGGGGAAATTAGGGCAAAAATCCAAACCCTAGCAACAATGAACCATAGGAATTCGATATAACTTCACATATAGCTTCAAGGAGTTAAATAAACCATATGTTCAAGGTATCAAGGTAAGAAGATCAAAAAAATCGAAGAACCCTAATTTTTGGATAACAAACCCTAGGTTCGATTCAACAAGAAATGAGTGTTTAATCCCCAAGAAGAAGAGGTATAGAGGTTACCTTAGTCGATGGATGATGATGGTGGAATACACTCCAAAAGATGAAGAGTTTCTTGAGAGAGTTGAGAGAAAATCGCCCAAATGGAAGAGAAGAAATGAGGAGAAATGGATAAGTGTGGTATTTATAGGTAGAAATCCGGAAGGAAAAATCACCGGACCCGCGCGACCGCATAGCCCTCGCGACCGCGCAACCATGCTCTCGGCCAACGTTCCCTGCAAGCGCGCAGCCCCGCGCCGGCGCGCGCCTCTCGCCCGCCCCGCGGGCGCGCAGCCTCCCGCGGCCGCGCACCTCCCCGCGGCCGCGCGACATGCCTAATTCAACTCTCAACGTAAAATTGACTCCCCGACAATTCCAACTCCATCTAACATGACTTAGATTTTCAAAACACTTTTAATACTTATCGAAAGTGTTAGGGTGTTCAAGGTATGGCAAAACACATAATCAAATATAATCAACCTCACTTCATTATCATATAACTCGACAAATTTTAATATTAATTGTTATCATGTATTATACACTTAGTATAATATCACCGTGCTATGACGTATCGGCTCGAGTGAGACAACCTGTAATAAAATAACGGCATAAAATACGAACATACCATCATGATTAATATTCAATAATATTAATTCAAAATCATTTACAAAAATTATGATTTATAATTTAGCAAAAGGATCGGGGTATCACAAAACCCTCTTCTCTACTTAAAAAATAATGATTGAAAAGAGAAATCAAATTTCCCCCAAATTCTAGAACCCTGATCGCTCAAAGAAAACAAATCGCTCATCCCACACCATGAATGGGCAAGTAAATCCGAACATGCTTTGTAGGTGTGAAGTCAGAGCCGCACTTCGCACATCATGGACTCCTGATAATCCGGGGAGGAGGTTTCTTTGTTGCCCGAGATCTGGTGTAAGATTTCTTTAAATCCTTTTTTTTTAGTTTAATCATTGTCCTTGTTTCCATTTTTGTTGAGATTGATGTTATTAGAAGCAATTATTTTGACAAAAAACTTGTTTTTGGCCACGATTTCGCACAGTAAGTAAAAGCTTGTTTCTTATTTTATTTTTTTAAGATTGATAGTTGCGGCTTTTGGACTTGGTACGATCCTATGATGTGTGCCTGTGCAAGAGCAATTATTCTCGGATTGCTAAGGAGGATTAATGGTGCAGAAGCAGAGGTTGTAGCGTTGAAGAAGAATAAGAAAAAATTATGGTTGTTTAACATCCTACTGTGTATCATTCTACTATGGAAGCTAATGTATTAGTATATAGAAAAGATTATTAGGGTATTATTTTGCTGTGAAAAAGCTTATGTTAATCTATTTTTGTGAAGTTTATGTTGAGAAGAACTCTGTTGGAAGCTTATGTATTAAGCAGCTGCTGTATTAGTGTATTAGAAAGATTAGGATATCATTTTGTTGTGAAGAAGCTTATGTTGTAAAGAAGATTATGAATTAGGCACTGTAATGTTTGAAATCCAAATTAATGAAGCTATTTCAGAGTTTGTGTTTGAGTAGTTTGCATTCTTTCTATAATTTTGCTTCTTCTTACTATTCTCTAACTGCTATTGTGGTTGCTTCCTCATTATAAGAATTATAATAAAGAAAAGGAAGGGGCTAATTTTTATAGTGTTATTTTTTTGTAGAAGACCTGTTCATATCAGTAGGCTAATTTGAATAAAGACAAGGCTGAATTAAGCAGATACTACACACAAATTACAACATTGTTTAGTGCAATATATTCCAGCAAAAGTTATGGCCAATAATGTTTAACAAAAAGTCCACAAATTACAATATTGTCTAGTGCAATATGTTCCAGCAAAATTACTGGCCAATGTTTAACAAAATAGGTACAAAGTACTTTACAAAAAGTTGGCCTAATGTAAGATTCCAAATCAACACAAGGTTACTGCTTCCTTGCTTGTATTTCAGCCAGGCTTATGAATTTCCTTTGGCTCTCCAAAATAAGTAGACCTTGTCCCTTGAATTTTCCTTGATGGAGCTGCTATAATATAGAAGGTCCTGGCACACGGGAAAGTTTAGATTGTGAAGCTTGTGTGAGAGTTTGACTTGGCTTTTTTGGCCCTTCATGTTCATCAGAAATTTCAGTGGAATGTGGGAGAATTGTAGGAGCTTCAGTGAGTATGCTGTCACTTGATGAACAACTTGCATTTCCAGAAATTGTTGAAGTATTTTGCATCACCTAACAATTTAATAACAAAAAATTAAGTTGTTGTAACATAAAAAGTGAAATCAGATTAGGGAAAGAATATTACCTTGTTCCTACCACATGTCACAGAATTGTGACCTTCGCTTCCATAGCCACTGCACCTAATTGTGCTTTGCTTTCTCCTGAGTTTGGTTTTGTTCTTGGCCAACTTTTCTGCTTTCTCATCTGATGCCTTTCTTCTTGCATTTGTTTGCTTACCTTTTCATTTGATCATCTGTGGAGATAGTGGTGGAATGTAAATGCTCTAACCCCACAAGACTGCACCATTCACACCCCTTATGGTTGCTGCATATGATTTCTTGAAGGTCTCAACTGTGAGGAAGTCATGTACATAGTCATCCCTATTTAGTTTTTGATGATTTAATGCACAAATGGCATGTGTGCAGGGTATGCCACTTAAACTCCAGGATCTATAGCTGCAAATTCTAAGATCTAAGTCAACCAAATACTGATCTCCAGTTGCACATTTAATCTCATAATGAGTGTTATTTCCTTTGATTGGAATGCACTCATGGACCTTCTCAGCATTCAGTTCAAGTAATTTCTTAATCTTAGGACAGATTCTTCCTTTCCACTTCAAGCTTGCTAGTTCTCTATTCTTTTGGAATCTCACCATTAACCATTCTCTGATCCACTCCAGCATGGTTAAGATGGTCATTTCCCTAGCTTCCAGGATTGTAGAATTGAAAATCTCACAAACATTGTTCAGAAGCATATCACATTTAGAGTTTTCAGTAAAGTGAGACATGCTCCATTGCTCTGGAGGCTTTGAATCCAACCATTTCCAGGCATCTTCACTCAATTGTTTCATTTGTTCCATCCTGAATTTGAATGCTCCAACTATGGTAGCCTGTGCACATCTCTAGAGTGCATCTTTGAACCTTTGTCCCCTAAAGCCTGCCAGTTTAAAATTCTCATGCAAATGCCTAACACAATGTATATTGCATCTTCTATTGCATCTTTCCTAAAAGCTTAAACCTTTCTTGCCCTATCTGAGACAAACTTCCCGGTGAATCTATCACATAACCATGAGGATTTCATGTTCTTAATATGAAAAGTAGTATCACATTCATGAGTGCCCACAAACTCCCTAATATGAAATGTATCTTCATCCTTCACTTTGGTCAGGTTAATTTTTCATGGACAATCTTCATCTACACATCTTGCATAACATCTATCAGGTGCATTCTTTGTATACTTTATAGATCTTTTATTATTAATTGCATGAGACTGCACAGCGTTCTTAAATTGATCCTTAGAGCTAAAAATCATGCCAAGTGAGAAATATGGATGAAAGATAGCCGCAAAATTGAAAACAGGTGCTGGCCTCTCATACTCACCATCAGAGTCTTTATATTCATCAAATTCTGTCTCCACAACATTAGCATCTACTTCACTGTCATCCTCACTCTCATCATCAACATCAAGAAACTTGTCAAATAACATATCATCCTCATACTCAGGCTCTTCAACCATATTATAATCACTGTCATCCTCACTCTCATCATCTTCCTCACCCTCACCTCTCAATTCCTCAAAAACTTCATCTATCACAACATGAACATCCGTATCACACTCTCCAGCCCCTGTTTCAATACCCCCTTCTTCTACATAAAAGACAACTTGTCTTACCCCCAGTGCACTTACACAAGCCTCTCTAACTTCATCATCAGAAGAAAGCACCTTAAACATGTTATCTTCTAAGACATAAATCCTTACATCCCCATCAATTAATAACCATTCAGCAAGACTATTTTTTAGAGATGTTAAGGTCAATTGCCTAGCAACAACTCTGTCTATTATCATTTTTGACCCACCCAGATACTTAGCAATAGGAGATAAGACAAACTCACCACTATAATGTAACACAACAGACAGGAACATATTTGGAGGTTCTGCAGCCAACAAAAAAAATAAAAAAATAAGCCCTAAAAATAAAAAAAAAACACCCAAAATACCAAAAGCGGATAAAGTATAAACATATTCATGGCCTACAAACCCCACATTCCACAATATTTCACAAAAACGAGTAAAGGATAATTTTTTCATTAAAATAAATGTAAAGGGACCACCCTCATTCATTCATTACAATATTCAATACTTCAACTGCATAAAAAAATCCACCACCAAACATAAAGTAAACTAGAGCTTCAGTAGTTACAGAACTATTTGGGACCACACCTAAACCCTAAACCCCAAAAACATAAGATAAAAGAGAGAAATAGAGAGAGAGGGAGATAGTTACTTACTCTACATAGGAGGCGGTCGATTAAGATGATGAATATCCCTCACGTTCACCATCGTCGGCGAGCTTCGATTTTACCAGTCGTGCAAGAGAACTAATGTTCACTGTCGCGCTTCTATGAATTTGGGATGAGCGATTTCTGTTCTTTGAGCAATTAGGGTTCTACAATTTGGGGGAAATTTGATTTCTCTTTTCAATCGTTTTTTTAAAGTAGAGAGGAGGGTTTATTTTCCAACTCAGCAAACGGGCTCCACGTAGGACATCACGTGCCTCTCACGTGAGGTGAAGCCCGTTCGGGCTGAAAACTGACCTACGGACGCATCAATTAAATTTTAATGTTCTTAAATTGCGGCCCGCAAGAAATTTGTCCTTTTTTCCAAATCGCCCTAAGTTGTTGTCCTTAAAAAACTTTCAACTCTTAATATTTATATGGTTAATTACAAAAAAAAAAAAAGAATTTTAACATAATTTAAAATTTAAAGACGAATTTTGAAATGTTGTCAAATTATAATATAGTTTTGTAATTTATTGCATAATAATGAAAACAAACTTTAAAATAATAACAAACATTTTATGCTAATTTTTATTGCAATATATATATATATATAGGATTTGGTTCAAATGAGAACGCATCTTTAGGTGAGAAATATGAACTATTTACAGCCGTTAGATCTATTAAAATTAATGGTTCAGATTTAGATTGAGATTTAATATTTTTTTTTAATTATAATTTTTTAATTAGATATGGATATTATAGTGGTTTGATAATCCAATCCTACAATAATAGGTCAAATCATATCTACATTTATTTTTATTTCCTTATTTCTCTCTCCCACTACAACGTGATTTTATGTTTTATTTTGTAGAATTTTTTTATTTATTTTATCTTCTCTACATTTTTTATCGGGGTTCTTCATTTTTCGATTTCATTCACCACAATTTTTATCATCCACCAACACTGCTTATATGTTTTTTTTATCTTTTATGATTCATTTACTATATATTTTTGTTATTTTTTTGTATTTTTTGTTGTGCTAAAAATAATGAATTATTTTTTGTGCTCAAAATTAATTAATTCATTTTTCTTATTTGTTGATTGTTACGAATTAGTTAGAAATTGTCATCATATATTATTTATTTTAAAATAAAAGTTACACATTGTGCAATGAAATGGTATTTGAGAAACAATAAAATGTCACAATAAATATATATATATATATATATATATATATAATTTTACAATATTTCTTGTTCTTTATCAGTTTTCCGTTAGTCGGACAAAATGAGGGTGTTTATTTGGGACAAATTACAAAATTGTACTGTAATTGCAACGTCTTAAAGTTTGTCTATGGATTAGAACTCATGTCAAAATTCATCACGTAGTTTTTAGTAATTAATTAACCACTGTACACACCCCCCCCCCCCTATTTACATACTGAATGTATTAATTAAGCTTCTAAGAAGCTAGTGTTTCGTTTGGTTAACATTAATTAATAAACCCATATACTGAAATTAATGGGTAAAATTAATTGGCATTTGAAATACACGTGCGCGCATGTATATATGTATGTATGTATGTAAACAAGATTCAATTAATTTTTTTTTCATTTGATACGGTTTGGAGTTCAACTTAATTCAACTCTAATGGTTATGTAGAATGAAATGTGCATAAAAAGATTGCACATATATGTGACTCGATTACATTTATTTTTATTATGAATTGATCAAAGTACTAATCACACTAAGTTCAAATATAACTTTTAAAACCTAATTAAAATCAAAGAATACATTACACATATAACATCGTGACTCGACTCAAGCAGCTCAATTTTTACTTTATTTTTTTGATGATGCGAATAATCGGCAGTCGTTACTCGTGAGTATACATGTGGTGACTCAGTTCAAGCAGTTCATTTGTTTACTTCCAAGTGTCGAGACATCATTTCAAACATAGAAGTTAAATAATATAGCATTAGTCTGAATTAATATAGTTTTATATTTATTCTTAAATATTGTCATGGGCTAAATTGCATCAACAACTTCCTTAAAAGCTATTTTTCAGTTTGGCTCTACATGTAGCTTGGTTGTTAGAGCAACTTCAATGCACAATACTAATTTGATCAAGATTTTGCATCAAATGGGTGTAATTTCAGTATCATTTTTTTTTCTACTCCATCAATTTGCATCAATTTGTATAATTTTTTTGTGTATAAAATTAAGAATGAAATGAATGTTAGAGGAGTGATTGAATTCCGGTCGCACTACACACGCAAACTACTTCGAACCGGACCCGCAAGGGGACAGGGTCGATTGTAGGGCGGGAGCTAACTCGGGTCATGTCTTTTGAGGAAAGTTTAATAGGGCGATTATCTTTTCACGCTACAATTGTTAACAAGCACATGAATTTAAATACAAATTAAACCTAAACATTCTAATCAAGGGATTGGATGGTTTTTACTAAACTAATGAATAAAGCAAGTAAAATTAACTAACAACACCAACAATAACAAAGAGGAGATAAAAGATTATGAGAAGAGCATTAGGGTATAGATTCTCTCATTTGTTTCTCTCCTAACTTGATAAGAGTTGATTAAGTTAATCCTAGACGTACAATAGACCCCTTCAAGTGGCTTAACTTCATTTACTGTCATCGTCAATCCATTAAACCCCCATCGGCTATATCACATGAAAAAGATTAACAATTAGACTTATGTACCCAGTCCACCTAAAGATTAATAATTAGGCTTATGTACCCAGTCCACTTAACGATTAACAAGTAGGCTTGTGTACCCAGTCCACCTAACGTTGAAGGAACCTAAGTCGGGCTATAGAATCTCCTCTCGGTCTCATCTAGAGCTTAGCAATGCTAAGTAGTGGCCAAGTACTCAACATAAACAAGCACAATTCCAACAACAAGAAATCAACTATCATAAGTATGGATCTAAACCAAATCGATTATCTACCCCCTAATGAAGGAATTAGCCCATCATCATACTCAAAACAACATAAACATCATAAAAGTTCTTAATTTTATAAATCAAAAGATAAATAAAATACAACTCCTACAATATTGTTGTCTCGAAAGTGTTTTGGGACAAAACCCATAAATGAACTAAAGCTAAGAAAAGAAATACCAAGAAATAGAAGTCCTTGAGCAAGCCTAGCTTCCATGGATGGCTTGGAGTTGGGCTCCTCTCTTGTGCCTTCTTCCTTAAGCTTCGAGCTCTTTTGCCTCTTTTCTCCTATTTTTCCCTTCTCTCTGGAACGATGGTGTTGGTGAAGTGAATGGTGAGTTGGGGGAAATTGTCTCCAAAATCCCCCCGAAAGTGTGTCTGCCTATGATGTGAATATAGAGAATGTATATAAGATGAAGTGGGTATCCAGATGAGTGTAGGAGAATGGTGGATGATTTCGGATTAATTGGATGATGAGAGAGAGAGCAAAAAGGTGGAGTTATTGGTAGATGGTTCCCAACTCCTCCTACAACTCTAGAACCGTGTGCATTTAATTTCCACAACTGGCCAAGTGGGTGGAGAGCATTAAAGAATAGAACTCCCCAAAACTGCAGCTAGAACTGATCGAAAAAGGGGCCGAAACTGATCGTCCCGCGCTCGGGGGGCGCGTTCGCCATGAGCACTGCCCCGCGATCGTGGGGGCCCCGTGTCGGCGGGGCTGCTTTAGCTCCAGCTCCCGGCTTTTCTCTTTAGTTTTGACACTTTTCAGTTTTGTCTTCAGTTTGGCGCTCCAGTTGTTTCTCCAACTGGGAAACTTCAGCCTATCTCTTTAGTTGTAGCTCCAAGCTCTTGGCTTTTTGGCTCCTGGGAGCTTAGCTCATAAGTTGTGCCTCAGATCAGCTCCAAGTCCTTTGCTTCAGCTTGAAGTCAAAGCTCTTCAGTTGCAGCTCCAGCTCAGCTCCAAGTCATTGGCTGTCTTGCTCCAGCTAAGCTTCAGCTACAACTCTAGCTCTACCTCAGCTAAGCTCTAGCTACAACTCAGCTTGTGATCAGTTCAGTTAAGCTCCAGCTACAGCTCAGCTTGTGATCAGTTCAGCTTGTGACCAGTTCATCTCAGCTTATGATCAGTTCAGCTTGTGACCAGTTCAGCTCAGCTTGTGATCAGTTCAGCTTGTGACCAGTTCTGCTAAGGTTGTGATCAGTTCAGCTCAGCTTGTGTTGATTGTGATCAGCTCAGCTCAGCTTGTGATCAGTTTAGCTCAGCTTGTGAAGCTTGTGATCAGTTCAGCTGAACTTGTGATCAATTCAGCTCAGCTTGTGACCAGTTCAGCTGGAGCTTCAGTTGGGAGTTTCGGCTCTTTGACACCTTTGTGCCATAAAATTCCTACTTTTAAAGTTCAAGTTTTGCACAAACCTGGCACAACTCACCACAAGAGCAAAAGTGAAGGAAATAACATAAAAATAACACGAAAATAAAGGAAACACACACTAAAGACACCAAATTCCTATGATAAAATAGTACAAATAAACACCAATCAAGGAGCATAGTCCATTATGCTCACATTCTTTAATACTATTACAGCTCCCTGGTACCTGCTCTCTTTGGTTCGGATAGATCAGTTGAGTTATCCCAACTTCAGATTTCATTATAGTTAGATTGAGACTAGCAATTAGTTTGAGGCTGCATTCTCATTTTTTAGTGGGTTTTTTGGTACCGATCAAAATGCAGTAGAGAGAAGTAGAATAAATAGATGAAAATAAAAATACTTAAAATAAAAATAAATTACACTCTAAATTAAAGCTCAACAATTAAATCAAATATTAGCCGTCAATTACGCCAGTCCCCGACAACGGCGCCAAAAACTTATTCGGTATTTTATTTCACCTAAAATACTACTCGTAAGAGAACGAGGTAATTTATAGCAAAATAATGGTGAGCAAGGTCATATCCACAGAGACTTACTAAGTGATTCAGCTAAGTACCCAATTCTATTGTCCTACTTTATCTAGAGAACCAAATTAAGAAGTTGATTTTAATTTAACTAAATGTTGTAAAGAAAATAAATAAATCAAGCACAAGAAAACTGGATAAACAGATAAAAAGACGGATCCTAGGGTGTTGCTGTTAAATGGATTTCCCGATTTTCAAACTAATATAATTCTAAATCTTGTAGGGGAATCACTAATGCAATTACAACCTCTCTCTCGAGTAAGCTATAACAGTAGATTAGACTCTAATTCTTATCTCTCGATCTCGAATTATTATCTAACTCCAATTAGCACCTCGAATTTATTCTTCTCACGACACCTATCAATCTTTCAATCTAGCAGACTCAGTGTTATGAAATTCTAATCCGTTAATCTATTAACCTCTCTCGAGCGAATAACAAATTAACTACACAAGTGTAAACGTTGATCAATTCATTCACACAAGACAACAGTAAACGAGAATGCAAAAACAAGAAATAGAAAGGAACAATAAATTACTTCAGATCATAAATCCATAAACATCCACAACCCTGAGATCTCAAGGAATTTAGCTACTCATGTTGTATTCAAAATCCAATGAAAATAAATACACAAAAGTAATCAATATGATAGTCTCAATCAAAATAAACATAAAATAAACTTAGACTTAGATGATGCTTCTTCGATCTCTGTGGTCTCTCCTCTGTCTTCTCCACGGTGTTTTCTGCTCTCTTTTTAGGATAAAAGTTGTTGAATTTTCGTGCAAGAGAAACCCTTAAATAGTTGGGAAGTGGTCCAAGCGCGAGATGGAAACGAACAGGGCCAAAAAGGAAATCCGCGGAAAAGGCATTAAATTAGCACGGTCCGTGCAAGGCTAGCATGGACCGTGCAGTACAAAATAGCACGGGCCGTGCTAGCTTAGCACGAACTGTGCAATCCTTCTGCAACAGGCTGCCCGATTTGTGACGTTAGCACGGGCCGTGCAATGCCAAGCATGGCCTGTGCTCACTCACTGCACTCCCGATGTGTGTATTCCCGATATTTTCTCTTCCCAATTAGCCTCTAGTCGAACCATCAAGTCTTGAAGCTGGATTTCGTCAACTCAAATGGTTTTTAGTCCAAATTCCTGTAGAATCACATCAAAACTCATCTCGACCAAACAATTGAAATCCGAACAAAATATGAATTAAAGCACATAATAGATAATCAAAACCATTCCAAAACAGACTCTAGATAGGTGCAAAAAAACCCAATTTATGAAACGAGTGAATTTAGTGTTAAGTGTTTGAGGTTGAGTTTGCAATTTTTGAATATCGATATCTTTTCCATTAGACCGAGTTCGTCACGGAGAACTTGTCTAGTACCACGGAATCTACAACATTCTTCTAATCCAAATCGCCTCCGGCCTACTCATTCAACTTTGTGAAAAACTTGCAAGGCCTATAATTTTTGTCGCTTTCTCTGTTTTTTTTTTTTAATTTACCTCCAGCTTTTTTTAGTTATAAAAAAAGGCTGTGATTATATATTTTTTTATTATAGCGTTTTTTTTCATTGTTATTTTTTTAATAGATGGGGGCATGAAGCTATAGTGTGGGGGCTATGATAAGGTTTTAAGTGTTGGGGGTTAAGGAGTAAAATGTATTATCATATTTATTTTTATATTTTATAAATTAGTGGAGATTATAAAGAGTGAAATGAGGGTTGTGTTTAGAATTTCCCTTGACTTGTTTGTCAACAAAAAGAACGAGAGAATCTTGTGTGAGATCGTTTTACAGGTGAAAAATCTGTATAGACGGGCCAAAACTCAGATTCAAACATAATCAAATACCAACAAAATTATAAATATGACATTGAATATTAGTTTAAGACAAAGACTTGTGTTAGACCTTCTAACGGGTCATAAACCGTTAGACAGATATTAAGATCTGACCCGGATCCGGGTCACAATGAAGTGTCACCAGATATGAAGCTAAGTATCACCAATCATAAACGGAAGTGTCACATACTATGAACTGAAGTGTCACCGGATATGAAGCAGCATAAGTCTTAATAAATTTTAATATTTTTTTAGTAATTTCTTTAACTATTATGTGAAGTCCTATCAATTGTAACATGAAGTATATCACTAACATAACAAGCATGTACAACGAACTATCACGTTGAATTATTAAAACAAATAACAATGAAGTGTCACCGAATATGAAGCTAGGTATCACCAATCATGAACTGAAGTGTCACATATTATGAACTGAAAGTGTCACCAGATATGAAATATTTTTTAGTAATATCTTTAACTATTGTGTGAAGTCCAGTGTCACAAGAGATGAAGCTAAGTATCACCAATCATAAATTGAAGTGTCACATATTATGAACTGAAGTGTCACCAGATATGAAGGTAGGAGAACGGGTCGGGTTATGACCCATCTAACGAAAACGACCCGTTAAACCGTACCCTTAGTTTAAATTCGAATATTCGCCATCTTACATATTTTAACTTTTAAGACGGTCTTACATAAATTTTTATCTAAGAGAAAATTAATGTAGATATATAAATATATATAATTATAACATTAAACGTGTCCTATTCAGAATACGTGATGGAGATTGTAATGGGCATTTGAAGATTAGATTTTAATATTACATTAGCTAAGTTTAAGGTTTTATTCAGTCTTTATTATTTCTTTATATTAATATTTTTTTGTTCATCGAGTTTATTTTATAGTATAAATTAAATAGACATGTTTTGTTGCTATTAGGGGAGTTAAGGTTTTAATAAAATTTGTGATTTTTACGTGTAAAATTTGATATTCTTTTGAAAATATATAACGATATTATTTTTGTATTTTTTTAGGAATTCACAAAATCAACATATCATGCACGCTTATATTTGCATTAATTTGTAATCCGAAATAAACTAGGACTTCAAAAAGTAGATTTGACATCATAACAAATTAATTTTGATTGATCTATGGCATCTTATCATAACCTTCAAAATAAAATTATTAATCCATTGAGCAGATACATAGCTAAGCTAATTGATGCATAATCATGTGTTGACAATATTACATGAAAATGATATGACACTCCACCCATGTGCATGCATGATACAATATATATATATATATATATATATATATATATATATATATATATTTGTTAGTCCCATGAATTATATTATCAATATACACTACAAAAAATCCCGATTAAATCCTCTAGCGACGGAAAAAATCCCGTCGCTATATCCGTTGCTAAAATTATAATTTAAAATTTTGAAATTATGGATTGGCCCGGCCCGTGAATGAGTCCTTGACCCAACCCAATGAAAGACCCACGCTCAAGCCCGTCGAGAATTATTGTGTATAATATGCACCTAAGAGGATTCGAACTTGTGACCTAGAAGAAGGGCCAAACACTTATCTATTGGGGCAAGTTCAATTGATGTTGTATTGATAGTTTAAATAATATATATACTTATACGATTTTTTCATAATTTATTTTTCTCTATCTCTATAAATTAAAAGTGTTATATTATTATTAATATATTTATATCTATTTGTGCATAAATATATATATATATATAATATTGATATTATATTGTATTATATATCTGTATATAAGAACTATAATTTAAGGTGATACTTATTAAGTATCCATGCATACAAAAATTATATCTCTAATATAAATTTAATATGGAGAAAGATTATAGAAGTTTTTAATTAAATTATTTTAAAAATTATATATATATATATATCATGGTGAAAATGTGGTTAAATAGTCTTACTTTGTGTTTCATACTAAATATCATGATGAATTAAATTATTTTTACATACATAATAAATAACTATAGTTTATAATTAAAAATTTAAATCCATTATATACTATATTATGTATATATTTTCATAGTATATTTTAGTTTGTTAATGTATAATTGATTAATCTTGTAGTAGTAACTATAATAATTATTATGTTAAACTTAATACATTTTTTTAAATATATAATAATATACTAATTAGTTTATTTATATATGAGAATAGTAATAAAGCTAATTTGTATAGATTTGTATTTAATAAGGAAATAATACAAATTTAAAGATGTGATATTAATAAATGTGTATAGTTGTGATATTATTTTTTTAAAAATTAAAATAAATGAATAAAAATATAAAAATGATTTTAATAGGGAGAATATTTGTATTATAATAGATTGAAATCATGTTTAATTATTTTAAAAATAGTTAAATAAAATTTAAAAATAAATAAAAAATTAAAAAAAAATAGCTACGGGAGTTCCCCTCGCTAGCCCTGTCGCTAAGTTGTAGCGACGGGAACCCCATCGCTAGATTTATAAAAATAATGATATATTAAAATTTTAAAATCTAGCTACGGGGAACCCCATCGCTAGCCCCGTCACAAGATTTTCCGTCGCTAGTGGCGACCCGTATCGGCCCCGTTGCTAATTTCCGTCACTAGAATGGACTTTTTTTGTAGTGATATATATATATATATATATATGTAATATGATCATTTATTGTACGTAAAATGATATGTAATGGCAAAATAATATTAAATGACAATATAATTAGCTAGAACTAGAAAAATCCAAATTTCATGATCACAAGTGAAAAAAAAGAAGAAAAATTTGGGAGGAGAGAGAGTCTTATATATACATTATACTATGACAAAAACTTGTATGAGACGGTCTCATACATGAGACGGATCAATGCATGTGAGTTAATGATACTTCACCATAAATAATGATACTTGACCCATAAATAATGATACATGTGAGTTAATGATACTTCACCCATAAATAATGATACTCACATGTGGGTATAAATAATGATACTTACATGTGAATTAATGATATTTCACCCATAAATAATGATCCCCGCATGTGAGTATTGACCGTCTCATGTATGAGACGGTCTCACCCAAGTCTGCCCCTTATACTATAGGGGACTAGGGGTCATTAACTTTGAATGATAGATTTGATAAATTAGATTGATCATGTATGAGATTGAGTATTTAAAGAATTCAAGTTTAAAAAAGGTCCAATCATCAAAATATGTGATGGATTATGTTATATTATTTTTATCAATCTAATCTATCGGCCAAAGTAAATGCCCCTAGATGTTATAATTAGTGAAATACAAAAGCAAGCCACCATATCTTTTCATCCAAGAAATATGGTTTTCTCTCATTTTCTTCACACAATTAAGCAAATGGATTTATTAAATTTAAAAAAATGAATTTAAACGACAAATTAATTAGGTCCAAGAATAAATAGTAGTGACCAAAAATTCTTTAACAATTCACATAAAGAATCAAATGATAACTGATACATACAATTATGAAATAAATTAAATAAGTAATCCTTAATTGTCGAGAAATTAAAGTCAATAAATTCAATAGAAAGCTTGCATAAATCACCATTGAAAATTTGATGATTATAATAACGTTATTTTATAAGTCGATTAACATAAATAAATTATTAATAGGACGGTTAATGATTTGTAGCTTGGGACAAACATCTTTCATAGTAGTTTACTATTTTTGTTAAAAAAAAAATTACTATATGATGAAAGTAACCCGCCGTCGTTAGTAAGGATGGACACTAAATAAATTTTGCTCATATATGCACTAGTCTAGCACTTCACTATTTTATAAAGTAAAACGATGTAACAGGTCAAAATAGAAAAGAAATGAATGTAAGGAAGTGTTGAATTCCAAGCTCGTCATATCCAAATTATATCTGGTCTGTTCAGAAAAAGAAAACTCTTTTTTCAATAATAATAATAATATGGAGTTCGCTTTCGTAATAGATGTATTATTGGATGAATATAATTAGGCAGTAGCCATGGGGTCACTACTCCAGCTACTTGCCACCATGAGAAATCATTCTGCAAAGAGGCATAATGACATCCCCTCCAAAAACTAAATACAATAAAAGAAAGGAAAAGAATAAAAAATGTGCAATGCCTCTGAGACAAGACACGATTAGGATCTATGCTCACACGAAGCAACATGATAATGCCATGATAAAATAAAATCATAATATTTATTAAATAAATTTTATTTTAAGAAATGTAATAAGATACTTTAATATATATAACACACAAATACGCCTACACAAGAGCCTCCACAAATTATCAAATAGTACATAAATATTTAATAAATTATTATCATGTTAACATAATAATTAATTACTCGAGTACAATAAATGCCAACACTAACATTGATGTGCACGTACGTCGTGTGAATTGAGAATTGACTTCTTAAGTTGTTTTCAAGTCTTTTATACTTCTTTCGTCCCATTCATATAAGTTTTTTTTTTTTTTTGGATGTCTCAATGTATAAGTTGTTTCTATATATATATATAAATCATTTACTAATATATACCTCTATTTAATAATTCATTATCTATCAAAAAATAAATATAGATATATTAGGAAGTTTACATAATTAATTGTATTTTCCATTTATTTTATTAACTTTAGTCAAAAATCCAATCAACCCCTACATATACATGAATGGAATGGAAGTAGTATTTGCTAGTGAAAAGTTAATGTTTTTTTTTTCTCAATAAAAGAATTAATTCAGAAGTATTTATAAATGAAATTTATAATTAATTACTTAAGTTTGAATACCATAAAAAGAACGCCATAATGGGGAGAGCACAATAGTCTTTAGGAATTTATGAGTCATAACTCATCAAGATAGTGTTGTTGAAAAGATGTTGGGAAACGCAAATGTGAAACGATAACTTGATCGAATATCTAATTCTATTTATAATCTTTTTCAAAATAGTATACACGTCAGAGAGGTCAAAATTTATAAATGAATCGAGATTTCGATTCAATATCATATGTAATGCATGTTTTTTAATTTTGTTTGTGCTTGAATTCGAATATTACTCGTTAATATATTTTGAGTTGTCAAATACTTACACAAGACTTCTCCATATCTTTTTACTCTAATATCATATCTAAATAAAATAAAATATATTTATGCTTGTTACTGTGCCCTTTATAACCCTATTACTTTTCAACTTGAGATCCTAAAAAGAATATAAGTATCCATTAATTAAACCCACTCTTTTTTAAATAAGATAAAAAAATGTATATAATTGAAAGCAAAAAATGTCGGGTTGCTATCTTCTTCAACCATAGACAAATTGAAAGAAATAAATAAGTAAATATGATTATTGAATGGTCTCAAATATGAAGGAATCCGGCTACAGGTTGTATTTGCTTTCTTTCCAATTCCTCTATTATCTAAAGTCTTCTTTTTATATGAAAGATTGCTATTTGCCGATGGAAGGGATCATGCAATTTTTTAATATTTTCTAACTTTTTGAAAAAAGAAAATTAAAGAAAATTGGGGCTCGGCTTGTATGTGTATGGAACTTTATTCTCTATTTATTATATTTACGACTTTACTTGAGATAGTAGTAAGAACTAGGAACTAAAGGGTAAAATTACCGTGCCATCGAATAATGTATTTATCGTATTTTAAATATGACAGATCATCACTAGCATCATGTAGTTTTAGCTGGTATTCATTACTTGGGTACAAATCATAATATGCCCCATTTCCAGCTCAAAAAAAAATTTAATATATGTGTGTGTGGGATTACAATGAAACTGGAAAACATAAAAAAATATCATTATACAATAAAACCTCTATATAAGTATACTATATATATTTAGAATATATGTAGACTCCTCATCAATTCAATATTTCAGTCGTCTGCATTTAACAATTTCTCAAATAATTGGCTCATAGTCCACCACAAATAATACTAGCTGATATGATATTGTGGTAGGAATTTCAAGCCCACTGTAAAAGTTAGCAAAATGGTGGATAAGTGACTCCTCGACTTAAGTATCAATTCATAATTTTTTATGAATTTGATATGGAATCATATTATTCAATCTCTTTACAAGTTGGATGTCCGTAGGACGGCAACACTTACAAGCCGGACTGATGCGATCCGAAACTCCAGAACGTATCAAGTTGTAAAAACGGATTCCCTCGACTCGAATCCCACAGTGCAGACGAACTGTAGATATGTAAAATCTACAATCCTACTGTGATTGAAGATAAGAACCTTAGAACATTGATGAAGACGCCACAAATAACGATGATTATCTTTGATAAGTAGAGTTGAATTCTCGTAGAATTCGGATAAAAATTCTCCATAGAGACAATATAAATATCAATAATCAAAATAAGTCCCAAAAATAATAACTTAAGTCCCTTATATAGGTGGGATAAAAATAAGTAAACCCTAATAAAGTTCTAAACTGAATAGGAAATAAAAGCATAAAAGTCTGAAAATAGCACAAAATCTGAAAATAATAGATAATTCACGAGCGAGCTCATGACCGAGTCGCTCGCAGCTCCACGTGGCGCTGGCATGGCTCTCATACCCACGACCCCTTTGAGACCCGCAACCATGCTTGCGGATAATGCACTATCGACCCCCTCCTCAGTAGCGAGCTTCCAAAGATTGGTCCTCAACACGCCCCGCGAGTGCCATGTGGCTCGCGGCTCTCCAGCTTGGTTCCCTATCTTCATTTGCGACCTCTGATGCATTCGAACCTCTAGAACACTCGAACTTGAATTTCGTCACCCCACCTAGGCTCATATCATTCCCCTTCTCTTGAAAGGGATTTGATCTCAAATCCGGAATGTTAAGAACAAGGCCCTCGTAGATGACAAATCTGGTGGTACTTCCTTGTCAATCTGTAAAGTAAAACAGGACAAGAAAACAGTGGATACCATAGATTAGCTCTCTACCACGTGATCCGTCTAGCATGCTTCAACTCCATATTGTCAATGCTGAGGCCTCCTCATATTTCTTTACGGGCTAAATATGAATGGTGAACTATTCCATTCCCACTATTTTCCTCTTTTGACTGCTTCCTATTAATTGCCATAGGAATTGCCATCTGTTCCGCCTCCTTTTGCAAAGTCATTTGATCCTCAAACACTTGAGAATGTGCCAAATGAACAAGTGCGATTCTCTAATGATTGTGCACAAATGAATACTTGTTGGTGAAGCCATCATGCTCCACTCGTCTATCAAACTACCATGGACGTCCCAACGATAAGTGCCCAGCCTGCATCGGCACCACAGTACACAACACCTCATCTTCATACTTCTCGATCTGAAATGGCACCCTCACTTGCTTGTTCACCTTGGTCTCCCTATTATCATTCAACCATTGCAGTTTGTATGGCTTCAGATGCTTTAGGATAGACAATCTTAGCTTTGTCACCAAAACTACACTAGCCACATTAGTACAACTTTTACCATCTATAATCATACTACATACCTTGTCTTGAATGTAGCACCTACTCCATCAGCACATTTGGTATGTAAGCTCAATGACTTTCTCGTGACCAATGTGAGAGCCGGTGATGCTACACACTCCTCACCACTATCTTCTTCCAACACCGGCATCTCAGGATCAATTTCTTCCCCATGGGTCACAATCTCTCCAATATCCCGCAGTACCATCACCCTCAGTATCCAGATTTCTAGTACTGGATTCATGATTGCCTTGGCTAGTATTGGTAGGTGCTTCGGAACTCGACTTCGATGGTAGCCTCCCGTCTTTCTTTATCCCTTTGCTCGACTTCCATGGTGGTGTACTAGTGTTTGGGTTCGGTTTCCGAGTGGAGGAATTCAAAAATAATAGATAATTCGCAAGCTCGCTTGCGACAGAGACGCCCACGGCTAGGCTCCATGTGGTGTTGACGTGGCTCTCATACCTGCGACCCCTTTGAAAGACCCGCGATCATGCTCGTGGATAATGCACTGTCGATCCCCTCTCAATAGCGAGCTTTCAGAGATTGGTCCTTGACCAAACTAGCGACCCCACTCACGAGTGCCATGTGGCTCGCGGCTCTCCAGCTTAGTTCTCTCTCTTTGTTCTCACCACCCCACCTAGGCTCGTATCACGGACGTCTGGGAATGACTCACACTCTTGATAACTTTCACTTCGGACTCTATCCTAGACTCCCACTTTAGATAACAAGGAGTGGATGATTGACCCCTAAAATACTAATCCATAATTGACCCTCTCAATTGACAAACCAACCTCAATAAATTACTAATAATAGGAACTCAAATCAAATGTCCTAACTCTGACTCTGACCCACCACAAAAACTGCATCATGGGTGGATAATTGACCCCCAACTTAAGTACCAACATGCAATTCCTTGTGCACTCGATGTGAGATCATATATATTACCAAGTATAAACTCAAATCTAATTATGTTCATAAGTTTTTTCTAAAAGATTTCATATGTGAAAAAAAATAAAAAATTGTTCGAACGTATAGATTAAACACCATCTCCATATACATTTGATGTTATAATAATAACACAACCAACATAAACTAATCTCATATTCGATTCACATGGAATTCAGACAATGTACAATTCAATCAGTATCAAAGTTATGTCACAGTATATCGACAGCCCACTAAAGTTAGTGTGGTTGAGTCACTTTCTTGCAACGATCTGAGTATTAATGAAAATTGATGGTGTTGCAAACTTAGCCTCTTGATGGGAAAATTTGTTGAATATTAGTGGTTGAGAATAAAAGGTTAACCCTATCCAGATTAGATTAGGATGGTTAGTGCTCAACCCATTAATTATTAGTGGGAGATTAATAGTAATGAGGTTCTCTTGGGAGGTCAGCAACCCATCATATCATAACTACTTTATTAAATTATTAATTGTTCGAGATTTCTACACGAGCATATGGAATTTACGAATTTCCATTTAGATTGAAATTTATGATTGTAGAACACTTTTTTTTTTAAAGAATTTTTTTTTTATAGTTCACTCTGTGGAATATTTCTATTCTTCAAGGTTGAGTTAGGTTACTTACCTTAAAAATCATTACATTTAAATTATTTTGTAATTGTAACATGTGGAATATTTCTATACCTCAACCTCAAGGTTGATTGATTTAGGTTAATTACCTTAAAAATCATTATATTTAAATTATTTTGTAATTGTAACATGACAGACTTTGTAAATGTGAAAAAAAAAAAAATCAATTTTAATGACTTTTATAATTTCAACACACCCAGTTTTTTTTTTTTTCACGAATTTCGGTTATAAAAGACGATGTGCTGAAAACTAATTTTGTAAATAAACGGCCCTTGAACATTATCATTTTAAGTAGTCAAAGATGTCGGAAACGTCCAGATAAATCACCGGTGTGACCCATGCATATATATAATTAGTTAAATAATAATGCCTAGTTATGCTACGAATACGAAACTTATTTTCAAATTATGAAATATTTTATAACAGCAAATTACACAGCTGTTCAAGCAAGTCCCTCTCTCTCTCTCTCTCTCTCTCTCTCTCTCTCTCTCTCTCTCTCCGGGTGGGGGGTGGGGAATGTTGCCATTTTCTCCATTTAAAATGATGAGATATCTGAACCGCTTCTACATCAATTGACTAATCTTTTTTTTTTTTTTTTGAGAAGATCAATTGACTAATCTTGAGATGAACTTAAACAATTAATTTCGAAGTATTCGAACAATTAATAGACGCTACTATTTCTCATCTAAATGATGCGATCTTCCCACACACTCATCCAAAATCATGTAGCCAACTGAATAATGAAATGCACAGTGCAATACTTGTATTTTAATGCTACGTACAAAATTTCATCATAATTCCACTCATCTCGAATCTTATCACAAAGCTACAAAAGCTTCGGCGCAATTGCCACCATCTTTCCCCTATTATCGGTTAATATTTTACTTTAAACAACTAAACACGCAAACTTATTTTCCAACATGTAACATCATGTCACAAATCCCCAAAAAAATACATGTCATTTAGCTCACAGAAATGACAGCCCATCTCCCACAAACAGTCCAATCATATCCATGAACATCTCCCACAGAGAGAGAGAGAGAGAGAGAGTCTCAACTTGAAAGTAGTCTTAATTTGTTATAGAAACGCACAATTTTCAGCATTTAAGGCCATCCAATCAGCGTAACAACGGCAGTGTAAACCAAAATTTGGGACTCGTCTTGAAAATATTCAAGAATAAGTTCAAAAAAGACTACTCATAAGATTTAGGCCATTAAAAAATTTTGCGAACAAAAGGAATTACATCAGCCAGTTGTTTCTGATAAAACTAAGCCATGTTGTAATAGCAAGAAACTCCAACCCATCTAAATCACAAAAAAGGGCAAATAATTAAGGTAAACGTAAATATGAATTTCAGCATGGCGATGAGTCAAAAAAACATAGAAAAGGTTATTACAAAATGTTAGGTGGGACTAGTTTTGTAAAAGAATTCAACAACTTTCTACAATGATGCAAGAAGATTCCTCACAATCTAATACTACTTGATTGGAGGTGAATAATTGAATCTATAACAGGAATCTGCTTTCTCCAATTTCTAACTTAATGTGGGACCTCATTATCTTTTAAGACCTTAAGCCAGACCATTATATGTATGCACACTACTTGGAAGCTCTACACACCCCAAAAAAAAAAAAAAAAACCATTTTCAGTATGGGTATATCAATTTAAGACTCAAAAAATATACCTCAAAAAACTCTCTGCCACCACCAAAATTATTCCAGGGGAAGAACTTACCATAATTTTCATTAGGGGAAGAGCTTCTTTGGTTCTTCAACTCTGAAATAGCATGGCAAACATGATGTCTGTGCTCAAACTTCTTCCACTCCTGGCAATTCTATTCCTCTGTCATTCATTTGTTGATGCGGAGATTTTCCATCAGCAGATGAAGAAGACGTTCATAGTTCACATGGACAAGTCGAACATGCCAGAAAGCTTTGATGATCACCTGCAGTGGTATGACTCCTCTTTGAAGTCAGTATCACAAGCTGCCAACAAGCTCTACACCTACAACAACGTAGTCCATGGTTATTCAGTGCGCCTAACAGTTGAGGAAGCCAGGTTGCTTGAAGAACAACCCGGAGTTCTCTTGGTTCAAGAGGATAAGATATATGAACTCCACACAACCAGATCACCCGAATTCCTTGGAATTCTCAACAGTTATGTATCCGTACCTGAGTCTGGCACACCTAATGACGTAATCATTGGTGTGTTAGACACGGGGGTTTGGCCTGAATCCGGCAGCTTTGATGACAAGGAAGTCGGCCCGGTCCCTACCGGCTGGAAGGGAGAGTGTGAAGTGAGCAGAACCTTCAGCTCATCAAGCTGCAACCGCAAACTAATTGGCGCGAGGTTCTTCTCCCAAGGCTATGAATCAGCATTTGGACCAGTTGATGAGACTGCAGAGTCTAGGTCCCCAAGGGATGACGATGGTCATGGAACACACACATCAACCACAGCAGCTGGTTCAACTGTGGTCGGAGCAAGTCTCTTTGGTTATGCTGCAGGCACAGCACGCGGGATGGCCAGACACGCCAGAGTGGCAGCATACAAAGTATGCTGGCTAGGAGGATGTCTCAGCAGCGACATACTAATGGCAATCGAGAAGGCAATTGACGATGGCGTGCACATTCTATCAATGTCTCTGGGCGGATCAGTCAGTGATTACTTCAGAGACACTGTCGCAATTGGAGCATTTGCAGCAACATCTAAAGGAATTCTTGTTTCATGCTCAGCTGGGAATGGAGGGCCTAGTCCAGGTACCTTGTCTAATGTTGCGCCATGGATAACTACGGTGGGGGCTGGTACAATAGATCGTCAATTCCCATCATATGTTACCCTTGGAAATGGCAAGAAACTAACTGGGGCATCACTCTACAGTGGGAAATCCTTACCGAGCTCCTTAATCCCATTGGTTTATGCTGGTAATATCAGTAGAGCATCCAATGGTAATCTATGCATGAAGGGGAGCCTAATCCCAGAAAAAGCCAAGGGGAAAATTGTGCTGTGCGACCGAGGGCTGAATCCAAGGGCACAAAAGGGTTTGGCAGTCAGAGATGCAGGTGGAATTGGGATGATTTTAACAAACACTGATACCTTTGGGGAAGAGCTGGTTGCTGACGCCCATTTCATACCTACGGCAGCTGTAGGTCAGACTGTTGGTGACGAGATAAGGAAGTACACCCGTTCAGACCCTAGTCCAAGTGCCACAATTGCAGCTGGAAGTACCCAGCTGGGAGTCGAACCATCACCTGTCGTAGCAGCATTCAGTTCCAGAGGTCCAAATCTAATCACACCTGATATACTGAAGCCTGATTTGATAGCACCAGGTGTTAACATTCTTGCTGGTTGGACGGGAAAGGTTGGTCCTACAGGATTAGCTGAAGACACCCGGCACGTGGACTTCAACATAGTTTCTGGCACTTCTATGTCCTGCCCTCACATAAGTGGGTTAGCAGCACTAGTTAAGGCTTCCCATCCAGAATGGAGCCCTGCAGCTATAAGGTCAGCACTGATGACAACAGCTTATAGTAGATACAAGAATGGAGAAAGAATTCAAGATGTTGCAACTGGAAAGCCATCAACACCATTTGATTACGGTGCTGGACAAGTGGACCCTTTATCAGCGCTAGACCCTGGTTTGGTATATGATATTACGACCATCGACTACATAGAATTTCTTTGTGCCATAGGATATAGTTCGAATATGATAAAGCTCATCACAAAGCAAGACTATTTATGCAAGGCAGGTGTGAGTTACAGTGTGGGAGATCTTAATTACCCATCTTTTGCTGTTCCACTTGAGACTGCCTCAGGCCCACATGGTGGCAGTAGTGCACCAACAATAGTCAAATACACAAGGACCCTCACAAATGTGGGTGATCCAGCAACATATAAGGTCTCATTCTCTCAGGAGGTGAACTCAGTCAAGATTCTGGTTCAGCCGGAGGTGCTACATTTCAGCATTCCATACGAGAAGAAGAGTTACACAGTTACATTCACTGCAACTTCCATGCCCTCAGGCACAAACAACTTTGCTCATTTGGAATGGTCAAATGGAAAACACATTGTTGGTAGCCCAATTGTGTTTAGTTGGACATAGTAGTACACATAATTGTAAGAAATGCACCCTTAACTCCGAAATGCATATATTATTGTAATAAACATTTTACCACTGGATCTCCTCCAGAAGCTAACTTATCTATCTGGGTCACATGATTCTTGTATACGAACTATGAGAATTATGTGCAAAAACTAAAAGTAATTTACAATAGCAACACAACTACTAGCACCATCCTAAGAAAAAAACCTAGCAATGGTTAACCCAGCATTCCACCTACATGTCTTGATTACTTTCCTTTCTGTTACCCCCCCCCCCCCTTTCCCCCAGCCTGTAATAGGATGTTCCCACCCCACAGCCAGTGCAGGAAAAACATAAAATTGCAATTTCCTCTGCTACCTTCAGATTATGATCCCTTGAATGCTTCCACCAACTATCAACTACAGACCAAATGAATAAAATAGAAAGCACATAACTATAATTCTTTATATTATATCTAACACTCCATATGATGCGATTCATGAAGACTATCATACAGAAATCAACATCCACATTTAGGCATGTGAGTCTCCTCCTTATCAATAGGTTATGTGTACATTTAAAGGCTTGAGATGATAAGTGATCTTTACATATTTTTAATCCATATGTTAAGAACAATTGAACAAATAATGATCCCTCAGAAAGCAAAATTGCAAATCTTATATCAAGCGGAAAAAAAGCCCAACAAGCATACACATTACAAGTAACGATCAGCGAATACCAATCGGCAAGAAAAAACAAAAGAGAACTTCATTATCATATGCCAGATGGTGAGACTATATTCTGAAACGAGTGAATTATAGTCTACATTTGAGCACAGTATAATGTATGCATAATCCAAAGGTGGAAAATGAATGTGAACAACTATCGATCAGAATCATCTATAGACTGACAAACAGGAAGGTAATAAATATCCAATTGCCAGTATTTGTGTTTCACACCCTCCCAGGTTTCTTCTCCCAAACAATCCTTCACAGGTAAGGGTATCAGCTGTGTGGAGTAACCCAACGTTTCAAGCTCCAGCGAAACTAACTGACAGTAAACAACATGAAAAAAGGGATTACCCCCGCAAAGTCCATTGAAGAATGAATATATTCCTCCAGGCTTCAATAATTGCGGAAGATGTTGATGGAACTCTCTCATATCTTCATAATATTCCCCATAAGTGTCAAAGAATATCCCTGGAAAAAAGGTGGAAAAGTTAACAGGAGGGGTCGTTTAATTAAACAGTAAAAGACTTACATTAGAAAAGGTAGATCAAATGATGTGAGAAGAAAAAAATAATACAATTTTCTTCTGTCAGTTATATGGCCAATTCCAAACAATCCAAAAAAAAAAAAAAAAAAAACTTTAATCTTCATATATTACCATCATATGACTCCAGTTGAGAAAGGACATCCTGCCAGCGGCCAAAGACTATCTTCACATTCTCCTTCTCACCCCACCCAGTCTGAAGCATACGGCTGTATACCTCGGGGTGAGCTTCAACAATAGTGTGTGACATGGGTGAATATTGCTGTATGGCACTATCCACAAGACCCATGCCAAACCCAATGTTCAATATGTGCCCACCTCCTGAGCAAATAGCTTTAGCATGAGCTTCCATTAGTGGCCTCTCCCAGGCCATCATAACAGCCTTGCTTTCTGCATCCATTACTTTATCCTCACTAAATGTAACCCTCTCATCCAAATAATCTCCATTAGAATTACCCGCATTATTTTTCCTTGCTATAGTTCCAAGAACCAATTCAGCTTGAATGCCTATAAATAATCAAATATGTTGCCATCAATTTAACAGTAACAGAAAATGAACAATAAAATTCTTCTAACGGAAAGAAAATGCTATAGAAAGTAAAATAACACAGGAGGTAAGATATTACAGGTACTGTTCAAAATAATCACTGCGATAGAGAACCAATATCGTGAAAGAATCTACAACTCTGAGGAGCAAGGAGCGAGCAATCATGTTTATTGCATAATGAACTTTGTTATAGTAGATGCCTCATAGTTTTACCTTGCTCTTTCAAAAGAAAATTGTCTCACAAATTATTTCACTGGTAAGGTGAGGAATTGTTTTGCAGAACATGTCAAGTACCCAACTTTTTACAAATTAGCTTCCCAAAATTTATCTTTATGTTCTAAGCCATTCAGCAGAATCACCAGATTTTATCCAATATAATAGCAAGACTAAAGCAGAATCATATTGTACAACATTTTAATTTAATGCATCAGCATGACAGGTTATATTATAATAAAATATCAGTTTTTAGGGAGATAACATAGAGACATCCAAGACTCAGTCAGCAAAATATAGCTCCCTTTTCTAGGTAGAGCTTGCCAACCGTTTTCCAATGTCCAGAACCAACCATCTCAAAATAATAGGAACATGATACTTATTTTTTCACCAACTTATAGTTCATCTGAGAGTGGGGACATGCATAATAATGCTCATAAATTGAGCTTAGTTATGAAATAAGAACTAGCAGGTTTAATACCAAAATAGTGATAAAAAAACCTTCTTCTACTCTAATTGCATCAGATAACTGGATATCAAAAGGAAAGAGCTGAGTTTTATATTCCGCTCCTATTGCTAGAATTTGTTATTTACTTCTTTTGGTCACCAAAATTAAATAAATCACGCTACCCCGCAAAACAGCCATTACTACCAGTTTTTTCCGTTAGCAAATCAAAATGTACACAAACACTAACACGATAAAATTAAGCGGACAAAAAAGGACTGGAAAACTTAGTGCAAATGGGGGACCTGCATTAAGGAGGATGTCGAAGGCGGATTGATGGCCATTTTCCATGGCAAAGTCTCCGGCGGAGATATTGGAAGGGGAGAGAGCGTTCCACGGCGCACCTCCGTCGAGGAGCGCTCTAAGCACCTCCGCGCAGCCATTTCTGGCGGCATGCATCAGCGGCGTAAGGCCTTCAGCGTCGAAGTAGGTGACATCAGCTCCGGCTGCAATGAGAGAATTCACTCTCTCGATTTCGCCGTTTCGTGCAGCCTCGCATAGAGATTCTTCTATGTTCTCTGCCATAGCCTGCTTCCGCCGTAAACCCTCTCGTGTGGCGGCCGTTCAGGAAAGAGGGTTTTGATCCACCCATTTTTTTATTAATTTGAAATTTATTGTGTTTTTCTAAATTGTAAAAGACATAAATATATTTATATAAAAATTAAAACTAAATAAAAATATAAATGGGTCAGAGCAAATCCAAGTTTAGGAATTTTGATAAATTGCAACTTTACTATCCAACAAGTTAAAATCTTTTTTTTTTCTTTTTTGTATAATCATGAACGATTTATTAGTTTTTTTCCTTTGATAAGAAAATTGGCACATTAATATGCTCACCTAATAATATAGCAGAGCCACATAGACGGTCATATACTGTAACTATAATTAATTTATTACTATTTGATTTAAAATTTATTTTAGTAAATTTAAATAACATATACATTAATATGCAAAACAATCAACAGGCATATATGACATTAGTACGTTACATGCACATAAAATATATCTAGTTAATGGTACTCCCACTTATTAGTGCGCATACCGGCAACAATTTCTTATATATAAATGAAACAAAATAAGAAATAAGATGATATGTGACAGGTTTGTCACAGCAAAAACAAGAAATTGTCAACAAACTGACCCTACAATATAATTTCCTAATTAAAAACGCCCAATTATTTTGACCGCTTACCACAATCTAAGCCAGCCACCAAGACCCGAAAACGACACCGTTGCCTCCTGATAATTGGTTGGGGAGGGAAAAAGAAAAAAAAAACCTTGTCTTTCCCCGCAGTTGCAGCAGCTCCACGATATACCATGATTAATACACCAAATCCAGAAAAAAACCGCCGTTATTTCTCGATTCTGCTTTCTCTTTCAATTCTTTTAATAATTTCTCAATCTGGTGAGCATTTTCGCCCAATTCATTTCAGGGATACAGATTGATCAGCGCAACCTAGGGTTTTGCTTTTCTTGTTTTGTTTGCGCCATTTTGCTTTTTGGCTCCAATTTGTAAATTTAATTTAAGGGCCTGTATTTTTTTTCGGGAGAAAATGACAACAACATTCGATAGGTGGGAAAAGGATCCGTTTTTCGCTGCTGCGGAGGACGTTCAGGAATCTTCTGACAGGTGCTTCCAAAGTTTCCCCCATTTTTCACGTAGTTTTTGGATAAATGTTTTTCTCTGACGGAATTAAAGGATTTTAGCTTATTGGGAAACTTTTTAATTGAGCAATCTTTGTGTCGGTGTAATTGATGGAATTCATGTAATTTTATTGTGCAGGATGGAATCGACATATAGAACATGGATTCATGCAATCAAGGATACCTCTGGTTCTTGGAATTTAGATGAGCTTCGGACAGATCTTCAAACAACCCTTGGCACAACCAAATGGCAGGTTATTTGCTTATATTGTACTCGTGTAATTATATAGTTGTCGTTAACTTACATTGTTTGGGATGCATTAGGGTTTCTGGAAATATCACTTTTTTTTGTGTTGTGAAATTCTGTATTGTGAATTGTCTCTGATGTAAATTGTAATTTAATGGTTATGGGTGCAATGGATTGCAGTTGGATGAATTTGGACGTGCTGTGAAATCGAGTTACCCAAGTGGTAGCTCAGCTGATGATGCAAAGGATAGGCATCAAAACTTCATTCTTGCGATTCAGAATCAAATAAAAAAAGTTGAAACATCTTTGAATGAATCTGCTGCACGACAAGGCAAGCCACCATTGCCTTGGGTACGGTTGGATGAAGGAGAACGGAATGAGCTTGCATTGTTTCTTTCAGGGCAATCGTTATCTTCCCCAAAAAAAGTATATGGAAAATTCCATTCTAGGGAGCAGGGGCTGGAAAATTCACGGGAGGGTGATCTACAAATGAATAATGAGTGTTCCAGGAGTTCATCTCATTTGGTTGAATTGGCTCAAGTGGAAGGTAAAGGAGAGAAGTTTCCAGGTCATCGGAGGACAGCTAGTGCAAGTGCTGACATTGGCTTCTGGAAAATTGTTGTTGCTGATGATGTTCTGCACGATTCATCCATTGCAAAGCCTGATGCACCCCCACGAAAGATACCTAGTATTTCAGGGTTTTTAAATAGCATGGAATCATCCATGTCTCAATTGAAGTGGCCAAAGAATGGTTACAAGAAACTAAAGCTTACAGATAGGCCTCAAGAAGATGGTGCTACATTACCTAGAGTCAGTAATCAATTTTCCTTGATTATTTCTACTATTATCTTCTTAAACTTGTTATATTTCTATTTAGTTGAGCTAATGCTGATTTGGCCATGATTTACATTGTGAATGAAGGGCATTAATATGTGCTATGAGAAGAGTAAAAGTTGCCTTGATGGCTGCGATGGTTATGACAAACAATGGTACGGTTGGTATGGTTGCATCCAGAGACAGCTTCAGAGATCCCAATATCATGTGCAATATAGTCGGCCTGTCCAATTTGTTTTCTCCGCCATTCTCATACTCTGTTTACTTGGTGAGCCTGCTGATTAGCTTTTTCTTATTTGATATGTGGTAACTGTTTCATTTCTAGTATTGATTCTGTGGGAAGCTTCAGATTGGATCACGTTTGCAATCTAATAATGGTTTTTATAGAGATCTTGGTGTGACAATTGACTTTCTCCTTGAGTTTTAGGTACATATGTCTTAGTACCACTCTAGATTATTTTTTGCTCTCCTCTTTCCTCTATGAGGTTTATATATGAATATTCATACTTGTGACATTAAAAGTGTGTGATAAATAATAATGATATCTGGTGTAAACTACAGTATCAATCGTGCAAATGAGTTTACTTTATATATAACTCCATCCCTTGTTGCTTCCATTTTTGTATGGCCGTATGGGGAAGGAACTTAAATTTGTATCATATTTTACTGTTTTTGTGTTATTCACATGCTTCATGCAAATGATTGAGTTTTCTACGTACTGTGAATATGGCTAAGCCGCCTAAGCGAGGAAATATAGATCAGCAGAAGTCAGGATTCCCTAATGGTAGTTTTCTATTTTTCTCGTGCTTATTGAGGTTTCGATGGCTTTTCTCCTCATCAGTGACGATATTCAAACTTAAGAGCATCCGTTTTCAGTTTCATTCCAGGAAAGGTCTGTAAAATGTCTATATAGCAGCTCTATAACATAATCTGAGAGACTGTTCTGACTGCATGCTAAGTTTCAGTGTCAAAGCATGTATATCTGCTCTCTATTAGACTGAGAAGTTGGCCGTATAAAGGAAGAGTTCCATTCTGCATTAGCATTACACAGTCAACTCAAAACTTAAATGCCATAAAAGATTCAACCTCGTTTTAAAAAAGAACATAGTGAAATATTTACGTGTTACCACTTCAACAAGCTAATATATTTTTCTCTAAAGGAATTAGACCTCCGCTCCTCTCCCCTTTAAAATTTTGGTCTGTCAATATTTACTTCATTACTGTTAACCAACCTGCAATAACTTCGAGCCAACTGATGAACCCTACAACCAGACAAAACCTGTGCTATTCTTCTGTTTTAGCCTATTGGTGAACATGAGAATATGAGATAATTTTTTCTTGAATATTACAAAAAAGGCACAGCGTATTTGGAAAACCACAGAAGTAAATCCATGCAAATATTTCAAGAATCAGTCAATCAGATCAAGAGCTTGTTGTGAACCCATACATGAATCCTGGAAACTGCTGATGTGAATTTGATACTTATGAAACAAGCTGAAATATTCGAAATGTACATTTGAACTGCTGCTTATCATACATTGCCTTTACAATCCCTCCTTGGAGGCAGTAGAAAGAGAGGACAAAGGTTGATTTTGCTTCTTCTTTCACCATGAAATATTATTCAATTCTGTCAGTAACTGTGCAGTTGGAGTATCTTGGTGAAATAAATTATTTGAGATGAAGCTTCTGCAGCTCTTAGTATGCTTATTATAATATTTCCTTTGCAGTTTTATTGGCCTTGCGTGCTATCTGAGGAGGAGCTTTGTTTCTTCGTTCTAATATAGGATTCATCTGTGGGAAGGTGAGAGAGTTGGTGGATTAATGTATATGGCTTCACCTCCCCTAAACAGATGATACACTACATTCGTAGAAATATTTTGTTCGGAATTGTAATTTAGCATTCGTGGTTGTGCCAGAGTTGCTTTGGCAACACCACAAGCAGTCCGGCTACCCAGTTTTGTTTCTTCTGGGTTTCGTATCTCTACTGCTAGCCGACAAGGCTTGTTGTACTTCTGTATTTTTGTAAGCTGCTGTTGTACCATCCTGTTGTAGTATTGATCTTTGAAGCCTTTTCCCACTTCAGAAACTTATTCTCGTTGTTGCTTCTGTTGTCTAATTGGTTCATGTATCAACGACGAGATGTATATAACTTATCATGACATGTGTATATTGGTTTGGAGTTCTGGGCAGCTCGATATGTATTGTGTTTGAACCAGAATAGGCATATTTGTATAGTTATCTCATGGTTTATACAGAAAGATCACATTTTTGAGTTGTTTATTTCGATCCCTTTAAGAAGCTTAATCTTTGCAACCCTCGTGGGAGATCAATGACCTATAGTTGCTTTAGTTCAATTTTACTAAGTTCCCTGCCTCGAATATTTTCCACTCGAGCATTATATTTTTTACATTGTGATGGATCGTGAGATAATTATATTGTCGTATAATAGGCATGTGCAAATGAAATTATATTGCATCTACTATTTGCAAGTTTTCTACAATTCGACTTTTATGGAATGTAATGTAATTAAGGTCAAACTTTTTTTTTCCTCTTGAGAAATGTTAAACGCTAAAGGTGGCCTAGTGATGAAATTAGACGAGTGCTAGATTGCTAGTGGTCAAACGTATAAAAGCGGGCTGTCTCTTTTTGGTTGGGCTACTAATTTTGGGAGTTCGGCCCTACATAGCCTGATAGGGCATTATAATATAGGTCTAGCACATCTGGAAATATAATTTAAAATAAAATATAAGGGGTAGTAATTTACAATATTTGTTTGTGAAATACATGATAAGCAGCCTGCGTGACTGAATTATTTCAAAGAAGCAATTAACAATTTTGATAGGAAAAATGATATTTTAAGTTGAGGAACCAAACTATTCATTGAATTTCTAAACTATGAAGGCTCTCAGCACTTGAGAGTAAAATAAACTGAGAAATTCAGTTACAAGGGTAGGTTTTTCTACTTGTTCTTTAACATGTTTTTGGCATCTTTTCCTTCATTAGATTTACTCTCAAATTCCACACCTTGGAAAGTTAATCCAGGACTGTGGTACCGACTGCCATAAGCCGCCCCAAATCCCCACCCGAGCCCTAATCCAACACCGCAGCCACCACCTTCAGATCGAAAAAACAAAAGATGCATTAGTGTAGAAATTGCAGATAAAAAGGGTAGACTAGACCTATATTCTTACAAGTTTTTAATTTACCTGCACCGAGTCCAAAGATGTTCAAGGGCACGCCTGAAATAATGAACAACGTAGGTTAGGAATAATATCTTTCTTGGTGCACAACCAGGAATATAACAAAACGAAAAGAATGCCTCCATTGTTCAAGAAACATCAATCAAGAAAGCACGTAAATAAAACCAGGTCACGATTATTTCAGCCTCTGAGTGAGCTAAAGCACACAGACATCAAGTTGCTGCTTCTATAGTTTAAGCTCTAAGATATTATAATGAATTTTGAAGGTAGCAGAGCCCACAGAAGATTATGAAAGTCAAAATATCAAGATTTTAAACACCAAATTCTAAGCAAGCATTCAGATGAATAATCATGGTGGTAATGGTTCAAATACTTCTGATCTATTCATGTTTTAAGTAATTTGATTACTAAATAGTAGGATGCCTAAAGTGATTGGAAATTGCAATCTGACTAAGCATTTGGGTTATGTTTGAAGTTATCCATGTGAAAAACTATGCATAGCATGCATACAATAAAGGTGAATCGGTTTTCAATAAAGATAGCGAGATAAGCAAAAGATGCGACCTTGCGTACAATATTCTCAACCTGAGGTGGAGAATTATAAACATTGATCTAACAACTTCACCGAAGTACAACCTATTTGATTATGTGAGACGACAGTCCTAGAAATAACAACTCTCAATCCCAATTAAGTTGGCAAAGCAACTGTCCATACAGTAGTACTACCTTAATCCGGAGCATTTCAAAGTCGTCCACATCTTAATGACTGCACTAGATACTTGAATAGGAACAGTCTTTCACTATGATGAATGTGGAAGCACAGCATAACAGACAAGTTCGTCCTTCATGAAGTAAAGTTTATGCATATCCATTGAACAATAGCTGTACTTTTTTAGTAGTCTAAATGCACAAAATATCTAAACTACACAAGCATAACCAAGCATCATAAAAAATAGGATGCATGCTGAAATTAAGATAACCTTCATAAATGACATAAACATCCGGCATCTAGTAACCTAGATCTTCTCATCAATAATAGTTTTTCATACATTGCAATAAGCCACACTTTCACAATGAACCACACTCCTTCAAGTAATCACATGCGCAGAAATTGCATTGGTTTTTCCAACAGAAACTCAAGACTAATACAATCTTGGCATGTGATCATCCTCCTATCAAGATAACCCAACAAACTTCATATATGCTACTAGATTAACAGAGGAGAACACGAATAACAAGAAAGCACTATAAATAAATTTCTTGAAACAACTCCAAAACAAATCAAAGATGAATAATCATCATCATCATTTAACCAATTGTTGGTGAGATCAGTGGTTTGAATCATGTCCCTCCCCATTTGTCAAGACTCAATTTTTATTTTTATTTTTTATTTTTTGGTTTCTAGAAAAAATGAAGTTCAGCTAAGGAATGAGAGGAACTAACCTCCAAATCCCCATCCAACTCCGAAACCACAGCCAACTCCAAAACCTGAACCCACCTCAAAAATCCAATTATAAAAAAAAACAGAGAGAGCAAAGCAAAAAAAAATGCACGAATTGCATAAAAATTGTTAATAGAATGAGAGAAAAACTGACCAAAACCGACACCTCCTCCATTAAAATTTGATAGCACCATTTTCCCCCCTTTCCACAAAGCAAGTGCGACTGATACTCGTCCGGCTCGGAAGCGGGCCAGGAATTGTTGTAGTGCAGATTTTCGGGCTCCGTTAGAAGTCTCTTCCACGGGCTCCCAGATTATTAATGGACTTTTTTTTTTTCTTTTTTCCGAGTACTCCATCTATTTGACCTCACCCAAACAAGTTTATAAACACATTAAATAAAATGTAAATGTATAAATATAGACAAAACAAAAATAGTGATTGGGAAATAAAAATAAAATATAAGAATAAAGAGTTATTTTGATAATTTGGAGTGTAAATATCTAAAATACCCTTATGACACACTTGTCTTCACACCACAATGATTGTGTAAGTGTACTTTTTACATTTTTTTAATAACTATACAATAAATGCACACACATGTAACATATAAAAATAAAAAAGAAGATTTCACGTAAATGCATAACGAAAGATAAAAATAACGATTATAGTTATGCATAACGTTATAATATTTTAAAAGTAGCGTTATGCATTATTAAATGCATAATGAAAATGCTCAAATTATAAAAGCCATAACGATAATATTGAAAAAAATCATAACGTTACATAGCATAATATCATTATAGTTATGCATAACGATTAACATTATTATGATAGTTATGTATTATTAAATGCATAACGATATTAAATGAAATAATGATTAGCGATTATCATTATTATCTTAATCGTTATGTCATAACGATTAAGTATTAGTTCGCCAACATTAAATGAACATCAATGCATTATTCTTTCTTTTTTTGGCCAAAATGAGATAGGTAAAATGCATAAATATGTGTTTGTATAGGTAGGTATTAGTTGACCCAAATTAAATAAAATTTAATGCATTTAATTTTGTATAAGAGAGGTTGGTGTAATGTGCATATATTGAGAGTTTGATCTAGAACACCGAAAAACACAAAAAATATCGAATTCCCTCAAATAAAAGGAAAGAAATATATTGAGAGTTTGATCCAGAAGATTATTGAAGAAAGCAACATCGTCTTCATCAACAAAACACTATCGACATTTTTCTCTAAAAGTTCCTAAATTTTGAAAGGTATGACGTTTCGAGTTTACTTTTGCTGGAAACGTAGAAAATTATTCTAAGTTATGCTATCTATTGTTATGGTTTCTACATTTTTAATTATCTAAAGTTATGAACTAGTGGTATGGTCTCTTGATTTTAATTATCTAATGTTAGGATATAACGATAACGATAGAAAGCATAATGATAACGATTAATAGAAATGTTCGATTAAATAGAAACATAACGATAATAAAAAGAGAATAACGATAATTAAAAAAATAGCATAACTATATTACATAACGATAGGTTAGGATGTTTATGATAATAGCTTAAACAATAAGGCATAACGTTAGTTTATAATGTCTATAATAATTAAATAGAAGGCATAATAATAATTAAAAATAAGCATAACGATAATGCATAACATTAATTAATAATGTTTATAACAATTAAATAGAATGCATATCGATAAAGCTTACAAATAAGTCATAATCATTAACTAGGAAAGCATAATAATAATTCCTAACGATAAATAAAATAAAAGTATGACGATAATTAAAAATAAATACATAACGATAATTTAAATAAATTCATAACGATAATTAAATTAAAGCCATAACGATAATTAAAAAATCATAACAATAAGTAAATTAAAGCCATAACGATAATTCAAAAATCATAACGATAAGTAAATTATATCCATAACTATAATTAAAATAAATGCATAACTATAATTAAAATAAATTTATAACGATAATTAAAAATTGATAACGATAAGTAAATTAAATCCATAATAAAAATAAACGCATAACTATAATTAAAATAAATGCAATGATAATTAAATTAAATCCATAATCATAATTAAAAAACCATAACGATAAGTAAATTAAATCCATAACTATAATTAAATGCATAACTATAATTAAAATCAATCCATAACAATAATTAAAAGCCCATAATGATGGCGTAAGTTGGTTGGTTTTAATATATTAAACGAATTAAGAAAGTTACTAATATAATATATGAAAATTACTTATTTTCAATTCATATTGCCTTGAATTTATTTTGATGTATCTTGTGCCTTGTATTTATTTTTACTTATGTTGGATGGCATTCTATCTTGCATTTATTGTACTATTTTTTTATTCTAGTTTTAAATGAAAGGTTCATCTCGAAATATTTATGATGAAAGCGTTGAAGATGATGATTTGGAGATTTTAGGTGATTTTCAATCTGCTTCAAAGAAAAGAAGACCGTTGGAGGTTTGGGATCAATTTTTCAATTGATCATAATAGCAAAAATAGTAAGGGAAGAGGGGGCAAGTGTAATCATTATGGAAAAATATATGTATATGAGGGTACTAAGTATGGAACTTCAACTTTAAGTCGTCATCTAGGGACGTGTAAGAAGAAACCAGAATTTGGAGATGTGAGTTCCATGTTTGTTGACCATGAAGGAAAACTAAAGGCTAGGAGTAAAAATATTGATGAAAAAACATGTAATGAATGGATAGTCAATGTTTCAATTGCACATGATCTTCCATTTAAGTGGATTAAATGTGAAATCATGAGGGGTTTTTTGAAGTATTTGAACTAGGATATAAAGCTACAACTAGAAACACAGTGGCTTCTGATGTTATGAAAATGTATGAATTTGAAAATGAGAAATTAAAGGGTACATTGAAAAACCTTCCTGGTATGGTGCACTTAACTTTTGATATTTGGACAGCTTGTACTAATATGGGTTATATCTGTGTTAATGTACATTATGTGGATGAAAAATGAAGATTGAATAGCAAGATACTTGCATTTTGTGCTATGCCTCCTCCACATTCTGCTCTCGAGTTAGCTCAAAAGATCTATGATTATTTGGTAGATTGAGAAATAGATAAAAAAAAAAAGTCTTATCTTTAACATTGAATAATATTGCAGCCAATAATAACATGGAGAGAATGTAAAAACCATGACTTTTAATTTGTTGCAAAAATATGTATTGTGCAATGATGATTATTTTCATGTCAGATGTTGTGTGCATCTTCTGAATCTTATAGTTTAAGAAGGGTTGAAAGTTGCTAGTGATGTTTTGGATAAAATTAGAGGAACTATCAAATATGTAAAAGGGTCTGAAGCAAGGATGATTAAGTTTCGGGAATTTGCTAAAAAAGTTGACATTGAAATCACATCTTCAATTTCTCTGGATGTTGCTACTCATTGGAATTCCACATAATTGATGATTGCTATTACAATTAAATATCGCAATAGTTTTAGTTTGCTTGAATTTGATGATTTGGCTTATAAGCAATGTCCGTCACCTCAAGAGTGGACAAGAGGGGAAAAGATGTGTGAATTCCTGCGTCCATTTTATAATATTACTACTTTGATCTTAGATTCGTCTTATCTGACTTCGAATTTGTATTTTATGGAAGTTTGGAAGATTGCATGTTTGTTGGAAAAACATTCAAATAGTGAAGATGAAGTTGAGAGAGATATGGCTGTGAACATGAAAAAAAGTTTGAGAAATATTGGGAACAGTACAGTGAAATTCTTGCAATGGGGGCCATCTTTGATCTAGGGGTGAAACTGAAATTTTTGGAGTATTGTTATTCAAAAATTGATCCAGCTTCTAGCAAAGATAAAGTTGATGATTTGAAGAGAAAGTTTTATTTGTTGTATGATGAGTGCAAAAAGAGGACTGCCGGTTCATGTTGGTCCCGGACGAGTCGGTATCAGTTTAGAGGGGGGTGAATAAACTGATTCAAAAACTTTTACTTTAGATGCGGAATAACAGGGCCCTTTAACTTGCTTGATGAAACTTATCTATGCACAAACTTGATGATCAGTTAAGACAGTTTGAGTGCAGCTTGTGTGATATTGTGTGCAGTTCAGAGATATGCAATAATCAATATAGTACAGCACACAAGCGATTTATAGAGGTTCGAAGTCTCAAACTTCTACGTCCTCTCTTCCTTTCGCAGAAGGGCAACTTCACTATATAACTTGAGTTTCTTTACAAATTACATAATAAAGGACAGTTGGCTGAACCTGGTAACTGCTCGCAACCTCAGCGGGTCGACGACTCACACTTGAAGTCCCTAACTGCTCGCCAGGAAGGCAGGTGCTATTGTCGTCTTTACAAGGTTTTAGATCTCTTTCAATCTTCAAGAGGTGAGTCTTGAACATGGGGTATCAACTGATGTGCTCCTTTAATTGAGCTGAGTAGTTGATCGTTGAATAGCTGGAACTGAGAAGGCTACCCTGGTTGGATCGTCAACAGCTGGCTGAATATCTTGGCTCTGTGAATTCTTCTTCTCAGTTGGACTCTCGCAGTTTTTATCAAATACTGAACTTGAGCTTAAGTGGGAGGAAGAAAGAAAAGCTCTTACTTGAATATTTCAAGAATGTATATGCGAAAGTTGTGGAGGCGAAGAGTGTTTAAAACTCTGATTCACCCGTCTTTTATAGAGGAGTGATTTATGACCGTTGAGTTCCATTGTCCATTGATCGGTGGCTCTGTTGGCTCATCAATGGCAGGTGGTCTTTAATGATCGCTTGGATCATTTGGTTGAAGTAGCCGTTACTCTGCCAATCGATCTTCATTAAATTCCAGGATCTTTGAAGGAGCATTTATTCCAAGATACGTTGATTTAACTAATACACTCCAGGGGTCCTCTAGTTTCAGCTTTCTTGGCAGTTTAGAGTTTCAGTTGGCAGTTTTGGATTTCTCAGCTCAGTTAGATTATCGTCCCAGCTGGCAGTTCTGAGCTTGTCAGCTGAGTTTGACTATGGCTCCAATTCGCAGTTCTGAGCTTATCAACTGAGTCTGACTGTTGCTCCAGTTGGCAGTTCTGAGCTTATCAGCTGAGTCTGGCTATCGCTCAAGTCGGCAGTTCTGAGCTTGTCATTCTCCAGTTCGACTGATCTCGAGTTCTTGGCTAGATTGTCAGCTTGACTGATTTCTCTTTGAGCTTTCTTGTCAGTTCTGACTAATCACAAGCTGACTGACTACAGTTATTACTTTTAGCTGATCTGTCTTGCTTACTGTAGTCTGACCATCAATTGGATGCTTCCAGTCTCTAGCTTAAACTGTCATTCTATCAGTTTCTTTAGTTTTTAGTCAACTCCTTTCTCCCTCAGCTCAGCTGACTTGGTTGTCAGCTTGTTTTGACTGGTATGACTCTTCAGCTGAGTTGAACTTAGACTGGATGATGTGTCTTCCAACTTGTAGGCCATTCTTTAGATCGGTTGACTTTGACTCTACTTGAGTTCTTCTTTGATGATGCCCTAGGCTGGTCAGCTTCGATCTACAGCTTGAACTCTAGTCAGATTTTCATAAATAATTTTAGCATCTTATTAAAACCTGATCTAGGGGTTCCTTGATCTCCAACTATCTTGTCAGTTGGATGGCTTCGGAGCCATTTAGGTATGATAGCTTCAGCTGAGTCTCCAGCTGGCTCTTCTGTGATAACTTTATCAGTTGCCCTTTCATCAGTTGGCTCGACATTCTCATCATCTCTTCCCCCTGCTTCAGTTGTGGGGTTTATGGTCTCGGCACGATTTGTGTCTTCATTGACCAAGTTGTTCTCAACTGGTTTAGTACCAGTTTCATTGTCTTCTTCTAATGAAACTTCAAACTGCTCTGGAACAATGTGATCCACATAGTCCTACGAATTTTCAGTTTCACTAGGTAGTACTTAAACTGATGTGTCTATACTTTCTTTGTTCCTGTACTCATTAGAAAATTCATCAAATACCACATGACATGTTATTTCCACAACAAGAGTTCATTTATTGAACACTCTATAAGCTTGTGCATGAGGAGAGTTATACCCAAGAAATATTACCTCATCAGCTTTAACACTAAAAGCTTTCAATTGAGTCTTGCCATTGTTGTGAATATAACATTTACAGCCAAATATTTTAAAATATGAGATAGAAGGTGTCTTGTCATGAGCTGCTACAATGGCACTTCGATTTTGAGTATGGCAAGCTGTGTTGACTGCTTCAGCCCAGTACTCTTCAGCTATGTTGGCATCAGCTATCATCGCTCGAGTTGCTTCTTTGAGTGTTCGGTTGCACCGTTCGGCTAAACCGTTTTATTGTGGAGTTCTTGCAGCTGAGTGTTCATGAGTGATTCCAAGCTGGTTGAGAAAGCTGATCATGTGTTGATTCACAAATTCAGTTCCATTATCGGAACGAATCCTTTGAACTGATCTTTTCTTCTCAGTTTGTAATCTTCTGATCAGCGCCGTGAGCTTGTCACATGTTTCATCTTTGTTCCTCAAGAATTCCACCCATGTGTATCTTGAGTAATCATCAACTACTACAAGAGTGAATCTTTTGCCTTTTGGAGTTTGAGGTCTAACTGGACCAAACAAATCCATGTGTAGCAGTTGAAGACAGTCAGTTGTTCCTGGTGGATGATTCTTATTTTTGAAGGATGATTTCACCTGCTTCCCTTTTTGACATGGTCCACATACACCTGTTTTCTTGTATATTTCCTTGGGAAGACCCTCAACTAGCTCTTTCTTTGCTAGGTAGTTGATTGTTTTGAAGTTAAGGTGGTTCAGTCGTCGATGCCATAGCCAGCTTGCTTCAGTTGATCCTTTTGAGAGAAAGCAAGCTTCTGAGTAGCCAGTTGACCAATCAACAATGTACATGTTGCCTCTCCTGATGCCGGTTAGCAAAATTACTCTAGTTGACTTGTCTCTTATGTTGCAGGAGTTTTTGGTGAAGTCAACTGAGTAGCCATTGTCGCACAGCTGGCTGATGCTGAGTAATTTGTGCTTTAGTCCATCCACGTGGGAGACTCCATTCACTACTACTTTTCCTTTGACTATGTACCCTTCTCCAATGGTTCGGCTTTTGGAATTGTCTCCAAATGTGACCAGTGGATCTTTGATTTCTTCATAACCGTTGAGATCTTCTCTGTCTCCGGTCATGTGCTTGGAGCACCCGCTATCTAGATACCAAATATCTTTGGTTTTCTTCATAGATAGGATGCTTTTGTCCTGCAGAGAAAAGGATTAGCATTTAGGGACCCGTTTCATATCGGGTCCTTTTTGATATATTAAACCTTTTGGAATCCAGACTTGCCAAACTTTTGGCTTTTTATCACTCAAAGAGTCAACTGATTTGGATCGTTTCATCAGTTTCGACTCTCTTTCAACTCTTATTGAGTCGATTGAATGATACATGTGTTGAAAGTTAGTGGGATAAAACAATTCAACTAGCACACAATTATTTCGAGATTTTTGAGCTTTTCTATCAGGCCAATGCCTTGTGTGTTTCCAGTTTATTGGATTGAACCCTTTTGGATAAGCTCTTGGTTCATTTCTTGAATCCAAATACTCATTGTAATGATGATAGGGTTGAAATGATTTTCGTTGATCTCTCCTAGAAGTGCTTTAATTGAACTGCTTAGCAGGGTAGACTTGAGATCTAAACTGGTCTTTCTTGAAATGAACTGATCTATTAGGTTGTCTTGTCAGCATTCTATATTGAGTTGGTGGCCTCTGTTGAACTGGGGGCTTTGGAAAAGTGGATTGACTTGAGTGAACTGATGGTCTTGGCTGGGAATTGGGCTTCAGCTGACCAGGTGCTTTAGATTGATAGAACTGACCAAATTGTCTAGGCTGAGTCTGGGGATTTTTCAATATTCCTTTTCCTTTGTTTGACTCAGTTGGCTGATCATGAGATCTTGTGAACCCTTTTAGGATTCCCTTATCACTGGGTTGAGCAACTGCTTTTCCCTTTTCTAGGGCAGTGAACTTGCCATATCCTACCCCTGAGCTGTCAGTTCCAGTTCTTTGATGACTTAGTATTTCATCTAGAGTCTGAGATCCCTTTTTGAACTTCAGGTTTACCTTTTCTTTTTCAAGGATCTCTTGCTTGAGTCTTTGATTTTCTCCCTCTAGATCAGCAGTTCTCAGTTTCAATTTCTCAAATTCTATAAACTGAGATTCAAGATAATTTAATCTTTCATGATCAATACTCAGTTTTCTAACCTTGTTTCTCAGTTCATCATTTTCATCTTTCAATTCAACATACAAACAGGAGATTGAAGCTAATTGGTCTTCTAGCATCATAAGTTTCACATCAAGTTCATTACTAGAGACAGTTGCTTCATTGATATGATAAAAAGAAGTTTGAGAGTCAGCTGTACTAACCTCTTCATCATGGTCACCCATGAGGCAGAATAGTGCTTTATCATCTGAGCTGTAGCCGTCAGAATCGATTCCAGAAGGATAGTCTGAATCATCCAGCACGACATTCTCGATATTCGCGACCATTGCTTTTCTTTTGACAAAGCTTCTTTTTACCTTGGCTTTCTTGTCTTCGGGGAGTTCTGGACATTCAAACCTGTAATGTCCTTGTTTATGACAATAAAAACATTCTCCAAGAATGCGATTGCCACTCCTGAATGGTTCAGCTGGCCGTTCAGCTGGTTGGTAGGCTTTTTCAACTTTTGAGATTTCATCAGTTTGAGGTGAAACTGATTGCTTATCCGGAGCTCTCTTCAACTTTTCTAGTAACTTGGTAACTAATTGGATCTGATCGTTGATGTCATCAGTTAGATTCTTCTTCTTTTCAGTTGCCTCCCTTTTTCATTCAGTTGAAGAGGCGCCTTGGTTTTCTTTGGCCGGTGAGCTCCTAGATCGGAAGTTGTTTCTTCCTCGAGTGTCTTTAAACCTGGTCCTTTCGTCGTAGAAAGCTGCGTCCTGAGCTGACGATGTCGATGCTTCCCTTTTTCGATTTAGACTGTACTCATGAGCTTTAAGAGAACCAAATAGTTCCCTTTCATATCCCATTCGTCAGTGAGATTATCCAATATTTTGGAATTCATCTCTGAATTGGGATAACTCCTCCCGAGGTTGTTCATCTCACTGATGATGCCTAGAAATCTAGTTTCAAGACTTGAGATGGACTCTTCTGCCTGCATTTTGAAGGATTCATACCTATTAACTGCCAGTTGGAGCTTGTTTCTTTTTATGGCTTCGGACTCTCTGTAAAGATCTACTAGTAGGTCTCATAACTCTTTGGCAGTTGTGCAGTTCTTTGTATTCTTCATACGATCTTCATCTAGAGTTTGAAATAATGTGTCTTGAGCAACGAACTCTAGATTTTTCAACTTCTTCTCTTCACTGGTGAGAATATTAGTTGGCTTCGGGATCCTAGCCGGTTGATTGATATCAACTATGTGAGCGTCATTGTCCATCATGATAATGATTGGACCGTCTTCGATGACTTCCCACATATTCTCATGAATTGAGTAGAGACGCGCCTTCATTCTCCTACTCCAGTTATCATAATTCTCAACTGAAAATAAAGGTAGCTTATGGTTTCCCATAGCTGAAATGTTAGCACAGATAAGTAGATCTGATTCAGTTGATCTGCAGAAATGGTTGATCCTTAGAATCAACCGCTCTGATACCACTTGTTAGTCCCGGGCGAGTCGGTATCAGTTTAGAGGGGAGGTGAATAAACTGATTCAAAAACTTTTACTTTAGATGTGGAATAACAGGGCACTTTAACTCGCTTGATGAAACTTATCTATGCACAAACTTGATGATCAGTTAAGACAGTTTGAGTGCAGCTTGTGTGATATTGTGTGCAGTTCAGAGATATGTAATGATCAATATAGTACAGCACACAAGCGATTTATAGAGGTTCGAAGTCTCAAACTTCTACGTCCTCTCTTCCTTCCGCAGAAGGGCAACTTCACTATATAACTTGAGTTTTTTTACAAATTACACAATGAAGGACAGTTGGCTGAACCTGGTAACTGCTCGCAACCTCAGCGGGTCGACGACTCACACTTGAAGTCCCTAACTGCTCGCCAGGAAGGCAGGTGCTATTGTCGTCTTTACAAGGTTTTAGATCTCTTTCAATCTTCAAGAGGTGAGTCTTGAACAGGGGGTATCAACTGATGTGCTCCTTTAATTGAGCTGAGTAGTTGATCGTTGAATAGCTGGAACTGAGAAGGCTACCCTGGTTGGATCGTCAACAGCTGGCTGAATATCTTGGCTCTGTGAATTCTTCTTCTCAGTTGGACTCTCGCAGTTTTTATCAAATACTGAACTTGAGCTTAAGTGGGAGGAAGAAAGAAAAGCTCTTGCTTGAATATTTCAAGAATGTATATGCGAAAGTTGTGGAGGCGAAGAGTGTTTAAAACTCTGATTCACCCATCTTTTATAGAGGAGTGATTTATGACCGTTGAGTTCCATTATCCATTGATCGGTGGCTCTGTTGGCTCATCAATGGCAGGTGGTCTTTAATGATCGCTTGGATCATTTGGTTGAAGTAGCCGTTACTCTGCCAATCGATCTTCATTAAATTCCAGGATCTTTGAAGGAGCATTTATTCCAAGATACGTTGATTTAACTAATACACTCCAGGGGTCCTCTGGCTTCAGCTTTCTTGGCAGTTTAGAGTTTCAGTTAGCAGTTTTGGATTTCTCAGCTCAGTTAGATTATCGTCCCAGCTGGCAGTTCTGAGCTTGTCAGCTGAGTTTGACTATGGCTCCAATTCGCAGTTCTGAGCTTATCAGCTGAGTCTGACTGTTGCTCCAGTTGGCAGTTCTGAGCTTATCAGCTGAGTCTGGCTATCGCTCAAGTCGGCAGTTCTGAGCTTGTCATTCTCCAGTTTGACTGATCTCGAGTTCTTGGCTAGCTTGTCAGCTTGACTGATTTCTCTTTGAGCTTTCTTGTCAGTTCTAACTAATCATAAGCTGACTGACTACAGTTATTACTTTCAGCTGATCAATCTTGCTTACTGTAGTCTGACCATCAGTTGGATGCTTCCAGTCTCTAGCTTAAACTGTCATTCTATCAGTTTCTTTAGTTTTTAGTCAACTCCTTTCTCCCTCAGCTCAGCTGACTTGGTTGTCAGCTTGTTTTGACTGGTATGACTCTTCAGCTGAGTTGAACTTAGACTGGATGACGTGTCTTCCAACTTGTAGGCCATTCTTTAGATCGGTTGACTTTGACTCTACTTAAGTTCTTCTTTGATGATGCCCTGGGCTGGTCAGCTTCGATCTACAGCTTGAACTCTAGTCAGATTTTCATAAATAATTTTGACATCTCATCAAAACCTGATCTAGGGGTTCCTTGATAGTTTTTCCTAACAATTTCCCCCTTTTTGATGATGTCAAAACTTTGTTGATGATGATGGAAAAACTGCAAGTGTAGCAAATGCTTAAGTAGAATCTTAAAATCAGAGCAAATTCAGAGCATGTAGAGAGATAAATTGATTCATGATTTTTATTCAAGTATCAGAGCATTTGTCATTCATGCTATCATTCAAGTATCTAAGCGTGTTAATTTCAAGAGTAGTTTGGACTTCAAATTTCAGAGCATTGTACTTTCATTCTTTTCTCTTGAGCATGCTTTCATTCCAGTATTAGAGCATTGTGCTTTTTCATTCAAGAGACAAAGCATTCAAACTGAAGTATCAGAGCATAACTGAAGTATCTGAGCATAAAGTATCATGTCAAAACATTCAAACTTGAAATATCAGAGCATAGTATCGAAGATTAGAGCATAGTATATCTGAGCAAGAGCATTATAATCATGACAAGCTTGAAGTAAAATCATGATCAAAACTTGTATTATATATTCACTTTAAAGCATAATTGAAGAGTTAGTAGTTAAGACTACTAATCTACTTCTTGAAAGTTGCTCCAATTGCTCATTTTCCTTCTGCTCGATTCTCCTCTTTCTTGGACTCCTTCTTGTCTCCATGCTTCCCCCTAAAGCTGATCTTCCCCCTCATGATGAATTTCTCTTTGAATCTGATCCCAAAGAGTCAGACATCCATCATCATACTGTCCTTCTTCCCCCTTTTTGGCATCATCCAAAAGGTGGAATGGATCACATGATGGTAGTGGCAAGTTTGGCAGGAACGTGAAGGGAGTTGCCAAATTATCATCAGAGATGGAGGGAACTGAAGGAATTTGCATAGACAGAGAAAGCCATGCATATGCTTCTTCAGTTGGCATGAACTGACCTTGATCAGAGATGTTTGCTCTCTGAAGTTCATGGGGGCCAAATTGCTAAATATCTCATCAGTTGAAGGAAGGGGTGGATCACCAACGAAGGGTGTGCACGATGAGTTGGCCGGTTCATTATCGGGGAGAGGGGCATCGGCTGGTATATCGAGTTGGAGTCGCTTGATCTCTGAGAGCGTTAGAGGCGAGGAGAGTGGATGATTCATCCAGTTTCGACTCCATGTTCCTTCGCTGATCCAGAAGGAGGAGCCATGGGTGTGGATGAAGTGGAACATAGTTGACTCATCCAGTTGAAAGCGCCATATATGGTACTGCAAGTACCGCCGCAGTTGCGCGAAGAGGGAGGAGTCATTGTCCTCAATGAGACCAAAGCAGCTTCGGAGTTGGTGATCTAGAACTGCTTCAAAATCAACCTCAATATAGTCACTTTGGACTAAAGGTGGAGGTTGGGAGCTGGCTGATATTGTAGGCTGATCACTCAACCTTAAAAGAGATGCACTCTCAAGCATCAGCTCTCTTTCATCAGTGGAGCTGACGGGTGCCTCCAAGGGTGCCTTTCCACGATCTGAGTTGGAAGGCCCTTGTGGGTGTGAACGCTTCGGGATCTGATAGTAGTAGATAGTGGGGAGCATGTCCCGTCTTCCGAGTAGTTCGCCAGTTGGTATGATCTCATCAAACTGGCTTTGTATGATGTGACTTATGCGATTCATAAACCCAACTTTTTCTCGGAATGAGCCAGTTGACGGATCATATGCCGCGCGCTCGACGTTAGCTCTCAGTTGCGCAAGGATGTAGGAGACCCAGTCGGCTTGACATCCAAAGTATAGAGCGGCTGTGAGATGGGCTTTGATCTCAGAGAGATGGACTATCTCGAAGTTGCCATGTAGGATATGACCGGTGATATCCAAAAGTTGGATGATATCACTTGGCATACTCTTCTTTAGTCTGTGCGAACTGTCATTGTGGCGCACGTGAGGAAGCTTCCAGGTTTCCCATAACGCGTGTTTGGATGACAGATTTAGGTCCATCACGTCTGGGCCTTTGTTGGGGAGGTGAAGAGTGGACATCATCGTATCCTTTGTCACCGTGATCATGTGATCTTGGACGGTGGAGATGATGTTGTCGCCGGTGATAGTTGCATTGTAGTAGAACTCGGCAACATAAGCTGTTATGTTTTTGACCGGCACAAGTGTTAAGAAGGGTAGTAGACCAGTCACCTCCAATGGTCGATAAATCTGTTGAAAGACATCCGGGCTGAGATGTGCATTGAGCATCTCTAGATTTAGAGATTTGTCCTTTCTCATCTTGCGTTCAAGAGCTTTAATATCCACCATGGGAAATGGGGGCTTCATTTCTGCAAAAATATGATATTCAGTTTAGAAATGCAAGAGTTTTGATTAGAGAGAGAAGGCTTAGCAAAAGATCGAATAAGAGAGAGAGAGATTTTCAGATGATCGGAGCCTTCATCTCTTTGCACATATTTATGCATCTTTGCATGCAAGAATTGAGGGTACTCGATTGCTTTTCTTAGCTGATCAGCCATCCGATTTGATGGTTGATTAGCTGAATTAATGATGCATGTATCTCAGCCGTTCAACGGTTAAGTGACTTTATGATCTTGTGGCTGAGAGGTAGCCATTTTGAAAATGAGGTAGTTGCCATAAATAGCGAAATATTTTCTGCAGATCTTTCTATTTATAGCTCATTAAAATATATTTTCTTCGCCTCTTTGAAGGGTTGGTTTAATATCCATGCAGAGATATTAATGACAACTTTGTGATATTGAACCCGATTTTCAAATTGTAACCGTTGAAATATAATATAAGATATTTCATAATCGCAACAGTAACAATATAATTAAGATAAGCTTTTGAAAAAAAAAAAAACTTATCCTTAGTCAGTTGGGATACAGTCCAACTGATTGATGACTCGGTGGTTGGATGAATAGTTGAGTCTTGATTCTCAGTTGTCGCTGATGAGCTGGCTGCAGTTAAGGCTGCAACTGAATTGATCAGTTGGTTTGATCAGTTGCTCAGCTTTTCTGTAGACAGTTTCCGCTTCTTGAAGGGCCTAGCTGGACTGGCAGCACTGCTTTCTTTGGATGTAGGTTTGTGCTTTGATGGTTCAGGCCTTTCTGTCTTCTTGGCTTGGCGAAGGTGAAGCTGAATCTCAACTGACGAACTTTTCATCCTTTGACTAAGGGAGTGTGAGATTCCCTTTGGCGATGACCGAAACTGATCATTTTTCTTAGTCAACTGCGCACCTTTTGAGCCTGACGCGAGCAGTAGAGTCACATAGCTTTTGGATAGGAGACTTGGTGACGTGGCAGTATCCTCATCGTCACTTGCTCTTGCATCAATGTGCCTTGCATTCTTTTGAGAAGCTATGACTGTAGTGTGAGATAGGTGGGGTTCTATCCTCTTGACAGTAGTTGGAGTTCGTCGTGATGGCTCAGCTGACTGACTTGATAGATTATCAAAGTTCAGTTATCGATAGAACGAGCCAATTGGGCAGTTGGCTGATTGATTTGCAATCCCAACTCCTTGAGGCATGATGCTTGTCTTGAGCTCTGCTAATAAGGCGATCGCTGGAATCTTGTTGACTAGCCGATGATTCATGATGTGCTGAACTTGCACAATGATTGGAGGGAATGTATTTGATGAACCTATCCATTTGATGCTCCAAGTTTCTTCTCTTTGCCAGAAGCTCATGCCATGAAAGGCAGTAAGAAGAAAATGAGACTGGACGGACATAGAATGTCTCCAGTTGTACCAGTAGAATTACCGGTGGACTTGTTTGAACAACTCTTGATCACGTTGGGCAACAAAGGTAAAGTGAGTGAGAAGGAGACTAGTCACTTCCTTTTGTGCACCTTTGACTGCATATTCACCACTGTAGAAAGTGCGAATATTCTCTTCAGTCAGCTGAAGCGGAGGGCATGTGCCTCTGAAGTAGTCTGCTCCATAGTTCGGGTGGGGTATTCCAATGAATGGAATGATTTCATCTAGATCAGAGCAAACCTGGAAATCAACTGGCGATCCGTTCTTTGATTTTGGAGAGTGAACGGCATTGGCAGTTGAGTTGCTCGAACTCTGGTTGCTCATCTTGGCCTTTCCTCTTCTCTTCTTCTTTAGGGACTGTAGATGAGCAGTTTCTTTCTTGGGGATCCAGTCGGAGATTAGAACCGGTAGTGATTCATCACTTGGAAGGTTCAGCAAGTCTTCAAGCATTTTGCTCATCCTTAGAACAAGTCCTACCTTGGACTCAAATTTGCCAGATGTCTTTGAGTCTGTAGCCTTGATGACTTGATGCTTGAATTGTTGAAAGATAAATTCTGCCCAGTTTGTTTGTCTCCCTTCAGCAAGGTGAATCATGACCTTGTATCTCTCTTGGATGAGTTGGCTTAGGCTTCCAATTGCTCCGAACATCATCTTGTTCATTATGTCAAGTAGAACTCCATACTCGGGCTTGAGATCAGTTTTAGCGGTGGTAAAACTGAATTGCTTGTTGGAGGTTGAAGCTTTCCATTCTTTCCAGTGTGACTCTGCAGATTCCTTTAGATCTTAAACGGATGAGCCTTCTTGTGGAAGTTGGAATACTTCAGCAACTGTTTTCTCATTGATGTGTAACATCCTTCCTTAAATCACTAAAGATATCATCTTCCCATCTGCAGATAATTTGGCTTGAAGCAAAAATTCACTCACCAAATTTTGTCTAAAGAATTTTGGTGGTGTTTCCAGGTAGTGAAGAACTCCTATTTTGTGAAGATTTGACAGAAGGATTGGATTGTTTGATTCATCAAGAATCAATTGAAATTTCTTCCTATCAAGGAATTTATCTCTCATGAGTTGGTTTTTGAAGGAATTTGAAGATCTGGATAATTCGATCATCTTTGAGGTTGGCTGAAATTTAGGAAAAATTCAAGATCTTTTGAGAGAGAAAAGTTTGAGATTTTCAGAGGAGGAGGCTTTTTGAGAGGCTTGAGAGAGAGAGAGGCTTTTTATGAGTTTTTGGACAGACTCATAGATATGATAGTTGAAATGGTACTAGCCTCTGATTTCTTTTGGTCGTTGGCAATTAATGACCTTGACATGTGTCATTGTTTTGCAATGGTCAACATTTCAAAATAAATGTAAAGCTTGACATTTATTTGAAATCAAAACGATTAATTTTTATAAATATGGATCAAATGATAATTACAACTGATTAACAAGAAGTACACTTAGGGCTTTTCTAATCATGTTTAATTTGATCAGTCTCTTAGTCCTTCTTGTGATCAGTTTTCCTTCTCTTTGCCAGCGGTTCTGAGCTGTTTTCTTCTTCATCCTCATCGCTACTTGCCGACTCAGTTTCAGTGAACTGGAGTTTCTGTTGGGCTTGCAGCTGCTTAATTTGCTCAGTGTGCAGTTTAACCTGTTGCTACAGGGAGTCGATCAGTTCCACATAATGTGGAGGGAGCTGGACTGTGGAACTGCTCGGTTGAGCCATGAACTGGACTGCTCTTGAGTCCGCTTCCTCTCCTTCTTCAGTTCCAACAAGTTCCTCGCAAGGAACTGTGTGCGATATCTCTTCTGTCTCCATAATGATGATCTCATCATAAATTGACTCTGATGAGGTCTCTGGCGCGGCAGTTTGAGCGGCAGCTTAAAGTGCTCTCTGGATTGGATCAATGTACACAGTTATGGCTAGTGTACCTTGATATGCAGATTGTTCAGCTGTTTGAGCTATCTGGTCAACTGATTGGTCACGCTTAGCTGTCTTTGGAGTTAACTCTTGGGAAAGAGCAATTTATGCCTCAGTTTGCTCCTCGGGCAGTCGAGTCTCTTCAGTTGGCTCTAGTGGCTCTTCATTACTTGGGAGATCTGACAGAATGGGGGACTTGAGCAGTTCTTCAAATTCCAGATCACTAGTTGTGCGCTCGTCAGCAGCTGGCGTCTCAGGTGAGTCATCTAGAAGATCGATGATAATGTCATCTGGCTGAAGAGATTCTTCGAATGTTAACTGCCTGGCCACAGACGTTATGGCAGTTTGCTTTGTGTTGTAAGCTGCAGAAGTTTCAGCCCTTTGATGACTTCTCTGAACTTCTTGGTTGAACAGCTCCTGTCCTTGCTTAAGCTGCTCCTGCCTGAGTTTTAGCAGTTCAGTGAGCAACCAATGTTGTTAAACTTGAGGGGCTTTCCATTGTCGCTGCTCAGCTTGAGTTCGACGAGGTGGCAGTCTGATATTGGCCCAGATAAGCAAATCATTCATTACTTCCACCAGAGTTTGCTTATCAGGATATGTGTGGTTCCTACGAATGGTAAGCATTCTCCTCAATGTGATGACTGGATTTTGCTCTGGGGACTCCTGTCCAGCCCATTCCATACTCCATCTTTCTTCCCTTCTCCAGAAGCTCATCCCATCCAGAGCAGTTAGGAGAAAGTGGGCTTCAGAGTTGAAGCAGTGTCTCCAAAGGTACCAGTAGACATACCTTGTTAGAGCTTCATACAGAGTGGGTATTCCAGTTACGTCCTCAATGAAGTTCTCGGCTATGAACTTTTGAACTTGTTCATCAGCCCAACACTTGATGATTTCAGCTCTCGATAAAGCTCTTATGTTTTCTTCCGTTTCTCTCATCGGCGGGCAAGCAGTTCTGAAAAAGTCGGTTCCTGAATCCTTTGGGGGAATTCCTCTGTAAGGCACTATGTTATCATTTTCAACCGGCATAACATCAATTATCTTGATGTTACGGGGAGGCAGTTGAGGAGGAGGTGGAGGTCCTGACTTCTTCTTCTTCTTTCCTTTTGTTTGAACTACTGAGGGCTTCTTCTTCGACTTCCCAGTTCTTTCCTTGAACTGAACTGGTCTGGTAGAGATCACTTCTTCAGGTGAATCAATGAGTGATCCAAAAAGAACTTGATGCAGAGGCTTGGCTTTAATTGAACTTCCCAACATCTGGCTTATTGGGATGTTGTCTTCTGAATCGGAGTTTTCTTGTGGAGTTTCAACTGCAATCTCCTCGCCTTTCCTTCTTGATGACTCCTCAGCTTTCTTTGAGAAAGCAGCAGTTAGCTGACTGCTTTTGATGGATATTGGTTTTGTAACTGGCTGCCTCTTGCTGGTAACCGGTATAAAGTCCAGTTTGCCAACCATCAGTGTGTCGGTTTCCTCTGTCATGGAATCAAAGATGTTCTCCAATATGATACTGATTCTGCTTGGATAGCACATGTTTTGATAGAACTTAGTTGGTAACCAGTTCTTCTCCACAATATCAACGTACTTCCTTATTTGCTCGAAGAAGTATTGAGCCTAGTTGATGTTGACGCCTTTGATGATCGCCGTACATATCTTGTACTTGTGCTCCGACATTTCTGAGTGGCTTCCAGTAGTTCCAGTGATCATTCTAGCAGTAACTGATCCTAGAACCCTGTATTGTTCTTGTAAAAGAGACATGAGTGTACTACTTTTGTACACATCTAAACATTCCTCCCGCTTCCACTGGCGGTAGGCTTCCTCTTGATCAACTTCAACGTCTTACAATCATGTTCCGGTGGTTGGCAGTTTGAAAAATCTCCCGAGTAGTTCTGGAGTTATGATCAGTTCGAACCCACGGACTTCAGTCTCTATTCTGTCATCGTAGCCTTTTGAGTTTAAGTAAAACTCAACCACAGCCTCTGGGTATATTTTCGATGGATATTCTTCTGTGAAGCTTTTCAACCCACTTTCCTTTATCTTTGTGATCAGTGAGTTGCAAAGGGCGGAATCTGAGCACTTTTCTCTATAAGTGCCTATATCCAGAAGCTTATCTCTGTAGAGATTTCTTTGGAATCCTTGTGAAGATTCACCAGTTCTTTTAAAGTTGAACTTTTGTCGAACAGCTGGTGCGCGTCTGTCAGCCATGGAGTTTTTATTTGAGATGAATGATCTAGAAGGGGTAAAATGGCTTTGACTGAATTTATGAACTGGATGTTTTTACTTTTGAAACTTCTTCAGAACAGTTTCGAGAATTAAAGAATGAGAGATGCTTGAATTCTTTACTATGCTTGAGATCGGTAAAAGTGAAAATGAAAATTCAACCATCCCTTTTATAGAGTATGATGGGGTTCATCCAACAGTTGTGACTCTTCGAATGCCCAACTTCAATGGTCGGATTAACTTAATCGACCCATCGATTGACTTTTCATTTCTATCCATTGGGGATTAATGAGGAGAGAGAAAGACGATTCAACGGTAACATTTGGATGACACGTGTTTTTACCGTTTCCACTATTGAGATTTTTGAACTTATCTTTTCTCTTCAGCAGTTTCTCCTTGGCTTGAAACTGATTACGTCATCAGTTGGCTTTGACAGTAACTGATGGACTTCCTGTTGATCAGTTCCAACTGAGATATCTTCTCATCAGTTCATGACTAGTCTTGACTGCTTGGTTCTTCATTCAGCTGCTTCTCAGTTCAGCTGTTCTCCTTCTTCCAGTTCAGCTGTTCTCCTTCAGCTGGCTCTTGAACCGATATCTCCTTTTGAATAGGCTTCAGTTCCTATGACTCTTTCATCAGTTTGATCAAGTTACAGCTTGTATGTTCTGCATAACTGATTGGATCATCAGTTTGAGCAACTAAACTGATGATTTAGTTAAACTGATGGAGTAAACTGATCATCTCCAGTTTACTTATCTCCCAGCAGCTTCTTACGTTTACTTCAAACTGATGGTTTATGTGGCCAACTGATCAGTTTCTCGCCTTTTTGATTTAGTTTCTCTCTTCAGCTGGAGTGGTCTCTTGGTCTTTCTCATCCAGTTGATCATCTTTATCCTGTGATGCTAGCTCCAGTAGTCCCAACTGTATGCATAGCTCCATGAACCTTGCTTCAAGAAGAGGTTTGGTGAAAATGTCAGCTATCTGCTTTTCGGTGTTGACATATTTGATGCATATGTCTTTCTTCTCAATATGATCTCTGATGAACTGATGCCTTATGTCAATGTGCTTAGTTCTTGAATGTAGAACTGGATTCTGAGATATCGCAATTGCACTATTGTTGTCACAGAATATAAGCACTTCTTCAGTTTTAACTTTGTAATCCTTCAGCTATTGCTTCATCCAGAGAATTTGAGCACAGCAGCTTCCAGCAGCTACATATTCTGCTTCAGTTGTTGACGTGGCAACTGAGTACTACTTCTTGCTAAACCAGGATATCAGTTTGCTTCCAAGAAACTGACATGTTCCACTGGAATTTTTTTGTCAATCTTGCATCCACCAAAGTCTGAGTCTGAGTATCCAATTAAACTCAAACTGTCATCTCTGGGATACCATAATCCAAGATTTATGGTTCCTTTGAGATATTTGATAATTCTCTTAGCTGCTTCAAGATGACTTTTCTTCGGATTGGCTTGAAATCGCGCACATAGACCGACTGAATAAGAGATGTCTGGCCGGCTGGCTATTAAGTAAAGTAATGACCCAATGATTCCTCTGTAGTATGTTTGGCTAACTGATTCTCCTTCTTCATCAAGAGTTAGCTGAACTGATGTGTTTATTAGAACCTTGAGAGTTTTTCCTTTACTTACTCCAAACTTCTTGACTAGCTCTTTGGTGTACTTCGTCTGGCTGATGTGAATTTCGTCTTTCAGCTGCTTCACTTGGAGTCCTAGGAAGAATGTCATTTCTCCCATCATGCTCATCTCAAATTCTCTTTGCATCAGTTGAACGAACCGTGTGCATAGATCTTTGCTCTTTGATCCAAAAATTATGTCATCCACATAAATTTGAACCATTAAGATCTCAGTTGATCGTTCTATTCGGAATATAGTTCGATCAATGACTCCTTTTTTAAACCAATTTTTTAGTAAGAATGTTGTTAGAGTTTCAAACCACGCTCTTGGAGCTTGCTTTAGTCCGTAGAGGGCCTTTTTCAGTTTGAAGACTTGATCACCAATTTCAAAGCCTGGCGGTTGCTCGACATGCACGTCCTCCTTGAGCATTCCTTGAAAAAAAGCACTCTTGATATCCATTTGGTAGACTGTGAAGTTGAAGTGAGCTGCATAGGCTAGGAACAGTCTGATGGTTTCCAATCTTGCAACTGGCGCAAATGTCTCATCAAAGTCGATTCCTTCACTTTGTGAGTAACCTTTGGCTACCAGTATAGCCTTGTTCCTTGTGATCACTCCTTGTTCATCTAGTTTGTTGTGAAAAACCCATTTTGTGCCAATGACCTTCTGGGTTTTTGGCCTATCCACAAGAAACCATACGTCGTTTCGTGTGAACTGGTTCAGTTCTTCTTGCATAGCCATGATCCAGTCTGAATCTTCTAAGGCTTCTTTGACGTTTGCTGGTTCAGTTTGAGAGATGAAGCATGTGAATAATGCATGCTCGGTTGATCCTCTGGTCTGGACTCTACTTCTTGGATCTCCAACTATCTTGTCAATTGGATGGCTTTGGAGCCATTTAGGTAAGATAGCTTCAGCTGAGTCTCCAGCTGGCTCTTCTGTGATGACTTTATCAGTTGCCCTTTCATCAGTTGGCTCGGCATTCTCATCATCTCTTCCCCCTGCTTCAGTTGTGGGGTTTGTGGTCTCAACACGATTTGTGTCTTCATTGACCAAGTTGTTCTCAACTGGTTTAGTACCAGTTTCATTGCCTTCTTCTAATGAAACTTCAAACCGCTCTGGAACAATGTGATCCACATAGTCCTGTGAATTTTCAGTTTCACTAGGTAGTATATGAACTGATGTGTCTATACTTTCTTTGTTCCTGTACTCATTAGCAAATTCATCAAATACCACATGACATGTTATTTCCACAACAAGAGTTCATTTATTGAACACTCTATAAGCTTGTGCATGAGGAGAGTTATACCTAAGAAATATTCCCTCATCAGCTTTAGCATTAAAAGCTTTCAATTGTGTCTTGCCATTGTTGTGAATATAACATTTACAGCCAAATATTTTAAAATATGAGATAGAAGGCTTACGACCCTTGTCCAGTTCAAAAGGTGTCTTGTCATGGGCTGCTACAATGGCACTTCGATTTTGAGTATGGCAAGCTGAGTGTTCATGAGTGATTCCAAGCTGGTCGAGAAAGCTGATCATGTGTTGATTCACAAATTCAGTTCCATTGTCGGAACGAATCCTTTGAACTGATCTTTCCTTCTCAGTTTATAGTCTTCTGATCAGCGTCGTGAGCTTGTCATATGTTTCATCTTTGCTCCTCAAGAATTCCACCCATGTGTATCTTGAGTAATCATCAACTACTACAAGAGTGAATATTTTGCCTTTTGGAGTTTGATGTCTAACTGGACCAAACAAATCCATGTGTAGCAGTTGAAGACAGTCAGTTGTTCCTGGTCAGTGATTCTTATTTTTGAAGAATGATTTCACCTGCTTCCCTTTTTGACATGGTCCACATACACCTGTTTTCTTGTATATTTCCTTGGGAAGAGCCTCAACTAGCTCTTTCTTTGCTAAGTAGTTGATTGTTTTGAAGTTGAGGTGGTTCAGTCGTCGATGCCATAGCCAGCTTGCTTCAGTTGATCCTTTTGAGAGAAAGCAAGCTTCTGAGTAGCCAGTTGACCAGTCAACAATGTACATGTTGCCTCTCCTGATGCCGGTTAGCAAAATTACTCCAGTTGACTTGTGTCTTATGTTACAGGAGTTTTTGGTAAAGTCAACTGAGTAGCCATTATCGCACAACTGGCTGATGCTGAGTAATTTGTGCTTTAGTCCATCCACGTGGGAGACTCCATTCACTACTACTTTTTCTTTGACTACGAACCCTTCTCCAATGGTTCGGCTTTTGGAATTGTCTCCAAATGTGACGAGTGGACCTTTGATTTCTTCATAACCTTTGAGATCTTCTCTATCTCCGGTCATGTGCTTGGAGCACCCGCTATCTAGATACCAAATGTCTTTGGTTTTCTTCATAGATAGGATGCTCTTGTCCTGCAGAGAAAAGGATTAGCATTTAGGGACCCATTTCATATCGGGTCCTTTTTGATACATTAAGCCTTTTGGAATCCAGACTTACCAAACTTTTGGCTTTTTATCACTTAAAGAGTCAACTGATTTAGATCGTTTCATCAGTTTCGACTCTCTTTCAACTCTCCTTGAGTCGGTTGGATGATACCTGCGTTGAAAGTTAGTGGGATAAAACAATTCAACTAGCACACAATTATTTTGAGATTTTTGAGCTCTTCTATCAGGCCAATGCCTTGTGTGTTTCCAGTTTATTGGATTGAACCCTTTTGGATCAGCTCTTGGTTCATTTCTTGAATCCAGATACTCATTGTAATGATGATAGGGTTGAAATGATTTTCGTTGATCTCTCCTAGAAGTGCTTTGATTGAACTGCTTAGCAGGGTAAGCTTGAGTTCTAAACTGGTCTTTCTTGAAATGAATTGATCTATCAGGTTGTCTTGTCGGCATTCTATATTGAGTTGGTGGCCTCTATTGAACTGGGGGCTTTGGACAAATGGACTGACTTGAGTGAACTGATGGTCTTGGCTGGGAATTGGGCTTCAGCTGACCAGGTGCTTTAGATTGATAGAACTGACCAAATTGTCTAGGCTGAGTCTGAGGATTTTTCAATATTTCTTTTCCTTTGTTTGACTCAGCTGGCTAATCATGAGATCTTGTGAACCCTTTTAGGATTCCCTTATCACTGGGTTGAGCAACTGCTTTTCCCTTTTCTAGGGCAGTGAACTTGCTATATCCTAGCCCTGAGCTGTCAGTTCCAGTTCTCTAATGACTTAGTATTTCATCTAGAGTCTGAGATCCCTTTTTGAACTTCAGGTTTACCTTTTCTTTTTTAAGGATCTCTTGCTTGAGTCTTTGATTTTCTCCCTCTGGATCAGCAGTTCTCAGTTTCAATTTCTCAAATTCTATAAACTGAGATTCAAGATAATTTAATCTTTCATGATCAATACTCAGTTTCCTAACCTTGTTTCTCAGTTCATCATTTTCATCTTTCAATTCAACATGCAAACAGGAGATTGAAGCTAATTGGTCTTCTAGCATCATAAGTTTCACATCAAGTTCATTACTAGAGACAGTTGCTTCATTGATATGATAAAAAGAAGTTTGAGATTCAGCTGTACTAACCTCTTCATCATGGCCACCCATGAGGCAGAATAGTACTTTATCATCTGAGCTGTAGCCGTCAGAATCGATTCCAGAAGGATAGTCTGAATCATCCAGCACGACATTCTCGATATTTACGACCATTGCTTTTCTTTTGAAGAAGCTTCTTTTTACCTTGGCTTTCTTGTCTTCAGGGAGTTCTGGACATTCAAACCTGTAATGTCCTTGTTTATGACAATGAAAATATTCTCCAAGATTGCGATAGCCACTCCTGAATGGTTCAGCTGGCCGTTCAGCTAGTTGGTAGGCTTTTTCAACTTTTGAGATTTCATCAGTTTGAGGTGAAACTGAATGCTTATCCCGAGCTCTCTTCAACTTTTCTAGTAACTTGGTAACTAATTGGATCTGATCGTTGATGTCATCAGTTAGATTCTTCTTCTTTTCAGTTGCCTCCCTTTTTCGTTCAGTTGAAGAGGCACCTTGGTTTTCTTTGGCTGGTGAGCTCCTAGGTCGGAAGTTGTTTCTTTCTCGAGTGTCTCTAAACCTGGTCCTTTCGTCGTAGAAAGCTGCGTCCTGAGCTGACGATGTCGATGCTTCCCTTTTTCGATTTAGACTGTACTCATGAGCTTTAAGAGAACCAAATAGTTCCCTTTTAGTGGTGCTATTTAGGTTTCTTGACTCCTTTGTAGCTATCACTTTCATATCCCATTCGTCAGTGAGATTATCCAATATTTTGGAATTCATCTCTGAATTGGGATAACTCCTCCCGAGGTTGTTCATCTCACTGATGATGCCTAGAAATCTAGTTTCAAGACTTGAGATGGACTCTTCTGCCCGCATTTTGAAGGATTCATACCTATTAACTGCCAGTTGGAGCTTGTTTCCTTTTATGGCTTCGGACTCTCTGTAAAGATCTACTAGTAGGTCTCATAACTCTTTGGCAGTTGTGCAGTTCTTTGTATCCTTCATACGATCTTCATCTAGAGTTTGAAATAATGTGTCTTGAGCAACGAACTCTAGATTTTTCAACTTCTTCTCTTCACTGGTGAGAATATTAGTTGGCTTCGAGATCCTAGCTGGTTGATTGATATCAACTATGTGAGCGTCATTGTCCATCATGATAATGATTGGACCGTCTTTGATAACTTCCCACATATTCTCATGAATTGAGCAGAGATGCGCCTTCCTTCTCCTGCTCCAGTTATCATAATTGTCAACTGAAAATAAAGATAGCTTATGGTTTCCTATAGCTGAAATGTTAGCACAGATAAGTAGATCTGATTCAGTTGATCTGTAGAAATGGCTGATCCTTAGAATCAACCGCTCTGATACCACTTGTTGGTTCTGGGCGAGTCGGTATCAGTGTAGAGGGGGGGTGAATAAACTGATTCAAAAACTTTTACTTTAGATGCGGAATAACAGGGCCCTTTAACTCGCTTGATGAAACTTATCTATGCACAAACTTGATGATCAGTTAAGATAGTTTGAGTGCAGCTTGTGTGATATTGTGTGCAGTTCAGAGATATGCAATGATCAATATAGTACATCACACAAGCGATTTATAGAGGTTCGAAGTCTCAAACTTCTACGTCCTCTCTTCCTTCCGCAGAAGGGCAACTTCACTATATAACTTGAGTTTCTTTACAAATTACACAATGAAGGACAGTTGGTTGAACCTTGTAACTGCTCGCTACTTTAGCGGGTCGACGGCTCACACTTAAGGTCCCTAATTGCTCGCTAAAAAGGTAGGTTCTATTGTCGTCTTTACAAGATTTTAGATCTCTTTCGATCTTCAAGAGGTGAGTCTTGAACAGTGGGTATCAACTGATGTGCTCCTTTAATTGAGCTGAGTAGTTGATCGTTGAATAGCTAGAACTAAGAAGGCTGCCCTGGCTGGATCATCAACAGCTGGCTGAATATCTTGGCTCTGTGAATTCTTCTTCTCAGTTGGACTCTCGCAGTTTTTATCAAATGCTGAACTTGAGCTTAAGTGGGAGGAAGAAAGAAAAGCTCTTTCTTGAATATTTCAAGAATGTATATGCGAAAGTTGTGGAGGCGAAGAGTGTTTAAAACTCTGATTCACCCGTCTTTTATAGAGGAGTGATTTTATGACCATTGAGTTCCATTGTCCATTGATCGGTGGCTCTGTTGGCTCATCAATGGCAGGTGGTCTTTAATGATCACTTAGATCATTTGGTTGAAGTATCTGTTACTCTGCCAATCGATCTTCATTAAATTCCAGGATCTTTGAAGGAGCATTTATTCCAAGATACGCTGATTTAACTAATACACTCCAGGGGTCCTCTGGCTTCAGCTTTCTTGGTAGTTTAGAGTTTCAGTTGGCAGTTCTGGATTTCTCAGCTCAGTTAGATTATCGTCCCAACTGGCAGTTCTGAGCTTGTCAGCTGAGTTTGACTATGACTCCAGTTGGCAGTTCTGAGCTTATCAGCTGAGTCTGACTGTTGCTCCAGTTGGCAGTTCTGAGCTTATCAGCTGAGTCTGGCTATCGCTCTAGTTGGCAGTTCTGAGCTTGTCATTCTCCAGTTCGACTGACTCGAGTTCTTGGCTAGCTTGTCAGCTTGACTGATTTCTCTTTGAGCTTTCTTGTCAGTTCTGACTAATCACAAGCTGATTGACTACAGTTATTACTTTTAGCTGATCTATCTTGCTTACTATAGTCTGACCATCAGTTAGATGCTTCCAGTCTCTAGCTTAAACTGTCATTCTATCAGTTTCTTCAGTTTTTAGTCAACTCCTTTCTCCCTCAGCTCAGCTGACTTGGTTGTCAGCTTGTTTTGACTGGTATGACTCTTCAGCTGAGTTGAACTTAGACTGGATGACGTGACTTCCAACTTGTAGGCCATTCTTTAGATCGGTTGACTTTGACTCTACTTGAGTTCTTCTTTGATGATGCCCTGGGCTGGTCAGCTTCGATCTACAGCTTGAACTCTAGTCAGTTTTTCATAAATAATTTTGACATCTCATCAAAACCTGATCTAGGGGTTCCTTGATAGTTTTTCCTAACAGTTCATCTTTTAGACCTCTCATTTCTGCATCTCAAGGAAGAGAATTTGAGATTTCTGGTAGAGTAAATAAAAGGGGCAATAGGAAGAGGATTAGATTTGGATCCAGGGGTGATTGATGTAAGTTATGTTTTTAATTTCAGATTTTTTGTATGTGTTTATATTTTTAGTTATATTTCTTTTTTGTTAACATATGGTGCAGGATTACAAGAATTGTTGAAAAAATTCTACTAGTGATATAAAGTCTTTCTTGGATAAATATTTGGAAGAAAATCAGGTAGATGAATTAGCCGCCATAGATGTGCTTGAATATTGGAAAGTTCAAGAATATCGCTTTGGGAACCTTGATAGATTGGCCAGTGATGTGCTTAGCATTTCTATTACAACAATCACATCATAATCTAGCTTCAGTGTTGGTGATCAAGTTTTGAATAAATACAGAAATACACTTCTCCCTCGAAAAGTGCAAGTTCTTATTTGTACACATAACTGGTTATATGGATTTTCTTCAGAAGATAATATTATATTACCATCAATTTTAAATTACTTCTTCATGTTTTTCTAATGTTATCACTTTTTTTAATAGATGATGAAGACTGAATATGAAATAGATCATGAACTTGAAGAAGCTTCTGTTGATGTAGAGAAAGAGTGCATTTCTACTTAAACTCATGTAGTTTGAAATTTTTAGAATCTTACACTGACGCAGTTTGCATCTCTTCTTTCTATTTTGTAAATTTTCACAGTATTCTCTCCATGTTTCTTTTTCTTTATTCAAATACTTTGGTGTTAATTAGATTTTATGTTTGTCCTTTTTTATTATCACTATAAATGTGTATTTAGCTATGTGATAAGTCCATTTATTTCGTATTTTTATGGGCATTTTATTTGATATAAATGTCCTTTTTAGTTTGTTTTGAGTCGAAAAGAACCAGATTGAGGTCAAAGGGCATTACGGAGGTCGAGTCTAGCGAAAAGCGCATTTTATGCCAAATTATTCATGTTTATCTCATCGCCATAAACCATATTCAGAGGCACTGGGGACTTCTTCAACATTCATCATATATTCAGGAAGCAGAATGGGCATATCAGAAAGGGATGAAGCTGACCAGATGATGTCGTGCCCACTTTGCTCGCGCAGACTCAACCACAGGCCAGAATGGGCACATGTGTGAATTTCGGGATTCAGTTGAAGGAAAGAGGCGTGAATAATAGTTGCATATCCGAATAAGAGTTGGTGATAAGTTGGACTCCTAAGAGGCGTGGCAACTAAGAGATAAATGAGATAAGGACTGTTGGAGGCTTGGAGATGAAGTGATAAAGCCAATCCCTAAAAAATAGGGATTTGGTCAACAAACTGGATAAGGCTTATCCAGACAGATCAGGATGGGGCACGCCGAATCTGGAAGCCACTGAAGACCCCAGTTTGTTGGGGAAACTCAAACTCGAAAATGTAACTATTTAAGCTAGTTTTATTTTATGGAAATGGAGCTTTTGGAAGTCAGAAACATTGCTACAATTTTACTTTTCTGCATTTCATTTTTGTATGCTGCTTAGGCAACTACAAACAATCCAATAGGCCTTAAGCCATTGGAACTTAGGATTATGTTTATGTTTCTCATCGTTGGAGTTGAGATTTTTGCTTAATAAATTCGTAAGTTTTCATTTATATTATGTCTTTAATTTCTGCAATTTTAGTTATGTCTAGCCTGCTTGGCTAGATCTTTAATTCTGGCATTTGAACGATGAAATTGGTTTAAGTACAAATCTGGACTCGTGAGACCGAAATAGGCATAGTAATGCATGATAGATTTCTGTCGATTCTTGAACCTGTTCCACATGAGTGTGTGTCTGAAATGCCCAATGTGGCTGATCACTCGTTAGACATAGAGGGCACACCACTATTAATTGAATTGGCGAATCGTGACTGTGTGTTAATTCATATAGTAATAAGGGAATCGATGGGTTGTTGTGGGCACATAAGGAATCGGTAACACAATAGATCTGGGTTCGTCTAGAGGCACACTGATGTCTATTCATTTACATCTCTTAGGGGAACCGGGGGGTGGATGATAGGTTAGGGGTTTACTTGACGAGGAATCGCTTTTAAGCCTAAAATGAAAGGATGAATGAGGGGATGCACAGAGGAATCCGGTCCCCATAACTGGGTGACTTAACATGTATGAAAATCGGTGTGCCCATGATCGAGTAGTTTTATACTTAAACCAAATTCTAGTTCAAATGCCAGAACCTTTTGTTATTTGATATTGTCTTTAGTTCCTTTTGTAGATTTACTTTCAGTACAGTGACAACACAAAACCCTCCCTTTTTGATTGGTGACTCGAAGGTAGAATCATATCAGCTCTCTGTGGGATTGACCAGTACTCGCAAGCTAGCTACGGTCGCTGTGGGCACAAGAGCAATACAAATTTATTTTGAGCGCGAAGCGACCGTGCGTCACTATATATGCGGCTATACATGTTAAATTGTTTTACCATAAACATGTTGGCCCGACAGGCTAGCCTGAAAATTGAATGGTTGGGGTTAGGGCCAAGAATTTCTGGCCCGAAAATTTTTTTAACTGATTAGGCCCGAACTGAATAGGCTTAAAACTAAAATGAGTTGGCCTGAAACCAAGCGGGTTGGCCCGATTGACATCCCTAATTGCTGGTGCAAACCATAAAGAAGTTCTTCATGAAATTTAGTAAACTGTGCAGGGTCTGAGGAGGATGATAGCTCAAGTGTGTTTATTCATGCATCCGATTCAGCTTCTTCTTCATCTTCTGTCTCATTAATCTCTTCGCAGGGAAGAGTGTGAGACTGTTCTTTTTTTCCTTCTTCTTTATTTCCCGGTTCAATTGGTTCCATCAAGCCTTGTTCTGGTTCCAACAATCCTTGTACTTGGGAACACAACTAGTCAGCTTCCAGTTAGATAAATGACTGCTTTTGAAGGACTGTAGAGGGAAGTTTTACTTCAGCTGCAATTTGTTCTTGAATGGCAATTTGTTCTTGTTCTGCCTGTGGCAACTGAGTGGCTTTGTCAACTTCAGGTGATGGTGACTCAGCAAGCACCACTATATTGACCTCCATTTAAGGAGGTGATTCCTCAAATATCAGTTGTCAATTAATAACCTGAATTGTTTCTATTCTGCTCGTCTTGGTAGAGCATTCTTCAGGGGGCAATTGATGCGTTTCAGTTACTTTTTGTTATTGTTGTTGTATCTTTCGTTATTGTAGTTGATGTATTGTTGTTGTTGTTGATGATGATGTTGTTGTTGTTGTTGTTGCAGTTGTTGCACTTGTTGATTTTTTGCACCATCGAGGTTTTATTTGATCGTTCTACTCGGAAAAAGATACGATCAATCGTGTCTTTCTAAAATCTATTCTTGAGAAGGAACATTGTTAATGTTTCATACCAAGCTCTTAAGGCTTGCTTTAATCCATAGAGAGCTTTCTTCAGTTTGTAAACTTGATTTCCTATCTCAAAACCTAGATGCTCAATGTGTACATCTTCTTTTAACATTCCTTGAAGAAATGCACTCTTGACGTCTATTTGGTATACTGTGAATTTGAAGTGGGCAGCATACGCAAGGAAAAGTCCGATTGCCTCTAATCTTTCTTCTGGAGTGAACGTTTCATCGAAGTCTATGCCTTCACTTTGACAGTATCCTTTAGCTACCAATCTCGCTTTATTTCTTGTGATCATGCCTTGTTCGTCCATCTTATTGCGGAAGACCCATTTTGTGCCGATTACTTTTGAGTTTTTTTAGCATGTCGACTAGCAACCATACGTGATTTCTAGTGAATTGATTTACCTCTTCTTGCATTGCAATGATCCAATCTGATAATCGAATTAATTTTAGTTTTCTAATTCGGACAAAATTCATTACCTGTTGTTTGGGATAGAAATGCGTTTTCACTCTCGTTCCTAACTCTCACGTGCATTTGCTTTACTCTCCTATTCTTTGTCATCAAAATATGTTATTTTTCAAATATTATAGGTTTTTCGGGGCATAACATATACTTTTGTCACTTGCGTATCTTTTTCATATTGGAAATTCCACACTGTTTTCATCATTTACTCTAGGGTATTACTTTCATTCTCGTTAATGGAGAATTGCAATAAAATAATATGTTTTGACTCATACGATCCTACAATAATATCCTATAGTCAAATTCAATGATTTAGGAAAAATAATTGAGAGAAAATTGACAATATCATTCGTATACTGCTCATGGGCGGTAGCCGAGTGTGATTTGAAATGTTCTGGCAATTGTCACTAAAACGGCCATAACTTTTTCCGGTTAATATTTTTAAGAAATTCTTATTTTTTTGCTAAAAACTCAACTCGAATACCTTTCCAACAAGGTATTACTCATAACTAATTACATCCCAATAAAACTCGATAATTTTTTCAATTTGGTACAATGTTCGTGACTCTTTTTCGTGCACTCGTTCGTAAAAGACCATATATTTTTCATGCATATAATTTTGTTGAAATTATTTTTTAGTTAAATCATATAATCAAATATATTTTAAACCACATATGGATAATCATATAATTACTTCTCAATCAAATCCATTGAATTTTTCAAATTGTGACCACATTCACTATTCTTTTTCGGGTGATCGTCCGTAAATTTGCAATAACTTTATTCATGGATAATATTTACTTGAAATTATTTTTGTTCTTGAAACCTAGACTTAATTACCTTTTCAACCATGTAAGGAGTATCATTGAGTTATTTCACAATCAAATTTATACCCAAGGATCGTAGTAGAGAGTCGAATTATCGGACTCGGTGATCTGTGGTAGGTAGCCCTTTATTATAGACCCTAATTGGATACAATGAACCATAATCAACTATTATAAATTAAATTAAAATACAATAAATTAAAATTGGATAAAAATGAATAAAAAAATTAAGAAAAAAATGATTGGATCTCATGTTTACCAATGCCTAACTAAGAATGTAAGATGGTAAAATCTTCATTACAAAAAAGGGTAATGGCCAAATAGGCCACTAAACTAATTTGGGGGGCTCAATTAAGCCACTGTAACTTTTTTTGGCTCAATTGGGTCACCCCGTTTTTAAAATCGCGTCAATTGAGCCATTGTATAATGGAGCCCTAACAGAGGATGTTAACTCGGCTCGAAATAAAGTCATTTTCTTTAAGTTCTTACCTATAACCTGACCCACCACTAACCCCTAACCCGACCCACTCATCCAAACTACACAAAATCCTCCTCCGACTCTTCATTCTCCGATAAAGATGCCGATGCAGCAAGTCCGGCAAGATGATATCAGGTAGGTTTTCTTCATTTAAATTTGTTTCGACCTCTGTCGACACCTCATCCAGTGTCTAAATCGAGGGAGGAGAATTTGTGGGGTTCAGTATTGTGGTTTTTTGAATCTGGGTTCTGATTTTGTTGAATATGGCTGGGAATTTTTGGAACAGAACTGGGTATGTGATTTGTTGATTTTTTGAGTTTGGAGAGGGAAGACAAGGGTGTGGAGTCAGAAGGTGATGAGCTATCAAATTCTGGGAGAGGGGCGAAAATGGTAGGGGGAGATGATTGTGATTTTTTGGCAGCTTAGCTGCGAGTGATGGTTCTCGTCGGCTGCTGCTCTGCGGCTGGATGTGAAGATGGGCAGGTGATGGAGATGGGTTGGGAATGCGATGATGGATGAGAAGAGGACGATGGGGTGGAAGGTTGAGGATCTGAGATATGTGTATTTTGGTTCTGTTGTGTTTTTTGAAATTCTGAGAATTGAACAGATTTTTTGATTTTTTGTTGTAGATTTGGAAGAAAAACGATGAGCAATCTTTGATAATTTTTTCTAGGATTTCTTTGAAGGAGACGGAGCTGCTGGAATCTGGGCAAGTTGCCCAAAACTTTGTTTTTTTTTTTTGCCCCATAACAAAAAAATCAAGGAGTTGACGACCAAAACATGACCAGAATATGAGTTTTGACACAAGAACAGAAAAATAAAGAAAAGGAAAATTAAAGGAAGAAAATTTGAAAAAACAAAAATTAAAGAAAAATGACACTAAAATGGGTCTAAGGGGAGGGGGGAAATGACATGAACATGGATGATCTTCATAGTTTGTGTAGTTTGGACGAGTGGGTCGGGTTGGGGTGGGTTAGGTTATGGGTTAGTGTAAAAAATTAAAAAAAACGCCGTCGTTTCGAGCTTAGTTGACGTCCTCCGTTAGGGCTCCGTTATACAATGGCTCAATTGACACGATTTTAAAAACGCGGTAGCCCAATTAAGCTAAAAAAAGTTACAGTGGCTCAATTGAGCCCCCAAATTAGTTTAGTGGCCTATTTGGCCCTTATCCCTTAAAAAAATATGGTAAAATTTTGGGCCTTGTTAATTGTTAGTAAATTATCAACATAATTGCATCCATTAATTGGTTGGCATGTGACATATGTATTCGACTCAAATGACTTCATACTTAATAACTGTTGGAATTAAGACAATATTTATTTGGAGGATGAATACATTTGAGTTTAATTAGTAAATGTGTAGAATCACTACTAAAAAAACGCATGTACATAACGGTGATTATCTGTTATGTATGTTATTTCCAGACCGTTATATATAGTGGTGTTATCTATTCTACCCACTATAGATAACGGTGATTAACCGTTTGGTATACTTACTTTACATAACAGTTTTTTACCGTTACAAATTCTTCATAAAGCGTTATGTATTATAATTTTTCGTAATGGTTTTTTAAAACATACCATAGATAACATTTGTTCAGTAATGTTACATATTCCCTAATATAGATAACGATTTTTTTGTTAAATCGTTACGAATTCTCTCAATTAGATAATGATTTCATATCAAATCGTTATGTATCTCCCTTTTAGATAACAGTTTTGAATTTTACCGTTACGTATTCTCTTATTTAGATTATCCATTTGTATCTAACTGTTACGTATTTTCGCATTGATGTTACGCTTTTTTGATTGACTATTGAGCACAATTTATTAATTAAAAATAAAAATAAAATTTTAAATTATAAATAATGTAAATAATATTTCAAATTAAATACTAAAATGTAAAATAATTATAATAACAAGACATAATCCATGTATCAATATGAAATACAAAAGAAAATTCAACACTACTTTAATAAAATCCTAAAATAAATACATAATAAGAAGAATTTATCCAAGTACCAATATTTAAATAAAAACGTAATAACCATCATGTTCTTTGTTGCGGAAATAATGAACAAGCTGGAACTCTCGAGTTTCTTCACAAATTCAACATTTTAAAAAGTTTTGCAACATATATAAAAAATAACATTGCATAAATAAAAAAATATCAACATATGCCATCTAAATCATTTAGATATGTATATATATATATATATATATATATATTTATATTTATATATTTATATAACATAATCTCATCCAGCATCAAGGCCTTGTCTGTCCGTCATTCAACAAATGCACCAAATCATTAGATTAATATATCTTGCCTAATATCAGATGATTACCTTGCAACCTAAATATTATAAATAATTATCAATCCATCTATCATCATTATATATAATTTAATTATCAACAATAATAAACAAAAACAGGAGTTATAACTAGGGAAGCGGTCAAGGGCATTTCACAGGTCAAATCTGTCGAAAGAGGCATTTTTCCTAATTATTCAAGCATATCTCAACGCCATAAACATCAACTAGAGGCACTCAGGAACTTCTGTAGCATCATCCATCATTCGGGAGGTAGAATGAGCATATCAGAAAGGATGAAGCATGACTACATGATGTCGTGCCCACATTGCTCGTGCAAATTTGACCATGGCTTGGAGAGGGCACATGTGGAATTCTCGAATTTTGTTAAGTAGAGAGAGACGTGCACAATAAGGGCTAATCCGAAAAGAGTTTGTGCATGGAAGGACTGCTGGAAGGAGTGAGGCTGAAATGATAAGAAGAAATCCCTGAAAATTCAGGATTTAATCTACACCCCAGTGGATAAGGTTTATCTAGTCTGGTAGAGAGGGCACGCCGATTTCGGAAGCAGTTGAAGACCCCCGCCTGTGGAGGGAATTTAATTTCGGATTGTACTATATTTAAATAAGTTATTTTTCTAGAAATAACAGTTAGTCACATTCAGATACAATCTTTAATTTCTGCATTTTTACTTACTGTTTTGTTTTCACTTTCAAGCTACCACGCTAGTAAGACAATCTAAGGTGCCTTATTCCCTCAGGACTTAGAATCTGTTTTCATGCTCAACGTTGGTGATGAGTATTTTATCTATTTAATTCAGTAAGTATATAGTTCCTTAAATGATGTCTTTAATTTTTGCACATTTAATTTCATCTAGCATGAGTAGCTAGATTTCAATTTATGGTGTTTGAACGATAGATAATGATTTAGGCGAAATTCTGAAGTCGTGAGGCCATGTGGGCATATTACTGCATGAATGGTTTCTGCCGATTTTGATCTTGTTCCAAGTGAGTGTGTGTTTAAATGACTAATGTAGCTGATCACTCTTTAGTTGTAGAGGGCATACCAATATTAATTGAATTAGTGAATTGTGACTATGTGTTAATTCATATAGTAATTAGGAAATCGGTGGGTTGTTGTGGGCACACGAGGAATCAGTAAACATGCACAATAAAATTGGGTTCATCTAGGGCACACTGTTATCTATTCATTTACATCTCTTTGGGGAACCGGGGAGTGGGTGATAGGTTAGGGATTTAATCGATAAGGAATCACTTTTAAACATATTCTAAAAGGATGAATGAGAAGACGTAGCGAGAAATTCGGTCTCCATAACTAGGTGACTTAGTAATGTAGGAAAATTAGTGTGCTCGTGATCGAGTGAATTAAACCTAAATCAGATTCTAGTTCAAATGCCGAAAACTTTTGTTATTTGATATTCTCTTTAAGTTTATTTTGCATATTTATATTTCAGTAAGGTGACTACATAAACCAACCCTCTTTTAGTGATTGGTGACCCGAAGGTGGAATCACATCAGCTTTCTATGGGATCGACCCGTACTCATAAGCTAGATGTGCTCGTATTAGACACATGAGTATAAATATTATTTTGAGTGTGAAACGGCCCTGCGTCATATATACATCCAAGTAAATATACTAAGAAAAACTCTACTTATTTTTTCTTACTACGAACATAGCAAGTGAAGACTGCGATACATTATCTTACCAACAAGAGAAGCTCAAGCATATAAACAGATACAAAAACCATCACCATATATCCATGGAATTCCACTTGAACAAGCAAATTCAATGTTTATCAAAACAAAATCTCTTAGAAAACCCACAGCTAGAAACACAAGCAGATGAAAGGCACCAAATATATTGGCTCAACTATTTGTACCTTACTCCGGCATTATCAATTCTTCATAACCCAATAACTAAGACAAAAATAATTTACACAAACCAATTATCAATCATTTCTTATATTGTTATATACAAACTTGTTGGTATTGTTATTTCTTATATTTTTGAATTCTTTTTTCTGCTCGTTCTTTATACCCATTAAAATTTATTTGCAATTTTTGATAAAAAAAATATGCTTTAATCCCTGAATGAGTTGTATATACACATTAATTTGTCTTCCATTTTTTGTAGATAGAATTTGTTCTCAACATTAATACAATTACTTCTAATTTCATATCAGAGTGCATATATCAAACATTCATCTCAAACCAAGATTCTATGTAGAAATAGTAACAACTTCAGCAATTAAATGCAGTGCAAAAAGGGGAAAAGAGTGATGACGTTTAAACTTCTTCACATCCAGCCATTCACAATGGATTTCAACAACTTAAGAAATTATCAAAAATCTACACAATTGAATTCATATTTCTAACAGGCATTCACAATCAATTACATACATTGCAACTGAAACTAGAGAAATATGTCTTCACAGTCGAGTAACAAAGAATGAGAATGACGGTAGGTGAGAAAAGGGTCCTGCTTTGCCTTCGCTGATACTATCATGTAAGGCCTTGGTGAACTGCAGCAGCCAGATCATGCGTTTGGCTATTCGTGAAAGAAAGAGAATGACTGCAGGTTAACGAAGGCGTCAGCGGTAATGACAGGTTCGCGAAGGCATAATCGGTGATGGTGGGTGAGAGACGGGTGAAGATGAATTCAATTGGAAGTGAGAGCTGGAGTCGTGAGAGGTTCTGGATCTGGAATGGGGATAGAAGTCGTAATTGGTGACGGTAGATGAGCGAAGGATTTAACGATGCTGCTCTGGAGAGAGGTTGTGAGGTTGCGGCATCGACAAAAGGTGATAAGGCTCCTAGGGTTGGTGAGATAGGTGAGTTCGCGAGGGGATTCAACTCTGAATGGAGAAATTTTTGAGAAACACCTTTTAATAAACCAATATAAAATCAAAATGTCATGCATAACGTTAAACAACTGCTATTAAAAAAAAGATGCATATACATGACAATTTCATAATAAACCATTAACTATAGTCTCTAAAAAATACACACATACGTAACGGTTATATAAAAACCCTTACGTATATTACACAAATACGTAACAGTTTAGTATTAATCGGTATATACATGGGTGATCACACTCACACATATAACAGTTTTTTGAAAAACCGTTACATTTACCGCATTCGTAACGGTTTTAGCTCAAAACCGTAATGTATCTAGTGTTATCTATGCGTATTTTTTTAGTAGTGAATGTTGGAAGAATTATAGGCACACTTTTCTATTTCTCAATTTACAATTCTCATTCACACACACAATTGATTACAAGCACTCCTCTTTATAATTGTCTAAGATATTCTAGATTAGTCTTTTTTATGTCGATGGTAACCATACTCCTATTTATAATTGTCTAAGATGTTCTAGATTAGTCTTTTTTTTATGTCGAAGGTAATTTGCATCCATTATCAAGGTACGCATTGGGTAAACCCCACTCCTATGTAATAACATGCAAAAGATATTCTAGATTAGTCCTTTTTTTTAATGTTGATGGTAACTGCACTCACTCCTATTTATAATTGTCTAAAATGTTCTAGATTAGTGTTTTTTGTCTAAAATATTCTAAATTAGTCTTTTTGATATCGAGGGTAACTTGCAACCACTATCGAGATATTGTCTAAGATGTAATGTTCTGATGTTCTAAATTGTCTAAGATGTAATGTTCTAATGTTCCAGATATTGTCTAAGATGTAATGTTCTAATGTTCTAATTAATTGTCTAAGATGTAATGTTCTAATGTTCTAGATATTGTCTATGCATAATGTAATGTTATAATTGTCCAAGATTTATAATCACTATGTAATGTTCTAGATACCACACATAAGCACTCTCATTTATAATTGTCCAAGATTTATAATCACTATGTAATGTTCTAGATACCACACAGAAGCACTCTCATTTATAATTATCTAAGATTTATAATTGTCTAAGATGTAATGCTTTAGATACCACATAGAAATTTATAATTGTCTCAGATGTTCTAATCGCACTATGTAATGTTCTAGGTACCACACAGAAGCACTCTCATTTATAATTGTCTAAGATATTCTATCGCACTATATAATGTTCTAGCCACACTTCTATTTATAATTGTCTAAGATATTGTTCTAGTTATAATTGTTGTTCTAGCCACACTTCCATTTATAATTGTCTGAGATGTTCTAATCGCACTATGTAATGTTCTAGCCACACTTCTATTTATAATTGCCTAAGATGTTGTTCTACTTATAATTGTTGTTTTAGCCACACTTTTTGTCTGAGATGTTGTTCTAGTTATAATTGTCTAAAATGTAATGTTTTATAATTGTCTATGATATTCTAATCGCACTGCGTAATAGCCTGCATGGTAAACCACACTTGGAAAATCAAGTGACTCACACCTAGTGCCGTTAGTGGTGGGATTCAAAATTGAGACATTTGGTCTTAATCTTGCACTACTCCACTACTAGATTATCCCAAACAGACATGTTCTAGATTAGTCTTGATTTTTCTCTATGAATTACACATCTGCGCATTATTTACATTTTTCTAGATTTCTCCTTATCTAGAATATTCTTTCTCTAGGAATTACACATGTGCACATTATCTACATTTTTCTAGATTTATCCTTATCTAAAATATACTTTTTCTTTTGAATTCATTTTGATTCTAGATTCTTCTTTTTTCTTAATATTTTCTAACTAATTATAGACATTCTTCCTTTATATTAATTTAGCTTATTGATATAAAATATCTAACAAATCAAATTTAATATTCCAACAATTACTTGAGATAAATTCTCATATGTTTGTATCAATTAATTACTCTTTATAAGAGGATCAACAAAGTAAGAAATGAATATGCAGATTATTAGGGTTTTAAGGATCATATATAACGATCAGTTGCTATTGATTTAATTTGTAGAATAAAATATAGTCGCCTCGTGACATTAATGCATTATTCGTTAAACTAAATATAGAGTTCATGGGCACATTTCAACCTCAAATTGAGGGATTTTGTTGGATAGATTTCATTTGGACTTTTTTTAAAACTTAAAATTAATTAATAAACAATCCCAAGTACTAAAGTAAATTTCTTCTTTACGTAAAAAAAAAAAAAAGAAGTGAATTTCTTCTTTTTACTGCAAAGAATAGAAGAACATTAACTAGCAACTGTGAGAGAATTTTGAGTTAATTATGACATGAAATTGCTGTAAAAACCCTAATGTATATTTCCAGGTATTGTAAGTTATAGCACAAATAGTCCCGGTGGGGATGGCGTAGTGGTGGAGTGAGGTTGCTTGAAGACCAAAGGTCACGAGTTCGAATCTCATCAATGCCACAGGTCGGGTGTGTGAGTAAAAAAAAAGGAGTTATAACACAAATAAACAATGTGCCGGATTGCAGAAGCCCGAAAAAACCTAAAAAGAAAGAAAAGAAAATCAAGAACGTTTGAGTATAACGTATTTACCCTCCCATATATATGCATCAGTTAATTTTCTGAATGGAAGGAAACTATAGTCAACCAAGTTCAGTAATTCTAAAATGGAAAACAGAAAAATAGTAACAAGTGTAATTAGTTGTCTATCTACTTTCGGACAGCTACCGCAACTCATGATGTGTCGTGATATTCACAGTGGAGAGGTAGTAGTACGAGTATCCCCAATAGTGGGATATAATTTCTATGGAAATCACACACACGCACGCACGCAAGTGATGGAAGGTACACCTAATTTGTTTAAGAAATTAACAATGATAGTGGCAGCGTCATAGATTGAATGTGGATTCGTGGTCCTCACCATGATCAATTAATCATATATTTATAAATATAACCAACTAGCTAGCAGAAAGGTGAAAATAGAAAATTATGTAATTATGTACAATTTATGTACATGTAGAACAAAGAGTGGAGTGGAGGTCACTACTATTAATTCTTGATGATCTGGACTATATACCAATGGTCATGATCATGTCGTTATATATATATATAGAAATAACTAAAGGTTGATTGTCAGCAGATTTTAATTTATTCTTGATTATTAATTAGCATATGATATACATACTATCTTATGCAAATCCATTCATTCAAATAATTATCAGCTAGCTAGCTAGCTAAAAGCAGTACTGGGATCAACTTTTTGATCATCATGGTGGGAAAAATCTTTAATAAAAAGCAAATGTGATGACAGTTGATCAGTTACATACCACAAAGGCTAGAGCTAGCTTGCTACATTTGCTAATGGAGCCTAAACACTTTTGTTTGATGATCTTTTATTAATTCTTCTCTCCGTCTGTTTCCTTCCAATCCCATCTTTCACACTGAAAGGTTCTTCCAAAATCGTCGATAGGCCTGCAGGAGATTTATATAAATTCATTGCAAGATCGAATTAAAATATTTGAAATGATGATGATCGATGATCAGGTACTTAAATATATATTAATGTGACAAAGTAATGAATTAATTACTATACCTGATGCATAGTTAATCTTGTTCTGCACTTGAATTCTTGGCATTAATTCTGCAATATTGTTGATCATCATCTGCGCATGCCCTGATCTGCAGCTTCTGTTTTGATCATCATTTTCTTCCAATTGCAATTCCTTTCCCTTTTCAGAATCATGAAGCATTATTAATGTTGCCTTCTTCATCTGAGCTGCTGCTTCTCTGAAAAGCCAAGTTGATTCCATCTGCTTGCTGATCATCCTCACCGCGTAATAAGGAACTTTGAGGCCATCCGATTTGATGCAGACATTGATGAATATTATGCAGTCCATCAAGCTCTCTTTAGCCATCCCTTTAATGTCATAAGCCTGTGATCTTGTCCAGAGGCTCCCTGCATGAGAGTTTGGAGGTGTCGAAAGGCAAAGAGCCCGCGTTGCATCACTGATCGAAGCATCTACATCTCTCAGCAGCAGATTACACTGCGCCCTATTGCTATACAGCACAACTCTTTCATTTCTATGCCTCAATGGGCAAATTTCCAAAGCCTCACTATATCTCACCATAGCTTCTTCTATATCTCCCACTATAAACTTGTGATTTCCTTGCTGCTTTATCAGTTTAACCATGGCCCTTTTTCCCTCAACCTTCTCTCTCGACATCAACTGCTCTCTCTTCCTTCTTTCCATCTTCAAATTCCATATCTCCTCTAGTGATCTTTGCACGTCGACATTCTTGATCATTTTCGAGTTTTCAAACTTGCAGTAGTAGTCATGGACTAGTGCCCTTGTGATTGCATCACCAACATTTGATCTGTTGCCAAGATTCCTAAGCTCAATCAAATCTACGAGGTACGAGGTAGCAACATCGATGACCTTGTACCTTGTATCTGGATCCTTTAGCAGCAGCAGAAGGCAATCAATTCCCATATACTGCCAATCATCTGAAGATCTTGAAATGTGGCATAGATTCTCAATCACATGGTTGGATCTTGCTATGCTCTCTCTTCCAACTTTGCTGTAACATAGAATTCGGATTAGGCCGATTCCTGCAGGAGATGTGTGATTAGCTAATCCGCCCCACATTTCAGACAATTCATTGAGGAATTCTCTCTTGCACATGAGATTTAAAGACCTCTCCTTCACTGCAAAACAGTTTAGAAGATGAATGCTCCAACACTGCAGCTGGCTAGCCCATTCCTCCGCCTTCCGATTCTCCATCTCCACCCCTCCAACGCCTCTAGTGAGCAAGTCACACTGATACTTGGCTCTCTCTCTCCTCTCTCTAACTCCCACAAACTTGCTATACACCTCTTGTAAACAAGATGAGGCCAAATGCATAGCTAGTTTGACAACTTCTTCTTCGAAAACCGCGATGGCCTTAAACGTCTTCTCGTAGCTAGCAAGATGGCCGAGTGCCCTAATGGCCACCCTTTTCTCCACCCAACTACTCATCATCTTCCCTCTCAAGAGCTCCATTAATGGCAACACGACGCCAGATTCAACGGCCCTCACCGCGAAGTCAACTTTGTTCATTGTGTAAGAGCCCACTATATGAGCTGCATAGTAAGGAATATACATGTTTTGATGCCTCAGCAGCCAAGATCTATCACGGATTGCTTTGTTGATCAAGCTTGTCATGCATTCAAAGATGCCAAGAGAGGGAAGCTCTTCCTCGTCGGGCCGAGTCATTGCAACGTTCCATAGCTCACTCACCACCAAAATAAGTTCTTCATCATCATCAAGGAAAGGTATTCCTTTTAGGTAATCTTGTATTTTCTCTCTCCTGATTGATGAATCTTGCTCCTTCATTATGCAGAAGAAGCACCTAGATTTGGTGCAAATTTGCTGTGAAGACATTTTGTGGAAATATTATTTGAGTTTATGGACATATGGCTCAGGGTTTTTTATGTTTAAATTTGCTTGCTTTTAGGGTTTTTGAGATTAATAGTGGAAGATTTGGAGAGAAAAAAAAAAAAGAAGAAGGAATCTTTAATATAGTGGGATTAGGCCTAAGCGGCGGAATTAACGACTTTGTGCAGTTTTGAGAATTTGAAATGCAACTAAGTTTGAATAATTAATGAAGATAAAGTTAATTGGGATAATTTAATTATGCGACACATCAGATAGATAGCATGAGAAGTTGAATCCTGCCTAATTTATCCTGCTCACATTTAACTTTATGATTTCTTGTATGGGACTAAGAAAGGGTTTAATGTACAATGGATCTAGTATTCTTGGTTCATGTCTATTCCTTAAATAGAAACTCTTTTGTCTTGTTCGGAAAAGGGTAAACATTAAAAACAACAACAGTAATTTCTAATTATTACTTGGATAAACTATTGCCTAAATCATTTAGGCCATGCACATAGATGTGTGACAATTATTCACGATCTCATCAGATTTCATATAGATAGATGTGGCAATTATTCACGATCTCATTATATTTCGTGTTGCACTCTTTCTATTACACTTCGTATTGTATTTTTAAATTATAAGTTTTTTTTATTTTTTAATTTTATTTTTTCTGATTTAATTTTATGTTATAATTAATTTTTATTTTATAATAAACATTATTAAAATTATAAATTTAATCGTTAAACATGGAGTGAAATAGTAAATCGTGTAATATGAAATTTGAACCGTATATTTAATACTTAATTTGGAGATGTGGGAGTGGGAATGCAACGAAAAGTTGTGTGTGTAATTAAAAAAGGATTAATAACTGACTTTATGAGTAGTTCCACATGTATATATATAATAGTAAGAAATTAATGAGATATGTACTATATTATATATTCTCGTCTATATATGCTATCATTGCGCACATTTCTAATGTCTGTATCTTCATATTAAGCATGTATATTATCAATTATGCACACACACACAATTAGGCATGCAAGAGTCCTGCTAGCTAAGAGAAATAATATATTAGCAAATGCACAAGACAAACTAGCTAGTTTAACAAACCATAGACTTAATACAATACACCTGAACTAATTTAATTGATGCAAGAAAGTGTGATTGTGCTTGTGGTCCCTTGTCACATTTTACATTGTGCAGCTTCATTTAATTATCAATAATAATCTGGCAACTAATTAAATAGTTGTGTCATAACAAGATTTTGATACAGCACTTATGAATTAGTACAATTTGGGGGAGGTCTCAAGAGTAGTACAGGTGCAACAGAGAATTGAAGCAGCTTTAGATTAATTAGTGAATGACATAAAAAGCAGTTTTACCAATCCATGAATCCTAGCTCATTCAAGAAAAAAGATAATCGAAGTTAGAATAACTTATTCCTTTTCTAGCTTTGAAATTTCTTGGCATGCCAAAATTTGTCGCCATATGTAGAAAGGTCCCTAAAGTGCATCTATTTTGTCACTTTTGCACCTAATTTATCCAATATTTTAATCCCTCTTTTTTGAACTTGGAAATGATGATAAGTTGTTGGTGATGATGACACTATTTGTGTTCTGCACTTCTGCTAGGAGGAAGTGATGAACAATGAAATCTTGTTTATTTTTTTCGAGGTTACAGCTTAGTTATTTTTTTAAGGTTTTCCATAAACCCTAATTAATTAACTATAGGTTTTAATTTTATATATATATATATATATATATATATATATATATATATCTCTTCCCTCCTGCATAAGAAGCTTCTTCATATCAAGATATCATTCCTACATATATCTTGATAACAGCGACGAACTCAATCCTAGGACAGCACACACACACACACACGCATATATATATATAACTGTTTTTTATGTACAAAGAGTAATTACTTAGCATAAATTTGGGCCGAGTATTAGCCACGGTAAGACCTCCAGCTCCTAATTAATGCAGTCTAGCACAAGTTGATATTTTACATCTGGTATTTCAATATTTCATTATATATATATATATATATTCCAAATATGTATAAATTAATGATTAAGCATGGATTGAAATATATCATAGAAGAATGGAAGTGGCGTTGTGGTCCCTTTGACAGCTTTTTAGAGAGTATGTGTATATGCATGCATGTGTGTATGTGTTTGATCCATCAAACTCATTGGGGGAGAACACAACCTACCATTCTGTTTATTAATTATTTATACAGTAACAGGTACAATCGGCGACTGTCTCAATAATATGCGGCTGTCATGCACTATCCATAATTCCATAAATATATATCCACATCAGAGAGAGAGAGAGAGAGAGCGAGGAGGGAGGGATGGAGAAGCTGCATCGAATAATGATTATATATGGTGTAATTAAACAATTCTAGTCTTCCTACAACTCATGTGAAAATCTGTTGGCTAGAATCTGAAAAGAAAGAGGTACATCATGAATGATCATTCATGATGAAAAATTACGATTCAAAACCTTGTTAGAATGTGATGGAACAAACAAGTGGTAAAGGCGATCAATCTATTCTCCTGTTGCATTTTTTTATTACACGCTCAATTATTATTATTATTATTATTATTATTATTATTATTATTATTATTATTATTATTATTATTATTATTATTTTCAATTTATTGTGTTTTAGTTTTATTTTACACTTGCAATTTAGAGTTTATCCTACCTAATCAGAGTTTATTATATTTTTTTAATATTTAATTTTTCTAATAATAAACTAATAACTAAAAAATTGAAAATTAAAAAATATAATACAGTTTAATTGGGTAGAATATGAATCTTAAATAACAAGTGTAAAATTAATTAAGATACAATAAATTGAAATAAAAAAAAACTTTAAAAAATCGAATGCGCAACAGGGAATCCAAGATGTATTATAACAATAATTTTTTCTGAAATTAATGTGCATTGTCAATAAATGAGATCATGATAAAACATGTAACAACTGGTGAAATATATTGAGATAGGTGTGGGCAGTGACGGAGATAAAGTTTTGATCATAAAAGACAGTCTAACTTTTTTCCCTACTTACGACTAGGGATGGCAATGGATAACGGACTCTATGGGTACCCGTAAAAATTACCCATAACGGGTAGGGTAATTACCCACTTAATGGGTACGGGCACGGGTATGAGTAATTACCCGTAAATTTTGACGGGTACGGGTACAGGTACCTTAGTACCCAACCCGCCCCATACCCATATATATATATATATATATATATTTAATTATTATTTTTATTATTATTACATTGTATATGTTGAATTTTATTATGATATAATATTATTTTTTGAAAATTTCATAGCATTGTTATGTTTGTAGTTTTTTATGTAATGTCGCATTTTCATGAAGAGTTTTTGTATTATATTTTAATCTAATTATAGAGTTGTAGTTAATATTTTTTAAATTATAAATTATTTAATCAGAATTTTGAAATTTTAATACACATAATAATTACTAAATTAAATATTCAAAAAACTATTCATGATAATTTGTATGTTTATATATTCTATTTTTAAAATATAACCTTTAATACAAATAAAATGATAATGAACACGAATAAAATTTGGACTACTTGAAATATTAATTTGTAATTTATGTTATTTATTCTTATATATATTGTAAACTTGATAAATAATGTTTATAAAAATTATATCTTACATAAAATATAATTATATATTTTTTAAAAACGGATACAACCAAAAAAAATACAAATATAAGTATGTTTGAATGATTATAGAAAAATATCATTAAAATTTACTAGAAAAAATATTATTAATTTTATGTTCACTATGCTTAAGAAGATGTTCATCAATCTGTGTACATTAAAAAATATTTATTTATTATATATGCACAAATATATTATATAGAAATGATCTATAATAAAAAAGTGAGAATTTATAAACGTAATTTAGTCTTTTTTTATCTCTTTTTAAAAATAAATAGTTATTTTACTCTATCATCTATATAAATTATATTTCGTATTCAATATATTTTTCATATATTTAAAGCATACACATAATATATATATATTATATTTAACTACAGTTTTTTTAATTTTAACTTATAAAAATATTTTAAAATTTATTAAATACTATAAAATATTTCTCGTGGATCGCATATGAGAAATTGTTAAAATACGGGTAATGGGTACGGGTATGGGTAGTTAAGTACCCAAAGGGTATGAGAATGGGCATAAAAGTTGATACCCAGCGAGTATGGGGACGGGTACGGGTATTTTTGAAAACGCGGATATGAAGACGGATATCGTAATACCCTACTCATACCCTACTCATTGTCATCCCTACTTACGACCATAATTATTTAATTGAAATCGACTAAATTCCAACGAGTAAATAAGTTAAGACAAATTAACAACTCACGTATAAAGCAGGGCATCCGAATACCAGATGAGATCCTCTATTCCAAAGTTGGTGTTTCAATCCGTATTTCACGATTAAATTTATAAGGTTTTCTTCCATTTTTTTCATCAATTTTAATTTATTATGTTTTAGTTTAATTTTATGATTGTTTTTAGGGTTCACCCCACCCAATTAGGGTTTATAATCATTTTTTAGTATTTAATTTTCAAAGAAATGATTATTATGGTTGATTATTTTAAAAATATGATTTATAATTTTTAAAATTTAAATTTTTTGTTAATAGATGTGCCTAGGTCGATTATGTTATAATTAATTTTTATTTTTATAATATCTATTATTAAACTTGTTAAATCGATCATGGAATACGGATTGGAGCACCAAATCTGAAATAGAGGATTCCATCCCCCTAAATACGCCATTAAAATGTTCATAGAATTTCAATTTTTAGTGTGGAATTTTAACACTCCTCATCATATTATATTATCATTAATGCACACTACATCTAGATATGCAATATTAAATACCACGCCGATGCATTCCACGGTATTATAAATGTATAAATAAACTATACGATATATAAAAGCAGGATAATCTCAATTTTATCGATAATTTGATAGCAATTTCGTAAATTAAATTATGATTTGTGGCCCTTTCCTAATTGAAAATCTAAAATGTGGTTTGAGTATAATATTATTTATATTTTATTTTTAAAACTTTTAAATAATGACCCACTTCAAATAAAACTGTAAAATTGATTTGAGGATGAGAAATCATGACTCCGGCAGTTATTATTTAGAAAACATGAATATCCAAGCTTCCGCTACAAAACCATCCAAAACTTTTTCACTTAATTTTTTGAAAACTTCAAGCAAAACCTAGGCGGCAGAAGAGATCGATGAGAAGGGACACGACGTTTGAAGAAGAGGAGTGGCGGATTTTTGAAGAAAAAAAAGGTGGTGGCGGTTTTCTGGCAGGAGATGAGATTGATTATAAGCTTAAAACTAACAACTGAATTTTGAAGCGGGGACCTGGAAAAGTTTGACATGTGGTAAATTAAGTTGAGGGTGTTGAAATTGGCCCACTTATCTTTTCTGGCCCAAATTTGATTCTCTTCTATTTTATTCTTTTCTGGCCCAAGCCCAAAGACCCTAAACCCTAGCGCATTACCCGTATCCCATCTTAATTAACTCTAACCCTAATTTGCTTTTCCAAAGCAACTGCGCCTCCTATATCTCTCTCGATCCTTCTCCTTCTTCACCAAGCCTCACACCTGATCCCTTTCTCTAACCCTAAATTGGCCGATACCACAACAGTAGTATCAGACCCCAGGTTGACCTGGCCAGGGGCACTCTCCTGCCTCCATCTCTCTCACCCCGCCGTCGGTAAGGGCCGCACATTTTTCCTCCCTCCCGTCGGGCTCCGAAAAGGTAAGACCGGCCTCTCCCCTGCCTGGGAGAGTCGGCTCTAGTATATCTCTCAAACCCTAATCTCTGTGTGGTATCTTGCGATCCTGCTTCCATTCTTTGCTTCCGTTTTACTTCTGTCTAGGATCACCTTGGAATTCAAATCCATTTCTCTATTCTTGCTTACGGTCCGGATCGTCTGGACTCCTCTGTGGGTTTCCTCGTGCGAGTTGCCCGGATAGCAGAATTGAGTAAGGTGCTCCAGAAGGGGTTTTGAGGAGTTTTCTGTCTGTTGTTGTGATCTATGTGAAATTTTGTGTGTTTGGTTGTCTATCTGCCTGTTTTTTGTGGATTTTGCCTTCCTGATTCCTGGTTTTTTGTTGGAATCTGTGTGGAACTCTAAGAAGTTAGAGTTTACTGTGACTGACTCTTTTTTTAGAGTCATTAGCTCAACTGAAATCAAGTTTTGGGGTTGTCCTGAGTGATCCCCTCCTCTACAGATAAATCTGTGCTGAGAACTGGGCTAGCCTCAGTACTATATCCCCCAGGTGCACTTGTTTCAGTGCTTGTGGAGGTCTTCTCCTGTGTTTGAGTGATAATCTTGCTGTTAAAATACTGCTGCTGTGTTGTTTGAGGTGGATTGTGTGTTTTTGCTACCTCTATATCTCGTGTAATCATGAATACTCTGAATGCTATTCCTTTTAATAGAAAAGATGATTTTGGCGATTGGCAAACTAGAATTGAATATATTTTAACTAAAGAAAAAATTCAAGATGCCATTTTTGAAAGGATTGATGAATCTGAAACAGATAAAAGCCTACTGGAAATGAATGTTAGTGCTAGGGCCACTATCCTGTTAAATTTGAGTAATTTTGTGGTCAGAAAAGTGTCACATCACCGTTGTGCTAAAGATTTGTGGGACAATTTGACTTCTTTGTATGTTGCAACATCTGAAGAGTCTGCTTATTCTCTGCAAAATCAAATCATGACTTTTCAAATGGATTCTACAAAAGATATTGACTCTAATATGGAAGATTTTAATAAACTTCTTAAGGGCCTAAAACTTGCTGGTGACCATACACTTGAAAAATATGCTCCCTAAATTTTACTTGGTGCCATCCCTGAGTCCTTTTCTGAAGTAAATCTGCTTTGAAATATGGAGATTCAAAAGTAACTTATGAAATGATTATGTCTGGGTTAAAAGCAAAGGAAAATGAGATTAAAAAGATGAATTCTAAGCCCCTACAGAACGAAATCCTATATGTCAACAGGAACACTAATAGAAGGCCCTTTATTGGGTATAATCCTGAAAATCCTAGTGTTCTAGCTGCTGAAAGACATAGGAGGGAAATGAACTTAGAAAAAGCCCAAAATTTTGCTCATAATCATCCCTCTCATGCTACTAGAAACCAAAACCATGCTCAGAACTTTGCTCAAAACTCATCTCATCATGCTGTCAGAAACCAAAACTTTGCCCAGCTTCATCAAAACCATAATTCTGATTTGAAACCTAGAAAAACTTGCTGGAACTGTGGGAAACCTGGCCACTTTTCTAACAGGTGCAAGCAACCAAAAAGGAACAAAGGGTTTGTGAATAATTATGCTAATAATGTGATGCATTATGATCAACAAGCTAATAATGTTTATAAAGATGAAGATTATGAGTATCATGATGATGGTGGTGTCTATATGGTTCACAATGCATGTGATTTTCAATTCATAAACTTCACCAATGTTGTTTCCAAAAATGTGCATGAAACTGAATGGCTAAAAGATTCTGGTTGCACATTTCATGTCACACCATACAAACACATGTTTCACAACTTCTATTTTCTAAAATATGGGCATGTTGCACTAGCTGATGGCCAACATTATGACATTGTTGGAAAATGAGATGTCTGTTTAAAATTTGAAAATGGAAGTATGCTCACTTTGCATGATGTGAGATATGTGCCCAAACTGAAGTTCAACTTGCTTTCTGTGTCAAAATTGGCTGACCAAATGCTTTATGGATCTGTAAACAACATGAGTTTTAAATTTGAAAGAGATTCCATGCTTTACTTTAATGCTCCCATAAAGGGTGATCTCTATGCTGTGCTAGCTGTCTCTGTGCCTATCTAAGTTGCTAATATTGTGCATCATGATAAAACAGCTCTTTAGCATGCTAGATTAGGTCACATGAGTAATAAATGGCTTGACATATTAAACAAAGCTGGTGCATTTAAGCATGATAAAGTATCAAGCATGCCATTTTGTGAACCCTGTCTGATGGGAAAACAACACAAGTTGTCCGTCCTTGTCTCTATGACTTATCCTAAAACCCATATCAGCTCTGAGAGTCTTGAGTACTTGCATGCTGATGTGTGGGGACCTGCCAAGGTTCCTACACATGGTGGAAATGTTTACTTCTTATCTGTAATTGATGATTTTTCAAGAAAAACTTAGGTTTTCCTCATGAAAAATAAATCTGAAGTTTTTGAAAAATTCTCAAAATGGTCTGTTGAAATTCAAAACCAGACAAAGAAAAACATTAAATGTTTAAGAACTAACAATGACTTGGAATTCTGCAACCTTGCTATGGACAATTTGTGCTCTGAAATGGGCATTAAAAGACACAAATCAGTGCCTTATAACCCCCAACAAAATGGGGCTGCAGAAAGAATGAATAGGACCCTCCTTGAGAGGGTCAGAAGCTTGTTAGCTGGTTCAGGCCTTGATAAACAGTTTTGGGGGGGAAGCTTTAATGACTGCTTACTATTTTATTAATAGATCTCCCTCTGTTCCCTTATTGGGAAAACTCCCTTAATATGTCTTCTGGAACAAACCTATTTACTTGTCTAATCTAAGAATTTTTGGATGCAGTGCTTATGTTCATCAAAGATTAAGTAAAATTTAACCTAGGGCTAGGAAATGCATCTTCCTAGGGTAACCAGAAGGGGTAAAAGGCTATAGACTGTGGGATAAAACTCTATTTGGCTTTAAAATCTGCATAAGTAGAGATGTCACTTTTAATGAGGTTGATTTTCCTTGTCTGAATAAATCCTCACTTTCTGCTGCTCCCTGTGAGGTAGAGAATGTACATGAATTCATATTTACACCTGTTGCTTCAAAGGTGGATTCCCCATCCCCTGCTTTCCTTGAATTTGATGTGCCAAATCATGAAAAAAAACTTAAATGGTCATGTGAATGATAACATTGATGCTAATGACTTTGCTTCTAATCATGAATCTGAAAATGAAGTGTCTATCAACATGAATGTGTCTGAACCTGATACTAACTCTGAATCTGAACCTAAAAACAACTCTGAGCATGAGCCTGAACATGCAAACTTAGAAAATTATCAGTTTACTAGGGACAGAACTAGGAGGAATGTCAGAATGCCTGCCAAGTATGATGATTGCAATCTATCTTTATATGTCTTTAATGTGTTTAATAATGTGGATAAATTTGAACCTAAGACATATAAAGAAGCTGTTGCATCTCATGAATCTGACAAATGGATTGAAGCCATGTCCTGTGAAATAAAATCATTACATGATAACAATACCTGGGTTCTTGTTGAAAAATCAGAAAACTGCTCTATTGTTGAATATAAATGACTGTATAAGATAAAACAAGAAATCAATAGTGTCAGATATAAGGTAAGATTAGTTGCTAAGGGATTCACCCAAAAGGAAGGCATTGACTACAATGAGATATTTGCTCCTATAGTAAAATTCACCACTGTAAGAATCATGCTTGCTTTAACTGCTCATTTTGATTGGGAACTCAAGCAGATGGATGTTACTACTGCCTTTTTGCATGGAGAACTTGAAAATAACATTTACATGCATCAACCTGAAGGATTTATTGATAAATTTCATCCCAAACATGTATGCTTGCTGAAAAAATCCCTCTATGGTCTGAAACAATCTCCTAGGCAGTGGAACATTAAGTTTGATAACTGCATGAAGAGTATGAATTTTACTAGGAGCAAGGTTGATCATTGTCTGTATTTTATGCAATCTAAAGTGCCAATGTTTCTTCTTCTTTATGTGGATGACATGTTGTTGATTAGTCCTTACTTGAAGACTGTGAAGTATGTCCAAACCTGCCTATGTGCTAACTTTGACATGAGAGACCTTAGAGATGCAAGAAAAATACTTGGTATGAACATTGATAGAGATAGGCACAAACATACTCTTGTTTTGCATCAATCTGCATATATTGAGCAAGTTTTGAAAAAATTCAATATGGAAAACAGTAAACTAATCTCTATACCCCTTGCATCTCATTTATTGCTAAGTAAGGAACAATGCCCCAAAAATGAGTCTGAAATTAATGAAATGATTAATGTTCCTTATGCCAATGCAATAGGATCTGTCATGTATCTAATGATTAGTACAAGACCAGATATAACCTATGTTGTGTCATGCCTAAGTAGATATATGGCAAATCCAGGTCTGCCTCATTGGGAGGCTTTGAAATGGCTACTTAGATACTTGAAATCCACTGTGTCAAATGGTTTGATTTTCTCTAAATCCACTGATGGAGTGAAATGTGTTGGTTTTGTTGATTCTAATTATGCAAATGATAAAGATCAAAGAAAATCAACAACATCTTATGTGTTTACACTTTGTGGTTCTTGCATAAGTTGGAAGTCACAATTGCAGAGCATTGTTGCTCTATCCTCTACAGAATCTGAATATATAGCTGCTACAGAATCTGTGAAAGAAGCCATCTGGCTTAATGGTGTTTTATCTAAAATAAAATACATTGATGACAAACCTATGTTATATTCTGATAGCCAATCTGCAATACAATTATGTATTTCATGATAGGACAAAACACATTAATGTTAGATTTCACTTCATAAGAGATATAGTGGAAAAGGGAGATGTGCTGCTTGATAAGATCCCCTCTGAGTTCAACCCTGCAGACATGGGCACAAAGTGCCTTCAAGTTGCAAAGCTGATTACCTGCAAGAAATCGTTGAACATGGATTTAGGTTGAACAAAGGAGGGGTAATGAGTACTCTTGGCCTTGTACCTAGATACTCAACTTGCCCCTGAGGGCAATGTGATTCACTGGTTATTTTTCCCTTTCTGGTACAAATGCTAGATGTAACATGTTCAAGGAAGGTCAATGTTTTCTGACTGGAGACTTGTTACAATAAATTGGGTTGGTCTCTAGTGTTGAGACTGCAGGAGTAAATGCGCATAGCATTTATTCCTCCTTCTCTAGTTCTGTCTCTGTGATGAACTTAAAGAGAAAATTGGCTATGATGAAAATTCCAAGGCTGGCAGGTGCTTCCAAGGTGACTGAAAAGATCAATTGGGCCAAAGGTGGAAATGTTGAAATTGGCCAACTTATCTTTTCTGGCCCAAATTTGATTCTCTTCTATTTTATTCTTTTCTGGCCCAAGCCCAAAGACCCTAAACCCTAGCCCATTACCCGAATCTCCTCTTAATTAACTCCAACCCTAATTTGCTTTTCCAAAGCAACTGCGCCTCCTATATCTCTCTCGATCCTTCTCCTTCTTCACAAAGCCTCACACCTGATCCCTTTCTCTAACCCTAAATTGGCTGCTCTCTCTGCAAGGCTGCCTGACTTCTCTAATTCTCCGGGCCGGTTTCCTGACTGTGGATACCTGATTGGCACATGAGTTGAGAAGGTTGTGTAGTTCTGAGTTGAGCTAGCTTGTGAGTGCTTCGTGGGCAATCGTTTCACCATCCCCTTCCTGGTCTGGGTCTCTTGAGTCACCGGAGCCACCATTTCCGCCGCCAATGGGAAAATCTGAGCCTCTAGTGCCTTGGAGCACTTTTTCCACCTCTGACTCTCTGCATTCTCTTTGATCCTTTGATTTCTCTAAAGTTGCTTTGTTTTAGTGTGGCAGATCATTGTATTTTATCTCTTTTACTGCCTGGTTTAACTTGTGCTTGTCTCTGTGTGTGCAGATCTACCTTTGCCAGACCAAGCATGTGAAGAAACATTGTAGATCCACTAGATCTACTTGTCTGAGGCCTTCTCCGATTGAAGCCCTGCTCGAATTGAAGATTAAAAGGTTCTTTAGCTATTTGAACAGCAAGTGAGAGGGACCGCAGGGGCAGGAAAGCAAGAAGTGAACCCCAAGCCAGACCGATACCACAACAGAGGGAACTCAACTCAACAGGTTTTGTTGCTACTAGCTTTCTTCTGCTGATTTCCAGAAACATGTTCAAACTTTTGTTGTCTAATTGATAGCATTAACTCACAACTAAGTTGTGTTTTGTCATATTAAAGTTAATAAGAGAGAGCTCCGTTGTATCATATCAGCAATTGTGCATGTGTAATTAAGAGAGGGCTAATATTCTATGATCGAGATTGGTTCTGATGTTAAGAAATTTTGCTGAAGATTGGTTGCATGTGATTTATTGTAAATTTTGATTATATCCATTGAGAAAATTGGGGTTGGGTTTTGTAAAGTTTCCCTTTTTACTAGTTATGCATTAATTTTGGCCCAACAGCCCAATTTGGGTTTGTCTCTTTTCAAATTCTTTTGTGAAATGTCAATATATTTTATTACTTTTAGGGCGGACAAAAATATGATATATACGGAGCAAAATTATGTTTGAATGATCATTACTTTGTTGATTTGTGATTTATATTTTCAAGGACTGATAATGATTGTTTTGGTAATTGCTAATAAGAATTTTATATTATAACACAATTTTAGTTCATCTTAGTTCAACAACCTATTATGTAAGATCATATCTTATAAACATGATGGGTGATGGGGTTAATTTTTCTATTATATATAATGAATTTACTCTTAACGTTAAAAAAATAAGATTTTTTCTTACACACTCCATGTTTCTAATTCTCGCTTAGCATTTAAAAAACAAAATTGCAATAAAACTTACGTGTCTACATATGAAAAAAGATCTATACTCCTATTTCTAGATTCATGTTTTTTCATGGCCCAATATTTTATTTTATTTTTCTAATCGTTTTGGTGTTCATACTTATTCACTCGGTCTCTAATTTTGTGTTTGGAAATTTTATAATACAATGAACTAAATCTAATTGAAAATGGATCTTATTATAAAAATTTAATAGATGAAATGAGATATTAAGGGACACATAGGTTGAATAACCAAATAATATCATTTCATATTTTATCAGATGGTGGTTGCCGCGCATTGTGCAGGTGAAATGCTAGTTATATTAATAATTTAAAATATGAAATGTAAAATGAAAATTGAACATAAGAACGGAAACATCAAGCCTCGGTATCGTTCTTTCTTTCCTCATATTCTTTCTTTCTGTTTTTTTATTTATATTATCTGTGCCTTTTACTCGGTTTAAGGCTCATCTTTAAATTGGGTTTGGAATGTGCTTTAGATTTGGTTTAACCAGGTTCTTGGTCTTGGGCCTGAGATATGAAGTTTAGGCTTCAGTTGAAAATTTAATAATGGATTAAGAAATTATGTTTAATTAGCCGAAAAAAGGAGAGAATTTTAATAAGCCAAAAAAATAGTTTTACTTGTACCAGTTATCAAGATAGATTTGTTATTTTATATGAGTTTATTTGGCTCAAATTATGATTTATTACACACCAATTAATATTTAGAGTTTAGGATTTAGAATTTTTTTTAGAGTTTAGGTTTTCAAGGATTTTTTAGTACTTTTAGAATTTTTTAGATTTTATATTTTTAGGGTTTTTTTAAGGTTAATGTTTTTTTTAAGGTATATTAGTTTCAATTAGGGTTTATAATTAATTTTAAAAATATACTGTTGACCGCAGAGCAGAGATCACGTGTTAGCGTCGGGAGATTGCAATACGCGAGTCGCCAGATAAAAAAAAAATAATTTATTTTAATTTTACGATTTATTAATTTCATTTTTGAGTATATATTTATTTTGAAAAAATTATTTATCGAGCGCAATGCACGAGCGTATGCATTACCATCAGACGAGTGAACTGCATCAGTTGCCGTATCAAAAAAATTAAGACAATCCATTTGAATTTTAGGGATATATGTTTTTGGAGGAAAAAATAAAAAAAGGAAAAAAAATCAGAAATTAAAATAAAGAAAAAAATTAGGAAAAAAAAAACAGAAGGACGGGTGATGCCCATACGCCGTGCGTGGGGCGTGCATGGGCGCCATGCATCGTATGATAGTTAACGTGTATTTTTTTCATTCAAATATTCAATGACATGAAAAATTACCGATGTCACATCATATTTGGACGACGTTATTTTAACAAAATAATATTTAAAAAATAATAAATTCACGTCAACTATTCAAATCCTGAAAATTACTTTCATACTAGATTGGTGTTAAGTTGAAAACAATATGTATCAAATTCTTATTTATGAAATGTAATGATATTTTATTGAATGAAAGTATGAAACTAAGAAAACTGATATTAAGTAAAATAAAAAATGATGGCCCTACCTTGTCGAATCAGTCCTAATTAACGGTCCTTATACTATTTGGTTTTCAACTCAAAACTGCACAATGTAAAATGACCAATTATTGGCTATTCTAATTATTAAAAAACGATTTTTTTTTTATATTTTTTCTTTATATACAACTCTTTTTTTCTCTTTCAAACGTTACCTTAAATAATCCTGAAAAACAGTCTTCCCTAATTCGTTCATCGAGTTAATCCAAACGCGATCCACAATTTGTTCATACCCACAATGTTTTCATATAGTATTTATTTAATTTTAGTATAAACAAACACACACCACTTAAAAAATCTGATGGAAATCTTTTGAGAGAGAGAGATGGGGTGTGGAACATGATTAGAGAAGGACTGCATCTCTTTGATGGTGTCTAGTTATCGTGGATCATGTTTTAGACTTTCCCCAAATTCTATTAATCATTTTTATTAATGTCCAATTGATGTTCTTTTAATCAATTCTGTTATTTTCCAAAATATATTCTATTATTTACTTGGTTAATGTACGAAAGACATCAACTTAAAAAAAATGTACAAAAGATATCATATTAATCAATTTTGTTAATGCCCAAAAGATATTAGTGCAAGTGTAACGTATTTAAATGAGAATTACAATTTACCCAAAACATATCACCATTTATAATTGTTTACATAAAGATAAAATAAAAACATGAAGAAATTTGGCACAATTCTTTTAAGACGAAGAGATTTCACACAATATTTGTATAGCGCCCAAGAGATTGGATGCATTTTATTACCCATATATATTAAACAACATTAAAGTAGGAAATGCAGAAGAAGATTTGCCTACATGTATGATATGAAAGAACGAAATACAACACGATTTGTAATAGAAGAATCTGGCCGATTGGCTATAGGCTATACAGGGGGCCATGCATTAGAGTAATAATGAGGCATCTTGGCATATGCAAATTAATAGAGATGATTTGTTGATTGGGAGACAAGAAGGAACTAAACATCATTCCCTCACAAATAAAAAGAAAATCACAAAACTTCCTTTCTGCAGAAGCTCTCATTGCCATAATCATAACCACCCAACCACGCTTAATCATCATCATCACTCCTAAATTTTCAATTTTCACATTCACCACCAAACACTAAACAATCATGCAAAAACTCAATAAATTTTAGACTCAAATATTACACATTCCATTAAATTTAAAATTGAAATTTTACATGATCCTGAAGAAAAACTTACTACATTGCGGAACCCTGAAGAGAGAGAACCAAAGACTCATTTCAAATATATATATACAGATTGAGAGAGAGATAACAGAGTCCATGGCTAAAGTTTTTCTCAATTTGGCTGAGTTCCCAAGTTTTCACTACTTACCTCAGTTGGTCAGTCTCTACTTGCAACTAGGCTAAGTGTTTCTGAAAATGGAAATCCTTACTCATTCCCTTATATATTCATTCTCACTACAATGTTGTTGGGGTTGCCATCGTGGGATCTCCCCAACGCGGCAACCTTGGCTCTGTAAGCCGCGGCTGCAGCTGCTGCAACGGCAGTCTTCACCCTGTCGTCTTGAGGGAGTTCACACGCCTCACTCATGGAACTAAATCTCAGCTCAGCAGGAGGAATGAAGCAGTCCATGGATAGGCCAGGAACGTTGAATGCTACTTCTTCAATAATCCATGCTTCTTCCATTCTTGTTTTCGTGTGGCTCATGGCCGTTTCACCAAACCTGAAGAGGGTAACCACAGATCGCCCTGAGTGAGCAATCATGATCCCCTCAACAGGCCTGTAGTCATCAAGAAATGAGTTGATCGTGGTCTCCCAATACACTGCATCGCCTCCATTGGTTTGGATCCGTGTCAAATGTGAGTCTTCCAAGTGCACGAGCAGCCCCGTCTTCTGGCTGAAGTAGCCGAACAGGACATGCCTTATGATCTCTGCTGGCCCTTCACTTCTAGCTTTCAGTGTGTGAGGATCAGCATTGAGCTTGAGAATGAAGCAATCCTCTCCGTTGATCTGCTTCTCCCCCGTGCACCTTGCATTGATGAACATGTTCGCGGTTGTCCTAGGATCAAGACCCTACACAATACAACAAGCCTCATCATCTATGATCTAACTGAGTTCCAGCTCGCAACAACACAAACATCAGAAAACCAAGATTTCACCTGCAGAGCACGACGGAGAGGCCTAACAGGCCCTTTGGCCGCGTGAGCACCAAGCCACGGGGTATGCCTCCACACGAGCCTCCCGTTGCAACCAGCATGAACCTTGCTGCCTCCAAGTGCAAGCTCCACGTACCACATGTCGGGATTCATCTGCCACAACACGAAACTCCCGGATTCAGCTGATTTGGCTGAGTTCCTGCTCTTCAAGACCTTTGTAGCCGTCTCTATATCAGATGTCAACATCTTGACATTTCCCATTGCGTATGCATTTTGAACAGAGTTTTGAATCTTGTGACCACCCGATGCAGCCAAATACTGCTGTAGTATGTACTGAGCCGACGAAGTTTCCTTCACAACATTTGCATAAGCATTAATAACTCATCTAAGTCCAACAAACATTCAACAACAGTTCATAAATACCAAACATGGACCACCATCATGTGCAGCACAACCTATCTATGACTATTATCCTGTTACGTTCTTGATGGATTAATTGAACTAACTAGCTGTCTACCAATAGTAAAATGTGGCTGCTGTCTCTTTCATTTATTATTCACACCCTTTATTTTTCTCATCAGGAGCTCTCATTTATGGATAAGAATATTCTCTTATAAAAAATACGACTGCAGTCTCGTAGTAGATGCTATATCGAGTTAATTTCGCCCCATACATTTACATGACAATATCATGGGTATGTATAGATGCAGCAGCATCATATTATAAAACCTGCAATTGCCTCATTCATCTCCAGAGATTAAATTTTACCAATTCTACAGTAAATAAATTCAGTAAATGGGCATTTTCAAGAAAATGAGTGATATGTAATTACAGTCATCTCAAAACAGACAAAATCCAAAAACACAGCTGCCAAAGAAAAAAGGTACCATTATCATAGGATGATCACTTGAAAAGAAAGGAGAAAAAAAAAAAAAGAAAAATATGAAGAAAAAAAGCAGAGAGAGAAAGCAACTAACAATGGGGGTATCTTTGATACAGAGGTGTGGCAGAGGTTCATTGTTGCTAACGTGCACAGGGCCGAGCGGCGCACCCAAGACGCCGAGAAGCAGCCGCAGATCGGAGCCGGAGTAGCCCGGCCCGGAAGTAGAAACGGAAGGAGCCCGACAAAGCCAATTGGCCCACCTCTCACTCTTCGGGTCACCAGAATCCGGCCCGTTCGGATCCGGGCCCTCCCTTAAAGGCGAGAGGGTCTCAACCCCGGGCCTAAAACTCCCCGATCTTGACATGAAAATATCCGGCGGGCCCACACTGCTGCCTCTCCTCCGCCGGAGAAGGCCCGAACCAGACGGAGACTGGCTCCGGCCCCTCCTCGAACGGGCCGGTGACAGCCCGCGAACAACTTCCTCCTTCAGAGCTGAAAAAAAACCCTGCTTTCGCTCCATATCGCAGCAATGCGGGCCGATGCACACTGCCGCAAGTAGAGTTTACAGAGCAGGATAACTGGGAAGATAGATAGTAGTATCAAGTATGTATACTTAGCTAAAGGGATGAGAGAGAAAGTGAAAAAAGGAGAGAGAATGACGTTTACAAGAAGCAGAGCATTTTTCTTTTTGTTTCGCTCTTTATATACAGTGGCCAGTGGGAGACTGAGTGTGAGAAAGACAGTAACCAGTGTCTTTTTTCTTTTTTCCTTTTTTTTTTTACTTTATAGATTTTATCTTTTTTTTTAATTATATATAAATTAGGTATTTAATGGAAATTCTTATTCAATTAATTATTAGATTAACCCTATAAAAATATTATTACATTTTTATATATTTTATTCATATATTGTATGTATTTATCTAATATGTAATATATTGGTAATAAAATTTTATATACTTAATACTACTCTATCAAATATATACTGATAATTTATTTTTAATAAATATCATATGTTATGAACCACGACATATTACGCTACATTAGGAATATCGAATAAAATTTATGAACATTGCGAATGTCCTTATCAACATATTTTAATAATACAACACTTTACACCATCTTTATTATTAAATAAGTAATATCTGATATATATTTTTCACTATTTTTTTAATAAATGGGATGCATTAATTTTTATGTTATTTTATTTTTAAATATTAGAAAAATTAAATTAAGTTTAAAACCCTAAAAAGTATTATGAATGTGGTTTACATAATTTAATCATATAAAAATATTAAAAAAAAAAAGATCCATATAATAATATTCAAATTTCACATAATTTTTTAAAGAGTTCGGGGAGAGGGAGATGGAGCAGTGAGTCTCCATCTCGAGATCTATTTTACAGAATTTACAAATTAAGCTTAGTTTTTAATTTTTATTTATGCGTATAAGTGGAAAGATTTATATAAATTATAATAACTGCTTTTGTAATATTAAGATTTAAATACTTTTTAACTTAGTTTTTTTTTACTTACATACCCGATCTGTGGTATTGAATAGATTTGAATCTGTGATCTTTAGTCTCCAAGTAATCTCACTCCACCACTAAGTCATCTCCACCGGGACTAACTTAGTTTTAGACTTTAGGTGTATATCTTTTGATTTAAATACTGCCACTGTAGCAATTTTCTTTAATTGTGATTGGACAGATAAGTTCAGTTTACGGATAATTTTTTTTTATTTTTTTTTTTCAGTTTACGGATAATTAGTTTGTGCTACCTACTTAATTAGGTTGAAAACAATTAATTTCGTTTTGTAGCTCTCATACTAATTAAGGTCGACCATATTTATTGTCCATCACATCAACATAGAAATTTAATACGATCTAATAAAATTTGTTATTTTTAGAGATATTCGCAGCCAATATTCTAATAGAGTTTAGTTAATAACCAAATCAATAGCCTTTAACTATTTTGGGAGTGTTACAGACTTACAGATTTATTTTATTTGTTTGTTTGGTGTGTGGGGACAAGCTGGAATAGTACAAGTTGGTCATCTAATTAATAGGTATATTAATTACTCTTCTAGTACTCAATGATAATTTCTTTTTAGGTAAATATATTTATATCCTAAATCATTTTTAATATTTTCAAATCTATCATGAGCTAACATTTTTATCAATTAAATACATAAACTATTTAAAAACTAATTAAACATAATCTTGAATAAATTTTTCATCCAAAATCGGGACCGAAAAGGTGGGTAAAAATTAGAATAAAAATTTTATAACATGGATATATGGCCGATTTGACTGACATTGCAAGGTAATTAGCCGAAAAATATATATGGTTATACATTTGATTAGTTTTCAAATAGTTTAAATATTTAATTGATAAAAATATTAGTTTGACATAAATTTAAAAGAAAAATTGAAATAGTTTGAGATATAAATGATATAGTTTATGGTTTACGAATTTTTTTTTAATAAAGATATTATGTTCAGCATCCGTCAAGGAAGTTTATTAATGGAGAGATACTGATGTTCAGTAGACACGTAGGTATATTTGTTCTTACCTATATTTTTCCAAATTTAATTAGTCAGAGATATATTTATCTTTGAGAGATTCCTATTTCTCAAAGATATTTTACAGTCAAGATAATTGGTTGAATCTCATAGCTAAATTCATCAATGTCTTCCTTTTGTAAAATAAATCGACTCCATTTCTTGAATAAAACAGTGTCACATAAATTTTAATTCATGCTAAAACAATTCTATATAAACTTTTAGCTTTAAACTAGCAGCACTATAAAATCTAACATGAGCACTATTCATGTTATATGAATCTGACATGAGAACTATATAATAGGAGCAGTCATGCACATCACTTCAGCTTCTTTTTTTTTTTTTTCAGAAACACTATTATCCATGTTATATCCACATAAAATAATTTATTTTCTCTCATTTTCTAATTTTATATTTATATTATAAATCGACGTTATTTATTTATTTGATTATATCGATCATACTGAAATACTGAATATATATTATATGGATAAATAAAATATAGGGCAAATTACAGTTTGATACCTGACGTTTCAACCTGTTAACAAAAATGTCCCGATCTTTATATATTTACAGTTTGATACCCAACCTTGTAAACTTTTGTCAAATCTATCCCATGGTCAACTATCTAGTATCCTATAACACATGTGAACAACAAAAAATCTTATGTGGATTTTTATAATGCCATGTCATACCTAAAAAAATAAATATTAAAAACTTTATTTATTTCCATGTAAGTTTAATAAATTAGAAAATGACAAAATCATTCGGGGTTTGTTTAATTTTAAATATAATACATTCATTAAATATTTTAATGTTATTTTGTTATATAATTATTTTTAATGAATATTCATACATTATTTAATAATTAACTATCCACATAATATATAAAAGATTTAAATAAATATATATATTTTTTAATCTTACGAGTTACAACCTTTGACAAATGGATAATTATATGTATTCACATCGAATTTTAGGTATGACTTCTTCAATAAGTGATGGTAATAATATACATAAATATTTTAATTGACGTTTGGACAACTGAAGTTGATAAAATAAATTAATTACAGATAAGTATATATATGTGTGTATGCGTGCATAAATATGAATGATAAATGCTATTCTACACGAATATAACGCGTTTAATTAATTAATTGAAAATCCTTTATATATAACTCGTAATTAATCTCAAATGATGAAAATTGAGATCTTCATCAAATCATGACGAACCCAAATATATTTATTTTATTCAACAACAATTTAAGCATTGTAAAATGTAAACTTCACTACTTTCTATTAATCATATATATACGTACCTTGATTATGATTTAAGGGTTAATTGAACTTAACTCCTATATACCACATATAAGTTTTCTTTTGTAATCTCCTATTATTTTAGGACCTCTCTCTCTCCCCCCCCCCCCCCCCCTCAACCTTTTCATTTCCTTGGTTCTATATTACATCTCATTTATGAACTCAGCTCGTGATTGAATTGGAAAGGTAAAGGAAATCTTGATAGATCCAAAGTTGAGTAAAATAATTAATTTCAAGATATAAGCCAAATTAACTGTAGCATCTCACCACATCCCAAACGGAAAATGGTCAAATACTACGTGTGTAAAGTATGCGTGAGATTTATAACTGATTTCGCAAACTTAAAGATGCTAGCCTTTTGAGTTTTGATAGTTATAGACTTATAGGTTGTAACTTGTATGTGTTTTAATTCAATAATAATAATAATAATAATAATAATAATAATAATAATAATAATAATAATAATAATAATAATAATAAATGAAGTCAAAGTCAACCACTCAAAGATTGAGAATTGAGATTCTTTCAATAGAATCAATTAAAATGTATAATGCCAAAGAGGAAAAACGGAGCAAGATCACATGCTCACTCGTATATCCAACTCATTATTCCATTGTCTCTTTGCAAAGATATTGCGCGTTCTAAAAATGACCACTGTTACTGTAGGAGAGAGTCTTTTCTGAGACTATTTTGTGTGTTAAAACACGTAAGGACGGGTTAAGATTTAAATTTAAATATAATTAAATATCAATAAAAATGAATAGTAAAATATTATTTATCTTGTGTTTGAAACATAATAAGGAAAATGTCAGGATTTTTATTTTAGTATTTTGATTCAAATTAATCAAGTAAAAAATAAAATGACAAATGTAGGTTTATTAAGATAAATTAATAGTATTGTAGTGTTCTTCACTCATTTTATGGTGAAAGACTAGAGTTCGATTATGATCATTCTCCACTCCTAATTCACAAAAATGAAATAAATTAACAATTAAGAAAATATTTGAATGAAAATTGTATAAACACAAACGCAAACCATTGATTACCCTAAAAAGGTTTGCACTAATTTACAAAAGTAATTATATTATGTGTGCATGTGCGCTCAACATCAACATATATGTCACTCATGTTGAATTTTATTGTTGATTCTAAAATCGAGTTGCTTTTCGTCATTCCTCCACCACCAATTGCCATAAAAAATTGCTATAATAATTGAATTTTAATAGTTTTTTTAATTTTTAATTTTTTTAGTTGAATGTTTAAACCTTCTAATCCAAAACTAACAATACTAAAAAAAAAAGATAATTATTTTTTTCAAAATTTTCAATTTTTTTGTTGAGAACTTATAAATCCAATTTTATTAATAATTTATAAAAGTAATAAAAATAGTGGAGGAAAAAAATCAAATAATGAAATTGTCTAACAAAAGATTCCTAATCAAAATATATACTCCGAAGTATTTAAAATTCAGGAAGGTTGTATTAATTTATTTGTTTTGAAGAATCCGATTACTTTCCAAAATTGTAAAAAATTGAGTGAAACACAGAAAATTAAACCACCAAAAACGTAGGTCACATAATATAATTAATGTCTTCGTTCAATTAATATCATGAAACTATTAAAAGATCCTAAGGTTAATTGTCCTCTTAATGAACCTTAACTCTCCCAAGTGCTATTGATTAATAAGTTAATGCTCCATATCTAGTGTTAAAACTCATTTCTTGATTTATGAATTAACACATCAAATCATGCTAATTAGTAATCAAGTAATCAACATGTAATAAGTACAAGAACAATTGAAACAAAATAAAGTCATAGGTAAATAATTGAACAAATCAAAAGAGGTTCATGGATAAATAATCTTCAATCCTAAAATACTAGTGTTTAGCTATCCATAGAAAAATAAATAACAAGACACCAATAATAGTTCATGATCAACAAAATAAAAGAATAATAAAATTCAGAGAAATTATTGTCTTCATCAATCTTGATTGACTTGAATCTCTTGATCTTCAATCTTCTAGCACTTCTCTACAACTTCTTTCTATGTGGATGGATGATTCAGAGTGATTTATGATGTTATGAGATGATTTTGGATGTATAAAATTCGTCCCATTTGAGTCTCTTTTATAGATGGGAAGTTGATCCCAACTAGGTAACACATCTGTGCCCAAGTAAGAAATTGAAGAAATTTTCGCGACCCAGAGTTGACCACGAAAAGCGACCGTGGTTTTTGCACTCCCGCGAATTTTGCAGATAAAACAACATGCGGAAGTGGCCGCGATTTTTGCCCGACCGCGGAAAATTCTAAAAACGTTTTCTTGTCCTTTTCTCGACTTTTCTTCAACCATTCTCCATCCTATTCTTCATCTAAGCTTAATCCAACTCCAAACATCAAACTTTAACTTTCTTTAGATCAATGTTTGCATAAATTCAATACAAACAAACAAAACCATAAAAGAATAGAGAACTTGCATAAACTAGGATTGAAACACACTAAATTTAATTAAAATCATACAAAATGAACACCAATTAGTGTGTAAAATTTGAATTTATAAGTACAGAAACTTTTATGTGCAACAAGTGAGTACCGACCCGTCAAAAAAAAAGCAAGAAAAAGTGTTATTCTTAATAATGAAAGGTATCACTTCTAAACGCTGAACAAACTTGAATTATATGAATTTATTTAATTCGAATTAGGACTTATTAATCTCAATTATGGAGAATTACATCTTAATTAGGATTATAATTATTTTTTTAGAATTTAGTTTCATTTGGAACTTGTATGTGCATGAAAAATGAACGTTTTGCATTTTTCGTCCATATTTCTTTATCCGAACATAATTAAATGAGAAACTCATAATATGCTTAATTTCGAACTTGTAGCACTTTGGCGTATTGCCGCCAATGATGTTGCCCTTATTGCTTAATATATGCTAATATCATGGTTTTGTCCAAAAAGAGGAAAAAAAAGCCCCTAAGCAAATGAAGTAGTTTTGAAGCTTAATACTTTGAGGGTTTCATATATTTTTATAAAAGAAATACATTTCCCCCATATTTTATTTAAAGCTTGTAAAGCTTCGTTTGGATTTTTTTTTTTGTTTTTTTTTGCAATGTCTTGAATGAAATACATAGCCTTACAATCATGTTGTAAAATCAGTCAAAACTGACTTTAGTGGTTGGAATGAAGAAAGAGTTTCTCCACATTTGACTACTAAGTTTTATTTATTGGATAACTACAACGAAATTAGTGTTTGACAAATAACTAAACAAATAATCATATAATAAGAGTTGCGACATTAAATAATGGAATACAAATAGATCATAACAAGTATGTGAGAAAATCATGTAGGCCGGTGAGTGAGTGAGAGAGAGAGATGATCTTGATTCTTGATGACATGAGACGTTGATGCCGCAAATGGCGGGGAATAAGTTGCACTCTTGTTGTCACTACATGTACATGTATATCTCAATATCCCATATTTATTTATTTATTTATTATTATTTTCCTTACGGGTCAAATTTTATTTTATTTTTATCCAATTTAAAACAGACAAAATAGTATAGCATGATGACCACAACTTAATTAGTAGGGCTAGGAACCAGCCAAGTATTCTTGCATTTAAAACAATAAATTGACTTGGGTTTTTGATTGGTCGTGTTGGTGCAGTTGTTGATTCTTGTTAAAACCCCATTTGAAATAGACAAACGTCTATACACATTTTAGCAATTTGAATTTTCAATTGGAATATAAAAATTTCATGAAGCGTAGGAACGTGGTGGTGAACGGTGGTGTGTATTCGAGATGACCTATATGCAAGATTATGTGTTTTATTTAGGGTAAATATCATATTGAAGTATAACATTAATCGGAGTGGTTGATCAAAATGTTATAATTTTTTAAAAATTACAAATTACTATCCTGTTTTAGTATATATTTTGATAAATCTAATACCAAATTAAAATTGTTGTGTATGGAATGTGATGTGGTTTTCTCAGATTCTTAATAAAATTTTAATTAACATATGAAAATGATGTGAAAAATAACATGGTCCACATCAAGATGTTGGGCTAAAATTCTAAGCATGATCTTGGCTAGCCACGCCATATACATTTCACACACCATAAATTTATAGGAGTGCTAGATTTGTGAAAAAGCTAAAAGGTCATGATATTTTTATAATTTCTTAAAGGTCGATATATTTTTATTAATCATTTCATAGGTTCTGGTATTAACCCTTATATTTATATAGTAGTTATTCAGCGGTTTAAATTTCATGTTATTCTTATTTGTGTTTCACTAATAAATTTATGATTGTAGTAATATTTATTATAAAATAAAAATTAATTATAACATAAATAATCATAGTCAAAATTTATCAATAAAAAATTAAATTAAAAAATTATAAATTAAAATTATGAAATAATTATAATGGACGGAGATTGTTGCAATCACAATTATGTTGGAGTGCAAAGTTTGGGGTATTGTTGACCTATGTAGACAAGCAAAACTAGACGCTAGGGCGAGCAACACTGGAGAGATTGGTGTTCGTTCTCTCTCCGACATCTTCTTCCACCTGACTTGGTCAACCTGCTTCTAGAGCGTATGATGAGTCATGAGCCCTTTTCAAGTATCGTTCCTCTAACCTTGTGCGACCTTATAGCGTCTCGCTCCTGAAAGACCGTGGAAATGGATATCACGTGGGTTGGAATTAAGAAGCAGGAAAGAAAGGGGGTAATCTGATTAATGAAACCTCAACAGAAGACTCAGAACAACCAAATATATTTAAAATACATATACTTGCATGTGATACCAAGATCAGAATTCTTAGCGTTTAACAAAATAAGTGCAGAAGCTTCATTATTAACAGAATACTTAACAAAAAAAGAGATAACGAGAAAATGCGTAAATAACAAAAGCTCATTTCTCAGCATCATCACGTCCACGTGCCAGTCTACTGACCTGAAAATGTTTGAAAAGATTTGGACTGAGTATTAATGCACTCAGTGGGCAAGTTTTCACAATTTAAGTTATGCAAATCATTTTCTAAAAGTGATCTATATGTATCCATGTAAGTAGTGAAGCTTAGAAGGTTTTAAAGTTGGAAGCGACCTCAGTTCACCAAAATATTTTACCTTGAAACGTGAAGAGTATAACCAGTCACTGCTCGCAACCCCTGCTATATCACCAACGCGTAAAATTTATGAGTATAACTAATGAGTGCAATTGTTCATTTTAGTCTTTCGACAAGGAATAAGGCATGACGAATAATGCACGCAATACTGTAGCTATTGACAATGACATAACACTGGTTTATGAGACTCCGACAACATACAATAGCATGTAAATATTTAACACAGATAGTCATGTATACAATTTTACAAAGATAGAATAGCCCACCTAGATAATAGTTGAAGCTTTAGCGATTCTTATAGAAATCCCCTAAGTCCGATGTTCCAGATTTTGTCCTACACATAAAGACTAAGTTTTAGAAGCTTATTGAGGTCATTAACATATTCTATAATGTAAATAAGGGTATAAGGGTAAAATTGTAAATCTATAGAATAAGATCGTGAAAAGACGATGCTTGATGGTCAAACGGGTAATCCTAGCTTTAAGCTATATCCGAGTTCTTGATCGTATGACTAAAATGAATAGTTTAAAAGATAATAATATCCCAATAAAGTGACACTTATCATATAATATACTTAATTTTGAATTAAATTCCAAACTTAAACAAGATAGAAAAAATAAATTAAATAAATACATAGATAAAATTGTCGTCAAAAGGATTTGAACCCATGACTTAACTATAAAGAAATTAGACCTAACCATTATACTAAAATAAGTTTATATAACATAAAAAAAATACTTTAAAAATGATTTCATAAATGCTTTGAATTAAATACATAAAATAAGAATTAAAACTGGGGTTTTGAATCCTGGACCTCTAATGACAATTAGAACACTACCACTGAGCTAAGCCACATTTTTGAAATTTATTACTCATCATTAATAATATATATTCTCCAGAAAAGGTCTTATGATAAAAAGATTAAAATACATAAATACATTTTTGAAATTTATTCCTCATCATTAATAATATATATAACCCAGAAAAGTCTTATGATAAAAAGATTAAAATACATAAATATTACTTCGACAAGATTTGAACCATAGATCTCTCAATTAATAATCTGGACTCTAACCATTTAACTAAGTGTCATTTTTGAAAATAATTAGGTGATATTAATTATATAAAGTCCAAAATAAGATCTCTCAATTAATAATCTAGACTCTAACCATTTAACTAAGTGTCATTTTTGAAAATAATTAGGTGATATTAATTATATAAGGTCCAAAATAATCTTAGATAAATATGATTAAAATTACAGTGGAGGGGTTTCGAACCCTTAACCTTTTATTAATAAATTAGAGACACATTCATTAAGCTAGATGCCATTTTCAAAATTTATGACATGATTTTAATTAGCTAGAGTTGAAACAGGAGATATTAATTGCAATAAAAAGAGATCTTAAAATGATAGAGATACATCCATTAAGTTAGATGCCATTTTCAAAATTTATGACATGATTTTAATTACCTATAGTTGAAATATAAGATATTAATTGCAATAAAAAGAGATCTTAAAATGATCTATGCAGAAATATTTGAACATTAGCCCCTTTGTGTATAAAACTAAAGATTAGTTACACTAGGTTAAAGATTTAATTTTAAACTACAAGCCAATCTTTTTAATTAAATAACTTAATAATATTTAATATTTTTTTAAAAAATAACTAAAGAACACACACACACACAAAAATGCCAACGCACACACACAAATTCACGCCACCACACATAAAATCAACATTTAATTTAAGAACTCTTTCATCCATTTTCAACATTTTAATTCCTCCAAAGCATCAGCCAAATCTATTTCTTTTCCATCCATAACTAAACACACAATAGAATTAGTTTTTATCATCACACCAATCAACTCCTAAAGTGTTCAAGAACACAAAAAATAAAATTAATAACATACTTTAAAGAAAATAATTCAAGACATTCCGTAGTTCACCAAATACATACTAAAATAAAAAATAAAGTTGAAAAATAAAGAAAGAAATGAGGTATTGAAAGGGTAGGGTTTAACCCATTCTTAGATCCGAAAATCAGAAGCCTAAACTTCAAAATCTCATAAATAATTAAAAATTTGGAAAGAGGAGAGAAAGGAGAGTCCAAAAATGTAATTGCATGTAAAGGAAAAGCTTGCCGGAAAAATTCCAGCCGGCGGCTCCGACGATGAAGATGACGGCGCCAGCTCCGGTGACAGGAATGAGGGGGCGAGAGGGAGAGAGAAGAGATGAGGGGAGAAGGCATGGGGGCTGACCTGTTTTGGATCCCCAACAATGACCTAGAAAAATGGTAGAAGAGGTATTTATACTACTCCTCAATTAAATCCTAAAATTTAACTAATTAAATCAAGAATTAATTCATAACTTGGTCAAATGAAGTTCATCTAAGGTGAAATCAATTAAGTTCTATTGTTTCGTATTGACGAATACTATCATATACCATAGTTGATCGCTTTGTTCCAATAACTATAGGTCTAAAAAAAAATTTAAAACGTGAATGGTCTAAAAATCCCATAAATTAGGCCTCAACAATAAAAAACTTATATTTAGGCATATGGGCCATATGAAAAATAAATAAAATAGAATAGTGTTTGGCCCAATCTAACTATAAGATTCATATTCCTAATTAAATTTAGATAGTAGAATTTTGGGGTATTACAGACCTCATGTCATGGGATTCGCCTTCGAACTCAGACATCTCCCAATGAGCCTTCTCAACTTCGTAAATCACGCCTTCTCGAGCCGTCAATGCTCTCTGATGCCCAAGTCAGTATGACGATCAAAAAATATATTAGGAAACATAAAGGAAAAATTAAAATAGAACAATGAGTGATAATGCTTAATCTCAGAGATGTGGAGTTTCTTATATAGACTGTAGTGCGTGTGAGTTAAATGTGAGAGGCGATACCTTTTTTCCCCCTTATAAGTCTCTATTTATCTCTTTTCCCTTCTTTTTCGAGATTCACTTCTATCTTCTTTCACCTAACTTGGTTAGCAAGCTTTTAGAGCGTACAATAAGTCATTGCTCTAACTTTGTGTGACCTCCGACTTAGTCATCTCTCAATGAGCCTTTTCAACTTGGTAAATCATGCCCTTCTCAAGTCGTTAATGCTCACAGGTTATGACCATTTCGAGCCATCACCTCACGAGAGATTTTTTCCCATGTCCTTATATATGTTTCCAACTCATAGACCTTTTTACTTGAGCCCTTGTTTATACAAACTCTGGTCTGGGCCACGAATTAATCCTATCACAATAATTGTTAGCTCTTTTTATTTCATTCTAAAAATGACTTGCAAGTGCATGAGGCTAATTATAGCACAATATGGTGAGAATAGATATCGTATCCACAAGGGCTGACAGTGTAATTCAACCAAGTACTCGATCAATTTTATTACTCTACTTTATCTAGATGACCAAATTAAAAGTTTGATTGTATTAAGCTAAATTAACTAGGAAAATAAAATAATCAACTAAACAAGAACGCAAAATCAGAAACAATGAAATTTCAGGGAGAAAACGGATTCTAAGAGTTTATACTCCTATGGATCTTATGAATTCAATTAACATATTAAACCATATTTAATTCCTAAATTTGCAAGAAAATCATTGAATTATCGAGACCCTATCTCCGAGTAAGTTCTAGAAGTAGATTAGACGCCAAAAATCATCTTTCGATCTCAAATTACCATCTAACTCCTAATAGTTCTTAAAATTTATTCTCCTCGCGATAACATACCAATCTTTTGATCTAGCAAGCTTGTGTTTTGCATTCCTAATTCGTTAACTAATTAACCTCTCTCTCGAGTGCTTACCAATTAAATACACAGGTGCATTTGCTGGCCAAACAATCACATAAGACAATTGAAACAAGAAAGCATATAAGCAAATAAGGAAATATAATAATAGTATTAATCGAAATCAAAAAAATTCATAGTTATATGTGTTAGAATTTGTTGCCTGAAACAATGTGAATTACGGATGTAAATTGCAAAGTTAAAAGTAATGTTGAAGCTAGTGTTACCAGATTGCCTTCAACATGCAGCGAAAACATAAACAAAACTTTGCACAAAATAAGTTTTAAATCACACTCCTTACGGTGTGTGATTGCCTCAAGGAGAAATTCACTATCAGAAGTGAAATACAAAAACAATACTGATGTTGTCTCGGTTCACTCCTTTGACAACACTGCATAAAACATACATGGGACTATCCTAGCTTCACTCACTCGAATAATCACTCAAAAACAAACCTATCTAAACACATAGATAGATTACAACAAGTCACTCTAAATCCTAGACTTCTCAAAGTTGACTATCTAACCTACACACACAACTGGAATGAAAGTCTCCAGCTGATTGAGATGCTAGGCAGATGTCGAAGAAGATGTCTTGGACTTTAGAGACGACACTAGATAGAAGGTTTAGAGCTTCTCACAAACCACGGTGATAACCTGCTTGCATAAATGATTTCAAGGTCTAAGGAGACCTTAAATACTTCCTCCATCTTGTATTGGCAGTTGCTCCACGATCCTAGATGACTTAGACTTGAATCAACCGTCTTCCACTACCCATTGCTGAATGTGGACTTGAGATAACCGTCTTCTGCATTGCATGGCACACATTCTTCAACATCGTGCAATAGTAGCGGTTACTCCAGTGACCCACGATCTCCTGCAACAGTTAGTGTCCAAGAAGGAGTGGGAACATCACGTCCCCATGAAATCCGGAACAGATTTTGAACAAGTCAAAATCAAACATTATCCACATTTTAAATCAAAATAAAATATCTAATAAATGCCTAAAAATGTGGAAAATCAAATGTGACAAAAATCACAATTTATTCAGATTAATTTAAAATAAATTAATCCAAAATACTAGAAAAGGATAAGGTTAATGTTCCGAGTGTTATACTCGATGTGACGAGAATGACGGAACAACATTAGATATGACATTGATTACGATGTTATCAAACGAAGTGATAACATCATCTGGAACACGTCATACTCAACAATCTCCCTCTTAAGCTTATCTATTCTGCACAAAACATAAAGCTCAATATACACATAATTAGAGTCGCAGCGGAAAACAAAAGATGTTCAAAAACTCCCCCTTAAGTTATTATCTGTAACATAATATACAAAGTTAGTGGGTATAATCCCCTATACATGATATACAAAGTTAGTGGGTATTAACCTCTGTATAGAAAATAAATAGATGGGTAATTATCCCCTATACAGAAATATAATGTTGAGAACATTCTCAACATAGCAAACAACACATACCGTAAAACATGCGAAAACAATCACAATGTTGAGATCATTCCCAACATAAAACATCACATATTATAAGTTATGTGAAAAATAGAATATCAATGTTGAAAGCATTATCAACATAAAAATATCACACATTAACATATGCGAACAGAATATATAAAACACAATCATCAACTCATGCTGATGATTAAAACATAAATATCCAAGGATATCCAACCATGGATACCCATCAAAAAATAAATATGTGTCTAGCACATCAAAAATAAACAAGGATGTAAACACATCCAAAACAAGATTGTGTCCAGCACAATGCATAAACATGAAATTAAATTGTTTTTAACAAAGAAAATTCATATTTTCTTCTTCCCCTTAGCCTTGGCCACAGACTTTCCACCCTTTTCCCTGTCAGCATCAACATCACCAGCAACATCCTCAGCAGCAACTACTCCCCCTTTTTGTATAGAAAGGACTCCTCGAAAAGCATTGCGTAGCTCAATCATGGCATTTGTGAGAACTGTGCTTTGATGAATTAATGAATCCATCTGCAAGACATAAGAATTTAAGACCTGCACAGACACATTCACCAAGTTCGAGGAGGCACTTGCTATATCGTCTTCTGAAAGAGGAGGAGAAAGAGCACTATTAGTAGCAACATCATGCCCAACATCTCTTGAAGCAGCTGTTGAACTTCGACTGAAGGTATAAGGGAGATCGATCACACGTTCTTCATTCCCTTTTAGCTTAATGATGGAGATAGTTGCAGTTTCAGTAACTATATTCTTCTTATTTGGCTTCACACCTTGGTCAACTAGAAGGGCATAGATGAGGCAGGGAAATGGTAAAATGCTGGTGGTGTTTGTCTTTGCAGCCGACTTCAACATGCAATCAAAAATGTATTCTCTGAGATTGAAGTGGATTTTTGTGCCAAGTTTAAAGAGCAAGATGGCTTGATCAACAGTGAGGACTGAAGTGTTGGTGGTGGGTAACCAATTACACACAATCAATTTGTGTAAAACAAAGTAGAAAAATGTGAGCTTAGAAGTGGAAATTTTGTTAGTTCACTTAGTCACCAGACCACCAGTAACAGTCCCAACAACATCATCAATTAAATCTAGGCTAACAACATCAGCATCATTACCCAGACCCAAGAATTTGTTGATCAGCATGGGGTTAAAAACATAGATTTTATCTCGCATATAAACCTCCCCAAATTTGCTTTTAGACTTATCACCCATCTCAGGAGACACATTCGCATAAAATTCAGCAATAACATCAGGTTCAAAAGATGACAATTCAGTGACAGATTTCCAGAGACCTCTTTCTTTCAAGAAAACATTCATCCCATACTTCTTAAAACTAAGCACATCAATTTGTTTTTCGACACCAGTGGGGCGAAGAATAACAGTTTTATGAAGTGTTTTTGCATGTTGGGAGTAGAAAGTCTTACTGAAAGCAGAAGAAACATCGTGTGGAGAACCTGGAGGATAGACTCGTTCAGAATCACCAGAATCAGCATCATCTTTGACATTGCCTGAATGAGTGGGAGATGGGGAGACTATCTCCTTGGCTGTGCCAGAAGAGACCATCTCTTGTGAGGATGCAGGCCTTTCAGGAACATTGACTTCTGGAATTGCAGGGATAGACTTCTCTTGTTGTTCAACATTGGCTTCAACATCGCCAATAACATTATCGAGAGAGGTGTCAGGGGGATTTTCTTCGTCATCGGACTCATCCTTCAGGGATCTTTCAGGTTTCTCTACCCTTTTCAGAGTTCTTCTAGTCTTTTTGCTTGAATCCTCACCGCCCTCTTTCTTGACCGAATCTTGTTGTCCGTGAAGTCGTTTGGACTCGCGGGTAGGGCAGCTTTTCTCTTTCTCGGCTAAAGCTCTAGTGTGTAATCCTAGATCTGGATCAATAGGGTTATCTTTGTCACCGAGACTGACTTGCTAAAGCGGAGTTGGATTTAACATCAGAGTGGAATCAGGAGCTTCAGTTTCATCAATGGCAGTGTCTGTATGTGATGTTGGAGGAGATGAGGGTTTGTTGGACTCGGATTTTGGTTCTTCTAGAGTTATTTCGGCTGTTGCTGTGACTGCACGAGTTGATGTGACAGAGGGAGTGATAGCAGATGTTCCAGCAGGACCCGAGGCAGAAGATTGAGTACCCATGGTCTTCTCGAACATTTGTTTCATCATTTCGAACATGGCAGAGAGATCATCGGGTTTCGCCATTGATATTCTGCAAAAAGCTTGAAGAAGAAAGAAACAAAGAGAGGGAGACGAAAGGGCTTCGAGAACGAGGGAGTGAGAGAAAAAAAATATTTTCAAAAATAAGATGATATAGCTCTCACCCTCAAAAATCGGAACTTCCAATTGTCACATCACCCACTTCTTGTTATTTTTTTTTTAAATTTAAAAATTTAGAACTAGTGGATAGGGATACACCTTATCAATTCGAGTACTTATCATAAAAATTCAAAAAGTGAATCTTTGTGGGCCTGAAAATATTTTCTGTTGTTTTTTTATAAATCGAATAACGAAGAATGAAAAACACAAAAAGATACTCCCTCCGTCCGAATACTAAAGTCCCACTTTCCTTATTTGGGTGTCCCAATACTAAAGTCCCATACCATTTTTGGCAAAAATTAGTCAAAAATGGACCCCACTTTTTTCCACCCACTACTTAACACATTAATAAAATACTCCACCTTTTCCACCCACTACCCATTAATTAAATGGACCCCACTTTTTTCCACCCACTACTTAACACATTAATCCATTCCTCCTTAATCTCCGTACCCAAATCAAATGGGACTTTAGTAACGGGACGGAGTTAGTATAATTCTAGGCTTGTAATTTTTGAAGTATATCGTTTCTCTGCAATATTGGTCACAACATCAGCTACAACACAGACAAACAGTGAATAAACCCAACTATAATTCACCTTATAGAATTACGGGTTTTCACAATCACAGATATAGAATTTCAAGTAGCTGATTTTGTTAAATAAGTGCAGAAACACAATAGTTTCATTAAGTAAGCCTTGAATTATACTTAAAAGAATTAATAAAAATAAAACGAAAGCAAGATAAATAATTGATGTTGATAAAAAGAACTCACATCGAGTTCAAAATCAGTAAACAAAAAGAACTAATTAAATAGAACACATTCCAAGAGACTTTCTCAAGGCAGAAAATCTCTCGAAATCAAGAGGCTTGGTAAAAATATCCGATGTTTGATTCTCAGTAGATATGTATTTGATGTTTATGATGTCCTTTTCCACCAAGTCTCTAATAAAGTGATGTCGAATGTCGATATGCGTAGTGCGTGAATGTTGAACAGGGTTCTTGGAAATTTCAATAGCACTAGCATTATCACACAGCAAGGTTAGTGATGAGTTTGTCATGCCATAGTCCTTCAACATTTGATTCAGCCATACCAACTGAGCACAACAGCTAGCAGCTGCAACATATTCGGATTCAGCTGTTGACAACGAGATGCAATTTTATTTCTTGCTTGACCAAGAAACCATATTGCTCCCCAAAAAGAAACAACCACCACTAGTGCTCTTCCTATCATCAACATCACCTGCCCAATTTGAATCACTGTACCCGATGAGGCTGGTATTGGTGTCCTTGCAGTATCTGATTCCAAAGTCGACTGTGCCAGCAACATATCGAATTATTCTTTTGACAGCCTTCAAGTGTGACTCCTTGGGTTGAGCTTGGTATCTAGTACAAACTCCAACACTGAACATGATATCAGGTCTGCTGGCAGTCAAGTAGAGCAAGCTACCAATCATTCCTCTGTACATTGTTGGATCAATACTGACTCCAACATCGTCTTTGCTCAGTTTTTCAGAGGATCCCATTGGTGTTTTCATGGGCTTTGCAGCTTCAAGTCCAAAGCGCTTGATCAAATTTTTGGCATACTTACTTTGGGATATAAAAATCCCATCTTTGTCTTGCTTGATTTGGAGACCAAGAAAGTAGGCCAATTCGCCGACCATGCTCATCTCAAATGTGATGCACATTGCATCAACAAACTCCCTAAGGAGATTAGAACAAGTGGATCCAAACACAATATCATCAACGTAAATTTGTGCAACAGTAATGTGTTTGTAAATCCTTTTGATAAACAATGTTTTATCAATCACGCCTCTTGAAAAACCAAAGTCAATTAAAAACTCCATAAGTCGAGCATACCAAGCTCTAGGAGCTTGTTTAAGCCCATACAAGGCCTTGTGTAGTTTCAGCACATGGTTTGATTTTTCATGACATTCAAAGCCTTTTGGTTGTTCAACATAGGCTTCCTCATTCAAGAAACCATTTAGGAAGGCACTTTTGACATCCATTTGATGCAGTGTAAACCTAATGTGGCAAGCAATGGCAAGTAGAAGACGGATAGACTCTATTCTAGCAACTGGAGCAAATGTTTCATCATAGTCTATTCCTTCTACTTGTGTATAACCTTGAGCCACTAGTCTGGCTTTGTTTCTGACCACATTACCAGACTCATCAGTCTTGTTCTTAAAAATCCATTTAGTTCCAATAACATTTTTATTTTCAGTTCTTGGAACCAATTCCCACACATTATTTCGAACAAACTGAATCCACTCATCATGCATTTCTTCTACCCAAAATTCATCTTTTAGTGCTTCATTGACATTTTTAGGTTCAACATTCGATAGAATGCATAATATGGACACAAGGTTAATAACGGTTGACATGCAAACCTGTTTGACCAATTCAGCAACATCGACTGAGCTTTTTATTCTGGTTTTGACCCCTTGAGATCCATCACCAATGATTTGAGAATTTGGGTGATCTCTTTTGATTCTCCTTGGAGGGTCACGTCTTGGTTCAAACTGAGCCAGTGGAAGTTGTTCATCATCACTTTCATATGAGGAGTCTGAATATGGTGTCTGAGGTGATGTTGATTCCTTCATTGACGAAGAAGAAACATTGGTCTTGTCATCAGGACTTTTCAAAGCACTTTTGTCAGTGTTACTGGACTCCTTGTTGGCAACATTTGGTTCATGTAATAGAAATGACACATCATCTTCTTCAGTTCTTGTTGCTAGACCTACAAGATCATCAAACACAACATTGACAGATTCTTGTACGGCCTTAGTTCTTAGATTAAGAACCCGATATGCTCTGCTGTTTTGAGCATATCCCAAGAACAGTCCTTTGTCACTCTTGGAATCAAACTTTCCAAGGTGATCTCTGTCATTCAGGATATAACAGACACATCCAAACACATGAAAATATTTGAGATTTGGCTTTCTCTCTCTTAGAAGTTCATATGGAGTCTCCTTTCTTCCTGGTCGAAGATAGACTCTGTTTCCGATGTGACACGCTGTGTTAATAGCTTCAGCCCACAGCTTCCTTGAAAGTCCTTTAGCCTGTAACATTGCACATGACATTTCATGCAGAGTTCGATTCTTTCTTTCCACTACTCCATTTTGTTGTGGAGTTATTCCTTTCACAAAAATCATCGAATGCAACATTCTCAAATTCTCTTCAATGGTCTATTCTTACATATGCAATGCTGGTGTCAAACTGCAGACACATTGTGCGGCAGAATCTTTTAAAGACCTTGAACATTTCAGATTTTTCCTACAGAAATTCAACCTAAGTATACCTTGAGAAATCATAAACAATGACAGTGATAAAACTCTTACCACTCATACTTTTTGTATCGAATGGTCCCATGATGTCCATGTGTAAGAGTTGAAAACATCTTGTTGTTTGACAACCACCTAGGCTTTTGTGAGGTATTCTGGTTTGTTTTTCCTTTTGGCAAGCACCACACACAACATCGTGATCAACATTCAGTTTTGGTAGGCCACGGACAGCATCAGACACAATCAGCTTTTTCAAATTTACCATGCTTACATGACCGAGTTTTTGATGAATCAGTTTTGTTTCATCATTTATAGTCATGTTGCAGGTTTTATCTTTGTCAGCATGGTAGCAATTGTCAGATGCACGGCTACCGAACATTATGCATTTGTCATGTTTGTCAAACACTTCACAAGTGTTTTTATCAAATTTGACATGCATACCATTGTCACAAAGCTGACTAATACTGATCAAATTTGCCGCCAGTCCTTCAACATGTAGGACATTCTGAAGCTTAGGAAAATGTTTGACATTCAATGTACCTTTTCCGACAATGTTTCCCTAAGCTCCTCATCCGTAACTGACTTTGCCTATGTTTGAAGTGGTATATTCTTCAAGAAACTGCTTATTACCGGTCATGTGTCGAGAACATCCACTGTCGAAGTACCATGTTTCGGCAATGTTAGCCTTCAGTGATGTGTACACAACATTGCATGTAACCTTCATCTTTTTGGACCTCATCGGATTCTTGTTCCTTGATGTGATCCCTGATGTTGTTACCCGGTAGCAACATCATCGTGAAACTTGAAGCAATGTGGTTTGATGTGTCCCGGTTCCTGATATTAATGGAACACATATTTTCAAACCTTTAAGCCCTTACATTGCCTCTGATCATCATCTTCAACATTGCTCCCTGTCGGCATGTTTGGGTTGTTCTCTTTCACAAATTTCACAACATTGTTGTTTGAGGAAGTCATGGAAATTTTGTTTGAGAATCCCAATCCAACCCTGTCTGTCTGTCCCAATGTTAAGGCTTCATTTAGGACATTCATTCCTTAATTCCATTTCTGAAACGTTCTTGAGGTGCTCTCCATTTTCTTCTTTAGTTTAGTGATTTCAGCATCACTCCTGGTGAGTCTAATTTCTAGACCTACAATCTTCTCTCTAAGAAATCGGTTTTCTTCCATAAGAAATTTCAGTTCTTTTGATTGAGTTGTCCATTGACTGCAGACTTCATTCACAACATCATTGAGCTCTTCAAGAGAGGCAGTGGGGGGTTCTTCCTGTGGATCAACCTCTCTGATCTCAGAAGTATGATTAAACTCATCCAGTAGAGTCATTTCATACCAATTAGTAGTGTTGGGAGAGATCTCGGTGGCTTTATCTTCAACATCTGGGAAAATCTCATCTTCAATTTCACATTCTTCAATGTCAAGAATGTCAAGTTCATCAATACTGTTCAGGGCATCAATAATCTGGTCATCTTCCTCCATGACATTGATGAACAACACTCTCTGATCTGAATCATTTTCAGTATCAGACTCATCACTGAGAACAACATTGAAATTATTTCTTTGTCTTCTTCGTGCTGTTGGGCATTCATTAGAGTAATGACCAAATCCAGAACATGCTCTACATTGAACTGAGTCAATGTCTTTCTCAGTGTCAGCAACTTCCTTCTTAACATTTGATCTTCCAAAGTTTGATGTTGATGAGGATAGAGAATCAAACAGTCGTTGAGGTTTGATGTTTGGGGGGCTTTTCTTCATGGACCAAACAAGTGAGTTGAACTTCTTTGTCAAGAGTGCAACACTTAGATTTTCTTCCTCATTGATTTCCTGAAGATTATCAACATCATTATGAACATCAGATGACACAGTTGTTGTCTGAAGAGCAAGTCCCTTTGAAGTTGAGTTCGCCTTTTGGTTTTGCAAGTTCATTTCAAACGTTAGTAAGATGCTGACCGCTTCACTCAAACTCATAGTTCCCACATCATGTGCTTCTTCTATTGCAGAAATTTTCATATTGAATCTTTTTGGGAGAGTTCGAAGCAACTTGCTGACCATGTTCTCATTGGAGATTGAACTCCCAAGAGTGGTCGATTGATTTGAGATCTCACACAATTTTTCAGCATAAGATGAAATAGTTTCATCTTCAAACATGTGTAAATTTTTAAATTTCGATGTGAGTAGCCTCAGTTTGGTCTTTCTTACACTAGCTGACCCTTCACAATGTTCCTGAAGAATAATCCATGCCTGATATGCAGTAACACAATTGCAAATCATCTTGAAGCATGGAACATCGACTGAAACAAAAATCGCATTCAGAGCGCGAGCATTAAAGTTTGAGATTATTCAGAGCGCAAGCATTAAAGCATGGAACATCGACTGAAACAAAAATTGCATTCAAAATAAAATATCTCATAAATCCCTAAAAATGTGGAAAATCAAATGTGACAAAAATCACAATTTATTCAGATTAATTTAAAATAAATTAATCCAAAATACTAGGAAAGGATAAGGTTAATGTTCCGAGTGTTATACTCGATGTGACGAGAATGACGGAGCAACATTAGATATGACATTGATTACGATGTTATCAAACGAAGTGATGAGATCATCTGGAACACGTCATACTCAACAGTATGAAACCCCAGAATCTCCAAATGTTTAGCTACTCATTATCAAAACAAAATTCATGAAAAATGAACAAATAACTAACACTAACATGATAATCAAAAAAATGAGAAATCATAAAATACAACTTATGTTGGTTGAATCTTCAATATCTATTTTTCTATATAGTTCTTCGATGTGTTCTGTTGTTCTTTGCTCTTCTGTAGGGCATAAAGTCATCCAAATTTATTCCAAGAGTAGCCCTTAAATATTAAGGCGAATCCAGGCACAAGGATGGAAGAAAATCCGGTCCAAAAAGGAAATCCGTGGGTTCACACAAATAGACGCACGGTCCGTGCGTCAATAACCAAAACTTTCTATCTCAAAGATGTAGCAACGTACTGTCCGTGCGCTAGGAGACATGATCAGTGCATTATTGGAGACAGTCAATTCCTCTATTGTGCATAGATCACATGCTGTAACATGGAGTGAAACACAACGAATGTAATGAGAAATCTCATGTGTTTAATCAGTGTTTTGTAGTTAGTTAGTATTTATGCTTTTGTTAAATTGTTAGCATAGAGTATTTAACTTATATTCTTTTAGGATTATTGTAACAACCCAAATCATTTTAAACTAGTCATAACCATTTTCTAAAAATATTGATTAAAATGAGTTGTTTAAATTGGTTAGTCCCCTTGCCTTAGTTATTACATTAAAATGTGCATCAAATTTATTTCATGATATTACATTATAAAGTTTATTTCTTATTATTAATTTAGCCAAAATTAATATTCAGGTTAATAAAGATCGGATGATGATGTGGAAACGGGATTATTGTTAAGATTAAATAAATAATATTTTATTTTAAATATTACTTTCGTTATATTAAATTCTTTTATTGAATCAATGATATATTTTATATTTATGAAATTTTAAGATGTCACAATTGCGAATACGGAGCTTTCATTATTTTTTTCAAGTGTACGTCACTTCGAAAGTGATCAATCGAAATTTTCTTTTACTCGAAAGAGGCTGAAACTGGTTCTTATCATTTCATGTCAATGTTTTTTTTCCTCCAACTAGTACAGTGTCCGCGCGTTGCGCGATGGAAGTAATGCGGGATGTGAGACGTACGTTGTACGGTGGAAGCTAATTGTTATTTCACCGTTGTGTTATTTGCAATACAAATATATTTAAAATTAAAATTATGTTATATTTCTTTGTAATTTTACATATATAAAGTAAACCGGTATGTGAGCCGTGCGCTGCACGGTGTCAGAGAATTGTTATTTCATATGACATTGTTCAAAAAATAAAAGTAATTAAAATTAATATTATATTCTATTGTTATGGATTTTAAGATAAATTAGTTACATACTTCTAAACATTTTAACGTAATGTTAATTCATATTTAAATCATATACACTTTAAAAGTATATGTTATGAAAAATCAAAGTGATTATTAAAAGAAACAATTAAAGTATGAAGTTTACAGATTATGAAAAACTTCTCTATACACAACATTTGTAGTGGTATTCGTATCATTATCATCAAGTAAGATCTTCAATCCACTACGACTTGTAACCCTTGAAACAACAACATACAATTGTCCATGAGTGAAAACCGACTTCTACAACAATAAACCAACGTGAGAGAGTGATTGTCCTTGGCTCTTGTTTATTGTCATTGCATAAGAGGGCATGAGAGGAAATTGTTTTCTCTGAAACTTAAATGGCAATCTTGGATCAGCAGGCGTAAGAGACATTCTTGGAATTAGTACCATTTGTTGTGCATTTTGGCCACTAAGAAATCTTGCTTCGACAACATGTTTGCCAAGCCTTGTGATCATCAATCGAGTCCCATTACATAAACCATTTACATGATCTATGTTTCTCAACAACATAACAGGAGTACCTACTTTCAAAAATAATTCATGATTCGGAACCCCTGAGCATCTTATACTGTTTAAGAATTCCGGAGTATGAACTTCTTGCAGCAAACCTCTATTATTATCTGAGTTGCATGTTGAGTCAGAACTTAAATACAATCTGCCCTCGTCGTTGTTCAAAGAAAGCATGTATTGATTTACAGATTCAACCGCATTTAAAGTTGGAGCAAGAATTGCTCGTTCTTGTAGATAAGTTGTATCTGCAATATCAGTACCATATGATGGAAAAGTACTATGAACAATTGTTGAAATTGGATCTCCTGACCATTTCAATAAAATATCATCAGGGATGTCAATATTCACATATCCATCATTTGGGCCACCGATTGTACCGTCTCCAATACCAGCAATCCAATTTGCAAATTGTCCAACATCATGACCTACATCATTAGGACCCAAATTCGACAGTCTTAAATTTTTTGTTAATCTCAAGACACGATAGTCTTTCCACAGATAAGAAGAATTTATTGTGGCATTAACAATATCCTGTCTATTTCCTTTTGGGATAACTGGTAAGATCTGTCGAAAATCACCTCCAAAAATGATTGTTTTTCCTCCAAAAATTTTACGTCCACTTGATGAATCAGCAACACGCATTATATCTCGAAGTGTCCTGTCCAAAGCTTCAAAGCAGTATTTGTGCATAATAGGTGCTTCATCCCAAATTATAAGCTTGCATCTAACAATCAATTATGTAAGCGGACTTCCTTGGACAATGTTGCAAGTGGAATCCTCATTTGGATTTAACGGTATCTTAAATCTTGAATGCGCTGTCCGTCCACCTGGTAATAATATAGAATTAATACCACTTGATGCAACATTTAACACTATTTCTCCTTTTTTATCTCAATGCTGCTGATAATGTCTTCCATATGAATGTCTTATAAGTATCTCCATATCCATACAAGAAAAAAATGCTCCCTGATTCTGATGATATAGCATCAAATACAATTTGATACACATTGTGTTGTTCATCTGTCAGTTTGCTAACAAACACTTTGTGATCATTTTCCAATTACGTCCTATCATATCTCATTTCATCATTTATTAATCTATTTTCCTGAGATTGAAAAAAGTCAGAACTTGGATATGGCATACCTTCAAATTCTCGTAAAGTCCTTCCAAAACTCTTGATCAACTTTTCAATTTCCACCAGACAATAACTTTGAATCTGTTCATCGGTCAACTGCAATTTTGTATATTTATAAAAAAATTTATTAATGAAATTTAAAATAATATAGAAAAATTAAACAAATAATAAATAATTAAATTTTTAACTACCTGGATGTTGTAGTATTGATCGTTGCTTATATAATATATCATTAGATAAATATATCCAACAATTATTCCACACAACTTCTGGACATCCCATTGAATCTGATGCTAACAATGTAACAAATAACTTTCTCAAAGATTCAGCAGATGACCAATAGCTTGCTTCAACGATCCCATCAATAAATTCTTTATCATCGTCCAACAATCCCAAAGCATAACATGCATCTCTGAATGAAGCATACTGCACACCATTAATTTTTCTGATGTCTTCATAACACGTAGGGCCCCGTACTACATTAAGCAAACATCTTAAATAATACATTTCCCCACTGCCCGGAGGAACAAAGAAAATTCTTCCAATTGAGAAATTTTTTTTCCTCTGTACCCATTCTTTTTTAGCTTTTTTCCAAACAAACTTTGTTGGAAATTGAACATAAGTAAGTTTCCGCGCTTCCGAATACTTCTTATTTGCTTCAAACCAAGCTAAAAACATACTTTAATGAACAGTTGGTCTATTTAGGACATCGTCAATTGAATCAGAATCTTGAAAGAAAACCGTCTGCTTATTTTCAAGATGAAAACTCAACCTCTCAACAGGAGGGTATTGGTATTGGATTTGAAATCCAAATATTCTCCACGCGGCCTCGCAGGGGGAAATATATCTGCAATCATAATACATACTTATTTCATCAATATTTTTCCCACTTTCATCATCTTGAGTGCTCTGATAGAATGCTGCGGTAACACGATCGTGCCCTTTGTTCACATATTTGAACAAATATTTTATTGATCTTGACTGGTTGCACCATTCAACATTTATATGGGCAGCATACTTCATCAAAAGGAATCGATTGTGAGGAACAATGTATCTATTATCCATCAGCATTCCATTCTTCAAAATTGTTCTTCCATTGTCTCTACGTCTATATATTGGATATCCATCTTCATCTGTGGTTGTTGTCTCAGTAAAATTTTTCAGAAAAGATTTCCTGCAACGACCATTTCTCATGCATAGTGAGTTTTTTTTCGCAACACCACATGGACCGTGAATCATGAAATCTTGTACAGCTGTGTAATATTTTGGATCCAGCTCTTTATCAGGTATTTCAGCTTATATTATTTGGTCAATCACTTCTGAACCTCGATTCTGATACTCTTTAGATATGAAAAGCAAGATATGCGCATGTGGAAGGCCTCTCTTTTGAAATTCAACAGTGTATACCACTATAATTGAAGTTAAAAAAAAATTAAATTAAAATAAAAAATTAATATAATAAATTTTAAAAAACTAACATATACCTGCTTTAACATTTCCAAATATATTATTTTGACGCAGATCCTGAATCAAATTGTCCAACTTCATTTTGAACACTCGACAAATGTTGTGCTTTGCCATCCTAAATGACTTCACAAGAACATTATTGTCGTCCAACATGTTTTTTAGTTCAGAAACAATCTCTGCATGAAGTGTGTTTATGGTTTTTTTGTTCCTACATAAACATAAATATAAAATAGAATTAGAAGGAACATACATTATATTTAGAGTTATATATATTTAAAAAAATTTAATAATAAATATAAATTACCTCACAGATACCATTCTATTTGCAATTTCATTTACAGTATCATAAATATATAACTGAGCGAACTTTGGTGTAGAACCTTGAGGTGGCAGTAGACTTCCAATCATATGATAATTCTGACCATGCAGTCGGAATGTCGGTAGAGAATTACCAATATTTAAACTGAAATCTATCTTGCCTCCCATTGATGTAAAAGAAAACATACTATTGTATGAACGAATATTATCAAGAAAATGTTTACTCTTCTGATCATTCTCATAGAGCAAACTTTCCAAAACTTTAGGAGGCCTTTGAACAGGTGGCAATTTAATTTTTCCTTGAATACAGCATGATGAGTATTTCGTAGTGCATGTTTTTGAATTTTTTTCCAACCTTTCATCATACCAAAAACGTGCTCCACAAAATTCACAAATAAACATCGGATCACCAAGATCTGAGTAATCTGAAAATGTTATGAATAATAAATTTTAAATAAATATTTAATAACATTCATAATTATATTGATAATAGTTGTAAATTCATATAGTAGTATCTAAAAATTATTTAGATAACTAAATTATAAAAAAATATACGAAATTTACAAATAGAAGTGTAATTTTAATTTTTTTTAGATTGCTGTAAATATTATAAAAATAAAAAATTAATTTTAAATTAACTATTAAATAAAAATAATAATTATAATTGTACATAATTATTAACTTACCAATACAATATTGCTGTGGATTACGATCAAACTGTTCACCTAATGGGCAAAAAAAAATTAATAACATCAGATTAATGTAATTAATATTATAATTTGATATTTATTTTTTAATTAAAATATACTACATTTAGTACCTATATCAAACATTTGTGTAACGCTTATATCAATGAATTGCTCATCCTCCATTGATTAAGTATTTATTAAATCAACAATGTGTTCATTTTTACTTGTTCCTTCACCTGTAAATTATTAAATTAAGAATGATTGTAGGTATGTAAAGTGATATTAAAAACATGATAATAATATCTCTTAAAAATAAATATATGCACTATTTAATTTCAAACTTATCAATACTAAATTTATTAAATTTACCAATATAAGTGTGATTCCCAATTAATTTTTGTTTCTATAAATATTGAAAAAGTAACATATTAAATATAAATAACGTAGTAAATAAATAAACTAATTAAATTTGGACATAATTATTAACATACCAGTACAATATTGCTTCCAATTACGATCATATTGTTCACCTAATGAGTCAAAAAAATTATTTACATTAGATTTATATAATTATTATTTAAATTTCATATTTAATTCTTAATTAACATATACTGAATTTACTACCTGTATCAAACATTTGTGTAACATGTATATCAATTAATTGGTCATCCTCCATTGATTCATTAATTGTTACATCAATAATTTGTTCAGGTTCACTTGTTCCTTCACAAATCACTTTGAATAATCAAAAAATAATTTGAAGTATCTAAACTAATATAAAAATTATTAATCTGATTTATCATATCATAATCTATTATTTCAAAATGTAATAAAAAAGAATACCTATATTAAATTTGGTCATAATTATTAAATTACCTGTACAATATTGCTGTCAATTAGGATCATAATGTTCACCTAATGAGGCAAAAAAATTATCAATATCAGATTAATATAACTATTATTCAAATTTGATATGTAATTGTTAATTAACATAAACTTCACTTAGTCATTGTATCAGACATTTGTGTAACATTTATATCAATTAATTGGTCATCCTCCATTGATTCATTAATTGTTAAATCAACAATTTGTTCAGATTCACTTGTTCCTTCACCAGTATTTGAATAATTAAAAAATTATTTTAAGTATCTAAAATAATATAAAAATTATTAATCTGATTTATCATATCATAATCAATTATTTCAAAATGTAATAAAAAAAATAATACCTGTATTAGAAATTTGTTCAACATGTATGTCAACTAATCTTGTATTCTGTAATTGTTCCTCTGTTAATGAATAACATGTAGTCAAAAAATACATTATAATTAAATTAATACAATACTATATACATTTAAAAATGGTTACAGGTATGTAAAGTAATATTAAAAAACATAATAATAATATTTCTTAAAAAAAAATTACATTATTTAATTGCAAACTTAGAAATCCAAAATATACTAAATTTACTAATAGAAGTGTGATTAACAGTTTTAATTTTGTGTTGCTATAAATATTGAAAAAATATCAAATTAAATATAAATAAATTATTAAATAAAAAATTATTAAACTTGGACATAATTATTAACTTACCTGTACAATATTGCTGCCAATTAGGATCATAATGTTCACCTAATGAGGCAAAAAAATTATCAACATCAGATTAATATAACTATAATTCAAATTTAATATGTAATTGTTAAATAACATAAACTTCACTTAGTACCTGTATCAGACATTTGTGTAACATTTATATCAATTAATTGATCATCCTCCATTGATTCATTAATTGTTAAATCAACAATTTGTTCAGATTCACTTGTTCCTTCACCTGTATTTGAATAATTAAAAAATTATTTTAAGTATTTAAACTAATATAAAAAATATAAATCTGATTTATAATATCATAATCTATTATTTCTAAATGTAATTAAAAAAATAACAAATTAAATATAAGTAAATTATCAAATAAAGAAAATTAATAAATTTCAACATAATTTTAAACTTACCTGTATAATATTGATGCCAAATAGGATCACACTGTTCACCTGATGAGGCAAAAAAATTATTAACATCAGATTCATATAATTATTATTTAAAATTGATATGTAATTATTAATTAACATATACTGCATTTAGTACCTGTATCACACATTTGTGTAACATTTATATCAATTAATTGGTCATGCTCCATTGATTTATTAATATTTAAATCAACAATTTGTTCAGATTGACTTGTTCCTTCACCTATATTTGAATAATTAAAGAATGATTTTAAAAATCATACAAGTAATATAAAAAATTTAAATTTGATTTATAATATCATAATCTATTATTTTAAAATGTAATAAAAAAAAAAGAATACCTGTATTAGAAATCTGTTCAACATGTATTTCAATTAATTTTGTATTCTCAAGTACTTCCTCTGTTAATGAATAACATGTAGTAAAAAAATACAGTATAATTAAATTAATACAATTAAATATTTAATATAATTTTTAAAATGTATTTATTACAAATTAGAAATACATGAAGAGTTTGTTTATCTATATTAGAAATATTATACAATTTATTTTGCATGTAATAAAAATTATTTTTTACTGATGATGTTAATAAATGTAGGTTCAAACCCAATAAAAGAAATTTATAAAGAAGTTGTCAATGGTAAATATTTAATTATTTTAATTCAATATTTATTTAGATCATTACTTAATAATTAGTTAATAATTAACATAATATTTAAAAATTAACTAAAATATGTAGAATTATGTAATATTTAATTATCTCCACATATTAAATATTTAATTATCTAATATCAGATTATGTAAATCATCTAAGTGCAAATCTTAACTAAAATAATAAAACAAAGTATTAAACTATGTAATATTTAATTACATGCAATTACTAGTTGGGCTTGCTGATTTTTAACATTTCAAAACATAATTTTTCGGTCCAACTTTTAAAATATTCATCTTCAAATGAAGAAGCCCGGCCTGATGACAATATTTTGATTTTTGTTTTCATAAAATAGGGTTATTACACATATATAAAGGGATGATTAGGGTAGCCACTTATCACTTCCGCCTCCATCTAGCTGATTAGGGTTTCTTCACACCCAGCTAACTTTCTCTCTCTCTCTTCCGCCGACTCCCCCTCACCCCCTCTCTTCCGCCGACTCCCCCTCACCCTCTCTCTTCCGCCTTTCACTCCGATATGCCTGAAAAAAAATTCCCCTTGCCACAGAACTCACAGCAAATATACATCACTCTCAGTCGAAATATGCCTCTCTATCTCACTGTGAATTTCCGATTTAATTTTTCAAAGATATATGGAGCTTTTAATCTCTCTCTGAATCTCACATCTCTGATTTAGGGTTTAGATGTTGAGCTTCCGGCGCCTCCAACCTCACACTCTCTCTTCCGCCTCCTCCAACCTCACACTCTCTCTTCCGCCGCTTCCAACCTCACTCTCTCTCTTCCGGCGCCTCCAACATTACTCTCTCTCTTCCGCCGCCTCCAACATCATTCTGTCTCTTCCGCCGCCTCCAAAGTTGCAGCAAAACCGGTACTCAATCTCTACCGTCATATTTTTTTTACTAATTTTTTTGTATTATACTTGAGGTTTTTTTTCCCGATTTTGGATTTTTGATTTTTTTTTCAATTTTGTCGACATGTTCGAAGCTGTAGAGATCTGTACAGCGTGAAGAAGCCGCTGTAAACATCTGTACTTAAGATAAGTATCTCTCTGTCTCCCTGTGGCTATATTTTTCTGTATCTCATTCTCTCTATGACACGCAAGTTCTAACCCTTTTGTTCTCTTAAATCGCAGATCCACTGAAGAATTCCAGATCTAAGCACACATCTATTTGTACTATTACAACTACTACACATATGATGTAGCCCTTTTTTCGATCTAAGTAGATTATATGTGGATCTAAGTAGATATACTATGGAAGCCCTCATATCAGAGTTTCACCCAAGGAATCCACCGAAAAAAGATGAGTTTTACTCATGCTAACTATATTTATCTCACTGAGTTCCTCACACACACATCGTCAAACTAAGACTTCATATCTAAGAAGCAGATATGAAATGTTGATGTCATATTTCTGTTTTATTTTTTAACTTTATTCTGTCAGGCTATTCTACTGTTTATATCTCATATTTTTCAATGTTAATTTGCAGCATCTATGCGTCTACTATATACACATCTATAATCTGGTATATTTATGTAACATTTCAAGCGTTTTTTTTCTTCTCATTTTTGGTTTTTTTTTACAGCCTCTATGATGAATGTTCCTGAATGATTGACTTGGTCACATACATAGTGACAGAAAGCTTAAGGTACAGATTCTTAAAGAAAAATAAGGTGCAACCAAAATACGCCACACTTAAGGTACAAATAAATCTGTGTATGAAAAAAAGTATGAATGTTTGTTCAAATTTCTGTTTAATGATATTAAATTTTTTTAAAAACATATTTTTGCTGTAATCATACCTGGACATGATTGTGACATGTATCTTCTTCTTTTTTGTTCATGTGTTTGTTCTGAAAATGGTTGATGATTCTCTCTGTTTTTCATTTTCGTTTTTCTTTCAAATTTGTGGTAATCTGAAATTTGAATTTTTAAATTTGTTTGAAAAACTGATGGCGGTTGTATATTTTCTTACACTACCCACTAACATTTGTATTTTTAAAAAAAAATTATTCCAATTTTTTTTTATTATCTGTTTTTATTCATATTTATAAATAATAAATATTTTTAACTGCCCAGTAACATGGATTTTTGTATATTTTCAGCTATTTATTCTTACTATTATTTTTGTATGCTTAAGGTAGATTTATTATTTAATCTTTATGGTATAATTTAATTTTTTTAAATAACAAATTATCGCAGTATTTTTTTTTATATTTTCAAATTAAAAATTTGTACAGTATATTTATACATAATACAGATTATCAGTTTTATCACATTATTATACATTTTTTATGTAATACTCTTTTGTGTTACATATATTGAATTGTTAAATTTTTTAATTTTTTTAAATTAGTCTTACAAAGTATTCATATATATACATTTAAAATAATTAAAAATATATTTTAAGAGTATTACAATTGCAAATATATATCCTTAGAAAAGTATCTGTATGTAAATTATTAAATTAAATTATTAGTTATTTACTATATGTATTTAATAGAATATATTAAATTATTATTGTTGTAGTTACATAAGCATATTGATTTATTTATATGTATATAATATGTGCTATAAAAAGTATGAAAATCTGTAATTTTTTTCGAGTTTATTGTAACAGTTGCAATTTTTATAACTTAAATTATTAAATATTTTAATAATAATTGGATGTGTTTATAAATTATGGTTGATTTTTTACTAATGTTTTCTGTTATATGTGTGTTTTAATGTTATAGGTAAAAGTTTGTTCCCCTTTTCTAAAGCGCAAATCTGGTATTACTTCTCTTCTCTTTGTATGTGGAGTGCAGTCTTTAGATTTGTTCTCTTTGGCTAAATATAGGGTTGTATGTTTTAAGATATTGGGCTTCATTTTTCTGTTGTACTGTGAACTGTGCTTTCATTTATTCAGATCTATGTGATCTGTCACTGTTCTTTTTTAGAACAATGTATGCGAAACCTCTTGGTCAGAGGTTTTGGTCTGAGTCATAGTGTTTAACCCAATTGGGCCTTGGATTTTGTGTGACCCCCTGCGCCCCCGTTCAAACGGGTGATTGTGAACTGGGCAATCCACTTACTCCTTAAGGGTTCATGAATGGTTAATGATCTGTGATTCAGATCTTTCACAAATATTGAGTGTCATGTTTCCAGTTTTACTTATATCTGTTATTTATTTTTAAATTGTTCCTATATTTTATTAAAGTCTGTTAGATTTAAATAGCATGGTTAATTCTTGTTGTTTGCAGTATTGCTTGTTTACAATATTACTTATTTCATTATGGTTAATCTGTAGTTAAATTTGAATTAGATTTCTTTGTTAATTATGGTTTATTTAAAATTCTTTTATGTTATATGTATGCTTAATTGTTTATTTTTTTAATATTTGTGTTACATCAGTAATTAATTATATTCTCATTTTTTGGTTGAATGATTCATTTCGTATACAATGTAGCATATTTCAATTCCATGGTTAATTGTTGGTGTTTGCAGTATTGCTTATTTACAGTATACATTTTTTAACTATGGTCTATTTAAGACTCTTTTATGTTATATGTTTGCTTAATTGATTGTTTTTAAATTTTTTCTTGCAGCATTAATTAATTATGTTCTCAGTATTAAGTTGAATGGTTCATTTTCTATACAGCTTGTCAGATTGATTTTGTGCATATATATACTGTCTCCCAGGTTTTTAATGCAGTGAATCTTCTATTTTTTTTTATTGGTTGCTGTAATCATGCTGCATGAAGTGATGAAACTTGCATATTACTTTAAATTTTATCTGTAAAGTATGGTTTTTGTGCAGTTGTTTTTAGTTGTACTAAAATTTAAATGTAACATTAAATAAACTTTCCCAAAATCTAATAACTTTTGAACATAAACAGAAACATGAAAAAAATATGTAAAATATCCCAACATATCTCAAAATATTTATGTAAAAAACTAAATTGTCTTTTAAAATAAAACATATAAATTCACTGATTTGACTGCCCTCCAGTTGATCTCTTTCTCAAAATCCTACCTGCATTTTCGTGCTGCTCATTACTTTTCTTTCTTCACCAATCTTTTGTTTCTCTTTTGAGTAGTTGATGAAAACTCGTCAATGAGTTTCCTCTTTACATGATCATCATCAATAACATTGACTGCATTACTTGTATTGCCAGTTTTCTTTGTTGGTGTCAGTAATGCATCAGTTATGAAATTAACCTGAAATAGTTACAAAGAGAAAATTAATGTGATATATTTTATTGCATGTTTGTTATAATCATAAAAAAAATCCTTGTGTAAAATAGTATACCTGATCCGAATTTTTATCAACTTGCTCTTTGCCTTTCTTTGATTTTGATGATATTCCCTACATAATCAAAAGTGTTATAAGTAATATTGATTTTATATTTTAAATATTTCAATTCTAATAAAATATCCACCTGAATTCCTGAACTTGAACTCACTATTCTGTCCTCACATGTAACCTTAACAACATTGTAAGGTCCCTTATAATTATTTACAATTATATTAAAGAAACATTTCTTATTTGATATGCCTTCAATTTCAGCTGGAGGTTGTTGAAATAAGTCATCCTATAAAAAACATTGAATTAATATTTGTTCCCAAATTTTGTTATATTTTTAAAATTCAGACTACATACCTGTGCTGATTTTTGTCCAATTAATTCAAGGCACTGCATATCCCACATAATAAATGTTGTTGTTGCAGTACCATCACTCACTTCCACAGTCAATTTATATCTATATTTTATTAAAAAAATATGATATAAATTTTTAAGATAAAAATTAATTTCATATTGAAAATATAAGTAAATCAATAACCTGTTTTTTCCACTTATGTCAAATGTTTGACATTTTTGGCAGAAGAATTTTAGTTCATCCTATGGCTCTAGTTCCTTCCGACATACCTTGCATGCAAGGTATGAGATGCCTCTAATGTCTTCAATGCAGTTCACAGTGGCAAACACTGTGAACTCTCCACTCTAAATTTTATGATAAATATATTATGTTAATTGAATATTTAATTTTTAATTTCAAAGGATAAAAATACTATATTAACTCATAAGTTTACCTGCCCATCTTCAATTATTTGATGTATTGTTTTGCTAATAACATTACAACCTTTTGATTCAGCAGCTAATTTTGAAGATGATGAACCAACCTGTAATGAAAAATAATTATTAGTTTTTAATTTATAATTAATACTTTAAAAAATATTATAAAATTTGAATTAACCTACCATCTCTTCAATCATCTCAGATTCATTTATTGAAATAGACTCTTCCTCCTATACAATAAAATCATTTTCTCATTAAATAATTAAATTTATTAATATCAAAAAATATATTGTATGTGTTTTCTTTTGTATACCTCTGTAGGCAAAATTTCTCCACACATTTTTTGGATAATTTCTCTGTCAGTAGATATTCGTGCTACACTGAAAGATCCCGTGTAGTTTCTTGTCTGACCCGGTTGAACAGTGACATTGAAAAGTGCTTTTTTGTTTCCTAATTTATCAATGCCTGCTGGAATTCCCTCTATGCTTCGACCCTATAAAAAAATTAAATTACCATCTATATTGTTTAATTTTTGGAATTAAGTTTTTTTTTTTTTGTTTACCACACTCAATTCTGAAGCTGTCTTCCCTATAAGTGCTATATTTTCCTTATCCCAAAGTAGGAAAGTGGTGGTTCCAGTGTCATTCAATAACCCTCACAGTTAGTTTGTACCTATAATTTAAAATTATTAAAAATTATATTTTTAGTAATAATATAAAATTTTAATTAAATATAAAGTAGCTCAGTTTTCCTGCAATGTCAAATGACTGACATTTTTCACAGAAAAATTGACTTCCACTCAGTTTAATTTTCTTCTGACATCTTTTGCAAGCCAAGTAGGACCAATCTCCAATGGTCTCTACACAGAGTATGGTTGCAAATATCCAGAAATTTCCAATCTAATTAAAATAAAAAATTAGTTAATATATTTAAAACATAAAAAAAAAATTAATTCTATTCCACATATTTAAAATACCTTCCCCTTTGTCATAATCTGGGATATAGTTTTCAATTCAAAATCACCATCTCTAATTTCATCATTTAAGGATCTTGATGATGATGACGATGATGATGTGAGAGTAGAGATACTGTTTGATCTCACTTTCCCATTAGTCAAATACCTTCAGAAAAAAATAAAAAAATTTAATGAAATTATGTGAATTGAAGAAATAAAATAATTAATAGAAAAAAATTAACTTGTAAAATAAAACGTAAATTTAAAATTGTACCTTAAACTGAATTCTACTATCTCTAGAATATTTGGATCTGTCACAATCTTTGTAATATTAAACAAAGATGAAATTCGTACGTCACCTATTGTTATATTTAATTTATCAAAAGCACACACTTAATTAAAAGATGGCCGACCTGCTAGACCCAGTAATTCAGAATGAAGCAGGGAGGTCATAGGAAAAAAAAGAGGATAAATTACCCCTGTATAGGTTAGGCCTGCAAAACTGTAGAGTTACAACCACTGGTGATTTTGGGCTAGAATTCAAAAAATTTATCATCTCTTCTGCATACTTTTCTCAAAGTGTAGCAGTAATTGTATTTCCACTACAAATATTCAGAAACAATTATTCAATACATAATAAAGAAATTATTAACAACAACTTTTAATAAATAATAAACAATACAGAAATTTAATATTTTTATAATTAATGAATACATGATACTGAAATAAAATATTTTACAATTACGGTATACATAAAAATTTCTTAATTAGTTAATACATAATACTGAAATTAATTTTTTTATAATTAGTAAAAATAATACAGAAATAAAATATTTAATTACTGAATACATTATACTAAATTTTAATCTGTTGACTTATTTTTATAATCAGTAAAACTGTAAAACAATAATCATGACATAAATTTTTATAATACATAAAATAGTATACGTTTTCCCAAGATTAAACCGTAAAACAATTAAATATTTTACAATTACTGAATACATAATACAATTAAATCTGCTAACTTATTTTTATAATCAATTAAACATAACAGTCGATAATCAGATTGATACATTTTTATAATACAGAAAATAGGACACTTTGTAAATAAATTAAATATTCTAGAATTACTGAATACATAATACAAAATTTTAATCTGTTAACTTATTTTTATAAGTAATAAAACCGTAAAACAATTATCATATTTGCTTCTCCATATATCATTGATATCACATATGCAATACAATTACTGAATACATAATACAATTAAATCTGCTAACTTATTTTTATAATCAATTAAACATAACAGTCGATAATCAGATTGGCACATATTTATAATACAGAAAATAGGTCACTTTGTAAATAAATTAAATATTCTATAATCACTGAATACATAATACAAAATTTTAATCTATTAACTTATTTTAATAAGTAATAAAACTGTAAAACAATTCTCATATTTGCTTCTCCACATATCATTGATATCACATATGCAATATATTAAAAATCATTTATAAATCATTAAACAATAAAAATATTTTGCTAAATTTTAAAATAACTTACTCCAAATCTTCCAACACCAAATCCATCAACTTTGTTAGCTTTCCATTTATCTCTCTTGTAAGGGGTCTATAGTGTCACACTATAGTTCCCATCATATCTGCCCAGAAATAAAAAATAAATAAAAATTTAATATCTGCATATTTAATATTACATATTTTTCGTATATATTCAAATTTCTTACCAAACATTGTTGCATCTCCTATGTTCTCCATATTTGTAATATCGCTGAAAGTCTTTATCTCATATAAATGCTGTGGAAATTCTTCGTGGAAAACTTCAAAGATCCGGGTGTGTTTGAAGACTATCTTATACAGACATGCTGTAGTCTTGTACTTCATGATATTTAATCTGATAATAAAATCGATTACAACATAAACATTGCCTTCAATAAGGCGATCTTTAAACTTTTCGATATTTGTTTTCGGAATTGTGACATGAATTCGTTCACCCTACAAAAAAAAAAATTAACTCTTATAAGTTCACATTTCTTAAAGGAAAAAAAATCGAAATTTTAATAAAATAATTGTACCTCTCGATCATGAAAAATGCATTCAATGCTGAGTGTGTTTGTGTTTTCGTAGCATCGAATCAACCACAATTCTATACCAAACGTATTTCTTCCAGGCCTTAACATTTGGACTGTTCCAAAAACCGGAGCCATATTTCTTTAAATATTCTGACGACAGAAACAAAAAGTTCAGAGAAAATTTGGATGGTTTGAGAGGAAATGAAATGCAGACGTCTGTGTGAAATATGTATTCTAAAACCTTTTAATGTATAAATGTAGATTTCAGTTTTTGATTGATAGTGGGAAGTGGAGTGGCAGTTGAAGTTAGTGGGGGAGTGTTATGCTTTTTTTTTTTGTATTTTTAATTTTTTTAATTATTATAGATTTTTTTTTCTGTATTTTTAAAATCCGTAAATTCAGTTTTTAAATAATTCACAAACAACAACTATGTTATTCATTATTTAACTTTTTATGATTTTTTTAATACATAAATGTAATTAATAAAATATTAAAATTGCAGGTTGCCAAATTTTTATGCGGATAGCTATAATTTTTTAAAAAGAAAATGCGGATACAATTCCAACATGCAACACACGTTCTAGTTTCTTAACTAATTTATATTTTAAAAAAATTTATATAATATTTTAAATAAATGATAATTGGAAAATTAATGTAACACGTTCCAGTTCTTATATTTTAAAAATATTAATATAATAATATTTTAAATAAATAATAAATGAATAATTAATGACCTCAACTTTTACATCTTTTTACAAAATTGTCATTAATCAATCAGCAAAATCAATTTCAAATCAATTGCAATTGTATTTTTTCTGCTTTTATATATAGTATAGATTAGATTCCATTTCATGATAATGATATTTTACACTGTACACATTACATATAAGGACGAGAGAAAGTAATTATAAAAAAAATATAAAATTTTAGAAATGCAGTATCATAGTCGGTTTTCTTAGATAATAAGGAGTTTTAAATATAATTTTATTAGGGGATGGCTGGTATGCCGGAATGGAATCAAGTGGGAATGGAATGAACTTAGTAATGGAATGATGATGGGAATGGAAAGGAATGACTATTGCATTCATTTGGCTGGTATGAACAAGGAATGAAATGTGCATTCCTTATTGATTTCATTCACATGGTTGGTATGCACAAGGAATGGAATAATATTTTTTTTGAAATTACCATTATACCCATGTGGAGTCCAAGTAAAAAAAGAACTAAAAATATTTATTAGAAAATCCGGATAAATAAAAAAGTCACGGAAAAATTCATTACATAAGAATTAAAAAAAAAGTTGCCAAAATTTTGACAAACGTTGATAGTTGAAAAAAAAGATATAATATTAAAATGTGAAATAATAATAATAATAATAATAACAACAACCCTCATTTACTTTCTATTTTCACAAATTAAACTTTGCAGAATAAACCTAATAGGAATCGCGGATTAAACTTCAGAAAAAAACCTAATCGCCCGCAAAAATTTCTTCAGAAGTCAATTAGATCTTGCGGGAAAATATATTTTTCTAAAATTTGTTTCTCTGAAGTCAATTAAACTTCACAGGAAAATATATTCTTCTGAAGTCTGTCACCATATTATGCGTAAAATCTGTTCTTCTAAAGTCTATATAAAGCGGTACTTATGTTTGAAGGAGCACAATCATTTGGCCTCAGTTTACCGCTACAAACGGAGGCATTTTCCCTCTCAGGTGAGAATGTTTCATATGTGCTCGAGCTAAGCGAACTGTTGATCGGAAAGTGTGGTTACAATTTTTTTTTGTTAGTGATATATAGTGTTGAATTTTCCCTTTGTGGCTTTCTCTGATATATAATAATTGGTTTTCGTGTTGCAATATTCATGTAATTTGTAGAAGTGAATTATGGCAACTGCTAGTATTTGTTGTATGCTTTGAGACAATGGGATAAATTTTTTTGAGTGATTATAATGTTGAAACCAATTTATCTTATTTTACTTATTCAAGTGTTCCACTGTACTTCTTGTATTGTTGAAAATGGTGTATGTATCATACATAGAGCTAAAAGTCTAAAAATATAAGCATCTTTTATTTTTGTTGATTGATTTTGCCACAAATAACCTTATTTGGTATGTATAGTTTTCATCATGTTTCTTATAGTGTTATTTTCTTTTATTTTTGATATATTATGGTAAAGAATGGATACTCATGACACTACTCAAGAGACAAGAGGTCCTGATAAGAACAAGAGAAAGTGGAATTACGAAGAAGATGCTAAGCTCGTTGAGGCGCTTCTTGATATGGTGAGTCTTGGAAAATTTAAAGCTGATAATGGGTTCAAACCTGGCTACTTGAATTATGTAGAGGAGAAACTGCAAGTTACTTTGCCTGACTCTGGTTTGAAGGCTAAACCACACATCGAGTCTAGAATTAAAACATTGAAAAGAGATTTGCATATTGTTTATGACATGCTGAATGGGCCTAATACAAGTGGTTTTGGAATGGATCCAATCACAAAATGTGTTACTGCGGAAAAGCCTGTTTGGGATGCATATTTGAAGGTTTGATTTTTAGTTTGTGTAATTGGTTTATAACTTTTATTTTATATCACTTTATGTATATATAAATATTATATTTTGTTTGCAGAGTCGGCCTACTTATGTGCCTTGGAAAAACAAGCCATTTCCTTTTTATGATGACTTACTTATTATTTTTGGGAGAGATAGAGCAACAGGAATTTATGTTGAAGGTCCTGGTGATATGATGGAAGAGATCCAAAAAGAAAAAAATGCTGATGATCTAGATGATTTTGATTCATCCTTTTCTCCTCTGCAATCTCCAGTAAATGAAAGGACTAATATTCAGAAGAAGAAAAAGAGAGCAGCTGGTTGCTCGACAATGGTGACTGATATGACAGAAGCGGCTACAATTATTGGCACTGAAATTGCCAATGCTAGTCATGTTTTTAGCAAAGCTATAGGAGTTGATGCTGAAATTTCTGAAAAGAGACGACAAATTGATTCAGAGATAAGGAAGATGCCTGATCTTACTATAGGAGAGATTATCAAAGCTGTTTGCTACATCGCCAGTCGTGATGAGTTGATTGATGTGTTTTTTAGTATGACTGAAGAAGGCAAAGAGCAATTGGTCAAAGCTATTTTGAATGAAGAAGTTTGAACTTTTATTTATTTATTGTTTTCAATCAATTAAAACTAGAATTATATGTTCTAGAGTTTTTTTTTAGTTAAATGCACTCATGTTTATGTTGGGATAAATTTAGTTTACATTGAATAAATTTGTTTGTTATCTTTTCTTTTATTGGATTTGGTATTTCATCCTACTAAAAGTGTTATATATATATATAGTTGTTTGTCATTCATTTTTATACTTAAGAAACTTGGTCTTAAGTGTTTGCCTGTAACACAATTTATCTGCTCAACAGCTCTTAATGCTCTTGCTCTTGACAAGTTTCTAAATTCAATTGGAAAAACCCCTGCCTATGTTGATCTGGAGGTAATAGTTAGTTCGTAATCTTATAGGGAAATTCAACAAAATGACTATATCTGATAATTTTTCCTGTATAGGAAAAATCAGGAGCTTGTCTGTGAGATCTGATCATTTTTTCTGTATAGATTAAAGAGGAAAAGAATGTAGAGAAATATCGGGAGCAACTTGAAACTATTTTATCAAACAAGATAAGTAAACAACTTGGCATGGAGTTGAAGAACCTTGCAATGAGTATCAAGATTTGCTCCACACCCCTATTACCTAAAGATTACATATCGTTACTGTATTTGTAGTGGTAGCTTTTGAAGTAGAAGAGTTTGATTGAAGTTTATCTGTTTCTAAAGCATGCAGCAAACAGACAGCAGACAAATGATGTTTAGCATGGTTCTGGTGTTTAAGATGAGCAGTACTAGGGTATTATAGAAGGGATAAGAATTTAATAGAAAACTTATAATTTCCTACGTATGATTAAATAACTACATCATTACAGTCGTATTGCATATGAAAAAAATGCAGCCAAACAATTAAGCTCATAGTTCACGAGTTAGCTTTTCCTCTGATAATTAGTTTCTATGCTTTTTCAATGATGTGGATAGGTTTACATTCTCTTCGGCTGTTGATGAATACCAGCTTTGAAGCCTTCTGTATAAGTTGTGTTCTTGAATATTGTTTGCAACAATTTAATTGTAAGTGAAGATAAATTGGTAACTAATTAACTATATCATTTTGGAGATTGGATTCCAGAAACAATATTGCAGTAGAGTAGAGAGAGAGAAAGCAGCTCCCAAAGGTATATATCAATGACTGACTGACTGTACTCATTACTGTTACTGTGTTGAAGGAATAAATCTGCCAAATCCAAAGAGAAAAGATAAAGTAGTAGTTTTAGTAGTACTTCTAGAGAGAGAGAGAGAACTGGAAGTGTAAATACACAAGATTGTGTATAAGTCGGTGTGTGTGTGTGTGTGTATATATAGGTGGAAAATACCTAAGAGCTTACTTGCTTTTATTTCACTCATTAAAGAAAGAAAAAAAGAGCACTGCTATGTTAAGAGTAGAGAAGGTCAAAGATATCAGTTTATAGAAATATCTTTAAATTACAAAAAATGCAATTTTCCAAGTTACCCAAATCACAAACAAGGTTTACTTATTCCACTTTCAATATTGATGATGTTCAAATCAGAAAATGTCGATGAACTATGATGAAATTATATTAAATGTACACTTCCATGATTCTGCTACTGAGAACAGACAGATGCAACTATTTTTTTTGCACACACATTCATACATCTCATTATCATAAATTTAATGAAATTATAGGTATCAAACACAAGTTTTTACAAAATAAGCAAACATCAAGATTTCCCAAATCAGAAGATCAAATAAGAAACAAAGAAAATCCGAAAAAAACTTCTAGCTACTGTACCAAATACAATTATCCAATTCAACATCAAACACAAACCTAATATATAGTAATAATCTATCTATTATTCCTTTGTGCTCTCCAGCTATTGAATGAATTGATTGCAAGATTTTTTCTGAAGTTAGTTCATTCATCAGAAGGCTCAACTGATGTGACAAGTTCTTCTCCATCTTCACCATCATTGCTTCCATCTACACCTCTCCCATCATCTCCTACTTGATAATCACCCATTTCTTATTTTATGAAATTATGGAGTAAACAACATACCATTATAATATGAAGGACTTCTAAGGATGGCCCATCGATTCTTTATCAAACCGAATAATCTCTCTATTACATTCCTTGCAGAAGAATGCTTCATATTAAAGAATTCTTCAGCAGTGGTAGGTCGGTATCGTTCACTCCAATCATTCAAGTGATATCGTTGACCCCGAAATGGTGCTAAAAATCCCTCTCCATTTGTATATCCACCATCCACAAGATAATATGTACCTGGAAAAGTATATAGAATAAATAACTATATCAGTTACCTTTGATTATCTTATTTGTTAGAACTGTTTGAATAACGAATTGACAAATCTTACCACGAGGAACTACCAAACCATTTTCTCTACTGATCGCATCTCTTAATATTCTACCATCAGCAGTTGACCCTTCCCAGTCTACTAACACATAGATAAATTGCATATCACGTGAACAAACTCCTAAGACATTAGTAGCAATTTCATTTTTACGTGTACGGTATCTTGCTATGTCTTCCTTAGGCACTCGCACTTTGACATAGGTACCATCTAGAGCTCCTAAGCATCCCTATAGTAAAAACTATAATAAATATATTGTTTTATATTAGATAATTAGAAAGTAAATTAAATAACATACCTTAAACCATTTCCATCTCTCATCTGTAGAGTCGACGGGTACTGGCTCGGGCTTCTTAAGTAATTGGTCTTGAAGTGCAATGATACCATTTATTACTTGTTTAAAATGCCTACTGATTGTTTCCCTAGCTCGTCCAAAATTAATTTTTATAGTTCTTTGCTTTTGGTGATGTGCCAAAATATGTAATGTTATAGCCACTTGTTCATCTACTAACATATTTTTATTTGATGTTACTATACCAGTAGCCTGAAGTTTATAGCATAAATGAACAAATGTTTGTCTATTCATCCTAGTGATGTTTATGCATATATTGTCACTCGTATAAATTATTTTATTCATATATTTTCTTCTCTCAAAAAAATTATATTCATACATTGGTCTTAAACTGATTGACCGAACATGGTGGTCTACTTGTTTAGCAGCAACGAGCCAAAAAAAATTCACTAATTTCATTATACTACGCCAAAATGAAAACATTGCAATGCATTTCTTTCTTCTTGCCAATTTTCTTATAGCTAAACTTAATCTTGTCATAACTGCAGATAAATTATATAATACATGTATTAGATTTTTTAAATATTTTAGGAGACAACATAAACCAATGAAATATACAAATAAATTATATAAAACATGTATTAGATATTTTTAAATATTTTAGGAGACAATATAAACTAATGAAATATATAAGTTACAAAAAGATCATCAACAATAGCTGGATTATGCTTTTGATAACAGTAATTCATACACATTATAAAGAATTTGCACATAAGATTTCTTCCTTCACCAATGACCGCCAACAAACTTCCAACATTGAATTATAGTAGAATTATATTTGGATTGGATCAAAACTGTTGTAAAACACTACAATGGATGAATCTTAATTTGTGGAACATAGTGAGTTTTAAAAGTTACTTTCTTTGCATAAAAAAACTGGACTAAAGACCTCGGCAGTGACGCATGTACAAATCAAAATTTTCAGATTTAAAGAAAGCTCGGTGTGCGACCACAGTTAGAATTTTTCAAAGTTCAGTGCAAGTAATAATAAATCAGAATTTGGGAGTGGAAACAAATTTTTCAGAGCATAATGCCATCGAGAAAAATCCTCAAATTTTTTGAGAAGAATGCAGCAGGATTATCTAAATTTTCAAAGAAATAAAATTTTGAGAGGAAGACAGAAGCGAGCAGAGGCACTTGGTGAGGTAAAGATAAAAAAAAATAAACATTACGCTGATATGGAGTCACTCACGGGAGGCGCTCATTTGAGGTGCCCAACATATCATTTCTCACCCAATATAATCATCAATTATACAAATAATTCATGTCTTTAAAATACTCAAAGTACTTTTAGCAAATCTGAATAAATTTTTTGCTGGTTCATAGAAAAGATGAAACCAAAAACAAATTCATAGAGCAATCTATGTTTATCCCTCAATCCAGAATTTACCATACAACAACCCGTGTTTCTCCAACTGGGAAAAAGAGCTATACTTTTTTTCCCTTTTTTATTGTTAATTCACCAATCTCTGTCTACATATGGTGTTCAAGCAAAAAAAAATTGCAAATCTATTTCCATAAATAGAAGAAGTAATCGACAAACTTAACAATTTCTCAAATATGAAAAAATCATCTCCATAACTAATTCACCTAATACACGATTGATGCTGCAAAATCTTTTAACAAATGCTTTCACAATTTCACATATTCAATTTTTACATCAAATATTCAGAAATAGAAAATTACGAACTAATTTCATAAAAGAGTATAAATTTGATACACCTACTACACACAACAAACCTAAATTTTAAGAAATTATTTACATACCTGGAAGCGGCAATGGTTAGAAACTTTGAGATCAAGGATTTCACGATGATGAGAAAATAGATCCAATTTCACGATGAAAAGAGAATAGATATTACCAAACGAGAGAGATGTTTGTGAAAAATAAATTGGGGGTATTTTGGTGAAAACAAGAAAAAAAATTATTGCTGGGAACATGGAATGTGGTAGTGGAGGTAATGGTCAATCCTATTTTAAAGGAATAATGATTCCTAGTGGAATGATGATTCCTCAAGCAAAAATATATACCAGCCATGGGATAGAGATAAAATTGGGAATAGCTATTCCATTCCTACCCTATTCCCTTATACCAGCCACACCCTTAGGGGATGGCTGGTATGATGGAATGGAATCAAGTGGGAATGGAATGAACTTAGTAATGAAATTGTGATGGGAATGGAATGGAATGATTATTGCCATTCCTATGGCTGGTATAAATAAGGAATGAACTGTTAATTCCTCGATTGATATCATTCACATGGTTGGTATGCACAAGGAATGGAATGAATTTTTTTTCTAAATTACAATTATACCCACGTGGAGTCCAAATAAAACAAGAATTACAAAAATTACTTATTAGAAAAATATGGATGAATTAAAAAATTAGTTACGGAAAAATTCATTGAGTATGAATGAAATAAAAAAAAAAGTTACCGAAATCACACTCAAACATCGATAATTGAAAAAATAATTTAATATCAAATGTCAAATTATAATAATAATAATAATCTCAAATTAAAATTATCCTCATTTATTTTCTACTTTCACGAATTAAACTTTGCAGAGAAACCTAATGTTGCGCAGATTGAACTTCGCACAGATTGAACTTCGCAAGAAAACCTAATCTTCCGCGAAAATTTCTTCAGAAGTCAATTAAACATTGCAGGAAAATATATTTTTCTGTTCTTCTGAAATCTATTCTTCTGAAGTCAATTAAATCTTTCGGGAAAGTTCGTTATATGATCCGTGAAATCTGTTCTTCTGAAGTCAATTAAACATCGCAGGAAAATCTATTCTTCTGAAGTCTCTCGCCATATTAATCGTAAAATTTGTTCTTCTAAAGTGTATATATAAATCGTTACTTATGTTTGAAGGAGCACCATCAATTGGCCTCAGTTTCCCGCTGCAAAGGGAGGCTTTTTCCCTCTCAGGTGAGAATGTTTCATATTTTCTCGAGTTAAGCAAAATGTTGATTGGAAAGTTTGGTTGCAATTTGATGTTTTTGTGGATGATATATGGTGTTGAATTTGCCCTCTGTAGCTTTGTCTGATATATTTCTTGTATTGTTGAAAATTGTGTATGCATCATATACATAGAGTACGATTTTTATCGGCATTCAGAGTTAAAAGTCTAAAAATAGAAGTATCTTTTATTGTTCTTGATTTATTTTGCCATAGATAACCTTATTTTGTATGTACGTATAGTTTTCATCATGTTTCTTATAGTGATATTTTCTTTTATTTTTGATATATTATTATATTGTAAAGAATGGATACTCATGACACTACTCAAGAGACAAGAGGTCCTGGTAAGAACAAGAGAAAATGGGCTTATGAAGAAGATGCTAAGCTCGTTGAGGCGCTTCTTGATATGGTGAATCTTGGAAAATTTAAAGCTGATAATGGGTTCAAACCTGGCTACTTGAATTATGTAGAGGAGAAACTGCAAATTGCTTTGCCTGACTCTGGTTTGAAGGCTAAACCACACATTGAGTCTAGAATTAAAACATTGAAAAGGGATTTCCATATTGTTTATGACATGCTGAATGGGCCTAACACAAGTGGTTTTGGAATGGATCCAATCAAAAAATGTGTTACTGCAGAAAAGCCTGTATGGGATGCTTATTTGAAGGTTTGATTTTTAGTTTTTGTAATTGGTTTATGACTTCTATTTTATATCACTTTATATATGGATGTTTTATATTTTTTGTTTGCAGACTCGGCCTGCTTATGCACCTTGGAAAAACAAGACATTTCCTTTTTATGATGACTTGCTTGTGATATTTGGGAGAGATAGAGCAACAGGAATTTATGCTAAAGGTCCTGGTGATATGATGGATGAGATTCAAAAAGAAAAAAGTACAGATGATCTGGATGATTTTGATTCACCCTTTTCTCCTCTGCAATCTCCTATAAATGAAAGGACTAACATTCAGAAGAAGAAAAAGAAAGCAGTTGGTTGCTCGACAATGGTCACTGATATGAAAGAAGCGGCTTCAATTATTGGCAGTGAAATCGCAAATGCTAGTCATGTTTTTAGCAAAGCTATTGGAGTTGATGCTGAAATTTCTGAAAAGAGACGACAAATTGATTCAGAGATAAGGAAGATGTCTGATCTTACCCTAGGAGAGATTATCAAAGCAGTTTGCTACATTGCCAGTCGTGATGACTTGATTGATGTGTTCTTTAGCATGACTGAAGAAGGCAAAGAGCAATTGGTCCAAGCTATTTTGAATAAAGAAATTTGAAATTTTATTTATTTATTTATTGTTTTCAATCAATTAGAACTATAATTATATGTTCTAGGCTTTAGTTTTTTAGTCGAATGCACTCATGTTTATGTTGTGATTAATTTGGTTTTGGATTGAATAAATATGTTCGTTATCTTTTCTTTTATTGGTTTTGGTGCTTCATTCTACTAAATCTTCTTCATTTTGCCAACTTTATGTAATTAACTGATTAAGCTCAGTATCACCTATTCATATTTACGAATTCATGATTGTTGAATATGATGGGATTGCAATGTAGCAAACTGAATTTTCGATTCGACTCTCATTCCATTGTTGAAAAAATTGGTTTACCATTTTCTCAATAACTTGGAACATTTGCCTATTACTGAGATTATTATCTGCTCTTATTCATTTATCTGACTTTGCTTTTAATCAACACTGCTAGAAGTAAAGATAGGCCAATTGAGGTAGATAGGAATAGTTTTAAAAGGGTTATCAAAAGTATGAGTGTTTATTTGATCAAATGTAAGCCCTGAAGATCAATGCCTTAGATGTGTGGTTTCCACTATTGATATATTGACATGTATTTGTTTCTTTCTAGATGGTTTTGCTTTTTGACTTTTGGGGGGTTAAAGGTTTTTTAGGTAGTGAGCAAAACTGTTGCCTTATCATGTCAAGTTTTTCCATATTATGAGTCATCAAATCTGGTGTACTCTTTTGGAGTTGCTAATAAGACAGTGGAGTCACAAGACTCACCAAGAATTTAAGCATCATCTATCTGTTCAATGTTTTCAATTCCTCAAAATGCTGTGAGTAAGCAGAACTCTCGAGATAAAGGCATTAAGACCCTGACTTTGTGCAATGGGTATATCTTATCCCTCAATTTGATTTATCTTCTAAAAAGACTTCATAGTTGTTTGGCTTGGATTTAGAGACTTTATTCTGTACCTGTGTAGTACAGATATGGTCAAGTTATATGGATTTATCTAACTCCCTGTTAGACCTGTCTAGGTTGTATAGATATTCACAAGGTTTATAGAAATATGTAAAATATATGTGAAGTTAGTGGCAACTGTACTGGTAGGTTTTTTCTTAGCAGAATAAGCAACTTAAAATTGCATATAAAAACCAGTAAAAGGATTTGATGTAGACAAAAAATGCAAACCTGTATCGCAGTAGTCTCACTAGACTACTGACTAAACTTATATTATAATATTCCATATATCTCTACATTCTGCGTACACATCCATAGATATATATAAAAGATCGTTATCATAAGCTCAATGAGATTATCACGAGTTTATACAAAACAAGCATCAAGATACTACAAATCTAATGATCAAATAAGAAATAAAGAAAATCTAAAAAAACTTCTACCTGATGTACCAAATACAGTGATACAATTCAGAATCAAATGCAGGCCTAATATATAACAATAATCTATCTATGATTCCTTTGTGCTCTCCAGCTATTGAATGAACTGATTGCAAGGTTTTTTCTGAAGTTAGACCATTCATCAGAAGGCTCAACTGATGTGATAAGTTCTTCTCCATCTTCATCATCATTGCTTCCATCTACACCTCTGTCATCATCTTCTACTTGATAACCACCCATTTCTTGTTTTATGAAATTATGGAGTAAACAACATACCATTATAATACGGTTTTGAATTTTTATCGGATAATATGAAGGACTTCTAAGGATGGCCCACCGATTCTTAATCAAACCGAACAGTCTCTCTATTACATTTCTTGCAGAAGAATGCTTCATGTTAAAGAATTCTTTAGCGGTGGTAGGTCGATGTCGTTCGCTCCAATCATTCAAATGATATTTTTGACCTCGAAAGGGTGCTAAGAATCCTTCTCCATTAGTATATCCAGCATCTACAAGATAATATGTACCTGAAAAAATATATAAAATAAATAACTCTATCAGTTACATTATATGCTCTTATTTGTTATCACTATTTTAATAACGAATTAACAAATCTTACCACGAGGAACTAGCAAACCATTTTTTCTACTGATCGCATCTCTTAATATTCTACCATCAGCAGTTAACCCTTCCCAGCCTACTAATACATAAATAAATTGCATATCCCGTGAACACACTCCTAAGACATTAGTAGCAATTTCATTTTTACGAGTGCGGTATCTTGCCCTGTTTTCCTTAGACACACGCACTTTGATATAGGTACTATCCAGAGCTCCTAAGCATCCCTATAGTAAAACTGTAATAAATATATTGTTTTATATTAGATAATTATGAAGTAAATTAAATAACATACCTTAAACCATTTCCATCTCTCATCTGTAGAGTCAACATGTACTGCCACGGGTTTCTTAAGTAACTGGTCTTGAAGTGTAATGATACCATTTATTACTTGTTTAAAATGTCTACTGATTGTTTCCCTAGCTCGTCCAAAATTAGTTTTTATAGTTCTTTGCTTTTGGTGATGTGCCAAAATATGTAATGTTATAGCCACTTGTTCATCCACTAACATATTTTTATTTAATGATACTAAACCAGTAGCCTCAAGTTTATAGCATAAATGAACAAAAGTTTGTCGACTCATCCTAGTGATGTTTATGCATATATTATCACTCGCATACATTGTTTTATTGATATATTTTCTTCTCTCAAAAAAATCATATTCATACATTGGTTTTAAACTTATTGATCGAACGTGATGTTCTGCTTGTCTTGCAGCAACGAGCCAAAAGCAATTCACTAATTTCATTATGTTTTGCCAAAATGAAAACATTGCAATGCATTTCTTTCTTCTTGTCAATTTTTTTGTAGTTAAACTTAATCTTGTCATAGCTGCAAATAAAGTATATAAAACATGTATTAGATAGTTTTAAATATTTTAGGAGACACCATAAACTAATGAAAAATATAAAGTTACAAAAAAGATATAAAAAACATACACAACAAAAGAAAGGTATGAACCTGGTCTATGTGTGATAAAAGACAGCTAATCTCAGATTCGATATTGATCAAAGATCATTAAAACAGTATCAGAAGAGCATGCTGGATATTGAAATATGAACAAAAAATCATAGTCCTTCAATGAGCATCGCAAATAGGTACAAAAAATATAATCACCGATTACACAAATAATACTAGTCCATAAAACACTCAAGTATCCAATTTGCGATGAAATTAAAAACAAGTTCCGCACGTTTATCCCTTTTCCAGATTTACCATAGAACAATCCATGTTTATTGAAGTTGGGAACAGAGGTATGCATCTTTTTTTGTTAATTCACGAATTGTTGTCGGCATAATGTCAAAATTGCAAATCTATTTTCAAGAACAAAATAAAGAGAAATCGACCCACTTAAAAATTTCTCAACTATCAGAAAATCATCCACATAATTAATTCAGCAATTATGCGGTTTGACAGTGCAAAAATCTTTTCACAAATGTTGATCCATAATTTCAATAATTCAAAATTTACACGAAATCTTCATAAATAAAAAATTTACGCACTCCTTTCAGAAAAGAGATAAAATTTGATACACCTACTATGCACAACAAATCTAAAATTTTATGAAATTATTTACACACCTGGAAGACAGCGATGGTTAGAAACTTGAGACCAAAAATTTCACGATGATCGGTGAATAGATCGAATTTTGCGATGAGGAGAGAATAGATATGAGGAGGGAGAGAGATCTGTAATAAAGTTCGTAAAAAATAAATTAAAGGGCATTTTAGTGAAAAGAAGGAAAAAAGTTATTGCTGCAAATACGGAATATGGGGGTGAAGGTAATAGTTAATCCTATTTTTAAGGAATAATAATTAGGGGAGGAATGATGATTCCTCATATAAAAAATATAACAGCCAAAGGAATTGAATTAAAATTGGGAATGGGCATTCCATTCCTATCCCATTACCTTATACCAGCCGCAGCCTTAGAGTTAGTATTGTTATGCATGATTACTTACACCACCCAACCTACATCTTTCTAGGGGTGTTTAAGACTATAAAATAATTTGTTTCGTTATATTTTTGAAGAAATAAAATCACAATAAGATTTTTCAATCGCACTCTCTATTTTCTGGAGTTGGTCATATCAACGTTCGAGCATTTTGATTTTCGATCATCCATATTGAACTTCGAACATATCAATATTTGAAAAAAAAAAAGCGTACAAATTGAATAACCATTTTGGCAAAAACCAATTCTACATCGTATTCACACCTGACACCCTTTTATTTTTGGCTACAACTCAATTCAATTTCAACATATAAAAATTAGGTATCGCTCAAATCTCAATCAAACAACGATTCTTTCAAATTTACATCATCAAATATACAAAAGGAAGCCGTTTAAGCAACGAGATCCAACATTTATTTGTAATTTTGTACAAAATTAGGTACTACAAAAACTCATCAAGTCTGAGAAGTAATCGATAAAATCTTGAACCTGTACCTAGGGTTTCTAGGCACGACCTGGCTCGGCCCGAACCCGAACTGGCCGATGCCGGTCATCATCGTCGGGCCGTCGTCGTAGATGTGGCCGACGAGCTTCCCGCAGCTGTTACACATGATTTTGGTGCGTTTCCGCTGAATTCCCCAGTAATTCACCGTCTCGAAAAAGGGGCGGATTTTGTCCTCCTTCTCGAATCGGAACTTGGAGGAATCGACGGCGGCGAAGGAGAGGGTATTCTTGTTACCGGCCTCGAAGTAGAATTCCGGCGGGAAGAGATCGGCGGGTTGGAGGTTGAGATTGGCGCCGCACTCTCTGCAACAGTATATTGTCGCCATTGAAGCAAATTAATCTCTGCTTTTTTTCTTCTTCTTCGAATTTGGAGATGGAGGTTTTTGTATTGGGGAAGACAAGTTTCAATAGCGCGTAATGGTTGAAATTTCCGTCTTTCTACTTTCTAGATCAATCTGTGGAATTAAAATTGTTGAATTTGCGTGTTGCCCACTGAAAAATAAATAAAATAAATTCAATGTTGAATATGGTCCGAATTTAATTAGGTTTTGACCGTTTTATATGCAGTATTTTTTCAGGAAGGCTAATTCTAAACATAACTCTCATTTTTTTATTTACAGTTACCAATATTAATTTAAATATTAGTCTTTTTAATATCTCACTTTTGCCCTTATACCCATGTGATTTTTTCTGATTTTCATCTACATAGCCACAATAATAACTTAGAAGTGATCTCAAATTTCCATCAATTGCCTCCCCTTAATTTGATTGATAAAAAATTACTAGAACATTGCATCGATTCATAAAATTGTATTCAACATCATGTACTCTACATGATGGCAATTGTGAGCAATCCCTCGTCAATGTCATCCTCAAAGAGAGAATGTCTCGATCGAACACTAAATTACAAGATGAATATAACAGCGCCGCAACAAGGTTATGAAGATCGCAATGTCTTATGCTCGTAATTTGGTATACAATGATGCCGAATTTAGCCCGGATGATGTTGGATAAGCTCATAGGTCTCGTTTGGTTGACACAGAATCTGATTTGGGAAAGTAATCTGATTCCCTATTTTAATATTACTGTACAAGGAAAATTGTGCAACTTTCCTGGATTCTAAATACTTACTCCAAGTAGGCATTCATTTTTTTTTTGTCGAAGGTAACCCGCAGCTGCTATCGAGGTGCGCACTGGGTAAACCCCGCCCCTGTGTAATAGCCTGCAAACCACACAGGGAAGGTAAACCACACTTAGCAAGCCAGGTGTGACAGGCTCACACCTAATGGTGTTGGTGGGATTCGAACTTGAGACCTTTGACCTCAAGATATCACCACTCCACCACTAGGCCATCCCCAAGGGACGGTATTCATTTTCTTTGTTTTTAGAATCTGGTGTTAAATGATTTCATTGTTCGATTTTTTCATTTATTATTATTTATGTTTTTTATAAATTATTATTATGTTTGGATTCATATTTTTTAACTAAAAAATAAAAAATTGATTTTTTTTTTAAATTGAAAAAATAAGATTTTTTTTATTATTAATACTAAGTTTGGATTAAAAGGTTTCAATAAAAAAATGAGTAAATAAATAAAATAGAAAAAATAAAAAAATTTATAAATGAAAAAAAGAAATTAAAAATTGTTATACTTTTTTTACTGAAGAAATTACGACCAAAATTAAACTATTTTATCAATCATTTTTTTGGCATTTCTGTCAAAATTTCAATAATATCATTTTTGAGACAACGTTGCGGACTAAACGATGACCATACCATTGTCAATATAGATAATTTTGACTTCCAATTCAATAAAAAGAAATATTTATATAGATAATTTTAATTTCCAATTCAATAAAAAATATTTGGATCACCAATACAATATTTACCTTAATTGATTATTTTTTTAGTCATATCATTTTATTTAAATTGAAATATATCTTGCATTCAATATCTATAATATTAATGCAAATTGAAGAATTACACATTATATGGTCATAATTTAAAATTATAAATATTGTAGTATGAAATAAGATACATTATATATTTTAGATATTTAATTATCTACATTCTACTCTTGTTTAAATTTAATCCAATAATAAAAATAGAATCATTATAATTTTCTTGTTGTGTTCCAAACACAGAATAAGATTCTGTTAGTAATCATTTTCCTCAGAATTACATTCCCAGAAATCATATTCCCAAAAAACTTTACTTTTCTGCCAATCAAACGAACCCATAGAGTTTTCTTGCGAAAGTTTGTTGATTGTTAAGAGAAAATAAATTGCAAAATTTTATCTTTGGTTTGTAGGTGTTAACGTGCATGTTTTTTACTCTTGTTATAAATTTGGAGTTTTGTTGATTTTTGAAGGAACTACAATTTCTTTCATGTTCGTCTGCACAAGAGCATCGAAATAATATAGCAAGGTTCGTCTGCACAAGAGCATCGAAATAATATAGCAAGGACGGCCATATTGTAGTTCTTGTTTTATATGATCCAACAAAATTAGATCTGGTATCAATAATTTGAAGGGGGCAACATTCATGGGAGAATGGTGGTATTGATTGACCAGGCGTAGATGATTAGATCTTGGGCAGATGATTATCGTTCTTAGATATTTGAGTTATTATGGGTTACATGGAAGAAAGTTTAGGAAACGAGATGGGGCTGTTAGTTGTACAGGGAAAATTGAGATATTTAATAATGTTTTATTTAAATAAATATTGGGAGTGGTAAAGAGAAAATTGTGGGTTGTTTTTAGAATAATCATTTTAGGAGTGGTATTTTGCAGATCAGATCCTCTGTTGCAATTCATATTCCATTTAGTGTTGCATAACTAGATTTTATTTTTATTTTTTTAAAATATTAATATACCCTAATTGGGGATGGATTAGCCATAAATAAAAAAATTAAATTAAATAATATCATAATAAATTAAAATTAAAAATAAAAAATATTTTTTAAAAAAAAAACAAAGGCTTGGAACACAAAATTTAATAGGAAATGCAATAGGTGATCTGATGTGTGGTCTCTTGTGCACTAGATGTAAGGCCCAGGGCACATCGACCGGCCCAAACACAATAAGAAAAAATGGTAAAAAAAAGAGTCAACACTGTCGAGCGTGTGGATCCCACATGTGCTCACAATGCGTAAGGTACATATATACTCTAAAATTGAATTAGTGAACTATAAAATTAAAACAAATTGAATTAATTTGTTTGAAATAAATATAAATATATACCCTAAAATAGAATTAATGAATCCTAAAATTAAAGTGAATTAATTTATTTATTTTTTCTAATATGGTGACTCGAGCAATGCACTTACCCAACACTAACGCATGGACTCGATAATTAATTTTTTTGAAATAAATATAAACGGTACTTAAAAATTAGAAACCTAATTTTGAAATAAATATATACCGTACCTAAAATGGAATTAGTGAACCTTAAAATTAAAGTGCATCAAATTTAATTTTTTTAAATCTGGCAACTCACGCAATGCACTTGCCCGACGCTAATGCGTGGACTCGTGCTCGACAATTAATTTTTTTAACTTAAATTAACCCTTAATTGAGATTAATAAACTTTAATAAGAATATAAAACCCAAAAAAACAAAATAAATCCCCAAAAAATCTAAAAAAACTAAACTCCTAAATTCTAAACATTAAATGGAATGAAAAAATAACAATTTGAACTAAATAGACTTGTTTTAATGATAAATGTGATATTTTTAGAATTTTGAATAATACTTTTTAGTATTAGTGTTAATATTGATTTTGACATTTTTTATTTATGAGCGTTAATGCGTTAACTGTCTGATGTGCATCTAATGCACAGGAGAATTAACATTTCTTTAAGGGTTAATTACGATTAAATACATAAATTTTGACACAATTTGCAATTTAGACATGAACTTTGAAATATTGCAATTAAAACACTAACTTGTGTCTTTTACAAAATAGACACAATTTTGCAAGAATATGAAAATCAAACACTATATTTCATACCAATATTTATATTAGAAGTGACATACAGTTTTATTTTCTTGCAAAGATAGGGCCAACTTAAGATATATTAGTGCTCTTTTGAACTTGCGAAGAACACGATGGTGCATACCCTTGCTAAGTCTAATATTGAGCATGAGATTGTTTGTAACCTCTAAGGCCTTGTTTACTTTTATGGATAAAGGTGGATTAATAAGTTATCATATCTTTACTTTGCATGATATTAAAATGGTGGATAACCCAAAGCCCGTGATAAATGAGCTTTGTATGCCTATTTGTGGGATATATATTCGACCTAAAGAGGTGGAATATGATTTATCCATCCTCTCATCCTCTAAACTATCTATCCACTCAATTCTAAATCTTTGAAGTAAACAAGCCCTAAGAGATATATGATAGATATTTCTTTTTTCGGGTTGGTAGAAATGAAGTAGTTGAATTCGAAATTTCTCCCTTTTATATATGAATAAGGGAAAGAGATATACATTTATTTGAAATTGTTGGGCATTCTTGGCCCATTTAGTTTAGCCCAATGCTGAAGGCCCATCTCCTATTAATTGTTGTTGTTGACCTGCACCCATTACTGTTCCCTAGTGACTCTTCAGTGCTCTAGACTCTTCTATTAATTATGCGGGTTGGATCACTGTTCACTTATCACTCACATTCAATCTCTCTCTCTCTCTCTCTCTCTCTCTGAGTGCTTCTTCTCTTTGCCTCTTGCGATCCCTTGCTTCAAGCTTCTATGCTTGAGAGCTTTGTGCTCCACTGAACTAGCTTACGGTCCCATTTCATCTGGATTCCATCTTGTCTCCTCGTGCGAGCAGCTTGGGATAGCTACGGTTCAGTCTTGGGCTCGCAGGAGGTCTGAACTTGTTCGGAGAGGTTCTGTGTGTTTGGTCACCGTTCTTCACTTTCTTCTTGTCTTGGTGTGCACTCTGGTCACTATGTCGATTGAGCTTTGGGTTCAAGGAACCCTAAGCCTTTGCTGCTTCTCCGGCTAAGCTCTCTATCCCCTGAAGGATGCACGAACCGACTGTCGGCAATGGAAAACAAGCGGTGTAACCTCCAGAAGCCTTGATACCACCATATAGTGGTATCAAAGACATGGGGGAAGCTCACCGGAGGCACCCTCCGTCGCCCTTTGGGTTACCGTCCGACCACCTATGTGATTTAAGGACTGGTAAGCCAAGAATCCCAACCACGGGGGTTCTCACTCTGGTATTGTACTCTTAATCCTAGATTTCTTAAGGTTTTGGTGCTCCTTACCTGGATCTATCTGATTCGTGATTGATTCTTTGAGATCTGTATGATCCTTGCTCGATTATCTATGATTCGCACATTTACCCTAATATTCTGTCTCTGTGATTCGGCTGAAATTTGGGTTCAATTTCTTTGTGATTTTGGGTATCTCGTTCCTGGCTCTGTGCTAGGCTCACTGCTTCCGTTCTTGTTTCTCTTGGCTCTGGTTTTCTGCTTGTGTGTCGATTGTTTCACTATTCATACACAAAAGGACCCAAGGATCCTTTGTACGGATGGTAAACCAGTTTGTAATATGGGTTATCCTTGGCATTCTTCACTGTCTGTGAGAGTGCATTGATTTTGTCTACCCCCCCATTCTTATTCTTGGCTATCTCAGTCTGTCTATGCTTTTCTAAGTGATTGTTATGGGTTCTGCATATCATACTGCCCCTTTTGATGGTAAGAGTGATTTTCAAATCTGGAAAACTAAAATGGAATGCATTCTTATCAAATAAAAAGTTTATAATGCTGTCTTGCTGGTTGTGACAAAACCGAAATTGATGAAAAAAGGCTTGAAATGAATGCTAGTGCAAGGTCTTCAATTCTGTTGAGTCTGCATGATTCTGTGATGAGGTAGATAGTTGGTATTACTTGTTCTAAAGAATTGTGGGCTAAATTGAATGAATTGTACACCCAAACATCTTTTCAGTCTTTGTCTTTCTTGCAAGAAAAGTTTTTTAAATTCAGGCTTGATATGACTAAAGATATTGATGCAAATTTGGATGATTTTAATAAATTAATCCAAGCCATGAAATTGGGAGGGGATGATACAATTGAAAAATATTCTGCTACTGTGCTTTTGAATGCTATTCCTAATAAGTTCAGTGATGTTAAATCTGCCATTAGATATGGCAGAGATGTGATTACTTATGATATTGTGGCAAATGGTCTTAAATCTAAAGAATTGGACATGAAACATGGGTCTAGCAGCAATAGGAGAAATTCTGGTGAAATTATGCATATTAGGGGGAGAACAACTGAAAGATCTAAGCTTAACCATGCATCTGATAAGAAAAAGCCTAGATCTAAATCTAAGAATGGTAACAGAAAGTGTTACAACTGCAATGAATCAGGTCATTATGCAAACAAATGTGATAAACCTAAAAAGTTCAAGAAAAAGGGTGAAAATTCCAGTGAAAGTCATGCTAACTTGGTTGTTGGTTCTGAGAATTATGGTGATGTTCTTATGGTCTCTGATTTGTTCTCTGGGCCCTTTGTGAACTATGTGTCTAATTCTATGTCTTAAACTGAGTGGCTAATTGATTCTGGATGTACTTTTCATACGTCACCTTGTAAGAGCATGTTTTCTAATCTAAAAACTGTTGAAAATGGCTCTGTATCTATGGCAAATGAAAAGAAAAGCCCTGTTGCTGGTATTGGTGAGATTTGTTTGAAGTTTGACTCTAGTTCCTCCCTTACAATGAAAAATGTGAGATAGTGCCTGATTTGAGATATAATTTGATCTCTGTTGCTTGCTTAACTGATGATGGTTTGCTTGCTAAGATTGAGAAAGATGGAATGAAATTTCTTAAGGGTGCTATGGTGGTGTTTAAGGCACCTAGGCAACATAACTTGTATGTTTGCAATGCTAGTCCCCTAAACTTGATTTCTTCTGTGGCTAATTCTGTGCAAGGTGATAAAACCATGTTATGGAATGCAAGATTAGAGGATATGAGTCAAAAAGGATTAAAAATGCTACATAAATATGGTGTTTTTGGTTCTGATCACATTTCTGAAATGCCTTTATGTGAGAATTGTGTAATGGGAAAGCAATATAGGGTTCAATTCCCTGTTTCTGGATCTAATAAATCTCATGCTAGTTCTGAAACTCTTGAATACATGCATGCTGATGTTTGGGATCCTGCAAAAGAGTCCACTCATGGGGGTAATTAGTATTTTTTTGTCCATTATTGATGATTTTTCCAGAAAAGTTTAGGTCTTCTTAATGAAAAACAAATCTAATGTCTTTGATAAACTTTCTGCATGGAAACTTCAGATTGAAAACCAAACTGGAAAAAGGATTAAAACATTGAGAACAGATAATGGTCTTAAGTTTGTAATGCTCAGATTGATGATCTTTGTGTGGAATTTGGTATTAAGAGACATAAAACTATCCTCTATACTCCTCAGCAAAATGGTATTGCTGAGAGGATGAATAGAACTCTTCTTGAAAGAGTTAGAAGCTTGCTTGCATCCTTTGGTTTGTAAAAAAAAAAAAAGTTAAGGTGAAGCAGTTGCTATTGCTACCTATTTGATAAATAGGTCCCCTTCTGTGTCTTTGCTTGGTAAAATTCCGGAATCTGTTTTTACAAATAAAGAAATTGATATCTCAAATCTTAATATCTTTGGTTGTGCTGCTTATATTCACCAAAAGCATGACAAATTGGATCCTAGGTCTAGGAAATGTGTTTTTCTTAGCTATCTAGAAGGTGTAAAAGGTTACAGGCTCTGGGATAGAAGTGTTCCTGGTTTTAAAACCTTAATTAGCAGGGATGTGATTAGGGATAGAAATAGGTCAGACTACCCGACAGGGGCCTTAGGCCTGGCCTAGCCTACTTCGTAAAAAGGCTAGGCCAAGGCCATCATACAAGTTTTTTAAGTTATAAAGACCAGGCTTGGGCGTTGAAAATAGCCCCTAAAGCCTGATAGGCCGACCTGTTTAGTCTATATATATATATATTAAGTAAATTTTTTTAGTAATATATCTAGATTTAAGAATTTTTTTTAAAACATCAAAATATCCGATCCAAGTCTAACCCTAATTCATAAAACACATTCACAACTTGCCAGTCGTCGCTTTTCACTATCAGAGTCTCACAACTCGTCTTTGCCTGACTGCCGACGAGAAGCTTCGACCACCGAGAAGCTGGCAACTACTCTCCATTCTTTCATCTCTGTCTGACTGCCGAGAAGCTCTGACCTGGCGATACTCTCCATTCTCTCATCTCTGCCTGACTGCCGAGTGCCGAGAAGCTCCAACCTGGCGACTACTCTCCATTCTCTCATCTATGCCTGACTGCCGAGAAGTTAGAAGAATACTCTCCATTCTCTCATCACTTGTCAGGTTAGTTTAAGAATTCTCTAGTTTTACTTGCAGTTTCTTTTCATATTTGAATGGAAGATTAAGATTTAGCCTGCAGATTTGTAGATTACTTGCAGTTTCTTTTCATATTTGTAGATCAAGATTAAGATTTTAGCATGCAGATTTGTAGATTACTTGCAGAATCTTTTCATATCTGTTGTTCACGATAAATTTTAAACTATTTCCTCTGATCATTATCCAGTGGTTTGATAGACATATGTTGATTTCCTCTAATCAGGAATATTGGTGTGTGTATAATATTAGGAATATGATTTAATTTATATACAACTTATGAATTGAATGGGAAATATATTATCTCAGCTGAATAATTTTTGACCGTTTATTTTTAAGTAGCTGGTTGGAATATTATCATGCATTAATATCTATGTATCAATTATCAAACTTCAATATATGTGGCAGATATATACAATCTGGACTAATTTATTTATGTGTCAAACTTCAATATATTAATGGTGGCAGATTTATAGATTTTGTATTATATCAATGGTGGCAGTAGTTAGATAATGTATGTGGCAGATTTATATTAATTTTATTTTTAGATTACTATTGGATCTTATGGATTGATTATGTATATGTTTATGTATATGTTTTTATAGGAATTATGTCTTCCCAATTTGAGAATATTGAGTCCAATGAAGTTGAAAAATAGTACAATTGATAGCAAGCCTAAGAATTAACCGATGATGGTTGTGTTATAAAGAAAAAAAGGAAGAGAACATCAAAGGTTTGGGATGATTTTGATGTGGTTGACATTCCCAAAATCGGTCAGAAGGCAGTTTGTAGGTATTGCAAAGAAAGATATGCACATTGTGGGAAGGGTTCTAGCACTAGTCATCTAAAAAGGCATTCAGAGGCTTGTTTTCAGAAGAAGAAGATGCACATAAGTAGTTTGAAGAGCCAATCTACTATACCTTTCAAGTTTTCCAATACTTCTGTTAACCCGTTTCTAGTTCCAGGTGCTAGATACTTGAATGAAAAATGAGAGAGATAGTTGCTACATCAATTATGGTTCATGAGCACCCTTTTAACATTGTTGAAGATCAAGTTTGGATGTGGGGATTTCAATATGCTAATCCAGAATTCGTAAAGGTTTCACGCAAAACAGCTAGAAATGATTGCTTAGCAATATACGAGGTAGAGAAGAAAGACTTGAAGGCTTTGCTGAGTACTGTGAGTAAGATTAGTTTGACTACTGATATGTGGAAATCAAAACATCAGGTGATCGAGTATATGGTTCTTACTGCTCATTTCATTGATGCAAATTGGAATCTTCAGAAGAGAGTTTTGAGCTTTGTGAAAGTTCCCACTTCTAGATATGGAATTGATGTGGCAGATGCAATTTTTAAGTGTTTGAAAACTTGGGGGATTGAATCTAAAGTGTTTTTCGTGACAGTTGACAATGCTGCATATAATGACTCTTGCTTGCGGACACTCAAGGACAACTTATTACTCAACAATAAGGTGGTACTTGGTGGTGCTTTGTTTTATGTTAGATGTTGTGCACATATTTTAAATTTGTTGGTGCAGGATGGGCTTAGTCAGATCAAGGATGTAATTCACAATGTTCGTGAAACTGTGAAATACATTAACCACAATGACTTAAGATTGAATGCGTTTTCTGCTATCTTAGAACAAAAGCAGTTAAAACAAACTAAGCTCATCATTGATTGTCCTACTAGATGGAATTCTACATTCCATATGCTGTCTACAGCCTTGAAGTTTCAAGTTGCTTATCCACCTTACAAGGAAAGGGAGCCACACTATAACGACTATGCACCTTCAGATGAGGATTAGGAGAAAGTCAAGAAAATTTGTCCATTTCTTGAGGTATTTGATCTTGCTACTCATGTAATTTTAGGAAATGAATATCCTACTTCTAATCTATACCTTCCTAAAGTTTGGAGAGTGAAAAAAGTGATTGATAAAGCACTAGATGGTCAAGATACATTCATGAAAGATATGGCAACCACAATGAAAAATAAGTTTGACAAATATTGGGGAGAATGCAATCTTTTGATGGCCATTGCTTGTGTTTTGGATCCTAGGTGTAAATTTCATGTGGTTAATATTTGTTTTCCCTTGATATATAAGCCAACAGATGTGTGCGGAGAGAATATTGAGAAGGTGAGGACTTCATTGCAAATGTCGTATGATGAGTATGTTGAGATGGCTAAGGAAGAGGCGGGCACTGATGTTAGTGGTGAAGGAGATGGTGGATGTAATCCCTCATACTCACATGGGTCTAATTCCTCTGTGGTTACTGGATTTGACCAAATCATGAGCATTGTTCGCACAAATGAAGCGGTTCCCCCAACAAAGTCTGAGTTGCAAACTTATCTTGAAGAGGGTGTTCATATTCCTGATGGTGGTACAAGCACTTTTAGTGCTTTGGAGTGGTGAAAAAATAATTCCTTGAAGTACAAGATCTTATCAAAAATGGTTGTTGATGTACTAGCGATTCCAATCTCAATAGTTGCATCAGAGTCCACTTTTAGTGTTGGTAGAAGAGTTATTGATGATTATCGCTCCAAGTTAAATGAAGATTCAATTGAAGCACTCATTTGTGGTGGAGATTGGCTTCGCAACAAGTATGGTTTGAAGAAAACGAAGATATGACTATGATAATTAAATGGAGCATTTTATTATGAATTTTAAGATTGTGTTATTCATTTCGAATTTTTCTTCTTTTTTTTTTCTGAAGGAGATTGATCAAGAACAAGAGATGGCTTGAAGAATGAATATTTATGTTTTGTTTTCGATCATTTCTTTGACATTTATTAAGATTGGATGATTTATAAATATTTTTAATTTTATTTCTCATTAAGTCATTGTTATTGACTTGCTTGGATGAATTTGAAACTCATGTACTTGAAGAATTTATTGATGATTTGTCATTTATGTGTTGTGTGGTTTTTGAATCATGGTTATTATTTTTGCTTATATTTGATGAGGATTTGAAGCTTAAATTTGATGATTTGTAAATTTTAATTCTACCTTAGTGAAAATTGGTGAATGTTATAATAGGCCTAAATAGGCTACTAAAAGGCCTAAGGCCTGGCTCATATAGTTAAAAAGGCCAGGCCCAGACCTAGATAAAAGCCTTTAATAGATAACAGACCAGGCTTAGGCCTATGCTCAACATGGCAGGCCCAGGCCGTTTAGCACCCAGCTCGGCCCGGCCTGGCCTATTTCCATGCCTAGATGTGATATTTAATGAGAATGACTTTCCTTGCTTGTCTGATTCTATGCCTATGACTGCTCCAAGTAAGGTGGAGCACTTACCTGTCTTAAGTGAACTTGATAAGCATACTTCCATGCCTAAACCTGATAATATGCATGAGAATGATATTATGGATCATCCTGGAGATAGTAGAGATCCTAATGATCTTCAAGATAATCAAAATGTAAGCCTTGACAATTCTGAAGAAGGGACAAATTCTAATGTTCTTCAGGATTATCAGCTTACTAGAGATAAAGTCAAAAGAACTGTGATGCAACCTCAAAGGTTCCTTGGGTTGGCTGACAGTAATATATCTATACATGTTTTTACTGTGTTTAACAATCTTGATGCATGTGAACCAATTCTTATAAAGCTGCCTTGAGTTCAAAAGAATCTGAAAAACGGATTGATGCTATGAAAAAGGAAATGAAGTCTTTATATGATAATAAAACTTGGATTCTTGTTCCAAAACCTGCTAAGTGCTCTGTTGTCTAGTGTAAATGGCTTTATAAAATCAAGCATGAATCTTATTCTGTGAGATACAAGGCTAGATTGGTTGCAAAGGGTTTTACTTAAAAAGAGGGGATTGATTACGATGAAATATTTGCCCCTGTTGTGAAATTTATTACAGTGAGAATTATGTTATCTCTTGTAGCTTATTTTGATTGGGAGTTGAAACAAATGGATGTTACAACTGCATTCTTGCATGGTGACCTTGAAAATGATATCTTTATGAATCAAGCTGAAGGCTTCTGTGATAAAAACAAACCTGATCATGTATACTTGTTAAAGAAATCATTGTATGGTCTTAAGCAGTCTCCCAGATAATGGAACAAAAAGTTTAATGCCTGCATGCAATCTTTAAAGTTCAAAAAGAGCAATTTTAATCACTGTTTGTATTTCAAGCATGATTCTATCGATGTATTCCTTCTGCTCTATGTTGATGATATGCTGCTCCTTATCAGTCCTTGTCTTAAAACTATAAATCATGTCTATGTGAGAATTTTGACATGAAAGACTTGGGTGATGCTAAAAAGATACTTGGTATTCATATTCAAAGAGACAAAAAGAATTTTTCACTTGTCTTGAATCAAAACTCATATGTTGAGAAGGTTTTGAGTAAATTCTCTATGCAAAAGGCCAAGCCTGTTAGTGTGCCCCTTGCTGCTCATTTCTTGTTAAGTAAGGATCAGTCCCTTAAGACTGATTCTGAAATACATGATATGTCTAAAGTGCCACACTCCAATGCCATTGGTTCTATGATGTATCTCATGATCAGTTCAGGCTAAATATTACTTGTTCTGTTTCATGCTTAAGCAGATATATGTCAAACCCTGGAATGCCACATTGGAAAGCCTTAAAGTGGCTTCTCAGATATTTGAAGTGTACTTCAAACTATGGCTTGACTTTTTCAAAGTCTCCCGATGGGGTAAAATTAGTGGGTTATGTTGATTTCAACTATGCAAATGATAGGGATAATAGGAAGTCTACCACTTCTTATGTATTCACTCTGTGTGGATCCTGCATTAGTTGGAAGTCACAACTTCAACATATTGTGGCCCTTTCTACTACTGAGGCCGAATATGTTGCAGCAACTGAGGCTGTTAAAGAAGACATCTAGTTGAATGACTTGCTATCTGAAATTGGTTTTGCTAACTCTTCTCCTACTTTATTTTTAGATAGTCAATCAGCAATACAGTTGTGTAAAAACCCAGTGTTCCATGACAGAACAAAACACATTGATATGAGGTTTCACTTCATTAGAGATGTGGTGGAAAAGGGTGACGTACATCTGGAGAAAATCCCCAATGAATTCAACCCTGCTAACATGGGGACTAAGTGTCCCCTTGCTGACAAACTTGCTTCATGCCAGAAAACACTAAAATATCATCTTAGTTAACTCTTTCCAAACTCTTCTCTTTGTGCACTTTATTTATATTCTTTGTACAGTTTGTTTCTTTTTCTGTTTCTTACTTGGGTTATTTGTTAACCATACCTAACTGTGTGTTATGTTTCTCTCTTGTCTTTGTGACCTTGCAGGGAGAAACAAAAGGCAATGATGAGTCCTTTCAAAGCTCTATTCGAAGACCAGTGCACATCAAAGGGCCAAAATGTGGAGAATGTTGGGCATTTTTGGCCCATTTAGTTTGGCCCAATGCTGAAGGCCCATCTCCTATTAATTGTTGCTGCTGACCCGTGCCCATTACTGTTCCCTAGTGACTCTTCAGTGCTCTAGACTCTTCTATTAATTATGCGGGTTCGATCACTGTTTACTCATCACTCACATTTAATCACTCTCTTTCTCTCTCTACTCTCTGAGTGCTTCTTCTCTCTGCCTCTTGCGACCCCTTACTTCAAGCTTTTGTGCTTGAGAGCTTTGTGCTTCACTGAACTAGCTTACGGTCCTAGATCATCTGGATTCCATCTTGGTCTCCTCATGCGAGTAGCTGATTGGTTCCGGTTTGTCCTATGCAAACTACTTCAATTTGGACCCATAACAAGATGGGGTCGATTGTAGAGCGGAGAGCTAACTCGGGTTGTGTCTCTCGGGGAAAGCTTCATCTGGGCAATTACCTTTCTATGTTATAATTGTTGACATGCACCATAATTTAAATATAACCTAAACACTCTAAGCAAGGGTTGGAAGGTTTTTTACTAAACTACCAAATTAAAGAAAGTAAAATTAACTAATAACACCAACAAAAACAAAGATTGACGAAAAGATTATGAAAAAAGAATTAGGGTGCAGATTCTCTCATTGGTTTCTTTCCTAACTTGATTCAAGTTGATTATGTTAATCCTGGACATACAATAGACCTTTTCAGGTGGTTTAACTTCACTTATTATCACCGTTGATCCATTAAACCTCTATTGGCTATATCATACGAACCATTAGGCTTATGTACCCAGTCCACATAAAGACTAATAATTAGGCTTACGAAACCCGATTCACCTAACATTGAAGGAACCAAGTCGGGCTCTAGAATCTCCTCTCAGTCTCATCTAGAGCCTAGCAATGCTAAGTAGTGGCCAAGTACTCAACATAAACAAGCACAATTCCAACAACAAGAAATCAACTATCACAAGCATGGATTGAAGCCAAATCGATTATCTATCCCCTAATGTAAAGGACTAGCCCCTCATGCTCGAAACAACATAAAAATCATACAAGTTCTTTATTTTATAAATTAAAAGATAAATAAAATACAACTCCTACAATACTTGTTGTCTCGAAAGTGTTTTGGGACAAATCCCCACAAATAAGCTAAAACTAAGGAAAAAAATACCAAAACGGAGAGTCCTCGTACAAGCTTAGATTTCACGGACAGCTTGGAATTGGACTCTTCTTCTCGTGCCTCCTTCTTGGGCTTGAGCTTTTTTGCCTCATCTCCTCCTCATTTCTCTCTCTTTCTCTCTGTAACTGTGGTGGTGAGTGGTGATGAGTGTGTGTTGAGAAGTTGAGAGGGAAGTTGTCAATTTCCTCCTCTCCTTCTATGCAGAGGTTCTGGAGGAAGAAGTGTCCCCCCTAAAAGTGGAATCTGTGTATGAATGGAAATGGCTGATGATTTATTTATTGAAGAGAGAGAAAAGCAAAAGGTGGAGTTATTGCTTGATGGTTCCCCCAACTCCTCCTAATCCTAGCTAGAGCCGCATGCATTAAATCTTCAGCTGGCCAAGTGGTGGAGAGCATTAAAGATAAGATCTCCCGAAGATACAGCTTGAAATTGATCGAAGAGAGCAAAACTGATCGCGGCTGAGAACTGATCGAGGGCTGGACTGATCACCCCCGCACCGGCAGTGTGCCGCGTGCTCGCGGCAGTCGCGTGCCTGTGGAGGTGCAGCGCCGTGAACCTCCTCCCACAGCCGCGGGGCTCGTGCACTAGTGGGGTCCTTTAGCTGCAGTCTTCAGTTTTTTTTTCTCTTCAATTAGTGCTCTCATCAGTTGCAACTCATCAGTTAGAAATCTTCAGTTGGGAAACCCAGCTCATCTCTTCAGTTAGGCTTTCAGCTCAGCTCTCGGTTCTTCAGCTGCAGCTCCAAGCTCTTGGCTCCATCAGTTTGTTCATCAGTTGGGGGACTTCAACTAATCCCATCAGTTGTGCCACCAACTCAGCTCCAAGCTCTTAGCTCTAAGTTGGAATCTTTAGTTTGACCCCAAAACTGATCAGTTTGGGGTGTGACTTGAGCTCAGCCATCAGTCTGGTCCATTACCATCGGGTCGGGGGCGTCTCTACCCCCCAGACCCCCAGGCAAGGGGGACGTCGCCCCCCTTAACCCCCCCAACTCGCTGACCGGGCAGCGAGATCCCTGACCACCTCAGTGAAGCGGGTGATTTATGACCTATCAACAAGCTGGAGCTTCAGTTAGGCTTTGCCTACTAGCCACTTTTTGGCCATAAAATCCTGCTTTTTGACACAAAAGCTCAAGTTTTTTGCACAAACCTGGCCCGACTCACCAAAAGAGCAAAAGTGAAGGAAATAACATAAAAATCACACAAAAACATAGGAAAACACATACCAAAGACACAAAATTCCCATTATAAAATTGCACAAAGACACACCAATCAGTAGCTTGGGATAGCTAGGGTTCAATCTTGGGCTCATCGGAGGTCTGAGCTTGTTCTGAGAGGTTTTGTGTGTTTGGCCGCCGTTCTCCACCTTCTTCTGGTCTCGCTGTGCACTCTGGTCACTGTGTCAATTGAGCTTTGGGTTCAAGGAAACCTGAGCCTTTGTTGCTTCTCCAGCTAAACTCTCTGTCTCCTGAGGGATGCACGGACCGACTGTCTGCGACGGAAAACAAGTGGTGTAACCTCCGGGAGCCTTGATGCCCTACAGAAATAATTGCCAATGGAAACAAAGGCCCGATTGATGCTTCACAAGGAAGCCATTTAACGACAGTATCCATTCTATTCTATATAATGTAGGGGTGATTCTATTTACAACCCCCATATTGCTATGCACAACCCCAAAAATTAATTAAAATATAAATATTTATTTTTAGTCAATTTTGTCCTCATAACCTCACTATCTTAAAACATAGCAAACTAAAATACAACCCCCAACTATATAGCCCTCACCTTCAATGAGTCTGGTTAAATAAAGATTAGATTTTGAATATGGAATTTGTCTTACTCTTGACATTAAAGCCGACTACTTGATAGTGAATACAGGTATTCGAGACACTATAAAATTAATCTGTGGCTAGAATATCCAATACAGATAAGAGTGCGAAGTATGACTATAAAACTAGAATAGAAACGTTCATTAATTTATAAGAAAAGAAGTGTTCATTAATACAAATACACACATGTCCTGATAATAAGGCATTTTGATAAAAAGATGACATCTGGCATTTCTCGCAACATTTCCTCCTCATTTTTGCTAAAAACGTTATTTTGATAACAAGGCACTACTCCTAACTTGTTTATAATTGTATTTGGATGTTTTCTTATCCTTAACAGTCCTGAAAATATATAACTGGTATGGATGATTAATGATGTGTGAAAAGGTGTTTGTAGACTATAATGTGTTGGCAGTAGGCCTTGCAACTTCCAATCTTGTCCTCTATGCATTTGTATATACTCCACTAAACCAGATAAATCTAGTAAATACTTAGGTTGGGGGGTACTAATTGGTGCAAATCTAATCCCACCTCGGCCGCGTAAAATTCTACTTCTATAGAGCACCTAGCTGCATCTCACCTTGATGTTATTATGAAGAATTTACTGCATGAAGATTATTCTTATGAAAACAATCTGATCAATGCTTTATCTGTACTTTTTTTTTCTTTTCTTTTTTTTTTTTTCTGGTTTTTATTTGAATTTGAATTGATTTGCATTTTCTATTATCCGCAGACAATCAAGGTTCTCCTTCCAATATTGAGCTATCATTCAAAATACAGTAAAAATTATGCACCACTTTCATAAAATGCATTTTTAGTCAATATGAACTTTATATAATTGTCTCATATCAAAGATGCACTTGAAACGTGTTCATTTAGTGAATTTGTAATTTGTAAAGGGTTCATTTTTATGGTTGCAATAGTTATCAATATTGCTATATTTTTGTTGTATTGCTATTTACAAGGCTTCTTTTTAAATAAATAATAAATCATATTAGATTTCTTGATTAACTTAAAAACTAAAAAAAATGTGTTGCAACAGAAAGTCTAAGAACTTCTATAGTAATAACTAGATAAATGCGCTAATAATGTGCTAGTCACTTAGTCTTTGCATGAAGAATTTTTTTTATTAAGGTTCAAAGCTTCAAGAAATGTTCGAATCTTTGCCATTTTTAGATGACACGGGCATAGATAACTTTTTTACTGATGATTTGTTAGGAAAACAAGTGAATTACATAAGCAAGCACATATTGGTCATGCTGAATTTTTTTGTCATTTGATGGTTGTGGAAGAAAATCTGAAGTAATTGTACAAATGAGACTGTGAATCTTATGTATCAGTCATGTTGCACTAGAGGACCTGAAGCTATTTTGTTGGACATCCCCCTACTAGTGTGAAGATGTTTGTTAAGAATGATGATAGTTTTCTTGATGATTGATACATATCTGGTTTTCTAAAAAAAAAAAAAATTGATATGATTCTAGTATTGTTTTTTGTTTCATTTTTGTTCTTTTTCTTATTATGAAGATGGTTGGGGGCTATAAATGTGGGGAGATTGTATTTTAGTTTGGTTGAGTTTTTAAAATAATGGGGATTGCATTTTATTTCATTTTAGATTTTAAATAGTAGGGGCTATACATTAGGGGTTGTATTTCAATTTGCTATAGTTTTCAATTAGTTGGTCGTATTTTAATTCGCTATAGTTTTAAATTAGTTGGGGGTTGTAAGGGTAGAAATGTCTAAGAAATGAATATTTATATTTTAATTAATTTAAGGGGTTGTAAAGAGAAAAATGGGGGTTGTAAATAGAACTAGTCTTCCCCCGTGCGATGCACGGAGAATGTATTTAAAACTTTAAAATTGTAATTATATATGTTAAAATATATAATGTTAATAACAAACGTAAAATAATTTTAATGTCTGCCATATATTAGTATAATAAATACAACTTATTTACAATTTTTTTAAAAAGAAAAAAGTTTACATTTAACAAATAAAAAGAATGGAAAATTATTTGCAAAACTTACGATATTATTTCATGTATTACATGATTTATATCTATCATTAAATTACAAATTAAATACCAACATTATCATCATATCACATAATAAAATTTCCAAATCACCACATCTTCTAACAGTTGAACTGTTGAACAAACCATTTATAATTTACCATCATTGATTTTTTATTTTAATTTTTGTTAGCCAATTTTAGTACTGCTTAAAATTTAAGATGAAGTTCTGCTTTGCAATACCAATTTTTAAGGAAGAAATGATAAATTCGAAGATTATTTGAATGTTTTAATAGGTCAACACCTGCTAATTTTTTACTGCAATAACTAATATATTAAATTTTGATTAATAAGCACGGTTTTTTTAAAAAAAATTGAAGTACACCAAAAAAATGTATTCTAATTGATTGTTCATAAAAATAATGCCATATGCCATATGCTAACAAATTCAACAAAAGAGCATCTATCTTTTCATCAGAAAGATATATAAAGATTTTATGAAATTATTGTGATATTTTTATATGATAAAATGTAATCATTAATATTGGAAATGAATGTTCAATGTAGCCATCTAAAAACTCAAAGACGATAGTTAAAATTTTGGGGATGCACCCCCCAAGACTTCAAGCCCTCAATTCTCCAAAATAAATACTATAAAAAATAATCTACTCAATTTATTTATCTAAAAAACAATTAATACATACAACTACATAATAAAATCTATATATCTATATAATAATAGACTTGTGCAATATAATTTTTTCTATCAAATTATATGCAACATTTAGCAAGTAAATTTTCATCAATAGCTAGGGTGAGGAGGCGTCTAGTATGTAGGGTTATTAATTTAATCATGAATCTGTAAAAAAAATGGATAAATAATATTAAAATTTAAAATACCAAGTTGAAATACACTAAATAAAGACAAAAAATACTAAATAAAATTTAGAGGGTTTCTGAAATTCTAATTTTGCAGAAACACTATTAATTTTGCTTAATACAACATTAATATTGTTTAGAAGTAAAATGAGAGAGAGAGAGAGAGAGAGAGAGAGAGAGAGAGAGTTGTCACTATAGCAATCGAGGGAGGGCATGTTGATATGACATCACCTATGTACAAAGTTGTATCTAAGTTTCTTCTTCAGAGTTGAGAATCCATGTTTTGGTCAGACATGATTTTCTTATCTTTCTTGGACAGACGAACTCTCTTCTTCATAGTTCGATAAGTTTTCCTAAATTCTCCATTACTTAAATTAATGGAGATTATTTACTCCATCAAATTGCTTGGACAGAAAGAGAAATCGAATGGGGCAAACAGCGAGAAGATAGAGGTACATATGTGCAATGATTATTGAATATATACTTTCACAAATTAATTAATACATATGTGCAATGATTGTTGAATATATACTTTCATAAATTAATTAATAATGATATATTACATACTATTTTTCTCCAAAATTTAAAATTCTCTTACAATATATTCAATAGCCTCCGGCAGTACAAATGTTTTAATCGTCTCTTTCTTTCAAGCCTTCATCTTTATACCTCGATGGCTCTATCCAAATTTCATACACCACAAACCCACAATTTTATAGTGTCTTTTTCTTTGTCTTTCATATATTTCATTCAATTAATTATGAATTCCATAATGTAATTGATTAACGTAATTATTGGAAATTTTAGGATTTGATATGTATGTAATTTATAGAAATGTGATCAATTTGCATGAATCATGATATAATTAAACATAGAAATTAATTAGATTGTTTATATCCGTGCAAATGTATTGTAAGTTTAAAGTATTTATAGAAATTACATATCTATATATATAATTGAGGAAATAAATTTATAGAAATATGACATGTATAATACAATATATTGTATATATATGTATATATTATGGGCGATTAATACATGCAACTATATTCAATTAATATATCACTTTCTATGTACAACCAATTAACTATACAATTATGAATTGCATCAATTTATAACTTGACATAATTATTGATTATTGATTTTTGATATTTGTTTATTGACTAAACTACCCTTTGGCAAATGGGCGGGAAAAAAATTGTTGCACAAGTCTATTATTATATATATAGAGAGATTACCCGATCTCAGCGCTTCCACTATACATTTTTAGTCCGTTGGGCTTCAAGCCCAGAAATGTAACAATCAAAGTAAAAATGAAAATTGTTGAATCAATCATGACAAAGTAGGAAAAATTATTATTATTATTATTATTATTATTATTATTATTATTATTATTATTATTATTATTATTATTAGGGTTAATTACTAAAGTGATTTTCATATCTTTTGCGCTCATTATGTTATCATTTGAGATGTTTGATGTATTTGCGAGTTTTGCAGTATTGGTGGTGAATTTGATGATTATTTGATACAAAATAATCAACTATGTGCTTAGAGAGTTAAAGAAGGGACTAATTAGACTTTTGGACTGGATTTAAAGAGCAAATCCCATAAAAGTCTGAAGTTCAGCAGAAAATACTACTTGAGTATTTAATTGGTGAAAATAATGCAAAATGATCCAAATGGGTGTTTGAAGAGCCTAGAAAGATAGAGAATTGAGTTAGGAGCGGTGTGCAAGTTGAATCGGCTCACTCGAACGAAAAATGAATTCTCGTACTTCGGGAGTTGTCTATTGTCTTTTTTGCTTCTGACGTTCTGACACAAGTTACTTAGGACGCATTCTGATTAAACTTTTTTTGACACAACAATATTATTTGTTTTATGATATTCACGCTTTGTCTTCCAACTTTGACTTATGGACGCTGTGAATTTCTTTTCGGAAATGGAAACCCATTTCTTGATTCTTCTGTGAACCTCGTTCTAACATTTAACCATTTCGGTACAAGGCTAGGAAATTTTTCTATTTGCTCTCTGTTTATTGTCGGCACGAACATATTCTCAGCTATGAATATCCTTTAGTTAGTTGGCACTGGTTATGATGTAACCAATTCGATGCGGAAGCTTAGAATCGAACACACGGCAACTAAAGGAAGGATTCAATCTAAATACAACTGAACAATAACAAATTAATAACCTCAATATACTATACTAAATCAAGGAATTTGAATTCAATAAGAATTAAACACTAAACAACCCAAATAACCCGTAAAACCTTAAATTAAATACACGAACAGATGCCTATGCAAACGACCTCGGCTTGAGCTCAAATTTTAACACAAGACACAATCTGTAGAGATACAAAACATATCCAAAATTCAGATAATTTGGCCAAGTGGTTTAAGAGATCGAATGGTTGGAAGTTTCTGACCCGATTTAGGATTTTTAGACCTAAATCGATGAATCCGGGTTTCGATCTGAAGTGGGACGATTTTGAGGGTGTTGATGATGATATGAGAGTGTTATGGACGTGGGTGGTGGCTGTGGTGATGGTGGAAGGATCGATGATGAAGAAAAACGAAAAGGATAGGTGAAACTTACCCGAAATGAACCCCGAATCGACGAGAACTCGGAACGCGCCTATGGAGCAACCTTCAATGGATTTCTAACCCGGATACTATGAGATATCATGAACGAGACAATAAATTTCAAGTCTGGAATCACCAGAACCAAACTCTACGAAAGAACCGATGTTTGTTTGTGAGACGGGAGAAAAGCGTAAAGCTGTTTTTCATTCAAATCTAGTCTGAGAAACATTCAGAATGAAAATCCCATAAATAATTAACCTACGGAATGAAAATTAAAGTGTCTTGGGCCTAGAATTCGAACTGGCCTAATTAAAACTACTACTGGGTCCAATATCACCTAAACAGGTTGTGATAAATTGGACTGCTAATTAAATAAATCCACAACTAATAATAATAGCCCAAAATAAATAAAATAACTAAAATAAATAGCAAGGAACGTCCAATTATTCAATTCAGTCAAGCTCCTCGATGCTCAATACAGTCACCAACTTGGACTGTTTGAAATCAGCTCCAACATCCTCTAGTTTCTTCCCGACATAACACTGAAGGTGTCCTTGCAGCTTCTTGGCTCTAAGTCTCGTCACTGGACCTCTAAGCTGCAACTCAGAATTTGAATCATCAATGCTAGCACCGGGCTCATCATTCCCCCTTCCTCAAAAGAATTCGACCTCGAATTCGGGTCATCCTCATAAAAATCATCTACAGGAAAAGGAGAGAGATCAGAAACATTAAACGTTGGAAAACATTTATACTCACCAGGCAGATCAAGTCGGTAAGCATTGTCTTTGACTCGAGAAACTACAGTAAACGGCCCATCTCCACGAGGCATCAACTTCGACTTCCTCAAGTTAGGGAAACATCCCGGGCTGAAGTGAACCCAAACCTTATCACCGGGTTTGAATAACACTTGCTTGCGGTGTGTATTCACTTTAGCTGCATTTCGAACTCCCTGATGCTCGATCCACGTCTTCACCTTTTCATGCATCTCGCGAACCTGTTCAGCCCTATGAATACGTTGCAAACTTGAAAGATGATCAATAGGTAAAAGAATAAGATCCGTTGGAGTCAACGGATTGAAACCATAAACTACCTCAAAAGGCGACATATGTGTAGAAGAATGCACGACCCGATTATATACAAACTCAGCAAATGGTAAACATTCTTCCCACGATTTTAGATTATTTTTCACTAATGCATGCAGAAGAGTACCCAACGTCCTATTTACTACCTCAGTCTGACCATCTGTCTGTGGATGACATGCAGTAGAAAATAACAGTTTAGTACCCAACTTTCCCCATAAAACTCTCCAAAAATGCCCCAAAAATTTTGAGTCCCTATCAGAAACAATGGTCCTAGAGATGCCATGCAAACGGACTACTTCACCAAAGAACAGATTGGCAATATTAACGGCATCATCAGTCTTTTTGCATGTAATAAAATGAGACATTTTTTAGAAACGATCAACAACCACAAACACAGAGTCTTTACCAGATTTTGAACGAGGCAAACCCAAAATAAAATCCATGGATATATCTACCCAAGGAGCAGATGGCGCCAGCAAAGGCGTATAAAGACCAAATGGACTCGAAGTGGATTTAGCCTTCCTACATATAATACATCTAGCACAGACTCTCTCAACATCTCTTTTCATGCGAGGCCAATAAAAATGCTCATACAAAAGATCTAACGTCTTATTGACACCAAAATGGCCCATAAGACCCCCTGTATGTGACTCCAAAATAAACAACTCTCGCATAGAACAATCAGGCACACACAACTTTGGATCCTTAAACAGAAATCCATCAACCACATAATATGAATCCACAGCACGAGATTTACCAACACAAGATGCAAAAATAGGTCCAAAGAATGGATCAGAAGCATAAAAGCTCTTAACATGCTCAAGACCTAGACATTATGTATGCATAACAGAAATCAAAGCATACCTGCGGGAGAGTGCATCAGCAACCACATTCTCCTCTCCCTTCTTATACTTGATCACATATGAGAACGACTCAATGAACTCCACCCATCGAGCATGGCGCGAGTTCAAGCTTTGTTATCCCTTCAGGTGCTTTAGTGACTCGTGATCAGTGTGAACCACGAACTCTTTCGGGCGCAGGTAGTGCTGCCAAGTCTCCAAAGACCTCTTCAGTGCATACAACTCCTTGTCGTAGGTAGAATACCTCAGAGCTGCGCCATTCAATTTCTCGCTGAAGTAGGTGACCGGCTTCCTATCCTGCATCAAAACAGCACCAATGCCTATACCAGAGGCATCATACTCAATCTCGAACATCTTATTAAAATCAGGCAAAACTAACACAGGAGCATTACACAATTTTGACTTCAGCAAATTAAAAGCATGCTCTTGGGCCTTGCCCCACTCAAACTTTCTATCTTTCTTACTGAGTTCGGTCAACGGGACGGCTATAGTGGAAAAATCCCACACAAAACGGTGATAAAATCCAGCCAAACTATGAAAAGACCGAACATCAGCACAGGTCTTAGGCGTGGGCCACTCCTCAATGGCCTTAACCTTAGATCTGTCAACCTCAACACCTCGACTACTCACAACAAATCCCAGAAAGACAACCTCATCCATACAAAAAGTACACTTAGAGAAATTAGCATACAACTTAGCAGCACGCAACAACTCAAAAACATGTCTAAGATGTCTAACATGCTCAGAAACACAAGTACTATAGATAAGGATGTCATCAAAGTAAACGACTACATACTTCCCTATCACATCTCTCAAGACATGGTTCGTGAGACGCATGAATGTACTAGGGGCGTTGGTAAGCCCAAATGGCATGACAAGCCATTCGTACAATCCATGCTTCATCTTGAATGCAGTCTTCCATTCATCCCCTTCACTCATTATCACTTGAAAATATCCAAAACGTAAATCAATTTTTGAAAAGATAGACGCTCCAGAAAACTTATCTAACATATCATCCAAACGGGGAATAGGGAAGCGATACTTTACCGTTATCTTGTTAATGGCCCGGCAATCCATGCACATGCGCCACTCGTTATTCTTCTTGGGGACGAGTATGACGGGCACTGCACACGGCGACAGGCTCTCTCTGATCTGCTTCTTCTCCAGCAACTCCTTAACTTGACGATCTATCTCTTTTGTCTCCTCAGGGCTGGTACGGTAAGCTGGTCGGTTTGGGATGACTGCTCCTGGCTGAAAGTCGATCTGGTACTCAATTCCACGAATTGGTGGCAGACCACTCGATATCTCCTCTGGGAATACATCTTTAAATTCGTCCATCAGAGGCTGCAAAATAGGAGGAACAACAATATCAGAAGTATCATTAGCCTTAAAAGTAAGGAGAATGATAGGCATACCAGCTTTAACGGCTTTTTGTACACCTTTGGCACTGATAAACAAGTTCCGGTGCACGGGCTCCGAACTAGCTGCACTGGAGGGAGAAAGGGCTGCACAAAGGGTGGCCTTAGTAGGATCCTTGGGGGTGGGCATGGTTCCCTTGGCGTTCTGAGTCGCGGCCGCGAGCTGTCTGGGTTGAATAGGCTGCTTGCTCTCGGCCCGTTTCGTCTTCTCTTCCTTAAATCTCTGTTGCATCCTCATTTGATCTTCATTGACGTCCTTAGGCGTCAATGGCCATAATCTGGTGGTCTGTCCGTCTCGGGTCACCGTATAAGTGTTGGCATATCCGTCCTGGATCGTCTTCCTGTCAAACTGCCACGGACGACCAAGCAATATATGCGACGCCTCCATAGGGATGACGTCACAAAGAACAGTATCAGTAAATCGACCAATGGATAAAGTAACACTTACCTGATATCCAACGCGGATTTCTCCTCGGTCAGTCAGCCACTGCAAACGGTACGGCTTGGGGTGCTTTTGTGGAATCAGATTCAACTTCCCCACTGCGTACTGGCTGATCACGTTCATGACACTACCACTGTCAATGATGAGTGAGCATGTCTTATCTTGGATTTCACAGCGCGCATAGAAGATGTTTTCACGCTGGTCATTCTGATCCTCCTCTCGAATCAGGCTCAATACTCGGATCGAAACAAGACTGACGTGGGCTTACTTCGGCTTCTCATCTTCAACCTTGTCCACAGGTGGATGGTCAAGGGGCTGTTCGGTGCCTCTTTCCACTTCTGCTTCATCGAGCTCTTCTTCACTTGCTGACTCCAGCTCATTCTGCTCAGTAAGGAAAAGAACTCGGCGGTTCGGACACTGGGCTTGGAAGTGTCCCCATCCTCTGCACTTGTGACATTGAACGTCACGTGCTATCCCTAGAGTACTATTCGAAGACTGACTGGACTGCACTATTCAATTTGGATTGCCTCTGTTCGGTGCAGGTGAATTGTACTCAGGTCTGCGGCTCGGCTGCGGTGCAGACTGCTCAAAACGGCGAACGGGCTGGGACTGCTGGTCTTGATGACGTATAGGGGCTGTTCTAGGCGTAGAAGACTCGTCTCGACCCCACTGTGTCCGTGCCGGCGTCGACTGTGATGGTCTCCTGCGGCCATCTCTGAGCTGCCGCTCTACTATTGAGGCATAATGGACCATGGCCTCAATACTAGTGAAGTCCCTCAACTCAACTTCACAGGCTGGTGTAACCCGGACAATTTATACAGGATACGAGATGCGCGGAAGACTTTTAGAATCGAACACACCAACTAAGGAAGGATTCAACCCTACTCTAAGACTCAACTAAACAAGAGTAAACTGAAATTAAAAGAACTCGAAATCCAAGAACAAACGAATCTGGACCTAATTACGATATCTAGACTACGACACAAAAACGATACACAAAATCCAATCAAAAGGGGCTGATATGGGACGAATATTGTGGCTAGAATTTATGTGTATTTAGGATGAGAATTTAGGGTTAAGAAAGGCTAGGGAAGATAGGATATGAAAAGGAAAAGGATAACTTACGGTTTAGGGTATAGAACGCGATTACGCCTATGAAATCGAACTCAAACTCCTGTCGGACAGCTCACGATCAGTCTTGGGGTGTAGGAGGATGTCACGAACGTGGATGGAGGTGTAGGAAGTCGATGATGAAGACTGGATGATGAAGGTGTTGTTAATTACAACCCGATTAATCCCCGGCGTATCTTGTACGACGAAAACGAATCTCCAAGTTGTTCTTCGTAGCGAGTTCATCCTAATTCTTCGTATGAATTAGAACGTTCCCTTGGAATTAAGACTCAAAGTTTGCTAGGCTTCAAGAATGATAATTTTCGAGGAAAACAATCAAAAGCTTTAAACGGTTGAGACACAAATTGAATGCAAAGGCAATTTTAATCAATAATGTCTAACATATCAAAGTAACATGGTTCCCCTATTTATAGGGCCTATTATGCACGAAAATAACTAATAAAAAGGCCTAAAAATCTGATCCAAAAGGATCTCTAACTATACTATAGAAATACCTAAACTAGAATTCTATTCAAAGTAGGAAATTGCCTTAAATACAATTCTAGTCAAACCTATGATATTATGAACGAAATTACACTTATAAATTAATTAAAACCTGATCTAAACTATAGTCTAAATTAATTAAATAAATACTATATTCTAGGTAAAAATCAACCCCTTAATTAAATTAAATCAAGGGCGAAAACAGCTCCATGCACAAATGCACTTCTTCTTGCTCTCTTCTTCAACTCTTCAAGTTATATTCTCCATGGTATGATCTTGATCTTCATTAGTTAATAAATTAACTAAAGTATGGTTGCACTTTGCATCTTCTAATTCCTCAAACTTCTTACGAATCATCACTTGGAAATAACCTTGTAATTTCTTCGCTCGAAGTTGCGTCATTGGACCTTTGAATTGCAGCTTGGGTTCAAGGCCTTCAATGCCTTGCATGGCTTCATCATTCCCCCCCTGCTGAAGAGGATTCATCCTCGAATTTGGATCATCATCGAGATCGAACTCATCTGCAACAAACGGAGATAAATCAGCAATATTGAAAGTTGAAGAACATTTATACTCACCGGGAAGATCAATGCGGTAAGCATTGTCGTTTACACAACTCAGAACTGTGAAAGGACCATCTCCACGTGGTGACAACTTGGACTTTCTCAGATTTGAAAACCGTCTGGGACTCAGATGAATCCAAACGCGATCGTGGGGCTAAAATATCACTTGCTTGCGTCGCACGTTTCTGGAGGCGGCCGTTTACTTCCCTTTATGCTCAATGCGAGCACGCACTCTCTCATGCATCTCCTTAACTTGCTCAGCTCTTCTCAAACCTTTAACACTTGTTAGATGCTCAATAGGTAAAGGTAACAAATCAGTAGGCGTTAACGGATTAAATCGATAAACAACCTCAAAAGAAGACATATTAGTAGGAGAATGTACCACACGATTATATGCAAATTCAGCCTAAGGTAAACACTCTTCCCAAGACTTCAGATTATTTTTAATTAAGGACCTAAGTAGTGTGCCTAAAGTGCGATTCACAACCTCAGTTTGACCATCGGTTTGTGGATGACATGCAGTAGAAAACAACAACTTAGTCCCTAATTTTCCCCACAAAACTCGCCAAAAGTGTGCTAAAAACTTGGAATCCCTATCACTAACAATAGTTTTAGGAATACCATGCAATCTAACTACATGCACAAAGAACAGATTGGCAATATGCACAACATCATCAGTTTTTCTACATGCAATGAAATGCGTCATTTTAGAAAAACGATCAACAACCACAAAAACAGAATCCTTACCCGATCTAGACCTAGGTAATCCTAAGGGCAGACAGGGGCGTGTATAATCCAAACGGATGTGAAGTAGACTTAGACCTATGGCAAGTAACACATCTACTACACACATGCTCAACATCTCTTCTCATATGCGGCCAATAAAAATGCTCATGCAGCATGCTTAATGTTTTATTCACACCAAAGTGACCCATTAATCCTCCCGCATGCGATTCTAACACAAGTAGCTCACGCATAGAACAACTAGGAATGCATAACTGAGAACCACGAAATAAAAATACATCATACACGAAAAAACCATCAAAAGACTTAGATTTTTTTGAACACTCATCAAAAATCGAAGCAAAGAATGGATCACATGCATACAGACTCTTAATCGACTCAAAACCAAGCATTCTAGCATGCATGAAATTCAGCAACGTGTACCATCTAGATAGGGCATCAGCTACAACATTGTCTTCTCCTTTCTTGTATTTGATGACGTACGGGAAGGACTCGATGAACTCGACCCATCTCGCATGCCTCTTGTTCAGATTTTGCTGCCTTTCAAATGCTTTAAGCTCTCATGGTCCGTGTGAATCACAAGCTCCTTTGGCCACAGATAATGCTGCCACGTCTCCAATGATCTCTTCAATGCGTACAACTCTTTGTCATAGGTAGAATAACGCAGAGCTGCACCATTCAATTTCTCACTGAAGTAGGCAACTGGACGCCGTTCCTGCATCAAAACAGCACCAATACCTATCCCGGAGGCATCACATTCAATCTCAAAAACCTTATCAAAATCAGGTAAACACAAAATAGGTGCATGACATAAAAGATACTTTAAACGTGTAAATGCTTCATGTTGTGCTTTACCCCACTCAAACTTACGATCCTTCTTACTTAGCTCAGTAAGAGGCGCGGAAATGCTAGAGAAATCGCGCACAAAACGACGATAAAATCCGGCAAGGCCGTGAAAGGATCGAACCTCCGTGGCTGACTTGGGTGTTGGTCATTCTTCAATCGCTTTGATTTTAGAATTGTCAATCTCAATACCACATACACTCACAACAAAACCAAGAAATACAACCTCATCTAAACAAAAAGAGCATTTAGACAGATTTCCATACAACTTGGCTGATCTCAGAATATCAAAAACACACCTAAGATGTGCTAGGTGCGCCTGTGCATTGTGACTGTAAATCAGGATATCATCGAAGTACACAACTATAAATTTCCCAATCACATCACGCAAAACATGGTTCATTAATCTCATAAAAGTGCTCGGGGCATTAGTGAGACCAAAAGGCATAACTAACCACTCATATAAACCATGCTTAGTCTTAAAAGCTGTTTTCCACTCATCCCCTTCATGCATTCTAACTTGAAAATAACCAGAACGTAAATCAATTTTAGAAAAGACTTTAGAACCGGATAATTCATCAAGCATATCATCTAATCCAGAGATAGAGAATCGATACTTCACTGTTATTTTGTTGATGGCGTGGCAGTCCATGCACATTCTCCACTCGTTCTTTTTCGGCACTAGAATGACTGGAACTACGCAGGGGCTCATCAACTCTCGAATCTGCTTCTTCTCAAGCAACTCTTTCACTTGTCTATCGATTTCCTTGGTCTCTTCAGGGGACGTCCGGTATGCTGGTCGATTTGGCAAGGCGGCGCCGGGCTAGAAATCGATCTGGTGCTCGATCCTACGAACTGGAGGTAATCCACTTGGAATCTCTTCCGGGAACACATCCGCGAACTCCTCCATAAGTGGCTGCACAATATTAGGCAAAGCAACATCATTAATAGCACTGCTCTTATAAGATAGAAGAACAAAAGGTAAACCTGCTTTTAATGCTTTCTCTACGCCTTTCACTGAAATAAACAGGCTGCGGTTTTGATCTTTCTTAGCAGCTGATCCAGACGAATTCCCATGCACAAGGGAATCATTGGAGGATGTTTTAGGGGCTGAAGAAGTAGGAGTGGCGGCCTTCTTGGGGGTCTCAGTCGATTGGGTACCGTTGGCGGCAATCCGGGCTGCGGCGGCGGCCTCTTTTGCTCTCTCAGCTGTAAACCTCTCTTGAATAATTCTCTGATCTTCTGCAACGGCTTTAGAGGACAGCGGCTTGAGTATAGTAGTCCGTCCATCTCTCTTCACGATGTACGTGTTTGCGAAGCCATCATGAATCGTCTGTCTCTCAAACTGCCATGGTCTACCTAACAATATGTGTACTGCATCCATAGGAATAACATCGCAAACAACAGAGTCAGAAAATCGACCAATAGAAAATAAGACACTTACCTGAGTCGTTACTTTGATCTCTCATCAATCCGTAAGCCACTGCAACTTGTATGGCTTCGGATGCTTGATGGTGGTCAGCGCCAATTTGTCAACTGCATACTGGCTCATGGCGTTGATCACACTCCCACTGTCTATTATCATCAAGCAGGTCTGGTCTTTGATAGTAACACGTGTAAAAAAAATTTTCTCACGTTGATCCGGCTGCTCTTCTTCACGATTGATGCTCAGATTGCGTATAGACACAAGAATAACATGAGGAAGCTCGGGTTCCTCTTCATCCGAGTCGACTGGAGGCGTCTCTGGCTCCTTCTTAGTGTCAACTATGGGCTGGTCCTCATCCTCACTGGCTGACTCGATCTCATTCTGTTCGGTAATGAACAGAACACGCCGGTTCGGGCACTGGTTTTGAAAGTGGCCCCAACCTTGGCACTTATGGCACTGGATGTCTCTAGTTCGATTCTGATTGGCACTAGGTGCTGGGCTGGGTGGATTGGGTCATGTATAGGCTGGCCTGGACGGTGGTGCTGGTGTAGACTCGGGTCTACGACTGGACTGCGGTGTAGAACGGTCGAAACGCCGCTCGGACGGTCCGGACTGACCTCGGGGTCGAGTAGGCTCAGTAGAAGGGGTAGAAGATGATGTGGGATTCGTACCTTTGTTCCATGGGGGTCGAACAAGGGCTGAACTGTGGTGCGATCTCCGTCTTCCCTCTCTGAGCTGTCTCTCCACAATTGATGCGTAGTGCACCATCTCTTCTATACTTGTGAAGTTCTTGAGTTCAACTTCACATGCGATGTCAGGATTCATGCCTTCAATGTACCGAATGATGGTAGCATTTAAGGTCTCAAGTTCCTTGTGGTATTCTTCAACTGATCTGGTCCTTTGCTTGATCCGGGTGAGTTTCTTCTCGAGCTCTCTCTCATAATGTACAGGAATGAACCTGCCACGCAGCAATCCTTTCATCTCTTCCCAAGTATCGACGGGTGGATATCTCTCACGTCGGCGTCGATCCTGCTGCATCTCCCACCATGAGGCTGCGTAGCCTCAAAACTCTAATGATGCTAACTTGACCTTTTTCTGCTCAGGAAATTCATAGCAGTCGAAGATCTTCTCAACCTTATGTTCCTAATCCAAGTACAGATCAGGATCGTGAAGGCCTTCAAACTCTGGGATGCTTGTTTTGATGTTGTTCAACAAGCTGTCGGAATCGGCACGTCGGGGTGCTTGTCTGTAGGGCAGACGTGGTCGGTCACGTCTCTGATATGGATCATACTCAGCCTCTAACTCCTCTGCATAGTAACCATAGTCTTCTTCAGCATCACGATCATAATGATCGTTAAACTGCACTTGAGGTTGGTGCCGCTGAGCTTCTTGTCTCCAGCATTTGCCCTAGCTGGCTCGGCTACATGAACTTCTGGCTGACGAGCTGCTTCAGGATGATGAACTACTTCTGGCTGTTGGACAGGTTGTCCTTGAACTGGTGGTGGTACAGGAATTCGAGCAGTAATAAGCTCGAGTTGTGCCATCATCTTGACCAACGAACTATCTAGCTTATGCTCTAGTTCTTGATGGTGGAACTGGGCATCCTATGGTTATGGCATCGATGAAGCCGCGTTTGTATGAGAACTAGGTGAAGCAGGTGCCTTATCATGTGTTTTGTTATACCCGTCTTTGGATTCCATGCGTACCTGCAAACAATGAACAAACGTGAAAGGAAAACAGGGTATAGGACCTCACAATTCCTCACAATCACTCGTGTTTTCTCTCTGTATTTTACCCCTCGTGTATGCTCTCAAGTATGTAGTGGTGCTCGTGTGAGAGGTGTGTGTATGGTGGTGTTAATCGACTCTTTTGTTACTTGAAATCGGCTGCTCTCGAACTTCTAGGGGCAATTTCACCTTGAAGATGATGGAATTTGGCCTAAAAAGCCCTTATGTCACAGCAAAGCAGTGAGTTTTGTTCGTCTCGTCGAGACGTTTCTGGAATGGTATGGTGGAGAAAAATCGGAGTTCGGGAGCAGAAATAGTAGGGAGAAGATGGAAAACCAGAAAACCGGGTGTGTTAGGGTAAAAGTTAGGAGAGAAATGAAGAAAGAAGGAAAGAAAAGGATTTGGATATGTGTACCACTAGTGTAACACAATCTAAATGCCTTAATTAGACTAGACTCTAAATGGAAGCTACCAAATTAAAATGTAATTCAATTGGAAATTACCAACTAAAGAGCAATACTATAAGGAAAGATCCCAAAAATAAAAATAGAGCTCACAAGGGAGTTACCAACTATGACTAGAACTAAAAAGGGAAGAACTAAAATAAAGGCTAACTCAAAAAGGTAATTCAAAAATCAAATTGGATTTTTTTTTTTCAGATTTTCTTCTTTTTTTTATCCAATTTTTTTTTTTGATTCGTTCTCTCTTTTTTTTTTTACCGTAACCCTTTTTTTTTAACTTTCGGTTTTTTTTTAACCGATCTTTTTTTTTTCTTCAATGAACACTAACTATTACAACTCAATAGACACGTAAACGATAAATGGACACGTAGGATTGAACCACGACCAGCAGAGCTGATGTGGCTCTAATGCCAAATTTATGGTGTAACCCAGACAATTTGTACAGGATACGAGACGCGCGGAAGACTTCTAGAATTGAACACGCCAACTAAGGAAGGATTCAACCCTACTCTAAGACTCAACTAAACGAGAGTAAACTGAAATTAAAAGAACTCGAACTCAAGGAACAAACGAATCTGGACCTAATTACGATATCTAGCCTACGACACAAAAACAATACACAAAATCCAATCAAAAGGGGCTGATTTGGGACAAATATTGTGGCTGGAATTTATGTGTATTTAGGATGAGAATTTAGGGTTAAGAAAGGCTAGGGAAGATAGGATATGAAAAGGAAAAGGATAACTTACGGTTTAGGGTATAGAACGCGATTACGCCTATGAAATCGAACTCTAACTCTTGTCGGACAGCTTACGATCGGTCTTGGGGTGTAGGAGGATGTCACGAATGTGGATGGACGTGTAGGACATCGATGATGAAGGCTGGACGATGAAGGTGTTGTGAATTACAACCCGATTAATCCCCGGCGTATCTTGTACGACGAAAACGAATCTCCAAGTTGTTCTTTGTAGCGAGTTCACCCTAATTCTTCGTATGAATTAGAACGTTCCCTTGGAATTAAGACTCAAAGTTTGCTAGGCTTCAAGAATGATAATTTTCGAGGAAAACAATCAAAAGCTTTAAACAGTTGAGACACAAATTGAATGCAAAGGCAATTTTAATCAATAATGTCTAACATATCAAAGTAACATGGTTCCCCTATTTATAGGGCCTATTATGCACGAAAATAACTAATAAAAAGGCCTAAAAATCTGATCCAAAAGGATCTCTAACTATACTATAGAAATACCTAAACTAGAATTCTATTCAAGGTAGGAAATTGCCTTAAATACAATTCTAGTCAAACCTATGATATTATGAACGAAAATTACACTTATAAATTAATTAAAAACTGATCTAAACTATAGTCTAAATTAATTAAATAAATACTATAGTCTAGATAAAAATCAACCCCTTAATTAAATTAAATCAAGGGTGAAAACAGCTTCACGCACAAATGCACTTCTTCTTACTCTCTTCTTCAACTCTTCAAGTTATATTCTCCATGGTATGATCTTGATCTTCATTAGTTAATAAATTAACTAAACTATGGCTGCACTTTGCATCTTCTAATTCCTCAAACTTCTTTCGAATCATCACTTGGAAATAACCTTGTAATTTCTTCGCTCGAAGTTGCGTCATTGGACCTTTGAATTGCAGCTCGGGTTCAACGCCTTCAATGCCTTGCATGGCTTCATCAGAGGCGATGTCTGGATTCATTCCCTCAATGTATCGGTTGATTGTGGCAACCAATGTCTCTTCTTTCCCAACTCGATTAAGGGTTGTCTCGAGTTCCTTGTGGTACTCCTCTATGGAACGTGTACCCTGTCTGATTTGGTTCAGTTTCTTCTCGAGGTCATGCTCATAATGTACCGGAATGAAGCATCCTCTCATGAAGTCCTTCATCTCATGCCACAAATCAATAGGTGGGTGGCGCTCTCGGCGTCGCCGGTTCTGCTGGAACTCTCACCAGATGGCTGCATATCCTCTGAACTCTAATGAGGCTAACTAGACCTTCTTCTGCTCAGGAAAATCATAGCAGTCAAAAATCTTGTCAACCTTTCTCTCCCAGTCAAGATAAAGGTCTGGATCATGTAATCCCTCAAACTCAGGGATGCTTGTCTTAATGTTATTCAACAGGCTTTCAGGATCCGTACGTCGGGCTGCATGTCGGTGGTAAGGCTGATGTGGTCGGTCACGTCTCTGTAATGGATCATACTCATCCTCAAATCCCTCAGCGAAATCACCAAAAGCTTCTGCAGCATCTCGATCATATGGATCGTTAAACTGCACCTGAGGCTGGTGATGCTGAGCTTGTGGTGCTCTAGCATTTGCTCTGGCTGGCTCGACTACAACAACTTCTACCTGATAAGCTGCTGCTGGTTGTCGGTCTGCTCCTTCTGGCTGGACAGGTTGGACTTGAACTGGTGGTGGTGCAGGAATTCGAGCAGCTATAAGCTCGAGCTGTGCCATCACTTTGGCCAATGAACTATCCAGCTTATGCTCCAGTTCTTGATGGTGGTACTGGGCATCCCACGGCTGTGGTATTGATGAAGCCGCGTCTGTAGGAGTACTAGGCGATGCGGGTGCCTTATCATTCATCTTGTTATATCCATCTCTGGATTCCATTAGTATCTGCAAAACAAATAAAACAAAGAAAACAAAAGAAAACAAAAGAACAGGACCTCACACTTTTTTTTTGACTCTCGTGTATAGCACTCAAAGTGTATAAACTCTCAATAAAGCTCGAACTCCAGCGACTCACAGTAGAACTGCGGATTCCAGTAGGAGAATTGCTACTGACTCCTCCAGCTCTAGTCAAGAGCTCGAACTTGACTCCCAAAGTACCACGGGATACACAAAATACCATGAAGTAGGCTATAAAGGGTAAAGGTCGGCTGTAGGGGTGAAAAGGTAGGAAAATTCGAAGAAACGGCAAAACCGAAAAATGTTCAACAGGCGATTTCCCCCTGAAGACGGCTGAATTTGGCCAACCGTACCTATATGTCTTAGCAAAGCAGTGAGTTTTGTTCAGCACGTCGAGACACTTCCGGAATGGTATTATGGGCAAAAATCAGAGTTCGAGAGCAAAATCTGCAGAAAACTGATTTTTAGGCTGAAAACGGTGGATAGGAGGTGGAATCGGCTAGAGGCTAGGAACTGGAATATGGTGGGTAATATGGGAGGGAAAATATGCTGAATCGTGGAACAAGATTGCACCAGGTATGGTCACAAGCTCAATTAGGAAACAACGACCAACCAAAGTAGGAAAGTAAATCCCAATCCTACTATGAAACAACTAACCAAACTCCTATAAATACTAGACACAAAATTTTCGACCCTCCCTCTCTTTTCCAGCAATAGGACCGAAAATTATGACTCCCCAATAATACAAGAAACTGCAAAGTGACGTCCCCAATCGCTATATGACGAAGAATGGCAAATCGCAACACGACTCAAAGAAAACAAGACATACTACCCAAACTCAACAAGACTAATCAAGAACTACCAAGAACTTCAAGAATGAATCAAGATACTCAAGAAACACGGTGAACACAATAGGGCTCGATCAACTTCTTCTTCTTTTTTTTTATCGATTTTTTTTCTTTTTTTTTGTACGATTTTTTTTTCAATGAGATCGACTACTTTTGCCCCTACTGTGTCACACACAAATTTGGATTGAACCACGACCAATCGAAGTTAACCTGGCTCTGATAACAAAATTTATGATGTAACCAATTCGATGCGGAAGCTTAGAATCGAACACACGGAAACTAAAGAAAGGATTCAATCTAAATACAACTGAACAATAACAAATTAATAATCTCAATATACTGTACTAAATCAAGGAATTCGAATTCAACAAGAATTAAACACAAAACAACCCAAATAACCCGTAAAACCCTAAATTAAAGACACGAACAGAAACCTATGCAAACGACTTCGGATTGAGCTCAAGTTTTAACACAAGACACAATATGTAGAGATGCAAAACATATCCAAAATTCAACTAATTTGGACAAGTGGTTCAAGAGATCGAATGGTTGGAAGTTTCTGACCCGATTTAGGATTTTTAGACCTAAATCGATGAATCCGGGTTTCGATCTGAAGTGGGACGATTTTGAGGGTGTTAATGATGATATGGGAGTGTTATGGACGTGGGTGGTGGCTGTGGTGATGGTGGAAGGATCGATGATGAAGAAAAACGAAAAGGATAGGTGAAACTTACCCGAAATGAACCCCGAATCGACGAGAACTCGGAACGCGCCTATGGAGCAACCTTCAATGGCTGTCTAACCCGGATACTATGAGATATCATGAACGAGACAATAGATTTCAAGTCTACAATCGCCAGAACCAAACTCTACGAAAGAACCGATGTTTGTTTGTGAGACGGGAAAAAAGCGTAGAGCTTTTTTTCATTCAAATCCAGTCTGAGGAACATCCAGAACGAAAATCCCCTAAATAATTAACTTAGGGAACGAAAATTAAAGTGTCTTGGGCCTAGAATTCGAACTGGGCTAATTAAAACTACTACTGGGTCCAATATCACCTAAACAGGTTGTGATAAATTGGACTGCTAATTAAATAAATCCACAACTAATAATAATAGCCCAAAATAAATAAAATAACTAAAATAAATAGAAAGGAACGTCCAATTATTCAATTCAGTCAAGCTCCTCGATGCTCAATACAGTCACCAACTTGGACTGTTTGAAATCAGCTCCAACATCCTCCAGCTTCTTCCCGACATAACACTGAAGGTATCCTTGCAGCTTCTTGGCTCTAAGTCTCGTCACTGGACCTCTAAGCTGCAACTCGGAATTTGAATCATCAATGCTAGCACCGGGCTCATCAGGTTACTTCTCTAGTCAGCATATTAGGTGAGTCTTCTATATTTGCACTAAATCAGCTCTGCTAACTCTCTTCCTCTAATCTGTTCCACTGGATCAGGTCTTCTTCTAGAACAACCACACTCTTGTTTCGCTGGTAGTACTCATTCACTTACCTTTCTGATGGTCTGGTCTTGTAGATTAGTCCTATGTTGGTCGTTGTTTCTTCTTCTCTGACCTCATCTGATGTGGCCAGGTTTTTCGTGTCAGCTTCACTGTTGGTCCACTGTTTCACCTTCTCTGACCTCCTCTGATGGTTAGGTCTTCTGGATCAACTTCATTGAATCACTCGTCTAATGATTCTCATCAATCGCTAGAACTTCTCTCTATCTTGTTGTTTGGATACTTAGCAAGACATTGGTTTTGACATCATTTAAAACATAATATTTTTCCCAACAACAACAATAATTATTATTATTATTATAAACTAATGAATCCATATAATAAATTAATAATTGGACTTGAATGTAGGGGTGTGCAAATGATTAGTTCGGTACAAAACCATCAACAAAATTATATGTCGAATTTAAAAAAAATTGAAAATCAATCAAAATAATTGATATAACCGAACCTAACCGAACCATAATTCTTTGGTTCGGTTTCAGTTTTTTAGTGGTTTCTAATGCCTTTTTTTTGTCTTTCTAAACAATTATAGCTAAAGAAAAATAACATTAGAATCCCACAAATAACAAACTATACATTTAATAAACAATAATAAAGTATCTCTTAATTCAATTTCATGCATGATCAACTGATCACAACATCATAAGTCATAAATATATTTAGTTTAATACACACAAAAATCTCACCAATATTTTAAAATATCCTACGATTTGGAAATTAGGAAAATGTAAACATTTTGAAATTGAAGCACTCTTGCGTTTTTCCTAATTCACTAATGGTGTATAATTCTAATTTTAAAATCTACTAATTAATTTATGTGTAATATTAGAAATATAAATTAAAAAAATATAATATATATTCAGTTTGGTTTTGACCGAAATATTTTTGACCAAATTTGAAAGCGAATAAACTATATTTTAGTTTTAATATTCAAAATCAAATCAAACCAAAACTAAAGAAATAATTATATACCACCAGTTTGGTTTGGTTTTGCACACTCTTACCCGAATGATGGTAAATCTATGCAATTAGGGTATATAGTTTTTTTTACGAAATAATCAATCATTAATTAAAAAATGAAATTAAATATTGATAAAATAATTATATATCCTAATTGCGTAGGATGAACCCTAGTTAATAAGTTCAAAATTAAACTAATTAAAGCACAATATATTGTAATTGAATTTAAAAAATGAAGAAAAATTAATAAATTTAATTATGTAGCACCAAGTGTTGTATAAAGTGTAGTAGAGGATTTCATCTATGAATTTATTGACTGCAATTTCACTAAAAAAATTAGGATATGGGATCCCAGGTCGAAGTATTCCGAAGCCAAACAGGCAAATTGGGGCTGAAATTTCATGTTACACTTTTTCGTGTTTCGCTCTGTATTTCATCATGAAATTTATGATTTTAATATTATAAAATAAAAATTAATTATAACATAAATAATCATAGTCAAGATTAATCAATAAAAAAATGAATTAAAAAATTATAAAACATAATTTTGAAAAAATCAACCATCATAATGAATTATTAATTGAAAATTTAAAATTAAATATTAAATATTAAAAAATAATTATAAACCCTAATTGGGTGGGGTGAACCCTAAAAATAATCATAAAATTAAACTAAATCACAAAAAAAAAATTGAAAACACAAATATAAGAAAAACTAGTAATTTGAAAGTGCAATACGGAGTTTAACATAGAGCACTTAAGATCCTCTAGTCCTAACTTGTGTGTACCAACCCTCAAAGTTATTACATTTTCTTTTATTTTTTTCCTTCAATTTTAATTCTTTAGGTTTAGTATAATTTTACAATTTTATTTAGGGTTTATTTCACCCAATTAGGGTTTATAATTATTTTTTAATATTTAATTTTCATTTTTTTAGTTAATATTATTGATTTTTGGGGCTTAAGGTATATAATTTTTTAAAAATTCAATTTTTAGCAATAATATTAATTATGATTATTTATAATATAATAAATTTTACTTTTACAAAAAAAATTATTAACAATATATAATTTTAATATTGGCAAACAATTGGCACACAAAATTAGGATTAGAGGATCTCTACTCAACATAGAGAGTGTAACAAAAAAATTCCATGTTGAGGACAAATTGGATTATAACTTGACTTGATCACCAACTCTTGATTAACAACCATATCAACCACACGGATTCAAATCTACTCAATACCACAAATCGGAGTGTGAGTATAAAAAAAAAAACATATCAACCATATTAATTCACAACGTTCAAGATCGAATTTAACGGAACATATTTAATATATATATCGTTAGAGCAAAAGAAACGTATTACTTTTGTTATATATATATATATATACACACATATAATATTAATATTAATATTAGTAATCAAGTGTTCAGTTAGCTGTTTTGAAAAGTCTCACTTTATCTAGAGTTTAGCCAATCTGGCTAATCTGACTACTCACAACAGTCGCCCTACTGATCAACAAAATCCCACTGATATACACTGTCAGGCATGTAAACATCTACTCAAATATCTCAGTAGCACTCGGCAACTCTCTCTTGCATTTACTGAAACAAACTCACAAATTTTTGAAAGCTTTTCTGATGTAGATTGGGCAGGTTGCATTGATGATCACAGATCTACTGGGGGTCACTGTATATTTCTTGGATCCAATCTGTTGGTGTGGAGCTCCAAGAAGCGGGAAGTCGTGGCTCGAAGCAGAACTGAAGTCGAATATCGCGCCATTGCTAATGCTACTACAGACTTAGTATGGCTTCACAGCTTATGCAAGAGCTTGATGTGTTCTTGAGTTTTCCTTCCATACTATAGAGTGACAACAACAGTGCCATTGCTCTTCCCTCCAACCCTGTCTTTCAAGCTTGTACCAAACATATAGAGGTGGACATCTATTACATACGAGAAAAGATTGTTGATAAGCAATAGAAGTCGGGCATGTACATTCAAGTGATAAGCAATAGAAGTCGGGCATGTACATTCAAGTGATCAAATCGCTGATATTTTTATCAAACCGTTGTCTGAAACCAAGTTTCTTGACTTACGGCATAAACTTCATCTTCTTTACCCACCTTAGATTCTTCAGGGGTATATTAGAGTGTAAATACAGTCATGCATGCATCATCATGCATGCAAACAAAAGCTAGGCAGTTACATTGTTAGGTTGTTAGTCTGTTATAGTTAGTTACAAATTGCCGCCTAAATTAGTTAGATTAGATGTATCTCAAGTTGTATAAATATCCCCCAAATCATTCTGTAAATTCAGTTTTATAGATATGAAATACAGTTTACAATTCTTCAAATATCTCTCTAAATATCTTGCTTTCAACACACTCCTGCATGCATGCGTTCTAAATGAATTGTGTAATATGATCAGTAAGAGATAAATGAATATTGGAGATATACAAGAGTGACGACAGGGCAAGAAGAAAGAGGGTATATAAATTGGTAGTGGGGGTAATTAATTAATTAATTAATGCCATGAAAATAAGGTAGGTGGAGAAATTGAAGAGCAAAAGCGTGAATAGAAGTAAATGAGTCGTGAAGTGATTTCTGTTGGAGCAGAGAGTTAAATATAGTTAATTGCAAAATTGCGTTATACATTTCCCTCAACATACAAACAACATCCAAACTTATTAAATACTCCCTTCATTTTTTTTATGTTTTTTAATTTTTCATAAAATTAAAATGTAAATTATTGTGACAAATGTATTCTCTCTCTCCATCATATCAAATCCTATTAATATATTTTCCTAAAAATTACAAATTTACTATTTAGATACGATTAAAATTAAGAGTGTGTGAAAAACTCAAAATATGATAAATATCAAATATTTTGAAACAAGTTAAAAACTCTAAGTTCCTCTAAATAAAATAATCTAAAACATTAATTAGAAAAGGGGAGGGAGCAGTTTTTTTTGGCACCCTAGCTATATTTTATCTTTGTCTTAATCTCAATCTATACATATATTAAGGCAAAATCGTGTTATAGACAATAGTTATGCTATAAATCGTTGTCTATAACACAATTTAATAATTATATTTTAAACAACACTTTTTATATAATAGACAACGGTAGTGTTATTGTTGTAATTGTTTTTTCATTTTTTTCATTTTTCATGACGGTTTAGATTATACCCGTTGTATTTTAATAAATTTTTGAAATCTTATTTATTATTTTTTTACTTGAAAATTGAAGATTTATAATATTTTTTATTTTTTTTATGCGTACTTGAATGATTTGTATAATACTCTACATTTGTCACATAAAAAATAGATTTCATTTATGTTGCACTATAATAATAATAATAATAATAATAATAATAATAATAATAATAATAATTTATTTTTCTATTTCAATTTCATCATTTAAAATAATTAAATAATTATATTTTTATACCTATCATATATTCAAAGAAATCAAATGTCATTTAATCTTGGATAATTATAAATTATTTTTTATAAAATCGTGTTGTTTGAAATATTTCAATTCGGTATTTTTTCTAACATTGATATTAGCTCCTAAAATTTAATTTAATTTTTATTTGTCGTAACTACACAAAATTAGTCTTCTTATCTAATTAATTAATACATGTGTATATCATTTTATTAATTTTAAAAATTAAGCACAACATATAAAATTCAAAAATAAACATAATATTATAAATTTTAAAAAATAATTATTATTTGTACATCGTACAGGAGAAATACTAGTATATATAAAAGTAGATAAGTAGACTTTAAATAGTAAGTAAGCTATTTCTACCTAAACTACTGCTGAAATTGGAAATCTTTATTTATTAAATCATTTATTTATCCATCTAATATAAATCAAATGATTTCATTAAGGTATTGCTTAAAAAAAATCTTCTATACAATGAATTTATAGTAATTGATTTCATTGTCGTAAGTAACGTAAATTTGGTTGAGATAATTGACTTTCCAATTGCAATAGTCATTCCCATATTTAATCTGATGTTAATAAATCCAAGCCCATTCTAAATATCTTTCAACCGTGTAAATCAAATTCAACATTCCTCTTAGATTCATTCATCATATATTAGTCTTCGATTCTAATTCAAGCATATGTGAATCATATCACATTATCACCGGGACTAGCCATTCAAAAAAGCTTTAGTATTAAAATTTTGAGTTATCCATCCATATACACAAAATGGCACAACAAGATGATTTAGAGATCATGTTCTTCTACAGTTAATCTTATTGAAGCTATCGCACCGTGCGAAAAGAAGAAATTGATATGTTAAAAATTAATTTTGTTGTAAGTGCACGGTGTATATTTTCAATGTCGATATTATTTATTTACATCAGGTATGTATATATTTTATTAATTTAGTTTCATTTTAGTGTGAATTCTCTACATTATTATTCTCTAATAATTATTCCTTTCTATTGCTTATTATGTGGGAAGTTATAATTAATTAATATGTTGAAACTTCAGACCCAACATACATCATCATGATTCATGAGGTCATAGAACAATGTATCACCTCAGTGGATGCAAATCCATAAAAAAGATGGAAGTTGTAGGTAACAGAACATTTTCATAAATTGTTTGTAATTGGGATTATACCAATTTTATTTTATTTTTTAGAAGTTGTACCAATGCAAATCTGCCTAACCCCCCAATCTTTTATATTGTTTGTAAATGGGATTGTAGCAGTTTCAATATTTTGTAAATGAGATCCAGTTATTCATTTATATTATCAAATAATCCTACTTTTAAAAATCATTATTTCATACGGTAATAATATAATTAGTTTGTTAATTGAATAACACAGTTACACAGATTCACAAATGAACAACAAAATAATAAATTATTAATACTAATATTATAGTATATAAATAGGTATTTATCCCTTAAAAAATTAGGCACAGATGATAAAAAATAATCTAAAGTACAATCAATTTATAGCAACTGATTTAATTGTGGTAATATATAAATCATATAACTGAATGAAACATATTATTATGTAATTTAGTATGGAGATAATTAAGAATAGTAATTAATAGGTGTCCAATTAACAATCACTGCGTTGAATATTTTTTCTCTGTGTCTAAGATATTAAGGGGGTGTATTCGTTTAGAATTTTGATGGATTTTGATAGACTTTTAAATGTGTATAGATTTATAAAATTCATTGACTCCATATGTAGTCCCCCAACTCCACGCAGAGTCTGGCGGATTTTGTGCATAGATTTCGGACCGATTTTGAATGATTTCAATGGATTTCAAATCCTTTTTGCCAGCACTCGATGGAACACAACGATCGGTGGATCCGGAAAAAAATTGAACCCAGCGACCGCTTGAATTGAGCGGCCGCTAGGAAGTCGATTCAAGAGAACCCAGCGACCGCTGGGCTGAACGGCCGCTAGGGAAAGAGTCGAACGAACCCAACGACTGATGGCACCCAGCGGTCGTTGGGAATTAAAAGTTTAAAAGGGCAGAAAGCCCCAAATCGGGCAGAACAGCCCTAATTTCCCATTCACAGTAGAAACGCGAAAAAAATTTCACTCCTCAACCCCATCCGCCGCTCGCCTCCAACCACCACTCCACCGACCCTTAGAAGCCCACGACCGCTGCCACTCTCAATCATGCCTCATCGCATGAAGAATCCCAACGTCGGGGCACACGAAGAAGTTGAAGAGGGGGACCTCACGACAAGGTATGAATGTCCATTTCCTCTAAAAACTGAATGGAAGGGACAACTCTATACAAAATTTAACCAATCTATGGTTACCATGCCTCGTTATTTTGATTGAAATTTATTGAAAGGTTTAAAAATTGTAGCAAAAGTGACGAAGTATTTGAAGGTTTTGGGGTTAGAACATTTTGCTAAGCATGTTGATTATTCTGGTTATGAAGACTTGTGTTATGAATGTTTGTCTACTATGTATGTGATTGATAACCACAAGAAGCTTGGGGTTAGGATGAACGGGAGAGACTACCAAATTAGTTTGCCTAGAATGAAAACTGTCTTTGGATTTCCTACTGGTGGGGAACGGGAGAGACCCAATTTTCATTTAGTGTGGAAGTGGGTTGGCGTGAGTTGTTTTGGTTTAACAATTGGAATAATTCGGGTAAGTTGAATGGGTACATCCAAGACCTGGCACTGGCAATTGTGCACAAATTCCTTGCTTATAATGTGTTTGGGAAAGAGCAGGCGAATAAAGTGAACGCGAATGAGGTGTATTTGTTGTGTTGTGCGTTGAGGGGCACAAAAGTTTGCATTTCAAACTTCATTTGGTCGGCTATGAGGCAGATGCAGACTCGTGCAGGCACGCATCCTTCGTTTGCTCCTATTGTGACGGGATTGGCACATAATTTCGGAATTCTCAGTGCCACGACGGGGTATCAAGAGGGGCATGATGAAATCAGGCCGTATTCGATCAATTTCAGTGAGCTAAAAGGAGCTGAGATTATTAAAGATCGATTCACGTTATTATCCCCTGCTAAGAGGCCATGTGTGAGCAAGCACACAAATAAAGAGCGCGTCAAGATGCAAGGTGATTTTGGTGCCGGCTCGTCCACTGGTGGTGATGAAGATGGTAACGAAGATGAGGAGATGGAGGAAGAGGAGGAGGAAGAGGAAGAGCAACATGAACAGCCACCTCATACAATGTCCGGAGATTACTATGGGCGATTCTAGAATGATATTATGTCATTTCGGGAGCATATCGACGCATCCTTTGGATCACTGAGGCAGCATATCGACGATAGGTATGACGCGCATACCCAACAGATGAATGCCCAGTTTGACGTTCATACCCAGCAGATGAATGCCCGATTTGACGTGCAGGATGCACAAATTGCACCCTTACAGGCTCAGTGGGATGCTTGGACTGCCTTCTATCCGCCACCAAAGCCACCACCTCAAAATTAATGGTTTGTTTTTTGCATTTAATGGATTATATTTTGATTGTTTGAATAAATGGTTTATGTTAATGTTATGTTTGATGTTTAATAATTTTTGTTGAATTTGTAGTGTTTGGAGTTGGTGTTGAATATGTTTAATGTTATTTGGATTTTTGGAGTTGGAGTTTTTGGAGTTGAGTATGTGTAATGATTGGTTTGTTGTAGTTATGTGTTATGTTGAATTGTTTGCATTATGTTGATTTTTGGTTGATTTTGGGTGTTTGTGAATCATGTAGGTGTGTTCGCTCTAGAAAGCCGAACACCGGAGGCGGAGGACCCCAGCCGCCATTGTTTGGGTGTTATTTTTTTTTTAATTAATTCTGTCATTGAGCTCAAATGTTTTTACTTTGTTGAACAATATGTTTTCTATTTTGTTGAATAATATGTTTGTTAACAATGTTTATTTTGATTATGTTTGTTTCTCATTTCATTTTACTTGTTTAGTACGATGATTGAATGATACATAAAGTGTTAAAGAAAAATACAAAAATCATTTATTCAAAAAAATAGAACACAAATATTGACATGCTCGCATTTTAGTCCTAATCTGAGCATTGATTGCTATCTTTTTATCCCGTTTTAGTTCGTTTGGTCATTGTTTAGGGTAGTATTAGTCTCTTTATTAATAAGTGTCGCTAACACAATTTAATTGAGAAAAACAGGTTTAAAAGGAGCAACCCGAGGCCTGAGAATCGAAGTGCGTATCGGAAGGGACCCGAAAGCTGGAGCGGACGAGCAAGAGAGCACGAAGACCGAGTCGAAGCCAGGAGGCCGGGCACGGCCTGTAACGCGGTGCGACCCGCGGCTCGGCGTCCGCGGCCTGATTTTGAAGACCTGCAACGCGGCGCGACCCAGACCCGGGCCAGCCCGGGTCGCGCCTCACCCCACGTGGCGCGAGCCACGGGGCGCGACCGGCCCCGTGTCTCGTCCCTGTGTCTTGTTTTCGGGAATATCCAGATTTTTGCTCCATTTTTGCCATCCTAGTATAAAAGTCATCCTTAGTTCGAATTTTTAGAAAGGAACTTGATATTTTGCCAATTTTAGAGTGAGAAATAGTGTGTAAGCTTGGAGCTTGGTGTATGGAAGAATCAAGAAGTTTTTGAAGATCTATATTCAAGTTTTTGGGTTTTTTCTCTTCCTCTTCTATGTCTCTTTTATTTTATGGTTTGTTTCTTTATTTTAGATATGAATAACTAGATTTCTAGGTATCTAGGGTTTTGGATCTTGATTTTGGTATATGATTTAAATTTGGGATTTGTATTTGATTTTCCAACCTCTCCTCATAAATTATGATATGATTGTTTCTATTCTTTGATTGGCCATCTTAGGGTAGAATATGATATATGATTGAGTTTGAGAGAATCAATTGTACATGGGTAAATAATTTATGGTTTCGATTTTGCATTATATCGAGAGATTGATGTTTAATTGAAGTTTGTTTGATTGATAAAGCTTGAATAGATTAAATTGCAATTTAGCCCTAGAGATAGGGGAATTGGATTTAATTGAAATATCATAGTTGCTCGAGAGAGGGCTTTGATTAACTTTGATATCAATTGTTGTTGGAAAATTTAAGCATAATTCCCGTTTTTGTTGAACATGTCCTAGTCAAGGGTCAATTCCTAGAGCCATTTTCTTTCAAGTGAATTTTATTCAATTGTCATTTCTTGCCATTTCTTGTGTGTTGCAAATTTTATTGAAATTGTTAAAAGCTAGTAGCAAAGTTAGAACCCAATCCAATTTTCAAATTGTTTAACTAGTGAAAGAGTTTGATGTTATGGTACTTGTAGACTCAAAAATGCATTTAATTCCCCGTGTTCGACCCGGTCTCCTATGCTTCGTATGTCCACTTGTATAATTGAGATTTGGTATTTATAACTTGTTTTGTGATCATATTTTTTGTATAAGAAAAATCTCATCAAGTTTTTGGTGTCGTTGCCGGGGAATTTAATTTGTGTGTTTGAGAATATGCAATATCATTTCAAGAATTACTTTGCTAGATTAAACATGTTATTTTCTTGCAAGTTATAAACTCACTTGGTGTTTTTTCTAGGTGGTGTATGCGTACTAGAGGACGTGGTGACCCGTTGTTTGAGCTTGATACCGAGATCGAAGCCACGAGTCGTCACAACAATGCTCGAAGATGAAGACGTAGGATGGCGGACAACCCACCACCACCGTCTCCCATTGGAGACTCGTTGATCCTCCAAATGCAAAGACAACTTGAAGAAATGAGGGGTCAACTACGGGCCCAAGAGGAAGCTAGAATTTGAGTCGAAGAAGCCCCAATCCAGAACTTGTTTCAACCAACATTCAATGACGGCGCCGTCAATGGGCCGGCTATACAAGCCAATAATTTTGAGTTGAAGCCGGCATTGATGGCTATGGTATCTCAGAATCAATTTGGTGGGACGGCATTAGAAGATTCACACGAATATGTTAATCAGTTTTTGGAGATCGCTTGAACGGTCAAGATTAATGGGGTACCCGAGGATGCTATCCGCTTGAAGTTGTTTTATTTCTCACTACGGGATAAGGCTCAAACATGGTGGTTGAATCAACCACCCGGCTCATTTGCATCATGGAATGACATGCTCTCTAAATTCCTTCAGAACTTCTTTCCTCCTGGAAAGACATTAAAGCTAAAAGGAGAGATAACTTAGTTCAAGCAGAGAGACGAAGAATCTGTGTGTGATGCTTGGGAGAGGTTTCGAGAGATGCTTCGCAAATGTCCGGGTCATGGCTTTGGTATGGACCATCAAGTTTGCATATTTTATGGTGGATGTAAGTCCAATGTGAGAAGTATTCTTGATGCTTCGGCTGGGGGGTCGCTACTAAATCGAGGACCCGAAGAAGCTATAACAATCATCGAAGAAATAGCCTCCAACGCCTATCAATGGACGGGGGAGCGGGAAAATGTACAAATTTTGAAAAAGGTGGACACCACAAACAATGATGCTATAGCTCTTCTAGCAGCTCAGATGACCACCATGAATTCGAAAATAGAGGCTATGGTGTCACCAAGACCGGAGTCCTCAAGTATGCCTAATTTGGAAGAAGCAAGCTTTGTTGGTCAAGGAGGATATGGGGGTTATCAAAGGCCTTTCAACCAAAACTTTAAGCCGCACTTTGGAGGGTCACAAGGACAAGGTGGTAACCAATACCATCCAAGACCACCTTATCCGAATTTATCTTACTCCAACCCAAACAATCACATCCAACCACCTCCTGGATTTTCTGTCACCAATGGAGTCATAGATGAAGATAAGAAATCCAAAATGGACGAGCTCCTTATGGCTTTCATGAGCAAGACTGACAAGTATATGGGGGATTCATAAGCACGTTTTGAGAAGATAGAAAACAATCAAGCCGCTGTGAATACTCAATTGAAGATGTTGGAGAAACAGATGGGGCAACTTGCCTCGGCTTTGGGGGGACAACACCATCCGGGAGAATTCCCCTCAAACACCACCATCAACCCCAAAGAAAATTACAAGGCCATAACCCTTCGAAGTGGCACATCTTATAAAGAGCCCGCTATGCCGGATCAAGATGATGAAACTTTAGGTGAAAATGAGCCAAGTGAAGAAGAAAAAGGGGATAATGAAGACAAGAAGGAAGAAGCCCAAAGAGAGGACAAAGAAGTTTCGTAGGGACAAACAGAAGTCGAGCCAAGGATGAATGTGCCCTACCCTCAAAGACTCCGGAAGAGTAAAAATGAAGAACAATTTTCCAAATTCTTGGACATCTTTAGAAGAGTGCAAATAAATTTACCCCTTGTAGAAGCTTTGCAACAAATGCGTACATATGCTAAGTTTCTTAAGGAGGTTATCACAAAGAAAAGGAGGTTGGGCAATTATGAAACTGTGAACTTAACGGAATATTGTAGTGCATTGATTCAACGAAAATTGCCTGCCAAAATGAAGGAACCTGGAAGTTTTAATATCACTGTGACGATTGGGGATAGCCAAGAGAGGAAGGCTCTTTGTGACTTGGGTGCTAGTATAGATCTCACGTCATTGTCATTATTTTTTAGGCTAAATGTTGGAGAGATAAAACCCACTACAATTTGTTTGCAAATGGCGGATAGGTCTCTCACCTACCCAAAAAGAGTCATGGAGGACGTTCTTGTCAAGGTGAACGACTTTATATTCCCCGTGGATTTTGTTGTCCTAGACATGGAAGAGGACAAAAACGTGCCCCTCATCTTGGGAAGGCCGTTTTTAGCAAAGGGGAAGGCCCTCATAGACGTATCCAAAGGAGAGCTCGCGTTTCGACTAAATGATGAGAGTAGCACATTCTCCATTTACGATGCGATGAAATTCCATGAAGATGATGAAGAATCCATGTGGGTGGAGGAATGCAAGGTGATGAGGCTAGTGGATGCATGTGTTGAAGAGACGATGATGGAGCATTATACCTCCCAAGATGCTTTGGAAAAGAGCTTGTTTGCATCTCTTTACTCTTCTTCTTTATTTGAATTATTTGATAATAACCCCAATATGTTGGATTGTGTTTGTGCTCTTGACTCTTTACAGGAAATTCCAAGGAGAGGGGATCGATTCCTACCTTTGAGGGATGAAAAAGAAGAAGCAATGAAGAAGGAAGGAGGAGAGAAGAAGGAGCAAAAGGAGGAATTGAAACCCCTTCCGGGGCACTTGAGGTATGCCTTCTTGGGTGACAATGAAACTTACCCCGTGATTGTGCCGGCTTATTTGTCAGCATGTGAACTTGATAAATTGCTAAGAGTCTTGAAGAAGTACAAGTCTACCTTAGGTTAGTCTATTTCTGACTTAAAAGGGATTAGCCCGTCTGTATGCATGCATAGGATCTTGCTAGAGGATGAGTATAAACCTCGTGTACAACCACAACGTAAGCTGAATCCTATTATGCAAGAAGTTGTTAGAAAAGAAGTTCTAAAATGGCTTGATGCGGGTATTATCTATGCTATATCTGATAGTGAGTGGGTAAGCCCCACTCAGGTTGTAGCCAAAAATGGAGGTATGACAGTTGTCCAAAGTGAGGGGAGTGAATTGATTGCCACTAGGGTTGTCACAGGTTGGAGGGTTTGCATAGATTATCGAGCATTGAATGCGGCCACTAGAAAGGATCATTTTCCATTACCTTTTATTGACCAAATGCTTGATAGGTTAGCCGGATATGAATTCTATTGTTTTCTGGATGGCTACTCTGGTTACAATCAAATTTTAATAGCCCCTGAAGACCAACATAAGGCAGCTTTCACTTGTCCCTATGGAATTTTTACTTTTCTCATGATGTCTTTCGGATTGTGTAATGCTCCGGCTACTTTCCAAAGATGTATGATGGCAATCTTTCATGATTTGATTGAAAATGTTATGGAGGTCTTTATGGATGATTTCTCGATTTTTGGGAACTCTTTTGATAATTGCTTGGAAAACTTAACCCGAGTTTTGCAGCGTTGTGAGGAGACTAATCTTGTTTTGAATTGGGAAAAATGCCATTTTATGGTGAGAGACGGGATAGTCCTTGGCCACAAAGTGTCCGCTGCGGGTTTGGAGGTGGATCGCGCCAAGGTAGTAGCCATTGAGAAGCTTCTACCTCCCACCAACGAAAATGGTGTCCGGAGTTTCCTTGGCCATGTCGGATTCTATCAGCGTTTTATTAAGGATTTTTCAAAGTTTTCTAAACTTTTGTGTAAATTACTTGAAAAATCTAATGAGTTTGTTTTTTATGACGAATGTGTGCAGGCGTTTGGGACGCTGAAGAAGGCCCTAATGACGGCCCCGGTACTTATTGTTCCAGATTGGAATGAACCCTTTGAACTCATGTGTGACGTGAGCGAGGTAGCCGTGGGAGCCGCTTTAGGGCAAAGGAGAGAAAAGTTGTTCCGGGTGATCTACTATGGAAGCAAAACTTTGGACCTGGCACAAATCAATTACACAACCACCGAAAGAGAATTGTTGGCGGTCGTATACGCTTTTGACAAGTTCCGGCCCTATCTTATTGGGGCCCGAACAATTGTCCACACGGATCACGCCTCGTTAAGACATCTCTTTGCCAAGAAGAATGCCAAGCCCTGACTTATACGGTGGATTCTTCTCCTATAAGAATTCGATGTGGAAATTAGAGATCGAAAAGGGTGCGAGAATGTGGTGGCCGATCACCTATCTCGTATGGAGCACACTAAAGAGGATCAAGATGACAAAAGGGAGATCGATGATTGCTTTCCAGATGAAAGGATCCTAGTTGTGGGGACAATGAAGGTGCCATGGTTCGCAGATATAGTAAATTACTTGGCGACGGGAGTTGCACCTAAAGAGTTAGAAAGGTATCAAAAGAAGAAATTTTTCCATGACTTGAGATTCTTTGTTCGGGATGAGCCATACTTGTTTAGACGTTGTGCGGATTTAGTCTTGAGAAGGTGTGTGCTCGAAGAAGAATGTGGACAAATTTTAGAAGCATGCCATGCAGGATTAAGTGGAGGACATTTTGGGGCTAATCGAACCGCTAGGAAAATCTATCAAAGTGGATTTTATTGGCCGAGCATTTTCAAGGATGCAAGAGAATTTGTCAAGAGTTGTGATAAGTTTCAACGAATGGGGTCCATATCAAAGAAGGATGAAATGCCTATGAAGAATATCATTGAAGTTGAGCTATTTGATGTTTGGGGGATCGACTTTATGGGACCTTTTGTTGTTTCGCAAGGTAACATATACATCTTGTTATCCGTGGATTTTGTGTCTAGATGGATTGAAGCTATTCCGACGAAGACAAATGATGCAAAAGTTGTCCTCAAGTTTCTCAAGAAAAACATCTTGACAAGATTTGGAGCCCCTAGAGCCATAATAAGTGATGGTGGCTCACATTTTTGTAACAAATGGATGGAAGCATTACATGCTAGGCATGGAGTCAAGCACAAGGTGACAACAACTTACCACCCTCAAGCTAATGGTCAAGCCGAATTAGCCAATCGTGAAGTGAAGCAAATCCTTCAAAAGGTAGTTCGCACAAATGGAAAGGATTGGTCTTCATTGTTGGATGAAGCATTATGGGCTTATCGCACGGCTTATAAGACCCCGATTGGAATGTCTTCGTATCAACTTGTGTTTGGAAAGTCTTGCCATTTGCCCGTTGAGCTCACCCATAAGGCTTTTTGGGCCACGAAGAAGTTGAATCTCGATCCCGTATCATCCATGGGAGAACGGATTTTCAAATTGAATAAGATAGAGGAGTTCCGGATGGAAGCTTTTGAAAATTCGGCTATGTACAAGATGAGGGCAAAAGTTTATCATGAGAAGTTGTTGAGACAAAAAGATCTTGCATCGGGAGATGAAGTTCTCTTGTTCAATTCTAGATTCAAACTTTTTCCCGGAAAACTTAAGACTAAATGGAGTGGCCCGTTTATCATAGCACGAATTTTTGACGGAGGGGCAATTGAGCTCAAAGGCCAGGATGGGAGCTTGTTCGTGGTGAATGGGCACCGGGTTAAGAGGTTCTACAAGCCCGAGGAGAAAGAAGAAGTGTTTGTTTACTACCTCAACGACGCCTAAATGCTTTGGTACTGTGTCGAGCTAGTGACATTAAACTTAGCGCTCATTGGGAGGCACCCCAATACTTGTTATTTAATTTTCTTATCTTCTTACTTGTCTTTCTTTGCTTATTTCTCTTTGTTTCTCGTTGATTTTCCTGTGTTCGTTGTACATTGTAGTTGTGGTTTTGTGTGTTCTTTTGTAGTGTTGTTTTCTTGGTTTTGTTGTTCTTAAGCAGGGGGACTTCATCCGTAAAATGGCCAAGTATGAGCATAGGAGCAGCTTAGGTGAGAGTGAAGTGTCAATAAAGGCCGGAACGAGCCAAAATGCCGAGAGGACCTGCAACGCGGCGTGACCCAGAGCCAGAGGCGCGAGCGGCTGGTCCTGCATCCGCGACCGTGAAACAACCACCTACAATGCGACCCGAGCCGCACGACCCAGCCCGGGTCGTGGTGATGGGGCGCGACCCGACCCGGCGCTCGTGCGGCCCGGGTCGCGCCACCCTGCTGTGATTTTTAAACCCCTCTCTTTCCCTTTTCACTTCACTTCTCACACCTCTCACTCACCTCTCCACACTCACACACTCCTACACGTCTCTAGTGTCTCTTCTACTCCATTTCAAGGCACAATCTCCCCAAGGTATGAATCTTCCTCCTATGTTCTTCCTTTTCTTCATGGTAGCAAGCTCATGGTTTTTCAAGCTCTCCAATGGGGGTTAATCATGGTAACTTGATTTTGTATGGTTTGATTTCAAGTTTCTTGCCTCCATTATGAATTTCTTAGCTTAAGAACCTTGGGTATGCTTTCAATTTGCATGTTTATGGAAGTGTAGTGAACATTTTTCATTCTTGCCCAAATCTAGGGTTCTAAGGTCAAAAATTAGGGAAAATCATGTGGATGAGAAATTCTTGCCATATTATCTTCGATCTATGCAATTCCATGCTTCTTAGGATTTTTTATGTGTTTCATTTGGAAAGATAAGTATGTTGTGGAATTTGTGTAGTCATTGTGGAGACTTATTCTTTACTTGGGAAAATTTCTTGCCCCAATATGCTTGACATAACATGTTTTTCTTGTATGGAATCCTTATGACAAAAATAAGCAAAGTTGGACTTATTTTTAGGGGTTGTTCTAATCTTCATTAGTATCTATGAATCAAACATGAGTGTGCTTTGTTTTGATGCCCCATTCATGAATATTTTGTCAACTTGCTTTACCATGTGGTGTCAATGGATGTTGGATGAGGTATTGCATGAGGGCATTACGTATGTTTGTCTTTTTGAAAGGGTATGTTTGCATGAGGCTTGAGGTTCAAATGTTATGTTCTAAATTATTGATATGCCATTGCAAATAAACCGTTTGTCCCATGTCTTTGTTAAACCATTTAACGTCCCGTTTCATTTTTTGGAAGGTGCTTAAGCCGAAGCTCTTCCTGCAAGAATGGTGCAAACTCGTAGAGGACGATAAACAGGGGGAGCCCGAAGACGGCTCATGGATAAAGATGAGTTCCAAGAAGAGGAGGTGCTCGACTTGTCCGAAGAAGAGGAACAAGAGGACGATGAAGAACTCAAAGAAGAGGAACAAGAGGAGGACGAGCCTAACAACAATCGTGCCCTCTTGCCCCCTCTTAATATGGGGGTCAATGACCCCGCTGTGGTGAATGTCTACATGGAGGACTATGAGCATAGGAAAAAGTGGTTAAAGTTGGCTAAGGGTTTTCAAGTTGCCGCTACTCAATTTCTAGATGCCAACACAACAAGGAAATTGGGGATTCATGAGAGTGTGGTAGGGCTCTTACGACGCATTGGTTGGACACATATCTTGGGGGAAAATGACTGGAAGACTTACCCCGTGCTTGTTCGTGAATTTCTCTCAACCCTAAAGGTGAAGCACACTCCATCCCGAGGGCCTATCTCTTGCACATTTCGGCTTGGAAATCAAGACTGGAGGTTCACTGTGGAGCGACTTAACACGATGTTTCAAACTCCAACTAATGGGACCTTCCACCCTCACCCATTCTTCCGATTCAATGATTTCCATGACAGTGTGGTGGAGTCGAACCCAAATATACTGCAGTATAATTCTAGCAAGAGCAAGGCCTCTCATTTGCCTAATCCTGTCTTTCGGTATATGCAGAAGCTTCTCTCTTCCACTGTGCTAGCCCGTCATGAGAATAGTGGCCTCCGAACACAAGAGCTCTATATATTATGGTGTATGCTTAATGCTATCCCGGTGAATTTTGCTGCACATTTCCTCGTGCAATGTCAGAGACAAACAGCTTCTAGGACGGGTACTATTTGTGTGGGGGGCTTGATTACCCCAATTGCAACCATGTTGGATATCGACTTGTCCAACTATCAATGTTCCCCCGGATCTCGAGCCCTCAACATGGAGCATCTCCGGAATGCCAAGTTTGTCAACTCCGCATCCGTCCCATTTGATTTCCTCTTGACCAACAAGCGTCAGTTCCCGCTTCCGAATCCAGCTTTGACCAATGTCTCCACTTTTGATTAGAAAGAGAATTGGATGATGGATACACCGGCCCATCTTGCATTGATTACCACGTCCGGAGGCACACCACGAAGGACACCTAGGGCGGATGATGCTGGAGGGTCCACGTCACATGCTCAGCCGAGGGGAAGCCGCAGAACTAGGGAAGATGTTCAGGATGACCGCTTTAGTACTTTGGAGAATCTGATGAATGACATGGCGGCTAGCATGGGCAAGACATGAACTCCCATTTTGGCGATATGCGTTCTGAGGTTGATGCTCGATTCACAGGGATGCAGGAGAGCTTCGATGCTTGGTTTACAGGTTTGGAGGAGGAGATCAGGACCCGTTTCACGGGTATTAGTGCTGAGATTCAGGGTCTACAAGGAAGCTTCAACACCTTCCAGTTGAGCATGGAGAACATGATGGGGCAATGGATTGGACAGGGAGCATCGCATCAGCGACCACCTCAGATGCCACCATATCAGCACTACCCGCTATACCCTTACCCTCCGTACCCGTATCCACTATATCAGCCGCCATCAGACTCCACCTCACGCCGCCCTCCTACTGATGAGTGAAAGAGTCTGCCCCTCGATTTCGGTCCCACTATCCTTTCCACTCAAACTTGTTCTTTCCCCGGAATGAAACAAGTTTGGGGGAGGGGGTATAAAGTGGTGACCGGTAATCGCTCTTTGTCTGTTTTTTCTTTGAACTCTTTATCATTTTTATTTGGATATTTGGGATGACTGTATTATGATTCGGTATTTGGATTCAGTATTCTATGTTGGGTTGTATGGATTTATGTGATCTCTAGGATCATTTTTTTTATGTTGGGTCTGTAATAATAAATGCTTGGATTAGGCTCTAATCGGGTATGATGACTTTCTCTGCTTGGATTTGTCTGTGTTTTGGTTAATTTGGTGAAGGAAACAGGGAATGATGGACATAGGGACTCATGCCACGCCTATGATGAATTTTTTTTATGAGAAAATATTGAAAAATGCATGCATGGATAGAGTGATGAGCCGAAGTATCATTCGAGTCAAAATTGTGGAAATTTGGCTTGATTTCTAGCTACTTGTGAGATTTGGGCCTATTTTGTTCCTCCATGTGTGATTCATCAATGATATTTTCATCATTAGAACTTGCTTCATAACTTTCATGTATTCTATATGTGCTTAGAACTTGAAGATGATCTAAGCCGGTTTTTGTCAAAAACTTTGAGCCTTATTCATTTCTTCCTTTGAAATTTATCCTTGTTAGCCCCATTGAGCCTTTGGTGATTGATTCTAATTGAATAGCCTGGGATGGAGGGGATTCAAGGAATGAAAGAATTGTTATCAAGAACCGTGGGTAGCAAAATTCGGATAGAAAAAAATGTGAAGCATGTTTAAGCCTTGGATTGTGAAGCCCAAAGTCTTCCCTTAAAAAAAATGGGAATCATTAGAGTCATGATGCAAAATTGAATTGAAGAAAAATGAATTTGATGCCGACTCTAGTTCCTTGTGCAAGAACGCATGAACAAATGATTTAGGGGAAGTGAAAAAAAAAAGAGAGAGAGAGAGAGAAGGCTAAGGATTATCCGTCTTTTGCTTAAGATTGATCGTTTGTTGTGGTATGGGTGGAAGAGAACTTTTGCTCTTACTAGGTTTGGAATACTATTAGGTTGTGGAAAAGGACCTGGAGTCACTGTTACCTAAAATTTCTGTACCCGTCCAACGAGCCAAGCATTACAACCCTAAAGACCTATGTGATTCTTGTTTAGAGCATATTGATGAATCATGCTGAGTTATTTTGCAAGCTTATGGTGATATGCTACTATTATGTGATGTTGAGTGATAATGTGCCACTTATCTCCCTATGAGAGGATCATAGTGATGTTAATTGCCCTTCAAAGAGAGTGGTCATTTTTCTCATGATTTTGCTCTTTTGATAAAAAGCTTTGATCTCATTCTTTGCATGTAGAATTTTGTTTGAAAAAGCTGAGGCATTAGTGGCTATGATTTCCCTTTTTATTCTAGCTTTCTCTTGTTCTTTCCATATGCTTGTTTGGGGACAAACAAGCGTTCAAGTTTGGGAGAGTTGACATGCTCGCCTTTTAGTCCTAATCCGAGCATTACTTGCTATCTTTTTATCGCATTTTTGTTCATTTGGTCATTGTTTAGGGTAGTATTAGTCTCTTTATTAATAAGTGTCGTTAACACAATATAATTGAGAAAAACAGGTTTAAAAGGAGCAACCCGAGGCCCGAGAATCGAAGTGCGCATCGGAAGGGACCCGAAAGCTGGATCGGACGGGCAAGAGAGCACGAAGACCGAGTCGAAGCCGGGAGGCCGGGCACGGCCTGCAATGTGGCGTGACCCGGGACCTGGGCCGCGACCCGCGGCTCGGCGTCTGCGGCCTGATTTTGAAGACCTACAACGCGGCGCGACCCAGGCCTGGGCCAGCCCGGGTCGCGCCTCACCCCACGCGGCGCGAGCCACGAGACCCGACCGGCCCCGTGTCGTGCCCCTGTGTCTTGTTTTCGGGAATATCTGGATTTTTGCTCCATTTTTGCCATCCTAGTATAAAAGCCATCCTTAGTTCGAATTTTTAGAAGGGAACTTGATATTTTGCCAATTTTAGAGTGAGAAATAGTGTGTAAGCTTGGAGCATGGTGTATGGAAGAATCAAGAAGTCTTTGAAGATCTATATTCAAGTTTTTAGGTTTTTTCTCTTCCTCTTCTATGTCTCTTTTATTTTATGGTTTGTTTCTTTATTTTGGATATGAGTAGCTAAATTTCTGGTATCTAGGGTTTTTGATCTTGATTTGGGTATGTGATTTAAATTGGGGATTTGTGTTTGATTTTCCAAACTTTCCTCATAAATCATGATATGATTGTTTCTATTCTTTGATTGGCCATCTTAGGGTAGAATATGGTGTATGATTGAGTTTGAGAGAATCAATTGTACATGGATAAATGATTTATTGTTTCGATTTTGCATTATATCGAGAGATTGATGTTTAATTGAAGTTTGTTTGATTGATAAAGCTTGAATAGATTAAATTACAATTTAGCCCTAGAGATAGGGGAATTGGATTTAATTGAAATATCATAGTTGCTCGAGAGAGGGCTTTGATTAACTTTGATATCAATTGTTGTTGGAAAATTTAAGCATAATTCCCGTTTTTGTTGAACATGTCCTAGTTAAGGGTCAATTCCCTAGAGCCATTTTCTTTCAAGTGAATTTTATTCAATTGTCATTTCTTGCCATTTCTTGTGTGTTGCAAATTTTATTGAAATTGTTTAAAGATAGTAGCAAAGTTAGAACCCAATCCAATTTTCGAATTGTTTAACTAGTGAAAGAGTTTGATGTTATGGTACTTGTAGACTCAAAAATGCATTTAATTCCCCGTGTTCGACCCGGTCTCCTATGCTTCGTATGTCTACTTGCATAATTGAGATTTGGTATTTATAACTTGTTTTGTGATCATATTTTTTGTATAAGAAAAATCTCATCAAGTTTTTCAATGTAGTAGACATAAACATCGTACAAAAAATATTTGTTCGATAAAGTAAAACACATGTACTAGTAACTTGTTCTTAGTGAAAAAAAAGGCCTAATGCATGCCCAACAGCCGCTGGGAATGTTTCTGCCTAAAATTCCCAGCGCGCGCTGGCTCCCAACGGCCGCTGGCCCTTTTTTTATGAACAAATGGTTTTGTGTTCTATTTTTTTGAACATATAGTTTTTCAACAATTTTTATGTCTACTACGTTGATGATGTTGATTTTCCATCATGTATTACTTGTTTAGTATGATGTTTCATTAGATACACAAGTTGTGAAAGAAAAATACAACAATTATTAAAAAAAAAAAAGTGTTATCCAAATTCTTTATAAAAAATTTGACACAATAAGTACAAATTGTTTATAAAATACCAATTATAGTCAATAATTCATAGTCAATTAAAAATAAAACATTAGTCAACACTCCCATCTTCCGTCTCATCATCTTCATTTCCATCACCACCGTTGTATATTGGTCTCGATTCCCACATAGCATTAGCAATACTTATTCTCCATGCATTAGCTTCCGTTCATTGTTGTAGTTGGCTTTGAGATAGACATTCCACATTTTCTTCTTCCGCATCGAGAGGTGGTGCATCTTGATCTCCTTCATATTCCACTGGAAATTCATCAGAGCGGCACTCTTTCCGAAGAAAATTGTGTAAACCAGCACAAGCCAAAACTAATTCTGCTTGTGTTCGAAATGGGAATGGAGGTGCCATTTTGAAAATTGTGAATCTGGATTTGAAGACACCAAAAGTCCTCTCAATCATATTTCTTAACGATGCATGACGGAGATTGAATAATTCACTTGCATTTCTGGGGTGACGACCTTAACCACCAAAATCTTTTAAATGATATCAAACACCACGTAATGGAGCTAAAAAACTGGTGTCTATTAGCAAATCCACAATCCACCAGAAAATACTTACCTACAACAACACAATTAAAATATTTGTGTTAACTAGTGACCTTTTCACAATTAAAAAAAAACAAGTGTAAAATACAGGGTACATACCTTGGGCACCTGAAGGCCATTTGTTCTTGATAATGCATCACTTAAAAGTTTTGAGTCATGTGCCGAACCTTCCTACCCACTTAGCACATATATGAACTGCAAATCAAAGTTGCAAGCTGTCAAAACATTCTGCGAATGCATACCATGATGGTTATGAAAACTGTTTACTTCTTGGCCTGTTACCGTTGCCGGGATATGAATTCTATCTATAGCCCCGATGCAATCCTAAAATAAAGTGAATATGTGAGATAAGAAAACTACAACATTTCAGATTCTTTACATAATAAAAGATACATACCTTAAAGAAAGGCATAAATCTTGTGCTTTCCTTAATTTTAGCAAGAATCCCTGTAGACGTCTTAACCATCATGTCCGGTGCTATGGTATTCAATGCCTTTAAGATTTTGTTGAAATTTTGACTAGTTGGGAAATGGGAACGATGGAATCTCTGACGAACATTACAATATATGTCGTTGTGCCCAACAATGATCAAGAATGTCGCCACCATTTCTTCAACACATATGTATCGTATATCTTCTAGATGCGTTTTCTGTCTAATGATAGAGCATAACTTCATAAAAGCGTCAGGATACATCCTATACAGCTGTCGAAAGCTTTGTGGATCTTCTTCAATCATATTATTAACAAAGTGATATCCAGTTCTACTAATGGGTCGTCGCTGCAAAGAACGTTCAATACGCCGACGCATCATAGCAATTTTTCCTAATAAGATTATCACTGCCTTAATTGTCAAGAGCAAGAGCCTAACATTTTCGAAGTTCTATCTCCTCTTTCTCATCAATGTCTTCTTCCATTTCTTCTGCTTCTATTTCTTCTTCCAATATCTTATAATTTTCCATGCTGCATTTAAAAAATATGAACGGAGTCTTAATTAACGACAATACTACAAATATGTATAATAAGAAATACATTCAAATTCATACAACTAAAAAATTAATAAATAAATAAAATAATAATCAAAAAATATAATTCATAAATTCAAATAAATGTTCATTAGAAACAAAATAATAATAATAAAAAAACATAATTCATAAGTTCAAAAAAATAATAATCAAATAACATAATTCATAAGTTCAAATAAATAAAATAAAAATAAAAAAACATAATTTATAATTTCTAATGATCCATAATCCCTAATTTTGTAAGCTATCCAATTAGCTCGTTCATCAACAGTCATCTTCAAAAAATCATCTTTTTTTGACTTGGTGTCAAGCAAGTCAAATGCCTTGAGCCGAGTGTCTTCATTCAAATTTGGGATCTCTTTAATTGCATCCCAAGTCGTATAGGATCTTTCTTTTTATCTTTTCTCCAGTATGCTATCTCTTTTCAGTAAGAGATTATGAACTCCCTCACAAGTGTTTGATAGTTTTTTAATCTCTTCCATGATATTATCAGTATAGCCCGAAGTTGCCTCATATTGAGTTCTACTTCTTTTGGGTAGATTTCTTCTTTGAATGGAGCCCTCAAACACTTCAGACAGCCCAGAAGGAGGTGTGGAACCAGATGTTGGTAGCTCGTCTTGGGATAGTGCGACAAACGCCTCATTTTCAGCATCAAAAGTCAAATCTTCTATGCGTGCATCTCTGTTTTCAACATCTCCTAATGTGTTTACATCAGTAGCACTACCCAACCCAATTGAGTTTTTTCCTATGGCAACATCATTGCCCACAACAATTAACAAGTCCTCATAATCAGGACATTCCACATAGCGCAAGTTTGTGCCTTTTGAGTGGGTCTAGAATCAAATGAATAACAAACTTATTAAATCACTTTATTAGTTAAATAAAAATAATCGATAATATTATTGCAATATGATAGTAACTTACAGTATGCATCCCATACTTCATCTGAAGCCGTGAACTTTTTCGTAATGTGGTCATATCCAAAACCAGAGCTAAATCTCAAAAGGTTTGAATAAGAAGTCCAACGATTTTTAAACCATTTCAGTCGGCTTTGGAAATTGCTATAAGTCTTATTACAACAAAGTCTCTCATTAAGTATATGAAGTATTCATTCTTCCACAGTGGTTTTGCTAAAGATACCACTATTATCACGCCATCCCCGATGCACAACATCAACCATAAGTTCTAACAGAACGTCGGTATGTTCCTTAGTCCATGGTTCATAAGATGTCTTCCTCTTCGAATCTTGTTGTGAGTCTCCCATAATAATACTAATATATTATTGTGTACAAATAATTAATCATCGTAATATAAAAAAATCATATATATTTATTGTTGGTGTTTCATTTAAAAAATTCAAAAATATACCCAAATCGCATCAATTATACGAAAAGTGTAATAAAAACAACGGCAAACAGTAATTCAAGAAAAACGTACAAAATTTTATTTCTTCATGCAATAAACTTAAATAATTCAAAGCCAAATCCAATCAATAATGAGTACACGTGTAAAAAAATCAAAATTGGAGTGTAGAGAGTACCTCTGTTAGAAGAATATACTGGACTTCAGTTGAGCACCCTTGAGCAAATTGCAGGCACGAATTTGATGAATTATGATAAAAAATCGCTGCCTAGGGTATTTAAAGTGGTCAGATCGACTAAGCCCAAACGGTCGCTGGGCCTCAGCGACCGCTGAAAGTAAACCGACTTACTTCCAGCGACCACCGGAATCCGAACTAGGCTACTCCAGCGGTCGCTGCATGCCAGTGGTCGCTGGGGTGCCTGAGTTCGGATTCCAGCGGCCGCTATCCTACACCGGCCAGTGGACGGATTTCATCCTTCACATTTTTAACGTGAAATCGAGTTAAAATCCAACGAAGTCAATGACTTTTTAAAGTCCATAGATTTTTTAATACCTCCGGATTTTAAAAGACTATTAAAAGTTTAGATTGAATACCTCCGGATTTTAAAGGACTTTTAAAAGTCTGGGTTGAATACACCCGGATTTTAAAAGTCCATTCAAATCCATCAAAATCTCAACTGAATACACCCATAAATCTATATATGTGTAACACCCCAGAAAAAAATATAGTATTTAAAATTTATTTTATAGCTAGAAATTTCATGAAGTTAGACCCCAATTTATTTTGGCTAGTTAATTATGGGCTTAGAGGCACAATAAGACTAAAAAAACTCTCGACCTTAGTTGAGCCTCTAAGTTAAAATTAGAAATCATATTACAAAAATAGATATTAATGGGATCATTTTGGTACCAAAAACATCCAATTCGGACTTCATTTGACCTCCCAATGGAATTTATTTTGTTAAACACTTTGGAAACAATTTATTCTACCAAGCCCAATCTTATATATTCAAATCCAATTATCCAATCCACTTTCGACCCAATATCGACTCATTTGCAGCCCATTTACTCAAGCCACATTCAACAAGACCTTAATTAATATACTATTAGTAGGTCTTTTTATTTGGAGGATAATTGAAATAAGATATTATCATTCAAATATTGTTCACCAATAAAATTTAGTAATGTGGAAGATTTCTTGATTGTCCAAGTGTACTTAGTAGTACATGTGTCTATGTATATATAAAGGTATGAATAAAGATGAAGTATAGTATAAGTGTGGTTATATATATAAATATAGGTATGGATAGAATTGAGAGACAAAAAAAAATAAAAAAAAATGAAATAATAATAAAACAAAATGTTAAACCAATTGAAATTGGCCATCTGGAATTCATTGAGTGTGCTTAGTTATCTAATAACTAAGTAATTATGTGTGCTTATAGATAATAATATATATGCATATATAAATGCTTAGTCATATATTTAGATAGATATAGGGTAGTGCACGTGTGAGTTAAGTGTGCATAGGATTGCTTCAAAAACAATAATAAAAGTAAATAAAATAAAAAAATAAACTAAAAACTTTGAGACCAATCAAACATTGTCATTTGTGAAGTAATTAAAATGGATTGGTGTACTAGCTAGATGTTGTACACGTGTGGAAGCTAAGGGAACATATCAATATATATATTGATATATGATTTGGAGTATGGTTTCATGTGAGGGAATTATTACAGCAAAAGTGGAAAAAAAATCAAAGCTGAAGGTAACTAATCTAATTCACGGCTCTTGGGCCATCTTTACTTTGATATCCTTGATCACTATATTGATTATAGACAAGCCTCTCGAAATATGTATCTAAATTTCTTCCTTGACAAGTAGGTTATAAATATAGCCTAGCTAATGCTCGAAAAACTTAATTAATCCAACTATTGGATTATAATTATTTTTATGTTGTTTTAACCTTTAATTACGAGATTTATTGTCTGATTTCAAATTTATTTACCTATTTATTTAATTTAATTCTAGTTTAGTATTTGGGGATTAAATTAGAATTTTTAGAAAATATTATTTAATTCTATAATTTTTCAAATGTTATATTTTGCCTCAAAAGAAATTCTAAATATTATAATTTCCCCCTAAATGCTAAATCAAACTTCATAGCCATTAAATTCAGTTTGATTCATCTTTATCCACTCATATTTGGTCTAGAAAGTCCGATAATTTCTCAATCAGGGTCACCAAATTGATCTATTCCGTCAAATGCGCATTAATCGCCCATTTGATTCCATTTTAATTCCAAACGATCCCAAGACATAGGAAATTCTTATCTAAGTTATTTAGGATCTAAATTATTACCTTTATTGACCTATTTGAGGATTCTAAGTAAGAATTTTAATTTTATAGGTCGAGACGAGCTGAAAGCATAGTAGCATCACACGCATAGATTGCACTATTTATTGAGATCATCCAGGTGGGCCGCAATAAATAACATTTATTATATGAAGTATGAAGATTGAGTTCAATACAATTGCAATATAATTTATAAATAGAGATACTTAGAAGAGAAGGATGTGAATCATTCTTAGTGAGTTTGATATGAACAAGTCAGAGAAGGTGACAATTGATGATGTACCTATGGTGTAGGATTATAAAGACGTGTTTCCAGTGGACTTACCAGATTTATCTCTGGACAGACAGGTTGAGTTTATGATAGACTTATTTCCAGGAGCTGCTACAATATCAAGAGCGCCGTATCGCATGGTACCAAAGGAGTTAGATGAGTTAAAAACTCATCTACAGGAACTCTTAGATAAGGGCTACATTCAACCCGGCATCTCACCATGGAGAGCATATTACTATGGATTTTGTGGTTGGTCTGCTCGACAACCCATTGTTTCCTTTGTGTAGGATTTTGCTGAATGACTGGCTTTCTGTTCTTGCTGCTGGAATGCTAAACCACATATCACTTTCTCATTCTTTTCAGATCATAAAGGTACTTCTCATAATGTGGTCGAATGTAACCATTCTTCTCACAATAATGGCAGATAATTCTCTATTTGTTGCTATTATATGCATTCATCTTCTTGTCAGTAATGTTCTTCTGAATATGCCGAACATTCTCTTGTACATGCATTGGTTTGCTTGTACTTTCTTTGACAAACACTGTCTTGGACTGTCCACCACTGTATCCAAGACTTGGATGACTCTTTCCTGAATGTCCTTCAGTTGTGGAAATCTTATCAAGATTCTTTATTATTGTTCAGTATGTTGACATTCTTTTTGATGGATTTGAGCTCCACAAACAATTCATCAATCTTCTTCTTTTGTTGCTGAATAGTATTCTTTTGTTCAGCATCAGATTTGATCAGTTTTTCTTTCTCATTGAGGAGATCCTTGTTATAAGATTGAATAGTTTTATTGATCTCCACTACTTCCAGACATCTTTCATACATCTCCTTCTATGTCTTAACAAGTTTTTCTTGGCTGAAGTCTTCATTGTCTGACTTATCATCTTCTGCATTGTTGAAGAGATCCTTGAAATATGAGATTTTTGTTGTAAAGGCAATAGTTTCTTCATCTGAATCACTGCTGCCTTCGTTAGAGTCATTGTCACTAAGAGAAGCATTGTAATTCTTTTCGTTTCTCTTCAGTGTGTTTGCACACTCAACTTAAATGTGCCCAAATCCATCACATTCTCTGCACTAAATTCCTCTTCTGAAATTTGAAGTTTGAAACTCTTTCTGCTCATTGCTTGAGTTTCTATTTTACTGAGAATCACCAGGTGGTTGTCTTCTGTTATTGGCCTTCTAGAAGACAACTTATTGACTTTTTTTTTTTAACATATGACTGAAGTTCTTGGTGATCAGGACCATATTATTCATTGTATCTGAATCAAGTACAATTTTTACTTCTATACATGTTCAAGTACATCTTCTGAGACTTCAGTTTTAAGAGCAATACCTCTCTTCCTTAAGCTGTTGTCTTTATCTTCTAAGTTCATCTCGAATGTTCTCAATGACCCCATCAGCTCATCAAGCCTCATACTCTCGATATTCTTGGCTTCTTCAATTACAGCAACTTTGTATGCAAACCTCTTTGGAAGAGATCTGAGAACCTTTCTTACAAGCTTCTCATTGTTGATAGACTCACCAAGAGCAAAACTCTCATTGGATATGCTTCTCAGTCTGGCATTAAACTCTTCTATAGACTCAGTATCCTCCATTCTGAGGGTTTTTAAATTTAGAAGTAAGGTTTAGAAGCCTTGATAACCTTACTAAACTAGTCCCTTCAAAGGTGGTTTCCAGAATATCTCATACAGTTTTAGCAGTCTCACAAGTTGAAATTAGACTGAATGTTTGAAGATCAACTGCAGAGAATATAACATTGAGAGTTTTAGAGTTAACATTGTACCAGTTCTTTTGCAGCACAGTCCACTCCTATTCTTCAATCTTTATCTGCTTTCCTTTCTTAGCAAAAGTTAGCTTTTCCCATCCTTTAGTGACGCTTTTCCATACAAGCTAATCTATTGATCTCAGAAATACCCTCATCCTTGCTTTTTCAGTAAAGATAGTCGTTGCCTTCAAGCAATGGTGGTCTGATCGTAGATTCTCCTTCTTTGATTGAACTCATAGCTTGAACTCAACCAAAACCCTTGTGTTCTTTATTGTCATACCGATTATGACAATTTCGAACACTTAGGTGCGGATGGCACTAACAAAAGAAATTGTAAAACTTCATGGTGCACTTGTGTCAGTGACATCAGATCATGATACGCGGTTCATGTCTAAATTTTAGCAAAGCTTACAAAATGTAATGGGAAAAAAATTGAATTTCAGCACAGTTTTTCACCCGTAGATTGATGGACAGTCTGAAAGAACAATTCAAACCCTAGAGGATATGCTCAGGACTGTGGTCATAGATCAAAGAGGAAGCTGGGATGAATATTTTCCTTTAGTTGAATTTGCTTACAACAACAATTTCAAGCGACCATTGGAATGGCGCCTTATGAGGCTATATATGGTCAAAAGTGTAGATCACCACTTTACTGGGATGAAGTTGGTAAAAGAAAGATTTTGGGCCCAGAAATTATACAGAAAACTGTTGAGGATATTGATAAAGTAAGACAAAGAATGAAAGGGGCCCAAGATCGACACAAAATGTAAGCAGATAAAAGAAGGAAGGATTTACAATTTCAGGTGGGAGATAAAGTATTCCTGAAAATATCTCCTATAAGAGGCATTGTGCGAATTGGAAAGAAAGGAAAATTACGGCCTAGATATATTGGACCGTATGAAATTCTTGAACGAATCAGAGAAGTTGCCTACAAGTTGGCATTACCACCTAAGTTAAGAGGTAATTATGACGTGTTCCATATTTCAATGATTCGAAAATATATTTTCGACCCAAGCCACGTCGTAAATCAGGAAGAAATATAAATAAATCTGAATCTGACATACAACGAGTTTCCTATAGCTATTCTCAGCAGAAAAGTCCAAAAGTTGCGGAATAAAGAGCTAATGATTGTGAAAGTTTAATAGAGCAGACACAGACAAGAGGAAGCTACATGGGAACTTGAAGATCAGATCCTGGCAAAGTATCCAACCCTCGTCATAGCAGGTATATTCAATTTCGGGGATGAAATTTTTTTTAAGGAGGGGAGGATGTAACACCCCAGAAAAAAATATAGTATTTAAAATTTATTTTATAGCTAGAAATTTCATGAAGTTAGAACCCAATTTATTTTGGCTAGTTAATTATGGGCTTAGAGGCACAATAAGACTAAAAAAAGTCTCGACCTTAGTTGAGCCTCTAAGTTAAAATTAGAAATCATATTATAAAAATAGATATTAATGGGATCATTTTGGTACCAAAAACATCCAATTCGGACTTCATTTGACCTCCCAATGGAATTTATTTTGTTAAACACTTTGGAAACAATTTATTCTACCAAGTCCAATCTTATATATTCAAATCCAATTATCCAATCCACTTTCGACCCAATATCGACTCATTTGCAGCCCATTTATTCAAGCCACATTCAACAAGACCTTAATTAATATACTATTAGTAGGTCTTTTTATTTGGATGATAATTGAATTAAGATATTATCATTCAAATATTGTTCACCAATAAAATTTAGTAATGTGGAAGATTTCTTGATTGTCCAAGTGTACCTAGTAGTACATGTGTCTATGTATATATAAATGTATGAATAAAGATGAAGTATAGTATAAGTGTGGTTATATATATAAATATAGGTATGGATAGAATTGAGAGACAAAAAAAAATAAAAAAAATGAAATAATAATAAAACAAAATATTAAACCAATTGAAATTGGCCATCTGCAATTCATTGAGTGTGCTTAGTTATCTAATAACTAAGTACTTATGTGTGCTTATAGATAATAATATATGTGCATATATAAATGCTTAGTCATATATTTAGATAGATATAGGGTAGTGCACGTGTGAGTTAAGTGTGCATAGGATTGCTTCAAAAACAATAATAAAAGTAAATAAAATAAAAAAATAAACTAAAAACTTTGAGACCAATCAAACATTGTCATTTGTGAAGTAATTAAAATGGATTGGTGTACTAGCTAGATGTTGTACACGTGTGGAAGCTAAGGGAACATATCAATATATATATATTGATATATGATTTGGAGTATGGTTTCATGTGAGGGAATTATTACAGCAAAAGTGGAAAAAAAATCAAAGCTGAAGGTAACTAATCTAATTCACGGCTCTTGGGCCATCTTTACTTTGATATCCTTGATCACTATATTGATTATAGACAAGCCTCTCGAAATATGTATCTAAATTTCTTCCTTGACAAGTAGGTTATAAATATAGCCTAGCTAATGCTCGAAAAACTTAATTAATCCAACTATTGGATTATAATTATTTTTATGTTGTTTTAACCTTTAATTACGAGATTTATTGTCTGATTTCAAATTTATTTACCTATTTATTTAATTTAATTCTAGTTTAGTATTTGGGGATTAAATTAGAATTTTTAGAAAATATTATTTAATTCTATAATTTTCAAATGTTATATTTTGCCTCAAAAGAAATTCTAAATATTATAATTTCCCTCTAAATGCTAAATCAAACTTCATAGCCATTAAATTCAGTTTGATTCATCTTTATCCACTCATATTTGGTCTAGAAAGTCTGATAATTTCTCAACCAGGGTCACCAAATTGATCTATTCCGTCAAATGCGCATTAATCGCCCATTTGATTCCATTTTAATTCCAAACGATCCCAAGACATAGGAAATTCTTATCTAAGTTATTTAGGATCTAAATTATTACCTTTATTGACCTATTTGAGGATTCTAAGTAAGAATTTTAATTTTATAGGTCGAGACGAGCTGAAAGCATAGTAGCATCACACGCATAGATTGCACTATTTATTGAGATCATCCAGGTGGGTTTTTCTAAAACTCACAACTATATTTTAAATTCATCCATGAAAAGTATGTTAAATGTTTTAGTAACATTGTTTACGCAACGATTGGATGTGTTGAGACTTCATGCATAGAGGAATTCCGACTTACAAGTAAGACGGTTTACTTTGTGACTAAATGTCTAGATAAGTAACCGTAAAGTATCATGTGATCATATCGGGTCTCTCATCCAATAAAGAAGAGTAAACTTTGTTATAAAGAATGTTCATGGTTATTTTCCATGATTAATGCAGTGTAACGGTTTTAAAGCATGAAAGTTTGTCTTGGACGAATGTTAATGCCCACTGAGTGTTTTCTGGCACTCAACCCAAATATTTTCAAATATTTTCAGGTTCTGGAGATCAAGCTGGTTGATGACGACCTGCTGAAGTGGGTTTTGATGATTGACCCTTGTACAGTTTTTGCTCAAAGCCATCTTTGAATTTATATTTCTATGTTAAATATTATATGCTTCCGTTAATCTCTGCAAAACTTATAAGTTTGAAAGTTGTTGACCCTAGTGGCCAATTTTTGATTGTATATACAAATATTTTGAATGTTTATAAGGGTTGGTCGTATTGTTTTTAAATGTGTGGCCTGATTGGCTATGTATATTGCTTGTTGACAGGTCATAATCTGGTTATGTGTGAGTTAATGATTTCAAAAATCCTTGTTGAAAGTTAACTTTGAGGACGCATGAGTGCATGGTTTGAATATTCTTAAGTTGAGGTGCTGCCCATTTACAAATTATTTATAAAATTAAATCTTATATTTTGAAAAGTATTTATCACGTAAGTATGCACGTATGTTTTTGGTGACGTTTTGGTCCTAGTGGGACTGGGGCGTTACATTATGAAACTTACTTTAGTTATGCAAATCTAAATATGTTTTAAGGGAAATATTCCATGTATAGTAAGATACAAATCTATGTATTCCCCCAAAAAATAGTAATAAGAAGTGATGTAACAATAAGATTCCTATTTTTTCTCATTCATAAAAACATGTCCCCTCCTCTACCCATCATGGACATACGATAATGTGTCCATCATTAATGTGACAATGCTGCGTGCACGAGGAAGTGAACTTCTTGAGTCATCACATTTGACTCATACTTATGTTATTTTTTAGGTAATTCTTATATTATTGATATTATTTTTCTAACCCTATTACCATAAGCCTTAAATTTGAAAGAATAATTACCTCTCTGCCAAGTGCCAAACATAATCCGAACATCCTTTTTTTCAATTGTTCAAATAGTTTTCCCTTTTGCTTGGAAGTTCAACAAAATTATATTCCGAGACTTGAGGTTTCCAACTACAAACAGATCAATTCTGATTTTCGACTTATCTTTTATTCTTTTTTCTTTCCGCTTAATTTTATTTTATATTATGCTTAGGATGAATATATAATTATTGATCATTCTTGATCATGAATGCTTTGTGATTGAATTATTATTACACTAGGTCACTTAGGATGAAATTACTTTTGATGGGTAGATATTATATTATGCTTATGATGAATAATTAATTTTACTACGCTTAAAATTTTTAGTGCATGCATAACATTTAATTTAACCTATTAAAATATAAATGGGGTAACAAAAAAGTATAATAAAGCATCACCAACAAAGTATAAAATAAAATAGAAATAAGATTAAAACAAAAGGAAATAAAGAAAGAAAGAATCAAGCACAGTTGTTGAGATGGAATTAACGAGGAAAGAAAATTAAGTCCGAACATAGTTGGTTGAATTGAAAATTAATGGAGCTTGAATATTCTTAGAATTTTGAACACAATTGAAAAAAATGGATGTTGGATTATGTTGGCATAGAGGCAATCATTCTTTTAAATTTAAGGCAAGATTAGATACAATTGATTTTAGGGAAAAAAAAAATTTATGGCAATAGGGTTAGAAAAATAATATCAATAAAATAAGGATTAATAAAAAAATAAAGTAGATATGAGTCAAATATAATGGCTCTAGAAGTTTACTTCCCTACCTACATGGTATTGTCACATCAGCAGTGAACATGTTGTAGTGGGTAGGAGAGCGGAGTTCTATAATATATATGCGTGTTTCTACAATTATGTTTTTATATATAAAAAATAATAATATATAAGTGTCGAAATAAAAACTACCGCACACATCTATGATTAAGTTTTGTATATTTAAGGGAAATTTATTAATTAAACAATCTTGATCTTTTAAGTTGAGATCGATAATGATCGATAATAAATTCTCACACAATTCTTGATCTTTAAAGTTTAGATCGAGTATAGTGTTTGATATTATCAGTCTAATATTAAAATACATATTTTGATTTTTTTTTTATTATATATATATATATATATATATATATTTAAAATACAATCTTTAATTTTACATTTTTAAATTAAAAAATATAAATATATTTAATTTCAAAAAATTAATGTCAATACGTTTGCAATTATAAATATATGAAATATATACCTTAAACAATTAAATGTTATATATTTTAATTATTTTTAGTAAATTTATCCACATCCCAGAACTAATAAATATTGATTAGAATGAACAAACTATCATTAATTATGAGGTCCGATCCAACAATGGTATTCCTAAAAGTTTCTTCGATTTTCAAGCAATAAGATCAAGTGTAATATTTGATCCCACGTAAAAAATTAACGAGTATTGTTCTGCTTGAACAAACTATAGGTTATAACAGTCAATAATAAAATTTCATACATTTCTTGGTCTTTTAAGTTGAAATCGAGTATAATGTTTGATCTTACCAATTTAATTTTAAAAATATAAATTTAAAAATCTATAAGTTTCTTATTAAATATGTATCTAAAATTTTATTTTTTATTTTTAAATTTGAAAGTATACATATATAAAACTAACTCAAATGAATACAATAAAATTTGACAATTTACTTTAAAATGTATTTAAGTTTGCAATTTTAAATATATGAAACCTACATGCAATAAAATCGTATATATTTTATTTTTTTAATGAATTTATCCCACATCAAATAACTAAGAAATGTTGTTTCTCGGTCTTTCAACTAAGATCAAGTGTAATGTTCGATACCACATTGAAAATTAATGAGTATTGTTATGCTTGAACATACTTTAAATTCTTATAGTCCATAATGAAATTATCATAGCTTACTTGATCTTTTAAGTTGGGATCGAGTACATAATTTTATTTTATCAATTTAATACTAAATTACACATTTAAAATTAAATATATTTTTTTAAATTCAAAAATAGAAATATATAAATAAATTCCAACAAATATATTAAGTTCCAAAATTTTAAATGTTTGCGATTTTAAATATATGAAGCCCAAACCTTAAACAATTAAATTTTATATATTTTCATTTGTTAAGTAAATTTATTCTCATTGAAGGACTAACAAACATTATTTTATTATTGATACAAAATATTTAAATATTTCTCACCATGCATCTCGCACGGGGTGTAATACTAATATTCTTAATACAACATCGGTTTTCCTCTAATTTTTTTTTTTTTTTGAAAACCTAACTACAAAAGTATAAAAGTTGACCGACAATCGGACATAATCTTGTAGTCTTCCTTATCTATATTTTGACCACACTTAAAGAAATTAACCAAGACTTTGACTTCAATATGCTAATAAAGGGCTAGGATTTGGTAGCAAGAAATGTAGCAATTTGAATCAAACCTGCCCGAATAAGGAAAGTGTTTTACGCGTTAAAACTTATTATGGTAGAAATTACAGGTCAAATTAAAGATGGCCATCAATCACCGCTAAATGCAAAGCATACTTAATTTTGACCCTCCGCGAGGTGGACTCAATGTCTCGAATTTAAACTCTACCAACATCATTAAGTGTGAGCTTATCATAATTGATTTTTCAAGTGTGATTTACTTAGACCTTGTTTACTTTGATGGATGAGGGTGGATTAATAAGTTATCCTATGTTTACTTTGCATGATATTAAAATGGTGGATAACTCAAGACCCGTGATAAATGAGCTTTGTGTGCTTATTTGTGGGATATGTATCCCACCTAAAGAGGTGGGATATGATTTATCCATCCTCTCATCCTCTAAACTATCTATCCACTCAATTATAAATCCTTGAAGTAAACAAGCCCTTATTCTATGTAGTTTGCAAACTATTGCACATGAACGATAGTTACCCCGTACACACCACACACTTCTCATGTAGCAGTTGCGGATTTCTTGTCATAAAAAAGGCTTAATATTACATATGTTGCCGATTGACTTGAACCGTTGAGCGTTAGGTAAGCTTAACATGAGCTATGCTTATAGACACTACATATATATGGTGAAACATAGTGCTGATGAATGAGATCATATGGATAGTAATGACAATACTTCATTTTATATTTTACTCGTTTTCAAAATCATTCAAAATGGAACAACCCATCGTTCATTTTGGACATGTGCTTTATTGCATATCACATCAAAGTGGGAGATATGTCATAAAAAATAAAGACACACGATAATTGAATGTAATGAACACTTGCTAATAATTATAAATAAAATTATATCACGATAAATTGATATTGTAGAAAAACTAATAAAATTCATTATGAGATACCAAGTGGAACACACAATGTGAACTAGAGAATTTCGTTTGCATAATAATAAGAGCATTGAAGATGCATAATGCAATTTTGGTGTAAATTATCTTAAATCCAACTATTCACACTAAATACCACATTAAAAAATTTCTCCAAAATATTATTATATTCTCACATGCAAATTTAGAATATCTCTACAATAATTCATTCACACTAATAGCACCAAATTCATAAGTGAAATGGTGTGAAAACTGCACCGAAATAGTGTTTTGGTACGTATTGGAATTGCTCTAATACCTTAACTAGAAAAAAAAAAATCATAGTTAAAACAAGTCTTTATCTCATCAAACCTAGCACACGAGGCCAGGAAACCCAATAAAAAAATTGAAGCAAAATTGGAACATGACATTCGCATTGATGATACAACATCAATGTCCTATCCTTAAAGGCAAGCAAAATACGATTAACTGATCAAATGAAAGAGATCCCCTAAATTCAAAAGAAAATTAACAAAGGATGTTATAGCTCAACTACAGATATTGATACAAAATGAAACATATTTGAGCAATAGCATTTAACGTAATATATAATGCCTAGACACCTGATATTCAACAGCTTATGTACAACATTCTCTCTACATTGCTTATAGCTGAATATGAAGGCTAGAGCTGCAACAGAATTATGTAGTCGAACTACAAGAACTACGAATTAGACGTAACCCCAAAGGCTAGAGCTGCATCAGAAATAAGCAGTCGAACAAGAACTACAAATTAGACGTAATCCCACGAGCATCTTCTCGTAGACAAACAATGGAACAGGTTTCTGAGCGCCAAAATATACAACACTTCGAAACTGTTAAACACAATGTTTGACATGTACAAATCTACATCTTGTAAAGCTTCTTTTTTTGAAACCAAGCAAGGATCTTTTTTCCATAAAGATTGCTTTGCATGGATGGTGCGTTAGCTGCAATCCAATCATACAACAAATCATAGACTTCCCCCTGGTACAGGAAAGTGAGAAGTAAATTAGCAACGAACAAGGCAAAATCATAATGAAAGCCCCATGTATGAAGGCTGAACAAATCATAGAAGGTGTTTAGGCTGAAATACTGATTGATTAATCACACTTCAACTTCAAGAAATCCAAATGAAAGTGATAAGTTTAAGTCATTAGCCAATGATAAAAAAAAATAAAAAATTGGAATAACAGGCCGATTCACTCACTATATCATAAATATGCCATTGGAAAGATCGTAAACCTTAAACAAGGACATAGTATAGTTCCAATGGATGGATTTTACATCCAGCCACAGTGACAGTAACAGTAGCAGGATTTCCTATCAAATATTCTGGCTAGGGTTGTCAAGAACACTACTTTTTTCATTTAAACATGCATTATCCATTCTAGTGACATTTTTAACTTGCACTGTTACGGTATTCTATTGATTTCGGTCCAAGAGGAAATGCCCTGGTAACTTGCAGTGTTAGAGACCACAGATAGTTTTTATTGGAGATTGAAATGAAATCATGCAAATTTGAACATGTTCATGTGCAGTTCCAAGATTTGAAACTACAAAATTGAGATGCCTATTGCAACCTAAACACAAGACAACATCAAAACACAGAGTAGAATTATTGAGATTGGAACTTTCAAGTTGGGCTGAAGTGGGATATCTCACCTTTGATGCACCTAATGCAGATTGAATGACAAAATTTCCAAAGGGATCTTGTAAAAGCATCGGGGCATTCGGGCTTCTCAGCAGCTCCACAACAATAGTTACAGAAACTTCTTCTTCTGATTCTAACAACTTTTCCACTACATTGCTGGCATACTTGTTGCAGGAAAGAGATACAAAACAGCCTTGGAACCGTTTCAGAAGATATTTTGTGACTTCTTGCATCTTCATCCCGATGAGATGTTGCACCACATAGTTTCTATATGTCAAAAGGACAAATGATAAAGATTCAACGATATAGACAATTATAGAGCCTCAATAAGATAAATCGGATCGCTATGGAATCATACCCATAAGGATCTTCAGCTAAGTGCACCGCATTTTCTATTATCTCACGAATCAACTGTTCTCTTGCATCTCCACGAGAGTTTTCAACACATGACTGTAGCACACAGCATCCACTTTTGCTTGTTGCAATTTTAAAGCAGTTTTCTGTGACCTTGTTGAGAAGATGCTGCCATTTATAATCCAATATTAGATAGATGATTGAGCTCAAGAAATATTCGTGTCAATAGTTGCACTATAGTAATTAAGATAGGTCAATTAAATATCCAACAGTTGTGTATGGCTATAGAAAACCACTATGATTCCTGGGGCAAGCTTCACCACTGGATACTGCCATGCTGGGAAGCATAAGGATTAAGGAACAAGAATACAAGATTCAACTTGATTCACACGAGGACATATATACGGAATATATAAAAGAAAAAAAAAATCTTCAAAAATACCCTAAAATATGTATCCAGCATTCTAAGCCAAAACATGAAAAGAACTAGAACAAACAGTTTAGGGAACTAGAACACCCATGGAAAACCACATAATAGTTAGCACAAAAAAAGCCTTAATCTTATAAAACCATCAAATTGACCTATAAAAAATTAAAACAAGTAATTTACTCAGCAAGAATAAAAAGTAAAGGGATAAAATTAAAGTCCTGGAGTCAAGTCATTTAGTCTCTTTATAATGGCTGCATAGACCAATACTATTTTACCTATATGATTACATACACATCCCAAAATTAGCAAGTTATTGAACATATGTACTGTGTGGTTCACATCTCTTGCAATTGAATGATTGAAATAAGACTCGAAACAAAGTACCAAATTGTATGTAATTATAAGAAAATGAACAGTTCAAAGAAAAGGTTTTTTGCTTTTTCTTTTTAACCTTAGTATATTCCCCAGGGAAACGTTTAACACAGTAGTTTATGACATGCTGACCGTTGGGATCGGTAGCTAAGGGGAAAACACCGGGTGCTAAAGAAGCCACAACGAATGATATTTGCTGCGGCGTATTCAGCTTCTCCAGCAACTTTTGCATTGCTCGAGCCCTGTGTATAATCAATTAATCACACAATTAACAACTTTAATTCTCAATAAATTAGCAAATTATTAAAACTCGAGTTATTCATACCCAAAAGAGTTTAGACAAATCGTGATGAGCTTATATGGAGATTTGGTGAGGGCAATAATGAACCTACTCCTCTGATCCTCATTACACACCGCAAAAAGCTTCTGAACAAATTGGCTCCCAAACTGATTCATGAATAAATCAGGGAAAAAATCCATAACTTCAAGTAAAATCATCTCGATTTCGTCCTCCCTTAACCCCTCCTCCAATTTCAAGTTCAATATTTCACTCCAAACTTGATCTTTAGCCAACGACAAAACTATCCCACTCATATTTTCAGGAGTTAAATGTTGCTGGTGCTTGTACAGCCGCTGATCAGCATACAAAGAATTCCTAGAACTAAAACATCTGTTTTTCCGATCAAATGGTACAGTCGGAACGATGTACCTATCATTTCTTGAAAAGGGTTCCTTGCCATGCAAGCTATAGCGGTCAAGATTGTCAGTGTCGCCGTAAAAGTCCTGCCTTTGATTAGACTGCATCAAGTGATTAAGATCGCCTGCATGAAGATATGGGCCTCTCCCTGCGAAATCCGGGCCCACGTTCAATTCTTGGTGGGCCCCGGGAAAGCGAAAAGGCCCATTGATGCTGGCATTGCTGATTTGAGCCTGAGCCCAAATTGAAGCCTGCTGATTACCCCCGAAGGCCATTGGCGAAGGAATTGATACGGGCGATGCGGCTACGCGGCCGCCGTATAAGGGGGCCGGATAACTGAGGGAAGACGTCGCTTCGGAGGGTAATCGGACATCGGAGGAGAGGTTTAGCCTGGAAAAGGCTGATTCGATGCTTTGATCTGGATATGTGATCGGAGGAGGGGTTTCGTGGTGGTTTGCGGCCGGAATAAAGCGGTTTCCGCCGGAGATGATGATATCCTCAGGCGGTATGAACGACGTGGAGCCGTGGTTTCTGAAGATTTGTGGCTCCATCGCCGTTGCGAGTGCGTGTTGTGTGTGTGTGTCTGTGTGTGTTGTTTTTTGGGTTGAGGATTGAAGAGGGGGGTTTATTGAAGGGTTTTATTTATAGGGGAAGGAAACTCTTTTTTTTCCCTTTTTTTCTTTCTTTTTTCTTTTTGACGTACCTAATTATTTTGAAGTAATACGCAGAGATGGGATATAATTGTATGTTGTATAGTACAATTGTATTTATCTTGAGGAAGTTGTATAATGTTTAAATTGCACAAAAATATTATTATTAAAGTTTACTATTTTCTTAGAAAAATATATATTATTCATATTGAAATCGAATAATAATAAAAAAGTATTATAATCGTTGAAACTAATTTCAACACATCAATATTACATTACACTCATAATCTTTAGTGTTAATCCAATCTCAGAAAAATAATATAAAATATTGTTACTATTCGATAAATCTCTCTTTTTTTTTCGTACAAAATAACATATTTATCCATCTATCTCTTTTCCTTTTTACTTCAAAAATTCTTATTAATTGTGTTTCGAATTTTCTAAAATAATGTGATCTACCAGACGGGTCCTTTATTTCGATAGAGTGTTTGACCTTCTATTTTATTGTTCGATTGACGCGGTGTATATTTTTTAAAAAACCTCATAACTATACATTAAAATAGAGTACATAGTTATAATAAGTAAATAATATTTAAAATAAAATACTCGTGATGACAATCCAATATTTAAAATTAAAGATAAAATAGTCTCATTGTAGTAGAAACATACAATATATAACAACATGTCAAATTAAAAAAAAAAACTAAGGAGATGAGATCCTAGAGGATTTGCAGATACACATATAAGATTGTATAAGATTTTATCTCATGAACCGTACGACAAATTAAAGATGAGAAATTACACGTTTTCTCCAATATAATGAAGTATCAAATCATGGAAGACTAATTAAGGATGCGTATACTTTGAATGATAGATATAGATTGGATTGACTATGCGTGTGATTACGTATACTTTAAAATTGTTCAATCCATCAAAGTATGTGGTAGATTAGACTATTTAATTTTTTTTATCAAACTAATCTATATAATTATCCCTTTATTATGATTAAATGCATAAATTTTAACACAATTTGTAATTTAGACACGAACTTTAAAATGTTGCGATATTTAAAATACAATCTTACAAATTTTTGCAAAATAGACACTCCAAATTTTTCGACGAATGAAAATGGATATCTAATATGAAATATTACAAAATTATATAGATATCTATTGAATTTCATTAATACAATAAAGATTGATGTGAAATATTAAAGAAAAAAAAAAGAGTTAATTAAAAGTATCATACTATGTAAAAAACATGAAGAAGAGTAATATTCCATTTCTTTCTTTTTAATTATCGTTTTAGAGTTCTTAGCTTTTTTCGAAATATTTATCATTTATCATATTTTCACTCACTCAATATTAATCCTATCTAAAATAGAAAATCTGCATTTTTAGGAATAATATATTCTAAAATAGAAGTTAATATGAGGTGGAGAGAGATGAGTATACCTATCACAATAATTTACATTTTAATTATGTAGAAAAAATTCTAAAACGACAATTTAAAAAATGGATAGAGTAGAAATTTTGCATGTTTTATTATAAATAGTGTGTTTTTTATATATTATTTTATTACAACAATACGCATATGTTATATTAAAGTAGGAAATGACAAAGTCTCACATCCATTATGTGTGACATATAATAGATTCGTCGAACTCTAAAGTTGCTGGTCTTTTGAGTTTGGGGTGTCGCATATAAGATAAATTGTGTGTTTTGCTTAAAAATAATAATAATTTCAAACCTACAAGTTAGGATATATAATAATAATAATAATAATAATAATAATAATAATAATAATAATAATAATAATAATAATAATAATAATAATAGAAGGACTCCTGTACATAAGTCTGATGGGCCGACCCATCAGACTGACCTGACCCGATCCAATAAAAAAAATTCAGTAGGCGTGTGTACCACACACGTCTGTACTATTTTCTTTTAATTTTTTTTCAATTTTTTAATTATTTTTTTTATTTTTTTTCTGATTTTTTTTTTCAGTTTTTTTTTTGTGTTTTCCTCCCCAAATTGTATACCTTACAATTAGTGAACTCGAAAAATTAACCCGCACGTTGATCCGCGATCCGGCCCGTCTGATAGGTCTGATAAGCCCAATTTTAACTTTCAAGATCTGATAGGAGTTATTGCCTAATAATAATAAATGATATTAACAATATTGCTCGACTAAATTACCGTTCTTCACTATACTTCTGTATGCATAATTGAGGATTAAAATTTCGTGAAGAATATAAACACACCTAGTCACCGTTCTTCACTATACTTCTGTATGCATAATTGAGGATTAAAATTTCGTGAAGAATATAAACACACCTAGTCAAACGTGGATTAAACATATATAAAGGTGGAAATGTTTAAAACAAAATTTAATTATATTGATACTTTATTTTGGAAAAGGTATATATCATTTTATATCATATCGTTCGAGCATTTTCACAAATATATGTCTCATCGTCGAATCTAACAACCGGTGAAATATTTCGATTCATTATTACTGTCTTTATATTCTATCGTATGATGATGTGTAAAAAATATTTTCTTCGCTCACTTTATAACTTGGAATAGGCACGTAAATTTTCAGCTAGTACGGTTAATAAATATCATTAATCGAAGTTTCACTAAAAGTTAAATTTGATAAAAAGAAATGAAAAGATGAGTACTAGTTTATAATTAATCAAACATTAAGATATATTCGTTAAAATATCCAAAAGATATGATATAAAGTGGTATTTACCATTTTGAAAAAGATTTCCTAATAAAACATACAAGTCTATAACAAATAAGTTCCTAGTCTAAATAGATAAAAGTAAACAAAAATAAATAATTTTTGAGAAAAAACAACAACTTTTAAAAACAAGTAGTTTGTTAGGCAATTTGTACTATAATAGATTTGGTCCCCACACCCAATGATTGGCAAATTGTACTTTTATCAGGCATTAAATGCACCCTAACAACCGAAACCTAATTCTAAAAATGAAACCCTAACAATTCTAAATGCCTCGATTTTATTTGAGCAAGCCTCGATTAGCTATTGAAAATTGCATCGATTGAAATTACAAGACTCGATTAATTTTTAGCATCGATTAATTTTATATGTTGAGCCTCGATTATTTTTTAAAAAGTGTCTCAATTGAAATGTCTCGATTAATTTACAAAACTGGTCTCGATTAGTTTTTAAGAAGCCTCAATTACTAGTTAAAAGTAATCGAGACTTTTAAAATCAGGGCCTCGATTATGATTATTTAAGAAGAATTGATTATTTGTTATAATCGAATATTTAGTTAGAAGTAATCGAGGCTTCTTAAAAGCCTCGATTATGATTATTTAAGAAGAATCGATTATTTTTGAAGAAGCCTTGATTATTAGTTAAAACTAATCGAGGCTTATAATAAGCCTCCATTATTTAAGAAGAATCGAATCTTATTTAAGAAGAATCGAACCTTTTTGAAGAAGTCTCGATTATTAATTAAAATTGTCTCGATTATTTTTTAAAGAGCCTCGATTATTTATTAAAAAATACATAGATTAATTTTAAGAGATTCTCGATTAATATCTGACTAGCCACGGTTAATGAATGCATTTATTTCTTTCTTGTGTAACTGAGTTTCAATAAATAAAAAGAAGGAAGGTAAATGACTTCATTAAATGAAAAGAAAGAAAGGTAGGGGGCCGAATTTAATACATGTTAAGGTTAGTGGCTTCATTAAATGAAAAGAAGGGGAATGTTGGACCGAATTAATGAAAAGAAGGAAAGGTAGGACCGAATTTAATACAATTTAATGTTCTGTGACGAGGTAGGTTAAATTTTTGAATAAATAGACGAGCTCGCTATTCATATTACAATACAAATCTCCACTATAGTACAAACTTTTATTCAAACTACAATGCAAATCGATGAAGAAGAGCAAAATTTGGAGAAATTTTTTGGAGCAAGGGGGCGAAAGGAAAGATTTTTTTGAAGAAAAAAGTAATGCATGAGCAACTTTCAAAGGTACGTTTTGTACTCTCCATTTTTTTGAACTTATTTTGTGAATATTTATTGTTTTGATTATATATTGCTTGTGTTGTTAGATTTAATTTGAAAATAGGCGACGTAGAGAGATTTGCATGTCATACCCTTTAATCTTTAATATATTGATGAGTTGCATGTCGTAGACTATAATCGTGGCTATTAGAATTAATCTAGGCTATTTTAGAATTCATCGAGGTTTTATTTAGAAATAATCGAGGCTATTTCAAATTTAATAGGGGAAATTTTTATAATTAATGGAGGATATTTTTTAGAATTAATCGAGGCTATCAAATTTAATCGAGGCTATCAAGTTTAATCGAGGATATTTTTTATAGCTTAATCGAGGAATACTTAAATATAATCGAGGCTATTATAAATAATATAGATGTTAATTTAAAGTTAATCGAGGCTATTTTAGAATTAATCTAGGTATTATTTAGAAGTAATCGAGGCTCCTATAATTAATTGAGGTTATTTCAAGGTTAATCGAGGAAATTTTTATAATTAATCGAGGCTATTTTTTAGAGTTAATTGAGGCTATGAAATTCAATCGAGGCTATCAAGTTTAATCGAGGGTATTTTTTATAACTTAATCGAGGCTATTATAAATAATATAGAGGTTAATTTTAGAGGCTATTATTATTTAATTGAGGGTATTACTAATCGAGGCTATTTTTTAGAGTTAATCGAGGCTATTACGTTTAATTGATGCTATTTTAACTTAATCGAGTCATGGAATTAATATAATTAATCGATGTTATTTAAACAAAATCGATCCATATAATTAATAAAGGTAATCGATGCTATTTGAACTATTAATCGTGCATTCTTTTTAAATTTAATCGTTTCTATTTGAACTTCTATTATTTTATCCATTTTTCCAGTTCAATTTTATTTAATTACTTTACTTAGTATTAATCGTCTCTTCTTCTAGGGTTTAATATGTTTTAGGGTTTTAGGGTTTAATAGGGTTTAGAGTTTAGGGTTTAATAAGGTTGAGGGTTTAAATCGTGTCTAATGTTAAATGTAGTCGTGGCTAATTTCACCCTTTATAAATGGGGACTTCTTCTAGGGTTTAGGGTTTGATCATGGCTTTTTAGGGAATATGTTTTAGGGTTTTACGGTTTAATAGGGTTTAGGGTTTAATCATGTAGCATTATTTATAAATTGCAGATGGTTAGACGTCGCATTATTGTACGACATAGTGGACGATGGGAGAGATCAGAATATGTAGATGGGGACGAGCAACTCATGACAATGTCATCCGATAAGCTGTGTTTTAGCTCACTAGTGAGGGAGATTCACAAGTTGTTGCGGACTGACCCGAACAGGATGGAGTATGAATTATTTTATCTCACCAGCACCAATACTGGGAGACGGATCAAAGCATCTTTGCAAGATGATGGAGATTTGCTCGATTTGCTTCACGAGCAGACTACTGAGATGGTCGTGTACGTGATTTCAAGACAATTGGAAGGTTTTGGAGACAGGCCATCTTTGAGGGACGACTATGTTCCCTACTTTCAACATTACCATGAGGGTTTGAGTAACCCTGTTGATGAAGAAGCACAAGCAGAGACGCATGTTGATACTAGAGAAAAAGCTGGAATAGGGGAAGAAGAGGGAGAAGGAGAAGAGGAGGAGAAAGAACAAGAACAAGAAGAGGTAAATGATAGAACGAGGTTGGTGGAGTCACTGTTGACAGAATTCAGTGGATGGCTTCATTCTTCTGCTGATCGTACAGACAGATTATTGTGCTTGACATGAGTCGTCCCAGCATCTACCACTGGTGTTCCGTTCAGAGCTGACGGGCCTTCAAGCAATTGGGTGGTTCCCCTTGCTGATTGGGACATTGCGGGCCCACTGTCTTGGGATGAGGGACCAGCACCACAATCAGATACACTGCACCAGGGAGCTATTTTTCAGACGAATGATGATCTGGCTCTGGCGGTCGGTATCTATCACATGCAGAATCGAGTGGAGTATGTCGTGTATCGCTCGAATAGGTCACGATTGGGTTACGTTTTCAAGCATGGCGGTGATTGCCCGTTCAAGTGCTTTGCGGTTGCTGATGGGCATATGTGGAGAATATACAAGTTCAACGGCACCCACACCTGCCATCTTGATCTGAACGACTCCAGGGCTGCATCACCACCTATTGCGTGTAGTGTGGCTCTGATCGTGTCCAGTACCTCCGGTATGGTGTACACTACGACCAAAGGCCTCGCCTGCTGTAGCGGCTGTCTGACCCAATCAATCTGACAAGATTTAATACAAAATTAGAATTAAAATCAATACTTTTCATATTTCCTATAATTTGTTAAAATAAAATTAGAATTAAAATAAATACTTTTAATATTTCCTAAAATTTATTAATACAAAATTAGAATTAAAATAAATACTTATTTATGCCTAAAGTTAAAAATAATCAAGGCCCTTTCAAATTAATCAAGGAAATTAAAAAATAATCGAGGAAATTAAAAAAATAATTGAGGATCATGTGAAAAATAATCGAGGCTCGCCTAATCTAATCGAGGAGATTAAAAATAATCGAGGATTATTTAAAATTAATCGAGGCTTTCGTCGATTGTTTTTTAACAGCCTCGATCATTTTTTAATAGCCTCGATTAAGTTAAAAAGACCCTCGATTATTTTTTAACAGCCTCGATTAATATTTTAAATTCCTCGATTAATTTTAAAAAACCCTCGATTAATTTTAAAAAAGCCTCGATTAATATTTTAAATTCCTCGATTAATTTTAAACTTCCTCGATTAGTATTAAATTAAGCCTCGATTGTTTTGTAATGTCCTCGATTAATTTCTAAATTTCCTCGATTGTTTCTTAAGGTCCTCGATTATTTTTTTTAAGTCTCGGTTAACATTTTCCCCCACTAATATAACATGCTTAGCCACGCTTAACATAACAGAAACCATAATTAACATAACCTAAGCATCGATTAACATACAAATCAAATATCATAAGCATCGATTAAAAAATTGGGCCGCGATTAACATGATATTTTCGAGAACTATTAAAAAAGTACCATCGATTATTATTTACATACAACACAAATTTGTGAAAATAAACCATAATCTTTGAAAATAAACAGCACAAATTTAATCCAGAGGCCTACTTGAGAAGATGACGTCGCCTCCGGTGGTTCTCTGGGTCCTCGCTCCATCTCCGGCGCCGGCGTGAGATTTGCAGAAATCAGGGGAGTGAGGTCTCGAGTTGCCAATGAAATCGGGGGTGTGAGGTCTTAAGGTGGTGCAGACCGTCGGGAGAGAGAGAGAGAGAGAGGGAGAGGGAGAGGGAGAGGGGGAGGGGGAGGGCTGCTGTGCTATGTTAATCGAAGGAGACAAGTTTTTTTTAAAAAATTCAATCGAGAGAGAGAGATGGCTGCTATGTTAATCGAGAGAGAGAGAGAGAGGGGGGGGGGGGGGGGGGGGCTGCTGAGTTAATCGAGAGAGAGATGGAAGTTTTTTTTTGAAATGCAATCGATTTTCAATCGAGGGTGTGGTGGGTGGGGTTAATAAATTGAAACCCTAATTCATAAATATTCTCGATGGCAGTTAGAATAGACTTTTATTAGAATATAAGTACAAAAAATCTAATTTGATGGGGTTCATTTTCTGAATTGCCCAAATAACTATTGCTTTATAAATGTTGTTTTATTTTCCCCCTTCATATTTACTTTTGACGAGAAAAACTTTTCTCCTTTTAAGTTCCTGTGTGTTTATTATTGAGGGAGGTGTCAACGATAGATAATGTGTAGGTGATCAAAAATAGAATTATAATAAAAAGGTGGTAGAAGAAAGGAAAAGAAGCGATGGTGGAGCTGCATGCAATTTTTGGAAATTATTTCAAGCACGTGACCTGTACGCGGCGTCTGGCAATTTCGACGATGCTTCTCTTCATATTTCCCTGCAGCTGCTTACAATTTAACCTAGGAAAAGGGGTCAAATGTACTCATAATGTTTCCTCTCAGAATTAATTAAATTTTTAAAGGTTTTTTTAGGCATAAATAAATTTTTAATGGTAGTAATTAGTAACATACATGCTCTTTATTATTATTATTACTCCGAAATAATTTTGTACATGCCAAATTTTATTATATTTAATTTATTTTTAATTTAAAACCATGCTTTCTCTAATTTCTCTATATTTATAAAAGATGTCAAAATTATTATTATTATTATTATTATTATTATGAAAAACATTAAGCAGTAGAATAATCATGACACTTAATTTTAGAAAGTTTATTTATCATAAATTTATTATTATAATTACTACTGCAATGTTTTATCGGTTTAATTTTTAAATCCTACAAAAATTATGCTATTAAAAATTAATGTTGACACCCAAACACGCCTATCATTAAAAATTTGATAAAAACACAATGAAGTATCAAATTAACAATTATATTACTATTAACATTTGTATCTAATTTCAATTTATCCTAAAAAAATTTGTATTAATTAGAAGCATATTTAGTTCGATTTAAAAAACAATGAATCTAAACCAAATAAACTAATACTTTCTCAACACATGATATCCTCGGTTAAAATGGTTTAGTATTAATTTTTTATTATTATTTTTGATACGCCATAAAGTGTTTATTAGTATATTTCACTTGTACTTTCTATTGATATAATTGTCTCGCTATTAGTGATTGAATAACATGTCCTGACTAAATTTATTAAAGTTAGATATCAAGGATAATCACTTATACTTTTATTGGGTTGTAAATGAAATTATAATTTAATTTAAATAAAAATAAAAACAAAACACTACACTAGTAATTATAACAATTAATTTAAAATAAACAAAATGTATAAAATTTTATAAAATAAAGTGTCCGAAATATTTCACTATAGTATTTTTCATAATAATAATAATAATAATAATAATAATAATAATAATAATATGATTTTGACATAATTTATAAATAAAATATAAAAAAATTGGAGAAAGTTTGGTTATAAATTAAAATAAATAGAAGAAAATTTGACACTAACTATTTTAAAATTATAATAATAGAGAGGGGGCATGCATGTTACTAGTTACCAATATTAAAAGCTTATTTGTACTTAAAAAGAACTTTAAGAACTTAATTGATTCTAACAAAAAACATTAAATGTGTATTTGACCACTTTCCCCTTTTAACTTATTTCCAAATAGACCCATATTTCCTTGGCACGGTTCGACCACCAGTAATTGCATGTAGGTACTTATTTTTGGAATCTAATAATATTATTTTTATTTATTTATTTTTTAGTATATAGAGGCAATTACTTTATTGGATTAAATTAGTATTTGACCGAATGCAATCAAATGACTTTGTTTACTTTGATTTCAAAGTCTTAAAGTCTTACAACGACGAGTTATCATTCTATGATTCTGTTTCGAATTTCGATTAACGTCCTTTCAAACATTTGGCATCTGTTAAGAATATTAGAGTTCACATCATAGGGTTATTTTGCATTGTAGTAAAACCCCTATATAAGAATACTATATATAAGAATAATTTCTCTATTGTAATAAATAATTATGGTCCTAATTCGAAATCAGTTATAAATAAAAATAATCTCCACATTGTAATATTCATATGTTTTTCAGGACCATTCTTAAGAAATTTACCTCCATATAGTAATAAAATAACATTAAATTTCAAATATATTTAAATATATATATATATATATATATATATATATAATATCTATAACTTTTTAACTACATGTGTTATATTAAACTTAAGATTGTATGAAATACTTACTTAAAGTTGCTTGTGACAATGCTTTAATTTTTTAGGTTAATACCACATCATTTAACTTGCGTTTGAAGTAACTTATCAACACAACACCTTCTTATTGAATCCAAAATATTTATAGCTTATCCAACATAACATGAGACTTTTTCTATTTCTACACTATCGTCCTCTGGATTATCACCTTATGTTTCTTGCGTAATTCATGTAGATATCTTCTTCAATCAAAGCATACACTACTTGCTGCTCATTTGGATAATCGAGAAAAATATCCATATCCATTTCGTTATTGTAATGAAGTTCTTTTATCTAATTTCTCAAATCTGCAACTATTCTTTGATCATCTTCATCTTTTTTTCTTTTTTTTTTTGTAATTTCTAAGTTATTGACACCATCAATTTTTTTTTTCATTTCCTAGATACGTATATGCATTAGCACATGAATGAATCTTATATACCTTTTAAAATCACATGTTTAAAATATGAAGGGACACATTTTCAAGTGTTGTACAATATATATATTAATTTGTTTTCAAAAAAATATTTTTTTATATGTAAACTCTATATAAGAATAACCTCCCTATAATAATATTTTTCTCCGGTCCCAATAATATTACTGTATAGAGATTTTACTGTATAGTATTTCCTCTATAAAAAAAAGTGATGGGTAGCTACTCAATCTTAAATTTTGAGTGTTTGGTTGAATTTATAAGTTGTGTGAATTGGGTTTTAAGATTTTGGTAAGTAGAATTTGGATTGATGGTCTTTCAAATGGATTTTAAATCAAACACTAATGAATTTATAATGTTTTAAGGATAGGAACTCAAATTCAGAATTTCAAATTGATTCAATAATAAGGATGATGAAATTCAGTTCAGAATTCATCCAAACACCTCAATGAATCTATTATTATGAGTTTCAACTTTGTTTGTTTGTTTGTTTTTTTTTTTTTTTAAGTTGGGTTTCGGATTGGTTACATTGATGAGAACATTGGGCGATATTTCCCATATCGAGTTAATTTTGAAATCTATATAAATTTATAAAAGTAGAATTGACAGCGAGAGTCATAACTAACCTTTCAAATTCACTTATAAATTTGATAATCATATTATAATCGTAAAATATTATATTTCACAAATCTTAATCTATTACATTTATAAAAGGCTAAACCATCATTTATATCCCAAATTATTTTCATTTTTTTAAATTTATCTCAAACTAACATTTTTATCAATTAAATACCTGATCTGTTAAAAATCAAATCTATCGCCGATACATTTTTAGGCAAAAAATTATCTAACGCTTCAGCTAAATATTTGGGTTTTCTTCTTATGTTGTAGCCAAATCGATCATATCTATGACATAAAATCTTTATTCTAATTTTTTAAACTCTTTTTAAGATATGATTTTGGCATAAAAATGTATTAGGGGTATAGATTTGATTAGTTTTTAATAGTTTAGGTATTTAATTCATAAAAATGTTAGTTTGTGATAAATTTGAGAAAATTGAAATAGTTTAGGATATAAATGATGGTTTAGTCTTTATAAAAATATAAATTCTTTTAAGCAAAAAAAAAAAAAAAAAATCTTTTGCATTAATTAAATAGCACCCTCAACTAGTGAGAGTAATTATTATTCCAGATATATACATAGAATCACATTTTGCAGCAAAGTGTGCAATGCCATCAGCAACAAGATTCACTTCTCTATGCATATGTTTAAACTTGATAATCATTCCGGTTCTAACAACATCAATTAATGATGGAAGCTCCTCCCCTGTAAACTGTTCCCCGTCCTCCTCATTAGCTATCAAACGAATTGTCAATAAAGAGTCAGATCATACCACTAAGGGCATCAGATTTTTTAGCAAGTAAAGCCCGACCCGTACAATATCACAATTAACTCCATGTTAAGCACCGAGTGAGGGCGTTGTATAGGCTTCACCAAAGTTGCACACACCCCGCCTTGCCAATTCTTTACCACTGCATCAACCCCAAACACATTATCATCTTCCTTCACCGCCGCATCAACGTCAAATTGATACAATTTATAATTAACAACTTATTATTTTGAAAATCTGTAATATGATTATTATTTTGTTAGGTAGTATAAGAATGCTATATGTACCCATAATACTTTAATATGATGTTTGGTAGCAAAATCAAAGTTTATGATTATGTAAGGGCCTGACATGTGTTAACCATATATAATTATTAAAAATTTCACAGTAAAATAACCTTACATATATTGATTAAAATATTATTAACCTTACATATATTAATTAAAATATTATTATGGAACATTCACACAATACATGATAACTAATTAAAGGATATTTTAGGAATTGAAATTTTATAGAGAATTTTAATACATTAACAAAACAATATATTATTAATCTGTATATTTTATTACAACAAAACAAACATACTATTTATATCTTAAATGATAAAAGACATCTCATTCAAATAAATACAACCTTATATCATAATGTTTATCAAACGAGTACTAAGAATATTAATGATGGTATTGTTTTTAAGCAAACGAAGAACACTTTTTGAAAAGTTAAAATTTAATTTGGTTTTTCTATTATGACATATCTTTAATTTGGTTTTTCTAATATAACATGAAATAATATCTTTTAGTTCATAATATAATATATTCACATGTTCACCTACCTATTGTGAATGAGCATAAATTAATGTGTCCATAGTTGACATAATGAGACGGTACGAGTTAATTATTCAACTCACGGATCACCATTTTTTTACCAAATTTTCTTTTCAACCCCATTCTACCAAGTCTTTTGCTTTTTGTATCCCTAACCCATTTGTTTTATTGTTTGTAATTTCATGTTTATTTTTTAATTCTTATTACATTTTAATAACGATCGTGTTTATTATTAGCATTTAAAATAATTTAAATTTATGTTTAATTATTATTAATTAGGATCGATAATTTTAATATCACGTCTTGTAGTATTTTTCAGTTCTATAAAATTAATATTTTGTATTTGTGAATTGATAATATGACTGATTATTTTATATGCATTTTCAATTCTAGTAATAATTATTATAATTATACTTGACTATTCGTTATTAAGATTGTAATTGTTTTAGTGTTTAGTTATTAAGGGAGTATCCTATGACTAGTCTATGATACTGTCTAAGCCACATCTTATTTGACCCAAGAAATTTCTTTTTTTTTTTCAATGGTCCCCAACCCTTTTTCAATTTCTTTTCATTTCTTTTTTCAATTTTTAATTTCTTCAATCATTTTATAAATATATATTTATTTTTTTATACATCGTCTATTGCAGTGCATTCACTCAGTGCTAGTGTGTGAGTTTGTGCACTGTGTTTGATAATTAATTTTTTTTGAAATAAATATATACTCTTAAATGGAATTAGGAAATCTAAAATTAAATTAAATTAATTTAATTTTTTTATCCGACATCTAGCGTAATGCACTTGCCCGATGCTAATGTATGGGCTCATGTATTGCGCACGATAATTACGTTTTTTTGAAATAAATATACACTCTAAAATGGAATTAGCAAACCTTAAAATTAAATTGAATTAATTTAATTTTTTATTCGGCGTCTTACGTAGTGTACTTGCTCGACGCTAACATGTTGGCTCTTGCATTGAGCTTGATAATTATTTTTTTTAAAATAAATATATACCCTAAAATTAAATTGATTTTTTTTATCCGATGTCTCGCACAGTGCACTTTCCGGACTCTAACATGTGGGCTCATACACTGCGTTTGATAATTAATATTTTTGAAATAAATATATACCCTAAAATGGAATTAGTGAACCCTAAAATTAAATTGAATTACTTTAATTTTTATCTGATGTCTTGCATAGTGTACTCGCTCGATACTAATTAATGCGTGGGCTCGAGCGCGTTCAAAAATTAATTTAGGTGAAATAGTTTTTTTTGAAAAGAATAATAATAATAAAGTAAATGAAAAATGATAAACAAACGAAAAAGAAAATGAAAAAAAAGAAAAGAAGGGGGGGGTTGTCCATGCACGTGTGCCACGCGGACTGCTTTTTGGGCTTGAAATGGGTTGGTTCTGGGTGCGGGTTTGCGCTTTTGGGCGCACTTTAGAGCTTAGTACGACCTACCTAGAAAATTGTGACCCGTTGGATCGTCTCATATAAATTTTTATTTTAGTTATTGGATTAAATGATGGAGTCATGGAGTTCATCAAGATTCTTAAGGAATAATAAGGATATGACTTCAAAAGTTGGGTGAAAACTATCCAATCGATTTCATATATAAAATTGATACTCTTACGTTTTATATTTAGTGTTGTTTTGAAGAATTGCACATATATTAATAAAATAATTAAATGGATAATACACCGTTATTTAGTTTTCTTTTCTCAGTGATTCTTGAGACAAGAGGATATTTGAATACATTTAATTTGTACGTCGAATGTGTGTATTTCGATATTTTTTTAAAGAAAATTAAAATGCTGAAACAACACTTATTATGAAAGGGATGACGTAAAAAGTTAAAATCCAGAAACCAAATTGTTCTGGTAGAGGGAGCTAGACTTAGTAAACAGGCACTACTAACGATTGTAACATTAGATCCAAAATAAATTTAAATTCCATACTATAGAGAATTAATATGTTGTCCACCCAAAATGAGCTGCTCATGAGCACCTCCTCGGCTCCTCCTCCATGTAAGCTAGATTTCATTGTATTATCAATTTTTCTTTCTCTCACCGTCTTCTCTTCTCCTTTTTCTCAACTAATTAAATTTCGCATTGCTCTGCTTGATTCGTCTTCTCAATCTCTCCAGAAAATTATGATTTCCTCATTCGCTATGGGATTGCACTGTAAATTTTGAGATACCTTTTTTTCTTGTTTGCTATTCTGGCTCTTCCTCTTCTACAAATTTCAGATTCTTAATTTTTTCTTTTTCTTCAGAGACAGCTCTTTCTCCAACTCTTTAAAATTTAATTTTAATTTCTTCTCATCCCTATTCTCGTTGTCATTGCCGTTCACCTTCGGAAACTCGGTGGAGTTGCAGGTCAGAAAAGCTAGAGATCGACGGATGACGACTATTTGAACATGTAATTATTCTAAATTGTTTATGATACACAAAATGTTCTTGTAACTTTTTATAATTATGCTTGGCGTAACGCTCCAGAACATGTTGAAATTTGAAGTGCACTTCGACTGATGTATGTGATTTTTGAATAAAGAATCTCGTAGGAATATGCTTTACTAATTTATTTTAAAATCGTACGTGTTTTTTCTCAATGACATGGCATATATATAAGTTTTAGTTTCTAGGTGAATTTTCTTTGAATTTATTGTTGTATTATTATTGGGTAACAGATAAAATAATATTGCTCTTTAATTATTCATTATTTTGATGAATTTGTTTACATCTTATTATGTATTACCATTTTGAATTGTCATATCTTACAACAATGAAATTAGAAAATATTACCATTTTGTTTAAATATTGCTCATTTTAAGTTTGATGTAATTTAATTTAAGGACTAAAAATATAATTGGTGAAGTTTAAATTATTTATCATCGATTAGTGGTAAGTTATATTATATTTATTGTTAATTTGCTAAATTAGAAATTTAACCAACATGAATTGACAAATTTATACATATTAAAGATTTTTCGTAATTTTTTTGACCTATTGTGCTAGCCCGAAAATCGAATAATTAGGATTAGAGTTAATAATTTTCAATCCGAATTGGCCCGAGTTAAATAGCCCGACAATTTAATATGGTTGGTCTAAAATTGAGCGGGCTGCAGCTAGCTCAAGTGTCATCCCTACATGTCAGCAGGTTTTTTATATTTTCTTTAAATCTTTTATTTTGCTTTTAGGATACTAAGGTACGCAGCTGCTTGTTGCTATATTCTCTCATCATCTCAAAACTTTTATTTCTCTGTTCCTTGAGAAATTTTTTTTTTTTTTCTGCATGAAATCATGATCTGCTCCCAAACTGTGTTACATTTCTTCAAATTATCATTCTTTGATTTCAATTTCTTGTATTTAAGTTTAATTTTACACTCGTTAAGTAAGATTAATTATACTCAATTAGAGTTTATAATTATTTTTAGTATTTAATTTTTAATTTTTAGTTAATAATTGATTATTAGAGTTGATTATTAAATAATTAAAGTATATATTTTTTATTTAAATTTATTATCAATTATTAAGCCACAACACAAGAAATTGAAATCAAATTAAAGGAAAAAAAAAACCGAACAAAAACTAATAAATGTTACACGTACAGTTTGGGAACATATGATTCCATCTGCTTTGCATGTACCACTACTAATTTACATAAACGGCTAATGATCAAGAAAAAAACAAAACAATGCATCAATATTACTGTCCATCTTCACCATGCCTTAAACATGCATTTCAAACTCCATGGATCAATCCTCGCGGACAGAATTTCTAGTGCTATTACACAGCAACGGGGTTTTCCGATTTCTCTGGTCACCCTAGAGAAGCTGGCTCCTGCTATTTCAAGTTCTAATGTATGAAAATCCATGAGATCGCGCTTTATCAAAACACGACATAAGTAGAGTGCCGCGGAAAATGAGATAAAAGAGAAACGCAGTATAAAATGCAGCTACGAGACAGACCACTGTTGCATACATCAATCCATGAACTTCCGATATGAAGAAATCCACCAAAACGTATCCATTTATAGCAATCACAACAGCAGCCACGCTCCAAGAAAGCCTCTGCAAATTATTAACCAACAATATTAATGATCAAATTATGTATATCATCATGAGTGAATAGTGATGATGCACCTCAATAGTAGTTCCAATGACAAATGTGCCCATAATCTGCTCGTCCGAAACCAAATGAAGAAGAGGAATAACTGCAAAGGGAATCTGCAGGGCTTGAAGCACGTTGAGCCATTCGTTGAGATCATCAAACAACTCCTCTGATCTGTTGAAGACGATGGCTACAACGACAGTAGGTAAAATGGCACAGCTTCTTGTGATGATTGATCTGAGCCATTTCTTGATGGGGAGGTTGAGGAAACCCCCCATTATAAACTGGCCGGCATACGTACCCGTGATCGTGCTGCTCTGCCCGGCTGCGAGGAGCCCGATCCCCCAAATGTAGAGAATGGGGAGAATCCCCCCGCCGTATCTCTCTTGAAGATACTCCCCTGCGTTCACTAGCCCTAGATTATCAGCAATGGAGCTTCCATAAAACCCTTTGGCAAACACCGTTGTCACGAAGAGGTTGATCAGGAAGGAAACGAATACTGCTACGAATGACTCGATTGTGTAGTAGTTGAGAGCTTCTTGAACCCTCCCTTTCTTTTTCAAGTCGATTTTTCTTGATTGGACTAATGCTGAGTAGAGGAATACATTGTAGGGTGTTATTACACAACCGATCACTCCCACTGCTTTCGGAATCGTCTCTTCATTCAGTCTAGGCACCAAAATTCCTGCGACCACGGATTACAATTCAGAGTTTTCAAGAAAAGGTTGGCAAGAATCATATGTAGTGAAAAGAAACTATGTATTCCGACCATCTATGAGGTCTTTTGCCGCAGGTTTCGCGTCGACAAACATCCAAGCGAAAGAGATTGCCATGCTTGAAATAAGAACACCGAAAAAGGCTTCGAGCCATCTGATTCCGTAGTTCTCAAGAAATAAGAAGATGAAACTGTTCAAGAAACCATCATATGATCCATTAATCACTAGTTGCATGTCCAAGAATTTTGTCTAATTATTGCTAATTGATAGTAAGTCAAACTATGGAAATAGCTAGCGTTCTATTATGTGCATGTGACTGCACTACGTTTGATCGATCAATCAGTTGGATTCTACTGTTCTCAATCGTGTTTCTTTTTGTTGTTTAATTAATTTGATGGATATATAATGGCAGATTAATAAGTTAACATTGAACTATATCATATGTTTAATTACTTTGGTTGATTGGATAACTCAAATTATACCTTTGATAAATGCGATTTTAGGGTTTATATAAATTATGTGTGATTAATTTATCAATCCTCGTACGTGTTCATTAAATTATGTATCCACCAAATTAAATATAGTAAAAGTAATCAAGCCCTAATGGGATAGGATAGAAGATGAAACAAGGTTGGAAACAAAAGATGTGGTGTGGCATTTGATGGAATTCAGTAACTGCAGCATTATAAGTTGATTTGGTAAATAATAAAAACGAACCAGTCACAAGCAGTTATAACGACGCCAGCCCAAAGAGGCAAGATGCCATTGCTGAGAATCTTGATAGCAATAGCGCTCCCGATGACCTCTTGAATATCCGCCGCGATGAGCGCCAACTCCGCCATGAACCACAGCATGATTCCGGCCCAATAGGGATACTCCTCCCTGCATATCTCGGCCAGGTGGCGGCCGGTGGCGACACCGAGACGGAGAGACAACAGCTGGATTAGAAGGCCCATGAGCGTCGCCCACAACAACAGCCACAGAAGCGAATAGCCGGCGATGGCGCCGGATTGAAGATCGCCCTCCAAGTTTCCCGGATCAAGAAACGCCACGCTCATCAGGAATCCGGGGCCGGTGAATTTCCAGAGCTTCTTCCACGAGAACGGCGGCACCGACACCCCGGGAGAGTCGCTGGCCTCGATCTCCACGGAGTGGAGATGAATGTTTGATTCGTGGGATTCTTTGGCGACGTGGGGTGGGATCGGTAGCGGCGCGGCTGAGGAGGGGAGGAGGGGATTGGAAGCTTGCTGGTCGGCATGGCGGTGGTGGTGGTGGTGGCGGGGTGAGCATGAAGTGGGACTGTTATTGAGGGCGGTGGGAGAAGAGGTCATCGGATTATTTGCATGTGTTTGTTATTGTTGGCCCAGATTTGCATTGACCGTGGAAGATGATTTTGGATTATTTCTTTGCTAATAATTTTTTTAAAGTATTTTAAAAATAGAGCCACAGATAAACCAATGTTACAAAATTAAGATACATAAAAATAAAGAAAACATGACAAGCTCCTAGAGTTAAGCAATGTTTTTAAACTTGGACCGGATATCGAACCGGTCAATTTACTGGGTCACTGAATTACTGGTTTGACCGGTTGAACCGTTTAAAAAAAAACGGATGATCTGTTATATGATATTTATTTATATTTTATCTATGTATAGTTTAAAATATAAAATAAAATAAATAAACTTGTATCATGATAAATATATTAAATTAAGTTTAAAAAATGCACTTAATTTATATCAATGCTAAGTAAATAAAGTGTTTATCAATATTTTTTCATGAGTTAAACAATTAAAAATATAATAATTATTAAATTAAAATAAACATATAACATCAAAATATTAGATTATGAGAAGATATATAATTAAATGTCAAACAATTAAATATTCACTTTATTTATAAAGAATATTGTATAATTTATAACAACTAAAACACTGTTCATTTTTATTTATAAGTCACTATTTTAGATTTTATTTCTTCTCTCCATTTAATTTAACTAAAATGATAAATTAGATGTATTTTAAACATATATTTTAATTATATATACAAACAATTGAATTTAATTAAAATGAAGTTTAGTTATTTTCAAGTTGTGTGTGTGTGTGTGTGTATTATTAATGTCCAAAAAATAATAAAAATATGTATTAGCACAATTGGTTAAGTCCATAATAAAAAAAATTATATATTTTTTAGAGATTATAAGTTCGAATCCTCCTTACGGATAAAAGAATTAAATATGGACCGATTTGATCGGTTCGACCGGTTTTCACCGGGTTTAAGAGGTTCGACCAGTTTTTAACTGGTTCGCTACGGGTCATTTTCAACTCGCAAATCATATATAAGCGGACCGGACACATGACCGGTTTGCGGTTAAACCGGTCGGACCGGCCGATCCGGTCCGGGTTTAAAAACACTGGAGTTAAGTACTGACACACACACACACACACACACACACACATAGGGGTGAGTTCAAATAAGAACCAATCCCTCGTGAGAACCTAGGAACCAATCAAATTGAAGAATTTTGATGACATGACGCGGTTGCATAGTTGTAAATATGTAAAATTCGAAATATAATTGGTAATTCCTGATTTTTTTAATAAAGTGATGACATCATCCTTTAAAAAATTCCTATAAACTTTAAATAATTATAACTTACTCATTTTTTATTCAATTTACTCAAAAAATATATCAAATTAAAGATTTTTTGATGCTCTTTCATTTAAGATCCATAATGCATATGTTTATTTGAGCAAAAATTGATGAAAAATACAAAAAACTTTTTTTCACGTATATTCAACTTGTAGCTATCAGATATTTGCTAATATGATATCACAATATTACTCATATCTTGTGTTTATGTTGCTAACATGAAATTTTTTATGCACGACTTTGAATTTTAAGTTGTTTTCATGAGAAATTAGTTAAAGTATGAGCTATATATAGTTAAGTTCATAAACAATTATAACTTTATCAATGCTTAATATTATTTTGAAAACTTGTAATATTTGAGAATTTAAATCATGCTAGCATATCATTATTCACATATTAACAACATGTTACTAACATATTAGCAAATTATTAGTCACACATTAACAGTGTGTATAATCTCTAACATATTAGTAATATGTTGTATGTGGTACACAATATTATTTTAAATGTGGTCCAATGTTATATGTGTGGTATTTAATACATGTCAATTTAATATTATGATCTCGTTAAATTAGCAATATGAGTCTACTTCATGTTAGTAATATAATTTCTTGATGTTAGCAATATAAATCTCTCATGTTAGCATATTAATACAACGCCATAAAAGATAGCGGTTTTAATGTGTTGTCTATTTAATTCCGGAAATTGGGCCCAAAATCTGAAAAAATATAACCTAATTTCTAAATTACGAAAATAACTCCACCTTCATTAAGTTCTCAAATATTACAAGTTTGCCACCTTACTTTCACTAAAACTTATTATGGTCATTAGATTTAATCAAATCTAAGGCTATGATTGGTTCCTAGGTTCTCACGGGGGGATTTGGTTCCTATTTGATCCTTTCCCTATATATATATATATATATAGGGGTGGATTAAAATGAGAACCACTAGGAACCATTTACATCCATAGATCTCTACAATTTGAATGAACAAGATTGATTTTAGATTTTAGGGGTCAAATTGCAAAATGATAATTTTGTACCTAAATTTAAAACATAATAAGGGTATTATTGAGAAACCCAAATCTATAGTTATTGATAGAAACCCTAGAAACACAAATCAGAAATATATCCAACGCTCATCTTCAATCTCTCGCCGTCGCCTTCAGCCGCTCGCTGTCGCCAGTTGCGCATCGTCGCTGCCATCTTCAACCGCCCAATCGCCGCAAGCTCACAGTCACCGATTCAATATTGGGGGAACTCTACCCAGTCGCTGCCATACGCCGCTCGCACGCCGACCACTTGACGGCCAAATTGAACCGCCGCCTACCCTTCGCCGCTAGAACGCCGACCGCACACCGCCTGCTCACCGGAATAACAATGAAGGGCGCAAAGCCCGTATGAACAGGTACTTATCCTGCCATTTTTTAAATTTCTTTGATGAAATTTGGTTCGATGTATTTAGCAATTTAGTTGTATATTATTAGCAATATTTAAGGTTTTTGTTTGTTGACTAATCTGCTAGTTTAGATCCGATTTGGTTTGAGTTTTAGCAAATTAAATGTATATGATTAGCAAATTAAATGGATATGATTAACAAATTTGGTCGGTATTGCTTATTGTTTCATCGTTTTATTTGATTGTGGTTTGATTTGTATTGATATATTTAGCAAATTATTAAGTTTTGATTAACAATTTAGTCATGTATGTTTAGCAGATTAAGTTGATATGTTGTGGTTTTATGGTATTAATAAGAGTTTTTAATGTTTTTTTATTTTATCTAATTGTTTCGCTGTATTTAGCAAACTAGAAAGATATGATTAGAAAATTTTGCAACTTTGATTCGTGTTATATCGAATTATTGTTTGATTTTAGCAAATTGACAAGTTATTTATAGCAAATACTTTATTGGTTTATAGCAAATACTTTATTGGTTTGTAGCTGATTTGCATTTATGGTTATTGGTTATTGCTTGATTGACCTGCTGTATATATTGGAGGCTTATTATCATCACTTATAGAAAATTCATTGCTCCTTTCTTTGTGAATCAGATTTCAGCATATTTTTTATGGTTTTGATAAGAGTTATTAATGTTGTTTTGTTTTCGCTAATTGTTCCGCTGTATTTAGCAAACTAGAAATATATGATTAGCAAACTTTGCAACTTTGATTCATGTGTACCGAATTATTATTTGATTTTAGCAAATTGACAAGTTATTTATAGAAAATGCATTATTTGTTTATAGCAAATACTTTATTGGTTTGTAGCTGATTTATATTTATGGTTATTGGTTATTGCTTAATAGACCTGCTGTCTATATCGGATGCTTATTATCATAAGATTCAGAGACTTCATTGCTCCTTTCTTTGTGAATCGGATTTCGACACATTTTTTATGGTTTTGATAAGAGTTATTACTGTTGTTTTATTTTAGCTAATTGTTCTGTTGTATTTAGCAAACTAGAAAGATATGATTAGCAAATTTTACAACTTTGATTCGTGTTATCCCGAATTATTATTTGATTTTAGCAAATTGACAAGTTGTTTACAGAAAATACTTTTATTAGTGTAATGCCCCAAACTACTCCGTTTGGCTACGTCAGGTCAAGAAGCATGACTAGGCATGATGTCATAATTCTCAATGTAAAAATTTTCACGAATTAGCATGCAATTTATTGAATCTACACTATCACACAATATATTATCAAACGGAAACATTGCATAAGCCCATCCACATCAACTATGCAATCATCTAACCTATCGGGCTCATAGGTCTTACTCAACCCGCCTGTCTACCATCTTAAATCAACATGCAAAATATAGGGTCAACAACATACTTCATACGTAATAGGCTCCAAGGTCGAACGACCCGCCTTTAAATTGTTTTGCATAGTTATCAAGTTATATACATCATAACCTACAAAAGATCGGGCTATTCCCATCCCCAATAATCATTGATCATAAGGCAAAAAGAGTGATCAATGTAATAATAATAATAATGAGAGTATTTTCAAAAGAAAAGCATGCAAAAGATAACACAAGCTTGTGGGGTTCTCTTGTGTTCACAACGCTCCTACCCCGGCCTTGACTCCTCAACCTGAAATTCATTGAATGAATGTGGTGAGTATTTAACAACATACTCAGTGGGGAACACTGTAAACAGTTATAGCTAATTGCACAAGTGAAAATATAACATATGGACTTTTCTTTACCTTGTGGAGACTAGTCTCAACCCCGTAGGGTCTAAACATCATGATGCCCCCATTAATGAACATCTTTGGCCCTGTAGGGATGCCCGCAGACATACTACCCCTGGGAGGATATTAACAGGTCTATATTCGATCCCAAAGGATCTCTGCCCTGAAGGGTCTCTTTGTCGACCCTGAAGGATCTCTTTTATGCCCCGAAGGGTCTCTTTTATCTCTGGTCTGAAGACCCTTCATACTTATACAATCAAAGCACAACAATAACTATAACCTTACACATGTTCACAGTTTAGAGTTACCCCACCTTATGAGACGCTTTCACAATTTCTCAACCTTTGAAATACTCCTTTGCCGCCCACAAATTGTCCATCTCGAGCCCCAACACGTCACCTTGCACCTTTTAATCCTCTTTTCATTTTAGATGTCGAGTCATACAATTAAATCATAACTTTAACCCAACTCAAGCTATACTTCACTTTAAAGACTTCATACATATCCATATACATAACTTTGGATATACCAACTCGTAATATGATTTTGGACTCAAAATACATATTAAAACTCTTTGAAGCATTTGATCGAACACGTTACGGGCACACATTTAAACCACATGCTCATAACTCAATTTAAATCCTTTAAAACCTAGCATTTCACATGCAAACACCTTCATCCTAGGGCTCTAACATACATGAAACTCAACCCCATACAACCCTCATAACATCTCCATACAATTATCAACAAAACAAAAGGGAAATTAGGGAAGAATTCCAAACCCTAGCAACAATGAACCATAGGAATTTGATATAACTTCACATATAGCCTCAAGGAGGTAAATAAACCATATGTTCAAGATATCAAGGCAAGATGATCAATAAAAGTGAAAACCCTAATTTTGGATAACAAACTCTAGGTTTGATTCAACAAGAAATGAATGTTTAAATCATCAAGATGAAGAGGTATGAAGTTATCTTAGTTGATGGAGGATGATGGAAGGATCTACTCTAAAAGTTCAAGAATTTGTAGAGAGAAGGGAGAGGAAAATTGCCCAAATAGAAAGAAATGAGGAAGAAATGAACAAGTGTGGTATTTATAGGTAGGAAAGTCCCCGGACCCGCGCGACCGCGTGCCTCCCGCGACCGCGCGAGGGGGCTCTCGGCCCAAGCTCCCCGCGAGCGCGCGCCTCGCCCACGTCCCGCGGGCACGCACGGCCCCGCGGGTGCGCACAACCCCGTGGGCGCACGGCGTGGCCCAATCAACCCCCGATTCTTCTTTGACTCCCGGACATTTTCAACTCCATTTAACACAACTTAGATTTTCAAAACACTTTTAATACACACCGAAAAGGCAGGGGGCGTTGCCCCCTAGTCCCCATCGGGGCGCTTCGCTCCCTGAACCCCCAACCCGCCCCCCGATAAACTCAGCGTTAGGGTGTTCAAGTTATGGCAAAACAAAATTAATTATAAACACATCCATTCATTATCATATAACTCGACACTTTAGTATTTAAAATTCAAACTGTGTTACGCACTCAGTATAACATCACTATGCTATGACGTATCGGCTCGAGTGAGACAACCTGCAACAAAATAACGGCATAACATACAAACATACTCACATGATTAATATTCAATAATATTAATTCGAAATCATTTACTAAAATTATAATTTATAATTTAGCAAAAAGGGCCGGGGTATCACAATTAGTTTACAGTAAATACTTTATTGGTTTATAACATTTCAATCGAAGTTTTAAGTAATAATGAGAAAGGTGATCATGCTAAAAAGGGAATGTCAGATAATTGGGCAAAAGGTATTTGAATGATATTATGAACAACTAGAAATTTCTCATTTATATGTTTTTGCAAAATTAGTTTTTGAATATAATGCTGGTAATGCTGTGTATTTTTTTCTATACGACAATGTAGAAGAAAAATTGAAGCAGCCAGAACGAGATTATAGCAAAAGAAAACAATCTGCCGTGTATCAGATTTCGGCACATTTTTTTATGGTTTTGATAAGAGATATTAATACTGTTTTATTTTAGCTAATTCTTCCGCTGTATTTAGCAAACTAGAAAGATATGAATAGCAAATTTAACAAATTAACAAGTTGTTTATAGTAAATACTTTATTGGTTTGTAGCTGATTTGCATTCATGGTTATTGATTATTGCTTAATCGACCTACTGTATATATCGGAGGCTTATTATCATCACTTACGGAAACTATATTGCTCATTTCTTTGTGAATCAGATTTCGGCACATTTTTTATGGTTTTGATAAGAGATATTAATGTTATTTTATTTTAGCTAATTGTTCCCCTGTATTTAGCAAACTAGAAAGATATGAGTAGCAAATTTAGCAAATTGACAAGTTGTTTATAGCAAATACTTTATTGGTTTGTAGTTGATTTGCATTCATGGTTATTGGTTATTGCTTAATCGACCTGCTATATATATCGGAGGCTTATTATCATAACTTACGGAAACTATATTGCTCCTTTCTTTGTGAATCAGATTTCGGCACATTTTTTATGGTTTTGATAAGAGTGATTAATGTTGTTTTGTTGTAGCTAATTGTTCCGCTGTATTTAGTAAACTAGAAAGATATGATTGGAAATTTTGCTTGATTCGTGTTATATCAAATTATTATTTGATTTTAGCAAATAGGCACATTGTTTATAGCAAAAAAATTATTGGTTTATAGCAAATACTTTATTGGTTTCTAGCTGATTTGCATTTATGGTTATTGGTTAATGCTTAATTGACCTGCTGTGTATATCGAAGACTTATTATCATAAGATTCAGAAACTTCATTGCTCCTTTCTCTGTGAATTAGATTTCGACATATTTTGTATAGTTTTGATAAGAGTTATTAATGTTATTTTATTTTAGCTAATTCTTCCATAATCAGACGATAACTGGCGTGATGATAATATACGATGGAATAAGAACTTGTGAAAAAAAACATACATTCTTATTTTGCACACATACATTCATACGATTTTAACTATTTTTTCTTAATAACTTGAAAACTTCCACAACCAAATATGAAAAAACATCTATCGTCTATAATAAATATGAAATGACCATTATCTGTGAACATATCAATATCATGTAAAGCACATTGAAATTATTTATTTTAAAAAATGACCATCCTATCGTCAAAAAATAAATTATATTTTCACATAAAAATATTACCGATTTGCTATTAACACATCTATAAATTGCTAATTACATATAACAAATTTGCTACAAGTCGTACATACAAGTCCCTAACAGATTCCGTCCAGATCTCTACACCTAGAAAGACACATTAATAGAGAACATAATACCTGTATCTTGCATAATCAGACGATAACCTGCGTGATGATAATATAAGATGGAGTAAGAAATTGTGCAAAAAAATACATTCTTATTTTGCACACAACAATTCATGCCATTTTAACTATTTTTTTCTTAATAACTTAAAAACTTCAACAACCAGATACAAAAAGCATCTATCGTCTATCATAAATATGAAATGCCCATTCTCTGCAAACATCTCACTATTATGCACATCACATTGAAACCATTTAAAAAAAAAGACCATCCTATCATACAAAAAAATCATATTTTCACATAAAATATTATCGATATGCTATTAACACATCTATAATTTGCTAATTATGGATACAAAATTTGCTAAACGTCAGACATATGCGTCCCTCTACCAGATTCCGCCCATATCAATACGCATACACAGATACATTAACGGATAACACAATACTTGTATCTTGCATAATCAGATGATGACCGGCGTGATTATAATATACAATGGAGTAAGAACTTGTGAAAAAAAATACATTCTTATTTTGCACACAATAATTCATGCCATTTTAACTATTTTTTTAATAACTTAAAAACTTCCACAACCAAATACGAAAAAACATCTATCATCTATAATAAATATGAAATGCCCATTCTCTGCAAACATCTCACTATCATGCAAAGCACATTGAAACCATTTAAAATAAAAATCAAATTTTCACATAAAAATATTACCGATTTGCTATTAACAAATCTATAATTTGCTAATTCCGCATATAAAATTTGCTAAACGTCAGACATACACATCTCTACCAGATTCCACCAATATCTCTACACTATTAATGGAGAACATAATACCTGTATCTTGCATAATCAGACGAAAACTGGAGTGAGACCGATGAAATCTGATAAAGATAACTTGTCTATAATCTGCAACGACTCCTTCAACCATAAGAGACCCAAGCAATAAGAATGTTGAACAGGTGTGTGATGAATTAAAATATGAAACACCGATAGATACAACTCTGTAAAAAAAGAGTTGTAAAAATCGTCCAAAATTGAAAAAAAAATGTCCAAAATTAAAAAAAAACCGTTCCCATGTAATCCCACTATATATGGAACAGATATATTTACTGCAGATAATTGATATGCAATACAATGCCACATATACCCTTAACTTAATATAATTCTTAAGATATTGAATTTTTATCTCATTTTTTTGAGATTGATCTGAGCCATAGAAAATCATTGATCCAATGCTCCATATTAGTTCCTAGTTCCTACACAGGGCATTGGTTCTCATTTGATCTCTAATATATATATATATGTATATATATATATATATATATAGGGAAGGGTTCAAATGAGAATCATTCCCCCATGTGGGAACTAAGAACCAATCCTAGCCCTTCTTTGACTTAATCTGGACGGCCCAGATTAAATTAAATTTAAGTGGATGGGCGGTGGCATTTATTGTAATTTTCAGCAACTTTGATGGCGGGGGGGGGGTGTTAATATAGTAATTTAATAATTCTTCTTTTTGTTCAGTTTTTGTTTCCATCTTCATCGTTCCGCTTCTGTCGCTTGCTAAAATCTTTCCTTAAATCTCATCTTCGATCGTGTTTGATCTTCATCATTCATAATTTTATTTTAGATCACATTTGTGATTTCTCAACATCCTTTTATTTCTGTAATTATCTATTTGTCATGAAGTTTCTACATCTGTGATTTCATGGAGACTCCGGGTATAGTGTAATTTTAGTGTCGATTAATTTTGCAATTCGTTATATCTGTATTGATTTTACAGTTTGTTCTGTTGGAGTTCATTACGGTTATGTTGGTTGATTGATTTGATCTGTTTCTTTCAGTTCTATGTTGTATTAATTGTTTTCTAATTGTTAGGAATTCTAGGGTTTAGTACGATAATATATAGAATATGCATTAATTTGATTTGTTTATTTGAAGTATCATGTCATATAAGATGTTTTAGCCTGTAAATGTATTCATTTTAGCATCAAGTGACATATGTTTTAGCATGATAACATGCTGGTTTTATTTTATTTATAATGCACTCTCTGAAACATGTCATACAAATCATGCTTTGCTTTTTTTCTTTTTTCTTTTTATGTGTGTGTGTTTTTGTGACTCGGCTATACAATGTTACACACACCATGCAAATATTAGAATAGTGTGGTGCTAAAATGTGTGTTGCATGATGCTAGAATGAGATATATGTCATGCTAAAAATCAATTTGTGTGTTAATTTTGTGTCTGAACATCTCTTGATGTGATTATATTATGATTTTACCTTGTCCAGTTTATAATTTTTTGTTTTTACCGTGTCAGATTCTTTTGTTTCAAGTGACCGTAGTAATATCACTGTAGAGATATCTCCTGGCATGACAGAATACTATATATTTAATTGTGAATTGAAGCCAACTCTTGAACAAAGTTTTAAAACTCTGAATGAGGGTGTGAAATTTTATAGGATCTATGCAGAATCATTTGGTTTTGACATTCATCTTTAATTAGAGAAGAAATCTAAAGATGGTACGATTATATTGAAATATGTTTATTGTAGTCGAGAGGGTGAGAAGAATGTAGTAGTTGAGGTTAGTGATTCGAGCAATGTAGTTAAAACAAAGAAGCGTAGAGTCTCTAAGAGATCTAATTGTAGGGCTCGTATTGTGTTCAAGTTTTGTTCTAAGAAAGGATACATTGTCAAATTATTTGAAGAACGTCATTCTCACCCGTTAGTTTCAGATGATTTCAAAAGATTTCTTAAGGTGAACAGAAATTTAGATGATGTGCACAAGAATTTTATTTTGAATTATGCTAGAGCAAACATAGGTCCAATGAGATGTTATAGGCTTTTTAAGGAAGCTGTTGGGAGCTATTCTGATGTAGGTTGCACTGGAACTAATTTCAAGAATTATGCTCGTGACTTGAGAGCATACATTCATGGGGCTGATGATCAAATGGTATTGGATAAGTTTCATTTAAGGCAACAGTAATATACTGGGTTCTTTTTTGAGTATTGTGTTGGTAAAGAGGAAAGACTGACACGCATTTTTTAGGCCGATGCTCTATCAAGGAGAAATTATGCTGCTTTTGGTGATGTTGTTTCGTTCGATTCAACATATAGTTTGAACATGTATGTGATGTTTTCTAATTTTAACATTATCTGTATAAATTGAGGTATAACATAGTTTTAGCATCTTGGGTATAAAGTTTTAACGTTATGGATATAAAATTTTAGCATTTTGTTCCATATATATTACCATTGATTCCATGATGTATTTTATTTGTATTTTATTTCTTCCAGTAGTACTTAGTGTTTTCTATTTTGTTTTAATGATAGGTATAACATGATATTTGCTCCTTTTACTGGGAAGGACAACCATGGTAAATGTGTATGTTTTGATGCTAGTTTGCTGTCAAGTGAAGATAAGCAGTCGTATTCTTGGGTATTTGAGAAGTTTCTAAAATGTATGGGGAATTCTCCTGGTATGATAATCATTGATCAAGACCCTGCATTGAAGGTTGCAGTAGAACAATTATTTCATGATTCTAGGCATAGGCTTTGTATGTGGCATATCATGATGAAGGTTCCCGAAAAGGCTTCTCGTACGCTGAGGAAAGATGATTCTTTCATGAAGAGATTGAGTGATGCTGTGTGGTCAGATTACAATGAACCTTCAGATTTTGATTTGAAATGGAATAATATTATGGTGGACTATTGTTTGACTAATGATAGTTGGTTCAATTCTACTTTCAACATTCGACAATATTGGATTCCTGTCTCTTTTTAGGAACTGCTAATGAGTGGGCTCCGTAGAACAACTTCAATTCTGGGTTGCTGTATGATGTTGATGATGGCAGTAAGATTACTCACTCGGTGACGTATATCAAAGAAGATGGTACTGTTATATGTAGCTGCTAGAAATTCATTAGGGATGGCATATTGTGTTCTCATGTTTTCCTTTTGTTAAAGCATCATAGTTTCAATACTACCTAAATATATTGTTTCCCGCTGGACAAGAACTGCATTAGTTAAGCATATTCATGGTGGTGGTGCTGAGTTATTTGGTAAATCTCTTGTGTCGGATAATAATAGGAGTTTGTTAAATCAGTTGTTTTTAGAGTTTTATTCTTGTTTGGGCTATGTTGAGCGTGATCTTTAGGAGATGAATTCATTTTTAGCTGGCTTGCAGAAGTTGAAAGTATTATTTCAATGTGGTGATATGGAGGGTTCTACTTCACATAGCAATACAATGATGTTTAAGCAATTCTAAGGTTTATGTGCCCCTTCTGAAGTTGTTGTTAATCCACATATTTCAGTTAAAACAAAAGGTAGCGGCGGTCGTTTGATATCTAAGAAGGAGGTAAGGAAGAGAAAGGAGAACAAATCACTTAGAATGTGCGACAATTGCCACAAGTTGTCAGATCATGATGCTAGGAACTGTCTAGCTTGATGCTATTATAGTGATTGGGCATAGTTTAATATCATGTTTTACCATGCTTGTGAATTGTTTTCAGCACATTCATTTTTAAGAATATATATGATTTTTAATAAAAGTGCTTATAGGATTTCCTTTGCTGTAATTATATTACTATTAAGTTTTATTAACCATAATTACTGTTTAGAATATGATGCTAAAATAACGGAAGCATGAGGTTAAATACGTTATCAGATTCCCATTGCATATTTTGTTTATCGGAACATGCTAAAATGAGAAACACATGAGGCTAAAATGATCAAAGTAGGAGGCTAAATTTGTTGTGACATTTTCCACTAGGGTTCATGATAAGTCACAAATATTGCATCTTTATTATCTATATTTTTATATATTTGAGACTTAACATATTATTTTTATGATTATTGCAGGAAAAATATGAGAAAGGAAGGAACCATTCACAATTATGAATGAATCAGAAGAATAAGAAAATAAATTAATAAAAAGATGATGAAAGAGAGATCGATCGGTTATGAAGGAAGAAATTGGCGATTGCTTAGCAAAAATCACGATACGCCTTGATGACTCTTAAATTATTGTTTGCCTATATAAAGTTGTGAGGTTATTTGGAAGAGGCATTCTGGATTCCACAAGTAGTTTTAATTTCACGTTTTACTTTTAGTTAATTTATTTGTTAAGAATTGCAAGAATACTTTGGAGAACTTATTCGTACATTTATTTCAATTCAATGGTTGCTTATGTTATGATTACCGTTTGGTTTAATCTTAATATGAGTAGCTAAGTTTATTTTCCGGAATGAGGTTGTGATAATTGTTGATATGCCCATATCGTGAGGTCAAATTAGTTTTTATATGATTCGTATTCTTATGATCTGTTATGTTCTGCGATAACACGTTTAGTTCTCAATTAATTAATTATATAGTGGCCAATATATAGTTTGTTAATTAATATCTAAAGCCAATAGAATTGTAAGATCTGTAATTGTCGATTCAATTCTATATGTGGTAAAACTGACTATCTTTGTCAGTGGGCATACGGGGATGTTAAGGGCATACGGGTTCGAATGCTTATAACATAATTGGGTTCCTCTAATTCTTAATGCTATTAATTAATTAAATCTGTTAAGGGTTCTTGCGGGTTGTTAATTAATAAGATTTTGGATAATAAGGGTTCTTTTGTTCAATGATTCGTAAGGAAGAATAAGGAATATGTCAGGGGTTCCGGTATTCTATAACTGATTTATAAGAATTATGAATTAAAATCAATGCATCGATGAACGATATGATCATATCACTTTTATTTACAATCTCATCCGGGTTTTTATCATATTGATTCTTTTCTCTTCTGTTTTGTTTCATTAGTTAATTAAACTCTCTCAAAACCCCAAAAGTTACATTTGAAAGAAAGAATACACCGTTCCTTGTGGATTCGACCTGTATTTTCCACCTACTACACCCTTACTGGGCATTTGGAAGAGCAGTTATTTTGGGCGCGTGACGACCGCGTATCAAATTGGCGCCGTTGCCGGGTAACGACAATAGTAATCTTTCTTTCATTTCATTGTTTAATTTGTCTATTTTTTGTTTATGTCCCGATCTTCTCGTACATGTGAACTTATCTTTGATCCTGAAGTTGAGAAATCTGCACGAAAAAGAAGGAAAGAAACAGAAAAGGCAAAACAAGCAACTTCTTCAACATCCAATTTCACTCCCATATCTGAATCTACCGAGGAACACGAGTTTGAAAATACAACATCATCTGCAGAATCCAATATGGCTAATAATCAAGGGAATAATGCAGCCAACAATGGAAGAAATAATGAAAACAACGCTACTTTGCGTGAATTGGCTAATCCGCCAGAAATGGATTTTGGACCATTATGCATAACACTTCCCCAAACTCATGGAAACTTTCAATTAAAATCTGGTTTTATGCATATACTTCCTAAATTCCATGATTATCCTGGAGATGATCCACATAAGCATTTACAAGATTTCCAACTTGCTTGTTCTACTGTGCAAAATCAAGGAAATATTGATAATTCCGAATATGTTAGGCTTGTAGCATTTCCATTTTCTTTACAAGATGATGCACGTGAATGGTTATTTAGTTTATCACCAGGATCTATTACAACTTGGAGAATTATGAAACAAAAATTCCTTGAAAAATATTTTCCGGCGTCTAGAGTAGCTTCCATTAGAAAAGCCATCTGTGGAATTAAACAAGAGTTTGGAGAGTCTTTTGATAGATATTGGGATCGATTTAAAAAATTGTGTTCTAAATGCCCACAACACCAAATTCCTAGTCTATTACTGATTCAATATTTTTATGAAGGTTTGCAGCCGGGTGATAGAAGTATGGTGGATGCAGCAAGTGGCGGAGCATTGATGAATAAGACTCCAGATGAAGCAATAACGTTGATAGGAAATATTGCAGACAACAATCAACAATTTGGAGCAGACAGATCGAGAAAAGTGGCTGATGTCCAGACCGCCAAAGATACACGATTTGACGCATTATGTGAAAAATTGGACAAATTACTTAGTGGAATGGGCACAACACAACAAGTCAAGGCATGTGGCATATGCAGTGTTCATGGGCATCCCACAGACATGTGCCCAACTTTGCAAGAAGATAATCTTGAACAAGTCAATGCCGTTGGAGGTTACAATTCACAGCAAGGATATTATGATCATTTTTCTAACGCCTATAATTCTCGTTGGCAGGATCATCCAAATCCGAGTTTCAAGCAGTCAACACAATAGGGCATACCACATCAGCAGGGCATACCGCAACAAAGTTTTCTACAATGTGGGCAATATTGGGTGCAACAACATGCACAAGCACCGCAAGAGAAACCAAGAAGACCTTTGGAAGAAATTGTTGCAGAACTGGCAGAAAATACTTTGATGTTTCAACAAGAAACTCGAGCAGGATTTAATCATATGGGAATGCAAATAACCCAAATGGGTCAAGCGATTTCCCAATTGGAGGCAACTATTTCCAAAGGTAAATTTCCTTTACAAGTCGAGATAAACCCACAGGAGAATGTGAGTTCCATCACATTAAGGAGTGGAAAAGAATTGCCTGATCCAATCAAGAAGATTGACAGCGTGCCCAACCAAGCCGATATGCCCAAGCAGGAGGATATGCCCACAACATCAGAAAATCCAGAAAAAGAGAGTGCAGAAACTGAGGTAAAATCTAAACCTGTTAAACCTAAAGTTGTACTGAAACCGCCTTTTCCTGGCAGATTTGCAAGGGAGAAGAAAGATGTTGAAAATCAAGACATGCTCAAGGTATTTAGAAAGGTGGAAATCAACATTCCTCTTCTTGATGCAATCCGCCAAGTGCCTAAGTATGCCAAGTTTCTTAAAGAGCTATGCATGAAGAAGATCAAGTATGAAGATAATGCAAGACTCTTGGTAGGAGAAAATGTCTCAGCGGTAATACAACGAAAATTGCCCCAGAAATGCAAAGATCCGGGTATGTTCTCAATTCCATGTGTGATAGGAGATAAAAAAGTTGAAAGAGCTATGCTTGATTTGGGTGCAGCAATCAATGTTATGCCTTTATCAATTTATGAGAAATTAGATCTGGGTCCTTTAAAGAAAACTCAAGTTATAATTCAATTGGCGGACCGATCTAATGTGTATCCTATTGGAATTGTTGAGGATGTTTTGGTAAGAGTAGATGAACTGATTTTTCCAGTTGATTTTTATATATTGGACATGGGAGTTGTGAATTCTAACTCGTCTATTGTTTTGTTAGGGAGACCGTTCATGAAAACGGCAAAAATAAAGATTGACGTGGACAAAGGAAAATTAACATGTGAATTTGATGGGGAAATTGCGACATTTAATATTTTTGATAATATGAAATTTTCTTCTGATTATGAGCATGTTAATTTTTTGGGAATTTTTGATGAATTTAGACAGGTGAACGTTTCGCAAGATTCGACATTCTCTGTGATGATGAGCGAAAATAAAAAATGGGCATATGAAGATGAGTTGGCCATGAGATGGAGAGTTATAGATCATATGGACATGAGCCACAATCAAGATCAAGTCATGAACATATTTTCAGTATGCCCATATGGATCATTTAAATGGCGCAACAAATGGCACGGTGGTGACACTCCACCTCGTATTTGAGAATTATTTTGATCCTATTTCATGTCTAGCCAAAGACTATAAATGAAGGCGCTACTGGGAGGCAACCCAATTTAACTTTATTTTTAGTCAATTTTTATTTTTATTTTGGTTGTTTTATTTTCAATAAACGTTTCTTTCAACTTTTCACAAGTTTTTGTAGGTTGAATCTGATCATCGGCGTAAGGACTGGATGGAAACAGCTTCAAATAGTTCTCCAATTTCCACCCCATTTAAGGACGGTTCTTTCCTTTATTTTATCTTTATTTTATTTTATTTTAATTTCTTGTCAAGTTGTTTGATTTTCTTCCTTTCTCTATTTTATTTGAACATGGAGGACCATGTAAATTTTAAGTGTGGGGAGGGAGAACTTCGTTTATTTTTTTTGTGTTTTTTTATATGTTTTGTTTGAGTCAATTTAATTGCCATATTATGAATTTGTGATTTTAATTGAATTAAGATTAGAGTTGGTTATGGATTGACTGGTTGAAAATTTTTGTTTTCTCCACATGACAATTAGTATGATGAACTTTCAATTAACTAAAAACTGGTGAGATTTGAGCTTTATGAGATTAATTCACTTTAAAATCTCAATTCTTTTCAAGTGTGATTTTCATCCCAAGTTTGTTTTTCTCTAGAATTTGCTTTCGTTTTTATTCAAGACCACATTGACATTATGCATGCATTCATATGATAAAGGCACATTTTTCTTATTTATAGCCACATGAAACCTACAAAGCCTACCCTATTATTGATTATCATTTTGTGAGCCCCTTTGAGCATTATATGAGACAATTTGTTCAAATACCTAAATAAAAAAAAATAAAAAATCACTCTTCCACATAAAAAAAAACTTGTCCTTAATCATAGATATGGTGGAGTTATGTTTATTTTGAAAGAAAAAAAAATATCGAAGTGTTAGAAGAGATTGAAAGGGTTGTGTATTTCATTTGGATATTTGGTTGAAAGAAGAAAAAGAAAAAAAAAAGAGAAGAGAAAAAAAAATTGATTGTCTCAGTTCTCAAACGAAAAAAAAAAATGCAGATTTAAATGTGGCATTGTTTCAATTTGGGCATATGGGAAAACAAGGCATATGGAGTCATTTGGGCATATTAAAAATTGTGTTGGGATGATTATTCAACACATAACTCTACCATTTTTCTATGATTCTAGCCTCGTTCCAAAATATTTCCTACCGGTTAACCCAGCCCCGTTACAACCAAAAGAAAGTCCTTTTGATGATTGCATGTCATATGACTATAGTGGTGGCGAAAAGAGAACGTTTGCAAACTTATGGTTGATAACAACTTGAGGAATGATTTTGAGAGCAAACACGTCCCGATATTAAACACTTGAGAGTTGTGAGATATGTGCGACACTTATTGCTATTTGACTGTTTTGATTAATTTGATGGAGAATGCAATAATTTTTGGATTGAGGATTGATGGATGGCAACTCTATTTTGATTTAATTGATTCACAAGTTTATGATGGGCAATTGGATTATCGTTGTTTTATTTTTCTTTTAATTTCTTATTTTCTTTCTTTTCTTTTCATTCCGTTCTTCATACTTGGGGCAAGCATGACTTTAAGTGTGGGGAGATGATAAGTCTCAAATATTGCATCTTTATTATCTATATTTTTATATATTTGAGACTTAACATATTATTTTTATGATTATTGCAGGAAAAATATGAGAAAGGAAGGAACCATTCACAATTATGAATGAATCAGAAGAATAAGAAAATAAATTAATAAAAAGATGATGAAAGAGAGATCGATCGGTTATGAAGGAAGAAATTGGCGATTGCTTAGCAAAAATCACGATACGCCTTGATGACTCTTAAATTATTGTTTGCCTATATAAAGTTGTGAGGTCATTTGGAAGAGGCATTCTGGATTCCACAAGTAGTTTTAATTTCACGTTTTACTTTTAGTTAATTTATTTGTTAAGAATTGCAAGAATACTTTGGAGAACTTATTCGTACATTTATTTCAATTCAATGGTTGCTTATGTTATGATTACCGTTTGGTTTAATCTTAATATGAGTAGCTAAGTTTATTTTCCGGAATGAGGTTGTGATAATTGTTGATATGCCCATATCGTGAGGTCAAATTAGTTTTTATATGATTCGTATTCCTATGCTCTGTTATGTTCTGCGATAACACGTTTAGTTCTTAATTAATTAATTATATAGTGGCCAATATATAGTTTGTTAATTAATATCTAAAGCCAATAGAATTGTAAGATCTGTAATTGTCGATTCAATTCTATATGTGGTAAAACTGACTATCTTTGTCAGTGGGCATACGGGGATGTTAAGGGCATACGGGTTCGAATGCTTATAACATAATTGGGTTCCTCTAATTCTTAATGCTATTAATTAATTAAATCTGTTAAGGGTTCTTGCGGGTTGTTAATTAATAAGATTTTGGATAATAAGGGTTCTTTTGTTCAATGATTCGTAAGGAAGAATAAGGAATATGTCAGGGGTTCCGGTATTCTATAACTGATTTATAAGAATTATGAATTAAAATCAATGCATCGATGAACGATATGATCATATCACTTTTATTTACAATCTCATCCGGGTTTTTATCATATTGATTCTTTTCTCTTCTGTTTTGTTTCATTAGTTAATTAAACTCTCTCAAAACCTCAAAAGTTACATTTAAAAGAAAGAATACACCGTTCCTTGTGGATTCGACCTGTATTTTCCACCTACTACACCCTTACCGGGCATTTGGAAGAGCAGTTATTTTGGGCGCATGACGACCGCGTATCAGTTCACCGTTCCTAATTAGGGTTTATTATGTTCCAATTAGGGCTCATCTGATCCCAACTAGTAATTATGGATTCCCAGTAGGGTTCACTATCCCCAAATAGGTTGTATTGCATTTCATTCCAATGAAATCTTCATTCTATATTTTGTTTATCAACACATGTTAAAATGAGAAACGCACGAGGCTAAAATGATCGAAGTAGAAGGATAAATTTGTTGTGACATTTTTCACTAGGGTTCATCGTTCCCAATTAGGGTTTATTACATTCCAACTAGGTCTCATCTGATCCCAACTAGTAATTATGAGATTCTCATTAGGGTTCACTGTCCCCAAATAGGGTGTATTGCGTTTCATTTCCAATGAAATCACTGTTCCATATTTTGTTTATAAACACATGCTAAAATCATAAATGCATGAGGCTAAAATGAGCGAAGTAGAAGGCTAAATTTGATTAGAAATGGTATGATGCTAAATCAAAAGAACAATACGACGTTGGTACAAACATGTATACATACTAACAGTAACATTTTCAAATATCCATCACAAAACATCTGATACTAATATTGATGAACTTAACTAACAATGATCAGCTTAACCTAATATTTATAAAAATAATATTCATGATAAATCTGTCTTTGGGGTGGTAGTATTTGCAGAAATTTAATTAAGATTACAAATCATTCGGAGAGAAGAAAATCTTCAACACTGATCAGACCATCTTCATATGACAGCCTGTGAAGAAAATCATCAGCTCGTGCTTTTCATTTTCTTGTATCTGTATAATATGACATGCTAAAATTTATGACATGGAATGCTAAAATACAATTTTAGCAACAAATTCCTCAAAACAATGCTCAAGACCATCCCACTCAATTTAAACAATGCTAAAATATATTACGCAGTTTGCTAAAATGTATTACACAGAACGCTAAAATGTATTACAGAGAATGCTAAAATAAAATTTTAGCAACATATTCCTCAAAACAATGCTGAAGAAGAAATCCCACTCAATTTAAACAATGCTAAAATGTATTACACGGAATGTTAAAATGTATTACACAAAATGCTAAAATGAGGATTTTGAAAACACGCCTGGAAATCAAATACAGAAAAATTCCTGTTCTTTGTATGCTAAAATCAATGTTTCTTATACAGTTAAAACAACATAAATGCTTCCAAATCACTTCATTGAATTTAACTACAACACATATTCATCCTATATCTTGTATTTTTTTGGAAATCAACGAATGAGTCATGCGAAAATCTATTTTTGTAACTTTTTCTTACTTTGTGATTAAAGAGTAATGAAATCAAAAAAGGTAAGGTTGTTTTTTTACCTTTTAAAAGTTTTGAACTTGAATCAGTTTTATTTTCCATAATTGTTTCTTTGCTTGGTTCGATTTTGATGCAAAGCGTCGTCTAGATTTAGATTTCTTGAGTTTGAATCGCGTTTTTTCGTTGGTGATTTCAGTTTTATAGCAAGAAAATTGAATCTAAGCAGTTTTTGAGTTCAGTTCTTCGCAAAAACGATGCTACAGTTCACAGAAATTTCTTTTCCGATTTTGCCCTTAATGAGACGCACGAATTGAAGATTTTCATTTTAATTACAAAATTGCCACCGAAAATCTGGTTTGATATGGTCCGTTCAGATTTTGGAATGGAGGGATGGGATTGGTTCCCAGTTCCCACCTGGGAACTGGTTCTCACCAGATCCTATCCCTATATATATATATATATATATGGAATGGATCAAATGTAAACCGTTCCCTGGTGTGTAAACTGTAAACTAATCTATCACCACACATTCAATAAAAATCGGCGCTCCAGATTTAATCAAACACGCGGTGGCATTTTTGTTATTTTCGCTACTTTTTTCAGCTTATGTGGGTATTTTCGTCTGTTTGTTGAAAAAAAGCTGATGTCATGCTGACTCAGCATCTAAAAAAATTCTTAAAAACTTCGAACGATCATAACTTGCTCGTTTTTCATCGGATTAACGCAAATAATATATCAAATTAAAGGTCTTTTAATCATCTTTCATTTAAGATCAGTGAAGCATATGTTTATTTGGAAAAATATGGATGAAAATACAAAAGTTTCATTTTTCACGCGTATTCAAGATCAGAATACTTCGTTAGCATACGACATATGTTTTGTTAGCATATGACAACTTAAGCTAAGAATACTTCGTTAGCATACGACATATGTTTCGTTAGCATATGACAAATATTTCATCAGCATCATTTATATTGCGATAAAGATTTATTTAATCATAATTAGGCATACTTTGTTAGCATATAAAAAATGTTTCATTAGCATATGACAAATGCTTCGTTAGCATATGCCAAATATTTCATTAGCATCGACTATATTACTGTAAATATTTATTACATTTCAATTAATATATGCCTCACTGACATCAATTATATTGTTATAAATGTTTATTCAATCTCAATTAGGATGTGTTTCATTAGCATATAACAAATAATTCATTAGTATCAATTATATTCACAATGAACAATACATTAATGCATTAAAAGATTTTTTATATGAGAATGTTAATGCACTACTAACGTTAGCATTGACATATGCAAACTAAAATATTATAATAATGCTAATATAGTATAATTATATCTGATAATAGAATCATATGTGTTTAATGTTGCATGTGTATTATTAATGTATAACATCCATCTTAATTAAGCATGATTCGTTAGCATATGACAGATGATTTGCTAGCATCATAATTAGTTATATTGCTATCTGATCAATTTTAGAGTTTAACAATTTAATTTTATTGAATTTTATCATTTGTTGTTGTTAGCACTGTCGTATGCTAACAGAAGTATTATGTAATGTTAAAGAAATGTTATACGCAATGCTAACAAAAGTAATAATGTTGTGAATTGAAGCCAAATAATGCAACTAACAACCTTTAATCAAACAAATATAACTTTGTCCACGATTCATATTTTTTTGAAATTATTTTTTGTTGAAAATTAGGCTTGACTAGCTTTCCAACCATATAAAAGTCGCCATTTAATAATTTCCTAATAAAATCAGTTTTGTGTTTAAAAGTTAGGATATTTTCATGAAATAATTCTACTTCGTTAGCATATGATTATGTATTCGTCAGCATATTATTGTGTCTCCGTTAGCCCGCGCCTTGGAAGTCCGATTTTTTCCTTTTTTTTTAATTTTAACCTAAACGCAAAAATTATCAAAATACCACCGCGTTTTTTGAAGTTCCCTTTATTTACAGGAATGCCACCGCCCCTTTGACCAAATCTTGACCATTGGATTTTGATGGATGTGTGGTTGGAGATTGGTTTACAGTTTACACACCAGGGATGGTTTACACCAGAACCATCCCATATATATATATATATATATACACACACACATATAGGGTTGGGTTCAGGTGAGAAAAGATCTTGGTGTAAGAAATGAGAAAAAAATGCTTATCGTATTGAATTTTATTGCTTAATTGCCATAATTTTATTGCTTAAATACTTTATTGCTTAATTGCTATAATTTCATTGCACATGTGGGACAAAATAATTATGCAATAAAATTATACCTATTAAGCAGTAAACTAGAATAAGATAAGCATTTTCTCATTTTTCACACCAATAAATATTTCTCACCTGAACCAAAACCTATATAAGGTTGGGTTCAGATGAGAAAAGATCTTAGTGTAAGAAATGAGAAAAATGCTTATCGTATTGGATTTTATTGCTTAATTGCCATGAGAACCTAGGAACCAATTTGATACGACTACGATAAGCCTTGAATAATCTAATCCGAAGCTGCAAATATATGGTTCAATTACACGACTTCGAGCAATACAATTGCAAGGATATTTCCAAGCATTTGTATGTAAGAAGTTCGAAGATGGCAAAGAAGTTGAGAGCAATCCCAAAATTGTTACTTTGCTAGTAATTAAAGATTGGAGATCAAGGTTTGAAGAGTACGCAGTCAGTATGCCCATACTGACCAGTTTGGCCCTTAGTTGATTTAACTAGGGGTTGATTTTTATCTAGACTATAGTATTTATTTATTTTATTTAGACTATAGTGTAGATCATATTTTTATTTATTTTATAAGTAATTTTTGTTCTTTTTAATTAGGAGTTGACTAGAATTGTATTTAAGACATATTCTTACCTTGAATAGAATTCTAGTTTAGGAAGTTTTTCTAGTCTAGTTAGGATTCTTTTGGATCGAATTTTGATCCCTTTTAGCTCTTAATTTCGTGCCCATTAGCATTATAAATAGGGGATCCATTGTACATTATTATTTAGACGTTAATTAATATTTGAAGTTTATTTTCAATTATCTCACGATCCTTTAGTTTATCACCCAAACACTTTTGTTGATTTAGTCATAAATCACCATTCTTAGAGAATAGCATCTTTAAGTCTTAGTCAAGGGAACCTCTTAATTCACATTGAGGGATTATTGGGAACTCGCTAATATCGAAGATCAACTTAGAGATTTTAGCTTCGAGTACGTTTGAGATTCGAAGAGACTATCGGGTTGTGATTCACATCGACATATCTAAACTCCATCTACATCAAATGACAATATCCATCAAGCCATCAACATCCACCTTCCTTCCAAGCCATTAAGGTTCAAGTTTCTACACCAATTCCACTACACGCGTAAGTTCGTCCTATCATTAACATATCCTATCTACTCCATACCCTTCTTCACCATAACCAACCACGATTCATAGTCCCTTATCATCAACCTTATACCTTCATCCCATCATCCTTGGTATTTGTTTTGTGTTTCGTATTTGTGTCATAGTTTAAGTGTCTTATTTGTCTAGATTAGTTCTTTATTTTGTATTGTTGAGTCGGATTGATTTCCTTCTTTAGCTGACATGTTGTGTTCCTAGAAGTCTTCCACAACGTAATCATCGATCTAGATTTACTATTCGAGTTGGATCGTGTCACAATTTTGTAGTTATATAAACTGTGCGGTCATGTTCATCATCATGTACTTAAACATTGTTGTGAACATGTAAAGTCAGAATGTAAAAACTTGAGCAAATAAAGAACACGAGGTTGGTAACCCGATTCGATCAACTGATCTACATCAGAGAGACTTATCAAGTCCGTGAGAAACAATTTACTACTCTGTTGAATGGTTACAAAGGTTATTACACGAAGACTCCCGTCACTCGACCCCTTTCCTACCCGATTCAACTTCTTTCACTAAAGTGAATTGTGAGCTCCCCTCACAACATAGAATCCCTCTAGTTCCCACAAGAAATATCCTCCGAGACTCTTCTAAGTGTGTATGAAAGTAAGTTTCAAACACAGACTAGAAACACAATGATCTAACCGATCAAACCTAGTCTACCCGAATACTATATGCTTCGAATGTGAAGTCTTTTAACTCTCAACCCTTTAGTATATTCGTAAAATTTGTGTCACCTAAACTAGTCTGAATCCCAGGCTCTTTATAAGAAACATTTATAGCCTAAATAAGGTATTCAGAAGTCCTATTTTAACTATGATTTAACAAGGAAACAATTTCCTTAAATAATCAGACTTTCCTAGTTAGATGTCTTTCGTGAATAGAACTTCTTTTTTTCCTTCTTGATCTTCATTACGAACAAGGCAACTTCTATTCTGAAACGTTCATCTTGAATCTGCAGCTTTAACTCCTTGAATCTAGCATGGCATGTCTCTTGAAAAATCTCTGGACAACCATGCACATGATCATGTCTCTGAACATGATTAAGTACATGGCTTGATCTTTAATTAGATTAGTAGCGGAATGTTCATAGAAATATCCAGAACATGTTATTCGAACATGAATAATCAAAACCTTTTTGTGTTCTTTTGAAATTGCCATAATATCTAAACAGATAATGACAATCCCGAACTCCTTAGTGCAGATGGCACTAACAATCTCCTCCTTTATCTTTATCTGATTGCACAAGAATTTTGTTTTGAATTATGCTAGAGCAAACATAGGTCCAATGAGATGTTATAGGCTTTTTAAGGAAGCTGTTGGGAGCTATTCTGATGTAGGTTGCACTGGAACTAATTTCAAGAATTATGCTCGTGACTTGAGAGCATACATTCATGGGGCTGATGATCAAATGGTATTGGATAAGTTTCATTTAAGGCAATAGTAATATACTGGGTTCTTTTTTGAGTATTGTGTTGGTAAAGAGGAAAGACTGACACGCATTTTTTAGGGCGATGCTCTATCAAGGAGAAATTATGCTGCTTTTGGTGATGTTGTTTCGTTCGATTCAACATATAGTTTGAACAGGTATGTGATGTTTTCTAATTTTAACATTATCTGTATAAATTGAGGTATAACATAGTTTTAGCATCTTGGGTATAAAGTTTTAACGTTATTTGTATAAAATTTTAGCATTTTGTTCCATATATACTACCATTGATTCCATGATGTATTTTATTTCTTCCAGTAGTACTTAATGTTTTCTATTTTTTTTAATGATAGGTATAACATGATATTTGCTCCTTTTACTGGGAAGGACAACCATGGTAAATGTGTATGTTTTGATGCTAGTTTGCTGTCAGGTGAAGATAATCAGTCATATTCTTGGGTATTTGAGAAGTTTCTGAAATGTATGGGGAATTCTCCTGGTATGATAATCATTGATCAAGACCCTGCATTGAAGGTTGCAGTAGAACAATTATTTCCTGATTCTAGACATAGGCTTTGTATGTGGCATATCATGATGAAGGTTCCCGAAAAGGCTTCTCGTACGCTGAGGAAAGATGATTCTTTCATGAAGAGATTGAGTGATGCTGTGTGGTCAGATTACAATGAACCTTCAGATTTTGATTTGAAATGGAATGATATTATGGTGGACTATTGTTTGACTAATGATAGTTGGTTCAATTCTACTTTCAACATTCGACAATATTAGATTCCTGTCTATTTTTGGGAACTGCCAATGAGTGGGCTCCGTAGAACAACTTCAATTCTGGGCTGCTGTATGATGTTGATGATGGCAGTAAGATTACTCACACGGTGACGTATATCAAAGAAGATGGTACTGTTATATGTAGCTGCTAGAAATTCATTAGGGATGGCATATTGTGTTCTCATGTTTTCCTTTTGTTAAAGCATCATAGTTTCAATACTACCTAAATATATTGTTTCCCGCTGGACAAGAACTGCATTAGTTAAGCATATTCATGGTGGTGGTGCTGAGTTATTTGGTAAATCTCTTGTGTCGGATAATAATAGGAGTTTGTTAAATCAGTTTTTTTTAGAGTTTTATTCTTATTTGGGCTATGTTGAGCGTGATCTTTAGGAGATGAATTCATTTTTAGCTGGCTTGCAGAAGTTGAAAATATTATTTCAATGTGGTGATATGGAGGGTTCTACTTCACATAGCAATACAATGATGTTTAAGCAATTCTATGGTTTACGTGCCCCTTCTGAAGTTGTTGTTCATCCACATATTTCAGTTAAAACAAAAGGTAGCAGCGGTCGTTTGATATCTAAGAAGGAGGTAAGGAAGAGAAAGGAGAATAAATCACTTAGAATGTGCGACAATTGCCACAAGTTGTCAAATCATGATGCTAGAAACTGTCTAGCTTGATGCTATTATAGTGATTGGGCATAGTTTAATATCATGTTTTACCATGCTTTTGAATTGTTTTCAGCACATTCATTTTTAAGAATATATATGATTTTTAATAAAAGTGTTTATAGCATTTCCGTTGCTGTAATTATATTACTATTAAGTTTTATTAACCATAATTACTGTTTAGAATATGATGCTAAAATAATGGAAGCATGAGGTTAAATACGTTATCAGATTTCCATTGCATATTTTGTTTATCGGAACATGCTAAAATGAGAAACACATGAGGCTAAAATGATCAAAGTAGGAGGCTAAATTTGTTGCGACATTTTCCACTAGGGTTCACCGTTCCTAATTAGGGTTTATTACGTTCCAATTAGGGCTCATCTGATCCCAACTAGTAATTTTGGATTCCCAGTAGGGTTTACTATCCCCAAATAGGTTGTATTGCATTTCATTCCAATGAAATCTTCATTCTATATTTTGTTTATCAACACATGTTAAAATGAGAAACGCACGAGGCTAAAATGATCGAAGTAGGAGGCTAAATTTGTTGTGACATTTTTGACTAGGGTTCATCGTTCCCAATTAGGGTTTATTACATTCCAATTAGGTCTCATCTGATCCCAACTAGTAATTATGAGATTCTCATTAGGGTTCACTGTCCCCAAATAGGGTGTATTGCGTTTCATTCCAATGAAATCACTGTTCCATATTTTGTTTATAAACACATGCTAAAATCATAAATGCATGAGGCTAAAATGAGCGAAGTAGAAGGCTAAATTTGATTAGAAATGGTATGATGCTAAAATCAAAAGAACAATACCATGTTGGTACAAACATGTATACATACTAACAGTAACATTTTCAAATATCCATCACAAAACATCTGATACTAATATTGATGAACCTAACTAACAATGATCAGCTTAACCTAATATTTATAAAAATAATATTCATGATAAATCTGTCTTTGGGGTGGTAGTATTTGCAGAAATTTAATTAAGATTACAAATCATTCGGAGAGAAGAAAATCTTCAACACTGATCAGACCATCTTCACATGACAGCCTGTGAAGAAAATCATCAGCTCGCGCTTTTCATTTTCTTGTATCTGTATAATATGACATGCTAAAATTTATGACATGGAATGCTAAAATACAATTTTAGCAACAAATTTCTCAAAACAATGCTCAAGACCATCCCACTCAATTTAAACAATGCTAAAATATATTACGCAGTTTGCTAAAATGTATTACACAGAACGCTAAAATGTATTACAGAGAATGCTAAAATAAAATTTTAGCAACATATTCCTCAAAACAATGCTGAAGAAGCAATCCCACTCAATTTAAACAATGTTAAAATGTATTACACGGAATGTTAAAATGTATTACACAAAATGCTAAAATGAGGATTTTGAAAACACGCCTCAAAATCAAATACAGAAAAAATCATGTTCTTTGTATGCTAAAATCAATGTTTCTTATACAGTTAAAACAACATAAATGCTTCGAAATCACTTCATTGAATTTAACTACAACACATATTCATCCTATATCTTGTATTTTTTTGGAAATCAACGAATGAGTCATGCGAAAATCTATTTTTATAACTTTTTCTTACTTTGTGATTATAGAGTAATGAAATCAAAAAAGGTAAGCTTGTTTTTTTACCTTTTAAAAGTTTTAATCTTGAATCAGTTTTATTTTAAGTAATTGTTTCTTTGCTTTGTTCGATTTGATGCAAAGCGTCGTCTAGATTTAGATTTCTTGAGTTTGAATCGCGTTTTTTCGTTGGTTATTTCAGTTTTATTGCAAGAAAATTGAATCTAAGCAGTTTTTGAGTTCAGTTCTTCGCAAAAACGATGCTACAGTTCATAGAAATTTCTTTTCCGATTTTGCCTTTAATGAGACGCACGAATTGAAGATTTTCATTTTAATTACAAAATTGCCACCGAAAATCTGGTTTGATATGGTCCGTTCAGATTTTGGAATGGAGGGATGGGATTGGTTCCCAGTTCCCACCTGGGAACTGGTTCTCACCAGATCCTGTCCATATATATATATATATGGAATGGATCAAATGTAAACCGTTCCCTGGTGTGTAAACTGTAAACCAATCTATCACCACACATTCAATAAAAATCGGCGCTCCAGATTTAATCACACACACGGTGGCATTTTTGTTATTTTCGCTACTTTTTTCAGCTTATGGGGGTATTTTCGTCTGTTTGTTGAAAAAAAGCTGATGTCATGCTGACTCAGCATCTAAAAAAATTCTTAAAAACTTCGAACGATCATAACTTGCTCGTTTTTCATCGGATTAACGCAAATAATATATCAAATTAAAGGTCTTTTAATCATCTTTCATTTAAGATCAGTGAAGCATATGTTTATTTGGAAAAATATGGATGAAAATACAAAAGTTTCATTTTTCACGCGTATTCAAGATCAGAATACTTCGTTAGCATACAGCATATGTTTTGTTAGCATATGACAACTTAAGCTCAGAATACTTCGTTAGCATACGACATATGTTTCATTAGCATATGACAAATATTTCATCAGCATCATTTATATTGCGATAAATATTTATTTAATCATAATTAGGCATACTTTGTTAGCATATAAAAAATGTTTCATTAGCATATGACAAATGCTTCGTTAGCATATGCCAAATATTTCATTAGCATCGACTATATTACTGTAAATATTTATTACATTTCAATTAATATATGCCTCACTGACATCAATTATATTGTTATAAATGTTTATTCGATCTCAATTAGGATGTGTTTCATTAGCATATAACAAATAATTCATTAGTATCAATTATATTTACAATGAACAATACATTAATGCATTAAGAGATTTTTTATATGAGAATGTTAATGCACTACTAACGTTAGCATTGACATATGCAAACTAAAATATTATAATAATGCTAATATAGTATAATTATATCTGATAATAGAATCATATGTGTTTAATGTTGCATGTGTAATGCTAAAGAAATGTTATACGCAATGCTAACAAAAACAACAATGTTGTGGATTGAAGCCAAATAATGTAACTAACAACCTTCAATCAAAAAAATATAACTTTGTCCACGATTCATATTTTTTTGAAATTATTTTTTGTTGTAAATTAGGCTTGACTAGCTTTTCAACCATATAAAAGTCGCCATTTAATAATTTCCTAATAAAATCAGTTTTGTGTTTAAAGTTAGGATTTTTGCATGAAATAATTCTACTTCGTTAGCATATAATTATGTATTCGACAGCATATTATTGTGTCTCCGTTATCCCGCGCCCTGGAAGTCCGATTTTTTCTTTTTTTTTAAATTTTAACCTAAACGCAAAAATTATCAAAATACCACCGCGTTTTTTGAAGTTCCCTTTATTTTCAGGAATGCCACCGCCCCTTTGACCAAATCTTGACCATTGGATTTTGATGGATGTGTGGTTGGAGATTGGTTTACAGTTTACACACCAGGGATGATTTACACCAAAACCATCCCATATATATATATATACATATAGGGTTGGGTATAGGTGAGAAAAGATCTTGGTGTAAGAAATGAGAAAAAAAATGCTTATCGTATTGAATTTTATTGCTTAATTGCCATAATTTTATTGCTTAAATACTTTATTGCTTAATTGCTATAATTTCATTGCACATGTGGGACAAAATAATTATGCAATAAAATTATACCTATTAAGCAGTAAATTAGAATAAGATAAACATTTTCTCATTTTTCACACCAATAAATATTTCTCACCTGAACCAAAACCTATATAAGGTTGGGTTCAGATGAGAAAAGATCTTAGTGTAAGAAATGAGAAAAATGCTTATCGTATTGGATTTTATTGCTTAATTGCCATGAGAACCTAGGAACCAATTTGATACGACTACGATAAGCCTTGAATAATCAAATCCGAAGCTGCAAATATATGGTACAATTACACGACTTCGAGCAATACAATTGCAAGGATATTTCCAAGCATTTGTATGTAAGAAGTTCGAAGATGGCAAAGAAGTTGAGAGCAATCCCAAAATTGTTACTTTGCTAGTAATTAAAGATTGGAGATCAAGGTTTGAAGAGTACGCAGTCAGTATGCCCATACTGACCAGTTTGGCCCTTAGTTGATTTAACTAGGGGTTGATTTTTATCTAGACTATAGTATTTATTTATTTTATTTAGACTATAGTGTAGGTCATATTTTTATTTATTTTATAAGTAATTTTCGTTCTTTTTAATTAGGAGTTGACTAGAATTGTATTTAAGACATATTCTTACCTTGAATAGAATTCTAGTTTAGGAAGTTTTCCTAGTCTAGTTAGGATTCTTTTGGATCGAATTTTGATCCCTTTTAGCTCTTAATTTCGTGCCCCTTAGCATTATAAATAGGGGATCCATTGTACATTATTATTTAGACGTTAATTAATATTTGAAGTTTATTTTCAATTATCTCACGATCCTTTAGTTGATCACCCAAACACTTTTGTTGATTTAGTCATAAATCACCATTCTTAGAGAATAGCATCTTTAAGTCTTAGTCAAGGGAACCTCTTAATTCACATTGAGGGATTATTGGGAACTCACTAATATCGAAGATCAACTTAGAGATTTTAGCTTCGAGTACGTTTGAGATTCGAAGAGACTATCGGGTTGTGATTCACATCGACATATCTAAACTCCATCTACATCAAATGACAATATCCATCAAGCCATCAACATCCACCTTCCTTCCAAGCCATTAAGGTTCAAGTTTCTACACCAATTCCACTACACGCGTAAGTTCGTCCTATCATTGACATATCCTATCTACTCCATACCCTTCTTCACCATAACCAACCACGATTCATAGTCCCTTATCATCAACCTTATACCTTCATCCCATCATCCTTGGTATTTGTTTTATGTTTCGTATTTGTGTCATAGTTTAAGTGTCTTATTTGTCTAGATTAGTTCTTTATTTTGTATTGTTGAGTCGGATTGATTTCCTTCTTTAGCTGACGTGTTGTGTTCCTAGAAGTCTTCAACAACGTAATCATCGATCTAGATTTACTGTCCGAGTTGGATCGTATCACAATTCTCTAGTTATATAAACTGTGCGGTCATGTTCATCATCATGTACTTGAACATTGTTGTGAACATGTAAAGTCAGAATGTAAAAACTTGAGCAAATAAAGAACACGAGTTTGGTAACCCGATTCGATCAACTGATCTATATCAGGGAGACTTATCAAGTCCGTGAGAAACAGTTTACTACTCCGTTGAATGGTTACAAAGGTTATTACACGAAGACTCCCGTCACTCGACCTCTTTCCTACCCGATTCAATTTCTTTCACTAAAGTGAATTGTGAGCTCCCCTCACAACATAGAATCCCTCTAGTTCCCACAAGAAATCTCCTCCGAGACTCTTCTAAGTGTGTATGAAAGTAAGTTTCAAACACAGACTAGAAACACAATGATCTAACTGATCAAACCTAGTCTACCCGAATACTATATGCTTCGAATGTGAAGTCTTTTAACTCTCAACCCTTTAGTGTATTCGTAAAATTTGTGTCACCTAAACTAGTCTGAATCCCAGGCTCTTTATAAGAAACATTTATAGCCTAAATAAGGTATTCAGAAGTCCTATTTTAACTATGATTTAACAAGGAAACCATTTCCTTAAATAATCAGACTTTCCTAGTTAGATGTCTTCCGTGAATAGAACTCCTTTTTTCCTTCTTGATCTTCATTACGAACAAGGCAACTTCTATTCTGAAACGTTCATCTTGAATCTGCAGCTTTAACTCCTTGAATCTAGCATGGCATGTCTCTTGAAAAATCTCTGGACAACCATGCACATGATCATGTCTCTGAACATGATTAAGTACATGGCTTGATCTTTAATTAGATTAGTAGCGAAATGTTCATAGAAATATCCAGAACATGTTATTCGAACATGAATAATCAAAACCTTTTTGTGTTCTTTTGAAATTGCCATAATATCTAAACAGATAATGACAATCCCGAACTCCTTAGTGCAGATGGCACTAACAATCTCCTCCTTTATCTTTATCTGGTTGCAAATCAGCTCCATGTTTTAAAAGAACACAACCCTTGAACTGTAGGATCATGTACTTAAAAACATACTTGGATGTTGTAAAGAACATCATATGATTCAGCCGTGTTTCACTTTCTTATCAGCTTATACCTGCTCTGCTATATTAATTTTTTCTTTTATATTTTTATCTTTTGATAGCAGTTTTAATTTTTTAGTAGATATGAATCATATAGGGAAGAAAAATATGTTCCTTAACAAAATAGCTAATATAAGCTATTAAAGAAATAACAAAATACCTTGCAAAACATGATGCAAGATAAGTAGAACAGAAAATAAAAAAACACTTATATTGCATTACTCCCCCTATTTGCCACCGAGAAAGGCAAAGGAGTAATAACCAACAACTACTCGGATTTGTCAGGGTCTTGATCAGCATCATCTTGTTCAGATCCTCCTTCTGCTTCAGAACCTTTTCCTTCATCTTCAGCTTCTGTCTTTTCATCAGCCTCTTCCTCGGTCTCAGCCTCATCTTCCTCATCAACTTCTTCTTCAGCAGCCTCTTGTTTTTCTTCATGAGCCTCTTCTGCAGTCTGTTCTTGGATAACTTCAGCTTCCTTCTCCTGTACTGCAGTCTGTGCTTTCCCTTGCTTGGATACTGGAGTAGGCTTTTTTTGAGCAACAACTTTAGCAGTACTTGCAAGCTTGTGCAAGTTATGAACATTCTCCGGAACATCTGCTGCTAGGGAGGCAAAATCTTCTCCTGATGAAAGATCAGCAATCATTGCTTGAATCTTTATCTTCTCAGAAGTATGCTTATAAATCAGACGAGTATGAAACTCCAAGATTTTCTCTAAAAACTTTAGCACAACACTCTTAGGCGATGATTCATCAACAGTATCATCCATTCCTTTCTTGGATGACAAGTACTGCTTGAACTGGAGGCGAAGGTGAGGATCTCCTATTTCAGAAACAACCTTGATCACAAGAGGCTTGTTGAGAGGAACAATTTTCTCCTTCTTTGAAAAACATTCTTCTTTTGTTGCTTGATTAGGCTGTAGATCAGTGAAAGATAGCATAGATGTCCCTTGACCATTGTGGATTCAGCACTGCTGATGATCTTGCTGAACACAAACTCACCATAATTGAACTGCTTTCTAGTTCCGAGATGATACATAAATTTCCCTTGAGCTTGAGTCACTGCTGCTCTATGCTTTGTGGATAGCCAATTGTGGATCAAAATCCTAAATAGAGCACCATACTTGTGAGTCAGCTTGGAAGTTGGAATAGTCTGCGGATGTGATGGCCATTTGTTGTAGATACCCTGGGTCAGTTCCTCAGCGACCATCCCTAGTCATCAATCTCCTTGTACTCCCCATCAAATGCACATTTCAGAAATTCATTAATGAGATCTAGAGAGAACTGCAGCATCTCTTCTCTAACAAACACTTTCTGAAAATTTTGAGACTCTGGATCATCAATCTCTTTGGTTAGATTATAGTAGAACTCAGACACAACCTTAGGCACAAACTCTTGCACCTCCTGCACGGTTTCTAAAAGACCAACTTCCTCCAACAAGGTATACACACCAGTAGCCAACAATGTATCCTTGTCTACCTTTTTCTCAGAGATCATAGACCTCTGCTTCACTCGCTCCCACAAATTAGCATGCTTTGAAGAATGAAAGATAGAATGGCTTGAAGTACCTGAAACACGAACAATCTGTTTGAGAGCTTCAGACTCATGTTCACTTGACTGTGAGTGAACATCTTCAGGTATATCTTCTGACTGGACAACTTTCTTGGCTTTCTTAGAAGGACCAGTCGTCTCAACAAGTTTTCTTTTCTTTATGGACACAACAGTGGATGGTGGACTGATGGAAGCTCGGCTTCGAGTCACAGGAGTTCTAGGCACTAACTGTACCACAACAGTAGAGGCCTTCATTCTGAGGGTTTTTTTTCTTAACATGTGATCTGGAAAATGGATCATATTGAGCAGATGCAAGCAACTTCTCCTGTTGTGGAACATGAGTCTTCTCAGTAGATTCAGAGGATGAACTCTGAACAACTGCTTTCTCTGTTGGATCAGCAACTAAAGGTCTGTGAATGACCTTCTTTTTTCCTTTTGCAAGTGCTCCTACTATGGCCTTCATCTTCAGGATTAATAGAATATCATCTTCTTTGTCTTCATCATCACCTTCTATAGTAGAAGGTTGAACAGACGATTTCAGCACAACATTTGCTGGAGTAGATATTTCCACATTGCTCTTCTCTGGAACATGTTCCTCAGCATGTCCAGACACATCTGAAGGCTTAACTGGATCATCAATAGCAGATCCCTTCTCTTTCTGAAGGGCTTTCTTTGATGAAGGGACTCTAGTCTTCTTAGTTTTCTTGACTGCAGTTCCCTTTGTTCTTGCCTTATTTTTGTTGACATCGTTTGACTTTGCGGCTTTCTTCAAGAGATCATCGATTTAAAGACTTTGTGTTTTTATTTTCTTTTGCAGAAGAAATAATTTATTGCTCTTATGTTTCCATGTCTTCATCCTATTCATCTTCACGAAAAGTTTCAATCAATTCTTCTGTATCTTTGCTTGATTCTTGTAGGTTGATTCTCCTCAAATCTGTCTGTCGAACTCATCTTTCTCGTAGGACTAGTCTTAAGGTTTGGAATATGTAACCTTTCCATACCTCATTCTAGGCTTTACAACTTTCTTGGGATAGACGAGCTTTCTTTTTGAAGCCATTGAAAATATATGGGTATATGACAAGGTGAAACAATAAGAAAATCAATGGAAAATAAGGGATGAAACTCAGAAAGCTCAGAGATTTTATCGATAGAGAAGAGTTTATTATTTCAAAAATTTAAAAAGTGAACGTTCTCTCTAAACGGCTAAACATATATATAAGAGAGTTTTCCATTCTCAGGTTTCCGTTAGACTAAGAAATCGGAGGGAAATCCCAGAAAATCAGAGATGACGATAGCACGTCAGAAGTAGCCATTGACAAAGATGTACTCAGGGTTTGAATCATGATCATGTACATCCGTAGGAACATTTATGGGAATGTTCAGTCCCTTTATGCAGGAATGGTTCTCTCCTGCTGAGTGTAAAATAGTCACACTCATACCTCTCTTCTTGGTTTTACTAAACTAAGCACACCCAAGGGCTGCTCTGAGTTTCTCAAATTAGGTTGAAGCTAATCCCTTGGTGAACAAATCAGCTAGTTGATCTTCAGTCTTTATGTGTTCAATCTTTAGCAATTCTTCTTCAACCAGCTCTCTGATGAAGTGATGTCTGATGTCTATATGTTTGGTCCTTGAATGCTGTACTGGATTCTTTGAGATGTTGATAGCACTTATATTATCACAATACAGAATATGAGTATCATGACTAACTTCATAGTCTTTCATCATTTGCATCATCCAGATGATCTGAATAGAGCTGCTCCCTGCTGCAATGTATTCTGCTTCTGCTGTAGATAGGGATATCCAGTTTTGCTTCTTACTGAACTAAGAAACAACATTGTTTCCTAAAAAGAAACAAGCACCTGAAGTGCTTTTCTGTCATCTAGAGATTCAGCCCAATCAACATCATAGTATGCAGTAATACTTGCATTTGTATCTGAAGTATACCACAAACCATAATCAACAGTTCCATTGATGTACTTAATGAGGTCTTAACAGCCTTCATGTGACTCTCCTTAGGACAGAACTGATATCTTGCACACACACCCACACCCACACTGTATGCTATATCTGGTCTACTTGCAGTGAGATATGGGAGACTACCAATCATGCTTCTGTAGAGAGTTTGATCAACTTCAGTTCCTGTATCATCTTTTCCAATCTTGACAGTAGTGCTGATAGGAGTTCGTTTGTGTTTTGAATTTTCAAGCTCAAACTTTTTTACCAAGTTTCTGGTATACTTAGATTAAGAGATAAAAATCCATTCTTCTGACTGCTTTATTTGGAGACCTAAGAAATATTTTAGATCTCCAACAAGGCTTATCTCAAATTCAGTTTCCATATCTCTGATGAAGTCCTTGACCATCTTATCAGACACTGATCCAAACACTATATCGTCCACATATATTTGAACTAAAATTACTTGTGATTTTTCCTTTTTGATGAACAGTGTTCTGTCTTCTCCTTCTCTGTTGTATCCCTTGTTTACTAGATATGTAGCCAGTCTTTCATACCATGCCCGAGGAGCTTGCTTTAAGCCATATAATGCCTTCTTTAGTTTAAACACAAACTTTGGATGATAAGGATCTTCAAATCCTTTAAGTTGTGCTACAAACACATCCTTGTTCAAGAATCCATTCAGAAAAACACTCTTGACATCCATCTGATATAGTTTGAACTTCATGATGCATGTCATGGCTAGAAGAAGTCTGACTGATATAATCCTTGTAACTGGAAGAAAGGGTTCATCATAATCAATGCCTTCTATCTGAGAATAACCTTGTGCAACCATTCTAGCTTTGTTTCTTGTAATATTTCCAGCTTCATCAGTCTTGTTCTTGAAAATCCACTTGGTTCCAATAATGTTGACTCCTTTAGGTTTCTGCACTAGATCCAAGACATCATTCTTTTTGAACTGAAGAAGTTCTTCCTACTTGGCTTTTATCCAGTAGTCATCTTGAAGAGCTTCTTGGATGTTCTTGGGTTCAATCTTGGAAGTGAAACAGACATAGGATATTTCATCATACATCCTTTTTCTCAGAGTGCTCCTGGTCATCCTTCCTTCATGAATGTCTCCTATTACTTCTGAAGTAGGATGGTTCTTGATGATTTGCTTCGAAGGCTTTCTATGCCATACTGTCTGTTCTTCAGCTTCTCTATCTGTATCATCATGAGCCTTAGGATGTTCGAATACATCAGTGTGAACATCGTCTTCAGGAGTATTGGCAGTATTGCCCTAATCATCAAATCTGACATTGACTATCTCAATTACAGCCTTTGTGTCTTTGTTGTAAATCTTGTATGATTTACTGTTTCTGGAGTATCCAACAAACATCCCTTCAACTCTTCTTTTGTTCATCTTACTGAGATACTCTCTATCATTGAGAATGTAACATGTGATTCCAAACACATGAAAGTACTTCACTGTTGGCTTCTTTTCATTCCAAATCTCATATGGAGTAGTGAGAGTACCTGGTCTGAGATGAACTCTGTTGCTGATGTGGCATGCTGTGTTGATAGCTTCTACCCAGAACATTGCAGGAACTGCTTTAGCAGCAATCATGGTCCTATTCGTGTCCTGGAGAGTTCTGTTTTTCTTTTCCAAAACTCCATTCTGCTGAGGAGTTTTGGGGGCTGAGTACTCATGACTGATACCATTCTCACTGTAGAATGTATCAAAGTACTGGTTTTCAAATTCCTTGCCATGATCACTTCTGATTCTGATAATCTGATCATCCTTCTCAACTGTGATTTTGCAGGCTAATCTCTTGAATGCTGTGAAAGCTTCACTCTTGTCTCTGAGAAAATCAACCCAAGTAAACCTTGAGTAATCATCAATGCAGACAAGGACATACTTCTTTCCTCCGTAGCTTTCCACAACTATAGGCCCCATTAGATCCATATGAATGAGATCTAAAATTCTCTTGGAAGTTCTGTCTTGCACTTCTTTATGTTGAGATCTGGACTGTTTCCCAATTTGACATGACCACAGACTTTGTCTCTGTCGATTCTGATCTGAGGTAGCTCTCTGACAATCTCCTTACTGATGATCTTCTATAGATTTCTGAAGTTGAGGTGTCCAAGTTTCTGGTGTCAGATCTATGACTCTTCAATAGATGTTCTTTGACATGTTAAAGAACATTGTGCAGGAACATGCAGCTAATAACAGTTGTCAGCTAATATCTTCCCTTCCATGAATAAGTCATTGTTCTTATTCATAACTTTGTAGCTTTTCTTGGTGAACACTATATTCATGTCATCATCACATAGTTGACTGATACTTATCACATTAGCTTTGACTCCATCAACTAACATAGCTTTCTTGAGTTTAGGCATTCCTGCAACAGTCAACTCTCATTTTCCCATAACTTTACCTCTCTTTTCATCTCCAAAGGTAAGATAATCTGACGAGCAAGGTTTCAAATTCTGTATCATAGAGCAGTCTCCTGTCATGTATCTTGAACAGCCACGGTCAAATTACCAGCTTCCTTTATCTTCAACTCTCAACGAAGTATGAGCAATTATACCGGTCTGCTTGACAACCCATTGCTTTTTTATGCAGGTTTCTTCCTTTGTTGAGTAGTTATTTTCTTTTGAGTGTTGCTGGAATGCTGAGCTACAAATCTTCTCTTCATTCTTTTCAGATCAAAGAGATACTTCTCACAGTTTGGTCGAATGTGACCTTTTCTTCACAATAGTGGCAGATGATTCTTTTCCTATTGCCATTATTAGTAGTCATCTTTTTGTTAATATTCTTCTGGATGGCCTGAACATTATTTTGTACATGCGCTGTCTGGCTTGTACTGGTTTTGACAACCACTGTCTTGGATTTTCCACCATTGTATCCAAGACTTGGATGACTTTTCCCATAATGTCCTGGATTAGTAAGAATCTTATCAAGATTCTCAGCTCTATTGTTCAGTATGTTGACATTCCTTTTGATGCAATTTAGCTCTGTAGTCAGTTCTTCAATCTCCTTCTTCTGCTGTTGGATAATGGCCTTCTGTTCTTCATCAGACTTGATCAAATTCTCTTTTTCTTTGAGAAGATCTTTGTTGTGAGATTGTAGAGTTTTTTTGATCTCAGCTACTTCAAGCCATTTTTCATACATCTCATTGTATGTCTGAATAAACTCCTCATTACTGACATCATCATTGTCTGAGTCTTCTTCTTCTTCTGCAAGTTTGAAAGGATCCTGGAACTCTGAGATTTTTGCTGTAAAGGCATAGGTCTCTTTTTCTGATTCACTACTACTGTCAGAATCATTATCACTAAGAGAGGCATTGTAATTCTTTTTATTTTTCTTTAGAGTGTTGGCACATTCAACTTGAATATGTCCAAAGCCATCACACTCTCTGCACTGAATTCCTCTCTTTGTATTTGATGGTTGAAACTCTTTTTGCTTACTGTTAGAGTTTCTATTTGGCTGAGAAGTTACAAGTTGTTGTCTTCTGTTGTTTGACTTTCTGAAAAACTGTTTGTTTACTCTCTTAAGAATTCGGCTAAAGTTCTTGGTGATGAGGACCATATTGTTCATTGTCTTTGAGTCAAGTATAGGTTGTTGTTTCTGTACATGTTCAGGGACATCCTTAGAAATTTCAACTTTAAGGGCAATACTTTTCTTCCTCGAGCTGCTGTCTTCATCTTCCAGATTCATCTCGAATGTTCTTAATGATCCTATCAGTTCATCAAGTCTCATACTCTTGATGTCCTTGGCTTCCTCTATGGCAGCAAATTTGTAGGCAAACTTCTTTGGAAGAGATCTGAGAACCTTTCTCACAAGATTTTCATTGCTGATAGGTTTTCAGAGAGGAAAACTTTCGTTTGATATACTCCTTAATCTGGCATTAAACTCACCAATAGATTCAGATTCTTCCATTTTGAGACTTTCAATTTTGAAGTCTTGACAGCCTCACAAAACTAGTCCCTTCAAAGGTAGTTTCCAGAATATCCCGTACAGCTTTTGCAGTCTCACAGGTTGAGATTAGACTGAATGTCTCAAGATCCACTGTAGAAAATATTGCATTAACAGTCTTAGAATTGACATTATACTAGTTCTTCTGTGGCACAGTCCACTCTCCTTCTTCAATCTCCACATGCCTTCCTTCTTTAGCAACAGTTGGCTTTTCCCATCCTTCAGTGACACTCTTCCATGCGACTTCATCAAGTGATCTCAGAAACGCCCTCATCCTTGCTTTCTAGTAAGGATAATTGTTGTCTTCTAGCAGTGGTGGTCTGACCATAGATCCCCCTTCTTTGATTGCACTCATTGCTGGAATGCAACCAAAACCTTCATGCAGATATGTAGCTTTCAAGATTCTTTACACACTAACACCAAAGGTGACCCACTCTGGTACCAACTGTAGTTACATAAACTGTGCGGCCATGTTCATCATCATGTACTTGAACATTATTGTGAACATGTAAAGTCAGAATGTAAAAACTTGAGCAAATAAAGAACACGAGGTTGGTAACCTTGTTCGATCAATTGATCTACATCATAGGGACTTATCAAGTTCGTGAGAAATAGTTTACTACTCTATTGAATGGTTACAAAGGTTATTACATGAAGACTCCCATCACTCGACCTCTTTCCTACCCTATTCAACCTCTTTCACTAAACTGAATTGTGAGCTCCCCTCACAACCTAGAATCCCTCTAGTTCCCACAAGAAATCTCTCCCGAGAATCCTCTAAGTGTGTATGAAAATGAGTTTCAAACACAGACTAGAAACACAATGATCTAACCGATCAAACCTAGTCTACCCGAATACTATATGCTTCGAATGTGAAGTCTTTTAACTCTCAACCCTTTAATGTATTCGTAAAATTTGTGTCGCTTAAACTAGTCTGAATCCTAGGATATTTATAAGAAATAGTTATAGCCTAAACAAGATATTCAGAAGTCCTATTTTGACTAGGATTTAACAATGAAATAATTTCTTTAAATAAATCGGACTTTCCTAGTTTAGATGTCTTCCTGGAATAGAACTCCTTCTTTCCTTCTTGATCTTCATCACAAACAAGGCAGCTTCTATTCTGAAACGTCCATCGTGAATCTGCAGCTTTAACTCCTTTAACCTAGCATGGCACGCCTCTTGAAAACTCTCTGGACAACCATGTACATGATCATGTCTCTGAACATGATTTAGTACATGTCTTGATCTTTAATCAGATTGGTGGCAGAATGTTCACAGAAATGTCCATAACATGTTATTCGAACATGAATAACCAAAAATTTTTTGTGTTCTTTTGAAATTGCCATAATATCTAAACGGAAAAGGACAATTCCGAACTCCTTAGTGCAGATGTCACTAACAAATTCTAATCTTAAATTTGATTAGATCTAATGGCCACAATTTAGTCAATATTTTAGTCAAAGTAAGGTGACAAACTTGTATTATTTGAGAACTTAATAAAGACGGGGTTATTTTCATAATTTAGAAATTCTATTATGTTTTTCGGATTTTGGGCCAAATTCCCGAAATTAAATAGACAGTACTTTAAAACCGTTGTCTTTTTTGACGTTGTATTAATATGCTAACATGAGAAATATATGTTACTAACATCAAGAGATTTTGTTGCTAACATGAAGTAGACTCAATTGCTAATTTGACGAGATTATAATACTAAATTAACACGTACTAAACACTACACATATACCATTATACCACATTTAAAATAATATTGTGTAACATGTGTAACATCATTCATGCATACAACATATTGCTAATATGTTAGAAATATACACACTGCTAATATGTGACTAATAATTGCTAATATGTTAGTAACATATTGCTAATATATGAATAATGATTTGCTAGTATGACTTAAATTCTCAAATATTACAAGTTTTCAAAACAATATTAAGCATTGATAAAGTTATAATTGTTTATGAACTTAACTATATATAGCTCATACTTTAACTATTTTTTCATGAAAGCAACTTAACATTCAAATTCGTGCATAAAATATTTCATATTAACAACATAAACACAAGATATGAGCAATACTCTGATATCATATTAGCAATATCTGATAGTTACGAGTTAAATATACGTGAATTTTTTTTTTGTATTTCTCATCAATTTTTGCTCAAATAAACATATGCACTATGTATTTTAAATGAAAGAGCATGAAAAAATCTTTAATTTGATATATTTTTTGCGTAAATTGGATAAAAAAGAGTAAGATATGATTATTTAAAGTTTTTAAGAATTTTTTAAAAGATGATGACATCACTTTATAAAAAAAATTTAGAAATACCCCTTATATTTTGAACTTTTCATATTTACAACTATGTCACCGCCTTTCAATCTGCCATGTCATCAAAATATTTGAATTTGATTGGTTCCTAGGTTCTCATGGGGGATTGGTTCCTATTTGAACCCACCCCATATATATATATATATATATATATATATATATATATATATCACTACAAAAAATCCGCATTTTACCGATGGATTTTTCTGTCGCTAAACATCAAAAATCCATTGTTAAATCATTTTAACGACAGATGATTCAATCCGTCGTTAATAATCTTGTCGTTAGTCATTTTAATGACAAAATTAATGACGGAAAAAAGTTAGCGACAGATTACCGACGGATAAATTCCGTCGCTAACTTATCGCCAAATTCTGTCGTGAGAAATAAAAAAAATAATAAATTTAATGATGAATTTTTTCGTCGTTAAAAAAAATGTGCAAGCCAAGGGCATGAGCCACATCCGGGCGCTCTAACCATGTGGGCTACAAGGTATTTTCGTTAAAATATAGAACTAGTATATATATACAGACGAAACATGTTTCCATTGAATTTTTATTTGCAAATTAAATAATTATAATATAAAGTCCTAAAAATTATTAAAACAAAAAATTATAAAAAAGTCATTAATTACTAATTTAAAAATAACAAAACATATAAAATATTAAGAAGTAATATAAAATAATTAAAAAAATAAAAATTATAAAATAAAATAAATTTGAAAAAGTACAATAAATAAAAATATTAAAAAAACTTCAGAATCATAATTAATTTGTAATAATTCCGAAAAAAAGATAATTCTATTCCCTCAGAATATAAAAATGCTCTCTTCTCTCTCCTCCCTATCTCGCCGATTTCAATAGTCATGCAAACTGTTCCGCCGCCTCCTCCGCTGGTTTCCGACGATCTTATTCAATCTGCCGGGTCTTCTCGACCCTCAGTTTCAAACTCTCCTAATTTAGCCTCTCGAAAATTAGGCCATATCCATGAGTCTACGTTAAACCCTAACTCTTGTGTAGATAATTCTCCTTGCATGCATGACTGCAATCCTATGCAGCGGTTGTCAAGGCTACATCGTTTGATAAACATCCAGATTTATTTACGTCTTCCCTCTCTCGGATTTTTCCTGTTAAGCGGGGTGAGTTCTCATCGATTGCCATACCGGAAGATCTCTATCAAGATAAATTACAGAAATTCCAATTTTCATTAATTGGACGTTTGGTTATGTTAAAAGGGGAAAAGCCGTGGTCTGCAATTGATCTCAAAGCTAAATTGAAAAAGATGTGGAATACGTCTATGGAATGGCAGTTGATCTCGATAGGCAAGGGTTTTTTTACGTTAAAGTTTTCTTGTGCAGCCGATCAGTTGAATGTGCGTCGTATACAATCTTGGACTCTTAATCCTACATTCTTGAAAATTCGTGAATAGGTGCCGGATTTTACCCCATATAAGATTAACTCAACATTGGCACAAGTTTGGGTTAGATTTTACAATCTTCCGGTCGACTATTGGCATCCTGAAATCTTGGTTGGAATCGGAAGATCACTCGGAACACATCTCAAGATTGATGGTAATACCTTTAATGGTGTAGTTGGGCATTTTTCTCGAGTGTTGGTGGAGGTGGATATGGCGTCGACGTTGCAATCTACCGTTATGATTGATCGGGGTGCTGCATCCTTTTTCGTTGATGTTCATTATGAAAGTCTCTCTGCTTTCTGCTCTCATTGCCAAGCGGTTGGTCATGCATCTGATAAGTGCAGGATTTTTGCTACAAAAAACAAAAGCAAGGAGTCTGCTGTGGTTGAGACCAAATCTGATAATGTGACACCCGTGGGTGTGGACAAATCTGGTAATGCGGCTGGTCTCATTCCTACAGCTGAAACTAAAGGAAAAGGGAAATTATTGCAAAAGAATAAGTAAGGCACGAAGGAATGGGTGACTCGAACGTTTGGAAAGGATGCTAATGAACAGGAGGTGAATCCTGTGACATTTACTAATAATTTTTCAGTTTTGACAGATTCGGTTGATGCATTTGATGTGTTACATGCTGTTATTGTTCCAGTTAGTGCTGAGGAGACTCAGCCCCGATGGTCAGATGATTGTGAGGTGGATGATTCTCAGTCACCTAGGGATCATGATTTGGTTAAGGTCCTTGTTTCATCGGAGGTGGCAGGGGATAACGTAGTGCTGGAACAGGGTGTTGAGAATTCGCAACAGTCTCAAGAAGATATTACTGCTGCAGGTGCTGCGACGGATTTGCATGTGCAGGAAGGGGAAAATCAGGTTAAAGATAGCGAGCCCTTCGATGCTTCATCGAGAGATGTTAATGCGTTAATTCCGGCTCCACCTAAGAGACCTTACACTAAGCGAACAATACCTCTAGCTTCAGAGTTACAGAGGTCGGGTAGATTGAATTCAAATTTACCTGAAGGTGGAAATGTTGAAAATCTGGCTCATTATGTGGTCAAGGAACCTACCTCGTTAGCATTGCAAAATATGGATAAGGTGGTGGCTTTAAGTACGGCAGGTGTGAATACAAGCAATGATAATTGCTTGTGTGATGGTGATTCATCGTAATGAATATATTGACGTGGAATATTTGCGGGATCGGCACTGAGGTATCCCGAAATATTTTGCGTAATCATATTCAGGTTTTCAAACCTGAAGTTCTGGGTGTTATTGAGCCTCAGACAAAGTTTTCTAAAATTGCTTCTTTGTATTGGAAATCAATTAATATGGTGCCACTTTTCCAAAATGATAGGGGTAATCGAAGTTCAAATATTTGGATTTTCATTGGTTTGACTGTGCAGGCCTCGGTTCTTTTCTCTTCAGATCAATGTGTTTTGGTGAATGTAAAATTGAATGATTTTTGTGGGGTTGTGGCGGTTGTGCATGTTGCTTCATCGTATATGTAGAGACGTCGGTTGTGGAGTGATCTCAGTGTCCTTTCTGGGAGTTTTTTTAATTTGGGGTGATTTCAATGCCGTGCGTGGGGATCATGAGAGGCGTGGGAGATCTAACCCCTCTATTCAGTCGTCTATTGATTTCAATAATTTTATTGGCGAGATGAATGTGTTGGAGGTAGACTGTACTGGCTTGTTTTTCTTGTGGTCGAGACGACGTTTGTTTCCTCAGCTTACGGAGAGTAAAATTGATCATGTATTGATTTCTGAATTGTTTCAAGATGATTGGTCTTCTATCTCGGCAACCTTGCTTCCTTACTTATGCTCAAATCATTATCCTCTTGTAGTGGTGTGCAAGTCTAATATTTCTTTAGGCTCGAGACCCTTTCATTTTTGGAATATGTGGACGGGACATGACTCTTTTCTGGATTTAGTTCGCATCTCTTGGGTTCAGGCCGTTGCGCCTTATAGTAAAATTCGGCAAGTTATGTTCATGCATGGTTATTCGGATGCGCGGCTAGACGAAGAAATTGCTCTTCAAGCAAATATTAACGGTTTGCTTCTTGTTAAATCAGCGCATATGCAGCAAAAAAGTAGGGTAGATTGGCTTAATGATGGCGACAGAAACATAAAATTTTTCCATGATGCTTTGAGACGCCGACATGCGAAAGTGTCGATTGACGCTTTATCCATGGAAGGTGAAATTGTGCATGATTCAGTTCATATTGAGGGGCATGTGGTGGAGTATTTTGAGAAATTGTTTTCTCGGAATCTTCATTTGGATACGGACTTCTCAGTGGTCAATAATGTTGTCCCTAATTTAGTGAGTGATCAGCAAGCTCATTTTTTGATGGAGAAGCCATCGTTTGATGAGGTGAAATGTGCGGTTTTTGATCTTGACAGAAATAGCGCGGCTGGACCTGATGGTTATACAGGGAAGTTTTTTCATATTGCTTGGGATATCATTGCATCAGATGTTTATAATGCGGTGTTGGAATTTTTTGATCATGGCTGGATTCCTCTTGGATTAAATTTGGGTTTTTTGGTACTCATTCCTAAGAAGGAGCGTGCGATGTTAATTGAAGAATTCCGTCCAATTGCCTTGACTAACTTCTTCTTCAAGATTTTCACAAAAATTCTTGCTACTCGTCTTAATAAGGTGGCGTCTCAAATGGTGTCGAATAATCAATATGGTTTTATTCAAGGGCGACAAATTCATGAGGCCATTGTTTTAGCATCGGAAGGTGTCAATGCTCTTAATCAAACTCATGGAGGGAGTAATATGGCGCTCAAACTTGATATCACAAAAGCCTTTGACACTATGGATTGGGCTTTTCTTAGGTGTATGTTGGCTTCGCTTGGTTTTCCTCCTAAGTTTTGTGAATGGATTCAATCTATCTTATCTTCGGCCTGTCTTTCTGTCTTGATCAATGGATCCCTGAAGGGTTATTTCGCATGTAGTCGAGGTGTGCGCTAGGGAGATCCTCTTTCTCCTCTTCTTTTTGGACTTGCAGAAGAATTGTTTCATTATCTTCCCATGAATGCGGTTCAAGATCGTCATTTGATTCTCATGTCTTATGGGCGTGGCATTAATTTTCCAACACATATTCTCTATGCTGATGATGTTTTTGTGTTTTGTCGTGCGACAAGGTCTAATGTCCGGGTTCTTAAGAAGATTATGGAAATTTATGCTCGAGTGTCCGGCCAAGCTTGTAGTCATATAAAATCTAAAGTGTTTTATGAAGAGGGAGCTCGGCCGCGTGTGAAGAAGAAGGTTGCTGCACATTTTGGGTTTAATGTTGGCCACTTTCTGACGGATTATCTTGGTTTTTCGATTTTTGTTGGGATTCTGAAGATCAATTATTTGAGGCGCTTAGCGGATAAAATATTAGCTAAATTTGATCATTGGAATGGGCAAGTGCTATCCATGGCAGGGCGCCTTTGCCTTCTTAAATTTGTTATTGTTACTTCGGCAATCCACTCAATGATGGTGTATGCATGGCCGATCTCGTTGATTCAAAAATTAGATGGGGCTATGCAGAATTTTCTCTGGACAGGTGACATCAATGTTAGATCTTACACGCCAATTAGCTGGGCGAGAACTTGTTCCATGATTGAGGAAGAGAGTCTCGGGCTCTCGTCGTTCAAAGAGCTGAGCAAGGGATTGTTAATGAAATTGGCTTGGAACTTCATTGTCTCGGAATCTTCAGCTTTCCGCCTCATGCGTACAAGATTTTTTTATTCTCCATGCATGCCAAAGCATGTTTATTACTCGACTGTTTGGCCGGGTGTTCGTTCGCATGTTCACGCTCTTTTGCATGATTCGATTTGTATTGTGGGAAGTGGTTCCACAATTGATTTTTGGCATGATAATTGGTTAGGTTATGTCCTTGTGGATAAATTGCGTGTTCTACCTCATGTGCATATTAGTTTTCATGACAAGGTTGGGGATTTTTTGGAGGATGGAGTTTGGAGATTCACCGCTTCTTTTCTCCGTGCTTTCCCTGATATTATGGCGGACATTCATCGGGTACCGATTGTTTATGGATCGGATGAGCGTCTTTGGTCCAAATCATTGCATGGTACCGTTTCAGCTAAAGTGGATAGAATGCATTCAAGGGTCCGTTTTCCTACGGTTCAATGGGGCACTTGGATTTGGCATTCTCTTATCCCTGTCCGTCGATCCTTAGTTATTTGGCGTCTGCTTCTTTCGCGTATTCCCACATTGGATACGCTGCATGATTTTATTGGACCTTCTATTTGTGTTATGTGTCGGGATCACTTGGAGACATTGGATCATATTTTTTGGGATTGTGCATTAGCGAAGACGGTTTGGTGTTGGCTTTTCAATATTTTTCAGATTGATATAGTGATTGCGGTGTCTTTTCCGGAGGCTTTTTTTCAATTTATGCATTTGGATTTCAGCTCGCAGATCTTGGTTCTTTGGAAAGCAGCGGTCATCACAATTGTTTGGGGTATCTAAACCTTTCGAAATAAAGCAATCTATGAAAATCTGGTGCCTACTCCTTCCATATTGATTAATATTGTTCGTGTTACAATGCGCGAGATGGATTTTATGCATGGAAAAAAGGGGTACATGAAGAATGAAATCAAGGATTTGATGATCTTGAAAGCTCTCAATGTTAAGGTTCGGCCAGCTCCATTGAGGAAGGCTATTTCGGTTATTTGGAGACCTACTCCGTTTGGTTGGATCAAGATTAATACAGATGGTGCTGCTCAAGGCGCTCCGGGGAAGATGTCTACAGGAGGAGTGTTTCGTTGGAGTGATGGATCGGTTCGTGGTTGTTTTCATACTGAGGAAGGAATTGGGTTTGCTTTTTTGGCCGAGGCCCTGGCGGTTTTGACAGCATTGGAGTGGGCCCAACGATTGTCTCTAGATTTTATCTGGCTGAAGGCAGATTCGACTTACGTGGTTTCTCTTCTTCCTGCTCGGTCTTTGCAGGTACCTTGGTCTATCAAAGCTCGATGGCGTTCAGTAATGGACTACATTGCTTCTATTCATTTTTGTGTTTCCCATATTTTTAGAGAGGGCAACAAGGTGGCAGATATTCTGGCCTCGCTTATTGCTCCCCTGGGTTTTTGGACTTATGTGATTCCTTGTATTTCTGAGGCTGTCTTACAGGATATACATTCTCCTGGTTTTTTCCGTTTTGTTTAGAGGGGTATTCTTTTTCCCATATGATTTTTCTCTCTGGGTTTTTCATATGGGTTTTAATGAGGCCCGATCCCCTAAGTTTTCAACTTGTGATCTCTAGGACTCTTAGGTTAGTTTTTTCCTTTTATTTATATAATTCATTTGATAATTAATTTGTAATTGAAAAATAAAAAATATTAAAAAATAGTATAAAATATCAAAAAAGAAAAATAAAATAAATAAAAAATTATTAATATTAAAAAGATTCGTAATTAATTAATAATTGAAAAATTAAAAATATTAAAAAATAATATAAAATTTGAAAAAATATAAAAAATAAAATAAATAAAAAATCAAAATTTTAAATAAATTAATTTTAAATTCATAAATTAAGTATTTATTCGGTAATTAAAAATTAAAAAAATAAAACAATAAAAAAAATTAAAAAAAATAGCTATGGAATTATTCCGTAGCTAATCCGTCGCTAAGATTAAAAAAATTAAAAAAATAATTTTTAACGACGGATTTTTTTGTCTTTAACGTTGAGATCAAAAAATTCGTGGTTAGTCCGTCGTTAATGTAAAAAATAAAATTAAAAATATTAAATTCAATGTTTAACGATGAATATTTAGCGACGGAATAAAATCCATCGTTAAATTGCATTTTTTGTAGTGATATATATATATATATATATATAAAACCTATCTTAGGGTGGTGGGAAGTAGGACCACTTCTGGCACTATACAATTCTCAAAAATGAAAGGCCCAAATTTGATTAAAAGGACGGTGATAAAATTGTAATATTTGAAAAAAAAAATTCAGCGCGGGAGCATTAAAGTTGTAGCACCCCGATTCTGAAAGATCGTGGAAATGGATGTCACGGGGTTTGAATTAAGAGGCGGAAAAGAAATGGGGAAATTTAATTAATAAAACCTCAACAGTAGATTTAGAACAACGAATCACGCTTTATAATTACATATACTTATCTATAACTCCAAGACTGGAGTTCTTAGCATTTAACAAAAGAATATCATAAGTATGGAAGCTCAATTCTTAACAGAATACTATCAAAAAAGACAATGGGAAAATAAGTAAATAACAAAAGCCCATTTCTCAGCTTCGTCCTGGTGAAGCTCAAAGGCGACCATGATCATCACGGTGGTTGTGTACGTTCCAGCCTACTGACCTGAAAATATTTAAAAAGATTTGAGTTGAGTACTAATGCACTAAGTGGGTAAGGTTTCACAATTTAAGTTATGCAAATCATTTACGAAAAGTGGTCTATCTATATCTATGTAGGTAATGAAGTTTGGGATGTTTTAAAGTTGGAAACAACCTAAGTTCACCAAAATATTTTATCGTGAAGCGCTAAGAGTATAATCAGTCACTACTTGCAACCCCTACTACATCAACGCGTAAAGTTTATGAATATAACCAATGAGTATAACGAATGAGTATAACCGTTCATTTTAGTCTTTCAATAAGGAATAGGGCATGATTAATAATGCATGCAATACTGTAGCTACTCACATTGACACATCGTTGGTTTATGAGACTCTGACAACATATAGCAATATATAAATATTTAACACAAATAATCACATATGCAATTTTAACAAAGTAGAGCTTAATAGCCCGAAAGATACAATTTGCGAAGATAGAATAACCCATCTGGATAGCTATTAGAAGTTAAAGCTTTAACGATTCTTCTAGAAGTTCCCTAAGTCCGATGTTCCGGGTTTTGTCCTAATTTGAATCCCCAACTATGACCTAGGAAAGAAGTAGAAGGGTATTTATATCACTCCCCAATTAAACCCCAAAATTTAATTAAAACAAGAATTAATTCATAACTTGATCAAATGAAGTCCATCTAAGGTGAAATCAAATTACATGGTTTCATATTGACAAGTATTATCATATACCATATTTGATCATCTCATTTCGATAACTATAGCTTTCAGAAAAAAATAAAACGAGAATGGGCTAAAAAAACCCATAAATTGGGCCCCAACATTAAAAAGCTTATACTTAGGTATTTGGGCCATATGCAAAATTAAATAAAATAGAAATATTGTTGGGCCCATTCTAACTATTATATTTATATTTCTAATTAAAATTAGATAATAAAAATTTAGGGTGTTACAAACGTAATTCGGTAATTCTTGTGCTTCAAACTTAAAACACAAGCAATTTTTTTTATATGTGTTTTCCCTCCTTTTATTTTTATTTTTTACCTTTAACTGAACAAGGGCCAAAGAGTCAAACAAAACATACAATAAATTACGCATAAACGAAAACAACCAGGTTAAAATATACTAGATGCAATAAATACAGAATGCCTAAAAATCTAAAAGTAAAAAAAATGCAAAAGAAAAAATAAACAAAAACTGAATATTCGATAAGATGTGGGAAACATCCACTCCAACATTTGGAAATACATTAAAGCACACACAAACCAAGATAATTTCGAAGAGTGGAAAATCTCTCAAAATCTATAATGTTTTTGTGAATATGTCAACAGTTTATTTTTTAGTGGATATAAACTCTAAGCGGATAATATTCTTTTCAATTAAATCATGAATAAAATGGTGTCAAATATCTATATGTTTTATGCGAAAGTGTTGAATAGGATTCTTTGAAATATCAATTGCACTCAAATTATTACAAAACATAAGTAGGGTGTCAATAGACAAACCGTAATCTTTAAGCATTTGTTTTAACCAAAACGATTGTGTGCAACAACTTCCCGCGAGATTCAGCCATAGAAAGTGAAACACAATTTTTCTTTTTGCTATGCCAAGATACCAAGTTATTTCCTAGATAAAAACAACCACCACTTGTGCTCTTTCAGTCATTAACATCGCCTTCCCAATCAGAAAAACTAAAACCAACAATATTAGTAGTAGTATATTTAGTATACCAAAGTCCAAGATCACTTGAGCCGACAATATATCAAATGATTCTCTTTACAGATTTCAGATGTTAAACACGTGGATCAACTTGGTATCTAGCACAAACACAAACACTAAAAATGATGTCAAGTGCAACTTTCAGTAAGATACAATAAACTACCGATCAATGTTATGTACAATGTTGGATCAACATTCTCACCAACATCATCCTTACACAGTTTTTGACTCGAACCCATTTGAGTTTTCATGTGCTTCGCAGTATCAAGACCAAACTTTTACACAAGGCTTTTAGTATACTTACTTTAACAAATAAAAAAGAAAGTTTCTTAATTCGAAGTCCCAAAAAGTAATTCAACTCACCAACCATGCTTATTTCAAAAGTGGATGATATAGATTTCACAAATTCATCGAACAAATATTGAGAAGTAGATCCAAAAATTATATTATCAACATAAATTTGAGCAATCAAAATGTCAACACTTACATTCTTGATAAATAATGTTTTATCAACAACTCCTATTTTGATACCAAATTGAAGAAGAAAATCTATCAACCTATCACACAATGCATGTGGAGCTTGTTTTAAATGATAAAGAGCTTTATTAAGCTTTATTAAGCTTAAAAACGTGTGATGGCTTAGATGGATCTTCAAAACCCTTAGGTTGCTCAACATAAGCTTCTTCTACTGAAATCACATCCAAGAATGCACTCTTAAACCTCACTAGATAGAATTTCCAAATGATTTGGCATGAGAAGTTCACGAGAATCGCTACAAAAAAATAAATCAAGTATGAGAATAACTATAAAATAATTAAAATAAGACAAAAAATTATTAAAAGAAGGTACCATTATGTCTTCATAATACGAAGAAGGTCCTTAAGATCAGGTGGTTTTTTGAGCTCTTCAGGGTTGAAGCTCTTCCACTGTTCATCTATCATATCTCCAATGTATACAAAATCATCATTGAGGCTTTGATCAGTCTTCTTTTGAAGCCTGAAATTGCAAAATTTTAATCTTCCGGCCACAACAATTAAATTCATTTTCTCCAATTCACCGGTGAAGGACTGCACATGTGCGTGTAGGTATAACGTAAAATACACCATTCCTTTAATTACATTTTGCCAAACATCGAGATTGTAAGTATACTCCAAATCTGTGTTACCTATGAGAGTATATTTCTTCATAAACTGAATTTCTGTACATGCATAATATCCATCCAAAGTTTCATCACGTTTCTTAAGTAACATGAGGTAAACGATATACAATAGCTCCATTATCAATATTGCGCATCTCCTGAACTCTACGCATTTTCTTTTATGGTATCTCTTTTCTTGGTTGTACTATAATAAAGTTATCTATTAGCTCACTCGATGTAATTCCATCAGTGAACTAACAAGTGAGAAAGCACACATGGTCAATGAACTCCAAAAATTAATCCGATTCTCTATAATTTTCATATGTATCTGTATCTGTCAAAACACTAACACCATCTTTTGTTTCTACTTTTCCTATGGTTGTGTAAGTATATTTGATGGTCACTTCTTTATTTTTCTTTTCATCGCTCATGACGGCTATTCCAGTTTTCAATTTATTGTCATCGCTCATGACGACTTCTCCAGTTTACTTTTCATTGTCATTGCTCATGACGAATTCTCCAGTTTTCTTTCCATCACTCATGACGTCTTTACGGCTATTATAATACAATAATATGGTGAATTAGACATCCACCACTTGTAAATATTTTACCAAATGGTTTTTTCATCAAAAACATAAAAATGAGAATTAAAGAACACGTACACACTACAAAAATATATGGTCCTTTCAATATCATAAATTAATAATTCTTTAAAACTACAAGCATAAAGTTATATTAGTGAAATATGATACTAGTGTTGTTTTTTTTTCTTAAAAAAGTACTACCTTGCTAACTGATTCCAAAGGTACTAACATATTAACTTTCAAATGAATTTTTTCATCAAGCTACAATCGTAAATATTTTTGAGTGCATGTGGAATGATTCTCTTTTTATTCGTATAATATTTTACATATTTCATCTGTCATTGTTGATTTTGAAACATCTTTTAGATGAGAAGTTATTGTTAGATATAATTGATATATTATTTGATATAGTGTAATCTATCACCATTACACAATGAATATTTTTAGAAAAAATACAATAAATAATATTAAATTATTAAGAAACAATGAACATCACTTATACTAACCACTACAAACGCCCCGTGACATTCAGGTATCACTGCATAGGTCCAAGATCACCAAGTTATTTCCTAGACAAAAACAACCACAACTTGTGCTCTTGCAATTATTAACATCACCTTCCCAATTAGAATAACTAAAACCAACAATATTAGTAGTAGTATATTTGGTATACCAAAGTCCAAAGCTAACAATATATCAAATGATTCTCTTTACGGATTCAGATGTTAAACACATGGATCAACTTGGTATCTAGCACAAACACAAACGCTAAACATGATGTCAGGGCCAATTGTAGTAAGATACAATAAACTACCGAGCAATATTATGTACAATGTAGTATCAACATTCTCGCCAAGATCATCCTTACACAGCTTTTGACTCGAGCCCATTTGAGTTTTCATGTGCTTCGCAGTATCAAGACCAAACTTTTTCACAAGACGTTTCATACACTTGCTTTAAGAAATAAAAAAGAAAATTTCTTAATTCGAAGTCCCAAAAAGTAATTAAACTCACCTACCAAGCTCATCCCAAAAGTGGATGATATGGATCTTACAAATTCATCGAACAAATGTTGAGAAGTAGATCCAAAAATTATATTATCAACATAAATTTGAGCAATCAAAATGTCAACACTTACATTCTTGATAGATAAGGTTTCCTCAACAACTCCTATTTTAAAACCAAATTGAAAAGAAAATCTATCAACCTATTACACCATGCATGTGTAGCTTATTTTAGACCATAAAGAGTTTTGTTAAGCTTAAAAACATGTGATGACTTAGATGGATATTCAAAACCCTTAGGTTGCTCAACATAAGCTTCTTCTACCGTAATCACATTAAAGAATGCACTCTTAAACCTCAATAGATAGAATTGCCAATTGATTTGACATGAGAAGTTCAAATGAATCACTACAAAAAAAAAATCAAGTATGAGAATAACTATAAAGCAATTAAAATAAGAAAAAAATTTATTAAAAGCAAGTACCATTATGTCTTCATAATGCGAAGAAGGTCCTCAAGATCAGGTAATTTTTTGAGCTCTTCAAGGTTGAAACGCTTCCACTGTTCATCTATCATATCTTCAATGTATACAAAATCATCCTTGAGGCTTTGATCAGTCTTTTTTAGAAGCTTGAAATTGTAAAATTTTAATTTTCCAGCCACAACAATTAAATTCATTTTCTCCAATTCGTCGATGAATGACTGCGCATATGCTTGTAGGTACAACATAAAATCCTCCATTCTCTTAATTGTATTTCACCAAATATCGGGATTTTAAGTATACTCCAAATCGGTGTTACCTATGAGAGTATATTTCTTCATAAACTGAATTTCTGTCCGTGCATAATATCCATCCAAAGTTTCATCATGTTTCTTAAGTAACATGAGGTAAACGATATACAATAGATGCATTATATATATTGCGCATCTCCTGAACTCTACGCTCTTTTTTTTTGTATTCCTTTTCTTGGTTGTACTGTAATAAAGTTATCTATTAGCTTACTCGATGCAATTCCATGATTGAACTAACAAGTGAGAAAGCACACGTGGTCAATGATCTCCAAAAATTAATTCGATTCTCATTAATTTTCATATATATCTATCAAAACACTAGCACCATCTTTTGTTTCTATCTTTCTTTAAAAACAGTCCTACCCTACTAACTGATTCCAAAGGTACTAACATATTAACTTACAAATGAATTTTTCATCAAGCTACAACCGTAAACATTTTTTAGTGCATGTGGAATGATTCTCTTTGTATTCGAATAATATTTTACATATTTCATCTGTCATTGTTGATTTTGAAGCACCTTTTAGATGAGAAGTCATTGCTAGATATAATTGATATGTTGTTTATAAAGTGTAATCTATCACCATCACACAATGAATATTTTTAGTAAAAATACAATGAATAATGTTAAATTAATAAGAAATAATGAACATCACTTATACTAACCACTACAAACGCCCCGTGACATTCAGTTATCACTATATAGGTCCAAGATCACCATGTTATTTCCTAGATAAAAAAAACAACCACCACTTGTGCACTTTCAATCATTAACATTGTCTTCCTAATTAGAATAACTAAACCAACGATATTTATAGTAGTATATTTAGTATACCAAAGTCCAAGATCACTTGAGCCGATAATATATCAAATGATTCTCTTTACGGATTTCAGATGTTAAACACGTGGATACAATAAACTACCGATCAATGCTATGTACAATGTTGGATCAACATTCTTGCCAAGATCATCCTTACACAGCTTTTGACTCAAACCCATTTGAGTTTTCATGTGCTTCGCAGTATGAAGACAAAATTTTTCACAAGACGTTTCGTACACTTTCTTTAAGAAATAAAAAAGAAAATTTCTTAATTCGAAGTCCCAAAAAGTAATTAAACTCACCTACCATGCACATTTCAAAAGTATATGATATGGATCTTACAAACTCATCGAACAAATGTTGAGAAGTAGATCCAAAAATTATATCATCAACATTAATTTGAGAAATCAAAATGTCAACACTTACATTCTTGATAAATAAGGTTTTCTCAACAACTCCTATTTTAAAACCAAATTGAAAAGAGAATCTATCAACCTACCACACCATGCATGTGTAGCTTGTTTTAGACCATAAATAGCCTTTTTAAGCTTAAAAACATGTGATGACTTAGATGGATCTTCAAAACCCTTAAGGTATTCAACATAAGCTTCTTCTACCAGAATCATATTAAAGAATGCACTCTTAAACCTCAATAGATAGAATTGCTAAATGATTTGAGATGAGAAGTTCACGAGAATCACTACAAAAAAATAAATCAAGTATGAGAATAACTATAAAGCAATTAAAATAATTTGTTTTTATTAAAAGCAACTACCATTATGTCTTCATAATGCGAAGAAGGTCCTCAAGATCAGGTAGTTTTTTGAGCTCTTCAGGGTTGAAACTCTTCCACTGTTCATCTATCATATCTCCAATGTATACAAAATCATCATTGAGGTTTTGATCAGTCTTCTTTTGAAGCCTGAAATTACAAAATTTTAATCTTCCAACCACAACAATTAAATTCATTTTCTCCAATTCATTGGTGAAGGACTACGCGTGTGCGTGTAGGTACAACATAAAATCCACAATTCTCTTAATTTCATTTCGCCAATCATTGAGATTGTAAGTATACTCCAAATCCATGTTACCTATGAGAGTATATTTCTTCATAAAATGAATTTATGTCCGTGCATAATAACTGTTGGTCCCGGGGTGAGTCAGAATCAGTTTAGAGGGGAGGTGAATAAACTGATACAAAACTGAACTAGATACGGAATATTAAGGGCCCGTTTTGACTCGCAAATATCATCCGTGCTATGTAGAGATCAATTGAGAAGATCTGCTAGCTCAGAGTGTTGTGTGTGCTTATAGTGTGCAGTTAAAAACATGCAACTGAATTGAAAATTAAAGCAGAGCACACAAGCAGTTTATAGAGGTTCGAAGCTCAATTTCTATGTCCTCTCTTCCTTTCGTAGAAGGGCAAATCACTATGCAAGTGTAAAGTTCCTTTATTACAGTTGCACAGTGAAGACAGTTGCTATCCTGGAAGCTGCATTCTCAACTTCCTCAGCCGGTAGGTCGACAGCTCACACTTGCGATCCCCAACTGCTCGCTGGAGAGATAAGGTGCTATTGCCCGTCTTTTCATGATTTTAGATCTCGCTCGATCTTTAAGAGTATAGTCTTGAAACTGGTATTAATTGGGTTGCTCTTTGTCGCCTGCGTCTGAGCTGGGGTAGTTGATCACTTAAGCACGGTGACTGAGAGAACAACTCTGGCTAGAAATCTTTAACAGCTAGTTCAAAGAGCATTAATGCTTGTTCTCATCAGTTGGAACTTTTGATTTTTTGAGTTCTTTGAGCATGAGGCTTTAGTGCTTCAGCGAACGTCTTCACGGAAAGACTTAACTAAAGTGCTCTCCAAATTCTCAAAAGTCCCACGGTCTTCACCAGGGTAGCTCACCTTTTAAAGACAGGTGAGTTGGTGACCGATGGTGATCACTGTTGGATCATAAATGATAAAGCCAGTTGTAAGGCTTTCATTTAATGGGGCTGTTGAATTGTCATTGCTCTTTTGACGAGCTTTTGCTTCAAGATCTCGGTTGCATGAAATTTAAGATCTTCTTTGGCTTCTCTGAATTTTAGTTGCGGCTCCCTTCATGATCTTTAGTTTTGAGCTTTGTCTGGCAGCTGGAATCTTTAGTTCCTTTATCTGTCAGTTCTGCGTGTCCCTAGGCAGTTTGGAAAGCTTCAGTTGAGATCATCTTCAGCTGACATTTCTGGGCTTGGGCTTGATGCCTTCTAAGCTCCAGTTTTCTTCTGCTTCAGCTGGCGGTTTGAACCAGTGTTCTTTAGCTGGTATTTTGGACTTGTGTCCCTTCAGCTTGAACTTTCATGGACTGGTCTTCAGTTCGGTTGCTGATGCCTTATCAGTTGGACTTCAAAACTGATGCGTCTTCAGCTAGTGTTCTTTGAATTGGTGCTTCATCAGCTGGAACTTCATTCTTCAGCTGATATGCTTTGAGTTGGCATTTTCCATCAGCTTGTACCTTGGTCTTCTCTTCAGTTGGTATGTTCCTTAAACTGGAATATCCTAAACTGGTATTTCCTTCAGCATGGATCTTTAGACTTGGTATATTTCTTCAGCTGGAATATCTTGAGATGGTATTTTCTTCAGCTCATGATTGTTCTTTCTCCGGCTGGCAGTCTTCATCAGTTGATGTCATCGTGGTCTGGCATGTTCATCAGTTCAAACTGATGTGCTCTTCAACTGGTATTTCTTCAGTCGGAAATGATCTAGAACTGGTATGTCCCTCAGTTCTTCTCTTTCACCTGGTACTCCCTTCAGCTGGGATCTTCTTTTGACTGGAACATTTCTTCAGCCGATATTGGACAAGAACTGGTATGTGCTTCAGTTCTCTTCAGCTGGGATCTCTCTTCAGCTAGTGGCAGCCTGAAACTAGTATGTGCTTCAGTTCTCTTCAGCTGGAACATCTCTTCAGCTGGTGGCGGCCTAGAACTGGTATGTGCTTCAGTTCTCTTCAGCTAGAACATCTCTTCAGCTGGTGGAGGCCTAGAACTGGTATGTGCTTCAGTTCTCTTCAGCTGGTGGCAGCCTAGAACTGGTATGTGCTTCAGTTCTCTTCAGCTGGAATATCTCTTCAGCTGGTGTCGGCCTAGAACTGGTATGTACTTCAGTTCTCTTCAGCTGGTGTCAGTCTAGAACTGGTATGTCCTTTAGTTCTCTTCAACTGGAACATCTCTTCAGCTGGTGTCGGCCTTGAACTGGTATGTCCATCAGTTCATTACTTCAGCTGGAACATCTCTTCAGCTGGTGTCGGCCTCGAAACTGGTATGTACTTCAGTTTTCTTCAGTTGGTGTCAACCTAGAACTGGTATTGGTCATCAGTTCATTACTGTAGTCTGGTGGCAGTTGGTACCTTCTCTCGCTGGTACCTGCAACTTCAAGTTTACCTTGCTAATTATTCTAGCAAGCTACAGTCTTCTTTTTCTCTCTATTCTTCTCTCTTCTTTCGCACAAACGGATCATATATGTTAACTTTGACAGCTTTGACTTTGTATGATCATCTTAGTTTTCTGCTTGATTCCTTTTCAGTTCTTTCAAGGCTCTTTTCATATTTTGACATATTTTGGCATCTCATCAAAATCCCTTGTAAGAAAAACCTTGATAGTTTTTCCTAACAATTTTCCCCTTTTTGATGATGTCCAAAACATGGAAAAATTGAGCAATGATGGAACAACTGATTGAGAAATTTTTGAGTTGTGTAGCAAAGACACAATCAAGCAAGAAAACTTGCAGCTAAGAAACTACTTATGTAAACTGATTAGATATCTTTCAATCTACAACAGTCTGTTTTTCTTTTCTGTTTTTTTTTAGTTTCTAGCTCTTCAGCTGCTGCGCTTCTTCAGCTAGTATCTCATCTCCTTCTTCACTTATTCCACCAATTTCTAGGCTCTCCTCTTTCTCTGGCACTAGCATTTCTCCAGACTTCTCCCCAGACTTCCCCCTGAGACAAATGTCCCTGGACAACTCACCAATTTTCCCCCTGAGGCTGATGCCTCTCTTCTAGAGCAGTTCCTATAGTCCTCACTACTTTCCCCTGAGGCTGTACTTTCTCTTGAAACTGTGAGGGTTCCTGACGCGCGGTCGTTTCGCGCTCAAAAATAATTTATAACTCCTGTGCCCACAACGAGCGTAGCCAGCTAATGAGTACGGGTCGATCCTACAGAGAGTTGTTCTGATTTCACCTTCAAGTAACCAATCATAAAAGAGGTTTGGTTTGTTGTCACTACTGGAAATTAAATCTGCAAAAGAAAGTAATGAAGATATCAAATAACAAAGGTTTTGGCATTTGAACTTGAATTTGGTTTAAATATATATCCACTCAATCATGGGCACACTGATTTCCATACATGATAAATCACCTAGTTATGGAGACTAGATTCCTCACTGCGTCTCCTCATTCATCCTTTCATTATAGACTTAAAAGCGATTCCTCGTCAATTAAATCTTTAATCAGTCACCCACCCCCCGGTTTCCCAAAAAGATGTAAGTGAACAGACATCAATATGCCCTAGACGAACCCAGATCTATTGTGTTTACCGATTCTTCATGTGCCCACAACAACCTATTGATTCCCTTATTACTATATAAACCAACACACAGTCACGATTCGCCAATTCAATTAATAGTGGTGTGCTCTCTTTACCTAACGAGTGATCAGCCACATTGGGCATTTCAGACACACACTCACGTAGAACAAGGCACAGGAATCAAAAGAAACCTATCATGCATTACTATGCCCATTTTCATTATTCAAACACCAGAATAAAGTGTCTAGCCAAGCATGCTAGACATAATTAAAATTGCAGAAATGAAAGACATAATTGTAAAGGAAACTTACTGAATTTAATACGCAAAAATACTCAACATAATCGTTGAGTTTGAAAACATAATCCTAAGTCCCAAAGGCTTAAGGCCGATGGATTGTTTCTCACTGCAAAGCAGCATACGGAAATGAAAGTGCAGAAAAAGTAAAATTGTAGCAATGTTTCTGACTGCCAAAGCTTATGTTTCCAGAATTTAAAGAAGCTTAAATAGTTACATTTCCGAATCAAAGATCCCCAAACAAGCTGGAGTCTTCACTGGATTTCCGGAACTAGCGTGCCCATTCTGATCTGACTGGATAAGCATAAGTTGACCAAATCCCTATTTTTTAGGGATTGGGCTTATCTCTTCTTTGCAACGCCTCTAAGAGTCTAGTCCACATCCAACTCTTCTTCGGATAATGTAGCTATCCTTCTCGTCTCTCTCTTCAAACTGATCCCGGGTTTCTCCTAATCACCCTAGCCCAGCCCATTGTTGTCAAGTCTGCACGAGCAAAGTGGGCACGACATCTTACAGTTAGCCTCATCCATCTCTGATATGCCTATTCCGCCACCCGAATATAGGATGACTGCTGAAAGAAGTCCCCTATACCTCTGACTGAATCTTGAGCTTGGATTTTTCTTGAATAACTGGGCATAAAATGCCCCTTTCGCCAGACTTGACCTCCGCAATGCCCCATGATCTCATCCTGGTTCTTTTTGACTCAAAACACACTAAAAGGAATATTTATAACGAACAAAATGCCCATAAAAACACGAAATAAATGGACTTATCACACCCACACACTTTAGACATGATTGTCCTCAAGCATGGGATGCAATGCGTCCAGAAGAACAAAAAAGAAAAGAAAGGCAAAAAGAACATACTCAAAACAAAGCATGCAAACTGTTAATCAGTGTGGGCACATCACAATTAATATTCCAACAAAACTGCAAAGTATCAGCATACCAAAAATAGGTCAAAAATGAGTTCAGCGTGGTAATCCTCACAACTCTCTTCACTCAGTATTTAGGCTCAGTGTATACACTCAAAATCATTGCAATTATGTACTTAGTCGTCCCATAGGCTTGCTAAAATTCTATTATCAATCCCCAGAAACCATAGATGCATAAGTATCAATAGGGATTTTTAGGCTACAGTGGGCATTTCATGTAGGTGGGGTTTTATTTCTGTACAGGCCCCCTTATTTTTTCTAAATCACTACCCTGCTGTACCCCGTTCAAACAATAATTTATTTCTTTACTCTTGGGCACTTTGAACACTTAAGACTAGGGGAATTTTTTTCTTTTTTTTCTTTCATCTTCATCTTTCTTTTTTTTTCTTTTTTTTTTCTTTTATTTATTCCCCTATCTTTTCTGGCTTTTTCACGAATATCCCACAACAATTCTGTCTTCCCCATTTTTCTTTTTTTCAGGCTCTTATAATGCCCTGGCTATATATTTTACCATCCCAAACAAGAAATCTGCCAGGGCATTTCTTAGGCTCAAGGGGCTGCAAGGGCTGTGTCATTGGTGGGTAAATTTGTTTTTTCAGTGGCTCAGCAAAAGATGGCCTATATCATCTACTTATGCATCAATAATTTACAGGCTTCAAACAGAACAATAGCAAGTTCTGGAATTTCTAAGCACATAATTGTTCACACATGAAGTAAAGAAAGCTGTGAAATGGGCATACAACATTTAGGCTCAATTCTCACAGAGCATGCTAAACTCGTTCATCATTCCCATCTTATGTGGACATGATGATTTTTGATATGAAGTAGTTCAATGTTGAAAATATCAAAAGCAATGACCACATAGACTTAACAGAAAGCATGCTTGACTCAATTAGCCACCTACACACTTTGTATTATGCAAAGTGTTAAAATAGACTCAATAAAAACATAAAAACATAAACTAGAATTCCCCCACCCACACACTTTGCACTAGGCAAAGTGGGTGAACAGGGGCGACACACAAACAACAAGAAATAAATAAAAAAACTAAACCTAATCTAAGGAAAGAAAGATCCAGGAATCAATCAGATGAGGGTGTTGGGTATAAGAACCCAACATGTTTGAAATAGGCTTTCAGGGCTGTCTCCATGCGGTTTAGTTTCTCATCTGTCTGGGACTGCGCATTATCCAATGCTTCCAACTTCTTCAGAATCACCGTGATTAGATGCTCCCTTTTGTTGTGCCCTCCCCACTGGTGGCTTCTTTGATGTACCTGCAGTGACAAGAAACATGCTCGAGGGGTCTGCCCTCGGCACAAAGAAAATCGACTTGCCATTCTCGTCATCAACCGCATCTTGCATTCTTTTTAAACAGACAATATCAAAGAATTCCATGGGCATGGAGACTAGATCAGTGGTGCTTAAATTTAGCAACCTAGACCTAATAGCAATTTGGGTGATAAGCTCGGTACATGAGATTCTATGCTTAGGGTGTGTTTTGATTTCCCTGAAATGTGCAATAGCCACAGAGCCAAAATTGATTTTAATTTTCTTCACCATACACCAGATAATGAAAAGCTCCTGATTAGTTATGGAATTAGAGCTATCCTTCCTACCAAAGAAACTGTAGGCAAGCACCCTATGGCAGAATCTCAAGGTTTCATTGTTCAGACAATAGTCTTTTGTGGTTCCATTTTGATAAGTGGAGCCATCCCCAACCTCAGCCCATTTTGCCTCAACTCCCTCAGCAGAGTCGGGCACAACAGTCACGGCATCTTCATACTCCGCCTCTTAGAGGCCCAAGTATGGTACGATGCCCAACATCATATTTAGATCATCAGCATACATAGAGAAATTTTTACCCATAATTTTAAAAATCATGACCCTAGTAGATGTAGCAGGCTTATTCACAGCTTTTATTTTCAGACTATTAACAAACTCACGCGAGAGTGCAGGAAAAATAACACATTTCATATTCAAGAAAAACTGCCAACCAATTGCAGCAAAGAAGCCCCTTATCTCCTGTTCTATCCCAAGAGCTGCAAGCGACTCAGCATGGACTCCCTTCGAGTTTATAATGCCCCGGACCGGTGGCGGGCCATTTCCTGGCTTACTCAGAGTGGGGTTCCCTACCCCTCTGCCCTTTTTAAGCTCAGGGTATAGTGTGCCCTCTATAGCTTTTCTTTTCTTCGAAGAGGGCTCCCCAGCTAGCTTGGCCCCTGCTTTCATAGCAACCGCTTTCCCCACCCTTTGCTTTGTTGGTGAGTCCTCTGAAGGTTCATCCTCGAGCGTCTAAGCCTGGGATGGCTCACTTTGTTGCTGTTGCTACTCTGGGTGTTCTGAAACCTCCTCTTCGGTTTTATCTTGTTGGGACTCCGCTGGCTGCTCAGTTCGTTGTTCCAAAATGAGCTCTCCGACCTTTTTTTTCCTTTTGCCTTCTCCAGTGCCCGTTTCTTTATCTCCACAGGTCCTTCTTCTTAAATTTGTTCAGCCATGGGCTGCGCTTCCACTTCATCCAATTCATTCACAAAGTCATCCAGGCCTTCATCGTCGCCCTCTTCTTCCTCATTCTCTTCCTCTTCAACAACCTCTTCAGATGGCGGAGGCGTCGGAACCCTAGCCGGTTTTTTCGCCTTTTTAGAAACTATTTTGGCAAGCTCTTGTGTGGGCTCCGTGGCCACTTCCTCTTCTTCTTGTGTTCCACCTATAGTGGTGTCATCTTCAGCATGTTCCTCTTGTGATGGTGTAGCAGAGCTTGCTTCAGCTACAGGCTCTTTCTCCGGCGGAGTCTCCTTTACCGGTTTGCTCGAGGTGACCGTGGCAGTTGCAACTTTCTCCTTAGGTTTTACAGCCTTTTTCTTTACCACCTTAGCTGGGGTGGGCTCTGTAGAGGTGACTGGAGTGTTGAACTCTAACTTGCACTTGACTCTAGCTTTTGGAACCATCTTCTTATCGCGTGTGTTCACCATTGTTGAGGCTTGAGAATTGTAGAGAGATGATGTAGGGTTTTGAGAAGGAGAAGAGAGAAGCTTCGATTTTTTCCGAAAAGAATGAAAGTGGAAGTTAAGATTTTGTGGGGTTGGCTTTTTATTTATGTGTGTTACTGTTCCTGATGTGACCATGACTCTTTGAACTCCAAAAGATTTATTCGAATCAGCGTGCCCACATCAACGGATAAACCTTATCCCCTAAAAATCGGAACGAACTTTATCTCTTCAAAATGCCCCATCTCAGAATCCCTATTTTTTCGGGATTTATCTTTATCCTTGGTTTCTCTCTCCTTATCCTAACCTGTAGATCACATACTTATCCAAAAACAAGCGTAAAATTGCCCCTAATCTAGTTTAATTAACTGAAAACTTTATTTAATTAAAATAAAAACAAATTAAAGCAATTAAAAAACCTGGGTTGCCTCCCAGTAGCACCCCATTTATTGTCATAGGCACGAAAAAATCCCTGCTCGGGTGTAAATGGGCTCTCCAAGCCAGACCACTCTAGCATCGTGATCAGAATGCCCTAAGTATGGTTTGAGACGATGGCCATTTACTTTGAATTGCCCTCCAGTTTCGGGATTTTTGAGCTCAACTGCCCCATTGGGGCATTCCTCATAGACTTCAAAAGGACCAACCCACTTGGTCCGCAAACTTCCTCCCATCAATTTAAACCTTGAATGGTACAAAAGCACTTGTTGTCCTGGGAAGAATCTCTTTCTTCTAATCACTTGATCATGAAGCCTTTTCATCTTTTCTTTGTAAAGCACAGCATTATCATAGGCTTCCGTTCTCATTTCTTCCAGCTCCTGAATCTGTAATTTCCTTAAATGCCCACCTGCATCCTTGTCCATGTTCAGCTTCTGAAGTGCCCATCGTGCCTTGTGTTCCAATTTGACTGGCAGATGACAACACTTCTAAAAAATCATTCGGTATGGGAACATCCCAATTGGAGTCTGGAATGCAGTCCGGTATGCCCTCAGGGCATAATCCAAATGGACACTCCAGTCCTTCCTACTTGGATTCACTACCTTCCCAAGGATGGCTTTAATTTCTCGATTTGAGACTTCAGCTTGGCCATTCCCTTATGGATGATAGATTGTTGTGACTCTATGATTTACCCCATATTTTTTCAATAGCCTCTCTATCGTTTGGTTGCAAAAATGGGTCCCTTGATCACTGATGATGGACCTGGGCACACCAAACCGGCTAAAAATGTGGGATTTCAGAAATGTGGCTACTACCCTTGCATCATTGGTAGGAATAGCCTTTGCCTCTACCCATTTGGACACATAATTAACTGTCAGGATAATATAACGGTTCCTCTTGGAATTTGCAAGGGGTCCCATGAAATCCATTCCTCAAACATCAAAAATATCTACTCGCATGATGGGCGTCATGGGCATTTCATTCCTTCTGGTGATATTTCTGATTCTCTGGCACTGATCACACCTTTTTCAAATGTCGTGGGTATCCTTGAAAATTGTGGGTCAAAAGAACCCACAATCCAGAACTCTTCTTGTTGTTCGGTTTGGTCCGAGATGCCCTCCGCAAGCATAATTGTGACAATGCTTCAAAATCTCCTTAATTTCATAATCTGGGACACATTTTCTTATGATTTTGTTAGCACATCTCCTCCATAGAATGGGGCTATCCCAGGCATAGAACTTGCTCTCTTGCCTCAATTTATTCTTTTGGTTCCACGAGTACCCAATTGGCAGCTCTCCAGGCTCCAAAAAGTTTACTATATCTGCATACCAGGGCTCCAGTGTGCCCCGTGCTGAGTACAAATGCTCATTAGGAAAATGATCCGTAATGGGCATCTCATCGCCTTTTTCATTCAGCACTCGGCTCAGATGGTCAGCTACCAAGTTTTGTGCCTCATTCTTATCCTTTATCTCGACATCAAACTCCTGCAAGAGCATGATCCATCTAATTAGTCTCGGCTTCATCTCCTTCTTGGCCATCAAGTGCCTCAGGGCACAATGATTTGTGTAAACAATGCTCTTTGTTCCCAAGAGATAAGACCGAAACTTCTTGAATGCAAACACTACTGCCAATAGCTCTTTTTCAGTAGTTGTGTAATTACACTGTGCTCCATTCAGAATTTTAGAGGCATAGTAAATTACATGGCTTTCTTTTCCTCTTTTCTGACCCAGTACGGCGCCCACAGCGTATCCACTGGTGTCACACATAATCTTAAAGGGCATTTCCTAGTCTGGTAGTTGAATGACTGGTGCCGTGACGAGTTGCTTCTTCAGAAAATTGAATGCCTTTTTTACATTCCTCATCAAATTCAAAGGGAATATCTTGTTGCAATAAGTGAGTAATAGGCCGGGCAATTTTACAAAAATCTTTGATAAACCTCCTATAAAATCCAGCGTGCCCCAGTAATCCTCTCACTTGCTTCACCGCAGTGAGATATGGAAACTTTTCTACTATATCCACTTTGGCTTTATCGACCTCAATGCCCCTCTCAGAAATTGCATGGCCTAGTACAATGCTCTCTCTAACCATAAAATGGCATTTTTCGTAGTTCAGCACTAGACATTTGTCCACACAATGCTGCAACACCTTCTCCAGATTGTCTAAACATTTATCAAAATAGCTTCCATATACCGTGAAATTGTCCATGAATACTTCAATGCAGTTCTCGAGCAAATCAGAGAATATACTCATCATACATCGCTGAAATGTGCCAAGCGCATTGCAGAGGCCGAAGGGTATTCTGCGATAGGCAAATGTACCGAATGGGCACGTAAATGTTGTTTTCTCCTGGTCCAGTTGACTCACTGCAATCTACATATATCCTGAGTATCCATCTAAGAAATAAAAAAAACTTGTTTCCTGCGAGTCTCTCCAGCATTTGGTCAATAAACGAGAGTGGAAAATGATCCTTCCGCGTAACCGTGTTTAGCTTCCGGTAGTTGATACAAACTCTCCAGCCAGTTTGCAGTCGTGTGGGCACAAGCTCTCCCTTCTCATTTTTCACCACTTGAATGCCCGACTTCTTGGGCACAACATGGATTGGACTGACCCACTTGCTATCTAAAATAGGGTATATAATGCCCTGGTCCAATAGCTTAATAATCTCTTTTAGCACCACATCCTTCATCACTGGATTGAGCTTTCTTTGTGGATTACGAACGGGCTTTGCATCATCTTGGTGGTGAGGGCAACTAGTTGGATGCTTCTTTTGTTGGCATGAACTACCATAGATCTGGCAGTGAAGGCTGAACTTGATGTTCAGTTATCGTCATGGCCAACCTTGGAAGGAATTCTTCAGTTAGAGGTGGGTGGTTGAACATCATAGGTAGAGAGGATGAGTTGGATGGCTATGTAAACGATAGTGGAGCTGCGGCAGGTACTCTATTTTGGATTCTATTGATCATCGAATCCATAATCTCTGAGAGAGTGGGAATGGTTGTCGATGGATGATTCATCCAGTTTCTGCTCTAATGTCCTTCTCGACTCCAGAAGAATCATCCCTTCTTGTCAAGCAGTGTGAACATAACTGCTTCATCAACGTGATATCTCCAGAGTGACCATCTAAGATATCTTCTCAGTTGATTGAAGAGATCGAACTCGTATCTCTCGATAAGCTGAAAGTTGCTGAGCAGATCAGCGAGAGTGTTGTTGAAGCTTTCTTCAACACCATCTATGTAGTTGGTTTCAGCTAGTGTAGACTTAGCTGGCGCAGTTGATTCTGATGTCATGTCTTCATCTGACATGAGCTGTTTTTCTCGACCATTTGAAGTCGGTTCATTCGGGGTAGAGGGGCCTTCTTCTACAGTGTGCTGCCTCCTTGATCGTGTGCTAAAAGGTTTGAGATTCTTTCTCTTTTTGACAAAGATTGTGGGGAGATAATCTCTCTTGTCCAGGAACTCGCCTCTCTGGTTGAGAAGTTGGATCTGATCAGTGATGATCATGCTGATCCTGTTGAGAAACCCCAGTTTCTCTATGAATGTTCCAGTTTGATGGTCAAACTTGACCCTGCGAACATTTTGGCGTAGTTGTGATAGCACATACGATGCCCAATCAACTCTGCATCGATTGAAAATGAGTGCCATCAGGTAAGCATTTTTGGCGCTGAAGCGAGTATAGTCCAGATTGTCTGTCAGGCAATGGATAACTATATCTTGGAGTTGAATGAACTTCGGCCGAAAACTGTCCTTCAGTCTGTGCGAGTAGTCATTATGCTGGACTCCTGGATTCATCTATTGACGCCACAATTCTGCATGGTTTGGCATGACAATTGCGTCTGCCTGTTCATCTGTTCCAGAAAGATGGAGTGACTCCATCACAACTTTCTTGGTGATCACGATCGGATTTCCTCTGACTGTTGAGATTATATTGCCATCTTCTGCGATGTCGGAGAAGATATAGAACTCGACAACTGCCTTAGGAAAGCATCGTCCAAATCTTGGACCTCGTGTGAGAAACTGAAAGAGACCAGTTTCCTCTGCTACTGAGATTAAGCGATGGAACATATCAGGATTAAGTCTCTCCATCATGTAGTCCAGTTCTAAGAACTTCTCTCTTTTGAGGTTGAGTGCAAGTCTAGCTGGGTCGATGTATTAAGCGGGCAGTTCCATTTTTTGATAGTATGTTTGAGAGAGAATGAATGTAGTAGAGACAAAGATACAAAGCAAATGCAGGAAGGGTTTGAGTTTGATCTGAAGCTTGGATCAATATCCCCTTAGCATTTAAAGAAGCTTCGCATGCATGTACTTCGAGTAGCACTCGAGTACGCATCAGCTGATCAGTTTAAATAGATTTGACTGATTTGCAGCTGGCATAAATGAGATGATCATCTCAGCCATCAACAAGTTTAGCTTTAACTTGTGGATCAGCGGTTGAGATTTCATCCATTTCGAAATAGGGTAGTTGCCATAAATAGCAAATATTTTGTGCAGAATTTTGCTATTTATATCCCTCAGGCTATCAACTCACTTTCCACTTTAGTGGTTGATTTTGCTCAGTAGCATTAAAGACTTGCTATCTTGAGAGATCTCCCATTTGAAAATAATGTTCGTTAGATCACGATGGCATTAATGTGATGAGGAATAAGTTTAAAGATTTTGATCAATTTAAACTTTTCCTTGGCAGTTGGGCTATCCCATCCAACTGATCACTTTCTGGTGAACTAATGATGTGACAACTGATCGATTAGTTCTAGTCATATCTTCTTCTTGGCCCTTGGAACTGAATTCATCACTGAACTGATGAGATCAGTTGTAAAACTGCTGGATTATATCTCAGTCAGTTTTCTCTTCTTGAGGGGCCGAACTGGATACTTTTTACTGCTCTCGTCAAGGCAGTTTGACCTCTTTGTCTTGGAGGTGGATCCAGTTTCTTTAGCAGGCTTCTCTATTGACTCTGGTGCTTAGCTTCAGTGGATGTGACCCTTCGCCTTCTGTTCAAGTTCCTTCTTGAGGATGAGTTGTGCTGAACTTCCTACATGTTCAGTTGGGCGGCTGTCTTGTAGCTTGAAGCAATCAGTGGGGTGACATATCTCTTTGATAAGAGATTGGGTGATGTGGCAATGTCTTCATCATCACACGATCGACTCACTGCAATTGGGATGAGAGGTGGCTCTTGATGCTCTTGTGCAGTTGCAGGTTTAATTGGTCGATTAAGCTCAGCTAACTGATTTGGCAGACATCCAAAATTCAGTTTTCTGCGGGCAGGGCTGATTGTGTAGGTCTCTTGCTGCTTGGCTCCTATTTCTCCTTGAGCCTTGATGTCACTTCCCAATTCGACAAGTAGGGTAGTTGGAGGAATTTTCTTGGTCAATCTATGACTCATAATCCTCTGTACTTGCACGATAGTTGGAGGGAATAGATTTGCAAACCCTATCCATTTCAAACTCCAAACTTCTTCTCTTTGCTAAAAACTCATGCCATGATAAGCAGTGATAAAAAAATGAGACTGGATGGACATTGAGCGTCTCCAGTTGTACCAGTAGAAGTACCGGTTCAGAAGCTTAAAAAGCTCTTGATCTTGCTTGGCCACAAATGCAAATTGAGTAAGAAGTAAATTTGTTACCTCTTTTTGTGCATTCTTGGCTGCATATTCACCACTATAGAAAGTGCAAATATCTTCTTCCGTCAATTGGAGAGGGGGACAAGTTCTCCTGAAGTAGTTAGCTCCATAGTTTGAATGAGGAATTCCGATGAATGGAATAAGCTTATATGGATCGGAACAGTCTTAGAAGTCCGCTGTTGATCCATTCTTAGAGACTGATGATGGGATGACATTGGCAGTTGAGGTATTTAAGGATGTGGCATTTGTGTTGCCATTTCTTAACCTTTTCTTCTTGAGTGAATGCAGATGAATGCTTCCTCTCTTGGGAATCCAGTCTGAGATGAGGACTGGTAATGCATCATCATTTGGCAGCTTCAAGATGTCTTTAATCATCTTGCTCATTCTGAGAACAAGTCCCACCAAGTCCTCCAGTTTCTCTTCAAGATGTCTTTAATCATCTTGCTTTGAAGAGTTGACTTTGACTGGCCTGATTAAGGCAACCTTGTAAGCCGATTGACCATGCTTCTGAATAGCTATCTCTCATCACAGCTCGAAGTCTTACTTGGTCACTGTCCCTGATTTCCAGCTTTTCATAACCTGTAGTTTTTCGTTAAATCATCACACATGTTTTGACATTTCATCAAAACTATCACTTGGGATTTTCCCAACAATTTTCCTAACAAACTACAACCGTAAATCTTTTTGAGTTCATGTGGAATGATTCATTTTGTATTCGTATAATATTTTCCATATTTCATCTGTCATTGTTAATTTTGAAACACCTTTTAGATAAGAAGTCATTGTTAGATATAATTACTATGTTGTTTATATAGTGTAATCTATCACCATCACACAATGAATATTTTTAGTAAAAATATAATAAATAATATTAAATTATTAAGAAATAATGAACATCACTTATACTAACCACTACTAACGTCCCGTGACATTCAGGCATCACTGCATAGGTTGTAACAGCCCGGTCCCGAGATAGGGATTAACGAATGGGGATGGGGTGTTATTAAGGGTTTAAGATGAAAGATTTAACAAGAGGATTTAAGAATAATGATAAACTTCGGAAAATGGGCAATGATACTTGGATTTACGTTTAAGAATAAGGAAACATGCTTTAGCGAAATAAGATGGCTATCTTAATCAGATACCAACAAGCATAGACCTTATTCATAAGTAAAACAATTAATAAGCCTTTTCATAGGCGAAGGAAATATACTCGAGAAGCAGGAATAATACTGAATATGCACCATTCATATATATATATATATATATAATCATGTCTGGGAATTATTTATAGAATCTTGGAAAAAAAACATATCTTAGCTTAGGAATAAATACGAGTGTATTAGAAAAGCAGAAACATCATGGGATTTCAAATAAACTTATTACTATAGCAAAATAATATTGGCAGCCAACCCATATCCACAGCCACCAACATCCTCAGCATCTCAACCTGAAAACATTTGAAAAAGAAGGGGCGTGAGCACTAATGTACTCAGTGGGTTTTAATAAAACACATCAATAAACTTCAGATATCTAATAATCAACTGACGGTATATGGAGAGCAAAACACAAAAGCCCTCTCCATATCCGTAAAACCTTTTCTTTTCTTTTGGCATGCCTTAGGACATAAGAGGGATTACCTCGAATATCCTTACGAGTTTGCGAGGGAATAAACCCAGCAGTGACTCACTTACTGATCAAGAGATCAAAGTTCTTCTGAGCTCAAATTCCTACTTTAAGCAAAACACTAAGTTCCTTCCTTCCTTAATCCTTGTTAGCAAAACCAATCCTAGAGCAATGTCTAGTGGGCTAATCCTTTACTTTAGCATGATCTCGGCATATGAAAAAATTGTCCCTAACCTTAGAAGGCAGTCCTTAACTAATTGAAGCTTAGCAAAATAACAACATTCAAATACGATGAAAAGAACGTATATAAAAACGAATTGCAACTAAAGATAATTCTAATATCTCAAGCTAAGCAAAGTCAATACTCAATAATTCTAGCATTTCTAAACATGCTCGAGAGCTCGAATAACATATAACATTTCATTTCCTTCCTTCTTTGTACAGAGATCAATCAGGCAGAGCAACATATTTTATTGGATATCTCATTTGCCCTAACATGCTTCTAGAACTTATTAGCTCAAACTTTTAGATAAGTATAGATTTACCCACCTCGATCACGGAGCAGAAGATGAGGCGACGAGCTGATGATCATTCTCCGAATTCCCACGAGGCTCACTTCCTCCTACATAAGTCGAATTATCGACTTAGCGGCCTATTTCGAAGAAATTAACCTTCTAAAGAGAGAAATAACGATATCTAACTCGAATATTAAAATCTAAGACTTAATTACAGATTGCACGACTTTTACGACTTTATAAATTCGAGGAGAATCTATTTGAAGAATATCTCTTCTCAATTTCTCGAGTTCTAGACGAAAATAACTTGAAACATTGACTCGAAATACATCGGAAATAACTTGAAAGTCTCCTAAAATTAAACTTCAAAATAACTCGGAAATAACACGACTTGAAAAGCTCGAAAAGAGGGTACAAAAATCACCGGAAGAATTGGCGTGGGACGACACGGAGTTGCCCCGCCGCGGCACACACCGGCGCCAGCGGGCACCCCCCGCCGCGGTTTACCCTTGCACCAGCGGGCAGGTGGTTGGCCGCGGGGAAGGTTGCGCGGCGGCGCACCCCCTCACCTCGGCGGCTTCTCTCTACGCTCAATTTCTGGGTGTTCTTCAATGTTCATCGATTCCTTCGACGAACACCAAGAACACTTATAAAAATTTTAAAAACATGCTTCAATAATTTAAATTAACGTGAAACGGCATGCTTTAACTTAAAAATAATTTTGGCATTATAACGATAATCCACTTTAAATATTTAGAATAATGACGAAATCCTTAAATATAACTTGAAGGAGATTTAAACGGAATAACGAGGCTAATTACACGAAATAATGACGAGATTTATAATGACAGTAATAAAGCAAGCAATATAACGTAAACGTTATTAACTTGGAACTTCAATAAGAATCGAAATACAACTTTAAACGGGAGGTAAATGAGTGATAATGAAGTATACGAAAAATACGAAGAACAGAAAGTAAATGCGGAATTGAAAGACAGAAAAGAAATGGAATCGAGGTTGACGAACAAGAATGGACAGGGTTAGGTGCGTCGAAAGAATGTGGCTAGCTCGGCGTCTCGTCGAGTCGCAATGGCGGTAGAGCCGCCTGCTACGACCTAACGGCGCCCCTAGCACATTCCCTCACCGCATCCCTTCAACCCCACTCCGCTCGTCGTCTTACAGAACACTCACGAAGAACGCTATTTACTTCGACATAACTTTCTCGGCTTTTCTCTCAAAGCTTTCCCACTCTCTTAGAAGTGAAAAGGATGTAAATGAGCAAATGAAAAGTAAAGGGGTGGCCCTCTATTTATAGATGTGGGGTTGGCTTCCTTGAGAAGCCACTCTAGTGCAAGAATACTGCAAAAGTTACCCCGAGTTCGGTTAAAAGCTGTTTTATTCGATGTGGAGGTCCAAATGACCTCAGACATGAAATCCAAAAATACTGGGAGACTCGTTGGCTCGAATACTAGTGAACCAAGTTGACTCGGGATGAAGACGGGATCATTAGAAGAAAAACAAGCCAAGATTCCTTTTTGGGAATTACTTTTTACTATTCACTTAGACTGACGGATTTTTCTCCCGAGCGTTCGATTGACCTCAGAATGGAAATCCGTGAACGCAAACGGATTCCTTGAGTCATTTCCCATATGTGGGGCCTGACAAAATAGGACTCAGATCAACAATGAGGATTTTGTAAATTTCTCAAAACACGAACGCACGCAAAAGTTACTATTTATTCCTCCTTTTAAATACGTTTTTTATCACCGGGAACTCAAATGACTTCAGAATAAAATTTTGGGAACAGGGCACACTCCTTGAATTAAAACCTTTTTAACGAGACAAAGTTGACCAAAACAGAGTTAAGATCAAAATTTCTGAAAATACGATTTCACCATAAACTGACTCCTAAAGTCGTGACTGACATCTGACTTCACTTAAACCTTATTTAAATTTCTTCCTTAATTAGTTAATAACCATTAAAAATCCTCTAAACATAATTCAAAAATTTGGGGTTTTACATCCTACTCCCCTTAAAGAAATTTTGTCCCGAAATTTACTAACCATGATAAGGGACATCAGGGTACTTCTTGAGTAGCTCCGATTCTAGTTCCCAGGTTTCCTCCTTTGAACCATGATGGTTCCAGATTACTTTTACAACACTGATCTCCTTGTTTCTCAACTTCTAGATCTTTCGATCCACAATGGCCTGGGGCTTCTCTTTATACGCGTAGTCCTCATTCAGGACTATCTCTTCCTTGCTAATCACGTGCTTTGGATCGAACACATACTTTCTCAACATTGAGACATGAAAGACATCATGAATGACACTGAGGTTGGGTGGTAAGGCCAACCTGTAGGCTACTTCATTCACCTTTTCTAAAATCTCAAAAGGTCCAATAAATCTGGGCCTTAGCTTGTTTCGTTTGCCAAAACGAACCACTCCTCTGGACGGAGATACCTTCAAGAATACTTTATCTCTAATGTCAAAACTGAGCTCCATTCTTCTTTCATCCGCATAGGCCTTCTGTCTATCCTGAGCCTCCTTAATTCGTTGATGAATTAACTGGACCTTCTGGATTGCTTCCTGGACCATTTCAGGTCCAAGTATTCTTCTTTCTCCAACCTCGTCTCAATACAAGGGCGATCTACACTTCTTTCCGTAAAGGGCTTCATAAGGGGCCATGTCGATCGATGATTGATAATTGTTGTTGTATGCAAACTCTACCCATGGCAGTGACTCCTCCCAACTGCTTCCTTGATCGATGACTACCCCTCTAAGCATATCCTCTAGAATCTGGGTAGTCCTCTCGGACTGGCCATCCATCTGATGATGAAAAGCCGTGTTGAAGTTAAGCTTTGAACCCATAGCTTCCTGTAGACTCTTCCAAAATCTTGACGTAAATCTCGTATCACGATCCGATGTAATCGAGACCGGCACTCCGTGCAAATGCACAATCTCTCTGACATATAGCTAGGCTAATTGATCTAGCCCATCTATCATCTTAACGGCAACAAAATGTGCGGCTTTTGATAAATGATCAACGACTACCCAAATAGCGGTATTGCCGCTTAGAATTTGGTAAACCTACTACAAAGTCCATATTGATATGATCCCACTTCCATTCGGGGATTTCTAAAGGTTGAAGCAGATCAGAGGGTTTTTGATGTAAAGCCTTCACTTGCTGACAGTTCAAACACCTTTCTACGAAAGCGGCTATTTCTCTCTTCATGTTATTCCACCAAAAGTTCCCTTTGAGATCTTGATACATCTTGGTACTTCTAGATGCGCTATATATGGCATATCATGTGCCTCGCAGATGATTTCCTCCTTTAGCTCTTCTTTGCTTGGCACACAAAGCCTCCATTTGAACAAAAGTGCATTGTTGGCGGCTTTCATAAAATCTTGTGAGTCATCAGAACGTGCTTCCAGCCTTTTCTTCTCGAGAAACTTGTCTCCTCTCTGGGCTTCAATTATCTTTTGCCTTAGGTCGGGCTGAGCGACTATTGTGGCGATCTGGGCTTGAATGGTTTTAGGTGGTGTTAGCACCTCAATTCTCAACCTCTCGAATTCCTTGTGAAGATCCTCTTGGACTTGAACGACTCCTAACTCTGACCTCTCTTTCCTACTTAGGGCATCAACTACCACATTCGCCTTTCCTGGGTGGTAGTGGATCGTGCAGTAGTAATCTTTGACAAGTTCTAACCATCTTCTTTGCCTCATATTAAGATCATTTTGCTCGAAGAAGTACTTTAGGCTCTTGTGATCTGAGAAGATCCACATTTAGCTCCGTAGAGATAGTGCCTCCAGATCTTCAGCGCATGAACAACTGCTGCTAGCTCTAAGTCATGTGTGGGATAGTTATGCTCGTGATTCTTAAGCTGTCTCGAAGCATAAGCAATAACCTCTTCTCTTTGCATCAGTACGCATCATATTCCTTTCTTTGACGCATCTGCATAAACTACGAAATCTTCATTCCTTTCTGGAATGGCCAACACTGGGGCTGTGGTTAGCATCTTCTTCAAGGTTTGGAAGCTTTCCTCACATTCTGGTGTCTACTTGAACTTGGAGTCCTTCTTCAGTAGTCGCGTTATGGGCTTGGATATCGATGAGAATCATTCAATAAATCTTCCATAGTATCTAGCAAGTCCTAGAAAACCTCTTATCTCATTCATGTTCCTTGGAGGCTTCCAGTTGCTCACTACTTCAATCTTAGCTGAGTCCACCTTGATTCCATCTGCCGACACTATATGTCCTAGAAACATCACTTCCCTGAAGGAAAACTCACACTTACTAAACTTAGCGTAAAGCTTTTCTCTCCTTAACATTTCCAGCACCACTCTTAGGTGCTCTTGGTGTTCCTCTTCGTCCTTCGAATAGACGAGGATATCATCTATGAAGACTAACACAAACTTATCCAAAAATGGGTGAAATACCCGGTTCATCAAATCCATAAACACTGTTGGGGCGTTGGTCAATCCAAAGGGCATTACTACAAACTCGTAATGACTGTAGCGAGTCCTAAAAATAGTTATAGGAATATCTTCATTTCGGATCTTCAACTGGTGATACCTAGATCTTAAGTCTATTTTGGAAAAAACGCTTGCTCCCTTAAGCTGATCAAAGAGATCACCTATTCTTGAGAAAGGGTATCGATTCTTGATGGTCAACTTGTTCAACTCTCTATAGTCGACGCACATTCTCAATGTGCCATCCTTCTTCTTCACGAACAAGATTGAGGCTCCCTAAGGTGACACACTAGGTTGGATAAAACCTAGGTCTAATAACTCTTGCAGTTGAACCTTGAGTTCTTGCAACTCCTTAGGCGCCATTCTGTAGGGGGCTTTCGAGACTGGGATGGCTCCTGGTTCCAACTCGATGGCGAACTCTACTTGTCTATCTGGAGGTAGTCCTGACAGTTCCTTCGGGAATACATCGGGGTATTCTCTTATGATTGAAACGTCTTCGATTGACAGCTCTCCTTCTTCTTTCTTTGTCAGACTAACCAAGAATGCTTGGCAGTTACTTTTCCTCACTATCTTTGCGGCTTTCAAAGCGGATATCACTGGTACTTTAGTTCCCAACCTTGATCCGTAGATCTTTATTTCAGGTTTTTCGGATGGTCGAAACACTACTTTCCTCTCAAGGCAGCTTATGTAGGCATAAGCTAAGGCTAACCAATCCATTCCTAGGATTATATCGAAGTCCTGAATCTTTATCACGTAAAGATTTGACTTAAAAGTTTCCTCTTCTATGTTCAATTCTAGGTTAGAGCAGACCTTCCTAGACATCATTCTTCTTCCAGAGAGAATACGTATCTCAAGAGCATTCTCAGCAATTTCAGGTTTTATCTTCAATCTCTTACAAGCAGACTCAGCTATAAAGGAATGCGATGCTCTAGTATCGAAGAGAGCTAAAATGGGCGTGTCGAAGAGGGTAATCATACCTGCCAGATTACCTGGGGCCTTAGCAGCTTGCTGCTGAGTGAGGACATATGTACGAGCTGGCTAAGGGGGCCTTTGTCTTTGATTGGACCTCTGATCTCGTCCTTGGTTCCGCCTTGGATTCATTCCCGGCCTTTGTCCTTGAGGTCCTCCTTGCTGCAGCCTTGGTTGATTTCCAGGGAATTATCGAAGCGGTTGCAGGTACAGGGGTTGCTCTGGCGTCTAGGATCATCTGTTGTTTCCTTTAGGGCACTCTCTCTTGAAGTGTCCCTCTTCTCCACAGTTGTAGCACCCAGTTTGGTTAGCTCGACAGGCTCCAAGGTGCGTCCTTCCGCACTTTTGACATGGCCTTGGACCAGGGTTAGGGTCAGGCTGACTGCGAGGTACCCCTGACTGTCGGCTTTGCCAGTGGGGTTTCGTTCCTCTATCATCTCTCCTTCCTCCTTCCCACTTTCTCTTTCCTTTTGGATCATTTGCTGGCTGAGGAGGCTGAACTCTCTCATGAGGGAGGATGGCTTCTATGCTTAAGGCCTTGGCTAGGGTTCGAGCATAAGACATGTCATCTTGTCCAGTGAGGGCTATGTTAATCTCAGACTGAAGTCCCTTCTTGAACTTGCGTGCTTTCTTCCCATCTAAATCCACTAGATGTGGAGCATGCCTTGACAACTGGTTAAACTCTTTGTCGTACTCCGACACCGTCTTCTTTCCTTACTTCCGGTTCTAAAAATCCATTTCTTTTGCCTCTCGATAACAATCTGGGATGTACTACTGATATAAGTCGTGCTTGAAATCCTTCCAACTATACTCCGCCCATTGCTCAGGGGTTATTATCTTTCGAACGGACTCCCAGCAATAGTCTGCATCATCCGTCAACATGAAAAGAGCACAACTTAACTTCTCTTCTTTCGAACAGACTATGAAATCGGAAATTCACTCTAAGGAATGAATCCATTTTTTGGCATCCATTGGATCACCTAAACCATTGAAAGATGGAGGGTTGTGTTTTAGAAACATATTTTTAGCTCTTGGACCGGGATTGGGGGCTTGCTCAGGTTCATTTTCGTCTTCGTTCTCGGCTTGTCTTCTTCTTAGCGGTATTCTAAAGAACTAAATATTAGCGACGCTCGATTGAATTCGCACAAAGCAGAAAAATGCCTTTCGATAAGGTCTTTAATTTACATAAGATAGATCAAGCAAGGCGGAAATTTAAATGATATCAAGCATAAAGTCTTTAAACATACATATTTACCTTTTCGTTGAGTCAAAATTTTTGAGAATGAATTTAAACCTTTTTGGGATCGAGAAATCTTTTCACAAACTTTCCATCTCAGAAATCGTCTTACCCGAACACCTTTTACTTGGAATTTCATTCTCACGGTTTTTCTCTTATCCATAAAACAGGTATGCTTGCTCAAATCTTTTCCTTTCTCTGTATTTCAAAAATCAAAATCCAAAATCCAGAATCTCTATACTATCATACCTTGATTTTTGGTTAAGGATATGAGGGTGATGGCGAGCTGTGGGTTACTGCTTTGACTTATAACAGAATAAACTTGTACGCACACAAGCACATGTCTTATCTTAACAGAGAGACAGGTCTGCAGAGTTGCAAACCTAGCTCTGATACCAACTGTAACAGCCCGGTCCCGAGATAGGGATTAACGAATGCGAATGGGGTGTTATTAAAGCTTTAAGACGGAAGATTTAACAAGAGGATTTAAGAATAATAATAAACTTCAGAAAATGGACAATAATTAACTGACGGTATATGGAGAGCAAAACGCAAAAGCCCTCTCCATATCCGTAAAACATTTTCTTTTCTTTTGGACCCATCCTTGCTCAAACCTGATGTCAACTGCACCCTTAGGCATGCCTTAGGACATAAGAGGGATTACCTCGAATATCCTTACGAGTTTTGATAGGGAATAAACCCAGCAGTGACTCACTTAACGATCAAGAGATCAAAGTTCTTCTGAGCTCAAATTCCTGCTTTAAGCAAAACACTAAGTTCCTTCCTTCCTTAATCATTGCTAGCAAAACCAATCCTAGAACAATGTCTAGCAGGCTAATCCTATACTTTAGCATGATCTCGGCCTATGAGGAAATTGTCCTTAAACACAAATTGTAACTAAAGATAATTCTAATATCTCAAGCTAAGCAAAGTCAATACTCAATAATTCTAGCATTTCTAAACATGCTCGAGAGCTCGAATAACATATAACATTTCATTTCCTTCCTTCTTTGTACAGAGATCAATCAGGCAAAGCAACATATTTTATTGGATATCTCATTTGCCCTAACATGCTTCTAGAGCTTATTAGCTCAAACTTTTAGATAAGTATAGATTTACCCACCTCGATCACGGAGCAGAAGATGAGGCGACGAGCTGATGATCCTTCTCTGAATTCCCACGAGGCTCACGTCCTCCTACAAAAGTCGAATTATCGACTTATCTACCTATTTCAAAGAAATTAACCTTCTAAAGTGAGAAATAACGATATCTAACTCGAAGATTAAAATCTAAGACTTAATTACAGATTGCACGACTTTTACGACTTTATAAATTCGAGGAGAATCTATTTGAAGAATATCTCATCTCGATTTCTCGAGTTCTAGACGGAAAACAACTTGAAACATTTACTTGAAATACATCGGAAATAACTTGAAAGTCTCCTAAAATTAAACTTGGAAACAACTCGGAAATAACACGACTCGAAAAACTCGAAAAGAGAGTACGAAAATCACCGGAAGAATCGGCGTGGGACGACACGGAGGTGCCCCGCCGCAGCGTACACCGGCGCCGGCGGACAGCCCCCGTCGCGGCGCACCCTTGCGCCGGCGGGCACCCCCAGCCGCGGCGCACCATTGCACCGGCGGGCAGGTGGTTGGCCGCGAGGGATGTTGCACGGCGGCGCACCCCCTGCCTCGGCGGCCTCTCTACGCTCAATTTCTGGGCGATCTTCTTGGTGTTCTTCAATGTTCGTTGATTTCTTCGATGAACACCAAGAACACGAAGAACACTTATAAAAATTTTAAAAATATGCTTTAATAATTTAAATTAACATGAAACGACATGCTTTAACTGAAAAAGAATTTTGGCATTGTAACGATAATCCTCTTCAAATATTTAGAATAACGACGAAATCTTTAAATATAACTTGAACGGGATTTAAAAGGAATAATGAGACTAATTACATGAAATAATGACGAGAATTATAACGACAGTAATAAAGCAAGCAATATAACGTAAACGTTATTAACTTGGAACTTCAATAAGAATCTAAATACAACTTTAAACAGAAGGTAAATGAGTAATAATGAAGTATACGAAGAATACGAAGAATGGAAAGTAAATACGGAATTGAAAGACAGAAAAGAAATGGAATCGAGGCCAACAAACAAGAATGGACGGGGTTAGGTGCGTCGAAGTAAGGTGGCTAGCTCGGTGTCTCGTCGAGTCACAACGGTGGCAGAACCGCCTGCTACGACCCAACGGTGCCCCTAGCACATTCCCTCACCGCATCCCTTCCACGCCACTCCGCTCATCATCTTGCAGAACACTCATGAAGAACGTTTTTTACTTCGACAGAACTTTCTCGACTTTTCTCTCAAAGCTTTCCCACTCTCTTAGAAGTGAAAAGGATGTAAATGAACAAATGAAAGGTAAAGGGGTGGCCCTCTATTTATAGATGTGGGGTTGGCTTCCTTGAGAAGCCACTCCAATGCAAGAATACTGCAAAAGTTACCCCGGGTTCGGTTAAAAGACGCTTTATTCGATGTCGAGTTCCAAATGACCTCAGACACGAAATCTAAAAATACAGGGAGACTCATTGGCTCGAATACTAGTCAACCAACTTGACTCGGGATGAAGACGTGATCATTAGAAGAAAAACGAGCCAAGATTCCTTTTTGGAAATTACTTTTTACTATTCACTCAGACTGATAGATTTTGCTCCCGAGCGTTCGATTGACCTCAGAATGGAAATACGTGAATGCGAATGGATTTCTTGAGTCATTTCCCATAGGAGGGGTTTGCAGAACAGGACTGGAATCAATGAGGAGGATTTCGTAAATTTCTCAAAACACGAACGCACGCAAAAGTTACTATTCATTCCTACTTTTAAATACATTTTTCATTACCGGGAACTCAAATGACTTCAGAATAAAATTCCGGGAACACCGACACACACCTTGAGTTAAAACCTTTCTAACGAGACCAAGTTTGACCAAAACAGAATTAAGATGAAAATTTTCAAAAATACAATTTCACCAGAAACTGACTCCTAAAGTCGTTACTGACATCTGACTTCACTTAAACCTTATTTAAATTTCTTCCTTAATTATTTAATTACCATTAAGAATCCTCTAAAATAATTCAAAAATATGTGGTTTTACATAGGTCCAAGATCAACAAGTTATTTACTAGATAAAAACAACCAACACTTGTGCTCTTTCAATTTTTGATATCGCCTTCCCAATCAGAATAACTAAAACTAACAATATTAGTAGTAGTATAATTAGTATACCAAAGTATGAGATCACTTGAGCCGGCAATATATTAAATGATTCTCTTGAATCATAATGCGAAGAAGGTCCTCAAGATCAGGTGGTTTTTTGAACTCTTCAGGTTTGAAACTCTTCCACTGTTCATTTATCATATCTCCAATGTATACAAATCATCCTTGAGGCTTTGATCAATCTTCTTTTGAAGCCTGAAATTGTAAAATTTTAAACTTCCAGCCACAACAATTAAATTCATTTTCTCCGATTCGTCGGTGAAGTGCTACCCATGTGCGTGTAGCTACAACGTAAAATCCACCATTATCTTAATTGTAATTCGCCAAATATCGGGATTGTAAGCACACTCCAAATCTGTGTTACCTATGAGAGTATATTTCTTCAGAAACTGGATTTTTGGCCGTGCATACTATCCATCCAAAGTTTCATCACATTTATTAGGTAACATGAGGTAAACGATATACAATAGCTCCATTATCTATATTGCTCATCTCCTGAACTCTACGCTCCCCCTTTTTTGGTATTCTCTTTCTTGGTTGTACTATAATAAAGTCATCTATTAGCTTACTCGATACAATTCCATCATTGAACCAACAAGTGAGAAAGCACACGTGGTCAATGAGCTCTAAAAATTTATCTGATTCTCCATAATTTTCATATGTATATGTCAAAACACTAACACCGTCTTTTGTTTCTACTTTTCTTGTGGTTGTGTAAGTATATTTGATGGTTACTTCTCTAGTTTTAGTTTCATCACTCATGACAACTTCACTAGTTTTCTTTTCATCGCTCATGACGGCAATTCTAGTTTTCTATTTATCGTCATTGCTCATGAAGACTTCTCCAGTTTTCTTTTCATCATCGCTTAGGATGACTTCTCCAACTTTCTTTTCATCGCTCATGACTACTTCATAGCTATTATAGCACAACAATATGGTGAATTGACATCCACCACTTGTAAATAATTTACCAAATAGTTTTTCCATCAAAGACATAAAAATGTGAAAGAGAAAAACACATACACAATACAAAAATATATGGTCCCTTCAATATTATAAATTAATAATTCTTTAAAACTACAAGAATAAAGTTATTTTAGTGAAATATGATTCTAGTGTTGTTTTTTTTTAAAGTACAACCGTGCTAACTGATTCCAAAGATACTACCGTATTAAGATAAGAACAAACAACACTAGAATCATAGATAATAGTGTTGTTTGTTTTTATCATAGATACCGATAAGATAATATAATTTTGGAAGACCCTATGTAAATATATAGTCCATTCAATATCATAAATTAATAATTCTTTAAAACTACAAATATAAAGTTATTTTAGTGAAATATGATTCTAGTGTTGTTTGTTTTTTTCTTAAAAGTACTAACTACCTTGCTAACTGATTCCAAATGTACTACCATATTAACTTTCAAATGAATTTTTTCATCAAGTCATAACCGTAAATCTTTTTGAGTGCATGTGGAATGATTCTCTTTTTATTTGTATAATATTTTACATATTTCATCTGTCATTGTTGATTTTGAAACACCTTTTAGATAAGAAGTCATTGTTGGATATAATTTTAATAAATTTACTATGTTGTTTATATAGTGTAATCTATCACCATCACACAATGAATGTTTTTAGTAAAAATACAGTGAATAATATTAAATTATTAAGAAATAATGAACATCACTTATACTAACCACTACAAACGCCCCATGACACTCAGGCATCACTGCATTGGTCCAACATTAGAGTGCTAGAACAAACCCATAGACATCGTATGCCATCTTTTTCTTTGCCACCAACAGACCATCAATAACGTTTCGGTGAGAGTATGTGGCTCTCATGAGATACTCATAACAGACATGGCCCCATTCATAGTCATTGAACATCATGGAGATACTTTAACTGAATATACTTGTTACTTTTATCTTGAATCAAAATGACTCTATATAACACGTATAAATATGCCAATTTTAACGACATGAGCGAGCTCCTTATAGTCAAATTACATTTCACTCGAAAACCATTGCTAATATCAGAAAACTTCAAATTCAACTTGTTACTAAATACTTCACAATGGACAATGAAACTTGGTTCTGGCTCATACCACCCAATATATTTCAACCCACTAATCATAGTGTACTCCAAAGGTCCAAACTGAAGAAACTTTCCATTGATAATGAATGATAACCTCAACCTCAAACTCTTTATTCAGACAATTTTTAATAAGGATATGGTATAGTGACCCTTGAAATTACATTTCATTAATTTCAAAGAGGTTCCTTAAATAGGATTTCCTAAAACGAAACATGTTATCATCATCTAATAACTCTTTGACTTCGTTGAGCCAACTTAAATAACATCTAATAGATACTAAGGCACCTAATCATTTGATGCAACACATGACTTAGTAAAATCAAAAATATCATATTCGATCACCTTAAATACCAAATCCTCATAGAAGAGCATCATTCACGCATTTCAACTAAGTCAAATGATGATTAACATAGGGAAATAAAATAGCAAAATTATGAACATATAAATAGGAGAAATCAAACATAAATTAAAAAGACGCAACGACCTACCCTGTCCGCTCTTCAATGAAGACCTCTCGCCCATAGCAACTGTGAAATGGAAATTCCTACTTTGATTTTACAAACAACAAATTGCAGAAACAAAACCACAAATCAAGAACCAATGTTGCAAAATAAATAACTAAACTAAACATGCAAATTTTGAGTCCGAATTTGACTACAAAATAATTCAACCATTTTCCACATGTCGACAATCGGGGGATTGATATGCAGTGTAATGGTTATAGCATTGTCTGTCTTAGATAAATTATACGCTCTTAATGCTTTTACATCACATATGTACAAATAATTAAGTCTACACAAAATCTTTTTTTTTGTGGGGCAAATATACCCATCATTTTTGTGGGTATATAACCATATTAGATATTTATCTAATAGCTAGTGTAATAAAATAAAATAAAAATTATTTTTCTATTATTATTATTATCTCCCAAAAATAATTTATTTTATTGTCAAATATATATGTATCATATATGGTAAGTGATTTTAGTAAATCAAATAATATGTTATACGAAATGTTTAAAATATGATGAGTATTTAGTATATTACAACATAGATGATTTATCAAATATAAAAAATATGATAATATTTATTTAGTTAGAATAATTAAGTTGGCATACAATAAAATATACTATATATATATATATAAAGATTAAAATAAATATAAGAAGAAATATTCTATACCTTTTATATAAATCCAAATTATTATAATATATATGGATCAAATAATTTAATTGATATGTTGAAAAATGACATCCAAATCAGATATTTATATGATTAATTATATTACCCACAAAAATACTGAGTATATTTGCCCAGTAAAAATATTTTTTGTGCACTTAATTGGTAAAAGAATATTAGGGAGAATCTGTCCCTCAAGATAAACATTGGGGACTTGGGAGTATTTGCGCCATAAAAATATTTAATTTACATAATTGGTAAAAGAATATAAAAAACATTAGAGAGAATTTGCCCCTCAAGGTAAATATTGGAGGTATATAAAAATGTTTTATGGACTTAATTGGTCCAAAAAACACTTATGTTGAAGATATATTTGCACCTTTACCCTTATGTTATGCGTAGCTAGGGTTGTAAACGAATCGAATCGAGTCGAAAACCCTGGTGCTCAAGCTTGGCTCGTTAAGGAATATTCAAGCTCAAGCTTGGCTCGAGCTCGATTTGAGCTTTTCTCTTCTTGTTAAAGCTCGACTCGATAAATATTTCTCATATTTGAATTCGGTTCGAGCTCGGCTCGTGAAATACTCAAAAATTTACTAAATGAGTTTGATTTTGAATGCTAAAAAAAACTCGTTTAATTATATATTCAAGCTCGAGATTGAAAAAAATAGTTTATTTTATTTACCCATTTGAAATTTTTGTAATATTCATGAACATGTTCGTGAATATGTTCAATTAAGCTCGAGCTTGAACATGTTTGTGAGTTGGCCGAGCCGAATACTACTCTGTTCGAGTTCGGCTTGATAGTTTTATCGAGCTCGACTCGTTTAGAAAAAGAACGAACTTCGAACGAGATTTTTTCAAGCCGAACTTCGAATAGTTCGCGAGCGGCTCTGTTCATTTACAACCCTAAATATGCATTTGAAATCATCTATTGAACATTTGGTGTTGCATTCCATATTGCACACTCAAATTTTTTTCAAATTTTTTTTGAGTTTTTTTCTTTGATTTCAATTTTATCATGCTTTAATATAATTTTTTACAATTTAATTTTTTAATAATCAATCAATAACTAAAAATCAAAAATCATATAATAAAAAATTACAATGCATTCTAATTGGGTAGAATGAACCTTAAATAATAAGTGTAAAATTAAACTAAAGTATAAGAAATTGAAATCGAATTTTTTTGAAAAAAATTAAAAAAAATCGAGTGTGCAAGCGGCATGGTACGAGTCCAAATCACATGTAGCACAAGGGGGAAAAAACGAAAATGAAATCCTCTATCCCACTTTTCTCTATCCATTTGGTGTCCCATTTTGATTTTTATTCAATTTTCATCAAATTTTTTCTTCAATTTCAATTTGTTAAGGCTTAGTTTAATTTTATAATTATTATTTAGGGTTCATTCCACCCAATTAGGGTTTATATTTATTTTTTAATAATTATTTCTTATTTTTTAATTAATATAATTGATTAATATGATTGATTATTCCAAAAATAGGGTATATAATTTTTAAAAATTTTAATTTTTAGTAATAAATGTTGATTATGATTTGTAATGCTATAATAAAATTTATTTTTGTAATAAATATTTTTAAAATATTAAATTTCATAGTGGAACAGAATAGTGGGACATGAAAAATGTACTAGAGGATTTTATTCCAAAAAAATGTAGCTTGACATATATTTCTCTAATTCCTTACAAATTAACCAAAAACATTCATACATATATCTTATCGCTTTGAAGAAAGGTTAGGACAAAACGTAGACACGAAAATAAAATAAAATAAAATTTAATCTATTTGTTGGAGGGTTGAGAAATGATAGTGCTTCATATCATGATCCAGGCATCCAGCTCTTATTTAATCTAGGCGCCTCCTTTATTTGAAGTATTATTACTAATATATATATATATAGGATCTGTTGAAGCTCAAGTAATAGACTTGCCGGCAAATGAATCACCGTACGTTGATAAATAATTAACCATAGTTATTCCTGGAGTCCTCTTCCCAATTCTCCTGCGGCCTTCCGGCGACCTGCGCCTCTCCATATCCAGCATCCTCGCCGGAGATCTCCTCCAACGATCTTCCCTTGGTCTCACTTACGAGGAAAGTGAAGAAGAATCCCATCAAATTGGTAACAGCCAAGATTATCATCGCCTTCTTGATCTGGCTCACCTTCCCGTCGAGTGTGTAGTTCTGGATCCCAAACGCCCCGATCATCGCACCCGCCTTCCCGGAGGCGGCGCTGAGAGCATGGCAGGTGGAGCGTACCCTCGTCGGGAAGAGCTCCGCCGGCAGAACGAAGGTGGTGCTGTTGGGGCCGAAGTTGGCGAAGAAGAAGGTGAGGCCGTAGAGGGCGGCGAATGTCCACTTGTGATCCTTGTTCTTCAAGTAATCGTATTTGATCCCGATAATGAACATGAACATCGACATCATGAAGAATCCGACGAGCTGGATGTAAAACCTTCCTATCTTCTCGATAAAGCCCACCGTGAACCAGTAGCCGGGGAAGGTGCCGAAGAGGGCGATCACGAACATCGCCCTCGAAGTCTCGAACATCTCCCGCAGCGCACTAACATTCACGGCGTCCTGCGTCAGCCCCATCACCGGGAATATGTCTTTCTGCGTCAGGTTCTGGCTGTAGAAAGCAATGTCTAATAGAAACCACGTCGTCGTCGTTCCGATCAAATGTTTGCCGTGGCGGGCGAAGAACTCGCTCGAGAAGAGCTTGTACTCATTGCCGGAGTTGAACTGAGCTACTTTCTCTTGATCGGCGTGGATTTCAATGTCCAGCACCTGCCCCATGTCCGCCGCAGCCTGCTTCGCGTTGCCCTCGATCAGCGCGGTGTATCGCCCCGTCTCCGGCATCTTCATCCGCCAGTAGAACGTCAGAATCGCCGGAAGAGCGCCTAGCATGAGCACGATTCTCCACACGTAATCGGCTTCCGGCTCCGTCGAGAAAACCGGCTCATTCTTGAACGATGGCCCCCCGTACATGCTGAGGAAGGTTCTAGAGACAATCATCGAGACCAGACCGGCGAAGATGATCCCGACGCCTTGCATGGCGAAGACCGCCGCGATGAAGGCGCCGCGGGTTTTCTTGTTGGCGTACTCGGACATGATGGTGGCGGAGAGTGGGTAGTCGCCGCCGATGCCGAAGCCGAGCCAGAATCGGAAGAAGCAGAGCGTCCCCATCACAGCTTTGGGGCTGTAACCGAACGATAAGCCAGAGCAGATAGCGCACAGAGCCATGAGAATCAAGGTGACGCCGTAGACTTTTTTCCGGCCGAGTTTGTCGCCCAAATAGCCGAAGAAGAGCTGACCGCTGAGGGTTCCGACGAGGGCGACCCCGATGACCATGTTGTTGACGCTGTGAGGTAGCTTCCCCGGCTTGCCGGTGGTGGGGTCGTAGTAGTAGAGGCGGCCTAGTAGCTTGGACACCGTGGAGATGCAGAAGAGATCGTAGGCGTCAGTGAAGAATCCCATTCCGGCGATGACGATGGCGGTGACGTGGTACCACTGCGTGCGGGCATTGTCGAGGGCGTTGAGAACGGAGATGCTGTTGGAAGCCATTGATTTGAGGGTTTTCAAGCTTTTTCCTTGCACTGTTTAATTAATTTCATGTTGTTGTGAGATGTATATATATTATATCAAGGACAAAATTAAATTACGTGGTCGTTTAGATCGATGTATTGAAACAAGAAATTGATGGGTGTGGTATCTATTCTAGGATATCCTTGTGGCTTTATAGTGGACGTCAAAGCAAATCAATGTATATTTCTTGGTTTTTACAACCGAATGAGCAATAGCTAACTACAGCTAAATTCTGAATTGATCGATACAACTTTTATAGAAACATATATATATATATATATATATATATATATATATATATATATATATACTTGCTCGGACACACTTGATCAATAATTGATGACTTCAAGAATTAATCAATTCAAGCAATATATATCTACTTCAGGAAGCTCGTTTTAGCACACGCCTAGTATAGTAAAAGGGACGTAGAACAATAGCAGCAATAGATACAATCCCATTCATGAGCTCAAGAAAAATGTATGCCTGAATACATACATATATATATATATATATATAGTAGAATGAAATGAAATACATTGGAAATTAAAGCTGCAATTATCCGAATCTAAAATAGAAGAATATATTAATCATCGGATGGAGTAGCTTTTCTGTACCGCATTTTGATTGGGAAACTGCATGCCATGTTCCTCCATTTGTCCTCATTGATTAAGCCATATATATATATAGGATATGGTTCAAATAGGGACTAAGTGTTGGTGTGAGAAATAGGAACAAATCATGGCCCTTAGATTTATATAAATTAACGGTTGTGATTAGAAAATGATAAGATATTCAATTCCTTATTTTTGGGAGGTTTTGATCGTGTTCAAGGAGTGTAGGGTATGGATGACATTTTACAAAAGAAAATCCCACTATTCATATATTTTCATATAGTGTACGGATTGTTTTTCCATATATTGCATTTTTTTTAAGATAACTATCATACTACTCCCATAATTGTCAAACTCTCTCATTTATTGCGTCCTTTTTTTTTCTACAACCCATCGTCTTCTTAATTGATGTTTCTGGTAATGAGATTTTTTTTACCAAAGATCATTAAATTTTAGTCTTCAATTAATTTTTTTTCCTGTAAGTATCCCACTACTAAGATAACCCGATTCACATGTGATTATTCCATTTTTTTTTTAAATTGAGATCTTCTTCGTTGTTGTTTCTTCCTCTCAATTTTTTCTAAAGTTTTCCACATAGCCACGTCTTCTCCATCGACTTTTATATAAAAATATCTCGTTTTTTTAATTTGAATTCATCTTATATTCTTTACCGATCGATTTAAGACATAAATATGAAATTTGTTAACCCAAAATTGTTTGATTTCATCCCGATTTATTGATCAATCTAACCAAAAAACATTTGCTCCCAATCGATATTCTTGAAATTTTCCACAAAGCGGCATCTTCTCCAACGACTTTTATGTGAAATCATCTATCTTTTTTTAATCTCAATTCATCTTAATCTCTGTTTGGAATATCATGCTTTAGTTTCATTGCTTAGAATGTTGGATTTTATTGTTTAAAACATTTGGTTTTGGTGCTAGTACTATCTTTTGTAATACATTGTAGTTTTGATTTTTTTTTTTTTTTTGATCATATGCACTTACTTTGCAATATATGAGTATTGGAAAGTTCATATTTAAGCCTTGTGGTTCTCGGTTGCGGCCTTAAGAATGTATATCGCATCAGAAACATTTACTGGTTGGTTATCGAGCATTGAAAATGCCCTTTTTAAGCACTATATATTTTATGTGTGTGTGTAGATAACATTGATTCAAGCGACTGTATGATTGAATTCTCACCTAGTGGTACAATCCAAATCTATTTTCCGCAATGCAACCCTTCCCTAAAACCCTTTGTGAATCATAAATTACATACTCTAGAGGATGACATTGAGCTTTATTAAATCATAAATTACATACTCTAGAGGATGACATTGAGCTTTATTAAATTTTTTTTCTTACGGGTTCGACATGCGGTGTGGTTCAACAAAAAGTCTTATGATGGAGAGTGTTGATATAATCTATGCTGATATATATTGTTACAAAAAAGGTGTGAAGCATGAAACAAGTGATAATATATCAAGTGCATCAAAGAAAAGACGTATTGTGTCCACTCGTATTGACTGCAAGGCTCGAATAATTTTCAAGTTGCTTGTTATTCAAATTAGTTTATGTTTTTTATTATTAATATATTTTCCCCCATTTGTTAATGTATTGTGTATATAAGTAAATATTATGTTTTACATGCATTACTAATTATGTTTCTTTAGCACTAACAATATTAAAATGAAGCATTTCAAACTAATAAAAGAAAACATTTTTATTAACAATTTTCTAATAATGATATATAGCACCAACATCTATGGTATTTAGCATCAAACACAATCTATCAATTAGAAGAATAATTTGCTCTGTAAATATTTTTTAATAACTTTATATAGCACCATAAGTATTATAAATAAGCATTAAATAACCTCTCAAGTTTTTGAATATTAAAGCAAAAATAACTACATTACTAAGCACTAACAGTATTACAATAAAGAATTTCACAATGAAATAAACTAATATTTTTAGTAATATTTTCTAATAATAATATGTACACCAAAATCCAAGTTATTTAGCATCAAATACAATCTGCCCTCAATATTAACATTATCTTCAAACAATGTAATAACTTTATTTAGCACCTTCAGTATTGTAAAGAAGCATTAAACAACTTTTCAATTTTTTCGATATTAATATGTATTTTCAGGATACCAAAACTTTACCATAATCATCTTGCATTGTCATATAAAGCACCAATAATTATATTACAAAGCACCAAATGATATATTCACATAATAACATCATTAACAATGTTGTTCACATAGGTCTTATATTAAAACCATAAATATTAGATGGCAGTACTAAACAACTTTTTAACATGCTTACCATTTTACTCATTAATACTGAAACATTAAATCAAAATACGTATAATCATACAAAGCATCAACATATTGAATGACAAAATTAAAAATTACCAGAGTGCTAGATATATATGTGTGTGTGCATCTGAACTTCTAACTTTATCATTCTTGTATTTCGACCTCAACTCCTCCGATTGTATATCCACTTATTTCTTCTTTATTAGTGAGGGCATTTCATCCTCAAAATCAAATATCTCTTCCATCATCATCGACTAATTAGTTATATCTGTTAAACAAAAGCATTACATCAAACCATTGAAAGCATCAACAAGCTTAATCGTAAAATTTCAATATCATCAGTCATCATGATTAGTTCAGGAGTTTCTCACCGATTTTTCGATTTCGATTAATGATATGGATTGCAATGAATTTGAAATATGGATATATGCAATTTATTTCCTTGATGATACGTATCTGCAACCAAATATAGTGTAGTATTCCATATAATTTATTTATTAAAATTACATGTTTACCCATATTTGAATTAATTATAGATAATAATATATTTATCCAAATTTCCAATATTTAATCTCAACCATTCATCTTCTATGTATGTAGGGTTCAGATTTGTTCCTATTTCTCACATAGGGAGTAGCCCCTATTATAACCAACCCCTATATATATATATATATATATATATATATATATATATATATATATATATGGTATGGTTCACATGAGAACCAATTCTCATGTGAGAACTAGGAACTAATCTCAACCACACAATGTTTAAATCTTATTTAAACTTTAAACATCCATAACTTGCTCATTTTTCATTAGATTAACGCAAATTATATATCAAATTAAAGCTCTTTTCGTGCTCTTTCATTTAAGATCCATTGTTCATATGTTTATTCGAGAATATATTTTTTCGTCCATAATACCGTGATGTTAAACTCATAATAGCATGACAAAATATTCACAATAACATAGAAGTATACACATAATAGCATGAAAAAATATTCATAACAGCATGAAAAAATATTCATAAAACACATAAATTTTACTCATAATAACAGTAGTAGTGTCGTTAATAGTAAGACATTATATGTTCATACTAGCATGTATATATGTTCATACAAGCATGCATATATATATTCATATTAGCATTTATATATGTTCATAATAGCATGATAGTACTCTCATTTTAGCATACGAAATTTATAAGAATAGACAACGGTTTTAAAGTGTTGTCTATATGATTTCCGAAAATTATACTCAAATATTACAAGTTTGCCACTCCGTCTTTGACCAAAAGTTGACCAAATCTTAGCCATCTAAATCAAAACAATGGATGGATGAGATGAGTTCCTAGTTCCCACATGGGGTATGGGTTCTCATTTGATCCATCCTCTATATATATATATATATATATATATATATATATATATATATAGGGGTTGGTTATAATAAGAACAGTGCTTCATGTGAGAACGTGAGAACGGGCTTGTTTAGTGTAATTTCAGTGCTTTTCTTATTTTATTTTGGTGCTAAATCATCTAGCACTAAAATACAATAAGAAAAGCATTAAAAAAAATTAAAAAATTGCATCAAAATACAGTAAGAAAAGCACTAAAATTACACTAAACAAGCCCGTTCTCACGTTCTCACATGAAGCACTGTTCTCATTTGAACCAAATCCTATATATATATATATATATATATATATATATATATATATATGCCATAGTAATAAGAGTTCCTATGTAAGTACCAAAATAAAACATAATAATTAAAAGTTGACTTCCATTAGATTAATTATTTCAAATATATTGTTCAATCACCAGATTCTGTTTTGCTTGATTACCATCTTATACTTAGATGTGTGGCTGTTCATGTAAACAAATATTTTTTAATTTGTAAACTAAAGATCATATATAGCTCTCCCTTTGTTTGGCTAAAAATGCTTAGTTAATTATTTCTCAGTGATAATCTTATGATCCATTAATCACTAGTTGTCCAAGAATTTTGTCTAATTGTTGCTAATTAATAGTAAGTTAAACAGTGTTCCATAATGTCATAATCAAACATATTAAGTCTTATCACACCAAGTCTAACAAATAAGTTCCTGTGTGTTTATTGAGGGAGGTGGCTGTTACGATCAAAGAGAAGAAATGTGATATTTCACGGAAAAGAAATTCTCAGCGTATTCAATTTCAGAAAATATATCTCAAAATTGATCGAATCACAAAATATTTTTGTTCCTACTTATACAGAGCAGCACATGCGTGCAAAATAAATTATTTCAGACTATATCCGACGGCAAGTAGTACCCACACGCTGCTCAATTTTTTTATTTTTTATTTTTGGCGAATTATTTTCAATTTTCTGTTTTTTTCCTAAAAATTTTATACTCTAAAATTAAAGTTAATTGATTTTTTTTTTCTATTTAGTCCCTTGCAAGAGGCAGATCGTTGAGTGAATAGATGTAGAAGATTGCGGAGATCCAAGATGAGGATGTGCATAGTCTCTTCGCCATTTTATTATGGCTTAATTGGAAGAAACGTAATATGTTAGCTTATTAGAATACTCAAACTCCTAATGGGATATGCTTTGATATGGCGCTGAAGCTACATTATGAATTTAGAGAAACTTGGGTTAAGACAATTCACCAGGAGAGGGTGGTCGATAAGGAGCTTTGGACAAAACCGTCGATCGGAGTATGGAAAATCAATGTTGATGCAGCCTTTGATGCTGAAAAAGGAATTGGACTTGGTGTTGTTCTCCGTGACTGGGAAGGGAGATTGTTGGTGACAAGATGCAGATGGCTTCAATCTTTTTTTGAAGTTGAGATTGCAGAGGCCTTGGCATGACAGGAATGGCTTGTGTTGGCTCGAGAAATGAGAGGTAGAAGGGTCATACTTGAGACAGACTGCCAAGGGATTCATCACTCTCTTACTAAGGATGGTGAGGATTTCTCCTATAAAGGAGTTGTTTGCAAGTCAGTACGAGACGAGGCGCATCGATTGGAGGAGGTGACTTTTAGTTGGGCACAACGCTGTGCAAACCAAGCTGCACTGTTGGCAAAGCTGCTATTAGTAATGCCGTTTTTTCTCATTATACCGGTTCTATTCTCCATGTTTTAGTTTCTATGTTACCACCTTCTGAATACTCTGGTTTTTAATTTATGCAATTTAGCTTTTTTTCCACAAAAAAAAAAAAGATTTAATTTGTTTAAAATAAATATAAATGTATACCCTAAAATGGAATTAATAAACCCTAAAATAAAAGTGAATTAATTTAACTTTTTTCAAATCCGGCGACTCGCGCAATGCACTCGTTCGATGCTATCGCATGGGTTTCGGGCTCGTGCATTGCGCTCGATAATTTCATTTTTTCAACTTAAATATAACTCATTATTGAGATTAATAAAACTTAAAAAAAACATAGACCCTAAAAAATACAAAATAAATCCCTAAATATCTAAAAAAATACTAAAAATACCCATAAAAAACTCCAAACTCCTAAACTCTAAACATTAATTGGAATGAATAAATAACAATTTAAACTAAATAAACTAGTACAAGGTAATTAGTAGACCGTTTACCTTTTAAGAATACACACTACTAAAAAAATGCACATAGATAACAGTATATAGATAACGATTTTTACTAAAAACCGTTAAGAAGAGGGTATACATAACAGTTTTTTCAAAAATCATTACGTATGTGCGTGTACTCACATATATAAATAACGGTTTGAACTAAACCATTATGTATTTATATATTATATGTAACGGTTCCACAACAAGTGTTACGTATGTGCACCTTTTCAACACACTATATATAACGGTTTGATAGAAACCATTACGTATGTACATGTTTTTTTTATTATAACGGTTTTTTAACAACCGTTATGAATGTATGTATGTGTGTTGCTTGCAATATATAACGATTTTTGATTAAACCGTTACATATAATATTTTTTTCTTTAATTAAATTATATTTTTTATACTTTTCAAATTTTGAGTGACATTTTTTGTGTTACTGTTGATACTGATTTTGTCGAATTTTTTTTTCTTTTTTACATGTTGACCCGTCTAAAATTAGGCTACGCCTTGTGCATGCAAGTGTTTGTGATTTATATGATCATGAGATACAAAGAAGGGATTTATTCAGTAACCTAACTAATTATGGATCTACAGCTCGATCTCATCTTCAATCCTTGTGACTCCAAAGAACGGCCAAGATGTATCAATCATTGCTGCATGAAGCAAAACTCATCAGTGTCCACAATAGCTAGGTATGTATAGTCTAACAAATGAGTCCTTACGCTATTTATTGAAACAGGCATCCACGGTAAATGTGCAGATGGTCAAAAATAGAATAAAAGAAAAGGATGGTGTAAGAAAGGAAAGGAAAGGAAAGGAAAAGAGGGTGGAGCTGCATGCAATTTTCGGAAATTATTGATGCTTGATCTCCATGTTTCCCTGTCGGTTCATACAATTTAACTTATTTCCAAATTGATCCCTATTTCCTTTCACAAGGGATTTTATAATCCAAAATTGTGTGTCAACCGTATAAATATCAAATAATTTTTTTTAATTTTAATTTCTTTTGATTTAGTATAATTTTACATTATTATTTAGGTTTATATTCTACCAAATTATAATTTATAATTCATTTTTAGTATTTAATTTTCAATTTTTTAGTTGATATAATTAATTTTGATGATGAATTATTCCAAACTTAGGGTCTATCATTTTTTAAAGTTTTCAATTTTTAGCAATAATTAATAATTATGATTATTTATAATATAATAAATTTTATTTTTATGAAAAAATACCACTACCTCCGTTTCAAAACGTTTGTTGTTTTTTTTTTTTTATCTAGAATTAAGAATTAATTTTGTGGACAAATATACTCATCCCTCATATATGCCATAAAATCTAATTCATCTATATTTTTCTAAAAAATAACAATATTTTCTCTCTCCATATATTTTTCTCTCTTCATATATTATAGGTAAGTTAGAATCAAGAAATCTTGTAGGAAAGAGAGGGTTAAAATTGGAAGAGAGAATGTCAAATTATATAAAATAACAAACATTTTGAAATAAAAAAAAAAACCTAAAATAACAAACATTTTGAAAAGAAAGTAGTATTAAAACTATGTAATTTTGATGTTGTCACGTTCAGAGCAGAAGATCTTATCTGATTTTCTATGTACATTTCGACCACCAATAATTGCACATAGGTACTTATTTTTGGAATCTAATAATATCATATCAATTTATTTTTAGTATATTGAGTCAATTACTTTTTTTGAGTGTATTTGTGACTCTTCATATCTCTCTCTCTCTCTCTCTCTCTCTCTCTCTCTCTCTCTCTCTCTCTCTCTCATCCAAGGTAAAATACTATAAATTAAATGGATATTGAATTGAAGGAGAGATTGGATTGATTTAGTAATTGACCGAAATGCAATCAAGCTGGTGACTCTTTGTTTACTTTGATTTCAAAGTCTTGCAACATACTACTATGATTCTGTTTCGATTAACGTCCTTGTATACATTTTACATCTATTAAGAATATTAGAAAGAATAGTTGTTTATTCAAAATTGGGTAGTTATCTGAGGATATATACCGTATTAACTTCACCATCACACCTAAAAAATTTAACAGAGTTCACATGGTCATTTTGCATTTTAGTAATTCCTCTATTAAAAAAAAGTTGGGTAGCTACTCAATCTTAAATTTTGAGTGTTTGGTTGAATATATAAATTGTATGTATTGGATTTCAAGATTTTGTTAAGTGGCATTTGGATTGATGAATTTTAATTAGAATTTATTAATGTTTTTAGGATAGAAACTCAAATTCAGATTTGCAAATTGATTCAAAGGGTAATGAAATTCAATTGAATTCAGAATTCATCCAAACTCCTCAATGAACCTAATATTAATTATGAGTTTCAAAATTATTTATTTGTTTATTTTTTCAAGTTGAGTTTTGGATTAGTTACATTTATGACAAGATTGGGCGAGATTTTCCATATCTAGTTAATTTTGAAGTATATATATTTAAATTTATAAAAATAAAATTAATCACAGCGAGAGTCATAACTAACCTTTCAAATTCACTTATAATTAAATTTGATTAATATATTATAGTAAACTCAAAAACTTGTATGAGACGGATCAATACATGTGAGTTAATGATATTTCATCCATAAATAATGATACTTCACCCATAAATAATGATACATGTGAGTTAATGATACTTCACTTATAAATAATGATATTCACATGCAGGTATAAATAATGATACTCACATGTGAGTTAATGATACTTCACCCATAAATAATGATCCCCGCATGTGCGTATTGACCCGTCTCATGTATGAGACGGTCTCACCCAAGTCTGCCCCTATAGTAAAATATTAATCTCACAAATCTTAATCTATTACATTTATAAAAAAAGAACTATCAATACATATATTAGATATACTTTATACTTAACTACTTTATAAATACCATTTCGAAAATCCATTATAAGACTAGTATTTTATAAGAATATTAATGATGGTATTGTTTTTACTTTTTAAGCAAACACGGAACACTTTTTGAGAAATTAAAATTTAATTTGGTTTTTCTAATACGACATGAATTAATATCTTTAATTTGGTTTTTCTAATATAACATGAAATAATATCTTTTAGTTAATAATACAGTAAATTCACACGTAAATTAAAATGTGTTCATCGTTGATATAATATTAGACTCCTGGACGTAAATTAAAATGTGTTCATCGTTAATAATACAGTAAATTCACAAAAGTCATTAATGATGATATAATGATGGTGGGTGGGCTAGTTATTCGGACGGGATCCTCTATTTCAAGCCGGTGTTTTATCTAGTGATGGGGCCGTTGGATGATTGCCATGTGGCAATTAAAAATAAGGTGAAAATCTACAACAAACAACCCCTATCAATTAACTCACGGTGTTAATTAATCCCTAATCCTACCGTCAGCGGCTGTAGTTTAGATTTCATATATTCAGTCATCTTCCACCTCTTCATATCAGAAATCAGAAAAAATCTAAGAAAAAAAACGTTTGTTCATCCTGAAAAAAAAAATCATACCCATCATCTAAAAATCATACGAACAAATTAGATCAAGAAATCTGTCAAACAAATTCAGCCTACCGTCAGCGGTTGTAGTTTAGATTTCATATATTCAGTCATCTTCCACCTCTTCATATCGGAAAAAATCATAGGATCATCATTCAAAAAATCAGGCAAAATTCATCATATTCTACGCAGACAACCGACGTGTCAGGAGAAGATGACCAATTCCGAATTAGACGAAATCCTGGAAGATTCAAGTTTAAATTTATGTAAGTGAATTAACTAATTAATTACGTATTGGAAAAAAAAATCAATTTTTTTACATGCTTTGTTGTTAATACAACAGTAGAAATTTCGGTTATTATCTTGATTGCATATTTGAATACGAGAACACTAGGTCATTAAGTATTTGATGAGATTTATGAATAAAAATACAAACATGAACAGATAGCAGCCGATAATATACAAAAAAATTACTTGCGGCGTAAGGCTTTATTACTTTGGTGCAAATATGTGAACAAATGAGGTAGTCATGAAGTGTAATTAATTAATTCTCTCTCAATAATAAAGTTAAAATATTATAGGTGGTGTACAGAAGATTTGTAGGCTCATTGTAGATCTATTTACTGCATTAATTACTTCAAAATGAGATTAAATAAAGTGACTTATAGCTATTGTTTAAAAATTTCATATATGATTTAAAACCAATTGTAACTGGAGGAGTAATATCTCTAAATCTAATAGTTTGTATTGCTTTTTAAAAGGTGTACATTTTGTCCTGTTCGAAACAAAGATGAGAATACTAATTGCAAGGTGTTGCATAACTCCAAGTCACCATTATAACAGATGCTTTACATTGCTGAATACACATTGTGGTCTTCATACTGCTCTATGCATCCAAACATATTTTATTATTAGCATAGAATACTGAGACTGATAATATAAGTAAAATATATTTAAATAACATGAGTTTTTAGTTAATTATACTATGCAGAAGATGACTTTTTTCTCTCTCTCTCTCTCTCTCTTTTATTTTAATAATTGTAGCAATCGATTGAGATTCCGATGATGAGATTATTGTACGTCGCAAATTGGAATTTAGTTCTCAAGAAACAAATAAAGAAAAAGAATCTTTGGATTTTAATATAATGGTGGGGAAAATATGACAGTTGGATATCGGTCGAATATTTTGGAAGAAAAATTCCGAAAATCGGTATGGAGTTTGATAGTGAAGAATCAGCTTATAGATTTTACAATGCATATGCAAAGTTAGTTGGATTTAGAGTTAGAAGACATACTGTTCATCGTGATCTGGAAAGGAGAATAACCGATCGAACTTTTATTTGTTCGTGTGAGGGGCGTAGAAAATCTGACAAAAGAGATTGTGTTACTAAGTCCCATCGCCCAGAAACAAGATCAGATTGTCGTGCAAGAATGAAGGTAGATGTTCGTCTCACTGGTAATTATCAAGTTATTAAGTTTGTTGTTGAACATAATGGCCATGATTTAGTGAGTCCATCAAAATCTCACTTTCTGAATTCCCATCGTACTATCACTACTGCACAAGCCTCACAGGCAGAAGCTATAGAGAGTACTGGAATATCACCAAAATAAGGTTGCGGTGTTTCATCTAGTGTTGCGGTCGTTGGATGATTGCCATGTGGCAATTAAAAATAAGGTGAAAATCTACAACAAACAACCCCTATCAATTAACTCATGGTGTTAATTAATCCCTAATCCTACCGTCAGCGGCTATAGTTTAGATTTCATATATTCAGTCATCTTCCACCTCTTCATATCAGAAATCAGAAAATATCTAAGAAAAAAAATGTTTGTTCATCCTGAAAAAAAAATCATACCCGTCATCTAAAAATCATACGAACAAATTAGATCAAGAACTCTGTCATCCAAATTCAGCCTACTCTACACATATGAACGCACAATGCACGGATTCTCGCTTATGGAAAAAGGTGAGTCGAAAATTTAGACGAGTTATTCTGATTTTGCCACACGTATTGAAGCAAAAAATTTATGTAATAAGTGATTTAATCACCTACTGAGATATAGATTCAATTAATTTACATGATTTGTTGTTAGAGTAGCACTTACATTTCTCGTTAATATATTTGTTTTATGTTGGAACTCCATGTGCTCGATGAATTGTCTGAATGAAAATAGAAATTAATATATTACACAACTAATTCTGAAATCTCTATTGAGTTGGCTTGAATTTATATCTCAATCAATGTAACTCTCAACAAAATCTGAATTATATATTGTGTTGATGTGGTGACCATATTTTACAACATTTTTTAGTAAATAAGTATATCTTACAATTAATTCCGCTTAATGAAACATAAATATTGTGCCAAAAACATAAATAGAAGGAAATATGTACATCAACGAGTAGTTGATGCTCTGCTATTTGCAAAATGATCTGTCTAAGCAGTTGTAATTAATCACTACTGTATTCAAAACAGAACATATATTTTTTATCAAACCGCATTTATTTTATATCATATAGCTATTCATTAGGATTAGGATTATAGTAGTCAGTAGATATCAAAGTAGGAAAATTGGGAGGTTACCTTAAACTAGTCGAGTTGGGAATGAATGGTATGTGATCACACAAGTTTCATTTTGCCTAGTTTGTTATATTGTATGTGTTTTTTAAGATTTAACATTTAATTTTTTTGAATATGTATATATGTGTGTTGTGCAGAATGTGTTGGTGGGATTGTTTCACAATAAGTTTATGGCTAAGCACTATTCAAGGAGGGGATGTATGCTAAACTCACCTATCCTCCGTAAGACTTCAGTTCAAATGTTTTGGCCAGAAGCTTCCACCACATTCGCTTCATTCAGAGGTAAACTCATGTATCTTCTAATTCTTAATTGGTCAAGTGTGTACTTGTGTTATATATACACTGTGAGAATGGAACAAGGAATTGTGACATCATTGAAACATTAGAATTTTGATCGACTCGCAAAAAAAATCATTTATTTTCTATTGTATAATTGTTAAATGATATAATGGCATGTAGTATGTGTGAATTTTACCAGGGATGTAGCTCAAATGGTAGAGCGCTCGTATTGCATTGCATGCGAGAGGCACGGGGTCCGATCCCCCGTATTTCCTATGAATTTTGTTGTTTATATTTGTCTTCTTTAGCTTTTCCTACGAATTTTGATCACTGGAAAAATGTATTTTAATTTCCTTTAAAAGTTCTAATAACTTTTAGAGAAAGTAAAGCTTAAATAGATAGAAGCTAATTGAGATTCTGATAAGCCTAGTCGGATTTGTCATCTCAAGTTAAACATGCAAAGCAATGTTTGAGACTAAACCCAAACCTGGGATTGATCTTCTTGGACCCGTAGATGAGATATTCTTTGAGACTTATGACAGATTTGAGCCAGTCAACGAGCCTACTCTTGACAATTGTTTTATATCAACAATAAGTTTGTAGAGAATTTTCATCTGGTATCAGTGCTTGATTAGTTATCATTTCCATTATCTACTTACATAACCCTGCATGACAGAGTTATGATGCTACCACTCACTTTGAGTCCACTGTTGATGATGTGCTGAATATGTATACCTTGATCACTGGAAAGGTAAGAACTAAATTTCATACGAATTTTGTTGTTTATATTTGTCTTCTTTAACTTTGAATTTGTTAAGTTAGATAGTTGAAAATCTGTAACCCCTCACCATAAAATAACATTAAAAACATGCTCTTTAATCTTTAACTTGATCTATGTATATGTGATTACCAGACATGTTTGAGCTTTTATCTTTTTCTTTTTATTTTGGCAATGTATACTATATTTTGTAGTTTGGATATATCTAAGCAAATGAAATAAAGAAAACCAATTTGATTAATAAATAAGTTGTATGCATGAACTAAAATAGTTCAAAACTTCTAAGGTTGTATAAGAAAACACCATCCAATAAATAAAATATACGAGGAAAATCATAGCCCAAAAATGTAAAGCTAAACTCTATCTGTATAAGCTTCATTATCTTGACCTTTAAGCGTTGAATTATCCAAAGGCTGCTCCAACCCTTGTACATGGATTGATTGTTGCTATATGAGAAGGAGAAAAATTAAAATTATACTTCATGACAATATATGTGTGTGTGTGTGTATGTACACATCTAATATCATTAAACTATGTAAAACTACCTGTAGTAATTGTGTTAAGCTCATCACATTTTATTGGCCTTCTCTTGAAGTAAAATGAGCATAATTCTGATGTTGATTGAAAAATGAATTTACAACCTAAAAGAGAGAAATAGAGATATTGCAAACAAAAAGAACATAAAAAATTAGACCAAATAATAAAACATGAAGATATAATAATATAATATAAAAATATACTTGTGTATAATGAGATGGTGCAGTGTATGGCAATGAAGACCCTTCAATAGGATAAGTGATGTGACCCAAGCTAAGGATCGAATGCACGTCGACACGTAAGGGTTCTATGACTTCTAACGACTCGATAATAAACTGAAAATATACGGGATAACAACGACGAAACAAAGGAACGAACTAGACGACTAGAACCAACTAAAATACCTAGACTACGACACACAAATCAAAACACAAAATCCAAATTGACGGGGTTGTTTTGAAGGGCGAATTGGTTAGGATTAAGGACGGGATTCCGTGTGTGATGTTAAGGTGAAGAATGGCTAAGGTAAGATATGATAGAGATTGGATAAACTTACGATATACGAGAAATATAAGGCTGAATACTTTGCAGCCTATATCGACTCAGGAGCAGGAATTTGTACTGCAAAAAGAGGAATCTTCCCAGAAGAATTGGAAGAAGATTTAAATCCAATTGCGGGAAGAGATTTCTCAAAAAGAGTCTTGCTCCTATCTAAGGGAGTGAAGCAATCGGAAATATTGATTGGAGGAGCAGGAGATACACCATGGTATAAGGTGAAAACTCCACCAATCTATTTTCATGATACAGGAGCAGACATCTTGTTAGGAAACAGTTTCCTACAAATAGTATACGCATGACAATACCAACCGGAGACTAATCTTTACAACGATCTGTGATCATAAGATCATTGTCCAGCGGCTAAAAGGGGTATTCAATCAACAAATGCCACTACAATTTCACAGCAAGCGTGGTGATGAAGGACATCTTCAACACCTAAAAATGCAGGACAAAAGAAAATTCGGAGAAGTAGTTCTGAGTTTTCGTAGGGAAAAGGATCTTGAAGAACAGGAGATCCAAATCCTCAAGACTTCTTTAATATCACATCAAGATATTAAGGAAGAAGCAAAGATATCCCTCGAAGATAGCTAGAAACTATAATGAAAATCTGCTGGCTTGGTGGGGAAAGAACCAACTCAAAGCAACCTTGAAGGTTAAGGCTGGAAAAGATTTTGAGTTCGTTAGATACAAGCCTATCCTGAGGAACATCAAAGATCAAAATGATATGCAAGCAATCATCAAAGAACACCTTGATCTCAAGCTGATTGAACCAGGGAATTCGTCATATAGCAGCCCCAGATTCTTAGTAAGGAATCATGGTGAGATTAAAAGAGGTAAACCAAGGCTAGTCATTAATTACAAAGTAATTAATGACATTCTTGAGTTTGACGGATATTTTATCCCAAGTAGAGAACATCTTATTAACTGCATACGGAATGCTAGGATATTCTCTAAGTTTGATTGCAAGTCAGGTTTCTACCAGATTCACATGGAAGAGGAAAGCAAAAGGTTTACGGCATTTTCAACACCACAAGGGCATTATGTTTGGAATGCAATGCCGATGGGGTTAGCCAACGCACCCCAAATATTTCAGAGGAAGATGGATAATCTTTTTAAAGATTATTTCTCTTTTATGTTTGTCTATATTGATGACATTCTAATCGCATCAAAGAGTATAGATGAACATCTCAAACATCTGGAGATCTTTGCAGATGTTTGTCATAAAGAGGGCCTTGTGCTGTCAGAAAAGAAGGCAGTAATAGCTACCCGGAAGATGGAATTTCTGGGAATCGAGGTGGATGAATCAGGAATCATTCTGTAAAATCATATTGTAGAAAAGGTGCAGAAGTTCCCTGATGTCCTTAAAGAAAAGAAGCAACTGCAGAGTTTTCTAGGAGTTGTCAATTTTGCAGGAATCTTTATAAAAAATCTTGCAAAACACAGGAAGGTGTTCAGTAACCTTCTAAAGAAGGATACCCCATTTGTATGGACAAACGAACATCAACAAGGAATCAGGAAGCTAAATGAGATATGCAAAAATCTCCCAAAACTGGCTATACCACATGATGAGGATGAATTGATCCTCTATACAGATGCAAGTGATCCTTGGTGGGCAACCGTGCTTACAAAGATCACACCCAACAGAGAGGATCCCTGTAGATATTGCAGTGGTCTCTTTTCAGATAGTGAGGCCATTCGATGGCATATTAATGAAAAGGAGTTCTTTGCAGTTCGGAAGGTATTTAAAAAACGGCCTCTGTTTCTTTTAGCAAAGAAGTTTACTCTAAAAGTTGATAACACACAAGTTAAAGCTTTCTTGAAAAATAAAATTGAATCTGAACCTGAGAAAGCTAGACTAATAAGATGGCAAGATGAATGTCAATATTATTTATTTGACATTATTATGATAAAATCTCATGAAAATATTATTGCAGATTTTCTAATAAGAGATGAAAGCGATTGAGGTCGATGCCATCATGATTGCGCAGAGGCACTTCACTGAAAACATGGAGTTTCTTCTGCGTGAATGGAACGAGCTGGTTCTTCATGCTGAACAAGCAGGAAGAATGCAACAAGCAGACCAGAACAAGGTCAACGAGAGAATACGAGCATGTGTAAAGACTCAGGGGCAACTCTGGTCAGCTATGCATGAACCCCTCCTCCGGGCCATCAACTTGCCATTGATGAAAGGAGAGTTAGCAGTACCGACCTGTAAAATGGAAGCAGGGGATTCAAATACCCCTAGCACGAGCTCTAAGCCGGTGATTTGTAAAGAAACACAGGCCCAAGAGAAAATTGAGGGTCAGGGATCACACTCTGAACCATCAAGTCAACCTAGCACCTCTGGGGTTAAAGAGGGAGAGATTAATCTTAGACCCATGACGAGTACCTCTAAGATTAATACTAACAAGTCTGAAGCTTCATCTTGGCAGGTTTATCAAGCTAACTTGGAGAAGCTCTATACTAGACAAAGAATTAATCCGTCTAAAACAAAGGTTGATATCTCTGGAAAGTACCCAAGGGTGTGGATGTTATCAGGAACCAATCCACACGAAGTCAAGCAATGGTATGATTTTGGGGCATTAGCTTCAATTCAGACCATGTCACCAGGCTTCCCAGAAATCAAGTGTCTACCAAAGTGGATACAGGAAGCCGTGCAAGAGTCCTGGGCTAACAATGATATGCTTAGCCGAGGAGATGTTCTTGAGCTATACTTCATCAGTGCTGCTCCGGAACCAGCAGGGAAAGGGAATCATGAGGCCTTTCACTACATAAGGCTTCAAAAGCCAGATTCCAGAAAATGAGGTGATATCAGAACCTCATCTGAAGAAATCCCACTAATCACCTCCATTATAGAAGATCAAATATCGACTAGGCGAGCATGGGGATTATGGGTCTGTCTCACTGAGATGGACAAAGTCAAGTTCCCATTCAAGTTTTTCCACAATTCTACGAATGGGTCATTCCTGTTAAATACCATGACAGGGAGAACAACGAGATTTGCTGAGGATCTGTTCGAGAAGAAAAGGTCCTTGATATGGGAGAACAAGCTTGCTATGGGCAAAGAAACCCATCGCAAGTACTGCAACATGGCTCATTTTGGGCAATGGGACAATCGAGTATGCTCGGATTTCCAGAACCAGAAGGAGCCAAAGTTCGGAAAAGGGTTCCGTCCAAGGATGGAACGAAAGCGAGCTGGGGAGGAAAAACATCCAATACCGAAAGCAAGGATGCCAAGAGCCCCACCAAAAAAGTAGTTTCCCGACAAGGGAACGTGGAGACATGTGATCACAGATCATGTGACCCAAAAGAAGAGGCCACTAGCATCAAACGACAAAAGCTGAGTGGTCCAACACAAGAGGCACATGGTGCCATTATTTGTGGGTACCTCCACCCACAACCACTTTCACTTGAGGATAAAGGAACCGGGCCCGACCACTAATTCAAAAGAAAGCATCGGCAGAAGGGGCCACTCACGTGAATTGCAGAGCTAAATAATGGAGTTGGTGAAATAGAAGGATTCTCCCCTTCTATAAAACGAGAAACTGAAGGAAGCAAAGATCATCGAACATTTTCTTATCTTTCTTCAAAATTGTAATAGTTATAATATTTTGAGTGTTCTTAGTTTATGAGCGTGGTGAGGATTCTAGCTACCATGTGTAGCTAAACAAGTTTGTCTCCTCCCTAAAAGGAGATTTACTTATTTATAATAAATGTATTATTATTCCTAAATAAAATCTAGGCTTTTTCTCATCCCTTATGTTCATCATATATATATACTATATACCAGAAAAATACTCTACACCCCGTGTAGGAAATGAACGTGGGTTGCGTTGTGTGTTGCTGAAGGAGTTCGTCGCTGGAAACCATAGGTTGCGATCGTGTGGTTGGCATGGCCGTAAAATCCCGACGAAAATACCCGGTGGCATTCTGATCAAAAAGGTATGAATCTGGTTTATAGTATTATGTATTTGATTTACGGAAGCATGATGGGCCTGATATGATCGTAATGGACTATTTCCGTTTGATCCTGAAAGTGGTATACTATGATTGAATTTTAAAGAAAATCATTTAAGGGTATGATAGTCATTTGATGGTATGATTGATTAGAAAAGAATGTTTAATTTTTCTTGGTTAAAAAAGAATTTGTTATTCTAAATTGGACTATTTTCAATTTTCTCCCAAAAATTATCTCAATTATTTTCAACCATAACTTTATTTTTAAGCAAATTAAATTCTGCATTGATGAAGTTATTATTTTTTAAATATTAATATTTAATTATAAATATCCTTTTATATCCTCTAATTTAATTTGTATGGTGAAAGTAAATTCATATTATTCAGTATATCTATATTGATTTTAATAAACTTTGTTAATCATCTCAAATTATATAATTATGCTTGAGTTTATTTTATCATATTTAACAAAACAAGCTCCAACAAAATTTTAATCTTCAAGTTGAATACGAGATTAGTTCTCAAAAATTAAATATTTTTATATATATTCATATTATGCTATAATGCTAGCATCCAAAAATTATATATTTTTATTTATTAGTATTCTCCAATTGCAATATATATTATATTTAAACGTTTAATTAATTTGTAGGTTAGAACTGGAGCATTTATTTTTTGGTTAGAAAAAAAAAATTTACTTTTACTTTTGGTTATTTTAATTTCTCTCTCTTAAAAATAATACAATGCACTGTAAACAAAAGAAAAGGGAGCATATATAAAATACCAAATATTTTTCATTTAAAATACATGCATCTAAGAAAATTCTTCTCAATTTCTAAATTGAGGCAGTTGTTCCAACAGGAGATTTTCTTGCAATTGAAGTCGTCATGTATTCAGAGAATTCTCTCAAAGCCCGCTTTAAACTTTTTATGATTTTGTCATGTCTTGTCCGGAACTCATTGATGGCATTAATATTAATATTACCCTGCAAATAAATAAATAAATTGATGTGCAGAATTGGCGTCAAACATTCACCTTGAGATAAAATATGGTATATAATATTTGCAGGAATTCCACAACTACTAAGAGATTTAATTTAAATTTCAAAAGAACCCATGATCACTCGGTCATAAATTTGTCAAATATATATATACATAAATGAACATTAAGGGGTTTGTGTTTGCGAATTAATGATTTGAAATAGTTCATTGTTTCTATTAATTTTAGCTACTAACTAATATCATATAAGTCGTCATCTTAAATGCAAAAATGAAAAATATATATACCTGTTGAAGAAGTTCCTGAATGCTTCTATACAGGTCCATCCCTTCTACTCCTATCGTTATCCCTGCTCCTACTATCGTTATCCCTCTAGCGGAATACGAAGCAAGTAATGCCAAGTCCATATTGGTGGCCCTGTTTCAAGGGGAGGAAAAGACATAATTAAAATATATTTTACCAATACACCTCATGCATACGATTATATATATCGTTATCAAATAAATGGATATCGAAATCAATATATGTAACATGTGACATGCACTGAATTAAGATATGCGAAATATGAGATGTAACATGAAAATGTAATATTATAAAATCTCATATGGTAAATGTAATATATGTATTTAATGCATGTACTTGGAAAAATAAAATAATATAAAATTTTTCTACTATATCCTTACTTATTGATTCAAAATAAAATGATTGTTAAATAAGGTACATTAAGGAAAATGAAAATTTAATGTATATCATCAAATATAAAAAGTGAACTATAATTCTGATACAGCAAAAAAGAAATAAGAGACTATAATTATGGACGGAGATAATATTTGTACCTTAAAAGTGCTAAGAGTCCGGCGATCCCCAGAGCAGCCAATGCCACGATTACCCATCTAGGAGGTGACCAATGGTTATCGTTCCTAGATACATTCTGTTGAAAGCGGATATTTAGAATTGATACTCCCTCCCTGTTTTTAATAGATGATTTCTTAAGTTTTCGCACATATTTTAATAAACTATTTTTTTGCCCATATTAACCTTGTTTAATCCACTATATATTAATTGGATACATTTATAATTGAGGATTTTGACCAAGTTAGTCATTATTAATTAGAGGTATAATTGATATAAATTTCCAAAACATCATTTATAAAATACATAATTCAAGTAGCCAAAACATCATCTATAAAATACATGATTCATACGATTACAAAATCATGCATGTTGTACCTCTACATGATTTGCATCGGAAAGATTACACTCCATTTCCTGTTTAAACTGTTCCCATATGTCTCTGCATTGACTTGGTGTGATCAAAGTTACTTCTGCAGGGATCTGTGTAACATAAATTAAATTACAATTTAATGATGAGAGATATATATGTCAATTGTGGACTCAATTAATGAAGTATAAAGAGATTATCAATGTTTATAAAATAAAGATAAGCTGAATTAATTAACGACCTCTTTCCATGTGCTTGAAGCAAGAGGATCTTCATCAGAAACTCGGTCGACCTTGAGCTCAGAAGAAAGCTCACGTTCGACGACATCGTCGTTGTTATCTCTCTCATCTAAACATAGTACGGCCATAGTAGACAACAACTTCAAACACTGCACAAGGTGAAGGAATATATATAAATTAAAGTTTCTGGATTAATTAAGCAGCAGATCATGTATATATATATTCTCTCTGCTTCATTATAACCTGACGGTAGGCCTCATTAATTTCTGTGCTAAAGGCTTCCTCATCACTGGGTTCGGATCTCTGTGCGAATTCTCTTCCTAAGACAGCGTAGTACCTGAAATTGATGAACAGTTTCTGTAAATATATATACATCCAAACTAATTAATATATATAATTAACCTTTTCTTGAGGAGTCCTAAGACATCATTATTTTGATCTTTGAATTTTCTCTCCACAATCTGTCTAGCGTATTGCTTCATCTCATTTGGCATTGTGTCACGTTCCACAAGACCGATATAGCTACATCAGTCTCGCGCCTAACAAGTCTTCTAACAGTAGCCCATGTCAAATGTTCGTCGAGCTCGCTAAAAAGCCGACTCAATTCACTACCAAGCTTACTGAACAGTCGCTTCTGCAATATTATTATATATAGTAATATCTATCAATCAGGCAGCATATATGCCTACCTCAATATGATGTTGTGCATGGTTGTATACAAAATTAAAAAAATGAAATTATAAGAAATATATTAGTGTTAATACCCGACAGAGAGCGGCTACATAATTTTCAATATCACGGAGAAGTTCACTGCCCACTGTTGAAGAGTCCCACCTTGCCTGCTCTATGGCAAAATCTGAAAATGAAAATGTAGGAATTGATGATATATATATGATCGATCATTTGATTAATAATTAATTTGGTTGGGAGTGGGACCTGAACATTGTTGATCAAACTGACGCATACAAGAATCCTTGCAGTTGAGGACAGATTGAACAAATTCTCCTTGTTCACTAGAAACTAGATTTTGGAGTTGAGTCTTGAACCATTGAAATTGGGATAAACGTAGGTGACCCAAAATGTGGATATAAGCAGGATGGACCAGCTTATAATTAATTAAACAAGGCATCCCATGCGCAAAATCAGACAACCATCAATAATATAATAATAAATTAAATAATATATATATTTGCCAGCTCACTTTCAATGCTTCTGACTCTAGATATTGGCGTTTTTTATCTCTCACTCCTTGTTCAAAATATTTAGATTCCAAATCATATCTATCATGCACAAAAACACATGCAGCTTGTAAGTCGATCGATCAGCAATTCTTTTTAAGTAATTTATCTACCACAGCATGCATGCAGGGTAGGCAAACTAGCTTTAATTAATCTTAACTTACTGAGAGAGATATGTGTTTGCACATGGTTCAGGCATAATCGGAAGTTTTAGATAGAATTGAATGTTGAATGTTGTTATGCGGAAGGTAGTGAAAGAGGATCTGGAATTATATTTTCTTGTATATTCAAAGGAATAAATTACATCAAGTTATATAGCCTAGTTAATATACAATAAAAAAGGAAATAAATCAAGCTACAAATCTTTCCTCTAATTACACGATTTCTTTCCTTTGCTAACACTCCCCCTCAAGATGAATAGTGGGATCACCGATATTCAGCTTGCCAAGTATTGTCTTAAAATTCCTCGCACTAACTGCTTTGGTAAGAATATCAGCTAACTGATCTTCTGATCGGATGAACGGCAGTTCAACAATCCCAGCTTCAATTTTCTCTTTGATGAAGTGTCTATCAACTTCAATATGTTTCGTCCGATCATGTTGGACGGGATTTTCAGAAATGCTGATCGCGGCTTTGTTATCACAGAAGAGCTGACATACTTGGGATGGAAGAAGGTCCATTTCTGTAAGCAATTTCCTCAACCACAAGATATCTGTTAATCCGCTCTTAATTCCTCTAAACTCGGCTTCTGCACTCGAGAGAGCCACAACTTTTTGCTTCTTACTTCTCCAGGTGACAAGATTGCCACCAACAAAAGTGAAGTACCCTCCTGTTGATCGTCTATCCACGGGATTGCCTGCCCAATCAGCATCAGTGTACCCATGTATCTTCGTATGCCCATGTTTTGCGAACAACAACCCGTGTCCACAAGTACCCTTCAGATATCGAACAATTTTGATAACCGCTTCCATATGATCATCTTGAGGTTTGTGCATAAATTGGCTGACAACTCCAACTGCATATGCGATATCTGGTCTAGTGTGAGCTAGGTAGATCAGTTTACCAACCAAGCGTTGATATCTATCTTTATCCGTGAGTTTGGCTCCTTCAACAATCTGTAACTTGTGGTTTATGGCAATTGGTGTATCAATCGGCTTGCAGTCCACCATTCCTGTCTCAGCAAGAAGATCTAGAATATACTTCTTTTGGCGAATGAAAATGCCTTTTGTTGATCTAAGCACTTCGATTCCCAAGAAGTACTTAAGTTTCCCTAGGTCTTTCATTTCAAATTCCGTGAACAATGCCATCTTCAATTTTTTCATCTCCTCTGTATCATTTCCAGTGATGATCATGTCATCAACATATACGATCAAGCACGTGATGAGGCCCTTTTGTTTCTTCAAAAACAAAGTATGATCTGAGTTACTTTGTTGATATCCATAGCTCTTCATAGCAGTAGTGAATCGTCCAAACCAGGCCCTCGGAGATTGCTTTAGACCATATAGAGTTTTCTTCAGCTTGCAGACTTCTCCTTTTCCGAACTGTTCTTCAAACCCCGGTGGTCTTTCCATATAAACTTCTTTATTCAGTTCACCATGCAAGAAGGCATTTGTGACATCGAACTGGTGAAGTGGCCAGTCTTGGTTTGCAGCAATCGAGAGTAGGACTCGCACTGTGTCCATTTTTGCTACGGGAGAGAATGTCTCAGAGTAGTCCACCCCATATGTCTGAGTATAGCCTTTTGCCACGAGGCGAGCTTTGTATCTGTCTATCTTTCCATCGGATTTTCGTTTTATGGTAAATACCCATCTACATCCCACTGGTTGTTTGCCTTTGGGAAGCTGGCATTTCTCCCAAGTACTATTTCTGTCCAATGCTTTCATCTCTGTTTCCATAGCATTCCTCCAATGCTCAAATTTAAGCGCTTCTTCCACAGATTTTGGAATGTCCACTTCTTCATACAAGGCAGTTTCAAATGTCATTGCCATTTCAGTCAAGTTCCCCCGGACTGTATTTGCCACCGGATATCTGGATGTCCGTGGTTTATGTTCCGGTGAGTACTTCCTTGGAGGAACACCTCTATTACTTCTTGGTGGTAGAATGCGCCTCTGATGTTCTACTGGAGCCTGTTCTTCATGTTCCATTTGTTCCTCCCCCTGACTATGTTCTTCCTGGTCAGCTTGTACTGTACTCATCTCAGTGTTAGTCTCAGAGATACTCTTTTCAACATCATCATCATGAACAGTATTATTACCAGTATATGTATCAGGAGAAATGTGTACCTCAGGGATATCTTCCACAGGAGATAACTGGGTTGACGACACAGGAGCCTCAGACTGTGTTGGGATGGATGATGGTGTCTCGATGGTGTAGCGCGCAGGCTCTTGTGGGACCTCAATGTTTGGCAACACGGACTGAGGTATATCCGGTGGACATAACCAACTCAAGGAATCACGCACACTCTCCCCCTGATGCTGGAGTTGGGAAGTATAATAAAACTCAGACTCGACAAACTGACAATCTAAGGTGGTATAGAGACGACGAGTGGGTGGATGATAACATCGATACCCTTTCTGATGAGGAGCATAACCTACAAAAACACATTTGAGAGCACAAGGATCCAGTTTTGTGCGAGAAGTTTTGGAGATGTGAACAAAGACAGTAGAACCAAAAATCCTAGGTGGTAGAGTGAGAGAGGCAGGAACATGGGTATGAGAGGCAAGACTTTGGAGAGGAGTGGTATGGTTGAGGATTTTTGTGGGAAGGCGATTAAGCAGATAAGTAGCTGTGACAACTGCTTCAGGCCAAAGATAGCGAGGCACATGGGATTCAATCATGAGAGCTCGGGTCATTTCGAGTAGGATCCGATTTTTTCGCTCAGCAACACCGTTTTGTTGAGGAGTATTTGGACAGGTAGTTTGATGGATGATACCGTGTTGTTGGAAAAAGTGCTGAAGATCATGGGTCAGATATTCGCCACCATTATCAGACCGGAGGATTTGAATTTTTTTGTTGTATTGTGTATGCACCATATGATAAAATGTGATAAATCTAGCAGCAACATCAGATTTATTTTTTAACACATAAATCCATGTCATACGAGTGCAATCATCAATAAATAAGACAAAATAACGAATATCAGAGGATGTGGAACCCGGGGCTGGACCCCACACATCAGAATGAATTAAAGAAAACACAGTGTCGACTCTAGTGTAGTTTGGACGAAAAGTGGTACGATGACTCTTAGCCAAAATACACGTTTCACAAGACAAATGAGGGTTGTTTGAAAATAAGGAAGGAAATAAATGTTTGAGATAGCCGGCAGATGGATGTCCTAACCGGCGATGCCAAAGCCAGAGTTGCCGATCTGGGGTCCCGTGAGCAAGCCTAGCAACACCCCGTTGAGACACTTCATCCACCACATACAATCCATTGCTCTCAGTGCCACGCCCAATAATCGCCTGTGTAAGAATATCCTGCAATATGCAAAAGGTAGGGTACATCAGAACACGACAATTAAGCTCACGAGTGACTTGACTAACAGAGAGCAATTTGCAGGCTAAAGAAGGCACAAACAGACACTGCAATTTTATATTAGAGGATATTTTAGCTTCACCGGCCCCATTTACAAAGGAAACACCCCCATTAGCTGTGTGGATTCTTTGTTTGGTAGTAGGCATAATATTGTCGAGATCAGTGGGGTCATAAGTCATGGTATCAGTGGCCCCACAATCAAAAATCCACTTATTATCCTTGGCAATATTAGTGGAGGACTTATTCGCAGGACTACTATAATGAGAGGACTCATTATCTTTAGCAATATTGGTGGAGGACTTATTTGCAGGATTAATATAATGAGAGGGGGTGATTTGCAAATTAAAGAGAGAGGGACTTGAGAAACCCTCAAATCCCTCTTTACCTCTGCCGTCCCCGTCTTCACTCGGCTGCCCTCCACCACTGCTGCCAATTAGGGCAGCAAAGCCCTGCCGTTCTCCGCCTTGCTGAACCTCATGGTGGCCGTCGCTGCTGTCGGCGGCCGTCGAGCTGCCCACGGCGGCGGCCGCTTTCCCGTTGTTGTTTGATTTTCCGGCTTTGTGCCCGTCCTCCCACCATTCCGGATAGCCGACGAGCTTGAAGCACGTTTCTTTAGTATGCTTTGTCATACCACAGTGGGAGCAGTGCAACTTGGTTTTGTCGACCACGGGCTTGCCCATCCTGTTGTCCGGTCTTCGATGTCCTCCGCGGCCAGGGGTTTTTGAGAGGAGACCTGCCCCAATTTCTCCCGATGATGACAGATCGGCTGTCTCAGAAGTTGCCGATCGCATAATGCGGATCCTGGCGGCTTCCTTGCGGATAGTAGCATATGCCGATTCGACTGAGGGAAGAGGGTCTGATCGAAGAATTTCCCGGCGAGCTCCATCATACCTCCGATCGAGACCTCCGAGAAAGTCGAACAATCGATGTTCTTGAACGATTTGATTGTAGGCTGTGATATCCTCATCATGTTTCATGGGATTTGGGCGTCTTCGATCAATTGCGAGCCAAAGTCCCTGCAAAGTATTCCAATACTGTTCTAACGTCTGATTTTCCTGATTTTGTCGACTTGCTTTGTTGTGCAGGTCGTACACTTGGAGGGCATCGCCTCCGCTTCCATAAGTCACAGCCAATGCGTCCCAGAGAGCTTTGGCTGTTTGGTATTCAGCCACGTTATTGATTAGATTTGGTTCTATATTGTGAAGAATCCAGGAGAACACTCCTAGATCACTCTGCTCCCATCGGAGGATCTCTGTTTCGTCTGTCGTCGGGATTTTTGATGCTCCAGTGATGTATCCGGTTTTACCTCGGACTCCTATCTCGACTCTCATGAGTCGAGCCCAAAGGGGATAATTATCCCCGTTTAATTTGATGCTGAGGCTTATTTTTTCTGAATTGTTTGAGGTTTGATTTGGTATTGAATTGATCCCTGTTTTGAGAATATTTGCAATCTGCAGGGCCAATTCATTGGAGATGTTATGGCTGGGTGTGGTGGGCTCGGCCATCTCTCTGTTGGAGATGATTTTGAACGATGAGGAGATTGTTTCTGAGTTCAAAGAAAATTTAATCGGCCGGATTGGATCAGAACAGCTGCTCTGATACCATGTTTGCACATGGTTCAGGCATAATCGGAAGTTTTAGATAGAATTGAATGTTGAATGTTGTTATGCGGAAGGTAGTGAAAGAGGATCTGGAATTATATTTTCTTGTATATTCAAAGGAATAAATTACATCAAGTTATATAGCCTAGTTAATATACAATAAAAAAGGAAATAAATCAAGCTACAAATCTTTCCTCTAATTACACGATTTCTTTCCTTTGCTAACAATATGTGCGCAAGATTAATCTTATAGTTGCACTGAACCCTGTAACAATTCCATTTTCTGCTGCATTTCCTACATCTAACCAACCCTGCATGCGCATAAACTTAACTTTAACTACGAATCAATTCTATCATATCAATACACACTTAACTAGCTAGTGCATATAAATATATATATATATAGGTCGTGAATTGTGATCGATTGTCAGAAACAAAAACCTGGTTAGATGCAAAGAGGCTCAACTTCTCCTGGGCAATCTGTTGACACCGCACAGTGGCAACCATGACCTGATCATATTGATGACAGAACATGAGTTGCATGCATACATATATATATATATATATATATATATATATATATTTATATGGTTTAGACATTAACATAGTTAATTATCTAGCTAGAGCCTAGAATTATATATCAATTATCTACATTATATATGTATATATAGGTAGTCCTATACATGTGGTGTATGGACTTGGACCCATTAGATTGGCCCAAGCCCAATAGACCCAGTAGTAAATATATACCTTAAATGGAATTAGTAAATCCAGCCTAAAATAAAAGTGAGTGAATTTAATTTTTTTTGAAATGAATATAACCCCTAATTGAGATTAATAAACCTAAAAAATATGAACACTAAAAAAATACAACATAACCCTAAAAAATACTTAAAAAAAAACCCATAAACTCATATAAAGTAAGTAACAGATCGGTTACTTTTTAATGATACAAGTGATACTTTTTGAATATTGAGTGATATTTTTTAATGTTAGAATTGATACTATTTTTCGGATTTTTTTTTATGGGTCAACGCCGGTCAACACAGGTTAACTCGCGTTGGTCCTGATCCGTCTGATGAATGTGTTGATCTTATTGAGCCTGAAGTGATGTATAGGAGACTTGGCCATATATATATATATATATATATATATATTCATCACTACTATATACCTTGACAGATGGAAGATCGAGGTCCTTATTTTGTTTGATGTTTTCCCATATTGTCTCTGCACTCAAACGAAATCCTGATGCAGGGACAACACATTGTCTATCACCAGCTACCCCTGCACGTATTAAATCCGAAATTTGATGCCCAAGTTTCGCCACCTGTAGTAAGTCCTTAATTAATTTGGAATCCAATAGAGAGAGAGTTATTAATGCATGGGATAAAATAATCTAGTCCATTTTTCATGTTCCACTATTGTGTCCCATTATGAAATTTAATATTTTTGCTAAAAAAAAAGAAGAAATTTTTACTTCAAAATTAATTTTTATTATAATATTACAAATCATAATCAACATTTATTGCTAAAAATTAAAAAATTTAAAAATTATATACTCTACTTTTGGAATAATCAACAATATTAATCAATTATATTAACTAAAAAAATGAAATAAATATTAAAAAAATAAATATAAACTCTAATTGGGTGGAATGAACCCTAAATAATAATTATAAAATTAAACTAAGCCATCACAAATTGAAATTGATGAAAATCGAATAAAAATCAAAATAGAACACTAAATGAGATAGAGAAAAGTGGAATAGAGGTTTTCATTTAATTAATGCATCTAAACACAGATAGATACCTCTTCTTCAAATACTTGATTATCCCTGTCAAAATTATAAATTGGCAAGGCATAAAACTCCACCTTCAAGTCCAAACATGAAAGAATAAAAAAGGATATTAAGAATGATTATAACTTGTATAATATATAAATGGTTTATATATATGTATATTTAACTTGTTACATTAAAAAATTCACTGAGAGGGGCATTTTCACGGCCCTCGGGCATTCGAACTTCTTCCCAAATCTGTGAATGAAAATATATACATATATATATATATATAGAGAGAGAGAGAGAGAGAAGGCCGTTAGAAAATTATATATACATATAATAAGTTTTGACAATATATAGAAGACGACATATATGACATATATATCCACTTCAAACGAGCTGAGAATTGAAGAGAATATTTATCTTCCTATTTAATTACCTTCTGAACATCCTCCATTAGGGGAGTCTTCAAGGATTGATCAAACGGGCTCTACACACACACACACACACACACACACACACACACACACACATATAATTTCAAATAATGAATTAAAGAATTTATACGTACATATAATTAAGAGGGTATAATTAATATATATTCGTCCAAACTAGGTAGCTTAATTAGCTTACGGTGTCGCGCCCGACAAAGAAGAGGGTTGTTTTACGAGGAGTAAACGAGGACATTGCAATCACAACCTATCAATATCATGCATGATAAATAAAATTAGTACTTTAATTTAATTAACTAAGCAGGTTATATATATATATATATAGATATAATGAAAAATTAACCTCAAATATGGTTCTTAGAAGGGGCCTATTGGCACCGTTATTCCGGCCAAAATCCCTGGACCACCTGTACAGATCATGAAAATATGTATATTAATTAAGATGATGGTTAGATGTATACAGCTAGGTAGCATATTAATTAATTACTTACATGTTTATGAGGAGAATGTCAGCAAATACAAAAGCGAACACCGAGCTTTGTTTCTCAAATGTTGTATCATTCTGAAATCAAATTAAAATTGAATATTTGAATGTACGTATATATTATATATTTAGATACATGGACATAAGGTAATTAATTAATTAACATATATGAATATTGAGTTAGAAGAAATTAATTAAATAATGAATTAGGAGTTCTCTACCATCTGTGCCCTCCAAGTCCATCACCAAGGTAAACGGCGGCTCCTTCTGAGATTTTGATATCCATACGCCCTTGGTCGTCGCCTTCCCCCTACCCAACCCAAAATTAAATACCTTAGCTACAAACTTCCATCTCCTAATTCAAACTTTTTAATTCTAAACAATATATACATATGCAATTAATTAATTAAGCTAATTAACCTTAGACTCGATGCTATATTCCTCTCCGTGAAGTTTGTGTGGAATACATGATTCAGCAAAGTACTTTTTCCTGCATATATGCGCGCAAGATATATAAAAACAACGTAACGTACGTGGTAGCATTGTATGTAAAATTAGTTCAAGAAATTAAGCCAAAGATTTGATTAATTAGATCATATATATATGTATACCAGTGTCTTGTGCTCCCATTATGGCTACAACCGCGTATGAGAGTCCACATTCGTGAAACTTGACAGAGTTGATTAATTCATTCTCTTTGATTAATCCTCCGTCGTCGGAAATCAGTTCCGTCGGCCCAGAATCCATCTCACCCTACCCAAACATATATGAATATGAATATATGATTAATCTTTCCCAGTTAATATAAGACTTCACAGTTTTTGTTTATATATACAACTTATTCCATCATAATTAAATATTGTCTTCTTCCTGGAACCTTCACCTTCCATAAATGTCAGATATCATCACATATCACGCCATAATTTAAATTAAAAATTAAAACAAATCGCTAAGCGCTGACTCATTAAAGAGCGGCTTTTTAACTTTAAAAAATATTTATTTTAACTAAATAAAATGTCATCTTTTTACTAAACTTTTATCATAAACTTACTAATTAATATTATATTATTGCATTCTATTATTCTTATATCTCAGAATTTATGTATTTCTCATTTTATTTTAATTTTCTCAATTATTTATTTTAACTTTTTAGTTTTAAAGATTGAAAAAAAATAGTAGATAATTATTTATTACATTTAATTTCAAATTGTTCATTGTTTTAGTTATAATTTAGATTAAATATCAAAATTTTGTTATACTTTTATGATAAACTTAATATTATTACATTGCACAATGAATTGAATGTGAAAACAATTCTATATAAGTACATATATGCATATTAAAATTTGATACATACCAAAGTACCAATATATATGGCTTTTCAATATATGTCGATATATGACGGCATTTTGAACTCTCAATATATTTAGGTATATTGAATTTTTTTTAAATCAATATTGTTATTGTACTGAAAAATAATCATAAAGCATCATACCGTACTGAAAAATTGGTATATCATAAATTTTGATATCTTTCAGCACTGTGAGTGCGGTATATCGGTAAATCGGTACTTTTATCGACACTTAACCTTGAAAATAAATAGAACCTTGATGGGTCTTACTTCCAAAAAAAAAAAATCTAAACTAATCAATCACTAACTTGTCCATCTCTTATTTCTCTTTAAATTTCATACATATAAATATTGAATCATAAATATTCAAATTTCAAGTATACAAAATACAACTAACACAACTACAATATTTTTCCAATCTAAAAAATACTGCAAGATTTTACTTTGAGAATCGATAGTTGAACGCACAAACAATATACCACTCTTAGTCGAAGCTATTTTTTCTTCCATTCTTAATTCTTTTGTGTATTGTTAATTTGATGTAATATTTATGTTTTGTGTTGTTTACATATCTAAGTTTTTGTTATTTGAATTAAGAATTTAATTTTGAACCAAGGTTTCGAATCATGGATTATAATTTGAATTTGGAATTTTATTTTGAATTTAGACTTAGGAATTTAATTAAACGTAGTATGAGAATCTTGCTTATAGCCTATAATTAGGGAGATGGTCTTAAACCTCAAACATTCATCACTTTACTTTGACTTATTTATAAAAGTGATTAATTTACAAGTTCGAGAACTCAACGAGTTATTTGACGAGGCTAAGACATAGTTACTTATATGCATGATTTGCTTAAGTCCTAAAAATAATTTCTCTTTCAAAAAATGAAAACTTGATACACTCAATTGAAGTTGTAGTTTTCATTTAAATGTTGGGAATTTTCTTTACTAATTTTACATTTTTGATTGTAGGATTTTAAATATATATATATATATATATATATATTTATGCATTTTTATAAATATATCGTACCTCCAATTATGAAATCCTAGATACACCACTGATTGTAACATGATACAATGAAGTGTTGAGAATTGGCCAATAAGACAGTACACAATACAATTTTGTGCCGTTCATAAATATATAAAATGAATGTTAGATTGGCCTCGTCTCCTTATTTTATAAACTTAACACACCATTTGCATATATAATCTCCATGTTTCATTCAAAAAGCTGTTATATATCCCAAATAAATTATCGAATCTTCAATCTTTTCAACATGCTTTTCTTCAACGACAAACGTGAACAATTTGAGGGCTATACGCATAAGTAATTTACTTATTTATATCATAATAATATTTATATTTTATTTAATCAAAGGGGCTATGGAGAGAAAATTAGAGACTATGAATGAATTACCCTTGCATGTTATATATTATAAAGTTAATTAAGTCGGTTGGTCTATGACTCTTTCTTTATATAATTGGATTTATCATGTTCCATTTTTATTTTTATTATGAATCAAAATCCCGAAAAATTTTATTCGATCAACTCCCTCAATCAATGAAGAAAATTTGAGTTCCAAGTAATCATTCCATCACAACCTGCTTCAGAACGAGCGAGTATGTGAGATACAGAATTTGTCTCCCTATACATACGGCAGAAATCTAAAATAACTCCAGTTTTGACTACCTCTGCCAAAGGCGGCAGCTCACTCTCCATATACGAGTTCTCATTACCTTCATAGTCTCTGACAACCGCACCAAACATCAAAACATTAGGACACAGTCTAAAGTTTTAATAAACTCAAAAACTTCAATGATTGAAGTTATTTTTGTTGGTAAACACATGGCAATTCATAAAACACAAATATGTTTTAATTAATTTTAGTCCATTTAACCTCTCTAGAGATACTCTCTCCACAAATAGTGACGAGAGTGATCATTCACTGATGCATCCATGTCTAATTGAAAAAACCCATTTTTTTGGAAAAATACCACGTCTTTTCCTCAACTTAACTCCTAGGGGATTAGCCACCCTAAGTGCCGATCTAGCCTCTTTAAAAGCTTTCACATATATATGCTTTTGAGAAGTCAAAACCCATCTGACATCTTGGGCCAATCTGTCCATGCTTCAACCAACATAAATGGGACCATACTAAATGCAAATTTACTTCCAGACCTCATAATCCTCCTTAAGTACACTTCTGTGCAATTTCCCTCCCAATTTCTAGCAAACTTCCCCTCCTCTAAATCTTATTATCTACGTAAATAGACTTCTCTCTCTCTCTCTCTCTCTCTCTCTCTCTCTCTCTCTCTCTCTCTCTCTCCACACATAGCAAATGAATTTTCTTCATCCAAGCTTGATGCCTCATTTGAAGTTTATTAGATTTTCATAAATTTTTTCGATCTCTAATTAATTTTAATTTCTTATATTTTAGTATAATTATTACTTTAGTATAATTTATGTAATTATCAGGGTTTGTTTGTTGATTCCGTCCGATTACAATTCATATTTATTTTTTGAGTAATTAATTCCTATTTTTTTCGTTAATATAATTGATTGAAAGGTTTGATTATTTCATAATTAGGGTATATAATTTTTTAATATTTAATTTTTAACAATAAATATTAATTATGATATAAGTTATATTATAATAAATTTTATTTTTTTGTAATAAATATTTTAAAAATAGTAAATTTGATGATAAGACATAAGCAAGGGATAGGGATTGAACGTGGATTAGAGGATGCGTGATATCATCTCAATCTCATAGATATAGAGCCTAAGATCTTCTAGAAAGTAAGTATATATCAATTTGTCTGTACCAAGTTTGCTGTAAACATGTTTAAATAGGCTAGTCATGGTCAACGATCTTAATTAATAGCACCACATGAACTGCATTAATATATAATAGTTCATTGATTTATTTACTCCGTACGTAGACTAGCTGTGTGATGAAGACTCATTCATGATATATAACTTCACCAAATGACTTTTTAACTACGATTCTTGAATTAGGATGTCTTGTGTGAACAAAGTCTGGCCATCACATTGGCCCAATCCCATTAGATTAAAAGAAACGGTCCTATTTCCGACACGTGGCGTGATTTTTTTATTATATTTTTTTATTTAACTTTTTTTTTTTGAATTTTTTCTCATAAAATATATACCTTAAACTGAAATAGTGATCCCTAAAATTAAAGTGAATTAATTTAATTTTTTAAATAAATATATGCTCTAATAAAATGGAATTAGTGAACCCAAAAATTAAAATAAATTTTTTTTTTTTTGATCCGGCGGCTCGTGCAGTAAAGACATCTGACGCTAACGCATGGGCTCTTGCACTGCGCTCGACAATTAATTTTTTCAAAATAAATATATACCATAAAATGAAATTAGTGAACTCTAAAATTAAAGTGAATTAAAAAAATTGATCTGGCGACTCAACAATGCACTTGCCCGACTCAACGCATGATCTCGTGCGCCGCTTTCAACAATTAATTTTTTCGAGACAAATATAAATCTTAATTTAGATGTATTAAAACATATTGAGATGTAATAAACTCATATAACTAAAGTAGCAGAGTGATACTTTTAAGGCTACAGCCAAGGCTAACATGGGCATTGCCCAATTTGGAGGAGTGGGGATCCTCTAATCCCAACTTTATGTGTCAACCATGTGCTAACATTAAAACTATATATTGTTAATAATATTTTTTATAAAAATAAAATTTATTATATTATAATTAATCATAGTTAATATTTATTGCTAAAAATAAAATTTTAAAAAATTATACACACTAAGTTTTGAATAATCAACCCCAAAAATCAATTATATTAACTAAAAAATGAAAATTAAATATCAAAAAATAATTATAAACCCTAATTAGGAGGAATCAACCCTAAATAATAATGTAAAATTATAATAAACCAAAAGAAAGTAAAATTGAAGAAAAAAATGAAAGAAAAAAAATAATTTTGAAGTTTGGTACACGATTGACACACACAAATTGAGAGTTGATCAAAGATCTCAAGTGAATTTGGAGGCCCCAATTTTATTTTACTGTAATATAACTACATGTACACTAAAATAAAATAAAAAAAATCTATATTTTTATAAGGAAAATTCTAAACGAACACCGCTCTCATTTTTCTCTTTACAGATTTCATTATTTTATAAAATATAACCCCCTACAACCCCCATTTCTCCATAAATTTAAAATAAAAAGTGGTTATCGAAGATAATGTCAAAACATATGAATTAATCTTAAGAGGAAAAATCAGCTTGTATCATGTGGGCAATTTATATTAAATAATCGATTATGATGAAAACATTTTCAAGAACTAAGATTGTTTGAAGAATCTCTAAATTTAATTTATTTTATTTTTTTGGTATTATTAGATTTTTCAAATGCTATCATTCTCCCACCGACTTCAGGGTTCATAGATTCCACGACATTCGCGAATCTCACCTTCTTTGCTTTTCTTTCGCTAGTGTTCAAATTAGATTTTTTTTTTTCAACTTCATTTAATTTCGAACTTTATTTTTTTTCAAGAATTTAGAAGGAATGCGTAGGTGAATTTGATTGCAGCCACGCTTACAGGAAACTCCAAAAAATGTTATAGTATTATTAAACCACTTTCCAGAGAAGATCGAATTCATTGTTGTGACGTAGTTTTTATCTATTTTTGATATATTATGTATCTATATATATAATAACTAATAAAAGTTTATTGTTCTTGGGTAAGATTAAAAAAAAGTCTAGATTGAAAAATCAGACAACAACAACAAGAAGTTGCATTTAATAGAAGTTATTATGTATTGTATTGATTTTTTTCATAGTAGGAAACCAGAAAAAAAAAATCTTCAAAGATTTAAGTTGGAGGCTTTGATAATTCTTTGTAGGTTATAAGTGATATTGCTTCAGGGACAAAAAATGTCTATCATATTAATATTATATTTAAAAATTTCATGGGGACTGTAAAGAGTAAAATGGAGTTCTGAATAGAATTATCCATACAAAAATAATTGGAAGTTTTTAAAGGTATTTTTGGACTTTTAATTTCTCATAAGAAATTGTCTGTTATTTATTGGATGAATATATGAATATTGTGTTAAACTTCAATATATCTAAAAATATAATGATTATAAATTTGATACTGATGATGTTGATGATTTATTTTATGAATTGCAAGTGTTATAAATGTGTTTACTAATAAAAATAACTTCAATCATTGAAGTTTTTGAGTTTGTTAAAACTTTAGGTTGTTTCCTAATTTTTTCTACCGCATGAAATATTATTGACTAATTCGGTTACTATTGCATCGATAGAAAGAAATTTTTTAAAATTAAAATTAATTAAAACATATTTGTGTTCCATGAATTTCAAGAATGACGAATAATAATAATAATAATAGGGTGGATTGGTTATCTCGACAAAAGCAAATAATAAAAGGGAAAAAGCAACAAGTTTTAAAACATAATAGTTTTGTCGACAATTTGTACTTGGTTTACACAAGACCATGCAACGGGTCCCACAAAATCTGATTTGAGTCTGAAAAAACTTACACTCTTGTACTTTTAACTACCAAAAACTGCAAAAGAAATAAATATGATATAACTTTTGAATTAAACCTCCTCACCAACCCTACATCTCTCCTCTCTCTCTCTCTCTCATCACTTACATCTCTCGCTCACTTACAGATTTTGAAAACCAAAAATAATAGACGATAACATCGATTATTTTTCCGAGTCCAAACACAGATTTATGGTTTTAGTCGCGATTATTATATTAGGTTATTATGTTAATATGTGCTGGTTATTATTGCTAATGTTAGGTTAAGCGTTCATGTTATATTAATTGAGGGATAAATTATGTTAATCGAGGCTTGTTTAGTATTAATAGTGGATAATTTGATGTTATTGTATTAATCGATGAACTAAATTAAAATAACTGAGGCCTGTTAAAACAATCGAGGAACTTTAAAAAATAATCAAGGAAATAAAAAAATAATCGAGGATCATTTTTTATATTAATTGATGAACTAAATTAAAATAACCGAGGCCTGTTAAAACAATAGATGAACTTTAAAAAATAATTGAGGAAATAAAAAAATAATCGAGGACCATTTTTTATATTAATTGATGAACTAAATTAAAATAACTAAGGCCTATTAAAACAATCGAGGAACTTGAAAAAATAATCGAGGAAATAAAAAAAATAATCGAGGATCATTTTTTATATTAATCGATGAACTAAATTAAAATAACCGAGGCATATTAAAACAATCGAGGAACTTAAAAAAATAATCGAGGAACTTTAAAAAATAATTGAGGATCTTTAAAAATAATCGATGATATATAAAAAACAATCGAGGCTATTTTTAAAAAAATAACCAAGGCAATTCTGTAAATTAATATAGCCTCGGTTATATTAATCGATGCTAATAGAATTTTTGAACTATAATAGATTATTAAAAACTATAATATATTTACAATCGATTAATTTAATCGACGCTAATACATTTACAATCGATATGTAAATTAATAAGTATGTAATCTAATTGATTATTAGCCTCGATATGGATAAGCTAATATATAGACATATTCTAACTAATTTATGGATAAGTATACAATCGAGGCTAATAGTGCATTGATTGTATGTCCACGATTAATTTGATTATTTAATTCATTTGATTATATGTTCACAATTAATCGAGGCGTTGTTATGTTGCCACGATTATATGTCCACGATTAATTCATTTGATTATATGTCCACAATTAATTCATTTGAGTATATGGCCACGATTATTTTTATAGTGCATATGTTGTTTCGAGAATTTATAATCAAGAATCCATTTGATTATACTAAAGTGTATATATTGTATTGGGATTTTACTTGTGATAATCAATTTGATTTTACTATAGTGTTTAGGTTGTTTAGGGAATTCATAATCGATGATCAAAGTGATCTTCGCATGTAAAATCCCAATACAACATATACACTATATTAAAATCAAATTGATTACGCTATGGTGTGTAGATTGTATTCGGATTTCACATGTGAGAATCAATTTAATTATACTATAGTGTATAGGTTGTGTGTAAATTTAATATAGCATCGATTAAATTTAAAATTAGCATCGATTAATTATACTAATTCAATGCCTCGATAGTTAGAATAGTTAGATAGTTAGATGTTATTCTAATTAATAGTATCGATAGTTAGAATTAGTTAGATGTTAATAGCATCAATAGTTAAATATTATTTTAATTAAATAGCCTCGATTGATTTTAATAGCATCGATTATTTTAATCGATTATTTACAATCGATTAAAACAATCGATTATTTTAATCGATTTATTGACAATCGATTATTTACAATCGATTTATTGACAATCGATTAAAACAATCGATTATTTTAATCGATTATTTATAATCGATTGTAATCGATTATTTTAATCAATTTATTTACAATCGATTATTTTTACAATCTCAACCTCAATATTCCTCGATTAATGTCTTGAATTTAAGCTAGACTATTTTATAATCTTTCTCGATTAAATTAAACTTATCATCGATTAACTCTAATGATCTCCATTAAATCTAAAAATGCCTCGATTACTTTACATTATTCCTCGATTGACTCTAATGGCCTCGATTAGTCTAGAAAATGTCCTCGATTAATTAAAAAAAGCCTCGACTAATTTTTAAATATCCTCGATTACTTCGAAGAGCCTTCATCAATTAGTTTTAATCTATACCTCGATTAATAGTAATCTATGCCTCGATTAATAGTAATTTCAATGCCTCTATAATTTAATAAGGTCCTCGATTAAGTTAAAAAGGTCACGATTATTGCTAAAACTGACATCGATTAATTTCAAAGGACCATCGATTACTTTAAAATTAACCTCGATTAATTTAGCAAATCATTGAAAACAACAAATAATCAAAACACATGCAATATAATCATGAATTGATTAGCATCGATTGTTTTAAAAAATTAGAATAAGATATCGGTTAAAAAAATAGCCTCGATTGATTTTTTGATGCCTAGGTTAATTAGCATCGATTATTTAACTAATAGCCTCGATTATTCCTAAACCATGCCTCGATTAATTGTACATTTAAATTATCCTCTATTGAATTTAAAATAAGGTCTCGATTAAGTTAAAGAAGTCACGATTAATATTTCCAATACCTTCTTAAAAAATAAGCGAGGATCATAATAATAAGCCACAATAAATCGTGGCTCATTGCAAATCAATCGACGTAGTGTTGAAAAAATTAATCGTGTACCTTGAAGTTAATCGAGGCTCATTGAGAGTTAATCGAGGCTCATTGCAATTAATCGAGGCTCATTGCAATATATAGTCGAAATGTATATATAATCGAGCCTTCTATTAATCAAGGATCATTATCGAGGCATGTCATATATATATATATATATATATATATATATATAAATATATGTCAAAATGTACATATAGTTGTGTGTGGAAATGTATAAAAAATAGAGAAAAGTACACTGAACCAATGATTGAGTGTGGGGACCAACTGTTTAATAGTACAAATTGCCTACAAAACTACCTAGTTTTAAAAGTTGTTGTTTTTTCCCATTTCCTATTTACTTTTGTCGACATTTATACATTTGGACATAATAATAATAATAATAATAATAATAATAATAATAATAATAATAATAATAATAATAATAATAATAATAATGTCACAACACAATGCAATGCTAGTGGGCACGACACGCATCCACGCGTTGACTTAATGAAATCACCCAAACGCATCCAATAAGAAATTAATTTCCTATTTGAACTTTAAACATACGTTTTCTTTGACTCAAATTTAAGGAGTAGCTAGCTAGGTATCATGCATGCCCAATCAACTGCCCGGGTTTAATTTGATAACAATGATGGCGTACGTTTCCCTTCCTTCATTTCTAGGAATTTTCTGTGCGCCATCATACTTTCTTTCCTTTTCTTAATACAATTTTTAATCAGTTTTCAAATCCGTATTTATAGAGAGAAGAACAAATTCTCACTGCTTTTTATCTTCTCCACACGAATATGTATACTTTAAATTGAAAAAACATAAAAGAAAAACTAATAAATTTTGTAGTGAGACATTGGCAAATGAAATTGTTTGATAGCATGAATATCATAGAAACAGAGAAATAAAAATAAAGTAGATAGTAAATTTTTGTATATAAAAAAAAACGTTTGTTACACCTATCTTTATTGAGAGTCTTTGTACCACTACAAGGAAAGAAATAAAAGTATTTTTGGACGAATATCATAGAATCCTTCTTTATTTATTTTTCCTTCTAACACTCCCCCTCAAGTTTAGTAACGGGATCTCCGATACTCAACTTGCCAAGAATTTCAGCAAAGCTTGTGATATTGACTGCTTTAGTCAATATATCCGCCAACTGATCCTTGGATTTGACAAATGGGAGCTCGACCACGCCACCTTCAATCTTCTCTTTGATGAAATGTCGATCTACCTCCACATGCTTTGTTCGGTCATGTTGAACAGGGTTCTCGGATATGCTAATAGCTGCTTTATTATCACAGTACAGCTGACATGTGTGCTCTGGAGGAAACCCTATTTCGGTTAACAGCTTTCGTAACCATAGGATTTCGGTCAACCCACTTTGATTCCACGAAACTCAGCTTCAGCACTTGACAAAGCAACAACCTTCTGCTTCTTATTCCTCCATGTGACTAGATTTCCCCCTACGAAGGTGAAATATCCTCCCGTGGATCTTCTGTCCATTTTGCTTCCAGCCCAGTCTGCATCTGTATACCCATGGATTTTCAAGTGTCCATGTTTTTTAAGGAGAACGCCGAAACCAACTGTACCTTTCAAGTATCGAACAATACGTAGTGCCGCCTCCATGTGTTCTTTCTGAGGTTGGTGCATGAATTGACTCACGACTCCTACTGCATATGCAATATCCGGTCGAGTATGGGACAAGTAGATCAACTTTCCCACAAGGCGCTGATATTTTCCTTTTTCTACAGGCTCAGCTCCTTCCACAATGCTCAATCCATGGTTCAAGATGATTGGGGTACTGGCTGGTTTGCAGTCGAGTAAGCCAGTTTCAGCCAAGAGGTCTAACGTATATTTCCTTTGTCGAAGGAATATACCGGTTTTTGATCTCAACACTTCAACTCCTAAGAAGTATTTCAAATGCCCCAGATTCTTCATCTCGAATTCTTTGAACAGATTCACTTTCAGACTATCAATTTCTTCAGTATCATCTCCGGTAATGATCATGTCATCTACATAGATGATAAGGCAGGTAACTTTGTTGTTTCTCTTCTTCAGGAATAGAGTATGATCTGAATTACGCTGTCTGTATCCGTATCGAATCATGGCTTCTGTAAATCTTCCAAACCAAGCTCGTGGGGACTGCTTCAAGCCGTACAATGTTTTCTTCAATCGACACCCTTCACCTTCTCTAAACTCTTCTGAGAAACCCGGTGGTGCTTCCATATATACTTTCTTTTTCAATTCCCCGTGTAGGAAAGCGTTTGTCACATCAAATTGATGAAGTGACCAATCGCGATTAGCAGCAATTGATAGAAGAACTCGCACAGTGCTCATCTTGGCAACTGGAGAGAAGGTTTCGGCATAATCAACCCCATAGACTTGAGTGTACCCTTTCGCCACTAGCCGTGCCTTATACCTTTCTATTGTGCCATCAGGTCACCGTTTGATGGTAAACACCCATCTACACCCAACTGGTTTCTTGTTTTCTGGAAGTCTGCATTTATCCCATGTTTCATTTCTAGCCAAAGCATCCATTTCTTTCTTCATTGCCTCTCTCCACTGACTTTGTTCCATAGCTTCTTCCACTGATCGAGGTGTCTCTTCTTCCCCCAATAAGGCTACCTCGAATGCCTGCGCAGTTTCTGTTAGGTTTCCTTTAGCATAGCTTCTGACAGGATACCTTGTGTTTCGCCCAGAATGTTCTGGAGAAAATTTCTTTGGCGGAACGCCTCTTGTACTCCGTGGTGGAAGAACATATCTACCTGTCTCTTCAGTCGACGCCAATTCTGTGTCACTATCTTCTTCTGTATGTTGCTCTTCTACCCTGTCAGTGTTAGTTTCGAGAATAGGATCGGATTCAACAGTTTCAGGAGTAGAAGGTACCTCAGATATCAGGAGTGGAGGGGATTCGGCGGCGTCACTGCTGGGCTCGGGCTGTCTAGTCTCACGAGTCGGCTCAGCGATGCTGCTAACTTCATCTTTTGGACCCGTTGACTGAACAGGACTTGGCATTGGCACAGATAACCAGCTTAAAGAGTCACTGTTACTATCCCGAGTCTCCCCCTGACGACTAAGGTGGTGATAGAAATACTCACTCTCAAGGAAATCACAATTCATAATGGTGTACATATGACGTGTTTTGGGGTCATAGCACCGATATCCCTTTTGGTGTAAGCCATAGCCAACAAAGACACATTTGACTGCACAGGGTGAAAGCTTGTCCCGGTGGGTTTTAGGAACATGAACATACACGGAGCAGCCAAACACACGGGTTTGGAGAGTGAGGGCGACGGGGATCTTGGCTTGAGTGGAGAGGAACTGCAGCGGTGTTTTGAGTTGTAAGGCTTTGGTAGGGAGACGATTAAGCAGATAGACAGAGGTAGCTAAGACTTCAGGCCAAAACTCAGCAGGGACACGAGATTCAATTAACAGAGCTCGAGACATTTCCAGGAGGATCCTATTTTTTCGCTCAGCTACACCATTTTATTCAGGGGTATAGGGACACGAGGTTTGGTGAATCATGCCGGTAGTAGCACAGAATGTTTTCATCCGGTTATTGACATACTCCCCCCCATTGTCAGACCGTAAAATCTTAATCGCTTTCTGATACTGGGTGTGAATTAAGGTATGGAAGTGAGTAAATTTGTCAAACACTTCAGATTTATGTTTCAAAAAATAAATCCACGTCATGCGAGAACAATCATCAACAAATAGCAGAAAATATTGAAATCCCTGTCCCCCAACCACAGGTGCAGGTCCCCAAACATCAGAGTGAACTAATGAAAAAATGTCATTAACACGAGAATTGTTTAATTTATAGGAATGTCTATGACTCTTAGCCAAAAAACATGTTTCACAGTACAGATCCTTAGAAATGACTATCTTAGGAAAAAGCAATTTTAAATAACTCGTGGAAGGATGTCCTAAGCGACGGTGCCAAAGCCAAGCAGTCCGATTTTCAGGTCCGTGAGTCAGCATTACAGCACTTTTTTGAGCTATCTCATCCACGTAGTACAGCCCGTTGCGTTCAGTGCCACGTCCAATAATCGCCCCCGTCCTGATATCCTGTAAAATACAGAAATGTGGTTGCATTAACAAGGTGCAATTCAGCTCTTTCGTGACGTGACTGATAGATAATAATTTGTGTGACAAAGACGGAACAAAAAGATAATTAGACAGTCGTAAAGTAGGGGATAAAGCAATTGTTCCGGCTCCTTCAACCGGAGCTAAGTCACCATTGGCTGTTTGAACATGTGTTTGTCGAGACGAGCCAGACTGTATAATATCCGATCTGTCAAAAGTCATGGTGTCAGTCGCACCACAGTTAAAAATCTACTGCCTATTTTTATAATTATCACCACCAGTGGCTGCACACGCACGTGACTCATCTTCAAGGGCATAAAATCTATTATACAACTTAATAGGGGCTGATTTGTGAGGAGAGGCCATTTTCATTACTTGCGGTTCCAGAGGGGCACTTGTGCAATTATTAGAAAAGTCATCTGGATAAGAATCCCCAATTTGATTTGTACCTTCATCACTCTGAAAAACCCTTGCTTCGACCTTCGCCGCCTCTGCCCGACCACCGACGGTACCTGTGCCAGCTTCTGCTCGGTCGCCGATGTTACCCGCTCCGGCGCCGGTAGCTCGGCCCTCGCTGGCAGTCGCCGCGGCTGCGGTACTTCCCCTGTTCTTCCCCGGTTGCTTCGTCTTCTTCGTCTCATCCCACCACTCGGGATAGCCGACCAACTGAAAGCATGTCTCTCAGGTGTGTTTTTTCATGCCGCAGTGTGAGCAAACGAGTTTGCTCTTGTCTTCCTCCGCCTTTCATGGCCACTGTCCCTTCCGGTTTCGATCTCGATCTCTCGCCGTGAGCCCGGCTCCTACGCCCGATGATGTGCCGCCGTCGTCGATGACTACCAGCCGGAAAATACGGTCCCTGGCAGTCTCGCGCCTTACCATTGCGTAGGCAAAATCGACTGAGGGCAACGGGTCTCGCTTCAAGAGTTCTTTCTTTACCGGTTCGTGGATGTCGTTCAAGGCGGTAAGAAACTGAAATAACCTCTGATTCTGCACAATTTGATTGAATGTTTCTATATGTCTTTTGTGCATGTCATTGGGTTTGGTTCTCTGCGGTCGATGGTCATCCATATTTCTTGGAATTTTGCCCATGTTTCTTCGATTGTGTGTTCTCCTTGCCTCAATGTATTTGCTTTCCTGTGTAAATCAAAGATTTGAAGGGAATCAGTTCCACTTCCATATGTGATGGCAAGGCCGTCCCATATTGCCTTGGCCGTGGGGTATTTGGAGACGCTGTTGATTAATTGTGTTTCTACGTTTTGAATTAGCCACGTGAACACACACTGATCTTCTTGTTCCCATTTTTTGTATGTTGGTTCTGTGGTGGCCGGTGGATTTGTGGTGAGATATGTCGATTTTCCTCGCCCGCCAATTGCTTTTTTCATGAGGATTGCCCATAGCGGATAATTGTCTCCGTTCAGCTTGAAGCCGATGGAGAGGGATTCATTGTTGGTGTTGTTTTGGAGGCCCAAACTGTTCTTGAGCAAATTGGCCTATTGGATGGTCAATTCATTTGAGGTTTCACTAGTTTCTGCCATATTAGACCGAAAACCAGAGGGATCGAGACGATGATGAGAATGTTTTCTGAGTCTCTATGAACCTGCTCTTGATACCATGTTTGATAGCATGAATATCATAGAAACAGAGAAATAAAAATAAAGTAGATAGTAAATTCTTGTATATCAAAAAAAACGTTTGTTACACCTCTCTTTATTGAGAGTCTTTGTACCACTACAAGGAAAGAAATAAAAGTATTTTTGGACGAATATCATAGAATCCTTCTTTATTTATTTTTCCTTCTAACAGAAATCATCTGGTCTACTTTTTCTATCCTATTTGATGTCCCATTATATATGTTTTTTTATTACATTTTCATCCATTTTTTCTTTCAATTTCAATTTTTGTAATTATTACTTAGGGTTTATTCCACCCAATTAAAGTTTATTTTTATTTTAGTAATTACTTTCATTTTTTAGTTAATGTAATTGATTAATAGGGTTGACTATTCTATAATTAGGGTATATAATTTTTTTAAAAAATAATTAATTTCTAGCAATAAATGTTAGTTATGATTGGTTATTCTACAATGAATTTTATTTATAATAAATTCTTTTAAAATATTAAATTTGATAGTATTACACAAAAGTGGGCTAGGGAATGTGACCTAGCTGGAGGATCTTATTGCCGAAGATTAGACAAGTTCAACCATCATTTTTTTTTATCTTTATTTCTTCTTTTCTTAATGATATCGGACCTTCTGGATTTCAATTTTCCCAAAGCCAGGTCCAACCATCTATTTTTTTCAGTGGGGGAAGGGAAGAGCAATATAACTAGTTATCTATATATCAATTAATACATATATTATAAGGCAAAATTGAAAGAGAAAAAAGTCACTCAATAGTTGATTTTAAATAATATTTCTTCCAAAAAAAATTTAAAAACTTGTTTATGGTGGATTGGTTGTCTAGCATACCCTAGGGGGTGTATTGGATTGGGATTTCATTGGATTTTAAAGGACTTTTAAAATTCAGATGTATTTAATCCAAACTTTTAAAAGTCTTTTAAAATCCGAGTGTATTCAATCCAGACTTTTAAAAGTCCTTTAAAATCCTGGTGTATTCAATCCAGACTTTTAAAAATCCTTTAAAATCCTGATGTATTCAATCCAGACTTTTAAAAGTCTTTTAAAATCCGGATGTATTCAAAAATCCATGGACTTTAAAAAGTCATTGACTTCATTGGATAATGACGTGAAAATTATAAAGGATGAAATCCGACCCATGAACATGAGATTTCGATGGATTTGGAAAATCCGGCGAGCGCCGTGTCCCAACGGCCGGTGAGGACTTGAAAGCGGGCACCCCAGCCGTCACCTGACCCCAGCGGCCGTTGGCTTTGCCGATGATGGCACTCCAGCGGCCGTTGGGTGCCAGCGGTCGCTGGGAGCAAGGCCGCTGGGTTCCATTTTTTCCCGGGCCCATCGATCGCTGTGTTCCATCGAGCGCTGAAAAAAATGATTTCAAATCTGTTGAAATCGTCCAAAATCGATCCGAAATCCATACACAAAATCCGCCAGACTCTGCGTAGAGTTGCAAGACTCCATGTGGAGTTTTGGGAGACTCCATGTGGAGTCTATGGATTTATAAAATCCATAAAAATCCATGGACATTTTAAAGTTCAACAAAATCCATCAAAATTCTAATTGAATACACCCCCTAAATCTCAGGTTGTGTTTTGTGTCTTTGGGTCCAATCCCTCTACGCTTATACTCCTTGAGTGTCACAAATATTGATGTTTTGATCTCATAATTTTGTTATAAATTATTTGATGTTTTATATTTTTTAATATTTTTCTTCCCAATTTCACCCCTATCAAATCTCCTCCACAAATATATTGAGAAAATTAAGGAGAGATATAGAAACATACATACTACAATGAGAGAAATAAGATATATTAGGAAAATAGAACTTAATAAGGAGAGAGAGTATATTTATCATATTTTATAATTTTTATTTTTAATTTTTCTTATAAAATCTAAAAAATCAATCTCTGCGAAACAGAGGGAATATTTCATATTCAATTTTTCCATGTTGTTTTACACGTTTAGGTGCATGGCTGTTATAATAATGTGTAGTATGTTTATGCCAATTTGTAATAATTTTACAATTCCTTAACCTCTCAGTTTTACATATTTACTTGTTTAATTATTGTCATTAATGGAAACTGTTAGATTCTCTATTGCATGCATTATATCAATATAAAAGTGTTGAGGCTAAATAAAAATTGCATATAACCGTTGATTAAATTACACATTTAGAAACAGTAAGCTTTGTCTCCTAGTGGACACCAAAGTGATGGAGATTCATGCGTGACAAAAATTAAATTTTAGTTGGTGAGAACATAATTAACTTCTCTAAAAAAACATAACATTTTTTTGTTTGCTCGTAGACTTTCATTGCTAGTAAAGATAGAAATATCCTTTTTTTAGAGAAATTTTGTTTTATGTAGTTAGTTTGGGCAATCTTGTTAGTTATGTATTTTAGCATTGGGCCACGGATTGGTCTGGTACATGTGTAAAGTTCTTAAATGTAAATTATTATTTTTTAGTTTATTTAATTATTGAATTCATCAAAAGTAATATATATCAACAATATGCCATTTTTTTTTATGACACACAAGAGAAAAGTTAAACCACACCTCCAAAATTTATTTTGATTATCTTGATTTAGCAATTCTTTCTTACTCAAAATTTATCTTATCCGACTCTTCTCCCAATCTATTTTTTTTTTCCGCAAAAACAATTCATTTCTACTCTAAATTCTGCGAGCAAAAGTAAACACGCGCTCCGAGTTGTGTTTGAGATACAAGAGCATAGAAAAATTGGAGGGATTATATCACTTTTGGTCCTATTACAATATAATCAAAACACTTCCAGTTTTATAAGTGATATCTGATATTTGTTGAAATTGGCCCAATAGCTCTTTTCTGATTCTGGCCCAACTTGCTTTTCATCTCGTTTTTTTTATTTTTTGGCCCAAATTTGAAGCCCTAAACTCTAAACCCTAGCCCATGACCCGGTCCCTACCATATTTAAACCTAACCCTAACTTACCTTATGCAGATCATTTCTAATCTATAAGGTTCTCGATCCTTCCACTCTCTCTCTCAAGCTTCACACACAGAAACCTAACCCTAATCCGATCTCTCTTCTCTGAGCTATCTCTGCCTGTTTCTCGGTGTCTCTGGCCGGATTCCTGACCGTGAATTCCTGTTTGGCCCGTGAGTTGAGAAGGCAGAGCCGCTTGTGGGTTGATTGACACCATCCCCTCTTGGTCTGGGTCTGACCTGTCGCAGGAGACGCCATAGCCGCCGTCCGTGGGAAAATCTGAGCCCGCTGTGCTTCTGAGCACATTTTCCCACTTCTAAATCTCTGATTTCACTTATTTTTCATTTTATACTTGTGATGCTTTCTTCAGATCTGTTGATCTATGAGTATTATATTAAATCTAACTTGTGTTTGGCTGTGTGTGTGCAAATCTGTCCCCATAGTGAGCCCTGCCTGTGAAGACACTCCTTAGATCTTCTAGATCTAACGTCTGAGGCCTCGTCTACTCTAAGAGTATCTAAGCTGCCTTCCTCCGAGTTTCTTGCTGCCTAAGCAGCTGTGAGTGGGACCGCAAGAGGCTGGAAAACAAGAAGTGAACCCCTAGCCGGGCCCAATACCACAACAGTGGTATCAGAGCCACGGTGACCTGGCCGGGGGCACTCTCCTGCCTCCATCCCTCTCACCCCGGCGCCGGTAAGGGCCGCGCCTACTTCGCCCCCGACGGGCTCAGATTAAAAGGTAAGTCAGGCTTCTCCCCTGTTTAGGAGAGCCGGCTCTGGTATTGCCTCTAAACCCTAAAACTCTGTGTGGTATCTTGCGATCCTGCCTGATTTGTTGCTTCCGCCTTGCTTAATCACTCCCTTGGTATTCCAAGCCATCCTAACCCTCTGCTTTCAGTCCGGATCATCTCGATTCCCCTGTGGGTCTCCTCGTGCGAGTTGCCCGGATAGTAGAGTTAGGAAAAGGGGTCATTAAGGGTCTTCTGTGGTCTTGTTTGTCTTCTGCTGCCATCTCTGTGTCCTTTGAGGTTCTGTGGAGTCTTCTGTCTGTTCTTGTTGGCTTTATTCGGTTGATTCCTGTTGTTTTTTATCTCTGTGGTTTTCTGGTGGTGCTCTGAGTGGAACTTGGTGTTTTGAGTTCCTGTGAACTGACTCCCATTGTTGAGGCAGTTATTTTTGGGCTGAATCAAGTGTGAGATTGTCCTGAGTGACCCCCTGCTCCATAGATAAATCTGTGCTGAGAACTGGACTAGCTTCAGCACTCTATTCCCCGGAGAATTTGATTCCAGTGTTCTTGGAGTTTTATCTCCTGGTTTTCTCTGTGTTCTGGTGTGTTTTTTAGCCTCCTGGACTCCTCTGAGTGCTTTCTGCTGAGTTTTTTGGTCTTTTGGTGCCTTCCTGGTATATCTGATTGTGTTGAGCTTTGGTCTTTACTTTCTGCATTAAAATCTTGGTGTTTTTTGTGTTTTTCCTGTGCTCAGTATCATGAATAACCTGCATATGGTTCCTTTTAATGGTAAAAATGATTTTCAGGATTGGAAAACCAGGATTGAGTGTAATCTGACAAAAGAAAAAATTCACAAAGCTATATACACTAAAATTGACAAATCTGTGGATGATGAAAAGTTACATGATATGAATGATAGTGCCAAAGCTACAATTTTATTAAATTTGAGTAGTAATGTGCTTAGAAAAGTTTCTCATCATCAATGTGCTAAAGATTTATGGGATAACTTGAATTCTCTTTACACTGCTACTTCTGAAGAATCTGTTTATGCTCTGCAAGATCAATTTATGAATTATCAAATGGATGCTTCTAAAGACATTGATGCAAATATGGATGAATTTAATAAACTTATGCATGACTTGAAACTTGCTGGTGATGACACTTATGAAAAGTATGCTTCTCAAATCTTGCTTGGTTCTATTCCTGAGTCATTTTCTGAAGTCAGATCTGCTCTAAAATATGGTGGGTCTAAGGTTACATGTGATATGATTATGACTGGATTGAAAGCTAAAGAAAATGAGCTGAAAAAATTGAAATCAAAACCTCTGCATAATGAGATCATGTATGTGAACAATAACAGAAACTCTAATCATGGCTTTAAATCTCTGAATCCTGAGAATCCCAGTGTGCTTGCTGCTGAAAGACATAGGAGAAACATGCATTTAGGGCAAAATCAGCATATGAATCATAACTATGTTCACAACCATGCATCAAATTATGTTCACAATCATGCCCATGCATCCAAGTCTGATCCTAATCATGCTCATAACCACAATGTTGATCAGAAACCAAGGAAAACATGTTGGAATTGTGGTAAACCTGGCCATTTCTCTAATAGATGCAAAATGCCTAAAAAGAACAAAGGTTTTGGGAATTATGATTATCATGCAAATCATGTTTATGATAATGCAAACCAAGGAAAACATGTTGGAATTGTAGTAAACCTGGCCATTTCTTTAATAGATGCAAAATGCCTAAAAAGAACAAAGGTTTTGGGAATTATGATCATCATGCAAATCATGTTTATGATAATGCAAACCAGACTAATAATGTGCATGAAGATTCTATGAATTATGATTATCTTGAAGGAGATGACATTTACATGGTACATGTTGCATATGATTTTCAATTCATCAACTACACCAATGTTATTTCTAAAAATATGCATGAAAATGAATGGTTAATTGACTCTGGTTGCACATTTCATGTCACTCCTCATAAACACATGTTTCATAACTTGCATTATTTGAGTACTGGTCATGTTGCTCTGGTTGATGGGCAACACTGTGAGATTGTTGGAAAATAAGACATATGCTTGAAATTTGAAAATGGAAGTATGCTCACACTGAATGATGTCAGATATGTCCCTAAATTAAAATTTAGCTTACTTTCTGTTTCTAAAATGGCTGATAAAATGCTTGATGGTTCTGTGAATTATTTGAGATTCAGATTTGAAAAGGACTCCATGCTTTAGTTCAATGCACCTAGAAAGGGTGATTTATATGCTGTGCAAGTTGTCTCTGTGCCTATTCATGTAACTAATGTGGTGCATAATGATATGACTGCTCTTTGGCATGCTAGACTAGGACACATGAGTAACAAGGATCTTGACATTCTGAATAAAGTTGGTGCTTTTAAAAATAATAAAGTGACAAGCATGCCATTTTGTGAACCTTGCCTGATGGGAAAACAACATAAATTGCATTTTCCTGCTTCTGTTCCCTATCCTAGAATGCATATCAGCTCTGAAATACTTGAATACCTACATGCTGATGTCTGGAGCCCTTGAAAGGAGCCTACTCATGGTGGTAATGTGTATTTTCTGTCTGTAATAGATGATTTTTCAAGAAAAACTTGGGTCTTTATTATGAAAAGCAAATCTGGAGTTTTTCCAAAAATTTCAAATTAAATGTCTAAGAACAGACAATGGTCTGGAATTCTGCAATGTTTCCATGGATAATTGGTGCTCTGATAGGGGTATTAAAAGACATAAATATGTGCCATACAATCCTCAACAAAATGGGGTTGCAGAAAAGATGAATAGAACTCTTCTTGAGAGAGTTAGAAGTTTGTTAGCTGGTTGATGAATCCACGACAAGCCTTAAAGAGCCAAGCCCGGAGCTGCAAATAAATGGCCCAATTACACGACTTCGAGTAATACAATTGCAATGATATTTCCAAGAATTTGTATGTAAGAAGTTCGAAGATGACAAAGGAGTTGAGAGCAGCCCCAAGATTGTTACCTTGTTAACAATCAAAGATTGGAGATCAAGGTTTGAAGAATAATGCATGAAGAGAAGTTAAAGATAGAGTGCCAATCGTCCATATTGAAGCAATTGAAGATCAAGTCTTGGATGTTGGTACAGAAGGCAATTTCAAGTTACGAGTGATCACGCCTACGCAATTATCCGAGTCACTTAATTTAAAAATTGGTTCCCTTAATTTAATTATGGGGCATGATTTTTAACCTATAGTTTTTATTTAATTAGAGACATTATTAGATCAGATTTTATTTATTTTATAATGTAATTTTCGTTCATTATTTAATTAGGTTGACTAGAATTGTATTTAAGGCAATTTCCTACCTTGAATAGAATCCTAGTTTAGGTATCTTCCTAGTATAGTTAGAGATCCCTTTTGGATCAGATTTTTAGGGTTTTTTACACTTTATTTTCGTCCATATTAGCCCTATAAATAGGGGATCCATGTTGCATTGATACTTTAGACTATATTTGATTAATTAAGCTTTGCTTTCAATATCGTCTTAACCCCGTTAAATCTTTGTGAGTTTTGATTTAAAATTCACACTCATAGAACTAGCAACTCTAGGTTTTATTTGAAGGGAATTCGCCAATTCACATTGAGGAATTGTCGGAAACTCGCTACTTGAAGATCAACTTAAAGAATTTGGCCTTGTATACGTTCGAGATTCAAGGCAACTTTCGGGTTGTGATTCGTCTCTACCATTCACCAAACATCCAGCCGCCTTCGACGACTTCCATCATCACCAACGTCCATATCATCATCATCCAACGGGTCCATAGTTAGAGTAACAAGCCATTGCAAGCCGTTTCGGACCAGATTTGCATATACGTGTTCTACACGACGTTTGGAGCACATATATCGTAAGTTTATCCAATCTCTATCATATCCTATCTACCCTATCCATTCTTCACCTTAATATCACACACGAAATCCTCTCCTTATTCCAGTCATAATTTCATTCTATTCCAGCCCTTACGCCCTTGGTTTGTATTACATAGTTCGTGTCGTTCTATACGTACTCTAGTTGTCTAGTTTGTCGTAATTTTCATTATTTATCGAGTCGGATTGAAGCCCTTCATTAGTTGACGTATTTTGTATCCAAAAGTATTCCGCTATGTCTCTAGATTCGTCCTAGCTTAATTGTCCGGGTCGTATCATATTTTAAATTAAGGGAACCGATTTTTAAATTAAGTGATTCGGATAATTGCTTAGGCATGATCACGCCTAACTTGAAATTGCCTTCTATACCAACATCCAAGACTTGATCTTCAATTGCTTCAATATGGACGATTGGCACTCTATCTTTAACTTATCTTCATGCATTATTCTTTAAACCTTGATCTCCAATCTTTGATTGTTAACAAGGTAACAATCTTGGGGCTGCTCTCAACTCCTTTGTCATCTTCGAACTTCTTACATACAAATTCTTGGAAATATCCTTGCAATTGTATTGCTCGAAGTCGTGTAATTGGGCCATTTATTTGTAGCTCCGGGCTTGGCTCTTTAAGGCTTGTCGTGGATTTATCACTGGTTCAGGTCTTGATAAACAATTTTGGGGGGAAAGCTTTGATGACTGCATGCTATTTGATTAACAGATCCCCCTCTGTTCCCTTGTTGGGAAAATTACCTGAATCTGTGTTCTGGAATAAACCTATTTACCTGTCTAATCTGAGAATCTTTGGCTGCTCTGCTTATGTTCATCAGAAATTAAGTAAGATTGAACATAGGGCTAGAAAATGCATCTTTCTTGGATACTCTGAAGGAGTAAAAGGCTACAGACTTTGGGATAAAACTGTGCCTGGTTTTAAAACTTGCATAAGTAGAGATGTCATATTTAATGAGCTAGATTTCCCTTGTCTTCATGAATCCTCACTCTCTGTTGCTCCAAGTGAGGTGGAGAATTTGCCTGAGTTCCTATTTAATCCTGCTGCATCTAGTAAGGTGGATGATTCCATCTCTGTGCACTCTGATCCTGTGCCTCATGAGGTTGATATGCATAACAATGATGATACCTTGCATGAACCTGAAATTGATGATGTTGATGTGAATGACTCTGTCTCTAATAATGAATCTGGTTATGATCACTCTGATAACATGATTGTGTCTGATACTGAGACAAGTTCTAACTCTGAAAATGAACATGAAATTATTTTTGAATCTGTGCCTGAACCTGAAAATCTTGATAACTATCAGCTTGCTAGAGACAGACCTAGGAGAACTGTAAGAGTCCCTTCAAGATATGATGACTATAATTTGTCTTTATATGCTTTCAATGTGTTTAATAATGATTGAGCCAAAACCATACAAAGAAGCTGTGAGTTTCTCTGATTCTGACAAATGGATGGCTGCTATGAATAGTGAGATAAAATCTTTGCATGATAACCATACTTGGGTGCTTGTTGAAAAACCAGATAATTGTTCCATTGTTGAATGCAAGTGGCTTTATAAAATTAAGCAAGAACTTGAAAATATCAGATATAAAGCAAGGCTTGTGGCAAAAGGCTTTACACAGAAAGAGGGCATAGATAATAATGAGATATTTGCTCTTATGGTAAAATTCACTACTGTAAGAATCATGCTTGCATTAACTGCTCACTTTGATTGGGAACTTAAGCATATGGATGTTACCACTGCATTTTTGCATGGGGAGCTTGAGAATAACATATATATGCATCAACCTGAGGGCTTTATTGATAAATCTCACCCAAATCATGTCTGTTTGCTGAAAAAATCCTTCTATGGTCTGAAACAATCTCCCAGGCAGTGGAACATTAAATTTGATAGATGCATGCAGAGTATGAATTTTACTAGAAGCAAATTTGATCATTGTCTGTACTACATGCAATCTAAAGTGCTTATGTTTCTGCTTCTTTATGTAGATGACATGCTCTTGATCAGTCCTTGCTTGAAAACTATTAAGCATGTGCAGACTTGTTTATGTACTAATTTTGACATGAAAGATCTTGGTGATGCAAAGAAAATACTTGGTATGAACATTGACAGAGATAGAAAGAAACATATTCTTGTGTTACATCAAACTGCTTACACTGAACAAATATTGAAGAAATTTAATATGGAAAGCAGTAAACCTGTCTCTGTGCCCCTTACCTCTCATTTCATGATAAGTAAAGATCAATCCCCTAAAAGTGATTCTGAGATAAATGAAATGGAAGGTGTTCCCTATGCCAATGCTATTGGGTCTGTTATATACTTAATGATTAGCACAAAACCTGACATTGCTTATGTTGTCTCATGTTTAAGTAGATACATAGCTAATCCAGGGCTGCCTCATTGGAAGGCTTTGAAATGGTTGTTGAGATACTTGAAATCAACCATGTCAAGTGGTTTAATTTTTTCTAAGTCTTCTGATGGTGTTAAATGTGTGTGATATGTTGATTCTAATTATGCAAATGATAGAGATCAAAGAAAATCAACAACATCATATGTGTTTACATTGTGTGGTGCTTGCATAAGCTGGAAATTTCAACTGCAGAGTATTGTTGCTTTGTCCTCTACTGAGTCTGAATATATTGCTGCAACAGAGGCTGTGAAAGAAGCTATTTGGCTTCATGGTGTCTTGTCTGAAATTAAATTCATTGATGATAAACCTCTCTTATATTCTGACAGCCAATCTGCTATACAATTATGCAAAAACCCTGTGTTTCATGACAGGACAAAACACATTGATGTAAGATTCCACTTCATCAGAGATATAGTTGAAAAAGGTGATATGTTGCTTGATAAGATACCCTCAGAATTTAAGCCTGCACATATGGGCACCAAGTGCCTTCCAGTTGCAAAGCTGATGGCCTGCAAAAGATCCTTAAATATGGATCTGGGTTGAACTGTGATGGATAACAGGTAGTCTGGGCCATGTGCCTGGATACCTAACCTGCCTAAATGGGCAATCTGTACAATGGTGATTTCCTTTTTGGTACTGATGCTAGGTGTAACTTGCTCAAGGAAGGTCAATTTTCTGACTGGAGACTTGTTACAAAATATGGGTTGGTCTCTTGTGTTGAGACTGGGATTAATACGCATAGCATTTCTCCCTCCCTCTCTTGTCTGTCTGTGTGATAAGCAGAGTAAAAATAAGGGCAATGATGACAATCTCAAAATTGTGGCAGACGTTCTCCTTGGTGACAGAAAAGACCAAATGGGCCAAAGGTGGAAATGTTGAAATTGGCCCAATAGCTCTTTTCTGATTCTGGCCCAACTTGCTTCTCATCTCGTTTCTTTTTAGTTTTTAGCCCAAATCTGAAGCCCTAAACTCTAAACCCTAGCCCATGACCCGGTCACTACCATATTTAAACCTAACCCTAACTTACCTTATGCAGATCATTTCTAATCTCTAAGGTTCTCGATCCTTCCACTCTCTCTCTCTCAAGCCTCACACACAGAAACATAACCGTAATCCGATCTCTCTTCTCTGAGCTATCTCTGTCTGTTTCTCGGTGTCTCTGGCCGGATTCCTGACCGTGGATTCCTGGTTGGCCTGTGAGTTGAGAAGGTAGAGCCGCTTGTGGGTTAATTGACACCGTGAGAGCTTCAAAGCCTATCGTTTCACCATCCTCTCTTGGTCTGGGTCTGACCTGTCGCCGGAGACGCCATAGCCGCCGTCCGTGGGAAAATCTGAGCCCGTTGTGCTTCTGAGCACATTTTCCCACTTCTAAATCTCTGATTTCACTTATTTTTCATTTTATACTTGTGATGCTTTCTTCAGATCTGTTGATCTATGAGTATTATATTAAATCTAACTTGTGTTTGGCTGTGTGTGTGCAGATCTGTCCCCATAGTGAGCCCTGCCTGTGAAGACACTCCTTAGATCTTCTAGATCTAACGTCTGAGGCCTCGTCTACTCTAAGAGTATCTAAGCTGCCTTCCTCCGAGTTCCTTGCTGCCTGAGCAGCTGTGAGTGGGACCACAAGAGGCCGGAAAACAAGAAGTGAACCCCTAGCCGAGCCCGATACCACAACAATATTTTTTGTCCCAAAAGTTATTTACTAAGATTTTTCGTCCCAAATTTTATTTTTTTTTATTTTTTTGGTCTCAACTAACAATTGACCTCACATCTGTTTGAGGGATTATTTCACTTTTGGTCCTATTAGAAAAGCCCAACAATGCCTCTAAACTGTATTTTTAGAGCAATTTGGGCCAAATTTCTTCTCCAACAGGATCTTTATCCGGTGCTTTAAAATAGAGATATGGGGTCTGCTGTTGTATATTTACAGCAACACTGTAGCTGTTGTAAAACACTGTTCACATTTTATTTTTTATTTTTATTTTATTTTTTTGTTAATTGATGAAGGATATCTGGTGTATGTTACTGTTCACGAAGTTTTTTTTTTAATTCACGAGGGATTGTTAAATGCAAATTGAGATATTTTTTTAATCTTATACTTTGATTAGATTAATTTTTGTTTATGATTTATGTATATATATATATATGTATTTTAATCTTATACTTTAATTTATTTATTTTTAAAAAATATTGAAATAAAAAATTGTATATCAAAATAAAATGACATTTAATAAAATTACATAATAAAACTACTAAACATAAAAATAAAGAAAATATAAAGGATTAAAAATGCAATAAAGCATTGAAAAATGCTAATTTAAAAAAATAGCATGTAATTTGTGTTTTGTTTTGCTGCAATATTATTATGTTTTTTTTTCTATGTTGTAATATTATAGTCTGTAATTTTTATTTTTATTTGCAATATTAGTATGTAATTTTTGTTCGTTGCAATATTATTATGAAACGCTTCCATGTTTTATTATTATTTAGTTTCAGAAATTTTAATAGTTATTTTTGTTGGAAAAATCTTGATTAAAATAAATATATAAAAAGGAATATTATGGAATATTCCTTTTTAGAGTAGAATTTAGAGTAAACTGTTGGAGATGAAGTGAAGACTTTACTGTATAATAGAGACAGAGGTGCTGTAAAATAGAGTAAACTGTTGGAGATGACCTTAGAATATAATCAAAACACTTTCAGTCTCATATCTAATATTTTTGGTCCCAAAGGTTATTTACTCAATATTTTTTGGTCCCAAATTTTATTTTTTTCAATTTTTTTGGCCTCAACTAACAATTTACCTCACATCTATTTGAGGATGACAAATTTTATACCAAAAAAGTCAAAAAATAAATTTTGAGATCACAAAAGTCCAGAACATTATATTATGTGTGTTGTAATCGTCTGATATAATATACATGTTGATTTCATTTTTTTCAACAAAATATCCAATCATATTTTCATTCTCTTCATGTTTTTCGATCTCAATCTTTATATTTTTTTATCTTAAATTTTATTTTCTTAAATTTTGTAGTCCCAGATTTTATTTTTCGACTTTTTTTGTTCTAAAATTAACAACTTAAACAGTTGTGAGGTAAGTTGTTAATTTTGAGACCGAAAAAGTCAAAAAAATAAAATAAAATTTGACACCAAAATTGTCAAGTAAATAAACATTGGGATCACAAATGTCAAATCTGAGACTAAAAGTATTTTGACTCTATTCTAGTGGAAACAAAAGTAAAATTATCCCTAGAATTGGACTAGGAAACAATTAAAAAAATGGTAAATAAGTTAAAATCAATACGTGTTGGAAGTTGGTAATTAAAATCAATTTATTAATAGTGTTGAGTAGATGAATTTAATAGATTAATTAATGTTCTCAAAACCAATTTCAAGTAAATGAGATATTAATGATTAAAGTTGACAACTTAAATATTACTAAATGAAGAGTAGTATAGATATGGAAAGTGTATCAATGTATCACACATTGAAAATTATGGTTGATGAAATATATTCATAAATGATTTCAAATCTAGAAGGCAAATCAAGAGGGCTCACTTATTGACCAGTCATGTGGTGTTGTGGTTGTTTTTTTAAGCAAAATAAAGTCCAAGTTCAAGCCGCATGTCGCACTTGGCGAAATTGGCAATTTAGTGAGCATTTTGCACTTAGTGTGATCTAGATTGTTCACACCGGAAACTTGTCACCTAACATCTTATTGCTTATGAATCTGAGATACAATCCACAACTAAAATGGACATAACGTGAGAATAAATCACATTAAAAACTTGTCACTTAACATCTTAATACTTATATATTTGAGATACGGTCCACGTCCAAAATGAACATAATATGAGAACAAAACAATTTTAGAATCATTATTTGTAAATACTATTGTGATTTTATAATCATTATTGTGTAAATGTTAAGATACCTTGTCACTTAACATCTTGTTGCTTATAAATTTGAGATACAGTTCACGACCAAAATGGACATAATGTGAGAACAAATCCCATTGAAAACTTGTCACTTAACATCTTATTGCTTATGAATCTGAGATTCAGTCTAGGTCCTAAATGGACATAAAGTGAGAACAAAATGATTTTTGAATTGTTATTATGTAAATGTTATTATGATTTTATAATTGTTATTGTGTAAATGATATCATCTTGCTTATGAGCCAACATGGTCATAAAATGAGAACAAAATAATTTTAGAATCGTTATTGTGTCAATGTTATTGTGATTTTATAATCATTATTGAACACAAAGGTTTTAGTTTTTCAGGTATTAAAGAACATGTTCTGGACCTGAAACATTCCACTGCCAATCTGATTGAAGATCGAAGAATGTACTTGATCATGTTATGCACATGATCATGTACATGGTTGTCCAAAAAGTTTTTAAGAGACGTGCCAAGCTGATTTTAAATATTTTTTATACACGTCACGGTAACTATGCATAGAAAAAGATATCTCACGTAATGGAGGTATTATTGAAATATTTTAAACGATCATTATGACAAGCAGGGGGTAAACTGCAAAAGATCCCCCTAACACAAATTTGTGTATTTGATTTAATAAAACACAAAACAGTGTATAAATAAAATGATTTCGGATCAAAATGTAAATATATGGATCCAATTTCTATTTCTCCCATGATTAATCTCTCCAGGAACAATCTTCAAATAGTCATCCAAGTTTTCAGGAAAGATTTGTATCATCGATCTTCTTTAACTGGGTATTTGGACTTGATAACATTAATTAAAGGGTCGTCGCCTTGTTTCTGGATCAAAAGCCAACTTCGGGGTGAATTTGGTAAAAAATATTTTTGATTATCTTGCTTATGGATCAAATATCGCCTTCAGGATGAATTTGGTGAAGAGCTTTTGAACGCCGCACGAACACTTTTGACTATTTGAGAGAATTTCACTTATGGAATTTCTTCTCAAATTATTGAACTCTTCAAATGATTTCTCGTGTAATTTTCAACTGAGATGGAAACCCTTATTTATAGTTGTAGAGAGAGAGAGAGAGAGAGAGAGAGAGAGAGAGAGAGAATATGGTGGATTTAGGGCTGACGTAGCGCGATGTCATTGACTCCTCAATATTTGGACTTGTCTTTATCAAATCTTTGATTCTCTACACAGATTTCACACGTATCGACTCTTGATTGGTCGAGACTATCTATATATTTAAATATCAATGTTTACTTATTTAATTTAAGAATTAATTCATGTAAATTTCTAAAATATAAATAAATGATATACTTTGATATTTAAATATTTATTTCTATCTATTAAATATTAATATCTATTTATTTAATTTAGGAATTAATATAATTAAATCCCTAAAATACAAACAAATGATATAATTTAATATTTAATTATTTACACCGCACAATTTATTAGCAATTAAAATCCATTCATCTACAAATGCCCCATCAAGGCTTGTTCATGAACAATCTTTCTTGGAAATGAATTAGTCTCAAGATTTGGGATTTATTAGATAATTTTAACTCATATCAATGAGCTTTCATTTTTTTAAAAATTTGTTAGATAGTTTTAATTCGTATTAAGGAGCCTTCATTTTTTTATTTGTTAGGTAGTTTTAACTCGTATCAAAGAGTCTTCAATTTGAATTTGGACTTTGTAGACCTTTTATACTCATGTTAAGGAGTCTTGGATTTGAATTTGGATTTGTACGCATTTTATACTATTGTCAAGGAGTCTTTCATTGAATTTACATTTGTGGATATTCTGAACTCGTATCAAGGAGTCTTGGATTTGAATTTGTAGACATTTTATACTCGTGTCAAGGAGTATTTGGCATTTCTTAAAGAGTTTAGATAGTTTTTCTTCATGTCAAGGACCTTTACTGATAGTTTAGAATCTTATCAAGGAGCGTTTGTATTGTGAAAATTTTAGATAGTTTTAACTCTTATCAAGGAGCTTTTGAAGATAGTTTAGGCTCTTATCAATGAGTGTTTTGTATTTTATTTTTCATGGACTGTGATATGTACTGGAAGACTTGAATAGGCTCATGTCGAGATTTATAGTCGCTTCTTCTTCTTCTTCTTCTTCTTCTTCTTCTTCTTCTTCTTCTTCTTCTTCACTTGGAGATTTCTCAAAAGGTTTGTCTTCATCATTTATTTCTTGCTCTTCTTCAAAGTTGTGTTGCTTTTGCATTGACAATTTTAATTTCAACTTCATTTGCGGACATGTTTAACTCCATGTTGTGAGCTTTAGTAGCCAATTCATCGAAGGTCTTTCAAAATATATCAAAGAACCCAAAACATGCCTTGGATGCACATTTTGTTAATGCTACACTTTGCACTAAGGAGGTTGTTAAGTGTTATACTTTGCACTTATTGTAGTGTTTGATTGTCATGATCTTTATGGCATAATCAACACTAAGTATTTGGTTTTTCCAAGTATTAATTAAACATGTTGTACTAAACAACATTCAGAAGAATGTGCAGAACATGATATGAACTTCAACGAAGACAGCTCAAGCATGAAGACAAGATTGAGCTAAAGATGAAGACAACTATGCAATGAGACACAACTGAGATTATTCAACATACTGAGTATTTCCAGCTAGTTTGAGTGATAGCCAAAGGTCTAAATAAGGAAATTTCTTTATTTGATGTCTAGTAGGATTAGGACTTTCTGATTACCATGTTAAGACTATGTTTTGATCTATAAATAGCTTGGAATCAGACTTGTTAGATATCGGACCGAAAAGAGACTGACTGATTATTCTTTCAAGAGCTCTAATTGTTTTAAGCCATACATAGTTTTAGTCGTGTTTAAGCTAGGTTATAACGTTCTAGCTTTCGTGTATTGAAATACTTTTCATACACTGTCAAAAGATTTCTCGAGAGAGAATACATGTGGGAACTAGATAGAGAGAGTCTAGGTAGTGAGGGGATCTCACGATTCAATTCAACGAAATAGGGTGTAAAGGTAGAAAGGGTTTCGAGTGACAGGAGATCAGCTGCAGGTAAAATCCTGAGGAACATTGCATTGGAGTAGTGAATTATTTCCCACGAACTTGACAAATCCCCCTAACATAGATATGTTGATCGAATAGGGTTACCAATTCTTTGTGTTCTTTACATTCTGCATTTACTTTATGTTCACTACAACGTTCAATACTTTATTGTGAACATAGTCTACAACAGGTGTGTACATTTTAGTGAATGCTTGCAGAATTAACACTCTACACGGGTGTACGTAATTTCACATTTCAATTGCTAAAGTTTCTGATAATCGATCTTTGCAATTCAGGCTCAAGTTCCTCCAACGGTTAATGTAGTCGATGATAGGCTCTTGTTTTTGTTGATCTGTATTTGTAAGTTCAACCAAGCGGAATGTCCTCCAAGTGTTGTAGAAGCGGTTAAGGAACTCTTTCTCCAGTTGCCCCCCCCCCCAACTATCAATCGAATTTAGTAGTGAGAGCCTCCTTTTTCTTAATACTATATTACTATAACCTTCTATTTATAAATAAATAAAAATATTAACTAATATACTATTTTATCCATACAACACTAACTTTAAACCCAATGCATAAATAAAACATATTGATCATCCATTACAACGATATAGCCCCTAACTATTCGGATCAGTTCCTCTATGCTAATTTGTGTTACATCTTATGTCAAAACTTTTTTTTTTCATTTTTTAAAATATACCCTAATTTGGAAAGGGTGAACCCTAAATAAAAATTTTAATTTCAATTAAATTATAATAAATTCAAATACAAAAAATATTTGGAAAAAATAAATAAAAAATATATGCTTGACATATTGGATGAAGTAGAGAGTATCGTGGGCGATCTAAAATCCCAACTATCTAAGAAATTACAAGTATTATTATTATTATTATTATTATTATTATTATTATTATTATTATTATTATTATTATTATTATTATTATTATTAAGGTGAAGAAGAACTCGGTCGATCGGCTACATAATTTTTATTTTGTAAGGAGAAAAGCAATAATTACGGTTCAAATTTCATATTGCACTCATTCATGTTCACTCCGTGTTTTATTATTGAATTTATAATTTTAATTATATTTATTATAAAATAAAATTTATTATATCATAAATAATCATAGTCAACATTTATGAACAAAAAAATAAATTAAAAAATTTTAAAATTTTAATGTTGAAATAATCAACCATAATAATCATTTATTAATTGAAAATTAAAAATTAAATGCTAAAAAATAATTTTAAACTCTAATTGAGTGGGGTGAACTCTAAAATAAATACAAGAAAAACTCGTAATTTGAAAGTGCAGCACGTAGTGTAACATAGATAGTGCAATAGAAAATCTCAAGTGTGTTAATTAGGACTAGGGATGGCAATTGACAACAAGTTCTATAGGTACCTGCAAAAATTACCCATAATGGGTAGGGTAATTATCCAGTCAACGGGGACAGACACTGAAATGGGTAAGTACCCACATTTTTTTGAGGGTACGACTCACCTTAGTACCCAACCAACCCTATACCCATATGTATGTATGTATCCCTATATACAATTTTATGTATAAGTATATTTATAGAAATTATTATTACTACTATTATAAATATGAAATACTAAATTAAGTTTGATTTTATTTAGTATTTTATTTTTTATATATTCAATTTTAATTTATTTCCTAGTTTGTACTTTGTATAAGATATTATATATATACATATATATATATATATATATTATGAAAAGTTGAATACTTATTGATAATTAAAAATAAAGCAATAGTATATTTATATATGGCCTAATTCGCAGACATTATGCATTCATTCCTGTACATAATTATAGTTATAAGGAAGTTAATTGAAGATGATTTATTTAGTAGTTTATTTTTCTACAAGTTAGTTTTTTTAATTGCAAGCACATAATATAAGAAAAAAAGTAAATTAATTAATTTTATGTTACTGGTTCACAAAGTGTCTTTCTTTCTTTTAAGTTATTCATAGCATATTGTTATGTTCGTTTTAGTTATTCATTTAATATCATTTTTATGAGAACTTGGAATTGTGTATTAATCAAATTGTTATTATGATTTTAGTTTTAATTAAATTTTTAAATTTAGAATTTTTTTGTAGTTAGTTAACTTGCAGGTAACAGGCACAGATATGAGTAGTTAAGTACCCAGAGAGTATAATGATGGGAACCAAAACGGGTACCATAATACCCTACGCGTTGTCATCCCTAATTAGGACGTTACGGCAATTTGGAGCGCAATTTTGCAAATTATTGCAATCTTATTAAATAATTAAGAAGCACACACTAAAGTGACGAATTTTTGTGATCCATACTTCATGAAAAAATATATTCATTTTAAAGAACAGGACAACTAGAATCAGATCAGATCCACCTGTTTTATTTGGTGTGCCATAACTAAAATTTTATTTTAAATTTTTTTTAAAAAATTACCCTAATTGAAAATGAATGAACCCTAAATAAAAAATTTAAATTAAATAAAATCATAATAAATTAAAAATTAAAAAAAAAATAAAAAGCAAATGCTTGGCACAGGAAATGCCACATAAAATGTAACAGGTGATCTAGTACTGTGAACAAGAATATCAAATGCTCAAGAAAAAAAAAAAAAACATCCACAAATTCTAAATTTAAGCACAAACATCATCATCGTCAACAAAGTTTTTTGAGAATATAATATACCCGTCATGAAATCATAAAAGTTCTTCAAAACCTCCTGTAATTTGTTCATGATCGGGCTATATGTCCCCTTCATCTTTTTATATAGATTCTTTATAACCTGCAAAATGTTTAGAATTGGCATCAAAATTAATCCAACCAAAGATAAACTCCCAATTTATAGGTGATCTATATCTTTTTGGTGTGTTAAATCGATGACTAATTCTTCGTACACATGCATCATACACAAGATATGCTTATTAAGATTCACAAATTGAAGCATCCTCCCATTTTGTCTGTTCTATTTCTATATGGGAGCATCTGAAATTGAATGTTGAATTAATTGAGTAAGTTGCATGACAAAACTATATATATATATATATATATACACACACACACACACACACACACACACAGTATTCGACTCAAACTCCGGAGTTTACATACACTCTCTTTGATAGATTCCCACATTCTCCACCTACCCTTCCAAGAGATATTCGATTTAATTATCGTTTCCTCACTTAGCTTCATCCAATATCCTTATTCATTTTTTGTCCCTCTAAAAAATATAGTCCATTTTTACGTACTTGAGATGTTAAATACTATACTAAATTTATGTATGTGTCAATTTAATTTATTTATTTTGCAATCGATTATGGGAAAAAATAGAATTTTAATGAATAAAGGAGGGGAAGGGTTGAAGAATGAATATATGTAGATTGTAGCCATTCAATTTTAGTTTCACCCACAAAAGTAAAAGTAAAATAAAATAAAATAGTTCCCCATTTAATTTCTCTTTCTCATCTATTTCTCTCTTCTATTTACAACGTTTCTATATCGGCCCGATTCCACATTTCGTATTTTATCTAGTATTCCGCTATCACATTTATTAGTTTAATTAATAATAAATATCACAAAAACAAAAAATAATTATAACATAATTGATTTAGCCTATGTTTATCGACAAAAAAATATGAAATTGCTTAAATAACATAAAAATTAACGCTTAAAAATCCAGTACACTACAACTAAACTCTTCACGCCACATTAAAAATTAATTAAAAATAATTAATTGCGAAGCTGCTTAAATACCTTAACTACGTAAATAAATTAATAAAAAAAAACACTACTCCTCAAACTTCATCTCTCCCGTCTCATCTTACAGCAGACATGACCGTCTTCTACCTCCGCCATTAAAATCAATATTTAGGGTACCATAAAATATTAAGCAGTGACTTTTTTTGTTTATTTCTATATCATAAATAAATTCTTAAAAAAAAAGCTTATCTTACATAAAATACACACATGTAGTTTGTGAAAAAATATACCAAAAACAAAAAGTAAAATGACCTCGTAAAACAACAAATATGTACATGGACCTCTTTAAAAAAAACAGTACAGGAATTTGAGAAAATGTATTATAAAAGTATGTAGAAAGGACTTATTAAATAAAAAAAAATGTATATAGACCTATCGAAAGTACATAGATCTAAGTATGTGTTTTGCCCAAGAAAATGATGCAAAAAAGACGTAATTGAATGGGTGATATTTTTATTTTTAATTTCTAAAAATTTGTTCATTTTTTCCTATAATTTCCCTTAATTAATTATAAACATAAAATCATATATTTTCTAATTCATGTTTTGGAGTTTGACTTAAAGTTGTTGGTGGGATTTAAACTTGATCTGCCATACTCAAATTCCATTTTTATTTTATTTAAAAATAAAAGTGTTAGTGAAACGAAAAAAAAAATAAACTATCCAATATCCGTAGATCAATAAAAAAAAAGTACAATCCTCTCATATAATATTGCATATAAGTGTATAACCGTTGAAACTAATTAGCCATTTAAGAACATTAAATTTTTTTTTCTCAGAGATATCTAAATAATGCAAATATTAAAAAAAAATTCTTAATTTTAAGAATCATCGCTGTCATTCCCCAACTCAACAAAATAATATTGCCTAATTATCCGTCAAAAATGGACTCGAGATAAAAATAAAAATAAATATAATCCAAAGTTGTGAAAGATCCTAAAGTGGAACTTCAATTTGCAGATATACTTGGGCCCAAGCCCAATAACAACTTGTTTCATTTATAGTTCTGTGCTCTACCAAAGAATGAAACAAAACTCTTAAAAAGTAAAATTAAAATTAAAATTAATCAGATAAAAATCTATCTCTAGTTTAGTATTATGATATCATTTTAATTTTATACAAATTAATTTTTAATTAGTAAAAGCATAACTTCTCAAAAAAAAAAACATAACATTTTTTTCTCGTAGACTTACAATGCTAGTAAAAAAGAATAAAAATATGTTTTGTTGGTGAATGCATATGAAGAATTAGAAATGATTGAGTAGAGGTGGGGGCATAGAGTAATATTTGAAATGAAAAAAATAGTGAAGTGGTGAAATTACGAAAATAGGGTAAGAAATTTGGTCTGCACAGGCTAGAGTCCAAGAACTAAGAACGACAGTGACGTGTTAGGGGGTTAAGTGGGCCCAAAGAGACCGTCCTTGTTCGGTCAAAGGGGCAGAGCCAGTCAAAGTAAGGCTGGCCCACTCTGCTATCCTAGCTGGCAAGATATAAAGCGGAAAAGTTCGATGACGTGGCTTCCCCAGCTTTAAATGCCCCCAGCAGCTTAAATTGACATCTGTATTTCTCCCATTCCCCCCTTCTTAATCCTAAACCCCTCTTTATTCTTTTTAATATATTTCTGGAATTACTAAAATAGCAGTGTGACATGAATATCCGCAAATAAGTTATAAGCCCATCAATATATATTTATATTCTCAACATTAGTTCGTTTCTCAAAAATGTCCTCAAATTTAACAAATGTTTAAAAAAATACCTTAATTATCTATTTATTTTTGTAAAAATGTCATTAAATTTATTTTTCTGTTTTGAATTGCTAATAAAGCACGCTCAATTCTATCGTTTAAAATGATATGGAAAATCATATTTCATTATGAGATTAAATGTGATTTTTCAAGTCATTTCACACGTTATACCTGACTTGTCCGGTTAGCAATCTGACACCATGAATTATATCATATGATATTTTATTTGTAAAAATGTGGAAAGTTTAGGTAATTTTTTATATATTTTAAAATTCATGATATTTTTGTAACACTAACTAAAATTGAAGACATAAGTATATATTTTGTCTATTTTTAATAAGATGATAGTGTTATGTACTTATCAACCGTAGGTACAAATTTATATAAATTGATAAGTAATGCTACATTACCTAGGGGCATGTAAATTTATTGTAGTAAATTTCAGTGAATGCTTTCGGAAAATTGATTTAGCACGATAGCCAATGTCCATATAATTTTAAATGTCAACATCCACTTAGTAAAACATCTGCAAAAGTGTTAATTATGTTTCGATGAGGATGACTTAGTGGTGGAGTCAGAGTTGTTTGCAGATTAGAAGTCACGAGTTTGAATTTTTTTAATACCATTAGATCGGAAGTGTGAGTATAAAAAAATAAAAATAAAATTAATACTCATTAAATTAATAAATTCTTTAAAATAATATTTTTTTCAGTCCCGACTTGGGTCAATTTAAAAATTTATCGTTATCGATAAGATGATAGAATAATATAAATTTGGAAGACCTTGTATAAATATATAATTCTTTAAGATCATTAATTAGTATTTTTTTAAAACTGCAAACATAATCATGACACTTTAGTGAAATATAATTCTATTATTTTTTTTTAACTTAAATCTAGTTGAAGTTCATCTCTAACTAGTCGTACCGCATCCAAAAGTTCTATTGTTGTATTCAATAGCGGATTTATAAAATATTCTAAAGGGGCGGAACGGTGACACTTTGAGCTTCTCGTTTGCTCATGCGGCTTAAAAAGAACAATGAAGGATCCGAGAACAATTGTTCATATTTATGCATTTAATTTCCCTTTATATAACCGTGTTAATGAAATTATGACATTTTTAGTTTTTTTCTTATTTTTTTAGTGAAACAATGTCATTTAATTCGATTTTCTTCATGTCTCCCCATATTAAATAGAAAATATTGTTGTTTTTTATTGAAATAAATAATTGAAAATAATATCAAGAATAAAATAGATTTAAAATAATGTTTTCTAAACTTATTCATTAATCTCTATTAAATTGGTTGTGTCAAACAATAAGAATAAATTTGTACAGATCATTTGATTCAGTTATACTTGTACCGATGTCGTTTTTTACAATCGAATCATTAGCAATAGGTACATGAGAAGATGAGGAAAGATAATCGACTAATTTTAGGAAAAAAAAACCTCCCATATTCTATATTAAAAAATCTACATATAATCCCCAAAGCCAATATAATTTTATAATTAAAAAAAGCGTAAATTGCCTTAACATGAACTTTTAACTTGAGCATAGTTGCAAATTTAACATTAACTTTAAAAGTAGGCAATTAAAACACTAATTTTTAACTTGTGTGTTATTCAACATCCCCAAAATTTTATAAAATAAACCGACCTCCAATTCAATCAGTAATTTACTTATCTCTTCAACCGTTGTGACTCAACCATCCATTTTTAAAAAAAGACGTTAAAGTGGCCAAATTTCACACTCGCATTAATGGAGAAAATTTGGGGATTGTTAAATTCGGCCTCAAATATTGATGGTTGAATCATGATGAATTCGAAGAGACGAGCAAGTTGATGGTTAAATCATATATCAATATATTTATTTTATAAAAATCTGGGGATGTTGAATAACACCGAAATTAAAAGTTGGTGTTTTAATTGCATGCGTTTAAAGTTTACGTTAAAGTTGCAACTATGTTCAAAGCTCATGTTTTTAATACAATTAACCCTTCAAAAATGGGCACTTACCCCCCCCCCCATTCGCCCCTGGTTGTATTCTCGAACTGCACAAAAAAAAAAGAGTAAAGAATTCTAGATGCGATAAGTGTTTCCTCTTGCATGTAGTTGTATCGTCTCAAGCCTGATCATCATTATCATTATCATTATTTTTAAATATGGCAACCACAATTTCTTCTAAGTTCTAAACCTCCGAATATGTATCATTTTCACATAAGTCATCCAATAGGCTATTGACATCCATTTTACTGCGTTAACTGAAATCATTAATCACGACCTTGAGTTCATGAATGTCGTTAATACAACTAGGTTCATCTAAATTACTTAAAACTTCATCTCCGAATGAATTTTGTTGTGCCCAAAATAATTTGCTATCGTCCCCACATAAAGTTTTACACAATTCATTTGTCATTGTTAGTTTTGAGACATTTTAGATGAGAAGTTATTGCTGGATACAATTTCAAGAAGTTTTATATGTTGTTTATATAGTGTATCTCTCACTGTCATACAATGAATGTTTTTGGTAAAAATACAATTAATAATATTGGATTATCAAGAAACAATGAACATTATTTATTAAGTTTTATTAATATTATATGAAATGAATTTATTTTATATTACTTAATAAATATGATACATAAATTAGTATGATTTTGATACGACCAACACAACGCGAAAGCAAAGATCGAAACACACGTCAACTTGTAACAATGATTCAACCCAAAATACCTACTATAATAACACCTAAATATGATCAAATAAACTGTCCTAAACCCCCAAATTAATTAGAAAACGAATTGAATAAGAATTAACACAAAAAGGGCACAAATTATCCCGAAAAATCCTAATATTGACATGACTGAAAATCTAAGAAAACAAAGTCGGATTAAGCTCAAATTTTAACACAAGGTACAATCTGAAGTCATGAAAAACATACCTAAAATTCAGTAAAAACGCACGAGTGGTTTTTAATTTGACTCGGAGGTGAAATTTCTGATTTCTAGGGCTTATTTAGGGCTCAAACGACTTATATAAATTATTTCTGGACTTGGACGACTCTATGGACGAAATTGGTGATGTTAGGATGGTTATGGATGAGTATAGAATATGTGTGGGGGCGTGGTGGTGGTTGGAACGAAGTGGAACGATGAAAACGAAAGGTAGAAGTGAATCTTACCCGAAATGAACCCCGGATCGACGAGAATCCGAAACGCGCCTATGGAGTAATCTTCGTTGCTGCCTAACCCGTACACTACTGGATGCACGAACGAGACGGTTGATTTCAAGTTTGAATTCGCCAAAATCAAACTCTACCAAAGTATCGATTTGTTTGTGAGACAAGAGAATATCGTAAAGCTGTTTTTCATTCAATCAAGTCTGCAAAATAAAGTGAATGAAAATCCCCTAAATAATAAACCTAAGGAACGAAATTCCATGTGTCTTGGGCTTAGAAAAATGAATTGGGCTGAAATAAAACTACTGGGTCCAATATCACCTAAACAAGTTGTGATAAATTGGACCTGCTAATTAAATAAATCCACAACTAAAAAATAATAGCCCAAATAAATAAAATTACTAATTAAAAACAGCAAGGAACTTCCACTTTGCCGTGGCTCTCTTCAATTTCAATCGAGCTCCTCGATGCTCAATACAGTCACCAACTTGGACTGCTTGAAATCAGCTCAATCATCTTCTAGCTTCTTTCCAACATAGCACTGTAGATATCCTTGCAGCTTCTTGGCACGTAAACGGGTCACTGGGCCTCTAAACTGCAATTCCGGATTTAATTACTCAGTGCTCAACCCGAACTCATTAGATTCAATGACTTTGTCGTAATCAAAATTCAATTTAATTGAATCACGAAACACTCTTTATATTAGTAAATATTAATTTATGGATCAATTAATATCTATATAAAATAATAATCTTGCATGAAATGTCATGATCTCAATTCTATTAATTTATAGAGGTTTTACTGTATGGTGGAGTTTTTGAGTTCCTAAGAAAGGTCATGAATTCAAACTTCTGTTGGAAACATGTCTCATAGAACTAACCTTGTATTTTTGCATATCTACTATTTGATTTACGACTGAGTAATATTTTCCTATGATAAAAGACAAGACCTATAATTAGGATGAAGTTGTCCTCATTTTAATCAAACTCAAATATGTTGCATAAAATTAACATTGTGTATTTGCATCTCCTATTTAATTTACATACGAGTAAAAAAAGTATCATCTTAAAAGACAAGATCGGCCGATAATTAGGGTGGGATTATCCTCATTTTCAACTCGAGAAAGATATAAACATGGGTTCATATGTACTTTTATATAAACCCTAATCTACCCTCCAATAAATTCAAATATGAAAGCTCGCATTTCATATGCACTCCACAAGTGATAAAAATGTATCTACACAAAATTTGAAATGAGTAGTGAATTAATATTGATTCATAGGATAAAGTATTGATGATGTTAATAATCAGATGAAACTGGTAATTGATGGTGCTATAGTTCGTATCTTCTATTATTATTTTGCAACATACTCTATGTAATTAGTATGATGGATTACAAAGTATACATTAATTATACTGTTTTACAAACATATAACAATACACAATATTTTGTTGTTACGAAATCTAGGAGACTAGGAGGGTACGAATAATATGTTAAAATAGTGTCCCTCATCATCTATTTATACAATATAAATAATTATACTTTTATGTGTATATTTCGATGATAACATGATGATACATTATGCATCTACGTCCTATATTAGTTATGGGATTAGAGGGAGAAGCAAATGATTAGTGCACTATCACTGTCTGTAGAATCTTGGGTAAAAAGTGTTGGAGAGAGAGAGAGAGAGAGAGAGAGAGGAATCACGAATTCACTGTCTTGATGTGAATTTTTCTTGGACTTGAAGAAGCTGCACCATTTCTACAGCCCTCACGTGGTTTACCTTTAGACACGATCTTCTCTCTGTTATACGCAGAATTTTTTCTGCTTTATTTTCAACAAAATGCATCTCCTTTCTAGTAACCTCGTATATAATAATCTACTACTAAATTAATACTTAACACGCTACATGTCTGAAGTCAATTAAGATTAGTACGTACTAAACCATCACCATTTGTTAATTTGTAGTTAAAAGAAACACAAGAAAAATGATTGCCCCTTTAGAATTAGCCCCTCTGCGGCTGGCTGGTGCCAAGTAGTCAGTCAGTCAAATTCACAGTCTTTCTCTCTCCTCCCTGCTACCGAACGCTGTAATCGATCTACCCCTCCTCTCATTCTCTCTCTAAATTTTCTTGGGGTTGTGGGATGTGTCAGGTTGAATGGATTTCTTTGGCCTTTTCTTAATGGTAAATGGTAACGCTTTACTCTCTCTCTCTCTCTCTTCCCCTCCCACTCTCTCTCTAAGTTTTGCCATGACTTTGCTAGGGTGTGGTGGGGTTAGTGACTTGCATTAGTAGTTTTAGATTTGAACTTTTAACTTTCAAGATTTTTGATGATTTTAAGGGGGAGCTAGGCTACTACAATTGTGCCCTTCACTTATTGCTCATCGTAGTCTACAGATTTTAGGGAAAGTAAAAAAAAAAGAAAGGGGGCACGAGAGAAAGAAAGAAAAAAAAATGGTGATTGCCGATTACAGCAGCTTTCCCTCTCAACATCTGAATTTGCAATCTGCATATATATAGCCATTTGGAAAAAAGAAAAAAAAACCATTTTAGTAAACACGTTTGCTCCACAAAACGCAATAAATTCAAGGTTATCTATCTCCGTTTGCCTCCATCAGCATTGAACACAACGTGTTCGATGAAATGATTCATCGTACATTGATCAAACAAAATCAAGAACTCATATTTTGATTCAGAACAGAAACAAAAGCCTTTTTTTTTCACTGTTTGCTTGCTTGTTGCATGGATTTGACGATAGCTAATCAAGGTAGTAGTGTGCTGCGCGACTACAGAAAGGGAAACTGGAACCTTCAAGAAACGATGGTTCTGATCGAGGCGAAGAAAATGGACGACGAGCGGCGGATGAAGCGGCTGGGCGACACCGCCGAGAGAGGCAAGCCGGCGGAGCTGCGGTGGAAATGGGTCGAGGATTACTGCTGGAAAAATGGGTGTTACCGAAGCCAGAATCAGTGCAATGATAAGTGGGATAATTTGATGAGAGATTTCAAGAAAGTGAGGGAGTTTGAGAGGAGAGTGGGGGAGAGCGGCGGAGGGGAAGAGAAGTCGTATTGGAGAATGGAGAAGACTGATAGGAAAGACAACAATTTGCCGTCAAATATGCTGCGGCAGATATATGAAGCGTTGGTCGCGGTGGTGGAGAGGAAACCTCCAACAGCGGCGCCGGTGGCTGGGAGTAGTTCTGCTGTTATGGAAAAATCTACTAGTCATTTTTCTGGTCAGCATTCAATGCCTTCTCCTATACAGCAATGTTCCATTGCTCAAGCTCCGCCCATTCTACTGCAGCCGCCGCCGCCGCAAAACACGGGGGAGCTACCCTTCTCTCTTCCATCTTCTCAGCCGTTACCCACAGTAGGTACTCTTCTCTTTTATACAAAATATAAATGTAAATTCCGCTCTACCCTAATGCTATAATGCGTTCAAGATTCTACATTTTCTTCACATTATCCTTTTTCTAGGGAGAGATTGATCATTTCTATTTTTTCTTTTTTCTTTTTAGTTGAGAAAGTAATTAAAAATCCCTTCTTGATCGTGGGTATAGCCTTATTTTTTCAGAACTCCAATTTCAGTCAAGATTTTGTTACCTAGCTTGCATTGCAGTGAAAACCCTTTATAATATTATTTTATATTACCAGTTTATTTAGAGTTGGAGTGGCCTAAAGTGATCTTCCAATAATCTCTTTATGCATGGATTTGATATGCTTTGTTCAAATTCATTTCTGATTGGCTAAAATCTGTTTAAATTTTGAGTATATAAGTAATGTTGTGCAAAATTGTAATAGCCAGATTCCGACACTAGTGAGTACACGGGGTCACCGGCAAAGAGAAGAAAACGAAGAGTGGGCGAAGGAGGAGAAGGAACGAGCGGCGGCGGCGGCGTTGGTGCGGTGAGCGCCACCACATTACAAGAAGTAGGGTCAGCAATATCAAAGAGTGCTTCGATCATAGCAGAAGCAATTCAGTCGTGTGAGGAGAGAGAGAGGAGAAGGCACATAGAGCTGCTGGATTTGCATAAAAGAAGACTGGAGATTGAAGAATCAAAGGCTGAGATCAATAGACAAGGCATTAATGGCCTCGTCGACGCCATTAACAAGCTCGCCAATTCTATGCTTGCTTTGGCAGGCCACAGAACCCAACCATCTTCCAAATAACTTCACTGATTCATGAATATTCTTATCAATATATATATATATATACATATATATATATAGTCATTCCTATTAATATTAATGGTGCATATGTAGAGAGAGAGATTAGATTAATTGTCGAACAGTCTGTACAGACGAGATGATCATTCATCACATCTGTCTCCATTGGTGGATAATCTGTCTCCATTGGTGGACATTATCCGGTTAATTTCGTTATTTGATGTTTAATTAGCGTCCACTTATTAGGGTTATTGAGATCGATTATTAATGGAATTTTTATTAATTTGCTAGTTTGGATATGTGAAATGTATATATTATGCGTAGCATGTTATATTGTGTAAGAAAAAAGGTGGTGGTCAAAGAGAGAAGGAGAGAGAGTCAAGATTCAAGACTGCAACACCATTGCAGAGTGGCCATTTATGCGTTATTATTGGTGTCAGCGTTGTTGTTTTGTCATGGCCACTCTCTGTGTGTGTTAAAAAGAAGAAGGGTTTTTTGCCCTTTCCCATCTCTCTTTCTCTCTCATCTCTCTCTCTCTCTCTCTCTCTGACAAAGGACGCAATGGGTATTTCAGCTTTTTGCCTTTTATCCCATTCGTGAGACCGACTGCCACCTCCTCTGTTCATTCATTGCGCCATATTGTGCATACATTTTAGAAGCTACGGAGGAATATGTGAGTTTTTTCATCCAATGTATGTTAGTATTACAGTCAAGCTCTCTATATTATAATTTATAATATTTCGTATTTATTTAATTAATTTTATCTGTATTTGATTAAGGGAGTTTTATTCATTTAAATTCTTAAAGATAAAATATCTAGCAATCTCAAATTTACAAGGAAATACAACAAATTCAGTCCTCGTTCAAAATTGATAAAAAATATTTATAGTATATTATAATTTCCTTAAAACACTTGACTGAAACCTAATTTTATAATTTAGGTTTTGAATGAAAGATCCAATAAACCATTTTCTAAATGACATCAAACGAGATCATCTAGTTTTACTCAAAATTCAAGAGCAGTAGTGTTCTAATTTAAGGATTGTTGCTACAAGTATTTTAAAATTTTCTTAATTTGTGTTCGTCCTTTTTAATTGGGAATTTTGACATTTTTTTTTTAATAAGAATCACGATTCTCCTGTAAAAAGAAAAAAGGTAATAACAATCACGATCTTGGAATAGAAAATAAAATATTAATTAATTCAGAATACCAATCCCTCAATAATTGCATTGTATATAATAAGACTACACTATCTTCTTTGGATCAGTTCCACCGGCCGAAAAGCCCGAAACCCGACGGCCCATTTAAAATACTTACATATAAATTTATTTATGGCAAAAATTTAGTTACACCAAGCACTTCCCTAAAACAGGTCAATTTGTGGGTTAACCGGCGCCCAAATTCGACCTGCGACCCACTCTCGAAAAAAAAATTTCAGAAACATATCACTTTGAGCCTGAAAAGTATGAGTCAGCTACTTGTTTTATATAAGTGTTATTTCATCATTTCAAGATGTATTCATCTCAATCATGGTTTATTAATCTCAATTAAAGTTTATATTTAACTAAAAAATATTAATTATCGAGCACAGTGTACGAGTCTAAATGTTAGCGTCGAGTTGTTGCACTGCTAGTCAATGGATAAAAAAAATTAATTCACTTTAATTTTAGGATTCACTAATTTCATTTAATGTATATGATGTGACCCGGACAATATGTCTAAGCCAAATCTAGAGAAAACGTGGCGAAAGACTTAAGGACTCGAACACAATGAAGGAATTCAACCCAACGATCTAGACTAGAAACTCGAATAAAATAAGAACAAGACTCGATTTACTGTGGAATTAGACTTGATAAATTAGACTACTAAGACACCTAGAATTGTGACGCAAACTATGCAAAACACAACTCAAATAAATTAGGAAAAGGTCGTGAACGGTTGGATGGATTTTGGAATGAAAAAGGGATCGGATATGGTTTGATGAAGTGGTGATTTTCGAGACTTACTTGGATAAGATGAGGCGGATCGATGGATGGCTTGAGGAGGGTGGTGTTAACGGCGAGTGGTAGATGTGGTAGAGGTAGTTCCAATCTTCAGCTGAACCCCGGCTCAAAAGAAGAAACGCAGCTCCTTTGATCTTCACTTGTAGCAACTTCCTTAGCACGAATCGAACTAACGAAACTTGATAAAACTTTAGATTTGATGGACCTAAAGAGTACTACTTTTGAACTAAAACAATAAAAGTATTTGTTTGATCAATCTAAGGATCGTGAGATACAGAGATAGAAAACTCAAATATCAATCAATGTCTAAAGTCCAATAGTTCACAAGGTTCCTTATTTATAATATAGGGTAGGAATGAAATTCCTAAGGTCTAAAGACTTGATATTGTTGGTTTTGTATACTAGAAGACTTGTCTTTGTATATTTTTCTGATGATATGATGATATGAAATAAAAGTTATTGCAGTCACTGTTTGCATTTAGATTATGTTCTATAATTATTCTATGCAATGTTCCATATACTTACATTGTAGATGATATAGTGTGGGGAGTCACACGGTAAGATCATATCATTAGAACCTTGTATTGTATTAAAGAGCTCACGGCTTAGATGGTCCTGAACACACCATCGGTACACCGCAGAATAATCTGATAAGTTAGTTTATCTTGACTAACTGATTATTCTAGTACACTCATTGTGTATTGAGGAGGATCACGATAGGATACTATTCTCTGTCTCTGACCCAGTTACTGAGAGAATAAAGATCCACAGAGTTCGGGTTCTGAACTCATGTGATATTGGCGAGCATATGTGTGCGTTGTTTATTACTTTGATTTATCAATGAGTGAGATCTTTTCGTAGATCGAATTCGATATCTTGGGTAATAACAATGTATACATGATGTCTCGAGCAGTGTGCATGAGCACCGTGTCCTGGTGCGCCAGGTTGATGATGTTCTCTTGAGGAAACACAAGTTCATGTTGAAACCCTGCAGGTGGAATTTATTCCGTACATGAATAAAGCTTGTGTGGTACTACTCAAGGTTTTAGATGTTAATTAATTATAGCTGTCAGAGGCTTACATAATTAATTAATGAACATTATATCTTAAACACGGGGAATGACTGGACTGAAGGAGAAAGCATATTCGTAAATATGTATTAAATTGGTAGGTCAGTTTTACTTCTTTAGTGGAATAAAAGTAAAACTTAATTTATTTAATTATATCCTAGGTTTATTAGATATTGGATATTAAATAAATTAGTGGGCCAATTTAATATTCTTCTAGATCCCTGTTGTAGCCCAATTGACTGATAGTGGACTGGATATTGAACTTGAGATAGAGGCCCAGCCCAATAGGGCTGGAACATGAAATTTTCGCCCCTCCCTATTTATAAGAGGAGGGGGGCACGAAAATTGGAGGATATTAATCATAATAAATCAGCCCCTCTTTGTCTCTCAAAGTTATCCACAGATTTCACAATTCTATCTAGTAGATTTCAGCCCACTCTGAATCTAGATACAGTCCGGGAATACAACAGAAGATCTTGGAGTGGAATTGTGCAGTGGCCGTGTGTGACATAAGTGGTGCCATTATCATTGTTCATTCAACAACAAGATTAGATCTGTAATCTTGTCCTCAGACCGTCTGTCGATTTGTAAGTAGATTCGTTTTCTATGTCTTCCGCTTTATTAGAATCGAATCTGTTTTACATGCTATTTGATTAGACTGTGATAAACATGCATGTTACATAAAATTATGATTTGCATGAACATGGATTAATGAACAACCAAATAGATACTGCGGTGTTTAATTCGAAAAAACCCCAACAGATATGGCCGAAAATCCAAAAAGGAAAAGAGTTCTACCTTGTGTAAAATTCTAAACAAGGTAATTATAGAAAAGACCAAAAATTAAATAAATAAAAATCTAATCTAGATAAAATAAATCCCAACAAGCTTGGGCCTTCAATAATGGACTGGAATCTCGAACTTGGCCTCTACAAATTAAATCCATGTCGAACACGAACGAAAAACTAATCGGGTGCGAAATTGTCTGCGCACGGCCGTGTGGCCGTGAAACGCTTAGGCACGGGCCGTGCGGGACTCCCTTTTCGAATTTGCTTTATCTAGCCTTCTGATTACACGACCGTGTCACTGTGTTTCATCCTCTGCACGGCTGCGCCATGTCTTGGCGACTCTTCTTCATCTTCAATTGATAGCATCGTGATCCATCTTGAGCTACTCTTTATCAACTCGTCTTCTTCAAGCTTCTTCCTCACAATCAATTGCAAATAATCTTGCAATCTCTTGGCTCGAAATCTCGTGAGTGGACCTTTGAATTGTAGCTCTTCATTTTCTTGCTCGATGCTGGGCTCATACTATTCAGTATATATTTATTTCAAAACTATTAATAGTCGTCAGATCAAAAAATTAATTTAATTCATTATAATTTTAGTGTTCACTAATTCCATTTAGGATATATATTTATTTTCAAACTATTAATTGTTGAGAACAGTGCATGAGCCCATACGCTAGTGTCAGACAAGTGCACTACGCAAGACATCAGATAAAAATAATTAAATTAATTTAGTTTGATTTTAGGATACAATAATTTAATTTTTAATTTATATTTTTGGGGAAAAACAAAAAATTCGAAAAAAAAAAATCAAAATTGGACGAATGCACAATACGCGCGCACCTACTTAAAAAAAAAAGATAAAAATACAAATAAATACATTGGGGCTGCCGCACCAATTGCTTGGGTACACCATGCGTGGCCAAGTCCCTCTCTTTATTTAATTTTTAAGAGAGAGTGATTCATTCTTGAACTCAAACATTTTTTTTATATTAATACATATTGATCGTTTGAACGTCCCTAGTAACAAGTTACAATGAATACATCTAGTATATATATTCTATGCAATGCGGTGAAACAATGGCTTCCACACGCATTAGCGCAGAAAACAGAATAATTATGAACAGATATTTATTTTGATGGTCAAGTTTATTGTGCTATGTAACGTCTAAAAAGTGAAATATTTATTTAATGGGTTACAAAATCATTGTGTTTGACCATAAATTCCAGCAGGTGCCTATTAACCTAGCTATTAGGGAGTTATGCGAATGTTACTGTTCTTTATAAGTAGTTTCTAACTATAATTTAATAACAAAAATATAGTTAATTAAAGAAGCTGGATTACAGTAACTGAAGCATCAGGTCATTGATGTAAATACATTTCACAAAAAAAATAAATCATAAGCAAATTAAAATAAACCCGATAATAAGATGTATTTACTTATTAGTCATGAATTTATTATCCAATGTGTCGATATGACTATTGGAAGCTAATAAGCTTATTACTTTGTCTTTCATTTTTTCTTCAATTTTAATTTCTTTTGATTTAGTATAATTTTACATTATTATTTAGGATTTATTCCACCAAATTAAAATTAATAATTATTTTTTAGTATTTAATTTTCATTTATAGTTAATATAATTGAATTTTTGGGTTGCTTATTCCAAATTTAGGGAATATTTTTTTTAAAATTTAAATTTGTAGCAATTAATATTAATCAGGACTAGTCATAATACAATAAATTTTATTTTTATGAAAAACATTATTATAACTATACAATTTTGATGTTGGCACATGGTTGATACATACAACTTGGGACTAAAGTATCTCATCCGATACCAGCCACCCTTCTCCAACAACAGTATATCATATATATGTATAATATGTTAAATTATTTTTAGTACAAGATTATGAAATAGATAAGATTATTTATAAGTATCGATCTTGCGTACACCATTCGTATATAAATCTTATTTTAAACTGAAAAAGTATGATTCCTAATAAGAAAATATCACTTTAATGCTGAAAGTGTTAACTTCTAATATAATTACTACTATATTTTTTGAATTGGTGAAAATTTAGTATTTTTAATACGGAAAAGTAACACTTTTAGTACTGAAAAATATTCGTCTATGTACAACTCAACCCACAGTTGTACAAAAAGAATTTGTCATTTATAATTCTAAAAAAAAGAATTAGAAATTTCCAGAATAAGGTGGGCCTAAACTCCAATTTACGTTTCTAAAGTCCAGTATCTGCATTAATCCCCTCTTCTTCTTCTTCTTCTTCTTCTTCTTCTTCTTCTTCTTCTTTTTATTTTTTTTTATTTTTTTAAGGGAATACGCTCATGTGATTACCCATCAAAATTCTACAAGAATCAAGCAAAATAATTTATAATTTTCGAAAGCATGTAAAATTGGAAATTACACTGACGAGAAAATGTAAAATTTCTTTTAATGTAGAGCTCTATTTTCTTTTTCGGTGATGAGGAGAAATTTATAGTTGTGGTTGTGGGTTTAGCTTGGTAAATTTCACTTATCACCATAATCCACAAATCATATAAGACCACTGAAATTCAGAATTGTAATGAGGTGAACAAATTCATAATGAAGTAACTAATTAAATAGAATTCATATTCTTTTATGGACTTGTAATTTATGGTGTTTAATTTTTTATTTTATTTTTTGTGTGTGAATCTGGCTTAATGACATTGGCATTTTCTTGTTAATTTTATAAAAAATTCACATTGATAAGGGTTATTTTGCCAATGAAACAAACTTTAGGGGAAGAAAATAGTAATTTTCTAAAACTGTGGGCTGGTTCTGTCAACGCGTAGAGTTCATTTTAATTATAACATCATCTCATCAGACCTTTTCTTGACGTCAACTCACAACCATTGCAAAACCACAACCAAAATTCCTTTCTTTCAATCAAATTTTATACACACCAATTCAACTGGAAGTTTGAAGTGCTACTCCGCCGAATTTATTTGTTGAATTTTTCCTGAATTTGTCATGGCATCAAGCGGAAACAAAAACATCAATGCTAAGCTGGTTTGTACTTTAAAGATCGTTTTTCCCCCAATATTTACATCTATTTTAGTTGTTTACTTCGTTGAAAATTTGAAATTTTCAATCTGGTCCTGCTTTAATTCCTCAATAGCGTCGCTGTTTTGTCCATATTCTTGTGAATTTTAGTTTTTAGAAATTGGTAGTTAGATCGTATCTTTATTTGTTTTGAAATTTTCAGCAGTAGGTATAAGAGGATTGTGTCAATTTTGGATTATTAGGTTAACAGCGAGTAATTATTGATTTTCGAGATCTTTTGGCATAGCTCTGTAAATTATTTCATTGTAAAAAATTATAGTTTGCCTTTTGAATTGTAATGTGTTTATTTTTATTTTTTTAATTTTCTAGTTTACGCGCTGCTTGTAAATCGAGGTAGTTGTTTGTGAAATAATTGCTGGTAGTTAATACTATAAATCTGATTGAATAGAAAAAAGAACACAAGAAGTGCGGTTAATCAAACCAAGTTTGATAAGCTTTGAGCAAATCAAATAGTTGTTTAGAATGGTGTTCCTTTTTATCCTCTATTTTTCAAGAGTGATTTTTTATTTTGTCCTTAGCTATTTGTATTTGTTTTTGTCGAGAAGTCTAAAGCAGAAGTGTTATCATCTATAATTGGTACCTTTTTTCCCTCTGATAAAATCGCACAAGAAATATTTTGGGAGATGAAGTTATGGAAAAGTTTATTGTTTTATTTTTCATTGCTCCGTATGTTTTAACCGTTTGATCTTACTGCATTTTATTATTAAGGTTTGAGTTGAAAATATACTGAAATGCTCACATATTAGTGCCTTACCTTCTCTTCTCTATTGCAAATTTGGATGAGGATTTTGTTGATTTTTCCTTCCTTCTAGGTACTCCTAGGAGATGTGGGAGCTGGAAAATCTAGTTTAGTGTTGCGTTTTGTGAAAGGGCAGTTTGTTGAATTTCAGGTGAGTATATGACTAACATAAAATATTTGATATTTCCGAACTTCTCTTGTGGATTCTATTGTGGCTCAACTGGTCTGATGTTGTAGGAATCAACAATAGGGGCTGCCTTTTTTTCACAAACAGTTGCTGTGAATGATGCAACTGTAAAATTTGAGATATGGGATACGGCCGGTCAGGAGAGATACCACAGCTTAGCTCCAATGTATTATAGAGGGGCTGCTGCAGCCATCATTGTTTACGATATTTCAAATCAAGTAAGTGCTCACTGCCTATCATACACTCCAGCAGAGATGCGAGTCAGTATTAGCTGAGATGTTTTTTAGCCATTATTTGAATGCTTGGAAAGAACTACTATGCTCTGTCTTTTTTTTTTGTTGCACCATAATTTCAGCACAATATGAGTATGGCTTTCAGTTTACCATACCTAAATACATGTTATATATCATTGAATCATGTCCCAAAAATAAGTTCCTATTTGGCACTATTGAAAGAACTGTGTTTTCTTTTTCTTCTTTTTTTTTCTCTGAACTGATATAGTTTTTTCCTTAAATGATACTTCATTGTTTATGTCATTGATATCATGAGATGGCTATTTCTTACTTTTTTCCTGGGGTGGGGACTTCTTTTTAGTTCTAATTTTATTTTTGTGAAATTTGTAGGCTTCATTCGACCGAGCCAAAAAATGGGTTCAAGAGCTTCAAGCACAAGGTAATTTCATTACTGTCTTGGTTGTAAAGGCTGGTTGTGACTCAATTTGCATTTTCTATTTTTATCAACTCCATTGGGTTTGGGTTGGAGCTGCAGAGAGTTGGGGACTCGAGATTTTTTCAACATTATAACTTATAAGTGTTTTAAAAGTTACATTTACCTTGAATTTTCTTGTTTAACTATACATATAAAGCTTCAAGGCTTCAAGGTTCTAATGTTAGTTTTGATGATTGGTGTACTAAGGGGATTCCATATGCTTTTGTATCATTCTATTTTCATCAGTAAGTCCACGAATCTAGTCTTTGTTGCCATGTATATAAGATGATATACGTGTGGATGGAATCGTTATATGAGAAAAATAGACATTGTTACAAAAAACCTCGAAAAGGAAATATGACCTCTCATGATTGGAGATAAATGATACTGTAGTCTACTACTTCCATTTGTTATTATGAGCATATTCTCTAGCTGCGATTATTAGTTATAGGTGCTCTTTCTGCCTTAATTTTATAATTGATTTTTAAGGCTTTTTTGTTTTCTGGCATAAGGTAATCCAAATATGGTTATGGCTCTCGCTGGTAACAAATCAGATCTGTTGGATGCACGAAAGGTGGAATCAGAGGCAAGCATTTGTATTTTCTTCTTGATTTTTGTCAAATGGGAATATTCTCTTGAACTTTACGTGACCTTTTGTGCTCATCTAAGTCAGCAGCTTTTATATAACTTAATTTTGAACTAGTGCAATTTATTCAGTTCAAGCACCTATCTGCCTTAGTGTCACACCCTCTAGAAGTGGGTGTTTGCTATTGTTAAAGATAATATCACATATTTAGGGGCTAGAAATTGGGATGCATGAATTTCTAGTTTTGGACCAAGCTTGAATTCATGGAATAAAGAAACTCAGGCAATGTTACTTCCATTTTTCAAGAACGCGTTCCTTCTTAGTTCTCTCACCCAACACATGCTTACCATGCACATTCATGCTCCAAAATGCGTCGTCATGCTTATATACACACACTTTCCAAAAACAGAAACAAGCATAGCCTTATTGGTTCATAATTATAAGAATAATATTTGAATTTATTAGCCAAAAAATGAAGCATAGTTTTTTTTGCTTTCCCTCTCTGCTGTGCTTCAAATTGCAGCTTTGAAATTATATGATATGAACTTTGCTTTGCAGGAGGCTCAAACTTATGCCCAGGAGAATGGTCTTTTCTTTCTGGAAACTTCTGCAAAGACAGCAGCCAATGTCAATGAAATCTTTTATGAGATAGGTAAGCCTACTAAATAACCATGTCACAAGCATCAATGTTTGCATCACTCGTATAAACTTGTGTTATACTTCCACAGCAAAGAGATTGCCGCGGCTGCAGCAGACACCAAACCCATCCGGCATGGTGCTCGTTGATCGACCAGCAGAGAGGGCAAACAATGCTTCTTGTTGTTCTTAAAAGTCAATTCAACTACTCGTACAGACATCGAGTAAAAATCATGTTGTGTCCATACTAGTGAAAGATATTACTTGTGTACCCTCCAGATTTGTACAGGAGTTGAACCTTCTGTTTGCATTTTCACATTAGTTGAAGATCTTCTCTTTATGTATTTATATGTATGTATGTTACTATTGTGAAGCAGCGGAAACGTAGAACTTGGGCAAAGAACAAGTAATTACTTTTCTTTTAAGTCAAAATAATAAAAAAATTAAGACCTTATATTAAACCCTTGTCATGATTTAGTTCCTTTAAATAGGCTTAAGACAAACACCTTGTGAGAATCAATGGAGGTGAATTCAAGTGAAAAATTTAAGGATTCAAGATTTGCCTGCTGAATCTTTCTTCCTCCCCTTCATTACCAGCAGAAAACAAGTGATTCTCGCACCTCTTGAGTCGAATGAAACGACCACGTTTACAAGTGATTAATATAGACAGAACTACATATAGAAAAATCATCCTCTTTACTGTCTTCCCCACGGCTCTGTTTTCCCTGCTCAAAATAGCCCCTTTGCGAGAGGAAGACTAACAAATATGCGATTAAAGTACAGAATCATATCATCCTTTTGTCTTTAGACACAACGAGTGTGGTATCGAACTTCTGCTGAAATCTGTCTGCTGCTTCTGTATGTCGTCGGATTCGTCTCTTTTCCATGGCATCCAAGTCTCAATCACACAAACGCTGGGAGATATCTACAGCATTGTCCTGTCCTGGTGAAGTAGTGTTTAGAATACTTGTCATGTCTTTTTCGTTAAAGTCTTCTTCAAACCCTTAAGAATCTTCCCGAACCACATTAGGTTCATGATAGCGAGTGCCACAGGTACCACAAACACCAAGAGAAAACCAGCAGTGTGCATCTGCATCACCTGCAAGTAGTTTTGTAGCTTCTATTAGGTAGGTACCTAAAGGATGTCGGGAGACTAGACAGCACGACAAAGTAAAGATTTTGCATACTACTACGATATGGATATACTGTTTATGTAGTTCAATACAACAACAGCTGCAAAATGCATTTCAGAATGATCTTAAAGGGGAACTTGCCAAGTAAAAAAAAAAAAAGCAAAAATATACAAAGTTTATAGGAGAACTAAATTGATGGAAGAAATCTGATTTACAGTATGAAATGAGATATATTATAGAGTTTCGATGTCACCATGAGATACTGATAAGGCATATTTACCTGGTCATGGTGACGATATACGTGGTAGAACATGTAAACAAACAAAAGAATTCTTGCCACCTGCATTTCCCAATAATAACTTCATTAAACGAGCTCAAAGTAACTGTTAAAATCATGACAAGGATCCACAACCAAGTCATTAATACAAAATGAAAACAAGAAAAGATGCTTTAAAAAGGCAAGAGATGTAATTGATTCTATACAACCGGAGTGCATCATGTAGTCAACATGCAACCGATTCTATATACCTCCGTCTAAGAGATCTAACTTTGTATTGCAGGTAAACATCATAAACTCCTCAAAGCACCTAAACTGAGGAACAAATATAAGTAAAGTGACTCACCAACCAACTAAAAAATATCACAACTCCGTTGATCAGATACGCACTCGATCTCTTCAGTCCACATACATCAAGATACCTGTCCAAAATTGCAGATAGATTAATCAAACAGAGGTTTTTAATCAGTTTTCACCCTGTTCCCTGACCTGCATTCTTAAAAACTTACCATCTAATATTGATCCAAGGTGTTGTCACCTCAGATATCAGGACCATGAGTGTGTAGAGCTGCCCCTCCCCCATATACATGGCATAAGCGACTGCAATTGCCGAAAGCGAGTGATGGAGAACCTGAAATCCAAAAGCACATGTTCCAATAAGCATATATCCCATAACCCCTTAGGCTTATGATATACAGACCAACACAACCGAGAAAGATGCTAAATCGATCATCTTTCATTCTAGCAGTTTACTTACATATTCTGGTCCACCCAAAGAAGGATACCGCCAACAGATCATTCCAAGATCTGCAATGAAGTACCCAACAGAGATCTGCCGAAAATCACAAAAGCGAGCTGAGAAAATGAATACCATGGGTACCCATCACCTCACACATCACCAATACTAAAGAAGAACCTTAGTAAATGCTTTACCATTGAACTAGAAATATGTTGGTAACAAAACAAGAATCCGTAAACATGGCCCTATTCTCATGTGATGGCATTATTAAGGTCATAATACAGATTAATATGTGATCGAAGACACGAAATACGAGATATAAAATAATCAATTTATTGGTTGCTTTCAAACTACGATAATAGAAACCACAACTTATAGGCATCAAATGTCAGTTTTCCTTCCACATAGAACTATATCTTAAAGGTAAGAGCTCTGTAAGCCAAAAACTTGGCTGGTTTCCCAATAAAATTTTCAAAAAGAGTACCAGAAGGTATATGATAAGAGGTTCTGCCAAGGAACACAAATATATGCTACAATTCAGTTGGATTCCTGAGTTGAAATATATTGTCAGCCTAAACATACCAACAAATGCAGCCATGTTCAGGAACAATAACAGAAAAGATTTTAAAAGTCCTTTTCAAATGTTATGAACAAAGCACCACAAATATTTCGTAAGAACGAATGCAAAATAAAACATCCTATGCAAGTTGAAAAGATACATCAGGAACTTACCCCAAGTGCAAATGTCGAGATAGAAGAACTTCTGAATGTAATCAGTCCAGAAGGATTTCGATCAGAGAAAAGTTCAGACCAGAACACAAAGTACAAAGACATAATTGAAATAAAAACGGCATGAAGAGTGGAAATAGTACTGCAGGAAAGATCATATAAAAAAAGTCAGCACAGTATCAAAAACTAAATACGAATGAGAAAAAAAAAAAAAACTGAGCCAGAGGCTCACCGGTTATTCCACTCAATTCTTTGAATCTTAGTGAGGCTATTATAATTTCTGAAGTAAAATGTGCTGATAAGCTGACTCAGATCATATGCCTGCCAGAGGGCCAAAGAGTGACTTTCAGTAAAGTCTCAGAAAACAAGACAGAGCTGAAGAAAAGTTATCAGCATAGAGACATGCTATTTTATCAGTTTCTAAATAAATAAATAAAGGCTGCCACTTTTTTCTTTGCCGCATATGGTATTATAGTTTGCTACATGTATTGCCAAACTAAACTATGCATAGATAGTTGTTCCTACTATATGATACAAAACTACGGCTTGCAGACGTATCGGAGTATGCTATGAGCTTTCAAACCAATGATGAAGCAAAACTAGAAGCAATTGGGAAGGACTGACATACCAATTTGCAAGTCAACATTCCAAGAACAATAGAAGTGTATGGAATATAAGGATCCGCTAGTACATAGTTTCTGACCAGCACACCAGCCTGGTTTTGATAATCTTTTAATGCCAAAACAGTTCTTAGAGAACGCCCCATTACTCTGAATTACTGAATCATATAGAACTTGATAACTCTCTGGCTCCTGGAAACAAATTCACATAGTTCACTTGATCAAAGCTGGATATATTCATACTTTCTACAAGCATTCCTTTCAAAGTGAATAAGATAAATAGATTGGCATGGCAAAAATGGTTTGTTTGTAAGATGCAAAATCATAAGCTATTTTTTTGAGTCATAAAAATGAGGTGGAATATTGAACCTATGACTTCACCTACAGATATATGTACTCAATTCATTTGCTAATGTAAAAAAACAACAATCAGCAGTGGGGAAATGATAGTATTAACGCCAATCTTGTGTGTTAACATTTGAAGTTTAAAAATGAAAACACAGAGAAAGTATTTTACCAAAATTTAAAGCATGAAGGACAGCAGAGACAGGGTGATGTAATGTCATATTCCCATTCTTGTAAGGCAGACACTAAAAGCAATTAAAAAATACATATCAAAAGGTCACTTGTGCTGTTGCTTTCACATACTTATTTGAAGAGTACAATCATAAATTCAAAGATACAACATTTACCTGAAATCTCTGTACACTATATAGTAAATGCATACAAGGAAAGTGGATGAATTAAAGTAGCATTGAATTAAAGAGATAAGCTTATGTGGGTCTAGAAACAACTATACATTATGTATGTAAACATGTAATAATGACAATCACGAACAAGTACCACCTATATTCACTCGAAGCAACTAATATGCATAGACACGCCTAGTCATCACACACAGTTCAGATTCAAGACCAAAAGTACTGAAATAATAGTTATGACATTCAAATCCTTTGTGCAAAGATCATTACAAACAAAAACACATGATCTTGAAATCCTGAAATCCTACAAACAGACTTATTGATTAGGAAAAACCCTGATCTGGGACCAGTGTGACAGTGCCAAGCGGAACGTGCAAGATTAATAGCGCGATGTACAACACTTCGATCATGGTGAGGACGTTAGGCCCCCCCTGCCGCCAAATCAAGAAAAATACCCAAATCTCGGCAAATGCAGCATGAGATCAGAACATTACTCAGCTAAAAAGTCATTAATTTGATAATTAAACATCACAGAAACACAATTGACAATCAAGATCATAGAGTAATAGCCAAATCACATGCAGAATAAAATTGGTGGCCCGCCTTACCCAACCAGTTGAGAAATCGGGAAAAGCCTCTAGGACCTTGAATCACATTCTTCGTTCTTGGCGAGAGAGAGCGAGAGATGGGATTTTGATTTCCGTTTTTAGGTGAGTTTGGGAAATTAATGGAATAAAAACTTGAAGGAGAATGATAGGGGAAAAGAGAGAGTTTAGAGAGACGTTGAAGTAAACACGAGAGAGGAAAGTAGAATCGATGAAAGATTTCAAGAAATCAAGAAAATGGAAACAATGTGTATGTCCTATATGTGAATGCTGCGTTTCTTTTTCTGTTGTCTCGGTGGGTGGTGCTGTGTATCGAATCTCCAACCGAAACAATGAATGAGAGAGAGAGAGAGAGTGTGAGTTAATTATTATTAACTTAATTTAATCTGATTTACTTTATGGGAGAAATGGAACTACATTAAAAAGCAGTAATCCTACTGGAGAGGTGGTTCATAGTTGGTTAGAGGGAAATATACACGTGTCTGAATTTTATTGGTTAGGTGATTAAGCCGTGTGTGGATGGCAATATACCCTAATCTCTCCTGGGATAAGATGTCCGTTACCCAAGCAAGATACAACAATAATCGAAAAAATGCAATTCATTTTCTCCCACCCTATATATATATATATATATATATATATATATATATATATATATATATATATATAGGTGGAGTTATATAAAAATAATCCAGAAATGAGAACACATTTCATACCACATATTCATTAAAAATCAAAGGTTCAGATTTGATGAAAAAGACGGTGGTAATTCTGTAATATCTGAAAAGTTTTTCACGCGGGGTATTAATGTAATTTGATAATTCTTATAAAAATCGTGGAGGATTTGATAACAGATCGTTATGCTAACGAAGTATTATCATCATGCTAACGAAACATTATATGTATGCTAATTAAAGTTTTCAAATACTGTTAGCGAAAAAAATATGCTAAAAATTAATTATAAACCTAATTTGATTTAATAAACCCTAATTAAATGGAAAAAACATAATTGGATGAAATAAGCCTAATTAGATGAAATAAACATTGATTGGATGTGGTAAACCCTAAATGAGTTGGAACAAATCATAATAATAAGATATTTGTACTACGTTAGCATTATGGTTTTGCTTCGTCAGCATTGCGAATACACTATGTTAGCATATGACAATACTCTGTCAACATACGTTATAAACCATAATTGGATGAGATAAACCATAATAATCAATTAAGATTTATAAACAAAAAATTAAATTTTAAAAAAATAATGATAATTAGATGGAATAAACCATAATCGAGATTAAATAAACCATAATTGAGATTTAATAAACCCTAATAAATTTATACTACGCTAGCATTACGATAATTCTTTGTTAGCACAGCGAATACATTATGTTAGCATATGACAAATGCTTCGTTAGCATACGTTATCATATGTTATCATAATGCTGACGAAGAATTATTATATGCTAACGAAAGCATTTACAACCTGGGCATGCATAAACAAATTTCTTTTTTATTTTTCGTTGATAGTCTTTTCATCTAAACATAGTCTTTCGTTAGCATATGTTATCATATGTTATCATAATGCTGACGAAGAATTATTATATGCTAACGAAAGCATTTACAACCTGGGCACGCGTAAAAAATTTTCTTTTTATTTTTAATTCATATTTTTTCATCTAAACATAGTCTTTCGACATCTTAAATGAAAGAGCATGAAGAGAGCATTAATTTGATATATTTTTTGTGTGCATTGGATTAAAAACGAGCAAGTTATGATCGGTTAAAGTTTTTAAGATTTTTTTAATTGCTGACATCATCATTTTTAATGGATTTGGACGAAAATAGCCCTCCTTTTATTTTTTGCCCTATTATTTACGAAATTGCCACCTTAAATCTCAATGATCATTAAATTAGATGGTATAAGATGGATTCTCATTTCTCATACCAACAAAGCGTTCTCATATGATCCATATCCTATATATATATAGGGAAGGGGTTAGATGAAAATTAATTTTAGTGTGTGAACTAAAACCACATCTCATGTCACATAATTTTCAAAAATTAAAAGTTCAATTTTGATTAAAAGGACGGTCACAATTTTGTATTATTTGAAAAGTATTTCAGACGGAGTTGTAACACAAAATTTTATATTTAATTTGGTAAAACACAAAATGTGTAGAATTCAAATGATTTTCGGATCAAAATATATTTATACAGATCCAATATCTATTTTTCGCTGATTCTTCTCTTCAAAACTTGATCTTCAAATGATTTTTGAAATCTTCAGAGTAAATTTATCTCTTCAATTTTCTCGGACTTAGCCTTTGAAGTTTTCGGGGAAGATTTGTATCCTCGATCTTCTTTGACTTGTGATTTGGACTTGATAACGTTAATTCGGAGGGCCAACGCCTTGTTTCCGGATCAAACGCCAATTTCGGAATGAATTTGATGAAGAATGTCTTTGACTGCCTTGCTTATGGATCAAACACTGTCTTCGAGATGAATTTGGTGAATAACGCCTTGAATATTTGAGAGAATTTCACTTATGGAATTTCTTCTCAAATTATTGACTCTTCAAATGACTTCTGGTGTGATTCTCAACTGATATAGATGCCCCTATCTATAGTTGTAGGGAGAGAGATCTAAGGCTGGCGTGGCACTATCTCATTGGCTGTTGGAAATGAATATATATCTTTTTGAAAGATATTTACTTGTTGTCAAAGACTCTTGATATTTATCATATAATAATATCTTTATTATTTAAATATTTTATCTAATTTTGGATTTCATAAGATTCCAAAACTAAATAAATATATATAAAAATAAATAAAAATATTATATATAATATTTAATTTTTTGCTATCTACAAATGCCCCCTCGAGACTTGTTCATTGACGACTTGTCGTTTGAAATGAATGAGTCTCGAAAATTAATTAGAGTTAAACTCGTATCAAGGAGTCTTGAACTTGAATTTAGTAGATAGTTTATACTCGTATCAAGAAGTTATTGGATTTCAACTTGTGAATAGTTTATACTCATATTCATGAGTTCTTCAATTTGAATTTATTAGATAGTTTATACTCGTATCAAGGAGCCTTCAATTTGGATTTGAATTTAGATAGTTTACGCTCGTATCAGGGAGCTTTCTTGAACTTGGATAGTTTATGCTCATATCAGGGAGCTTTTTCTTGAATTTGGATAGTTTATGCTCATATCGAAGAGCCTTCAACTTGAATTTGGACTTTGTAGACCTTTTATACTCGTGTCCGTGAGTACTTGGATTTGAATTTGGATTTGTAGACATTTTATACTCATGTCAAGGGGTCTTAGATTTGAATTTGTAGACATTTTATACTCATGTCAAGGAGTCTTAGATTTGAATTTGACTTTTTAGACATTTTATACTCGTGTCAAGGAGTCTTGGTATTTTTTGAAGAGTTTAGATAGTTTTGGCTCTTATCTAGGAGCTTTGGAAGATAGTTTTGCCTCTTATCAAGGAGCTTTGGAATATTTATTGAAGACTTTAGATAGTTTAAGCTCTTATCAAGGAACTTTCGAAGATAGTTTAGGCTCTTATCAAGGAGCATTGATTTTTTTTTCTTTTCATAGATTGTGACATGTATTAGAAGACTTGAATAAGCACGTGGCGAGATTCATAGCCATTTCTACTTCTTCTTCTCCTCATCCTTCTTCTTCTTCTTCTTCTTCTTCTTCTTCTTCTTCTTCTTCTTCTTCTTCACTTGAAGATTCCTCGAAAGGTTTGCCCCCATTATTTATTTCTGGCTCTTCTTCAAAGTTGTGATGCTTTTGCATTGACAGTTCTTGAACTTCATTTGCGACCATGCTTAACTCCATGTCGTAAGCTCTAGTGGCTAATTCCTCGAAGGTCTTTGGTTGAATCCCTTTCAAAATATATCGAAGACCCCAACACATGCCTTGGATGCACATTTCAATTACTGAAGTTTCTGATAATTGATCTTTACAATTCAGGCTCAAGTTTCTCCAACGATTAATGTAGTCGATGACGGACTCTTCTTTTTGTTGGTTTGTATTTGTGAGCTCAATCAAGCTAACCGTCCTTTGAGTGCTGTAGAAGTGGTTAAGGAATTCTTTCTCCAGTTGCCCTCAACTATCAATCGAATTGGGCTTCAAATCAGTGTACCAATCACACGTGTTGTCTTTTTAAGAACGAATGAATTGCTTCACCAAGTGATCTTCATATGTCCCAGCATCATTATAGGTCTCTACAAAGTGAGTCACGTGTTGTTTTGGATTGCCTTTGCCATCAAATTGTTGAAATTTTGGTCGTTGATAGCCATTTGGCATTTTTAAGTTGTCAATTCTTCGAGTATATGACTTGTTGTAAGTCCAGAGTGATTTAAGGCTCTCTCCAGATTTTTCTTTGATTGTTTTCAGTATTAAATCTTTGAGTTGATCAATTTGTATTGAGCCATCAGACGAGATTTCAATTTCTTTGGCTGTAGATTTTCCACTTTTGTTGACATAAGGCTTTGTAGATATCTCAGCTTCAGTATCTTCATTCGCTTGATCACCACCAAAATCAACAATTATTTCTTTATTCAGCTTCAATATTTAAGCATCTCGTTCTTGTATCCGCTTGGCAAGTCCTTCGGCGAGCTTCGTCAAATTTGCAATTTGCTCTTCCAGAATTGTGGACATCTTGATGCTTGAGAAAAATTGGTGAATAGAAGAGATGAGAGGTAGAGATGGTCCCACCGGGCGTGCCAAAATTTGTAACACAAAATTTTGTATTTAATTTGGTAAAACACAAAACGTGTACAATTCAGATGATTTTCGGATCAAAATATATTTATACAGATCCAATCTCTATTTTTTGCTGATTCTTCTCTTCAAAACTTGATCTTCAAACGGTTTTTGAAATCTTCAGAGTACATTTGTCTCTTTAATTTTCTCGGACTTGTTGTTTGAACTTGGCCTTTGAAGTTTTCGGGAAAGATTTGTATCCTCGATCTTCTTTGACTTGGTATTTGGACTTGATAACGTTAATTCAGAGGGCCGACGCCTTGTTTCCGGATTAAACGCCAATTTCAAAATGAATTTGATGAAGAACGCCTTTGACTGCCTTGCTTATGGATCAAACACCGTCTTCAGGATGAATTTGGTGAAGAATACTTGAATATTTGAGAGAATTTCACACATGGAATTTCTTCTCAAATTCTTGAACTCTTCAAATGACTTCTGGTGTGATTTTCAACTGATATAGAGGCCCCTATTTACAGTTGTAAGGAGATAGATCTAAGGCTGACGTGGCATTATCTCATTGGCTGTTGGAAATTGATATATATCTTTTTGAAAGATATTTACTTGTTGTCAAAGACTCTTGATATTTATCATAAAATAATATCTTTATTATTTAAATATTTTATCTAATTTTGGATTTTATAAGATTACAAAGATAAATAAATATATATAAAAATATTATACATAATATTTAATTTTTTGCTATCTATAGGAGCATTAACGTAATTTGGTGATTCTAATAAAAATTGCGGAGTATTTGATAACATGATCGTCATGATAGCTAATGAAGTTCTATCGTGATGCTAATTAAAGTTTTCTAATATTGTTAGTAAAAAATATATTCTAAAAAATAATTATAAATCTAATTTAATTTAATAAACCCTAATTGACCCCTAATTGAATAGAAGAAATCTAATTAGATGAAATAAACCTTGATTGGATGTGATAAACTTTAATGAGGCGGAACAAATCAAAAAAATAATATATATATATATATATATACTACGTTAGCAATATGATTTTACTTCATTAGTACTGTGAATACACTATCTTAGCATATGGTAATATTTTGTCAACATACGTTATAAACCACATTAAATGGAATAAACCCTAATAAGAAAAATTAAATTCAAAAAAATATTAATCATAATTAGATGGAATAACCTATAATTGGCATGGAATAAACCCTCATTGAGATGAAATATAAACCATAATTGAGATTGAATAAACTCTAATAAATTTGTATTATGCTAACATTATGATAATTCTTTGTTAACACACTGAATACATTACGTTAGCATATGGCAAATGCCTCTGTAGCATATATTATCATAATGCTGACGAATCATTATTATAAGCTAACAAAAGCATTTACAATCTGGGTATGCGTAAAAATTTATTTTTGTATTTTTCATCCATATTTTTTTTCATCTAAATGTCAGCTGTGTATTTTACATAACTTTTAGATATGAATTGATGACGTTTGAGTTGATAAGTTGTGTGATTTTTCATAACTTTTGTGCTCATTAAGTTATCATTTGGTATTTTTGATGTATTTATGAGTTTTTCAATAATAGTGATGAATTTGATGATTATTTGCTGCAAAATGATCAAGTATGTGCTTAGAGAGCTAAAGGAGGGACCAATTAGGTATTTGGACCGGATTTAAAGAGCAAAGCCGGCAAGAATTAGTGGAAATAATTCAACATAATCCGAATGGGTGATTGAAGAGCTTAGGAAGATAGGGAATCGAGTTAGGAGCGTTGTGCAAGTTGAATCGGCTCAATCAGATGAGAAACGAGTGAGAACGGGCCATTTCAGTCAAACCTGCGCGCGCTGGGTTGACCTGACCCACCAGTCGACCCAGTCCTTCATAAAATACACATGATCGGGTCTACCTGGAGGTTGACCCAATCACTCGATCCATCAGTCGACCCGGACGGACCCAGTTTGAGATTTTCGAGGCTTTGCTCCACTTTGGGCTCCATTTTAACCATAAGATTCTCTCCAACACTATAAATACCCTATCTACTCATTAAAAAAGTAGTCCAACACAATCTAGTTTAATTTAGTTTAGTAACATGAGACGTACTAAGGTGAACATAATTATGGAGGCACAACAGAGACTTTGGAGGCTACAACAAGATTGAAGATCCCGTGTTCTTTATTGTGTTGAATAATATTTTATTTACCATGTTTTATTTTTATTCTTTCTATTTAATTATCTATAGGCAATTTCCTTGGATTCTAGGGATGTAAAACTTCGATGGATTTTGTGTTTTGATTAATCTTTCAATTCTTCTTTTCATATATTGGTTTATAAATCTTGGTTTTGATTTCTGATTGGACCATATTTTCCTAAGTTTTGGGGTCTGTTTGATGTCTATTATTGCTATGTAATTACCCTATTGCTCTATTTTGTGGGAAGAAGTGTCTTTTGAGTTGAATGCATGTAGCTAGCCCCATAGTGAAGAAAGAGTCGAGATTCTAGACTAAAGCTGCGCATTTTGATGTAAAGAGATTTGAAGTCGCAATCAGTAAGGGCATACCGCAGGAGCTAAAGAATTCTGGGCGTAGTTCGTGGGCTTTAACAATTGGGACTGGGCCGATCCATTCGTTTTGAGATTTCCAGTGGGCCCAAACGTGAATTACAACTCGGAAATTGCTTGGAGGTGGCTACAAAGAAGTCTACAGCCCTAAGGAGTCTTTTTGGTCAACTTACCTAGTTTAGATAGATATAGATTTTTATTTCCTAGTTAAGATAAACTCTTTTATGGATATTAGATATATTAGGATCCAATTTACTTTTAATCGACAATCCAGAATGGAAGCAAGCGAACGAACGCAACGACGCGATTTTATTCAGTTTTCATATTTTCTTTTCCAATTCATCGTGTTCCAAGCTCTCGATAGTTTTATGCGATCAAGTTTAATTATGAGTTCCAGCTAAAGTTCAATCATATCTCGGGTGACAACTTAACGAAGCTCTAGCCAAATAAATCGTGAGATCTAATTGCTTTATCATTTGATCGAATGCATGTATCTGTTGTTTTTAATTTTCGTGTCGTTAATTGTTTTGGCATTGCTATGTAGTTGCAAATATTTAGTAATCCATAATTAATTAGTAGCTAATTAAACCGGCCATCCGTAATTGTGGTTTAAGTTTAATTAGTGGCAAAACAATTCTTCAGAATCAGGGGAATAACAGTCAAGTTTCGATTGTCCTGTGTCAGAGTCAGTTGGATTTGAATCGGGTTTCTCTAGAATTAAATGCTGTCGGCTCATTAAACCTATAGAGTGTCTCTTACGGTTGTCAGTCTATTAGGGAAATAATCGGTGAAGTGTCTTCCTGGTTATCGAGAAATTATGGAGAAATGAGGTCGTGTCAGTAAGTGTCTTCGGTGACTATAACTAGTTTGCATGAGTTGATTAAATTAATCTTTGCATCAAGGATCGGTTAATTGAGCTAGAGTTGAGTTAGTTGGAATCCGGGATATCTCTTTAATAACTGTTAGAATCCGTTCTCTGCGTATTTGTTTATTTAATTTAATTTCAGTATTGCTTTCGTTAAATTCAGTTTAAAAATCTCAAAACCCCCGTTTGAAGTTTGGTTATACAGATTGGAAACAAAGAGTAATTCTTGTCGGTCCCTTGGGAGACGATCCTGCTCGCCATTGTACTCTGCAGTAAGGGCTTACCGACTGATTGTCGGGACATTTATTTTTGGTGAAAAACGACGTACCAAATTTTGGCGCCATTGCCGGGGACTGGTTCTAAGCAGCGATTACTCTTGTTTTTCAGTTTGTGTTTTTTACTTTGTTTATTTTTAAATTTTCTGGTGCATGACCCGTTCCTCTCAGGAAGAAGAATTAATTTACGATCCAGAGCCAAAAATAAGGCTACACCGTTTGAGGAAGGTTGCTCGAGAAGCTAGGAGGGCTTTTGAATCTGAACAAAGAGACCTCAGTCTTCAACATCTGTTCAACATGGCAGATAACACAAATCCACGTAACAATCAGGAACCACCTGCCAATCAAGAAGAAAATCGAGTCATAGTGAGGGCCGATGCGGAGGCACCTACTCCTTTGATTCGAGAGCTTGGTTGTCATCGAAACAACCAGCCTATCTACATCGTTCTGCCCACTATCGCTCATAATGCAGAGATCCGACCGGGTTTCATACAAGTGTTACCCAAGTTCAGTGATGCCCCTGGAGAAAGTGCACACACGCACTTAGCAGAGTTCGATTGGGTTTGCTCTACCTTGCGTCCTCAAGGCTTCACGGCCAACAACCTTCGCCTATTAACTTTTTTACACACGTTGCATGGACGGGCAAGGGAATGGCTGTTTGATCTTCCACCAGGTTCGATCACCACTTGGGATGAGATGGAAGAATAGTTTCTACGCAAATTCTTTCCAGAAACTAGAGCTGCAAACCTCCGAATGGCCATTAGTAGCATCAAGCAGAAGCCGAATGAAAGTTTGGCTGATTATTGGCCAAGGTTTCAGCAACTCTGCCGAAGATGTCCAGACCATGGATTCACCGACTATCAGTTGTTCACCAATTATTTCTATCGTGGCATGTCGACGTTTGATAGAAAGATTGTTGATGCTGCTAGTGGAGGTTCACTCACTAACAAAAATTTGGCAGAGGCAAAGCAACTGATCATGGACATGGTGTCCGGAAGACAGCAGTATGATGATGAAGATGAGGGGCGACACAGACCAGTGAAAGCTGTTGATCGAGCAGAAGGTTCTGGAGTAACTGAGAAAATTGATGCACTCACATCTTTGGTTCGTGGCTTAGTTGTTGCACAAACAAAAGGCTCTCGCTGTAGAGTATGTTCAGATGATGGACACTTTTCTGATGAGTCTCCCACATTGCACGAGTCGGCCACTGAACAAGCTTGCTATGGTTCGGGTGATGCACAACAAGATTCTCTCAAGGGGATTTACTATGATGCTCCACGAGGAGATAACTTTAGGAGAAGGAGGAACAATGACCCTTACTCCAACACTTACAATCCGGGCTGAAGAGATCACCCCAATTTCTGATGGAAACAACCTGGAGATCAGCCTATAACTGGAGATTTACCTCCGAGACCACCGAGAGACAGTTAGTATGCCCATACTGACAAGCCTGTTCCCAGTATGAGTGATATCATGAAATGCCTCGAGCAAAGCAGTGCACTGGTGAACAATTTGGCACAAAGTCAGAAAGCTTTCCAGCAGGAGACCCAGACAGCTTTGGGTAGTATGGGCACACAAATTACTCAGCTTGCCACACAGATGAACAAGATGCAAGGGAATCAAGGGAAGCTCCCATCCCAGACTGAACAGAATCCCAGAGACAATGTCAGTGCAGTAACACTTAGGAGTGGAAAAGAGTTAGTTGCAGTTGAGCCAAAGAAGCAGAACACCCAGCCGTATGGGCATACTGCCGATGCTGATGGCAGTATGGAAGCTGAAAACAAGCAAGCTGTTGCTCAGGATGCCCCTACTGAGGTACGTGAACAATCTAAAATTTCTAATCCTATTCATGCAGCTCCTTTTCCTTCCAGGTTGGCGAAGCATAAGAAGGATGATAATGAAAAGGAGATCCTCGAGTTGTTCAAGAAAGTGGAAATCAATCTCCCATTGCTTGATGCTATCAAACAAGTTCCCAGATACGCCAAATTCTTGAAAGAGCTTTGTGCAAAGAAGATAAAGTATGGGAAGGACGCACGAATCACAGTTGGTGAGAATGTGTCTGCTGTTATTCAACGAAAGTTACCACAGAAATGTCGAGACCCAGGTATGTTCACTATCCCCTGCATCATTGAGAGTAAGAAGGTCGACAGTGTTACGTTAGACTTAGGTGCATCCATCAATGTCATGCCTCTGTCTATGTACAAAGATCTGCAGTTAGGTCCTATGAAGGATACCCGAGTCATAATTCAGTTGGCCGATAGATCTAATGCTTATCCACAAGGTGTTGTAGAGGATGTTCTTGTTAAGGTCAATGATTTGATTTTTCCTGTGGATTTTTATATTGTTGATATGAATGACTCTTTGTGTGCTTATAGGCCTTTGATCTTGTTAGGTCGTCCATTTATGAAAACAGCAAGAACTAAGATAGATGTTGATAAAGGAATGTTGAGTTTTGAATTTGATGGGGACATAGTCACATTTAACATCTTTGAGGCTATGAAACATGTCGAGGACCCTGAAGCTTTGTATATGGTTGATATTGTTGATTCTCTAGTTGACAAGTTTGTGGAGTGTAATTTCAGGAAGGACAAACTTGAGCAGGTACTTTTTAGTGGAGTTTCTGAAAAAATTATAGATTCCGAAGAAGAAGAGGCCATTCGAGAGATTATCCAGCAGTTGTATGCCACCGAGGAATTCCCAGCCAGGAATATGACAGGTCGTATGCCTTTACCGACAGACACAGAACTCATATTGCTATCCTATGTGAAAACCCCAGTTCTAGAGTTGAAGGTTCTGCCTGAGCATTTGAAATATGCTTATCTGGGGAAGGACGACACACTGCCTGTCATCATCAGCAAGGATCTTTCATCCGATCAAGAAGACCGATTGGTCAAAATTCTGAAAAAGCATCAAGGAGCTATAGGATGGACATTAGCTGATATCAAGGGGATTAGTCCAGACATTTGCATGCATCGGATATTCCTTGAGCCAAATTGCAAGCCCTCTCGAGATCCACAGCGAAAATTGAACTCGGTGATGAAAGAAGTGGTTCTCAAAGAGATACTCAAGCTGCTCCAACTTGGGATCATTTACCCAATTTCAAACAGTGAATGGGTTAGTCCAGTGCACGTTGTCCCTAAGAAATCCGGTTTCCAGCTTGTGAAGAATGAGAACAATGAGTTGATTCCGATGCGGTTGCAGACTGGTTGGCTCATGTGCATCGATTTTAGGAAACTAAATGATGCGACACGCAAAGATCACTTCCCTTTACCGTTCATCGATGAGATGCTTGAACGCTTAGCAGGAAAATCGTTCTTTTGTTTCCTCGACGGATACTCGGGCTACTTCCAGATTTTTGTCGCCCAAGAGGACCAAGAAAAGACGACTTTCACATGCCCATTTGGAACGTTTGCCTGCCGCAAAATGCCATTTGGGTTGTGTAACGCTCCTGGCACCTTCCAACGGTGTATGATGAACATTTTTTCTGACTTGATCGAGAGCTGCATCGAGATTTTTATGGATGATTTTACAGTTCATGGAGATTCGTTCGAGCAATGCATAGAGCACCTGGATAAGGTCCTTCAAAGGTGTGTCGAGACTGATTTGGTGTTGAATTTCGAGAAATGTCACTTTATGGTGTAACAAGGCATCGTACTTGGTCATGTCATCTCTGCGAAAGGGATCGAAGTCGATAGAGCAAAGGTTGATTTAATCGTGAAGCTTCCTTACCCCTCTCATGAGAAAGAAATCCGTGCTTTTCTAGGCCATGCCGGATTCTACCGGCGCTTCATTCAAGACTTCTCCAAAATCGCCCAACCAATGACCAAGTTGCTGCAAAAAGATGCTCCATTCCTCTTTGATGACCAATGCAAGGAGGCCTTCGATATTTTGAAGACAAAACTTACCTCTGCACCGATCATTCAGCCACCCCAATGGGGCCTTCCTTTTGAGCTCATGTGCGACGCTAGTGACTTCGCGGTTGGAGCTGTGCTTGGACAAAAGAGTGGGAAGCAGAGCCATGTCATCTATTATGCTTCTAAGACCCTTAACCCAGCTCAGTGCAACTACACAACTACTGAGAAGGAGCTCCTAGCCGTCGTTTTCGCATGTGAAAAGTTTCGGTCCTATATTGTGGGATCTAAAGTTGTGGTGTATACAGATCATGCCGCTTTGAAGTATTTACTGTCCAAAAAGGAGTCCAAGCCTCGTTTGATTCGTTGGATACTCCTTCTGCAAGAATTTAATCTGGAAATCAAAGATAAAAAGGGCGCTGAAAATAATGTTGCTTACCATCTGAGCCGACTGATGACACAGTCCGACGGTATGCCTATACCAGATGATTTCCCAGATGAGCTATTACTAGCCGCAGCCAGTACAACCCCTTAGTATGCTGATTTGGTGAACTATCTCGCAATTGGGATGTTCCCAAAAGGAACTGAAACAGCAAAGAAAAATAAGTTGAAGAGCCAAGCTAAGTACTTCATTTGGGACGAGCCTTACTTATGGAAAACATGTGCTGATCAAGTCATTCGACGCTGCATTCCGGATGATGAGATCCAGTCGATTCTCGAATTTTGCCATGCTCATGCCTGTGGAGGACACTTTGGACCGAAGCGGACAGCTCGTAAAATCCTCGATTGTGGTTTTTATTGGGAAACTATTTTCAAAGATGCTTACCTTTTCTGCAAGACTTGTGATCGTTGCCAACACCTTGGTAATATTTCCTCCAGAAATGAGATGCCTCAAGTGCCTATCTTGGTATGTGAGATTTTTGATATATGGGGCATAGACTTCATGGTCCCTTTCCGAGCTCCTTCCGCAAATCATACATCCTCTTGGCCGTCGATTATGTCTCCAAATGGGTTGAAGTTCAAGCTACTCCGACCAATGATTCCAAAGTGGTGGCTAAATTTCTGAAAACTCAAATCTTCCAACGATTTGGAATTCCTCGCGCCATAATTTGTGACCAAGGCACTCACTTCTGCAATCGGACATTGGAAGCCTTGTTCAAGAAATATGGGGTTCGTCATCGAGTTGCTACAGCTTATCACCCACAGTCTAATGGACAGGCCAAAGTTTCAAATCGAGAAATCAAGAACATTTTGGAGAAAACTGTCAGTCCTAACAGGAAGGACTGGAGCCTGCGCTTGGATGATGCAGTATGGGCATACCGCACAACATACAAGTCACTTATCGGCATGTCCCCTTACCGCTTAATTTTTGGCAAGCAGTGCCATCTTCCTGTCGAATTGGAACATCGAGCCTTCTGGGCAGTAAAACAATGTTGCCTTGATCCACAATTCGCCGGGTTCGAGAGAAAATACCAATTGCAAGAACTTGAAGAAATTCGTTTGGAAGCTTATGATCACGCTCGTTCCTACAAAGAGCGCACAAAATTCTTGCATGACAAATACATCCGGAGGAAAAGTTTCAAAGTTGGCCAACAAGTTCTGTTGTTTAATGCTCGTCTCCGACTCATGCCGGGCAAGTTGAAGTCTCGTTGGACGGGCCCATATGAAGTTGTTCGAGTAAGCCCCCACGGCGCAGTGGAGATTCGTAGCTTGTCTACGGATAAAATTCTCACAGTCAATGGACAGTTGTTAAAGCCATTTCTTGCTGGACTGGACTCACAACCATTTGATGGGGTCGACTTGGTTGCCCCGGAAATCACTTCGTGATCACTTTCCTCCTGTCGAGCCTACGACGTTAACCAACGGCGCATCTCGGGAGGCAACCCGATTTCCTTTCCCTTCTTGTTTCATTTCTTTACTTTTTTATTTTCTTTCTTTACTGTTTTCATTTGAGTATTTTTATTGTTTTAGTTAATTTTAGTTCTTTTCTATGAAAACACAAAAAATAAAAAAAATAAAAAAAAAATAATAAAAAAAGAAAAGAAAATAACACAAAACAAAATAAAGAGGGGGGCTCGGCGTCATTATGCTACTACATCTAAGTGTATGTTGCTTTACTTCTAAGTGTGGGGTAAGGGGTACCAGTTTAATTTTTCTAAGTGAGGAGGGGCTAAGTTGCAATTTACATAATTTTATTTGGGGGATTTTGCCCTTAGCCCTAATTAGATATAATTTAACCCTTTTCCCCCCAATTTGAATTGTTACAACACTTATTCTATTTTTACTGATTGTAGAACTCCCGCGCCTCTTCAACTTCCCAACCGCCTCTCATCTCGCCGGACACTCCATCATGGCTAAGAGAAAGGTCCCCAAGCCCGCCGCCACACCACCGCAGCCACCACCTGAAGCCCCCATTGCTGGCGATCCCTCCCCGCCTCGCACGCGCGGTCGAGCTCTCGCCAGTGGCTCCAAGAAGCGGAAACTCACCACCGGCCCCTCTACTTCCCCTCCCACAGTCTTGCAGTCGTCAGAACCCGCTGGGCTGGTACCCACCTCGTCTCCGCCTCCTTCTGCCACCACCACACCGCCACGTGCCCCCTCTCACCAGCGATCATCGTTCCCCTCGCCACCACGCCGCATTCGAAGCAAATCCACCGCCGGCCGCTCTAACCGCCGCGTCGTAGCCACGAATTTTTCCCAAACGGCCTCGGCTGACATTCAACCCCCTCCAACCGCTGCAAACCCTGCTCCAGCGTCTCCCGTTTCACTATCGCCGTCTTCATCGCCTCCTTCCCCTGCTCGAGTGGCCCATTCACCCTCTGCCGGACCCTCTTCCTCCCGCTGCCGATCGGGCCGTCGTCCCCCTTCCGCCCGGTTGAGGAGATCAACCGCCGTCTGCGACAGAATCTGACTCGATTGATTCTCGGTCCTCGGCTGTTTGATTGGGATAGCGTCGCACCACTTGGGATAAACGATTCTATCCGCTCTTGTTTTCGATCAATCGGGTGGGAACTCTTCCTAGATACTTCCCGCCCGGTTTATGATGTTTTGACTGTTGAATTCTTGTCCTCTTTCGTGTTTAAGGCCGCTAGTTCTCTTAATGATTCGCATGCTATTCTCTTTCGATTGAGGGGAAGGGAATTTAATGTCTGTGAACACGTTGAATGTGATGTTGGGATTAGAATCTGCTCTTTCTGCTCTTTCTGTGACTAAGGATGATTATGACTCTGCTTTGTGTGATATACCTGACGAGCATGCTTTGGCTATTTCTGATCACTGGCGTGAGTTATCTGTGGATGATCATTATGTGCCGCGTTTGTCTAAGAGTGCTAATATCCGTGATGATGCCTTACGTTTGAGTCATCGGTTCTTGTCTCTCAATTTCTTTGGTCGGGTCGATATGCTTAACATAGTCACAAAGCAGGAGGTCTTTTTGTTAACGTGTATGTTGAAGCATGAAAGAGTCAATTTTGGTTTTTGGTTAGCTTTACAGTGGCGGTACATCGCCAATCACCCACATGGTAAAGTCCCCCTTGGTCACTTCGTTACTTTGTTGGCTAAAAAATTGGAAGTTGATATCACTGGTTTGGAGTCAATTTCCCCCACTGCTCTTACTTTGACTGAGTTGAACAATATACGCCTCCTTTTCATTAACACCTCCGGGCAATATCAGTTAGCTCGACCGGGTGTTCCGACCCTGAGTCCATCTGTGGTTGCAGGTCCTTCAACTCCCTCCGTTTCTCTACTACCGGCCATTGAGGCCTTGATCACTCAGGCCACTCAGCAGCTCCTTCACCGCCTCGATGACATTGATGGCCGACTTACCGCTTTGGAGCAAGCGGTGATACATATGAGCGACACCCCTTGACTGCGGGAGTATTGGTCTATTTCTACCCCTTTTTGTCGTCGTTTGTTTGTTTTCATTGCGTGTGATGTGTTTTTTTTGCTTTGTGTGCTTGTATGTTGGTTCCTTTTATAGTGCGGACATTGTAGAATTCTAAGTGTGGGGTGGGGAAACTCTTACATACTCATGCTTAGTTTGTGTTGTGTTTGTCTGTAATTTTTGTCGTTGCAAGTGTGTCACTGTTTGAGATTAGATATAGAAGGAGAACGGGTTGTTGTGTTGGTTTGACTGGATTGTTGGGTTGATGATTTTGTGGATTGAATCATGTGTTGCTTGGATGTGTTTGAGAATGATGGATGTGCATTTTGATCACTTTTGATAACCCACATACGTGAGTTTTGAGCCTTGAGCATAAAAAAAATTTGAAACATCTTTATTACAGCTCAAAATTTCCTTGGTGTGTGTGTCAGATTAGGGTGCTTGATACTTGAATTGCCTAAATGCCATGCTTGTTTGATTGATTGAGTGTATTCATGAAAATGAAAAAGGCAATTAGGAATTAACCTCATTTTGGCTTGAAATTACCCTACCATTGCATTATCCCCTAGTAAGCCCCTTTTAAGCCACAATTCCTAGTTCTTTTGAAAACCATAATTCAACGAGCCTTAACCCTTCATTCCCACAACCTGTTTTGTCACCTTTTGGAAAATTATGCAAGTGTTACTATACTTTTTGGAGCTGCAGAAGGGATTAAAAGGTGCAAAAAGAAAATTCCCTGCCCTACTGTTGTGTTTGAAAAACAAAAAAGAGAAAAGAAAAAAAAGAAAAAAAAAAGACAGAAAACAATTGAAGAAAAGAAAAAAAAAAGAGAGAGAGAGAGAAAGAGCTGTAGGGCAGGAGGAATAGCAAATGCTATGTCTGAGATGAATTGAAGCGCAATAAAGCACTTGAGCACGATTGTTGAACATTGCAGCCATATATGGATTTTGATACACTTGCATATTTTTTCTTGTTATAGCCACTCATCCCAAAACTCTCCTACCTCTGACCCTAGCCCCATTACAATCCTGATGAGAAGACCTTTTGATTCGTGAGTGACTTGATTGATCAATGCATGCTTTGACATGAGGGCAATTTTGTGTTGAAAGTATCCAATCTTGACTGAGTGAATTCTTCCCACGTTACCCTTGTTTTGAGTGATTTTTGAGAGAATCTTTGGTGGGGCTAGATTGAGGTGCACAAGCCTAACTTGAATGAAGAGTATACACTGGTTAATGAAACAAAATTGGTTTGTGGTGTGTGGATGGTTACATGACAGCCTGGACTTCTACTATTTTTGATCAAAAGCAGTCACCATTTGCATTTGTGTTTTTAAGAACTTTGTGTGTGTTTTGTATTTAAGTATGCTCGAGGACGAGCAAGGTCTTAGTGTGGGGTAGTTTGATTGGACCATATTTTCCTAAGTTTTGGGGTCTGTTTGATGTCTATTATTGCTATGTAATTACCCTATTGCTCTATTTTGTGGGAAGAAGTGTCTTTTGAGTTGAATGCAGGTAGCTAGCCCCATAGTGAAGAAAGAGCCGAGATTCTAGACTAAAGCTGCGCATTTTGATGTAAAGAGATTTGAAGTCGCAGTCAGTAAGGGCATACTGCAGGAGCTAAAGAATTCTGGGCGCAGTTCGTGGGCTTTAACAATTGGGACTAGGCCGATCCATTCATTTTGAGATTTCCAGTGGGCCCAAACGTGAATTACAACTCGGAAATTGCTTGGAGGCGGCTACAAAGAAGTCTACAGCCCTAAGGAGTCTTTTTGGTCAACTTACCTAGTTTAGATAGATATAGATTTTTATTTCCTAGTTAAGATAAACTATTTTATTGATATTAGATATATTAGGATCCAATTTACTTTTAATCGACAATCCAGAACGGAAGCAAGTGAACGAACACAACGGCGCGATTTTATTCAGTTTTCATATTTTCTTTTCCAATTCATCGTGTTCCAAGCTCTCGATAGTTTTATGCGATTAAGTTTAATTATGAGTTCCAGCTAAAGTTCAATCATATCTCGGGTGACAACTTAACGAAGCTCTAGCTAAATAAATCGTGAGATCTAATTGCTTTATCATTTGATCGAATGCATGTATCTGTTGTTTTTAATTTTCGTGTCGTTAATTGTTTTGGCATTGCTATGTAGTTGCAAATATTTAGTAATCCATAATTAATTAGTAGCTAATTAAACCGGTCATCCGTAATTGTGGTTTAAGTTTAATTAGTGGCAAAACAATTCTTCAGAATCAGGGGAATAACAGTCAAGTTTCGATTGTCCTGTGTCAGAGTCAGTTGGATTTGAATCGGGTTTCTCTAGAATTAAATGCTGTCGGCTCATTAAACCTATAGAGTGTCTCTTACGGTTGTCAGTCTATTAGGGAAATAATCGGTGAAGTGTCTTCCTGGTTATCGAGAAATTATGGAGAAATGAGGTCGTGTCAGTAAGTGTCTTCGGCGACTATAACTAGTTTGCATGAGTTGATTAAATTAATCTTTGCATCAAGGATCGGTTAATTGAGCTAGAGTTGAGTTAGTTGGAATCCGGGATATCTCTTTAATAACTGTTAGAATCCGTTCTCTGCGTATTTGTTTATTTAATTTAATTTCAGTATTGCTTTCGTTAAATTCAGTTTAAAAATCTCAAAACCCCCGTTTGAAGTTTGGTTATACAGATTGGAAACAAAGAGTAATTCTCGCCGGTCCCTTGGGAGACGATCCTGCTCACCGCTGTACTCTGCAGTAAGGGCTTACCGACTGATTGTCGGGACATTTATTTTTGGTGAAAAACGACGCACCAATTTCTCATGTATGATTATTTGGCCACCACTTATACATGTTAGATTAAACAAGATGTTATATTATGAATGTTTAGAAGTACCGACCAAATGAATAAATGCTCATAGAAAATTATGATCTTGTGTGATTTTAGGAGTTACTAAATTACTTAGAGGGACCGAAAGGTGAATATGTAGTTTATTAACTGACTTTACAAACTTACTCAAGAGAGAAGTTTTTAATATGTTCGTGATCTTCCACCATATATGAATTAAATTAGTTTGTTGAATTGATTGATCTTGTATAGATGATGTTGGTGTTGGCCCAATTGCTATTTTACTCGGCCCAGTTCCTAAATAAATATCTAACCCGGCCCAAGCCCTAAACCCCTAACCCTACCCGACGGTCCATCTCCCTATTAACTAAGAATCTTTATTGCTGCTGCTTCTCGATGCTCTAGAAGCCTCTTTAACTACAGATTGATCCCTCTCCCTCTTCATCACTCACCTCACAGATCTATCTAGCATTCTCTCTCTCTCTCTCTTTCTGGATTTTCTCAGCTTGCTCCCATGGTTTCTCTTGCCGGAATCTTGTGTTGTGATTCTTGTTGGGCATATGAGTGTTGGGAGAAGCTTTGGTTGAGAGAGAAAGATTGAGCGTCGCCCGTCCCCTTCAAACCCTAGCCGCCGCTTCCTCTTCCCCTTCCCCTTGGTCTGGGTATCTCCTGTCGCCAGAGTTGCTAGCGCCGCCGTTCGTGGGAAAATCTGAGCTAAACCGTGCCTAGGGCACACTTTTTCCATCGATTCATACACTGATTCATACTATCTCTGGCTATTTTCTCTTTTGCTCTTTGTTATCTGCAATACCTCTGGAACTAACTTTCTTTGCTTTGTGTGTTTACAGTATTGAAGCACTACAACCCCTAGCCTGTGAAGAAGAACTGTAGATCCGTTAGATCTACTTCTCTGAGGCCTGACCAAGATGAAGAACGAGATTGAAGCCCTAGATTCTAAGACTTGTTGCTAAAATCTCTTCTGTAAACATCTGTAATAGCTAGCATTGCTTTTCTTCTTTCATCTTGGGTCTCTGCTACTAGAGTAGTGAGTGTGTGAGGTCGCAAGAGTGAGGGAAACAAGTAGTGTAACCCTGGCTAGGTGATACCACAACAGTGGTATCAGAGCCTGGTTTGTCTAGCCGGGGGAACTCCCCTTATCTCCATCTCACACACCCCGCCGCCGGTAAGGGTTGCGCCTCTCTTGCCCCCGTCGGGCTCCTAAAATAAGTAAGTCCAATCCCTCCCCTGTCTGAGAGGGTCGGCTCTGGTATTAACCCTAAAATCCTAAAACTCCTCTGTGTGTTATTTGTTAGATCATGTGTTTTCTTGCTTCCGCTCTTATCTCTGTTTATCCCTTGGCATTCCAAGCCTTTCCCAAAAATCTAGCTTACGGTCGGGATCGTCTGGATTCCCCTGTGGGTCTCCTCAAAGCGGGTTGCCCCGATAGCTATTTTTGGTAAGGGATCTTCAGTTGAAAAAGGGGTTTTTTGGGTTTAACTGGTGTTATTTTGTGTCTTTGTTGCTCTAAGTTCTCTACAATCTTTGTAGTGTCTTATTGATGTTTGTTGTGATTCCTGGAAGGAATCTGTTTTGAAAACTCTATCTACAGAGTTGATGTGGTTAGATTTAGTGCTCTAAGTCTGGTTGATTGGTCTAGTTGGGTTTTAGGATTGACCTAAGTGAACCCCTGCTCCACAGATCAATCTGTGCTGAGAACTGGGATAGCCTCAGCTCTAGATTCCCCTTGTGCACCCATCTTTGGGCTTGTGAAGTGTTTTCTCCTGTTTTGAAGTGATTTGGTGATTACCCTGTTATTCTTGTGGTTTAATCTGGTTTATTGGTGAATTTCTGCGTTTTCTGTGAAATTCTGAGAAAATGAATAACTTAAGTGCTGTTCCTTTCAATGGAAAGGATGATTTTGGTGATTGGTAAACTAGGGTTGAGTGCATTTTGACAAAAGAAAATCTGCAAGATGCTATATTTGAAAGAATTGATGAAAATGAAGCAGATAAAACCCTTGTTAAACTAAATACTGGTGCAAGAGCTACAATTTTATTGAATTTAAGCAGTGCTGTTGTTAGGCAAGTGTCTCATCATAAATGTGCTAAAGATCTGTGGGATGCCTTGACTGCTTTGTTTGTGGCTAATTCTGAAGAGTCTGCATATTCCTTACAAAATCAAATCATGACTTTTCAAATGGATCCCTCTAAAGACGTTGAGTCAAACATGCATGATTTCAACAAACTTCTGAAAGATTTAAAACTTGCTGGGGATGACACACTTGAAAAATATGCCCCTTAAATCTTGCTTGGTGCTATACCTGAAGTCTTTTCTGAAGTTAAATCAGCTTTAAAATATGGGGGATCTAAGGTAACCTGTGATATGATTGTTTCTGGACTTAAGGCAAAAGAAAATGAGTTGAAAAAGCTGCAGTCCAAACCCTTGCAAAATGAGATCCTTTATGTCAACAGAAATAACAACCACAAGCCTTTTAGACCTAATCCAGAAAACCCAAGTGATAGAGTTGCTGAGAGGCACAAGAGGGAATACAATCGTGCTCATAACCTTCCCAGCAACACCAGAACACACAACCTTTGTGAGATATACTCCCAACACCCCAGAAATCAAAATCAAGCCCAATGTTCTGGCCCTTTTCCCCTCTCCTCTGAGTTTAACCCTCCCAGAAACCAAAACTTCCCTTAATATCAAAACATAGATTTCAAACCCAAAAAGAATTGTTGGAACTGTGGGAAGCCTGGGCATTATTCAAACAGATGCAAACAACCTAAAAGGGGCAGGGGGTTTGGGAACAATCAGGCTAATAATGTCATGTACTTTGATCACTCTGAACACAATGACAATCATGAAAATGGTGAACTTTACATGGTGCATTCTGATTGTGAATTTCAATTCATAAACTTTACAAATGTTGTGTCTGATAATGTGCATGAGTCTGAGTGTCTTATAGATTCAGGTTGCACCTTTCATGTCACTCCACACAAGCACATATTTCAAAATTTGCAACTTATAAACTCTGGTGCTGTTGCTCTAGCTGATGGTCAGCAATATGAAATAATTGGAAGGGGTGATGTGTGTCTTAGATTTGAAAATGAAAGCATGATTACCCTCCATGATGTCAGATATGTTCCAAAATTGAAATTTAATCTTCTATCTGTCTCCAAACTTGCTGATCAACAACTCTTTGGCACTGTGAATCATAAATGTTTTCAATTCAAGATGAATTCCATGATATGCTTTGATGCTCTCAGAAAAGGAGATTTGTATGCAGTTCATGCTTACTCTGTGCCTGTTCAAACTGCTAATTTGGTGCAAAATGATAAAACAGCTTTATGGCATGCAAGATTAGGGCATATGAGTAATAAGGGCTTAGAAATCTTAAGAAAATCTGGTGCATTCAAGCATGATAAAGTATCCAGCATGTCATTTTGTGAACCATGTTTAATGGGAAAGCAACACAAATTGCCCTTCCCTGTGTCTGGTCCTTATCCTAAAGCTCAACTCAGTTATGATATTCTTGAGTATATACATGCTGATGTGTGGGGGCCTGCAAAGGTCCCAACCCATGGTGGTAATGTGTTCTTTCTGTCCATAATTGATTATTTTTCAAGAAAGACTTGGGTGTTCCTAATGAAAAATAAATCTGAAGTCTTTGAAAATTTTTCTAAGTAGACTGTAACAATTCAAAACCAAACTAATAAAAGCATCAAGTGTCTAAGAACAGATAATGGCTTAGAATTCTGTAATCAACTTATGGATAACTGATGCTCTGATCTTGGGATCAAGAGGCACAAGTCTGTGCCTTACAACCCTCAGCAAAATGGGGTTGTTGAGAGGATGAACAGGACTCTCCTTGAGAGAGTTAGAAGCTTCTTGGCTGGTTCAGGCCTTGGAGAGAAATTTTGGGGAAAAGCTCTTATGACTTCTTGTTATCTGTTTAACAGATCTGCCTCTGTCCCTTTAAAGGGCAAACTTCCTGAGTCTGTGTTCTATAACAAACCTATATGCCTGTCAAATCTGAGAGTGTTTGGATGCAGTGCCTATGTTCATCAAAAACTCAGTAAAATTGAACCTAGGGCTAGGAAATGCATATTTCTGGGATATCCTGAAGGTGTTAAAGGGTATAGATTATGGGATAAAACTCTGCCTGGTTTTAAAACTTGTATCAGTAGATATGTTTCATTTAATGAATCTGACTTTCCATTCTTAAATGAATCCTCTCTTTCTGCTGCTCCTTGTGAGGTGGAGAAACTTGATTCCCCTATGTTTTTCCCTGTCTTGCCTAAGGTGGACCCTCCCCCACCTGAGTTCCCTGAGTTCAATATTCCAAATGATCACTTTAATGTGCATGATAACGTTAGCCCTTCTGATTCTGCATCTAATCATGACTCTGAACCTGACAAGCATGCTCATGTAAATATATCTGAATCTGAATCATCTGAATCTGAGAATGAACAAACTGTTGATCATGAACCTGAGCATGTGAACCTTGATAACTATAAACTGTCAAGAGATAGGCCTAGAAGAACAATTAAGGCTCCCTCTAGGTATGATGGTTATAATCTGTCAATGTATGCATTCAATGTGTTCAATAATGTTGATTCATTTGAGCCCAAAACATATAAAGAAGCTATTGCTTGTGCTGAATCAGATAAATGGATAGAAGCAATGAAATGTGAAATGAACTCTTTACTTGATAACAAAACCTGGGTTCTTGTGAAAAAACCTGATGCATGCTCTCTTGTTGAATGTAAATGGCTATTTAAAATAAAACAAGAGGTTGATAATGTCAGATACAAAGCTAGGCTTGTTGCTAAGGGTTTTACCCAAAACGAAGGAATAGACTATACAGAAATCTTTGCTCCTGTTGTTAAATTTACTACAATTAGGATTATGCTTACCTTGACTGCTCATTTTGACTGGGAATTGAAACAAATGGATGTGACAACTGGCTTCTTGCATGGAGAATTGGAAAATAATATCTATATGAAACAACCTGAAGGTTTTGAAGATAAATCACATCTTGATCATGTTTGTTTGCTTAAAAAGTCACTGTATGGATTAAAACAATCTCCCAGACAATGGAACATCAAGTTTGATACATGCATGAAAAGCTTGAATTTCTCTAGAAGTCAATTTGATCATTGTTTGTATTACATGAAATCTTCTGTGCCTATGTTCTTACTGCTTTATGTTGATGATATGCTTCTAATAAGTCCCTGCCTGAAAACCTTGAAGCATGTTCAAACCTGCCTGAGTGAAAACTTCAACATGAAAGATTTGGGGAATGCAAGGAAAATCCTAGGTATGAATATTGACAGAGACAGAAGCACACACACACTATTACTTCATCAATCCTCTTATGTTGAACAAGTACTTAAAAGATTTGATAAGGATGTGTGTAAACCTGTGAATGTCCCACTTGCATCCCATATTCAATTAAGTAAAGACCAGTGTCCCAGAAGTGACACTGACCTAAGTGATATGTCTGGAATTCTCTATGCTAATGCTCTGGGGTCTGTTATGTACCTCATGATCAGCACCAGGCTTGACATAGCCTATGCTGTATCCTGTTTAAGTAGGTATATGGCAAACCTTGGGCTGCCTCATTGGGAAGCTCTTAAGTGGTTACTGAGATACCTAAAGTCCACAACTTCTCAAGGTCTAATTTTCTCAAAATACCCTGATGGTGTTAAATGCATTGGCTATATAGATTCTAACTATGCCAATGATAGAGATCAAAGAAAATCTACAACATCATATGTGTTTACTTTATGTGGTTCTTGTATAAGTTGGAAATCTCAGTTACAGAGTACAGTTGCTTTATCATCCACATAATCTGAGTACATTGCATCTACAGAAGCTGTAAAAGAAGTTATATGGTTGAATGGTGTGTTAACTGAAATTAATTTCATTGATGATAAACCATTGCTCTATTCTGACAGTCAATCTGCCATCCAACTTTGTAAGAATCCAGTGTTTCATGATAGAACAAAGCATATTGATGTAAGATACCATTTCATAAGAGACATAGTTGAGAAAGGAGAAGTTCTGTTGGATAAGATCCCATCTGAATTCAACCCTGCAGACATGGGCACTAAGTGCCTCCCAGTTACAAAGCTGGAAGCCTGCAAAAAGTCCTTGAACATGGACTTGGGTTGAACCAAAGTTGGTGATGTTTTGAGTTATCCTGACCTGAAGTCAGGGTAACAACTGAGCCCCTTGGGCAGTGTAAATACATGGTGATTTTCCTTGGTACAAAATCTAGGTTGATTCAAGTTAAATGATGGTCAATGATCTTGTGAGACCTGAGACTTGTATCTATGATCTGGGTTGGTCTCTGGTGTTGAGACTGGATTGAATACACATAGTGTTCCTTCCTCCCTCTCTTAGTCTGTCTTTGTGATAAACTTAGAGTAAAAATCAAATGGCAATGATGATATTCTCTTTGTTTTATTTTTGGCAGGTAACTCCATGGTGACAGGAAATTCCAATAGGGCCAAAGGTGGAAATGTTGGTGTTGGCCCAATTGCTATTTTACTCGGCCCAGTTCCTAAATAAATATCTAACCCAGCCCAAGCCCTAAACCCCTAACCCTACCCGACAGTCCATCTTCCTATTAACTAAGCATCTTTATTGCTGCTGCTTCTCGATGCTCTAGAAGCCTCTTTAACTACAGATGGATCCCTCTCCCTCTTCATCGCTCACCTCACAGATCTATCTAGCATTCTCTCTCTCTCTCTCTCTTTCTGGATTTTCTCAGCTTGCTCCCACGGTTTCTCTTGCCGGAATCTTGTGTTGTGATTCCTGTTTGGCATATGAGTGTTGGGAGAAGCTTTGGTTGAGAGAGAAAGATTGAGCGTCGCCCGCCCCCTTCAAACCCTAGCCATCGCTTCCTCTTCCCCTTCCCCTTGGTCTGGGCATCTCCTGTCGCCAGAGTTGCTAGCGCCGCCGTTCGTGGGAAAATCTGAGCCAAACCGTGCCTAGAGCACACTTTTCCCACCGATTGGTACACTGATTCATACTATCTCTGGCTATTTTCTCTTTTGCTCTTTGTTATCTGCAATACCTCTGGAACTAACTTGCTTTGCTTTGTGTGTTTGCAGTATTGAAGCACTACAACCCCTAGCCTGTGAAGAAGAACTGTAGATCCGTTAGATCTACTTCTCTGAGGCCTGACCAAGACGAAGAACGAGATTGAAGCCCTAGATTCTAAGACTCGTTGCTGAAATCTCTTCTGTAAACATCTGTAATAGCTAGCATTGCCTTCCTTCTTTCATCTTGGGTCTCTGCTACTAGAGTAGCGAGTGTGTGAGGCCGCAAGAGTGAGGGAAACAAGTAGTGTAACCCTGGCCAGGCGATACCACAACAGATGACATTGTAGGAAAAACATGCCATAAGATCTATTTTCTTTTATTTGATCTTTATATTATTTTCATGTTCTTTTTATTTGCATACTATTTTATTCGTACTCTCTATTGAATCTAAGTATCTAGATATTAATAAGGTATCAATGTTTTAGTACTCACAATATTATTTTCTATTACAATCCATGTGGATACGATACTCTTGCTCATTACATATTATAATTGCACTGTACACTTGCAGTTATTTTTTACTGCTAATAAAATAGTGGTCACTAAACATGACCTTCCGACATCTTAAATGAAAAAGCATGAATAGAGCTTATTTTGATATATTTTTTACGTGCACTGGATTAAAAACGAGCAAGTTAAGATCGTTTAAAATTTTTAAGATTTTTTTTAAATTACTCGCATCATCAATTTTTTAGGTTCGGACGAAAATTAGCTCCTTCCTTTATTTTGTCTTATTATTTACAAAATTGCAACCATATTTTCTATTAAATCTCAACCATTATATCATTAAATTGGATGGTGGAGATGTGGTCATAGTTCTCACACTAGGAAACAAGTCTTATTTGATCCATTCTCTATATATAGGGTGGTTATATAATGAAAACTAATCATAGTGTGAGAACTATGAACCATAGTGTGAGAACTATGAACCTATCTTACACCATACAATCAACAAAAATCTGAGGCCTAGATTTGCTTAAAAGAGGTGGTGTCAATTATGTAATATTTGCTAAGTGTTCTAGGTGGGAGGTACTAACATAATTTGATAATTGACCACTATTTTATTAGCAGAAAAACAACCGCAAGTGTACGGTGTAGTTGTAATACGTAGTGAGTAAGAGTATCATATTCACAGGAATTGTATGGCAAATAATATTGTGAGTACTATAATAGACACCTTATTAACATCTAGACACACAAATAACAAAAGAGAGAATAAATGAATAAAGACATCAAAAACATAAACACAATTAATTTAAATAAAACAATGAACAAAAACAATGGATTCTGAGGAGAGTTTATACAATGGCTTTTAGGACAAATTTGTTGACTACTTAACCTTATTTAATTTACCAAAGGTGGGAAAAATCACTAAATTATTATCAGACTGTTCATAGAACATATGTCATAACATAGAAATAACAAGCATGTACTTCACTACGGTCGGTTCTTCGCACACATTATTACTCACAACCTCGTTCCTTGGACTTAAATCCCCATGCAACACTAGTTCACTTAGTCGGTCCTTCCTAACATCACATAAAATGATTAACCTATTTTATCCCATTAGTTAATCGGTCACGACTAGAATATTTCAATTAATTAACTTGCATACATATGCTGCTGCAGTTGAACATATACATGAGAAATCCAAAGTAGGAAATCAAATACTCAATGATAACCGAAAAACATATATCAATAAATCAAACCATGAAATTCAATGTACTTATGTAACAGCCCGGTCCCGAGAATTAGGATGGGGATGTTATGTGTAAAAATAGAAGGAAAAATGTGGTTTAATTGGAAATCCAGGGGGTGTTTCTAGAATCGAACTAAGTTAACGCCTAAAAAAGGTAGGCATCATAACCTTATAACTGAAAGCAATCTATGTTTCCAACATATTAAAGAAGTCAAATGGGTCAATCAAGTCAAAGGGATGCCTATTCATAGGCCAATCAGAATTTAAACAAAATCCAATAACTAACAAATAGGAATCCGACTCTTTAAATAAACAAGACCTCTTCATAGGTCACAATAGTTAAGACCCATCAATAGGTCAGAGATAATAAATCATATTATCCCATTCATAGGACAGAAGTAAGAAAACAACTTGAGATTTTCTATAGATCAACTGAAAGTAAGCAGAATCAACTTGCTTGAAAAGTAAAGTCTCTTCATAGGCGAAAGATAAATTATCAAACATGCATATTAAAAGGTAGGACTTTTCCTTGAATTAATTATATAGTTAAGCATATGAAACATGCTAACTAGAAAGTCAATAATTGTTCATAATCAGAGTAGTGGAATCTTATGAGAACTCAAAGCAACGAAATACCAAATTCATCAGAGTAGCAAGAAACATAGTGGGAATAATAGTAGTAAAACACGATCTCACAGTCAACCCACTTTCACAACCACCATCCACCTCTCCATCTTAGCCTGAAAAATGTTTGAAAAAGAGGGCGTTTGTACTAATGCACTCAGTGAGGTTTTATGAGAAAACTCTGTAAAACTTTAGAAATATCCAACATTAAATGGCAGCATATGGGAAGCAAATCGCAAAAGCCCTTCCCATATCTGCAAAACCTTTTACTTCCTCTGGGCCCATCCTGGCTCAAACTTGATGCCTACTGCACCCTGAGGCATGCAGTGACTTCCACTGAGTTACCTCAAATATCCCACTGAGTATGTGAGGGGGTTACCCAGCAGTGACTCCCTGGTGATCAGAAGATCACGACCTGGTGACCTAAGGCCACAATCCGGTAACCCGAAGGTTACAATGAGTATCCGAGGGGATTACCCAACAGTGACTCTCCTTAAACTCATCAATGATTCACCTTTAATGATTGGAAGGTCACAATATGATAATGTAATAAAACTGTTCATTGAGCTCAAAATCCTGCTTAACAAATAATTGAATCTCATCATTCAATTCTCAACATTAAAACCTCAACATTGAATCCTCAATATTCAATCCTCAATGTTTAATCTTGCTAGGATAGATCATAACCTAGAATGAAACATCTAGGTCATATTTCTCAATCAATACTATAGCAGTAATGCCTATGAGGGATACTATAATCAACCTACAAGGCATCATTCATCTAAATAACTTTCCTCATCAATAATATCAATACCAAAATTAACTTATGATCATGATCATCTACACCTCATATCAATCAGCCATATGATATCACACCATATCAAATCATATCATCCAATATCAACTTAAGAGCTCAAACAACAATTAACATAATCATGTCACATAATAACTTCATTCCTTTGTACAGAGACTAATCAAGCAGAGCATGAAACATTTTATTGGATATTTCACTTTGTACTATCATGCTTCAAGAGCTCACTAGCTCAAACCATAGATTAGGTATAGAACTACCCACCTCGATAACGAGCACGTGGTGGCACAATATCTTCAAAAATATCTTCATTAATCCTAGCAAGCTCTGCAGGTCCTATAAGGGTCGATCTTCGACTCTGAACAACCACTAAATTTTCGAGATTCAATCTACAATAAATGGAGCTATTATTTAATTTTAATCTCTTCAAAAATAGATTGCGCGACTCTAGAGACCTCGAATAATTCTAACACAGAAGGAAATAAATTCTAAAATACTATTCTTGATTTAATGACATTAACTAATTTAATCTACGATAAATGGAGCTATTATTTAATTTTAACTTGTCATTTTATTCAGCTGATCTCGATTACACTTTTCACTTGCTCGAAAATTATGAAAATAATACGGGACACTCTTATACATTGAGGACTAAATACTGAGACTCTGAGAATTTTTTGATAACCCATGCTACCGGCAGAAAAAATAACTGTTTTAATTAATTAATTAATTGAAATCATGCAAAACTCACCACGAGATCATGAAACTTGGCAGACTTATAGGAAATAATTTTTAGAACTTTTCAGAAAAAACTTTTTCGATTTGACAACATAAAATAGGTGAAAACGAGCAAAAACTGAAACTGATCGATGTCTATTTACTATTCATGTTTTCCGGTAATTTGGCCGTTTTCCGGACACTTGACGACAACGGACTCAACATACGAAATGAAGCACTAATTAAAATACATAACATGCTAAAATTATGGCTTGAAAGGGTAAGAAATGGACCGAAAAGAGACGTCCGAAGAGGCGGCACGGCGGCGGCAGTGGCTCTCCGGTAGCCCTCCGGCGTTCGGCAGCTGCTTCCACAGTACCACCCCAAACAAAACTTAACCTGAGCCCGCATGCGTGATTTTCTCGGTGCAGGCCCAGATTTCTCTCGTTCGTCAACACGAACTAGAGAGAGAAAGAAAAGATGAGAGATAGAGAGAGAGAGAGAGAGAGAGAGAGAGAGAGAGAGAGAGAGATGAGAAATCCAAATGAATGGGGAGGCCTCCTATTTATAGGAAAAATTTTTGGCTTCCCCAATAAGCCACTCCGGGTCTAAAATACTGATAAAGTGATTCCGGACTTGATTAAAAGTTGCTTTATTTAATGGCGAGGTCCAAATGACCTCTAATACAAAATCTGAAAATACCGGGAGACTTGTTGAATCGAGTACTATTGAACCAACCTCACTTCCTATAAAATAGGCTTGATGAGGCAATCCTCGGATAATCGAGTAGGATTTCGCAATTTTTTGAAAATCACGCCATTACGGAAAAATACTATTCACACTCTTACTTTATACGTTTTTCATCACCGGGACCTCACATGACCTCGGATTAAAATTCTGAAAGTACCAGCGCGCTCCTTGGGTCAATACCTTTCAAACAAGACTAAAATTGGCTATATTCGACTTGAGACCGAATAATTTTTATAGAAGATTTTCGAATAAAAGACACCTAATGTCGCGACTTACATCCGAAACATCTTTATCATGCTCAAAATTCCTCTTAATAATTCCTAATTAAAATTAGAATTTTCTTAATCATATTCTGAAAATCCGGGTTGTTACAACCTACAAACCAAAGAATCCAACAAACTAACTACCTAGACATAATTAAGTAAAAGAAACAAAACATAAACAAAGTAAACAACGTAATGTTCAACACAATAAAGAACCCGGAGTCTTCAATCTTGATGTATCCTCCAAAGTCTCTCTTGTGCTTTCATAATTGTATACTTATGTATAATATATTGTACGCCTTGTATCGCCTCTTGTGCTCGACTTGGACTGTATGGGATGACTTGGATGACTCCTCTAATGAGTAGATGAGGTATTTATATTGTTGGAGGGAACTCCGGGGTTAAAATTAAGCCCAAAATGAAGAAAAACTTTGAAAATCCCGAACTGAGTCCGTTCGAGTCGACCGGTGGGTCGAGTGATGGGCCATGTGCAATTTGTTAAGGATTGGGTCGACCGATAGGTCGACCCAGTGCAAGCTTCACTGAAACGGTTGCTCTCACTCGTTTCTCGTCCGATTGAGCCGATTTAACTTGCACAATGCTCCTAACTCTAATATTCATCTTTCTAAGCTCTTCAATCACCTATTTAGATTATGTTGAATTAATTACATCAATTCTAGTGGGTTTTGCTCTTCAAATGCGGTCCAAAGGTCCAGTTGATCCCTCCTTTAGCTCTCAAAGCACATACTTAATCATTTTGCACCAAATAATCATTAAATTCACCACTATTACTGCAAAACTCACAAATACATCAAAAAATACCAAATGATAACATAATGAGCACAAAAGCTATGAAAATCACACAATCTATCAACTTAAACATCATCAATTCATATCCAAAAGTTGTGTAAAATACACAACTGTTAGTAATGTTTATAAAAAAAGGTATTGGGTGGTTGATAACAGTATCGTCAGGCTAATGAAACATTATCGTAATGCTAATAGAAATTTTCTCATATTGTTAACGAAAAATTAAATTCTAAAATGTAATTATAAATCATAATTGGATAAAAATAAACTGTAATTCAGATGTAACAAACTTCAAAAATCTAAAAAATTGGAAGTCAATTCTAAAAAATAATTATAAAACCTAATTGGATTAAATAAACCATAATAACAATATAAATATACAACATTAACATGATTATATTATTTTATCAGCACTACAGATAAACTATATTAGCATATGATAATGCTTCGTTAGCATAAGGTATAAACTCTAATTAGATGAAATAAACTATAATTAATATATTCTAATTTTATTAAATAAATTAAACCATATATAATAATCAATTAGTAACTAAAAATAAAAATTAAATCATAAAAAATAATTATAAATCTTAACTGAAATGTAATGAATCATAATAATAATAATAATAATAATAATAATAATAATAATAATATAAGTATGTCTACTGCGTTAACATTATGATAATACTTCATTCGTACGATGAATACAATATGTAAGTATATAACAAATACTTTGTTAGCACACGTTATCATAATGTTGACGAATCATTATTAAAAGCTAACGAAATCATTTTTGCGTCAGATATGAGTAAAAATGTATATTTTGTTATTTTTCATCCATATTTATTTGCACAAACATATCCATGTCTAATCTTGAATTAAAGAGCAAGAAAAAAAAGCTTTAATTTGGTATATTATTTGCTTTGATACGATTAGAAACGAGCAAGTTATAATCATTTAAAGTTTTTAAGATTTTTTTTTTAAAAAGTGATGACATCAACAGTTTCTCACCTCCTTCTTTTTTGCCTTGACTTTAGCATTAAATCTCAACAATTAGATTATCAAGTTGGATGATATAAGATAGATCCCTAATTCACACACCTGGAAAAGGTGTAATTTTTTTTTTATCAACTCTCTATATATATGATCATACACTAGGAAAATGTGTATTTTTTATCCACTATATATATATATATATATATATAAATATATAAGGAGTGGATCAAAAATAGACTTTTTTCCTGGTGTAGGAGCTAGAAACCCATCTTATACATTTACCATCCAATTAGATGATCTAATGGCTGAGACATAATGTCAAATTCAAGACAAAAAAAAAGGTGTGGGTATAGTTGTCCAATCCTTATAAAAAAGCTGATGTCATCACTTTTTAAAAAAATCCTAAATTTTTTAAAGGATCATATATCACTCGTTTTTAATCGGATCAACGCAAATAATATATCAAGTTAAAGTTCTTTTCATGCTCTTTAATTAAAGATCAGTCATGAATATGTTTGTGCAAATAATATAGACAAAAATTACAAAATATATATTTTTTACTAGTGCGAAAATACTTTCGTTAGCTTTTAATGGTTCATCAACATTATGTAACGTATGCTAACGAAGTATTTATTATATGCTAATATATTGTATTTATTATGTTAACAAATGATTGTCATAGTGTTAACTTAGTACACGTACTTATATTATTACTATGATTTATTACATTTCAATTAGGGTTTATAGTTCTTATTTTTATTTAATTTTTATATTTTAGTTACTAATTGATTATTATATATTGTTTATTTCATTAAATTAAAATATATTAATGAGGGTTTTCTCAATCCATTTATGTTTTATACCTTATGCTAACAATGAATTGTCATTTGCTAACATAGTTTATCCACAGTGCTGATATATATATATATATATACATATATATATATATATATATATAAACTAATCCTAGTGTGAGAACTAAGAACCCATATTACACCACACAATCAATAAAAGACTAAGGCCAAGATTTCCTTAAAAGCTCGGTGGCAATTCTGTAGTATTTGATAAGTTTTATAGGCGGAGGTATTAACATAATTCGGTAATGTTTATAAAAAAGACACTGGGTACATAGTTGATAACAGTATCGCCATGCTAATGAAGTATTACACTCATGTTAACAAAACATTATCGTAATGCTAATGAATGTTTTCTCAAATTGTTAACGAAAAATTAAATTCTAAAAAGTAATTATAAATCATAATTAGATGGAATAAACCATAATCCAGATGTAGTAAAATCCAATGATCTACGAAATAGAATTAAATTCTAAAACACAATTGTAAACCCTAATTGGATGAATAAATCATAATGGCAATATAAATATATAATGTTAGCATTATGATTTTATTTTATTAGCATTACGAATAAACTATGTTAGAATATGATAATTCATCATTAGCATAAGGTATAAACCATAAATGGATGAAGAAAATCCTAATTAATATATTCTAATTTGATGAAATAAACAATATATAATAATCAATTAGTAACTAAAACATACAAATTAAATAAAAAATAATAATTATAAGTCATAGTTGAAATGTAATAAATCATAATAACAATATAAGTATGTGTACTACGTTAACATTATGATAATTTTAGCACAATGAATACAGTATGTTAACATATAACAAATGCTTTGTTAGCATACATCATATAATGCCCAAGAAACCATTATTAAAAGCTAACGAAAACATTTTCATCATAAAATATATATTTTATTTTTCGTCTATATTTATTCGTATAACCATATCCATGACTGATCTTGAATTAAAGAGTATGAAAAGAGCTTTAATTTGATATATTATTTGCATTGATCCGATTAGAAACGAGTAAGATATGATTGGTTAAATTTTTTAATTTTTTTTAAAAAGTGATGATATCAGCTTTTTATAAAGATTAGACAACTATACCCCCACCTCCTTATTTTTTACCTTGATTTTGACATTAAATCTCAACCATTAGATCATATAATGGGATGGTATAAGATGAGTTCCTAGTTCCTACACCAGAAAAATATATATTTTTGATCCACCCCCAATATATATATATATATATATATTGTGTATTTTTACATTATCTTTTATATTTGTAGTTGGTGTGATGTAGTATCCCGATAAAAAAAAAGTTGGTAAGATTATTTTTTTTTTATCGGAATTTTTTTTTGGCAAGATTTGAATTCATGTTCTAATCTTCAAAACATTATTCTGCCTGTGCCAATTAAACAACCTAAGAGTTACGTACATTCCTGATTTAATTTGTTATCATACTATTTAAATGGATAATCAATTAAAAAAAACCATCATCTTTATATTCCCTCTTCTGTGTTTTTAAATAGAAATACACACTCAACCTATATTTTTCATTCCGAGATATTTATTATGGACTTCTAAATCTTATGATTGTACTAAATTATTAGTAGAATTATCAAGCTATTCTAAAAATCAGCCTAGATATAATTTGAAGAGATTTTTGATAATGGAAAAACACGTGAACCCACAATAATATTATTAAGTACACCCTCCGTTTCTAAATAAGTGTTTTTCTAAATGAATGCACACATATTAATAAAGATATGAATTAGATAATTAAATTACCTTATACATCCCTATGTGAATACATTAAATGAGTTAAATATGATTGTTTGGATGTATTAAATGAGGACAAATATGAGAAAAATGTGAAATTTTTACTTCAATTGTGTAGAATGACATTTTTTGCGAAACAAAATTAAAGTGTTAGAATGACACTTATATTATGAAATGGAGAGAGTATTTTTATACTAAAACAATGAAGAAGCCTTGATTTTCAACACATAGAAACAACCGCATTAAGTAGAGTCTTAAATACATGATTATTAATTATATCTCAACAACTTTTATATCCAAACCAACACTTTCCCAACAAAGATCGATATATTAAAATGACGCCAATAATATATGTTTATGGAACGACATACAAAGTTCTTTCAGTTCGACGCTTCACATGATAACATACTCTCCTATGTGAATACATTAAATGAGTTAAATATGATTGTTTGAATGTATTAAATGAGGATAAATATGAGAAAAATGTGAAATTTTTATCTCAATTGTGTATAATGACATTTTTTGCGAAACAAAATTAAAATATTAGAATGAGACTTATTGTGAAACAACTGCATTAAGTAGAGTCTTAAATACATGATTATTATATCTCAACAACTTTTATATCCAAACCAACACTTTCCCAACAAAGACCGAAATATTAAAATGACGCCAATAATATATGTTTATGGAATGACATATAAAGTTCTTTCAGTTCGACACTTCACATGATAATATACTCAAATGATGGAATATAATTAGGTGTGATGGAACTGAACGGGGTCGATGAGAAGTTGGGTGATGAAATTTTGCATTTCAGGACCTACGTTTGTGTACCAATCTCCCTTGCTGTAAATAACCTCAATTACTTGGGAGAAATTGAGAATACGATGAAGTGGAGGGGTTGGAATTTTAGTTGGTTTGAGGAAGGCCTCGTTTATGTCTTTCCAAGTTGCCTCGATCCGATTTTTGAATTCCAAAACGGCGTCGTTTTTCGATATGTTGTGTTCTTCTGTGTAGCACTCCACCCATGAAGGTATGTGTTCTCTTTCCCTCTCAAACTGAAAATTATTAAATATAAATAAATATAACAGCAGTCACATATGTTTGAAATTTGATTTTTTGTTTTATTAGAAAGGGCCGGAAAACATAACTATATTACTCATAGAAATTAACTATATTAAAAAGATATGTGAAGTCATGATAAACACATTCAAAACATAAATTAAAGCTTATTGATGAGATTATTGTGTACACGGCAACACACACATCACAACTAATGATATAAACACATCAAATACATGTGATTTGAAATAATACTACCTGAATAGAGAAAATGAAACTTCAAAGAAAGAAATAAATAAGAGCAGCTATTTTGGACGTGATTAATCCCCACGGTTCATTATAGATTTCTTTATAAAAAGAAGACTTCGAAACCTAATAATAATAATAATAATAATAATAATAATAATAATAATAATAATAATAGAACGATGAACTAATGATGTTGACGCAATTCCTAATTATATATATATATATATGTGTGTGAATTGATTAAATAAAAAGTTACCAATTAAACAAGTAAATAAAAATATAAAAAATTAGAATTACCTGATGGCCCACAATATCATCAGTTAGCCTGCAAATAGTCAAGGCTGCCCTCAAAATAGGTGGCTTAGAGAGCACGAAATCGAAGGCTTGTTTAGTCACAGAATAATTATGTCCCATGCCAATAAATGAGATAATTGTTAGCGACGTATATGCACAACTTGCTGTTGCAACCTCCATGTACTCCTCGCTCCTCGGTTTGTACTTCTCTTCCCTCCATTTTACCTTAGCAAAGTAGTCTCGAGCGATCACTTTCATCTGCTCAGTGCTCACAAATTATTTTGGTAAATAGTTAAGTTACTTTTAATTAACCTCGTAATGCATACTTGACAAATACATTATATATAATATTAAAACTCCTCCCAAAATTATAGTTAATTCACTCTCTCTGCATTAATTAAATTCTATTTTTCTTAATAAACTCCCATTTAATATTATTTAAAATTAACAATATATTATTTTGGATGAGTAAATAAGGTACAATAGGATAATTGTGTGTCGGTTAACCTTTTTAAATACATTAAATGTATTTTCTTAATATGTGTGGAAAAAATACGATTCTCGTTACCGCTTCAATTCCATAGGCGAGACGATCTGAAGTCCCCTGTTTGCTCAAGTCCACCTCAAATTCTTCACAAGCTACTAAAAGTGCCTTGTAAAAAATTTTCATATAGTCTGGAAGTTTATCCAAACAAGAAAAGCTCCAACTGCAAATTAATACCATTTTATCATGAAATTGAAACAACAACAACAACAACACACAATTAATTTCTCTCATCATAAAAGTATAAATGTAAAGTTAATCCGACCTTTCAATTGCTTCAGTGAATATTTGTAGTTCTTCAAAATTACCATAGGCGTCGTAAGTATCATCAAATAGAGAAGCTATGGCAATCAGTTTGGTTAAAATCTTCCTAGCCAAAGCAAAATCTGGCTCAAAATAAACTCCCAATGCCCAAAAGTAGCACTCCACCAATCGATCTCTTGCAAACGGTAATTTCGTTGGGACGTCCAAATCTTTCCACCACCTATAAAGTTGACTCAGCTCCCTCTTGTGCATGGATTGCAGCACGTTGAAATCCAACTTGGCAAGCTTGAGCAAAGGTTGATGATGAGAGAGAAAGTGGGGATAGATGGAGATATAGTGCCTCGCCTCGACACGTGTCAAGCCTCTTCGATTCGAGCATTGATGCAGCGCGTGATCAACTTGTTCAGCAAAATGATTGCTCAGACATGGCAAAACTGATTCTAGATGATTCCGAGTGAAAATGTAAGCATCATCGAGAATTTCTTCGTCGTGAACTCTGAGATGTGTGGCTTCGAAAAATTCGAGGACTCCCATCACTTCATCGATTTTCAGAACCTTAAATTCACCCTCTCCATCCTTAAACTTGTCGAAGATTCCTGCTCATGAACAAACATGAGCAATTTGTAGCTACCTAAATTGTAACTATTACTGGTCGAGCTTGAGTTCGAGCTCGAGCCTAGAGCTACTCAAGTAGTGACTGGGTCGAGCGATTATAAGTTTAAGTTGAACTCTTTTAGGGTAAAATACATTAATCTCTCTCTTGTTATCGAAATGTTGCACGGAATCTCATTGTGTTTTTAAAAAGGGATTATTGCACCTAAAATCACAATCTTTCACCATTTTTCTTTCATATTTTAGACATGATTTTTAATTATTAATATTAACATCAAAATTTTACATATTTCATCAAATCGAATCGGGAAGACATATTCTCGTGTGACCGACTATTTAGTCCTAAATGCAATCACGTATAAATCAAGTACTATATTTTGGAAGTCTTGTGTTTTCTTTTTATGTTTAGGACGACAAGATATGATACATCCCCTTTTTTGTACATCATAATAAATCTTTTAATTTTTTTTAAAAAAATCAACTTAATATTTTAATTACAAAAATATATGTAAAATTTTGGTGTTATTGCTAAAATTAAAAAGTCATGTCTAAAATTAAAAAAAATGGTAAAATGTCGTGATTTTAGATAAAAATATTTACTACTTCTATTTTCAAATTTTGAACCAAAATATATACACTTATTTACTTGATCAAGATTCAAGAACACTTCAATTTTGTTTTGCTTGGAAATAAATGTACGTATTTTGGGTAAAAAAAATAAAAATAAAACGGGAGTTGTACCCCTTCTCTTAATGCAATCAAAATTTTTGTGCACAATTTCGATGACACAAAGGGGTTTTAGGCACTGTACTCTTCTTTTAATGCAATGAAAATAGAGTTAATTATGGTATTAGAAATTTAATAAGAAAAGTTAATTGTGTTGAGTCGAGCTCAAACTTGTCGAGCCTACAAGCTCTAGAAATTGATGTTCGGTCAAGTTCAAAGAAAACTTGAGCCGTTCATGCAGCTCGATCACACTCATGTTATCTAAAGGGAGTGATTAATTTACTTACCGCATGACACTCTATATCCTTGTTGCCGTAGAAGCCGAAAACCAAGAGATGTGATGTACATATCATCATTGTCTCCGCAAAAATCTTCAAATTTTTGGGACAAATTTTGCAGGGTTCGATCAATCTCCTCCTCAAAATGATATTCAATGCCTAATCTCTGTATTGCATCGACCAGCTTGAGAAGTCGAACGACGTCATCTGATGCTTCCTTTAGCTCTCTTTTCACTTCCTCCTTTAGCTTTTCAACCACTAATTCTTCACCAGCCTTCATTCAGACAATATCTCATATCATAAATGTAAGTATGAGACATAACACGAAAATGTAACAGGAAATCTGGTACTCATATTACCGTGCATGGCTGTGGGGTGTAGACGAGGAAACGGTCTCCCCAGACATTTGGATGATAATTAGCAAGGGGACGAGAACAAGTGTTGATAGCAACATCACTTTGGTTTTTCAACGCCATCTTCTGATAGTTTTTGAAATCACAATAATTAATCTTAATTTTTCTATATAATCTGCTGTAGTGCTGCTTTCTATAAATAGACGATGGGAAATATATATACAATAATGTATATTAAATATATATATAATTCCTTGTTGCACTTGTTCGGATCTATTGTAAGAAATCTTGTTTTTTTTTTTTTTTAAAATTATTTTTAGTTGGAAGAAAACTTGGTTTTTTTATAGAATATTTTTAGTTGGAAGAAAATTTGGATTTTATTATTCCAAAGACATCGTGAATCTATATATATGATCACCTCCACGAACGTGCTGTTTCACGATGATCGGATATCATTCTCGATCAATATTTATCCCGCCTGGTAGAATTGTTTTTTTTTTTTTCCTTTCTTTTTAATTAGTAAGTTATAGAATGAAAATTTCATTTTATTTGTAAGATGAAACGAGAAATATACAATTGACCAAATATGTGCAAACCACTACATTTCATTTGCAATATTCTTATTCTAAGTAACGGGAAAAAATAATAAATATTAATTAAATTCCTTAATTGGACAATTATATGCTTCTAAGTTCTAAGGAAAAATCATTTGTTTGGTTTTATTTTTCTAATATTCTAGGTTTGTTTTAAATTTTTTTAAATTTATTTTTAATAATTTTAAATTCGATCTTGAGCTTTTCTTTTGTTGTTGTTTTAATTTTTAGGATTTTTTTTTTCTTTCTGAGGTTTATTTTTAATGTTTAGGATCGATTTTTAATTTATATAGTCTATTGTTAATTTCTAGGGTTTATTTATTAAGAAGACAAGAATTGAATATCTTTTGGTTTTAAAAAAAAATTGAATATTTTTCCTTTATCACAATGATTGGGTTGTTTTCACCTATTTAATTAACCTGTTGGATTATGACGCAACACAAATTTATATAGTGTAAAACGTGATATGTAACCCTATAGTCTATTAGTATAAGATGAAAACCAATTCAATAAGAATCAGTCTAACGTGGGGCTATTGTTTTGATTTTGGGTTACTTGCTGGAATTAACCCTTTGATTTTTAATAATAAATTAATATGGGGAAATTCTAAACGAAACTCCGTTTTTTCCTTTATAATCCCCACTATTTTATATGATATAAATATTTATATAATAAAACTTTTTTACCTCTTAGCTGCTGACACCTAAATCCTAGCGTAGCCCATATACTTAAAGCCCCCCACCTCATTTTTAAAACTCACGAAAAAAAAGAGAGAGAATGAAAGATAAACATCAAATTTGATTTTTTTTTTTTAACTTTCAACGATTTTACAGAACTTTTTGCAACCATCAGAAATATTGGTAATCGAAGTTTGAAACCAACTTATTTCGATTGGGAAAATAATGGTGTATATATGTCCATGCGCAATCATTGTTTTTCAATTTTCCTCAAAATTATTAATCACTTGCATGAATTAACTAATTAAATTGATCAATAAATCTTGGCCACTGCAGATTGGAAAGAGATCATCGAAGGATAACAAATCTGAAACATTGCACGATAAATACTGGTTAATTAGAAGTTTTATGCTTAATACACACATTGTATATCAGAAACTCAATTTCTTTCCAAGAATCTGATCATCATCATCATCTTCTTCTTCTTCTTCTTCTTCTTCTTCTCCTTCTTGTAAATGTTTTTGTTAGTGCCATTGGTATGCACTAATTGTTCATTTTATGTTATTGGAGAGATATGTTTGACAATATGTGCTTGAGTTTGTCCCCGAAGCTTCTTATTCCGTTGTGCAAGAAAAGAAGAACAGTTGGCGAACTGTTCCCTCTGATGTCCCAGACATACCCATAGACACTTTTATATGGCAGTTTCCATATTTACAAGATCTTGCGCTGATCCATTTTCAGAAGTCAAGATATGATCGATTGACTGCCTTGTGGAGTAGATACCGTGCTAATTTATCACCCTATTGTCCAAGAAAAGTATCTACACACGTTTGGAAAGATCACAAACCAATATTCACTTGCCAAGATATCGAAGATGGAGGTCAATGATAGTTTTGGAGTGAAGTTATAAGAAGGTCGATTCTTTTCATCAATCGGAACCATCATTTATTTAGATTCTCTTAGAAGATTATTTGAGAGTCATTTCATTTGTGGTCTTTGTATTAGATAGTAACTGTTCTACAGTATGTTCTAGCATTTGAGTATTTTGAGTGAAACACGTGAGGAGTTTTCTTAATCCGTTTTGTACGCAATCTCGGGAGAGATTGTAAGTTGAAGTCGTGGATAGCTAGAGGGAGTCTAGTGTCATGGTTGTAAGGGGATCTTACAACTTTCGTTAAGTGAAAGAGCTCTTGAAGAAGAACGGGCGACATAAGGAGGGAGTCCTGTATGTGTAAGTTCCTCAATACATTTCATGAAGGAGTAGCAAACGAATCTTCAAGTTTGAGCAAAGTCCCCCAGAGTAGGTTGTTTAACCGAAACTCCGTTTTTTCCTTTATAATCCCCACTATTTTATATGATATAAATATTTATATAATAAAACTTTTTTACCTCTTAGCTGCTGACACCTAAATCCTAGCGTAGCCCATATACTTAAAGCCCCCCACCTCATTTTTAAAACTCACGAAAAAAAGAGAGAGAATGAAAGATAAACATCAAATTTGATTTTTTTTTTTAACTTTCAACGATTTTACAGAACTTTTTGCAACCATCAGAAATATTGGTAATCGAAGTTTGAAACCAACTTATTTCGATTGGCAAAATAATGGTGTATATATGTCCATGCGCAATCATTGTTTTTCAATTTTCCTCAAAATTATTAATCACTTGCATGAATTAACTAATTAAATTGATCAATAAATCTTGGCCACTGCAGATTGGAAAGAGATCATCGAAGGATAACAAATCTGAAACATTGCACGATAAATACTGGTTAATTAGAAGTTTTATGCTTAATACACACATTGTATATCAGAAACTCAATTTCTTTCCAAGAATCTGATCATCTTCTTCTTCTTCTTCTTCTTCTTCTTCTTCTTCTTGTAAATGTTTTTGTTAGTGCCATTGGTATGCACTAATTGTTCATTTTATGTTATTGGAGAGATATGTTTGACAATATGTGCTTGAGTTTGTCCCCGAAGCTTCTTATTCCGTTGTGCAAGAAAAGAAGAACAGTTGGCGAACTGTTCCCTCTGATGTCCCAGACATACCCATAGACACTTTTATATGGCAGTTTCCATATTTACAAGATCTTGCGCTGATCCATTTTCAGAAGTCAAGATATGATCGATTGACTGCCTTGTGGAGTAGATACCGTGCTAATTTATCACCCTATTGTCCAAGAAAAGTATCTACACACGTTTGGAAAGATCACAAACCAATATTCACTTGCCAAGATATCGAAGATGGAGGTCAATGATAGTTTTGGAGTGAAGTTATAAGAAGGTCGATTCTTTTCATCAATCGGAACCATCATTTATTTAGATTCTCTTAGAAGATTATTTGAGAGTCATTTCATTTGTGGTCTTTGTATTAGCTAGTAACTGTTCTACAGTATGTTCTAGCATTTGAGTATTTTGAGTGAAACACGTGAGGGGTTTTCTTAATCCGTTTTGTACGCAATCTCGGGAGAGATTGTAAGTTGAAGTCGTGGATAGCTAGAGGGAGTCTAGTGTCATGGTTGTAAGGGGATCTTACAACTTTCGTTAAGTGAAAGAGCTCTTGAAGAAGAACGGGCGACATAAGGAGGGAGTCCTGTATGTGTAAGTTCCTCAATACATTTCATGAAGGAGTAGCAAACGAATCTTCAAGTTTGAGCAAAGTCCCCCCAGAGTAGGTTGTTTAACCGAACTGGGTTATCAATCTCGTGCGTAATTTACTGCTTTTTATTAACTATTCTTATATCTGTCCTTCACATATCTAAGAACACAAGTGTGCAGTAGATTTATTTTACACCCGGCACGGATTAGTGTTTTACAATTGGCACCAGAGCAGGTCACCTTAAGTCAGGTGTGATCTTGGGTTATTAATCCGTGTATTTTGTGTTGTTTTGTCGAGATGGACACAATGAAAGAAGGAGGCTTGACGGTTCGACCCCCGCTCCTTGATAACAATAATTATGCCTACTAGAAAGCCAGAATGACAGCATTCAGTCCGTTTAATTGATGAACATGCCTGGAAGATGGTGATTGAAGGCTGGAAGCCTCCCACAAGGAAAGATGAAAAAGGCAAAGTGGTGCTGAAGCCGGAAGAAGAATGGGAGGATGCTGATTACCAGGTCATGGGGTTGAATGCTAAAGCCATGAATGCTATCTTCTCAGCTGCTGACATGAATGCCTTCAAACTTATCTCCACCTGTGACAAAGCTAAGGATGCGTGGGACATACTGCAGACCACATTTGAAGGAACAAGCAATGTTCGAGCCTCACGAATGTAATTGTTCACTACCAGATTTGAGAACCTCCGGATGGATAAAGCTGAAAAACTTGCTGATTTCAATGCCAAAATCTGTGACATTGCAAATGAAAGCTTTGCCCTTGGAGATGCAATTTTTGAAGAGAAACTTGTGCGAAAATTTCTTCAGTCTCTGCCCAAAAGATTCACCTACAAAGTCACGGCTATTGAAGAAGCCAAAGATGTGAGTAAGATGAAATTACAAGAACTGATGGGGTCCTTGCGAACCTTTGAAATGTGGCTGACAGATAAAGAAACTGTGCAGAAGAAAAGCATTGCTTTTCAGGCTGGTTCCAGTGCGGATGTTCCCAGCAGACCTTGCAGAGTCAATTGCTATGCTATCAAAGAATTTCTCAAAGTTTGCAAAACGCTATGAGAAGTCTTCTCAAAATAACGTTGGCAAGAACAGGTTTTCTAAACCTCGAAGAACTAAGGATGTCGAGTCAAATGAAGACAAATTTAAAGAAGTAAAATGTAGAGAATGCGGTGGCTTTGGTCATTACCAAGCTGAGTATGCTAACACTCTTAAAAGAAAGAACAAGTCTTACTATTCTTCCTTAAGTGAGAGTGATGATTCTGATGAAAGTGGAAGTGATGAAGAATGCGTAAGCAATCATATTGCTTTTATGACACATTCTGTCAAGGAGTTTGTGCCTGCATCTGTTCCTGACAATGAGGTCGAGAAAATTTCTGAATGCAGTGATGATGAAGAATTTACTGAAGGATCAACTATGGAGGTGTATAAAAAGCTGGATTCCAGTTGGCTCATGGTGGTTAAAGTCAATGAAGACCTGCTAAAAGAGAATTCCGATCTCTTCAAAGAAAGAGATAATCTCTCTACTCACCTGAATGAGATGCACAATGAATTGTTGCAGTCTAGGAACAATACTAATGCTCAGACTGGTGAACTTCAACACCTAAAGAAGCTTGTTAAGATGATGAACTCTGGATCATCTCAGCTTGATGAAATTCTTTTCAAGGGAAAGAGTCCTCAGGATCATTCTGGGCTCGGATATAATGGTGGTCATACTTATGACAGATTCTGTCAAGGATAGACATTTAGAACAAAAGATTCAACAGTTCCAGAATCGAGAGCTGAGCCAAAGAACAAGTAGCAGCAAAGGAAGTCTCCTCAAAAGACACGTGTTGTGTGTCATTACTGTGAGAAACCTGGTCACATTTGACCACATTGCAGAAACTATATCAATGACCTCAGAAGGATGAAAAGAAGGGGTTTTTCACAATCTGATCAGTTTCCCAGGAGAAATGACAGGAATAGATCAAGGAACAACCACAGAAACTACGTGGTTCATACTGCTCTCAACTTTCATACAAAGAGCAGTTGGTATTTTGATAGAGGATGTTCGCGTCATATGACTGGAGATGCTAACATGCTGAACAACATTCAAAAAGATTGTTCTTATCAATTTGTTACCTTTGGAGATGGTGTCAAAGCAAGAGTTCTTGGTCGTGACCAATTGAATGTTGATGGAATGCCCAAATTAGATGATGTTCTGCTCATGGAAGGACTAAAAGCTAATTTAATTAGCATTAGTCAGTTGTGTGACCAAGGTCTCTTTGTTCACTTTACAAGAGACAAATGTCTGGTCAAAGATAAAACAAGTGTTCTACTGATGGACGGTGACAGATCGGGGGACAACTACTATCTTCTCAACGAGAAATGAACAAATGTTGTGAGGATAAGAAGTGACCATGGTCGAGAGTTTGAAAACGTGTTCTTCAAACTATTTTTTGAAGAAAAAAGCATCGGTCAAGAATTTTCTGCCCCTAAAACATCACAACAAAGCGGTGTTGTTGAGAGAAAAAATTGGACTCTGCAAGAAATGAGTCGCTTAATGATGAAGGCAAAATTTGTGCCTGACAACCTCCGGGCAGAAGCAGTTAACACTGCATGTCTTGTCATAAATTGGGTGTTTTTGAGACCCAAGACAAGAATCACTCCTTATGAGCTGTGGAAAGGGAAGAAACCAAATGTGAAATACTTTCACATTGTTGGGAGTACGTGCTACATGTTGAGAGATAGAGATTATCTCACTAAATTTGATACTAAAGGAGATGAATGCATCTTTCTTGGATATTCAAGAAATAGTCGTGCTTACCGTGTTTTCAATAAACGAACCAACATGTCATTAAATCAATCAATATTGTTGTTGATGATTTGGAAAAACCTACTGCCCAGATTGATGATGAAAGTCTTGATGTTTCTATCCATGTTCCTATATCTGTGCCGGAAAGTTTTGAAAATAGTGACTTGACTGAAGTAAGGCCTGAGAAACTGGTGGTCTTCAAACCATCGAAAGGAGTCCAGAAGAATCATTCTGTATCGGACGTCATTGGTGAAATGAGTGAAGGGGTCCGAACAAGAGGAGTTCATAAAAACTATCATGAACTAATTGCCAATGTATGTTACACATCCACCGCCAAGCCCAAGAATGTTAAGGAGGCTTTGAAGGATGATAGGTGAATTTAAGCCATGCAAAAACAACTCTTGTAATTTGAAAGAAATGAAGTGGGTGTATCTACTGAACAAACCTTGTACCAGAGTATGATAGGTAGTCTGCTCTACCTGACTGTAAGTCGCACGAATATTTGCTATTGTGTTGAAGTATGCACTCGATACCAATCCAATCCCAAAGAAAGCCATCTGAAGTCTGTCAAGAACATAATCAAGTACATAAAAAGTACTGCGGATTTGGTACTATAGATTTTCTATGATACAAATCCTAGCTTGGTAGGGTTTTATGATGCTGATTGGACTGGATACACTCAAGATCAGAAGAGTACTTCAGGAGGATGTTTCTTCCTTGGAAACAACATGGTTTCGTAGTTTAGCAAGAAACAAAATGCCATTTCATTGTCTACTGTTGAAGCAGAATATATTGCTGCTAGAAGCTGCTGTACCCAACTCTTGTAGATGAAGCAGATGCTGCTTGACTATGGTGTGCCATAATCTATGCTTACCATATTCTGTGACAACATGAGCACCATAAATATTACAAAGAATTCGGTTCAGTACACTCGGACGAAATACATAGATATTCGCCACCACTTCATTCGTGAACTGGTTGAAGATTGATTGCTTGTGATCGAGTACGTTGGAATAGTGTTAGGAAAAACTATCAAGGAACCCCTAGATTAGGTTTTGATGAGATGTCAAAATTAGTTATGAAAAACTGACTAAATATCAAGCTGTAGTTCAGAGCTGACCAATCCAGAGCATCAAAAAGGACCTCAAGTAGAGTCAAAGTCAACCAATATGAAGAATGGTCTACAAGCTGAAGGATATGTCATCCAGTCAAGATTCAACTCAACTGAGGAGTCGAACCAGTCGAGATAAACTGACATCTAAGTCAGCTGAGCTGAGGGAGAAAAGAATTGACTAAAGACTGAAGAAACTGATAAAACATCAGTTTAAGCTAGAGACTGGAAGTATCCAAGTGATGGCCAAACTAAAGTAAACAAGACAGATCAGCTGAAGGCCATAACTGTAGTTAGCCAGCTTATGATTAGTCAAGCTGACAAGAAAGCTCAAGAGAAATCAGTCAAGCTGACAAGATAGCCAAGAACTTGAGATCAGTTGAACTGGAGAAACACAAGCTCATAACTGCCAACTGAAGCAATAGCCAAACTCACTAGACAAGCTCAGAACTGCCAACTGAAGCAATAGCCAAACTCAGCTGACAAGCTCAGAACTGCCAACTGAAGCAATAGCCAAACTCAGCTGACAAGCTTAGAACTGCCAACTGAAGAAATAGCCAAACTCAGCTGACAAGCTCAGAACTGCCAACTGAAGTAATAGTCAAACTTAGCTGACAAGCCCAAAACTACCACCTGGAGCAAAAGCCAAACTCAGCTGAAAAGCTCGAAACTGCCAGCTGGAGCAATATCTAAACTGAGCTGACAAATCCAGAACTGCCAACTGGAACTCAAAACTGTCAAGAAAGCTGAAGCCAGAGAACTCTGGAGTTTATTGCTCAAACCGGCGAATCTTGGAGTAAATGCTTCAACAAAGATCCTGGAGTTAAATATCCAATGAAGATCGATTGGCAGAGTAACGACTACTTCAACCAAAAGCTCCAAGCGATCATTAAAGACCACCTGCAATTGTTGAGCCAACAGAGCCACCAATCAATGGACAATGGAACTCAACGGTCATAAAATCACTCCTCTATAAAAGACGAGTGAATCAGAGTTTAAAATACTGTTCGCCTACTCTCAACTCTGCTGAAAAGAATCCTACACCTACACAACTTTCGCATATACAAGCAAGAGCTTTTCTTTCTCTCTCCCATTCAAGCTCAAGTTCAGCATTTGATAGAAACTGCGAGAGTCCAACTGAGAAGAAGAATTCACAGAATCAAGATATTCAGCCAGCTGTTGACGACCCAGCCAGGGCAGCCTTCTCAGTTCCAGCTATACAACGATCAACTACCCATCTCAATTAAAGGAGCACATCAGTTGATACCCCCTGTTCAAGACTCACTTCTTGAAGATCGAAAGAGATCTAAAACCTTGTAAAGACGACAATAGCACCTACCTTCCTAGCGAGTAGTTAGGGACTTCAAGTGTGAGCCGTCGACCCGCTGAGGTAGCGAGCAGTTACCAGGTTCAGCCAACTGTCCCTCATTGTGTAATTTGTAAAGAAACTCAAGTTATATAGTGAAGTTGCCCTTCTGCGGAAGGAAGAGAGGACGTAGAAGTTTGAGACTTCGAACCTCTATAAATCTCTTGTGTGCGGTACTGATTTGTTTATTGCATATCTTTGAACTGTACACAATCTTACACAAGCTACACCTAAACTGTCTTAACTGATCAATAAGGTTGTGCATAGATAAGTCTTTCTAAAGCGAGTCAAAAGGGCCCCTATTATTCCGCATTTGAAGCAAAAAGTTTTATCAATTTATTCACCCCCCTCTAAACTGATATCGACTAGCCCGGGACCAACAAGTGGTATCAGAGCCAGGTTGATTCTAAGGATCAACCGTTTCTGCAGATCAACTAAATCAGATCTACTTATCTGTGCTAACATTCCAGCTATGGGAAACCATAAGCTACCTTTGTTTTCAGTTGAGAATTATGATAATTGGAGCAGGAGAATGAAGGCGCATCTCTGCTCAATTCATGAGAATATGTGGGAGGTCATCAAAGATGGTCCAATCATCATCATGATGGACAATGATGCTCACATAGTTGATATCAATCAACCGGAAAGGATTCCAAAACTAACTAATCTTCTCACCAGTGAAGAGAAAAAGCTGAAAAATCTAGAGTTCGTCGCTCAAGCCGCATTATTCCAAACTCTAAATGAAGACAGAATGAATGACACAAAGAACTGCACAATTGCTAAGGAGATATGGGACCTACTAGCAGATCTATACAAAGAGTCCGAAGCCATCAAAGGAAACAAGCTCCAACTAGCAGTCGACATATACGAATCCTTCAAAATGCAGCCAGAAGAGTCCATATCAAGCCTTGAAACCAGATTTCTAGGCATCATCAGTGAGATGAACAACCTCGGGAGGAGTTATCCCAGTTCTGAGATGAATTCCAAGATATTGGATAATCTCACTGAAGAATGGGATATGAATGTGATAGCTACAAAGGAATCAAGAAATCTAAATAGCATCACTTCAAGGGAACTATTTGGTTCTCTCAAAGCTCATGAGTATAGTCTAAACCGAAAGAAGGAAGCATCAACATCATCAGCTCAAGATGCAGCTTTCTACGGTGAAATGAACCGGTTTAGAGACACTCGAGGAAGGAACAACTTCCGACCTAGGAGCTCACCAGCCAAAGAAAATCAAAGCGGATCTTCAACTGAACGAAAAAGAGAAGCAACTGAAAAGAAGGAGAATCTAACTGATGACATCAATGATCAAATCCAATCAGTTACCAAGTTGTTAGAAAAGTTGAAGAGAGTTCGGAATAAACAATCAGTTTCACCTCAAACTGATGAAATCCCAAAATATGAGAGAACTCATCAACTAGCTGAACGGTTAGCTGAACCATTCAGGAGTGGTAACCGAAATCTTGGAGAATGTTTTCACTGCCACAAACAAGGACATTATAGGTTCAAATGTCCAGAACTCCCTGAAGACAAGAAAGCCAAGGTGATGAGAAGCTTCTTCAAAAGGAAAACAATGGTTGCAAATCTCGAGAATGTCGTGCTAGATGATTCAGACTATCCTTCTGGAATTGATTCTAACGGCTACAGCTCAAATGATGAAGCGCTATTCTGCCTCATGGCTGACAATGATGAAGAGGTTAGTAAAGCTGATACTTAAACCTCTTTTTATCATATCAATGAAGCAACTGTCTCTAGTAATGAACTTGATATGAAACTTATGATGCTAGAAGACTAATTAGCTTCAATATCCTGCTTGCATGTTGAACTGAAAGATGAAAATGATGAACTGAGAAATAGAGTTAGGAAACTGAGTATTGGTCATGAAAGATTGAATTATCTTGAGTCTCAGTTTATAGAATTTGAGAAATTGAAATTGAGAACTGCTGATCTAGAGGCTGAAAACTAAAAACTCAAGCAAGAGATCCTTGAGAGAGAAAAGGTAAACCTGAAGTTCAAAAAGGGATCTCAAACTCTAGATGAGATATTAAGTCATCAAAGAACTGGAACTAGCAGCTCAGGGCTAGGATATAGCAAGTTCACTGCCCTAGAGAAAGGAAAAGCAGTTACTCAACCCAGTGATAAGGGAATTCTAAAAGGATTCACTAGATCTCATGATCAGCTAGCTGAGTCAACCAAAGGGAAAGGAATATTGAAAAATCCTCAAACTCAGCCCAGACAACCTGGCTAGTTCTACCAACCAAAAAATCAGGTCATCTCAAACCTAGTTTCCAGCCAAGATCATCAGTTCACTCAAGTCAAACTAGTCATTCAAAGCCCTCAGTTCAGCAAAGGCCACCAGCTCAATATAGAATGCCGACAAGATAAACTGATAGATCAGTTCATTTTAAGAAAGACCAGTTTAGATCTCAAGCCTACCCTGCCAAGCAGTTCAATCAAGGCACGTCTAGGAGAGATCAAAGGAACTCATTTCAGCCTTATCACCACTATAATGAGTATCTGGATTCCAGAAACGAACCAAGAGCTGATCCAAAAGGGTTTAATCCAGTAAACTAGAAACACACAAGGCATTGGCCTGATAGAAGAACTCAAAAATCTCGAGATAACTGCGTGTTAGTTGAATTGTTTTATCCTACTAACTTTCAACGCAGGTATCATTCAACTGACTCCAGAAGAGTTGAAAGAAAGTCAAAACTGATCAAACGGTTTAAATCAGTTGATTGTCTGAGTGATAAAAAGCCAAAAGTTTGGGAAGTTTGGATCCTAAAAAGCTTGATGTATCAACAAGGACCCAATATGAAACGGGTCCCTAAATGCTAATCCTTGTCTTTGCAGGAAAAGAGCATCCTATCTATGAGGAAAACCAAAGATATTTGGTATCTAGATAGCGGGTTCTCCAAGCACATGACCGGAGACAGAGAAGATCTCGACGGTTATGAAGAAATCAAAGACCCACTTGTCACATTTGGAGATAATTCCAAAAGCCGAACCATTGGAGAATGGTTCGTAGTCAAGGGAAAAGTAGTAGTGAATGGAGTCTCCCATGTGGATGGACTAAAATACAAACTACTCAGCATCAGCCAGCTGTGCGACAATGGCTACTCAGTTGACTTCACCAAAAACTCCTGCAATATAAGAGACAAGTCAACTGGAGTAATTCTGCTCACTGGCATAAGGAGAGGCAACATGTACATTGTTGACTGGTCAACCGGCTACTCAGAAGCTTGCTTTCTTTCTAAAGGATCAACTGAAGCAAGCTGGCTATGGCATTGACGACTGAACCACCTCAACTTCAAAACAATCAATTACCTAGCCAAGAAAGAGTTAGTTGAGGAGCTTCCCAAGGAAATATACAAGAAAACAGGTGTATGTGGACCATGTCAAAAAGGGAAGCAGGTGAAATCATCCTTCAAGAATAGGAGTCATTCACCAGGAACAACTGACTGACTTCAACTGCTACACATGGATTTGTTTGGTCTAGTTAGACCACAAACGCCAAAAGGCAAAAGATTTACTCTTGTAGTAGTTGATGATTACTCAAGATATACATGGGTGGAATTCTTGAGGAGAAAAGTTGAAACTTATGACAAGCTAACGGCGCTGATCAGAAGGCTACAAACTGAAAAAGAAAGATCAGTTCAAAGGATTCGCTACGACAATGGAACTGAATTTGTAAATCAGCAAATGATCAGCTTCCTCAACCAGCTTGGAATCACTCATGAACACTCAGCTGCAAGAACTCCACAACAAAACGGTGTAGCCAAACGACATAACCGGACACTCAAAGAAGCAGCTCGAGCAATGATAGCTGATGCTAACATAGCTGAAGGATACTGGGTTGAAGCAGTCAACACAGCTTGCTATACTCAAAATCGAAGTGCCATTGTAGCCGCATATGACAAAACACCTTATGAACTGTACAAGGGTCGTAAGCCTTCTATCTCATATTTTAAAATATTTGGTTGTAAATGTTATATTCACAATAATGGCAAAACTCAATTGAAAGCCTTTAGTGCTAAAGTTGATGAGGGAATATTTCTTGGGTATAACTCTCCTCATGCACAAGCTTACAGAGTGTTCAACAAATGAACTCTTGTTGTGGAAATAACATGTCATGTGGTATTTGATGAATTTGCTAATGAGTACAGGAACAAAGAAAGAATAGACACATCAGTTCAAGTACTACCTAGTGAAACTGAGAACTCACAGGACGTGTATGTCGAGCAACTGCCAGACTTTGAAATTGGTGATCAAGTCTTCAAACTGAAGAAGGCCCTCTACGGACTGAAGCAAGCTCCTAGAGCGTGGTATGAAACTCTTAACAAATTTTTGCTGAAAAATAGGTTTCAAAAGGGAGTCATTGATCGAACTCTATTCCGAATAGAACGATCAACTGAGATCTTAATGGTTCAAATTTATGTGGATGACATAATTTTTAGATCAAAAAGCAAAGATCTATGCACACAATTCGCTTAACTGATGCAAAGCGAATTTGAGATGAGCATGATGGGAGAAATGACATTCTTCCTAGGACTCCAAGTGAAGCAGCTGAAAGATGGGATCTTTATCAGCCAGGCGAAGTACACCAAGGAGCTAGTCAAGAAGTTTGGCGTAAGTAAAGGAAAAACTCTCAAGATTCCCATGAACACATTAGTTCAGCTAACTCTTGATGAAGAAGGAGAATGAGTTAGCCAAACATACTATAGAGGAATCATTGGGTCAGTACTTCACTTAACAGCTAGCCGGCCAGACATCTTATATTCAGTCGGTCTATGCGCACGGTTTCAAGCTAATCCAAAGAAAAGTCATCTTGAAGCAGCTAAGAGGATTATCAAATATCTGAAAGGAACCATAAATCTTGGACTATGGTATCCCAGAGATGACAGTTTGAGTTTGATTGGTTATTCAGATTCAGACTTTGGTGGATGCAAGATCGACAGAAAAAGCACCAGTGGAACATGTCAGTTTCTGGGAAGCAAACTGATATCCTGGTTTAGCAAGAAGCAGCACTCAGTTGCCACGTCAACAACTGAAGCAGAATATGTAGCTGCTGGAAGCTGCTGTGCTTAGATACTCTGAATGAAGCAACTGTTGAAGGACTACAAAGTCGAAACTGAAGAAGTACCTATCTACTGTGACAACAATAGTGCAATTGCAATATCTCAAAATCCAGTTCTACATTCAAGAACTAAGCACATTGACATAAGACATCATTTCATCAGAGATCACATCGAGAAGAAAGACATATGCATCAAATATGTCAACACTGAGAAGCAGATAGCTGACATCTTCACCAAACCACTGCCTGAAGCAAGGTTCTTGGAGCTATGCATACAATTGGGACTACTGGAGCTAGCCTCACAGGATGAAGATGATCAACTGGAAGAAAAAGGCCAAGAATCCATTCCAGCTGAAAAGAGAAACTGAACCAAGAAGGCGAGAAACTGATCAGTTGGACACATAAGCCATCAGTTTGAAGAAAAGGCAAGAAGCTGCGAAGAGAAAAGTAAACTGGAGATGATCAGTTTACCTCATCAGTTCAACTAAATCATCAGTTCAGTTGCTCAAACTGATGATCCACTCAGCTGTGCAGAACATACCAGCTGCAAATTGATCAAACTGATGAAGGAATCATAGGAACTGGGCTCATCTTAAAAAGAGATATCAGTTCAAAGACCAGCTGAAGGAGAACAGCTGAACTGAGAAACAGCTGAATGAAGGTCCGAGCAGTCAAGACCAGTTCGGAACTGATGAGAAGACATCTCAGTTGGAACTGATCAACAGAAAAATCATCAGTTACACTCAAAGCCAACTGATGACGTAATCATTTTCAAGCCAAGGAGAAACTGCTAGAGAGAAAATATAAGTTCAAAAATTTTCAATAGTGGAAACGGTAAAAACACGTGTCACCCCAATGTTACCATTGAACTCTCTCTCTCTCCTCATTTATCCCCAACGGATAGAAATGAAAGGCTAATCGCCGGGTCGATTGAATGCATCCGACCGTTGAAATCAAGGCTTACGAAATGTTTCAACCGTTGGATGAGCCTTATCACAGTATATAAATAAGGCGGCTGAATAATCGAGATAAGCTTCCTGATTTTTACTGTAGAGTTATTTGTTTTCTATCTACCTCTCGTCAAAAGCAAAATTCTTCAGCCCTGAAAGATCAATTTCTCAGCCTCTCAAATTAATCTCTCTTCGAAGAATCATGGCTCAAAATCTAACTCACAGAAGATTCAATTTCCGCCAGTCTGGAGAAGACTCTAAAGCTTTCTGTGAAAAGCTCGATAGAGACAAGTTTTTCAATCCAGCCGGATTCCTTCAAGCCTATAAAGCTTCTCCTTTTAGTAGAATGATCGTCGAAAAGCTTTCTCAGGCCAAGCTGAAGAAGTTCCTGGAGGTATTTCCAGAACGGATTTACACAGAACCAGTTGCTGAATTTTGCTTAAATTCAAATAGATCTTCAAATCCCAAAGAAATCAGATCGGAAGTAAGAGGACACGTTATCATCATGAAAGCTGAGTCTCTGAGCAACATGTTCGATCTACCCAACAACGGACTCAAGCTGGAAGACGTTCAAGTCAATTTCCAGGAAGCTTATGACTTCTGAAAAAAGGAAGGCGAAATTCAACCATATAAGAGCAATCATCTCATCTCAAAGCTGCAAGATGAATTTCAGGTGCTCGCTACCATCGCCTCAAAGATAATGGTAGGAACAACTGGCAGTCAGTCTGAAATGTCAGCAACGAAGTACAAAATCTGCGCCGCCATCTACAACCGAATGGAGATCAACTGGGCACAATATTTCTTTGAACAACTGAAGAGATATGTTGATATCATTGAGAGAAGCTGGAATGGCAATAAATTTCCTCAACAAATTGGATATATCAGTCGGGTCAGCATCATTCTGGAGAAGCAGTTTCCTTGGATGGCTGAGGAGACAGAGTTCAAAACAATAGTCAGTAATGACTTCATTTCGAAACCTCTCAAAATTGTGGAGATTGATCCTGAACAAACTGACCAGCCAAAGAGAAAGAAGCCTGCAACTGAAGGCAAGGGGAAGAAGCTAGTTACTGATGACTCTGATGATGACATGCCTATAGCTCAAAGATTTAGGCAACAAGGCTTAGTTGCCACAAGAACTGACATCATCAGACAATCAGCTAGGCAAGCAGCTGTCAGATCAGCTCCAAAGAAGAAGCAAGCTGGTCAACCAAAAAGGAGAAGAATCTTACTTTCTCAATCCAGAAGGAGAAAGGAATCAAGCTCTATACAAGATCCAACAATCTCACCAAATTTAACTGTTGAAGATACAGCTCCGTGTGAAAATCCAGATGATATCATCCCTGCAAGAGGGATTCCTCACAATGGAGCTGGAGCTGATTACTTCCAAATGACGTGCCCACCAATGGCTCAAGTTGAAGGAAATATAAGAGCCTACTCACAAGGAGAGTATGTGAAGAAATGGGCTGATGAAACCACACAAAAGCACATGGCTCAACACTATGCCCAGGAACTAACTGGCCATGAGGAGCTCTTCCACACCTTAACTAGGTACATCTACTGGTTTTTGTGGAGACATGTATACCAGTCAGAGCCATTTCTCTCATTGCTCGCATTCCATGGAATGAGCTTCTGGAGGCGAGTAGAAGAATGGAGCCTATGGTGGACGGACAATGAAAATACTGGGATCACTAAGGACAAGCACCTTATGAGGCAACTAAAGCTGAGAAAAGAGTGCTCAAACCCAGCTGAAGGATCGATGAAAGACGTGTTTGATGAACTGTGCAAGTTTCAAAGCTTAACATTGCCAGTCATCACTACAGAAATGGAACGAGAAAGATGGTCTTACCCCCATGTTCAACACAAATGGCTGTTCAATCAATTAGCGAAGAAATCACAAAGCCATAAGTCTGGGCAGCCATCAACTGCAGTGGATGATATCATTGATGAGGTGATGAGAGAACTTCACTCTGAGAAATCTCCTCACGAAGCTGAAGTTGAAATCAACATTATTCCCGAAGAGTCAGAAGAATCAGCTGAGAAGACTCATCAGTTTGAGAATGCAGCTGAGCCCCAGATAACTACCTCACAAGATCCAACTGCTGAGAAAGGAATCACATCATCTATTCCTCCAACTGATCTAGAGTCAGCTCATACAGACAAGTCAGCTGATCAGTCAGGTCAAGGAGATGATCAACTTGTCTACAAAACAAGTATGGAAGCGGACGAGATATCCCACACAGTTCCTTGCGAGGAACTTGTTGGAACTGAAGAAGGAGAGGAAGCTGACTCTAAAGCAGTTTAGTTCGTTGCTCAACCGAGCAGTTCCACAGTCCAGCTCCCTCCCTATTATGTGGAACTGATCGATACCCTGCAGCAACAGGTTAAACTGCACACTGAGCAGATCAAGCAGCTGCAAGCCCATCAAAGACTCCAGTCAGCTGAAACTGAGTCAGCAGGCAGCGATGAGGGTAAAGAAGAGGAGCTCACTGAACCGCTGGCCAAAAGAAAGAAAACTGATCACAAGAAGAACTAAGTGGCTGATCAAGTTAAACCTGATTAGAAAAGCCCTAAGTGTACTTCTTGTTAATCAGTTTGTAATTATCTTTTGATATATTTATAAAAGTTTATCTTTTTGATTTTAAATAAATGTCAAGCTTCACATTTATTTTGAAATTTTGACCGTTGCAAAACAATGACATGTGCCAAGGTCATTAATTGCCAACGACCAAAAGAGATCAGAGGCTAGTACCATTCCAACCATCATATCTATGAGACTGTCCAAACACTCATAAAAAGCCTCTCTCTTTCAAACCTCTCAAAAAGCCTCCTCATCCTACAATCTCAAAAACTCTCTCTCTCAAAAATCTTGAAATTCCCAAAATCTTAGCCAACCTCAAAAATGGCCGAATTATCCAAATCTTCAAAGTCCTTCAAGGAACAACTTATGAGAGATAAATTCCTTAATAGGAAGAAATTTCAATTGATTCTAGATGAATCAAACAATCCAATCCTTCTGTCAAATCTTCACAAGACAGGAGTTCTTCACTACCTGGAAACACCACCAAAATTCTTTAGACAAAATTTGGTGAATGAATTTTTTGCTTCAAGCAAAATTATCTGCAGATGGAAAGATAATATTATCACTGATTCAAGGACGGCCATTTCACATCACTGAGAAGACAATTGCAGAAGTGTTTCAACTTCCATAGGAAGGTTCATCCGTTAAAGATCTAAAGGAATCTGCAGAGTCATACTGGAGAGAATGGAAAGCTTCAACCTGCAATAAGCCATTCAGTTTTACAACCGCTAAAACTGACCTGAAGCCGAAGTATGGAGTTCTACTTGACATAACGAACAAGATGATGTTTGGGGCCATTGGAAGCCTAAGTCAACTCACCCAAGAGAGATACAAGGTCATGATTCACTTTGCTGAAGGGAGACAAACAAACTGGGCAGAATTTGTCTTTCAATAATTCAAGCATCAAGTCATCAAGGCTGCAGACTTAAAGAAATCTGGCAAATTTGAGTCCAAGGTAGGACTTGCTCTAAGAATGAGCAAAATGCTTGAAGACCTGCTGAAGCTTCCAAGTGATGAATCACTACCAGTCCTTATTTCCGACTAGATCCCCAAGAAAGGAACTGCCCATCTTCAGTCACTGAAGAAAAAAAGAAAAGCCAAGGCCAAGACAAGCTACCACAGTTCGAGCAACTCAACTGCCAATGCCGTTCATTCTCCTAAATCAAAGAACGGATCACCAGTTGATTTCAAGGTTTGCTCTGATCCAGATAAGCTTATTCCATTCATTGGAATCCCTCATCCAAACCATGGCGTGGACTACTTCAGAGGCACATGCCCTCCTCTCCAGCTGACTGAAGAAAATATTCGCACATTCTACAGTGGTGAATATGCAGTAAAAGGTGCACAAAAGGAAGTGACCAATCTTCTTCTCTCTCACTTTGCTTTTGTTGCACAACGTGACCAAGAGTTGTTCAAACAACTCCACCGGTACTTCTACTGGTACAACTGGAGACATTCTATGTCCATCCAGTCTCATTTTCTTCTAACTACCTTTCATGGCATGAGCTACGGGCAACAAGAAGAAACTTGGAGCATCAAATGGATAGGTTCATCAAATCCATTTCCTCCAACCATTGTGCAAGTTCAGCACATCATGAATCACCGGCTTGTTAACAAGATTCCTGCAACTGCCCTATTAGCAGAAATCAAGACCAGCATTATGCCTCAAGGAGTTGGGATTGCAAACCAATCAGTCAACTGCCCAACTGGTTCACTTTGTCGACAACTGAACTTTGATAATCTATCAAGTCAGTCAGCTGAACCATCATGGTGAACTCCAACTGCCAAAGTCATGGCTTCTCAGAAGAATCCAAGGCATGCTGATCCAAGAGATAGTGATGATGAAGACACTGCCACATCACCAAGTCTCCTATCCAAGAGCTATGTCACTCCACTGCTCACATCTAGCTCTAAAGGCATGCAACTGCCTATGAAGAATGATCAGCTTGGGTCATCACCAAAGGGAAGTTCACAATCCCTTAGTCAAAGGATGAAAAACTCCTCAGTTGCCATCCAGCTTCACCTTCGCCAAGCCAGGAGAACAGCAAGGCCTAAACTATCAACGCACAAAACTACTTCCAAAGGAAGCAGTACAGCTAGTCCAGTTAGGCCCTTCAAGAAGCGGAAACTGTCTACAGAAAGCCAAGCAACTGATCAAGCTAAATGATCAATTCAGTTCAGTTGCAACTTCAGCTTCAGCCAGCTCATCAACTGCAACTGTGAATCAAGACTCAACTAATCATCCAACCGCCGAGCAATCAATCAGTTGGACTGTATCCCAACTGAATTCGGATAAGATTTTTTTAAATTTTTCAAAGCTTATCATAATTACATTGTTACCGTTGCGATTATGAAATTTCTGATACTATATTCAATGGTTATAATTTAAAAATAGAGTTCTATCTCACAAAGTTGCCATTAATATCTCTGCATTGATATTAAAACAACTCTTCAAAGAGGAGAAGGAAAATATAATTTTTAATGAGATATAAATAGAAAGATCTGCAGAAAATATTTCGTTATTTATGGCAACTACCCCATTTTCAAAATCGCTACTTCTCAGCCACAAGATTATAAAGTTACTTCACCATTAAGTGGCTGAGATGCAAGAATCATTAATTTAGCTAATCAACCATCAAATCGGATGGCTGATCAGCTAAGAAAAGCAATCGAGTGCCTTCGATTCCTGCATGCAAAGATGAATAAATATGTGCAAAGAGATGAAGGCTCCGATCATCTGCAAACTCTTTCTCTCTCTTGCTTTGATCATTTGTTAGCTTTCTCTCTCTCCTCAAAAACACTTGCATATCTAAACTAAAACAACATCTTTTTGCAGATATGAAGCCCTCATTTCCGATGATAAATGTAAAATCTCTCGAGCGCAAGATGAAAAATGATAAAAGTCTAAATCTAGAGATGCTCAATGCACGTCTCGGCCCAGATTCTTTTCAAAGAATTTATCGACCATTGGAGGCCACTGGTTTGCTACCCTTCTTGACACTCCTGCCAGTCAAGAACATACCTACTTATGTTGCTGAGTACTACTACAACGCAACCATCTCCGGTGACAACATCATCTCCACCGTCCAGAATCAAGTGATCACGGTGACAAAAGATATGATGATGTCCACCCTTCACCTCCCCGGCAAAGGCCCAGATGTGATGAACCTGAAACTGCCATGTCATAAACTGAGATTTTACACTGATTTTGATACACTTTTGTGTCGAGTTTGAATTGTTTTGGGCGTGTGTTATCTCAGTTTATTTGTGTTTTCATGCATTTGGGAGTTTGGTATTATTTGTTTGAATTTTGCAAGAATTGTACTTGGAAGAGATGGTGTTTGAACGAAGTATGGAAGTTCCGGTAAATACATGAAAAATGGTTGAGAATCGCAGTCCACGTGGCAGCTCGCGAGTTAAGACCCCAGCCATTAACTGTTTGATCGCGACAGAGGCTGGGGTGCAAAGAAGAAAAGTCGTGACTAGCTCACGAGTCGTGAATGTGACCGCGAATCACCAAGAGGCGTTCACTGCTTGATCGCGACAGAGAAGGGGGTCATCTTTGATAAATTCGCGACCCGGTCGCGAATATCTGAAGAGCTCGCGAATTCTGTGACAGCTGGATGCCACGTGGAGTCGCGACCCGAGTTGCGACCGACATGCTCGGGAGCGAGCTCGCGAATTTTCAAGGCGGTGCAACTTGTGGTTTCCTACTTTGGATCAAATTCGTACTTAGTATTTAAGGGTAGAAATACACGAAAATCAGGAAGGAAAAACCCTACTATAAGCTTTGGAGCAGAGAAAAATAACGGAGGAAATCTATCGCGAAGAACGAGCTCTAGGAATTCAAAGAGTACAAGATTAGAGGCAGATTTAACCTTCCGGGTTTTGTTTATTTATATTCTTGTCTTTCTATCGATTTTTGGATTGGATATTTATTTATCGGTTTGATTATGGATAACTAAACCCTAGTATTCTAGGGCTGTTTATGACTCAATTATGAAACCAGTTAATTAATGGAATTCTCTTGTCTATGATTCTTTTCATGCTTTAATTATTCTTGTTTTGGATGTTATGTCGATTAATTGGCCATTAATTGATGCAATCAGTGGTGTTAATTCATAATTCGAAAGATGAGTTTTAGCATGAGATTCAGAATAATTAACTTGATGATTGATAATACTCGAGAGAGTTGAGATTATTTAAGAGAGCATTTGACCTGTTGATCATTTTGGAGTTTCATATTGGATAATTAATGGAGACATTATTATTTAATCTGTAATCAACATTTACATTACTCTGAGAAGGGATTGTATATAATTGTGTGGTTGCTCTAGTGTGATTTGAATCTGAATATACGCAAGGAATTATGTTAGTTAAACATGTGGAGTATTTGATGATTAAACTATCCTAGAATGCGCTTTTTCGCCTGATAATTTTACTTGTTATTTTCTTTTGTTTTATGCTTGTGGTAATTTTATTTATTTTGTTTGGTTAGTTCAGTTAATTTCACACTTATAATTTTGTTAGTTTAGATAACAGCCGTATAATAAATAGAATAACTAGTGATTAGATATTGAGTCTCTGTGGATTCGGCCTTGTTCACCGCTTTGCTATTAGCCTCGCTGTACACTAGCAGTTTAGGTGAAAATAAAATCCAAACACCATGCAAATACACACTGTGGGATGCTTGGAAGCTTCCTCATGTGTGCCACCATGACTCTTCACACAGACTGAAGGAGAGCATGCCCAGTGATATTATCCAACTCTTGGATATCACCGGCCATATTCTACATGGCAACTTTGAGACGGTCCAGCTCTCCGATATCAAAGCCCATATCACAGCCGCTCTATACTTCGGATGTCAAGCCGACTGGGAGCTAATATAGAGCGAGCGACATATAATCCATCAACTGGCTCATTTTGAGAAAAGGTCGGGTTTATGAGTCGCATAAGCCATATCATTCAAAGCCAGTTTGATGAAGTCATTCCAACTGACGAACAACTCGGAAGAAGGGACATGCTCCCAACTATCTACTGCCATCAGATCCCGAAGCGTTCACGTCCACAAGGGCCTTCCAACTCAGATCGTGGAAAGGCACCTTTGGAGGCACCCGTCAGCTCATCAGAAGAAAGAGAGCCGATGATTGTGAGCGAACTTCTTTCAAGGCTGAGTGATCAGCCTACAATATCAACCAGCTCCCAACCTCTACCGTTAGTCCAACGTGACTCTATTGAGGTTGAGTTTGAAGCAGTTCTAGACCATCAACTCAGAAGCTGCTTCGGCCTCATTGAGAAAACAAACTCCTCTCTATTCGAGCAACGCCGACGGTACCTGTAGTACCACATATGGCGATTCCAACTGGATGAGTCAACAATGATCTACCTCATCCACACCCGTGGCTCCATCTTCTGGATAAACGAAGGAACATGGAGTCGAAACTGGATGAATCATCCACTCTCCTCGCCACCAACTCTTTCATAAATAATGGATTCGATGATCAAATGAATCCAGCTCAGTATACCAGCCGATGCTCCTCTCCCCGACAATGAACCGGCCAACTCCTCATGCTATTATTCGATTTTATTATATATTGTTACTCTAGACATTGTTTTTGTTTTTATTAATTTTTCTCATTTTCTCTACAAATTCATAGGAGGTGTATGAGCACACGCTCAAAAGGAAAACCACTTCAACCTTTTGATCCTGAGATTGAAGCTACTGCTCGTCACCAGAACGCAAGGAGAAGAAGAGAACCAATGGCGGATCAGCAATCAGCACCTATCACTGCTGAGCAGATGCATCAGATGCAACAACAGCTCACAGAAATGCAACAGGGATTCTGAGAGCAAGAGGAAGCTAGAGCAGCTGCCCCGGTGCCTATTAATTAGTTGTTTACACCAGTGCTGAATTATGGTCAAGTTCCGGGCCCCGGGATCAATGCAAACAATTTTAAACTGAAGTCGGGCTTGATAGGAATGGTCCAACAGCACCAGTATGGGGGGCACAAGACGGAGAATCCGAATGCGTACCTTCAATAATTCCTGGAGATTTGCAGCACCATAAAGATGAATAGGGTGTCGGATGACTCTATCCGGCTTCGCCTGTTCTCATTCTCGCTAAGGGATGCTGCCAAGGATTAGTACCATTCATTGGATCTTAGCACAGTCGACACCTGGGAGGCTCTAGCACACAAATTTCTCCATAAGTTCTTCCCTCCCGGTTTGACTTTGAAACTGAAAGGCGAGATCACCCAGTTTTGCCAATATGATGATGAGAATCTGTACGAAGCTTGGGAGAGATTTCGAGAGCTGCTTAGGAAATGTCCTAATCATGGATTTGGGATAGATCATCAGGTGTGCATCTTTTACAATGGATGTGACATGGAAGTGAAGAGGCTTCTGGATGCCTCGATAGGCGAGTCTCTACTTAACAAGGGACATGATTAGGCCGTATCTATCATAGAAGACATGGCCACAAATAGTTATCAGTGGACCAATGATCGACAGGTGAAGATCATGAGGAAAGCTGCTGCAGTAGAGGACATTGATCCTATTTCCAAGCTGGTCACCCAGCTTTCGACATTGAATGCTACCATCAACAGTCGATTTGATGCCATGACACGCACGGGTGCAAAGAATCCCGTAGGAAATGCAATGGAAGACTTGAATTATGTCAATCAGCGCGGCTATGGGAACAACAATCACAATTACCGAGGTGGGAATCAATTCTACCAAGGTAATCGTTCCAACCTTTCTTATGGAAATCCTAATGCCGCATTGCAGCCTCCACCTGGATTTTCAGTGACTAATGGGGTGATTGATGAAGACACGAAGCCGAAGTTGGATGAGCTTCTGATGGCTTTTATGGGCAAGACAGAGAAATATATGGGCGAGTCTCAAACTCGAGTTGAGAAGCTAGAGAATGTTGTTGGAGCTATGGGTACTCAAATGAAGATGTTCGAGAAGCAGTTGGGATAATTGGCTACAGTTGTGGGAAATCAGCATCAGCCGGGCCAGTTCCCCAGTAATACAACTGTGAATCCAAAGGAGCAGTGCAAGGCCATACAATTACGTAGCGGAACTTCTTATGAAGGACCGAAGCACCCCGGGCATGCATCCACTCATGAAGACGAGAATAAACAGGTAGAGGAGGATTTGGAACATCCAATTCCGAGCACTGACGGACCTACAACGCCGCCACCACTGTCTCCTCTGCGGACCCCTACCCCTGCATCATCTTCTGTCTCCATTCCTTATCCTCAGAGGTTTCAAAAGAAGAAGATTGATGAACAATTCTCCAAATTTTTGGAGATTTTTCGAAAGGTGCAAATTAATATACCTCTGGTGGAGGCTCTACAGTAGATGCCGAGTTATGCCAAGTTCCTCAAAGATGTCATTTCAAATAAGAGGAAGTTGGGAGATTATGCCACCGTGAATCTCTCTGAGAATTGCAGTGCTCTCATTCAGAAGAAGCTTCCAGCTAAGCTTAAGGATCCCAGAAGTTTCACTATTTCCGTCACCATTGGAGGAGATCATACTGGAAAGGCTCTATGTGACTTAAGAGCCAGCATCAATCTCATGCCCTTGTCATTCTTTCAGAAGCTGAACATCGGAAAGATAAAGCCCACTACCATTTGTCTTCAGATGGCTGATCGATCCGTGTCTCATCCGCGGAGGATAGTCGAAGATGTCCTGGTGAAAGTCAATGAGTTCATTTTTCTCGTTGACTTTGTGGTACTAGACATGGAAGCAGACTCTGAGATCCCACTCATTTTGGGACGCCCGTTTCTCAATACGGGCAAGGCCTTGATCGACATAGCAAAGGGGGAATTAACACTTCGTGTTAATGATGAGAGTATTACTTTTTTTCTCTTCAAAGCTATGCAATTCCATGACAAGGAAGATGCCCAACAAATCGAGGAGCGCAAAGTGCTTCAAGTGGTGGATTCATGCATTAACATGACTGATTTCATACCCCTGAGGGAGTCTTTGGAGCAAGCATTGCTCCACTCTTATTTTCATAAAAATGAATTCATATTTAATGATTTGGAATTAACTGATATAATTGCTGAATTGAATTCATTGCAGGAAATCCCACGGCGAGGATCCAAATTCCTCCCACTAAGTGATGAGGGCGAGAAGGCTAAGGATGGAGAGCCAACTGCGCCTAAAAAGCTGGAATTAAAGTTGTTGCCTGCCCATCTCAAGTATTCCTTTCTGGGTGAAAATGACACCAAACTGGTAATCGTTTCTGCTTACCTTTCTGAATCTCAGTTGGATAGCCTTTTGCGTGTTCTGAGGAAGTATCAAAGTGCTATAGCCTGGTCCATTTCTGATTTGAAAGGGATTAGCCCGTCTATATGCATGCATAGGATTTTACTTGAGGATGATTACAAACCCCGTGTGCAAAATCAATGTAGATTAAATCCCATAATGCAAGAGGTAGTGCGAAAAGAGGTGTTGAAATTACTTGATGCTGGGATCATTTTTGCTATTTCTGATAGTGAGTGGGTTAGCCCCACTCAAGTTGTGGCTAAAAAGGGGGGCATGACTGTTGTAGAGGGTGAGTGGAAAGCAATGATTGCTACTAGAGTTGTTACTGGTTGGCGTGTGTGTATTGATTATCGCATGTTGAATGCTGCCACTAGAAAGGATCATTTCCTGTTTCCCTTTATTGATCAGATGTTAGACAGATTAGCTGGGTATGAGTATTATTATTTTCTAGATGGCTATTCTGGTTATAATCAGATTATGATTGCTCCTGAGGATCCAGAAAAGACTGCGTTTACATGTCCATATGGTATTTTTGCTTATTGCTATATGACTTTTGGTCTATGTAATGCCCCAGCTACTTTTCAGAGATGCATGATGGCTATTTTTCATGGGTTGATTGAAAATATCATGGAAGTTTTTATGGATGATTTCTCTGTCTATGGAGATTCCTTTGATAATTGTTTAGCCAATTTAACTCAAGTTTTGCAGAGATGTGAGGATACCAACCTTGTCCTTAATTGGGAGATGTGCCATTTTATGGTACGGGATGGTATAGTGTTGGGACACAAAGTGTCTTCTGCAGGTTTGGAGGTTGATCGTGCCAAGATCATCGCCATCGAGAAGCTACCACCTCCAACCAATGAGAAGTCCGTGAGAAGTTTTCTTGGCCATGCCAGATTTTATAGACGCTTCATTCGGGATTTTTCCAAGATAGCTAAGCCTCTTAGTCATTTATTAGAAAAATCTGTTGCATTTGACTTGTCTGATGAGTGCACCCATACTGATCACTCCTGATTGGTCACAACCGTTCGAAATTATGTGTGATGCCAGTGATGTTGCTGTGGGCGCAGCTTTGGGACAAAAACAAGACAAGATGTTTCGTGTAATCTACTATGCCAGTCGTACTTTAGACTCGGCACAAGTAAATTACACGACCACCGAGAAGGAGTTATTAGCAGTTGTTTATTCTTTTGATAAATTTCGTGCTTATCTTATTGGTGCTAAAACAATTGTTTATACTGATCATGCTGCGTTGCGATACTTGTTTGATAAGAAAGATGCTAAGCCTCGTTTAATTCGCTGGATTTTATTGCTGCAGGAATTTGATCTCGAGATTCGAGATCGGAAAGGGTGCGAGAATGTGGTTACGGACCACTTGTCTCGATTAGAGCACCCCGTGGATGGTGAGGAGGCTCACGTGCCAATCAACGAGAAGTTTCCTGATGAGCAACTCTTCGCAGTACAATCTCAAGCTCCGTGGTTTGCTGACTTTGTCAATTTCCTTGCTGCAAATGTGACGCCACCAGATTTGTCTTCACATCAGAAAAAGAATTTTTTCCATGATGTGAAGTTCTATATGTGGGATGACCCGTACCTGTTCAGGCGTTGCTCGGACACTGTCATCCGCCGTTGTGCGCCTTAAGAAGAATGGGGGCCAATCTATTTGCAGTGCCATGCTTCGCCGAGTGGTGGCCATTTCTCAGCCAATCGCACCGCTTTCAAGATCTTGCAAAGTGGTTTCTATTGGTCTTCTTTGTTTAAGGATTGTCATGAGTTCACCTGGGAGTGTGAAAAATGCCAAAGAATGGGGGGGCTCTCCAAGAGAAATGAAATGCCACTCACAAACATCGTGGAAGTCGAGTTATTCGATGTGTGGGGCATCGACTTCATGGGCCCATTTCCAGTATCTTCAAGCGGTTTTCAATACATTTTGCTAGCCGTGGATTATGTCTCGAGGTGGGTCGAAGCTATTCCAACAGTCACCAACGATTCTCGGGTAGTCATCAGCTTTCTGAAAAAGTTATTCTCTCATTTTGGAACACCAAAAGCTTTACTAAGTGATGGGGGAACGTACTTCTACAACAAGCCCTTGGAGTCATTGTTGGCCAAGTATGGGATCAAGCACAAGGTCACTACACCGTATCACCCACAAGCAAATGGGCAGGCTGAGCTTGCTAATCGGGAGATAAGGCAAATTCTGGACAAGACGGTGAATACCAATAGAAAGGATTGGGCCGGGTTGCTTGATGATGCACTTTGGGCGTACCGGACTGCATACAAGACACCGTTAGGAATGTCTCCATACCAGCTGCTCTTTAGGAAGTCCTGTAATTTGCCGGTTGAGTTAGAGCACAAATCCTATTGGGCGGTGAAGCAGCTAAACCTGGATTTCAAGACAGCGGGGACTAAGAGGGTGCTTTAGCTCAATGAGCTCGATGAATTCAGCACGGAGGCCTTTGAAAACTCGTTGCTTTACAAACTGCGCACCAAGGCGTTCCACGATCGGATGATTGTTCAACGGGAGTTACTACCTGGTGATAACGTTTTATTATTTAACTCTCGTTTGAAATTGTTTCCAGGAAAGTCGAGGTCCAAGTGGTCGGGTCCTTTTGTGATAAAAAAGGTACTACCCGGTGGTGCGGTCCAACTCTTGTCCCATACGGGAGAGCTATTTACTGTCAATGGCCATAGGGTCAAGAAATACTATAGCCCGGAGCAGAGACACGAGGTGTCTCACATTAAGTTGATGGATCCTTAAGTTGCAAGATCGTCTGGCTGTCGACGTTAAATGCAACGCTTATTGGGAGGCAACCCAATGGTTTCAATTTTCTTTGTTTTGTTTTCAGTGTTGATGTCTTTTTGCTGAGTTTTGCAGGTGATATATGAGGGAGTGATCGAATGACGATAAACGTGTCCCAAGTAACCTTTAATACGTGTGTTCCACGTATTAGGCATGTGCAAAGAAAGTTGCGATTGGGGTCGGTTGTACCTTTACTTGGGGTCTTTTCTCGTACATTCGATCATATCCAATTTCAATTTTCGAGGAACAGCGACAGATCGGAGGCCGTTCAGTTTGTCGGATTGCACTGAAGGATTTTCGCGACCAGAATCGCGAGTTTGGACTCGCGAATGAGGTCGCGAATGACGAGTGGTCCGTTTTTCTGTCGAATTGCGACAGAGAGGGGGATTGATAAGCCAAAATTCACGATTGGGTCGCGAATCTGGAGCCCGATCGTGAATCCATGTGGACGCCAGATGCTGACTGGGTCGCGAATTTTCCAAGGTTGACTGAAGGAAATTCGTGACCTCAGTAGCGGTCGCGAGCGAGGTCGCGAATCGTTTGCTGATGTGGCAACGCGGAAATTGGTTTTAACCCTCTCTTCTCTCACTTTTCACCCACATCTCATTCTCACTTCACTTACACACGCACACACACAAAATTTTTCTCCAAATTCGGCATTCAAGGTATGTTTTCTACCCATCGAACTTATATTTTTCGATTACCCATCATGTGAAAGTATGGATTTCATGAGTTCTATGCAAATTCTATGGATAAATTGGCATACCCATGTTTTAGGTTTTGAAAGTTCAAATTTAGGATTTTCTTGTGTTTCTTGGCTAAATACTCCAATTAATGACCCAATTCACCCCTACATTGTTGCCCAAGCATGTACACGTGAGGTTTTGACTACATTTGATGCTAGTCGTAATATGTGTTGGTAGTATATTAAGAACATGGAGACATTTTGAGGATAAATCATCGTTTTGCTCTGTTCTTAATGTGCCAATTGTTTTGGTGGTGTTGGTATGTGTTCATACTCGGAATGTCATGTCTCTTGTGCTCCATTTTTTGAATTTTGTGGTTTTGTGTGTTGATTGCGGAATTGTGGTTGATTTTCCGTGCTTGTCTGGATAGATGAAATTGGGGGATGATTTTGCCAACAACTTGCTTTTATGCAAGTTTGGGGGAGCCATACTCATTTTGTGGTGTTAGTTTGCATAGTGTGGTTTTGATTGGAACATTTTTTGCAGATATCACAATGGCTCGCGAACGTCGCCAACGGGTCATCATGCTATCCAGTTTGGCTAGTTTCTCTTTGTCTTCTGAGGATGAAGGACGTGATTATGAAGAAAATCCGGAAGACGATGAGTACCACTCAGAAGAGGAGGAGTTCGAGGCCGAGTCCCAGTCTAAGAAGGACGGCCAGTCGGATGAGCAAGAGGACGACTACAACAGTGCTTAAGATGAGGACTATGAACCAGAGTCTGAAGAGGATGATGTTGTTGAGGAATTGGAGCCCGAGTTAGCTGAGGACGATGAAGAAGGGATGGAACCCCTATACCATCCACACCGGTATGGGATCCTCCTATAAACGGAGGAGCAACAACGCGTCTGGGCCCGTCTGGCCGTGATGAATATTTATCCCACCAGATATCCTTGTGCTGAGACGACTATGGCCCTAGGAATCCATGACGACGTCTGGGGCCTCATCAATAGAATAGGGTGGAATCACGCCTTGGCCGGTGGATGGTCGACATATCCCATTCTTGTGTATGAGTTCTTGAGTACCTTGGAGGTACAGGCGTCCACAATGCGTGGCCCACACACGATGACATTTCAGTTAGGCGGGGTCTCGCGCATCCTCATAGCTGCAGAAGTCAACACTATCTTCTATGTGCCTCCAGGCGGCATTTTCAATGGTTTTCCGGTTACAGCTGAGGTGTTTTGGCGACAGCTCTAGACAGAGATGACTCGTTTTGATCACAAGAGAGTCAAAGCGTCTATGATGCCGAACCCAGTCTTCAGGTATCTTCAGAAGATCTTCGCATCGACAGTCTTGGCCCGCCATGAGACATCCGACATGCGCTCACCCGAAGTCCTGTTTCTCTACTGCATGTTGAGTGCCCACAACCTCAACTTTGCCATGTTCTTGATGCAGCAGCTCAAGAGGCAATCTACTCAGGCCACCGATATAATCGAGATTGGTGGGATGATGACACCCATTGCCACACATTTTGGCATCCCGCTGAACCGCTACGGGCCCCTCCCTGAGACTCGCCTCAAGGACATATTCCTTTGGCAGAGTCATCTGCTCAGGCCGAGCATCGAGGCCACACACGGACTAGGGATGAGAAGAGTGAAGATCAATGGGACTCTATCACTTAAATGATGCCCAACATGAACACGGCCATTGGCTCCATGAACAACGCCGTTGGCACCTTGACCACAAACTACGGTGCCATGAATGATGCATTTCAGACGTTGCAGACGGATGTGCACGCTATGAGAGGGGAGGTGCACGAGATTCGAGATGCGGTTAGGGGCCTGCAGCCGGCACCCGGCTACTACCCTCACCCATTTTACGGTGCCGGCCCGTCTGGTCCATACCAGCCCCAAGAGCCCGCCCACATCTTCCGGCCGCTCCCAGTCTCAGTCTCAGCAGAGGCAGGTTCCGCCACATATGTATCCGTACATGTCGTACGGATACCCGCCATATCAGCCGCCCCCGTCCTTCTGATCCGCTGTAAGTGGTTGAGACACCGTTTCGTCTTTCTTCAAACTTATTCTTCCTCATTGTGTTGAATAAGTTTGGGGAGATGTGCGCTTACGATGTCTTGACCAAGTTTGTTTCTCCTACCTGCATTCTTAGTTAGTTGTTTTCTTAGTTAGTTATTTCTCTTATTTTAGAGTAGTAATAAAAAAAACAAAAAAAAGAAAAAGAAAGAAAGGAAACCTGGAAAAATTTTAAACTTTGTCTGCCTTAATCTTGTGGTTTTGAGGAACTTGATCGAGTTATGTATTGAATTCATGCTTTGGTGATGATAATTGATGGAAGTGAGGATATGTATGTCTTGAAGTTTGTGAGTTCTGATTTGATCACATGTGTACATTTGAGCTTGATAAGCATGATTAAGACCAATGTTTAACCGTGAGCTTTTGTGCCTAAGGGTGATGAACCCGTATTTTTCTTGATGTGTGTTGGTCAGCATGTGTTGATGTCACTAGAACTTGCATGATTCCTCACTCGTGATTTGACTATGCTTAGGATTGAAGAAATGATTTTAGGCCATCTTTCTTATAGCCATTTGCCTAAACACGGTCCCTAAATACACTTACTTCCTTTGTGAACCCCGTTTAGCTTAATCATCATTTTTCTTAGAATCCCGTTGTGGTATGAATGATAAAACGTGTGGACAATAGGATTGGAGGGAAAAGGGAAGGATTGTAATTGGGAATGGTAGAACACTGTTAGTGTTGATGGTTGTGAGGTGATGAGTGTTGTTGGCATTCCAAATTAAAAAAAAAAGAAAAAAAAATGAAAGAAAAATTTGAATAAAAAGGATGCCAACAACATAGATGAAAGAAGAAAATAACGGACTCAAAGAGTCTGAGAAACGTGGTTGTGTAGGAAAAGTGAGTTAGACAAAGTTTAACCTGTGCCTTTGTGAAAAAAAGGGGGTGCTTAGATTTATTGGTAGAGTTGAGTTGATAAAGCTATGAACTTCGGTGAGTTTTGCAGGGTTTTTGAGTCACTTTAGCCATATGATTCCAACCCTAACCCAAAGCCTACATTGCAACCCGTTTAAAAGACCTATTTGATCTTTAATTCTGGCATGATCTTATTTGGAGAGAGTGGGGAAGAAGTGCAAGCTTATGGTTGATGTTTTCATATGTTTTATGTTCGATGAGTGGTTACCGTGATATATATTTTTGTGAGAGTATTAGTGATACACACACACTTGAGAAGAACATTGGTTTGATGTATGTGTGTTGGGTTTTAAATGTGCATGTGGGTGATTTGAAGGGCTTACGGATTTTAAGCTTGCACTTTTCTTACCTCTTGATTTCGTCATTGCTAGATTGTGAGTTGTATGCATAATTTGTATTGATCCTCGAGTTGAGTCTTGTTCTTTGTTTGAGGACAAACAAACTTCTAAGTTTGGGGGAGTTGATAAACTGAGATTTTACACTGATTTTGATACACTTTTGTGTCGAATTTGAATTGTTTTGGGTGTGTGTTATCTCAGTTTATTTATGTTTTCATGCATTTGGGAGTTTGCTATTACTTGTTGGAATTTTGCAGGAATTGTACTTGGAAGTCCCGGTAAATACATGAAAAATGGTTGAGAATCGCAGTCCACGTGGCAGCTCGCGAGTGAAGACCCCAGCCATTAACTGTTTGATCGCGACAGAGGCTGGGGTGCAAAGAAGAAAATTCGTGACTAGCTCACGAGTCGCGAATGTGACCGCGAATCACCAAGAGGCGTTCACTACTTGATCGCGACAAAGAAGGGGGTCATCTTTGATAAATTCGCGACCCGATCTCGAATATCCGAAGAGCTCGTGAATTCTGTGACAGCTGGATGCCACGTGGAGTCACGACCCAAGTCGCGACCGACATGCTCGGAAGCGAGCTCGTGAATTTTCAAGGCGGTGCAGCTTGTGGTTTCCTACTTTGGATCAAATTCGTACTTAGTATTTAAGGGTGGAAATACACGAAAATCAAGGAGGAAAAACCCTACTATAATCTTTGGAGCAGAGAAAAATAACGGAGGAAATCTATCGCGAAGAACGAGCTCTAGAAATTGAAAGAGTACAAGATTAGAGACAGATTTAACCTTTCGGGTTTTGTTTATTTATATTCTTGTCTTTCTATGGATTTTTGGATTGGATATTTATTTATCGGTTTGATTATGGATAACTAAACCCCAGTATTCTAGGGGTTTTTATGACTCAATTATGAAACCAGTTAATTAATGGAATTCTCTTGTCTATGATTCTTTTCATGCTTTAATTATTCTTATTTTGGATGCTGTGTCGATTAATTGGCCATTAATTGATGCAATCAGTGGTGTTAATTCATAATTTAAAAGAGGAGTTTTAGCACGAGATTCAGAATAATTAACTTGATGATTGATAATACTCGAGAGAGTTGGGATTATTTAAGAGAGCATTTGATCTGTTAATCATTTTGGAGTTGCATATTGGATAATTGATGGAGACATTATTATTTAATCTGTAATCAACATTTACATTACTCTGAAAAGGGATTGTATATAATTATGTGGTTGCTCTAGTGTGATTTGAATCTGAATATATGCAAGGAATTGTGTTAGTTAAACAGGTGGAGTATTTGATGATTAAACAATCCTAGAATGCGATTTTTCTCCTGATAATTTTACTTGTTATTTTCTTTTGTTTTATGCTTGTGGTAATTTTATTTATTTTGTTTGGTTAGTTCAGTTAATTTCACACTCATAATTTTGTTAGTTTAGATAACAGCCGTAGAATAAATAGAATAACTAGTGATTAGATATTGAGTCTCTGTGGATTCGACCTTGTTCACCACTTTGCTATTAGCCTCGCTGTACACTTGCAGTTTAGGTGAAAATAAAATCCGAACACCATGCAAATACGCACTGTGGGATGCTTGGAAGCTTCCTCATGTGCGCCACCATGACTCTTCACACAGACTGAAGGAGAGCATGCCCAGTGATATTATCCAACTCTTTGATATCACCGGCCATATTCTACATGGCAACTTTCAGACGGTCCAGCTCTCCGATATCAAAGCCCATCTCACAGCCGCTCTATATTTCGGATGTCAAGCCGATTGGGCCTCTTTCATCCTTGCTCAACTGCGAGCTAATATAGAGCGAGCGGCATATAATCCATCAACTGGCTCATTTCGAGAAAAGGTCGGGTTTATGAGTCGCATAAGCCATATCATTCAAAGCCAGTTTGATAAAGTCATTCCAACTGACGAACAACTCGGAAGAAGGGACATGCTCCTAACTATCTACTGCCATCAGATCCCGAAGCGTTCCCGTCCACAAGGGCCTTCCAACTCAGATCGTGGAAAGGCACCTTTGGAGGTACCCGTCAGCTCATCAGAAGAAAGAGAGCTGATGATTGAGAGCGAACCTCTTTCAAGGCTAAGTGATCAGCCTACAATATCAACCAGCTCCCAACCTCTACCGTTAGTCCAACGTGACTCTATTGAGGTTGAGTTTGAAGCAGTTCTAGACCATCAACTCAGAAGCTGCTTCGGCCTCATTGAGAAAACAAACTCCTCCTCTCTATTCGAGCAACTTCGACGGTACCTGCAGTACCACATATGGTGATTCCAACTGGATAAGTCAACAATGTTCCACCTCATCTATACCCGTGGCTCCACCTTCTGGATAAACGAAGGAACATGGAGTCGAAATTGGATGAATCATCCACTCTCCTCGCCACCAACGCTTTCATAGATAATGGATTCGATGTTTAAACATATCCAGCTCAGTATACCAGCCGATGCTCCTCTCCCCGACAATGAACCAGCCAACTCCTCATGCACACCTTTCGTTGATGATCCACCCATCCCTTCAACCGATGAGATCTTCAACAACTTGGCCTCAATGAACTTCATAGAGCAAGACATCTCTGATCAAGGTCAGTTCATGACAACTGAAGACGCCTATGCATGGCTCTCCTTACCCATGCAAATTCCTTCAGTTCCCTCAATTCATGATGACAATTTGGCAACTGTCTTCACCTTCCTGCCAAACTTGTCCCTACCATCATACGATCCATTCCACCTTTTGGATGATGCCAAAAAGGGGAAAGATGGACAGTATGATGATGGATGCTTGACTCTTTGGGATCAGATTCAAAGAGAAATTCATCATGAGGGGGAAGATCAGCTTCTGGGGGAAGCATGGAGAATACAAGGAGTCCAAGAAAGAGGAGAATCAAGTAGAAAGAAAAGGAGCAATTTTCAGGAAGTAGATTAGTAGTTTTAACTACTCTTGAAATCATAATATGCTTTAAAGTGAATATATAATACAAGTTTCGATCATGCTTATAATTCTCATGCTCTGATAATTCAAGTTTGAATGCTCAGACACTTAAATGCTCTAATAATGCTCTGATACTTAAAGGCTCTAATACTGGAATCGGATTGCATGCCCAAAGTAAAAGAATAAAAGAATGCTCTGAAATTTGAAGTCCAAATTGTTCTAATACTTGAAGTTCATACATATCTTGAATAGTTTGATACTTGAATGATAGTATGAATGACAAATGCTCTGATACTTGAATGAAAAACATGAATCAAATTTTCTCTCAAACTTGCTCTGAATTTGCTCTGATTTTAAGAATTTGCTTAAGCATTTGCTACACTTGCAGTTTTTCCATCATCATCAACAAAGTTTTAACATCATCAAAAAGGGGGAAATTGTTAGGAAAAACTATCAAGGAACCCCTAGATTAGGTTTAGATGAGATGTCAAAATTAGTTATGAAAAACTGACTAAAATTCAAGTTGTAGTTCGGAGCTGACCAATCTAGGGCATCAAAAATGAACTCAAGTAGAGTCAAAGTCAACCAATCTGAAGAATGGTCTACAAGCTGAAGGATACGTCATCCAGTCAAGATTCAACTTAACTTAGGAGTCGAACCAGTCGAGACAAACTGACATCTAAGTTAGCTGAGCTGAGGGAGAAAATAATTGACTAAAGACTGAAGAAACAGATAAAACATCAGTTTAAGCTAGAGACTGGAAGTATCCAAGTGATGGCCAAACTGAAGTAAACAAGACAGATCAGCTGAAGGCCAGAACTGTAGTCAGCTAGCTTATGATTAGTCAAGCTGACAAGAAAGCTCAAGAGAAATCAGTGAAGCTGACAAGATAGCCAAGAACTTGAGATCAGTTGAACTGGAGAAACACAAGCTCAGAACTGCCAACTGAAGCAATAGCCAAACTCAGCTGACAAGCTCAGAACTGCCAATTGAAGCAATAATCAAACTCAGCTGACAAGCCCAGAACTGCCACCTGGAGCAAAAGCCAAACTCAGCTGAAAAGCTCGGAACTGCCAGCTGGAGCAATATCCAAACTGAGCTGACAAATCCAAAACTGCCAACTGGAACTCAAAACTGCCAAGAAAGCTGAAGCCAGAGAACTCTGGAGTTTATTGCTCAAACCGGCGAATCTTGGAGTAAATGCTTCAACAAAGATCCTGGAGTTAAATATCCAATGAAGGTCGATTGGCAGAGTAACGACTACTTCAACCAAAAGCTCCAAGCGATCATTAAAGACCACCTGCAATTGTTGAGCCAACAGAGCCACCAATCAATGGACAATGGAACTCAACGGTCATAAAATCACTCCTCTATAAAAGACGAGTGAATCAGAGTTTAAAATACTGTTCGCCTACTCTCAACTCTGCTGAAAAGAATCCTACGCCTACACAACTTTCGCATATACAAGCAAGAGCTTTTCTTTCTCTCTCCCATTCAAGCTCAAGTTCAGCATTTGATAGAAACTGCGAGAGTCCAACTGAGAAGAAGAATTCACAGAATCAAGATATTCAGCCAACTGTTGACGACCCAGCCAGGGCAGCCTTCTCAATTCCAGCTATACAACGATCAACTACCCAGCTCAATTAAAGGAGCACATCAGTTGATACCCCTTGTTCAAGACTCACCTCTTGAAGATCGAAAGAGATCTAAAACCTTGTAATGACGACAATAGTACCTACCTTCCTAGCGAGCAGTTAGGGACTTCAAGTGTGAGCCGTCGACCCGCTGAGGTAGCGAGTAGTTACCAAGTTCAGCCAACTGTCCTTCATTGTGTAATTTGTAAAGAAACTCAAGTTATATAGTGAAGTTGCCCTTCTACGGAAGGAAGAGAGGACGTAGAAGTTTGAGACATCGAACCTCTATAAATCTCTTGTGTGCTGTACTGATTTGTTTATTGCATATCTTTGAACTGTACACAATCTCACACAAGCTGCACCTAAACTGCCTTAACTGATCAATAAGGTTATGCATAGATAAGTCTTTCTAAAGTGAGTCAAAAGGGCCCCTATTATTCCGCATTTGAAGCAAAAAGTTTTATCAGTTTATTCACCCGCCCCTCTAAACTGATATCGACTCGCCCGGAACCAACAAATAGATGCCCAACTTGCGGATATTTTCACTAAGGCACTTGATAGTGGAAGATTTGATACACTTAGATCCTCATTGGGTCTTTGCGTTCTCTGAACTTCTCCTTTGCGAGAAGTATCTCTGTACAGTCTTGGTCAGTGATGTATGTACAAAGAAAACAAAGTGACAAAGTCTTTCATGGTCTTGTGTGATGTGTGCCTCCATGTGTGCCTGACAGATGCAAGCACAATTTGTAGCAATTACTTTTTAACTGCAATGGCTAGTGTGCCCTTAATTTTTGCGCCCACCTCACTTCCAATTCTCGAGGACATGCATAGTGGATTTGACAAGGGAAGTGATCCTTAGTTATGGAAATTAATCTAATTATTTCCTTATTCAAATTATGTGGCTCTTAGAGAACTGTCAAAATCACTTGTGTTCTCCACATCTGTTCCCGCTGTCGTCTTTCCCAGCAGTGATGTTGTATCTGAGCCTGCAGAAGTCTCTATATCTGTGCCTTGCGATACTCCTGAGGTGTCTGTGACTTTGTCAAAGTCAGTTTTTGTGACAGTTTCTGAACCCTCATCTCAATCTAGGGTTTTTGATGTTCTTTCCCCATCCCCGTTTGTGGAGGCTGCATTACTGGAATTGAGGATTGCCACTGCTACTTGTCTTGATCTCTATTCAATTGAAGAGTTTGCTGCATTAATTGTTGCAATAACTTTTATTTCTATGCCAACGTTTGTCGCTTACGTAACAGCCTCTATGGATACTCCGGTGGTTATGATCCAAGTTCTATTGGGAGAAGCCTCACCGAAGGTTGCTGATGTTGTTGCTCCCATCTCCGCTCAGTTTGAGAGGCATAAATTGAAGATGTTGTTACTGATTGAGGAAGATGATTCCTCACCTGATGGTGGATCTATTCCACCTGTTTTGGAACAAGAAGGGACCTTTTCCAAGTCCCGTGGTGTGAAGTTTAAGCTTCAATTACTTGATGAACTAGAGGAATCCCCTACTACCTCTGAGCTCCGTGTTGATTATGCTGATTCTAAGCAGAACTCTGATAAAGAGGAGATTCATATATCTCAGTTGCGGACCCAAGCAAATTCCAAGACTGCTCGAAGAAAAGTTAAGGCCAAGAAGGCCTCTGCCTTTGCTTCCGCTCGCCGTGTGACAAGAAGCGTGTCTGAATGTCTCTTAGGCATGTCCTCATCTTCTTGCCGACTGCTGATGAAGAATGCTAGAGCTCCGACTCCTTCCATTGAAGAAGTTGATGATGTGCCAGAGAATGTGTCAAATAGTGCAGACTCTGAATCAGCTTGAAAAATCTGTCCTTACTATGTCTTGATTTGTAAAGGCTGTGATGTATGAATTTTATGCTAATTTGTCCAAGTCCATTCGTGATGTGAATTCTGCACATGTTTTTCCTATTTATGTGCATGGACATTGGTGTGCTATTTTCCCTGCTGTGATTAATGAGTATCTAGGGCGAGAGCACTCTTCTACTCCTGAGTCTGTCCCAGACGAAAATGATGTGGCAGATGAATTGACTGAAGAAAGTCATTTGGTGTGGCCAAAAGGTCGGTCCTTATTGGCATCTGACTTGAGAGTGAAATGTTCAATACTTCACAAGATTGCAATGAAGAACTGGCTTCCGAGCCGGCATCGCTCTTCCATTGGTAAGATATTAAGCATTTTGTTGTTTAATGTTGGAACACATGCGGTGTTCAACCCTGCCCAGCTGATCTTTGATCATTTATGTGCCCATGCTGAGTCCAAGAGAAACCAGCTATAAGCTATTTTCTGCGCAGCATACTCGTGATATTCATGCTGCAGATCCTTATGCTAGCTCTGCTGAAGATGTGCCGCCATCTGTGCCTCACAGACCTGCGCCCAGTTCCTCTATCAATGGCGTGTTCTTGGAACGGCATATTCAGTCCTTAGATCGAGAAGTTTAATTCCTGGAGAAGACTATCAGGACTGCTCGGACTTGAAAGCAAGAGCTTGAGTGTTTGATGATGGATCGAAAGGCTCATGCCTTTAGTTTTGCCGCCCCGCTGGATACACCAGGTCCTTCCGGTGTTGAATCTTATTTTGCAGGTGCAAGTGCTGATGCCACTTCTCGTCCTGCTGCTGTTGCTCAGTCGCCTCCTACTTCTGTGCCCCAGACTATTCCAGTTGCTGCTGATGCAGAGCCTCCCGCCTGAAGCTTTGGCTTTTATGGCAGCCACTAAGGGGGAGAAGTGAGATGTTAGCATGAGTGAGATGTTAGCATGGGGGAGAGGATCATCGAGAAGATGATGTGTGATGGATGATAAAGAGAAGTTGCCGTGAGTTCGCAACTTATGAAGTTTTCAAACTTGCTTAAGTTTTTTCTGGGCAATTTTTATAGGGAAGTTGTGATTTTATTATCACACCTGAATAAAGTTGAGACTGCAAAACAATGTTCATGATATGGTAGAGAAACTCCCGGTGTTGGTTCAGGGGGGGAGTTCCAGTATCTGTGCAGGACATATATTTGTATACATCGTTTTTTGATATATAATTTGATCTGCGAAGTTTTTCATATGTTGTGCAGATCGTGATCGTGAATTATTATCTACCATAAACGCTAAAGGGGGAGATTGTTATTGCCATTAGTATGCACTAATTATTCATTTTATGTTGTTGGCGAGATATGTTCGACAATATGTGCTTGGGTTTGTCCCCAAAGCTTCTTATTCCGTTGTGCAAGAAAAGAAGAACAATTGGCGAACTGCTCCCTCTGATGTCCCAGACATACCCAGGGACACTTTTATATGGCAGTTTCCATATTCACAAGATCATGCGCTGATCCATTTTCAGAAGTCAAGTATGATCGATTGACTGCCTTGTGGAGTAGATACTGTGCTGCTTTATCATCCTCTTGTCCAAGAAAAGTATCTACGCATGTTTGGAAAGATCACAAATTAATATTCACTTGCCAAGATATCGAAGATAAAGGTCAATGATAGCTTTGGAGTGAAGTTATAAGAAGGCAGATTCTTTTCATCAATTGGGACCATCATTTATTTAGATTCTCTTAGAAGATTATTTGAGAGTCATTTCGTTTGTGGTCTTTGTATTAGCTAGTAACTGTTCTACAGTATGTTCTAGCAGTTAAGTGTTTTGAGTGAAACATGTGAGGGGTTTTCTTAATCCGTTTTGTATGCAATCTCGGGAGAGATTGTAAGTTGAAGTCGTGGGTAGCTAGAGTGAGTCTAGTGTCATGGTTGTAAGGGGATCTTACAGCTTTCATTTAGTGAAAGAGCTCTTGAAGAAGAATGGGCGAGATAAGGAGGGAGTCCTGTATGTGTAAGTTCCTCAATACACTTCATAAAGGAGTAACAAACGAATCTTCAAGTTTGGGCGAAGTCCTCAGAGTAGGTTGTTTAACCGAACTGGGTTATCAATCTCGTGTATAATTTACTATTTTTTATTAACTGTTCTTATATCTATCCTTCACATATCTAAGAACCCAAATGTGCATTAGATTTATTTTACACCTAGCACAGATTATTGTTTTATAGTTTTATTTGGCAAATTGACCCACTCAATGGTTACTGTAAAAATATGAAATCTTATTGTGAGTGATTATGGTTCAATAGCCGAATCTCTAAACCATTTGTACACTAGTAAATTGAATTCACCTAAAACTACATTATTTAAGTCTTAGTTATTAAAAAAATGCAAGATTTAAATCGTCAATTTTGTCTGACTTACGTAGGCTACAATTTGGATCCGATAACAAATAGTCCTCACGAAATTATTGAAAATCAATCAGCTGAATTATTTGTTTATACAAAATTGATGTTTCAGTCTCTCTATCTCCTTTTTTTAGTACAGAACAAAGGTGTGGGTTATATATATTGGGGTTATGATAGAGTTTTAAGTATTAAGTTAAAGGGCAAAAAAATCTTATAATATTAATATTTATATTTTAAAAATAGTAGGGATTGTAAAGCAAAAAACGGAGGCTATATTTAGAATTTCCCATTAATATGGTATAAATGTATAACTATGAAGAAGCTACTAGCTGAAGCCCTATCTAAGTCATTCTATTTTTATATACCAACTAACCATACTTTATCTTAATTGAGCTCTCATAAACTTTTTATATTTACGTTGAAAATAAATAAATCTATATTTTGAACGTTTGAACTCTTCTTTACTTTTTTATTTTTTTTCTTCTCTGAATTTTTTTTGTTGGGCCTCAGTAAGCCCATTTTCCCTTCCACTTATATCTGACTGAGATTATTAAATGTCAACATAGATTTCCCAAAAAAATAAAAAATTAATAATTTTCTATTTAAATACTGACATCTAAAAAATTACAGAGACGTCCAAGTCAAAGCTACCCAGGAGGTCTTGCTGTTACTAAAGAGCAAAGAGTGGATTTTCACAACGTAAGAAGTGAGTAACAACTAAAAAAAGCATAGTAGCCCATATTGATGCAATAATTAAGACTAGCCTTCAAAAAAGATTTATTCTAAGACTTTGACCAAAGACGTAGCTCTACAAAATTAGAAATAATTCATCAAAAAATTTCTTAGATCTGTCTATGCTTTGTATGTTATGCAGTCTTTGGAAGAAGACGACGAAAACCCAGAGCAATGAAGCGTAGCTTTGTCCTTGTTGAATGCTTTATGAACTTCATCTCTGAGTTCAATGAAGCACGTTCACTTCATCTTCCTCTCTTCCGGGGTCTCCTACTCAAGGTATGATCGGTATTTTATTTCACCTAAAATACTACTCGCAAGTGTACGAGGTAATTTATAGCAAAACAAGGTGAGCAAGGTCGTATCTACAGAGACTGGCAATGCAAAGCAGCTAATTACCGAATTCTATTATTTCACTTTATCTAGAAAATCAAATTAAAAGTTTGATTTTAATTAACTAAAATGCTGAAAATAAAACAAATAAAGCAAACAGAGATAACTGGATAAACGGATAAAAAGACAGATCCTAGGGTGTTGCTGCTAAATGAATTTACTGAATCTCAGATTATTTATCAAACCAATTTAATTCTAAATCTTGTAGGAGAATCACTAAATTGATCACAGCCTCTCTCTCGAGTAAGTTATGAAAGTAGATTAGATTCTAATTCTTATCTCTCGATCTCGAATTATTATCTAACTCCAATTAGCACCTCAGATTTATTCTCCTCACGACACATACCAATCTCTCGATCTAGCAGATTCGTGTTATACAATCCTAATCCTTCAATCTATTAACTACACATAATGCTGATCAATTCATTTACAAAAGACAATAACAATCGAGGATGCATGAACAAGAAATAGAAAAGAATAATTATAGAGGTCATATTTCTGCAAAGGCCTGGAAATTAGGCCCACGTTTATTTAAAGGTCTAAAGAACTAAATTAGATCAACGTCTGGCAATTGAACCCTTCAAGGCCCGCTTCTCTAAGTCACCCCACAAGATCTAAACTTCGAAATCGAAGCATGAGGCCTTGAAGGCTGGATGTCTGAAAACAAGAGTCCATGATAGAGCAAACTCAAAGGGAAGACTCGGTCAAAATATCCGTTGGTGATAAGTCTTGACCCCGTCAAAAACCCTAAAAGGGATAAGAGAAGATGCCTAAAATATCAGGATTAAGTTAGGAGCTCACCAGTATATATATGCTCCTCATAAACGATAATAGAGGGATCATTGATTACACGCACAACAGTCACTACTCCATTACAAGTAAAGGCGTCTATCATACAACTCCACAAGCAACGTACACACAAGGATCCGAAATAACGAAGCTCGACCCCTTTCGAATTACTGAATAACTCTTATAATTCTGTCATTTTGTTCGCTTTTACCTTTATTGATCCGATTCTGACTTGAGCGTTGGAGTCCGTTCGATCATCAACCCCCCGACGGTCTTTCGGCTTCACGTATTTTCTTTATCTTGTAGATCGCCAGAGCCCGAACTCAAAGAATGATTAATTGTAGAGATTTTTAGCATCTACAATTTAGTGCCCACCGTGGGGCTCCGATCGATCATTTCAAGATGACGAACAATAGCTGAAAGGATGCAACGATTGTTCCTCAAGAAGCCCGAAAAGACGGAGCAATAGCGACCCCTTCACATGAAGGCGATGGCGATGTCTCACGGCTTCTGCGTTCGATCCCGCGTCAATTAGATACCACCACGGTCGAACTTACAGCAATTCAAATTGAGAACTCAGCCTTAAAAGCTAGAGTCGAAGCCATTTCACAACCAAACTTTTTTCCGAATGGATCCGGCCGAATCCAATTATCCCCACACTCACGAACTCGCACGGTAAACGAACTCCGAGAATAGGTACTTTTGAACTCAACGCATGAATTAACTAACCACTTCAATGCAGGCACAAGCAAAGAACCCTTGATTAAGGGTATGGGGAAAGAAGACTTCCCTCTAGGACCCCCTACTGGATTCGAAGATTATGAACCAAGATCGGAATCCGAGGTCGAAAAGAAGATCCAACAATTAGAAGATATCTTGACCCGAATTCCAAGAGTTCCTGCTCCCATTAAGAAGTCAGCACCAACAAGCTTTACAGATTCTCCCTTCACCGATGAGATCAGCCTCGTAGAGATGCCCCCAAAATTCACCTTTCCAAGCATGAAGCTGTTTGATGGCGCATCCGATCCTGATGACCATGTTACCCAATATAAATAAAGAATGTTCACCACCACAATACCGCGTCATGCTTGAGAGGCCAGTATGTGTAAAGGCTTCGGATCCAGCCTCGTCGGCCCAACACTCCAATGGTTCATCAACCTACCCAATGGAACGATCTCATCGTTCGCCCAGCTTAGTGACCTCTTCATCGAATAGTTCGCCAGTAGCCGTAAGATTGAAAAATGTGCCGAGGACCTCTACACAATCATGCAAAGGATGGAAGAACCCCTATGAAGTTTCATCGGAAGATTTAACAGAGAAAAGGTATCGATCCCCAACTGCAATATCGATACCGCAATCTCGGCTTTCCAGAAAGGTCTTAAAAAGGACTCCCACCTCTACAAGGAGTTAACCAAATATCCTTGCAAAACAATGAAAGATGTGCTTGCTAAAGCTTGGGCTCAAATCAAATGGGAAGAGGATGAAGCAAACTCAGCCAGACCTCGTACCAGGAATGAACATCCAAGAAAAGAGCAAAGGAATAAGATGACATATAGATTCAAAATAGATCCTTATCCACGAAACCCACGATTCGAACCAAGAAGCAAACGAGATCAAGAACCTCAAACCCACAGAAGACTTCCAGAATACAGCCTCTGCATATCACCATCCGAAGCAGTCCTAGCCCTCAAAGGACTCGGTCAAAACGTAAAATGGCCCGCAAAGATGAAAGCCCCAGACAACGAACATGACAGGAGTAAATTTTGCGAGTTCCACAATGATCACGGGCATAAGATAGATGAATGCATAGCCTTGAGGCTCGAAGTCTCAGAGCTCCTAAAATGGAGATATCTCACAGACCTCCTGACCTCGAAAGGAAAAGAAACCTGGTCACGAAGGGAAAATCAAAAGGAAACGTAACTGCCAGAACCCCCTAGGGTCGATCGCACCTTTAACTGTATAACAAGAGGTTCAGAAGTAAGTGGAATTTCATAGTCCTCGGTGAAAAGACATTCCCGTTCGATAAAGTACAATGAAAACATCCCCAAACACGCTAGATCAGACGACCTCGTCACTATCGATTTCACTAACAGAGAAGCTTCCAACCTCTCACACCCTTACCACGATGCACTAGTCATTTCCTTACTAGTCTGTAATTGTTTAATTAAGCATGTTCTTGTAGACAATGGAAGTTTCTCTAACATAATTTTCTTGAGCACATTAAAAGGCATGCAGGTGAAAGAAATCGAAATCATCAGAAAGTCAATCATCCTAATCGGATTCAGCGGAGAACAAAAAGCCACCATGGGTGAAATCACACTGTCTAGCTATATCGAAGGAATGAACATCTACACCAAATTCTAAGTAATCGATGCCCCTTCAGCCTATAATGTCATGATGGGGAGACCTTGGATCTACGAACTCCGAGCGGTACCGTCAACTTATCACTAGCTCATGAAATTCCCTACTTCTTGGGGAGTTCGAGAAGTTCGAGATAAACAAGTAACAACTCGAGAATGTTACGTCTCCACCATCAAACACAAAGGAGCTTTGGAGATCAACCAAATCGAGGCCAGATCATCTTCAACCAGTATTGAAAATCACAACTATGAAGAGCCTAAGGTGGAGGATCTCGATGAAATTCAAATACATCCTGATTTTACTTACCACTGGTGCGTCGTTTTTCACCAAAAATAAATGTTCCGACTTTCTTCGGCAAGCCCACACTGCAGAGTACAGTGGCGAGCTGGATCGTCTCCCAAAGGACCGGTGAGAACTACTCTTGACTTTCAGTCTGCGTGACCAAACTCCAGAAAAGTGTTTTGTGCGATTTATACAGCAAAATAAATTAAATAATTAAATAAACAACTAGCGAAAATAGATGAGCAGAGAGAACAAATTTTAAATCAAATAAAGAGAGATATTCCGAATCCAACAAACTCCACCCCATTTATATAAACCTATCACAGATGCAAGAATTAATTAATCAAACCATGCAAATCAGTTATAGTCACTGAAAACGCTTCAAACATGACCTAATTTCTCCATAAATTCTCGATAATTAAGAAGACGCTTCATTAATTATTCCCCTAATCGACTGACAACTGTAAGAGACGCTCTATGAGTTTAATGAGCCGACAGCAATGAGCACAAGAGAAACCCGATTCTTAACTTCACAGACTCTGATGCAGGACTGTTAAATTAATTCTGTTATTCCCCTAGTTTTGGACAACCGTTTTACCACTTATTAAACCCAATCCACAATTAGGTATGGTTGATTTAATTGGCTAGTAACTATTCTCAACCTATTGAATATTTGGAACTACCCAACAGACTTAGAACAATTAACTACTCGAAAATCCAAGAACAACAGATACATGCAATAATTAATTATGAATGAACAAATTAGATCTCACAGTTATATAAGTGGAGCTTCGTTGTCGTCACCGGAATACGATTAAATTAGCTAACTTGCATAATCATAAAATCACGCTGATAATTAACGAAGCAGAACACCATGAAATAATGAAGAAGAAGAAGAGATAAAAAATCACTGGAATACGTCTCTCTGGTCTGCGTCTTGCGTGAATGGAATGAATAATAAAGAAATAAGTCCTAATCTATATATAATATCCTTAATTAAAACGTTAGATAAGGAAATAAAATCCTAAATCAATCTAAACTAGGAAACATAGCAAGAGGAGGACTCTTGAGGCGGTAGAAAGCTTAATTCCGCGGCCAGGTCATGGGTCGGATCAAAAAGTCTGCGCAGCAAGCCCAAAACGCGTGCGCAGGCCCAGCTTCTAGAAACTCGCTCCAGCTTTCCAGCTGCAAGCCCTTACGGCCGCATCTACCCAGACTCGAATTTTGCTCTTTCTTTTTGCACCAAAAGCATAACCTTTTCTCCAACTTTGTACTACATCCCTACATAACTCAACAAACACATCATTCTTCCAAAATACACAAATATAGGGCAATATATTCGGAGAAATGACACCAAAAGATAACCATAAAAGAAAGTAAAATATGTCCTATCAAATCCCCCCACACTTGAACCATTCTCGTCCTCGAGCAACACAAATAGATTCAAAAATGATGAATGACCAAGTATCAACCCCCCAAATCAGTGAGAAATCAGGGCATGAGCTGTGATATATCAATCCACAAACCACCAACCAATTGTGTTCAAGAAACATGCCAACATGTGTCAATCAAGTTAGAATCATACTCATCAATCCTGCCTCACCAAGATTCACTCATTAACTCTCAAAAATAGGTCATGAGGCATTTCTGTTGGGGTTTTCTCGAATTGTACACCACATGATCTATTTGGATGCCATTAATTCTAACTCATGTAAATCATAATTTTATGTGTGACATTAATTATCCTATGTTGAATTAACATGCAAGTTTCAATTTCGAATCTATTGCAGCGGAATAAAAAAGAATCTATCGAAACCGGTACTTACAAACTTTGTCGGGTTGCTCACGGGATTAAAGATCTAATCCCGTTGTTGATGGAGAACACATGATCATGGTGAATCTTCATGGTGTTCAAAACACACATCTCCAATATTCTACTTCTTGATCTTCTGCTGTATTCCCGGACCTTGTTTAGATGCAGGGTGGGCTGCAGACTACTAAACGGTTCTGGAAACTCTAGGAATCAAGAGAGCACTTAGAGGGGCTGTATTAGAGTGTATTTTTCTTATAATTTTCGTACCCCCCTCCCTTATTATAGGGGAGGGGATGAAAATTAACTCTCCAAACCCTAATGGGCTTGGGCCTCCAACTCTTGTACCATTCCCAATCCACTTAGGTCATATTGGGCTACAACAGAGATCTAAAAGAATATTAAATTGGCCTACTAATTTATTTAATTTCTAATATCCAATAAACTTAGAATATAATTAAATAAATTAAGTATTATTTTTATTCCACTAAAGAAATAATACTGACCTACCAATTTAATACATATTTGCGAATATGCTTTCTTCTTTAGTTCATCCATTCCCCATGTTTAAGATATAATGTCCATTAATTAATTATGTAAGCTTCTGACATCTATAATTAATTAATATCTTGTTCCTTGAGTAGTACCGCACGATTTCCGTTTATCATGATAAGAATAAATTAATATTCTGCCTGCAGGGCTTCCCATGATCTACGTACTTCCTCAAGAGGACATCATAAACCTGGCGTACCAGGACACTGTGCTCATGCATATTGCATGACACATCATGTATATACTGTTATTACCCAAGATATCGAGTTTATTGACCCATGAAAGGATCTCACCCATTGATAAATCAAAGTAACAAACAATGCACACATATGCTCATCAATAAAACATGAGTTCAGAACCCGAACTCTGTGGATCTTTATTCTCTCACTTAAGGTCAGAATAGAGAATAGTATCCTATCATGATCCTCTTCAATACACAAGCCAGTGTACTAGAATAATCAGTTAGTCAAGATAAACTAACTATCAGATTATTCTACGGTGTACCAATGGTGGGTTCAGGACCATCTAAGCCGTGAGTCTTTTAATACATTGCAAGGAATCCGATGATATGATCTCTACCGTGTGTTGACCCACACCATATCATCTACAATGCAAGTATATGGAACCATGCATATAAATATATAACAATAAATATATACACAAATAATGAATGCAATTATTATACAATCTGTATTATCTTAATATTGTTTATTATATACAAAGACAAGCTTTCCAGTATACAAAACCAACAATCTCCCACTTATACTCGAAGCATGTCTTTCAAGTATAAAAAACAAACTGGCTAACTCTTCAACATAACATAAACTCAAAACCGGCCATAGGTCTGCATTAACTCCCATTATCTCCACTTGACCATTGAAGGTTTGAGCTTGGAAGGCTCGTGAATGGGACAACCATTTTTGTCTTCCAATGCAATCTTGACCACTGCCACATCTTCCTCCCTTATATTTTGTATAAGGTGGTACTATAATCCTATGTGTTAATTGTCCCATGGACCCTGGATTCCTTTTCAAATTTGCTACTGCACTGGAGTTATCACAGTGTGCCGTGATACTCCTAAGGCAAATCAAGAACCACGCCCGAGTCCAACAAGAAGCTATGGAGTGGCACAATCTTTCGTAGCCTCAGAGCCAGCCACATACTCGACTTTCATGGTGGAATTAGCATGCATTTCAGCCTTACTCCTCCATGCCACGACTCCTCTTCCCAATTTAAACACATATGCCGAGGAAGATTTACTCTGATTCTTTTTATCAGTTCCGGAAAAACTAAACCCGCATAACCCAAGTTAATTAGACTGTTCGAGTGGTAAACAAGCATACTATCTCAAGTTCTCTTGAGAATGCTTTTTGCCACAGTCCATTGTCCTTAACTAGGGTTAAAACGACATCTTTCCGCTATGCTACTGCATAGTAGATATCAGGCCTGGTGCATAGCATAACATACATGAGTTTTCCTTTTGCAGAAGCATAAGGAATCTCATTTTTCACATCTATCTCATTATGTGTTTGGGTAGCACATTTCCTTGAGTAGATGTATTCCATGCTCGAAAGGTATAAAACCTTATTTGGAATTTGTATGTTGAATCTAGCTAGCATATTTTCGATATAGACAACCTAGAATGAGTACATCAACCCAAATCCTTCATATCGAAATGCCTGGACAGCCACACCCCTATGTTTAATAACTCCTTCTCATTGTTACCCAATAAGCAAGTTGTTATTTAACATATGGTACTAGGATAACCACCACGTTTCTGTCACGCCTCTTGTACACACAGCCTTTATCCGATTTCTCCATGAATTCATGCGACTGGATAACTTTGTGAGATCGGATATTCCAAGATCTTGATGCTTACTTAAATCCATGAATGGACCTCTAAGCTAGCACACTAAGTGCTATTGGCCTTTAGCAATGAATCCCTTTGTTTGTCGCATATAGATATTATCCTCAAGACTTCCGTTCAGAAAAAACTATCTTGACATCTATTTGCCAAACAAATAAGTTAAAATGAGTAGCAACAGACAAGAGATTCCAGATCTAACAATCCGTTGGATCCTCTCTTTCTTTTTGTAGATCCACTTTCACCAAATGAGTTTTACCCCCATTTAGTGGTTCTACAAGCTCCCACTATCATGGTGATCTATAGATCCCATTTCAGATTCCATTGCAGTTTTCCAAGGAACCGCATCCTTATCTTGAACCACTCCATCATAGTTTCTGGGATCCAATTCATTTAGTCTTTCCAGAAAATCAGAAGATTCTTCTAGACTAATGAATCTATTAGGTTGGCGTACAACCCTCCCACTGCAATGAAGAATTTTTTGTACCTTCGTGACACGTTGTGCAGTATTAGGTGGTACCTCTTCTTGTACACTTTGGTGTAGGATTCGAATGTCCCTTCCTCAAACCATTAAGAACGATCTTATCCTTAACCTTGTGACTTATTATATAGTCTTCTTCTAAGAATCGGGTATTAGTGCTTACAATGTCCTTCTGATTCTTAGGACTATAAAATAAACCACTTTTCATTCATCTGGGATATCCAACAGACAATCGTCGTTTCTAGGACATATCCGCAAAATGAAATAAATAAATTTGAATAGCTCATCATCGATCTAACCATTTCCAATAACATTCAATTTCTTCGCACCACTATGTCATTCTACTGTTTGAATAGCAGACGTAGTTAACCGGGATGCAATTCCATTCTCCGCCAAGTGATCCCTAAAGTCACCTAAGAGGTACTTGTCACTAGGGCCACATAAGCAGAGTGAATTAAACCTAATAACTTCTTTGAATCTATTTCTTTAGCCTTAATGGACACTTGGTCATCTTACCTTCTTAGCAGGATTTGCACAGAGAAACGATTCTAGGACCAATGAGACCAATGGACCATCGTTTATCAAACTTTGAATCCTCTTAAAAATAATATATCCAAGTCTTAGATGCCAAAGAGTTTGATTCCTTTGCGAAGATTCTTTCCTTTTATTGAGGTTGATCAATGTATTCAATAGTTGTTTTGTAGTGCTAAGCATAGATTTTAGTGTATTTAAAGTTGTCCATCCAATGTGCCAGGATAGATAAAATGTTTCCTAACCATGATAACAATCTAGTTATCAAAAGTAACAAAATATCAATCCAAAACCAACTTAGAAACATAAACCAAGTTTCTAAATTCTAGCACATACAGACAATCCTTTTAAAGACTAAAATCTATCACTACTAAAAGGTATGTCTAGGTCTCCCACTGCAATAGCCGCCACTTTACCATAGCATTGCACATGTACATAGTGATCTCATCTTCACTCAAACGAGTGAGAGATACCTTTCCTTTTTGAGAGGACACTCAAACTTAAAATGTGTCAGCTGATTGTACTTGAACCACATACCTTTAGACTTAATATCCTTTTGAGGTAACTATGTCATTTTCTTCATTGCCATACACGCTTCCTTTGGTTGAGATGCATTCTCCTTCTTACCCGAAGATGCATTTCTCTCAGCCATTTGCGCTTCTGTGATACTTTTCACTAGCATCTCAGTTGTCTAAAGATTAATAAGCATTTATGATAAAGTGACATAATTATTTATCATACTAAAGTTCAAAAAGAACTATTTAAGCTTCAGGGACAGACTATTAAACACCAAGTCGATTAAGACTCGGTATCTTGTTCACCATCCATGATTACGATCTCCGATAAGTAGCTTATCATCCGGAGAATGTGATCCCTTACAGGAATGGAATCGACTATCTTGGTGCTTATTAGATTTTCATGGCAATACATTTTGTTGTGTAATTCTGATGTCCGAAGAGTTTCTTGAGATTACACCATAAGAGGTTCTCACTACTTCATCAGAATTCGCAACTGGTTTCTTATGACATTCCTCATCAAGTACAATTAAACCTTCAACTGTTTAAGACAATGTTTTAAGTTCCGAATCCAGTCTTTAGTAATTCACCGATATTAAACTTTTAAGAATAGAAGACAAGTTGGAGAGTGCCATGATAATATAGAATATCAGAAAAGTAACATGCAGTACAGTCACACCATTTAGGATACTAAACATATAATTGAAATCCTCAAAAAGAATTATATGCATATCCACCGATATTTTAAAAATGTTTCTTATAAGCCACGTTAGTGTGGACGTTTATAAAATTCATTTTTAAATAGGTTATTAACCTTTAATTTACCTCCAGTCAAGTTTCCTTATGACAAGTAAATTAATAGTTGGAAAACATTCCCGGTCATGTAATCTTCTAATTAATAAGCCACGTTAGTGTGGACGTTTATTAATAAATTACACCTAAGTGTGAACACCATCATCTTCACCCCAAGGGCACTGGTTCGAACTCATTGCTCCAGTTGGAGGAGTCAATTTATTCTAATAGTTTCCTATAGTTATCTATTAAGAGGTTTAATTTCTAGAGAGTCCAGTGATATGACACATCCGTTAGGGAGGATGACCTATTGTCAACGCGCATGCCCATCACTTCTCAATTAAACCAGATTAATGGAGACTGATTGAGATTTCTACATACTTTGGTATGAATCTCTCCCACTTAGTTATTTATACTTGAGGTTTTCATTTTTATCCCATTAGCATGCAATATCATCACATAAAATGATAAACATCCACGACATGTATCCACACAACATTATAAGCATAATAATTTAAACCAACTATCATGGCATATTTCTCATGTTGTATTCATGAGATAATCTTGGAAAATCAGCTCCGGAAATCTGGACGTCATCCACGCCATCACCAAGCGTCTCGCTAAAACCCTAACGCCGATTTAGGGTTTCGGGACATGTCCGGGATGTCGTCCTTCCTTGATTTGGGCTGCTCCACTTTCCTTTCTTGAGAAGAATCCCTTTCCTTATCTAATTCTATAAGGATTTCTATTCCTAATTTAAATCTTATCCTATCATATTTGAATAAATCCAAAGATATCAATTACCTTATCCAAATCCACTAGGATAAAGTAATCATTATCTTAAATATTCAATTTCCATATGATAAAGATTTTAATTATGGAAAATCCTAATATATCTAGAATAATAAAGGAATAAAAAGATACAACTCAAGACACATGGAATTTCAAAAATTCCATCTAAATACTCTAACATTTATTTTTCCTATTACATTAAACAACGTAATAAAAAAATGCTAGTCTAATCCATGGATTTTCTCATGGATAAAAACCTCGTAGCCAAACCGGCATACGACCATCAACAACCATACATTCAACATAAATTAAATCATCACATCACAAAAATTAAAATACCATGATAGTCGGTATCACCTGCAAACAAAAACGTCTACATACAACAACTATCAAATTTTAATTGATAAATATAAAATTGCATATGATATCCATACATGATCATTTTCGAAAATTATTTTCAATTTAAAATTGAAATTTTGGAAAATACCATAAGATTAAATTTGGAAATTTTAAAATTAATTAAAATATTCCACCAAATTAAATCTTATACATTCGAAATTATCACAAAGATAAAATATGAAAATTTTCAAAATAAATCAAAAATTCCTCCAAATTAAATCTTAAAATTTCGAATAATACACTAAGATAAAATTTGGAAATTAATTATAATTTTCCACCAAATTAAATCTTATAATTTTCGAAAAATTACCTTAGGATTAAATTTGGAAATTTTTAAATCAATCAAAAATTTCTCCAACTTAAAACCTAAAATTTTTGGCCATTCCCTAATTAAAAATAATTTAGAATTTTGATATTAGTCAAAATCCTTTCCAAATTATATACTAGGTATCAAAATTACTAGAATAAAAAATATGGAAGTTTGATCCTCTTCAAACACTTACCAAATTTAAAAATTTTGAAACCTACTTGGATTAGATATTGGTAACTTTTGATATACATCAAAGATTACCAATTTGGTAACTTTTGATATACATCAAAGATTACCTTCTCCAATTCTAATCCCCATAAAATTCGAACCATATCCCTAATTAAATATGGAAATTTTGATTTTTATCAAAATTCTTTTCCAAATTGAATTATATGGGACGAAATTATGAAAACAAAATTAGGGAATTCAATGTCTAAAGTTTTCGATCACTTTATAATTAACAATCTAGAAATTTGATCTAAGTCAAATATCAATCTAGATTAAAAAGACATGAACGAAAATCTTAGGATTAAAAATTAGGAAAAATCCTTAACAACTTTTAATCTTACAAGGATTAAAATATGGAAATTTGATTTCATCAAAAATTCCTTCCAAATTTTAAATCCTAAAATCCGAAAAAATAGAACAAAAATTAGGCAAATAATTGTTCCATAATTTTCGATACATATGAGCATAAAATCTGGAAACCTTATAAAAAAATAAAGCACCATCCAAAGATTATTTCACGTGGACCGAAAACAACCTAGATTAAATTCATGAATTTTTCAAACAAACAAAAAATTCATTCCAGAATTAAATCTTATAAAATCAAAGATCATGAACCATTAAATTTGAAAATTTAAATAAATTAAATTCATCAACAAATTTAATCATGATGATCGAAATTGACCTAGAATTAACTCTAGAGCAGAACCAAAACCTCGCTCTGATACCAATTGTTGGGGTTTTCTCGAATTGTACTCCATAGGATCTATTTGGATGCCATTAATTCTAACCCATGTAAATCATAATTTTATGTGTGATATTAATTATCCTATGTTGAATTAACTTGCAAGTTTCAATTTCGAATCTATTGCAGCGGAATAAAATAGAATCTATCGAAACCGGTACTTACAAACTTTGTCGGGTTGCTCACGGGATTAAAGATCTAATCCCGCTGTTGATGGAGAACACATGATCATGGTGAATCTTCATGGTGTTCAAAACACATATCTCCAATATTCTACTTCTTGATCTTCTACTGTATTCCCGGACCTTGTTTAGATGCAGGGTGGGCTGCAGACTACTAAACGGTTGTGGAAACTCTAGGAATCAAGAGAGCACTTAGAGGGGCTGTATTAGAGTGTATTTTTCTTATAATTTTCGTGCCCCCCCTTATTATAGCGGAGGGGATGAAAATTAACTCTCCAAACCCTAATGGGCTTGGGCCTCCAACTCTTGTTCCATTCCTAATCCACTTAGGTCATATTGGACTACAACAGGGATCTAAAAGAATATTAAATTGGCCTACTAATTTATTTAATTTCTAATATCCAATAAACTTAGAATATAATTAAATATATTAAGTATTATTGTTATTCCACTAAAGAAATAATACTGACCACCAATTTAATACATATTTGCGAATATGCTTTCTTCTTTAGTTCAGCCATTCCCCATGTTTAACATATATAATGTCCATTAATTAATTATGTAAGTTTCTGACATCTATAATTAATTAATATCTTGTTCCTTGAGTAATACCGCACGATTTCCGTTTATCATGATAAGAATATATTAATATTCTACATGCAGGGCTTCCCATGATCTACGTGCTTTCTCAAGAGGACATCATCAACCTGGCGCACCAGGACACGGTGCTCATGCATATTGCATGACACATCATGTATACACTGTTATTACCCAAGATATCGAGTTTATTGACCCATGAAAGGATCTCACCCATTGATAAATCAAAGTAACAAACAATGCACACATATGCTCATCAATAAAACATGAGTTCAGAACCCGAACTCTGTGGATCTTTATTCTCTCACTTAAGGTCAGAATAGAGAATAGTATCCTATCGTGATCCTCCTCAATACACAAGCTAGTGTACTAGAATAATCAGTTAGTCAAGATAAACTAACTATCAGATTATTCTACGGTGTACCAATGGTGGGTTCAGGACCATCTAAGCCGTGAGCCTTTTAATACATTGCAAGGAATCCGATGATATGATCTCTACTGTGTGTTGACCCACACCATATCATCTACAATGCAAGTATATGGAACCATGCATATAAATATATAACAATAAATATATACACAAACAGTGAATGCAATTATTATTCAATCTATATTATCTTAATATTGTTTATTGTATACAAAGACAAGCTTTCCAGTATACAAAACCAACAATTTCTTTTTCACTCAAGTCATGATTAGCTCTTTTCAACATAAAATTGCTCATATGACACCCTAAAATGCCACACTTCAACTTCGTTCACAAATCATAAGGTCTTTCCTCTTTGGTTGTAACGGGGCTAAGGTTCATGAGGTAGAATACTTTTGGATAAAGTAGCTGAGTACAAAGAAAACGATGCAAGTACAAGAATGTAAATTTCTTTTAAGCACGGCTCAACAAAATCCTCAAATCAACATAGGGCTTATTTCAAAAAATTGAGCACACAGATTCTTTTGCTCTCTTCATATCCTACTCCTCAATTTTTTTTCTTTGATTTTCTCTCTTTTTTTTCTCTTTTTTTTTTTTTACTTTTCTTTCTTTAGAAGCTTTGCTTCTTATTCAAATTTTTCGGAGGAGCAGGATATGAGCATTCATACATTTTTTCCTCAAGCCCTCAAATTCTTCATTTGTGCAGCTTAAACACCATTCATGAAAGTACTTGCATGTTTTCAGGGACAAAAACCAGGCCAAAATAAAGGCTATGGCTTATGTAAAGTGGCTGTAGACAACAAAAGTTAGATTTTTAGGCTCAAAATGGCTCACTACTTGACAATGTACGGTTAGGATATTTTTTTTTCTTTAGGCCAATAGCTCGGGTATTCCTAATGCCTTAATCTTATTTGTGAATGACATCAAAGGTGGTGACAATGGGGGCAGCAAAGTAATTCAAGTATTCAAGAAACATAATCAGACAACACTCATCATACAAAAGGTGAGCTCTTAATTCATGCAGGCTTGAAGGCTCAAACACTCACAATTTGTAGGCTTAGAACGTTGTGATCGAAAGCATGATTCATCATCCAAGATCTCATCCAAAAATTGGCACATTTCTATCACAAACATCAACCTTTCATCCAGTCAAACCAATCACAGTCCAAAACTCATCAAACTCATCAATTCGGCAGTCAACACTTAGTTAAATTCCCAACAAAATCCCAAAATAAACGACTCAAAAATTTTATTTTTTCACAAATAAAGACATTAACAATATAGCCCCCCCATACTTGAAGGTCACAGTGTCCTCGTTGTGAGAGGAAAACAAAAGAAACTCAAGCTAGAACAGAAATAAAAACTCACACACAAAAAGGAAAATAAAAAACAACAAGCAAATCAAGGACAAGCAACGATTAAAAGAGAGGGGAAAAGAAAAGGGCTAACTCTGATCCGTCAAGTGGCAGATAACTTGCTCCATGACATCGAGGCGACTGTTAATCTCATCAAGCCGGTGTCCTAGACTGTCCTCAAGCCGGGTAGCAGCGGCATTGATCAAGGGCATACAGATGATGCTCCAATGAAGTAGCCCAGCTTGGTGTGTAGTGGTCAAACAACTCCATGGGCTCGGCAAGGGTAGGGGCGGCGCTAGAAGAGGAACCTGCACTAGAAAGTTGGACGAGATCTCTCTCTCTCTCTCTCTCTCTCTCTCTCTCTTTTTATTATTATATTAAAGAAAAATAAGTAAGTAACTAAATGAAATACGAAAAATGAAAGAAAGCAATAAAAGCTCGGGTTGCCTCTCGAGAAGCACCCTTATTTAACGTCTGAGGCTGGACGTGGGGAGGTACGGTCAAGAGACAAATTCGGGGATATCCGATCTACCCCTGTCGAAAGGAATTGTTTCCATCCCCGCACCGTTATGTTTCTTCAAAAACTCGACCAACCTTGCTTCTTGCCCTTTCAACCCCAACATAGGGGCCTTCACATGAGATGGTAAAATCAGCTTCGAGTTGGTCAGTAAGGGCATATGGCATGTCAGATTTCTAGCTGGAAACTCTTCGGCTGCGTACAGCTGCTGGATTATCTCACGGATTGCCTTTTTTTCCTCCGAATCTGGATCTTGGCATTTTTAAGGTAATTTCCGTTGAATAACGGCTGAAACAGTCTCACAAACCTTGATTTTTACATCTTCCCATATCTTATCTTCTTAGAGCATAGTTCTTTTAAGAACTTCGCGTATCTCGGGACTTGCTTGATAGCATCAATCAATGGTAGATTGATCTCGACTTTCTTCAAAAGCTTGAAGATCTCTTTCTCATCCTCCTTTTTCTTGTGCCTTGCTAACCTGGAAGGGAAATGAGCTGCATTAATAGGGTTAGGATTTTGAGGTGGAACTTGTACCTCAGTAGGGGCAAATGAGGCATCAGATTGTTTGCCCTCTGCACTTGGTCTGTCTTCAGCTTCTGCAGTTTGCCCACACCGCGTGTTGTCTTTCTTCTTCTTTGTTTCAACTTCAACCAATTCTTTGCCGCTTTGAAGGGTCAGAGCACTGATGTTCCCTCGTGGATTCAGCTCGGTTTGAAGGAGAAGAGACATAGCAGGTTGTTCATTCCTTTCGCCAGATTCTTTTTTCAGCCCTTTAGTACGCCCTTCCGGCTTCTTTTCTTTCTTCTTGGCCTCCAACTCGGTTAACTCCTCCGTACTTCTCAAAGTGACAGCGCAAACATGTGCTCTTAGATTCATTTCAGTTTGGGATGGGAGTTTGTCTTGATTCGCCTGCATCTTGTTCATTTTCGTGGCGAGCTGAGTGATCTGTGTGCCCATACTGCCCAGGGCAGCTTGTGTCTCCTGTTGAAAGGCCTTTTGGCTCTGCGCTAGACTGTTCACTAGACTTGTGCTCTGCTCGAGACTCTTCATGATCTCACTCATAGATGGCGCAGATCGGTCCGTGTGGGCATACGGCTCACCCCTTGGGTGCCTCAGTGGCAAATCAGCCTGTGCTGGTGGATCTCCAGGTTGTCTCCACCGAAAATTCGGATGATCTCTACAATCTGGATTGTATGTGTTTGAACACGGATCATAAGTCCTCCATTTTTAGGCATCATATTGTGCATCACCGGACCCATAGTAGGCTTGCTCAGTTTGAGGATCGTGCAAGGCAAGACAAGCATCAGTAAAGTGGCCATTCTCCAAGCCAACTCCACAGCGGACATTTTGAGTTTGCGCCATAGCTAGACCTCTAACCAGAGAAGTTAGAGCGTCAATTTTCTCATTGACACTGGAGTGTTCAGCTCGATCAATTGCTCTAACTGGCCGGTGTCTACCTTCATCTTCATCTTCATACTGTTGCCCTCCGGAAGCCATGTCAATGATGAGTTGCTTCACCTCAGCTAGGGTCTTGTTAGTGAGGGATCCCCCACTGGCAGCATCAATGATTTTTCTGTCAAAAGAAGACATGCCACGGTAAAAATAATTGGTTAGCAATTGATAATCCGTGAATCCGTGGTCTGGGCACTTGCGACAAAGTTGTTGGAATCTCTCCCAATACTCGGCCAAACTCTCATTTAGTTTTTGTTTGATGCTGTTAATTGCCATCCTTAGGTTTGTAGCTTGGGACTCCGGGAAAAACTTGCATAGGAATTGTCCCTCTAGCTCATTCCAGGTAGTGATCGACCTAGGTGGAAGATCAAATAGCCAGTCTCTCGCTTTTCCCTGCAATGTATGAGAAAACGTTAGTAACCTCAGATTATCGGCGGTAAAACCTTGCGGCATCAGAGTGGAGTAGACGAGGTTGAATTCAGACAAGTGCTTATGTGCACTCTCTCCCGGCAAATCACTAAACTTTGGTAACACTTGGATGAATGCAGGTCGGATCTCTGCATTGTTGGCAATCGGGGGCAGCACGATGCAGATGGGTCTATTGCTCCGAAGGCGGTCGAGTTCCCTGATGAGAGGCTCATGTTCGGGCTCAGGATCAGCAATGTTGGCATTAAGGAGGGCTCGTCCTGCGGCAAAGCCTTGCGGGTTCGGTGGATTTTCATTATTGGCCATGTCGAAAAGTTGATCAATACCAAGAGTGCTTTGTTCAGATTCGAAAACCTCCTTAAACTCCTTAGCAGCTCTCCTCAATCGGTATAACGTTCGCTCTGGTTCTGGGTCGAACACTAAATCTTCTTCTGCAGAGGAACGGGTCATGTACCAGAGAAAAAAAATAAAATAAAAAATAAAGCAAAGTAAATAACAAACTGAAAATTTTGAGTAATCACTGCTTTTAGAACCGATCCCCGGCAACGGCGCCAAAATTTGGTACGTCGTTTTTCACCAAAAATAAATGTTCCGACTTTCGTTGGCAAGCCCACACTGCAGAGTACAGTGGCGAGCAGGATCGTCTCCCAAAGGACCGGCGAGAACTACTCTTGACTTTCAGTCTGCGTGACCAAACTCCAGAAAAGTGTTTTGTGCGATTTATACAGCAAAATAAATTAAATAATTCAATAAACAACTAGCGAAAATAGATGAGCAGAGAGAACAAATTTTAAATCAAATAAAGAGAGATATTCCGGATCCAACAAACTCCATCCCACTTATATAAACCGATCACAGATGCAAGAATTAATTAATCAAACCATGCAAATCAGTTATGGTCACTGAAGACGCTTCTAACATGACCTAATTTCTCCATAAATTCTCGATAATTAAGAAGACGCTTAATTAATTATTCCCCTAATTGACTGACAACTGTAAGAGATGCTCTATGAGTTTAATGAGCCGACAGCAATGAGCACAAGAGAAACCCCTTTCTTAACTTCACAGACTCTGACGCAGGACTGTTAAATTAATTCTGTTATTCCCCTAGTTTTGGACAACCGTTTTACCACTTATTAAACCCAATCCACAATTACGTATGGTTTATTTAATTGGCTAGTAACTATTCTCAACCTATTGAATATTTGGAACTACCCAATAGACTTAGAACAATTAACTACTTGAAAATCCAAGAACAACAGATACATGCAATAATTAATTATGAATGAACAAATTAGATCTCACAATTATATAAGTGGAGCTTCGTTGTCGTCACCGGAATACGATTAAATTAGCTAACTTGCATAATCATAAAATCACGCTGATAATTAACGAAGCAGAACACCATGAAATAATGAAGAAGAAGAAGAGATAAAAAATCACTGGAATACGTCTCTCTGGTCTGCGTCTTGCGTGAATGGAATGAATAATAAAGAAATAAGTCCATATCTATATATAATATCCTTAATTAAAACGTTAGATAAAGAAATAAAATCCTAAATCAATCTAAACTAGGAAACATAGCAAGATGAGGACTCTTGAGGCGGTGGAAAGCTTAATTCCGCGTCCAGGTCATGGGCTGGATCAAAAAGTCCGCGCAGCAAGCCCAAAACGCGCGCGCAGGCCCAGCTTCTAGAAACTCGCTCCAGCTTTCCAGCTGCAAGCCCTTACGGCCGGATCTACTCAGACTTGAATTTTGCTCTTTCTTCACTTAGATTCTTTTTGCACCAAAAGCATGACCTTTTCTCCAACTTTGTACTACATCCCTACATAACTCAACAAACACATCATTCTTCCAAAATACACAAATATAGGGCAATATATCCGGAGAAATGACACCAAAAGATAACCATAAAAGCAAGTAAAATATGTCCTATCAACCACAAAGTACAAATCGGATCAAGACTCACTGCAGAGAAACGAGAACAACTAATAAGATTCTTCGTCGAACACCACGATTATTTTGCATGGTCCTTCGAAGATATGACAGGTATCGATCCCTCGATTATAACACATAAATTGTAGGTCGATCCAGACAAGACCCCGGTAAAACAAAAAAGATGAAATTTCACAGCCAAACGAAACAAGATTGTGCATGAAGAAGTCAATAAGCTAATCAAGCATGGGCACATTAGAGAAGTATAATATCTCGAGTGGCTAGCCAACGTTGTCATAGTGAAGAAAAGAATGGCAAACATAGGCTATGCATAGATTTCATCAACCTCAATTAGGCCGGCCCAAAAGACTCATTCCCTATCAGATCGAACAGGTCGTAGGGAACAGAGCTTACAAACTCCGAACTAAGGAAGGTCGATTCATAACCAACAGTTGGAACGCACTACATTTAAGACAGTATCACTTCTAGAACTCTTAATATCATTTCTCATTTCCTGTTTATTTCTTTTTAAAGATTTGATTACTGACTTGAGCGTCAGAGTAACTAACAGAACCCCAAGCACAGGGGGTCCTGACCCTCAAGGAAATAAGAGGCTCCGGCCCCAAAGTCAGCCTTGAAAATGAAGGGTAATGTATATGTTCATTATTTACCTTTCAAATTCATGTTATTTATTTGAAGATTTGATTACTGACTTAAGCGTCGGAGTGACTAACAAAACCCCAAGCACAGGGGTCCCGATCCCCTCGGGTTCGACAGGGTCCAAACCTCAAAAAACTACGATTCGACCTTGAAGCTAAAATTAGTTCATGATGTCAAATCGAAAAGGCCCAAACCTACCACTCGAAATATAAGAGCAAGTCTTGAAGTTCAACTACGACTTCAAGAGGTACGCCCGAGTTTATTGATTTTTATTTTAATTATCTAGTATCCAATATGTATATAATAAGCCTTGTAGTTTGTACTATCTCCAAGAGACGATAAGTTAACGGAATATGCAAAATAGGCACATATATCAGTGCATCGAAATTTAAAGTTGGCAAAATGCCAAACTGCCTATAGCCTTCATGAAAGGCAAAAAAAAGTATATATTTACATATAAGTTGTTTGTTTGAAAAAGCATGATAAAAAGTTTGTGCAAGAAAAGATCGAATTTAGGCCTCATCCGCAGCCTTAGCACCATCATTGACGGGCTCGACACCCTCCACCTAGACTTCCATCCCCTTCACACCCTCAGCATCGGCCCTGACCTCACCTTCAGCAGCATGACCATCCTTATGATCCTCGACCTCTTCCTCTTCTTCTAGGAAAGATAGGTCGAGCCCTGGCATCTTCTCCTTGATCGCCTTTACGACCGCCGTCCCACCTTCTTGATAAAAAGCCTCCTTGAATGGAATGAAATCCGCAGATTCCAGTATAACATTCAGATCAAAGGAGGCCTCCAGGTCCCTAATCCTGGCCTCCGCAAGGGCTAGCGAGGCCTGAAGCCCGCTTTTCTCTGCCTCCACCCTAACCTGAGCCTCGAGGCTCTTGCCCAGTAGGGCTTTGGCGCCTACAGCTTTGGCCCTGGCCGCATCCCTCTCCATCAGAATAGCAGACTCTCTATCAGCCATTACTCTCCTCTCTTCAGCCACGTTCTCCAGCTCTTCAGCTAGCTCGGAGACCCTCGCCTGGAGCCCCTCCTCGTGGCTAGCAAGATGCTGGCGAAGCCAGAATTGACTAAACAGTATCTAAAAAAATAGAAGAAATTAGAACCTCAAGTTTGGAATTATGAGCATGTAAAGAAAGCGTTACCTTAGCCATTTAGTCAAAAAAAGGAAAGCCTGCTGTTTGAGGCTATCTTTTTCGTACGCCTTGGGGGCGCCAAGGCCAGCAACGAACTTCTGGATATCCGTTATAAAGGGCTTCAGAGAGACCGACTTCGAGCTTGAGGAGGTTAGAACCTTCTTAGATAACTAAGGAGCTTCCAGGTCAACCACCGCCGAAGGAGGAGGCATTGCAGTGAGGGCAAGAATTGTAGCATCATCCTTCAACTTCTTCGACCAAGGCGTAGGAAGATGGCTTACGTCCCTAGACCTCTTCGACCCAGAGGAAGAAGAGGCCCCAATCTTGGTGGCAGCCAGAGCTTTGGCCTTGGCATCTGATGGCTTGATTTTCAACTTTTCCATATCGTAAAGGACTCGATCTGCTCGAAGCGTCTCGAATTCACGCAGCTCGGTAGACACAAAGAATGCTGCTTTAATGTGGCTGGCCTCATCCCCAACAAGCTCATCTCGCGGAGGAAAACCTGCACAGAACATTATAAAGTCCACAACTGAAAAAGTAAATAAAGAAGTCGGCGCAAAAGACCCACGGGCTTCACGAAATTCAGCAGAAAAGATCGCTCCTTCAGAAGTCTGCGCTAGGACAAAGATAAATCTGGGCTTCCAATCACCCGAAGAAGATGGTAAACTCGATATCAGAGGGGTCGGTCCCCTACCCATTTGGTAAAATAGCAATAGCCCGGTTATCCAGCATTAGCTATCAACCTGAACGCTTCGTGCCACTCACCGACAGTAGGCTCCGGAAAGTCGAGCTCCAACCACAGATAGTACATCCCAAGCATGTGAAACCAACCTACGGGCGTAATCTGAGTAGGGGCGATACCATAGAAGCCCGCAATCTTGGCAAAAAAAGGATGAAGAGGCAGCCTGATTCCCTTCTCGGCGACCAAGGTGTAAAAAGCGGTGAGTCCACTAGGAGGTCTATGGGCCCTGTTGAGAGGTCCCAGAGAATAGACTTCGACCCTGGCTCCCGAGATCGGTGAAGAGGTCAACCTTTTTAATATCTCATCAGTTACCTTTGGAGCGATGTCTGCTGCCCGAAACCCTTCACCTACAGGTTATACCTCACGAATCTTCACTTCTTTAATCTTTGACACACTACCCGTATCCACCGGGGCTCCCCTTTTGCTTATTACCGCTCGACCAATTGAGCAGGGAACGATTACTGACGACCTCTTACCCTTAGCTCCCTTAGTAATCCTGGTTATCACAAGAGAATCAGAACTACTGGAATGCCTCGACTTCAAAGAAGTTTCTTCCTCTTCTCTTCCATAACTTCTTATCTCCTCAGCGTTCGAGTTGTCGCTCGCATTCATAATTGATTCAAACACGTTCTAATAAACTAAGCAGGAATCGACCAAAAAAAAGCCTAGATGTCCTCCAACAAACGTTTTACCCCGAAAATAACTATCACTCGGAAACTTCAGTAGCCCCGAAAATTGATAAAAATGCCCAAACACTCCCCAAAAACCTAAAACCCTAGAAATTGCCACAAATTCTCTATTTATCCCGAAAATCACCAATAAATACCAGGAAATACTAAGATCCTTGAAGATTTCTTAAAGACTACAAGAAGTACTAAAGCTATATATCCATTGCATGAAACAATAAAGGGGAAAAAGAACGAGAAAATAACCTAGAAACCGTGCGGCAATGGGAGTGCAAAAATCCAATAACAACTGTAGCAGGGGCTCTTAAACAACAAGATAAGAGCGAATATGGTAGCGGAAAGAACGGGGTAGAAATATTTCAAGATATTTTTTCGGTAGAAAGGATTTTTTCTCCCAAAGAGATTCGGTTGAAAAAGGAGACTGTTGGAATTCTGAAGAATGAAGAGAGAGAGAGAGAACAGTTTCTCCTCGATATTTGAATTACGGAAAAGAGATAGTTTAATCTGGACACACATGTCCTTATCTAACGGCTAGGGTAAACCTAGGGAATGGAAAAAGTAAAGTTCGTATTCAGGTCTGGAGCTCCATGAGGTCCGCTCTCACGACCTTTTAAGCTCCCCTGGGACCTGCCTTCAGGTCTGGAGCTCCACGAGGCCCTCTCTCACGACCTTTTAAGCTCCCCCAGGACCTACCTTCAGGTCTGGAGCTTCACCAGGTATATCCCAATAAATACATGGGCTTCCTCTGACTTGCTTTAAAGAACCAGAGCTCACATAATGGGATCTTCTAAAGCAGGAGATCCCTGCAAGAACTCGTCTACAAGAATCAGGTTTAAACCGAATAAAATTTGGAATCTGAAATCGAAACAACGCTGGAATTCATTACCCGATCCTTGAAATACAAGAATTAAGTAATGAGGAGCTAATTGCAGAGGTCATATTTCTGCAAAGGCCCAGAAATTAGGCCCACGTTTATTTAAAGGTCTAAAGAACTAAATTAGATCAATGTCTGGTGATTGAACCCTTCAAGGCCCGCTTCTCTAAGTCACCCACAAGATCTAAACCTCGAGATCGAAGCGTGAGGCCTTAAAGGCTAGAGGTCTGAAAACAAGAGTCCATGATAGAGCAAACTCAAAGGAAAGACTCGGTCAAAATATCCATTGGTGATAAGTCTTGACCCCGTCAAAAACCCTAGAATGGATAAGAGAAGATCCCTAAAATATCGGGATTAAGTTAAGAGTTCACCAGTATATATATGCTCCTCATAAATGATAATAGGGGGATCATTGATTACACGCACAACAGTCACTACTCCATTACAAGTAAAGGCATTTATCATACAACTCCACAAGCAACGTACACACAAGGATCCGAAATAACGAAGCTCGACCCCTTTCGAATTACTGAATAACTCTTACATTTTTGTAATTTTGTTCGCTTTTACCTTTATTGATCCGATTCTGACTTGAGCGTAGGAGTCCGTTCGATCGTCAACCCCCCGACTGTCTTTCAGTTTCACGTGTTTTCTTTGTCTTGTAAATCATTGGAGCCCGAACTCGAAGAACGATTAATTGTAGAGATTTTTGGCATCTACAATAATAAATTACTTTAATTCATAAATCCATAAAACAGTCAACAACCCTAGGATCTAAAGATGTTTAGCTACTCATAGCATATTCAAAATCCATGAAAAATAAATATGAATAAATAGCTATCATAATAGTCCCGACTGAAATAAGCATAAAATAAACTTAGTTTAGATGATGCTTCTTCAATATCTCTGCTGTCTCTTATCTGGATGCTCCAAGCTGTGTCTGCTGTGTCTATAGGGTAAAAGGTAATGAAATTTCGTGTAAAACAACCCTTAAATAGCTGGGGAAAAGTCCAAGCCCGAGATGGAAATGAATTGGGCCGAAAAGGAAAATCCGTGAAAAAGGCCGAATAATAGCACGGTCCGTGCAAGCCACTATAACACGGGCCATGCTAGCTTAGCACGGACCATGCAGTCCCTCCAGTGTCTTCTGTCTCGATTTTACTCCTTAGCACGGTCCATGCTAACCCACTGGACTCCCGATGTGCATGTTTTCAACGCTTTCTCATCTTGATTAAGCCTCAACTTGAACCACAAAGGCTAGGAATAGGATTTCATCAACTCTAATAGTTTTTAGTCCAAATTCCTGTAGAATTACACTAAAAATCAAACTCTTCCAAACAAGTGAAATCCAAAACAATACATGAATTAAAGAACCTATAAACGATTCAAAATCATTCCAAAACAAACTCCATATAAGTGCAAAAATCCAGTTTATCAAGGTACAACATGTCGGGCAAGTTATTTTCCATGAACTTATCCAGCACCCGCGAGCAATGGTGAAAATAGTGTTAAATTTAGCTGAACAAAATAATGTAACAACATAACAACAACAAGATTGAAATAATTTTAATATCGAAATAATTGAAACAAGTTTATAGAAACCTGAGTCCTATAGTGATCACATTTTTCTTAAATCAAATTCGCTTTGTTTGACTGTTTGATTCCCAGAATATAACAGATAGACCGGAACTTCCTCCAGCGAACTGAACACTATGCTCAAACTTGATCAAAGAGAGCTAGAACTTGAACTAGAGAGAAAAGATGGAGAGTGTTTTGGTGTGTCTTACAAATGAAGTTGAGGCCACCTTCTATAGCCTCCAAAGTGAGACCTCTCACATGATCACCATTAAATCCATGGTGTAACCTCCAAAAGTGAAAGATTGCAATTAGTGCTAACCTTTGAACTCTAGGGTTTAGAATCATCTAGATACAAATTTTCCTCATAATTTTTGATATTTTTCAACAATCCCCCACAAGAGGGAAATTGACGAATATTTTGATCAAGTTCAGCAGTTGAATACGGCATAAGATAGTGTTAGTGTTGTGCTTGGCACTAAACAGAGATACATCATCAAAGAGGAGATTGTTAGTGTCATGCTGTGCACTAAGCTTATTTATCAAGTACTCTACTTTGCACTTGCTGTAGTGATTGATTGTCATTAATCTATATGACATAGAATCATTACTAAGTATTTAGTTTTCTGAGTACAAGTTTGATGTTCTGGACAACGTTCATGAAGATGTACATGAACGTGATCTGAACTTCTTGAAGACAGCTCAAGTAAGAAGTTTGGATTGAGCTGAAGATGAAGACGGTTGTGCATCGTGCCACAACTGAGATTATTCAACATGCTGAGTACTGTCTGATAGGTTGAGTGATAGCCAGAAGTCATCTTATGAACATACAAGATATTTCGATATTTTACCTGATGTGAAGGTTCAGAGATGAACGTTTGTATGAACATTCTTCGTCTAGATTGTTCTTCGAAGATCGTTGAAGTTGTTCGAAGTTACTAACCAAGAGGAGATTCAAGATCGTTCTAGAAGATGCCTTATCCACCTTGGAGAGCATGTGATTGAAGATAAGGCATAATTCTAAAAATGGAAGAAATTCTAACATGGAAAGTCCTAGGATTTAGTTTCAATAAGGAAAGTTTCCTTATCAGACTCAGATTAGGATTATGACTTATGTTCCCTTGTTAAGGCTATGTTGTAACCTATAAATACCCTGTAATATAGACATGTTAGAAACATACAACAACTGAAACAGACCACAAGAACTTTAAGAGATATATTTTGCAAGAGCTCTATTTTGTTTAAAGAGCCACATAGTTTTGGTAGTCTTTGTTAAGCTAGAGATTAGTGTTCTATTCTGCGTGTATTGAAACACTTTTCATACAATGTTAAATGGTTCTTGGGAAAGAATACATGTGGGAACTAGATAGGTTGAAATCTAGAATCTGAGAGGATCTCATAGTTCAATCCATTGAAAGCCGGTGTTCAGGTAGAAAGGGTTTTGAGTGAGGTGAGGTCAGTTGCATGTAAGATCCCTAGTAAATGATACATCGGAGTAGTGGATTATTTCTCACGAACCTGAAAAGTCCTCTTAACGTAGATCTTTTGATCGAACAGGGTTACCAATCTGTTGTGTGATTTACTTTCTGCAATTTACATTAAGTTCATTATAACGTTTGTGAACATTTTAGTGAACATTATCTTACAACATTATTGAACATTGTTGAGAACGTTTGCAGACAGATACTAACACACAAGATGTGCACTTTTAGATAGGTATGTGTAACCCTGTGAACCTTCTGTTATAAAATACCAATTTTACACCCACGCGTTGTGTGGTAAGATATGAGATGACATAATTTGGTCTTAATTGATATCTCATTTCATGTCTAATGACTATTTAATTTTTTTTGTATTAATGTTCAAGATGTTTTGCTATTTTTGAATCATTTTTTTAATTGTAAGTAGCTTCATCATTTAAATATACATGTATGCATTCAAATTAATAAAAATGAGGAATTTAAACAAACTAACATATGAAAAATAAGATGACCATAATTACAACTTATTCACATGTGATAGATGAAATAAACAAACTGCACAAAAAATTAATTTAAAAATATATATAAAATGACAATTTAAAAATTATTCAAGCCAAATTAAAACATAAGCAAAAAAAAAACATTAGGCCCTATGTATTTGATACAACCTATTGATCATATACTAATATTGTAATTTAATTCACACACTCTGTTTCTGTCGTCTCCCTCTAAATTTCCTCATCTCTGCTTCCGCCTTGCCTCTGCCATCATTGGTAGAATATATAAATTTTCACTGTTGGAATTTATTTTCATCAATTGAACTCTGGTGAACCATCAATACTTCGTAGTGTTAGTCTTGTATACTGAAAAGCTTGTCTTTGTATACATTCTGCAATATTTTTTTGACGATATAGATTGAATAATTATTATAGTCATTATGTGCATTTATTTATTATTATATTTATCTGCTAGTTTCATGTACTTGCATTGTTGATAATATAGTGTGTTGATATACACACGGTAAAGATTATATCATCAGATTCCTTGCAATGTATTAAAAGGCTCACGGCTTAGATGGGTAACCATGTACGTGATCATGTGCAGAACATTTGATCAATATATTCTATTGATCTTTAATCAGATTGATCACAGAATGTTCATGTCCAGAACATGTTTTTCAATACATGAAAAATCAAAACTTTTGTATAATTGATTTTCCATAAGATCATGATAATCAAAACACTTAGTGCTAAAATCTCGCACTAACATATATTATTTTTTTTAATATTTTAGGACACTTCATATTATTTTAATAGAATTGTTGATAAGATTCAAATTAAATAATTCATTATATGATATGATTCCTACAAAAAGTACAAAATATTGTGCCCAAAGAATGCTGAAATTTCAATATGTAGAAGTTGTAATGAGGAAGTCATTAAGACTGCACCAAGATAATTTTTGAAATAGACATGCAAAAAAAAAGATACATGCATTAACTTTTATTTTGTACAATTACAGATGCATAATCAACATAAATGTTTTGCAAGGGAATTACAATGCACATGTTACAATATTCAAAGATGTTGCAGAAATATATATGAGATGCTCCATACATGAGTATCTTCAATTATAACACCCCGCATTTTTGAATTACAGTTAAAGAAATTTTCTAATTATATTTAGAAGACTAAAGAATAATATTGGAGCTAAATAAACTAAAATTGATGTAAGACGCAACTCTAGGTATCGTTTTCTTGAAAAGACGTTAAATAAAATTTGACAAATCGATCGATACTCTCAGAATTTCAATCCAAGGTAAATCAAATTCCCTATGGTTAAAAAGGTAAAAAGTAAAAAGGGTGAATAATAATTTTCAACTCGTTTTTAATTTTGATCCTTTAATAAATCCCGATTTTTATTCTGAGAAATTATTTGGAAAGGTTCTTCCATAGGAAACGAGCTAACAAATCCGCCACCACCAGAGCGTCATGAATAATTGTTAGGAAAAACTATCAAGGTTTTTCTTATAAGGGGTTTTGATGAGATGTCAAAATATGTCAAAATATGAAAAGAGTCTTGAAAGAACTGAAAAGAAATCAAGCAGAAAATGAAAGATGATCATACAGAGTCAAAGCTATCAAGCCAACATATATGATCAATCCGTGTAAAGAGGAGATAAGATTAGAGAAAAAGAATACTATAGTTTACTAGAATAATCAGCAAGGCAAACTGGAAGTTGCAGATACCAGAGAGAGAATGTATCAATTGCCACTAGTCTACAGTAATGAACTGATGATCAATACCAGTTCAAGGCCGCCACCAGCTGAAGAGAAGTTCCAGCTGAAGTGAAGAACTGAAGCACATACCAGTTCTAGGCCACCACCAACAGAAGAGAACTGAAGCACATACCAGTTCTAGGCCACCACCAGCTGAAGAGATGTTCCAGCTGAAGAGAACTGAAGTACATACCAGTTCTAGGCCACCACCAGCTGAAGAGATGTTTTAGCTGAAGAGAACTGAAGCACATACCAGTTCTAGGCCACCACCAACTAAAGGGAAGTCCCAGCTGAAGAGAATTGAAGCACATAACGGTTCTAGTCCAATACCGGCTTAAGAAATGTTCCATTCAATGGAAGATCCCAGCTGAAGGGAATACCAGCTGAAAGAGGAGAACTGAGGGACATGCCAGTTCTCGATCATTCCTGACTGAACAAATACCAGTTGAAGAGCACATCAGTTTGAACTGATGAACATGCCAGTCCACGATGACATCAACTGATGAAAACTGCCATCCAAAGAGAGGACAATCATGAGCTGAAGAAAATACCAGCTCAAGATATTCCGGCTGAAGAAATGTACCAGCTGAAGAAATGTACCGAGTCTAAAGATCCATGCTGAAAGAAATACCAGCTTAGGACATTCCAGTTGAAGGACTATACCAACTGAAGAGAAGACCAAGTTACAAGCTGATGGAAAATACCAGCTCAAAAATACCAGCTGAAGAATGAAGTTCTAGCTGATGAAGCACCAGTTCGAAGAATACCAGCTGAAGACGCATCAGTTCTGAAGTCCAACTAATGAAGCACCAGCAACCGAACTGAAGACCAGTCTATGAAAGTTCTAGCTGAAGGGACACAAGTCCAAAATGCCAGCTAAAGAAGACTGTTCAAACTAACAGCTGAAGCAGAAGCAAACTGGAGCTCAGAAGGCATCAAGCCCAAGCCCAGAATCACCAGCTGAAGAAGATCTCAACTGAAGCTTTCCAAACTGCCAAGGGACACGCAGAACTGACAGACAAAGGAACTGAAGATTCCAGCTTCCAGACGAAGCTCAGAACTGAAGATCATGAAGGTTGCCGCAACTGAAATTCAGATAAGCTAAAGAAGATCTTGAAATTAATGCAACCGAGATCTTGAAGCAAAAGCCCGTCAGAATAGCAATGGCAATCCACCGGCCCATTAAATGAAAAGCCTTGCAACTGACTTTTTCATTTATGATCCAACAGTGATCACCACCGGTCACCAACTCACCTATCTTTAAAAGGTGAGCTACCCCAGAGAAGACCGCGGGACTTTTGAGAATTTGGAGAGTACTTTAGTTAAGTCTTTCCATGAAGATGTTCGCTAAAGTACTAAAGCCTCACGCTCAAAGAACTCAGAAAATCAAAAGTTCCAACTGATGAGAATGAGCCTTAACGCTCTTCGAGCTAGCTGTTGAAGATTTCCAGCCAGAGCTGTTCTCTCAGTCACCGTGCTTAAGTGATCAACTACCCCAGCTCAGACGCAGATGCACAAAGGAGCAACCCAGTTGATACCAATTTCAAGACTGTACTCTTGAAGATCGAGCGATATCTAAAATCGTGAAAAGACGGGCAATAGCACCTTATCTCTCCAGTGAGCAGTTGGAGATCGTAAGTGTCAGCTGTCGACCTACCGGCTAAGGAAGTTGAGAGTGCAGCTTCCGAGACAGCAACTGTCTTCACTGTGTAACTGTAATAAAGGAACTTTACACTTGCATAGTGAATTGCCCTTCTGCGGAAGGAAGAGAGGACGTAGAAGTTGAGCTTCGAACCTCTATAAACTGTTTGTGTGCTCTGCTTTACTTTTCAGTTCAGTTGCATGTTTTTAACTGCACACCATAAGCACACACAGCACTCCGAGCTAGCAGATCTTCTCAACTGATCTCTACATAGCACGAATGATATTTGCGAGTCAAAACGGGCCCTTAATATTCCGCATCTAGTTCAGTTTTGTAATCAGTTTATTCACCCCCCCTAAAATGATTCTAACTCACCCCGAGACCAACAATAATGATTTGCAAATAGCTAGAAAAAAAAAGAGAATCTTTCTTCATTCAGGTATCAAACGACTTTATCAGCCGACCTTTTTGGTCGACTTGATAAGAAATAAATCAAGGAGTATCCTGATTTTCTTACTTTTTAGGGATAATGGCCAAATTGGCCACTAAACTTATTTGGGGGGGCTTAATTGGGTCACAATAACTTTTTTTGGACTCAATTGGGCCATCGCCGTGTTAAATTAGCTTAATTGGGCCACCGCGTGACAGATCCCGTTATGGCTCCGTTAAATGGACCAAAAACGACATCCTTTTGATCTTTTTTTACCCGACCCAATGCTAACTCATGCCCCGACCCACTCTCAATCCAAAACCCGACCCAAGCTTCTAAAATCCACAAAATTAAAAATTTAGGGATTTCAAATCCCTAATTCTGCAGCTAGGGTTCATCCCCAAAAATTAAAAAAAATTAAAGTTTTCATCTTTGAAGAAACTCAACAATGGCGGAGCAGTATAAGAAGTACTCCCAATTCATAATCCCCAAACGCTACGATCTCAAACCCAATGCCGAATAGGGAGATGTGCGGCGCTGATTGGGATATTGTAACGTCTAGGTCTCGAGGATTAGGACGGGGACACTACAGGAAAAATAGAAGGAAAAATGTAGCAGAGTCCAAAATCCAGAGGGTCCTCTATAATGTCCCGGTCCCAAAAGAAATAATAAATGAGGGTCGGGGTGTTACTCAAAAAGGAAGTACTATATAGAATAATCAAATGAACTAGTTTTAGAACAAGAATATGTGGGCAGCATAACCTTTATAACTAGAAAAAATCCACGTCTTTCAACGTATCAACGAAGTCAAATGATTCGATCAAGTCAAAAGAATGTCTATTCATAGGCCAATCAAATTCAAACAAAATCCAACAATTAATAAATAGGATTCTGACTCTTCAAATAAACAGGACCTCTTCATAGGTCACAACAACTAAGACCCATCAATAGGTCACAGACAAATAAACTATTTTATGTCCCATTCATAGGACAGAAGCAATATTAATCAAGATAAGACCCATTCATAGGTCAACTGAAAAATAAACAGAATCCCAGACTCAACCAAATATGACCAACTCATAGGTCGAAAACTGTAATGAAACATGCTTGGATTTATGAAAAGAAGTGAGACTTTATTTATCTTGATTCAATAAAGAATACAATTCAGATAGGCCCAAAAATAAAACACAGCATACAATCATACTATGGGGCAACTGTATCAGAGTTTAAGCGGAAAATAATGGAGTAATATTGTATCACATAACAACATATTCATGAGCAATAATTTAGTCTGAATGAGATAGCAAGACATGATCAACCTACAACAGTACATGGAGACATCACCTCCAGCATTCCAACCTGTGAAATACATTTTGAAAATATTTTGGGCGTGCGTACTAAAGCACTCAGTGGGATAAACTTTTAACTCATTCTTTAATAAAAACTGTAACAGAATATCCAAAATATAAATATAGATAATGGAAAGCAAAACACGAAAGCCCTTCCCTTTATGCAAACCTTTACTTCTCTTTGGTACCCTGTAGCTCCTTCTGTCGTCTACTGCGCTCTATGACATATTGCTGATAGGAAAAAGGAGGGGTTACCTCGCTAATCCGAGAAGAGTGTACCAGGGGTTACTTATCATTGACTCCTTATAGTGATGCCCAGATCACGTGTATGTGCAGGGGTTACCTCACAGTGACACCTTTAGTGATTAACATCACAATTGCAAGAATCACAGTTCATGCCTATTCTCAATTCTATGTTCTCTATAAAGCGCATAATATGACATAAACATAAGAACTATGTCATCCTCTTAATATAGCAACTATGCTAATCTTTAATTCATCTAGCAAACTTAGTTCAATTATGCTTCTTATTCCTTAAACGGAAATCATTCTATAACTTGAGTTTGATACTAAAAGCACAAGCTAAAAAGTACAACTCATTATATACAAGTATAATCGATACACAATAAACATTTAATATACTGTAACTATAAACTATGACTTTTAGATTTAAAATATAAACTATAACCTTAATCTATATACTATGAACTTTAAATTCAATCCTTAACTCTTAAATCACAAACTTTAATTATGACCAGGCATAATCTATTCAATTTAATTATGTCGAAGCATAATCTATATTCATTTATTTTGATAAATCATAATCTATATTCTCAACAATTATGATGAAGCATAATCTATGTTCTCAATAATTATGGCAAAGCATAATCTATATTCTCAATAATTATGGCAAAGCATAATCTATGTTCTTAATAATTATACAACAGTATAATATTATTACTCTAGTAGAGACTTGAGCAAATAATTCATCAAATTTTTTATTTGAATATTCTAACTATGACTATCACATTTATGAGTTAATAACTCCAAATATAGATAGGTTTAGCAAATAAACCCACCTCGATTAGATCAACTTGGGTGATAAAACTTTTCGATACTCATCCGTCAGCTTCTCTGACCGGTTCAACAAGTCCTACAAGGTCAAACCTTATTTTAGGACTGCTACTCTAATTTTCAGAACTCGATTTTAATTTAATTGGAGCTTTTATTCACTTTAATTATATTTCAACTAAGAATGTGCGACTCTAGAGACCTCGTACAACTTTAACACAGAAGGAAATAAATTTCAAAATATAATTTTCGATTTGACGACCCAAAATGGGCGAAAATGAGCAAAAACCAAAACTGATGGCACCCCTTTATTTTTCACATTTTCCGGCATTTTCACCGGTTTTCGGCCACCGGACGATAACGCACTCAACATACGAAATGAAGCAATATTTAAATTACACAACACACTAAAATTTCAACTATAAAGGATAAGAAATAGACCGAAACGAGACGTCCAAAGCGGCGGTGCAACGGTGGCACGACGACGGTGATTTTTGGCCATCCACAGCAGCGGCGGTGGCTCTCCGGCAGCCTTTCGGCGCTCAACAGATGCTCCCGCTGCAGCACCACCCCCTAAACAAAACTTAACCTGGGCCCGCATGCGCGATTTACTCGGCGCAAGCCTGAGTTTCTCTCGTTCGTCAACACAAACTAGAGAGAGTATGAGAGAGAAGAAAGAGAGTGAGCAAGAAAAAGTGAAGCCCCCCCTTTATTTATAGGAAAATTTTAGGTGGGGCGGGTATAACTTTTTCGGATATAAAATACTGATAAAGCATTTTCTGGATTTCAATTAAAGTTGTTTTATTCAATGGCGAGGTCCAAATGACCTCTGATACAATATCTGAAAATACCGGGAGACTCATTGGCTCTAGTACTATTGAACCAACCCGACTTGGAATGACGAGGAAGTCATCTGAAGAGAAACGAGAAAAGATTCTCTTTCAAAAATTACTTTTACTATTCCTTTCGACTGACAGATTTTACTCCCGAAGATTCGATTGACCTCTGATTGGCTATCCGTGAATGCGAACAGATTCCTTGGGTCATTTCCAATAAGATAGGCTTGTTAAAACAAGTCTCAGATCATTGAGGAGGATTTCATAAATTTTTCGAATCACGAACGCACGCATAAATTACTATTCATAGGTTTTCCCTTTATGATTTTCAATTACGGGACTCCTGTAGAGGTCAGAATAAAATACTGAAAGCACTAATAGCTTCCTTTAGGTCATTACGTTCCAAAAAAACCAATATTGACTATATTCTGGCGGCAAACGCAAAATCTCATAAATCAATTTTCACATAGAATAGTTAAAAAATCGCGACTTACATCTGTTTAACTTTATTTTAGCTCTAATTATTTTCTTTAGTCTTCTAAATAAATTTAGAAAACTCACTAAGATATTCTGAAATTCTGGGATGTTACAGACTACACCCCTTAAAAAAAATTCATCCCGAAATTTACTTCCCCTCAAACGGAGGTCTGGATACTTTTTCAAGAATCCACAGCATTACTAGAACCAAAATGGTTCAAAACCTTTATTAGGTTTACAACTCTAGACATTACATCCAAGAATAACCTAAGGCCTTTCTTTATGGATTAGTTCTCGCTCAGAACTATTTCTTTTCCTTTGGTAACATGTATTAATCTCAAACACATATTTCCATAGCATTACGACGTGAGACACGTCATGCACAACAATAAGGTCAGGCGTCAAAGCCGACCTATGGTCTATGTCTTTATCCTCTTCGAGGATTTCCAATAGGTTCATCGAACTCTTCCATTGGTTAGAGATACCTTTGAGAAGACCATGTCTTCCACCTGGAACTGCTAATCATTCATTCGATCATTCAAGCTTTTTCTTGGTAGCCGAGCTATCTTGATGAACTTTGGTCAATCCTTTATCTTGGCTCAACTTTCTTTACTTGAAATCGTACATATAACCGTCTTTTACCTGCATACTATACGTTCTGAGTCTTTATCCGCCTTGATCGAACTTTGCCTATGCCTTGATTGATCGGTAGCTCTTAACTTTTCTCGTACTAGCTTTATCTCGTGCTTTTTCACTTTAACTATTGCATGAGACTCCTTGTCACATCTTTTGAAACTTGTGCTTCATCGCTGCTCGAATGACTCGCAACTATAAGGAAGGGGATTACTTATTTAGTTTATGTTCAAAGTGATTCTTAATAAAGGATTATTTAAAGTTCACTCTATGTTAAAGCTTCTATTGTCTATGTTATTTCTAAGTTCAAAACCTAGAAAGGCATTTAATTTTTATAACGTTTCCTCATGTGATCTGGGATTTTTATCAGATATTCACCGGCTGGTTGTGATGTCTTAACTTCTATAACACTCTTTTGATGATTCATGATTAAGGTGGACATCCATCACTGCTTGGAACTGTTGGTTTTGTATACTAGAAGACTTGTCTTTGTATACTTTTTTGATGATATGATGATATGAAATGAAAGTTATTGCAGTCACTGTTTGCATTTAGATTATGTTCTATAATTGTTCTATGCAATGTTCCATATACTTACATTGTAGATGATATGGTGTGGGGAGTCACACGGTAAGATCATATCATTAGAACCTTGTATTGTATTAAAGAGCTCACGGCTTAGATGGTCCTGAACACACCATCGGTACACCGTAGAATAGTCTGATAAGTTAGTTTATCTTGACTAACTGATTATTCTGGTACACTCGTTTGTGTATTGAGGAGGATCATGATAGGATACTATTCTGTCTCTGACCCAATTACTGAGAGAATAAAGATCCACAGAGTTCGGGTTCTGAACTCATGTGATATTGGCAAGCATATGTGTGCGTTGTTTATTACTTTGATTTATCAATGTGTAAGATCTATTTGTAGATCGAATTCGATATCTTGGATAATAACAATGTATACATGATGTCTCGAGCAGTATGCATGAGCACCGTGTCCTGGTGCGCCAGGTTGATGATGTTCTCTTGAGGAAACACAAGTTCATGTTGAAACCCTGCAGGTGGAATTTATTCCTTACATGATAAAGCTTGTGTGGTACTACTCAAGGTTTTAGATGTTAATTAATTATAGCTGTCAGAGGCTGACATAATTAATTAATGAATATTATATCTTAAACACGGGGAATGGCTAGACTAAAGGAGAAAGCATATTCGCAAATATGTATTAAATTGGTAGGTCAGTTTTACTTCTTTAGTGGAATAAAAGTAAAACTTAATTATTTAACTATATCCTAAGTTTATTGGATATTAGATATTAAATAAATTAGTGGGCCAATTTAATATTCTTTTAGATCCCTGTTGTAGCCCAATATGACTGAAAGTGGACTGGATATAGAACTTGAGATAGAGGCCCAGCCCAGTAGGGCTGGAACATGAAATTTCGCCCCTCCCTATATATAAGAGGAGGGGGGCACGAAATTAATAGAGATACTATCATAAGAAATCAGCCCCTCTTTGTCTGTCAAAGTTATCCATAGATTTCACAATTCTATCTAGTAGATTTCAGCCCACTCTGAATCTAGATACAGTCCGGGAATACAACAGAAGATCTTGGAGTGGAATTGTGCAGTGGTCGTGTGTGACATAAGTGGTGCCATTATCATTGTTCATTCAACAATAAGATTAGATCTGTAATCTTGTCCTCAGACCGTCTGTCGATTTGTAAGTGGATTCGTTTTCTATGTCTTCCGCTTTATTAGAATCGTATCTGTTTTACATGCTATTTGATTAGACTGTGATAAACGTGCATGTGACATAAAATTATGATTTGCATGAACACGGGTTAATGAACAACCAAATAGATCATGCGGTGGTTTAATTCGAAAAAACCCCAACAGTGGTATCAGAGCGAGGTTTATGCTATGTTCTAGGATTAATCCGAGCATAAATTCAAATTGCATAATTAAATTTGATGATGAATTTATGGTGTTTAAATTTTCAGATTTAATCAGCCATGTATTTCGATTTTATGGCATTCAAAACTTGGAAGAATTCGAGATATGAAAATCGAGAATTCTAGTTTTGAGGGTACTTGAATTTTCGGTCACTATGGGATTAAATTTGGGATGATATTTGATGTTCTTCAAATTTCCAGATCTAAACCTCATAGGGTTCAAAAATTTAGATGTCAAAAATTTCATTTTTTGATGTGTTAAAATTCCCTAATTTGGTGTAGTAATTTTCGGCACTTTTGGAATTAAGTTTGGATGATGTTTTGATCAAGATCAAATTTCCAGATTTATTTCCTAGTGTGGATCGAAAATTATGAAGATTATAAAAGGAATAGGTATTTTTTGATGTATATCTTAATATACCTAATTCTAATCTAGATAGGTTTGAAATTAGAATTATAAATTTGGTTATTTATGAAGTGGATCAAAATTTTCAGATTTTTAATTCTTGAAATTTTCAAAACCTAGCTATATTATTTGGAATAGTTTTTTGATTAATGTCAAAATTTCCAAATGTGAAATTTAGAGTAATTTTCGAAATTATTGAATAAAATTGGAAAAGGTTTTGATGGAAATCAAATTTCCAGATTTATTTAATGATATATTTCGAAAATTATGAGATTGGATTAAGATTTGATATTATTTGATGTATATCTTAATTTACCTAATTTTGATCTAGATAAATTTGAAAATAGAATTTTAAATTTGGAATAATTTGAAGTGGATCAAATTTCCAGATTTATTATTTGGCATATTTTCGAAAATCTTAGATTTAAATTGGATAAGGTGATTTTGGATATATACAAATAATTATCAAAATCCAATTGTGATAAGAATTTGATTTTGGATAGGATTTGGAAGATTTTGAAGAGGATCAAATCTCCAAACCTTATCCTTAAAGATTTAGATTCTTATGGATAATATTTGGATTAGATTTTTTATATATATATCAATATATCCAATTATTATTTAATTAGGGTGGCTTGAAAATATTAAATAAATTTGGTGGATAATTATAAATAATTTCCATATTTATTTTAAGATATATTTTCGAAAATATCATGATTTAAATTGGTGGATAATTATTTTAATTTCCAATTTTTATCTTGTGGATAATATCGAATTAATTAATTTAATTAATTGTTAAATTCGATTATTATTTAATATTCATGCATAGATATCATATGTTATTTTATGTGGATCATTTAACATGCATGTGACATAAAATTATGATTTGCATGAACATGGATTAATGAATAACCAAATAGATCATGCGGTGGTTTAATTCGAAAAAACCCCAACAGGAACTTCTTTAACTCTAGATGCTTGTCTGTAGTGAAACTCTTTCTTTTCTTTTGGGTTGCACAGGACTCGTAATGTGTCAACAGGTCCAGAGGACCTGAAATTTCAATGATGCACCCTTGATGGTTGCTTCTTTCATTGTACCGGCTTGCCTGAGATAACTATACTCTTCTGGTCTGGTGGGTTGAACTCTTGCGATCAATCTTTACAATTTGTAGGATTTTCTTCAAATGACGAAGCTTCTTCTCTCTACCATGATTCCCATGCAGTGTGAAGGGCTCGCCCAACCACATGCCTCTTAAACTCTCTAGCTATGGAACTTAATTTATAAAGCCTTTTTATCTACAAGGAAAACTTAGAATTCTTCTAAGTTCAAGCATCTATAGTCTATGTTCTCGACTAAGCTCTATCTTTAAATTATCTATCCTCGATCCTTTATCTTAGTGATTCTCTATCCTCAGAATCACAATATTTTCTAGTAATAAATAGTCCTTTTTCCCAAAGAGAAGACTTTTAAATCAAAATTCAAGTTTCAACAATAACCAAAATATGTTGATATCAAAATGATTATATCTTTAAAATCCTTTTCGAAAAGAATGACTATAAATTAACTTTTGCCTTTTAAAACAACTTTAGACTACCTTTTGGATTCATCCAAAATTACTTTCACTCTTTAAACTTTTAGATCTATGACTTACTTGAAATCAACATTCTTTAATTTTCCTTGCCTTGCTCAAAGCTCACTTATGAATGACTTGTCATTCACCTGTATTTTAAAAAGTTATAACACAATATATCCAAAGCTTTTAAAACTTTTCATACCTTTAAACTTTGCTGAGGATGCGGGGTGATGATGTACTATGGGTTGCTGTGTAGAAATCCTTTAAAAATATAACTCAAATTCACATAATCACTTTAAGCAAACAACTTAAGAGATATGTCGCAGAGTTGCAACCTGCTCTGATACCATTCTGTAAGGCTCCGATCCTGAGGATTAGGATGGGGACACTACGGGAAAAATAGAAGGAAAAAGGTAGCATAATCCAAAATCCAGGGGGTCCTCTATAATGTCCCGGTCCCAAAAGAAATAATAAATAAGGTTCGGGGTGTTACTAAAAAAGGAAATACTATTTAGAATAATCAAATGAAATAGCTTTAGAACAAGAATAGGTTATATTCCCCAGAAATGTGGGCAGCATAACCTCTGTAACTGGAAGAAATCCACGTCTTTCAATGTATCAACGAAGTCAAATGATTCAATCATGTCAAAAAAATGCCAATTCATAGGCCAATCAAATTCAAACAAAATCCAACAATTAATAAATAGGATTCTGACTCTTTAAATAAACAGGACCTCTTTATAGGTTACAACAACTAAGACCCATCAATAGGTCAGAGGTAAATAAACTATTTTATGTCCCATTCATAGGACATAAGTAATTAATCAAGATAAGACCCATTCATAGGTCAACTGAAAAATAAACAGAAACCAAGACTCAACCAAATATGACCAACTCATAGGTCAAAAACTGTAATAAAACATGCTTGGATTTATGAAAAGAAGTGAAACTTTATTTATCATGATTCAATAAAGAATACAATTTAGATAATCCTAAAAATAAAACACAGCATGCAATCATACTATGGGGCAACTGAATCAGAGTTTAAGCGGAAAATAATGGAGTAATATTGCATCACATAACAACATACTCATGAGCAATAATTTAGTCTGAATGAGATAGCAAGGCATGATCAACCCACAACAGTACATGGAGCCATCACCTCCAGCATCCCAACCTGTGAAAAATATTTTGAAAATATTTTGGGCGTGAGTACTAAAGCACTCAATGAGATAAACTTTTAACTCATTCTTTAATAGAAACTGTAACAGAATATCCAAAATATAAATACAGATAATGGAAAGCAAAACGTGAAAGCACTTCCCATTTCTACAAACATTTACTTCTCTTTGGTACCCTGTAGCTCCTTATGTCGTCTACTGCGCTCTATGACATGTCACTGATAGGAAAAGGAAGGGGTTACCTCGTTAATCCAAGAAAAGTGTACCAGGGGTTACCTAGCATTGACCTTGAGTATATCAGGGGTTACCTAGCATTGACTCCTTATAGTGATGCCTTGTAAAACCTCAGATTTTTGAATTATGTTTAGAGGATTCTTAATAGTAATTAATTAGTTAAGGAAGGAATTTAATAAGGTTTAAGTGAAGTCAGATATCAGTCACGACTTTAGGAGTCCGTTTTCGCGAAATCGTATTTTCGGAAATTTTGATCATAACTCTGTTCTGGTCAATCTTGGTCTCGTTAAGAAGGTTTTAACTCAAGGAGTGTGCCGGTATTCCCGGAATTTTATTCTAAAGTCATTTGTATTCTCCGTGATGAAAAACGTATCTAAAGGGTGAATAAATAGTAACTTTTGCGTGCGTTCGTGTTTTGAGAAATTTACGAAATCCTCCTTGTCGATCTGAGTCTTGTTCTGTCAGGCTCCTCTTATGGGAAATGACTCAAGGAATCCGTTCGCATTCATGGATTTCCATTTTGAGGTCAATCGAACGCTCGGGATAAAAATCTGTCAGTCGGAGTGAATAGTAAAAAGTAATTCCAAAAAAGGAATCTTGGCTCGTTTTTCTTCTGATGATCCCGTCTACATCCCGAGTCAAATTGGTTCACTATTATTCGAGCCAACGAGTCTCCCAATATTTTTAGATTTCATGTCTGAGGTCATTTAGACCCCGACATCGAATAAAACAGCTTTTAACCGAACCCGAGGTAACTTTTGCAGTATTTCCACACTAAAATGGCTTCCAAGGGAAGCCAAAGCTTCTCCTATAAATAAAGCATCACCCCCTTCACTTTTCCCATGCCAAATTCACTCATTCCTCATTTCTAGTGGGTGGGAAAGTTTTGAAAGAAAAGCCGAGAAAGTTCTGTCGAAGTAAAAAGTGTTTTTCGTGAGTGTTCTGCAAGACGACGAGCGGAGTGGCGTGGAAGGGATGCGGTGAGGGAATGTGCTAGGGGCGCCGTTGGGTCATAGCAGACGGCTCTACCGCCGTTGCGACTCGACGAGACGCTGAGCTAGCCACCTTCCTTCGACGCACCTAACCTCGTTCATTCTTGTTCGTCAGTCTCGATTCCATTTCTTTTCCATCTTTCAATTCCGCATTTACTTTCCATTCTTCATGTTCTTCGTGTTCTTCATTATTACTCATTTACCTTCCGTCTAAAGTTGTATTTCGATTCTTATTGAAGTTCCAAGTTAATAACGTTTACATTATATTTCTTATTTTATTCCTGTCATTATGATTCTCGTTATTATTTCTTGTATTAGTCTCGTTTATTCCGTTCAAGTTATATTTAAAGATTTCGCCGTTATTCTAGATGTTTAAAGAGGATTATCGTGTTTATGTCGTTATAATGCCGATTTTTTTTTTAAGTTAAAGCATGCCGTTTCATGTTAATTTAAATTATTGAAGCATGTTTTTAAAAATTTTATAAATGTTCTTAATGTTCTTTATGTTCATCGAAGGAATCGACGAACATTGAAGAAACCCAGAAAAGATCGCCAGAAATTGGGCGGAGGAAAGAGGCCGCCGTCGTGGGGGGGTGCGCCGTCGCGCCACACCCCCCTCGGCCCAGCAGCCACGCGCCGGTGCAAGGGTGCGCCGCGGCGGGGGGGACTACCCACCGGTGCATGTAAGCACCGTGGCGGGGGTGCCTCCGTGTCGTCTAATGCTGATTCTTCCGGCTATTCTCGTACTCTCTTTTTGATCTTTTCGAGTCGTGTTTTTCCTGAGATATTTCCGAGTTATTTCCAAGTTTAATTTTAGAAGATTTTCAAGTTATTTTTGAGCTTATTTCGAGTTGATTTTCAAGTAGTTCTTCGTCTAAAACTCGAGTTCAAGATGGGATTTCTTCAAATAAATTCTTCTCGAATTTTATAAAGTCATAAAGTCGTGCAATCTGTGATCAAGTCTTAGATTTAAGTCTTTGAGTTAGATATCGATATATCTCACTTTAGATGGTTAATTTCTTCAAAGGAGGCCGCTAAATCGATAATTCGACTTTTGTAGGAGGAGGTGAGCCTCATGGGAATTCGGAGAAGGATCATTAGCTCGTTGCCTCATCTTCTGCTCAGTGATCGAGGTGGATAAATGTATACTCATCTAAAAGTTTGAGCTAATAAGCTCTAGAAGCATGTTAGGGAAAATGAGATATCCAATAAAATATTTTACTCTGCCTGATTGATCTTTGTACAAGGAAGGAAGGAGGAAAAGGAAGTTATTATATGTTAAGTAAGCTCTCAAGCATATTTAGATATGCTATAAATGATTAAGTATTGTTTATGCTAGCATGAGATAATAGAATTGTTTTAATTGCAATTTATGTTTATGCACGTTCATTTTCTCATATCTGAATGTTGGATTTTACTAAAGTTTATTTAGCTAATTAAGCATTGCCTTTTCGGGTAGTGATAAATCCCTTATAGGCCGAAGTCATGCTTAAGTAAATGATTAGCCTTAGACGTTGCTCTAGGCTCGATAATTCTAGTAAGGTTAAGGAAGCTAAGGAATTAAGGATTAAGGTTGAGAAATGAAGGCTAAGTTAAGAAAGAAAGAATATAGCTTTCATAACCAGGATTGAGCTCAGATTTCATGATCTTTGATCATTAAGGTGAGTCACTGCTGGGTTAATTCCCTCGCAAACTCGTTTGGATAATTGAGGTAACCCCTCTTCTATCCTATGGCATGCCTAAGGGTGCAGTTGACAACAAGTTTGAGCCAGGATGGGCCCAAAAGAAAAAGAAAAGGTTTTACGGATATGGAGAGGGCTTTTGTGTTTTGCTCTCCATATACTGTTAGTTGATTATTAGATATCTTGAAGTTTATTAAAGAAGCTTTTATTAAAACCCACTGAGTACATTAGTGCTCACGCCCTCTTTTTCAAATGTTTTCAGGTTGAGATGCTGAGGATGATGGTGGATGTGGAGGTGGGTTGGCTGCCAAGATTGTTTTGCTACAGTCTAAGTTTCTTTTGAAATCCCATGATGTTTCTGCTACTCTGATACACTCTTTCTAATTCCGTTCAAGTTCAATTATGCTTATCGAGATTCTAAGAACATTCCCCAAGACATGATTATCTATATATATAAGTAATGCATATTCAGTTTTATTCCTACTTCTCGAGTATATTTTCCATTCGCCTATGAAGAGGCTTGTTCGCATTGATATCTGTTTATTCGCTTCGACCTATGAATGGGTCTATGCTTATTGATATTTGATTAGTTAGCCATTTCATTTCACTAAAGCATGTTTCCTTCTTAATCAAGTAAACCCGAGTATCATCGCCAATCTTTCAAAAGTACATCTTAATTCTTAAAACTTCTTCGTTAATCTTCCGTCTTTATTCATTAATCCCTTAATAACACCACATCCTCATTTGTCAATTCCTATCTCGGGACCGGACTGTTACATGCCCAGATGACATGTATGTGCAGGGGTTACCTCACAGTGACACCTTTAGTGATTAACATCACAATTGCAAGAATCACAGTTCATGCCTATTCTCAATTCTATGTTCTCTATAAAGCGCATAATATGACATAAACATAAGAACTATGTCATCCTCTTAATATAGCAACTATGCTAATCTTTAATTCATCTAGCAAACTTAGTTCAATTATGCTTCTTATTCCTTAAACGAAAATCATTCTATAACTTGAGTTTGATACTAAAAGCACAAGCTAAAAAGTACAACTCATTATATACAGGTATAATCAATACACAATAAACATTTAATATACTGTAACTATAAACTATGACTTTTAGATTTAAAATATAAACTATAACCTTAATCTATATACTATGAACTTTAAATTCAATCCTTAACTCTTAAATCACAAACTTTAATTATGACCAGGCATAATTTATTCTATTTAATTATGTTGAAGCATGATCTATATTCGTTTATTTTGATAAATCATAATCTATATTCTCAATAATTATGATGAAGCATAATCTATATTCTCAATAATTATGGCAAAGCATAATCTATATTCTCAATAATTATGGCAAAACATAATTATTCTTAATAATTATACAACAGTATAATACTATTACTCTAATAGAGACTTGAGCAGATAATTCATCAAATATTTTATTTGGATATTCTAACTATGACTATCACATTTATGAGTTAATAACTCCAAATATAAATACGTTTTGCAAATAAACCCACCTTGATTAGATCAACTCGGGTGATCAAAATTTTCGATACTCATCCGTCAGCTCCTCTGACCGGCTCAACAAGTCCTACAAGGTCAAACCTTATTTTAAAACTGCTACTCTAATTTTTAGAACTCGACTTTAATTTAATTGGAGCTTTTATTCACTTTAATTATATTTCAACTAAGAATGCGCGGCTCTAGAGACCTCGTACAACTTTAACACAGAAGGAAATAAATTCCAAAATATAATTTCTGATTTAATGGGACCAAAAGATTTGACAGATGTCACTTTCCGTAACTTACCATTTTACTCATTTTTTTCACAGCAAACCTCGATTGCACTTTTTACTAGTCCAAAAATTATAAAAATAATCAGGCATGGCCCCACATATATCTTTAGTAAACTATATAATTTTTGGAATTTTCTGAAGTCGCATGCTTTAATTATAAAAATAACCGCCTGATTAAAATAATTGATTTTAATCAAAATTTATCGGAAAATTACAAAACATGGCAGACCTATAGGAAATAATATTTGAGCAACTTTCTAATTCAAACTTTTTCGATTTGACGACCCGAGATAGGGGAAAATGGACAAAAACCAAAATTGATCGGTGCCCCTTTATTTTTCACATTTTCCAGCATTTTCGTCGATTTTCGGCCACCGGACGATGACGCACTCAACATACGGAATGAAGCACTATTTAAAATACACAACATACTAAAATTTCAACTATAAAGGATAAGAAATGGACCAAAACATAACGTCTGAAGCGGCGGCACGACGCCGGTGATTTCCGGTCATCCACGGTAGCGGCGGCAGCTCTTCGGCAGCCTTCTGGCGCTCGACAACTGCTCCCGCAGCAGCACCACCCCCCAAAAAAAAAACTTAATCTGGGCCCGCATACGCGATTTACTCAGCGCCGGCCCGGGTTTCTCTTGTTCGTCAACACGAACTAGAGAGAGAATGAGAGAGAAGAGAGAGAATGAGCAGGAAAAAGTGGAGCCCCCCCTCTTATTTATAGGAAAATTTGAGGTGGGGCGGGTATAACTTTTTCGGATATAAAATACTGATAAAGCATTTTCTATATTCAATTAAAGTTGTTTTATTCAATGGCGAGGTCCAAATGACCTCTGATAAAAAATTCAAAAATGTCGCGAGACTCGCTTGCTCGAGTACTATTGAACCAACCTGACTCGGGATGATGAGGAAGTCATCTGAAGAGAAATGAGAAAAGATTCTCTTTCAAAAATTACTTTTACTATTCCTTTCGACTGACAGATTTTGCTCCCGAACGTTCGATTGACCTCAGATTGGCAATCCGTGAACGCGAACGAATTCCTGGGTCATTTCCTGTAAGATAGGCTTGTTAGAACAAGTCTCAGATCATTGAGGGGGATTTCATAAATTTTTCGAATCACGAACGCACACATAAATTACTATTCACAGGTTTTTCCTTTACGATTTTTAATTACGGGACTCCTGTAGAGGTCAGAATAAAATTCTGAAAGCACCAACAGCTTCTTATAGGTTGTTACATTTCAGAAAAGACTAATATTGACTATCTTCTGGCGGCAAATGCAAAATCTCATAAATTGATTTTCACATAGAATAGTCAAAAAATCGCGACTTACATCTGTTTAACTTTATTTTTCTCCAATTATTTTCTTTAGTCTTCTAAATAAATTTAGAAAACTCACTAAGATATTCTGAAATTCTAGAATGTTACAGATAAGGCAGAGGTGAAGGAGGGGGACAGTGTGTTTGGGGTGTGAGGTGGTGATTCCGGAGGCCTGCGAGTGATTGAAGAAGGCGGCGGAGGAATTGCAGACGCTGGAGATGAAGATGGTGAAATTGCAGAATGAGAGGTGGATCGGGGCTCAGAGATTGGATGGCTGGGGATACCGGGCGTCAAGATGGGTGGTTGGCCGGCCGGCGGGGTGTCGCCGTCACGTTGGGAGGCAGCAGATTGGCCGGGAGACGAGAAATGGTCTCCGGCGAGTTCATGCATGGCGGAAATCAAAGAAGGAAAGAGATAGGTCTGTGGATCCCTTATCCCAAATTTTTGATTTTGTCAATTTTAGTAGCTTGGGTCGGGATTTGGATTGAGAGTGGGTCGGGGTATGGGTTAGCATTGGGTCGGGTAAAAAAACGATCAAAATAACTTCATTTTTGGTCCACTTAACGGAGCCCGTTAGGGCTCCGTCACGCGGTAACCCAATTGAGCCCAAAAAAGTTGCAATGACCCAATTGAACCCCAAAAATAAGTTCAGTGGCCAATTTGGCCCTTATCCCTACTTTTTATATACGAGGTCAAATGAATTTTCCTTGCAATAAAGCAAATTGTGAATAGTGTTTTTTAAAAAAGTAATCACGTTTGAACTAACTTTATTAGTATTTTATATCCTAAAAACGATACCTGACCCCCAAGCCTTTTCATATAAATTGAGGGGTTGTCTCTGATTCATTCTCACCCCTCAAGTTATGCTAACAACTAAATCTTAGAAACTCGAAGCGTATTCGAGCATGGGTGAGAAAACTCGAGTGTTCTTCAGCGTTCTTGAGCGTAGTCGAGGTTCAAGTTGAGATTTGAAGTACGAATCAAGTCGAGAAGAAGCCTAGGATGAGGGACTGTCGGCCGGAAGCAGTCACCAGCCACCGGCGCCACCGTTGGGGGTTGCGGTCGCCGGTTGCCGCCTTCTAAGCAGTTCATCTCAGCCCATTTCTCATTTTTTTGTCTCAAATTTTAATATGTTGTATATTTAAATGTGTACTACATTTCATATACTGAAAACTTTTCCGTCCGACGGACGAAAACCGGTGAAATAGCCGGAAAATAGAAAATATATACCTCATCAAACTACTGTTGTAATTATCGAATTTTGGCCCTTTACAATCCTCAAATCGAAAAAGTTTGAACTAGAAAGTTGTTTCAAATAATATTTCCTATATGCCTGCCGAATTCCATAATTTTCAGACGAGTTTTTATAAATCTCGATTATTTAAATTAGACAATTATTTTTATACTGGGAGCATGTGTTATCAAAAAATTCCAAAACTTTCAAACTATAGTCTTGGCATGTATAGGATAATCTCAGATTATTTTCATAATTTTTTATCTGTTAAAAAGTGTCATGGTGTATATTCGATATAAATCGGGTAAAATGGTCAAATCTTTTTGTTCCCGTAAATCAAGAATATTATTTTGGAATTTATTTCCCTATGTGTCGAATTTATTTGAGGCTGTTAGAGTTGCTCAATCTATTTTTAAACGAAATAATAATAAATAAATATAAATAAATACTCCAAATATAGTATATAAATTTTGAAAATTATAATAGTTGTTTTAAAACATGCACCAATATTGTAGGACCCGTGGAACCTTCCAGAAGGAAGGAAGCTATCCTGGAAACTGTTGCGCCACCACCCACTTATCAGTAAGGTGTGTTTATTTTTAAAGAATAAATATAGTTTAATAGTAATATTAACTCTTTAGAAGCATGATAGATAACTTAGAAATATCCAAATAAATATTTTATGTTGTACTTGTTTAACGTCACTGCTATAGGGAGGAATTATAGAATATTGTTATGCTATATGGAATAGGATAGTATTGAAATACTATTGAAATATTGTTAGGATATTATTGGAATATTGTTAGAATAATGTGACTAGGATATGAGCATACTCATGGAATAGTTGTATACGCATGATTAAGCTATGATCTAATTTGCTAAGTTTTATGAGATATATATTGAGATGATGTTAAACTTAGGGGGGTGTATTCAATTAGGATTCTGATGGATTTTGTTGGACTTTAAAATGTCCATGGATTTTTATGGATTTTATAAATCCATAGACTCCACATGGAGTCTCCCAACTCCGCGCAAAGTCTGGCGGATTTGTTTATGAATTTCGAATGAATTTTGGACGATTTCAACAGATTTGAAATCATTTTTTCCAGCGCTCGATGGAACACAGCGATTGGTGGGCCCGGGAAAAAATGGAACCCAGCGACCGCTGGGAAGAGAGGCGGCCGCTGGTCCGAGCGGCCGCTGGAGCCGCGGCTTTGCTCCCAGCGGTCGCTGGAGTGTCATCATCGGCAAAGCCAGCGGCTGCTGAGGTCGGGTGACGGCTGGGGTGTCCGATTTCAACTCCTCACCGACCATTAGGACACAGCGCTCGCCGGATTTTCCAAATCCATCGAAATCTCGTGTCCAGAGGTCAGATTTCATCCTTTCTAATTTTCACGTCAAATCCAGCTAAAATCCAATGAAGTCAATGACTTTTTAAAGTCCATGGATTTTTGAATACCTCGGGATTTTAAAGGACTTTTAAAAGTCTGGATTGAATACCTTCGGATTTTATAGGACTTTAAAAGTCTGGATTTAATACCTCCGGATTTTAAAGGACTTTTAAAAGTCTGGATTGAATACCTCTGGATTTTAAAGGACTTTTAAAAGTCTGGATTGAATACACCCGGATTTTAAAAGTCCATTAAAATCCATCCAAATCTCAAACGAATACACCCCCCTTGCTAAGATAGGCTTGTACTAGAATCTTGAATTTTGTAGTGCAAGTAATTGTTGAGCATAGGCAGGACTGTACACCCTTGCAGTTGTGATGATAATCACTAAAGATGTCACTGTAAGGTAACCTCACACATACGTTGTGACCGGATGTCACTATAAGAAGTCACTACTAGGCAACTCCTAGCACACTCAGGGTCAATGCTAGGTAACCCCTGGTATACTCTCGTCGGATTAGCGAGGTAACACCTCCGTTTTCCTACCAGCATCATGATATATAGTGCAATAGACGACAGTCCGAGCAAGATGGATCCCAAGGAGAAGAAAATATTTATAGATAAAAGAAGGGCTGTTGCGATTTGTTTTCTATATGTTGTGTATTATTTTTAGATATTTCATATTTCAAATTGAGTTCGAAACTTACCCACTGAGTGCATTAGTACTCACACCCAATTCTTTTGAAATGTTTTCAGGTTGAGATGTTGAGGCTGGTGATGTGTGCTGATGGCGGGGTTGACTGAGATGTTGTCTTATCTGGTTATTTGAATAAATTAATTACACTATGTTCCTGCTGAATACTCTGATAATCATATTTAGTACTTGATATTAAAATTTTGATAATAGCATGTCTAATATGCTATTAGTACAATGATGTCTATCTTAAATAAATGTTTACTTAAGGGATGAAGCCTTGTTCATTAAAATACCAACTGTTTCTTTATTGCTTTGACTTATGAAGAGGTTCCATTAAATCATATGTTGGTATCTGTTTACTTTTCAGTCGACCTATGAATGGGTCTTGTATGCTATTTTGACTCTGTCCTATAAATGGGACATTCCTAATTGACTCTGATATATAGGTCATTACTCGTTGGTATCTGTTTATCATTTTATTTTTCATATGTACGGAATGTTGGATATTTTGTCACTTCGAATGCACTCTTATAAGTCATTAATAAACGAGGATTTGCTCTAATTACAGAGATTTTGTTGCCCGAATTTCCGGAAAGTATAACATATTCTTTATCCAAAATATTATTCCAAGTGATACACTTATCCTTCATTTATTATCCCCTTTCGGGATCAGGGCATTACATCAATTGATTAGTTATGTAATTATAATTATAAACATTTATTTTTAAACGATTTACTACATTAAGAATTATGGTGTAAATTTTACAATTTACAAATTGTAATTATAATTTTATTTCCAAAGGGAGAAAATGGTTCTACATAGAATAGTAGATGGCTAAGCTGACAAGCATCAATCCAAATATGCTTTAGACCAAACATAAGGATGTAAAAATTGATAAAATAGGAAATATGAGCATCATAGGCAATGCAATTGAAAAGAAACAAACTGCATCAGTTGAAGAGCCTAAGTCAAATCAAGGTGAATAAAAAAAATAAAGCAATAAAAAAGAGCAAGCAAGATGCAAACAGAGGGGAAAAAAATTAATAACAGAATTGTAGCCTACTGGAGTGCATGAAAAGAGAAAAATAAAGCTTACAAAAAAAAAAGGCTTCAAGAGTGCGTTGATATAACAAACGATGACAATCGGACATTTGATAAATTTATCTCTGAAACTAAAAAAAGAAAAATAAATTAAAGCTTCTCCACTCATCAAGATCAAATAAGAAAAAAATAATAATGTCAATATAGACTATCATTTAAAATCATTCAAACATATTAAGATTGAGATTAATTATTTCAAATTTTACTCTTTTCATTAATAATATTAATCTAATAATATTATTGATATTATAAGTTGCAGTTGTTGTCACTAGAACATGACTTGTCTCTTTTTTGTGTTGCATTTAATACTTTCATACATGCTTCGTTAATTAATCTCATTATGGTTAAAACTATTTAGAATATTTAACATTTAAAATTATAAATCATATATTAAGACAATACATGCAACGCACATTTTCTCTACTAGTAATGGAAAAACTGGTGGACCTACAGTAGTATTAAGTACTAAAAAAATTAATGAATAAGCCTTGATTTCAACACACAAAATCAACCTCTTTAATTAAGTACACTCTTAATTACACGATTATTATATCTCAACAACTTTTATTTCCAAACCAACATGACTTTCACAATAAGACATATATATATTAAGAACGGCATACAAAGTTCTTTCGGTTCACTTATGATAGAATGATACTTTGCATGATAGTTCATGTGATATGTAAATCATCAAACTAAAAGGACTAGGTGTCATGGAACGGGATCGATGAGAAGTTGGGTGATGAAATTTTGCATTTCAGGGCCTACGTTTGTGTACCAATCTCCCTTGCTGTACATAACCTCCATTACTCGGGAGAAATTGAGAATACGATAAAGTGGAGGGGTCGGAATTGTAGTTGGTTTGAGAAAGGCCTCGTTTATGTCTTTCCAAGCTGCCTCGATCCGATTTTTGAATTCCAAAAAGGCTTCGGTTTTTGATACGTTGTGTTCTTCTGTGTAGCACTCCACCCATGAAGGTATGTGTTCTCTTTCTCTCTCAAACTGAAAATTAATATATAAAATACAAGTTATATATATTTTTGGAATGGGCATGTCTTGTGTGCACTAGTTGTACATCAGACGGTTAACGTGTTGACCGAGTCATGTGAAGTCATGATAAACACATTCAAAACATAAAAAATATAATTAAATAGAATTACCTCATGGCTCACAATATCATCAGTTAGCCTGCAAATAATCAAGGCTGCCTTCAAAATAGGAGGCTTAGAGAGCACGAAATCGAAGGCTTGTTTAGTCACAGAATAATTATGTCCCATGCCAATAAATGAGATAATTATTAGCGACGTATACGCACAACTTGCTGTTGCAACCTCCATGTACTCCTCGCTTTTCGGTTTGTACTTCTTTTCCCTCCATTTTACCTCAGCAAAGTAGTCTCGAGCGATCACTTTCATCTGCTCAATGCTCAAAATTATTTTGGTAATTAGTAAGTTGCTTTTAACCTCATAATGCATACTTGACGAATACATTATATATAATATTAAAACTCGTCCCAAAATTATAGTTAATTCACTCTCTTGCATTAATTAAATTCTATTTTTCTTAATAAAGTCTCATTTAATAATATTTTATTTTGGATGAGTAAATAAGGTACCGTAGGAAAATTGTGTGTCGATTAACCTTTTTTAAATACATTAAATATATTTTCTTAATATGTGTAAGAAAAAAATCATTCGCGTTACCGCTTCAATTCCATAGGGGAGGCGATCTGAAGTCCCTAGTTTGCTCAAGTCCACCTCAAATTCTTCAAAAGCTACCAAAAGTGCCTTGTAAAAAATTTTCATATAGTCTGGAAGTTTGTCCAAACATGAAAAGCTCCAACTGCAAATCGATCAATCCCATTTTAATTTGTGATGAAATTGAAACAACAACTGCTGGAGATTTTCCCTCATCATAAAAACATAAATGAAAAGAGAACGAAAATATAGAGTTAGTTCTTCAAAAGTACCATAGGCGTCGTAAGCATCATCAAATAGAGTCGTTATGGCAATCATTTTGGTTAAATTTATCCTCGCCAAAGCAAAATTTGGCTCAAAATAAACTCCTAATGCCCAAAAGTAGCCCTCCACCAATCGATCTCTTGCAAACGGTAATTTCGTTGGGACATCCAAATCTTTCCACCACCTATAAAGTTGACTCAGCTCCCTCTTGTGCATGGATTGCAGCATGTTGAAATCCAACTTGGCAAGCTTGAGCAAGGGTTGATGATGAGAGGGTAAGTGGGGATAGATGGAGATATAGTGCCTCGCCTCGACACGTGTCAAGCCTCTTCGATTCGAGTATTGATGCAGCGCGTGATCAACTTGTTCAGCAACATGATTGCTCAGACATGGCAGAACTGATTCTAGATGATTCCGAGTGAAAACGTAGGCATCATCGAGAATTTCTTCGTCGTGAACTCTGAGATTTGTGGCTTCGAAGAATTCGAGGACTCCCATCACTTCCTCGATTTTCGGAACCTTAAACTCACCTTCTCCATCCTTAAACTTGTCGAAGATTCCTGCTCATGAACGTTACATAAGCAATTAGTAGCTAGCTAAATTGTGACTATTACAGGTCGAGCTTGAGTTCGAGATCTAAATTAGAGCTACTCGGTTGAGGGTCGAGCGATTGTAAAGTTTATAAGTTTATTTAAGTTGAACTCTTTCAGGGTTAAATATTTAAACTCTCCCTTGTTATCAAAATATTGCACGAAATCTCTTTATGTTTTTAAAAAAGAATAATTACACCTAAAGTCATAATTTTTAAACCTTTTTTTAGACATAATTTTTAAATCTTAGCAATAACATCAAAATTTTACATATTTTTACAATTTTAATTTATAATATAAGTTGAATTTGGGAAGATTTTTTCTGGTGTGGCTGGCTAATTAGTCCTAAATGCGATCATAAATCAAGTACCGCAGCTTTGGAAGTATTTGTGTTTTAATATGTTTAAAATGACAAGATATGATATGTGACCTTTTTTGTAGACACTTAAAATCTTCTAGTCCCAACTTGTGTGTGCCAACCATTTTCCAAACCTCAAAATTATTACATTTTCTTTCATTTTTTTCTTCATTTTTAATTTCTTTTGGTTTAGTATAGTTTTACATTATTATTTAGGGTTTATTCGACTCAATTAGGGTTTATAATTATTTTTTAATATTTGATTTCATTTTTTAGTTGATATAATTGATTATTGGGATTGATTATTCCAAACTTAGGGTATAAAATTTTTTAAAATTTTATTTTTTAGCAATAAATATTAATTATGATTAATTATAATATAATAAGTTTTATTTTTATAAAAAATATTATTAACAAAATATATTTTTAATGTTGGCACACGATTGACATACAAACGCTAGAGAATCTCTACTTCTTTGTAGAACTAGGCCAAAATAAATATTCTCCAAATTCGACTTGATGTTTTAATGCAAAAATATGTTAAGTTTTAATGTTATTACTAAAATTTAAAAGTCATATTTAAAACTAAAAAAAAATAGTGAAATTTTGTGATATTAGATATAATTATCCTTTTATTTTTTTTCAAATTTTGGAACAAATTAAAATACATTTATTTACTTGATCTTGAATACTGCAATTTTTGCTTGGAAATGAGAGGTTTGAAAAAAAGTTTGTGCATTCATCGTTGAGACTCTGTATCCTTGTTGCCTTAGAAGCCGAAAACCAAGAGAAGTGGTGTACATATCATCGTTGTCTCTGCAAAAATCTTGAAATTTTTGGGACAAATTTTGCAGAGTTTGATCAATCTCCTCCTCAAAATGATATTCAATGCCTAATCTCTGTATTGCGTCGACCAGCATGAGAAGTCGGACGACGTCGTTTAATGCCTCCTTTAGCTCTCTTTTCACTTCCTCCTTTAGCTTTTCAACCACTAATTCTTCACCAGCCTTCAATATCCAAACAATATGATATCTCATCATAAATATATAAGTATCAGCTATTTCACTTTGACTAAGTTGGGATATGACATTGAAAAATGAGACATAACACAAAAATGTAACAGAAAATCTCGTACTAATATTACCTTGCATGGCTGTTGGGTGTGGACGAGGAAACGGTCTCCCCAGACACTTGGATGAAAAATAGCAAGGGGACGAGAAGAAGTGGTGATAGCAACATGAGTTTGGGTTTTCACTTCCATCTTCTGATAATTTTTTAAATCACAATAACTAATCTTAGTTTTTCGACATAATCTGCTCTAGTGCTGCATGCTTTCAATAAATAGACGATGGGAAATATAAAATAATGTAGTTGGCCGTTGCACGTGTTCGGGTCTATTGTAAGAAATCTTGGATATTTTTTTAAAAAATTATTTTTAGTTGGAAGAAAACTTGGTTTTAAAAAATAAAAAACATCTATTTTTAGTTGGAAGAAAATTTGGATTTGATTACTCGAAACATCTATTGAATCTTTATCTATATGATCACCTCCACGAACATGCTGTTTCACGATGATCGGATATTAAATTTGGATTTGATTACTCGAAACATCTAGTGAATCTTTATCTATATGATCACCTCCACGAACATGCTGTTTCACGATGATTGGATATTACTCTTGTAAGTTATATTGGCCCAACCTTTTAGGCCTTGTCACTCGGCCCATTACCCTGGCGACCCTGCTCCCTTCTCGGCCCACTTGAGTGTTGCCCTAACACTATTAGTATTAGCTAAACCTAATGCTATCTACACTCTCTAATCTGCGCCGCTCTCACTCTCTCTCTCTTAGTAAACCCTAGATCTAAGCTCTGTGCTTGATCGTGTTCTCTCTCTCATCTCCGGCTACTTCCTCCGGGAACCTTGTATCTCTGTGATACCGTAGCCTTGCCGGAGTGTCAGTGGTTGAGTGACGAGGGGCTTGCCGTGAAGGTTTGCGTGGCTACCGATTGTGGGCATGTCTCCGATTACCTCTGTGGTTATCCTTTGAAGCTCTGTACGTTTCTGTCAACTGTGAGGAGCTCCAGTAACTTGTGGGTTACCTGAGCCAATCGATCTCCCCTTCCCTCTTTCTCTACTTCTGCTGCAGTTAAGCTAGAAGGTGGTGTTGCCTGAGCAACGTGTGGTGACGGCCGCGCCCGGTGAAGTCAGTGGAAAGTGAACCTCTCGACGGCTATTGATACCCTACAGTGGTATCAGAGCCACTGGGTCTCCGTCGAGGGCACCCACTGCCACCGCACCATCGCCATCCCTCCGCCCTAGTGGCCGAGCCGTTCCCCGGCTCTTGGAGCCCCCGAAAAGGTAAGTCGGAAACCCTCCCTAGGGTTTCCGCTCAGATAAAGCGGCGAAACCTCTCGGTTTTACTTTCTTAGTCTCTGCCCCTTTGAAAAGAGCGAATAGGCTTGGGATTGCTTGTTGGTATAGTTGTCCTAGGCCCCTTGAGTCTCTGTGGCTTCTTTTCATTGGGTATCTCCTCTGATCCTTGGTTGCTTCCGCTTACATCTCCCTGCTTCTGCTTTATCTGTGCCTGCTTTGTGCTCTACCTGCCTTTTCTGCCCGTCTTTGTGTGATTCGCCCCTCCTCTTTGATAAAAGGCCCTGAGTGAACCCCTGCACAGCAGATAAATCTGCCCCGTGAACTGGGCTCTCCTCAGCTTGCCTCTACCTTTTGTGCTTGTGTGCTTGTGTGGTTTCCCGCCTGTAAACAGGCTCTTATTTATCCTCCTTGCGCGTGTGTCCCTGATTCTTGTTGTTCTTTGTGTTTACAATGAGTTCCAACATGCATAATCCTCCTTTTGATGGAAAATCAGATTTTCAAATCTGGAAAAAGAAAATGGAGTGTGTTTTAGTTCATCTTAACACTGACCAAGCCATTGAGATTGGCTGTCCCAGTGATGTCACTGATAAAGACAGAATAAAAATGAACAAAAATGTTGTGGCTTCCATCTTGTTAAACCTGACTGACTTTGTGCTCAGAAAGGTTGTTCACTTAAATTGTGCTAAAGAAATATGGGAAAATTGCATGAGTTATATGCTGAAAGAAATATAACTGATTTAATTCACCTGCAAGGAAAATTTTTTTAGTTTTAAGCTTGATACCTCAAAAGATATAGATTCAAATTTGGATGAGTTTAATAAACTCATTCAAGACATGAAAATTGCTGGAGATAAGCATATTGATGAATATACTGCTTCTGTGCTTCTAAATGCAATTCCTGATAGTTATAATGATGTGAAATCTGCCATAAAGTATGGCAGGGATGCTATAACCTATGATATTATATGTACTGCTTTAAAAGCCAAAGGAAAAGACATGAAATATGGTAGTAGTAGCTCTGGTGGGGAAATTCACCATGTTAGGGGGAGAACTCCTACAAAAAATGGTGAAAATGACAGAAAAAACAAGGCTAGATCTAAAAGTAGGTCTAATAAACAGTACATGAAAGGTAAAATCTGCTATAACTGTCAAGAATCTGGGCATTTTGCCAAAACTTGCACCAACCTTAAAAAGAAAAGGGAAAAACAAGGAACTAATGATAACAAAACTGATCATGCCAACTCTGTAATGTGTCCTTCTGATAATTATGATTCAGATGTATACATGGTCTCATTTGATGTTGATATCAACTCTGTGGCTAATCAGTGTGATGAAGGAGAATGGCTTCTTGATTCTGGGTGTTCCTTTCATATTTCCCCTTTCAGTCAACTGTTTTCTTCCATCTCCCCTGTCCAAAATTCTTTTGTAAAACTTGCTGATAAGAGAAAACTGAAGGTTGTGGGTGTTGGCAATATATGCCTGAAATTTTCTTGTGGTTCTATTTTGACTTTCTCAAATGTGAGATTTGTTCCTGAATTGAGTTTTAATTTAATGTCATGCACTGCCCTTGAAGACTCTGGTCTTGAAGGGAAGTGGGGTGGTGGTGCCATGAAAATTTTGAAAGGAAACCTTGTTTTGTTCAAAGCCCTCAGAAAAAATAATTTGTATTTTGTATCTGCTACTGTTGATGCCTCTGTGAGTTCAGTTACTTCTGATGTTACTGGTTTGTGGCATGCTAGGTTAGGACACTTGAGTAACAAGGGTCTTGAATGCTTGTCTAAATCTGGAGTATTTGGAAAAGATGCAGTCTCTAAGCTACCCTTTTGTGATACTTGTGTGCTTGGTAAGCAGCACAAAGTTAGCTTTCCTGTTAATCCTGCTCCTAATGTGCCTAAATCTGTTGATGTGCTTGAATATCTTCATGCTGATGTGTGGGGACCTTCCAAGGATCCCACACATGGTGGAAATGTGTACTTTCTTTCTATTATTGATGATTTTTCTAGAAAAGTGTGGGTCTTTCTCATGAAAAACAAATCTGATGTGTTTGATAAGTTTAAAAATTTTAAAACTTGTGTTGAAAATCAAACTGGAAAGAAAATAAAAACCCTAAGAACTGATAATGGCCTGGAATTTTGCAACTCTGCTATAGATTCTCTTTGTGTTGACTCTGGTATTAAAAGACACAAGTCTGTGCCTTATACTCCTCAGTAAAATGGAGTTGCTGAGAGAATGAATAGAACCTTGCTTGACAAGGTTAGATGTTTGCTTACTTCTTCTGGTCTTGGGAAAAAGTTTTGGGGTGAAGCTGTCTTAACAGCAGCCTATTTGGTTAATAGGTCACCCTCTGTCCCTTTGCTTGGTAAATGCCCTGAGTCTATCTTTTCAAATAAACCTGTTGACTTGTCTAACCTAAAGGTGTTTGGTTGTGCTGCTTTTGTGCATGTCAAAGGTGATAAGTTAGAGCCTAGATCTAAGAAGTGTATCTTCTTGGGCTACCCTGAGGGGGTAAAAGGCTATAGACTTTGGGATAAATCTGTTCCTGGCTTCAAAGCCATTACCAGCAGAGATGTTGTCTTTAATGAATGTGATTTTCCTTGCTTATCTGCTCCTTTATCTGTATCTGATTCTTCTCTTGATACTACTCCAATTAAGGTGGAGCCCTTGCCTGATAAAAATGAAACCTTACCTGTTGAGCATGATAATGAAGAACACAATTATTCCCTTAATGAAGAAGTTGATAATAATGAGTCTGAAGACTTGCATGATTACCAACTGGTTAGGGATAGAGCTAGGAGGAATGTGAGAAAGCCTCCTAGGTTTGATGATTATAAAATGTCCTTTCTTGCTTTTAATGTGTTTAATTGCATGGAAGATGATGAACCTCTAACCTATAAAGAAGCTTTGAAGTCTGTTGATTCTGAAACTGAGCAGAATGCAATGAAATGTGAAATGAAGTCCTTGCATGATAATAAAACCTGGATACTTGTTAAGAAACCTGCTAATACCTCTATGGTTGAGTTCAAATGGCTTTTCAAACTTAAAAAGGAATCTGAATCTATTAGATACAAAGCTAGGTTAGTGGCCAAGGGTTTTACTCAAAAAGAGGGGATTGATTACAATGAAATCTTTGCCCCTGTTGTCAAATTCACCACTGTGAGAATAATGCTAGCTTTAGTTGCTCAGTTTGACTGGGAATTAAAACAAATGGATGTCACAACTGCCTTTTTACATGGTGATTTGGATAACAATATCTATATGAGACAGCCTAAAGGTTTTGTTGATTCTGAAAAACCAGAGCATGTTTGTTTGCTTAGGAAAGCTCTTTATGGGCTGAAACAATCTCCTAGGCAATGGAATATTAAATTTGACCAATGCATGCAGTCACTTGATTTCAAGAAATCTGATTTTGATCACTGCTTGTACTACAAATGTGACAATAATATTCCTATGTTTCTTCTCCTATATGTTGATAATATGTTGCTGATTAGTCCTAAACTTGAGTCAATTAAGCATGTTCAAAATAAACTTTGTGAGAATTTTGACATGAAAGATTTAGGAGATGCAAAGAAGATTCTTGGCATGCATATCATTAGAAATAGGAAGTCATCCACTCTGGTCTTGAATCAATCTGATTATGTTAAAAAGGTTTTGAGTAAATTCTCCATGAACAATGCTAAACCTGTGAATGTACCTCTTGTTGTTCATTTCAACTTGAGTAAAAGCATGTGCCCCTCATCTGAGTCTGAAATTGATGAAATGAAATGTGTGCCTTATGCTAATGTAATTAGATCAGTTATGTATCTCATGATTAGTACTAGACCTGATATTGCTTACTCTGTTAGTTGTCTTAGTAGATACATGTCAAACCCAGGAAAACCTCACTGGGAAGCCTTGAAATGGCTTCTCAGGTATGTGAAATCCACTGAGAAATGTGGTCTGACTTTTTCTAAGTCAGCTGATGGTTTGAAACTTACTGGTTATGTGGATTCTAATTATGCCAATGATAGGGATAATAGAAAGTCCACAACCTCTTATGTGTTTACTTTGTGTGGTGGCTGCATTAGTTGGAAATCACAACTCCAATACATTGTTGCTTTGTCTACTACTGAATCTGAGTATGTGGCTGCAACTGAAGCTTTTAAGGAAGCTATATGGTTGAATGGTTTACTATCTGAAATTGGTTTTCTGGATAAATCCCCCATTGTATTTTCTGATAGTCAATCTGCCATTCAATTATGCAAAAAACCTGTCTTCCATGATAGAACTAAACACATTGATGTTAGATTTCATTTCATTCATGACATTGTTGAAAAAGGTGAAATTTTACTTGACAAGATCCATAAAGATTTCAACCCAGTTGATATGGGTACCAAATGCCTTCCAGTTGAAAAGCTAAGGCTGTGCATGAAAATTCTCAAGTTTGATCTTGGTTAAAATTTCATCTTTTGCTGTGATATTTATGTTCCTTACCCTCCTGTTTTTCTTTGTGATTCTCAGGTTAAGTTGGGTTGGCCTCTGTGGCCAGGATTTGCTCTGTGCTCTTCTCCCCAGCTTCTTCTTTGTCTTTGTGACTTAGAAGAAGTAAAAATGGCAATGATGACACCCCTCGGACTCCTCTATTGACTGTTGATGCACTTGGGCCAAAGGTGGAGATTGTAAGTTATATTGGCCCAACCATTTGGGCCTTATCACTCGGCCCATTACCCTGGCGGCCCTGCTCCCTTCTTGGCCCACTTGAGTGTTGCCCTAACACTATTAGTATTAGCTAAACCTAATGCTATCTACACTCTCTAATCTGTGCCGCTCTCACTCTCTCTCTCTCTTAGCAAACCCTAGATCTAAGCTCTGTGCTTGATCATGTTCTCTCTCCCATCTCCGGCTACTTCCTCCGGGAACCTTGTATCTCTGTGATACCGTAGCCTTGCTGGAGTGTCAGTGGTTGAGTGACGAGGGGCTTGCCGTGAAGGTTTGCGTGGCTGTCGGTTGTGGGCCTGTCTCCGATTACCTCTGTGGTTATCCTTTGAAGCTCTGTGCGTTTCTGTCAACTATGAGGAGCTCCGGTAACTTATGGGTTACCTGAGCCAATCGATCTCCCCTTCCCTCTTTCTCTGCTTCTGCTGCAGTTAAGCTAGAAAGTGGTGTTGCCTAAGCAACGTGTGGTGACGGCCGCGCTTGGTGAAGTCAGTGGAAAGTGAACCTCTCGACGGCTATTGATACCCTACAACTCTCGATCAATTGTCCCACCAGGTATAACTTTTCTTTTTCTTTCTCCTTTTTTATCTAAGTTATAGAATTAAAATTTCATTTTATTTGTGAGATGAAACGAGAAATAGTTGACTAAATATGTCAAAACCACCATATAATTTTCTATCAAATGAAATCCTCTATCCCAGTTTTCTCTAACCCATTTGGTGTCCCATTTTAATTTATATTTGATTTTCATCAATTTTTTTCTTCAATTTCAATTTGTTATGGCTTAGTTTAATTTTATAATTATTATTTAGGGTTTATTCCACCCAATTAGGGTTTATATTTATTTTTTAATATTTATTTCTTGTTTTTAGTTAATATAATTGATTATTATGATTGACTATTTCAAAAATATGGTATATAATTTTTAACAATAAATGTTGATTGTGATTTGTAATACTATAATAAAATTTATTTTTGTAATAAATATTTTTAAAATATTAAATTTTATTGTGGGACATGAAAAGTGGACTAGAAGATTTTATCCCATTTTCTATGTCATTTGAAATCTTATTCTAAGCGTAATAATAGTTATAAATTAATTAACTTCCTTAACTAGACAATTTATGCTTCTAATAAAGTATGGAAAAATCATTTGTTTGGTTTTGTTTTTCTAATATTCTAGGCTTGTTTTTATTTTATTTTTTTAATTTTAAATTCTTGAGCTTTTCCTTTAATGTTAATGTTGTTTTAATTTTGATAAAAACTTGTATGAGACCGTCTAATGGGTCGCTTATGTTAGACGGATCTCCCCTGACCTGACCCGGTTCCGATCCGACCCGCCATATATATATATAAAAAAAAACCAATTCAGAATTGAAACCCCCCACTCACTCTCCCTCGCTCCCCACTCTCCCACGATTTTCTCCAGCCATAACCACCGGTGATTTTTTGACCACCAGCGTTCCATTCACAACCTAAACAGGTTCTGCGATGTTAACATCTTCGGTGCCGACTCGCATTTGATAGTGTAAGTTTATTTAGAGCTTTTTTCTAATTTAGGGATTTGATTTTTTTCCTTCAATTGGAAGTTCCGGAATGGCTTCTATCAATCTTTTGTTTTAATTGTCATCAGTCTCTCTCTGACCCTGTGTTGTCTGTGTACTTTCTTGAGTTTTCTTTTCTTAGTTTTTTTTTTCGTCCTGAACAAATTGTTGGATATTCGATCTGAGAGGAACAGTAGGATTTTCTTATTTCTTGATTTTTTTGTGGGTGCGTTTTTAGCTAACTGATTGAAGGTTGTTCATCAGTGTGGTGATGCTTGATTGATCGATCGATAATTGTGCGGTCATCGAGGATTTGTTGCTGGTGATCGAGAGTTGACGATGTCGGGGCCATTGGATAGGTTTACGAGGCCTTGTAAGTAAAGTTGTTCGGTTTCTTTATTGTTCTTGATCTGCATTCATTGTTAATTAGCTGCGGTTTTATTTAACTTTTGAGATTTAGGGGTTTTTGTTTAATGTGTGAATGAATTCGAGCATAATTAGTTTTAAGCTCTTTGGGGTTGTCAATTTGATTTTTTGAGTATTTAATTAACTGTTAGTTTTGATTTACCGTTTATGGTTTCTGAGCAAGGGCAGTTTAGTAGAAGAATGATGTTAAAATTTGAAAGCGCTGGAGGGTTCAATTATCCGTTTCATGTTCATTCTTTTAGCTGCCAATAATAAAATTTTGATGAGATGTATTATATTTATTGAGGATTTATTTATTTTATTATTTGTAAAGTAATTCTTCACAATATTTGAAGCACAGATCTTGACCTTATCTATTGATATTTGATGTTGAAGTGGAAAACTCTTCATAAATTTTACAGCTGCTCGCGTGTTTGATAAAGCTAAGTGTGCACATATTACAGCCTCTTAGCCTTTATTTAATACCCGTGAAACTATGTACAGGGTTGTCCATTTGAGGAGGTGGAATTCAGATTTGATGTTGGTAACTATGACTATCAGATCAATAAATTCAACTTAAAATTGAACATAAAATGGCATTTATACTTTCCATCAGGTCCATATCTACATTTATAAAATGCAAAATAACCATCACCATAAATTAGTTGGTCTGTACCTATATAAAGTTCTAAAATGCATGCTTAGCTTTATTAATGTATATACACACATTAATTCCTTTCCAGGTTTATGATGATGAATGACTGATTTTCAATTCCATTTGTGTTGTTTTGTTTGAGACATTAGTAGTAATTGATTTTGTTTGGATCATAGTGATGATATGTTCTTGGTTTTTGCTCATTTTCTGGCCGGAGTAGTGATTTATTTATTTACTCCACAAATAAATGTTCGTTTTACCTGCATTGTAGTTCTTCACAATATTTGAAGTACAGATCTTGACATTATCTATTTGAAATAGTGATACTTGACAGGTTTTTAGTGATACTTTTATGTTAGTTAGTGATACTTACATCAGTTTGTGATACTTATTCTTACCTAGTGATACTTTATGTTTATTTAGTGATACTTTTACATTCTTCAGGTTTATCTTTACTTATGATTTACTGATTCCTGACTTTTATAAGTAGGGATGCCTATTTTTTTAATAGTGATACTTTGATATTAATTAGTAATAATTTGTTGTTACTTAGTGATACTGTAACATCCAAGATTTTCAGAGTTCATTAAGAAAATTAAAGAAATTAATTAGAGCCTAGTTAAAGATGTTTTGGCCCTAAATTGCGATTTTAGAAATTATTTTTCGTAAAATCGTATTTTTGAGAATTTTGATTCCAGCTCAGTCGCAGCCAATTTTGGTCACGTTTGAAAGGCGTTGACCCAATGAGCATGCCGGTGCTTTCGGATTTTGAATCTGAAGTCGTTTGAGTTCCCGGTGATTTAAATCGCGTTTAAAGGAGTTATGAATAGTGTTTTTCCGTAGGAGCGCGATCGTTAGAAATTTACGAAATCTCATGTGTTGATCCGAGCCTTTATTTTTCAAGCCTATCCTATGGGAAATTTCTCAAGGAATCCGTTGGCGTTCCCGGATTTTCATTCTGAGGTCAATTGAACGCTCGGGAATTTTATTTGTCCCTTGCGTGGAATAGTAACTTTATTTTTGAAAAGAGATTAATTTCTCGTTTTTCTTCAAAACGATTCGTTCTTTATTCCAAGTCAAGTTGGTTCAATAGTACTCGAGCTAACGAACCTACCGGCATTTTCAGATTTAATAAAGGAGGTCATTTGGACCTCGCCATCGAATAAAGCGTCTTTTATCCGAACCCGATATTTTTAAAGCAATATTGTTGCACTGAAGTAGCTTCTCGAGGAAGCCATATTTTTTCCTATAAATAGAGACCCTCCCCCTTTGATTTTCCTCACTCATTTCCTTATTCCCCCCCCCCCATTATGTAGAGTAGAGAGAGAGAGTAGAGGGGAGCTCTCTTCGTGAGAGCACCCTCCCAGTTGAGAGAGAGAGCGGAGCAAGGGAGCCCCGCGGGGGGGCAGCAAGGGGCGCCGCGGGGGCAGGCAGCCCCGCGGGGGCAAGGGCGCCGTGGCGCTTGGGCGCGCGGGCGCGCAGGCTGGTTCGGCAGCTCAGGCACGTTTTCGTGCGGAGGTCATAACTTTCGCCTCGGTTTGAACCACGAGGCCCATGAGTACTCAAATTGAAGATCTTTCGATGATCTACGAGGTAGAAGTGGCCAATTGTCCGGAATCTTGATCGTTAGAATCGGATTTTCCGTCCCCTTTTGCGGTAATTTCGGATGCCTTAATCTTTTAATTCTCGTGTTTTAAGTTATAGTTAAGGTTCAAGAGTTTAGATATCATTTCGATGTATTATTAGGAGCTCGAATAAGGTTTCAAGTCATTGATCAACTTTCATAAAGATGAGGTGAACCCCGAGGAGGCCCAAGGAAGGATTTTTGGCTCGTTGCTTCGTCTACGTGCTCCTTATCGAGACGTTCGTCATCGAGGTGGGTGGTTCTAAATCAAGTATAAAGTTTGAGCTATTAAGCTCTAGAAGCATGATAGGGAAAGATGAATATCCAATTAAAATATTTTATGCTCTGCCTGTTTAGTCTCTGTACAAGGAAAGGAAAGGAATAAATGAAGTTATATGCATGATATTCTTGAATTGTTATCTGAGTTTGATAAGATAAAGGAAGTTGTCATAAGTTAAGTGAGCTCTCAAGTATGTTTAGATATGCTGGAATTGTTTAAATATGATTGATGCTAGCCTGAGATCTAGAATTGCTTTAATTGCAATCGATGTTTATCCACGTCCATTTCCTCGCATTCGAATGTTAATGCTCTGTTAAAAGCTCATATAGTTAAGGATTAAGGATTAAGGATTCCCTTGTTAAGGTAGCGTTAAATCCCTTATAGGCCAAGATCATGCTATATTAAGATTTAGCCTTAGGCGATTGCTCTAGGCGTGGTATTGCTAGCTAAGTCAAGTAAGTAAGTAAGGTTAAAGTTAAGGTTAAGTAAGGAAGGAAGTTAAGGAAGGATATAGCTTCTGTTGTAAGCAGGTTATCGAGCTCAAAGAACAGTTTATTTACATTATCATGCCGTGACCCTCGTGTCACTAATGTTGAACATTTGAAAGTAAAGGGAGTCACTGCTGGGTAACCCCCTCGCATACTCAGAAGGATACTTGAGGTAACCCCTCTCTTATCCCAAGGCATGCCTCAGGGTACAGTAGACAACAGGTTTGAGCCAGAAAAGGCGCCAAGAAAGGAAGTAAAAGGTTTTGCGGGTATGGAGAGGGCTTTTGCGTTTTGCTCTCCATATGCCGCCAGTTTATAATTGGATATTCCAAAGTTTATTAAAGAGTTTTCTCGTAAAACCCCACTGAGTACATTAGTGCTCACACCCTCTTTTTCAAATGTTTTCAGGTTGAGATGCTGAGGCCGGTGATGTGCTGCTGGTGGGGTTGTCTGAGTTGTTTGAGGTTTCAAGTTGTTGCTCTATATGGTTACATGTTTTCTTCCGCTAAGTTTATGCTAAGTACTCTGATATTAGTATTTAGTCTTGATTAATGTAACTTGATTCTTGAGAATAGCATGTCTTAAATGCTATGAATTCTAGTTATCAATAAAGTCTTTGAAAAATGTTCTTTGACATACCCGTCTATGCCTTTATTGATTCCGAGTTATTTGAATAGTCATACCTGTTGAGCATTCTGGTATCTATTCATCTTCAGTTGGCTTGTGAATAAGTCTTGCATGTTTGTTATTATTGTTCGCCTACAAAGAGACTTTTCTTTCCAAGCATGATTCTGTTCGTTCAAGCTAACCTTAAGTTATTTTCTTGTTCCGTCCTATGATTAGGACAATAAGATATATTTGACTCCGACCTATTTATGAGTCCTAATTAAGGTCACCTATGATGAGGTCTCGTTTATTTGAAAAGTCAAACTCCTATGTTTGTCTTTGGATTCTGTTTAAATTTCGGTTGGCCTATGATTTGGCATTCCTTTGACTCGAGTGAATCCTTTAACCCATTTGACCCGATTGAACCCTTTGACCCTTATTGATTCATTGAAAACGATAGTTCTTCCAAGTCATAAAGTTAAGTTGCCTAAGTTCTTAAGGCGCTAACTTAGTTTAATTCTAAAAACACCCCCCTGGATTTCCGATTTTTCGTGTTATTTTACGCACAACAACCCCGTCCCCATCCTCGGGACCGGGCTGTTACAGATACTATTTTACTTATTACTTATTTTTACATTCATTGGATAGTGATACTGTATTTTTGAAATACTGATACTTGACAGGTTTTTAGTGATATTTTTATGTTAGTTAGTGATACTTACATCAGTTTGTGATCTTTATGTTTTTTTAGTGATACTTTATGTTTATTTAGTGATACTTTTACATTTTTCAGGTTTATCTTTACTTATGACTTACTAATTCCTGACTTTTATAAGTAGGAATTCATATTTTTTAAATAGTGATACTTTGATGTTAATTAGTAATACTTTGTTGTTACTTAGTGATACTATTTTACTTATTGTTGCTTTTCATATTGCAGTGAACATGATGATGAGCAATGTGATCATAACAATGTTGAAGATTCTTGCTCTGAACATGAAGTCAAACAATGGTTGAGATTACTAGTTATTAATTGTTGGAGTTCTTTATGTTGTAATGTGTAGAGTTTAGTAGAATAATGATTGATGTACAGGGGATTTGTTTCCAACTTATTAGTGTGATGCATACAATAATGGAGATGGAAATATTCTATGTAGTTTTTTATGTTCTCATTTTTTTATGTTTTATGTACAACTGTATTCCATCTTTTTTGTGGATTGTTTACCACGAGGATCACTCTCAGAAGATCATAACTCGAATCAATTGATAATAAAAATTTTCTTGCTCTTTGAGTCAATTTTTTTCTTGTATATAATTTTGGGATTTTTTATATATAGTAAATGATATTGTTATTATCTATGAGACGAAGTATCATTAACTGTGGAGTGAAGTATCATTAACTCATTGTGAAGTATCATACAATATTATCCATGATTAAATATTAATCATCATGCATCAGTAACATTAGCTATGAAATAAAGTATCATTAACTATGAAGTTAAGTGTCATTAGATATAAATTTGGCAAAATATCATTAACTATTAAGTGAAGTATCATTGCATATATAACTGGTAAAGTATCATTAACTGTGTGTGAAGTATCATTAATTAGGGATGAAGTATCATTAACTCGGAAGTGGAGTATAATATGACATTATTGATGATTAAACATTAATTATCAAATCAAGAATAGATAAATATCATTAACTATGAGTGGAGTATATCATTAACTCGAGTATCATTATTTATGAGGTGAAGTATCATTAACTCACATATAAGTATCATTATTTATGGGGTGAAGTATCATTGCCTGTGAAGTGGAGTCTCATTATTATGGAAAAAAAGTATCACTAATTGCATAAGAAAGTATCACTAAGTGAAGAAAAGTATTACTAATTGCGGAAGAAAGTATCACTAATTACGGAAGAAAGTATCACTAATTAGATGAAAAGTATCACTAATTTCAAAAGAAAGTATCACTAATTAGAAAGAAAAGTATCACTAATTGCAGAAGAAACTATCACTAATTAGAAGAAAAGTATCACTAATTAGAAAGAAAAGTATCACTAATTGCAGAAAAAGTATCACTAATTACAAAAGAAAGTATCAATAATTAGAAAGAAAGTGTCAGCTTAAAACATAATCTCAAATTGAGAATCAGCGGTCTATGAATACAATAAAAATTCATTCTTGAGTAAAAAAAATTATTTCATTATCATAGAGAAAAATATTATTGATTACAAAATAAAGTATCACTAATTACAAAAGTAAGTAACACTAATTACAAATAAAAGTATCACTAAAAATCTTCAACACCCATCAATTAGACTATTGTACATCACTCTATTTGGAGCAACATTTCTGTTCAACATTTCATCGAACAGCTTCTAGGCATCCGCCACTCTCCTCTCCTTACACAATCCAAGGGATCAAAACATTGTACACAAACTCATTCGCCCTAATCCCACATTTCTTTATTTCATTCATCAGCTCAAAACCTTTCTCCAAGTCCCTCAATTTCACCGCGGACTGTCATTAATATATGTAGTGGGAAAATAACATTAGAAATTCATAACTTAAAACTACATATCTTATCAAATTCAAAAGACAATCACACACCCACATGAACTAAAATAAGACTATTATCTAGTTGAAGCATTTCGTCGAACAGTTTCATGCTACTATCATGAACAACACGAAAAATTCCTTACAATCACTATCATTCTCACCAAAAATAAATTTTAAATTGATCGGAAACAACATGGATTTCCCAATCATGTGAAAACAACACGATTTCAATGTAATAAAGAATATTAATATATACTTGCCGCTTGAAATAAAAATCAAATAACACACACAAATGTCCGGCCGGCAAACAGTCATAACACACACACGTTGGCAATATGAGGATGATGATCAATAGCTTATATATATCCTGGCAAAAGAATGGATTTTTCGGCAGCAAGGTGAAAGAGGGCAAGATGAGAGTGCATGAAGGCAGCAGAAGTAGTTCTGAGCAAGATCGAGGGAAGGCGGAGCCTCTTAGCGACGGCGTCGACGAACTTCATTATATTATCATAGATGACGCAAGCCACATCTCCGGTTTCAAGCATGTGGACCGTGTGAATGAGGGCTCTCAGTTGGTGTTCATAGCCGACATAAAAAATCTTCAAATCGCTAAATCTGAGAGAAAGGGAGAACAAAGGCTTGCGCTCAGAATCTGCTTCGAATCCTTGAACCTGCTTCGAATTCAAATTAATTTATCACATTATCGGTTGATTCTGTAGAGATTGGATCGATGGATCCTCCAAATCAGTATGAGATGTGTGTGTGAGAAGGGGGAGAAGCGACATCGTTGGATCGATGGAGGAAAAATGCGATTTTTTTAATATATATTGGTGGGTCGGGTCGGATTTGGGTCGGATCGGGTGAGATCCGTCTAACGTAAGAGACCCATTAGATGGTCTCACACAAGTGTGGCCCTTTAATTTTTAGGATTTTTTTTTATTTCTAGGGTTTATTTTTAACGATAGGATTGATATTTAATTTATAGGGTCTATTTTTAATTTCTAAGATTTATTTACTAAGAAGACAGGAATTGAATATCTTTTGAATAAAAATTTATATGAGATCATCTAATGAATCTCTTACATTAGAATGGTCAAATAAAGTCCAAATCTACCCAAAAAAATCATGTCCACCTTCATTTTTAGGCCACGTAGATCGACGGAGATGTACTTAATAATTTAATGGGATTTTTGTACAAAGGCGTGTGAGTTTCACGCGCCCATGTGGGGTGCATATCTTCACGCGCCTGGGAAACTTCTCTGACTCTATTTATTAAGATGCTGCTATTCCAAGAATACAAGTTTAATTGATAAATAATATCACATTATAAAATTACAAATTACAAATCAAACTATGAAATTATAAACTTACAAATTACAACTTAACATTAAATTACAATTTACAATTAACAATTTGACTGATTTATGGGGGGAATAAATAATTGAAATTTAGGCTTGTACTTTAAATGAAGCTACCTACGTATTCCTTACCTTGGAATCAAAGCCCTCGTGGTTCATTTTAAATTTTTTCCTTGTCGAGTCTAGAAGTCAAAGTCGTCGTCCCATTCATCACCGGTTTGGCTCTCACTCCTTCAAGATGATCCGGTGTCATGTTTGATCTCCGCTCGTCCAACATATAACCGGATTCACTAAAAGCTTGTTCAACCGCAACTGTTGATGTCGGGACTCTAAAAATCTCATTTGCCATAATCTCAAGCAAAGGATACCGTTCTTGATTCATGGGACCACCACTTGAGAACATCAAAATTATTTGGACTTGCATTGTTAATATATGGGCCTGGCTCAACGAGGTCTTGCAAATATATTTTTCTAATTCATTTTAACTACGCCTCACACTTCCTCTACTTTGGAAAAAAATTTGAAATTCTTGTAAAGCACTACCTTGTAAAGTATTTAATCCTAATGGAAAATTACTACTAGAACTAGAAGAACGACGTGTTTGACTAGGTAGAGTATTTCTATATTTTTGCTCATATTCTTATAAAGTGATTGTAAAGATTCTAAAATATCTAATTTAATTTCATCAGTTGTTGGCAAATGTAAATTAACACCACCGAGACCTAAAAAACTCATAGTAGATAAAAATCTATAATATATATCAATCATGTCATTAGTACCATAAAATTTAAATGTAGGATCTAAGATTTTAGCAATCAAAAAAATATTAGGAATATGATTAAAATATTTCAACCATTTTTGTATCATAGCTTGAATCATCTCCGAAAAATCTGGTTTATGGCTACAAAAATTAAATTTGGTAGCAATTAAACAACAATGATGCATGAATTTGCACATAGTAGGGTAATAAACATCGGATAAATCTTTTATTGCAAATTGAAAAACTTATAAAAGTTCCATTAATTCATAACAATCATCTCAATATGAAGGTAATAAAATAAATGAATCAACATATGTAGCAAAAAAAGAAACTAATAGTTCTCAATATTGATATATTGATGCAAGCGTTTCATATGTAGAATTTCACCTATGAGGTACATCTAAGTTAAATATTTTAGGATGTGCACCTTGTTTCTTATAGAATTTTTCCCACCTACATCTTAATTTCACCTTACCATGAATATAATCAACAACATCTCGAATAGGTTGAATTGAATTATTTAAAAAATTCTAAGTCCATCTTGAACGCACAAGTTTAAAATATGTGCAATACACCTAGTATGAAAATATTTACCATGCAAAGTTGGATTACATGGTTGAATTAGTTCTCTTATACTAACCGTATTCAAACTCGCATTATCAAAACCAATGGAAAAAAATTTATCTAGCATTCTAAATTGATTGTAAATTTTAATGATAGCCCATAGTAATATTATAAGTAGTATGTTGGCAATTAAATCTCCAAAAACCAATTAAGTGTTTATTTAAACATCGTGAATATCAATCCAATTCAAAGTGATAGCAATGTAATGACGACGCATATGTTGATCGGACCAAATATCATAACAAATAGCAACCCTGAACAGAATCTTTCTAATAATATTTTTTAATTTGTCCTTGTATCTTAAATGCAATTTTTCATGAGTCCTAGTCATAGCCATTCTAGGTATTCTTTGAGCAGCAGGATTATAAGCAGCTTTCATACAATGTTTGAAATTCATACTATCGGCAAATTGAAGTGCTAATGATTCTTCACAAATAAAATAACACATATTTTCTCTAGCAACAAGAAAATCAAACTTAAAGAGTTTAGATGAGTATTGCGTACCTCCATCTTGGCTTTCAGCGTTAATATTAATGCTTACCGGTTGAAAGTTAGGTTGCGTTTGAGCCTGAGCATGCCCAAGTTCCACTTGATGGTGATTGGTGATGTGCGACCGGTACATTCCATAACCTCTTCTAGTGCGAAATTTATATTGCTTTGAGCAATAGTTGCAATACAAATCGAAAACTTTGGTTCCATTCTTCCTTGGCACCTTTCTAAAATGAATAGTGAAAAAAGTGTATTTCAACGTCAAATTTCTCGATTCATTGGGGGCTTCCTCCTCGGTCTCGGGCTCACCAGATAGAATTTCACCAGTGTTGCTGAAAGCACGAGATTCTTGAGATTGTTGTTCTTCAAATTGAATCCATCTTACTACTTCTTCATCATTTTGGATTTGAGCAGCAATTGGGTCATCGTAGAAACTGTCAGTGGCTGATCTGCCAACATAGTCTTCTTGGTGTCGTTGTTTCCAAGGAGATGTCATATCAGGACTATCGAAAATACGTACTTTAGAATGAGTACGATGACGACGACGTGGACCTTCAGAACTATCAACAATAGTTTTTCATTTGCCTTTATCGGCCCGGATATCTCGTTAGACATGATGGTACATGGATAGCTTGAGAATTGAGAGAGAGCTTGAGAATTGAGACTTGAGAGAGATGGCTAGAGATTTGAGAGAGGGCTTGAGAATTGAGAATTGATACTTGAGAGAGAAACTGAGAAAGAGAATATTATAGATTATAGAGTAAGAATGATATTGATAGAAAAATAGATAATTAGAGAAATTAGAGAGAGAGAGATTGAGATTTTGGTGTGAGTGAAAATGATGAAGGAGATTGGGTATTTATAGGTGAAAATTGAGGAACGGTGGGGAAAATTGAAATTTGAATTTGAAAATTAAAAAAAAAACGCCTGAACCGACTGTTTGGAGCACAAAACGGTGCTTCGTGCTTCCAAAATGTTGATTCCACATTAGCAACCTGCCTCTGAGCGTTTTCAGCTATAGATCAAGATCATATGGAACGGTCGACAAAGAAATCGATGGTTTGTGATTTTCCGAGCCCCCAAACTAGAACCGGACCGGGTATTTTTCGGTGAAACCATAACCGTCTCGGCGGTTTGTAAACCTGTAATCGTCGGTCCGGTTTTGAATGAGCATCTCTAGTAGTTGGGCCTTAAGTTTAGTGGGCACCCCAATTATTTATTTTTATTTTTTTTCTATTTTCATTCTTTTCTTTTCTTTTCTTTTTTTAAAAAATTTTAATTTTGTATCGAGCATTATGCACGAGTCCATGCATTAGCAACGGACGAGTGCACTGCACGAGATCGGATAAAAAAATTAAGTTAATCCAATTTAATTTTAGTGTTTACTAATTCCATTTTAGGGTATATATTTAGGGTAAACTGTCTTAAAATACATGAATTTTGGGGCGTTTTTGGTTTTTCACACGTTTTAAAAAATGTAGTTTTAATAACATGAACTTAGCTCTTGTTTGATTTTTCACATGATTTTCGAATTTCGACCAATTGAATCTGACATGGCAGCCGGAGATGCTACGTGTACATCTACGTGGATACCAAATTTCCTTAAAATACACAAATTTTGGACTGATTTTATTTTTTCACACGAATTAAAAAAATATCAATTTTAGTTTTTTTTCCTTTTTGTGTAATACATAAAATTCATCAATTATTACTGTAGAGTTTGTTGTAGTAGACATTGTGAAATATTTTAAATTTTCTTAGTTCATGCAATATATAAAATTTAGGTTCGAAAAAAAATTAAATAAAATAACTATCAGACCTTTTTAGTTCTCTATTTGAAGAAAAATTATAAAAATATGACTTAAGCTAGTGTAATGATATAAATAATTGAATTCCGAATACAACAATCATCAAGTCATGAATAGTGGTATATGACGTATCGTATATGTTGATGAATAATATTACACAATCAATCAATTAAGTTAACAAATAAATTGATCACGTGGAAACTACATATTAATTTTTCATATATGTTTAATAACATCTTTTGATATAACTTTATATGTTAGATAATCTCAAATAATTTTATAATTGAACGTTTCCATTTATATTAATTGTTAAACAAATTCTTAATTCGTCTATTTTATTATTCTTTAAATCTATTAATAATATAAATATGTAACGGCTCCAATTTTTCCAAACGTCATAATGATAAATGTACACACCATACACACTCTAAAGTTATAGTATGATTTTTGTGCATATTAAATAATTACATAAGATCAAAAAGATCATCAATTAAGTACAACAAGACGTTGGATAAAAAAATAATTTAATTCAATTTCATTTTAAGGCTCGTTAATTCCATTTTAGAGTATATATTTATTTCAAAAAACTAATAATCGAACGCAGTGCACAAGCTTACGTGTTAGCGTCGAGCGAGTGCACTGTGCGAGACGGCGGATAAAATAAATTAATTAATTAAAAAAATTAAATATATATTTGTTAAAAAAACAAAAAAAAAGAAGAAATTAAAAGTTGAAAAAAAAAACTAAAAAGAAAAAGAAAAGGATCAAGGGGAACTACTGAAAACGAAATATATATATATATATTAAAAAAAAAAAGATCATCTTTCTGAATCAAATAAAATCCGTCTAGCGCAAGAGGTAGACGGTCTCAAAGAGGAGTCTCCCCTATCTATCTGATTTTAAACCAAGAATTTAATATTTTTTTTCCTTTACTATAATAATTGGGTTGTTTTTACCTATATATCTGATTTTAAACCAAGAATTTAATATTTTTTTCCTTTACTGTAATAATTGGGTTGTTTTCACCTATTTAGTTAACCTTTTGGATTATGACGCGACACAAATTTATATAGTATAAAACGTGATATGTAACACTATTAGTATAAGATGAAATCAATTCAATAATAATCGGTGTAACGTGTGGGCTATTGTTTTGATTTTGGGTTACTTGCCGGAATTAGTATAAGATGAAGCCCATGTTTCCTTTCACTTAGGCTTCTCCAGCGGCGAGCACTAAACGCATGTTTGCCGTCTTAGACGGTAAATTGAGGGAGAGGCCCTCTCTCCTGTACGGTATATTTTTTGTTTTCTTTTTTTTGTTTTCTTTTATGTTGTTTTTCTTTAGTATTTAGTTTTTTAATTTTGTTATATGTTGTTTGTAATATATTTTGTGTTTTAAATAATGTGTTATAAATTAGTATTAAAATTTATTATGAATGTATTTTTTATTTATATTAATTCCAATAAATTTGTTTCAATAATTATTATAAAATGTTGAATTTAATTTTATATTTATAGATATCCTATTTTATGAAGTTGCATATATTATTGTATGTTGAGTAATATAAAAAATAATTATATAAAAAATATTATGAAATATTCTCTGCGTAGAATTATACTGCGGACTTTTCTTAGCACTGAGAGTCTGAGATTCATTAAACGTCAACTTAGATTTCCCAATAAATTCCAAAATTAATAATTTTCTATTTAAATACTGACATCTAAAAAGTTACAGATTTTCACAAAGTAAGAAGTTAGTAATAACTAACAAAAGCATAGTAGCTCATATTGATGCAATAATTAAGACTAGCATTCAAAAAAGATTTATTCTAAAACTTTGGCAAAAGACACAGCTCTAGAAAAGTAGAAATAGTTCATCAACAAATTTCTCAGATCTGTCTATACTTCGTATGTTATGCAGTCTTTGAAAGAAGACGACGACGAAAACCCAGAGCGATGAAGCTTAGCTTTGTCCTTGTTGAATGCTTTATGAACTTCATCTCTGAGTTCAATGAAGCGTGTTCGCTTCATCTTTCTCTCTTCCGGGGTGCCCGTCTCAAGGTACAACGCGTCGGGCAAGTCATCTTCCATGAACTTATCGAGCACCTGCGAGCAATGGGGAAAATAGCGCCGCCCCAACTCAACTGCCACACCAAGTTCATCAACAAAATGAAGTGTTAAAATTTTAGAAAATGTGGCGGTGAGTGCTCATTATTTAAGTTCAAAACTGCAATGAAACTGAAAAAACAGCTGTGTAATTTGGATAGCAACAGATGAGATCATGCTTCTACTCATCAATCACAAAATAAGAGTATCTATAGAGTGAGTTGGTTTCCTGAAATTTGATGTGATTAGTCTAAAAAAATAGATGCAAAGATTAAAAAAAGTGATGGTTAGTTATACCTGTTCTAGAAAGGGTTTCTATTTGTGAAATAAGCCGTTTCTTCTGAGAAATGGGCGTCTCATTTAAATCTACCTCCATCAAGTTCCCACTCGAACCCCTCGAAGACAGTAGACCAGCAAGGTCCGATGTGGTCTCAGCATACGCAATTTCCATAGCTAACTTAGCTTCGGTAGGGAAAAACATTCGTGCAAATGCCACTGTAAGATATGAAGTTCAAATATGGTTATAATGTAAAGTTTGATCACAAAATTAAGAAAATAGTATTAAGTTGAACAAGATAACTGCAACAGAAATGACTAAATTTAAAGCAGATAACAAGTTACCTCTGTCTTCCAGGTAGACGACCAATTTAATACGCAGATCATCAGCCATTGCAAGGGACAAGAAGGATGCATCCCCAACCGTTGGATTCCTACGCATCTCTCTTTCCAATACATCTATGCATATCCGGTCTTTGTTTGCTTCCTGCCCTTTCTCTCGTTTCATCTGATAATCCTTTGGCCTCGTCAGTCTCCTACAAATACTAACAGCGCTTTGCCCATCAGATGTTGGTTCTGAAGCAGATGCTCCCTTGGTTAGAAGTGACACGATTATCGAGGGCTCCTTCCGCCTAGCAGCAACATGAAGTACCGTATGGCCACGCGAGTTCCGTAAGTTGACATCAGCAAGACCTAGACTAAGCACCTCCGTAACTATCTTGGGATCACAAAATGCTACAGAATAATGAAGAGCACATGCATCATCCAAGCTTACATCAGACTCAGTCAAAAGAAGTCTGACGAGCTCAATATCATCCGAGTCCAGTGCCTTATGTATTCTCTTAATGTGTTTCTCAAGCGATGGATCCACGGGGAGCACTTGATTTTCTTGTTCTGCTTGAAAATTAAGACGGAGCAATCTAATGTCCTCGACAACACTAGATGGGAGGACTTTCTCAATAAAGATCGTCTCAAGGTCTGATTGAGCTACTCTGTGGACGCACACAGTGAGAAGCTGACTTAATTGGCAATGAAAGGCAACTGTAAGAATGGGGATGACATCTTCTACAATAGCCTTGCCTACCAAATTAAGAAGCCGGCGCTGCAATTTGAGCTTGAATTAATCAATGCTGGAATTTTAGGTAAAATTGCACAAAAGAGAGCACTTTCAAGTTTCAACAACAAAATACGCATTTATATATAGCGTTTACCATTTCTGGTCAACTAATTTATTACGAAGGCAGCTCTATGTATATTGCTCCTAAAACACCTTAAGATTCACAATCATATCTAAGATTGCAAACACTGAATCACTAAAATGGTTTTATAATTACCATGCTTCTCAAATGCTGAATAAACAGAACTCAAATCAGGTGATATGTGTAAGCATACATAAGAAATAAAGGCATATAAATGAGCATATCTTATTCATGAAGATTAGTTCAGTTAGCAGCCAATTGTTACCTGAAAAAGTGAAACAAGCTCTGTAACTAGAAAAATGGTAGATGCATACATCAACTCTACAGCAAAATCGATAGCAGGTCTGCACGCATCATGAGCACATAAGTTATCGACACACGTAGACACCTCAAGGGGAGATGGCCTAAGCTTGCCCGTATACAAGTAGCTCAAGAATATGACAAAAGCCTCATATCCAACCTTGCCATAAGGCAACAAATCATTCATGTAATACCTCTGTTTCCCTTCCTTCCCACCAGAAACCTTCTCTTTCTTGAAAAGATCATTGAAAAACTTACTCCTAGCAGCTAAAATACATCGGTGCACACCAACACTACTTCCTTCTACTACAATCTCTGCATCACTGAAATCGCCCCCGGATTCAGACATCAGCTGCCCCAGATTACAACTCAACTTGCTCAAACTGATGATTTCCAGATTCAACCCCGCCTCCGATCCACCAAAAGCATACGCCTTGTTACTCGTTGATCCATTCGAAAAACAAGAGGGGGACGTAAAACTAATGGATGACGATGGCTCTGCAGAATTCTCCATCACTACAACATATGTACAAGAATCCTCCTACCTGTGATGTCTTGCCCTCATATCAATCTACCTAGGAGTAACCTTAACCAAAAACAAACTCGAAATATATCATGTATTTATCAAATGTCCAGCAAAAAAAACGATATGACAACACCATAAAATTCTTTCCACAGGGAATCATCATGCGAAGGAGCAACACACGGCCGAAATTCCCTCAAAACCAGAATCAAATACGGTGCACCCTTTTTCAACAAAGTCACAGAATTTAGAATTACATCTCAACAAATGGCGCTACTTTATTATTTGTTTTCCCTTTTTCAAATATATTTCAAGGAATACCACTTCAACGCTGAGTTTCAAGGTTCTTGATTCTTGGCGTCTCAGCCCAATGATAACCTCGTGCGCCTGAAAAATCGAATCAACCCCTTAAAGCCAAAAAAAAAAAACTTTTTTTAACACATATTCAAGAATTGGGAAATGGAAACTAAACAGAAAATCCAAAAGGGAACAAAAAATTCCACAGAAAACACAGCAAAAATCACATCTTTTTCCAAGAAACGCCACCTCCATCAAGAAAGAAATCTTACCGAACTGTCAAATCCGTGGAGAAATTGGAATCACAGAGCAAGAAACACAGGCATTCAGCTAGATCCAGAGGCTAACCCAACACAAAAAAAAAAAAAAAAAGTCTTAGAATTCAAGGAAACACACAGTCCACAGCGGGTCCCACGAGGGCCTAATGAATTTTCGTGATGGGAATCAAAGAAATGATGAAAGTAGACTGCAGTAGCTTTTGATTTACAATCGCCACTTGTTCCTTCCCATTAATCTATTCCGGGTTAAACCACGGATTCGGATCTACCCATCTTCTTTTCTCAAACTATTGTATAACTCATCAACTTGCTCTATCAATTAGATTACTTAATTTACTAGCTAGTATTAGAATACGTGCCCTGAAAATAAAATTAAATAATTCAATACCCAAATTCATGATTATTCCTTAAAAATTTATTTGAATTCGATCAAATAAATATTTTAACGAAATTTGAACATAATTTCGTGTTTGATAAAATTTAAACATCTATTCAAATTAAAAATAGAGAAAATATGTATAAAATTATTAAATTACGCGAACTCAATTCTTGTTCGATTTTATTAAAATTTGTTTGGGTTCAAGTCGAACAACGTTTGCCTACGTACTTATATCACATTTAGCTCAAATTCCGCTAAACAGAAATAAAAATTTACAAATTCCACGTTAAAGGACAAGTGATTCTAAGAATTGGGCTCGAATCGGGTCGGGTTTCGGGGCAGAAGGGAAGTGTTGGGGTCGGGCCTACCCGTGAGTTGTCGGGTAGCTTTGCGATTTAAATGAATTAGAAAAAATATTACGTGTCAGTGTGTTCGTTGGCAGATGAAGTAGTCCGATGACGGCATCGGTGACATCACGCTTCGCGTGCTGTGGGCTGCCGCACGCACTCTCTCTCTCTCTGCCGTCACCTTCTCATATCTCATATCACTATTTTACGTAAATAACTTTGCTTCTTTATTTATTTATTTTTTTGATAATGCCAAAATTTCTTCTTAATTTACATTTAGGTGGCGATGGCCCCATTATGAAGTTTCCTCTTCAATTAAAATATTAGTGATGTTTTTATTAGGCTGAGTATAAGTTACCGTAATTAAAAATAAAACTATAATAAAGACTTAAATATTAAATTTATATTTTTAATATATGATAATTATTTATTTCCAAGTTCATGGATGTTCATAAATAAAAACTAAAAAAAACAATCACATTGAATTATTGAAGCAAAAAAAAAACAAAGAAATGTCACCCGATATTAAGCAATATAAAATGAAGTGTCATTCGATATGAAATGAACTATCACTAGATATGACATTAATTGGATCGAGTCGGGTGGATTATAAGATCCATCTAACTATTTATGACCCGTTAGACGGTCTAACATAAGTCTTTGTCTACTTTTTTATGTATACTTATTACACACCCCTCAGCTTTTAGTCATTGAAAAATTTTAATGGATGATAAGATTGTAATTAAAAAAGAAACGGTAAGGTCGTGTTGCTATTAAGTATAAAATTATAAGGGTAAATTACTTTTTAATACTTACATTTTGGATTATTTTTAAAAAATAATTTATTTTTTTAAAATTAATAAAATAGTACCCAAGTTTTCAGAGAAAATCACAAATTTAACATTTGAACAATTTTACTATCCAAAAATCATACTTATTTGATCATATTTTAAGATTTTTTGATTGGAGATTTTTTTTACGTAGCTAGAAAAATAGAAATATTAAATACAATAAATTACATACGATTTTCGGCCCGTAAAATTTATCAATTGTTAAATTTGCAAATTTTTTGAAAAAATTGGTATCATTTTGCTAATTTTGAAAAGAAATATTTGTTTTTGAAAAAAAAAACTCAAAATGTAGGTATCAAAGTGTAATTTATTAAAAATATAAATTGATGTGAAACATTAGGGTCACATCGCTATTAAGTGTAAATTGACGTATAATTGTGGGAAAAAATTGCACAATGTTGGAATATTAAGTATAATTTACTACTACTTTTTAATGATATATGAAATAATATTGCTGAGGTTGGAATTGGATTTTAAATGGTGGATTAATTAACCTTATTCCATAGTTATGTCGAGAGAACAAGAGTTGTTGATGAGAAGTTGAAAGAGTCGAGCTATTTAAATTGATTCAAACATGACTATAATAATAATTTTAGTAAATTGAATAGGAACGAACGTTTTTGTTGAGCTAAACTGACCAATGATTATTCTAAACATATCAAATCAAATGAGGGTGTTGCCACATGTCATTTGAATCCCATTAAAAATTAGAATATAGACAACTGTATGTATGTTTTGCATGTAATTAAAATGTAATCATGATTATGGATAACTTCTCAATAAGCACCCCTAAAAATAGGTAGAGGAATCTCGCATTATTTACATTATTACGTATTGGTAAAGACTACCACATATATTCTTAATAAAATCCATGATCTTTCTGAGGCTCTCCTCAAGGTTTTGAATGAGGGTGAAAATCCCTCAATCCTCAATCCTACTCTTATTTGCCTCATTCTTAAAAAATCTAAAGCTAATTCTCCTAAAGATTTTCGTCCTATTAGCTTATGCAATGTTGCTTACAAACTGATATCCAAAACAATTATCAATAGATTGAAATGTGTTCTCCCCTCTGTTATTTCTGCTACTCAATCAGCCTTCATCCCTGGACCATTGATTTCTGATAATGCTATTCTTGCTTTTGAGATTTTTCATTTTATGAAATCTAATAAAGCTAAAAGGGGATGTTTTGCTTTTAAACTTGACATGTCTAAAGCCTATGATAGAGTGGAGTGGTTGTTTCTTAGGAAAGTGATGGAGAAACTTGGTTTTGAAGATGGCTTCATCAATCTTATTATGAATTGCGTCTGTAGTGTGTCTTTTTCTGTGTTAGTCAATGGGTGTGTTGGTAGATCCTTTACCCCTGGGAGAGGTCTCCATCAAGGGGACCCTTTATCTCCGTTTCTTTTTCTGTTTTGTGCAGAGGCTTTATCGGCTCTCATCCGAAAGGCGGAAATTCAATCAATATTACATGGGGTTCGCTTGTGCAGAAATGCAAATCCCGTGACACATCTGTTCTTTGCAGACGACAGTATCATTTTTGGGAAAGCTAACGAAACTGAGATTTTAAAAGTGAAGCGACTCTTGGAAGTTTATGAAAATGCTTCAGGCCAAGTTATCAATCTTGATAAATCTGAGATCGCATTTAGTGCAGGGGTTCCGTTGAATACATCGGAGGTTTTGGCGGAGAAAATGGGGGCGAGAAAGGTGCAAAAACATGGCATCTATCTCGGGATCCCGTGTACTGTCGGGAGGTCCAAGAAAGAAGTTTTTCAAATGTTGGTTGATCGAGTTCGGAAAAAACTCAAAGATTGGAAAAAACGGTCATTATCGAACGCAGGACGGACTATTCTCATTAAGTCTGTTGCCCAAGCAATTCCAACCTACCTTATGAGCATTTTTCTTCTTCCGGAGCAGATTTATCAACAAATAAACTCCCTCTCTACAAACTTCTTGTGGGGACAGAAGGCAGAGGAAAAACGCATGCATTGGTATAAGTGGTCTGTTGTTTGTCAGTTGAGAAGTAGGGGTGGGTTAGGCTTCCGTGATATTGGTCTTTTTAATAAGGTGCTTCTAGCAAAACAAGCCTGGAAGATCCTTCAAGATCAAGGACCGATCACTGCCCAACCTCTAAAAGCCAGATATTTTCCTCGGCGAGATTTTCTCGATGCCGTGATAGCACATAATCCTTCTTTCACTTGGAGAAGCATCATGGCTGGTCGAGAAATCATTAAAGAAGGAAGTATCTGGTGTGTGGGGGATGGCCAAAGAATTCGAGTATGGAAGGATTGGTGGATTCCAAATCTGCCCAGCTGTTTGCTTCATTTAGTAGGAGAGGAGGAACAATTGAACATGACTGTCTCTGATCTTTTTGGAGAAAATAATGAAGGCTAGGATGAGAAAAAACTTGCTGATATGTTTCCAACAAAGGTGAGAAACCAGATTTTAGCCATACCATTGCCTATTCATAAGAGGAAAGATAGATGTATGTGGAGGTATACTAAGAATGGAGTTTACTCTGTAAGAACAGGGTTTTATATTGCGAGCCAAATCCGGGATTTCCAAAGTGCAGCAACTGAATCATCTGCAGGAGATTTATCTTTGTGGAAATGGATTTATGACATGAGAACATTACCAAAAATTCACCATTTTTTGTGGAAGTGTATCAAAGGAATCCTACCAGTGGCTGTGGAGTTGAAGAAAAGACACATTGATTGTGATGTAAAATGTCGAAAATGTGGTGAGGAAGTGGAAACCATGGAACACTGTCTTAGAGATTGTCCTTGGATTTCTTTCTTGTGGCAGATTTGCCCTCTGCGCATTAGAGGTGAACTGGCGGAGAAAGGACGACCTCTGTGAGAATGGTTCGGGAAAATTGCTAAGGTGGAAGATCCTCGATACCAATCCCTTTTTGCTGTGATTCTATGGGTAATATGGAAACAACGCAACCTCTTTGTCTATCAGAAGAAGAGCACGACTCATCAGATGTGCTTGGACAATGCCTTAAACCTGTTTCAAGAAATTCATGAGAATTTAGAGAGACCACCGTCGCAGCCGAAAGACAAGGACATCGTCCAATGGCAGAAGCCTCCGACAGGTGTTTGGAAAGTGAATGTGGATGCTGCATGTAAAGATCAACGTGGAGTTGGTATCGGAGTGGTTATTAGGGACTCAGAAGGCGGGGTTCTTGTGTCTCGATGCAAGAAGTTACAGTTGCGACTCACTCCAGAGGTTGCTGAGGGTTTAGCTTGTCAAGAAGGGATTATGTTGGCTAAGGAATATGGTTGCTCCAAAATCATTTTGGAAACCGACTGTCAAATAATCCATTTGCTCTTGAAAGCTGAAGATGAAAATTTCACATATATAGGAGGGGTCTGTGAGTCAATCCGAATGGAAGTCTGTTTATTAGAGAATGTGATCTTTAGTTGGGCGAGGAGAACTGCTAACCACATGGCCCATGCTCTGGCAAGTCTAGCATCTAGTAATTCAGCTTTCAGTTATTATACCGGTATTTTACTGGATGTAGTCTGGGATTTCATTCCGGATGTTGAACGAGACTCTTGAGTTTTTATAAAATTTCCTTTTCCTCAAAAAAAAAAAAAACATAGAAAATAAGATTATTTTTTTAAAATTAAACCCACCATCTTAAAAATTAAACCCTACCAAAATTAATGGTGTGTAGCCCCGCCTTCTTCCATATATACTCAAGGATTGAAATATCGTAAAATATTGCGGATATATCGTAGATATTGACATCGCGATACGGATATTGGGGAGAATATCTTTTTTCCCAAGTATCGGCGAAATATCACAATATATAGCGAATTTTTTATATTTCTATAATATATTTTGATTTTTATTTAATGCTATATATTTTTGTGGTCTTTTTTAGGTCTTCAATGTAATTATTTGAATTGCAATATTTTTTGCTTTATAAAGACACCCACTTTGCAAAAAATTATAAGAGAAAGAAGACCGGGAAACCAACGGATGTCTTAGAAAGAAAAGTGAGATGCACCGGCTTTATTTTTTCAGTTAGGGGACATGATGGACAAATTACTAAAGTTTTTCTCCCCATATATCATACGAAATTGAAATTTAAGAAATCAAGAAACATATCAAGCGTATGTGTATAATTATATCCATAATTACTCTAATGTGATGAGTTGGTGCCAATATTGTTTAGAATAAGACGACATTCTATCTACTATATTTGAACCCCATAGATCCTTATTTTGATATTTATTGTACTTTATAGTGTTTATTTAGTTATTTTATGTTGTATTATATATTATTTTGTCAAATGTATTGTTTCAGACGTTAATTATATAATGTATTATTCATATGTTTGCTTTCAAAATACAATTCTATCAAAAAATTTAGTGGAATATGTGCATAATAATATGTCATAATAGTTCCTTCCAAGATTTTAATATGATTTCTGATATCAATATATCCGTAAAAACTGAAGTTGCGATATATGTTGCGATAGATATTTTCATCCTTCTATATACTCACCCAAAATGAGAAATGATTTTCGAGCGATTTTTCTGCATCTTCGGGTTCTTTTTTTTTTTTTTAAAATTAAATGTTAATCATCGTGGAGTCTCGTGACAAAACAAATGTTGATTTTTTTTTTTTTAATTCCAATTCTAGATTTGATGCGAGGAATCCACTTTAGGTATATATTTACCCTGCCTCATCTTCACCAATAGAGATCCTCTAGTCTCAATTTATGTATGTCAAACCTCAAAATTAATTTTTTTCGTTTTTTCTTCAATTTTAATTTCTTTTAATTTAATATAATTTTACATTATTATTTAGGATTTATTCCTCCCAATTAGGGTTTATAATTATTTTTATAATATTTAATTTTCATTTTTTAGTTAATATAATTGATTTTTGGGATTGATTATTCCAAACTTAGGGTATATAATTTTTAAATATTTCAGTTTTTAGCAATAAATATTAATTATGATTAGTTATAATATAATGAATTTTGTTTTTATAAAATATATTATTAACAATATACAATTTTAATGTTGACATACAGTCAGCACACACAAATTGAGGCTAGAGGATCTCTACTCCATCTTCACACCCTTGAATTTGTTTTCTTGCAATCAACCAAATTTAGTTCGCATGGTCTTTTCCCGATAATATATTCGTAGAATTTTCTTTGCATAATTCATTTCATCCTCCTATTAATTTTGCATTTGAAATCGTCTATTGCACATTTTATGTTATATTTCATATTGCACATTCGATTTTTTTATTTTTTTTGTCAATTTTTTCTTTGATTTCAATTTCCTATGCTTTAGTTTAATTTTACACTTATTATTTATGGTTCATCCTACCCAATTAGGGTTTTATATATATTTTTAGTATTTAATTTTTCAAATAATCAATTAATAACTCAAAATTTGAAATTAAATAATAAAAAAATACAATGCGTTCTAATTGGGTTTGATGAATTCTAAATAATAAGTGTAAAATTAAACTAAAGCATAAGAAATTTGAAATCAAGGAAAAAATTGAAAAAGAACTAAAAAAATCGAGTGTACAATATGAAATGCAACATCGAATGTACAGTAGAAACTACTGTTAATTTTAGTAGGCAAAAACATTCGCATGAAGAAGCAAACATCCTTGAAGATGTAGAAAAATGGAAAGAAATGGATGTAGGCTATTCATAAATCACTTTGATGTGTTGATAAAGTTTTTAATAAAATGAAAAACAAATATGAAAAAAAGTGGGGCTATACACTATTTAATTTTATTTCAATTTTTAAGTGATAAGGCTTGTAAGAATAAACATGTCTAATAAAATTATAAAAAAAAATATTTTAATTATTTTGGGACTAAAAAAAGAAAAAAAGAAGACTGTGATTAATTAGAATTACCCATTAATTTGGTGGCATCACTGGATGGTTTGGGCCTCCACTCGTGGTATTAATTATTCTTTCATTCGACACTTAATTCAACTTGCTGTTTGGGCCTGAAAAAGTCTAGCCCACTAACATAATCTTATACTGGAAGATTCTATGGTCCCAAATTTTTTATTTTAATTAAAAAAATATTTGTAAAATATTTTTTGTAAATAATTTTTTGGGGACCTTAATATAATGACGACATTAGTAGATTTTAATTATGTTGGTTCCGCTTTTTTCAGCTGCTAATGTTTAAACGACATTGATGTGTTTTTTAACAATATCGTGTAAAAAGCATAACATTGCTGTTAACATAGAAGAAGGCGGAAAAAATGGACCAATATAATTAACATTGATATGTACTCAGAAAATTATTTACAAAAATATTTTAAAAATAATTTTTATTTAAAATTTATAAATTTGGGTTCAGAGTTTCCATACTATGCCAATATAAAATTGTTGCTAGATAGCACATTTTTAGTTGGTGGGCCTTCATAATTTAAAATTTATATATTCTAATTCAACTAGATCGAAATATTTTGTGGATGATTTGATCTAAGAAATGGGATAAAAGGTAAATAATTGTGTACAATCATGATTCGAAGGCTACGTGTAATTTTAAAATTTGAAAAACTCCAATTTTCAGATATGTTAAATTTTATTACTACTGTAGTGCCAATAAATAAAAAATGAAAGGGATGGGAAGAATAGCGGGAGAGAGAGAGAGAGAGAGAGAGAGAGAGAGAGAGAGAGAGAGAGAGAGAGAGAGAGAGAGAGAGAGGGCAGTAGGCTGTAGGCACCCACCAAGCAAATGCACCTTCTCTGTATGGTTTTGTCACTTCTCCTTGGTTTGAGCCAACAATTTGACTCTTTATACAAAATCAATTATCAAATATATTCAAGTGGCAGGAAATTCCCACTTACACTGAAACAATTGGGTGCATTAATTATGTCTTATTCCATTTATAGATGACTTTTATTCTAGTTACTAATAATTCTGGAAAAGTTAGTCTAATCACTATATTTAGTGTTTGAATCTTGATGAGAAAGGATACTAAAATAACATCATCCAGATTACATGACTCAACGATATTTGGCATCGTAATCACTATTCAATCATTTGTTACTCCAACTCATATCATGAAATAATATGGTAATAATAAAAGTCGGTGGATTGGGGGTCGAACCAAGTGATGATGAGTCGGAGCGGGTGTAATGATAGTAGTGGATTGATTCATAAATTAATTTGAAGGATGAGATGAGGCATTGCATTACCTTCCAATTCCAAAGAGGGAATGTTGAATGTTAGAATAGGAAATAGGTTGGGGGGGCCCGCCCCTTTGAGCTTCAAACTCATCACATGCAATGCAATGAGGTTGAGGTCCAAGACAAAGCTTAATTTTAAGTCCACATCAACTTTATTGACAGCCGGCTCTTCTGCTTTCCACACAAGCAGAGCTCAAATAAGCCACGCATACACACTATTTTTATCCCCCGCCTGCACCGTGACCACTCTCTCTCTCTCTCTCTCTCTCTCTCTCTCAACACACTCATTATTATTAGTTCCATGGCTCAACCAAAAACGAAATATCAAGATGTCCGGTCATTTTCAAGTTTGGTTCGGTTAAACAAGTCCATAACCAAAATTAATTTTGGTTTAATTCTATTTTTACAGTTTAATTTAAAAAATCACACCGTATTTTTTTTTAAAAAAAAGATCTGGTTCAGATCCGTTCGAATTAGAGTTTTTACAAATCTAACTATATTAAGTTCGATTCGAAATAGTCGTTCAATTTGTTATTCTTTTGCATTTCAATTTTCAATTTCGTCACTTCACTTTGATTTAACAGACCGAATGCACATCTCCACAAAATCCAAGAACAAAAATTTATGTCGGATTGTGATGCAGGGAAAATTAAGTCGAAGAATACAAACAAATTTCAGTAATTCCTAATGAAGACGAAAGAGGAGCCCAAATTTCACTCGGATAAAAAAGTGATTACGATTAAAACTCATATCTAATTTTATACTTTAATTTTTTTATTTATATTTTAATAGTACTTAAATCTGACCCGTGTACATAGAGTTTGATTGGTGAAACGGTATTTAATTTAACTAGTGTTGATTTCAACTGAATTGGTCAAAACTCTATTAACCCAGATCGGTTTGATTATTATTTTTTAATTACTAAATTAGAGTATAGGTATAGATTAGTTGAACCGCTAACCGATAACAAAAAACCACTTTGAAAACTAGGTGATGCAGTGAAAAGGTTAGTTTTATAAAAGTTTAGTTGCAGTAAAAAATTAAGAATTTTGGAAAATGAAGTGGCATGGCTGCAATCTTGTCCTGATTTTCATGCTTACCTCCAATCAACCTCTGCAAATTTGTCCAAATCTGCGTTTTTCCGTTATCCTTTTGAGCGCTCCAAAACAACAATGCCACACACAATTACTCCTCTGGTCCAAAACCTATTGGTATTGCTATGGCCTCCCTCCATAAACTGCTGTCTGAAGAAGGCTTCGAGCGCCATAATTCGCCAAAACCCACCAAAAAAGTCAAGTTCAGAGACAGAAAAAAGCAGCAAGAATCCATAGCTCTGCCTATCTACATCTGCCATGATCGCAGGAGCTTCGATTCCTCCAAACAACGGGCCGACAAGGCCTGCTCCGTCACCGGCTCTTCGGTTATCTCATCCCGAAGAGCGGGTTCGGGCTCCGAGAGGACGGATGTCAAGTCAGTTGCTACTGAACGTGAACGGGCTCGTAGCAGAGACGAGCCCGCGATAGATGATGTTGCTGTCAAGGCCATGGTTGCTATCTTGAGTGGATATGTCGGACAGTATTTGAAAGATGAGGCTTTCCGCTTGAATACCCGCGAGAAATGCCGTTCTTGCTTCGAGAGGAGGAGGAGGAGGAGGAAGGCTTCCGACGGTGAGATTTTCTCTCACATGGAAATGGGAATTCAGAGCATTGAGAGATTGGTGGAGAACTCGGAGATGAAGAGAGAGATGGATTTGGAATCACTGCAGAAATGCATCAAGATTTTAAACGTCGTGGCAACCTTGGACTCTACGAACGATTCATCTTGTCGGAAAACAAACTCGCATTTATCAGCCTGCGCGAATCTCTACCTATCAATCACCTACAAACTTGCTAGAAACGACAGGATTTCTGCTAGGAATCTGCTGCAAGTTTTCTGCGACGCACCGTTTCTTGCTCGAACGCATTTGCTTCCCGAACTGTGGGAGCATTTCTTTCTCCCTCATCTTCTCCATCTCAAGATTTGGTATAGCAACGAGCTCGATTCTATTGAAAGATTAGATGATTCCGACAAAGAGAAGAAGATCAAAGGTTTGAACAAGCAATATCGTGAGCAAATGGATAAGGGCACAATTCAGTTTGCTTTATACTACAAAGAATGGCTGAAAGTTGGAGCTCAAGCCCCTTCAATTCCTACGGTGCCGTTGCCGTTGCCGTCGAAATCCACTCGTTCAAGAAGGAAATCGTCGGAGTCTTCAACTTCTCATCACTCCTCCAGTAGCAAATTGCTGTGAGTTTTCATTCTCTCTCTCTTTTTTTTTTTTATATAAAAAACAGTCAGTTTTGTGTGTTTACACCGATTTTGCTAATAGGTATCAAGCAGTTTTTGGCACAAATATGAAGCGGCAATCAATGGAGTTTGATGAACGAAATGGAGCTTCAAGAAATGTATGGGATTTTGAGATGGAAGAAAGAGAGTACGGTGCAGAAGATGTCAAGCATTGCGATTATGTTGAAGTGAGTAAACTATTACAATCTTGTCGTGGCTAAATTTTGATGAAAATTTTGTTATTCATGTTGTTTAATTTTAGCAGAAGAAAGCTGTTGTTCAAAGAGGATCATATAGTCAAAGTTATGAACTGCAGAAGGCAGAGTTATGGCCGGACAGCCAGAAATCGGATTATTTTAGGTTTTTAGGTTGTCGGACTGAGCCAGCAGAGTGTTTGACACAGCGAAACTATGTGCCGAACAATGAGAAAAACAATGTGGGCTTTCAGTTGAGTGACATGGCTAGAGCCATTGCAACAATCTGCTCATCAGGCAGCCTAAGTGATTGTGAGGCCGCAATTCGTGCAGTGAGTGAAGCTTGGCTGAATTCTCACAATCCCCAGCTCGAAGCTTCACTTTCTCGAGCTTCAGTCATGCAGGGGATATTGGAGGTTCTCTACGTGTCGAGTGATGATGAGATTTTGGAGCTGGCTGTGTCGATTCTGGCAGAAATCGCAACTAAGAATGAGGCAAATAGGCAGTGCATATTAGCTTCTGATCCACAGCTTGTTGTGTCAATGAGGCTTTTGAGAAGTAGTAGCCTATTCTTGAAAGCTGCAGTTTTACTCTACCTGGTAAAACCAAAGGCGAAACAGATGGTGTCAATGGAGTGGATTCCATTAGTCCTTCGAGTTTTGGAGTTTGGTGATCAGCTGCAAACTCTATTCACTGTGAGGTGTAGTCCTCACGAGGCAGCATATTACTTCCTAAACCAACTTGTAACAGGATTTGATGAAGACAAGAATTTGGAGAATGCGAAGCAGATCATTTCTCTAGGAGGATTAGGCTTGTTGGTGAGAAGAATGGATATAGGGGATGCCTCAGAGAAGAGCAGAGCTGCTTCTATCCTTCGTCACTGCATACGAGCAGATGGGAGCTGTCGACACTACTTGGTGAAAAACTTGAAGAAGGATGCAATTCTATCTCTTCTAGTCTTTGAGAATCAAGCAAATTCTCAAGGGCATGCTCTTGCATTGCTGTCCGAGTTACTATGTGTTAGCAGGTGACCATTTTCTTACAATGCTCAGCTTCATATCTTCGTAGGTATCTTAGTTTCATTAATCTTTTGGGAATTGCAGGAGGAACAAGAGAATTGAATTCTTAACTAGACTAAAAGAGGGATGGAACTGCTTAAACACCCTCCACATTTTGCTGCTACGCCTCCAAAGGGCACGAGCAGAAGAAAGGCCTATCATTGCGGTCATATTACTCAAACTAGACCTAATGGTTTGGAGTTTATGACCTTGTGATTTAGTTTTATTAGTTCTCACAGAGACGGGAAGAAGCTGAATCTGATAAGCTTTTCCTATCTATGCTGGCAGGGTGATGTTTCTGAATGCAGCGTGTACAGAGACGAGGCAATAGATGCACTCGTGCAAGCATTAGATTGCTGGGTGTTTGATGAAAAGATTCAGCAGCAAGCAGCAAGAGCCCTCTTGATTCTAGGAGGTCACTTCTCTTACACTGGAGAGCAGGAGGTAGAGAAATGGCTGTTGAGAAAAGCAGAACTTTTCTCCTACAACAGCAGCATGGTAAGTAAATCTATCCACTTAAATCGAAAACTCAAACATACTCTCCACTTCTATCACTTGCTATAACATTCAAACAATTTTCAGAACGAAGATGAGAAAATGAACGAAAACTGGCAGAGGAAAGCAGCATTAGTCCTGCTTACAAGCGGAAGCAGGAGGCTGCTTTCTGCTCTCTCTGATTCTCTAGCCAACAGCATTCCAAGCTTAGCTCGAGCTAGCCTCGTTACAATCTGCTGGATCAGCAGCTTTCTCCACTCAGTCGGAGATAGGGATCTTTACGTTGCAGCATGCTCAATCCTCGCGCCACATTTGATTGAATGTCTGATAGATAGCAGCAACAATCTTGAGGAAAAAATTCTAGCCTCATTTTCATTACACAGTCTTACAAATGGTACAGGTAAATGTTGGCTAAACCAAATTCTGCTTCAATATGCTTCACATTTATATCTAGTGAATAATTTCCCTCTACATATTTGTTTGTAAATTTCGTATCAGATTATTTTTTACAGCAGTCCAGAGTTGATAAAGAGGTTCTGGGCTGCCTGCAGAAACTCTCTAGAGCAACATGGACAGCTAAGGAGCTAATGTCTCTCATCACAACCACTTCTTGTGATCGCTTTCTCTGACTAGATTTTGTCTCAGATTCTAAGTAGCCAGCTTGTGTTTTTGTATAGTAATTTGTCTACGGTTTGATTATTTTCCATAGTGCTTACTAGTTCTCTTGATTGATTCTTGCAAATAATTTTGACTCTTGCCTCTTGAGGTTGCTTACTGATTGGAATTAATAAATATGTGATTCCAAAGTTGCACATTATCTAGGATTATCTAGGATCTCTCTTGTGGTGTACGGATATAAAATTCTCGTGTTTCGCTATGTTCAAAGAGAAGACAGAATTCTACTACTATTATAAAAGTGTGATGTTTTACAAGTTTTGGTTTTCCGATTATATCCTTACTACAACTTTAATTTAAGGGTTATTGTGTAATATAATATATAATATGTGTTTATAATGTAAAATCTAATATAATATATTAATTAATTTCCATATGAATCTACTATTGTATATAAAAATATCCTTATTTTACAAAATTGAATTTAACTAATACATCCCTATAATATATTTAAATTAAGCACAATAGGGTAATATAATAAATCTACAACATGAACTTTTTATTATCATATAGTAGTATTATAAAATTTCTAGCGTGACGGCCTCTGAATAAAGTTTATCATGTCTTAGTCTCTAACATATTATTTTTAATCCTAACTTATCTAACATTTGAAAAACACTTAAATATTAATAGATTTGATTTATTTTCAAAATTAAAGTATACGTTAATAGAGCCTAGGACATAAAATTAAATATAAGATTATATATTGAGATATTATATTATGTAAATAAATATTTCCCAATGCATATATTACCTGTCGAGTATTATTGGATATGCTAATTATAATATTTTTTTTATTGAAGTAAGTTTTTAAGTTGAGTAATATGTTACAGTTTGGGATTTAAACATTTAAAAGCGGTTTTATTATTGATAAAATGAGAAATAATAAATGAATTTCTTTAAAACATATTAGTGTTTTTTTTTTTGAAAAAAATATTTTACTTCTAAATATATTCATTATTTCTCCTCGGCCTGTCATATTGTCTCAAAGTGGCCCTAACAAATTACCATGTATACAACAGCTCATTTTAGAGCACTACTAATTTTTTTAATACTATTTTAACTAGGGAAAATTTTAGTTTAATTACACTATTATATTAGAGCATAATACTACTTTTATAATAGCACGTACAAATGTTATAATTAAAAATCTAGATTTTAGTTGTCAAATTTGGGAAAATATCACAATTTATTTTTTAAATATCATTTCTTGCACTTCTCAACCAAATATCTATTTTATTACGTTATAATTATTCAACTTCTCATTAGATATCCACAAGTATACGAAGTAAATGTATTACAATGCAGAGCAAGATCGTATTCCACTGAGACTAAAAAATTAACCATAATGTGAGTGCTGTAATGTCAATCTTCTAAGTACTAGATAGATAGCGTATTCAATGTTTTGTTTTATATTTACTACAGATAAATAGTTAAATAAATGTAAATGATCTAAATCATATATTTCATAGATCCATCCAAACAATTTCAATTCAATTAAATGATTTATTCACGATTCAATTTCATTAGGACAATCACTAGATTAGTTAAAATGGAAAAAGATAACAATAAATATAATACATTTTATAACGTGAATATATGAGTCTTAGATATTAAAAAATAAACATATTTTTAAACTTTATTATTTTCAATAATTAATATTAGAAAGAACATATAAAGTGTTTATAAGACTAAAGATATATATATATATATATATATAGATGTGATCATATGAGAACCACACCCCCTTGTGAGAACCGAGAATCAATCTCAGCCACAGATTGCTCTGATTTGGACGGCCAAGATCTGTCTCAATATTGAAAAAAATACGATGGCATATTTGTAATATTAGTGAATTTTTAATTAAGTAAGGATATTTTTGTAATTTAAGAAATCTGTTATATTTGGAATGAATCTCTTCCATCTGCAATTCGTCTTCTTCCTCAACATCTCCCCATTTTTCATCCTCGCAATAGAGGACATCAATCAAAGATTTTTCTGCATTTCTGCATCTCAGTTCTCTATTCATTATATAAGAAAAAAATGTAGCAGAAAGTAAAGCATACCTATACCCCCATTATTTTCTTCTTTAACGGTTCTCGAGATGTCGTCGATCGATCCTAGCGTCCGGGCGTCGTCTTCAGCTTCGCTCAACAATTCCAATGATCTAAAGTAACTATGATGTTGTGTTCATTGTTTTTTTTTGCAAGTGTGTTGTGTTGTGTTGGATTAGAAGAGAAGTTATGGAGTTGCAGAACTAGGTTGATTATAGTTGCCGTGATTTTTTGTTGTTCATTTGCAGCTTTTGTTATATTTATTTATTTGAGTTGTTCGAGCATGATAGACAAGTTAGATACAATAGTTTCGAGAAGCAACAACAACGAAATCGATATATAACCTATTTTAGAGCTACTGTGATCTATTTTAGCACTGTTGTAACATATTTTAGCACTACTATGAACAGTTTTAGCATTGTCATGTACTTTAGCACTACTGTGATCTATTTTAGCATAGCACTATTATGAACTATTTTAGCACTTAGGTTGACGAAACTGATTAAGCACTTAGGCGTATTGATATACTCAGCTGTTTTACAGTTCAATGCTGCAAATAATGCGACTGTAGTTTTTGATGCCACAACTGTATCTACGTACTCGTATGTCGGGATATATTGGATTGGATACGATGGTACTACATCGATTGAGCACAAGATCAAGTTTGCTAAGGCTCAGGGCCTTGGAGGGTATTTCTTTTGGGCTCTTGGTGATGACAGCAACTGGACTCTTGCTAAAACAGGTATGAAACTATATATGTGTATATTTAATATTCTTGATCTCATATATAAATATAATTGATCACTTTTGTTTTTCACTATAATGTAGATGGCTGTAAATTGTAATCGTATGACTAATGCTATATATATTGTTGTGTGCATTGCAGCTTCCGCGGCGTGGGACAGTGACAATTGATGATGCAGATTAATGGAGAGTTGTATTGTACACTGTTTCATTCTTTGTTCTTCTATTTAAAGAGCAACAGCTTTGTATGTATTATAACACTATTCCATCATACTTAATACATATTCTGTTTAAATAAACATCATCTGTCAATTCCCAATTGTCATGCATGCTTTATTTTTATCCATCTCGTTGCACAAAAAATAAAAAACCGAGCAAAGAGAAATGTAAGTATGAAGATGTAAAAGGGCTAAAAATCTACAAAAGAATTCTTTCAATGAACCTAAATGCACTCTGACATTCGATCCAAAACCAACACCAGCAATAAAATTTTTATTGCCGAAATATAAGTCATGCAGTGCTAAAACCCTAAAAGATCCATGCTAAAATAAGTCATGAAAATGCTAAAAAAGACCACGACAGTGCTAAAATAGAAAATGACAGTGCTAAAACCCTAAAAGAGCCACGCTAAAAAAAGTCATGACAGTGCTAAAATAGAACAATATGGGTTGCGAGTAGAATGAGGATCATGCATTGGAGGTGTTCTATATTATTGAATTTACCATGTAATTATATATTGTTTAATTTTAGGTATAAGCTTAATGGAAAGCTTAGATGTAATAATAGATGAAAGTTAGATCACTATATTTGCTTTCATCTATCTATCTATCTATATATATATATATATATATATATATATATATATATATATATATATATGACCTCAAATCCTCAATGAGTTCGTGGTCAGTTCAGATCCTAAGAAAAAAAGTTAATGAAACTACATATATAGTGCTAGTTAATTAATAATTTAAAGTTTTTCATTTATTTTATTATCAAAAAGCAAAAATACCTACCTATGTTACTAATTATATAGATGCGCTCTATGTAACATGATTGATACAATTCAGAATATTATGGTGATTATTCATAAAGGACCGTATATTTGATAATAGACTAATAGCACACATATCCTAAAAATATGAATTACCTAGCCATATATGCCATGCATGGCAAAAATTTAGTAATCTAAAAAATAAGTTATGACAATGCTAAAATAAGTCATGACAATGCTAAAAAAGACCATGACAGTGCTAAAAAAGGCCATAACAATGCTAAAATAGAAAAATGACAGTGCTAAAATCCTAAAAGAGTCATGCTAAAATAAGTCATGACAATGCTAAAATAGAAAATGACAGTGCTAAAACCCTAAAAGAGTCATGCTAAAAAGGCCATAACAGTGCTCAAATAGAAAATTTATCAACATTTATATAGCATGAACTTTTATCGTATTTTACTCATCACTTAATAGAAAATTTATCAACATATATATATATATATATATATATATATATAGAGAGAGAGAGAGAGAGAGAGAGAGAGAGAGAGATGGGATCATGTGAGAACTAGACATTCATGTGAGAACTGAGAACCGATCTCAGCCACAGATTGCTCTGATTTGAACGGCCAAGATCTGTCCCAAAATTAAAAAAATCGCGGTAGCATTATTGTAATATCAACGATTTTTTAATGAACCAAGGGCATTTTTATAATTTATTAATTATGTTATGTTTGGAAAGAATGTATTTCGGTCTGTAATTCCTTTTCGATTCGAAATCTCTTTCCTTGTATATATCAAATTCTTTTGTGCTTATATAATCGAAATTTTAGTCGATTCTCTTCGAATTTTATTCACCTGAATCAGTGCTCACGCGATTTTTTGCTGGAGTTTGTGTTATTCACTTTTATTTGACGAAGATGACGGGTAAAAAAAAATTCTGTAATTTTGCTGCGATTTTTTTATACGTTTGTTTGACAAGTTTTACGAAGCTTATTTTGAATTTTTGACGATTAACATGTGTTTTTAGGGCTGTGTATTGTGTGTTTTGATTTTCTATATATGTGTAGAGTTATTAGCATCACAATACGAATTATTAGCATTGTGTATTTAGTTTTTATCATTGTATAAACGATTGAATATCATAAGAGTATCTTGTTAATAGAATATTTGTACGATGAATGCAGAATTTGGAATAACAAATGAGTATTATAAATAATATTTTCTTAACATGTAGTTTAGCACTACTGTGAACTACTTTAGCATTGTTGTAACGTATTTTAGCACTAATGTGAACTATATTAGCACTGCTTTTAGGTTGATGAAGCTTACTAAGCTGTTATTTTGAAATCTTGACGATGAGCATGTGTTCTTAATGCTGCATATTGTGTGTTTTCGTTTTATGTATATCTGTATATTTATTAGCATCACAATATGAATTATTAGCCATGCAAAAAGTAAACTTTGGTCAAACATTTGCTATACGAAGTTAAGTCATACTGTTTATTAACATCTTATTATTTGTATGGTGTTATGAGAACAATATGTAAATATAATTGTCATGTGTTCATTTTTTTTATTTCTGTCTTGTACTTTAGTACTGATGTGAACTATTTTAGCACTTTTGTAACCTAGTTTAGCACTATTGTGTTTTTAAGGCTGTATATTTTGTGTTTTGATTTTCTATATATCTGTAGATTTATTAGCATGACAATATGAATTATTATCCAAATAATCAGTTTAAATTATATCCTTGACTTAACATATACTTTAGCACTAATGTGAACTATTTTAGCACTACTGTAAGATACTTTAGCAGCACTGTGAATTTTTACATCATGATCTTAGAATATGTTATAAATGTGCAGATTGTGCTTCTTCCAATTTGGAGATTTCACCTGTGTTTTCTGAATTTTACACACCTGAATGTGAACCATCTTTGAAGCCTGCCTTGGGCAAGACTTTCCCCACTTTAGATGATGGTATAACATTTTACAAGGTGTATGCATCATCGTGTGGATTTGATACTCGTCTGTCTACTACAAAGAGATCTAAAGATGGTACTATAATTTGGAAGTATGCTCTGTGTAGCTGTGAGGGACTTAAGAACACATCTGTTGATTTTGGTGAATCTTCAAAGAAAAAGAGACATCGTGTGTCCAAGAGGAATTGCTGTATGGCTAGGATTGGTTTGAAGTATATTGGTTGTGATGGGTACAGTGTTGGATTATTTGAAGAAAGACATACACATTCTCTTGTTACGGATACACACAGAGAGTTTATGAATCTGAATAGGAATATAGATCCTTCACATCAAATGTTTATTTTAAACTGTGCAAGGGTGAACATCGGACCTGTGACAAAGTTTAGATCAGTAAAAGAAGTTGTTGGTGGATATTCCAATATAGGTTGTACAGCAGTTGATTTCAAAAACTTCAGTCGAGATCTCAAGGCGTATACTGTGGGTGTAGATGCGCAAATGATGTTGGATAAAATGTCCAAAAGGCATGAACTATGTTCTGCTTTCACATTTGATTATGAAGTTAACAAGGATGATCAGTTGAGGTGTGTGTTTTGGGCTGATCCTATATCAAGAAGGAACTTTTCTCTATTCGGGGATGTTGTGTCGTTTGATGCAAAATATAGGACTAACAGGTTAGTGTGCTATATTGTTTACACTTGCTGTTCTATTAGTTTTAGCATTCTGGTGGTTTAGCACTGGTATTTTCCTATTTAGCACTTGCACTTCCTTTTTTAGCACTTGTAGTGTATATTTTAGCACTTGCATTTCATTTTTTAGCACTGTTACCTAATGTTTGAATCTTTTATATACAATGATAAAGACATGATAATAACAGAGGTTTGTGCTTTTTTATACTATTACAGGTATTCAATGATTTTTGCACCCTTCACCGGGAAGGACAATCACGGGAAGCTTGTAACCTTTGGTGCTGCTTTAATGTCGGGTGAGGATGCTGAATCTTATTCATGGGTTCTTCAGAAATTCAAGGACTGTATGGGTGCTTCTCCTAGCCTAATAATCACTGACCAGGATCTTGGATTGAAGGTTGCTGTAAGACAGGTACTTCCTAATACCAAACATCGATTGTGTATGTGGCATATTATGTTTAAAATCCCAGATAAGTTGCCTGCGCATATCAGAAAGAACGAGACATTCAGAAAGAGGTTAAATAGTATTGTGTGGTCTAATTGTATAAACATCACAGATTTTGAGTTGATATAGAAGGAAATTATGGTTGAATTTGGATTGGCAGACGATAGTTGGTTCAAGTCATTGTATGATATTCGTGAAGATTGGGTGCCTGCATATTTTAGGGATTTACCGATGAGTGGGCTGTGCAGGACTACCTCAATTTCAGAGAGTGTGAACAGTTTTTATTCTAGGTTTCTTAGATCAAAGTTAAACCTTGTTGAGTTTCTAATGAACTTTGATAGCACACTTGATACTCAGAGACATGCACATGCCTACTTGGACAGCGTTGATGAGTCGTCAATTCCTCAGTTGAAGACCCCATTCACATTTGAGAAACATGCTACCACTGTTTATACTAGGAATAAGTTCTACGAGGTTCAGAAGGAGATTGAAGATGCATGTTATGTCTGTCGTGTTTGTAATATTTCAGAAAATGATTCAGTTGCGATGCTAGAAGTGAAGGATGGTTTTGGTGCTATAAATAAGGTTGTTCACAACAAGGTTGAGGATTCCACTACATGCAGCTGTTTGAAATTTGTGAGGGATGGGATCATCTGCTGCCACATATTCACTCTATTCAAAGATTTAAAATTGGAGTCGATACCTCCTAAATACGTTATGTCTCGTTGGATGAAGTCTTCACTCATTAATGAAGCAGGTGCATTGTTGGGTGATCGGTGTTTTTTGTTGGAGGAGAACAAAATTGTTACGAACCAATAATTTCTGAGTTTTATGCATGTCTTTCTGTTGCTGAAGGTGACACTGCAAAGATGTCTCTGTTGTTGCAAAGTTTACATGAGTTAAGGAAGCGGTTTTCATCTGGTGATATTGAAGATGATACTATGTCAAAGAAGAGTAGATTATTTTCTGATTTTTATGGATTGTGTGCACCTAGTGAAGTTGAGGTGCATCCACCTGAGCTTGTGAAGACAAAAGGCAGTGCAAGTCATATAAAATCAAAAGAAGAGGCAAGAGTTGAACGCGCAAAGAAACCTTTAAGGACCTGCAAGAAGTGTGGGAAGAAAGACAATCATGATTCTAGGAATTGTGGGAAGAAGTAGATACATTTTATTTTATTTTTTATACTTTTTTTATACTGATTTTTTTTTTATTAATGATAGCAATATTCTTTCTTGTAATGCTAAATAGGTATAGATGGTGTTTCATTTTTTGAATTGCTAATAAAGGTTTTAATATTTCTAGCAGGTGTGTAACATCAGTGCTAAACAAGGAAACGTAAGTGCTAAAGAACAACTCATCAGTGCTAAAATTCAAACTTTCAGTACTAAAGTAGAATTTGAAATCTAGGATTCAAATACTAGTGCTAAAAAAGAAATGGCAAGTGCTAAAGTATAAAACATCGATGCTAAAATAAAAACTTTTAGTGCTAAAGTAGAATTCAAAATCTAGAATACAAATACTAGTGCTACAAAAGGAATGACAAGTGCTAAAAAATCATATGCAAGTGCTAAAACCACTGAACTATTCCATTTAGTGATTGCTCGCCCTCTAAGTTTAGGAGGAGCATTACATTTATTAGAGATGGTAGTCTGTCTTTATATAACAATGCTAAAAAAAGAACTGTAATTGCTAAAACACTGCTAGAATGTCCAAAAATGCTATATATATTTATAGAGAGAGATGGAAGAAAAACAAGTCTAAAATGAAAAATTATGATTACTATGTATTATTCAAATTGATCAAACTCTCAGTTGTATTTTTTAAGATGGTAGTCTGTCTTTATATAGCAATGCTAAAAAAAGAATTGTAATTGCTAAAACAGAAAATACCATATATTATGAGGTTATATGTCTAATTTTAATGATAAAATACATAGACTGCTGAAAACTTAAAAATGCTTTACTAGTGCTAAAGTATAAAACATCGGTGCTAAAATAAAAACTTTTAGTGCTAAAGTAGATTTAAAAATCTAGAATACAAATACTAGTGCTACAAAATGAATGGCAAGTGCTAAAAACTCATATGCAAGTGCTAAACTTCTGAACTATTCATTTATATCAACACTTTATACTTTCTGAATACTAAAGTATTCACAAGAATAAGAAATTGTGTCAGTTAGTACAAAATATTCATCCACCAATACTATATACTATCAAAAGACAAAAATTGTATCATATGTAAATACAGATTTTCAAATCATTATGCAAGAAGTTATTTTAATTTTCTCATTTTTGTGGGGTCTACCACAATTTTCCCCTGGGTACACGATTTTCTGTAGAATAGATTTGCAGCTTTCAGATGTTGATCCTTCAGTGTGTTACTGTCTGCATTTATGATTGCAGCACAGTATTTTGCTCTTAAAAATTTCAACTGCATGTCATTGGATTTCTTCAGACCACTCCTCCAGTTTTTCAAACCACCACCTCTGTATGTCTCCATATGTCTCATAACATAGATGCCACAATCATACTTGTTCTTTGTATTCCGCCATGACATCTTCATCCTGGTAATCTGATGTTTTTCCCTCAATCCATTTGATTTCATTTCAAGTCCAGAAGTTGTGAGGAAGTCAGCAAAAAAGTTCACCTGCATGTGTTTTTAAAAATTAGTTTTTTTTTTAATTGCTACAGATAGAGACAAAAAATAATTGGTGACAAATTCATATATTACTAGGGTTTCTGGAATGTTGCTATACTTGATTTTGATTCCATCCTTTTCACTATCCGCTGCACTTGAGTTATCAATAATCTCAACATTGAAGTTAATCAAATCAATGGAGATAAAGAAGAAGTGATCTGAATGGCAGATAGGGAAGAAAAACTGCACATAGAGTTGATATGGATTGTCAAAAAACTTTTATTTAATTGATACAGATATGTATTGCTAATATAAAATTTCACAATGCTAAACAAACACCATAGCAGTAATACCAGTTCAACATCGTTCAAAGATACCAATTGACAGCATTTAAGCTCATATGCTATTTTATCAACAAAAGATGAGCATCTTTTGGAAGAATCCCATGAAGATGGTGCATCAACCACAGTGAAGCTCTGCGAGAAGAACATTTTTTTAATTATATTGACTGCAGTTTAAGCACTTTATATGGATTTCTTCTTAAGTACACACTTACACAAGGCTGTGTACTGAAGAAGAATCTTAGTTTAGAGTTAAGGTCTCACATTTTCTCATTTTCATTGAGGATGGTGCTCCAAACATCCAGAACAGAGGCACTGATGTATTCAAATGGAGCCATGGTAGTCATATCTTCCCGTGTAATGGAGACTCGCGTGTCATCATACAAGATTTGTTCACTGGTAATTCAATATAAATAGAAAGGCAGTCATATACCAGTTTACAATATGATCTTTTATGAAGTATTTTTGCATAGCATGAGTCACATACCTGCTTTCTGTATCATTCTGCACCACCCAGTAGAATATCTCTTGTTGCTGCTTGTCAAGTTGTTCCTTTATATCAACAGTTCTGACCCTGTATGGTGACATAAGCTTCTCAGATGGCTTCTTCTGCTGTTTAGTTCTTGTCTCCATTCGGGTAGCTTGAGCCTGTATCATGTGTTTTGAAATAAAGATTTATTATACTTTTTGTAAAAGTGTAATAAAGATGCTGAATGTTACTTCAATAGCTATATCACACCTTAGCATTATCCAGAACATTTGTTAACTTTGATGCTGCATCAGTTTCATCTGGCTTTGATGTATTTGAGTTTAGATGTTCAGTCTCTACCTGCAATCAGTTTTAATGTATATTATGTATTTCTAAAATAAGTTATGACAGTATTAAAACAATGCATGAGAATGCTAAAATAATCCATGATAGTGCTAAAGTAAGTAATGATAGTGCTAAAATAAGTCATTGCAGTGCTAAAATGAATCATGGGGTACTAAACTAAATCGTGGGAGTGCTAAAATAAATCATCAGAGTGGTAAAGTATTAAAAATACATTTTCCATATCTATATCACACCTCATCATTATCTAGAACATTTTTTGACTTTGATAGTGCATCAGTCTCATGTAGCTTTGATTTCTTTGAGTTTAGATGCTCAGCCTCTACCTGCAATCAGTTTTTATGTATATTAAGTATTTCTAAAATAAGTTTATGACAGTGTTAAAACAATGCATGAGAATGCTAAAATAATCCATGATAGTGCTAAAGTAAGTAATGATAGTGCTAAAATAAGTCATTATAGTGCTAAAAAAAGCCATGAGAGTGCTAAAATGAATCATGGGGTGCTAAAGTAAATCATGGGAGTGCTAAAGTAAATCATGAGAGTGCTAAAGTATTAAAAATATTTTTTCCATACCTGCGTCATTGCATTCTCCAGGATTTCAGTATCAAATGTGTCAGTTTGATTTGGTTCCTCAACCACCATATTCTGTTCAGAAATTTCCTGTGTAACCTTCATTATCCCAGCCCATGCATAATTACTTATCCCAAGACTGAATGTCGGGCCTTCATCAGCATATATCTTCTCAAGCTCTACACGCTTTGCCAGAGCTCTTTCAATCTCCTCAATTGCTGATATTCTTGCTGGATCACTCCAGAACTCATCATCGTCTGGCATTGCTTGTGGCTGGGTCTGAGAGTGTGATGCCTGCGAAATTGGACTTAGTTGTTTCTTTACCAGAAGCTGCTGGGCTGTTTCATATGACTTCTTGAAGAAGACGTTCTCCATCATGTGTTGTGGCACATCCTGTACTGTTTTCATCAATGTAGTCATTGCATTAGCCATTCTCTTGCAGTCATCAATCAGCTTCTGAGCATATTCTTGCACAGGATCTAATGTCGATGCTGGGACAGGACTTTTTGGTTGTTCATCTTGATTTCTCTCAACACTAGCCTCCAGAGCAAGTGGAGCTTTACGTTTCTGAGGACCAGCCTCCAAACAAGGAATGGTGTTCTCAGCCTTTCTTTCAGACTCTTCTTCTTCTTCATACGGGCCATAAATATGGCCTCCTCCAAAACCACCTCCTTTCAATTCTGACTGCTGTCTCTTGCACATAAGCTTGTGTGTCCAGCCTTTGAATGCTGGAATTGGTCGTTGAACTCTTCTGTTATAGGACACTACTCTGTCCATATAAAACATCTGTAGGGGGGTAAATGTTATGCACGTTAGCATGAGCATGGAAATTCAGAGTTGATTTTAATAATGTATGCTAATTTCTAAACTAACCATTAAGAATAGGATTGGTCCATTGTAGTATTTATCATTCTTCTTTCTCCAACGTATTGTCTTCTGCACCAGACACCTTATAGTGTACTCACACCAGTTGTACTCACATATTCTGTCAACATCATCGAAGATGTGTACCAGCTGTGGATATACATATCCATTCCCCGTTGATTCAATGAGGCTTTTCCACCAGCTTTATCTTCCTGCATTTTTTCTGAAACATGTGCCGGAGAGATTCTGTGTTCATGTTTATCAAACTTCTCTTGCCATTTCTTCGTTTGACTGTAGCTTTGACTTCTAGGTTTCTTTTCAATACGCAGAGGACCACTTGGAAATCCCATGATCAATGATACATCAGTTTCATCTACGTGCAATCGTCGATCTCTCTTCAGGATCAACTCACAACTCTCGGGATCAAAGTTATCTACCAACCAGTAGCTAAGTACATGGGGTAATTCCTATATATTCAAATGTAGAATGCTCCCAAAACCAAGGGATTCAACAACACTCTTCTGCTCAGCTGTGAAATTTTTGATTGCATCATATAATATGCGCGGTGTTGTTCTGCTTTTAAGCATTTGAAGATCTCCCTGCTTGGATTTTGCTGCTGGACTCTTGGATTCAGAAGCACTTGTGTCTTCAACATCTGAGTCTGGTGTAGATCTTATCCTTTCAAGTAATGTCAGTGCTAATGTTCTTGACCGAGATTTGAGAGCATTGACATCATGTCTACTCTTTGATCTCATCTCATTAGTTATTGATATATTAATATCATCTGTGGACCTATATATGTATAGTTTTTGTTAATACTATTATTTTTGAGTATATATTGTATATCTGTTGATGCTAATTCTGTAGAAAACTAGTGCTAAAATGAAACATTAGCATATTTGATAAAAAAATTAGTAGTAATTTCATAGTAATAAAGTTTTGCTACATGTCAACACACAATTAATCCATGATATGACACTATAGTACCATTATAAATATACCATGTATGTTATATAGTTAACTGGTTAGGCATTTTCAGAATTAATATTGTAGCTTTTTAGCAATGTAATCTCTTATTTTAGCATTGGTTGATAATATTGTAGGTTTTTAGCACTGTAACCTCTTATTTTAGCATTGGTTTGATAATATAATATTATACTATCATTATAACTAAAACAGAGCATGGAAAAATTTTGTCATTATATTAAATATGTTTATAAAGATAAGAAGTCTTATGCTTAGAGTTTGATCTCCTTGATACTAATTCATTTTCTAATATAGTGATGCTACACATTAAGACATAAATCATTCACGATGTTACTGTTTGAGATCATTGAAAAGGAAATTATGACATGCAACACAGTGTGCAAAATGCATATACATTTCCAAATATTTTGATTTCGTATACATGTGATTATTATCAGTAAACGATAACATTTTTACATATTTAGATTTTGTAAGTGTTTATTTCGTAATATATGAGGTTTTGTCAGGGTTTTAGCACTGTTCCTTTCTGCATATTTTTTTTTGTTAGAACCAAAATGAAACACACATACTTTATTTTTATGATGAACGAAAGAAGAATGTGTTACGTACCTTTTTCAATCGGCATCTCTTCAGGTTTTCTCTTCTTTTTCGAAGAGTCGTTTCGGTTCTTCCGTTTTACCAGCTCTGTGCTTGGTGTTTTTTCCATATTGATGATTTTGTTGTTTGAAGTTTTTGAATTAAAATGTTGATAAAACCCTAATCGTTTATGTTTTTGTGTTTGAAGTCTTTGAATCGAAAAGCTTTTGCGTGTTTGTGTGTGTATGTTTTTACAGAAGTTATGTTTTGATAATTAAATACATGGCGGGTTATTATTATTATTATTATTATTATTATTATTATTATTTTCTTTTCTTTTTTATTATCAGTTTTTTTGTTTTTTTTTTTGGAAAAAAAGTTTTTTATATTTTCTTCAATTATAAAGTATTTATAAATATATATTTTTTTAATATAAAATTTATAGTTATATATTAATTTTTATTGTGTTAGCGTTAGAAAGATAGTGTATTCTTTAGCATTGATATTTCATATTTTAGCATTGGAAGTTTCTTATTTAGCACTGGTAGATTGTATTTTAGCACTTGTAGTTTCTACTTTAGCGGTATGAGTGGGACTATGCAGAGTTATGCTTAGTTTAGCACTGGTAATTTGTATTTTAGCACTGGTGGGTTCTACTTTAACATTGATATTTCATATTTTAGCACTTGAGAAACAACCATTTTTGGACTAATAATGAGATCATTATTTCAAGGCATGTGCATATTGCTAGTCTTCTTTTCTTTTTAATGATTTGCATAGATGCTTGAATATATGTATAATATAGTTACTTAGGTACACAAGTGGAATCAAAATTATAACTATCAAGCCCTCAAGGTATGAAATATCAATGCTAAAGAATACATTATCAAAAACACATGAATTCTAAAAATTGTAATTAATCATAACCCTGCATAGTTACCATTCTTAAGTCTTAATTATTTTAGCACTGGAAGATTCTTATTTAGCACTGGTACATTGTATTTTAGCACTTGTAGTTTCAAACAAAATGAAAAAACACTGAAATTAATAATAATTAGTACACGATTAAATTATCAAAAAATTTATGCAACAAGTGTAATTTTTTAAAATAATTACAAAACCCTAAAATCCTTCTGAAATGCAAAATCAACAAGTAGTTGCTTAATGTGGCTTCTGGTATCAAGCCACAAAGGAAGTCAACCAGTCAAAATCCACACCGCCGAAACCACCGGCGCCGTCCATGATCTCACGAAGTTCTTCAAAGTATGGCATTCCATGCAGCCTAAACTCCCTCCACCTCGGACTCTCCTAGTGTCATAAAATTCGATAAAAAAAAATATTGTGTTAGGGTAGTAAAATTAAAATGTGAAAAAGAAATCATACTTACATTCTGTCCCACTCGCTCAAAATACTCGTCTCCCGCTATGACTAGATTTCGGTATTCGTTGTAATGGATTCCCGGGTGTCGTATGAAAAGATGGAAACTCCATATCTTCTCCTTTAACTCGTTCAATTTCAGCACGAGTTGTATCAATCTAACTCTTTGATTAAGAACCATCGTCATCGTCATTGAAATATCATCCAGAGAATCTACAACCTCGTAGTTGTCAGATATATCTACCATCCCAACTCGAGTATGTAAAAGATCAATAAAAAATTCCTCTGTGTCTCGTGACCAATTCATATTTTTTTTTGGAAGAATTTTTTTTTTGGAGATAATGGAGAGAAGTTGAAGAGTTGCACGTTTGAATTTTTTTTACTAGAGAAAAAAGAGCCTTTATGGTTGTATTAGCCTCGTAGATTTGAATAAAAGAACATATCTTTGCCACATGGTAATATTTTTTTGGTGAAATGTATTTTAATTGAATAAAATTTAGTATTAGCGTTAGAACAATAGTTTTATACTTTAGCACTGATATTTCATATTTTAGCACTAGTGTTTTGTATTTTAGCACTAGTATTTTGTATTTTAGCACTTGTAGTTTCTACTTTAGCATATATGGTTTTTACTTTGTTTATTTGAGAAAAAAAATTGTATTTTCTTCAGTATTATTTGTCTTAGCATTAGAATGATTGTTTATATTATTAGGATTCGTATTTTGATTTTTAGCACTAGTGGGTTCTACTTTAGAAAAGTGTATTGAAGTTTTAGCATATGCGATTTTGATTTGTATGAGATTTACTAAATTGAATTTTGCGTTTAATGTATACAACCAAGATATAGAATGAAAGGTATTTAATTTGAAGCAATATATTTTAGCTCTGCTAGTTTTATTTTTAGCACTGTTACTCACAATTTTAGCATGCAAAACTGTGAAACTTTTTCATAAATTTTCTAATATCATGGTATTGAAATAATTATGTGAATCCATAAACATTCCATAATCCAAAAATATGAAATTTAAAAGTTGTCGAAGCATTTAGAGAATTTGTTACATATATAACATTTGTTCACTGATTATCATCTTCTAGGTAAAGCTTTTCAAAACTGATTGGGTTGTCTTTAGAAGATGCTCGGAAGTAGAGTCTTGAATCTCTGATGTTTCTCTGCCTGTAGATGTTGCATTCTGCAGTAAGAATGCATGGCAGCACAATACTTGATCCTTAAGTATTTCAGCTGCATTTCATTTTTGGCTCTTAATCCACTCCTCCAATTCCTCACAGCATCCCCCATATACGTCTCCATATGACGCATTACAAAGACCTCACAATCAGTCTTGTTTGTTGAAGTTCTCCATAGCATTTGAAGACGGTTCATGCTCTTGATATTTTCAGACACTTCTTTTGTTAGTTTTTGAAGCCTAGTCATCTTCAAGAAGTAAACGAAGAGCTTGATCTGAAATTTATGATTAAAGTTAGTTCATTTTTATTATTGAATTGAATGTGTTTTTTTTTTAATTTGTTTCACTAGTGAAAAAATCAATAAATAGATATGTTTTCTTACCAATTTTGCAGGGATATGCTCATATTTCAATAAGGGGTCGTCATGCTCTCCTTCCATGGTATTTGAATTGTCAATGATCTCAGCTACCATTCTTCTTGTATAAATGACAATAATGTAGAAGTGTTCTGATTGGATTATTGGAAAGAAAAACTGCAAACAAAATAGTGTACATTTAGTTATTTTCATGATAACTTTTTACAATTTTTATAATGAATACGTACCATGTCCATCTTATCTACTTCCACATTTGGATATTTTCTTAATTCATGGAGTATGTTGTCAACAAACAGCTTTGAAATCTTCTGGTCATTCCATCTCTCTGGAGGCGCAACAACTGTGTAGTTCTATAAAGACAAAATGAAGATTTTTTGATCATGAATGTGTAGTGTTTTTTCAAACAGAATAAAGTGAGTTAATTATAAATAGTAACTATGAAATTATTCACTTACGGAAATGTTAGTCGTTAGGAAAAATCTCTTGGGAGTCTGTTGTTCAGAAATCTTTGCTTGAGCATAGTTCAATATGCTACTCCATACATCAATGACAGCAGAACTTATGTATGTTTTTTTGTTCAAACTCAGCATCTCAACTCTCCTCAACTCTGTCCGCTCATCAGAATACAAGACAATCTCCCTAATTTTGGATAATTTTTTTTAGTGTAAAATGCAGTCTGGCAGAACAAAATGACACTTATAATTTTTATTTATATTAATAGTAATGTATTATAAAAGTACCTTTCATCATCACTCTTGTTTTCCATCGTCCAATAGTCCAGGTCATAGTCAGAAGGTGTCAGTGTCTCTCTTGTGTCCACAAGGTTTCTAAAATGGTCAGTGTTGGTCTCGGGCGAGTCGGTATCAGTTTAGAGGGGGGGTGAATAAACTGATTCAAAAACCTTTACTTTAGATGTGGAATAACAGGGCCCTTTGACTCGTTTGATGAAACTTATCTATGCACAAACTTGATAATCAATTGAGACAGGTTGAGTGCAGCTTGTGTGATATTGTGTGCAGTTCAGAGATATGCAATGATCAATATAGTACAGCACACAAGAGATTTATAGAGGTTCGAAGTCTCAAACTTCTACGTCCTCTCTTCCTTCCGCAGAAGGGCAACTTCACTATATAACTTGAGTTTCTTTACAAATTACACAATGAAGGACAGTTGGCTGAACCTGGTAACTGCTCGCTACCTCAGCTGGTCGACGGCTCACACTTGAAGTCTCTAACTGCTCGCTAGGGAGGTAGGTGCTATTGTCATCTTTACAAGGTTTTAGATCTCTTTCGATCTTAAGAGATGAGTCTTGAACAGGGGGTATCAACTGGTGTGCTCCTTTGATTGAGCTGAGTAGTTGATCGTTGAAAAGCTGGAACTGAGAAGGCTGCCCTGGCTGGATCGTCAACAGCTGGCTGAGTATTCCTGATTTTGTGAGTTCTTCTTCTCAGTTGGATTTTCCCAGTTTGTATCAAATGTTGCACTTGAGCTTGAGTGGGAGGGAGAAAGAAAAGATCTTGCTTGTATATGCGAAAGTTGGCAAAAGGTTATGGAGGAGAAGTGTTTTTTTTTAAAACTCTGATTCACTCGTCTTTTATAGAGGAGTGATTTTATGACCGTTAAGTTCCATTCTTCATTGATCAGTGGTTCTGTTGGCTCATCAATGGCAGGTGGTCTTTAATGATCGCTTGGATCATTTGGTTGAACTAGCCGTTACTCTGCCAATCGATCTTCATTAACTCCAGGATCTTTGAAGGAGCATTTATTCCAAGATACGCTGATTTGACTAATACACTCCAGGGATCCTCTGGCTTCAGCTCTCTTGGCAGTTTTAGAATTTCAGCTGGCAGTTCTGGATTTCTCAGCTCAGTTAGATTATTGTCCCAGCTGGCAGTTCTGAACTTGTTAGCTGAGTTTTGACTATGGCTCCGGTTGGCAGTTTTGAGCTTATCAGCTAAGTCTTATTGGTGCTCCAGTTGGCAGTTCTGAGTTTATCAGCTGAGATTGGCTATTGCTCCAGTTGGCAGTTCTGAGCTTATCAGCTGAGTCTTACTGTTGCTCCAGTTGGCAGTTCTGGGCTTGTCAGCTGAGATTGGCTGTTGCTCCAGTTGGCAGTTCTGGGCTTGTCAGTTGAGATTGGCTGTTGCTCCAGTTGGCAGTTCTGGGCTTGTCAGCTGAGATTGGCCATTGCTCCAGTTGGCAGTTCTGGGCTTGTCAGCTGAGATTGGCTGTTGCTCCAGTTGGCAGCTCTAGGCTTGTCAGCTGAGATTGGCCATTGCTCCAGTTGGATACTGCCAGACTCTGGCTTAAACTGACATTCTATCAGTTTCTTAAGTCTTTAGTCAACTCCTTTCTCCCTCAGCTCAGCTGACTTGGTTGTCAGCTTGTTTTGACTGGTATGACTCCTCAGCTAAGTTGAACTTAGACTGGATGACGTGTCTTTCAATTTGCGGGCTATTCTTCAGATCGGTTGACTTTGACTCTATTTGAGTTCTTCTTTGATGATGCCCTGGGCTGATCAGCTTCGATCTACAGCTTGAACTTTAGTCAGTTTTTCATAAATAATTTTGATATCTCATCAAAACCTGATCTAGGGGTTCCTTAATAGTTTTTCCTAACAATTTCTCCCTTTTTGATGATGTCAAAACTTTGTTGATGATGATGGAAAAACTGCAAGTGTAGCGAATGCTTTAAATAGAATCTCACAATCAGAGTAAATTCATAGCATATTGAGAGACAAACTGATTCATGATTTTCATTCAATTATCAGAGCATTTGTCATTTATGCTATCATTCAAGTATCTAAGCATGTCAATTTTAAGATCAATTTGAACTTCAGATTTCAGAGCATTATACTTTCATTCTTTTCTCTTGAGCATGCTTTCATTCCAGTATTTGAGCATTATGTTTTTTCATTCAAGAGATAAATTATTCAAATTGAAGTATCAGAGCATATCTCAAGGATCAGAGCATAAGGTATCATGTCAAAACATTCAATCTTGAAATATCAAAGCATAATATTGAAGATTGAAGCATAGTATATCTGAGCAAGAGCATTATAATCATGACAATCTTGAAGTAAAATCATGATCAAAACTTGTACTATATATTCACTTTTAAAGTATAATTTCAAGAGTTAGTAGTTAAAACTACTAATCTACTCCCTGAAAGTCGCTCCAATTGCTCTTTTTCCTTCTGCTCGATTCTCCTCTTTCTTGGACTCCTTGTAGTGTCCATGCTTCTCCCTGAAGCTGATCTTCTCCCTCAAGATGAATTTCTCTTTGAATTTGCTCCCAAAGAGTCATGCATCCATCATCATACTGTCCATCTTTCCCCTTTTTGGCATCATCTAAAAGGTGAAATGGATCGCATGATAGAAATGACAAATTTGGCAGAAAAGTGAAGGCGGTTGCCAAATTGTCATCATGAGCTGCGGGAACTGAATGAATTGGTATGGGCGGAGAAAGCCATGCATAGGCATCTTCAGTTGGCATGAACTGACTTGGATCAGAGATGTCTTGCTCTCTGAAGCTCATGGGGGCCAAGTTGCTAAAAATCTCACCAGTTGAAGGAAGGGGTGGATCACCAACGAAGGGTGTGCACGAGGAGTTGGCCGGTTCATTGTTTGGGAGAGAGGCATCGGCTGGTATACCGATCTGGATTCGCTTGATCATCGAATCCATGATCTCCGAGAGTGTTGGAGGCGAGGAGAGTGGATGATTCATCCAGTTTCGACTCCATGTTCCTTCACTGATCCAGAAGGAGGAGCCACGGGTGTGGATAAGGTGGAACATAGATGACTCATCCAGTTGAAAGTGCCATATATGGTACTGCAAGTACCGCCGTAGTTGAGCGAAGAGGGAGGAGTCATTATCCTCAATGAGACCAAAGCAGCTTCGGAGCTGGTGGTCTAAAACTGCTTCAAAATCAACCTCAATATAGTCACTTTGGACTAAAGGTAGAGGTTGGGAGCTGGCTGATATTGTGGGCTGATCACTCAGCTTTAAAAGAGATGCACTCTCAAGCATCAGCTCTCTTTCGTCAATGGAGCTGACGGGTGCCTCCAAGGGTGTTTTTCCACGATCTGAGGTGGAATGCCCTTGTGGGTGTGAGCGCTTCGGGTTCTAATGGCAGTAGATAGTGGGGAGCATGTCCCGTCTTCCGAGTAGTTCACCAGTTGTTATGATCTCATCAAACTGGCTTTGTATGATGTGGCTTATGCGATTCATAAACCCGACATTTTCTCGGAATGAGCCAGTTGACGGATCATATGCCGCTCGCTCGACATTGGCTCTCAGTTGCGCAAGGATGTAGGAGGCCTAGTCGGCTTGACATCCAAAGCATAAAGCGGTCGTGAGATGGGCTTTGATGTCGGAGAAATGGACTATCTCGAAGTTGCCATGTAGGACATGACCGGTGATATCCAAAAGCTGGATGATATCACTTTACATGCTCTCCTTTAGTCTGTGTAAGCTGTCACTGTGGCACACGTGAGGAAGCTTCTAGGTTTCCCATAACGCGTGTTTAGATGGCAGATTTAGGTCCATCACGTCGGGGCCGTTGCCGGGGAGATGAAGAGTGGACATCATCGTATTCTTTGTCACCATGATCACATGATCTTAGACGGTGGAGATGATGTTGTCGCCGGTGATAGTTGCATTGTAGTAGAACTCAGCAACATAGGCAGGTATATTCTTGACCGGCAATAATGTCAAGAAGGGGAGCAACCCAGTCACCGCCAGTGGTCGATAAATCTTTTGAAAGAGATCCGGGCCAAGACGTGTATTGGGCATCTCTAGATTTAGAGATTTGTCCTTTCTCATCTTGCGTTCAAGAGCTTTAATATCCACCATGGGAAATGAGGGCTTCATTTTCTTAGTCAGTTGGGATACAGTCCAACTGATTGATGACTCGGTGGTTGGATGAATAGTTGAGTCTTGATTCTCAGTTGTCGCTTATGAGTTGGCTGCAGTTGAGATTGCAACTGAATTGATCAGTTGGTTTGATCAGTTGCTCGGCTTTTCTGTAGACATTTTCCGCTTCTTGAAGGGTCTAGCTGGACTAGCTGCATTGCTTTCTTTGGATGCAGCTTTGTGTGTTGATGGTTCAGGCCTTTCTGTCTTCTTGGTTTGGCGAAGGTGAAGCTGGATCTCAACTGATGAACTTTTCATGCTTTGACTAAGGGAGTGTGATATTCCCTTTGGCGATGTCCGAAACTGATCATTTTTCTTAGTCAACTGCGCACCTTTTGAGCCTGACGTGAGCAGTGGAGTCACGTAGCTTTTGGATAGAAGACTTGGTGATGTGGCAGTATCCTCATCGTCACTGTCTCTTATATCAAAGTGTCTAGTATTCTTTTGAGAAACAATGACTGCAGTGTGAGATAGGTGGGGTTCTATCCTCTTGACTACAGTTGGAGTTCGTCGTGATGGCTCAGCTGACTGACTTGATAGATTATCAAAGTTCAGTTGTCGACAGAGCGAGGCAGTTGGGTAGTTGGCTGATTGATTTGCAATCCCAACTCCTTGAGGCATGATTTTTGTCTTGAGCTCTGCTATTAGGGCGATGGCTGGAATCTTGTTGACTAGCCGATGATTCATGATGTGCTGAACTAGCACAATGGTTGGAGGAAATGGATTTGATAAACCTATCCATTTGATGCTCCAAGTTTATTCTCTTTGCCAGAAGCTCATGCCATGAAAGGCAGTTAGAAGAAAATGAGACTGGATGGACATAGAATGTCTCCAGTTGTACCAGTAGAAGTACCGGTGGAGTTGTTTGAACAACTCTTGATCACGTTGGGCAACAAATGTAAAGTGAGTGAGAAGGAGATTAGTTACTTCCTTTTGTGCACTTTTGACTGCATATTCACCACTGTAGAAAGTGCGAATATTTTCTTCAGTCAGCTGGAGCGGAGGGCATGTGCCTCTGAAGTAGTCTGCTCCATAGTTCGGGTGGGGGATTCCAATGAATGGAATGAGTTCATCTGGATCAGAGCAAACCTGGAAATCAACTGGTGATCCGTTCTTTGATTTTGGAGAGTGAACGGCATTGGCAGTTGAGTTGCTCGAACTCTGGTTGCTCATCTTGGCCTTTCCTCTTCTCTTCTTCTTCAGGGACTGTAGATGAGCAGTTCCTTTCTTGGGGATCCAGTTGAAGATTAGAACCGGAAGTGATTCATCACTTGGAAGGTTCAGTAGATCTTCAAGCATTTTGCTCATCCTTAGAACAAGTCCTACCTTGGACTCAAATTTGCCAGACTTCTTCGAGTCTGTAGCCTTGATGACTTGATGCTTGAGTTGTTGAAAGACAAATTTTGCCCAGTTTGTTTGTCTTCCTTCAGCAAGGTGAATCATGACCTTGTATCTCTCTTGGGTGAGTTGGCTTAGACTTCTAATTGCTCCGAACATCATCTTGTTCGTTATGTCAAGTAGAACTCCATACTCGGGCTTGAGATCAGTTTTAGCGGTGGTAAAACTGAATTGCTTGTTGCAGTTTGAAGCTTTCCATTCTCTCCAGTGTGACTCTGCAGATTCCTTTAGATCTTGAATGTATGAGCCTTCTTGTGGAAGTTGGAATACTTCAGCAACTGTTTTCTCATTGATGTGTAACATCCTTCCTTGTATCACTGAAGATATCATTTTCCCATCTGCAGATAATTTTGCTTGAAGCAAAAATTTACTCACCAAATTTTGTCTAAAGAATTTTGGTGGTGTTTCCAGGTAGTGAAGAACTCCTGCTTTGTGAAGATTTGACAGAAGGATTGGATTGTTTGATTCATCAAGAATCAATTGAAATTTCTTCCTATCAAGGAATTTATCTCTCATGAGTTGGTTTTTGAAGGAATTTGAAGATTTGGATAATTCGGCCATTTTTAAGGTTGATTGAAATTTTGGAGAATTCAAGATCTTTTGAGAGAAAAAGGTTTGAGATTTTCAGAGGAGGAGGAGGCTTTTTGAGAGGCTTGAGAAAGAGAGGTTTTTTATGAGTTTTTGGACAGGCTCATAGATATGATGGTTGAAAAGGTACTAGCCTCTGATTTCTTTTGGTCATTGGCAATTAATGACCTTAACACGTGTCATTGTTTTGCAACGGTCAAAATTTCAAAATAAATGTAGAGCCTGACATTTATTTGAAATAAAAAAGATTAACTTTTATAAATATGGATCAAGAGATAATTACAACTGATGAACAAGAAGTACACTTAGGGCTTTTCTAATCATGTTTAATTTTGATCAGCCTCTTATTCCTTCTTGTGATCACTTTTTCTTCTCTTAGCCAGCGGTTCAGTGAGCTCCTCATCTCTATCCTCGTCGCTGCTAGCTGACTCAGTTTCAGTGAACTGGAGTCTCTGTTGGGCTTGCAGATGCTTGATTTGCTCAGTATGCAGTTTAACCTGTTGCTGCAGGGAATCGATCAGTTCCACATAATGTGGAGGGAGCTGGACTGTGGAACTGCTCGGTTGAGCCACGAACTGGACTACTTTTGAGTCCGCTTCATCTCCTTCTTCAGTTCCAACAAGTTCCTCGCAAGGAACTGTGTGGGAAATCTCATCTGTCTCCATAATGATGATCTCATCATAAATTGACTCTGATGAGGTCTCTGGTACGGCAGTTTGAGCGACAGCTTGAAGTGCTCTCTGGATTGGATCAATGTATACCGTTATGGCAAGTGTACCTTGGTATGTAGATTGTTCAGCTTCTTGAGCTATCTGGTCAGCTGACTGGTCATGCTCAGCTGTCTTTGGAGTTGACTCGTGGGAAGGAGCAATTTGTGCTTCAGTTTGCTCCTCGGGCAGTTGAGTTTCTTCAGTTGGTTCCTGTAGCTCTTCATCAATTGGAAGATCTGGTAGAGTAGGGGACTTGAGCATTTTCTCAAATTCCAGATCACTAGCTGTGCGCTCATCAGCAGCTGGCTCCTCAGGCGAGTTATCAAGAAGATCGATGATGACGTCATCTGGCTGAGGGGATTCTTCGAATGTTAACTGCCTGGTCACAGACGTTATGGCAGTTTGCCTTGAGTTGTGAGCTGCAGAAGTTTCAGCCCTTTGATCACTTCTCTGAACTTCTTGGTTGAACAGCTCCTGCCCTTCCTTAAGCTGCTCTCGTCTGAGTTTTAGCAGTTCAGTGAGCATCCAATGTTGTTGAACTTGAGGGGCTTTCCATTGTCGCTGCTCAGCTTGAGTTCGACGAGGTGGCAATCTGATATTGGCCCAGATAAGCAGATCATTCATTACTTCCACCAGAGTTTGCTTAGCAGGATGTGGGTGGTTCCTTCGAATGGCAAGCATTCTTCTCAATGTGATGACTGTATTTTGCTCTAGGGACTCCTGTCCAGCCCAATCCATACTCCATCTTTCTTCCCTTCTCCAGAAGCTCATCCCATGCAGAGTAGTAAGGAGAAAGTGGGCTTCAGAGTTGAAGCAGTGTCTCCAAAGGTACCAGTAGACATACCTTGTTAAGGCTTCATACAGAGTAGGAAGTCCAGTCACGTCCTCAATGAAGTTCTCGGCTATGAACTTTTGGACTTGTTCATCAGCCCAGCACTTGATAATTTCAGCTCTCGATAGAGCTCTAATGTTCTCTTCTGTTTCTCCCATCGGCGGGCAAGCAGTTCTGAAAAAGTCTGCTCCTGAATCCTTTGGGGGAACTCCTCTGTAAGGCACTATATCATCATTCTCAACTGGCATAACATCAATTATCTTGATGTTACGGGGAGGCAATTGAGGAGGAGGTGGAGGCCCTGACTTCTTCTTCTTCTTTCCTTTTATTTGAATTGCCGAGGGCTTCTTCTTCGACTTCCCAGTTCTTTCCTTGAACTGAACTGGTCTGGTAGAAATTACTTCTTCAGGTGAATCAATGAGCGATCCAAAATGAACTTGACATAGAGGCTTGACTTTAATTGAGCTTCCCAACATCTAGCTTATTGGGATATTGTCATCTGAATCGGAGTCTTCTTGTGGAGTTTCAACTGGAATCTCCTTGCCTTTTCTTCTTGATGACTCCTCAGCTTTCTTTGAGAAAGCAGCAGTTGGCTAACTGCTTTTGAAGGATATTGGTTTTGCAGCTGGCTGTCTCTTGCCGGTAACTAGTATAAAGTCCAGTTTGCCGATCATCAGCGTGTCGGTCTCCTCTACCATGTAGTCAAAGATGTTTTCCAATATGAAACTGATTCTGCTTGGATAGGACATCTTTTGATAGAAATCAATTGGTAACCAGTTCTTCTCCAAAATATCAACATACTTCCTTATTTGCTCGAAGAAGTATTGAGCCCAGTTGATGTCGATCCCTCTGATGATCGCCGCACATATCTTGTACTTGTGCTCCGACATTTCTGAGTGGCTTCCAGTTGTTCCAGTGATCATTCTAGCAGCAACTGAGGCTAGAATCCTGTATTCTTCTTGAAAAAGAGACATGAGTGTACTGCTTTTGTACACATCTAAGCATTCCTCCCGCTTCCACTGGCGGTAGGCTTCCTCTTGATCCACTTGAACATCTTGCAATCGTGTTCCGGTGGTTGGAAGTTTGAACAATCTCCCGAACAGTTCTGGAGTTATGATCAGTTCGACTCCACGAACTTCAGTCTTGATTCTGTCATCGTAGCCTCTTGAGTTTAAATAAAACTCAACCACAGCCTCTGGATATATTTTCGATGGATAGTCTTCATTAAAGTTTTTCAACCCACTATCCTCTATCTTTGCGATCAGTGAGTTGCAGAGGGCGGAATTTGAGCACTCCTCTCTGTAAGCGCCTATATCCAGAAACTTATCTATGTAGAGATTTCTTTGGAATCCTTGTGAAGAATCACCAGTTCTTTTAAAGTTGAAGTTTTGTCGAACAGCTGGTGCGCGTCTGTCAGCCATGGTGTTTTTGTTTGAGATGAATGATCTAAAAGGGGTAAAATGGCTTTGACTGAAGTTATGAACAGGATGTTTTTACTTTCGAGAGTTCTTCAGAACAGTTTCGAGAAATAAAGAATGAGAGATGCTTTAATTCTTTACTGTGCTTGAGATCGGTAAAAGTAAAAATGAAAATTCAGCCATCCTTTTTATAGAATGTGTAGGGGTTTATCCAATGGTTATGACGTTTGGTCTCCCCAAATTCAACGGTCGGATTAGATCAATCGACCCGTCGATTGGCTTTTCATTTCTATCCGTTGGGGATTAATGAGGAGAGAGAAGAACGATTCAACAGTAACATTTGGATGACGCGTGTTTTTACCATTTCTACTATTGAGATTTTTGAACTTATCTTTTCTCTTCAGCAGTTTCTCCTTGGCTTGAAACTGATTACGTCATCAGTTGGCTTTGACCGTAACTGATGGTCTTCCTGTTGATCAGTTCCAACTGAGATATCTTCTCATCAGTTCCTGATTGATCTTGACTGCTTAGACTTTCACTCAGCTGCTTCTCAGTCAGCTGTTCTCCTTCAGCTGGCCCTTGAACTGATATTTATTTTTGAGTTTACTTCAGTTCCTATGACTTTTTCATCAGTTTGATCAATTTGCAGCTTGTATGTTCTGCATAACTGACTGGATCATCAGTTTGAGCGACTGAACTGATGATTTAGTTGAACTGATGGAGTAAACTGATCATCTCCAGTTTACTTATCTCTCAGCAGCTTCTTACCTTTGCTTCAAACTGATGGATTATGTGGCCAACTGATCAGTTTCTCGTCTTTTGATTCAGTTTCTCTCTTCAGCTGGAGTGGTCTCTTGGCCTTTTTCTTCCAGTTTATCATCTTCATCCTGTGATGCTAGCTCCAGCAGTCCCAACTGTATGCATAGCTCCATAAACCTTGCTTCAGGCAATGGTTTAGTGAAGATGTCGGCTATCTGCTTCTCAGTATTGACAAATTTGATGCATATGTCTTTCTTCTCGATGTGATCTCTGATGAAGTGGTGCCTTATGTCAATGTGCTTAGTTCTTGAATGCAGAACTGGATTCTGAGATATTGCAATTGCACTATTATTGTCACAGTAGATAGGCACTTCTTCAATTTCAACTTTGTAGTCCTTCAACTGTTGCTTCATCCAGAATATTTGAGCACAGCAACTTCCAGCAGCTACATACTCTGCTTCAGTTGTTGACGTGGCAACTGAGTGCTGCTTCTTGCTAAACCAGGATATCAGTTTGCTTCCAAGAAACTGACATGTTCCACTGGTACTTTTTCTGTCAATCTTGCATCCACCAAAGTCTGAGTCTGAATATCCAATTAAACTCAAACTGTCATCTCTGGGATACCATAGTCTAAGATTTATGGTTCCTTTAAGATATTTGATAATTCTCTTAGCTGCTTCAAGATGACTTTTCTTTGGATTGGCTTAGAACCGTGCACATAGACCGACTAAATAAGAGATGTCTGGTCGGCTGGCTGTTAAGTAAAGTAATGACCCAATGATTCCTCTGTAGTATGTTTGACTAACTGTTTCTCCTTCTTCATCAAGAGTTAGTTGAACTGATGTATTCATTGGAACCTTGAGAGTTTTTCCTTTACTTACTCCAAACTTCTTGACTAGCTCCTTGGTGTACTTCGCCTGGCTGATGTGAATTTCATCTTTCAGCTGCTTCACTTGGAGTCCTAGGAAGAATGTCATTTTTCCCATCATGCTCATCTCAAATTCGCTTTGCATCAGTTGAGCGAACCGTGTACATAGATCTTTGCTTTTTGATCCAAAAATTATGTCATCCACATAGATTTGGACCATTAAGATCTCAGTTGAATGTTCTATTCGGAATAGAGTTCGATCAATGACTCCTTTTTGAAACCCATTTTTCAGCAAGAATGTTGTTAGAGTTTCATACCACGCTCTTGGAGCTTGCTTTAGTCCGTAGAGGGCCTTTTTCAGTTTGAAGACTTGATCACCAATTTTAAAGCCTGGCGGTTGCTCGACATACACGTCCTCCTTGAGCATTCCTTGAAGAAAAGCGCACTTCACATCCATTTGGTAGACTGTGAAGTTGAAGTGAGCTGCGTAGGCTAGGAACAGTCTGATGGCTTCCAATCTTGCAACTGGCGCGAATGTCTCATCAAAGTTGATTCCTTCACTTTGTGAGTATCCTTTGGCTACCAGTCTAGCCTTGTTCATTGTGATCACTCCTTGTTCATCCAGTTTGTTGTGAAAAACCCACTTTGTGCCAATGACCTTCTGGGTTTTTGGCCTATCAACAAGAAACCATACGTCGTTTCGTGTGAACTGGTTCAGTTCTTCTTGCATAGCCATGATCCAGTCTGAATCTTCTAAGGCTTCTTTGACGTTTGCTGGTTCAGTTTGAGAGATGAAGCATGTGAATAATGCATGCTCGATTGATCCTCTGGTCTGTACCCGACTTCTTGGATCTCCAACTATCTTGTCAGTTGGATGGCTTCGGAGCCATTTGGGCAAGATAGCTTCAGCTGAGTCTCCAGCTGGTTCTTCTATGATGACGTCATCAGTTGCCCTTTCATCAGTTGGCTCGGCATTCTCATCATCTCTTCCCCCTGCTTCAGTTGTGGGGTTTGTGGTCTCAGCACGATTTTTGTCTTCATTGACCAAATTGTTCTCAACTGGTTTAGTACCAGTTTCATTCCCTTCTTCCAATGAAACTTCAAACCGCTCTGGAACAATGTGATCCACATAGTCCTACGAATTTTCAGTTTCACTAGGTAGTACTTGAACTGATGTGTCTATACTTTCTTTGTTCCTGTACTCATTAGAAAATTCATCAAATACCACATGACATGTTATTTCCACAACAAGAGTTCATTTATTGAACACTCTATAAGCTTGTACATGAGGAGAATTATACCCAAGAAATATTCCCTCATCAGCTTTAGCACTAAAAGCTTTCAATTGAGTCTTGCCATTGTTGTGAATATAACATTTACAGCCAAATATTTTAAAATATGAGATAGAAGGCTTACGATCCTTGTACAGTTCATAAGGTGTCTTATCATGGGCTGCTACAATGGCACTTTAATTTTGAGTATGGCAAGCTGTGTTGACTGCTTCAGCCCAGTACCCTTCAGCTATGTTGACATCAGCTATCATCACTCGAGCTGCTTCTTTTAGTGTTCGGTTGCGCCGTTCAGCTACATCGTTTTGTTGTGGAGTTCTTGCAGCTGAGTGTTCATGAGTGATTCCAAGCTAGTTGAGAAAACTGATCATGTGTTGATTCACAAATTCTGTTCCATTATCGGAACGAATCCTTTGAACTGATCTTTCCTTCTCAGTTTGTAGTCTTCTGATCAGCGCCGTGAGCTTGTCATACATTTCATCCTTGCTCCTCAAGAATTCCACCCATGTATATCTTGAGTAATCATCAACTACTACAAGAGTGAATCTTTTGCCTTTTGGAGTTTGAGGTCTAACTGGACCAAACAAATCCATGTGTAGCAGTTGAAGACAATCAGTTGTTCCTGGTGGATGATTCTTATTCTTGAAGGATGAGTTCACCTGCTTCTCTTTTTGACATGGTCCACATACACCTGTTTTCTTGTATATTTCCTTGGGAAGCCCCTCAACTAGCTCTTTCTTTTCTAGGTAGTTTATTGTTTTAAAGTTGAGGTGGTTCAGTTGTCGATGCCATAGCCAGCTTGCTTCAGTTGATTCTTTTGAAAGAAAGCAAGCTTTTGAGTAGCTAGTTGACCAGTCAACAATGTACATGTTGCCTCTCCTGATGCCAGTTAGCAAGATTACTCCAGTTGACTTGTCTCTTATGTTGCAGGAGTTTTTGGTGAAGTCAACTGAGTAGCCATTGTCGCACAGCTGGTTGATGCTAAGTAATTTGTGCTTTAGTCCATCCACGTGGGAGACTCCATTTACTATTACTTTTCCTTTGACTACGAACCATTCTCCAATGGTTCAACTTTTGGAATTGTCTCCAAATGTGACGAGTGGACCTTTGATTTCTTCATAACCGTCGAGATCTTCTCTGTCTCCGATCATGTGTTTGGAGCACCCGCTATCTAGATACCAAATGTCTTTGGTTTTCTTCATAGATAGGATGCTCTTGTCCTGCTAAGAAAAGGATTAGCATTTAGGGACCCGTTTCATATCGGGTCCTTTTTTATACATTAAGCCTTTTCAAATCCAGACTTGCCAAACTTTTGGTTTTTTATCTCTCAAAGAGTCAACTGATTTGGATCATTTCATCAGTTTCGACTCTCTTTCAACTCTCCTTGAGTCGGTTGAATGATACCTGCATTAAAGGTTAGTGGGATAAAACAATTCAACTAGCACACAATTATTTTGAGATTTTTGAGCGCTTCTATCAGGCCAATGCCTTGTGTGTTTCCAGTTTATTGGATTGAACCCTTTTGGATCAACTCTTGGTTCATTTCTTGAATCCAGATATTCATTGGAATGATGATAGGGTTGAAATGATTTTAGTTGATCTCTCCTAGAAGTGCTTTGATTGAACTGCTTAGCAGGGTAGGCTTGAGATCTAAACTGGTCTTTCTTGAAGTGAACTGACCTATCAGGTTGTCTTGTTGGCATTTTATATTGAGTTGGTGGCCTCTGTTGAACTGGGGGCTTTGGACGAGTGGATTGACTTGAGTGAACTGGTGGTCTTGGCTGGGAATTGGTCTTCAGCTAACCAGGTGCTTTAGATTGATAGAACGGACCAAATTGTCTAGGCTGAGTCTGGGGATTTTTCAATATTCCTTTTCCTTTGTTTGACTCAGCTGGCTGATCATGAGATCTTGTGAACCCTTTTAGGATTTCCTTATCACTGGGTTGAGCACCTGTTTTTCCCTTTTCTAGGGCAGTGAACTTGCTATACCCTAGCCCTGAGCTGTCAGTTCCAGTTCTTTGATGACTTAGTATTTCATCTAGAGTCTGAGATCCCTTTTTGAACTTCAGGTTTACCTTTTCTTTTTCAAGGATCTCTTGCTTGAGTCTTTGATTTTCTCCCTCTAGATCAGCAGTTCTCAGTTTCAACTTCTCAAATTCTACAAACTAAGATTCAAGATAATTTAATCTTTCATGATCAATGCTCAGTTCACTAACCTTGTTTCTCAGTTCATCATTTTCATCTTTCAGTTCAACATGCAAACAGGAGATTGAAGCTAATTGGTCTTCTAGCATCATAAGTTTCACATCAAGTTCATTACTAGAGACAGTTGCTTCATTGATATGATAAAAAGAAGTTTGAGAGTCATCTGTACTAACCTCTTCATCATGGTCAGCCATGAGGCAGAATAGTGCTTCATCATCAGCTGAGTTGTAGCCGTCAGAATCAATTCCAGAAGGATAATCTGAATCATCCAGCACGGCATTCTCGAGATTTGTGACCATTGCTTTTCTTTTGAAGAAGCTTCTTTTTACCTTGGCTTTCTTGTCTTCGGGGAGTTCTGGACATTCAAACCTGCAATGTCCTTGTTTATGACAATGAAAACATTCTCCAAGATTGCAATTACCACTCCTGAATGGTTCAGCTGGCCGTTCAACTGGTTGGTAGGCTTTTTCAACTTTTGGGATTTCATCAGTTTGAGGTGAAACTGATTGCTTATCCCGAGCTCTCTTCAACTTTTCTAGCAACTTGGTAACTGATTGGATCTGATCATTGATGTCATCAGTTAGATTCTCTTTCTTTTCAGTTGCCTCCCTTTTTCGTTCAGTTGAAGATCCGCCTTGGTTTTCTTTGGCTGGTGAGCTCCTAGGTCGGAAGTTGTTTCTTCCTCGAGTGTCTCTAAACCTGGTCCTTTCACCGTAGAAAGCTGCGTCTTGAGCTGACGATGTCGATGCTTCCCTTTTTCGGTTTAGACTGTACTCATGAGCTTTAAGAGAACCAAATAGTTCCCCTGGAGTGATGCTGTTTAGGTTTCTTGACTCCTTTGTAGCTATCACTTTCATATTCCATTCGTCAGTGAGATTATCTAATATTTTGGAATTCATCTCTGAATTGGGATAACTCCTCCCAAGGTTGTTCATCTCACTAATGATGCCTAGAAATCTAGTTTCAAGGCTTGAGATGGACTCTTCTGCCTGTATTTTGAAGGATTCATACCTGTCAACTGCCAGTTGGAGCTTGTTTCCTTTTATGGCTTCGGACTCTCTGCAAAGATCTGCTAGAAGGTCCCATATCTCATTGGTAGTTGTGCAGTTCTTTGTATCATTCATACGATCTTCATCTAGAGTTTGAAATAATGCAGCTTGAGCAACGAACTCTAGATTCTTCAACTTCTTCTCTTCACTGGTGAGAAGATTAGTTGGCTTTGGGATCCTAGACGGTTGATTGATATCAACTATGTGAGCGTCATTGTCCATCATGATAATTATTGGACCGTCTTCGATGACTTCCCACATATTCTCATGAATTGAGCAGAGATGCGCCTTCATTCTCTTGCTCCAGTTATCATAATTCTCAACTGAAAATAAAGGTAGCTTATGGTTTCCCATAGCTGAAATGTTAGCACAAATAAGTAGATCTGATTTAGTTGATCTGCAGAAACGGCTGATCCTTAGAATCAACCACTCTGATACCACTTGTTGGTCTCGGGCAAGTCATTATTAGTTTAGAGGGGCAGTGAATAAACTGATTCAAAAACTTTTACTTTAGATGCGGAATAACAGGGCCCTTTGACTCGCTTGATGAAACTTGTCTATGTACAAACTTGATAATCAGTTGAGACAGGTTGAGTGCAGCTTGTGTGATATTGTGTGCAGTTCAGAGATATGCAATGATCAATATAGTACAGCACACAAGAGATTTATAGAGGTTCGAAGTCTCAAACTTCTACGTCCTCTCTTCCTTCCGCAGAAGGGAAACTTCATTATATAACTTGAGTTTCTTTACAAATTACACAATGAAGGACAGTTGGCTGAACCTGGTAACTGCTCGCTACCTCAGCTGGTTGACGGCTCACACTTGAAGTCCCTAACTGCTCGCTAGGGAGGTAGGTGCTATTGTCATGTTTACAAGGTTTTAGATCTCTTTCGATCTTAAGAGATGAGTCTTGAATATGGGGTATCAACTGGTGTGCTCCTTTGATTGAGCTGAGTAGTTGATCATTGAAAAGCTGGAACTGAGAAGGCTGCCCTGGCTGGATCGTCAACAGCTGGCTGAGTATTCTTAATTTTGTGAGTTCTTCTTCTCAGTTGGATTTTCCCAGTTTGTATCAAATATTGCACTTGAGCTTGAGTGGGAGGGAGAAAGAAAACCTCTTGCTTGTATATGCGAAAGTTGGCAAAAGGTTATGGAGGAGAAGTGTTTTTTTAAAACTCTGATTCACTCGTCTTTTATAGAGGAGTGATTTTATGACCGTTAAGTTCCATTCTTCATTGATCGGTGGCTTTGTTGGCTCATCAATGGCAGGTGATCTTTAATGATTACTTGGATCATTTGGTTGAACTAGCCGTTACTCTGCCAATCGATCTTCATTAACTCCAGGATCTTTGAAGGAGCATTTATTCCAAGATACGCTGATTTGACTAATACACTCCAGGGGTCCTCTGGCTTCAGCTCTCTTGGCAGTTTTAGAATTTCAGCTGGCAGTTTTGGATTTCTCAGCTCAGTTAGATTATCATCACAGCTGGCAGTTCTGAGCTTTTTAGCTGAGTTTTGACTATGGCTCCGGTTGGCAGTTCTGAGCTTATCATCTAAGTCTTACTGGTGCTCCAGTTGGCAGTTCTGAGTTTATCAACTGAGATTGGCTATTGCTCCAGTTGGCAGTTCTGAGCTTATTAGTTGAGTCTTACTGTTGCTCCAGTTGGCAGTTCTGGGCTTGTCAGCTGAGATTGGCTGTTACTCCAGTTGGCAGTTCTGGGCTTGTCAGTTGAGATTGGTTGTTGCTCCAGTTGGCAGTTCTGGACTTGTCAGCTGAGATTGGCTGTTGCTCCAGTTGGCAGTTCTGGGCTTGTCAGCTGAGATTGGCTATTGCTCCAGTTGGATACTGCCAGTCTCTAGCTTAAACTGACATTCTATCAGTTTCTTCAGTCTTTAGTCAACTCCTTTCTCCCTCAGCTCAGCTGACTTGGTTGTCAGCTTGTTTTGACTGGTATGACTCCTCAGCTAAGTTGAACTTAGACTGGATGACGTGTCTTTCAATTTGTGGGCCATTCTTCAGATCGGTTGACTTTGACTCTATTTGAGTTCTTCTTTGATGATGCCCTGGGCTGATCAGCTTCGATCTACAGCTTGAACTTAACTTTTCATAAATAATTTTGACATCTCATCAAAACCTGATCTAGGGGTTCCTTGATAGTTTTTCCTAACAGTCACGTTGCTTCATTATGGCCCTTGACCTTGTGGAGACTGTGCTTGTTTGGATCACTGCCTTCTGTATATTTTTAGATGTTAATTGGAATTAAAAACCTGTTAACAATATAAGTTATCATATATGTAATATTATGTGGGAAACACCTTTTTCTTGCTGACTCTAGTTGTTTCAGCTGTCTCTGTGGGCATCTCACTGTATGGCTCTTCTCTGGGCCTTTTGATTGCCTATTTTAGCAATCATTTCATAATATTCTAAATTTTTTCTGAACATTATTACTAAACTTGATGACAATGCTAAACAATGAATGAAGAATGCTAAATTATATAATTATTGAAATGCTTACTAGAGTGTTTGAACTGCATCTCTCTGTCTCAGGGATCTCAACAGCTAATCCTTCCCTTTCTCTTGCTGCTGTCTCTCCTCTGCCAAATCTTCTCTTTGATTCTGATATGTTTTTTGTTCAAAGCAGATAAGTAAATAGTTATTTATAAAAATAGAATTCGGTGATGATTCTAAACAAAGAAATTAGTAACATAAAAATATATTAGTGATGGTATATTACCTTATGAGCTGAGGCGATGTCTTGCGTATTCACAGTTGGAATCTGTTCTTGTTCGACTTCTCTCTGTCGAACTTCTTCTACCTGACAAGCTCTCTTCCTATTTTCTTGTATGAACTCAGCCATTGTGTATGCCGGCCAAGGGTAGCCACCTCTGAAATTTCCAATAGCAAGCTCTGTTAACTCCCTATCAGCAAGTAAAGTATCATTCCATTCATGGAATGCTGGGATGTACCTCGGCACCTCCCGGAAGTACACTTCAACTCCCGGAAGTACACTTCAACTCTATCTAAGCACATCATCTGTTTGAAGTTGATAGTTTTTTTAGTAATGTATGTAGATAAATGGTTGCAGTGTTTATACAAGAACTATAAACACTTCATGTTTATTATACAAGAACTACAATAAAAAATAAATAATTAATATGACTTACCAACAAAAACAGAATGGGACCTGTGAAGGGCATGGTTTTGTTGCTCTTCCACTTGATAGTGTGGTTCACCAATGATCTCAAGACATACTCACACCAGTCATATTGACTAACGTTGTCAATCTCTTGCAGACAGTCCATCAAGTTTTTGTAAATATGTCTATCCTCATAGTTCTCGATCATGGAAGTAATTACCAGAATCATGAAGTTCATCTTGAACCATTATCCTGCTGTTGTATCTGAGAGTATGCTAGTGAGTAACTCATCCTTCTGCATGACCTGGCATATCTGGCCTCTAACACTCTTTTGTATCTTGTCCCATGTTGCAGTTGAAGTTCTCTTGATACTGGGTCGAAGTTTTCGAGTAGCCAGTATGTTATCTTTTGTGGCAATTGGGTTATATCCAAATGAAGAATGCTGCCGAACCCCAGTTGTCTCACTGCCTCCTCTTGTGCTTTATTCATTTCCATAACAGCCTGTGATAGAATTGATGGCAATGTTGTTGCTTGTAATAGTGGATATCTATCAATGTTTGGGGCTGTTTGTACTATTTGGGGTGTGCTAGTTTCACCTTCTGCAGTTCTTTTAGCACCTGTAATTTTTATGTATAATTTTGTTAAGTAGACATAAATAACAATGCTAAAGAACAGAATATGAATGTTAAAATATGACATCACAGTGCTAAAACTATAAACTAGAGTGCTAAAATCAAGAAAATATGCAGTTGAATCACAGATAGACAAAGATGTTATGTTTACAAAAAAGAAACAAAATATGAAACTTCTAAAATCAATTGCAATGCTAAAGAAAATAGAATCAGTTGAATTGAAGATGGACAAAAGTGTTATGTTTACAGAAAAAGAAACAAAATATGCAATGCTAAAGAAGCAGAACATGAATGCTAAAATATGACATGACAGTGCTAATACTCTAAACTAGAGTGCTAAAATCAAGGGAATGTGCAATTGAATCACAGATGGACAAAAGTGTTAGTTTTACAAAAAAGAAACAAAATATGAAACCCCTAACTCAATTATAATGCTAAAGAATAGAATTTGAATGCTAAAATATCACATCACAGTGCTTAAACTATAAACTAGAGTGCTAAAATCAAGAAAATGTGCAGTTGAATCACAGATAGACAAAGGTGTTATGTATGTTGGCAAAAAAAGAAGCAAAATATGAAACTCCCAAAATCAATTGCAATGCTAAAGAAACAGAAACTGATTGCTAAAATATGACATCACAGTGCTAAAACTGTAAACTAGAGTGCTAAAATGAAGGAAATGCGAAGTTGAATTACAGAATGGACAAAAGTGTTATGTTTACAGAAAAAGAAACAAAATATGCAATGCTAAAGAAGCATAATATGAATGCTAAAATATGACATGACAGTGCTAATACTCTAAACTAGAGTGCTAAAATCAAGGGAATATGCAATTGAATCACAGATGGACAAATGTGATAGTTTTATAAAAAAGAAACAAAATATGAAACCCCTAAATCAATTACAATGCTAAAGAACAGAATCTGAATGCTAAAATATCACATCATGGTGCTTAAACTATAAACTAGAGTGCTAAAATCAAGAAAATGTGCAGTTGAATCACAGATAGATAAAGGTGTTATGTATGTTGGTAAAAAAAGAAGCAAAATATGAAACTCCAAAAATCAATTGCAATGCTAAAGAAACAGAAACTAAATGCTAAAATATGACATCACAGTGCTAAAACTGTAAACTAGAGTGCTAAAATGAAGGAAATGCGAAGTTGAATTACAGAATGGACAAAAGTGTTATGTTTACAGAAAAAGAAACAAAATATGCAATGCTAAAGAAGCATAATATGAATGCTAAAATATGACATGACAGTGCTAATACTCTAAACTAGAGTGCTAAAATCAAGGGAATATGCAATTGAATCACAGATGGACAAAGGTGATAGTTTTATAAAAAAGAAACAAAATATGAAACCCCTAAATCAATTACAATGCTAAAGAACAGAATCTGAATGCTAAAATATCACATCACGGTGCTTAAACTATAAACTAGAGTGCTAAAATCAAGAAAATGTGCAGTTGAATCACAGCTAGACAAAGGTGTTATGTATGTTGGTAAAAAAAGAAGCAAAATATGAAACTCCCAAAATCAATTGCAATGCTAAAGAAACAGAAACTAAATGCTAAAATATGACATCACAGTGCTAAAACTGTAAACTAGAGTGCTAAAATGAAGAAAATGCGAAGTAGAATTACAGAATGGACAAAAGGTGTTAGTTTTATAAAAAAGAAACAAAATATGAAACCCCTAAATCAATTACAATGCTAAAGAACAGAATTTGAATGCTAAAATATCACATCACAGTGCTTAAACTATAAATTAGAGTGCTAAAATTAAGAAAATGTGCAGTTGAATCACAGATAGACAAAGGCGTTATGTATGTTGACAAAAAAAGAAGCAAAATATGAAACTCCCAAAATCAATTGCAATGCTAAAGAAACAGAAACTAAATGCTAAAATTAAACAAACATATAACAGTGTTTCATGCTAATGTTTGAAACAAGTGTCATGCTAAAATAAATCACGAGACTACTAAAAAATGAGCGCTAAAATAAATCACGAGAGTGCTAACATAAGTCATGATCTGCTAAAATAGGAGAATGAGAATGCTAAAACCCTAAAATAAAAAATATACATATAAATCACATATATATTGCAAACATTGTTAGGTTTAACATGTTTATACAAGTTATCCGTCATTTAACAGTACAAAATGAAATAGAAAAATTTACATGCAATAAAAATAAATATAGTTTGTGCAAGATTAGATTTTTGTACGTGTTGTGCTTAGAAAAATACAAAATACATTGTTAAATTATCATAATATAACGCTAAATGGATGTTTATAGCAAACGTAAACTGATAAATCAACACAGTATAATCACTAAAAAAATGAAATTTCTTAAAATAAGAATGAAATACATATTACCTTGAGTGTTCATGTTTTTCTGAGGATTTTGTTTATTGTTTGGGAGTTTTTGACGGTTAATTTCTAAGGATTTTTAGCTTATCTTTCAAATCTTTAGTGTTCTGGTTTTTGCGCGAGTTCGTGCTATAGAATTTTCTCTGAAAAATTCTCTGAAAAATTGCTTTAGAATTTGAATACGTTCCAATTTATGATTTTAACCTCGCCGAGTTTCAGGGGCACCGAAGTTGTGATTTATTACAATAATGCCACCACTTTTTTTTTTAATTTTGATCTGATCTTAACCGTCCAAATCGGATCAATCTATGGCTGAGATTGGTTCTCGGTTCTCATGTGGGGTATGGTTCCTTCTGGAACCCAACCCTATATATGTTGGTTTTGTATACTGGAAAGCTTGTCTTTGTATACAATAAACAATATTAAGATAATATAGATTGAATAATAATTTCATTCACTGTTTGTGTATATATTTATTGTTATATATTTATATACATGGTTCCATATACTTGCATTGTAGATGATATGGTGTGGGTCAACACACGGTAGAGATCATATCATCGGATTCCTTGCAATGTATTAAAAGGCTCACAGCTTAGATGGTTCTGAACCCATCATTGGTACACCGTAGAATAATCTGATAGTTAGTTTATCTTGACTAACTGATTATTCTAGTACACTGGCTTGTGTATTGAGGAGGATCACGATAGGATACTGTTCTCTATTCTGACCTTAAGTGAGAGAATAAAGATCCACAGAGTTCGGGTTCTGAACTCATATTTTATTGATGAGCATATGTGTGCATTGTTTGTTACTTTGATTTATCAATGGGTGAGATCCTTTCATGGGTCAATAAACTCGATATCTTGGGTAATAACAGTGTATACATGATGTGTCATGCAATATGCATGAGCACCGTGTCCTGGTGTGCCAGGTTGATGGTGTCCCCTTGAGGAAGCACAAGGATCATGGAAAGCCCTGCAGGCAGAATATTAATTTATTCTTATCATGATAAACGGAAATCGTGCGGTATTACTCAAGGAACAAGATATTAATTAATTATAGATGTCAGAAGCTTACATAATTAATTAATGGACATTATATCTTAAACATGGGGAATGGCTGAACTAAAGGAGAAAGCATATTCGCAAACATGTATTAAATTGGTAGGTCAGTATTATTTCTTTAGTGGAATAAAAATAATACTTAATTTATTTATTTATATCCATGTCATGGATATTAGAAATTAAATAAATTAGTAGGCCAATTTAATATTCTTCTAGATCCCTATTATAGCCCAATATGACCTAAGTGGACTGGGAATGGAACAAGAGTGGGAGGCCCAAGCCCAATAGGGTTTGGAGAGTTAATTTTCGCCCCCTCCCCTATAATAAGGGAGGGGGGCCACGAAAATTATAAGGAAAAACACATTCAATACAGCCCCTCTAAGTGCTCTCTTGATTCCTAGAGTTTCCACAACCGTTTAGTAGTCTGCAGCCCACCCTCCGGGAATACAGCAGAAGATCAAAGAGTAGAATATTGGAGATGTGTGTTTCGAACACCATGAAGATTCACCATGATCATGTGTTCTCCATCAACAACGGGATTAGATCTTTAATCCCGTGAGCAACCCGACAAAGTTTGTAAGTACCGATTTCGATAGATTATATTTTATTCCGCTGCAATAGATTCGAAATTGAAAATTGCATGTTAATTCAACGTAGGATAATTAATGCCACACATAAAATTATGATATACATGAGTTAGAATTAATGGCATCCAAATAGATCATGTGGGGTACAATTCGAGAAAACCCCAACAATTGGTATCAGAGCAGGTTTTGGCTCTGCCTAAGAATTAATTCTATGGTAAATTCGAATTGTATGTTTAAAATTTTCAGATTTAATTAGTTCATGGAGTTCGAATTTTTGGACAAAAAAATTGGAGATGAATTTTTGGTGTAGTTCGAAAATTCTCAATTCTTGTTCCTTGGTATTTTCGAATTTTTGGTATTAAATTTGGGAAGGGATTTTAATGTTTATCAATATTTCCAAATTTAATTCTAATGTTGGTTCGAAAATTAGAGATTAAAAATTGTTATGGATTTTTCAAAGTCCTAATTTTTAATCCTATGCTTTTCGTATATATTGTTTTGAATTGGGAATGATATGTTGACTCTGATCAACTTTTCCAACTTTTAGAAATCATATGGTACGAAAATTATGGTAATTAAATTCCCTAAATTTGTTTTCATAATTTCGTCCCCTATAATTCAATTTGGAAAAGAATTTTGATGAAAATCAAAATTTTCATATTTAATTAGGATAGGGTTCGAATTTTATGAGAATTGGAATTGAAGAAGGTAATCTTTGATGTATATCAAAACTTATCAAATTCTAATCCAAGTAGGTTTCAAAATAGAATTTTTAAATTTGGTAAGTGTTTGAAGAGGATCAAACTACCATATTTTTATTCTAGTAATTTTGATACCTAATCTATAATTTGGAAAGGATTTTGATAAATATCAAATTTCTAAATTATTAATTTTATTTAGGGTATTCGAAATTTGGAGATCAAATTTTGAAAATTTGATGTTAAACTAATTCCCTAAATTAATCCATATTTTTCGAAATATATGGAATTAGATTTGGAATAGATTTTTAATATTATCAAAATTTCCATATCTAATCCTAGAGATATTTTCAAAATATGGGGGATTATAATTGGATAAGGTAATTTTGATGAATATCAAAATTTACCTAATTATAATCCAAATAGGTTTCAAAATAGAATTTTAAATTTGGAAAGTTTTTGAAGTGGATCAAAATTTTTGGATTTATTATTCTTGGAATTTTTGAAACCTAGGTATTTAATTTGGAATAGATTTTTTATTAATATCAAATTTTTTAGATTTAATTGTTTAGGGATTTTCGAAAATTAAGGATTTTATTTGGGAAAGATTTTTGATAAATATCAAAATTTCCAGATTTATTCCTTATGTAATTTTCGAAGTATTGAGATTTAATTTGGTGGGATATTTTAATTAATTTTAAAATTTCCAAATGTAATCTTATAGTATTTTCGAAAATTTCAATTTTTAAATTGAAGATAATTTTCGAAAATGATCATGTATGGATATCATATGCAATTTTATGTTTATCACTTAAAATTTGATAGTTGTTGTATGTAGACGGTTTTTGTTTGCAGGTGATACCAACTATTATGGCTTTTTAATTTATGTGATGTGATGATTTAATTTATGTTGAATGTATGGTTGTTGATGGTTGTATGCCGGTTTGGCTACGAGGTTTTTATCCATGAGAAAATCCATGGATTAGACTAGCATTTATTTTATTATGTTGGTTTAATGTAATACGAAAAATAAATGTTAGAGTATTTTGATGGAATTTTTGAAATTCCATGTGTCTTGAGTTGTATCTTTTTATTCCTTTATTATTCTACATATTATTAGGATTTTCCATAATTAAAATCTTTATCATATGGAAATTGAATATTTAAGATAATGATTACTTTATCCTAGTGGATTTGGATAAGGTAATTGATATCTTTGAATTTATTCAAATATGATAGGATAAGATTTAAATTAGGAATAGAAATCCTTAGAATTAGATAAGAAAAGTGATTCTTCTCAAGAAAAGAAAGTGGAGTAGCCCCAATCAAGGAAGGACGGCATCCCGGACATGTCCCGAAACCCTAAATCGGCGTTAGGGTTTTGGCGAGACACTTGGTGGTGGCGCGGATGACGTCCAGATTTCCGGAGCTGATTTTCCAAGATTATCTCATGAATACAACATGAGAAATATGCCATGATAGTTGGTTTAAATTATTATGCTTATAATGTTGTGTGGATGCATGTCGTGGATGTTTATCATTTTATGTGATGATCTTGCATGCTAATGGGATAAAAATGAAAACCTCAAGTATAAATAACTAAGTGGGAGAGATTCATACCAAAGTATGTAGAAATCTCAATCGGTCTCCATTAATCTGGTTTAATTGAGAAGTGATGAGCATGCGCATTGACAATAGGTCATCCTCCCTAACGGATGTGTCATATCACTGGACTCTCTAGAAATTAAACCTCTTAATAGATAACTGTAGGACACTGTTAGAATAAATTGACTCCTCCAACTGGAGCAATGAGTTCGAACTAGTGCCCTTGGGGTGAAGATGATGGTGTTCACACTTAGGTATAATTTATTAATAAACGTCCACACTAACGTGGCTTATTAATTAGAAGATTACATGACCGGGAATGTTTTCCGACTATTAATTTACTTGTCATAAGGAAACTTGACTGGAGGTAAATTAAAGGTTAATAACCTGTTTAAAAATGAATTTTATAAACGTCCACACTAACGTGGCTTATAAGAAACATTTTTAAGATGTCGGTGGATATGCATATAATTCTTTTTGAGGATTTCAATTATATGTTTAGTATCCTAAATGGTGTGACTGTACTGCATGTTACTTTTCTGCTATTCTATATTATCTTGGCACTCTCCAACTTGTCTTCTATTCTCAAAAGTTTTATATCGGTGAAATACTAAAGACTGGATTCGGAACTTAAAACATTGTCTTAAACGGCTGAAGGTTTAATTGTACTTGATGAGGAATGTCATAAAAAACTAGTTGCGTATTATGATGAAGTAGTGAGAACCTCTTATGGTGTAATCTCAAGAAACTCTTCGGACATCAGAATTACACAATAAAATGCATTGCCATGAAAAATCTAATAAGCACCAAGATAGTCGATTACATTCCTGTAAGGGATCACGTTCTCCGGATGATAAGCTACTTATCGGAGATCGAAACCCTGGATGGTGAACAAGATATCGAGTCTTAATCAACTTGGTGTTTAATAGTCTGTCCATGAAGCTTAAATAATTCTTTTGAACTTTAGGATGATAAAGAATTATGTCACTTTATCAGAAATGCTTGTTGATCTTCAGACAGCTGAGATGCTAGTGAAAAGTATCACAGAAGCGCAAATGGCTGAGAGAAATGCATCTTCGGGTAAGAAGAGGAATGCATCTCAACCAAAGGAAGCGTGTAGGGCGATGAAGAAAATGACATAGTTACCTCAAAAGGACTTTAAGTCCAAATGATATGTGCTTCAAGTACAATCAACCGAGACATTGTAAATCTGAGTGTCCTCTCAAAAGGAAAGGTATCTCTCACTCATTTGAGTGGAGATGAGATCACTATGTACATGTGCAAGGCTATGGTAAAATGGCAGCTATTGCAGTGGGAGACATAGACATACCTTTCAGTAGTGATAGATTTTAGTCTTTAAAATGATTGTCTATATGTGCTCGACTTTAGAAACTTGGTTTCTGTTTCTAAGTTGGTTTTATGAATTGATATCTTGTTATTTTTTATAACTAGATTGTTATCATGGTTGAGAAACATTTTATCTATTCTGGCACATTGGATGGACATCTTTAAATACACTAACATCTATGCTTAACGCTATAAAATAACTATTGAATACATTGATCAACCTCAATAAAAGGAAAAAATCTTCGCAAAGGAATCAAACCTATCTTTGGCATCTAAGACTTATATATACTATTCTTAAGAGGATTTAAAGTTTGATAAACGATGGTCCATTCGTCTCACTGGTCCTAGAATCGTTTCTTTGTGCAAATCCTGCTAAGAAGGTAAGATGACCAAGTGTCCTTTAAGGCTAAAGGAGTAGATTCAAAGAAGTTATTAGGTTTAATTCACTCTGCTTGTATGGCCCTAGTGACAAGTACCTCTTAGGTGACTTTAGGGATCACTTGGCAGAGAATGGGATTGCATCCCGGTTAACTACGTATGCTATTCAAACAGCAGAATGACGTAGTGGTGCGAAGAAATTGAATGTTATTGAAAATGGTTAGATGGATGATGAGCTATTCAAAGTTGTTTATTTCGTTTTGCGGATATGACCTAGAAACGACGATTGTCTGTTGGATATCCTAGATGAATGAAAAGTGGTTTATTTTATAGTCCTAAGAATCAGAAGGACGTTGTAAGCACTAATGCCCGATTCTTAGAAGAAGACTATATAATAAGTCACAAGGTTAAGAACAAGATAGTTCTTAATGGTTTGAGGAAGGGACATTCGAATCCTATACCAAAGTGTACAAGAAGAGGTACCACCTAATACTACACAACGTGTCACGAATGTACAGAAAATTCTTCATCGCAGTGGGAGGATTGTACGCCAACCTAATAGATTCCTTAGTCTAGAAGAATCTTCTGGTTTTCTGGAAAGACTAAATGAATTGGATCCCAGAAACTATGATGGAGTGGTTCAAGATAAGGATGCGATTTCTTGAAAAATTGCAATAGAATCCAAAATGGGATCTATAGATCACCATGATAATGGGAGCTTGCAGAACCACTAAATGGGGGTAAAACTCATTTGGTGAAAGTGGATCTACAAAAGGAAAAAGAGGATCCAACAGATTGTTAGATTTGGAATCTCTTGTCGGTTGCTACTCATTTTTAACTTATTTGTTTGGCAAATAGATGTCAAGACAGTTTTTTTCTGAACGGAAGTCTTGAGGATAATATCTATATGCGACAAACAAAGGGATTCATTGCTAAAGACCAATAGCACTTAGTGTGCTAGCTCAGAGGTCCATTCGTGGATTTAAGTAAGCATCAAAATCTTGGAATATCCGATCTAACGAAGTTATCCAGTCATATGGATTTGTGGAGAAATCGGATAAAGGCTGTGTATACAAGAGGCGTGACGGAAACGTGGTGGTTATCCTAGTACCATATGTCAAATAACAACTTGCTTATTGGGTAACAATGAGAAGGTGTTATCGAACATATGAGTGTGATTGTCTAAGCATTTCGATATGAAAGATTTGGATTGATGTACTCATCCCAGGTTACCTATATCGAAAATGTGCTAGCTAGATTCAACATACAGATTCCAAGAAAGGTTTTATACCTTTCAAGAATGGAATACATCTACTCAAGGAAATGTGCTCCCCAAACACATAATGAGATGGATGAGTGGAAATGAGATTCCTTATGCTTTAGTAAAAGGAATTCGCACGTATGGTATGCTATGCGCAAAGAGCGATTCTACTATGCAGTGGCATAGTGGAAAGATATCAATTTTAACCTTAGTTAAGGACAATGGACTGTGGAAAAGATTATTCTCAAGAAGACTTGAGATAGTATGCTTGTTGACTACTCGGACAATCTAATTGCTTTGGGTTATATGGACTTAGTTTTTCCAAAACCGATAAAAAGGATCAGAGTAAATCTTCCTCAGCATATGTGTTTAAATTGGGAAGGGGAGTTGTGGCATGGAGGAGTAAGGCAGAAATGCATGCTCACTCCACCATGAAAGTCAAGTATGTGGCTGGCTCTGAGGCTACGAAAGACTGTATGGCTCCATAGCTTCTTGTTGGACTCGGGTGTGGTTCCTGATTTGCCTTAGGAGTATCACGGCACACTGTGATAACTCCAGTGCAGTAGCAAATTTGAAAAGAAATCCAGAGTCCATGGGGAAATTAACACATAGGATTAAAGTACCACCTTATACAAAATATAAGGAAGGAAGATGTGGCAGTGGTCAAGATTGCATTGGAAGACAAAAATGGATGTCCCATTCACGAGCCTTCCAAGCTCAGACCTTCAATGGTCAAGTGGAGATAATGGGAGTTGCTGCAGACCCGGGGCCGTTTTGGAGTTTATGTTATGTTGGAGAGTTAGCCAGTGTGTTGTTTATACTTGAAAGACATGCTTCGAGTATAAGTGGGAGATTGTTGGTTTTGTATACTGGAAAGCTTGTCTTTGTATACAATAAACAATATTAAGATAATATAGATTGAATAATAATTTCATTCACTGTTTGTGTATATATTTATTGTTATATATTTATATGCATGGTTCCATATACTTGCATTGTAGATGATATGGTGTGGGTCAACACACGGTAGAGATCATATCATTGGATTCCTTGCAATGTATTAAAAGGCTCACGGCTTAGATGGTCCTGAACCCACCATTGGTACACCGTAGAATAATCTGATAGTTAGTTTATCTTGACTAACTGATTATTCTAGTACACTGGCTTGTGTATTGATGAGGATCACGATAGGATACTGTTCTCTATTCTGACCTTAAGTGAGAGAATAAAGATCCATAGAGTTCGGGTTCTGAACTCATATTTTATTGATGAGCATATGTGTGCATTGTTTGTTACTTTGATTTATCAATGGGTGAGATCCTTTCATGGGTCAATAAACTCGATATCTTGGGTAATAACAGTGTATACATGATGTGTCATGCAATATGCATGAGCACCGTGTCCTGGTGCGCCAGGTTGATGGTGTCCCCTTGAGGAAGCACAAGGATCATGGAAAGCCCTGCAGGCATAATATTAATTTATTCTTATCATGATAAACGGAAATCGTGCGGTACTACTCAAGGAACAAGATATTAATTAATTATAGATGTCAGAAGCTTACATAATTAATTAATGGACATTATATCTTAAACATGGGGAATGACTGAACTAAAGGAGAAAGCATATTCGCAAACATGTTTTAAATTGGTAGGTCAGTATTATTTCTTTAGTGGAATAAAAATAATACTTAATTTATTTATTTATATCCATGTCATGGATATTAGAAATTAAATAAATTAGTAGGCCAATTTAATATTCTTCTAGATCCCTGTTGTAGCCCAATATGACCTAAGTGGACTGGGAATGGAACAAGAGTGGGAGGCCCAAGCCCAATAGGGTTTGGAGAGTTAATTTTCGCCCCCTCCCCTATAATAAGGGAGGGGGGCCACGAAAATTATAAGGAAAAACACATCCAATACAGCCCCTCTAAGTGCTCTCTTGATTCCTAGAGTTTCCACAACCGTTTAGTAGTCTGCAGCCCACCCTGCATCTAAACAAGGTCCGGGAATACAGCAGAAGATCAAGGAGTAGAATATTGGAGATGTGTGTTTCTAACACCATGAAGATTCACCATGATCATGTGTTCTCCATCAACAACGGGATTAGATCTTTAATCCCGTGAGCAACCCGACAAAGTTTGTAAGTACCGGTTTCGATAAATTATATTTTATTCCGTTGCAATAGATTCGAAATTGAAACTTGCATGTTAATTCAACATAGGATAATTAATGTCACACATAAAATTATGATTTACATGAGTTAGAATTAATGGCATCCAAATAGATCCTGTGGGGTACAATTCGAGAAAACCCCAATAATATATATATATATAGCCAGTTCTTTGTTATCACTTTTGTGCCTTGCGTAGTTATATTAGTCTGTCAAAATTTAAATTTGTAAAGAACTTCTCGACTACATATAACACTTTTCTTAATTTGAGTTGAGAGAAGAAGTTGCAAGTCTCTAGTTCTTTTTGCATAACTAGAGATTTCGGTCATTTCTACAGCTTGGGACTTTGGATGTGCTCGAAAGAATATGTAACATTAAATTAATTAATAAAACAGAGAGAGAGCCTCACATTATAACATTTACAAATTCTTCTTTATCTTTTCTTTTTTGGAGATAAATACCATATACAAAAACTAATCCATAATAGCTTGTATAAATTAAAATAACAAAATCTAACGTACTCGCTAACGTTAGATTCTTCAATCCACGAGAAATCACTTGGTGGTACAAGAATTTGGCAGATGCACGCACGTATTATTACAAAATTTGATCTGCTGGAATAAGATATGACAATGCTAAAAAAGATCATGACAGTGCTAAAAAAGGCCATGACAGTGCTAAAATAAGAAATGATAGTGCTAAAACCCTAAATTGAAAAATATACACGTAAATTCTGAGTATTCATATACTTTCCGATTTTACCCTTACTAAGATTCAGGGGCAGCGCAGTTGGACGTTATTACAAGATTGCCACCGCATTTTTTAAAATATGGAGCAGATCTAGACCGTCCAAATATACCGGATCTATGGCTCAGATTGATTCTCGGTTCTCACCTAGGGTGTGGTTTCTTCTGGAACCCAACCATATATATATATATATATATATATATATATATTATAACCGTACACATATAAAGATTAATATTTCAACTACATAAACTAATGAAAACTTATGCTTACAAGTAACTCTAAGATAGTATGGTATATATACATAGTATGTAAATCAAGAATATATATTATTTTAGTATCTCTTATACTATAATGATAATAGTGAAAATCAATATATACTAATCAATGAGTTAATGATGAGAATATTAAAATATCTAAGTATTAGTATATTTATTGATATCAATTTAATTTAGATCATAAATATATAATTGTGTAGTGTTTATGATACATGAATCATTTCAAATTGATTAATATATGAATGAGATATGAATATATATGAGCCTTAAAAACATAAGATAAAAAGGAATGTATCTCTAATATTTTTGAACTTTATTATTTTCATAAATGACAAAAGTTTGTATAAAATCATCTTACAGGTCAAAATTCGTAAGACGGACCAATGTTCGAATCCAATTTTATCCTCAATTTAAAAAATAATTTTAACCAATTTAAAAGAAATATAAATCCACGTATGCTACAAAATCAAAGAAAGAATTTTTCCCGTGTGAGCGAGAAATGTTCACATTTGAGAAATAAAAAGAGGTGTCACAATTTAGTTTTTCAAATTTGAAAAGAGGGAGGCACAAATGCTAGAATAGGTAAATAATTGTCATGTATATGATTTGAATTTGTAATGAAAATGAGATTTAAACTTGTAAATATTGATGTTTTGTCACTCAATTTTGAATCTGGATATTATTGAATTACAAATATGATCAATAGGTTCGAAAAATACGTCCAACTAATTTTTTTTTTCTAAGTTATTGATCATGTATGTTTAAAAATATATTTTCAAACATGTCTTGTATTTTTTAAAATGAATTTGTTACTGTCTTTGTGACATCAATCAGTCAAGTTGGAATCAACGATGTCACAAGCACTATGTTTGTTTTTCAAGAGTTCTACATTGCTCTTGTTATAAGTGGTTGATTGTCATTCATTTTTATGGCAATTCATAAATCGCTTTAGTATTTGGTTTTTCCAAGTACATTTTTACTGTTCTGGACAACATTTATAACAATATACGTGAATGTGATTTGAACTTCCTGAAGACAGTTCAAAGCAAGGAGTTTGGATTGAGCTGAGAAGAAGACTATTGTGCATCATGCCACAACAGAGATTGTTCAACATGATGTTACTGCCGGCTAGCTTGAGTGATAGCCTGAAGACAGTATGTGAACATACAAAAGATTCCGCTGTGCTACCTGATGTGAAGATTCAAGATCAATGATGTACATTGCAAAATACATGGATGTCTGCATCTGAAGAGAAGACTCAAAGATCAACAATGTTCATTGTAACGTTCTTAAACGTTTACATGAACATCCTTTGTCTAGGTTATTCTTCCAAGATTGTTGAAGCTGTTCGAAGTTACCAACCAAGAGGAGATTTAAGATCGTTCTTGAAGATACATTATTCAGCTTGGAGAGCACGTGATTGAAGACGAGGCAGAATTCTAAAGATGGAAGATATCTAACATGGAAAGTCATAGGTTTTAATTTCAATAAGGAAAGTTTCCTTATCAGATTCCGATTAGGATTAGGACTCTTGTTTCCTTGTTAAGACTATGTTGTAATCTATAAATAGCCTCTGGGATATAGACATGTTAGATACACGCACATATAGAGAGACAGAGAACACACTGAATAGAAGAACTACATATATTTTTTTAAGTGCTCTAACTGTTTTGAGCCACATAATTTCGGTAGTGTCTTAGACAAGAGATTAGTGTTCTAGTCATCGTGTATTGAAATGCACTTGTTCATACACTGTCAAAAGGAATCTCGGAAGATATATCATGTGGGAACTAGATAGGTTAGATATCTATGTTGTGAGGGGATCTCACAATTCAATTCAGTGAAAGATGGTGTACGAGTAGAAAGGGTAGCGAGTAACGGAAGGTCAGTTACATGTAAAATTCTAAGTAAACGTGATACCGGAGTAGTGAATTATTTTCGACAGACCTGACAAGTCCCCATGACGTAGATTGGTTGATCGAACAGGGTTACCAAACCTCTGCGTGCTTTACTTTCTGCAATTGTCTTAACGTTCACAATAACGTTCTTGAACTTTATTGTGAATATATCTATAACATTCAACACTTTTTTAGTGATCGTTGTGCAGACAGATACTTCTCACACAGGTGTGCAATTTCAGAATTTTCGAACATAACCTTGTATAAAAATATGTGGCTTACGTAGATAGAAACACACCTAACTATTTTACAAGAATATTGCTCTGAGAAATTAAAACCAACATAACCACAAAATAGATGTCCCTTTTTGAAACCATAATGAATTTTATTTGATACCTGATATAATGCATGGAAAGTTTTTTTATCAACATAAGTTCGCGAAAAAATCATTAATAAAAACGCATCGACAAGATATTCTATTTTAATATAAAAATATATATTAATTTAAGAAGAAATTCAAAAGGATGTTGATAATAATAAAAAAATTTGGCTATTGTATTCACATATATGAGAATCTATACTCGCTCAATATATATATATATAGTTTTAAATTTAAATCAATTTAAATATTATTGTTTTATTATATGCACACTTTTATTATATTTACACATATCTTTAATTTGTATTTTAGAAGATATACATATGATATTCAATATAGAATTTAAAAAAATGATATATTACTTATTTTTTTATTTTTAGATAGAAGAATTCATTTTAATGTTATATATATATAGGGGTTGGTTATATTGAGGACAAGTGTTGGTGTGAAAATTAGGGACAAATCTGAACCCTACACATATATAAGATGGATGGATCAGATTACACGGATTTTTAATGGTAATTTCTGATATTTTAATTAATATTAAAACGTATAGGGGTATTACTGTTAAATCCCATCTTAATTTCATATGGTAGCATGCACTAAAAATGGCGCTAGATCCGGAACATGATATATGCTATCTACATAAAAACTAAATCCCTGAAAATCTACAAATACAAATTCCACATAGAAGGAACGGTTACGTCTAGAAATCAAAATGTCATCCTCTAAAATCAGAAAACCTAGGCCAACGCAAGAACCGACGATGACATTCTTGAGAATCAACGAGTATTCCGGCATAGCTCGGCGGTTTTGTCGTGCGCAGCTGCTTGAACAGTAAACAAGACGGCGGATTTTCCCCCTCCGACATCGGCGCATTCGAATGAGAAGCCAAAAATAAACATGGGTAGGAAGAAATCGGGTAAGATTCAGTGCTTTCAATCGAATTTAACGATGATTTTGGAAAAAATTTCATACTAATTAAAATCTGATTAAGGCTTGTGATTGATTAAAAAAATATATTTAAAAAATAGGTTTTTTTTTTGCAAATCGCATAAGAATATATCTGTTGTGGCTTCTGATTATTAATCGATTAAGTGTGTATTGTGGGTTTACGAAATTGAACAAAATTTGGGAATCCAGAATTGTGGATTTACAAATTTTGTTATTTTGTCAATTTTGGAAATGGAGATTTGTGGGTTTACGAATTTTGTTATTTTTGAATTTTCAACTATGTTGTGATTAATGTCAGATTTGTTTACATTTACGTATTAAAGCATTTGGTATGATGCTTAAATATCCATACAGAATATATAAGTGCTAAGTTTAATGTCTTACAGTGCTATATAATTAAATGTTTGTGAAATCTTCCGCATTTGGTAAATGTTAATGCTATGAATAATTAAAATACATAATTTGCATGAGTTTAAATGGATCTATTGCTGCTTATATTTACATGAATTGAAAATTGACCGTGTGTGTTGAATTTTGTATGTGATTTATATTGTGTACAATTATTGCATCGACCAACAATGCTAATGACAATTAATTTATATACATCCCTTAAAAATTGAATGCTAAATAAGAACTAATTCCATGTTTATTATGTTTTGTTTCAGGTGGTGCTAATGTTCCTCAAGACGACTTTGATTTTGAGGCTGATAGGACTTCACACGATAAGTAAAATCATACTTGACGAGACTAGACATGATTTGGAGGGATACCGAAAAAAACAATGATTGTGGTGTGTATGTTGTGCGGCAGATTGACGTACATGGGTCAATCCAAGTGCATTTCATTATGTGTTTATGATGTGCAAGCACGTGAATTTCTCAGATTTACGGATTTGAGTATGAGTTTGATAATGATTCGCATCGCACTTGTTAATGCTTTGTATTTATATTGATAATGTTTTATATAATGTATGCTAATAATACATACTTTTGGTATCATTTTGCATTTTAGAAACTAATCCTTAGTTGATGCTTGTTATTGACCAGTTAAATGCTTCATATGAGAAACTGTATTGCTTCGAAACTAACATGAGTCTCCCATCTAATAACATTCTAAATTTTGATGAATAGTATATTTAAATGCTTTCTATAACGTGAATTAATACTGGACACTTGACAAAACAATCAAATGCAACATTAATACTAAGCATAAAATGAAACATGAATTGACAAGTACACAAACAACCGAAACTTATGAATATCTGTGCTACTAAGTGTTTAAGTTGGTAAAAATAATGTGTGAGTTATTGTTTTGAATTAGGCTTGTTGATGCTACCTATGCATACCTCTGGCGCTTTTACCCAATTAAATTTGATATGCTACTCATGTACATCTTTAATTTTATTTAAGCATATCTGTTATGCTATATATGTATATCATCGATGCTACTTATGATTGTCTGCAATGCTGTAAATGATTAGTTCATGTTACAGTGAGAGAGATGTAAATACAGTGCTTCGTTCACTTCAGAATAATGCTTCGTAAGTAACATAAATATATTCATATTCCGTGGTTGGTGCTTCGTAAACATATTCATTTGCATAGGATTATGTGAATGCTACAGTTAGTGCTATGTATTCATCGAATAAATGCTTCGTAATATCAACCAACCTAAATCAAAGAATTGTAATGTAGCACAAATAATGTACCCAAACAAAAAAATGGAATACCCTAACTGTACCATACAAAACATCACAAGAAAAACTATGTAAAATAGAAACAAAACTAAACACAAAATGAAACATTGATAAAAAAAACTACACAAATCATTTTTTGCATGGACAATTCCTAGCATCGTGGTGGCATTTTTTACCACAAGTATTGAAATAATGTAACGAAAAAAATTGAAATACCCCAACTGTACCTTACAAAACAGCACGGAAAAATATAAGTAAACTAAAAACAAAACTAAGCAAAAAATGGAACAAGAAAAAAAAACATCTTGACTAGAGTAAATCAGCCCTGGAAAAAAACCCGCAAAATAATCAATGCTATATAAGCGAACTGTTAATACTTCTTACAATAGACAAACATGCTACACTAATACAAAACACTGCCCAGAATCACCATAGTCGAGCCGCTGCCCAGAATCATCATGTGAGTGCCGCATAACAACCTCCTTCGCCGCTAGAATCGCTGTGTAAGTGACTCATCATCACCATCATTGATCTATGAGTTGGAAGAAGAAGAAGAAGAAGGAGAAGAAACCGTCTGTACAAATCATGTGAGTGCCGTGTCGTCGCCATCGTTGATCTATGAGTTAGAAGAAGAAGAAGAAGAAGAAGAAGAAGAAGAAGAAGAAGAAACCGTAAACTAAACAATTTTTTCAGATTCATAAAAAAAAACTGTACAAATCAATGGAGATATTAACTTGCCACAATTAAAACCGTTTAATTAGGGAAGTTAAGATTTGCACAAATATAGGATTCTACATGATTTTTATTAATTTACATTATTAACCTTATCACTTAATTTAAATAAAAAAAATCGAAAAAAAAACCACTTAAAATAAATAATCTTATCCGTCCATTTGATCAGATCCAATGGATGATCGTCCCTACTTTTCACACCAAGTGGTTGTCCTTATTTGATCCATATCATATATATATATATATATATATATATATATATATATTCTGACTCTAATTATTTATTAGATATTTATTAATATCCTACTATATCTAAAAGTAGGATAGTTTAGGGGGTTTAATTTCCCGCCAAAACTATCCTACTTAATATATATCCTATCATATCCTATGTATAACCGTTACTTTTATATTCATTTATATAAAATAAGCAAAATGAAAACCGTGGCTTTTTTTTTAAGGGAAATCTAATTTGGGAGAATCCCTATAATATATATTATATATTAAGATGAAAAAACCGTTACTTTCTTTTAATACTATACATATAATTTAAGAATTCAATTGTAATTGATAATGAGCCTGACCATTTAATATTCATTTACATAAATAAGCAAAATGAAACGGTCCTCATCAACTCTAACTATTTTATTTCAAGTTGCCATTTTAAATTAATGTTCAAGCAATAAGTTGATAATACACGAAACCCCCTATCCTACTTAATGTACCTGGCCATTTAAATTAATGTTCAACCAATAAGTTGATAATGCACGAAATCCCTTACGTAAATAAAAATTCAATCATAATTAATACATAACAGCATTAAGGGGAATTATTAATTAGTACACCCTAGCTTTTATATAATAGACACGGTTTTTCTTATTCCATTGTACAATAACTGTTACTTTTTTTTTTCAAGGGATGCATAATATGGGTGAATCCCTAAATTATGTAATCAATTACCTTTTGTAGTAATTTTGTACGTGTAATCATGTTATAATCAATTCTATCATTATAATTATATCATATATTATATATTATATATTATTCTATCATTATGCATATCATTATTATGAATATAGGATCTCATCTTTATATTAACTAAATTAATAATTATATATAATCTGGTAACATACGTTTAGTCCATTGTAAATTAATTTTTCTATGTAATTATTGAAACTTTAATTGTGTGTTTCTATAATTAACCAAGTCATTTTATATAAATAGACACCTAATTTGCGTGTTACTATAGCTAATTAACCATATGCATATAAATATATATACATACGCATAAACCATAAACCATATAAACATATAGAAAGATTGTAATCAATTTGTTAATTAGTTAATTATACGTTTCTCTCTAGCACTTACATAATCAGCTAAAATTAAGCTTTTAGATTATGACAAATTAATTTGGATGAATTTAATTGAATTCCGCAACTTCATTTTTATAGAATTGTTCAGTTGATGTATTTGATAAATAGTTGTGTTGTAGTCTTTCATATTTACCAAAGTTCTAATTGTCATTCTCATTGTGACTACACACATCGAAACATTAAGAAAAATTGTGCCCTATTTCAATTTGAGTATTTTTTTTTCAATTTTATTTTTGTAATATGGTGTATTTATATTCACTATCATTTTTTGTTTTCTTATTGACAGAAAATATGAAACGGGTGTACTTGGTGAATTGATGATGAAGCTACTGTTAGTCGCTGTGTACTATGTTCTTGCATGTCGAGAAGAAATGAAATTGTTAATTGGTTTTGGTTTCGTTGTTCATGAATCTATGTGAGGAACCTAACAAGTTCATCAATTATACCAGGTCAAATATTGAAGATATTGAAATGGTATTTTATTTGTATACAATTCTTTTTTTTTTTAGTTTTTGGTCATCAAATATTCCATGACTACAAATGTGGAATTCGATCATGTTAATTGAATCATATTATGGAATTCCTTATTTATGGCTTATCGATAACCATTTGTTCTCAAACATGTGTGTACGTGTGTGTAAATTATAACATAGTGGCATACATCATTTCCCTATATATATAACTTGCATATCATTTGTCTTGATTTTTAATTTAAATCCATAATAGTTGAAATTGTTAACAAAAATTCAGTTCTATCATGTTATATCCATATGATTATGTATTTAATTGTTTAACGCACACACACACACACACACATAAATATCTTACTGTATTTTTCTTTAATATAAAAATGTATTTATTATAAACTCAATTTTTTTAAAAAAATGCACTCATATTAAACAAACAAACACGCATACATATTCTAATTACAATCGATGTTATCCAAATATTCAAACTAAATTACGATGGAACATCCAAATTTATTTGCTTAATTTGTATTTGAATTCAAAATTTATTTCATTTATTTCCCCAAAAATATAACATTATCACCACTACTGATATACTTCCATAATATATATATATATATATATATACATATGTGTATTTTGTTTATTGTTTCAATTGTTGTGATTATGTATGGTGGCCTTATTAAAATATTACCATAACATTATATTTTTATATTTATATATTTTATCCGTGCATTGCACGGCGGTAATGCTAGTTTTCTAATAATAATACTTTATAACTTTAAATTTTACACTTTCAAAGAACTTATAATTTTACATATTTTAGTAAAAAAATCATATATAATAACGCCCGTGACCTCCACTAGAACAAATAAAAAAGGAAAATTTAAGAAACCACATATGTAGGTAAAAAAAAAAAAATTATATATATATATATATGATGAAGGCTCAGACTGTGACATCATTACATAAAAACCAAATGGCTCAATGGCCTTTATTCAACCACAAAACGCACATCACTGAGTGAAACAAGTGTTTTAACACACATGGAACTAAACCAAACAAGAAACACACTAAAAAGACTTAACACGACTAGCAAACCAGAAAAGCAGTAAAAACAATGGGGTTTGCTTCTTGTGGTGACGACAAACATCCTCGAAGAGCAAAGCACTCTACGATAACAAGGAAGCAAACCCCATTAGATTCACGCACAAACTCCTTCGAAAGGAGATTGGACATGTTTTCATGGGGGTTGTTTTCTTCCCACTCTAAACGAAGAACATCATGTTCTCGAGATCAGAGTGCAGGCTGTAGAAACTTTGATCGAACGAAGGGGTGGAAGAAGAGGTTGATCTGCGAGAGTCAGCCTCCATTGCGACTTCCTGAAACATGCGGCCTCTGTAAGCAACGAGATCAGCATAGTACACAGGTGGAACAAGCGAGACAGGCTTGGTGCAGCGAACAAAAGTGAAGCACATGTCGTATATGAGTTTCTGCAAGAGATCAGATGTGAAGCCGTTCTCATCCCAAAGCACATAGTAGTGAGTTGGCTTGCTCGTCCCGATCCCTCCATAGTGGCTGCACAGGTAGAAATCAAAATCCTGTGGATGAACGATTTTGGTATCCACCACTGTCCCCGGAGGCACATTACCAGTTTGGCCGCCATCATTTCTGTTCTCAACAAAGAGACGAGTGTGATGTCTCTTTTGAGCAACAATAACAGTGATAGTTGGCCGGTAATCATCGGTGTAAATGCACTTCTTCAGATCGAGCAGCTCCTCTCCAAGCACCATTTCAAACTGCCCTTCACTAACTCCATCGCGAAAGAGCACAATCCTCCTCGGCCTAACCTTGTTGATTCGAGCATAGGCATTCACAAGCTCCAAACACATTGCTCCGAAAGTCTTTATAGTCTCACATCGATGTTTCTGAGGACTAACCCTTGCAGCATAGCGATTTGCAGCAGGCCAATTCATTGTGCCAACGACAGCAGCTATAGAAGGACATTCTTTGTTCATCGGGGCAGGATGATTCACATCGGCCCCTATAAACATCACATGTTCCGCAGGATTAAAACGTAGAAGCTTCCCAGAAACCTCAAAATTGGTGCCTCCTAGCTTGGCATTGATCTTCAGACAAAGATTGGCAAGATACTGATCTTGTCCCTTATTCGCATTTGGTGACAAGCAACACTGTGTCACGACACCCATCCGTGTCTCAGAAACCCACTTAAGATTCTTGTATCCAGGATCCTTCCGAGTCATCGCGCAGACAACCAACTGCAACTTCCCTTTAGTCTTCCTGTTCGATTCATTCGCCATATCTTTGAAAAGGTTCTCAAGCCTGTCAACAGAAGCCATTTCATTCATCCGAGTGAGACGGTACACAACAGGTTCCGCCATATTAATACCCAGATTCCTGCAGCGGCCCTTCAAATTGTTAACAAATGCATCTGTCTGCAGCCTGCCATAACGATCACCATCAGTAAAATCCAGCAACGCCCAACGATCAACAGTTTTTGGCTCCACGAAGGATTTGCCAAGAAGGTTCCATTGGCATTTCTCCGCATCCACTCTCACAGAACGATCACCACCTACTTTCAACTCGGGAGCACCGAGCACCCGACCTGGAACCTTGGTCATGTTCATATCAAGGCCAATTCCAAAATTTTTAGCAATCTCCCTGCAATAAACAAAATAAAAGAAAACTCTTATTATTATCACATAAAAAGCAAGCAATCAATGTACAAGTATAAAACCTTCCAATTCTTGAAGTATGGCACCTTTCCACAGTAACTTCATATTGAAGTATCTACTCAACAAAACACAATCAACTCCATGCAAGATGTGCGTATAAACATCATACACTACACATTTCAAATTCCAGCACTAATTACTAATTACCTAAACTACAGCAACAACGAATATCCTATTAAGTCGAGCAAAACACAACCAATTTCATAAAATCCTGCATATATAAACAACTTCCAGTACTAATTTCATAATGTCAGAGCAAAATCAAGCAACAAATTCACCATGATCCAAAAAACAGCTTAAAACAAGAAAAGAAAAAAAGAAGTTAGAATTTCATACCCATAAGGTCCATCATCTGCCCGCACCATATCACAAATCGTTCTGCTCCTCTCCCAAGGCTTAACAAGAGTCAATTTTTTCAAGTAGACAGCAGAATCTTTATCCAAATCCTCCTTAGCAAACCTCTGGCCTTCAACCAACACACAAAATTCAATCGGCACTACATTCGGCTTCCCAGGTTTCCCAAGATCCAAGCATGGAATATCAAGGTTTCTAATCTCCTTCCCCCACTTCTCCCTAAAATAAGTAACGAGACTAGTACTTTGAGGAGGTGCATTCCCCTCCCGATCAACAAGCTCAAAGTTGATATTCCGAGCCACCGAATCAGTTAGCCCTACCACAGTATACTTCTGATTCGTGCGACGATGAGTCACCTTCACCTTCAAACCTCGTAAAACTTGGTTGATGTCTCTCCTCATTCGCACCACATCATTCTCACCTCTCAATCCAATATGCTCCTTCAAGAAATCGAACACGGACAATGGCTTTCGGAATGATAGAACAGAATAGTCCAAACACAACGCCAGCCCCTGCCCCGTCGGCTTCAAGCTCGGTTGAAACCCCTTGTAGGCCGCAAGCCCACCGCCGAGGTCAGTCCAGTTTCGGGTCGAGAAGAAGCTTCTATTACCAAGAGGGATTGTCTTCCTCATCGGATTCTCTTTCATAACCAAATCCAATCCTTGCAGTGTATCGCGAGGAACGTGAGGGAGACTCCCTCTTAAATAGTCATGCAACTTTGATAGCTTCAGCTCGTTCACAAGTTTGATCGTGAACATATACTGCCCGCTTCTTACATCCTCACCTTCCTGCACGGTGACTGTGCACTGACCTTCCGGCAGCTTGATCGCGCTGAAAACATTCTTCTCTCCGTCGTAAACCGTCTTGAGCAGCTTCGGAAAGGCGAGGTCTTTAATGAAGCGCATGTCCGATTTTCTGAGCGGTTTCTTCGGCGGCCGGTTTCCGTTTGAAGCCACGGGCGTCACGTCGACATCGTAGTGGTAGATGATTCCCTGCTTGTCGAAGGAGACCGGAAAGTGGTTCACAACAAGATTGATCGATCGCACGGCAAGCGTGCCCCCGCGATCCGGCCGCTTCATTGCTTGAATATGGCCTTCTTTACTCGGCTCCTTCTCGGAAATCGTGAGAGCTTTACCGCCTAGTTCAACTGTTCAAAATATATATATATATATATATATATATTATTTTCCAACAATCATTCACAAGGAGGAAGAATGCACAAGTAAATCGAAGAATAACAAAGAGAATTCATACCAGCAGCGGGAGGCGAAGGCTGCTGAAGAGGCGCCGGAGAAGGTTTAGGGGGCTGAGCGGGAGGAGTAGACGAGGATGGTCCCCACGGCCTTCCAGCCCCCGTGAACTGCTGCGGTCTGCTGCCCCATGCCGACTGAGGCGGAGGCTGATTTGCCTGTACCGGAGGGCGACTGGCCCACTGTTGGTGTGGGGCCGATAGCGGCGGTCTGTTGCCCCAGGCAGACTGAGGAGGAGGCTGATTTGCCGGCGACGGAGCGCGATTGACCGACTGCTGGGGTGAGGCCGCCTGAAGAGGTCTGTTGCCCCAGGCCGACTGAGGGGGAGGCTGATTTGCCGGCTGAGTAGGAGGGCGACTGACCCACTGCTGACGAGAGGGAGGCTGGTTATGAGAACCTCCTCCGGCGGAACCACCTTGATTCTGTCCGCCTCCGCGTCCCCGGCCTCCTCCTTGATCCTCGTAGTTGGGGCGGCGACCACGGCCGCGGCCGGAGTTGTTGTTTCTGGCGCCAGCATCCATTGTTGGTAGTATAGTATAGTGAAAAGTAAGCAGAGAGAGAGAGTCGGTAGTAAAACCAACAGATTGGATTGTGTGAATTAAAAGAGGTTCAATGAAGGGCGTGAAGTGACGAAAAAGGGCTTTTGCTTAGCCATCAAGCAAAGACTCGGAATACGAATTTGCGTGGAAAAGGGGAAGGGGTAGAATTGGGAAAGAAAGGGAGAATTAGGCAGAGTCTAGGACATTCCAGAAAGATCGATTGAAACAAGGAATGAGGGAAGTTTAAATTGCGGAATAGTGGCCTCGTGGGGTCGTGTCCATGCTGATGTGTCACTCAATTGAAAAACGTGGATGTAATTTATGACGTAAATCACCAATTTCAAATCTATTTCTATATATATATATATTTAACATACCAAAAACCCAAAAACTAACTACTTTTCCCCTAAATCAAGGGAGAAATCACTTTTGCTATTCCCAAACTGTTGATAAATTACTATGATAGTAAATTTTATTAAATTTAGGAATTCAATCAACTGTTTTCATACCTCTAGTAGCATACATAAATTTATAAAATAATTTCGATATTAGTTTTGAATTTTAATTAATTTTCAATAGTTCCAATATTAAAAATTCATTGTTTATGATATGTGATAGAAAAATACCTTTATCCTAATTCCTTTTAAAATTCAAACTCATATATTCGCATGTACAAATCATGATGTGTAGGGTTTTTTTGGTAAGTTAATCATGATTATTATTTATTTAGAAAGATATTTATTTATATTACCTATGAATTGGCTTCCATTATATATCCTAATATAAAATTTAATTGTGTTGAAGAAATTTTGATATGTCCGTAGAAAAAATTATACCGACGCAAACTTATAATATGGCTACAAATAGTATTTTTAGAACATACTCGATATAATAAATAAATTCAAAAGAAGACTTTATGTGCTAGACGGGTAGTTCTCCATACAAGGAATCTATTCATTCCAAACAATACCAATTGTGAATTAGATAACATTATTGTGGATCCCACAACAAAGACCAAGACCTTTTTTTGTAATTGACTAGAAATTGACTTCATAAATGACAAGATTTGTTGTTGGTAATCAATTTCTACGATACTTCACTTCACTTGGAGGAATTAAATCCTAATCTTATCTTATAAACAAAGAAAAGAATTAAGTATAACTGGGACCCAACGCGTTTTCTTTTCCTTTACCATTCTTTAAATAATTTCTAAATCAGTTATTTTAATTAGTGCCAAAAAAAAATTTATTTTAGTCAATATTTTTTAAATATATTTATTTTGTCCATATTTACGATAATATCCTTATTTTTATTAATTTATTTTTATCTATATTTACGATAATACCCTTATTTTTATTAATTTATCTTTAAAAATAATTGTAAAATAATATTCTCTCTACACTTCTCTGTCTAACAGTCTCACCACGTAAAATAAGAAAGAATACAGATCTAGATCTCAATTCTCCTCATCCCTTCTTCTTTCAATTTTTTCTGTCACCTCACTCATTCCGGCCAAACACAAACCCATCGTCGTCACCGTCATCGCCTCCCCCCTCTTTCAACACGTAAATGTTTCACTTCCAAAGCCAAGACTGAGCAGAGCAAACAGAGCAGCCTTGAAGAATTCCCCTCGATCTCATCCCCGTCGGAATCAATCTCTTTTCTCTCGCTAGCACAAAGCCACAGACCCTACCACAAGTCACCAGAAAAAATGATGTCACCCTCTCTCTCTTCTCTTTCTCTCCCTCACCTCTCCTCTTTCTCCCCCCCTTGCTTCCCTGCCACTCCTCATCTCTCTCTATTATATATCTTTCCAAAAAACTTACCATCAAGTCGCCGGAAAAAATGGTGTTTTGCACAACCCGGACACACATGCCCCGACACACACCTACTGCGCGCAGCTCCTTCCCTTTCAATTGCATTTGGTTTCTCACTGCAACACACTTGTCATTCACGTCTAACAAGAACTTCTGCTATGCCCCAGAAGATGGTGTTGCAGAGAGGGTGCTGGCTTCTGTTACGTGAAGAAAGAAAATGGGTTTATTGGACATGGAGGACGGGGAAGACAGTGAGTTGGGGTGGGGAAGAAGACTGCGTTTTCTCTGGGTGGGAAAGAAGTCTGTTTTTTATTTCGCTTTTTTCTTGTTTTCTAAATTTTTCATTTTTTTTAATAATAATTAGGGGTGTTTTAGTCCAAAGTGGCTAAAAAATATATTTAAAATTAGTGGCTAAAATAATTTTTATAAAAATTTAAGTGGCTGAAAAAAAGTTGGCTCTTTCAATTAATTTGTTTGAAGGTTTATTATCCTGGTATTAAACTTATACTCTATGATACATTTATAATTTTACGCCAAAACTCATATATATCTTATGCATGGGCTGGCCCATCAAACGACCCAATCCGACCCGTGCGTTCCGTAAAAACAAAAAAAAAGTAAAATACAGTATTAATCTTTACAATAAAAAGTATCATTTAAAGTTCAAAAAGTATCAACTGGTCTGCTGCTTATCTTTTAGGGTTCATAGTTTTTTAGGGTTTTTTTAGTAATTTTTAGGGGTTTTTGTTGTGTTTTTTAGGGTTTTTGTTTTTTTTTTTCAATTACCATTTATATTTGTTTCAAAAAATTAAATTCATTGTCGAGCGCAATGCACGAACTCACACGTTAGCGTCAGGCGAGTGTATTGTGTGAGTCACCGAATTAAAAAAAAACATCATTCACTTCAATTTTAGGGTCCATTAAATTAATTTTAGGATATATATTTATATTATTTAAAAAATTAAATTAATTCATTTCAATTTTTAGGGTTCACTAATTGTATTTTAGAATATACAATTTAGAGGGATAAAACAAAAAAAAATGAAAAAATTGAAAAACAATAAAAAATAATAAAAAAATAATAATAATTCAGATGCTTGTACGTCACGCGCCGCGTGAGGTACACACGCCTAAAATGGAGTTTTTTTTTCTGAATTTCGGCATTTGACTGAACCGAGTTAATGGGTCGACCCGTCTGATGAGCCGACTTATCAGACTTCTGCACAGGAGAGTCGCTCATAATTTTATTATTGACATATTTGCCCGCGTTTGAATCAAAATCTTCACCTATGGCTAATTTTGATTCGCAATGCTATGTCACATGTTAATTAATTATGAAATTGTAGGTAAATGGTAAATAAAATATTGTTTTAAGTCTCAACAATCATGCTTGCAAATTTAATTTAATCTGGTAATATACTTGCTCGTATAAATCAACATACGAAAATGCAACTATACATGAATTGTAAGTTATGGCTTAACAAAAAATAGATATATAGATCAGAAATAGACGAAAATAACATAGCCATTATCGATTTAGGTGGATTTATAAAAATCTAAAAGATTAACTGATAAAAACATGTGACATGTTAGAGATATGAACACATCTACTTCAAAATTTAGGAGATATCTTAGATTTATTTGATATATTCCTGATTAATGATGTTTGAGTTTCAAGAGTCCAAACCATAAAAAAGCCTCGAATAATAAAAAAATTCTATACAATTTTTCACTTAAAATGGTTTGAAATGAATGAAAAATTGAATATGATATCCGATTTAGGAAAGTGGTTTTGCAAAAAAAAAAATGACGATTTTTGGACTCCAATATAGTACTAGTGCATTACCCATGCGATGCATGGGATCATACTTTATTAATATACATTTGTAACAATAAAATAATTAATATTACCTAAAAATCATAATATTATAAGATAAATGTTGCCACAAAAATGGCTATTCTTTACTATCGCTTCCAATAATCAAATAATAGTATCGTTTTTTAGGTTTTATGCCTCCACCCACCCAAAAAAAATAGATTGAAAAGTGATGGCGCGCTGCTTGTATGTTATTTCTAAATTTATGAGATTGATTCAATAATAATCAAAATTATGTATTAGATATTTAGATAATATATTTGCAAATTTTGTAGATAATATTTCACCATCATACATATATATTTTGAAAAACACATTGTACAAGGAATAATTTCACAACAATATAATTTTTACTTTTTTAATTAAATAAAAACATAAAATATCATATGAATTGGAGCCAAAATTTTCTTATTTAACATTATTTTAGTAAACTATACGTATTAATATTTATTTAATTTATCGAACAATGTTGTTGTTTAATAAATATTTAATTTATTGAACAATTTTGTTGATATCTCCCATATAAAGAAATCATATGTGTTGCTATTTAGGACAGACAATCGAAGTTGAAAAATTAAATTTCAATGTATATATATCATTGCACATAAAAGTGGAATTCTTAGCTTCTGCTGATGTTTGGTATTCCCTAAAAGATGTGAATTGAAGTTGTTCTCAGATTGGCATAGCATTGTTTACAATCAATTCTACTTGACCATTTAGCTCTTATAATTTCAGATTGATTTTTGTAAACTCAATCCTTTCCTTTCCCTTTACTTCTTTTTCAAAGATTTGTCTTTGGACTTGTATACTAAAGCTACATTTTTGTAGATAATGTTCACAGAGCAGAATAATTCATGCAATATCAAGAATTAAATGATCTAAAATAAAACCTTCCATTGTGTTTATCTTGGGAGCTCATTTTCAATAAATTTGTTTAAATTTATAGCAAGACCCTTGGATATATAGAAGATTAAATCCTCATTGCTGGAGTTTATAAAAATTGAACCGTCAATTAATTAAAGCAAATAAAAGTAATGAAGCGTGCATAAATGAGGAGCAGAAAGACATCGATGTGAAAGTGAAGGCAGAGTCTGTTAGAAATTTTGATGCAGTTTCAGAAAATACAATTAACGAACAGATGTGTTTTCAGTGTGACTATGATTGAAGAGATTTTGCATTCCAAAATAGAACATAAAACCATGCAATAGAATTAGGAACCGCTCACGGTGTTGATGTTGTCATTGATAGTGTCGTCGGTAAAAAGTGATTGAGAATGTAGAGGCGACCAAAATCGACGAAAGGAGGCGGTGGTTCGTTTCCTTTTTGGGTTTGAAAAAATTGAAGTGCCGTTTCATTCATCATCAATCATCACTCATCACAATAATATTTCACAGAAAAACAACTTTAAATGTAAATTGTTTAAATTGTCCCCACTATTCTCTCTTTTACATGGAGCTTGTTATAATTATTGCTTAAAAGGCAATGGGTATATCATAAATATTATACACAAATACTTATGCGTGCGCGCGCACACACAAGCCATATATATATAATTCTACAAATTTTGAAAAAAAATTCTAATAGTATTTGTATAATAAGCATCAACTTTAATTACACATTTAATTTCAGGAAGGTAAATCCTCTACTATATAATCGAATAAGAAAAATTTGAACAGATTAAAGCAATAAGTCATTTAGTTATAAAAGGTGTTCAAAGGGGGCTTGGATTTTTTTTTTTTCTATTTAATGATTTAAGGAGGTTTTTGGGATAAAAATTTTGGTTATGGAGGTTAGCTAGCATTTAAGAATATAATCTGATGAGCTCTTAGAAAATAAGCGTTCAATAATTTCCATATGCATGTTAATTTGGACGAACCATTTATCTCTTAGAAAATAAGCGTTGAAAATAAACTCTCAGCCTTCATAAATCATATATTTCAGTTTTAAACTATGATGGGTCCCACAAAAGCTTCATTTTTGTACCTTATTCTTTACAATGTTGATCTGCAATGTGAGGAATCTTTCAAATTTCACAGCAACTCAATTTTTCAAACAAAAAAAAACCCGCACTGAAATAGCTAATGACTTCACCAGCAGACTCGATCAAAATTCAAACAATTTTTCAAATTGTCAAAATCAAAGACAAATATCATTATAGATCGACATAAAAGAGAAAAAATTGCATACCTAGAAGTTGAAAAGCGGAGAAGGGTATTGTTGGTGAGGGCTGCAAATAAGCAGTAATGAAATTCACCATTGTACCAGTTTTGTGATGACAACGTCATGATAGTCGCCAACCCGTAATTTATTCTTCACGAAATCTACATATATATAAATTGCTAGGTTATGACTCCTGAAATAGGTTCCTGCAACTTTAAAACATTTCCCAACGTGTGTTTGGCTTGAGAAACGTATTGCTTCACAACCAGCAACGTTTCGGAGAAGCGGTTTTTTTTTTTCATAAACACCGCTTGAAGAATCAGATTCTGGTTAGGTTTAATTTATTTTCTATGCGGTGCTTCATTGACATATTTTTTTCAGAAAAGTATTAATTTACAGCAGAAAACTAACCGCTTCATTTGATAAGCACCTTTTCAATGGGATTGTTTTGCACGCGCACATAACATAAACTTAATTGAGAATTAATTTTTTAAAAAAATTAACATAATTGTGAAATGTCTAAATTATCCCCACTATTCTCTTTTTATATAATATATAGATTGCCAAATGCCAGTATTCAACGAATATAACGAATCTTAAAAAGAAAAAAAAATTGCTCACAATGAAAAGAACATTTTTTTGGCAGCCTATTTTGAATATGAGGGGTAAGCTTCTAAGCACGGTCTTTGATCTTTCTGGGAAGTTTAATATGTCAGATGGAATCAGGTAAAAATGAAATTAACTTATTAAAAGAATTAGGGTGTACAAAATCGAACAAAATCTAAAAAATAAACAGAATCGAGCTATTTAGTTTGATCAGTTTTGTGATTTTATCTTTAATTAAGGTTTGGTTTTGATTATTAAAACCAGACTATAGTTTGGTTCGATTTCGGTTTCAATTAAAAAAAATTCAATTAAAACCGAATTAACCAAAGTATATAAATTATATTTTTTACTTTATATTTTACAAATTACAATTTATATTTCTAATATTACATATAAAAAAAAACAAAATTATACACTCATTAATAACCTAGGACAAAATGTAAGAATACTTCAAATTCAAAGTAAAAGATTGTGTAAATGCATAAAACTACCATTTCTCTATAACAAAAACCTATTTCACCCAATATAAAAAAAACATTCAATAAGTACCCACTTTGTCTAAAATGACCTCAAAAAGTGTTCACACGTGAGTATCTTACACATTTCTTACACAAATGTATTTGAATTGCACAAACAAACATTTGACTGTACTAGCAATGGGACTTTTTTTTTGTCACTTGCATTAAAGTCCATATGATTAAAGTAAGAGTACTGATAGGGCTGACAAATCACGAGAAAGTGAAACCAATTTAAATTCTGATCGGGACTTTAAATAATACAATCATGATCTGAAATTTTCAGATCGGGAGTCTATCGGGATTCGATCGGAATTACATCAGGAGTCATTTTATATCGCATTGGGAGTATATCGGGACAGTGATCAAGATTCAAATCATAAGTCATTTTTATCCAATCTCGATCGGGATTAGCATCAGAATTCTCTTATCGGGATTCGAACTGTGCGTATTAGAGTTTGCATTTTGAGTCTATAAATATCGGAAAAAGATGTCTTTTTTTACATTGCATTACCATTGTCCATCCAAAAAAAAAGAAAGAAATGGCTTTACCAGCGACTATCTCACAAGATGCAATTTTCTACACTGCACCTTGGACTCGTGTAATCAATCGTGTGTGTCTTGATCATCTTCTCTACTATCAATGCGGGAAAAGATGGGTTCCCGATTAAGATCAATGAAATCTCAACTGTCTTCCACGTATTAAAGAAGTGATCCAGGCGCGTTTCGGAGTAGATATACGGATCTCAAAGTTTGTGAGTCGCATTAATCATTGGCGTCATCAGTACCAAATGTTCTCTTAATTAATCAATTATGTAGAGGCAGAGCATTTTGATTTATACACCAAACGCATCAATGTGGATGTTGCCCAATGGACTGAAATTGCACAGGTTATGAGTCGAATTTATTTTTATTGGTGCCGAGCTGGACACCAATCGAAGAAACTCAGACAAGATGAATCAATGGTGTTATGCTGCACACTATGTTTTTATTAAGTGCTCTACATTACACTTATAAAAGTGATTAATTGTCATTCATCTATATGACGTCATTGGATAATCACATAAGTATTTGGTTTTTCCAAGTGCATGACTACTGTTCTGGACAACGTTCATAAGGATGTACATGAACGTCTGAACTTCTTGAAGACAGCTCAAGCAAGGAGTTTGAATTGAGCTGAGATGAAGACTGTTGTGCATCGTGCCATAATAGAGATTGTTTAACATGATTAGTATTGCCAACTAGCTTGGATGATAGCCACAAGTCAGCCTGTGAACATACAAGACATTCCGATGTGCTACCTGAAATGAAAGTTCAAAGATCAATAATGTTCACTGCAACGTTTGCATAAACATTTATTGTCTAGATTGTTCTTCCACGATCAATGAAGATATTCGAGGTGTGACGCCTTGGTCCCGAGAATTATGACGGGGACACTACGGGAAAAATACAAGAAAAAAAGGTAGTATAATCCAAAATTCAGAGGGTCTTCTGTAATGTCCCGGTCCCAAAAGAAATAATAAATAAAGGTCGGGGTGTTACTCAAAAAGGAAGTACTATTTAGAATAATCAAATGAAATGGCTTTAGAATAAGAATAGGTTATATTCCCCAGAAATTTTGGCAGCATAACCTCTATAACTGGAAGAAATTCACGTCTTTCAACGTATCAACGAAGTCAAATGATTTAATAAAGTCAAAAGAATGCCTATTCATAGGCCAATCAAAATCAAACATAATCCAACAATTAATAACTAGAATTCTGACTCTTCAAATAAACAGAACCTCTTCATAGGTCGCAACAACTATGACTCATCAATAGGTCAGAGGCAAAAAAAAATAAAATATTTTATATCACATTCATAGGACAAAAGAAATTAATCAAGTTAAGACTCATTCATAGGTCAACTGGAAAATAAACAGAATCCAAGACTCAACCAAATATGATCTATTCATAGGTCGAAAACTGTAAAGAGACATGCTTGGATCTATGGAAAAGAAATGGGGTTTTATTTATCATGATTCAAATAAGGTATATAATTCAGATAAACCCAAGAGTAAAGCATAGCATGCAATCATACTATGGGGCAACTATATCAGAGTTTAAGCGGAAAACAATGGAGTACTATTATATCACATAACAACATACTCATGAGCAATAATTTAGTCTGAACGAGACAGCAAGGCATGATCAATCCACAATAGTACATCAAGCCATCACCTCTAGCATCTCAACCTGTGAAAAACATTATGAAAAGATTTTGGGCGTGAGTACGAAAGCACTCAGTGGGTTAAACTTTTAACTTAATCTTTAACAAAAACTGTAACAGAATATCGAAAATATAAATACAGATAATGGAAAGCAAAATGAGAAAGCCCTTCCCATTTCTGCAAACTTTTACTTCTCTTTGGTACCCTGTAGCTCCTTCTGTCGTCCACTGCACTCTATGACGTGTCGAAGATAGGAAAAGGGAGGGGTTACCTCACTAATTCGAGAAGAGTGCACCAGGGGTTACCTAGCATTGATCCTGAGTATACCAGTGGTTACCTAGCATTGACTCCTTATAGTGATGCCTAGATCACGTGTATGTGCAGGGGTTACCTCACAGTGACACCTTTAGTGATTAACATCACAACCACAAGAATCACAGTTTCTACCAATCATTTGTTCTATGTTCTCTATAAAGCGCAACTATGCTAACATAAGCACAAAAAAACTACGTCATGACATAAGCACAAAAAACTACGTCATCCTCTTAATATTGCAACTATGCAAACATTTAAATCCTATAGCAAACGTAGTTCAATTATGCTTCATATTCCTTAAACGGAAACTATTCTATAACTTGAGTTCAGTAATAAATGCACAAGCCAAAAATTATAACTCATTATACACAAGTATAATCAATACACAATAAACATTTAATTTATTGTAACTTTATACTATGACTTTTAGACTATACACATAAACATTAACCTTAACATATAAACTTTGAAATATAAACTCTACACCTTAACTTTTACCCCACAAACTTTAATTATGACGAGTCATAATCTATTCTATTTAATTATGTCGAAGCATAATCTATATTCGTTTATTATGATAAATCATAATCTATATTCTCAATAATTATGATGAAGCATAATCTATATTCTCAATAATTGTGGCAAAACATAATCTATGTTCTCGATAACTATGCAGCAGTATAGTACTATGTTCTCATTAATTATATAGTAGTATAATACTATTACTCTAGCAGAGACTAGAGCAGATAATTCCTCAAATATTTTATTTGGATATTCTAACTATGACTATCACATTTATGAGTTAATAACTCAAATATAGAAAGATTTTGTAAATAAACCCACATCAATTAGATCAACTCAGGTGATCAAACTTTTCGATTTTCATCCGCTAACTCGTCTGGCTGGCTCAACAAATCCTACAAAGTCAAACCTTATTTTAGGACTGTTGCTCTAATTTTCAGAACTCGATTTTAATTTAATTGGAGCTTTTATTTACTTTAATTATATTCCGACTAAGAATGCGCGACTCTAGAGACCTCGTACAACTTCCACGCAAAAGGGAATAAATTCCAAAATATATTTTTGATTTAATGGGACAAAAAGATTCTACAGAGGTCACTTTTCTTAACTTGTCATTTTACTCAATTTTTCACAGTTAACCTCGATTGCACTTTTTACTTTTCCAAAAATTATGAAAATAATCAGGCATGATCCCACATATATCTTTATTAAAGTATATAATTTTTGGAATTTTCTGAAATCACATGCTTTAGTTATAAAAATAATTGCCTGATTAAAATAATTGACTATAATCAAAACTTATCGAAAAATTACGAAACTTGACAGTCCTATAGGAAATAATATTTCGAGCAACTTTCTAGTTCAAACATTTTTTGATTTGATGACCCAAAATAGACGAAAATGGGCAAAAACTGAAACTGATCGGCGCCCCTTTATTTTTCACTTTTTCCAGGGTTTTCGCCGGTTTCCAACCACTGGACGATGACGCACTCAACATACGAAATGAAGCACTATTTAAAATACACAACATATTAAAATTTTAACTATAAAGGATGAGAAATGGATCGAAACGAGACGTCCAAAGCGATGGCGCGACGGCGACACGACGATGGTGATTTCCGACCATCCACGGCAGCGGCGGTGCCGACAAATCTTCGCAAGCCTTCTGGCATTCGGTAGTTGCTCCCGCAATAGCACCTCCCCAATAAAACTTAACCTGGGCCCGCATGCACGATTTACTCGGCGCAGGCCCGGGTTTCTCGTTCGTCAACACGAACGAGAGAGAAAGGTGCAAGGAAAAATGAATCCCAAGCCCCCTATTTATAGGAAAAAGGGTTTTGGGGTGGGTATAACTTTTTCAGATATAAAATACTGATAAAGTGTTTACGGATTCAATTAAAGTTGCTTTATTTAATGGTGATGTCCAAATGAGCTCTGATGCAAAATCCAAAAATACTGGAAGACTCGTTGGCTTGAGTACTATTAAACCAACCCATCATTGAAAAACAAGGAGGTCGTTTGAGGAAAATCGAAGAAAGATTCCCTTTTCAGAAGTAAATTTACTATTCCGCCCTTTTTACTGAAAACGCTCCAGAGCGTTCGATTGACCTCTGATTGAAAATCCGAAAACATGAATGGATTCCTTGAGTGATTTTCTATGGAAGCAAATTGTCAAAACAAGACTCGAATCAATACACAAGATTTCATAATGATTCAAAAATCACGTTTTTACAGAAAAACAATATTCATAAGTTTTCCCTTTACGATTTTCAATTATAGGACTCCTATAGATGTCAGAATAAAATGCTGAAAACACCAACAACTTCCTTTAGGTCGTTACATTTCAGAAAAGACCAATATTGACTATCTTCCGATAGCAAAATCTTATCATCGATTTTCACATAAAATACACAAAATCGCGACTTACATCTGATTAACTTTATTTTAGCTCTAATTATTTTCTTTAGTCTTCTAAATAAATTTAGAAAACTCTCTGAAATTCTGAGATGTTACACGAGGTTTCCAACCAAGAGGAGATTCAAAGATCATTTTAGAAGATGCCTTATCCAGCTTGAAGAGCATGAAATTGAAGACAAATGCAGAGTTCTAAACATGGAAGAAATCCTAACTCGGATTTTCCTAGGTCTCGGATTCAACAAGGGAAGTTTTCTTATTCATTTCAGATTAGGATTGAGACATATGTTCACTTGTTTAGGTTATATACTCATCTATAAATAAGTCTGGGATACGAGCAACATCGAACAGAAGAATTGCACTAATTATTTTCAAGAGCTCTAACTATTTTGAGCCATTTAGTTTTGATTGTGATTTAAACTAGAGTTTAGTGTTCTAGTCATCGTGTATTGAAACACCTTTTTCATACACTGTCAAAAGAAGTCTCGGGAGAGATTTCCTGTTGGAACTAGATAGGTTAGATATCTAGGTTGTGAGGAGATTTCACGATTCAATTCAACGAAAGAGAGCGTATGGATAGAAATGGTTTCGAGTGACGGGAGGTCAGCTTCGTGTAAGTTTCTCTTCTTTCTCGCTATTTTTCTTCCTATAAGTTCTTCATTTCTATTTTAGGTAATCTTCCTACAACATCATCAAGACAAACATCAAGAACTTGTGTAAGCTTTGAACTCTATTTATCTTTGATATTTGAGATGATGATTATATACGATTCTTGTTGGATGATTTGCATGATGATGGAGTAATTCTCTACATTAGGGGTAGATAATCGAATTGATTTCTGTAACATCCCAAGTTTTCAGAGTTTATTTAGAAAATTAAAGAAATTAATTGGAGCTTAGATAAGGATGTTTCAGTTCTAAACCGCGATTTTAGGGGTTATTTTCGTAAAATCATCTTTTTGAGAAATTGAATCCCAGCTCAGTTATAGCCGATTTTGGTTGCGTTTGGAAAGTGTTGACCTAAGGAGCATACCGGTGTTTTCGGATTTTGAATCTGAGGTCGTTTGAGGTCTCGGCGACGAAAAGTGTATTAAGTAAAAGCGTGAATAGTGTTTTTCCATAAGAGCGTGATTGTTAGAAATTCGTGAAATCTCATGAGTTGACCCGAGCCTTGTTTTTTCAAGCCTACCCTATAGGAAATTTCTCAAAGAATCCGTTGGCGTTCTCGGATTTTCATTCTGAGATCAATTAAATGCTCGGGAATTTTATTTGTCCCTTGTGTGGAATAGTAATTTTATTTTTGAAAAGAGAATATTTTCTCGTTCTCCTTCAAGATGACTCGTTCTTTACCCCGAGTTAAGTTGATTCAATAGTACTCAAGCCAACGAATCTCTCGGTATTTTCAGATTTCATGAATGTGGTCATTTGGACCTCGTCATCGAATAAAGCGCCTTTTAACCAAACCCATAATTTCTTAAGCAGTATTGTTGCACTGCAGAAGCTTCTCGGGGAAGCTTTAATTTTCCCTATAAATAGAGCCCCTCCCCTTAGTATTTTTCATCCCTCACCCATTTAGTATATATTTTTAGAGAGAGAGGGAGTAGAGTCGAGAGCGGAGAGAGGAGTGCGACTGGAGGCGCGGTCATGGGGGTGCCTCCTCAGCTTTGAAGGCACGCGGGCGTGCAGGCAGCCCCCGGCACAGAGGAGGGCGCGCGCGCGCAGGGGTGCCGCCAGCGTGGGGCACCTTTGCCCGCCGGCGCGCGCGCGCGGAGCTGTGCAATGCCGTTTGGGAGGGTTTCGTCCGGAGGCCATAACTTTCGACTCGATTGGAACCACGAGATCCATGAATACTCAAATCGAAGCTCTTTTGAAGATCTACGTTGTTGAAATGGCCAATCATCCAGAATCTCAATCTTTCCAGTCGAAATTTCCATTCCCGTTTTCAATAATTTTGAGCGTTTAAATCGTTTAATTCTCATCTTTTAAGCCGTAGTTAAGGGTCGAGGGTTTAGATATCGTTTTAATGTCTTATTAGGATCTTGAATAAGGTTTGAATTCGTTGATCGACTTTCGTAAGAAGAGGTGAACCCCAAAAAGGCCCGAGGAAGGATTTTCGGCTCGTTGCTTCGTCAACGTGCTCGTTATCGAGGTGCTCATCATCGAGGTGAGTAATTCTAAACCAAAAATATGATTTGAGCTAGTAAGCTCTAGAAGCATGTTAAGGCAAGAGAAATATCCAATAAAAGTATTTTATGCTCTGCCTGTTTAGTCTCTGTACAAGAAAATGAAAAGAAGGAAGAAAGTTATATGCATGATTATGTTGAATTGTTATTTGAGTTTGATAAAGTAAAGGAAGTTATTATATGTTAAATGAGCTCTCAAGCATGTTTAGATATGCTAGAAATGTTTAAGTATTGTTTATGCTAGCATGAGATACTTAGAATTACTTTTAGTTGCAATCTATGTTTATGCACGTTCATTTCTTCAAATTTGAATGTTGGATCTTGCTAAAGCTTATTTAGCTAAGTATTTCTTTCTAAGGTAGTGATAAATCCCTTATAGGCCGAGATCATGCTCAATTAAACAATTAGCCTTAGACGATTGTTCTAGGCTTGGTATTGCTAGTTAAGTCAAGTAAGTAAGGAAGGTTAAGTAAAGAAGGTTAAGTAAGGAAGGAAGTTAAGGAATGAAGGTTAAGGTTAAGTAAGGAGGAAAGTTAAGGAAGGATATAGTTTCTGCTGTAAGCAGGTTATTGAGCTCAAAGAACAGTTTATTTGCATTATCATGTTGTGACATTCGTGTCACTAAAGTTGAACATTTGATAAAGTAAAGGGAGTCACTGCTGGGTAATCCCCTCGCATACTCAGAAGGATACTTGAGGTAACCCCTCTCTTATCCCAAAGCAAGCCTAAGGGTGCAGTAGACAACAGGTTCGAGCCAGGAATGGCGCCAAGAAAGGAAGTAAAAGGTTTTTGCATATATGGAAAGGGCTTTTGCGTTTTGTTCTCCATATACCGTCAGTGATGAATTGGATATTTCTAAAGTTTATCAAGAGTTTTCTCATAAAACCCCACTGAGTACATTAGTGCTCACACCCTCTTTTTCAAATATTTTCAGGTTGAGATGCTGAGGCCGGTGATGTGCTACTGGTGGGGTTGTCTGAGTTGTCTAAGTTTCCAAAGTGTTGCTCTATATGGTTACATATTTTCTTCCGCTATGTTTCTGCTAAGTACTATGATGTTAGTATTTAGTCTTGATATATGTAACTTGATTTTTGATAGTAGCATGTTTTAAATGCAATGATTCCTAAATATCAATAAAGTTTTGAAAATTAGAAGCATGTTCTTTTGGCATACTAATTTTTTCTTTGTTGATTCTGAGCATATTGGTATCCATCCAGTTTCAGTCGACCTATGGATGGGTCTTGCATGCTTGTTGTTGCTGTTCGCCTATGAAGGGGTTTTTCTTTCCAAGCATGATTCTGCCCATTTCTAGTTAGTCTTAAGTTGTTTTTCTTACTTCGTCCTATGAATAGGACAATATGAATTATTTGATTTCGACCTATTAATGGGTCTTAGCTGTTGTGGCCTATGAAGATGTCTTGTTTATTTCAAGAATTAAATTCCTATCTGTTTGTCATTGGATTCTGTTTAAATTTCGGTTGGCTTATGATTTGGCATTTCTTTGGCTTGATTGAACCATTTGACCCCTTTGATTCATTGAAAGCGATAACTTCTTCCAAGTTATACAGTTTAGTTGCCTAAATTTTTGAGACGCTAACCTTAGTTCGATTCTAGAAACACCTCATGGATTTCCAATTTTTCGTGTTATTTTTACGCACAACAACCCTGTCTCCATCCTCGGGACCGGGTTGTTACAGTTTCAATCCTTGCTTGTGATGGTTGATTTCTAGTTGATTGAATTGAATTCCATTATATTGAGTATTTGGCCAATATTTGATATTGCTAGGTAGTAGAGAAGATCGATAGGAGATTTTACTACTCGACTAGGGTTCTATCAACATTAGATTTGTCACGTCCTAATTTTCATAATATAAAATACTAACAATAATAAATAGGGGACGTCATTTTTATTGAAAATATAACTATTTAAAATCATTACAGCAGAAGCTAAATAATAAAAGCTCTTTAAAATCCATCATCACATGTCACCACGCACATCGTCCGAGTAAATCATCAACCTGAAATAAATAATGGCTTTGGGGTGAGTGTCATTTAGCACAAGCAATAATACCGTTCAATAAAACACCAAATCTGGAGGTAAGGATCATAACATAACACCAAACTCGTAGGTAAGGATCATTCCATAACATCAAACCCGTAAGTAAGAATCATAACATAACATCAAATCCGTAGGTTGGGATCTTTAGCTCGTAAACTCGCCTACATAATGAATATAACATATAATAAGGATAAATGACTTGTAATTTCACGTTGGATTCCCCCACCTTAACTTGAACTTGACTTTGGAAAAATAATAGGAGTTAGTTAGTCCACGCACGCCGCCTAACAATAATATTAATTATAATAAATAATTAATATATATAAAATAATTTAAATGCATGAAAAATAGATATAGACTTTAAAAATGATGCATGCATTTCTATACCCAATTATTTATCCTCCCACTACCCAACTCTAAAACTCATTTATCAAATCTCAAATACATACCAATACTAACCCGCCATTTTTAAAGATGAAGTTCTCTTCCTAAATCTCACGTTTTTTTCTGGAAAAAGAAATCCATCTGCACCCTCATTTTATATTTTTTTTCTCTCCCTCTCTCTTTCACACACACACACACACACAAAAGCAACTGTCTAACTCCCTCCATGCAGCCTCTCATTCCCCTACATTCTTTTCTCTTCTTCAAACTCACTCATTTCCCCAATGCAAGTGCAAAACAATTTAAAGAAAAAAAAAAGATATATACCTCAAAGGAAAAAAAAAAGAATGAATGTTAATACTTTAAAAGATGATTGCTTTTTGATATGTTTTGGATGAAATGTAAGCCCTTTTTATAATGAAGATTAAAGATATGAAAAGTCTCAAATTAAATAGTAAAATAAATTTTATTGGAGAAGATGAAATGCTTTAATAAATGCATTAAACTTTGAAGGATTGTTCCAATTCTTGTTCCTTCAAATTCAAGTGAGAAAAATGAATCCTAAAGTTTTTATCAAAGCATAAAATAATTAATTAGTTATTAGGCTCTAAAAAAATAGACATGGTCTTTAAAATATACTAAAATAATTGATAAACTCTTTTAAAATATAAAATCCATTTAGTTTAAAATAAATAAATAAATAATCATTTTACTATTTCATTTAATTATTCAATGCTATAATACCATGTAATAGCTTTGAAAATAGATCACTGTAAATAAATGGTTTCAATTTTAAAAGATATAAAAATTCCAATAAACTTAACAACAACAACAACAACAACAACAACAACAACAACAACAACAACAACAACAACAACAACAACGTAGGCACGACTTATAGGAACATAATAAAATATTTTAAATTTACATGTACTAATAAATAATATTTTCGAACCACATTTTATAAAAAGGTAACGACCGATTTTAAAAAGATTCGAGTCGTTACAAGATTGATCGGAAACACATGTCTAATTGTTAATCTTAATTGTACAATTTAGCCTTAAAGGTTTGATCGATTGAAATGAAAGCTATTGAAGTTATCCCTTTTAGTGGAGTTGATTGTATGATATATTAAGTTAACTAAGTCAACTTGAATCGAGCTTGGAAAGAAACCAAGGAGAAAATATATACCCTAATCTCCATTTTATTATCATCTTATTTACCTTTCTTTGCATGCTTATTACTGTCTTGTTTTAATTATGTAGATCTTAGTTTAAACCCTTCAACTTTTTGTTTAGAATGTTTAGGACCGTATTTAATTTAATGTTGTAACACGAAAAGGATATTCGCCTTGTTAAGCTTTCCTTGTGAGTACGACTTGGGTTGGCTCACCACCCTATATCAACCCCGTCCTATTACGGGTCAGTTCGGGAATTGCGTGTCCCGTAAACCTAACACAGAGCAACTTGTGTCTACAACTTCTCGATGGCTCATTGCATATCCCCTGCAACTGCGCCTCGCATTGACAACCATGTCTCTTGACTCTCATCTAGCCTGTTGTTGAGGTCGATATTTTTCGCTCAGGAGTCTCAACATTTTCCTCCAAGGTCTCGACCACATATGTCAATCTAGCACAATCTTTCTCCACATAATAAATCTGTTGATTATTATTCAGGGCTCTTTTAGGGAAGACTCATCTCCGAAACCCGTTTGACCATCCCCTGATGTTTGACGTAGTAGCAACTTCCATAGTAACCCGCCTCGATCCGTGGATCAGAAGTTGAGGCTTTGATACCACCTGTCATGAGACGCTTGTAGTGGTTAGTATAAGAGCACACCGTGCGGCTAGTAGTTTGTCTTACACTACGTCCACCTCACTGTCGTAAAATTTACTCGCAAAGCTTGGTTCACGATGACGACACACTTGAGTAATGCAAGTTGCAGTTCTGAATGTTTGGCACTATGACTGGCAGCCACTGTATCTCTCATTTCTGCCGGATGAAGCGGTTGACGGCAGCTATCGTGCCGAGATTGGACGATGATGGTGAGATTGTTCGTTGATTTTTGATCTATTACTCATTTCTCAATTTTTGGGTTTGCTATTTAAGAATTCCCACATTGAAAATTGATGGTTTTAAAAGAAAAAAATTGGAAAGAATTTGAGCGAAGAAAAATTGAATCTTGAGATAATTATGCAGAATTTGATTTTGGATATATATGTATATGTATATGTATATATATATATATATGTGTGTGTGTGTGTGTGTGTGTGTGAGAGAGAGAGAGAGAGAGAGAGAGGGAGGGAGGAGGAGGGGAAGAAAGAAGAAGTGAGTTGAGGGAGGAGAGAGAGAGAGATGATAGATTAGATTTAATTAATCTAATGCTTAATTGTTTTAATTTGATTTATTTTAAATAATTAATGTAGGGGTATTTTGGTAAATATATGTTCTTATCCTACCAAGTAAACATTTGATCAAACATTAAATTAAATTTTAAAAAAATCCATATTACATAAATTATTCTAAAATTAATCTATCAATGTATTAGTCTATACTTGAAGTAAATAAGGACTTTAAGGATTTATAGTGGGGTGGATAGATTGTTTAGAGAATGGATAAATCATATCCCACATATAACCACTTAAGCTCGTTTATCATGGGCCTTGGGTTATTCAAAATTTTAATGTCATGCAAAAGGCCCGTTTAATTCGTTTGATGTGATAGATAAGATTGATAGAATAAAATGGGATTACACTGTTCATACAAAAATAATTATATGTTTGGATTGATCGAATGAGATTTTGATAGATTGTTAATATTTTGTTTGGATTGAGGGATTGCAATTAAAATGTAGTTGAGTAACTAAATTGCCCCACATAAATATTCATTATTAGTTTTAACGTTGCAATTATTTTTACTCAAAAAAATTGAAACTAGAATTGTAGATGACTAATTAAATTTCAATTACGGGTTTAAAATATAATTTGCGATTGATTATTATTCTTATTTTCAGTGTCTTTAGTGTTTTATTTAAAAATGATTTCAATGAAAATTAATTTGTACATAATATTCACTTGTGTAAATATTTCCAAAATCGAGAGTAGAAAGATTAAAATATTATTTAATTGAGAATAATTTATCATCATCAACATCATCATCATCATCATCATCATTCATCATCATCATCATCATCATCATCATCATCTTTAGTATTTTATTTAAATTTAATTTAATCAAAATTAATTTATATATAATATGGATTTGTGAAAAAAATAATTCAAATTTTATAGGTAAAAAGATTCAAGTATTATTTAAATGAGAATTATTTAATAATTTTAAATTTAATAAAAAATGAATGAATTTAATCAATCCAATTTTAAGAGGATGGGCTATCCACAGATGATAGAAGTGAACTCATCATCATATCGAGCCCCTGTCAAGCAAACCAAACACTTAATATGATTAAGATAATTTTATCAATCAAACTGAAACTAACCTGATCATTCAAACCAAACATGCCCAAAATAAACACATGAATCGATCCTTATGTTAGAAAAGTGAACCACATAGGGTATGCAATAATCCAGATTCACACCCTAAATCCATGGACTCTATGATGATAAACCGAGATACAGTATTATAGCGGAAGCGTACCTGAATCCATAGTTCTTGAATCTCGAATTCTTGATGTGGTATAGATCTTCCAAACGATCGGCGCCTTAGGTTTACTGTAGAGAATTCTGTAGAAGGAATACAGATTCTATTTTTCTGTCTGCCGTCGTTTAGGGACCATAACCCTAACTTATAATAATAAGTTATCTGGGATTTGCAATTCGGTCCCTCAATAAATTACAAATCTATTAATGGTATCTACATAATTAAATTCCATGACAATATTAATACCCTTTAATCCATAATTATAACCTTATTAGATCACTTTAATTGGATCACTTTAAGACAGATATACACATTTAATTAATATATATAAGTCCACATAAAAAATATTCCAACAATCTCCCACATGGACTATATATATTACCAAAGAAATGTGTAATACCTTATGAGCTCAAACTGTGTTGTCACTTTAAGGGTATCCCAAACAATCTCGTCCATTGATTATACAAACATAGGACTAAAGAGGTCGTCATCACTTTGTGCGTGAATAGACCCATCAATAATCACATATACTGATACAACCAAATGACATAGATCAATCATGGATGTGTAGCATGGAAATTATATGTTATGTGATCTATCATGCCTATTTCCAACTGGTCCACTTTATTCCATAGTGAGATCAAACATAATTAAAAATAACAGAGTGTAATAAACCAAATAACTGAATACTTTATATCTGTACAGATTTATCCATAAAATACAAAATGTGTCCAAATCATATTATAGAGTTATAAAACAGTACAGACACCCACATAACCAATGCATACTAAAATAGAATCACACCCATATGAGCAGTATGCTCATGAAAGACTTTGGGTGTTAATCCCTTAGTAAGCGGATCCGCAATCATTGAGTCTGTCCCTATATGCTCTATAATAATATGTCCACTCTGTACTCTCTCCTTCACAACTAGGAACTTAATGTCAATATGCTTTGACTTACTAGAGCTCCTGTTGTTATTGGAATACATCACTGCTGAGTTATTGTCACAATACAACTTTAGTGGTCTTTCTATATTCTCAAAAATGCGCAGCCTAGTGACAAAATTTTGCAGCCATATTCCATCATTGGATGCCTCAAAACATGCTACAAATTCAGCTGCCATGGTAGAAGATGCTATAAGTGTCTGCTTAGCACTTCTCCAAGAAATGGCTCCCCCAGCCAATAAGAAAATATAGCCCGAAGTGGATCTCCTACTATCTTGGCATCCAGCAAAATTAGAATCAGAATACCCAATGATCTCCAAATGATCTGATTTTCTGTATGTGAGCATGTAATCCTTTGTTCTCTGTAAGTACCTCATAACCTGTTTGACTGCTTTCCAATGATCCATACCGGGATTACTTAAATATCTACCTAACATTCCAACAACAAAAGCTATGTCAGGTCTTGTGCATACTTGAGCATACATTAGACTCCCAACAGCCGAGGCATAAGGAATCTTCTGCAATTCCTTAATTTCCAGATCACCTTTTGGGCACTGATCAAGACTGAACTTGTCTCCTTTAGCTATAGGGGTATCACATGGTTTGCAGTTCTGCATGCCAAATCTTTGCAACACTTTCTCAATATACGTCTTTTGTGATAATCCAAGAATACCCTAAGAACGATCTCGATGTATCTGGATTCTTAATAGAAAAGAAGCTTCCCCAAGATCTTTCATCTCAAAATTCTTTGATAGAAATTTCTTAGTATCGTGCAGCATGACAGAGTCATTGGTGGCAAGCAGAATGTCATCCACATACAAAACCAGAAAAATACACTTACTCCCACTGAACTTGTGATACACACAATCATCAGCAGCATTAGTCTCAAAACCAAACGAGACTACTACTTGATGAAACTTGTAGTTTCACTGACGAGAAGCCTGCTTGAGCCCATAGATGGATTTCTTTAATTTGCAAACCATAGACTTTGGATCTCCAGACACAAAGTTTTCTGGTTGCACCATATAAATCATCTCATCAATGTCACCATTAAGAAACGTTGTTTTTACATCCATCTGATGCAACTCAAGATCAAAATGTGCAACTAACGCCATAATAATTCTAAAAGAGTCTTTCGAAGAAATTGGAGAGAAATTCTCTTTAAAATCAATGTCTTCTCTTTGAGTAAAGCCTTTAGCCACAAGACGAGCCTTATATCTTCCAACATTACCTTTCGAATCCTTTTTGGTTTTAAAAATCCATTTACAACAAATAGGCTTCGCACCTGCAGGTAATGGGACAAGATCCCAAACTTGATTATCTTGCATTGACTTGTACTCCTCATTCATAGCATCAATCCACTTTTGAGAGTTTGGATCATTCATGGCTTGATGGAAGTTGATAGGATCGTTTTCCATCATTCCACTATTTTCCTCACTTTCTAGGAGATATATTTCATAATCATCCGGAATAGTATTTCTCCTATCTCTCGTGGACCTTCTTAATGGCATTAGTTCTTGAGGTTGTTGAGGTTGTTCTTCTTGAATTATTGTATTATTCTGAGTGGGAAGATTTTCATTATTATCTTGTTGAGGTTCCAAATCTACTTCTCGACTAATCACATGAATCGAAGCCTGAAAATTGTCAGAAGTAGTAGTAGGAGTCGAGACTGACACCTCCTCAAAAGTAATATCTCTAACCTTATTTCTCCCCCCAAACTCAACATCCTCAAAGAATACTGCATTTCTCATCTCAAAAAATATTTTTCTAGTGGGATCATAAAACTTGAAACCCCTTGATTTTTCTGAATAACCAATAAAGTAGTTGCTTACTGTTTTGGGGTCCAGTTTCTTTTCATTTGGCCTATAAGGCCTAGCCTCAGCTGGACATCCCCAAATATGAAAGTGCTTCAGACTAGGCTTTCGCCCGTTCCAAAGCTCAAAAGGTGTTTTTGCAGCTGCTTTAGTTGGTACTCTATTGAGAATATAAGCTGCAGTTTTCAATGTTTTTCCCCAGAGTGATATTGGTAAGGATGAATGACTAATCATACTCCTAACCATATCCTTTAGAGTTCGGTTTCATCTTTCAGAAACACCATTCATGCTAGGCATTCCCCGCATAGTATACTGTGGGACGATTCCACATTCCTCTAGAAAGATAGCAAAAGGACCTGGACGTTGTTCGCCTAAGCCATCAGATCTACCACAGTACTCACCACCACGGTCAGATGTACAACTTTAATTCTTTTGTTGAGTTGATTCTCAACTTCAGCCTTAAAAATTATGAACTTGTCCAGGGCCTCAGATTTCTCATAAATTAGATATAGGTACCCAAATCGTGAGTAATCGTCTATAAATGATACAAAATAAAGTTGACCATTCCAAGAAGCCGTAGGGAATGGCCCACAAATATCCGTATGTATCAATTAGTTCTGTTGGCACCTAATCTCTTTATTTTGGTCTGTTTTCCTTTAATACACTCAATACAAACATTCAGATCTGAAAAATCAAGTGTATCTAAAATATCATCTGACACAAGCCTCTCAATTCTGGTTTTTGAGATATGACCCAAACGCTTATGCCATAAATTTGCTGAATTTTCATTATTTAATTTTCGCTTAGTACCTCTAGATTCAACATGCAAGGATTCATTATAGGAAGTAATAATATCGAGCACATAGAGATTGTCATAAGCACTTAATGAACCAGTACCAACCACATTGGAATTTAAAAAATGACTGAACTGACAATTCCCAAATGAACAAGAAAAACCATATTTATCCAATAAGGAAATAGAAACCAAATTCCGTCTAAAAGACGGTACAATAAAAGTGTCGTTCAAATCCAAGAAGAAACCAGTTCTTAATAACAATCTAAAATGCCATATTGCCTCCACTTCCACCGACTTGCCATCTCCCACATAGATGTATCTTAATTGGCTTTCGGTAGCTCAGGCAACCCTGCATTGAAACACTTATATGAGTGGTAGCACCAGAATCTAGCCACCAAGTGTTACCAGGTACTGAAGCTAAATTAACTTCAGAACAGACCAAAGTAAAAAATGTACCTTTCTTTATGCGCCAAGCGCGATATTTAAGACATTCCTTCTTTTGGTGTCCAGGTTTGTGACAAAAGAAACAGTCATCCGAATTTTCTGTTTTCTGTTTCTTTTGTACCGGACCCTTATCTTTAGCAGCTTTCTCAACCTCCTTAGTTCTTTTGCCCTTATCTCTGGAAGTACTAGCTAGCTGAGCAATCTCAGTTCTTTCTTGCTTCAACCTTTCTTCCTCTTGCACACAGTATGAAATGAGCTCATTAAGAGTCCATTTTTCCTTTTGACAGTTATAACTGACCTTAAATTGACTGAACTGTGGGGGAAGAGATATCAGCACTAAATGCACGAGTAAGTCCTCAGACACCTCGAGCTTTAGTGCACTTAATTTTGAAGCAATGTGAGACATCTACATGATGTACTCCCTTATGTTTCCCTTGCCCTTATATTTTAATGAGATCAAGTTAGCTAAAAGCGCACTTGTCTCGGCCTTATCGTTTTTCACAAAACGTTTTTCAATTCCTGCAAGGTACTATTTGGCAGTACTAATTTTCTCAGAGGTAGTGCCTTGAAAGGCTTCTGAAATGCCGCGCTTAATGATCATAAGACTAACGCGATTTGAGCGATCCCACTTCTCCAAGTTCCGCTTTTCATCCGCAGAACTTGCATCCGTCAGAGAAGCAGAATTGAATTCGAAAGACCAAAAAAAAAAACACATAACTTAATCCATAAGCAATTGTAATCATGCCAAACAGAAATAATATTTCATAATTGCTATCAATTTGCGTGAATCTTTGTAGTTAAAAAGAACTTTCTGTATGACCAAATCAATTGGAAATCAAGAGTTTGCCATACTCACGAGTTACGAATTGCAATTAATTAAAAAGAACAACCAAACATAACCAACATCAAAATTGTTCTCGGTCTGCATGTAAACACTATATGCAATTCTTAATCCAAAGAATCAATTCACGCAATCAAATAATCAATAACCAAATCATCTGAATTTCCAGATTTCGCAAATTAATAAATTCTCGCATCGTTAAAACGACGATCATAAAAAAAAATTCAAAATTCAAGATTTATCAATCTTATTTATAGATCTCAGAGAATCATACATAGAGTGGCTCTCATACCACTTGTTAGAAAAGTGAACCACATAGGGCATGTAATAATCCAGATTCACACTCTAAATCCATAAAGATAAATCGAGATACAGTATTATAACGAAAGTGTAGCTGAATCCATAGTTCTTGAATCTCGCGCCTTAAGTTTCCTGTAGAGAATTTTGTAGAAGAAATACAGATTTTATTTTTCTGTCTGTCGTCGTTTGGGGACCATAACCCTAACTTATAATAATAAGTTATTTGAGATTTACAATTCGATCCCTCAACAAATTACAAATCTATTAATGGTATCTACACAATTAAATTTCATGACAATATTAATACCCTTTAATCCATAATTATAACCTTATTAATTAGATCACTTTAATTGGATCACTTTAAGATAGTTATACACATTTAATTAATATATATAAGTCCACATAAAAAATATTCCAAGACCTTATCCATCAAGCAACAAATATATAAGTATTACATATTTACATTAGCCTCACCGCAAACTCGCAAAGGGCTAAGAACTCGGTATTATCTTAGAGAGAGAGAGAGAGAGAGAGAGAGAGAGAGAAAGGGGATAAGAACTCAAAACACTGAAAAGCACTTAAACAAGTGAAAGTACAAACTTGTTCCTTTCCAAATTCATTTAGATTCACGCACAAACTACGTCCAATGCATAAAACGTGTTGATTCATGCACAGGAAGGAGGTTAGACGTGGATTTCAATTTCCCAGCGAGTAGAAGCTCAACGAGATCATCAGCCGACTCCACCACTCCAACGAAATCGAGAAACTGAATTCTCTCAAGCAACGAGCTTCGATCAAATCTTCATTCGCTGCATCATCAATTAATTAATTAATTAAATCCGTCAGATCATTGGATTCAGTTGCAGTAATTCACAACCCGAAAGATCCGTACCTGGCCGAGGAGGAGGCTGAACTGGCGGCGGTGGACGGTGAGAGCGGCGTTCAGGAGCGTCGCGGTATCTTCCGCGGCTTCGATTCGGTTGATTGTGAATACACCGACGTCCTCCTCCGCCACCGCCACCGCCCCCGCCGCCGCGATCTAGAGTGAATCTGCTGCCTGACATTAATTACCTCCGGAAATAGACGAGAGAGAAAATGATGCGATTATTATGGTGAGACGTGAGCTGCAATGCGCGATAAGGAATGAATGGATATATATAGAGAGTATAGACAAGGAAATGATGTGGAAAATTACCAAAAAGGGTCAAACTTAGTCGGTTACTGAGGTTGGGATTCTCAATTATATTATCACTAGTGTCCGCCCGTGTGATTTTTTTTTTATATAGTATTGAATAAATGTAAATTACACTATACAAAAGTTAAAATGTATGAATTTGCTTAAATTATACACAAAAGAATGCACATAAAAAATATTATATATAAATTAATAGTTAACGAATAACAATAGTTATCATTTTGGATCTTGCTTTTTAATTCAATCCACTATAGTATTTTCCTTTTTTTTCTCCTCTCATATGATCCATTGAAGTATGTAAAATTTTATTTATTAAAAATTATAATTATTAAAAAATTAATAAAATTATTATAATAAAATAAAATTAATGTATAATTATTGTGAATTATAGAAAATTTCATTTATTCATTTTGAGATAACTATAATATACGTAAGTGATTAATAGTCATTTTTTTTGTATTACTCACATACCCGACCTGTGATATTGAGAAGATTCGAATCTTGACTTCTGCTCTCTAAACAACCTCACTCCACCATTAGGTCATCCTCACCGGGATAAGATAGATAATTTTGCACATTGTACTTAACCAATTGCGTCAATATACTTTTTATAATAAATTATTTTTATAGAGTAGATGTACACACAAATTAAGAATTAGAAATGCCAACAAATAAAATTTTGGACCATTTCTCGCTTGGCATCCTTGCGCAGGGGTCATGCTAATCTTCTCTGTATCATTCTAATTTTATCGGATGTCCTCAAAGGGACAAAAATAAGTGATTAATAGTCATTGAGATCAAGTCCAACCAAAAAAATAAAAAAATATGATGATTTAAACCTAATTTTAAAATTAAAATTTAGTTACAATTATGAATAAAACACATTGATTAACACATAACGCCACAATTCTCGTTTGTAAAGAAAGTATGCCAAATTTTTACTAACATAATTCATAATTAATAATAAAAATAATAAAATATTGAAATAAAAAAAATTAATTTCCAAAAATAGTAATTACTTTAGTTGAGAAAATGTTTTTAGCAACAATCAAAAAAATAAGGATTTATATCATGTAGTAGAGTGAGAGTGGATGAGAAACGTATCAAGGAAGAGTGTGGGAAATGACTAAAAAGGGCATAAGTTACTTAGCTCGGTGAGCCTGCTACAGTAGAAAAGGACAAATGTAAATGACAACGTCACAGTTCGAGCTCAATATTCCCAACTAATTCACCGAAAACTACGGTGTGCTAGTGCTAGTAATGATGATTGAGACCCAAAACCTATAACTTTTTTTCCCTTTCTATATTCCAATTTTCTAACTCCCAAAATGACAACAAATATTGAAATATATATGTAATCAAATGGCCCAACTAGATAAATATCATCTATTTTCAAGATCATTAAATAAAGATAGAGATTTTATCAATTGGCCAACTCTTGTTTTTTTTTTTTAATATCAAAAACTTCATTCATACGACCAATATCTTTTAGATTCACACACAAACTCTTCGAATCAGTAAAGTGTAGATTGGATTACCATCATACACATAATAATTCAACCTCTACAATCTCCATCACCACCATAATCAAATGCAGCCAATCATCAAACAAAAAACATGATGTTTTGAAGATCAGGGTGGAGTTTGTAGAAACCTTGATCAAACGTGTTAGGCTTCGACGAATGAGACTGGAACTCCTTCGCTGCTTCTTGAAAAATGCGGCCCCGATAGGCTACAAGGTCAGCGTAATAAACCGGGGGCACCAGCGAAACAGGTCGCGTGCTTCGTGCAAACGTGAAGCACAGGTTGTATATAAGCTTCTGTAGTTGGTCGGATGTGAAGGAATTCTCATCCCAGAGCACACAGTAGCGCACTGCCTTGCTTGTTCCAATTCGTCCGTAGTGACTGCAGAGATAGAAATCAAACTCGAATGGATGAACGATCTTTGTATCAACTACGGTTCCAGGAGGCACGTTCCCAGTGGCACCCCCATCCCCTGCATTCTCAAGAAAGAGGCGTGTCTGGTGTCTCTTTTGAGCCACGACGAGAGTGATCGGTGGCTGGTAATGATCATCAAAAACTACCCTCTTTAAGTCGGATAGCTCTTCGTTGAGTACCATATCAAATTGACCCTCGCTCACTCCATCACGAAAAACCACAATTTTCTTTGGTTTTACCTTATTGAGCTGAAAATAAGTGTTGACAAGATCCCGGCACATGGACCCGAAGTCCAGAATCTTTTCAGTTCTGTGGTCTTGAGGCGAAACTCTTGCAGCGTAGCGATTCACAGCAGGCCAGTTGACTGTGGCGACAACAGCAGCTATAGATGGAGTTGTTGATTTCTTTGAGACTGGATGATTAACATCAGCACCAATGAACATTACATGATCTTCCTCTTCAAAATGAGGAAGCCTTTGAGTAAGCTCCACATTACTTCCTCCAAGCTTCGCGTTGATCTTGAGACAGAGGTTTCCAAGAAACAGTTCGTCTCCTCTGTTTGCATGGTTGGACAAGCAACACTGAGTTACTACGCCTATCCGTGTTTCAGACACCCATTTAAGATATTTATAACCATGATGCTTCTCCGCCATTACACAAATTTTTATCTGTAATTTATTCCAACATTTTCTGCTAGCTTCCTGGACAACACTTCTGAGAAGTTCTTCCAGCCTGCTCACTGAAGAGAACTCGCGCATGCCACTGAAATGGCAAAGCAAAGGCTCTTCCATGTCGATTCCTAAACTCCTGGATCGATTTCTCAGATTTTTAATGAAATCTTTTGCTCTAAGCTTTGAAAAATCAGAAGAGCTGAATTCAATCAAGGCCCATCTATCAATTCGTTTTCCTTCCACAACAGAGCTCTCAGCCAGGTTCCATTGGCGTTTCTCGTTTTCAACACTTACTACATCAACAGAACCGTCGAGAGCACCAAGCTTCAAATCAGGTGGGACTATTATCCGACCTTCAACTGATGTCATATTCTTATCAACTTGAAGTCCAAAATTTCGAGTGGCATCTCTGAGACAAAAATTGCAGATGTTAATTCCAAATTACACGTAGGGAAGAATAGTTAATTTTTGGACACACATAAGATTGAAAAAGGGAAAACATGATTTAGTTCAAAAGGTGTGTTATGGCCAACACGATCTTGATTGTGTACAAGAGACGTTTCGGAGATGTGACAAGATCATAGCCAGTTAGAAAAAGTAAATGAAACGCACCCACAAGGTCCATCATGATCTTGCATCATCTCACTGATTGTTTTTTTCCTTTCTGGTGGCCGAGCCAGGCATTTTTCTTCCAATTTATCCTGTCCGGATTCATCCAAAAGCTCTTTTTTGTATCGTTGCCCCTGAGTCAAGATACAGAATTCCATAGGAACATGATTTGTCCGATTATTTCTGCCAAGAATCAAGCAAGGGATATCCTGGTGAACAATTTCCTTACCATATTTCTCTCTGAAATATTGCACCAAGCTGACTTGAACAGTATCCTTTCCTTTCGGATCAACAAAATCAAACCAAAGATCACGAGTAGTTTTTGCAGTCAACCCTGCTATAGTGAACAGCTGTTTGGTAAGACGATGAGTTACTCTAACTGTCAACCCTTTCAAAGCATTCGCAACTCTTCGTCTCAAGATTAAATCAAGAAATGCTCCATCAAATTCAGGTACATTCTCCTTCAGGAACTCTACAACTGGCAATGGCTTGCGAAATGCCATAACTGAGCAGTCCAAGCACAGTGCAAGGCCCTGGGCTGTAGGCCTTAAAGTTGATTGGAAGCCTCTATGTGCTGCAATACCATGCCCAAGATCATCTTCATCTTTGAAACTGGAAGGGTAAAAGTGTCGATCAATGGAGATCTTATACCTTGAAGGATTCTCCTTCATCACCATATCCATTCCTTGCAGTATATCACGAGGCACGTAAGGCACCTTACCACTCAAATAGTCTTCCAGCTTGGAAAGCTTTAGCTCATTCATTATCTTGATTGAAACCACATATTTCTGAGTAGACAAATCTTCACCAGAGAGCTCCACTTCAAAGTGACCAGTGGGCAATGACACTGCACTGTAGAGATTCTTTTCGCCATCATAAGCAGTCCGATTTGCTGGAAATCGCGCTTGATCATTAAGGAAAAGTTTGTTTAGTATCAAACGCAAGCCAGCCTTGTTTCTCGACTTTCTTACTGGTTTTTTCCCACGGGATACTAATTGCCTGATATCCAAACTATAATGATATATGGTGACCCTTGGGTTGAATTTGACAAGAAAATGGTTTACCAGGAGGTTGACTGATCTTCCTGCAACAGCCCTGCCCTCCGGCCGCCTCACAGGCAAAGTTCTGTTCTCGGTTTTTTGAGGTGGATTTGATAGGGGCTGCTGTTGTTCTGAAATTCTCAATAATTCGGAGTTTACAAGATCAGCACAATTAAGCAAATCACACTGTCACTGATATTTAATTTTTGCAATATAATATCCGATCACAATTACACTCAATACAAATACAAAGCAAACAAGCAGAAACAGAGAAAAACACCATGATCCAAGAATTCCAATCCATCATAATCATAATACGCAACCACAGTCATAATTCATAAACTCAAAAAATGGAGGGAAATCCAGCGAATTTAGGTTTGTATAGAACGCCTCTAATGATGACTTAATCGAGCATGGAGAAAACCAAAACATACTTGAAGGAAGTAGAGAAGCCCGCCGGGGAGGAGGAGCAGCAGCAGCGGCAGGTGGGTCCCACGAACTCCGAGTGGGAGCAATCTCGCTAGACCGCCCAGCACCCTGCCGCTGAAGTGGCAGCGCCTGAGGCCCGGCGCCGGAGCGGCTAGACTGCTGGTTCCGAAAGTGCGGTGGCAGGTATTTTGTGGGCGGCGCCTCCGCCGGTGGCTGTAAGATAAAGAAGTAATGTCACTGCGTTAGGGCTAACCGGAATAACAGGAGCGGACTTACTGGTACTCACCCGGAGTCGATGTCCGCTATTGCTTCCACCACCAGTTTCGCCTCCGCGGCTGTGGCGATCGCCGTCCATTGAAGGAGAATCAGTAGCAGATGATCGCTTGAGGGTTGAGTAAATCTTTTTTTGTTTTCAGTAAAAATAGTTTTAAGAATGTAACTTTCTTCATTTAATTTATTAAAATAATAATTTTATATCTCACCAATATTCAGGGCAACTCCAATAGTGTACCATATTTTTGGTACATGACTGTGACAGACCTCACATTTGACCAAAACAAGATGAAATCTTGGTACATATATTAGAAATGGTATTTAGTTTTATGCTAATTTTTTAAACCTCCACTATAGTGTAGTATGTACCAAGAGTTGGTACATACAACTCTTTTCTACCTAAAAAAACCATCTATTGTGGATGTCCTAACATTTATATATATCCATTAACAACTTAATAGTACTTACCTTCAAATATTTGCTAAATAAAACTAGTCATTTATTGTTCTACTTAAATATATACTAAAATAAATAAATAACTTGATCTAACCACGCATTTAACTGGTAAGGACCCTTGACGTTGAATGTGATATTCGTGTACAAATGATGTAAAGCAATAGGGCTCTTGCCAACCATTTCCACATATGGATGTAATATTCGTGTCCAAGCCAAAGAATGTAGTAGTATTGTAGCCCTAGTTGTCATCAAGACTAGTGTTTGGGGCATTATTTCAGCAAGAGAAAAGTCGCCATTCAAATCATCCATCACAATTCACGACAAAACAAATAGATGAAAAAAACTTGCAAGGAAAATGAAACTTGTTAGTTTCCCTTTTTGTTCCTTTTAATGTCAACAATATGTTTCCATCACGTTTCTTTTCATTTCTTCCCTCTCGAATCTGTTCATCAAGAACGGGAAAGAAATCGATCAAACATACAGACAACGTTCATCGTTCGTGCTCGAAAAAAGGTTTACGAGCGCAGCTGTATACGAAGCTAAAACAATATAACAAGTGAACCTAATTTGCTAAAGGAGCATGAGAGTGAGGTGCTCTACCTCCTATACCTCCTCCAATGGCTTCACCATCATTGGATGTAGTCTTCGTAGTAATTATTATCGCTTATAACGGAAACGAATCTCTCGAGCCATGGCAGCTGATGCAGATCTTTCATCGCGTCTGCATACGAGTCTGTACAGCTTGGTGGGGATTGATAGTGATTTTGATCGTTCAAACTGAAACTTCCGGCAAGAAACCTCTGGATCATTGCCAGTTGATCTGAATATGCATCCATCATCGTTGGGAGTGACTCAAACGAGTCCCACGCCCACTGTTCCAACTCCTGGGCAGGATACGCAGGCATTTCTTCCGAGTAATCATTATCCCAAAACGCACATTGGCATGTCTGCTGTCCGTCCCTATAGTCCGCCCCGCAGGAATAACAGAACTCGTTACCACACCTAAACAAACCACAAGGGGAAACTTGAATCAAATTCGAGTCCACATACATACCTTCTTCATGTCTCTGTTTCATCACTATGATATTTCCACAACTTATGTTTCGCATTAGTCAAACAAACATGAATGCCCACTATTTCACGACAAAAAACATCAGGCTACAAACAAGCTATAGCGCATTTTGACAGCAAGATAATGTAGGCAAAATACAAACTCCAACAAACAATAGAGACACAACCAAACATGTCATGTCGTAGTTAAACATACCAGCATATCATGTGCAAATAATGCCAATAATGGTACCAGCTTGTCACACTTGGAAATTTATCTTACCAGCAAGTCATGTGGTAGCAGCCGTGAGTTAGCTCAATCATCCTCCGGCATTGTTCGCAACGTCTCCACCTTTTGTTTCGTGCCAGACGGTGCAAAGTTAAATCAGAGGCATCTCTCTCCTCCAATGGGAGATTTTGATACTCTTCACAGGTCATGGAAGAATGCCACGGCACCTCACAATCAACACAGATGAATCTTTGACAGACAGGACACTCCACACAGCTGTTGTCAGAGTGACTTGATGAACTTGCCCTAGTGGACAAGCAATCGTGAGGGTCGAGCAGCACAGAGCAACTAGGATACGGACAATATATTCTATTTGATTTGAGAACATTTGCTTCCTCAAGGGCTTTCTCCAAAGACTCATAAGACGTAACTGGAAGAAACAAACTGCATTCCGGAGCTGAAATACAATACTTGCATCCTAGTTGTGGGCATATGATCGGCACCTGACTACATTGTATTTTTCCCTCAGCGTAGGTTTTCATACAATGGGAACAGAACTTGTGGGAACATTTGATGGTGATCATCATTGATGAAAGCATCTCCTCACAACAGATTGAGCAGCTCTCCGTCGACTCCTCACCCTCAGCATGAAAGGCGACTATGCCAACAGCTACTTGAGCTAAACTCAATGCCTTCTGTAGATCATTAGCAGGGACAAGTTTTAGGGCAAATGTTTCGATATGATTGGCTTGTTCCAGAATCCTTTGTTTCAATGCCGCCAGAAGAGGACTTTCAACAACCTCATCATTAACAATCTGAAATAATTTCATAATAGAGTCAACATTGAACTGAATAAGATACAAACATACCAAATAAATAATTGGTCAATTTTAAGAAGCAGCAACTTTGAATCATCATAAATTACAGCTTCTGCAAAACAACTATTGGATTCAAGAATGTCAATTATCTTATCTAACTACACTCTGTTAAATGATACATCAGCAAGATAACAAATTTCAACAATAAATTTTGCAAGAACATGAATTTGGGGGTTTAGCAATATCTCTCACCTGATTATGCAAGACTTCAGAATCTGTGAAGGCGAAAACCCTCCTTGTATCATGTTGTATAGCCACAGACAAGCCATCCAGCAATGCTAAATACTCCGCAACCAACTCATCTACATAGAAATCAAGCTTTTTCTGGACCTGAACAGGAGTCGGACACCCCGGCCTCTCCATAACCACCCCAATTCCAGAAATCCTAGAACCAGAATCCCCAGGGCAGGTAATAGACACTCCCTTAAAACACATTTTTACTAAATCCTCATCCAATTTTTTATCTAAATCATCCGCCTTCATATTTTCTTCCTTCTCCTCCAATTCATCCTCGTCTTCACAACAGCTTCTGAAGTCGTCTTCATCTTCTTCCACCTTCACATCCAATGTTTCACCTCCACCCATGTAAACATTGTTGGCAAGCACTCTTTTTTCCTCCATTGCCATCTACTACTAATTCCCAATCACCCAATTTTCTTCACCAATGATTTCTTAGATTTACAAATATCTCAGAAAACAACAAATCTTTCTATAGGGGAAATGAATTGCCAATAAATCAAGAAGATTTATCTCCAGAATTCAAGCAATAGCTATCAGCACATGTAAATAATGGAGCTTCAAGCATCAGCTTTTCCAGATTATTTCCAATCTTCACATCGAGTTCTGTACGGATATCCAAGAATCACACATCAGCTTCAAGATCCAAGATTTCGAAAAAAAGCAAACACACACACACACAAATAAAATATCCAGCATAAAAATTTGCCCACAAAAGAAGCTCCGATTTTTTTTTCTTTGTTCACAAACAAAAGTCAGCCCAATAAAGTGAAAACCCACCACTCAACATAGCAATACCTTACAATTATGTATGCAGAAATAATGAATCCAGTAATTAAAACCCCCAAAAAAACAATCCACATATAAATAACTAAAGAAGCAATAAGCGGAGACTTGGAAGAATTAATCACCTGACACTGCTTCTGATAGAATTCCTTTATTTATTAAAAAATATGTACACTGTGTGTGTAACACAGAAGGGCATCAGAACCCTAATCCGGCAATTCCTGCTTTGTGTCTGCAAAGAGGCCTTCCCATAATTTTCTTCTCTCTGGTTTACACACACACTCAGAGAGAGAGAGAGAGAGAGAGAGAGAGAGAGAGAGAGAGAAATCTGTTACTGTTGGAGTAACTGGCTTTTGGCAGAGCTTAATATTCTGGATCAGATTGATTTGCTTTTTTTATTCATCAAAACTGATTTGTGAGGAAGGAAAATGGTGATTACTGTTCTTTTTTATGGTAATTGGAGCTTTTGCGTTTCTATAAAAATGGCAATAAATCCTATAATTTAGCAAAAAAATACGATCTTTAACAGAAAGAAATATCTTATGATTTTCTTCCCTAAATAGTGCTCCCACTGGATCCAACTCACGGATTCCCAACTATATTCTTACTTTCACAAAATGCAAATAAACCCCTTCTCATTCACCCAAAATGCAAAAACACCCCCTTCATTTATTTAATTAATAGCCTAAATATTTCTCACTTTTTGTGAAATTCTATGTATTCTCTCTCCAAGTATTTAATTATCAAACACCCTTATTTTTTAATGTAATTTGTCCATTTTATTCTAAATCTTTCAAATTGAATAAATATGACGTCTGCGTAGCACTCAAAATTATATATATTATGAAAATGATGCTTTCTTGCACACTTCTATAATAATTGATGGCGGCCTAGTATATCAAATAGAGATAAATTTCTTGCAATTTCGGAAAAACTGAGTGGTGTTTATTTGCATTTTCTCCTTCATATTATGCAAGTTAGTTAATAATTATTTTGCGGTTGAATGTTTGAGGTTTAAATTTAACGATTTTTTATGTTAAAGTTTGCAAGTTACACCTCCATAACTTCATATGATTGCTACCACACAAGGAACAATTCAATTAGTTGTGGTGAGTTCTCCATTTTCCAAATAAATAGTATTACTTTTATTCTGATTTGAATATGATCAAAATATTTTTAATTTTATATCTGATTTATTTAGTCCTAACATATATTACTCAATATTTTTAGTCCTAATTTTTATTTTATTTTAATTTTTTTTGTTCCAAAGTTAACAATTTACTTCACAACTGTTTGGGGATGTTAATTTTGAAATCAAAAAAATAAAAAAATAAAGTAAATTTGGGACCATAAAAGTCGAGAACATTATATTATTTGTGTTATAATCATCCGATATAATATAAATATGACACGTTCATTTCATTTTTTCAACAAAATATCCAATCAAAATTTCATTTTCTGCACACTTCTCGATCTCAATTTTTACATTTTTTATCCTAAATTATATTTTTTTGAATTTTTTACATCTAAAATTAACATTCTCAAATAGTCGTAAGGTAAGTTGTTAGTTTTGGACCAAATAAATAAAAATAAAATAAAATTTAGGACCAAAAATGTCGAGTAAATAAATTTTGGGACTAAAAAAATCAAATATGAGACTATAAGTGTTTTGACTTTATTCTAATGGGATCAAGAGTAAAATTATTTATATCCCAAATATATATATGATATATTAGATTACTACTCCTTTCGTTTCATAATCTTTTTTGTTTTGAAGTTTATTTTTGTGTCAAAATATTTATTGTTTTAGATATTTTCACACCCCTTTTCTCAAGTTTAACCATACAAATATATGAAGAGAGAAATTTTTGTTAATGTTATAGGAAAATATAAGGTTATAAGATTTTATTTGATATAGAAGGAAGTGGTATCTTAATTTAAAAAATTAATTATAAATTCAAATTATAAAGTAATAAACATTATGAAATGGAGGGAGTATACGAGATGAAACTGTGTTTATGAAAATTAAATATGATTAAAGTTTGCAACCGCATAATTCGTTGTCCAATAATGGAAGTGTGAGTTTCTTTTTGGCATTAACAAACAGTCCTCAATTATAAAACTGTAGGTGGGGGCCACACCTTAATTTTTAAAACAACGTGGCAGCTCGAAAAGGCGGAGGTGCATGATTTAATTTGGAGGTTAGCGCGTGGAATGTGAACCCCATTATATTCTCTTCACATGTTGAAGAATGACGCAATTAATTCCCTTAAAATTTAAAAAATATTTAAAAAAAATGTAATTACAGTTTAATACCCAATGTACAAAATTGTTAATATTTTTATCACATTATTTCAAAATTTATATATTGATACCCATCGATAGCATAATCTAACAAATCAAACACTAGAGTTCATTTTCAGCATATTAAATATGATGTAATTTTTCAAAATTAAGGAGATTAATGTATTTTAGTTGGTTACATACCAATCTTGTTGATTCGGACTAACAACGTCATATTTAGGAAGTCATAAATTTATTAGATTAAGTAAACATTGGATATTAATATGCAAATTTTAAAATTTAGTATATAAGTGTTAGCATTCTCAAGCATTAGTTGGTGCTGTATCGATCTTTTTTTATTTTGTTAACCAGTGTCATATTGGGGAATTCGTTCTCGTATTAAAGTTGTTAGATAATGTAAATGTTGAATATCGATGTGTAATCTTGAAATTTTAGGATAAAATGTGAACAATTCAAAACATTAGCTACTAAATTGCAATTGATTAAAAATAAAAGAAGAAACAGCAGAAGCACATGTCCTTTGCGTTTGTTTCAAGCCTAATATGAAATCGCTGTTTGACTTTCAACGCCACCGCTTTTCTTTTTTCCTTTTATTTCTTGAAAAATAATACGTAATCATGATTCGTAGATGTATTTAGATAAATTTATATAAAAATAAGCAAATTATGTTTTTTCCACTATGAATTCTATTTATAAAATATTAATGGGATTCGGATTAATATAGTTTTAATTCAAGCACCACCGCTTTTGTCGTGTTATACGGTTTTATCACATTGTTACAATTTATTTATTCGTGTATTATCCAATGGTTTGATTTGGGTATTTAAATATTTGAAAATCATGATTAGGTATCCTTAAAGTGGGACTAGGATGAATTTAATCTAATTTAATTACTGGTGGAGTGTCAGAAGTCAGTAATTTGTACAGAAATTGTTTGACCTGTTTTTCTTTCACAAAATTAAATAAAAATGGTAGGTTATGTTATGTGCATTATCTGATTAACTATACTCAATAAATAACTGGGATTTTAGTCCAGATTTGGTAGTTGAATTTTTTTGACCAAATTTACTTTTCTAATTTGCAAATTGTGACATATGTAATTTTGACTTCAATGATATCAGTAACATTGAACACGATTACGATAGTATTGATGAATAACTATTATAGTTAACACTAATATATTAGTATAATAATATCAAACCGTGAAACAAGTGAAAATCGTCATTTTGTTTAATCAATCTTACGATACTCATTGAATACAAAAGATCAAAATTTGTTGTACATTGAACTAAATCGGTCAACTCTATGTACTAGAATTAAATCCAAACAGGTTCATTGCACTAGCTGCTAATTGAATGTTGCAATAAAAGTTGGTGATTATCAGATGTCAAAATTCAAGACTACTTAAAAAAAAATAGAAAAGTGGAAATATTTTCATTATTAAAACAATAAGATAAGAGGAAAAGGTCTCATATTAGATGAACCACATAACCACATTACTTTTAACTTAAAGAAGGCGTGTAAATTTTATTTTCACACTTTAAAATCAAAATATGAGGAAAACATGTGCATTTTGCGCACATAAACTACCATAATTTTCGTCTAACACCCTAAAAATCATACGTAAATTGCCATAATTTTCTCATTTCAGATTCTACTTGCGCACATTCATATGTAAATACATGTGCAATCAATGAATTATGTATAATATATGGATACTACATGTTTAAATCAAATTAAAAATTTGAAAATGGTTTTGGTATCTAATCTACTGAATCTCCTCCATTTGGACAGATATATCCCCATTTGTGACTAATGAGTATTATTGAGAACACAAATATGTTGGGATATAAAAGAATATTCATCTTTGTTTGGTTGGGAACGAAATTTTTTATTTAACTTTGATTACAAAGAAACATTTACACTTGTTTTATTTATATATTTATGCAAAAAAAAAATGTGGATAGCTGAGGAATTGCTACACATCGAACTGTCACGTTCATTTGTAGTGCCTAAAACAAAGTGTCTATTAAAATAACTTAAAAATTGGTGGGAGTGAATCCAATCAATCATATTTCTGGTAAAGAGTTGGTATGGTAGGTAAACAATTTGACATTTGAGAGAATAGCTATTTATAGACGAAGACAACCACCATAATTGCATTTGCACTCTACTTTTTTTTTTTAACCACCATGGTTAAATATTTGAAATTTAAAATCCCGATCTTTCACTTCCGACATCGTCGACACCACCAACTAATTATTATTATTTTTTTGATAACGGGGTTAACCTGCAAAATATAATAATAATGACTCCACCAACTAATTTTTTTTTGTCGAGAATAACCCGCTAGTGAAGTTAAGTACCACACAATTCTTGTGTAATTTGAAAAATCAGGTATCACGGGCTCATCTAGTAGTGTTGGTGATAAGATTCGCACTGGGTAAACTCTGTCTGTTTGTAATAGCATGTGTCCCTTTGTAATAGCCTATATATAAACTACACAACCTTTGTGTAATTTGGAAAACCATGTATAATAGCTTCGAAACCACACAACCATTGTGTAAGTTGGTATAATAGCTTGCAACCCACACAACCCTTGTGTAATTTGGAAAAAAAGTGTTACTGGCTCGTCTAGCGGTGTTGGTGATAAGATTTGTAATGGATAAATCACGTCCCTATGTAACAGGCTGCAAACCACACAACCTTTGTGTAGTTTGAAAAACCAAGTGTCATAAGCTCATCTAGTATTGTTGGTGATGGGATTCGAATTTGAAATTTTTAACATCAAAATAACATCATTCCACCAATTGTGTCATCCCAGGTGGACAACTCCACCAAATAGTTAACCTAACGGGTTTGCACCGTCTTATCGTTATATATTAGTATCATAAATTTATAGTGTTAAAAATGGATAGAACTGATCAATTCAGTTCGACTATTTTTCAAGTTCAGCTGCTGGGATAAAGAATCGTGAGTAAAATTAATTTCAATTCGGTTTATATAATTTCAAGATTTCGATTCGATTAAATGTCAAATTCAATTCGGTTATATTAGTAAAAAAAAATGGGTTGTCATTTTTTTATATATTTTTTAATATTCGGCCTATATAACATTGATTTAGTTTGTATCCTAAAAAAACATTAATTTTGTTTGTAAGTATCTTAGGTGCGCTAATTTATTTAACATTTTTAATTAAGCTACCTTGAAAGAAGCCTAGTCAAGAAATAATTGGGCCTTCCATGGATATGAAAACGATACCAAAAAGCCCAAAATGAAAATAGATTACAACCCATTGACTACAATACAACAAATATGGGCCCATTTCGAACCCACAAAATGCATACATGGAAAACAATGAGACATGCAAAAAGGGCTCAAAATGAAACCAAATAACTCGATATGTGCCTCGTATTCGTTCTTTAATCATTTGAGCTCAGTTTGATAAGACTATCAAATTAGTTTGGACATAATTTTGCATTTACTAACATTTAAAATTTAACTCGATTCGATAAATAAAAATTGTGCAAACATGTATAAAAAAAAATCAATCTACTCGAGCTTGACTTGATTAAAACTAATTTGAGCTCAACTTGTATTCAATTCGATTAAATCTTATTTAAGCTCGACTTGATAGATAATTATATATAAATCCAAATATAAATTTTAAAGTTTGATATAATTTCAAACAAACTCTAAGAAGCGTATATTTTGATCAAGGTGATTTTTGCACTTGTTTAATGATGTTAACACCTTGATGAGCATGATCAATGTGCATTTAAGTCTAAATTGTTATTTATTTCCTAGTTTTGAAATTTTGTGTTTAATCTTGTTTTATCAGAAAAAAAATGAGTGAAAATGGCATTAAAGGAGCAAAATCGAGTCGAGGGAGGTGGATCAGGAAAGTGTGACGACCTCGGTGGTTTCTCTTAGATTTTTAGACTTCTGTTGTCCTATTTTTTGAGACAAGTAAATGTTGGGGATCCGACGTTGAAATTAAAGTACATTTATCCCTATTATGCTTGTATATGATATGCAGGTGCTATTGATGACACCATTCGGGTTACTTCATGATGACCTACTGGATTTATATTTATGATGATCTCCTTTGGTAATTTATGATGGCCTACGGATTTTATGTTTATGATGACTGTTGGTATTTTTGTGAACCATTTGCCTTATAGGATTAATGGCTTTGGCCCATTCAACTCTTTGTCTTCCAAGAGCCCAGCCCACACCCTCTTTGACCCTATTGGCAGCCTATAAGTCGATCTACTGTTTCCTCTTCTTCATCGATCTGATTCACTAACGATTCATCTCTCTCTCTCACTGAAATCGTTCTCTCTGTTCTCTGCTCTTCGTGAGCTCTCGTTCTGTTGCTCTTCGTGGGCTGTCGGTGTTAAAGCTTCATGCGCCTATAGTGTTACCTGGGGTTCGAGGTTCTTTGTGGTGTTGGACTGTGGATCGACCTCTGTGGTCGTGTGTTGCTGTTAAAGGTGAAAGTTCGGGCCTAAAGAAAACCTGAGCCTTCACCTTCTTCCCGTGCGGTTGTTTGAGCGACGTCCGTCGAAGTCCGATTTGGCGGTGAAGATCTGTGGAGTTCCGGTGAGGTTGATATCTAACAGTGGTATCAGAGCCAGGTTATCCTCACCGGGTACCCTCCGCTGCCGCCTCCTCGCTGTGCCGCCGCCTCTGTGGTTGCACCGTCCGTCTACTCCTCGGCGAGCCCCGGAAAAGTAAGACGGGTCATTCCCCACCTGGGATACCCGCTCTGGTAAAGTGGCTAAACCCCCCTAGTTTTTTCAATTCCTAGTGGTGCCTCGTGTGTGGGGCTTAGGCTTGGTATTTGGTAGTCTTAGGGCTTGGTGTCGTTGCATTGATTATTTAGGTATTTTTTGATCCTGCTATTATTCTGCGTCTGCTTCGTGTTGATCGTTTTGCTTCCGCTTGCTGCACTTTGTGTGCTCGTATTTGCCTTGTGTGTGGAAATTTGTTGCCATGGCTCCCTCGTCCTCTTACATTTTGGCTCATTTTGATGGCAAGACATATTTCAATTTATGGAAACAGAAAATAAAATTTGTTTTGATTAAAGAAAAAGTGTTCAAAGCTGTTGAACTTAAATTTAATGATAATGAATCTGATCTTAAGAAATCTGAGATGAATGAGTATGCTTTGTCTTCAATTATGTTGAACCTATCTGATGTTGTGTTAAGGAAAGTGTGTACGATTGAATCTGCAAGGGAATTGTGGGATAAGTTGGATGAGCTTTATAATCAGTCTTCTCTTCCAAGCCGCATGTTTTTACTTGAAATTTTTTTCAATTTTAAACTGGATTTGGATAAAGATATGGATGTTAACTTGGATGATTTTAATAAGCTCATTCAAGATATTAAAATGGCTGAAGATAAATATATTGATGATTACACTGCTATTGGGCTTTTAAATACTATTCCTGAGGCATATAATGATGTTAAGTCCGCTATCAAATATGGGAGGGATGATATTTCTTATGACACAGTTGTTAATGGATTAAAGAGTAAAGAAATGTTGTTAAAGCATGGTCGAGATGTTAAAAATTTTGTTGATAATGTTTTGCATGTAAGAGAGAAAAATCATTCGGGTTCTAGAACTAATATCGGGAGATGTTATAATTATGGTGAACCGGGACACTATGCGAAATATTGTAAGAAATCTAAAGATAAAAATAAGTAAAATGGTGAGCATGCTAATGTTGCCTCCTCAAATGATTTTGAGTATAGTGATGTTCTGTGATGCTTTGTGATCTCTGGTATATGTTCCTAGTAAGGTGGAGTTATTATTGTTGTTTAGCTGTGTTTTTGTTGCTCTTAGTGGACTGTCTTGTTGCTCTTAGTGGGCTGTCTTGTTGCTCTCAGTGGGCTGTTTTTGTTGCTCTTAGTGGGTTGTTTTGTTGCTCTTAGTGGGCTGTTGATTGGTTCTTTGTGAGCACCTTTCAGTTTAAGGTGGAGTTGTTTCTCTTTGTGATGTTGTTGCTCTTTGTGTACTTTATTGGTTTGATCTCTATGATCTGTGCTAACTTTGGGTTGTTTTTCTCCTCTTTGTCTTTGTGATATTGTAGGAGAGGAAAATGGCGATGATGAATTTCCTCCGGACATCTTTGACAGCAACATGTGCCACAAGGTGGAGATTGTTGGTATTTTTGTGGCCTATTTGCCTTATGGGATTAATGGCTTTGGCCCATTCGACTCTTTGTGTTCCAAGAGCCCAGCCCACACCCCCTTTGACCCTATTGGCAGCCTATAAGTCGATCTACTGTTCTCTCTTCTTCATCAATCTGATTCACTAACGATTCATCTCTTTCTCTCACTGAAATCATTCTTTCTGTTCTCTGCTCTTCGTGAGCTCTCGTTCTGTTACTCTTCGTGGGCTGTCGTCTATCGGTGTTAAAGCTTTGTGCGTCTATAGTGTTACCCGGGGTTCAAGGTTCTTTGTGGTGTTGGGCTGTGGATCGACCTCTATGGTCGTGTGTTGCTGTTAAAGGTGAAAGTCCGGGCCCAAGGAAAACCTGAGCCTTCACCTTCTTCCCGTGCGGTTGTTTGAGCGACGTCCGTCGAAGTCCGATTTGGCGGCGAAGATCTGTGGAGTTTCGGCGAGGTCGATACCCAACAATGACACCCTTTGGGTTATTATGACGTGGTGACCTACGAGCACTGTGCTGTGATAACTTGTTATGTTATATATTTACATAATTTGGATAAATATGGACCCTACTGAGTTAATATCATTCACTCAAAGCTATATTTTTTTAGGCTAAGGAAGCTCGGGCGATGACATGGAGATGGAGTGGTGGTCAAGATTAATTAAAATTTTATTTTAAATATTATTCCGTTGTATCAAACTCTATTATTTGAATAAATGAGATATTTCTATTTATGAAATTTTGAGACGTCACAGTTGGTATCAGAGCGGGTCTACATTTTTGTAGACTTGCAAAAAAAAATTATAAAAAAAATACCATCATCATGTCTGCCGCATCACACTGAGAGAAGGTAAAAAGTTCAAGTTATGTCAATGTTTATGAAATTATGAAATGTTTATATATATATTTTAAATCCTCAAAATTGACTATAAGAATTATATGTTCAGATGTCTGTTTGGAAATTAGTACCCAAAATACGGATTGGGAGACGTGTGCAAGCCAATAGGAAAAGTCCATCGCAAATGATGAGACATGTCGTGAGTAGGAAAGAGATGCTATGGAATAAATTCATATAAATAAAATGGAATTATAATTTTGGAATGGAGGAATATTTGCTAAGACTACAAATGAAAGGAGAAGAGCTAAAGAAAGAAGGTGGCCGCCAGTGACGGACGTAGAAATTTTGCTCGAGGGGGAGGCATTTAACATTACTAATAAATAAAATAGTATAAATGTATAATTATAAATTATAAAAATAAAATAAAGCTATATAAATATATATAAAAAAAGTATTATACTTATGAAGTCCAATTGACAATATCATAAAAATAGAAACTATGTATATATATAGATATATATTATGGATACATAAGTTAAATACATAAACTAACAAGATCACACAACATAAATACATAAAAATAGTGGATTAAAGATCCACAGAAAAGATTTCGGATAAAAATTAAAGCTAAATGATTAAGTTGTTAGTTTGATGAGAAAATCTAAAATTTTTGGATAAAATATATAAATAAAAATACAACTATTTCTAATAATGAAAATAAAATAAATTAATTAAAATAATTCTAAACTTTAAAAAAGGAAAATTTAAAACAGAGGAAAAAATAGCAATGCCCTTGTCAACAAGAAAATAATTCTCAATTTAAAAAAACAATTAAAACTGTTAGAGAAAAAAAGGAAACGAAAAAGGCTAAAATTAGACAAGGCTAAAAAAATAGCAATGCAATTTGGCCCTGTCAAGGCTTGAACACATCACTCTCTAGAAGTATTCCAACATCTTTTCCACTTTGCGAAACTTGCAAAATGTTACTTGTATCAATTATTTTAATATATATGTTTGATAAAATCAAAGATTATTACTATATTAATACTAAAAAAATTTAAAATTTTAGAGGGCCCAGTGACCCCCCTTGGCCCTACATGGTGGCCACTATGGACATATGCAAGCTGTCAAGAAAATAATCAGCATTGTTCCTGTCCAAATTAAAGATTGAGTTGAGCAATTGAATGCATGTTTGAAGGAAATGATTTATTCAATGCATTTATATCCAATACTTTAAGAATTTGGCAAGATTTAATTTATGGTGAAAGGTGAATAGCTAAGAACCAAGACTCCAACAAAGAAAATGTGAACATAGTAGTGAATTCTAATAAGAGGCCGAGAAATGGTTGATTTAAGACACGTGGAAGAAAAAATAAAATGTTTTATGTGTTGTTATTTTTAAAGTTCCTTTTAATAGATTTATTAATGAAATAAAATGTTTTATGTGTTGTTATTTTTAAAGTTCCTTTTAATAGATTTATTAATGAAATGATTATCTATGTTGGATTACAAGTTTTAATTATTTTTGCTAATGGACTCGACAAATAAGAAGTATGGTCAACAGACGCCACAATATACGAGTCCATAGTGAGGAAACTCAATCATATGACAACTAAAGACGAGCTCCCCATAATAGATCAATTTTCGTCCAAGAATTAACTCAAGCGTTGAGACAAATCATACCTCAAAATGCCCCTCGACCGAGAAACGAGGGAAACGCCATGGTGAAATAATTTCGACAGATGGCTCCACCAAAGTTAAAGGGGAATGAATGACCACTCGACATGGAGGAATAGATATTCGAGGTAGAGCAGATCTTTGAACACCTCGACTGTACGAATGCGAAAAAGTTGTGAAATTTTTCAGCTGATCGGCGATGCAGGGCATTGGTGGCAAAGTTTGGCTCATGTCATGACAACGGAATGTCATTGAAATCTAACTTGGACCGAGTTTAAGAATTTGATTTGAGAAAGGTTTTTCCCGAGGGCCTATCGAAAGAAAAAGGAACTGGAGCTGATAAATTTACAGCAATGGAATATAACGGTTATGGAGTATAGAGGAAGTTCAACCTGCTTTCTCGATATGCTCCGCACTTGGTGGATACTGAAGAAAAGAAGGCGAGTAACTTTGAGTACGGGTTACGCTCTGAGATCGCAGGGATCCTAGCCGCTCAAGGAACCATTGCAACCTAGTTGGAGGTAGTGGAACGTGCTCAAACTGTTGCTACTCGCCTAAATTTGGAGATCTCTGCTTTCAGGCACCCAACCAACCCCGAAAAAAGACGTCGGGATGAAAATGACGAAGATAGAGAATCCTATTTTGAGAAGAAATTGAGGCTCTGAGGGTAGAAATTTCGGAACTACGTCAAATAAATCGTTTTGTCCATAATGTCATAGACATCACAATGAGTAATGTCATGTCAAGTGGAATGCGTGTTATTGGTGTCACGAAAAAGGACACATAGCCTCGAATTATCCCAAACTTCAATAAAGAAATCTTCCAAGAAGAGGGAATGCGGATAGGAGAGGAAACAAAAAAGGGAGGGAATGGCGGAAGAGGAGAAAACACAAGCAGAGAAGAAAATGTGAGGGAGAGAGAGGTAACGCCCATGCATATGCTATGAATCATGAAGAGTAGCAAAAATAAAAGACAATGCTAGGTTAAGTACGCCGCTCATTATTTTCGTAGTAATTTATGAATTGTAATAAAGGTCGTGACCAATAAGGAATAAATTTTAAGCGGATTAGTCGGGATGCGTCTTTATTTTATTTTTTTGGAAATAACGAGGAATGTTTTTTTCTCTCAATAACATAGTCCTTTAAAGGGGAAGGGAGGAATGAAGGATTAGAGACGTATCAACTTGTTGAGGAAATATTTAGGAGGCCTTTAAAGGTAGCCGACTTAGAGCTATGTGGAAAATCTAAAAGTTATTTTAGAATATAAGTGAAATGAGCAGGTTAAAATTTGAGATAGTGGACCACATAGACGTATTAAAGTTAAGAGGATATTATGTTTAGATACAAGCAGTTCAAGGTTAAGGTAAGTGAATTTCGAGGACGAAATTCTTTTTAAGTGGTGAAGGATGTAGCGACCCAAATTTTTAATTTAACGAGTCGCTAATATTTTAATTTATTTTTTTCCTAAATGATATTATTATTTTGTTAGACCTATAAGCCACGCGTAACAATTATGTATCTACATAAAATAAGTACATTAAATTGATTAAATATTTTAAAGATATTTTTATCATTATTATTGAAATTATATCATATAAATTATTATTATTTTGAGCTCAAACCTTAAATTTATTTGAAGCCCAATTTATCAAAATATTATTTCTATAAGCCCATTTGGAAAAGGCCAAAATGTTGCTTATTCCTCCTCAATTGCAACATGACTGTAAAATGGAGCCAAAATCCGATCAATTTTTTTTTCGAGATTTCAGCAAATTGATCAATGACTTATTTCATGCCCTTTTCAAACCAAAAATTCACAATATAAATAGACCTCGTTTCTCATTTACAAATCACACCACGTATATTCTTCTCTACACTAGCATTTCACTTGAGTCTTGAGGTACTTTCTCCTTCGTGCTATTTTATTTGTTTTCCTTCTACACTACATAACATTCTTGGGAAATGGATAGGTTGAGGGAGAGAGGGAACCCGACGGTGAGAGTTGATCTCAAAGTAGCGGCGATGGCTGTAGACTTCACTGGCGGTGTCTCGACGATGCAGGAGCAGAAGTGATATTTGGCGTGGGGCGGAGAGAGAGGGAGAGAGAGAGAGGAGACTGTTGTTTGTTGTTTTGATAAGAGAGAGAAGAATCGGTTGTTCTTGGGAGTTGGTGTGAGAGAGGGATGGAGAGGTAAGGAATAAGACTACCCACATCAGTGACCTCATCCAATCCAACTTTCAAATAAAATATTAATTTCCCTCTCTTCCACATCCACAACCTCCAACTTTATATAATTTATACTCCCATCAGTGACCTTTATCCAACTCAACCTTCAAATAAAATATTAATTTTTTCTTTTTTTTCCAACCTACATAAAATATTTATCATTTTATTTTTTTTAATAAGAACATGTTATTAAAATAATATTTTTCTCTTGCATTTAAAAAAATATTAATTAATTTATTGGAATTTTTTTAATTCATAATTATAAAAAATCTTAATTAATTTATTAGATATATTTTTGGAATTCATAATTACAAAAAAAAACTTCTACAATTATAAATTCATAATTTACTTGACAACAAAATAAAAATTACAAGAGTTACAACAAAATAAAATAAATAGACAACAATGAAAACATGTAAAATTTTAAATTACATATTTAACTAGTGCTCAATTTATAAAAATATATTAATATGAGGCTCTATTTATAGATAAAAAAAATTATGAATTTTGGTGTATTTTAAAAAAAAATCAAATAATTATATAAAATATTTATATTTGAAATTAATGTGTGTGTGTGTATAATTATGTGGCACCCAATCAGTGGGTGCCACATGTCCAGCAATTGGATCATGCCATAAGGTTGGCTAGCCAACCCAAGTCATCAATTTCCATGACTTTTCCTTTTTTTTTTCCTCAAAATTTTATCTTTTTGTGGTGACCTCTTGTAAGAGGTCACCAATGGAGATAGTCTAAGAGAGAGTATGAGAGAGAAAAGTGGTTGGGTGTTGTCTTCCAAGATGAGGAGTGGTTGGGGAAAGTTTGTGATCGATTTTTATGTTAATTAAAGTGTGGTGGATTTGGGCTTAGGAGTTTTAGAAGTGTTGGGCTAAACTTTCTTTTGGGATATAAATTATTGTGGGTCGTTAATTGGAGTTTGATTTTATAAGTCATGCATTATTATTATTATTATTATTATTATTATTATTATTATTATTATTATTATTATTATTATTATTATTATTATTATTATTATTATTATTGTAGAGGATAATTTTCTACAATTATTTCTGTACTAGGTTCAAGCTCTGGCGACCGACGAGATTTCGTAAGGCTGAAGAATAAAGTTGAATGAGATCGATGAAGGAATGATCGGGTGTCTAAAGGATCGGAATAATTCTTTGTTTTAATCGATGATTACTTAGTAGTTTCGATATTGCTTCCTCATCTCTATTTTTCACCCATTTGCGATTTATATAGGATGAAGCCACAACTCCTTTCCGATTTTTAAGGGATTCTCTGATATTTTGGGGATAGCCTCTTATCCCCTTAAGGGTTTTTGACTGGGTCATGCTTATCTTCCAACGTCCCTTTTGACCTGGTCTCATTATTCGAACTCTGCCTAAGCTCGCCCTTTATGTTATACCCCCTTCGATTTTGATTCCTTCGACCTCCGAACTCTGGACTTCGACACGTATCTACTAGACCCTGAGACCCTTGGGCGAATATGGGCCTTATTATTGGGCCTTAACGAAAATAGACCTCTACAATTATTATTATTATTATTATTATTATTATTATTATTATTATTATTATTATTATTTTTATTATAAAAGGTATGATAATTATCATTTTTAACATTTAATGCTAGATGGCTTGCACGGATCTAATTAAGTTCATTTTCAATCAAGGTTTAAAGTCAAGTAAAGATGGGGGATCCGACGTTGAAATTAAAGTACATTTATCCCTATTATACTTGTATATGATATGCAGATGCTATTGATGACACCCTCTGGATTACTTGATAATGGCCTACGAACTTTATGTTTATTATGAGTGATTACCCCCCTCTGGATAATTTATGAAGGCCTACGAATTTTATGTTTATGATGGCACCATCCAGATTATTATGATGTGATGACCTACAGGCACTATATTATGATGACTAGTTATGTTATGTATTTGTATAATTTGGATAAATGTGGACCCTACTGAGTTAATAGTACGCATCTCAAACCTATTTATTTTTTCAGGTTAAGGAAGCTCGGGCGATAACGTGGAGACGGACTGATGCTCAAGATTAATTAAATATTATTTTATTTTAAATATTGTTTTCACTATATTAAACTCTATTAATTATTTGAATAATTGAAATATTTCTATTTATGAATTTTTGGGACGTCACAGTGTCTCTCACTCTTGTTCCATCCTCAGTCTACTAAGGTCATATTAAGCTGCAACAGAGATCTAGAAGAATATTAAATTGATATGCTAATTTATTTAATATCTAATATCCACAACTTACAATATAATTAAATAAATTAAGTATTATTTTTATTCCACTAAAGAAATAATAATACTGACCTACCAATTTAATACATATTTACGAATATGCTTTCTTTTTTAGTTCAGTCATTCCTCATATTTAAGATATAATGTCCATTAATTAATTGTGTAAGCTTCTGACAGCTTTAATTAATAAACATATCATTCTTATAGTAGTACCACAAGTTTTATCATGTACAAAAATAAATTATACCTGCAGAGTTTCACATGAACTTTGTGCTTCCTCAATGGGGACATCATCAACCTGGTGCACCAAGATACAGTGACCATATATAATGCACGACCTATCATATATGTTAATGACACTACCCAAAACATTGAGGTTGTTGATTCTATGAAAGAATGTCACTCATTGATAAATCAAGAAAATCGATATAACATATATATTCCCGCCAATATATATGGGTTAAGGACTCGAACTCTGTGGATCTTTATTCTCTTACTTAAGGTCAGAATAAAGAATATTATCCTATTGTGATCTTCCTCAATACACATGCCGGTGTACTAGAATAATTTTCTAGTCAAGATAAACTAACAATCAGATTATTCTACGGTGTACCGATGATGGGTTCAGGGCCATCTAAGCCGTGAGCCTTTTAATAGAATGTAAGGAATCCGATGATATGATCTTTCCGTGTGTTCACCCATACCATATAATCTACAATGCAAGTATATGGAACAAACAGATAAATATAACAATAATTTAAATGTACACAATGACTGCAATAAATATTCAAACTATATCGTCAAAATATTATTAAATGTATATAAAGATAAATCTTCTAGTATGCAAAACTAACAATGACTGACAGGGACAAGGTGTTAACCAGCCAATTTTAGAATGAGTTATTCAAGTTATTGAGAATTTCTCTTAACTATTCTTCTGCTTATCATCCTTAAAAAGATGGACAAACAGAAAGATTAAATCAATGATTGGAGAACTATCTGCATTGCATGACATCACATCATCCCAAGCATTGGTTTAAGTTGTCTTTGGCCGAGTATTGGTACAATATCAATTATCACTCGACCCTCAAACCGATACCATTTCAGGCACTATATAGCCCTAATCATGCAGAGGCTAAACAAGAAATTCAAGACAAAATGGCTATGATACAAGACTTAAGGGCTACCTTACAACAAGCACAAAATTGTATGAAGGTTCAAGCTGACAAGTCTAGGGTTGAGAAGCACTTTGAAGTAGGAGAATGGGTTTATCTGCGTCTGCAGCCGTACCAGAAAAACTCGGTGTCCCTTTGCCGGGATCTGAAGTTGGCATCATGCTATTTCAGCCCCTACAAAATATTGGAGAAAGTAGGTCAATTAACATATAGGTTGGAACTACCTGAGGGAAATAAAGTGCACCTAGTGTTTCATGTGTCTTTACTCAAGGCTAAGGTGAGTAAAGAAGTTGTTCCCCTACATAAGCTATCTGAATTGGACGATGAGGGTGTCTTTTTCCTGCTCCTTACCGCCATCCATGCTACCCGAGTTATTTCCAGGGGAGGTGATGATGTACAACAACTTCTAGTGCAATGGGGGTCGAAAAACATCGATCTTGCATCTTGGGAAGACTTGAAATTTCTACGTAAGAAGTTTCCATGCTTAGATCATTGTGGATAAGGATCTGAAGGAGAGCACAGTGATGTTGTGATTAGGGGTGAGCATGCGGTCTATTCGGTTTATTTCGGTCCAAAATTATAAAACTGAATAGACCGAATTGAGAAATATTTAGGACCGAACCGAATCAAATTAAGGGGAGGACCGAACCAGACTGAACTAAATTTATTCAGTTCAGTCCGATCTAGTTTTTCTATTTATTTTTTATTTTGAATTGCTTGACTAACTATGAAAACAATAGCCTAAATAATAAACAAATGTCACAAATCTATAACTAACATCATAAATAAATATTTATAACTAATATAAAAAACTAAATCAATAAATAACAATACAAACATCCGAAGTATCCAATAAATAATAATTAAGAAAATAATAAATTAATAATAACTAAAAAGGCTCGGTCTGTTTGGTCCGTTGTCTGCCGGACCGAACCAAGGACCGAATTTTTATTAAAAAAGAACCGAGTCGGACCAAAAAATCAAAAGAACCGGACCAAATGGACCTATATTTATTTGGTTCGGTTCAATTTTTGATTTTTTTGGTTTTTTACTCACCCCTAATTATGTTCGGAACGGAAGGTGGTGGAGAGAAGGAGAAGATTGTGATCAGAGATGGAGAGAGGCAAGAAGTGGTAGGAGGAAATGTGCGATTTTTAGGGTCGGGAATTGACTCTGAAGTTGGGGAATCGTCCGCAGATTGGACCGGGTTAGACCTTAGTAATGGGCTAGCATATTTATCTGTAATTGGGCCATTAGCGGGCTTATGAATTATTACTCATATTACTACTTTTATTATAAAATTTCCAGCATGTAATGTAATACGGTGATCCCAGTTTCCTAGGTAAGAAAGGGATTACCTAATCACTTTTAGGATATGAGAAAAAATCCATAACTTCCCCCCATTCTCTTTCTTCAGCATCTGTTTCTCGTCTACTATCTTCCCCCATTTCTTTCTTCTTAAGTTACCAAGGTGGTTGTTTTATTGCAAAGATTGCTACACGTATACATATTAACAATCATCTACTACGTACAATGATTTAAAATGAACTTAGTTAGATCCGTGTGTGTCGTCTAACATTAAATATTAAAAATAATAATTATCATACATTTAATAATAATAATAATAATAATAATTATTATTATTATTATTATAATGCATGACTTATAAAATCAACCCCCAATTCACGGCCCACAGTAATTTATATCCCAAAAGAAAATTTAGCCCAACACTTCTGAATAGAATTAGCCCTGATTTTTTAAGCAACAAAAGGAGTCCCACGGATAAGGCAAATTCACAATCTTTCATTTACAAGGTCGTCTACACCCGAAGGATGGCGGATTACCCATTTTGTTATTTCTCAAAAGGAAATAATCTTTATTCTTGTAGGCCTGTTTTAGCTTTTAACTGTCCAATAATAAATTGAAGGGTCCTTACTAAATCTACTGTATTAGGCCCATTTGAGAGAGGGGCAGTGATGGGCTTTTGGTGGACTAGAGAGAGAGAGAGAGAGAGAGAGAGAGAGAGAGGGAGAGAGTCAGAGAGAGAAGCAACCATTTTTAAGCAAAGGGAAATAAGTGGAGGAAACAACTAAGAATCATAAAATTAAATCACTTTGCGGCTAAAAAATCATACAAAATTAACATTAAAAAGGAAAAAAGTGAAAAAGGTTGGGGGAAAAAAAGAAAAAGTTGGTCTATCCAGATACCCAACAAAGGCAACATTCTTGAACTCTCACTTGTGAACTTTATTTTATAGTAAAATTAGCACTATCTTGGATTCATATTCTTCCACAAAGTAGAAAATAAAAATGTAAAGTGATATTGAAATTATGCATGGTGCTATTGGGAGTCCACTACACTCCTCTTTTCTATTAGAATATCTTTTTTATTGCCTTTGGTGTGTATCATTATCTCTTTTGGTAAAAAAGAAGGGGAAAAAAATCAAATCCACTAACACAATTGATATTGTTATGGTGTTGGTGTAACAGGATTTGTGTAGTACTTTGTACTATGAAAAGGTAGGCATAATCATGGTACCAAAGAGAGATGAGGAGTTGGGTTTCCACTATATATATATATATATATATATATATATATATATATATATATATGTATGTATACATATCAAGTGTGTGTGTGTGTGTGTGTGTTTTGGTGGGAGAATATGATGTATGGACCAACCATTTGTCAAGAAAATGCTGTGGATTTGAGAAGTTTTATTTGCTTGAAGATATTGCTTTTTCCAATCATTCTTTCTTAGTTGGGGTTTTAGATTCCCACTTTGAAGGGGTAAACTAGAAATGCCCTTGCCTTTACCCCCAATCCACTTTTGATTCTCATTGTTAAAACCATCAAGGCATAACTCATGGAGGGCCATTCATTTTCTTCACTTAAAAGAATAATTAGGAAGGTCAAGAACCAATCTCTCTCTCTCCAAATTTTTTTTAGAAAAATCCATTTACTAGTAGGACATGTTTGCTCTCATGCTTTATGAATATTGATCAATTATATTAGTATCAAGTATTTACGTGGATTGCTCGATTCAAACCGTCGTAAAACTTCATTGTCATCACGTTGAGCAGCCCATTAAGCAACAATATATACCCTCCAAACCAAATGTCCATTCACTAGAATTACACATAATGTCTTATATGCAATACAACCACATCAAGAATACCAGTTACATCACAATCACCATCCAATGGGAGAAACAACACAAAATTAAAAATCATCTCCAAGAAAGAGAAATGGGCTAGCCAAGATTTGTACGTGTCTCCAAAACCACCTCTCTCTCTCTCTCTCTCTCTCTCTCTCTAGGGGTCAATTTATTGATTGCCTGGTTTTGTCCAGTTTCACATATGATCTACCTAAGCAAATGGGAATATGGGAATAAATGTAGAAAGTGGACAACTTTTGGTGCAATCACTTTCTGTTGGGCCCACAAAAGCTTTGATCACAAATCTGTACAGAAACAAACATGGGCCAACAATACTGGGATTCTTTGGTTGGGTCAATTCTAGGGGGAGGGGGTTGTGGGGCCCATTAGTTTGGAAATAGGTATAATTGAACAATTAATTCGATTGTCAATATCACCGGCTGGACTGACACGCCAGTTTTTGGAGATTAAAATGTGGGGTTTTTGTTAGGTTGCCATTTTCATCATCATCATCTCTATTTCTTGCTTCGCCCATTATTATTGTCACATCTAATTCTCTATTATTTGTCTATCCATAATATCTATCTTTTTATTCATTTGGTCCACACTTTTGCCCATTTTCTTTAATTTCTCTTACGTGATAAACCATTCGACAATGTATACGCGTTTTCGATATGTCACTATTTTATAATACCATATTTACTTTTTAATCTATGGCGTATATGTAGAATGAGTTGATAATTAGTATTTTCAAGATTTATAAATAACTTGTTTCGACAAATAAGAGCACGGAGTCCGGTTGGCCCCATGAAAATATAAATTTAATTGAATCTTAATTACGCATGCAATATTACTTTTCGTAGATATGAACACATCTCTGTGTCTGATTTAGTTAATTGTCACCGGCCCCTATACATCTACTCTCTCTCTCATGTATTATATATATTGAGTTAGAACTAGATTTGGAATCATCACTACTTGAAGAAAGAATTTAAATGATGTGATAAAGATTATATACTTAATGGGAGCATATATCAACCCTCTTTCCCCATTTTCAATTTTAAGTGGAAGACTTTGAAAATCGTTTAAAAGAAGAAGAAAGAGAGAGGAAGGTGCCAAGTCAATTAGAAATTTATAAGGGTCCAAATACTATATGAATAATGCTAGCCAGCCAGATTTTGGCTAGCCAGAATCTAATTTTTTAATGATTAATAAAATTGTATATTTAATAAATTAATTATGTTAATTATTAAATGTTATGTTTTTACTATATTATCTTTCTGTCATGAAATTAGTGATTTGTAATTAATTATTAAAATCATTCCAGAAGTGGATCAGAAGAAAGGGGCGCAACTTCATCTTCTTTCTTTTATTCACTTCTTTATTTTTTTTCCATCTTCGATTTCTTCTGAATTGAAGCGCATATAGAGTTGCCCTAATTATTATGGAGGGCATCAATGTAAATTTATTAAATAATTAGTATTTTATTAATTTAATTAATTAATTATTAAAAATAATAAAAGATTCTGGCTAGCCAGAATTTGGCTTAAAATCACTACTCATGTTATATAGAAAAAAGCGTGAGAGATACGACTTGCTTTAATTCACTTCTTTACTAACTTTAAATGAATTGAAAATAATATGAATTTCAACATGCTTTTCCACATGGATAGGCAATGCAAGACTTTAAAGCAAGGGGAATTATTTTGCTTCCTTCACTTCAATCACGTATTTTATTTTTGTGTGAATTTCATTCATCATATATTTGTCCTTTTTTAAATTGGACAATATATTTAAATTAGATCAATTGTGGAATACACCGTTTGAACTTTAAAATGAATATAAATTGTAATATTATTGTGATATATCATTAACTCGTTGTTCATCAATTATATTGTTCTCTTAAAAAAGGCCTGAAAAAGTAATATTATTTATTTCTCGTTCTTCATTAAAAAATATGCAAAGTAAATATCAATTATAAACAATGTTTTTTTTTGTCCACATCCCATTGAAAGTTTATAGAATTACTCAAGTGACAAGTTACGTCCGTCAGATAATTTGAACTTGACCCATTTTTTTATTTTTTATTTTTAAAAGAGCTTTGAAATGGTAGTATATCACTATTTTCATTAGTATATTATTTAAATTCAAAACAATTTCTAGAAAACGTTCCTTTATATGAAATTTACAACTTTATAAGACCTAATGGGATATTGACTTATTTCCTATATTGTATAATTAATACATCAATATCTAGCATCTGTCACTCTCACAATAACACTATAATTAAGAAGCGAAAATTAATTTCGTTAAGGTAAACCGCTAACTTAGTCAAAGTAATTAGGCCACCCAACTCTAATTATTGGTATTCCAACTTTTTTTTACATTATTTAAATGTTTACATAGTAACTAGAAAGGTCGTTACTAGCTAGGAACGTTCATTCTATTATTACAAAATTAAATATAAAATCCCTCAGTAACTCTTTTAAATCGTGTCTGATGCATAGTATTTATGTAGTAAGATTAATTATTCTATATGATTTATATATTGTCATATGTTTATCGAAATTCACATAAAAATATATTCAGAAATAGTGGCTATAAGGCTATTAGATTTTAGTCATTTTACTCAGTAAGAAAAATGACTTTAGAATATCTGAGAAATTCTTTTCTTCGTGTGCAAATGATGAGTAAAGTTAATTTCTTCATAAACATTCGATTTTTTTTTTAAAGAAAATTAAAATAATATATATAATAATTAAAATATTAAAATATAATGGTAATCTTGAAGAGTACTTTGTGCTGGGCATAGAGGGACAAAGCTGTCCCATTATGTGGGGTCCAGATTTAAGATTTCCACATCAATTCCCCCATCATCAACCAGACGATGTGGGTCCATCACTATTTTTTTATATAAATAGATTAAATATAATTTAACCTCTCTTCTTTTTTTCTTTTTTTGTCCGAATGCATACTAATTGGCAATGAGAGTTGATGGTCTAACTTTTATCACAATAATACCATTCGTTATTATTTTTTAAATTTTATTTAAACCACGGAAATCCTTATATTTTCTGATGAAATTTTCACTAACAGTAACAACACAACTCTCTCTATTTTTATTTTAAAAAAGCCATCTTTCAGTTGCCGTAAAATTTGGTGGATGACAGAATAGTGTTATAATGGTATTAAGTATGTATTTGATATTATTGTGAAAAATATTAATTCTGGGTATTAAATAAAACTTACCTAATTATAGTCCTAATCTTTTTTTTTTATGTTGACAGATCACTTAGAATAATAGACGTGGAAAGTAATAATATTGCACATGAGAATGAGGCGTCACTAATTGTGAAAAGGATCTAAAACTAATTGCCATTACTTCACTCCAAAACAAACCAAAATGCGATAAAAGATATGATTTATATATAAAACGTGACTACTCAAAAAAGCAGTAAAAAAAACTAAACTAAATTGTAGTTCCCTTATTTTTATATACACAAATTTAAATCCTTCTACTAATACTGTGGGGCCCCCACCTTATATTGTATGTGTAAATTGGTGGCCCCAAATTGGAGATTTTATTTAATCGTTCAATTAAATTATTCATGTTTTATTGTTATATAAATAAGTATTTAAATACTTTTCACAAACTAACAAAGTGAACGTGTCGCAGTACTTTCTCGCTAAAGAAAAGCGACTAATTTAATCCTTTAGGCCTCTTTTATTTCATTATGTCGGCAAAAAATGCGAAACATACTACTTAGTTATTGTTATTAATTAATATATTCATCATTTGACTATCTTGGTGTTGTAGAACTCATGTATTATATTAATTCAATTTGAATATACTAATTACATCATTTGTTACAATTACTCAATATTAATATAATCACTCGATAGTTTATTATATGTCGAATCCGTCGACATTTTGGGGGATTGTTTGTTTCTATTTTGACCTAAAAACACGTTTAGTTTTAGTTTTAACACTTTTCAATCTAATATAATCCATTCTATAAATATAAGACTCATTACTTAAATATTCATCAATTCAATTTAACCAAACAAAATATTAATTTATATCTCAAGCACAAATTTAAATTAAAAAAAAATCAAATAAATCTATTTTGATTTTCCAAACTTATAATTTCAAACATTAAATCATTAATCATAACAAAATTATTAACTTGTAAATTGATATGAGATACGGAAAATTGAAAATTTACGATAAAAGTAAAATCAAACATCACCTTATACTCGAGAGCGAAGAACATGTGGAACATGTGGTTGCAATTGCAGTTGTAGATATATAATTCTAAAAAAATTAAAATGGAATATATTTATTTTGCTGTAGTTACTTAATTAAAAAAAAATGATGTATATTTATTTTTTTTCTAATTTGGTATTAATCCAATATTTTTCTAAAAAACATTATTATTAACTGTTGTATAATTTGCTCTGCTACAATAAGATATGAAAATTAACAAAAAGAAAAAGGGGGAAATAAAAATAAAAAGAGATGGTACAGTACAATAGATGCATCGAGTACAACGTCCTGACAGGCCCACTAACGTACGCAGTGGGGTCTGGCATTTCTGTAGCAGTACCGGCGCTGTTTAAGGGTTCTTTTATTTTCCTCCCACGGTGCGCAGAGTAGCGGAGTACGTGGTCCCCACGACAACTGCTACACCCAACTTAATTACGGTGGCGTTGATTTTAATACGACATCTAAAATGCGCCCTGCGCACAGTAGATTTGAAGTCATGTCCTCCTTCACACGTTGTGGGTTCAGTGAACCATCAATGCGGGAAAGAATACTTTTTTTTTCTTTTTTTCTTATTATTATTTTTAATTTTCTGAAAGTGGAGTGTCAGAATCTTGGAAGCCACATGGCACGTGCTAATCAGTTAAATATTTAAGATATATAAATATATATAGAGAGGGGTGGTCACAGCGTGTGTTTTGTGCGTAAATTATGCACTCTACTTATTTATTACTCTATCCATTTTTAATTAAATGTCATTTTAAATAAATATATATAAATTAATTAACTTATTTAATATACTTTTATGTGAATATGCTAAATGAGTTAAATATAGATATTTGAATCAATTAATTAAGGGTAAATGTGAATTTTATGTCTCAAATTTATAGAATGACACTTTTTTTGAATAAAATTAAAATGTTAAAATGACATTTATATAAAAATGGAGGGAGTATATTTTATTATTTACCTTAGTGTATTTTAATCATAATTAGTTCTAAAATATAATAGAATAAATAATAAAATTATATTAAATAAGAATAGTGCACACATCTATATAGGAAACATTAATGCACATTTGAATCAAATCATATTTATCTATATATACACATTATATGTAAAGGGAGTGGATCATTTGTAAATATAAATCTAAGGTTAAATTGTGGATAATTTTAAATTGTTAAATTAATTAGATGAACGAATAATATTTCTTTTTTCTAAGAGATAAGTAGTATTGTATATGTTGTGTATTACCATTGTAATGTAAATGTAATATTTTAGTACGTGTATGCTGAATTTAAGATGAAGTAGCATCATGTATGTTGTTTTAACACTATCAAATTTGACTTTTGACAATTACAGGCTAAATTTTAACATTGTATTTTCTAAAATTATTTATGAAATTAACACTTTTTGTGCTTCATCTATGAGATCATCTTTCATTATCTCAATTGAAACGAGCCTCCCAGGATTGGGTGCATGGCTTTTTACTTCAACTAATCCCCATGTTACTCGAATAAATCTTATTAGATGGTTTAAATTTATTTACGATTTAAATAATAGAGCTATGTTTACATACTACCTATTCCCTCTAAGTAAATGGTTCCTAAATTGGGCTTTAGGTGGCAAATTTGATGTCACTCAAATAGATACTACCATAACTTTTTTAATATACACAATTTAATGTTTTTAAATAATATTCTACATACAATCGATATGGAGAACTGAAATTGTGGATGTGAATATTTATGTGTATATTTTTCATATGTAATCATAAAGATATTACCGATTATGAATGAAGTATTATTTGAAAAAATAATATTGGGTCATCTATGTTTCTTACTAAGGCGACTTGAACTCTTTAAGATTCTGGTTCATGTATGTTCCTCGATTAAGGGGGTATTAGATTGGGATTTTGATGGATTTTGTTGGACTTTAAAATGTCCATGGATTTTATAAATTCATAGACTCCACATGGAGTCTCCCAACTCCACGCAGAGTCTGGCAGATTTCGTATGGATTTCGGACTGATTTTGAACGATTTCAATGGATTTCAAATTCATCTGGCCAGCGCTCGTTGGACCACAACGATCGGTGTACACGGCAAGAAAAATTGAACCCAGCGGCCGCTGGAATCGAGAGGCCTGGATCCCAGCGGGTGCCAGCGGCCGCTGGAGTGCCATCATCGGCAAGGCCAGCGGCCGCTGGGGTCGGGTGACGGCTGGGATGCCTGATTTGAACTCCTCACCGGCCGCTGGGACACCGCGCTCGCCGGATTTTCCAAATCCATCGAAATCTCGTGTCTGGAGGTCGGATTTCATCCTTCATAATTTTCATGTGAAATCCAGCCGAAATCCATCGAAGTCAGTGACTTTTTAAAGTCCGTGGATTGTTGAACACCTCAGAATTTTAAAGGACTTTTAAAAGTCTGGATTGAATACACCAGGATTTCATTGGACTTTTAAAAGTCTGAATTGAATACACCAGAATTTCATTGGACTTTTAAAAGTCTGGATCGAATACACCCGGATTTTAAAAGTCCAATGAAATCCATCAAAATTCACAACCAATACACCCCCCTAAGTAAATAACAATTATGATATATTTTTTTATGAATATTATATTTTTTATTAGATTTGATTTTTTTTACAACAAATCCCACATCTCCAGTGATATTATATTTGCTCCGTCACAATAAAATAAGTTTGTTTGTCTTTTTTAATTGTCCCGATATATAGGTGGATTTATATATATTTAGTTAATTTAATAATATATATTCATATTTAATAAGTTTGTATTAAGTATTAATTTTTTTATCAAAAAAATAAATAGAGGCATATTAAAAAAAATTGATTAATTATTTTTTTCAATTTTTTTCTTAATCATTGTAAAAATTTTAATAAGCCTGTCTTATTGGAATGAATGGAGTATTTTATGAACTGCTATCAAGTACTATCGTGATATTTAATGCGAACAACTGATATTTTATCAACGGTACTGCAAGCAAATTTCAAAGTAGAAAATTAAAATCAAATGGGTAAGCTTCAATAATCCATGCTGTCAACATTAATTATATATACAACTTTCCTAAAAAAAAGGGAAAAACAATTAATTATTTATACTATGGTTTACTTTTACGGACAAAATTTGCACAGAATTATTATGCAGTGGCGTGAATGTGAAACTGCTTGTAATGAGCTAAAAAGGGAATAAAGTTCTAATATTGTTTTTTTTTTAAAGAATAATATTGATTATTATTAGTACTCATGTTTATGTTTGAAAAAAAAAAATATCTCCAATAATAGAATCTCCTATGAATAGTTCATTAAGTTTAGCCATTTTTTAATTTAATTATTCATACTTTTAACTACTACTACTACTAATAATAATAAGCACATGCACCACTCGTATCATTTAGGTCCATGTGTATAATACTTAAGTTAAGTTAAACGTTATATAGCAAAACTTTTTTACAACTAGAGTGAGAGAGGGAAGTATAAATATCAGTATTGACCAACTTAAAGAAAAAAAAATATTTATACCTACAAATATTAAAGAAATTGTTTAATCTTGAATGTAACAATATAAAATATTTTGACCCTTTAATAATCCAAGTAATAATAGAGGAGGATTCTATAGCTTGTAAGAACAGTTATCGATGGCGTCCAGATTCTTCGTGGTCCACACAAAATAAAACAAGCATTAGATGTCTGGTCCACGTTCAAATTTTTGGACTATGATTAATTATTTGATTTTTAAAAGGCAATCCCAATATAAAAAGATTGCAAGATTAAAATACTATTTAAAAAAGATTCATCATACATTACTGTAATGATGCCTTAATGTCACACAAAATAAATAACAATGATTATGACACAATCAGACTTGTACAATTTTTCATGATTGCCTTCCTTGAATTAGGAAAATAAATATACAGAAAAAAGGAAACAGCCAGCGACTGAGGATATCATTATTCCTGGAAAATGACTCCAATTCTTGGACTCATTATATGCATTCACAAACTTTGAAAAATAATTATAATTATTACTTTATCTTTTTAAATTTAGAGAATTATCAATTTAGTATATGAATATTAATTTAGAATTTGAGATATAAAATTATTAATGAAGACCGGTAAGATAAGGATTGTCAATTCAAAACGTTAAAAATGATATATTTCGATTCATTTTTATTTTTTAATTATCTATAATATTTTTATTAAAGTAAATACATTATTAATGAAGAAATTTGAACTAAAAGTTAATAAAAATAAATAAATAAATAAATAAATAAATAAATAACACAAAAAGAATCAAAATCTATGATATTCGGAGTATTAAATGGGCAATTAATTAATTTTTTTAAGATACTAAATTGATAAATGACGTATTTTTGGGGTTCTGAATCTAGAAAAATCCTTTATTTTTGTTATTGTAGATGTGCAGTTATAATAGGAGAGAGGAAATTGGTGGAAGGAAAGAAAAAATTGGCCTTTGCTTGGTGGAATTTATGGGAAATTACATGAAACAAGAGAGAGAGAGAGAGAGAGAGAGAGAGAGAGAGAAATGGGAGCCACCAGAATTGAAGGAAGCAATAATAGAGAATGTGAAAGTGCTTAAATTTCCACTGACATGTTTGTCTTCATCGCACCTGTATTTGTGCCCCATAAAGGAAAACTCCAACAACAAATTGTAGTGAATTTAATGCCAAATTTTACGGTCTATATACGTTATCTATTAATTAATTTGGTAGGATATATTTAATGTAAAATTTAATTTAATATTTACTTTTCCATTTTTTACATAACAAATATGTATATTATTTACCCAAGACAAGTTACATATGAAAAGTCATAATCTAGAATTTAATTTGAAATCAATACACTATTGTGCCAAACTTATAGAATTCAAACGAGTTAACTGCAACATTATGAATATACTCCAAAGTCCAAATCCTGGTCCTTGCTAAAAACTCCCCAATTTCAGCCTAATTAGATTTCGTATAACCTACTATTCCCTACATCTAGAAATAAATAAATAATATCCAAATCTCGTAGATATTATATGAGTTGGATAAATTAATGGTTTACTTGGATATAATAAGTTGTGCTATAATTAAATGCCACCACTTTCTCTTTCCATTAAAAATATGTATATACAGAATCACATTCATACCATATAAATGTCACTTAATAAATAATAAATACGACGTATGTTAAAATTGACTAAACATAGCATAAAATTGAGCCATAAATATCCGTGGCGTGACAAAGGACAATAAATGACATATATAGTAATAAATAATCACCTAAATAGTTTGACATAACCCAATGCCTAGAGATGATTTGACCATACCACTTCTTTCACGGGTAGATGTTGATGACCGATAACCAATTCATTACTCACAAACCCATGATCAAACAATATTATTACGATCCACGAATCAATCAATCAATAACTCACCCCCTATTCAAAAATCAAATTTAATTTTGCTTTAAATATGGCCTAAAGTCCCCATGGGCATCAATTTCAACTTGCCACTCTATTTAATACAATAAGTTGCTTTCACATGGCCGGACAAATTAAAGTTGAAAAAAAAATGGTCCATCACCCATTTATTGCAATATATCTTCCCACCAAAAATCGGACTCGACTCGGCCCTTACCTTTCATTCTATGATAAATAGAATCGAACATATAATGTTCGACTCGACTCAAGTCACAGTGAGGAATAATGGGGGAATAGGGGGAGGGGAGGGGAGGGGACCACTCTTTAATCTTTGAATTTAAAAAAGTTGTGGAATTGTTGTCCCTCAATTCATGCAAACGACAGCCCCATTAATGAGCACAAACGCTTATGCTATTGTGCTTCTAATCAATGCCCACTACGCCTTAACGCACCTAATCAAATTTGGATAGGACCACTCATTCATGTATTGTAGCCGGTTAAAAGCGTCACAAAATATAAATAAAAATTTCAATAAAGTGGGATTCCCAACATAAGTTGTCACCATCTAAATCACGATTATTTTCACTAGGGGAAAAAAAAATAAGAGAGAGAAAAAGATGAAAGATTTCATTTCACTGTTCGACAATTGACGTGTTTTTGCCAACAAAAGGAAAAGGTATCTTTTAAAAGCTTAAAGTATGGCACAAGATTGTCCACATTTCACCCTTAGAGAAGGACTATTCCAATTTCCAATCAATCACATAATTTATTGAGAATAAATTAAAAAATCACTGAGTTCTGGAATAAAAAGAATAAAAGATTTCTTCAACTGTTAATTTCTAAAAAGAATTTACAGATGGTTAATTTACAACCAAAATGTATATAGTTCGGATATATATATATATTTTTTTTCTTTCATCAATTAATTTTCATCCTGGCCGGAAAATCAAGAAATATTGACATGCAATGTGGCGGTGACACTAGAGTTACAGCAGGGGCACGACTGTAGCTGCTGGGACCCACTCCCGCAAACGTTGCAGAGGCAGAGATGCCGGCACGGCAGAAGCAAAACGCACGACTCTCTCTCTCTACACAATTTGCACCGCCTGTCACTATAGCAACCGCCGCTGCCTTCTTCCTTATCCAGCGCCTCCGCGTCCCTTCCACCGTCGCTGCTGCCGCAGCACGACTCCACATCGTCCTCCGCTGCCGCGACGGTAGCGGAGACGCGCTCGTCCCCGCCGACGTGCTGCAGAACTTGCTCGAGATTGGAGCGGAGCGAATTCGCGGTGGCTTCATTAGTCTGCGCCAAATCTCTCCACAGTTGATTTTCGACGTAGAGACTTTTCACTCTTTCTTGAAGAACTAGATTCAATTTGCCCATTCTTTGTATCTGCTCGTCCTTTTCTTTGAGCTTTCTCATCACCCCTTCTCCGATCGCCGCCGCGAGCAATCGCGCTTGCTGTTTCTGCCGCTCTTCTAATTCCAATCTTATTTTCTTTGTCTGTTTCAATTGAAAATTTGGAATATTAGAAACGTTTTCATTAATGCGCATGCAGAAAAAATATTAATTTCCACAAAAAACGATGACTACGTACGTGTTGAGATATAATGGCGTCGATCTCAAACTGATATTGCTGGATTTGCGGCAATATATCGTCGCCGGGGAGCGACGGCAGTTGGGACAAATTGTTGCTTTTCTGCGGCGGCGGTGCCGAGAAATTCTGGGCGGCGTGGAATTGATTGAAGGCGTCGGCTCTTGACCGCTTCCTCGGCGCGGGAATGTTGTAGGTGAGGCCGCTGTCAGTGTTGACGGAAGTTTTAGCCTCGCACGCCGCCGGCTGATGGAATAACTGATTTTCCGGCAATGCAGCGGCAGAGGGGATCCCCAGAAACCGCATCTGCTGAGCGTTGTAGGCGGCGGCGCCGCCGTTTACTTGACCAATAGCGTTCATAAACTCTCTGCATAAACGCGATTAAGAAACCCATTTCAGAAATCCGATCGGAAATAGTTTTAAAAATATTTAAGAATGAAAATCGTAGAAAATAAAATCACCTGTCTTGGATGAGTTGGGGCGTGAAGAGATTGAGATGCGTTGTTTCAACTGCCATTAAACGAGCAAGGTTTGGGATAAAATCGTTGTTTTGATTTCTAGAGAGAGAATTGGGAGAGCATGCAGTGATAAACGAGGTGGCGACGAGAGAAAATGGATGGGGTTATGGGATTTATTTAAAGCGTTTGGTGTGGGATGGAGAGAACACCTTGGGCAACTTAGGAAAGTCAATCAATCTAGAGAGAGAGAGAGAGAGAGAGAGAGATGAAAGGTGGAGAGAGAAAGGAGGTTATTTTATATATTTTACATTGAATTCAACAAACAGTATGGCCGATTTTGCAGATTAAATAAAGTAAATCTGTCGATTAAATTCTCCTAATAGAAAAAGAAATTGTACGATACCAAAATCTGGCTGAGCTAGGCATTAAATATTTCCTATTCCCTAAGTCACCAGTATTAAAGCCCATTTCTCGGTTTCCCCTATCTCAGTAACGGCATCATATCTAGTGTTAATTATGTCAACTAATATCAAATTTCCTATATTATTTATCATATAGTTGGATTTAGTATTATTTTAAATTATTATATTTTTCTTTTCTAATAAATGTAATTTTCCATAAGTTAATTCATTCGATAAAATTTTCGGTCATCACCATAATTAAGATGACCAAACACGTATAATGTAATTGAAGTAAATTGTAAATTAAATTTTAAAGTAGATAAATTTAAGTCTTATTTGGCTGTTGTCCATATTATTTGAGATATATATATTTGGTGATGGGCACTTTTGTAAATCTTATTGACCGCATGACGATAAAATCGTAAATTTATGGGTTGTATTTGATGTAATGTAAATGTCGATTCGTATTATGGGGCATATTGATAGTAACACGTTCATACCAATGTCGGTGATCCCACTCCCATAATTAACAAATGTGATGAGATGTTTCCTATTTGATTTTTGTTTGATAGTTAATTTGTTAATTGCAGGAAATATTGTGATTGAAAATATTATAAAATTGTTGGGTACCCGTTCAGCGACTAGTGGACCTTGAGTTTACATTTTCCCCACATTAGTACGATGAACTCCTTATATCCAAGCCACACCGTTTTCATTTTGGACATCTCCCAAAAGACCTCATACTAATGGGGTAGGTGAACTCCTTATATCCAAGCCAATCCTTGGATATAATTTCGATGTTGGACTTGGATTGACATCCCAACAAAAATCCGCATGGAGAAGATAAATAACTGTTGAATAATAGACTACAATAATGTATTACCTGTATGATGTACGATAATATTTTATTATTTTTAATTTTTTACAGAGTTTGCAATGTTAAATACATTTAATATTTAATACTCTAATAATTTACAATCTTGTATATATTAGTAAACGCCAGTGAATTGCGCATTTTATATAATTGAGTTTATTGTATAGTATGACTAATATTAATCATCTATAATTTTCTTTTTTCATACAATTTCACATATGCACATCATCATGTTTTTATTTTTTTCTTCCTATTTTTCAATTGTAGAATATTCTAGCTAGTTAAATGTACACAATAATTTCATTAAAAATTTATATGATACCGAATCATTAATTAAAATAATTAAAAATAAAATAAAAAATAAATGATTATTAGATCTTAGATTGAGAATTCCCATCATTGATGATCTAAATTGGTAGTTTTCATCTTTCAAGTTTCGAATTAATAGTGGTCTATCTTTCATACACTAAATTGATAAAAACTCCATTTTTAAATGTTTAACTTTCTACACACACATATATTATAAATAATGTATTTCAATATGTGAATAATAATTGTATAATGGGACAATACGTTGTTTAGATAAAACATTGTGCCAAATGAATATATAAAATTTAGAGTATTTATTGGTGTGACATTCTTATTCGTAGAAGATTATGGAATCATATTATTGTCCTCAACTATGAGATGAATAAGCTATATTTGATTTATTATAATTAAATAACACATAATATGCCTCGTAATTGAAGTAGTGAGTAGACGAAATGATAGCGATGATAACGATGAGTTTTGATAAATTTTATAACTCATTTTCTGTAAGTACATGAAAATCGTAATTGATTTAAAAAATAGATTGATAAATTAATTGTTGTTGATTCCTCAAAATTTGATTGATATAAATTATTATATAATAATGTATCTAATTTATTGAAATTATTAGTATACATTAATTAAATTACTCATTTTAGGTGAGTGCATAAAAAATCATTTCTAACTTTGAAAATAGATTGGTTAATAACAATATAATTGGATCATTTGGATGGTATTAAGTTGATTAATGTATCTAAATTGTAGCAGTATTATCTGACTTCTTGAATTAAAGATATGATGCACTGATTCATTCTTGATTGCATTCATGTTTGCTCCAGCTAATAAATAATTAATATAAATATATTTTAATTAATTAATACAGATTTTCACCTATAAAAATATCATTTTAGTTGGAAAATATAAGTTTATCATTTTTTTTCTTTTACTCACATCCGACCTATGGTATTGAAGAAATTCGAATACGTGACCTTTGATTTTCAGCAACCTCACTTCACCATTAGGCCATCATTTAGCGTTTATAATGACTATTTTATTGAAGATATAATTTAAATAAATTTGTGAAGACCGATTCAATTCTTTCGCAAGTGCTATTTATGTGTCCTAAATAATATAAACAAAGGTATTACTAAATGCACATTTTTATTTCTTCAATAAAATGTAATGAGGAATTGTACGGAGATATGCCTTTCACCCCATGTTTTACTATGAAATTTATGATTTTGAAATAGTTATTATAACATAATTAATTATAATGAATATTTATCAACAAAATTTTTAATTTAAAAGTTACAATTCTAATTACTAAAATAATCAATCATTATAAATTATTGTTGATTAAAAAATGAAAATTAAATAATAAAAAATATTTATAAATCAATTACGATAGAATGAACTATTATAAAATTAAACCAAAGTGCAAAAGATTGAAATTAAAGAAAAAACTCATAATTTGATTAAAAAAATAGACTAAGTTACTGTAAATTTCATGTGATCTAAACCAACACTAAAAATGACATGATATACCAGATTATACTATTATACTATTTCAAATTTCATTATCCACAATACATGTAATACATATTGACAGTCAATTCAGAATCTAATAAAAGAAATATGAGACGCAATATGAAAAATATTAGGATAAATTATATTGCAGTGCCTATATATTGAGCCTTTTTTTTTAATAGAACCCTATTTTCAAAAAATTACAAATATGAAAGTTCAATTTTCCCAAAAATTATGGAGAAAATAATGAAAACAGTAGGAGGGTTGGGGGGACGTGGCGGGTGAGTTTTGATACGGTAACTGACAGCAAGGTTCTGCGCCACGTTGCAACTGCAGGTACAGGACCCCACGTCACCGTACGCTACAGGTTCTGGCTGGGTCAAGTCTAAAATACTTTTTATTTTATTCAAAATACCCCAAAAATAATAAAAATAAAAAAAAAAGGAAGAGAGAGATGCGGTTCGAGAAACGTGAGGGGTTGGGGAAGTGGGGCCCGGGGGGCGGGGCACGTGCGAGGGGGCATGCATTTGACAGGAAAAGGCCGTTGGTGTGGGGCCCACCGTGGCTTCTGTTTTTATCTGCGGTTTCCCGCTTTTGCTACCTTGTCCCCATTCCTTAACTGGTGCGTGTCTCGCCACGGACAACCTCAATTTCCCCACTTGGGTTTCTATCCTCTGCTCCCTGCTCCGCCTGCACCGCCACTCTTTTTTTCTTTTTCTTTTTCCTTTTTTTTTTAATGCTTGATGCTTTTCTTCAAAGAGAGAGGCGATTGAATCAAAGTTGGTGAGACATGTAGGTGATTAATTTTGATTCTTAATCTTAATTCCCTTGGCTAACTTTATGAGTGTGGATAGATAGATGATATGGGCGTTTTGAGATGTTGGAAAAGTCATAAAGCTTATTATTATTTGTTGGATTTTATGACACAAATGGTTTAATTTGGGTATGAAAGGTTTCATGTAAGATTTTTTTTTCGTATCATTGGATGTTGATGATTTATTTTGATTTTGAGAACTTTTCTATGTTACTCGAGTTTCTTATTCGATATATAACGAAATCTTCTCATTCTTATGTTTGTTTGTTTTTCTTGTTAGTTTTGGATCTTCTATGTAACTATGTGGGTTCTTTATTTTCTTCTTTACTACTCCTTCCGTTTTGTTTTGTTTATTATTTTAGGTTTTTTCTTTTGTGTCAAAATGTTTGTTGTTTTATATATTTTGACACCTCCTCTCTCAAATTTAACCTTACAAATATATGTAGAGATAATTTTTTCAACTTTTTAGGAAAATATAATTGAAGAAGATTTTATGTAATATAAAAAAGAAGGATATATTAATCTAAAAGATTAATTATTAAATCTAGATTAAAATTCTAAAACAACAAACAAAACGAAACGGGGAAAGTATTTAATTGTCATACAGTTGATAACATTACTAGTAATTAAGAAATGTGTTATCTTATCATTTTGAAATGTATACAAACCGAATAAAGTAAGGAAAATAGTATAAAGTCAAGATTTGGATTACTTGCGTGGTTTTTATTGGATAAGATCGGGGCATATGTATTCTATATCCATGGCATGCAAATCTTTAAATAGAAAATATTTTTGTAGAGTTTGAAATGTTTTTTTTTCAAATCCATTTTTAATTGGAAAACGGTAACTTGCAAGACAATTCATAATCGTTTTATTTACCGTATTTTAAATATCATCAAGGAAACTACGCGAACAAGGCATTGGATTTTGAAGATCAATAACATATAATACCACTTCAAGTGAGTTTCCATTTAATTGAGAACTAGAAAAAACAAGTTAAAATGATAGTTTTCAGCCTTCCGTTTTCGACTTATTTGTGATCAAACTTTAATGCTTTACGCTATATTATTTAATTTATTAATAATCCCACATACATCAAGAAAAGTAGAGTAAAAATTAAATGAAGAGCAAAAATTGGAGTTGAAGTAAAAGCCAAAGAAGATGATGTCAAATTGTCAATGATGAAGAGCCAACTCCTCCTCGCCGTGTCAAATTTAGCACGCTAAAAAATCGGCATGGCCCTTGCCTCTCTCTCTCTCTCTCTCTCTCTCTCTCTCTCTCTCTCTCTCTCTCTCTCTCTCTCTCTCTCTCTCTCTCTCTCATATGAGTCTTCTGAGTATGTCATAATTTTCGCAACCAACAAAAAACTGTGCTTGAAATCATGCATATTATACTCGAAAAAAAGTGGAAAAGAATAAAGAATCCGTCAAATCTTGGAAAACCACTTCTTGAAACTCTCTACCTTATCTCGCACAAACGTCCATATATATCTCATTGTCGTATTAGGATTCATAAGTTTTTTGCAATTTTGTTATGATATGAATTATTTCGAATCTATATATGTAATTCAATTCATCAGCATGAATTTTGGTTTCAGATGCAGTTCATCCTAACTTGTTTTCAGTGGTCCATGATATCCGGTGGAGATAATTTACTCCTATTTATTGCAACTAAAGTACATTTTATTATATTTCTTAAGAAAATGAAATAAAAATAAAAGTGCATTTGATTTTCATTTTGATTTCTGATTTCCGACCTCCTACTTTTATTGTTTTATAGGTTGATAGATAGGTATTCAAATAGTATTGCAGTGTACCATTGGGTTCCCGAGAACAAGTACTTACCGACTTGTAGTGCATGTGGATAATTTTAATTACGATTTATTTTAACGTGTAATGTTTTTTTTTATATAAAAAAACCAAATAAATAATTTATTCCATCAACTCTCTCAAGGAAAAAAGTGTTCTAAATTTCAAATCCACCACACTCCGGCCCGTATCAGCAACAATATTTGCTTTCCGATACATATGACAAAAATCAATCACAAAATCATTCTTAACAACTTCTGTTAACAAGTAATGTTGGCTTACATATTCATACGCATTCCGTGAATTAAATACTTAGTGTATCTAATGTCACATGAAATAATTACTACAAATTCAAAATACATCAGGTGATCTTGATAGGTATATAAGCTACAATATATATCTTATTAATTATGTTAAAATGTAGGTATTAAAATCATCAAATAATATATTTGGGTTAGTTTGGCTTTATATCAAGAGTAGTGATTTTCAGCCAGATTCTGGCTAGCCAGAATCTTTTATTATTTTTAATAATTAATTAATTTAATTAATAAAACACTAATTATTCAATAAATTTACATTGATGCCCTCCATAATAATTAGGGCAACTCTATATGCGCTTCAATTCAGAAGAAATCGAAGATGGAAAAAAAATAAAGAAGTGAAGAAAAGAAAGAAGATGAAGTTGCGCCCCTTTCTTCCGATCCGCTTTTGGAATGATTTTAACAATTAATTACAAATCACTAATTTCATGACAGAAGGATAATATAGTAAAAACATAACATTTAATAATTAACATAATTAATTTATTAATAATACAATTTTATTAATCATCAAAAAATTAGATTCTGGCCAGAATCTGGCTGGCTAGCATTATTGTGCAATGTGATGTGTATATTATACAAACACAAATTTTACACATAAATAAAGGGAAAACAAATCTGCGCTATATATTTTTAAAGCCATAAATGGCAAATCAAACCAAAAGTTATGTTACCTATTTTTCCTAAAATGTTTAAAAACATTTTTTTTTCCTAAATAGAAACCAACTCAATACAAGTATAAACTGTAACTTTTTATTTGATTGGATTGGGATTTTTTATTTTTATTTTTACCGTAAGAAACTTTATATTCTCTCCGTCCCAATATTATAGTCCAGTTTCTCATCGCGAGTAGATTAAAAATATTTATGAAAATGAGTTATTAAAGCTTAACTTTCAATATTACCCTGATTTAAAATTAATGACTTAAGTGGTTGGTTTTTAATTTTCAAGAACTAATTCTTCTAAAAAAATAAAATAAAAAATTTCAAGAACTAACAAGATTATATTTGTACATTACAATGAAAATTAATACTATTTATAATTATGAGACTACATAGTATAATTGTGACACCTCAAAATAGTAATATGGATTATATAATTGGGATGGAGGGAGTATAAAATATTTGCATGTAAACATTGATTTCATAACTATCCGATGCAACATTTTATTAGTTGTTTTTTTTAGATAATTTTAGTAGTGTCGAGGATTGGAACCAAAACTGCAACTATAATTATAAATATATATACCTAACTTCGCAACTGGACTATTAATATATAATACCCTTGGAATATCACATTCTCTATTTTATTAAATTTATTTTTGATTTGATGATAAGACGTCACATGCAATTATACGCATTAAAAACAGCTTGATTAAGTTGGACTTAATTGGGGGATTTGTTTAATTAATTATTATTATTTCCTGTCACGTAGATACATTAACTAAACCAAATTCTGGAGTAATCTGCATAATTTATGCAGTTCAACAACTCTTATTGAGTGTATCATCAACTCTTAATTATATTAATTTCTTATTAGGAGATAAGTACAGATCAAGAATAAAATCTTTAAATATTTCTTCAATGGTATATTCCCACAAATTTCAGTCAATGATTTATGATTGTTTTACTTTTAACGGAATATATGTTAAATTAATATTGCAACCGATTTAAAATATCCTTTTGAGGAACAAATGCTCAAACTATTGCAATTCATTACAAATTGGGTGTTTAAAAAAAACAAAATAATAATAATAATAATAATAATAATAATAATAATAATAATAATAATAATAATAATAATAATAATAATGCAGGGATCATCACGTGTAAATGTACTAATATGTGGGTCTTCCTAAGTTTAAATAACATAATAACTTTTGTGATAATCAAGATTTGTGTTATTATGGAATTATAGTCTACAACAAGTTGTAGGAATCATTTCACTACATCAAGGGTTGTCCACAAGGCATATCCCACCACTAGTGTTTCTTATTGTTCCACTATATAAGCTTTATTAATTAAATATTAAAGAAATAACAAAAATGTGATTATTACCTGAGTAAATAGTTAGCAAAATGGGATGTTTTTTTTTTTAAATAAATGGGAAATTTAAAATGCTCAGGTCTGCAAATGAGGCAATGTCTACAATATCCTGATTTAATCAAATACAATATCACAAATGAGAAGCAAATTGCATTAGATATGTTAAGTATATACACACTATCACGATGCCTCTCCAATAAAACATTATTTCAACCTTTCAATAGTATTAGTTTCATTATATCAACATATAACTATATACGATACTATTATATATTACATAAAATCTGAGTGTAAATAATATAAAGAGTAATACATTGAATCTGATTTGGTCTAATTGCTAGAATCACTACAAGAAATTCGCTCATAGACAACGGCTAATCCGCCTTGTTAATAGATAAAATAGTTGCTGTAAATAGAGGCGTTGCTTTATAGACACTCAGATCATAAGTTTGAATCTCGTCAAAAATTTATTGATCAATATATTTCATCTCAAGCAAGTGATAGAGATTGTGGCCTTTGAGTATAAAAAAATATTGCAAATAGAGAGAAACTCAAAATTAGGGTATGAATTATCGTTGCTTAATCACCGGTAATAAACAATAATATCCCTTGAGTGGTTTTGCCCAAAGATTAGGATTAAAGTGAAGGGCAGTAGACATATAGACAAGAGTTCAACTTTCTTGTTTATTTAATTTAATTTTTAATTAGTTGGCTAATCAAATCAAATGTAACATGAGATTAAGGTTGGTGGGCCCTCATGAAATTCTCTATATATAAAAATAGAGTGCGCATCTTCACACGTTCACGGACATCATTACCGATTTAGAAATAATTTAAACAAAAAATAATAATATTATTATTAATTTATTTTGAAGTTGGTCATTATATTCGACAATGACTGAAATTGATTCTAATGTGGCTGGCAATCTTTAAGTAGATCCCCCTCTCTCAATTAGTGATAATTATTTATTGCTAATCTTTCAATTAATAAAATGATTATTGGATAACTATGTTATCCCATCTCTCCCTTGCTATATTTTTTTAAATTATAACCCAACATGTATTGAAGTCCAAATCTTATATTTTTTAATGCGTTTTTATGGGATGAGATTTCATTTTATATGAGATTTAATACTTCGTAGGTAACTATCATGAATGCAGGCTACACGTAATATACGGCCTCATGATTTAGGTAATACAATCATTTACTATATGCATAATTAATGTATTAAAAAAATGAACAAAATCATAATATTGTATATTTATTATTCTGAAAAAATGAAACTGTAACCCGGCCATTATTGCGATCGAGTATAAATTTAGTTACGAGTGATAAAAAATAAATGAATATAATTATTCTGCATTATTTACTATTTAATTTTGTAGTCTTATTTCATAATTAATTATTCTTGAATATCTCGATATAATTTAGGAAAAATAAACTAAACTAGAAGTCAAGGAGATGGAACATTAAATTATATATGTAAATTAACGTAACCAAATATTGCTGATCGATAACACTTCATGAGCCCTTTAGAATATATAAGAGGGCAAATCCATTTTTTTCTTTTTCTTTTCTATTTGCTAGCTGACCTGCAAAAGCCTCATTCAAGATTGATTTTTCGATTAAAACATTTGAGTGACATCAATGAAATAGTTGACATCTTTTTAAATTGATTTATTTTGCCGACTTATATGCTTCAACTTCTCTCGAATCTAAAATATATATATATATATATATATATATATATATATATATATATTCGTTTGAAATAAAAATTCAGCGGTTAATCCATCACCTCGTTTGGGTTTATATAAAATTCCACCCACCCACCCAGTATAAATCACTATTTATTTTCCTTCTATTTTTTGTGTCATAAAATAAAATTATCCAAACACCCTTAAGTCCTTTTCATTTATTAGGTGATGCAATTATTATTAGTTAATTTATTTACCTAAATCCCGTTCTAGATGGCCTAACAACTTAGCCAAGAAAGTTAGCTTGTAATCTCTCTCTCTCTCTCTCTCTCTAGTCTAACCTGTCTAACCTTTGACATTTAATTAGAAAGAAACAAAACAAAGCAGCCGAAACGTTAACGTTGCGTTCAAAATATTGCACATTATTCAAATAATTGGACAAATTATATATTCCATATATCGAAATCAAACATGTAATTAAATGACGCGTAAATCATGAAGTGATTGGTCTTGTAGTTGTTTCTTCGCAACATCACATTCAAAAATTACATCTCTTAATACAGATGTACCCACACTAATAAGTCCTCCGACTGTTAAGAATTAATTCAATCAAATAAAACATTCGTTTGAATTTGGATTATTATTACTATTGTAATTTTTATTTAATTTACGTCAAGTTACATATTTAATTGTCTAACATATTAACGAGTTGCATCATGTTGTCACGCATCCATCTAATCAAATTTCAGATTGGGACGAATAAAACTAATGACTATTAAACAATAATCTCTTATTTTGATTAATCTTTTGGTTTTCAGTTATTTTGATAAGTTTTTTCTATTCACGAACCGCCTGTCACATGAGATCATCTAATCTAAAGCTGTGTGTTTCATATATGTCCCAAACATCAAAATCATTAGTTTTTCTTTTATATTTATTAAATTTTCCTTCTGATTTAGTATAATTTTACATTATTATTTAGGGACTATGTAATTTTGATGTTGGGATAATATGGATTTGACACACAATTAGGACTAAAAGATCTCGATCATCTGCTGATTTCTACATCATTCATGTAGTAGTTTCTTTTAAACGCCATTGAAAAACAATATACAATAAAAATAATCGAAATATACGATCTTTTCCAAATAAATCCTAATTAAATTGCTTATTTCTTTTTCTCTCAAAAACACAATCAACCTTAGCTTTATTTCGGCTCACAGGCCGACATAACACCTAAACAATGAGCAATTAAAATATTATCGATTTAGAAAAAATCGCACATGGTGATTCTTTTTTAGGTTTTTAAGTTATTTTTAAAAAGTCTCATTTGAAATAAATTCATTCCAGTGCCTATTAGGTGATCAGAATTTATATATATAAAAAAACTGAGATAGTTTTTTTTTAAATGATAAATAATTATCATTAAAATATGAATAAATGGATAAATGATCTCTCAGATCTAAATCGATAAAATTTATAAAACGAGCTGTCATGAGGCATAGTAGCATTAAATTAGAATAGTTTTGGAGTGGGGTCGGCTCCCATCTTTGTCACATTTAGAAATGGTGTGGTGTAAATGTGTAATGTAATGCTATAAAATTAAATTTGATTTTGAGAAGAAAAGTAATGATGGAGTATATAATTTGTAAGTATGTGAATGATGAAATATAGTTTTGGCTTAGTAGGAAAAACAATACTCGTGTCGTTTCAATCAACACAACAAATTTATGAGGGTGGGTCCCGCAACCGTATCTTGGACCACGACTACTTCATTATTTTACGTATTTCCTTTCACACCATGCACGTTGTCAACCTTTACTCACTTGTCGCATTCCCCTATTTATTTAGTATAATTTATTTACTTCAATGAAGATGAAGCATTTAATTTAATCAATGTTTTGATCGATGTGATATTTCACCTTATTGCAGCATCACATTTTTGGCTTTTTCTAATTTCAGAAGATTGGATCGTGAGTTTCTGCGGTCGAGTTTATTGCTTTTCTATGGTGTGTGTTAGTTTTCATGCGTAATTGTAGTGTGCATTTACAACGCACGTAACTTGCATTAATTAATAAAATATTTGTGATGGACAAATCATATATATATATATATATATATATATATATAATATTAACGGATCAGTTTTGTACTAGTCAACGTTTGAGCTCGCTAACACATTTCAAAAATTACATATTGACAATATCTTTAAAATTTTATAAATTTAGAACGGTAGCTGGTTTATGGCATTTCAAATTTGATGCAGGGCTTGTCAAAATTTAGGAAATTGATGTTTTTTTTAATTGGTTATATATCAATCCTTCCAATCACACGTCAAATTTTATTTGTTGGGAATTTGTTCACGTGAGATATTTGCTAGATTTTATGCGAACATTGAGTATCAATATGTAAGTTCTAAAATATTGAGACAAAAATATTAGCGACACCAAACGTTGAATACTAAAGTGTAATTAAAACCCCGAATATATAATTACGCTTGAATCCCTCCTCTCCATCATATGATCACCCCTCCTTGGATCCCAAGTTCTCATATAAATGAACCGATCATTAAAATGTTTAATTAATATGAACAAGTTGTGAAACATGGCAGCTATAATCAATGAATCTATGATGCATCATATATAGAATAGTTTCTTGTCAACTCAAGATTAAGAGAAATTGTCAGCTTGGTTGCCTAAGAAAAGCCCAATTAGATATTTGAAAATTTCTTTGACTATGAAATTAATATTATAATTTATTTTGAAAGAACTTACTTAATTCATGAATGGTCTCACGTCATGGATGATAAAATGTGTGCCTTCCTTACATCAGAAAAGCAACTAAAAATGCTATATATATGAATTTGGCACGCAATTGTCCTTGTCTTAACAGTTACAACCCCCTCTTTCGAATATTTGATGTCACTCACTCCTATAAAGATATACATTTAATTTTTTGCTTAGGAAAAAAAATTATTATGGGCGATCGATCATCCACAGATTATATAGTTAAAAAATAGTTTTACTCATATCCATATTTTAATGCTCTAAAATAACTAAACAAATTAAAATAACACGCATGTATATATACATTGCAATTGTAAGACAATGTATAAAAAAGAATGAAAAATTAATTTTTTTTAGAAGTTAACGTGCCAATTATTTCTTATAGACCGTCGTTTATTTCTGTCTGTTTTCAATTTATTGACTTGTACCAACTCCATATGCATATAAAAAGATGAACGCAACAAAATATTAGTGACAAACGTGGATTCAAATAACCCCCAAAAAAATTTAAATAAAATTTGATGATAATAAAAGGAAACAAACTTGATTGTGACTCTGGGCTACTGTTGCCTATTTTGCTTAATGCTTATCTGTTTGGGGCTGCTAATTAATTAAATAAAATATAATGTAGAGAGAGCCTCATGTTTGTGCAGATTTGTTGCCTAGGTCAGGTCAGCAATCACCCACATATAATAATCCAAGGCTACTATTTGTGGGACTGCCTTTAAATTTTTCAATTTTCTTGATGTTGAAATTTTATTTAGATTTTATGCGATTATTAATCAATCTTGAACTCTTGCTAATGAAATTGAGTTGTTGGGAATTGATGTGAAGTTTTTATTAGATATTCGTTATCTCATGACTTATAAAGCATAAGGTCGATGGTTTAATCAATTATGTCATCTCAAGGAACAAAGCTCCAAGTTGTTCGTGAGTTTATGAACTACTTATATGCATATTGGTTCTTGTTGAATACTATGTATCTTATGTTTACTAACTATTTGATTTGAGTTTATTTTATTTTTTTAGAAAAGTCAATAGTGATTAGCCTCATCAAGTTAGACACTATTGTTTCCTAAGCTATTATATTCTAGTCCTTAGCTTTTAATTAAGGGTCTGGCTAAGGTGTATAGTATAGTACCTACAGCTGCCCCTAATTGAACCAAAATTCTTATTAGGTTGTACTGGCAATTTAAATTGCACTATTATTAACAGTTGAAATAGTAGATTACTACTGTAGTATGATTATTTTTTATTTTTTATTTAGAAACACTAGTATGATTAGTTGAAGATTCTACAAAGCTATTGGGCTTGTTGAGTCACCTTTCGTCACATTTAGTTGGGCTTTCTCAAAATGGTACTTTATTATCTCCTCTGTAGCCCCAAAAGACTGGACTGACTTACTCATGGCCCAGTTTTTGGGATCAACACAAGTCGAATGTTGGAGAATTTTTTATTTTTTATTTTTTATTTTTTATTTTTTATTTTTCCGCATGTGTCGCATATCCCATGGTTGGAGAGTGAAATCGGAGCCGTACACAAGTTGAAAGGAGGAATGACCTATTTTAATATTTATTTATGTTAGTTGTTTTATCTATGTGTGTAATTTAATTTAAATTTCCATAAAAAGTGTTGGTGAAATGGCCAGATGCAAACGACGGAAGATTCATAATCCAACATAGAAGTGGTACTGCTCTTAATTAATTTCTCATTATATAGCATCTCACGTCTTCACAGTAATGGTTTCACGACTAACATTGTTCAGCCCATATAAAGATTTCTCCACAGCCCTCTTATTTAGAAATAATTAAAATATTACTTCAATATAATGTACTATTTTTGTTCCTGTTCATTTCTTGCAAATGAACAGCACAGCCTACAGCTGCAGAAAAGGGTTTTATCAGATGAAAGGATAGGTGTTGTAGTTGATCTTGATGGGAATGAGGTGCTTCTGCATGTATATACCCACACATTTGATCATTGCATTCGTAGCCTGAACCTACAAAGGGTTCCGAGGAGTAGACTACAATCACAAGTCTCTAATGTAGTGTCTCAATTATTTCTTTGCACTTAGATCTCTGCATCAACACTAGCTACCAACTCAATCAAAACATAGAATGAATTGTTCATACAATGACACTGAATTCGCAGATTTTAGATTCACACAACCTGCCTGCAGTTAAGCTATGGTCCACAACATGATCCGATAAAATCGAATAGACGTTGCAGAATATATGATGGATCATTGCTATTTAACTTTTAACACTAATTAATGAAAAGACTGCTACCGGCAAACATGGTATAGGTACTGCTTTATACACATACAAAATGGATACTCATGGCCAGCAGAGCCCACCGAATGTAGTTTGATGATGATGATGATAAATTCAAATGAAATAATAATTACATATATTTCATAAGAAAGTACTTTAATGTACAAATCGTCAAATCATAAGATTGAAGTGATGATGATGATACATGATGAGCCCTTAATTTTCATGGCTTTTATGCATTTTTGAGGTCTAGTTAGATGAGAGTTCATGTGCATTGCATGCATATATTGAGAAGTTGCGCATAATTTTTCATATTTTGTGCGGTTAGACGTTTTTGCTCATTTTGAAGGGATTTAGTGCCAAATATTTTAAGAGATGAAATTAAGCTTGAAAATTGCCTAGAAAGATAGATAATCAAGTTAGGAGCGCGTTGCAAAAAGAATCAAGTCATCGGATGAGAAATGAGCGAGAACGGAGTAAAATAGTGAAGTGTGTCGGGTGACGACGAAGGGAGCACGGTCTGTGCTCCATAGAGCACAGTCCGTGCTTTGTTTTTTTTGCCCATTGCAGTGAGCTTTTGAATTTTAAGCACGGCTTGTGCTCTGTTCGACGATTTTTGGCGAGTTTCTTTCCTGGACCGAATTTTCTTCTATTGTTGGGCTTGAACTTCCTCCACTATTTAAGGACTGATTATGCACGAAAATTAGACAACTTTTATCCTATAGAGAGAGCAGAGAATACCATGGAGAAGATGGAGAAGAGACGACAGAGAGATTGAAGAAGCACATCATAGACTAAGTTTTATTTTATGCTTTATTCGATTAGAACTACTGTGTTGACTATTTATTCGTATTTATTTTCTCTGGATTTTGAATACGAAATGAGTAGTTAAATTTCTAGAGATCCTAGGGTTGTTGAATGTTGATGGATTTTATGATTTGAACTAATTTATTATTCCGTTCTATTTCTTATTTATACATCCTTGATTTACGTTGTCTTGTGTGCTTGAATTAATCATCTTTCACACTTGTGTAGTTAATTTATCATTCACTTGAGAGTAGTTAGTAGATTAACGGATTATGATTGCATAACACGAGTCTGCTAGATCGAGAGATTGGTAGGTGTCGTGAGGAGAATAAATCTGAGATTTTTCTGGAGTTAGATAATAATTCGAGATCGAGAGATAATGATGACGGTGAAGCTACAAAGTTTAATCCTTCTAGAGCAGATAGTGATGATTAATATATTACTTAATTTTACTTTCCTTAATTTATATTTCCTAGTTTAGATAGGTTTTGTTTACTTTTCCTAGTATGGTTAGGTTTCTTTTGTTAAGACTTATAAATAGGCGTGTTCTTTATTTTTTATGTTGGTGGGGGATTTTGATTAAAGTTTTAAGGATTCTTCCTTAAGGTTCAATACAATTTCGAGTTCTTTTTTTGTTCTTGAGTTGTGTTTGAGTGTTCTTTATTCGGATTGAAGCTTTTGTCTACGTCAGTTGGTATTCAGAGACCAGTATACGCTCCTTTGAATCATGTCATCTCGACGACAACTTCCTCCGAACGACAATACTCAGAGTCGCCAACAGGTTGACATGTTGGTCCAACAGATGGTGACTCTTCAGACACAAATGGCCGATATCATGAATCGGTTACCTGTTGTGCGAGAGCCTGCAGGCGATGAAGGTCGCTTCGCCCGTAATGACTGTGGTCGTGCTCCTCCCGTTGATGATTTTCATGACCACCCTCTTATTTCCTCTGATGATGAAGAGACAACATCCTTTAACAATCCGTTTGCTCCTCTTCACAATGAGGATGGCCGTCAATGGGATCATGGTTTTAAATTGGACTTACCCGAGTTCGACGGTACTGGTAAGCCTGAAGTTTTCCTTGGTTGGTTGAGTGCTGTGGAGGAACTGCTTGACTACAAGGCCGTTCCTCCAAATCGCCGTGTCGCTCTTTTGGTAACTCGTCTATGAGGTCGTGCCACCACCTGGTGGAAGCAATTGAAACACACCCGCCATTGCCAAGGGAAATCTTGTATCACTACACGGGATAAATTTGTGACGCATATGCGCCGTGAATTTCTTCCGTACAATTATTCACTTATTCTATATCAGAAGCTACAAAATTTACGCCAGGGCACTCGATCTATTGATGATTACTCCCAAGAGTTTTATCAATTAATTTCTAGAGTTGAGTTACGATAATTTGATGAACATCTTGTGACTCGTTTCATAGGTGGCCTTCGACCGTTTAACCAAGATTCCTTAAACATGTTTTCTCCTTCCACAGTTTCAAAAGCTCACCAACGTGCCATTTTATTAGAACGCCAACAGTCTTGTCATGCCCCAGTCATTTCAGAAGCTCCTTCGGCCTCTACAACTCGCTCTCCTTCATCTAATTCCCGTTCTGCCTCAGCCCCGATAATTTCACGCCCCAGCAGCATCTCTACCCCTCAGATTGGCTCGCGCCTGCCTAGTGCACGCCTGATAGGACGTATTCTACTTGCTCTTATTACTATTTTTTGGTACCTTTTCTCCTTATTATTTACCCTATACTTGTGTATTTTGGAAGAATGATGTGTTTGTTGAGTTGTGTAGGGATGTAGTACAAAGTTGGAGAAAAGGGGGCATGTTTTTGGTGCAAAAGGATCTAAGTGAAGAAAAGGGGCAAAGTTCGAGTCTGAGCAGATCCAGCCGCAAGGGCATGCAGCTGGAAGATTGAAGCAAATTTCTGGAGGCTTGGGCCACTACACGCAACTTGGGCTTGCAAAAACACAACTCCCGGCCCGCGATTAACCCTGGACACGAAAGAGCTCTTCCCACCGCCTTTAGGAGTCTTTTGAATGGGATTTACCTAGATTAGGATTTTATTTCCTATTAGAACTCTATCTTTTATGGATTGTAAATATATATTAGGTTTTTTAGCTTATTTTAGGGACATACACGTTCCAGACACAAGAAGCAGCAAGCAAAACGGTTTTAATTCAGTTCTTAATTCCTCTTCTCTTCGATATCATCATCGCACAATTACACAATTTTCTGTTACTCAATTCAAGCATGCAAGTTAGCTAATTCACTTGTATTCCGGTGACGACGACGAAGCTCCAGTTATACAAACTGTGAGATCTAATTTGTTCGTTCATAATTAATTGATGCATGTATCTGTTATTCTTGGATTTCGAGTTGTTAATTGTTCTAAGTCTATCGAATAGTTGCAAATATTTGGTAGGTTGTGATTAATTACTAGCCAATTAAATCGTCCATACGTAATCGTGGTTTAGGTTTAATAAGTGGTAAAACGGCTGCTCAAAACTAGGGGAATAACAGAGTTAATTTTACAGTCCTGCGTCAGAGTCTGTAAGTTAAGAATCGGGTCTCTCTCGTGCTAACTGCTTTCGATTCATTAAACTTAAAGAGCGTCTCTTACAGTTGTCAACCGATTAGAGAATAATTAATGAAGCGTCTTCTTAATTATCGAAACAGTATGGAGAGATTAGGTCATGTCAGAAGCGTCTTCGATGGCTATAACTGATTTGCATGGTTTGATTAATTAATTCTTGCATCTGTGATCGGTGTTATAAGTAGAGTGGAGTTTGTTGGATCCGGAATACCTTCCGTCATTGATTTAAATCCGTTCTTTGCACAAGTATTTTCGCTAGTTGTCTATTTAATTTTTCAATTTATTTTGCTGAAAAATCCACACAAAACACTTTTTTGGAATTTGGTCACGCAGACTGAAAATCAAGAGTAATTCTCACCGGTCCTTTGGGAGACGATCCTGCTCGCCACTGTACTCTGCAGTGTGGGCTTGCCGATGAAAGTCGGAACATTTATTTTTGGTGAAAAACGACGCACCAAATTTTGGCGCCGTTGCCGGGGATCGGTTCTAAAAGCAGTGATTACTCGAAATTTTCAGTTTGTATTTACTTTGCTATAATTTTAATTTTTCTGGTACATGACCCGTTCCTCTGCAGAAAAAGATTTAGTGTTCGATCCAGAACCAGAGAGAACGTTACACCGATTGAGGAGGGCTACCAAAGAGCCTACACAGACTCTCGAAGCTGATCAACACCTCGACATGGCCAATAATGAAGATCCACCACCGAACCCGCAAGGCCTTGCCGCAGGAAGAGCCTTCATCCATGCCAATGTGGCTGATCATGGACCCGACCATGAACCTCTCATAAGGGAAATCGGTCTTCTTCGGAATAACAGACCCATCTGCATTGTGCTGCCCCCGATTGCCAACAATGCGGAGATCCGACCTGCATTCATTCAAGTGTTACTGAAGTTTAGTGATCTACTGGGAGAAAGTGCACACAAGCATTTGTCTGAATTTGATCTCGTGTGCTCAACTTTAAGACCTACTGGTTTCACTGCTAATAACCTAAGGTTACTCACTGGAAGCAATAGTGTTAAGAATGGAAGCAACCCAGTCGCCTCCAACGATCGATAAATATTTTGAAAGACATCCGGGCCAAGACATGCATTGAGCATCTCTAGATTTAGAGATTTGTCTTTTCTCATTTTGCGTTCAAGAGCTTTAATATCCACCATGGGAAATGGGGGCTTCATTTTTGCAAAAATATGATATTCAGTTTAGAAATGCAAGAGTTTTGATAAGAGAGAGAAAGCTTAGCAAAAGATCGAATAAGAGAGAGAGAGATTTTCAGATGATCGGAGCATTCATCTCTTTGCACATATTTATGCATCTTTACATGCAAGAATCGAGAGTACTCGATTGCTTTTCTTAGCTGATCAGCTATCCGATTTGATGGTTGATTAGCTGAATTAATGGTTCATGTATCTCAGCCGTTCAACGGTTAAGTGATTTTATGATCTTGTGGCTGAGAGGTAGCCATTTTAAAAATGGGGTAGTTGCCATAAATAGTGAAATATTTTATGCAGATCTTTCTATTTATAGCTCATTAAAATATATTTTCTTCGCCTCTTTGAAGGGTTGGTTCAATATCCATGCAGAAGAGCTCTTCCCACCGCCTTTAGGAGTCTTTTGAATGGGATTTACCTAGATTAGGATTTTATTTCCTATTAGAACTCTATCTTTTATGGATTGTAAATATATATTAGGTTTTTTAGCTTATTTTAGGGACATACACGTTACAGACACAAGAAGCAGCAAGTGAAACAGTTTTAATTCAGTTCTTAATTCCTCTTTTCTTCGATATCATCATCGCACAATTACACAATTTTCTGTTCTCAATTCAAGCATGCAAGTTAGCTAATTCCCCTTCCCGCCTCCCTCGAACCATCACCACCACACTCACCGTCCGACCACCGCCTGTCGATGGAGAAGAAAAGCTCGTCGCGCTCCAGGAGGAAAGCCACCTCCACTCCCTCACCACCTGCTGAGGAACCGTTGCGGGTCCCTTCGCCATCACCGGCTGATTCACTATACCCATGACTGATCACTATGCCGCCACCCTCGCCGGCCATATCTATTCCAGAGCTTAATGCTCCTCCGTCCTTCCTTCACCGCCGACTGAAGCGCCGAGCCGAGGTGACCTCGTCCGCTAACTCCAAACAGAGTCGCCCTGCGAGTTCCGCGGCTACTCCGCCTACCTCCCCATCGCTGCCGCAGGTGCCTACACCTCCGCCATCTCCATCGTCTCCACTGCACTCACCAGCAGTGACCGCCGCCGCTCCACCTTCTACCCCGGCTAAACCCTCGATGAGGGGCTCCAAAGCCAAAGCCCCAAAGGTTTCTTCTAGCACAGCCAGCCGACCCCCCTTTCTGCCACCGGATGAGGTACAGCGCCACACTGCCGCGAACACTCACCGTGTTCTCATCGGTGCGCGCCTTTTCGATTGGAATAATATCTCTATGCTAGGTGTCAATGATAGAATTAGGAGCTTGTTTGTTGGTATTGGATGGTCTCATTTGGTTGATGTGTCCGTTCCTGTGCACCGTGCATTGGTCTTAGAATTTTTATCTTCTTTTGATTTTGATGTCTGGAGGGGGCTCGAGGATAGGCATGCTATTGTGTTTTCTCTAGGTGGTAGAAACTTTCATATGTCCCTTACGAATTTGAATATTGTGCTTGGTTTTGAGTTTGATGAATCGGTGCTTGAAGAGGCTTATCAGTCCTTCCTCTGTGAAGCCCCGCCTGTTTTTTCTGAAACAGCTAATGAAACTTGGGCTAGGCTTTCTATTGATGAGACCTATAGTTCTCGCTCCTCTAAAGGAGCTCACTTGAAGGATGATGCACTTAGGCTCTGTCATAGGTTCTTAGCTGCTAATGTGTTTGGTCGTTTGGACATGATGAATTTGGTTACTGTGCAAGAATTGTTTTTGCTTGATTGTATGTATTCTGGACCAAAGTGAATTTTGGGTATTGGCTTGCTAGGCAGTGGCACTTTAGTGCTAATCATTCCCTCTGTCGAGCCCCCTTAGGATGTTTTGTGACCCTGCTTGCTGAGAGACTCCATATACCTCTTTCTGACTCCGACCCTTTGCTTGCCACTTTATTCCGTCTGGATGATTATGCTGCGATGAAACTACTGTTTGTGAATGACCAGAGACGTTATCAGCTCATCCGGCCGGGCATAGAAGGCCCGCGTCGCTCTGTTTCTGCAGGTCCTGATGCTGCCTCACTCCTTCCGGTGATTGAGGAGTTGATCACCGCTGCCACCACTCGACTAGAGGCCAGCCTCGGCCGCCGGCTGGATGAGATTGATGGTCGTCTTGACGTGATGGAGCAAGTGATTCGCCATTTGGCGGATCCGAGTTAGTCCTCTTATCCCTCCCTTGTTAATCCTTGTTTGTCTTTGTCTTGCTTGCTTTTGGTTTTTGCTTTTGGTGTTGCTATGTGTTTTAAGTCTTTTTCGTACCCCTTCTCACAGTGAGGACACTGTGTCTTCCAAGTGTAGGGGGGTATCTCATGTTCATGTCTTTATATCTGTGAAAATAAAAAGATTTTTGAGTCAGTTACTTTAGGTTTTTGTTTGGGATTCTACCTAAGTGTTGACAACTTGAATTGATGAGGGTAAGGATTTTTGAGCTGCGATTGGTTTGACTGAATGAGAGGTTGGTTTTTGTGATAGAAATGTGCCACGTTTTGAATGAGATCTTGAATGATGAATCATGCTTCCAGTCAATATTTTCTAAGCCTACAAATTGTGAGTTTTTGAGCCTTCGAGCATGTATGAATTAATAGCTCAATTTTTTGCATAATGAGTATTGTATGATTTTGTTTCTTGGATACTTGAATTGCTTTGCTGCCCCTATTGTTACCACCTCTGGTTTCATGCACAAAAATGATTAAGGCATATAGGGATACCCGAGCTATTGGTCTGAGAAAAATCCTAACCATACATTGCCAAATAATGAGCCATTTTTGAGCCTAAAATCCAACTCTTGTTGTAAAGCCACTATACATGAGCCATAGCCTTTGTTTTGGCCAGCTTTTTGTCCCTGAAAACAATGCAAGTACCCCCATGAAGGGTGTTTAAGATGCACAAGTAAGAGATATGAGGTCTTAAGGAGAGAATGTATGAATGCTGCTCATATCCTACTCCTCCAAAAAAAAAAGAGAAAAAAATTGAGGAGTAGGATGTGGAGAGCGCAAATGAATCTGTGTATTTTAGATTTTTGAAATAAGACCTGTGTTTATGTGAAGATGTTGCTGTGCCGTACTTTAAAAGGGATATACATTCTTGTACTTGCATTGTTTCCTTTATACTCAGCTACTTTGGCCAAATGAATCCTACCTTGTAAACCTTAGCCCCATTACAACCAAAGAGGAAAGACCTTATGATTTGTGCATAAAATTGAAGTGTGACAGCTCTAGGTGACAAATGAGCAATTTTATGTTGAAAAGAACTAATCATGACTTTCGAGTGACAACTGCTAGACCTAATTTCTTTGAGGGTTAATGAGTGAATCTTGGTGAGGCTGGATTGTGAAGCATGATTTTAACTTGATTGACAAAATGTTGGCTTGTTTCTTGAACAACTCGGTTGGTGGTTTGTGGAATGGTTTATCACAGCTCACACTCTGAATTCGCATTACTTTGAGGACTTAGCACTTAGTCATTTATCCATTCTGAAGTCTATTTTTTGTTCTTGTTTTTGTTGCTCGATGACGAGCAAGGGTTAAGTATGGGGGGGATTTGATAGGACGTATTCTACTTGCTCTTATTACTATTTTTTGGTACCTTTTCTCCTTATTATTTACCCTATACTTGTGTATTTTGGAAGAATGATGTGTTTGTTGAGTTGTGTAGAGATGTAGTACAAAGTTGGAGAAAAGGGGGCATGTTTTTGGTGCAAAAAGATCTAAGTGAAGAAAAGGGGCAAAGTTTGAGTCTAAGCAGATATAGCCGCAAGGGCATGCAGCTGGAAGATTGAAGCAAATTTCTGGAGGCTTGGGCCACTACACGCAACTTGGGCTTGCAAAAACACAACTCATTGCCCGCGATTAACCCTGGACGTGGAAGAGCTATTCCCATCGCCTTTAGGAGTCTTTTGAATGGGATTTACCTAGATTAGGATTTTATTTCCTATTAGAACTCTATCTTTTATGGATTGTAAATATATATTAGGTTTTTTAGCTTATTTTAGGAACATACACGTTCCAGACACAAGAAACAGCAAGTGAAACGGTTTTAATTCAGTTCTTAATTCCTCTTCTCTTCGATATCATCATCGCACAATTACACAATTTCCTGTTACTCGATTCAAGCATGCAAGTTAGCTAATTCACTCGTATTCCGGTGACGACAACGAAGCTCTACTTATACAAACTGTGAGATCTAATTTGTTCGTTCATAATTAATTGATGCATGTATCTGTTATTCTTGGATTTCGAGTTTTTAATTATTCTAAGTCTATCGAATAGTTGTAAATATTTGGTAGGTTGTGATTAATTTCTAGCCAATTAAATCGGCCATATGTAATTGTGGTTTAGGTTTAATAAGTGGTAAAACGGCTGCTCAAAACTAAGGGAATAACAGAGTTAATTTTACAGTCCTGCGTCAGAGTCTGTAAGTTAAGAATCGGGTCTCTCTCGTGCTAACTGCTTTCGGTTCATTAAACTTAAAGAGCGTCTCTTACAATTGTCAACCGATTAGAGAATAATTAATGAAGCGTCTTCTTAATTATCAAAACAGTATGGAGAGATTAAGTCATGTCAGAAGCGTCTTCGATGGCTATTACTAATTTGCATGGTTTGATTAATTAATTCTTGCATCTGTGATCGGTGTTATAAGTGGAGTGGAGTTTGTTGGATCCGGAATACCTTCCGTCATTGATTTAAATCCGTTCTTTGCACAAGTATTTTCGCTAGTTGTCTATTTAATTTTTCAATTTATTTTGCTGAAAAATCCACACAAAACACTTTTCTGGAATTTGGTCACGTAGACTGAAAATCAAGAGTAATTCTCGCCGGTCCTTTGGGAGACGATCCTGCTCGCCACTGTACTCTGCAGTGTGGGCTTGCCGACGAAAGTCGGAACATTTATTTTTGGTGAAAAACGATGCACCCAAAGCTCTTACTCTCTGGCCTGGTTAAATCGTGACTCTAAGGTGATGGTTGCTCATCGTGTTTTAGTGAACTTTTCCATTCAACGAAAATACACGGACTCCGTCTGGTGTGATATATCACCCATGGATGCTTGTCATCTTCTACTGGGACGTCCTTGGCAATACGATCGTAACGTCAGTCATGATGGTCATTCAAACACCTATAGTTTTATCTTTAATGGATTTAAAATGGTTTTGCAACCCGGCGTGCCTCATACGCCATCTTCCCCACCCAAAACATTACTTCTCTTAACTCATCGTGATTTTCTCCGTGAAATCACTGTTGACTCTATCATCTTGCTATTAATTCCTCTTTCTTCTTCTTCGCATACTGCATCATCGGTTCCTACTTTGGTGGCTTCTCTTTTACAAGAATTTGAAGATGTCTTTCCTAATGAATTGCCCGAAGGTTTGCCACCGCTTCATGATATCCAACACCATATCGATTTAGTTCCTGGCGCTACATTACCTAATCGCCCTCATTATCGTATGTGCCCCTCTGAGCATGCCAAGTTGCGCCGTCAGGTGGAGGAACTGCTACGGCGTGGCCATATTCGTGAGAGTTTAAGCCCTTGTGCTGTCCCATCTTTATTAACGCCTAAAAAAGAGAGCACGTGGCGTATGTGTGTGGATAGTCGTGCCATTAACAAGATTACCGTGCGATACCATTTTCCAATTCCTCAGCTTGATGATCTGTTGGATCAGTTAAGTGGTGCTTCAATTTTTAGCAAGCTAGACTTGCGCAGCGGATATCATCAGATCCGAATTCATCCTGGTGATGAGTGGAAGACTGCTTTTAAAATTCGTGAAGGCCTTTTCGAGTGGCTTGTTATACCTTTCGGGATGTCTAATGCCCCCAACACTTTTATGCGTGTCATGACTCAGATGTTCCGCTCTCTTCTTGGCGTATGCGTTGTCGTTTATTTTGATGACATTTTAATATTCAGCAAATCTATAGATGACCACCTCAGCCACCTTCATGCAGTACTTCTCCTCTTTCGCCGCCAGCGATTCTTTGCTGCCCCCAACAAATGTGTCTTCATGGTTCCGAGTATTCTATTTCTGGGCTACTACATTTCCTCCAATGGGATTGCTGTCGATGACACTAAAGTAGTCGCTGTTCGAAATTGGCCGACCCCAACTACACTCACTGCCGTTCGACTCAACTGTTGTGCCAACAAATCGATTTGTTGGCGGATCTGAGCATTGTCATTTGGAATTGGCAGATCTCGTTACAGTACTTATGACATCAAATTTTATGTTGTTGTTCGTGCTGTGCGCCATTGGCGTCATTATCTATTCCATTAAGAGTTTATTCTCTACACCAATCATGAAGCTCTCAAACACTTGACTTCTCAAGACTCCTTGTCTACACGATATGCTAATTGGGCTTCATATTTGCAACAATTTACTTTTGTTATTAAATATCAATCTGGTGCCTCTAATCGCGTCGCTGATACTTTAAGTCGACATTCTTACCTCCTCACTGACTTGTGTGTTGTTATATCTGGCTTCGACACCTTTAAAGATCTCTATACTTCAGACTTATTCCTTAGTCCTATACTTTCTCGTCTTTCAGATGGTGATACGTCTGATTATGTTTTGTATGAAGGGTTTCTTTTTAAAGAGGTCTGTCTTTGTGTTCCTTTGTGCAGTCTACGCCTTTGGATTATTGATGAACTCCATAGTACCGAACATGTGGGTCGTGATTGTTCTGTTGAGTTAGTGCGTCGTTGACATGCGGTCGTTTCACGCTCAAAATAAATTTGTAACTCCTGTGTTCACAACGAGTGTAGCCAGCTAATGAATACGGGTCGATCCCACAGAGAGCTGTTGTGATTCCATCTTCAAGTAACCAATCATAAAAGGGGGTTTTGGTTTGTTGTCACTACTAGAAATTAAATCTGCAAAAGAAAATTAAAAGACAATATCAAATAACAAAGAGTTTTGGCATTTGAACTTGAATTTGATTTAAATATATATCAACTCGATCATGGGCACACTGATCTTCATACATGATAAATCATCTAGTTAAGGAGACCGAATTCCTCTCTACGTCTCCTCATTCATCCTTTCAATATAGACTTAAAAGCAATTCCTCGTCAATTAAATGCCTAATCAGTCACCCACCCCCGGTTCCCCAAAGAGATGTAAGCGAACAAACACCAATGTGCCCTAGATGAACCTAGATCTATTGTGTTTAACCGATTCCTCATGTGCCCACAACAACCTATTGATTCCCTTATTACTATATGAACCAACACACAGTCACGATTCACCAATTCAATTAATAGTGGTGTGCCCTCTTTACCTAACGAGTGATCAACCACATTGGGAATTTCAGATACACACTCACGTGGAACAATGCATAAGAATCAACAGAAACCTACCATGCATTACTATGCCCATTTTGGCCTCACGGGTCCAGATTTATATTCAAACCAAATTTATTGTTCAAACACCAAAATAAAGTCTCTAGCCAAGCATGCTAGACATAATGAAATTTGCAAAAATAAAGAACATACTTGTAAAGAAAACTTACTGAATTTAATACGCAAAAATACTCAACATAAACGTTGAGTTTGAAACATAATCCTAAGTCCAAAGGCTTAACGCCTATTGGAATTATTTCTTGCTGCAAAGCAAAGTACGGAAAATGAAAAATGCAAAAACATAAAATGTAGCAATGTTTCTGACTGAAAAAACTCCCCAAAAAGCTCCTCCGTTTCCAGAATTAAAAGGAGATTAAATAGTTACATTTCCGAATCAGAGATCCTCCAACAAGCTGGGGTCTTTACTGGATTTCTGGAACTGGCGTGCCATCGCTGATCTGACTGGATAAGCATAAGTTGACCAAATCCCTATTTTTTAGGGATTGGGCTTATCTCTTTTTTGCAACGCCTCCAAGGGTCCATTCGACATCTAAATCTTCTTCGGATAATGTATCTATCCTTCTCGTCTCTCTCTCTTTAACTAATCCCGGGTTTCTCACATTCGACCTAGCCCAGCCATTGTTGTCAAGTCTGCACGAGCAAAGTGGGCACGACATCTTGCAATCAGCCTCATTCATCTCTAATATGCCCATTCCGCCACCCGAATATAAGATGAGTGATGATAGAAGTCTCCTATGCCTCTGACTGAATTTTAAGCTTGGATAACCGGGCATAAAATGCCCCTTTCGCCAGACTTGACCTCTGCAATTAGAGGTGCCCAAAAAAAAACCGGACCGGCGGTTATAATCGCCGGTTTGCCGGTTTGGGACGGTTCCGGAACCGTACGGACGGTTACGGTTTACAAACCGTAACCGTCAACCGTAGTAGGCCGGTCCGGTTTCGGTTTGGGGAAAGGTTTTTTTCAAACCGCCGGTTTGGGCGGTTAACCGGGGGTTTTTGTATTTTTTTTTTATTTTTTTTTTAATGGTCGAGATCACGATCCGCGTGATCTCGATCTACGGCTAGGAACGCACGGAGGCGGATTGCTGACGTGGCACCGCCGGTTTTGGAGCCCAAACCGGCGGTTCGGCCGTTTTTTTTTCAAAATTTTTCAAATTCAAATTTTAAATTTTTGCCCCCACTCCCCAATTTTCACCTATAAATACCCCATCTCCTCCACCATTTTCACCCACACCAAACTCTCAATCTCTCTCTCTATACTCAAATTCTCTCTATTCTACTATTCAAGCAATATCATTTTCTTATTCGAGTTTTATTACAAGTTACAATTTTACGAAGTTACTCTCTAGTCTCTCCAGTCTCCACTCTCAATATCTCGATTTCTTCATTTCTTCATTTCTACAATTCTACTCATTTTCTATCATCCATTCATCCCTAATCATCATGTCTAGCCGAGGTAGCCGAGCCGATAAGGGTAAAGGCAAAGCTATTGCTGATAGTTCCGAAGCTCCACGTCGTCGTCGTCTTACTCATTCTGGAGTACATATTTCTGATGATGCTGATACGACGTCGCCTCAATTTCAACAACAACAACCTGAAGAATATGTGAATCCCTATAGCGGAGCCGATAGCGGTTTCTACAACGATCCAAGTGGTGGCGGTTTCTACCATGATCCAAGTGGTGCCGGTTTTCACAACAATCCTACTGCAGCTCAAATGGCAGTTGATGAAGAAGTGGCAAGATGGATCCAGTTTGAAGAATTACAACGATCTCAAGTATCTCGTGCTTTCAGCGGAAATCCATCCATCGATCTCGACATGGAGGAGGCGGAGGAAGAGGCGGAGGCCGTTCCAACAAGAAGTACGGCACTAAAATCTGCTCTCTTCACTATTCATTTCCGAAAGGTGGCAAGGAAGAATGAAGCGGGTGTGTTTGATTTGTATTGCAACTATTGTCCGAAGCAATACAAATTTCGCACTGGAGGCGGCTATGGGACGTACTGGTCACACATCACCAACAATCATCAAGTCGAACTTGGACGTGCTCAAGCTCAATCGCAACTCAACTTCCAATCGGTAAGCAGTCAAAATATTGAAAGCCAAGGTGAAGGTACGCCGTACTCATCCCAACTCTTTAGGTTTGACCTTCTAGTTGCTAGAGAACAAATGTGTTATTTTATTTGTGAAGAATCTTTAGCACTTCAATTTGCCGATAGCATGAATTTTGAACGTCGTATGAAAGCTGCTTATAATCCTGGTGCTCAAAGAATATCTAGAATGACTATGACTAGGACCCTTGAAAAATTGCATATAAGATATAAGTCGAAATTGAAAAGTGTTATTAGTAAAATTCCTTATAGGGTTGCTATTTGTTCTGATATTTGGTCTGATAAATTTATCCGTCGTCATTATATTGCTGTTACATTGCATTGGATTGATTATTCATGGAATTTAAATAAACGTTTAATTGGTTTTCATAGATTTAACTGTCAACATAGTGCTACTAATATTGCTAAGGCTATTATTAAAATTTGCAATCATTTTAAAATGCTTGATAAAAATTTTTCTATTGGTTTTGATAATGCGAGTGCTAATACGGCTAGTATTAGAGAATTAATCCAAGCATGTAATCCAACATTGCATGGTAAATATTTTCATACACGATGTATTGCTCATATTTTGAATTTATGTGTTCAAGATGGACTTAGAATATTAAATAACTCAATTCAACCTATTCGTGATGCTGTAGATTATATTCATGGTAGAGTTAGAGTTACACGCAGGTGGGAAAAATTCTGTAGGGAAGCTGGTGTGCATCCTAAAATTTTTAACTTAGATGTGCCTAATAGGTGGAACTCTACTTATGAAATGCTTTCTGCAACTTTTGAATATCGTGAATTATTATGTTCTTTTTTTGCTACGCATATTGAATCGTTTATTTTATTATCTTCGTATTGTGATGATTGTATTGAATTAATGGAGCTTTTACAAGTTTTTCAATATGCAACAAAAGATTTATCCGGTGTGTATTACCCTACTATTTGCAAATTTATGTATCATTGTTGTTTAATTGCTGCAAGATTTAATACTTGTAGTCATAAACCCGATTTGCAAGATATGATTCTAGCCATGGTAAAAAAATGGCTAAAATATTTTGATCATGTGCCTAATATTTTTTTGGTTGCAAAAATATTGGATCCTACTTTTAACCTAAGTGCTACTAATGATATGATTGACATGTATTACAAGTTTTTGTCTACTATGAGTTTTGCAGGTTCTGATCCCGATATACATGTGCCAACTGCTGAAGAAATTAAAACAGAAATTTATGAGTCTATATATTCACTTTATAGAGAATATGAGTTAAAATATGATGATAATATAACTCGTCCAACCAGTCGTTCTTCAGGTTCTAGTAGTTCTTTTTCGTTAGGATTAAATACTTCATCTTCACGTGGTAGTGCTTTACAAGAATTCCAAATTTTTTTCCACGGTAGATGAAATACTAGGCGTAGTCAAAATGAATTAGATATGTATTTGCAAGACCCTGTTGTGCCCCCCGATGATGAAAATGCAGGTCCCAACGATTATGATGTTCTCAAGTGGTGGTCCCGAAATCAAGAGCGGTATCCTTTGCTTGCAATTATGGCAAGGGAGATTTTTGGAGTCCCGGCATCAACGATTATGATGTTCTCAAGTGGTGGTCCCGAAATCAAGAGCGGTATCCTTTCCTTTGCTTTCAATTTACAAGTTATAATTTGTATTTTGTAACTTGTAATTTGATAAATTAAATTGTATTCTCAATATTCTTGTAAGTTGTAACTTGTAAGTTTTATAACTTGTAAATTGTAAGATATAAATTATAATAATAAAATTATATAATAATATCAAAATTCAAATAAACTTGTGTTTTGTCATACTTCTTAGTTTTTAACTTGTAAATTATTAATTTTATCGATTTAGTACTTAGTAGTTTTTCGTCCAATCGTCAATTCGAGTTCGGAGAGATAGAGAAAAAAAAAAACCGGAAACCGGCGGTTCTGGTTCATAAACCGGAACCGTCAACCGTAACCGCACGGTGCGGTTCCGGTTCCGCCGTTTCGGAACCGCCTAACCGGCGGTTTCTAACCGGAACCGTGGGCATCTCTATCCGCAATGCCCATGACCTCATCCTGGTTCTTTTTGACTCAAAACACACAAAAAATGACATTTAGAACGAACAAAATGCCCATAAAAACACAAAATAAATGGACTTATCACACCCACATACTTTAGACATGATTGTCCTCAAGTATGGGATGCAATGCGTCCAGAAAAAAATAAAAAAGAAAAGAAAGACAAAAAGAACAGACTCAAAACAAAGCATGTAAACTGTTAATCAGTGTGGGCACATCACAATCAATATTCCAACAAGACTGCAAAGTATCAGCATACCAAAAATATGTCAAAAATGAGTTCAGCGTGGTAATCCTCACAACTCTCTTCACTCAGTGTTTAGGCTCAGTGTATACACTTAAATCAATGCAATTATGTACTTAGTCGTCCCATAGGCTTGCTAAAGTTCCATTATCAATCTCCAGAAACCATAGATGCATAAGTATCAATAGGGCTTTTTAGGCTACAGTGGGAATTTAATGTAGGTGGGGTTTTATTTCTGTACAGACCCCCCTATTTTTTCTAACTCACTACCCTGCTGTGCCCCGTTCAGACAATAATTTATTTCTTTACTCTTAGGCACTCTCAACACTTAAGACTAGGGAATTTATTTCTCTTTTTTTTTTCATCATCATTTTTTTCTTCTTTTTTTATTATTTTTTTATATATTTATTCCCATGTCTTTTCTAGGCTTTTCACAAATATCCCCCAACAATTCTGTCTTAATCTTTTTTTTTCTTTTTCAAGGTTTTTGTAATGCCCTGGCTATATATTTTACCATCTCAAACAAGAAATCTGCCAGGGCATTTCATAGGCTCAAAAGGGCTGCAACGACTGTGTCATTGGTGGGCAGAACTTTCTTTTTAGTGGCTCAGCAAAAGATGGCCTATATCATCTACTTATGCATCAACAATTTCCAAGCTTAAACATAGAACAGTAGCAAGTTCTAGAATTTCTAAGCACATAATCGTTCACACATGAAGTAAAGAAGGCTGTGAAATAGGCATACAACATTTAGGCTCAATTCTCACAGGGCATGCTAAACTCGTTCATCATCCCTATCTTATCCGAACATGCTAATTTTTGATATAAAGCAGTTTAATGTTGAACATATCAAATGCCATGGCCACATAGACTTCACAGAAAGCATGCTTGACTCAACTAGCCACCTACACACTTTCACTAGGCAAAGTGTTAAAACAGACTCAACATAAATACAAAAACATAAACTAGAATGCCCCCACCCACACACTTTGCACTAGGCAAAGTGGGTGAACAGGGGCGACACACAAAAGACACAGAACAAAAAAAAAACAAAACTTAATCTAAGAAAAGAAAGAACTAGGATTCAATCGGATGAGGGCGTTGGGTATAAGAACCCAACGTGTTTGAAATAGGCTTTTAGGGCTATCTCAATGCGGTCTAGTTTCTCCTCTGTCTAGGACTGGGCATTCTCCAACGCTTCCAACTTCTTCAGAATCACCGTGACCGGATGCTCCCCTTTCTGTGTCCTCCCTACTAGTGGCTTCCTGGATATACCTACAGTCATCAGAAGGCTCGAGGGGTCTGCCCTTGGCATAAAGAAAACAAGCTTGCCATCCTCGTCATCAACTACATCTTGCATTCTTTTCAAACAAGAAATATCAAAGAATTCCATGGGCAAAGAGACTAGATCAGTGGTGCTTAAATCCAACAACCTAGACCTAATAGCAATTTGGGTGATAAGCTGGGCACAAGAGATTCTATGCTTAGTGTGTGTTTTGATCTCCCTGAAATGTGCAATGGCCACAAAGCCAAAATTGATTTTAATCTTTTTCAACATGCACCAGAGAATAAAAAGCTTCTGATTTGTTATGGAGTTAGAGTTATCCTTCCTACCAAAGAAACTGTAGGCAAGCACCCTATGGCAGAATCTCAAGGCTTCATTGTTCAGACAATAACCTTTTGTGGCTCCACTTTGATAAGTGGAGCCATCACCAACCTCAGCCCATTTTGCCTCAACTCCCTCAGTAGAGTCGGGCACAACAGTCACAGCATCTTCATACTCCTCCTCCTGGAGGCCCAAGTATGATACGATGCCCAACATCATATTCAAATCATCATCAGACATAGAAAAACTTTTACCCAGAATTTTAAAATTCATAACCCTAGTAGACGTAGCAGGCTTATTCACAGCTTTTATCTTTAGACTATTAACAAAATCACGAGACAATACAGGAAAAATAACGCATTTCATATCCAAGAAAAACTCCTAACCAATTGCAGCAAAGAAATCCCTTACCTCCTGCTCTATCCCAAGAGCTGCAAGTGACTCAACATGGACCCCCTTTGAATTTATAATGCCCCGGACTGGTGGCGGGCCACTTCCTGGCTTACTCGGAGTGGGGCTCCCTACTCCTTTGCCCTTTTTAGGCTCAGGGAGTAGAATTCCCTCTGTAGCTTTTCTCTTCTTCGAGGAGGGCTTCCCAGCTAGCTTTCATGGCCATTGCTTTTATGGCCACCGCTTTCCCCACCCTCTGCTTGGGTGGTGAGCCCTCTGAGGGTTCATCCTCGAGTGTCTGAGCCTAGGATGACTCACTTTGTTGCTGCTGCTGCTCTGGGCGTTCTGAAATCTCCTCTTCGATTTCATCTTGTTGGGACTCGGCTGGCTGCTCGGTTGGTTGTTCCAGAATGGGCTCTCCAATCTTCTTTTTTCCTTTTTCCTTCTCCAATGCCCTTTTCTTGATCTTGGCAAGTCCTTCTTCTTGGATTTGCTCCTCTGCGGGCTGTGCTTCCTCTTTATGCAACTCGTTCACATAATCATCTAGGGTTTCGTCGCCGCCCTCTTCCTTCTTATTCTCTTCCTCTTCAACAACCTCTTCAGACGGCTGAGGCGTCGGTTTTTTCTCCTTTTTAGAGGCTTTTTTGCAGGCTCTGGTATGGGCTCCGTGGCCACTTCTTCTTCTTCTTGTGTTCCACCCACAGTGGTGTCATCTTCAGCATGTTCCTCTTGCGATGGTGTAGCAGAACTTGCTTCAGCTACATGTTCTTTCTCCGGCGGAGTTTCTTTTGCCGGTTTGCTCGAGGTGGCCGCGGCAGGTGCAGCTTTTTTCTTAGGCTTTACAGCCTTTTTCTTCACCACCTTAGCTGGGGTGGGCTCTGCAGAAGTGACTAGAGTGTCGAACTCTAGCTTGTCCTTGACTCCAGCTTTTGGTGCCACATTTTTACCTCGTGTGTTCACCATTGTTGAAGCTTGAAAATTTGCAGAGGAATGCTTTAGGGTTTTGAGAGGGAGAGTGAAGAAACTTCTAATTTTTTTCCGAAAAGAATGAAAGTGAAAGTTAAGATTTTGTGGGGTTGGCTTTTTATTAAAATGGGTTACTGTTCCTGATGTGACCGTGACTCTTCGAATTTCCAAAGATTTATTTAAATCAGTATGCCCACATAAACAGATAAGCCTTATCCCCTGAAAAATCGGAACGAATTTTATCTCTTCAAAATGCCCCGCTTCAGAATCCCCAATTTTCCAGGATTTATCTTTATCCTTTGTTTCTCTCTCCTTATCTTAGCCTGTATATCACAATCTTATCCAAAAATAAGCGTAAAATTGCCCCTAATCTAGTTTAATTAACTGGAAACTTTATTTAATTAAAATAAAAACAAAATAAAGCAATTAAAAACCTGGGTTGCCTCCCAGTAGCACCCCATTTATTGTCGTGGGCACGACAAAATCCCTGCTCAGGTGTAAATGGGCTCCGCAAGCCAGACCACTATAGTATCCCGTACATACTAGTAATGATTATCAATCGATTTTGATACATGTTAATCTATGAATCAATTAAATGTTTAAAAAAATGGCTTACAAGCTTAGGTAATATATATATAGTTACGGCAATGAGGTGTTATAATCCAATTATTTAATAGATGGTCTAAAATTGGAATTAGAATTTAAATGGTACGACTTTAACTAATCAGCAACATTAGTATCTTGAATAATTCTTAAGTTTCGGTTAGTTAAGTAATTTTGATTTAGGAGCTTAGGAATTTTAATTTTGATAGATCCTTTAGCAAAACTAAGTTGTGACTAATTATTGTAGGCGCAGAAAAAGGAGACTTCTAGTTGAGACCGGAATCAGAATCTAGATCTAGCTATTCCAGATCTGATTGCCAGGTGGGTTTTTATTATATAAAAATATATTTCGGGTTATTAAGCCCTGATATTTATAAAATGAATGTCATTTAATATCCAACTCGTGACTGTATTTAATGTGCTCTCCTGACTCATGTAAGTCTTACTACTGTTTTGGTGATGAAACTATAATGGTTCACGATATCGAGCCCCAAGCAAACTGGGCAGTGTCCAACCTTAAGCAGTCGGGTTGTGTACACGAACTGACTCACCGTAAGCGTTCTAGGGGAGAGGCGCGCAATGATGGAACTAAAATGATTTAGTATACATGGAATTCACAAATTTTCTGTTTTAAAAGCTTTCCATGATATGCTTAAAATATGATTGGATATTCTGTTTTATAAAATGATTGTGAAGGTTTTTCTCGAAAATACCCACTGAGTGCATTAGTACTCACGCTCAAAATCTTTTCAAATATTTTCAGGATGAGCTGCGGGATGGTGGACGGTTGTGCTAAGGCTGAGGGGCTATCTTTTGTTGTATATATATGTTTCTTTATGTACGGTGTCTAACTGAGAACATGTTTCCTTTTGAGTTTGAATAAAAACAATACGTTCTTTTCCGCTTACTCTGATATAGTTTGTCATCAATTGTTTGAAGCATGTTATGATTTCGGCATTTACGCTATGATGTTCCTATATAATTATCTGGTGGAATAAGTTCCCTTTGATGACTCGTAATTCATTCAAATTCTTCATGAACGCTTTAGTGCATGATTCTATTACAGTTGTAGAGGTTATGTTGCCTAAATGATTGAGGCACTAACCCCATTTCTATAATTATCTTTATGTAACAACCTCTTTCCCCTTTCCCAAGTAGCGCATCGGTCTCTTTTCCTTCTTCCGGGATCGGAGCGTTACACCATCACACTCAACTCTCTTTTTAAGGAGCTCTGATGCAACTGGAATAATGCTCTTGGCACATCTCCACATAAAATGTCTAATTTTTAGGATTGCTTGCAGCCCATTAATCGATTTCCACACAGGAAACTCCCGTGTGTCGTGGATATGTGATTTTGCTCAATATCCCGGTGGTGACAAGCAGCAATATAGCCAGACTTAACGGAATAACAGCCATCAGATTGAAGTTTCTGTCTGCGTCAGATAAGAATTAGAGTCTAATATATTGTTATAGCTGTAGAACCAAAAATTCTGCAATTAATTTCATCTGGATCCGGGCTCTATCGATCTACAAAACAAAGGCAAAAAGAATTGTGAAGCCGAAGGACTGTCTGGGATTGACGATCGAACGGACTCCGACGCTCAAATCAGAATCGAGACTAGGAAAAAATGGATGAATAAAGTAGTAAGTAAGATAGAGGAATAAAGCCATAAAGTTGAATGATTAAGTAGTGTTTTAATCATCGATGATTATTCCCCCCCCCCCCCCTCTCATTATAAAAGGGACATACATATAGAGGAAGGTTTAACCACTTTTCCCTTTTCAAGGGATCCTTTCTATCCCTTTTAGGGTTTTGACGGGGTCTCACTTATCTTCAATGGACATGTTTGACTTGGTCTTCTTTAAGAGTCTCATTCAAACTTGGTCAAAGCCTCCGGACCTCGAGGCTTCTGGACCTCATGACATCGATCTCGAGGCCTTTAGACCTCTGGACCTCGAGATGTCGACCTCGAGGCCCCTGGATCTCGAGACGTCGGCCTCGATTAAGGCTTCGACCTCTCGATTTCGGCTCTTAAGCCTTTGACCTCTTTATGGGCCTTAGTTTTGTGCCTTAAGCGGAAAAAGACCTCTACAATTAGCTCATCATTACTTGATTCTTGAATTTCAAGGATCGGGTAATGAATGTCGGTATCACTGATCGTTACCCTCGTGCAATCCTAGACTTAAATACTGACTCTAGGATAGTCTCGGAAGCGTACTTCGAATTGGGAGCGGGTTTTTGGCGAACTTACTGAGGTCGTGAAAGTAGACCTCGTAGAGCTCTAGACCTGAAGGCAGGTCCTGGGAAGCTTCGTAGAGCCCCAGACCTGAAGGCAGGTCCTGGGGGAGCTCGAGGGAGCTCCATACTCGAAGGCGAGTCCGGAGGAGCTCAAGGCTCTGAGAGCAAGCCTCGGGGGAGCTCCAGACTCGAAGGCGAGTTCAGGAGAGCTCGAGGCTCTGAGAGCAAGCCTCAGGAGAGCTCCGGACTCGAAGGTGAGTCCGGGGGAGCTCGAGGCTCTGAGAGCAAGCCTCTTATTTTGAACATAGTACTTCAATAAGCAAGCCGAATCAGTCGAGGCTTTGGCAGCCGATGCAAAGGCTTTGAAGAAATCTGCAAACACTTATATTCACACTGGTAGAACCGAGTAGAATATATAATTATTGATGCAGAAGTATTGAACATCGAAACTTAAGAATCCTCTTTCCTAAAAGCTTATAATCATTCAGTTTAGTAGGAATGCAATGAATTTCTTTTATATTTCGCAAGTAACCACTTTGCAGAAACATGAAAGCATGACGGTCGGCAAGCTGGAATATAAAGAGAGCACTAATACTCGAAATAATGATTTTTAGTTGATACTCTCCATTTTATTACCAATTCCGAGGGAAATAAATTGGGTTAGTTTTATTGCAGAACAAGACGATTGCACGAGGATTAGTAGACCATTGCAACAATGTTTACCCGCCAAATTAATGAGAAAAATTGGCCGAGGAACTCCTCAGATTTATCAACTCGAGCTTAATAAAATTCGAACACAAATCAAGACAAATGAGCAGGATATCAATAGAATTCAATTATTTTTTCTCCCTAACTGTAATGCGGCAAATATATAACATAAATTTAAGGAACCCATTCAAATTTAACATGCTTATGGTGTAGATTAAGAATTGCACATTTAATGTAGTTGAATCTCATGAGAGCATGTAGTTGATAGAATTCAAACAGATTTAGCAGGAGCAGCAGAGGCAGCCCTAAATGCTAGTCTAAATTATCAATTAAGAGCAAGTAGGCCCTCTTAGAACATGTTTCTGTAGGTTGACCACAAATGTTATTTTTTCCGGTGTTAGAGACTCAGTATATAGCATTCTTTATATCCCAGAACACATGCAGCAAATGAAACTAAAGGAACATGGATTCAAGTAAAAGTAGAGCAACAAACAGAGAGTGCTACGATAAAACCCAACTCGAGAGCAAGGGGTTGCTTAAGATCAGCTTGTCATTCCCTCCCAAGCAGCTCTACAAGACAGAAAACACCACCAGCCCATCTCTTTTGGGGAGGACGACAAGTGTAATCCCAACAATCCATGTACAGCTCCTCTATGCTCTAGAGCAAGCCCTCACGGAGCAGTTAGTCGATCTTTCCCAAGCAATCTGCACAGAGGGAAACAACAAAAATCCCATCTCTCTAGAAGAGGAATGTGAGTGTTTTCCTGATTTCCTTCACTTAGAGGGAGGCTTTAGGCCATTTATAACTTTCTGCACAAACGGTCAGTTTTGCATATACCAGCGCAAGATATAAGGATATTCAGAGAATAGCAAACACCAGCTATATTCTACAACTACCTTTGGAGTAGTACACATAGACAGGCAGGTCATGGAAAGCAAAGAATCAAAACTCAGAAATATAAATATATTCAGACATAGCAACCAGCAGATATATGTTGCATTCAAGCTTGGAATAGAACAAAATTTTCTGGGCCAACTCACCAACTACCAATTTTATCAAAGAAAATCAAATATGCATAGGTAAAAGGCAGTGATACAGGGCTTTTCCTGTAACCAAAGCAGATTAATGCAATAGTATTGTCAGCAACTGCCAATTTTATCAAAGAAAATCAAATCTGCATAGGTAAAAGGCAGTGATACAGGGATTTTCCTGTAACCAAAGTAGATTAATGCAATAGTATTTTAGCAATCATGCAGTGCACAACAGAGCAGAGATCTATACTTCAGCACAAATCTCTTTTGCACAGACAGAGTTGAGCAAATAGCAGAGAAACATTCAGCTATACTACTAACTCAACCATCAGTTTAAAGCTTATTTCAGTCGTTTGGTATCAGATTAGAGTACAAATAAGTATCAGCACACCTAAGAAATCCTCCATTAAGATGCAACATTCATATTCAGCATATGAATGGGATTTGTATGCCAAATTCAGCTTAAAGCAAACCGGAAGTTAGTGCATTCAAATGCTTCAGTCAGTTCCTAACAATATTATCAACTGTAATGCAATGCTACAATTCTTCAAGCAATAACAGACAGCAGGCAAGTTTACACAGATAATCTCACCACTCGGCTAGCATATAACAGTAGTCACAATTTCAGACAATCAAAGGGGACAGGCTGAGCTGTAGTAACAGCAAATATAATAGTCTACAGAGCATTATTAATTATTTGTAGATGATCTTCAATTCTGCTTAGATTATAATTGCTAGTTATCCAACTTTGTGAGAAGCAATCAACTTTCCAATCAATCCGACCATTTGCTAGCAACTTAGTAGCCTTAAATTTGCAATGAGGAGCAGACAAGATTAAGTGATGTGAAGACAGTTTAAGAAGCATAAAGATGAAGAAACTCACAATTTATTAAACTGATAATCCACACAAGCATGACAAAAGCAGGTTTATAGTAGATATCAGCCACAATTCAGGTCTCCGGATAAGCTTATAAAGTTTATTTGTTCCCCTAAGCACCAGGCAACTGGAATCGACCACCCAATACCAGCATATTCCAGTCATCTTGGTTCCAGAAATACAAGCAAGAGTAAAAAGGGATAGCTTCAATTACCAGACTGACGAACACTGTTGTTTAGCTTTTTTTTTTGCTACTACTAGAGTGCCAAGGATTCGACCCGGCACAGAGTACATAGGTTTCTCAATTTCTGCAGCAGCTCCTCTCACGAATAGAGCCTAGAACAAAGATATTGTGAAGAGTAGAAGAAGAACCAGCAAGCAAATATATAAAACACAAAGGTCCTCAGTAAGGGAGTGAATACACCTTTTCTATACAATCGTAGCACTGAGGCTCTTTGCATTCATCATTCGAATCGTCGACTCCCGGTAGTCTTTCAATCTGAGACAGATATGAGAGGATCGAGAAAAACCCTACCCTTCTGGCGCAATGTTTGGGCTATGTATATGTTTAATCTTGTTGTCCCTTTAATTTTAGTCGCGTTGCAGGAGAGAGGGTTCACCGGCGCCTCAACGAGACGGCCACCACCTTTGTGAGGTTTCCGGCGAAGCTGTGTTCATCACCTGTGAGTACAGTCGGGATGAGAGTATTCAATCTTTGAAAGTCCTCTTTGTTTCGATTTCATAGCTTCTCGCCACTGAAAAAAAGGTGCCGCGAACCTTAGATGTATTTTGATGATGGGTTTTGGATTAATGGGGAAAATTAGGAAACACGGAGGAATCCCCTTCAAGTGAACACGCCCTCAATCGTCGTCCCTAGTCATCAGAGAATAAGCCATTACCTTGTAGTATCGATTGAAGACCCACGGTGGGTGCTAAATTGTAGAACCAAAAATTATGTAATTAATTTTGTCTGGATCCAGGCTCCGTCAATCTACAAAACAAAGGCAAAAAGAATTATGAAGCCGAAGGACCGTCGGGGATTGACGATCGAACGGACTCCGACACTCAAGTCAGAATCGAGACTAGGAAAAAATAGATGAATAAAGTAGTAAGATAGAGGAATAAAGCCATAAAGTTGAATGATTGCGTAGTGTTTTAATCATCGATGATTATCCCCCCCTCATTATAAAAGGGACATACATATAGAGGAAGGTTTAACCACTTTTCCCTTTTCAAGGGATCCTTTCTATCCCTTTTAGGGTTTTGACGGGGTCTCACTTATCTTCAACAGACATGTTTGACTTGGTCTTCTTTAAGAGTCTCGTTCAAACTTGGTCAAGGCCTCCGGACCTCGAGGCTTCTGGACCTCATGACATTGATCTCGAGGCATTTGGACCTCTGGACCTCGAGACGTCAACCTTGAGGCCTCTGGACCTCGAGACGTCGGCCTCGATTAAGGCTTCGACCTCTCGATTTCGGCTCTTAAGCCTTTGACCTCTTTATGGGCCTTAGTTTTGGGCCTTAAGTGGAAAAAGGCCTCTACAATAGCTTACTCGAGAGAGGAGTTGTAATTACACTAGTGATTCTCTTACAGGATTTAGAATTAATCGGTTTAATAAATTATCTAAAAATTGGGAAATCCATTTAGCAGCAACACCTTAGGATCCGTCTTTTTATCTATTTATCCAATTTTCTCGTGCTTGATTTATTTATTTTTTTTTACAGTATTTAGTTAATTAAAATCAACTTCTTAATCTGGTTCTTTAGATAAAAAAAAGGACAATATAATTGGGTACTTAGCTGCATTACTTAGTCAGTCTATGTGGATACGACCTTGCTCACTATTGTAAAAGAGATATGTCCGTATTCAGTCAATATCACCCGAATGGATCGACACAAAAGCATACAACATTCATGAAGAATACCGGTATGCAATACACTTAATCAAGTATATAACACAGGGAATGTCTTATGGCCCAATTATTTTTTGAAGATGATAAAAGGATCATGACTAGTGAAATTATCAAAATTGAAACTATGACTTATCTCCAACATACTCAAACCAAAGCAATCATGAAAACAAAAGAACATTTTGACCAGTTAAAAAAGAATCTATATTCAAGTTGGTATTTCTAGAAAAATATTAACAATTGCATGGTTTTTGTAATTGATTATCCAGGTCTGGAAAATGGAATAATCTACCAACAAGTTCTTGAACCAGAAATCTATCTTCCGATGAATAGGAAAACTACAAACAAAGTTATAAGTACTTCAAAAGAAGATGATAATCCTATTGGATGGTATGATTATTTTTACTAAAAGACCCAGAAATGGTAGATTACCAGTATGTAATTAGTTTATATTGGTTGTGCTATTTTATAGTAGTTTGAAATAGATTGTTTGTAAAATATTTAGAAGTAGTTTACTAGTAGAAGTAGTTTGCTAGTAGTTTGAAATATGTAGTTGTATATATTTTATTTGTAAAAAAAAAAGAAAAAAAAGGAAATGAAAAGAACAAAAATAGGTACTAATGCGCCCAGGAATCAAGAAAACCCACTCCAAGACAAAAAGATTAGATAGAAAGAAAGCAAGACTTGACGGTACTCTCAAGCTTTAAAGAATTACAAAGAAAACCCCAAAGTTCACAAATTTCAAAGAAGATCTATATAAGGGGACATTACTTCAACCAAAAAGACCTTAAAACACACCTTCCACACCTCTAACACCTTAGAATACACTTCTTACACCTTTCACAATACCTCTTCCAAACCTCTCTAAACACTCCAGCCCCTTCAAACACTTGTAGAAGCACACACTTCACATTGAAGTTTCTTAGTTCTTCAAAGGCTTCGGCGTTTCCTTACCTTGAGTGTTGAGCGTATATAGTGAAGTAGATCTTCTTAGAAAGATTTCAAAAAGCCCACATAGACATCCTCTTACCTTGGTTCAAACCTTCAAAATCATATGAGCCTGTAGATCAAGCTTGTATCATTATCATTATTTCAAATCTTATGATTTGAAGATTTGTACATTAAGGTAATCCTCAAATAGAGTCCATGAATCATAAATTAAATTACGAGAATTTAAATATGATTGTTGTAAGCAGCAGAGCACGCCTTATGCATATGATGATGAATGATTTAAGCGGTAGAGCTGACTGAATGCAGTTTGATGATGATGATGATAATAAATTCAAATGAAATAATAGTTATATATATTTCATAAGAAAGTTTTGATAAAAGTACCTTAATGTACAAATATTCAAATCATAAGATTTGAAGTGATGATGATGATACAAGCTTTTATCAAAACTTTCTTATGAAATATAGATAACTATTATTTCATTTGAATTTATCATCATCATCGACTCTCGTTGAGGCCTCACAATCAACTGACTCTTTAAATTTTTGCAATTTAATTTCTGCAAACTAACTCTCATGATCATGATCTGTGGATCCACTCTGTGGTCTTGATCATCTAACTCTTTTACTTTATGTAATGGAAAATTAGGAAAGAAAAGTGATAAAAGTGAAGTGTCAAAAACTAAAAGGGATGAGATAATTAGGGGGCGTTTGGTATCCATATACGTATATCACGTATGAATATCAAAATGGCCCATACCCATACCATGTGTTTGGTATATTAGTATATGGATATCAAATTGATATCTTTGATATATTCATATCCCCACTTTTAACATATCTCATATACCAATATTTGCACCGGTATAACTCATATCTCATCCGAAAAAACCCTCGTTTCTCTTTTTCTCCTCCTCCCCCAAATTCTATAGCCCAAATTCTTCATGCTTGTTCTAAAGAAATTGTTAGCATCTTCAAAAATCTTGTTTCAGTAATTCATCCGCTTCAATTTCAAGGTAAAAGTTTCTGAGTTCCTTATTCTTTACTTCGTGAAAAATGGAATTGTCGTTAGATGAGAGATAAGTTAAGAGTAATTATGTATATTTGGGCAGAAAATTTTGTATATTTGGAAAGAAAATTATAACTTCCGCAGCAAAAAATTAAAAATGGTTTTGGGCCAAAGTTGAGCATTAAATCTGCATTTCTCTTCTGAAAATAAGGCGGGTTCATCGGGGTCGGAGGTCGTGGTGACGTGGGAAGATCAGCAGAATATTAATAAGTTTGGAAGATTGAACAACCGCCTTCATGAATTAGATGATGAAATCAAGATTGCTAAGGTATTCACTTTTTATTTCTTTCATTTTTTCTGGTCTTTTACGTTTATTTTCCAGCGTTTAGGAGTTTGAATGGTTTTTAATTTTTTTATTTTATATTTATTATTTCGAGAAGTTAGGCTTTGGTGATTTGTAGTCTATTAATTGATGTTTTGTGGAAAACAACTGAATGAAAATGAGGAGGAATAGCAGTAGACTTATTACTGTATGGTTTAGCAGTAGTAATAGTGATAAAGAAAGATATTTTGCTATATTCATTTAAATTGAAATTAAGGTGTTTCTCAACTTAATTGATTCGATACTATAGATAAGGGCATGCTTTTTTGCATTATTATTGAAGTCAGGCAAGATAGTTCAGAGAAGATGATGTTTTAGATACAGTCATACATAGGGTAAATATCGAAAAGAAGCTCAAAAGCGTCAAAAAGAAGTAGTGGAACAAAAGAAAAAATTGTTATTCGAAGTTGTTATGATAGAGGGAGTTTCTCAAGTTGATGCAATTGAAGCTACTAGCTATCTCTCGAGGAACTCAAGTGAACTTGATGCATTCTATAATTGTCCAAATGATGAGTGGAAGAAATTGTACGTGGAAATGCTCATAGTTAGGCTTCGTGGGGGTGCAACATAAGAGGTAAAAGAAGATTGTTGCTGGGATAAAAATATTTTTTTTGACTTGTGATTGCAAGGTCATTTTGATGATTTTTTTTTTTTGGAGCTTTCCATACATAATATCTGATACTCATACCCATATTTAATATTTGATATACTGGTATATGGATACTTATACCCATATTTGATATATGATATACTGGTATATGGATACCCATACTCATATTTGATATTTGGGGCTCGTTTGCTATATATGATAAGGGGGTGATAGATTTGTATGGTACCCTAATATGTTGTTTGGTTAGAATTGTAAAGCTCATGATAAATGAATGGTCCGTCATCCTTATTAGACCTTTACTTGATAAGCTATACCAATATTAATTTATTTTTGGACTTAATTTAGAGATTTGTAATTTATATGTAAATTAATCAATGAAACCAAACAATGGATTACCAATCTATACATCTTAAAATATTTTATAGCAAACATAATATTGATACGTTATCTTGTAAAGTCATCCTAGTCATAGACATCATGATTTATCCCATCAAGTCTAGCAAACGAGTCACTGATATACTGGTATATGGACACCAAATAGGCCCTTAGGGATTTAAAAAAAATAGATAGAAAAGATAATGGCTTAAAATCTAAAGAGAAAAGTTTTAAAGAATTGATTGAAGATATGTTAAAAGTAACAACTGAAAATATTAGAACTTATTATTCTCTAAAACCTTTTTCAAACAAAGCTGAAAGAAACAAACGGCAGAGAGACTCGCATCATAAATTCTAAACAATAATCAATAAATGTAACATTCAACCATAGAGCTGGTCGATATACCCACACATTAGATCATTGCATTCGTAGCCCGATCCCAAAGGATTCCAAGGACTAGACTACAATCACTAGTCTCTAACGTAGTGTCTCAAACATTTCTTTGCACTTGAGATTCAAACCTCTGCTTCAACACTAGCAACTCAATCAACATCGAATGAATTGTTTATACCATGACACTGAATTCGCAGATTTTAGATTCACACAACCTGCCAGCAGTTAAGCTATGGTCCACAACATGATCCAATAAAATCGAATAGACGTTGCAGAATATATGATGGATCATTGCTATTTTAACTTTTAACACTAATTAATGAAAAGACTGCTACCGGCAAACATGGTATAGGTACTGCTTTATACACATACAAAATGGATGTCATAATGGACAATCATCTGAGGAGGGGGCGTAGTAGTAGCCGGATCGGCATAAGAGATCTACAAATGATCTGATGAGTAAGTAAATGATTCACTTTCCACATTTGAACCCATTGCAAACAGAGAGGACAATTATCAGAATCAGCGCAACGATGATAGCTAAGACAATCAACTTGATCTTCATGTTTTGAAGCCACATTTTTCTCCTGATTTGTCTTCCAGTTGACCTGAAGTCCTGGGCCTGTTCCAAAAACAATTTGATGAATTGATACATGTAACCATCTTTCCCGGAAAATCTTGAAAAAGTGCATATAGGAAATTCATATTTCAGCCCAAACAGTAGATGCAGAAGAGTAAAAGGCATGCCTCATTAATTTATTTGTTACAAAGAGCAAGTCAGTCACTTAGTTTAGGGTGTTCTGAAATATTTGCTAAACTGGGAGTTCATAACTCTGAGAGAATGGCCTTTAGGAGAAATGGTTTGATTGTAAAAATTAATGTTTGGTTTCAAATTGGGGAGACAGTTTTTACTGTATATCAGATCATGTATGGAAAGTGTTTTTGTTTTGGGAGAAATATTTTTCAAAACAACAGACAATTATTGAGTAGGAGATTTGAAACTAATATGAAGTTTTGAAACAAACAATCCGTTCAGATCTCAACAGAACCTTATATCACAGGCCAAAACTAATAAACATCCACACACAAAATCACAAAAAGTGCACACACACGTGTGCATAGATAGATGTACCTGATTATGAAGATTTTCAGTCTTATCCACCAGAAGCTCTATCTTCTCCCCGCGATCTAGAACCTGCATTGGACAAATATATGAGGCAGTATACTACTTTCAATATTAATTCATTGTTGATTAAACACAAATAATAATAAAATGAACACCAATAGTTTAATTTAAAATGCAGAGAGCTGTAAAACAAATAAATGACGTAGCATCTTTTCTTTTAGTATCCTAAAAAAATGAAACAGATAGTTCCACCTCAAACAAAGAGCCAACTAGAAAAGGAGAGGCATGTTAACTGAGTGTTGTCACAATCAGACAGATTGACCAAACTGAATTAATTGATACAACACCAGGAACTCAGATTTCCGGAACATAGTTAAGAACACATACGGCAATGAAGTCCGTATGCATGATTCAACAATGATCTCAATACCTTCTCAATATTTTCCATCATAACACCCTTCACTTCTGAAACCTGAGCCTGGACCTTTGCAAATTTACTGATCTCCTCAGGGTGCTCCATGCAATATTGCATATGTTCCTTCAACTTTGGTCTATGAATACATGTTTCCAGGTTAAACAAATATATATTTAAAATGAGAAAAATAGAAACCACAACATATATTGTTAAGAAAGCTAGAAAGTTAAGCACCCAAATTCTTTGTTAAGACCATTAGCAGGAGCTGTTGCAGCCTTCCCACCACCATATTTTGCCACAAAGTCATCCTTTATGCGATCAAGAAAAGCCATAGGAATCTGCCTTCCAGCTGACTCTTCAGCAACCACGCAATAAGCTAGCATAGAAACTTGCAAGTCAGTGCTACGACTCGAATTGATCGCTTGATAACGTGCTTATTTCATTCAAATTAAATTAAATAGGTCATGAATTTTGCACAATAGTAAAATAGATCAGCAATGCGCCATCATTCATTATGGATGCTCTAATTACTTTAGCAAATACAGAGCTATAACTAGACCAAGTGTTCTTATCGTTTATAGAATTAAATCAATCTGAGCACCGTGACCATAAAAATCACATTTTGTTGTACGAATATCATGTGACCTATTCAGATGAATATAAGAGCTTCAGATTAACCATACATCTACCTAATAGGAAATAAAATGTTGCAATTTAATCAGTAAAAAATAGAAAATCGGTAAAATGAATACGCAGTTGACAAAATCCACACAAGCATATCACTAAACGCTCACGATCTACGCGAGGAAATAGCAACTTAAACAGAACAAATAAAACTTGAAATTTTCCAATTCAAACCGATCGATCAAAAACTACAAACGATGATAATTATAAAAAACTATGAATCGAAACTACAAGCAGCATCAAATGACTAAGTCACACAACAATAATCACCAAACTTACTAAATCCATCGTGAACGAGATAATTGAAGGTGTGACTGTCGCAGTTGTAGGTGAACTTATTATTGGAGGCAGGAAGCTTCTGGAGGCACTGATATGCAATAGAATTGAAGTTCCCGCTGAACTCCGTGTATTCCGCCAGCGTTACCGGCGGCGTGCCACGCGCCACCAGCGCGTAGATCAGCGTCTTCCGGCCGTTTTGCCCCATTTACAACTATAATCGGAGTTCTAATTCAATTGGCAGGACTATATACCCCTGAGTTAGGGTTCTTCTTGGCCGTATCGATTTCTTCAACCAGATCTCAGGTTGGATTGCTTTAGTTGAATTTGAAGAGAGCGGATTGGAAGCCCCTTTTTTCTGCTTTTCTCTCTCTACCGCTTTCGTTTGCTTTTGTAGAGAGAGAGAGGACTCGACCAAGGGAAGGCAATAAATGATTTTTCTCGACTTTGACAAAAACAATATTAATTTATTAATTTTATTTATAACCCCCTTAAATATTCCTAAGAAAATCTTGGATTGGCTTAAATTGGTTGAAAGTTTGAAACATGTTTGAACTTTATTAACACATATGTTCCGACTTCACAAATTTTGAAATTTCTTGTATTTTCTCTTGCCAACCGGCAACCGCGTCAATTAACTTCAATTTATAATGAGAAACCCATATCTATATCCAAACTTTAAAAAAAACTATATTTTTCTATCTAGTGAAGTTGTATTTTAATTTATACAGTATATTTTACATAAATAATTGTCATCTTCATGAACCTAAGTCCTTAAAAGTTAAAACTATGTTCTATACACCATATGATTCACATCAAAGTTCCGTTTCTTCCACACTGTGTGATGTTAATTTTAATTATATTTTGAATAAAATATTTTTATTCATTAAATAATGTAAATTATCTTTATGTTGGGTAAATATAATAACGATTGTCATAGCATTCTTATGAAATTGATAGACTCTAAAGAGAGTACGTGTGAGTTCCTACAATACAGTTATTTTTTTTATCACTAGATCATTATATGATTTCATTATATTGTTCATGCCTTCAAATTAAATTTTGCCATTATATTATTTTGGGAAAATGTCAGTGTCTCAATGTTTAAGCGAATTTTGAAAAATATCACAACATTTAAATAATGTCATTTTGATACCCGATGTTTCAATATTTTTTAAAAAATGTCATAATGTGATATTTTTGGTGAACTCAATCTTACATGGCACGCGCAAAGATTGACATTGATTTTTTCACTCGCCATTTTAAATGACATCAGTTTTATTACAACATTTTATATAAAAGGATTGAAGATGCCACCTAAATTTAGGTTGAATGTTTATAATTTTTAAAATTTTAAAACACAAATGATGTTGTTTAATGTGGCATGGTGAGTGAAATATTTATGCCAGATTTTGATGTGCCGCATGAGATTTTTGCGGCCGGTAATATCACCTACGGACATTTTTGAAAAAAAAAATTTGAAATGTTGGATATCAAAATGATTAAATGATATTATTCAAACATTGAGATGTCTTTCAAAATTCGCCTAAGCGTTGGGACATTATATGACATTTACCTTATTATTTTTAACGAATTCATGTATGTTTGTGTATTTATAAACCCGTCGTTTGTGGGAATCGAACCCACGACCACGTGGTTAAAAACCACGCGCTCTACCATCTGAGCTAAGACGGCTTACAACTAAGATGATATAGACACATAGTTAGTCTAATTTATTAGTTTATTTAGGCTAATAATATGGTTAAGCGAAGAAGTGGAAATCAAACCCACGACCATGTGGTTAAAACTTAAGCCAACGCTCTACAAACCGAGCTAGGACGACTTTATGATTATTAAGATATAGTTGGTCTAATCTACCAGCTATTTATGCTGATAATGATTAGGCGATAAAAGTGTAAAAATAGAACGTAAAATTTCACGTCATCTATGGGAATTGAACCCACAGTTAAACCGGTTCACATCTACCTAACTGTAAATATAAATTTTCCACCATTTGAGATAAGAAAAAAAAAATGAAAAAATTAAACAAAATTGGATAAGAGATCAAATTTGCTTGTAAACTATTTCCTTTGAAGACCATTTCTTACCAACTAAGAACAAATTATAGTCATTCCTCATAGATAAGGGAAACTAGAAGATAATAAACAATGTAACCACATGAATTACTACAAAAAAAAAATGGAAAAAATGCATGGAGTTCAAGAAAACAAAGATCAGTTAAAACAAATCGTTCAGATTAAATTGGAAATTTTGGCTATCAGAAAAGTCCTAAACTCTCTTAATCAATTGTAGCAAATCTTCCTTTGAATTTTTCTTTTATCAACCCTTGAAATTTGCAAAGACAACGCGTCAATTCAACAATGGAGAAATATTTGTTTTAATATTTACTAGTATATCTCCCGTGCAATGCACGGATAAGATACGCATACTTAATATTTTACTAAAATGTCATGATAAAAAATTATTTTTCTAATTATCAAAAGAATAATTCTTGTGACAAACATAATAAAAAAATGTGAAATCAAACATGATGTTCGCTCATCAAATAAACTCCCAACGATTTTAAAAAAATCACTAATGACTTCAAAATGGTTTTTGTATAAGGAACATTATAAATTAGTAGTATTAGATCGACCGGTTGAATTACAAAATATTTCACCCCTAAAACGCCAAATAAATAATTTTCATAAATTTATCTCAATTTACATGTAATTCAAAGTGGATTATTCTTTCAAATCATTGACCAAAATATTCATATTTTGTGAGTATCAGAGTATATTCAGTTTTCACTGATTGACATAATCTTTGAAATACTGATCCTAAAGATAAGTTTATTGTTGATTTTTTACTTTTTATTATTTAGGTTATGGTTATATATTTTTTATGCTTAACGCAAACATTTAATATATCCTTTAAACTTTACAATCGACATGTTAAAAATAAATTATTTTTTTCTTTTAATTGTATAAGCGATTAGAGTTCAGGTTTTTTCATGTAATGATGATAACAATAAACTCCTCCCCACATTTCAAAATATATGTTGTTTTAGTTTATAGAGCCTTAATATGGTTAAAACTGAGAGAGAGAGAGAGAGAGAGAGAGAGAGAGAGAGAGAGAGAGAGAGAGAGTATGTGTGAAAATATCCTAAACTACAAACATTCGATTCAACCTAAAAACTCTAAAACAATCTATATTTTGAAACGGATGGAATATCATTTTTTTTAAATACATCATAGATCTACGTTATAATCATCAAATACAACTAAAATAGAGATAAATTTGAACCATAACCATATTTTAATTTTTAAGGTCTATGTAGACATCATGCATCAACTTTTAAAATAGATATACTTAATTTTAATTGGTGTCATCATCGATCATCAAAAGTTACTCAATATGTAAATGTTTGGACAAATTTAATTTTGTAATGACTACAACTTAAATATGATAATTTTATTAATTTATTTTAAGTATGCACTATAAAATTAATTTTAATATGTCATTTCAATGCAAACTCTATGATATCCACGACTGAGAAGGAATTTGACTATGAAATATACTATATATATATAGGATAAGTATTTGCCAAATTAATTAATTCTTCAAAACAATATTTTCATAATAAAAATAAGCTTCTAGTTTTACTATAAAATTTATAATAAAGAGTTAGTATAGACAATATATAAAATGATATACTTTCTAATTCGAAGCAAAAATTTCATTTAACATTAAAAATATCAAAAAAAATATAAAGAATATTTATTAAAAACTAACTTATTCTCCAACTTAAATTTCATTTTTATTTATATTTTGGATATTTTAAAAAATAAAGAATAAATGATATTGTGAATTTTTTTGCTTTGATTTTCTATATTTTTCTTTACTCCAAAAAAATAAAATAAAATTATAGTGTATTATAAAATAATTTGACATTCGATTTGGCCAACAACTGGATTGCCTCTTCAAGTCCGTCGTGGCTCGCGACCATCAATTTTTGAGAAAAAAATGTCTAAATGGCCAAAATTTCACATTTATATTAGCGAAAAGAAATTTGAGGATTGTTAAATTCAGCAAGAGACATGCAAGCTTGTGGTTGAATCGGAGGTAAATTTGATTGATAAAAAAATTGGGGATATTCAATAATACCCAAGTTTAAAATTGATAATTTAATTATCTATTTTTAAAATTCGTGTTAAATTTACAACTATGCCTAAAGTTCATGATTTTAAAGGCAATTAACCCAATATAAAAACACATTATGTAATTTTTGGATTCAGATAAATGAGATTTGGATGTCTTAGATATAGTATAGATTATCCTAAATAATTACATTTCATTCTGAAATTAATAAAAAATGAAGCACGTTGTCTTTAAAGGTTTGAATTTAATAAAACATATTTATCTTGCTGATGAGGTATTCCATTCTTACAATCAACTCTTTGAATTTTGTGTAGATGATGATAGGATGTGCGCATTATTTGATGAATAAAAAAATATAATTGATATTCATTTATTCAAGTCCAATTATTTTATATGTTGTCTCACTTAGCTTGCTCTTTTAGCCAAGTCTGGTTATTCATATACATATGTTTGTTGTTTTTCCATAACAAAATATTATTTAATGATTGTTCTTCATTGTAATATAAATTTTGTTTGAAAAAACTAAAATATATAAGATTCAACTATTTAGAATATGTTAATATATAACTAAATTTGAAGACTTAAATATATATCTAATTTTTTAATTAAATAAATTTAGCTGAATTTTTTAATATATCTAATTCAAAATGTTTAAATAAAATTTTCATAGATAGTGATTTAATTTAATAATGCTTCATGCCCCATGCACTTCAAGTTGTGTTTACCTTTAATAAAATCTGATTTGCTTTAAAATTATAACTTAATACTAATTAAAGGAACATAATTAGATACTTACACTTACTCTCAGTTGAAAGATCAATAAAGAGGTGTTAATTTAATTGTTGGGTTACAATTTATAGCTTGTCCGTGCCAAAAAAAAATTGTTAGTTATTTAATTGATTAAAATATATTTTGTATATTTACATTTTTGAATTTAAGTATTTAAAATTTAGTTTGATCAAAAATTATATACGAATAAATTGTTTGAAATATATTTCTTATATTTAAAAGGGTCAATGTTCTCTAATATCACTATATTTTCACCTTTTTTATTTGTTTTCATACAACGTTCCAATCTATCTATCTATATATATATTAAGGCAAAATCGTGTGATAGACAACAGTTCTGGTGTAAAGCGTTGTCTATTACATATTTTGTTTTAGACAACAGTTTTGAATAATAAACAACAGTTCTGGTGTAAATCGTTGTGTATTACACATTTTGCCTTAGACGACAGTTTCTAATTAATAGACAACAGTATTAACATTTATTGTTGTAAATTTTCTTTATTATTATTATTATTATTATTATTATTATTATTATTATTATTATTTTCATTTTCATTTTCCACGATAGTTTAGATTACAACCGTTGTATTTTAACAAATTTTTACAATTTTTTTTATTATTATTTTTATTTGGATTTGAGATTTGTAGAATTTTAAATTTTATTTTTTTATGCATAGATGGATGATTTGTAATACTTTACATTAATATTTGTCGCCTAAAAGATAGCTTTCATTTATATTGCACTATAATAATAATAATAATAATAATAATAATAATAATAATAATAATAATAATTTGTTATTTTTTCTATTTCAATTTCATCATTTAAAATAATTAAATAATTAAATTTTTTTATACATGTCATATATTCAAAGAAACCAAATGTTCTATAATCGTGGACAATTATACATTATTATTTATAAAATCGTTACGTTGGAAATATTTCAATTCGATCTTTCTATCATGGATTTTCATTTAGTTTCTAAAATTTAATTTTTTGTTTGTTTGTTATAACTATACAAAATTAATTTTCTTGTCTAATTAATTAACACATTTACATGTCATTTTATTAATTTTTAAAAATTAAACACACCATATAAAAATAAAAAATAATCATAATAATAAATCTAAAAAAATAATAATTATTTGTGCATCGCACAGGAGAAATACTAGTTGTAATAATTCCAAAATCTTACCTTTTTGTTACAATTAAGCCATATGATGAAAATTTATCTGAGATTGTTGAATTTTTTACACATGCACACTCTTAATCTGATGCGGTGTAATAGTTTCCCTCTTATGGCCCTAGTTGTTGCAAATTTTGGAATTTTTTTATTATTAACTTCTATCCAATAAATTAATTTAATTTTATTGTAATAATTTTCTTAATTTTTTTGTAATTATAATTTATATCAAATAAAATTATACATCTCACGTTCTTCCATCCAAGGGAAATACTTTAGCTAGTTTGATTTATGACATTTTAGATTAAGGTGCTTACGGAGATATGTTATACTTAAAAAAATGGATAATATAAAAGTTCCTATAATTCACACGGTATTACATATGAATAATTAATCAATTAATTAATTGAATGGGGATTTTATCGTAGATAAATAAAGAACATTGTGGCCGTCCATACATGTAATCAGTTAAAAATCGAATGAAATATTTATTCAAATATTATATAATAAATTTTTAGATTTGGAAATGTCGTTGGGGGAGGGGCTGGGGGAATATAATTTCTATTTGCAGATACGATGTTGTCATTATATGTTATATAAATAGATATAGATTAAGATGTAAATTCTCTAAATTGTAGTATTTTTTCTGTTTTCAATTATGTAACTAATTCAGTCAGGTTTTATTCCTTAATAACATTATCTTTAAACTAAAATAATTACTTTTCGGAGTATCGCACTGGTTCTTATGAATATATTTGGCCTGCGTGTTGCATGCCTAATGCATAGCTAAAAAGAAAAATTAAGCAAATTAACACCCTCCATAAGAAAAATATCAATTAGTAGGTTGCCAAAAGTCTATAAAGTACATCTATTATCTAATAAAAGTATTATTAAATATTATATGAATTTAATAATTATGAAAATTTCTGAACAATATGATTTTTATTTCAGAACTCTATTATTATTATATACTACACGATCCCACTTTCAAAGTAGTTGACTGTTAAAAAATATTTAAATAATATTTTAAGTGAATAATACAAAAATTAACGCTTTACAAATTGAAAAAAAAAATATGTACTACACGATCCACTTTCAAAGTAGTTCAGTATTAAAAAAATATTTAAATAATATTTTAACTGAATAATACAGTTAAATTTAATGACCTCGATTTAAAATTTTATTACAAAATTGTCATCAAATCAATTTGAAATTAATTTCAAATCAATTTCAATTGAAAACCTTCTTTTTATATATAGTATAGATGTAAAAAAATAAAGCAAATAATATATTAAAAATGTTAAAATTGGGCCCAACCAATTTAACGCGGCACCCAAAAAGAATAATAGAAAAAATGAATCAATCTCATTTTACATCAAGTAGTACATATACAGTCAAAGACTATTAATATTATTAAGAAATTAAAATATAAAAAAGAACAAAATAAAGCCAAATCTATTTTGCGGTTCCTTCATATATGATTCTCCACCTTCTTATCATTATTTTTAGTTTACCTTCTATCCGCCGCCTTTCATTGTTTCCACCGTCAGCGTTAATGGAGTTATTTTCTTATTTTTTGGCTTCTCTCTTGAATCTCGACCACGTAGCATTCCCTTGTAATTAGGGAAAAATCTGCATTTTTCTGTAATTAGGAAAAACAAATACCTGATATTGGGTTAGTACTTAGTATCAAGAAAATGAATTATAAAAAAAAAAACTAATCTCCATAAACGAAATTAAAGTCACCACCCCAGCATCTTCAACTCAAGATGTTTATACGCAAATAATTATGAAATATGTTTCTACATAATCCTGTTACACCATTTTCAATTCATATTTATAGATCATTATTTTGTAGTTGCTACTGTTTGCTTCCAAATTAAATGCAACGACAACCTTCTTCTTAGTGAGATATTTTAAGCACAAAACGGGTGTGCTTAATTAGGAGTGCCACAATTACGGGGTTAAATTATGTCATCAGAAAATTAAAATTGGGCGTCAATTTGGAGTTGATTGTAGTAGGCGTTTTAATTTAGAGTTAATTGCGTTTAATTTCAACTTTCAACCATTAAATAATTTCCCTATAAAAAATGAAGTTTTTTGTATCAAAATTTTATATTCCCTGAATTATGTTTTTGTAAATAAGGGGGAAATGATGTTGCAAGAAAGAGAGAGAGAGAGAGAGATAACAAATGTATAATATTTAGCTGTATTTATGCATACATATAGGATATATTGATATATAAAAACAAATTATTATTTATATATAGATTAATTATTATGTATGTATACAAATAAACGTATATTATAAAAATCACTTTATTATATTAATTACATTATATTATTAAACATATATTATAGTATATATACATATATTAATATTAATTATTATACATATTATATATGTTTACTTTCTTATAAAAATCAATTTATATTATAAAACATCATCATAATACTTTGCATTATATGTGTGTGCGTATTATATGTAGAAATAATTTCCGTAACAAATGTCGATATAATTAGTATATTATATATCATATCTACATTGATGTCTATCCGTACTATTATATGATATGCTTAATTTATTGTATTATATTACTTATATATAATATATAATTAAACAGTTATTTTATTATATGTATTAGATATAGTATAAACTATTATGTATTATGTTATATTATATGATTAACATACAATTAAATCTTAATATGTATATATAAAAGTCAACCTACTAAATGTAATAGATGTTTTTAGCGGGAAAACATTAAGTTACTATAAAAGGCATACTTTCTTACTTTTATATATATAAAGATTTTTCTTTTTTAGATGAATCTCATCTAATTAAGAGGGACTAAATGACAAAACTTAGTTCGACTGTTCCATGAATAATTTAAGAGACAAATTCCAAAATATGTAAAATTATTTACATTTCAATATCTTGAATTTTTCATTTATTTTAATAAAATAACGTGGAAATTGAATTTAATTCTCCAGTCCTTAGATTTAATAAAACATTAAAAAAAAGGGAATCGCCGTCTGTGGGAATCGAACCCACGACCACGTGGTTAAAAGCCACGCGCTCTACCGGCTGAGCTAAGACGGCGTGTTATAAATGATTTAAATTCTTGTGTTGTACACAAAAATAATAGGAAAAAAAAAATCAACCATCTCACTGCTAGATTTCTAATGCATTGGTTGTTTTGGAGTAGATTGTATTTTACTAATGCATTGCCAATATCATCCATACTCAATGATGAAAATATCGCGAAATATCGCAGATATTAACATTGCGATACGAATATTGGGGGGAATATCTTTTTTCCCGAGTATCGATGAGAAATCGCAATATATCGCACGATATCGCAAAATATCACAAGATATCGCAATATATCGCGATTTTTTTAATATTTCTATAATATATTTTGATTTTTATTTAATACTATATATTTTTGTGATCTTTTTTACATCTTCAATGTAATTATTTGAGTTGCAATATTTTTTGCTTTATAAAGACATTCACTTTGCAAAAAAATATAAGAGAAAGAAGATCGGGAAATCAACGGATGTCTTAGAAAGAAAAGTGAGATGCACGTGCACTGCCTTTATTTTTTCATTTTTTCAGTTAGAAGACATGATGGACAAATCACAAAATTTTTTATCCTCATATATCACACGAAATTGAAATCTAAGATTGAATATAAATTATTTGCCAAATCTTGATTCTATGAATATGGGTGGCACTGATCATAGTGATATGTCCCAAGATTCATATGCTTCTTACACATATGGGAGTTCACAAATTGATTGGACTACTCAAAATGTGTATCAACAAAATAATTAGGTCAGTGTACATTATCCAATTCATGGTGAAGCTGTTGGAAGAAATCCAGAAACATATCAAGCGCATGTGCATAATTATATCCGTAATTACTCGAACGTGATAAGTTGGTACCAATATTGTTTAGAACAAGATGCCATTCCATATATTATATTTGAACCTCATAGATCCTCATTTTGGTATTAATTGTACTTTATAATATTTATTTAGTCATTTTATGTTGTATTATGTATTATTTTGTCAAATGTATTGTCTCAGACGGTATTTATATAATGTATTATTTATATATTTGCTTTCAAAATACAATTCTATCAAAAAAATTAGTGGAATATGTGCATAATAATATGTCATAATAGTTCCTAAAATTTCATGCTAAATTTCCAAGATTTTAATATGATTTCCGTCATTTTTTTCAATTTTCTACGATATCGATATATCCGTCGATATATCCGTAAAATTGAAATTGCGATATATGTTGCGATAGCGATATTTTCATCCTTATCCATACCACTACATGCTGCGAATTGAGGGTTCAATTTAGCCTATTTTAAGAGAGAGATAATCTAATTGAACCCGTCGACCCACAATGTTTAAGGATTTACGACAAAATAGTTTAAGATTTCATTTGGACAGTTTCTTTTATTTTACAAATATATATTTATATTATATCTAAAAGTAAGATAATCAGTAAAAATAATAAAGTTGTGTGTTTGTCTATATTACTGAGCTATAAATAAAATTAGGATTTTCATTTTGTCATGGTAATTCTTCTTTTGCAAGATTTTTATTTTTGCATTAATATATAATATAATTGCTGCTGAGATTATTATTTCTTTTTTCTATTTTGCAGGATTCAATTCTTGAGTTTGGTATCATAAATCAAAACTTTGAAAACAAGGTATTTTGTGATGCTTCAGCCATTTTTAATACTCCGATTCCATATAAGTATCATTTTGACAATTTTTTTTTTATTTCAAAAAATTTGTCATTCTACATAATCAATGTAAAAATTTCACATTTTTCTTCAATTTGCCCTTATTTAGTTTAGTTAACTATTCTCTCATCCCACTGATAATTGAAAAGAAAATTGTATTTCCAAAGCTCCATAGATTCAATATATATGTATATGTACACAGATTGTCATTAAATGATTCAATGCAATTAATTTGATTTAATAAATTAAACATGGGTATATTAGATAATTTGATTACTTTATTAATTTGTGTGCATTCATCCAAAATGACACTTATATAGAAACGGAAGGAGTATAAGTTTTGCATCTTTATAATTATGTGCAAATTTTGGTATCAATATCTATGAGGATGCATCTTTGGAGCATCCTATTAGCACATCCTGAATAAGATTTCAAGGATTTGAATAAGATATGGTCATTTTTATACCGATATCTTGCGCATGGATGACCTATGAATAGAAGGCCCATCATTTTTAATCTTTAAATTATCCAACGAGATAATCTCGTGTGAAGATATAAACCTTAATGCATTACTTTAAATTATTCAAAAGATGGGGTTGCAAATCTGTTTGGATTTTTTCATTCAAAATCACAATCAGTGTTCATTCAAGTACTCTCTATCCGGTTACTATAACTTAAACCCACAAGCATGAAGCAGTATCATTTAAATTAACCACATACGTACAAAAAAAAAATAGAAATAGTGGAAGAAAAAGCATGCAAACTTTGTGTTGAGTTTAATTAAAATAAACTCACAATACATACTTTGTGTTGAGTTTAATTAAAATAAACTCATAACTCATAATACATACTTCGTTTAATTAAAATAAACTCATAATACGTAATTTAGCAGCTTTAAATAATAATAAAAATAAGGAGGTGTAAAACGTATAATACATACTATTTTTAAATGCATATTGTATTATGTAACATTTTGCTATTATATATATATATATATATATATATATATATTAGTTCATTATTCGCATTATTGATATCACACGATGTGAATTAGTAATTTATATTTAGAAATTAAATTAGAAATATATTGAATAAATTATAGGGATAATTTCTAAATAAATTAATGTATTTGACCGATTTTGCAATTCGAACGTTTTAATAATATCATTCTTTTTTTATTTGTATATTCAACATTCTCAATATACAGATTCAACATTCACAAATTGATGCTAAAAATAAATTAGAATATTTAACCGAAGAAATTTAAATATACGCGCACATATCGAACTTAGACATGATTCAAAATTAAATTAAATATATACTATAATATACTGGAGCCAATAATAATGTGTTACTAACTACTATATATCATATTCAATTAAAGTACTAATTAGGTCAGAATCTCACTTTTTTTGTCAGTATAAAGTACATGGACTTTTTTTGTTAATAAAACGTACGTGTAAAAATATTATATTATTTTATTGTCATTAAATAAAATGTATTATCAGAATACAATAGGCAAACACAAAATTTGTGAAGCCCTTTTTTATATAGTAAGAGTTAGTGTGTGATAGATTATATTTTTAACTCATATTAATGTGGACTATATTATGATATTATTAAAATATTATAAATAATGTAAATAAAGTACAATATTGTCTGTGAATATGTGTCTTTGATGTCTAGGTTGTTACATTCTTTTAAAATATTATAGCATTTTGTGAATTTTATTAAATGAATAACTTAATCTATTAAAACTATTAAATATTTTATATTAAAAATGATAGCAAATTATTAATTTATCAATTTCTCATTTTCGGTAAACTGTCTATCCAGCCTAGCTTGCAAAGCATGACAATCGATAGATCATGATTAATATTAAAGTTAAGTGATACAGTTAAAATTGTAATAATAATAATATAATAATATGTTAGATTATATTTAAAAAATATGCTATAATAGCTAAACTCAAAAGTATAAGATAAAGCGACTTTTATATTAGTATATATAAATAGACAATAAAAATATCATTGAGCAAATACATAAGCAACTTTTATATCAGTACAGTATATATAGAGACATAAAAATATCATTGAACAACTACTCCCTCCCGTAAACTTTTATTTATGAGTTTAGAATTTTTAACAGAATTGAAATATATAATATTTTGATAAATATACCCCTCCTAAATCCTATTAAGATAGATTTTCTTAAAATATAAAACTCTCTTTCCCTATATTATTATGTAAGAGATTTTGCTAGGATTCTATGGGTTAAAAATAGAAATGTAAAAATACATAAAACAACAAATAATTATTTACAAACTACGAAACTCAAAACGAGAAACAAAAGTCCATAGAGGGAGCATGCTTTATAGCATAGATATCAAGCTAAACCTTATTACATATATTAATTTGAAGATACGCAAAAATAAAAGATAAAATATGAGAATGAAAAGGTATCAATTCAAATTAGCACATTCATTCATGAGTAACAGCTGCCAAAATGGAGAAGTCTTTTTCAGGTGTAGAATGCTTAAGATATCTGCTGCTGCTACAAGAATTGTGCATGAGTTGAAAAAATCCGTGGCGGGGTGACTGGAACACGCATATTCTTTAATAAGCAAAAAATTAAAGCTGTCTTTAAATGCAAGACGTCACACTATATCTATTGTAGATAACAAAGAATCGAAGCAAGAAGTTGAAAACATGATATACGATCTTGCAAAATACACATACAAAATGGATTTCATAATGAACAATCATCTCAGAGGGGGCGTAGTAGCCGGATCGACATAAGAGATCGACAAATGATCTGATTCGTAAGTAAATGATTCACTTTCAACATTTGAATCCTTTGCAGACAGAGAGGACGATTATGAGGATCAGAGCAATTATGATAGCTAAGACAATCAACTTGATCTTCATGTTTTGAAGCCACATTTTTCTCCTGATTTGTGTTCCAGCTGACCTAAAGTCCTGGGCCTGTTCCAAATGCACATTGATAAATCGATAGATGTAACCATCTTTTCCCCAAAAAGCTTGTAGAAATGCATATAGGAAATTGATATTGAAGCCCAAACAGAAGAGGCAGTATAGTAAAAGACATGCAACATTAATTTATTTGTTATAAAGAGCAAGATGGTCATTTAGTTTAGGGGGGTGCGAAATTTGTGCTAAACTAGGAGTTCTATAATTGGGACTTGGGAGAATGGTTTTTAGGAGAAATGGTTTGATTGTAAAAATAAGTGTTTGGTTTCAAACTGGGGAGACAGTTTTTACTGTAGATAACGAATCATGTATGGAATTGTGTTTTTGTTTTGGAGGAAATATTTTTCAAGGCAAACGACTGGCAATAACCGAGTAGGAGATTGGGAAGAAATATGAAGTTTTGAAACAATCTGTTCAGAGCTCAACAGAACCTTATGTCACAGACCAAAACTAAAAAACATCCATACACACAAACACAAAGTGCATGCAGGCATGTGCAGAGAGATGTACCTGATTATGAAGATTTTCAGTCTTATCCACCAGAAGCTCTATCTTCTCCCCACGGTCCAGAACCTGCATTGGACAAATATATGAGGCAGTATCCTACTTTTAACATTAATCCATTGTTAATTAAACAAAATAAAATAAAAATGGAGACCTAGTTTAACTTCAAATGCAGAGAGAACTGTAAAACAAATAAATGACGTAGTATACTTCTTTTTCTTTTTTAATAAGAGTATCCTACAAAAATGAAAACAGATAGTTCCACCTCAAACAAAGAGCAAACTCAAAAAGGAAAGGCATATTATCTGAGTGTTGTCTTAATCAGACAGATTGACCAAATTGAATTAAGTGTGCACTAGGAACTCAGATTTCCAGAACATAGTTAAAAACACATACGCCAGAGTACTACATATACGAGATTCAACAATGGTCTCTATACCTTCTCGATATTTTCCATCATAACACCCTTTACTTCTGAAACCTGAGCCTGGACCTTTGCAAATTTACTGATCTCCTCAGGGTGCTCCATGCAATATTTCATATGTTCCTTCAACTTCGGTCTATGAATACATATTTTCAGGTTAAAACAATTACTTAAAATGAGAAAATAGAAACCACAACATATATTCGTTATGAAAGTTAGAAAGTTTAGCACCCAAATTCTTTGTTAAGGCCATTAGCAGGAGCTGTTGCAGCCTTCCCACCACCATATTTTGCCACAAAGTCGTCCTTTATGCGATCAAGAAAAGCCATAGGAATCTGCCTTCCAGCTGACTCTTCAGCAACCACGCAATAAGCTAGCATAGAAACTTGCAAGTCAGTGCTACGGCTTGAATTGATTGCTTGATAACTTGCTTATTTCATTCAAATTAAATTAAATAGGTCATAAATTTTGCACAATAGTAAAATACATTAGCAATGCTCCATCATTCATTATGGATGCACTAATGACTTTAGCAAATACAGAGCTATAACCAGACCAAGTGTTCTTATCGTTTTTTATGGATTGGTTAAATCAATCAGAGCATCGTGGCCAAAAAAAATCCACATTTTGTTGTATGAATCATCAAGTGGTTTATTCAGATAAATATAAGATCTTCAGATTAACCGTACATCATCTACCTAATAGAAAATAAGATATTGCAATTGAATCAATAAAAAATAGAAAATCAGTAAATGGATATGCAGTTGACAAAATCCACACGCGCATATCACTAAACGCTCACGATCTACGCGAGCAAATAGCAACTTCAACAGAACAAATAAAACTAAGCATCTTCCAATTCAAACCGATCAATCAAAACTACAGACGATAATAATTATAAAAAACTATGAATCGAAACTACAAACAGCATCAAATCACTAAGTCCAACAATTATAATCACCAAACTTACTAAATCCATCGTGAACGAGATAATTGAAGGTGTGACTGTCGCAGTTGTAGGTGAACTTATTGTTGGAGGCAGGAAGCTTCTGGAGGCACTGATATGCAATAGAATTGAAGTTCCCGCTGAACTCCGTGTATTCCGCCAGCGTTACCGGCGGCGTGCCACGCGCCACCAGTGCGTAGATCAGCGTCTTCCGGCCGTTTTGCCCCATTTACAACTATAATCGGAGTTGTAATTCAATTGGCAGGACTATGTACCCCTGAGTTAGGGTTCTTCTTGGCCGTATCGATTTCTTCCACCAGATCTCGAGTTGGATTGCTTTAGTTGAATTTTAAGAGAGCGGATTGGAAGCCCCTTTTTTCTGCTTTTCTCTCTCTACCGATTTCGTTTGCTTTTGTATTAAGAAAGTAGAGAGAGAGAGAGAGACTCGACGCGGGGAAGGCAATAAATGATTTTGCTCGACTTTTTTTATACAAATACAATATTAATTTATTAATTTTATGTATTTCACCTCTTAAATCTAACCGTCCCTTTGATTTTAAAAAATGTGATTCTAAATAAAATGAATACTACTAAAAAATTATGTATCTTATTTTGTAAGATTACAAGAAAATTGTAATAATTTCTCATTTCAGTATATACATATATATATACTTTTATAACTCAATTTATATTTACTGAGATAAATTAGGAATCGATAAGATATATAAATAAGAAAATTATAAATACAAACAAAAGCACAAACTATTATAACAAAAAAAAATTCAGTGATTTTCAAAATTAATTATATTATGTACATTTCTTCTGTCCATGTAAAGCAAAGGCAACATATTATTTCAATTTAAATTAAAATAAATTATGGGAGTACACAAATAATAAGTAATTAAGATGAATGTTCCATTATTTTAAATTAATACAAAACTTTTATTGTTGATTTGCTTGTCGTCTTGAGACCTACATTCCCCTACTATCAAATACTAAAATATTTATAAATTGTAAAAAAATAGTTTTTTTTTCATTTGTAAAAATTTCCCTTTTTTGTTGAAAGATGAAAATAAAATTTGATTTATAAATAAATTAAATAATGAAACGGTCTTGCACAAGATTTACAGAGACAAGTGAATAGAATATCTACATGGATTAGGTAATAATATTCCAGAAAAAAAATGCAACATTTGTTTTGAGAAATCTCATTACTTTGCACATTGTATTAAAATTGAACCAAACACAATAATTTAAACATAAGAAATTAGATCCAAAAGGACCCTCATTGTATACTATTTTTTTTTTTTTGAGTGACTCACCGTATACTATTGAATTAACTGAATCCATTGAAAATTTGAAACATGTTTGAACTTTATTAAACATAGATTTAGACTTTAATTACAAATTTTAAAATTTCTTGTATTTTCTCTCGCCGACCGCGTCTGTTAAGTTAGAGATCCAAATTCCTGAACTTTTCTTATAAATATTTACTTATTATGCACAACTAAATCGCCCGAGTTATTTATTTTAAACTTCAATAGATAACAAGAAACCCTTATCTATATCCAAAATTTTAAGAAAATATATTTCTATGAAGTGAAGTTGTATTTTAGTTTATAATAGTATAGTACATATAAATAATTGACCATTATGAATTTAAGTCTTTAAAAGTTATAAAGCTTAAAACTATGTACTATATACACCATATATGATTCGCATCAACGTTCTGTTTCTTCAACTATACTTATATTAAATCCCGTGTGATGCATAGATAGGACTGAAAATCAAACAAAATAGCTCGATACTCGACTCATGTTCGTTCGTTAAAAGCTCGTTCGAGCTCGGTTTGATAATCATATTAAACAAGCTTGAACATAATTTTATGTTCGATAAAATTTAAAGCTCGGCTCGAACTCGAGCTCGATAAGTAAAAAATGAGCAAACATGTGTAAAAATATCAAACTACTCGAGCTCGACTCGTGTTTGGCTCGATTAAAGCTCGTTTGAGCTCGACTCGATAGATAATCAAATAAGTTCAAACATAAAATTTAAAACTCGATATCATTTCAAACAAGTTTGAACATATGTGTGTTCGGGCTCGACTCGACTCGTTTACACCCCTATGCATAGACATATATATATATATATGTATGTATATATATAATTTTCAATAAATAGTTTTTGCAAGTAAAATTGTAAGTAAATTATTACAGTTAAATAATTAATAGAACAAATAATAAAAATATACAAATAATATAATTAATGTTATATTCAAGTTCCTTCACTATTTGATTGCCATATAACCAATATCAATGAATAAATTTCCATTCATTGTGTCCAATAAAACAAATAACATAAATGATTTGTTCGAAAACCATTACAAATATTATTGTAATATTTTATAATTTTAGGCACAATGAAAAAATTTAAGAAAAAAAAGACACATTCGTAAAACACATTTAAAAAATTTATTGTAGTATAAACATCTTCGTCACCCTTCCAGACAACTGTGTAAAATGAATATGACATCATCGACAGTTAGCTATCACGATTTACGCATAACTTCCACAATTTGTTAATTTTTATCATCTTTTGAATAAAATATTTATATTCCTTAAGTAATGCAATTTCCATTATTGTTATGCAGGATAATATAATAATAACAATCATAGACTCAGTAAAGAATATGTCAATATGTGTGAATTCTTGCAGTACAATTATTTTCTATCTGTAGATGCTTATGTGCTTTCATTAAACCGTTTAGGCATTAAAGATATTAAATTTTGTTATGATTTTGTTTTGGGTAAATGTTATAGAGCATCCTAATGTTTAAGCGTATTTTAAAAAATATCTCAATGTTTGAATAATGCCATTTTGATACTCAAAGTTTTAATAATTTTTTTTCCAAAATATCATAAGGTGGTTATTTGGTCATATAGATCTTACATTGTGCACATAAAGACTGACATGGATTTTTTCACTTGTCATGTCACACTAAATGACGCCAATTTTATTAGAAAATTTCACCCAAAAAAATATGAAAATGCCACCAAAACTTAGGTCGAATATTTAACATAGATGATGTTGTTTAATATGACTTGGTGAGTGAAATAATTTATGACAGATTCTGATGTGCCACGTGAGATTTCGTGGCCGGAAATATCACCTCAGATATTTTAGAAAAAATGTTGAAACATTGAGTATCAAAATAACATTATTCAAATATTGAGATATTTTTTTCAAGATTCGTTTAAACGGTCGGACATCATATGGCATTTAACCTATTATTTTTAACGAACGCCCATATGCTGGTTTTTGGTGTTTTATTTCAGTAAAAATCAACCTGCAAGTGTACATAGTAATTTATAGCAAATAATGGTGAGCAATGTCATATCCACAAAGACTGAATCGTAATCACAACTAAGTATACATAATTATCCTATTTCATTTTATCTAGAAACTCGTAAATTGATTTAGATTTTCAAAACTAACAATTAAAAGAGATAAGTAAAATAAATCAAACAAGCTAAAAGAACTAGGAAATTCAGCTGGGAGAAGTTGATTCTACACGTGCTTTTAATCGAAGGAATTTATGCAAGCAATTAATTATTAAACCAATTTTAATTCCAGTATTTATAAGAACAGTTAAAAATACAATTGTAGCCTATCTTTCGAGTGAGTTATAAGAGAAAATTAGATTGTAATTACCACCTCTCGGTCTCAAATTAACAACTAAATTTTTAAATAGCACAAAAGGTTGATTTCTCTTCACAATTCCTACCAATCTTTCGATCTAGCAAAAATCATGTCACGCAATATTGCGCGCATTCCATTAATTTTATCTTTTTTCAAACTCAAGTAATTAACTAACATAAAATAGTTATTGACCAAATAATCATATATGAACCACCCAGAGCAAGATGCACAAATAAATGAAGGAAATAAAAAAGCAATTAATTATTAAAACATGAAATCCAATGAACTAATCACAAACTCTAGAATCACATAGGTAATTAGCTACACATGTCTTGTTTTATCTCAAAAGAAATCAAAATAAACATAGTATCTAATATTCTGACAGTTGTGTATTTTACATAACTTTTGGATATGAATTGATGATGTTTATTATATTATGAAATTATACAGCCCGTATGAAGTATCTGTTCTGCAAACGTTCACACAAAAGCACTTGAACTTTGTTAGATAAAGTTCACAATAACGTGCAAGAACATTATTATGAACTTAATTGAAATTGCAGAAAGTAAAGCACATAAAGAGTTGGTAACTCTGTTCGATAAATCAATCTACGTCAGGAGGATTTGTCAGGTCCGTAGGAAACAATTCACAACTCCGATGTAACGTTTACTAGGGATATTACACACAGCTAACCTCCCGTCACTCGATACCCATTCTACCCGTACATCCTCTTTTGATGAATTGAATTGTGAGATCCCCTCACAACCTAGACTCTCTTTATTTAGTTCCCATAGGTATTCTCTTCCGAGAAACTTTTTGACAGTGTATGAAAAGTGTTTCAATACAATATGACTAGAATACTAATCTCTAGCCTAAACTCACGATCGAAACTAATATGGTTCTCTTAAACAATTTAGAGCTCTTGCATAATCTCTCTACATCATCAAGAAGCTCAAGGTACAGAGCTTCAAACAAAAAAACTAAGACTCAACTAAAGAGTCTTAAAAAATCAGAGCAAAATAAAATTATTTTTATCAGAGAAAAAAATGATTAAAATGAATACTCCCCCTATTTGCCTACAAATCTAGGCAAATGAGCACCGTGATGGAGTTTTCTTTAGTCAGACTTGTCTGCAGTAGATTGATGATCTTTTTCTTGTGCAAACTCAAATTCTTCTACTTCATCATTTTCATCTTCATCCTTTGTTTCCACTTCTTCCTCTTCTTCATCAGCTTCCTCTGCATTTGCTTCTTTTTCCCCTTCCCCCTCTTGCTTTTCCACAGTCTCTTCCTCATGCTCAACCTCTTCTTTGTGCTTACCCTCTTCTTTTTCATGTTCGTTTTCAACTTTTAGCTCGGTTGTCTTGCTGAGATGGCCTTTCTCTTTCTGAATATCTACACGTTCCTTGATTGTGATTTCAACAAGGTTTGTAAAGGTTGATCTTTCTCTGTAGAAGACCTAGAGGATTCTTCATTCTGAAGAAGTTCATTTAGAAGTTCTTGAACCTTTTTCCTCTCAGTAGCATGATCGAGGACCTTTTGAGCATGGAAGACAGTACAATTTTGCAAGTGTGATATGATCTTTTGATACACAGAGATTGTAAGAATGGGATATTTATGCTCGACTTGAATCTTTCTTTGAGCTTATGAACATCTGAATTTGAGCTCGAAGATGCTCTCTTGTAGAAGATGGCAGATCAAAGGAAACTTTCATTCATAAGGGCTTCTTAGGCTAGACTACCGAATCCATCCTGGTAGCTACATTCATTCTTTACTTCTTGATTATCCTATAGATGAGTACATGATAGACAATCAGAGCTTTGATAAATTCACTCTCAGCCAGAGAAATAATTTTATTAAAAATAAATTCTCCAAAGTTGAATGATTTTCCTATTCCAACATGAAACATGAACCTTCCTTGGTTCCGATTTACACATGTACGGTGTGTAGTTGGAACCCAATTGTTGTTGGGTTTCTTCGAATTGTACTCTACATGATCTATTTGCATGTCATTAATTCTAAGCTCATGTAAATCATAATTTATATGTGACATTAATTATCCTATGTTAAACTAACATGCAAATCCAATTTCAAATCATTGCAGCGGAATAAAATAAAATCAATTGAAATCGGTACTTATAAATATTGTCAGGTTGCTCACAGGATTAAAAGTTTAATCCTGTTGTTGATGGAGAACACATAGATGGCGATTTACTTCTCTTCGGTGTTCAAAATCTCACAGCTCCAATATTCTATTTCTTGATCTTCTGTTGTATTTCCGGACCTTATCTAGATACAAAGTGGGCTGCAGACTACTAAATGGTTGTGGAAACCCTAAGAATCAAGAGAGCACTTAGAGGGGCTATATTGTTATGATAATTCCCGTGCCCTCTCCCTTATTATAGAGGAAGGGTGAAAATCAACTCCCCAAACCCTAATGGGTTTGGACCTCCAACTCTTGTTCTATTCCCAGTCCAGTTAGGTCATATTGGGCTATAACATGGATGTAGAAAATATTAAATTAGCATACTAATTTATTTAATTTCTAATATCCCTACCAAGAATATAAATAAATAAATAAAGTATTATTTTTATTCCACTAAAGAAATAATACTGACCTACCAATTTAATACATATTTAATAATACTGACCTACCAATTTAATACATATTTAAGAATATGCTTTCTTATTTAGTCCAGCCATTCCCCATATTTAAGATATAATGTCCATTAATTAATTATGTAAGCTTCTGACAACTATAATTAATTAACTTCTTATTTCGAGAGTAGTACCGCATGACTTCCGTTATCATGTTAAGAATAAATTAATATTCTATATGCAGGGCTTTCCATGATCTTTGTGCTACCTCAAGGGGACATCATCAACATGGCGCATCAGGACACAGTAACCATATATATTGCACGACCCATCATATATGTAAATGATACTACCCAAAATATCGAGGTTGTTGATCATATCTAAGAATCTCACTTATTGATAAGTCAAAGTAATATCATAACATATATATATATATATATATATCCGTCAATATATATGGGTTAAGAACCCGAACTCTGTGGATCTTTATTCTCTCACTTAAGGTCAGAATAGAGAACAATATCCTATCGTGATCCTCCTCAATACACAAATCAGCATACTAGAATAATCAGTTAGTCAAGATAAACTAACTATCAAATTATTTTACGGTGTACCGATGGTAGGTTCAGGACCATCTAAGTCGTGAGCCTTTTAATACATTGCAAGGAATCTGATGATATGATCTTTACTGTGTGTTGACCCACACCATATCATCTACAATGCAAGTATATTGAACGTGCAATTAAGTATAAGAATAATTAAATGCACACAGTGACTACAATTATTATTAAATCTATATTATCTTAATATTGTTTAATGTATACAAAGACAAGTTTTTTAGTATACAAAACCAACAATTGTGAATTGCTATTCTGAACAGAACTCTGTAAGATGAAGTCAGCTCGCTTGAAGAAATCATCTGTGGGTTGGTCGGCCAATAGTCAAACTCACCGTCTGTGAGTTCAGCAGCTATCATGCCCCAGTCTTCAACCTTTACCATCTCTTCCTCAATTACAGACCCAATAGACTCATTGATTAGTCTGGGAGAGAGTTCTATCATCTCCCATTTCACAAAAACTTTCTGATAGTTCTCAAAGGTTAGATTATCCACATCTTTCGTCAGATTACAGTAGAATTCATTTACCAAAATGGGCACATATTTTCCAACTTTTAACATGGTTTGAAGCAAACTGGCACATTTCTACCCTCAACCAACACAGATGTATCTAACCTCATCTTAAATATTACATTTCTCTTCTTAATCTTTTCCCAGAGAGAGACATGAAAAATAGATCTAAAAAGACCAATAGAAAAAGTACATTCTTCTTGAATGATTTTCGGTTCCTCGGAACATCCACCAACACGTTCATGGACATCTTCATGAACTTTCTTCTTTTCAGCAGCAGCTTTGGAGCGTGTCTCCCTTCCAGCTTTTGACCTCTTCAGAAAGCTTCCCAAAATATTTTTGGAAGCTTTGCTTCTGGTAATCGGGGATCGAGTGGACACAGTGAATGATCCCTTTGTGGACTTTCTTGGGACCTTCTTCTTGTTTTCCGTAGATCCTCCCAGAGTAAGAGATCCAATTGCGAAGGCTCAATGGTGTACTGAGCACTAGCCAACAATTTTTCTTTTGGTGAGGCAGGTGATCATCCATTATTTAGCACAACCTGCAAGAGGACGAAGCTATGTAGACAATGGTGAGCAAGTATCGTATCCACAAAGACTAAATATAATTAATTATATGTACTATGATATTGAATCTCAATTTTTATCTAGACAGCAAATAAAAAGAAAAACTAACTAATCTAAACTAAAGAAAATAATAAATAAACGGGAAAAATAAATGGAGAAGAAAACATGAAGAGTAGAGGTACTCTCGGGATTGATTTCTTCGAATACTTAGCACTAATGATCATATTAAATGTCTATTTATATTGTCAAATTTTACTAGGACAATCTCTAATGCATTCATAAGCGCTCTCTCGAGATACTCAAGTTTGTAGGGTACATTCTAGGTTCACCGTCTCTGATCGAATCCTACACATATACTCACTAAAACCTCCAAAGATTTCTAGCCCTCACACCAAGTCTCAATTCTCTCAAATTTATTAACAAAGGTGTCTCGTGCATAAGGTTCATCTATTGAGATGCATCTCTCGATTTATGAATTAATAAATAAAATCATGTCAATTAGTGATCAATTAACCAACACCCATACATAGTATAAATATGAGAAATGAAATAGGGCCATAAACAATCAATAGAAAAATAAATGCATAAATACCCAAATAATCTCAATCCCAAAATACAAAATAATCTAGCCTAACATAATACAATGCAAGGACCAAATCATCTCAAAGAAAATAAAGATAAAACAAGAAAAGAATCTTGATACAACCCGGAAGTTGGGTCTCGATTCCTATTTGCTCCATCTTCAAGCTCTAGCTTCTTATTCACCCTAGCTAGGTCGAAATCCTAGCTAGGGTGTGTTTTTTTTGGGTGGCTAGGGTTTTGAGGTGTGGGAAGAAAGGATTTTATGATGAGAGGAGTTTTTAGGTGTGTAGTGGTGGAATGGATATGTGTGTGTATAAAAGTCTCTAAGAAATCCCCCAAAGAAGAAGATAAAATATTGCAGTTATGAAAATTTGGGTTGGGGACGTGATACGAGCTCGGTTGCATTCTGGACAAAGAAAAACATACCCCAGTGTCAGAATAGGCTACTTACGTCCCCAGTTGCACTGCAGGTTGCACCTGGCAATAAGGATGTCAATTTTACCCGCAGGTAGTACCCGTAGATTTGGGTAACGGGTAGGGTACTGCCCGTACCCGCTAAATTTTGTTAGGGTAAGGGTAGGGTATGGGATTAAAGTTTTAGCCGATTACCCTAACATATTAAATATATATATTTATAAAATTTTTACTTTTAATTTTTAATAATTTTTATCTAGGGTTTAAACAAAAATTAGATTAGTCGTTCATCTAGTCATCTGAAATCACAAGCTCACAGCCGTGCTTCTACTCTGCGTCTCCCTCCCATCTCCACCAGACCACCACCAGTTCTGCATCTCCCATCTCCACCATACCACCACCAGTCAGCTATCTACCTACCCATCTACATTCTCTCCAACTCTCCACACCCCACAAACACAAGTAAGCCCCCTTCTCTCTCTCTCTCTCTCTATATATATATATATATATATATATATATATATATATATATATATCTTCATGTATATTCATACCTCTTTTTTTCTCGTAAGTGTGTTGGTATTGTGTGTTTGGCTTTCAAAGATCTGTGAATTTAATAGCTGTATATTCTGTCATTTGTTAATTTTCTAATTCGATATTCGGTGGTTATATAGTGCTAATTATTATCAAATTTCAGTCAATTTTGTGTGTGGAATTGATGGAGATGAGAATTTGATATAATGAAAATTGCAGAGATGAAAGTTGGGAGAAACGAATAATGTATTTGGGATTTTTGAGCTTATTGTTGAACTTGGGTTGCAGAAGTAGGGGCAGTTAATTGGAACGATGTCTTGACATGATGGATGAAACTAGATTATGAGAACTTGATTAAGATTATACTTAATGTCTCTATTTGGTATTAGCTGTTGGCAGAAGATCCATCCAGTAAATCTCCAGGTATTGCTGTATTATGTATCATTAGTTTGAAGTAACTTGTTGCCAACACTTGCTGCCAACGCTTGTTTTTTTAGTAAACTTACTGTTTGTTTTTTTAATAAACTTACTGCCAACACTTGTTTTTTTAGTAAACTTACTGCCAACACTTGTTTTTTTTAGTAAACTTACTGCCAACACTTGCTTTTTTAGTAACTAATGTCGTTTTTTTAAATAGGAAAATGTCTATCCTTGAGATCAATAACTCAATTATATTACCGTCTGAGCAATCTAGTCATCATGAAAGCATTGAAAGGGATGATAATGTTCAAGTTCTACCATCAAGTGATAGCCAGAATCAAAATGAGAGTAGTACAGCTGGTTCTAGTAAGAAGAGGAAAGAAAGATCTAAAGTTTGGGATACTTTTCAGAAGCTTAAAGTTGACAGTGTTAATGATAAAGCAGAATGCAAAAAATGTAAGAGGAAACTGTAACGCCCCAGATTTTCGGATAAGGATTAAAGAATTCTTAAGCGTAATTAAAAATTTAAAGAAGAAATTTTTATAAGGTTTAAGTGAAGTCAGATGTCAGTCACGACTTTAGGGGTCAATTTTTGTGAAATCGTCTTTTCAAAAATTTTGATCTTAACTCTGTTGTGGCCGATTTTTGGTCTTGTTAGAAAGGTTTTAACTTAAGGAGTGTGTCGGTGTTCTCAAAAATTTATTCTGAAGTCATTTGAGGTACCGGTGATGAAAAATGTATTTAAATGATTTATGAATAATAACTTTTGCGTGCGTTCGTAATTTGGAAAATTTACGAAATCCTCATCATTATTTCAAATCTTGTTCTGTCAGGCCCCTCTTATGGGAAATGACTCAAGAAATCCGTTCGCGTTCACGGATTTCCATCCTAAGGTCAATCAAACGCTCGGGAGCAAAATCTGCCAGTCTGAGTGAATAGTAAAAAGTAATTCTGAAAAAGGCATCTTGGCTCATCTTTCTTCTGATGACCTATTGTTCATCTCGAGTCAGGTTGGTTCAATAGTACTCGAGCCAACGAGTCTTTCGGTATTTTCAGATTTTGTGTCTGAGGTCGTTTGGACCTCGATATCGAATAAAGTAGCTTTTAACCGAACCCGGAGTAACTTTTGCAGTATTGTCGCACAGCAATGGCTTCCCTTGGAAGTCAAAGCTTCCCCTATAAATAGAGCATCACCCTTCACTCATTTTCACACACCATTCATTCATTTCCAAAGCTTAGAGAGTGGAAAAGTTGAGAGAGCTTGAGAGAGTTGAAGTTCTTGTCGAGCGAGGGACATCCTTCGTGAGTGTTCCTCCGAGACAACGAGTGGAGTGGCGTGGAAAGAATGTGGTGAAAGAAAGTGCTAGGGGTGCCGTTGGGTTGTAGCAGGCGTCCCTGCCGCCGTTGCGACTCGACGAGACGCCGAGCTAGCCACCTTCCTACGACGCACTCGACTCTGTCCATTCTTGTTCGTCGGTCTCAGAACCTATTTCTTTCTTGTGTTTAAATTCCGCATTTTATTCTGTCTTTCGTATTCTCGTTATTATGTTCCCGTTATTATTTCTTGTTGTTATCCTTGGTTATTTCGTTTAAAGTTCCGTTTAAGTTTCATATTTAGATTTTGTCGTTATTTCTAAATGTTTAAGAGATAGTCGTGTTATTTTGTAATGTCGATTTTAAAATTTTAAAGCATGTGTTAAGCCTTGTTTTTAAGTTTAAAACGTCAAGAAAAGGGAGAGACAATCGAGTAACGCCTCGACCAACACTTCGATCGAAGAAAATCAAAGTCTGTGTTAGTGCACGGACTGTGCAAGAGTTGCACGGCCCGTGCAGAGCTCTCGCTGAGGTTCTGGAGAGCTAGCACGGACCGTGCAAGGTCTGCATGGCCCGTGTCGGAAATTCTGGGCATTTGTTTCTCGCCTCAAGGCCTAGCACGACTCGTGCAAGGCTTCTGCAGTCAAGTTTTGCTTCCAAGTGTGTTATAAACTCGAGTCTTTCAAACCCTCGTGTTTTATAAAGGTTCTAAAGTCGTGCAATCTATGTTTAAGTCCTAGTTAAGGGAAGAAAGATTATGAGTTGTTTGAATTCTTGTTAGATGTTAGAATTCTTCGTAGGAGGCTGCTAAGTCGATGATTCAGCTTTTGTAGGAGGAGATGAGCCCCGAGGAGAACCCAAAAAAGATTTTCAGCTCGTTGCTTTATCCACGTGCTCGTTATTGAGGTGCTCATCATCGAGGTGGGTGGTTCTAAACCAAACCTATGGTTTGAGCTATTAAGCTCTAGAAGCATGATAGGGCAAGATAAATATCCAATTAAAATATTTTATGCTTTGCCTGATTAGTCTCTGTACAAGAAAGGAAAGGACAGAAAGGAAGAAAGAAAGTTATAGCATGATTATGTTAATTGTTATTTGAGCTCTTGATTAAGTAAAGGATGTTTTGATATGTTGTGATATCTTACAGTTGATTTATTTAAGGAATAGACGATCATGATCATAAGTTAAGTTTGATGTTGATATTATGATTGAGGAAGGTTATTTAAGTGAGTAATGCCTTGTAGGTTGATTATAGTATTCCCTTATGGCATTAAGGTAATAGTCTTTATTAAGGAATGCAATCTAGATGATTCAATCTAGGATATGATTTATGTTAAGCATGATTAAGTATTAAGGCTTTGGTATTAAGGTTTGAATGTGAGAATTCAAGGTTGAGGATTTAGTATTAAGGATTCAAGGTTAAGGTTTTGATATTGAATATTATAATTCAATTCCTGTTAAGCATGTTATTGAGCTCAAAGAACATTTTTATTGCATTATCATGTTGTGACCTTCGTGTCAATAAAGTTGATCATTTGATAAGTAAAGGCAGTCACTGCTGGGTAATCCCTTCGCATACTCGGGAGGATATTTGAGGTAACCCATTTTCTATCCAAAAGCAGGCCTAAGGGTGCAGTAGACATCAGGTTTGAGCTAGGAAAGGCGTCAAGAAAAGAAAGTAAAAGGTTTTGCGGATATGGAGAGGGCTTTTGCGTTTTGCTCTCCATATACCGCCAGTTGTTAATTAGATATTTCAAAGTTTATTAAAGAGTTTTCTTGTAAAACCCCACTGAGTACATTAGTGCTCACACCCTCTTTTTCAAATATTTTCAGGTTGAGATGCTGAGGCCGGTGATGTGCTGCTGGTGGGGTTGCCTGAGTTGTCTAAGTTTCCAAGTTGTTACTCTTTTTGGTTACATGATTTTCTTTCGCTATGTTTCTGCTAAGTACTCTAACATCTAGTATTTAGTCTTGATATATGTAACTTGATCCTTGATAATAGCATGTCTTAAAATGCTATCATTCTAATTATTAATAAAGTCTTTAAGAAGTAAAAGCATGTTCTTTGACATATCCCTTTGTTGATTCCAAGTTGTCTAAAATGTCATACTTGTTGAGCATATTGGTATATATTGACTTTCAGTTGACATGTGAATGAATCTTGCATGCTTGTTATTGTTGTTCGCCTATGAAGAGGCTTTTCTTTCAAGCATAATTATGCTCGTTTCCAGTTAATCTTAAGTTATTTTCTTGTTTCGTCCTATGAATGAGACAGTATGATTTGTTTGACTCCGACCTATTAATGGGTCATAGTTGTTGTGACCTATGAAGAGGTCTTGTTTATTTAAAGAATTGAATTCCTATCTGTTTATCATTGGATTCTGTTTAAATTTTGATTGGCCTATGATTAGGCATTCCTTCGACTTGATTGAACCCTTTAACCCTTATTGATTCGTTGAAAATGATAGTTCTTCCAAGTCATAAAGTTAAGTTGCCTAAGTTTTTGAGACGCTAACTTAGTTTAATTCTAGAAATACCCTCTGGATTTCTAAATTTCCCTGCTGTTTTTACGTCTAACACCCTGTCCCCGTTAAAAATAACTGCCTAGGGACCGGGCTGTTACAGAAACTAAGTGCGAATTCTAAAAAGGAACAAAACACTTACTTGAGCATCAGATAAGATGTCCAGCTAGAAAGATAATGGACTTAAAGAAATCTTTGTTGGTTGCAAACATGGCAGCGGATGAGAATATGCAGTTGCAAAATCACAATTTTGATCCGGAGCTTGCTAGACTTAGTCTTGCATATATGATCATTATGTACGAGTATCCACTTCGGATGGTTGAACATAAGTGGTTTAAGGTATTTTTGAGTAGTCTACAACCACTTTTTAAGCCAATTTCAAGGAACACTCTACGTGCAGATATCATGAAAATATTTGCTGAAGAGAAAAAGAACATAATGAGTGTACTAGAGAGCTGCAAAAGCCGAATTGCAATTACATATGACATGTGGACTTCTAGTAATCAAAAGAAAGGATACATGGCAATTACTAGATGGAATTCCACATATTTAATGCTTAATAGTGCACTTTTATACGCAAGTGTTTTTCCTCGTTTGAAGCAACGTGGTCCAGGATATAGGAGTTTGCCTACTGAGCATGATTGGATGCTTGCTCGTGAAATTTGTGAAAGGCTGGAATTTTTTTATGTATTGACCGAAATGTTTTCTGCTACTTCATGCCTAACAACAAATAAGATTTTCATCTATATTTGTGAGATTAAACTTAAAATAGATGAATGGCACGAGTCTGAATATGTTGCAATAAAGTTGATGGCTGCAAACATGATTGTAAAGTTCAAAAAATATTAGGAAGGCATCCACACTATCTTCTCAATTGCACTTATTCTAGATCCAATGTTGAAGTTTAGAACCATTGACTATTACTTTGATAAAATTTATAAAGATCAAGCTGAATTTGAGAAAGATAAAGTGCGTACTGTTATGCATGAGATTGAAAACGGGTACAATGCTTCTTTTCCAAAGCCAAAGGGTGGAAGTGGAAACAATTCTTCAAGTTGTCTTATTTCAAATGTGCATGGGTCCATCAATATCTTTGAGGGTATTCAATCTCTTGGAGCATATTTGTCTGGGTCGACTATTGCTCAAGAGAAATCTGAGTTTGATTTATATGTAGAAGAGCCATTATTACCTAATGATTCAGATTTTGATATATTAACTTGGTGAAAAACACAAGGGGTTAAGCATCTCACATTGCATTTGATTGCAAGAGATATCTTTCCTATTCCTATTTCCACGGTTGCTTCAGAGGCAGCCTTTAGCACTAGTGGCAGATTTGTGAACAAACACCGTAGCAGGCTCATTCCAAAAACATTGGAGGCATTGATGTACTCTCAAGATTGGCTTTAGGAAAGACTAGATAGTTTGATTTTTATTTAAACTTATGTTTGTTGTATTTGTTCTATTTGCAAGTTACTTTGCTTACTAATTATTGTGTTTAATTTAGTTAAAGGACCATCATCTAGAGTTGCTAATGGTGTTGCTTCTTATTCTAGTGATGAAGATGAAGATGTATGATATAGTTTGATAAATTAAATTTTTTTATTTATTCTCCAATTAACTATCATTTCATGAATTATATATTTAATGATTCTTTTTATTTGTAGGATTCTGTCATCACGACCTTATTTTGAGGCATTTCACGAAGTAATAGAACTATGGAAGTGCCTATTTTTTGTGGATGATATGTTCTCGTATTGAGATTTCAAAGACTTGTTCTTTTTGTTGTGTGATGGAGACTTTTACAATTAATCTTCTCGTTTTGTTTTTATGGTGACATCACAAGAATTTGATTTATTTGTATTGGTGATATTTTGACAAAAGAACTCGTGTATTAATTTTTTCATGTTTTTTGGGTTTTTTATTGTGATATATTCATATTATTAAATAAATTTAAATGAGTAACCCGTTTTACCCGCGGGTATCCGATTACCCGTATGGTAATACTCATATCCTACCCTCTATAAAAAATAGGATAATAGGGTAGGGTATGGGGAAGACATACTCGTACCCTACTCTCTATTAAAAATAGGGTAATATGGTAGGGTATGAGCAGGACATTTTATACTAGGGTAGGGTATAGGGCAGGCATACCCGTACCCTACCCTACCCATTGACATCCCTACCTGACGGCACGAGTGCGGCGGCCGCGTCTCTGGTCGAGCTGCGACTCGCGCCTCTAGTTCTGCACCGACACCTTTCACGGTTTTGCTCCGTTCTCTCTAGTTTCTTGTTCGATTGAGGTGATTCAACTTGCAACACATTCCTCATTCGATTTTCTATCTTCTCATGTCATTGAATCACTAAAAATGCATTGATTAATCCTCCATATCCTGTTAAACTCAAACAAGAAATAAAACTTCCAAATCGGGAGGTTAAAAACTCAAATTGTGTTAAAGCACGTTTAAAACTCTTCAAATCATTTCATTTCAAGCTCAAAATATTTTACAAAAACACCACTCATCAGCAGGTGCTTTCTTATCAGATGATGAAGAGCTTTGAACTTATTCATCATGTTGTTCTACGACCATAGATCAATGGATAATATTAGCCTTCCTTTTGTCAGCAATAGTTGGCTTCTTGCTTGAGATTTTGTACTTCTAAGCAAGTGGAATATGCTCTTCTTTTCTTCTTCTTCTTCTTCTTCTTCTTCTTCAATCACAGCAGGTTCAGGAATTTTTTTTTAAATCTCTTTCTCAATAATAGTTTCCTTAGCAACTTCAGCTTCTTTCTCTTTAGCAGCTTATTTCTCCAGATTCTTGGAGACAGCTTTAACAACTTTCTTTGATTTCTTGACAGTAGCTTTCTTCTTGAGACTACTCTTTGTTCTAGCTGTTGGAGTAGTGGCCGGCTTGTAAGATTTTGTAACTTGCTTGATCAGATCATCAAGCTTTAGCGGTTTGCTCTTCTTGACTTGCTTTGATGAAGCAACTACTGTTTCTTCTTATGAGGAATTCTCATTGTCTTCACTTTCGTGATATTCATCAATCACACTATTTTATGAGTTATCAGACTCTTCTTCATCAATCAGTCTATGTGAAACCTTCTGTTTCTTGGAGTCAAGACCAAGAACTTGATGATCAAAATAATCAAGTCATGTATATAAATATATATATATATATAAATATAAAAGTTGGAAATCGAACTTCCATACGTTATTATGATAAATTTCATAAATCAAATTGTTAAACCATATGTATCTATCATGAATAAAAATAATTTAATAAAATAAAAACTTTAAATAGTAAAAAATGAAAAATAATCAAATAAAAATAAAATGTTAAAAAACACGTAGAATGTAATTAAAAATTTATGTAAATATAATAATGCACGCATTAATTATAACACTATGTAATTAACATTGTCAATCAATAAGTATATATTTCTATATTTGCCCAACTCAGTTCGAGAATAATAAAAATCTCCCTCTCCAACTTCTTCAAAGAACACAAATAACTGTCTTAAATGAGTGGAAAATATAATTAATTTAATTTCAGATTTTTATTAATTCGAGCAGGGTAAATGTGTAATTTAAAGGCTTAATTTCATGTGGAAAATTACTCTAAAAGTGGCAGTAGATATGTATTTGTATGAAATTTATATTTATCCATAATTGAAAACCTCTATGAATCAGAGACCCAAAGCAATATGAGGGCCGATTTCTCCCAAAAACCAAACGACAAAAGAGCGACTCTCCAACTCGAACGATAAAAAGATTGACAACCCCCCTCCAAAAGCAACCGATGACTCTCAATGCTACTGTATCAAAAAGGTTCATGTGGCCGACGTTGGATTGTTACAATAAGAAATATGTGATTCTCGTTTACTCACGGTGGTAAGTGTGAACCCTCTGACTCAACTAGTGGCAGCGAGACTGGAAAAATCATACCACTATAACAACAAGAAAGATGACGAGAGGAAAAAACGGTAACATATTTGATAAATCGTCCTATTTATGAGGTTTTGGTGATGCTTGTTTACGATATTGTGGTGCTTTTTATCGAGGGATATCTATGGAGTTATATTTTGTGTTGAAGTAATTTTTATTTTCCAATTATGCTGGTTGAGTTGAAGAAAAATATATTGAAATTATGTCTCATTCATGACTGCTGACACAATACACATTTCGTAAATTAATTAATTTATGTTTTCTAATTTTATCTTATTAGGCTTAGTTTGATATGAGTGATTGAGTGAAATTTGTTGGTACTTTGTAGTTGGGAAAAAATGTCGGCAACTAAGTCGGATACGTAAAAGCATCGAGAAAATTTGTCTATATTGATAGATATTCAGACGATCTTGAGGTAATTGATTTAAGGGCCAAGTATGAAGCGACACCTTTTATACTGGTAAGCATTTAAATTAGATATGATCATGGAATTAGAAGCAACTTTAACACCAACTTCTATTAAGGGTGCATCAATGCTTTGGACGCATTACATTGTTGCTTTGCAAAGATTGTATTGGTGGTTGCAATATTATGAATTAATGCTTATTAAATGTTACATTGGTGCTTTGAATTCATTAAATTGAAAATGATATATTGATGGTTTGAGAGAATTACATTGGTGATTGATGAATATATATCATTTAAATGTATTGATAATCTTATGTTGCAACAAAGAGTGATTGTTGATTACATGGAAACAGATGGGTTGAAGGTGAAGTCAGGTCCTATAAAGTGAGCATGCATGGGGAGGCTACAAATGCCTTAAAAGTGGGCTGAAAACAATAATGATTGTGGTGTATACGCTATGCACCACATAGAGACATATATGAGTCAATCAATCAAATCTTGGAATTGTGACCTTGAACAGGGGAATGTTGCAAGAATGAAGCGTCTCCAAATTAAATAGTGTGCATCTATACTCACATCCAAATTGAACATCCATCCATGGGAGATTACAAATAAGGCTAGGTCTGTCTTCACGGCAGCTTGTAGGAAAAATCAGCCTAGTGTTACAGATATTTTGAAGAGTGATGTATAGTGTTAATTATGAAATTATTGAGTTCACTTTATTCAGGAAGGATATTAATTGGTAGACTAATTTTTTGGATTTGTGATTATTTATTGTTGTTATGTTTATGTTTATCACAATTTGAACATTTGGAATGCAATGATATGTAAACAGTGAGTTTAATGTCTATTAAGTAGTTCTCTGTTACATATTTCGTAGTGCATAATCTTATATATTGTTTTATTCTTGTAATTGATAAATTGTGAGGACGTGTAGGAGACTTAAAGTGGTGCTTTGTAGTATATTAATTGGTGCTTTGTGACGTATATATGAATGCATATAAAGTATAATATCCTTGCATGCACATATAGCAATCATTTGTTCCATGATTAATTCCTAATTTTGGGAGAAATTAAATCTTGACATGATACACATATGGTGTGTTTTACGACTTATGTTGATGCTTTATATTTAATAACTACTATATAGTCAATTATGATACCGTACGTTCTTAATGGTTTATTCTTTCACTGTCACTCTCTTTTGTGTTCATAACAATTGGTGGCTTAATAGTAAGTTGCTCCGGTATAGATGATTGATAATACTCACCCATTGAACGGTCATTTACTGTTCATCAATAGAGATGGCCTTAATACTTAGTAACGTATTTGTTTTTGCTTTATATGAGAAGGCCACATGATAATGTCGAAGCTATGCATGCATGAAAATCTATATTAATATTCAAAAAGAATGAGAAAGGTGTTTGATGCTCGTTTACAATGCTTATGGTTATGGTGCTGAATAAAGTTATTAAAAAAATATTTATAGAGCTAATTGTTCTTCTAATCCATGGATTGTGTTTGATGCTAAAGAACATGCACGTTGGTGCTACATATCATTATTATAATGTTAGTTTGTTTTATTATTGTGAAATGCTTAATTCTAATGTTTTTAGTACTGGGATATATATTTATTAATACATATAAAGAATAATATTAAACTTAATCGACCTTCTTATTATAAATTTGTTAATAGTAATGTTAATTTATTTTATTGTTGTAAAATGCTTAATTCTGATGTTTTCAGTGCTAAGATATATATTTATTAATGTATATAAAGAACAATATTAAACTTTATCGATAATACTTAAAAAAATTGGAGAAAAATATTTATAAATTGAAAACAAAACTAATTTCAATAAAAATCAAGCTCCGCGATAACATAAAAAAACCAAGTCTATTAAACGCACATCATTCTTGGTAAGAAAAATAAAATGTACCATATATAAATTTTCTTGGTAGGGAAAAAAACACATCTACTGCACGCGCGCATCATTATTTGTTAGGACAATTCCTAGCATCATGGTTGCATTTCTCCCCATAAATACTACATGTTCTTAATTGTTTCTTCTTCTCTTCAATTGTTTTTTCCCTCATTGATTTGAGCCAACTCCCACTCTTTTTTGCCTTCATTAGATATGGTGGCTTAACAGTAACTTGCACCAGCATAGAGGTCTTATAATTGCTTGTTCACTCTGAATTTGTGAAGTGTAAATGTAAAGTAAAAATCTTCAAGTGATGATCGTTGCCTTTTATAGTGCCCATTCAAAAAGAATCATCGCATCCTCCTTTTTGAATCGTCTCGTCTATTAAACAGTATGTCATTATCTTTTTTCTTTATTCAGAATGATCATTGAGATTGTCTATTGTTGTTGTTGGAGTGGATCAGATTTATTTCATTGGACGAAAAGAGATGTGACAGTCGCATTTGCCTCTTGTCTTCTTCCACTTTTAGCAACATTGCATGTTGACTCTAGAAAAGCATCTTCTGAATGTTAAGCCATTTCAATGCTAAGTTTGTAACTTCTTCAGAACGACTACATAGTCAGCTCAGTTGACTTCGTTCTCTCGATTGACCGGCTCTAGTTCACTGTTCTCTTTGTTGAATGACTCCAGTTCCTTAGCCCCTTAACTAGTTGACCCAGACCATTCACTTCTTAACTAATCAAATGTGTATTGGCAAATGTTTTAAGCTAACTTCAATTTTCAACTAATAGCGGGTCTTCAGTCTTCAACATATCTTCAATCTTTGGTTGACTTATCTTTAACTCCAGTTAAACTTCATTTCAACTTCAATTATTTTAATTGACTTCTCATCAGCTATTGCAGGACAATCACATAACTCGTAACTTGTAACATATTTTTTACATAACTGACTATATATTGCAGGACAATCACATGGACTCTTGATCAACTTATTTATGTACTTTGTCTTTTCAGTATTTAAAATCACTCAAAATTTTACAATATTTCACAACAAATACTGGACATTTTAATATTTTTGGCCACAAAAATCCCAATTGATATTTTTGTACTTTGATTTTTCAATATTGACATTACTCAAAACTTTACAATATTTCCTAATAAATACCCAACATTTTAATATTTTTTAAAAAATCATGAGGTGATACTTTCGGCCACAAAAATTCCAAGTGGTACGTTAGAGTGTGGCATGAACAATTTTACTCTCCACCGTCATAATGAACGATGTCCTTTGTGTTGCGGGAAAAAAATTACAAAAATTCATCAAAGTTTATGTTGAATTTTCATTTTTTTAAAGTTATTAATAAAACGATGTCGTTCATGTTTAGTATGATTTACTGGGTGAAAAAAATTCATGTTAGCTTCCGTGACATTTACCCAAACAATAGTTGCACAAAGAAATTAAATTAAAATTTCAGGAGGAATTTTCATTTTTTTTAAATTTCAAAATATAACGACGTTGTTTAATATGACGTATTCATTCCCCTTCACCTTCCACGATATTTACCTAAAGAATAATTGATCAATAACATATATTTATAATCCTTCCGTTTGTGGGAATCAAAGCCGTGGTCCCATGAACACATGGTTAAAAGTAACAAATTCACTGGTTGAGCTAAGACGACTTAGACTTGCAAGATATAGTTAGTTTTTATCAGTTTATTTAGGCTAATAATATGATTAAATGATAAAAAATAAAAAGAAAAAGAAAACATTCAAACCGTTTGTGGAAATATAACCCACACCCATGTGGTTAAAAGCCACACACTCTACTAGCCGAGTTAGGACGACTCACATCTTGGTAATTGTAAATTTACCTTTTTTTTTTTTTAATATTTTCAGTAAATGAACTAAAAGAAAAAGGGATTAAATAAAAATGGATAAGATCCAATTTGTTTTCTAAATTATTTCTTGTACATATGGCTGAAAATCAAACAAAACAACTTATTATTTGATTCGTGTCGTTCATTAAAAACTTGTTTGACTCTGTTTCATATAAAACAAGTTTGAGTATAATTTTATTTTTAATAGGATTTAAAGCCCGACTCGAGATCGGACTAGATAAGTAAAATTGAAGTAAACACGTATAAAAGTATTACATTACTTGAGCTCGACTTGTCTTCATCTTTATTGAAACTTGAGCTTGATAGATAATTTAAAAAGTTCAAACACAAATTTTAAAGCTTGATATTATTTCAAACAAGTTTAAAAAAATATATGTTTAGCTCCCTACTTGCAGACACTAACTAAACTTTGAAGACCATTTCTTACTAACTAAGAACAAATTATAATCATCCATCATAAATAAGGTGAAACTGAAGATAATAAACAATGCACTCACATGAATACTAATAAAATGGGAAAATGCATGGAATTTAAGTAGGAAGACAAGTTAAAAGTTAAAACAAACCACCTATCTATCTATCTAAGACAAAATCGTGTGATAGTCAATAATATTTTAGACAATAATTCTTGTATAATAGACAACACTTTTGAGTTAATAGATAACAATAGTGACATTTATTGTTGTAAATTATCCTTCTCCTCTTCTTCTTCTTCTTCTTCTTCTTCTTCTTCTTCTTCTTCTTCTTTTTGCATTTTCCACTACGATTTAGATTACAATAGTTGTATTTAAAAAAAAAAAATTGCAATCTTATTTATTATGTTTTTATTTGAAAATTTGAGATTTATAACATTTTTTATTTTATTTTTTTATGCAGGTGGAAGATTTATAGTACTCTACATTTGCCGCCTAAAAATAGTTTTCATTTGTGTTGAACTATAATAATAATAACAACATAATTTGAAATAATTTATTATTTTTCTATTTCAATTTCATCATTTAAAATAATTAAAAAATAATTATATTTTTTATACATGCATATATTCAAAGAAACCAAATGATTAAATCAAATGTTCTTTAACCGTGGACAATTATACATTATTATTTATAAAATCATGCCGTTTGAAATATTCCAATTCGATTTTTGTAACATGGATTCTCATTTAGTTCCTAAAATTTAATTTTCTTTTTATTTGTCTTAGCTGCACAAAAATGATCTTCTTAAATAATTAATTAACTCATGTGCATATTATTTTATTAATTTTTAAAAATTAATCATAACATATAGAATTTAAAAATAATCACAACATTACAGATCTAAAAAATAATAATTATTTATATATTGCACTAAACAAATAAATACTAATTGGAGTAAATTGGAAATCTTGATGGTCAAGAAAGTCCCGATTCACTTATCAAGTGTAGCAAATCTCCTTCGGAATTATTTTTTGAACCAAATTTTATTGGATCTAAAATGAGATAAAATTTAGCTCGATTAAAAATTATTCGAGATATAATTTAAGAGAAATTGAATATTAAATATGGGGGAATGAAAAGAGAAAAAAACAACACAATTCGCCGTCTGTGGGAATCGAACCCACGACCACGTGGTTAAAAGCCACGCGCTCTACCAGCTGAGCTAAGACGGCATGCATTAATCAAATGAAATTAATTTATTATAAAATACAAAGTAGAAAAATAAAATCAACTTTCTCACAGTTTCTAGAATTAGAATCTAGATTTCTCGCCCCTTTCTCAAATCCCGTTTCTTCTCCAACTCTCCGCTTTCTCCCCTCACTCTCACAGAAGATTATCAAGAGCAAACCTAGAATCATTGTTTTTGGAAGTTAAACCGTCAATGGAGACCAACCCAACAACGCAGAGCGCGCCCCAAATCGTGGACGTCGGTTCTGTGGTGGAGGCCATTTCGGCCAATGATTTTGACGCCCCCGTCTATGAAGTCGAGAGCCTCTGCATGCGCTGCCACGAGAACGTATGCTCTGTTCAATTTGATCTTAGAGCATTTGTTTTGGAATTCTTGTGTTATTTGTTGTTCCTGTTTCGCTGGTGTTGATGCTTTGTGTTTTCTATTAGCTAATTTGCTGCAACTTTTTGAGTTTAAGGAGGGCGATTCTTGAATTTTTTTTATCTGGGGTTTTTCTACTCTTCTAGGGCGTCTCAAAGCTGCAAGTTGGACCTTTTTTTTCCCTCTTGATTTTTCTTTGAAGGTGTAATGGTGTCAAGACTGCAATCTTTTGAGGGTCTTAACATGTGACTTCAGTGATTTGTGTTTCTTGCAATGTCTGTTCTCTTTTTGTAGTTTGTTAGTGAATATTATTTTTTCTTGCTATTATTCAATTTCTTATGGTTTTTGTTGATTGTTATTGGAACTTTATGGCTACAAATCAAGTTTGGAACACAAATCTAAGTGCATTCATGAAGAGCATAGTTGGTCTTTACTCTTTAGTCTTTTATTTGTCCAAGGCTCCTAAATCTCACGCGCTAGATAATCTTTCTATACGCCCCTCACCCCCCGTGTTGTGTATATATGTGTGTGCATGCCTGATTGTTTATAATAATACTTGAGTGAGTAATCCTTGGGCAATGTGGCCATTTATAATATTTTTATACTTTTTTCTGATTAAGTACCTTTCTACAGGGGATTACTCGCTTCTTGATAACTCTAATTCCACATTTCAGAAAGGTAAATTTCTGTATTCATTGAGCTATCTTGCTTAGCCTTTTATATTCAAGTTTTGTCTTTCATAACTAACCAAAGCACTTCTGTCAAAGACCAAAAATTAGAACAAACTGAAGCAATAAGCCATTCAGTTGCAAGAAGTGCTTCTCTAACTTATTTTATGTTCCAAGGACTATTCATCATACAGTTTAAGGTTCTTCTTTCCCTTTTTCATTCATTATATATCTTTGGTCACAGATATTGCTATCAGCCTTTGAATGTCCTCATTGTGGTGAGAGGTAATTCTATCTCTCAGGGGTAGAAGAAGCTTGTATTATGTTTTGTGGGGTGTCCTTTGCTGACTCTTATTCCCATTGTGCCTTGTTTCTCAAGGAATAATTATGTGCAATTTGCCGGTGAAATCCAACCCAAAGGCTGCCACTACCTGTTGGATGTTCCATCAGGTGATAAAAAGGTTGTACTCTCTGGAGTTGGATATTAATATATTATAAGTTATGTATTTTGAATGATAGCATAGAGCCATTGGAAATTCTCTTAGTAATTCTATGACGTTTGTTGTTAAGTGTTCTATCTCTGTTTTTGGGTTTTATATTTTGTCTGGTATGTTGATTGTCACTTATTTGTTTATACTCATAATTCTCCTCTACTTGATGACAATACATAGTTTATCAATTTATCTGTCATTTTTCATTTGTATATGAATAAACATATCATATTGCTTTCTGTTCTGTTAATCTGACCATTTACCTCAATATCTCTTACCTAAACTTTGAAGAATGATAACGTTGATAACTCTGTATGCAGATGTTCAATCGTCAAGTGGTGAAATCAGAAACTGCCACAATCAAGGTACTTCTCTTTGCTACTTTTGCTTTCTTTCTCCAGATGCATGGATACATAATCTCGACTTTAGTTATTGAGCGCATATCATGCAGCTGGTTTTATTCCTGATTTATCATGTTTGCAAGATATTGCATTGATTGCCTCGGCTCATTTTCCTTCACTAACTCTTCCAAGTGTGAAGGCTTTCTGTTTTTTTTTTTCATTCGGATGTTGATTCTGCAGATCCCTGAATTGGACTTTGAGATTCCTCCAGAGGCTCAGCGTGGTTCTTTGTCAACGGTATGTTTTTTATATCTCCTTCACACTGGAACAGGCTTTAAAGTTTACTTTTCTTGTTCCAAGTCAAGTTTCTTATGATGAGTTCTAGGACATGGGGAAACTGGCAAACTGCTATATTTTTTTTTTGGGGGGAGGGTGTTGAAAAGCTTGTACATATTGTATAGGTTGCTTTATTGACCAGTATGCATTTTTGAGTTAACTAGCTGAAATAATTCTGAAGGAAATTTTTTGATTTACAAGATTTTTATTTAATGCTCTTGCCGCAAGCATTATATTGTAAGTCAAGGGATAACAAAATTATCTTTTAATGCTCTTGCCGCAAGCATTATATTGTAAGTCAAGGGATAACAAAATTATCTTCGTCTGACCTTAAGGAATGCAACTCTATTATTTTTCTTTAAACCTATGAATCTTTTGAACTGTATGGTATATTCATGTTATACATATAGAATTTACCATTCTTCCGTTTTCGAATACTTTTTCAATTTTCACTATCTTTTGCTTATTTTAGTTATATTCTCGGATACTGTTTTTTTTTAGATAGAAGGGATACTGGTCAGAGCAGCCGATGAGTTACAGGCCCTTCAGGAAGAGCGGAAGGTAAAATATTGCTCACTAGTTCTTGTATTCTTGCTGAATGTCAGACATCATCATCCTGTTACTGAAAAATTCCTTTTGTTTCAGAAAGTAGATCCTAAGACAGCTGAAGCAATAGATGGATTCTTGATAAAGCTGAGAGCTTGTGCATCTGGCGAGTCACATTTTACCTTAATTCTTGACGATCCTGCAGGAAACAGCTTTATTGAGAACCCGTAAGAGATCCTTTATTTCTATATATAATTTATGAAAATGAAATAGAAAATAACTCCTTGAAATTAATAACTCATTATGTATGGAAAATATATAGTTAATGTTCACTTTAGCAATAAATTGCTCAATAGCAAACACGTGTTTTTGAAGTGTAATGATGCAATCTCAAATAGGTGTGCTCCATCTCCTGATCCGTCATTGACTATCAAGTTCTATGAGCGAACGCCTGAACAACAGGCGGCCTTAGGGTATCTTGCAGACCCATCACAAGGAGAACCTGGTATAGAAAATAACTTAGATGGCACAAACACTGTTTCTCGGACACAAGAGGAACCGCATGGCTCAGTTGGAGCAAGAGCTGGCCGCCGAGCTATTGCACAGGGTAATAGTGCAGAAATTGCGGATGCTTTATTTCGGTATTCTGCTCCTGAAGAGGTAAATTTAATTGTTAACAAATGTATGTCTATTTTATATACTATATTTTGAAAAAGTAATCACCAGAACATTCTATCATGACAGGTCATGACTTTTCCAACAACTTGCAGCTCTTGTGGGACATTTTGCGAGTGCCGCATGTTTGTGACAAGTATCCTTTTTCTGCAGGGTTGTCTCAACTCACTAGCAGCGCAGCAGTTAAGACATTAGATTTCACAGTCATAATGACTAAAATTATGGAGTACGCACTTATTCTTGTTCTTCTCAATGCACACTATTATTAATTATATAATAAATAAGACAGATTTTAATTGCTCTATCAGCTTTACCATTTTGAAGGTTAGCAGCAATGCAATTTCTTTGATAGACTTATATTTGAATTAATCAAGTCGAGTAGCATTCTAATATGTTGTAGCACTTGCCAGGCTTCTTAAATTATATTAGCGTTTAATGGCAAATAATTTTACTGTGTTGAGAAAGTTGGTACGGTGGTTGGTAATATACTCATATAAAAGTTGCAAGCTTAACTGTAGACAGATATCCCTTACTTCCAGGAAGTGATTGTTATGGCTTCCACTTGCGATGCCTGTGGTTACCGTAACTCAGAGGTTCGTATCCCTATATGTCTTAATGGGTTTTTAGTCTATAAGTGAACTTAGTTCCTTCTGTGTAGCTATATCGTACAGATGCTTGATTGTGTACTCTGCAGGTTAAGGCTGGTGGGGCTATTCCTGATAAAGGGAAAAAGATAATTGTTCATGTGAAGAATGTCAGAGATCTTAGCCGAGATGTTATAAAGGTAAGTAGATGGCTAGTTGTTTACGCCGTAAATGGCTATTTAATGATACACCCAGGGTCTAAATGATTTGTAAAACAATGAAAAAAGCATAGCATAATATGGTGTCTTTGGGGTGTGTGAAAGTGCATTGGTATTGCTTTCAGCTATCAGCAGCCAATTATATGCACCATTGACCATGTATTGGTTTTTCTGGAATCTCCTAATTTTTCTTCTATCCATCACGAATTTATGATGCTTAAAACTTTCATCCTGATAGCTTGCTGTTTATGTTTATTGTGCTTTTTTATACTTCTATTTACATTCTCGATCATTGCAGTCGGATACGGCCTCTGTGAAAATACCAGAGCTTGAATTGGAGCTGTCTAGTGGCACATTAGGCGGACTTGTTACGACTGTTGAAGGCTTGATATCCAAGATTGGTGAAAGTAAGTCTCTATTACCTTAAGTAGATCACAATGTCTTGTCTAATTCGAGCCCAACAAAAAAAAAGACGTCTGCGCTGTTTTTTTTTGGGTGGGGGGGGGGGGGGGAGTAGGGCAGTGTTTGATCTGCTTGTTAGCTACTGAATTCTTGCGTGGATTTGGAGCTGGTGGTCATCATCAATTTTTTTTGTCACCATTTATAATTTTCTAATAAAATGCCCTTATAGTGTACCTTACTGCAATATTGAATATTTTTTTGAGTTTTTTTGCAGTACCCTGTCCCCATGGTGCACCAAACACATGCTATTATTGTATGCATAATCTCCTCCCTAACTTCAAAGCTTATCTTCAACTTACAATTTCAGGTCTCGAGAGAGTACACGGGTTCACTTTTGGTGACAGTATGGATGATTCCAAAAAGAGCAAGTGGAAAGAATTTAGGGCAAAACTCGAGCAGGTGCAGATTCTGAAACCAAAAACTTAATCTTTAGCATGCTAACTGGACTTCAAAGACTGCCTTTTCCTATGTTTTTCTGTTAAACTTTTCCCAATGTTTAAAAATCAATGCTTGCTGCATATTCTTAAAAGATTACTTTTCGGAGTTCTTGTCTCTCAACTTCGGACTTCTATCCTTGGAGTTCTGTTCGGCTGCCTTGATTTTTTAATTAATTAATTAAATTTTAATTTACAGCTCAAAATCTTGGAAGAGCCTTGGACTTTAATTCTTGATGATGCCCTGGCAAATTCCTTTGTTGCCCCTATAGCCGACGAAATTAAGGATGACAATCAGTTATCATGTAAGTCCTCATTTTGTATTTTTTCTTTTGATTTATGCATGTGTGATTTCCGGCCACTTAAAAATCGAGCTTGCGATTTCGTATTCAGTCGAGGAATATGAGAGGTCGTGGGAGCAGAACGAGGAATTGGGTCTTAATGATATGGATACCTCTGCGGCTGATGTTGCTTACCACTCTGCAGATGTTGAGCCAAATGAGAAGACTGATGCATGATTGTTCTTTGCATCTGGTTTTTCTTATTCTCTTATCATCGATAAAAATTTTGTTACTTATGTTATCCTTTTGTAACTCATTTCTTGTCGGGTTGTAACATTAATGTCGATTTTGGTTAATACAGTGAGGCTTACATTAGATATAGTGAGTGTTATCATCATTTATGGATTGTGAACGATGTTGTAACAATTATTGAATTGCAAAATTTGTTGGTAATAGAATTCAAGTGAGTTCTAATCTATCAATTTGCGTGGATGATGATTGATGAAGTTGATGGTTGTGTTCAGTCATGATGTATTAGTATTTTTTTTCACCGGGTAAACTTTGTCCTTGAAAGATAAACCACGTTTAGAAATCAGGTGTGATTCGAAAAAAATATAGTGGTATTAGAGTATTTTTCCCTCGAAAAAATAATATATAGATCATTTAAAAGATGTTCGGATTTGCTATTTTTTCCTCTATCTGTTACATTTTTAATTCTCTATTTTCTGTAGCTTATTTTTCTGGGTGGTGTTTTATAGTTCAATTTTCGTTTGTTTCCTATTATCTATATGACTATATATTATTCATTTCTCTCTTTTCTTCTTTTATGTGTATCTTGATTTTTTTTTTAAGTTGCATAATTTACATTTATTTTCCATTTTCCAAAAATCGTCCACTTTCTTTTTGATTTTTTCTTTTCCTTTTATGTCCTTTTTGTCTAATATTGAATTTTATTTGAAAACTTTCTATTCATGTTAATTTAGCTTTTGTGTTATGATATACTTCTTTCCTTTCGTTTTATTTGTTGTTTTAACATTTTTGTTTTGTTTCAAAATATTTATTGTTTTATATATTTTTACACACTCTCTCTCTAATTTAACTATATCACAAATCTTATTTTAAGAAAATATAGTTAAATAAGATTTTATGGCATATATAAGAGATGAGTATATTTTTCTACAAAATTAATTATTAATTCTATATAAAAAAAACTAGAACAAAAAAAAAAAACCGGGAGGGAGTAAATTATATACAATTGTTTTCCTAAAAAAAAGTTATTTAACCTATTACGTAATTTAGTAGATGCCATCAATTATCATTTTGAATTATATACAATATGTACTTTAAGATTTAATAATAGATTGCTTTTCTTACAATATACTAGTATATAATTGAAGAAAATATCATTTAGAAGCTCGGCATCACGCTAAACCTTATTGCATACATTGATTTCAAGATATAAGATGAAATACGAGAATTAAAAAATATCAATTTAAATTAGCGCATTCACGAGTAACACGCTGGGAAATGACACAAATAACCTTGTGCCAAAATCGAGCCCGGTTTTTTAAAAATTAATTATCGAAACATTATTAAAAAAGTAATATATATATTTTTTAATAATTAGACAAAGGAAAAAGGCAGAAAAATTCTTCACTCATTCAAACAAAACAAAAACCTGTGCTTAAGCGAAATCAGGAACGTTGCTGTCCGGTGCTCGATTTCTCCACTTTTTTCCGTCATTGCTCTCACTATATCTGCGGCGGAGGCGGCTTCACTTTTCTGCAACTCCGCCGTCAAAAGCTGAAGAAGGAGAGGATGAAAATGGTGGAAAGCAGCGAAGAAGAAGATGATTTCCCCTCCATGGAAAGCGTCACCCCTCAGTCCAAGATCGACACCGTCTATCAGTCCAAAACTGAAAAGGTTTAAGAAAAAATGTTCAAAATTTGGCCTCTCTTTACTATCGTGATTTAAGAAGTTTGCTCTCTTATTTTTTTTTCCTAGCTAAAACTACTTGAATTGAGCTGATGGTGTAGGAAAAGAATGAGATTTTGGGAATGGAGGGAATTTTTGTTTTGTTTTGGAAGTGAGTTGCTTGACCCTCGGCGCGGTTTGAGTTAACGACGCAGTAGAAGGATGATTCTGGCTGTAATTTTTTATTTTGTCTGAAAATGCGTTTGCCTTATTTCTTGTTCAAGCTGCTAGATTGAATTGTCTAATAACTGTATTCAGTTTGTTCCAATTTCTGTTGAGATTGTTCGTTAGTCTTTTAAAATGGTATTTTCGATGAATTTCTAGTTGAGAATGTATAATTCCTCTCTGGGGTGGGGGTGGATCATGGATGGATTCCATTTAGATGCAGTTAGGTTAGAATTTTTGTCAGGAAAACTATTGATTTAAACCAGAAACAGAGACAGAATTTGTTATGTTTGCTACCCAATTCTATGTTGAATTTGTTGACCTTCATATTGTGGCTTCTCAAATTGTTTTTTCCCCTTTTAGTCAGTAAATTAATTTGTTTATGATATTCTTCATCTTTAATGCTCAATTTGACCCGAATACCTATTCTATCTCATTTTTTCTCTTTACAATTTGTAACCTAAATTGGTGCAGGGAATCAGAAAGATCTGTTTTGAGCTCTTGGATTTGAAAGATGCAGTAGAGAACTTATGCAGTAATACGCGCACAAAGTATTTAGCCTTTTTAAGGTGAGAGCAAAAGGCCTGGATTTCTGCTTGAAAACATGCTATAGTAAATGGAGTTAGTAGGACATGCATTATTTTCTAATGTGCCCGTATAGTTTTTATTCCTCCAATGCTATAAAAAAACCATGGGATGACATGCACATAAATGTTTCAAGATCTATGAGAAAGAGTCTGGTTCAGCCTCAAAAGAGATGCTAGGATGTATTTAATGTGAGCTACTTAACCATACACTGCATTGAGATAAGTGTAATTGGCAGCACCTCATCAATTTCCCATAACAAGATTTGACTCCCAATCAATCTGTTCAACCTGAAGTTGTTGGATCACTATCTATTACGACCTGATTATATCTCATAGTTGTTATTATCTTGCAATTAATGAATGTATGGTGGTCATAGGCCTGTGCTTTTCCTCCATGCTTCACCTAACGTTATAGTATAGTGGTAACTTCATTATTGATGCCTTTTGGTAATTGTAGGTTATCTGATGAAGTGGTTGAAATGAAATATGAGTTAAATGAACTCCAAAAGCATATCTCTGCCCATGGGATTTTTATCCAAGATCTAATGAGTGGTGTGTCTCATGAATTGGAAGAATGGAGTCGAGCTGGTGGAGATGCCCTGGAGGCTGATGACAACGCTCAAACGTATGAAGCTGATGGCACATTCTCAACTGAACTGGAAGATCGAAGAATGCAATTTTTGGAGCATGTTGATGTTCTACTGGCAGAGCATAAAATAGAGGAAGCTATAGATGCAATTGATGCAGAAGAGCGAAGTCACCCAGAGCTGAAAGGATCAGGGGATAGTGCAACTGATGAATGCTCGTCTTTTAAGTCTGCTCTCTTGACGAGAAAAAACATTCTTGAGAACCAGCTCATTGAGATTAGCCGGCAGCCCTCAGTTGGTATTCTAGAACTGAAGACGGTGTTATCTGGTTTATTAAAGCTTGGGAAAGGCCCCTTGGCACATCAGATATTTTTGAAATCTTATGGCTCTCGCCTCCAGAGAAGCATAGAAGATTTTATTGCTCTTTGCCCTTGCTACCCTGAAACATATTCTGCCACACTATCTAACCTTGTTTTCTCGATGATTTCATTGGCAACTAAAGATTCTGGTCAAATGTTTGGCGATAATCCTCTTTATAGTAATAAAATTGTTCAATGGGCAGAGTGGGAAATAGAATCGTTGGTTCGACTGGTCAAGGAAAATGCGCCACCTTCTGAGACATCTTCTGCTTTACGTGCAACTAGCGTATTTGTTCAAGCTAGCCTTAATCACTGCTCTGCCTTAGAAAAGCAGGATCTGAAGCTAACAAAGTTACTTCTAGTGCTTTTACAACCTTACGTTGAAGAAGTCCTTGAATTAAACTTCCGAAGGGCCAGAAAAGTGGCTCTTGATTTGGTTGGAAGTGACGAAAACATGCCTTTATCACCTCGTTTTGCATCTCCTCTTTCTACTTTTGCAACTTCATCCGATCGTATGCTTGTTGATTGTGGGATGAGATTCATCTTTGCTGTCAAGGTGAGTTGAATGATAAGAAATGTCTCAACATTAACTAGCATTAGCATCTAGTTTGCATTTTCACCAAATTGTAAATTGATCTCTCTCTACCTTCTGCATGAGCCGTCATTTATCAACCATTTAAAGGTTAGTTGATGATTTTCATCGAGTCCAGTGGCCTTGTTCTGGGACTTCTCAATTAAAAAAATAAATTGGTAAGGAAGGGAACTAAAAGCACCGCTGTTGTTTTGGAATGAGTAATAGATTGAGGAACATTGTATATGTGTAAAACTCATGAGATCTTACATATCCATTTACTTGTGTTTCCAGGAAATAGTTGAGCAGCTAACTCGCTTGGTCATCCTGCATTTTGGAGGAAACATACTGACACGCATTTCACAACTTTTCGATAAGTATGTTGAAGTCCTGATAAAATCGTTAACTGGCCCCACTGAGGATGACAATTTGACTGAACTAAAGGAGCCCATACCTTTCAAAGCTGAGACAGATTCTCAGCAGCTTGCATTATTGGGAACTGCCTTTACAATTGCTGAAGAATTATTGCCTATGGTAATGTCAAAGATTTGGAATGTGTTGAGTGAAAGCAAAGACGCAGGGGATGGTCTAATTGAGAACATAATGCCTTCCAATAACAGTACTGTGGATCCTAAAGAATGGAGGCGCCAGATTCAGCAATCTCTGGACAAACTTAGAGATCATTTCTGCCGACAGTATGTTTTAAGTTTCATATATTCAAGGGATGGAGAGACTAGATTAGATGCACAAATATATATCGGTGGAAAAGGAAAAGATTTGATCTGGAACTCTGATCCTCTTCCTTCATTGCCATTCCAGGTATTCGTTTCTTCTCCAATTTTCAAGCTACCAGATGTGTCTCCTTTTTTCGAGTTTTTATGATATTTCCCTTGTGCATTAGCTAGTCATAATCTCTGGGTATACGATGCACCAAGTCATTTCATATGTGTTTGCGTGATAAATGCTCCACGTTTGGCCAGCCATTTTGTCCCTACCTACTTTGAATTCTTCTTCATTGAATTAATGAATTTATTTGGCTTTCCAAAACTGCAGATTGCCAGACAAATGTTTTGATTCGCCTCTTTCTTGTGTGTGTACATGAGCATGCACTAGCACATGCTTTTTCAACTTCTAATATGTGAACATTCGATCATTTTACTGCAGGCATTATTTGGGAAGCTGCAGCAACTGGCAACGGTGGCTGGAGACGTTCTGTTAGGAAAAGAGAGAATACAGAAGGTTCTGCTGGCTAGGTTGACAGAAACGGTGGTAATGTGGTTGTCAAATGAGGAGGAATTCTGGGGAGTTCTGGAGCACGATTCAGCTCCTCTTCACCCAATCGGGTTGCAGCAGGTTTTTATAACATTTTTCTGTGATTTACTAGATTATGCTTCAAAAACTTGTGAATTATGCAGCACGAATGCTGATGCATGACCTACGGCACTAGGATAGTTTTATGTGGTTGATGAAGTGAAATGATATTCTGTTTTCATCTCTACGGCAGTTGATGCTTGATATGCACTTCACTGTTGAGATTGCGCGGTTTGCTGGCTATCCACCGCGACACCTCAACAAGATATCGTCGGACATAATTGCCCGTGCGGTCAAGGCATTTTCTGCTAGAGGAATAGATCCACAGAGGTAATTGTTTTTCTTTCCTTAACCTCAGCTCATTTGTTTCATATTTATCGTATCAATAAAGTTCTGCTCCCGACAGTTCCCTTCCTGATGATGAACGGTTTGTCGAAACTGCAAAAGGAGCGATAAACAAGCTTCTGACAGGAGGTTCTGGTTCAGATGTATCGGAGATTGACGAGGAAGACGAGCACATCATCATGGACGATGAGGTCATCTCAGACTCAGACGATGGCTCGCCCTCATCCCTGTCATCGGTAGAAAGTGAAGAGTCTTTTGCTTCTGCGCAAATGGAAGAATTGGAAAGCCCTGTCTTGACAGATTCTGAGAATTGATACTTTTAAAATGTCGTGTAGAGACAGTGGTGTTGTTTCCTAGTGCAGATTAATTGTGTAACCTTAGTATTTTTTTGTCATAGACTTGTTTTTTCGGACAATAACTCGATGTTGTAAAGTCCTTTCGATCTCTCTCTCTCTCTCTCTCTCTCTCTCTATATATATATATATATATATATATATATATATATATATAATATGCTTGTAGCAATTGCTGTTTATCCTGTTTCTGATTGTGTAATTAAATCCGATGAGGTCGTTGCTATGTGTCTATAGGAGACATGATAAATATTATGTGGGGTGGTGAAATTAAAGATATGCACATGATTTAATTTCATCATTTATGTTATAATTGCTAAAATTGAAAGATAGTGTCTAATTTTTTTTTTAAAAACGTGTAAATAGACTGAGAAATTGATAATACAATCAAACCATTTAAAAATACTACTGGAGTATATAATAGTAGTACTATTTAAGAAAATACACGGAGATATATAAATTGATGAATTTGATGAAGGGAAATTCATCCAAAAATTGCCTCAGTTTATCAAAGTGATTCTTTTCTATAATAAAATCATAAATTTGCAATATTTTGAAATTTCCAAAACATTTTGGAAGCAAAATAGAAATAAGCAGCCTAAGCGCGGGAAAAAAAAATAAAAATTAGGGCAGAACAAAATCACGAGTGGCAGGCATCGTAGATTTTTGTTCTTCGATGGACGGCAAAGACGAAGGATCCTCGCAGCCGGCGGCGGCGCACGTCACCGTCGATCTGAGCATCGCGGCGGCGGCGGCGGCGGCGGAGGACCTGACGGGGAAGGTTCATCAGCTACCGTGCTGCATCAAACACGATGGGCCTACCCCTGTTTCTCACTACTTCAAGCCCAAACCCACTGGTAAGATTCTATGGATGTACACCTCGTGAATGCACCTAACTCGACATTATATGAACATACAACTGATGAATGCACTGAGCTCAACACTTGAATGCTTCAATTTTGTAGAAATGGAGGTAGATGGGCTAAAAGTGGAGGAAGCATATTTTAGAGGGAGGAAATTGCAAGGAACCACTGTTTCTCTTCCCCATGGATATTCTGGTAACTGTCATTGCCTTTTTTCTCGATTTTTATTTGTTATGATTTTGTGAAGGAAGAATTTTTGGAATATTGTGTGGATCGAGTGTTGAAAGATGACCTAATTTCTACGCTACTAGTTCTGCATTAATTGTGCATAAATTGTTCATTTGATCTTTATTCTGTCATTTTTAAAAGTATAAATGTAGCAATAATTTCTTAATTTTGGCTTTTGGGATCGATTCTTATTTTTGACTTTACATATTTGAAACTGATTTCTGAAGATATGGAATCTGTGGTGCAGCCAGAAAGCTCAATGTGATTCCGCCGTAATCAAATTTAATCATCAAAGTTGAAACTTTTTTCATCACATTTGAACTTTGATCGATTGTGCTATATAACTAAATTATTCTCTGTAGGATTCATCCTGGGAAAGAAAGGTCGTGATCAAGGGACTAATGACCCAAATTCACACTGCTGGGAGACAACTGCGACTTTTCAAGATATCACGGTCTGGAATCATGACGCCATCCCCTCTAAAGATGATGCATTATTGCGCGCCTTTCATTGGTTCACTGCTGCCAATGCTGTAAGTTTTCATTTAGGTTCAAGATATAACTTGCTATTCTGTTTAAAAGAAAGAAACTTCTTTTGGCATATCATTGTTAAACGACTCTATATGCAAATTGCAGCTCCATCAAACTGTAACTGCTGAAGATCTGGAATCCGCGTGCATTGACTAGTAGCTCATTTGATTTTACAGTAATCTTCTCATTTGATTTTACAGTAATCTTTTCTCAGCTAAATCTATCGTGATCACAATTTGATAGTCTGCATAATATGCTGTCCATCTATACTTTCTTGCTGTTAAATAAGAGGTAAAATTTTAAATGCTATTCTTATTTCATTGATTCTCTTACCTTTCTTTGCTTTAAATTGATTTTGTGTTGAATTGGTTGTATAAAATCCACGGTTCATAGCGCTTGAAGGAGAGTGGTTGAATCTTTCTTTTGCAGTGTAAATGCATCAATTTTATTGCTCCACTAAGTTTATTCACTCTTATTTTATCGGGTATCTTGAATTATTTATCTTGTCTGTACTTGAGTTATGCTTTTATGCATAAGTGGGTTAATGCAATGGCTGAAGCTACTTGGTTGTGGTTACTGGTTACTATAATCATTGTTAATTTGCAGAGATTAGATGCTTTGTCATTCTGAAAACAATTTCTTAGTGCATCGAATGATTATGGAATAAACTCAGAGGCTTGATGGGGAACGAGATCTTTTGTTCCAAAATCGTATTCCATCTCCTATTCCATTTCGGAACAAATGATCTCATCTAGAGGTGTTCTTCCCGCCTCGTGAGGCGGGGACAAGGGTAGGCGGGAATCCATGTAGAACGGGGAGGGCTGACTCGAATCCATTTGTATGGTTGTTCATCACTGATGAATTTTTATATTAAAAGTTCATTGCCACAGATATAAATAATGTTTGGGAATTTATTCAAGTGAATATAGGTGTACGTATTCTAAGTTGAGATACCAAATTCTTTTTCATCCAACTTCTATAACTCTTTTTTTTTTTTTTTTTTAATTCAAATTTTATTACAATCTCTTAAATACTCTTAGAGCTTCTCCAACAAAGCCTCACCGCCTCGGTAAATAGTAGATGTAGTGTGAAATTTGACAAAATCTCTTTCCAACAATTGATCCATGGCTCGGCAAATTGTAGTGGATGTGAATAGTACCTCGGTTAAATAATCAAGGTACTGTTCCTTTCTCGCCAGTCTCATTTTCTTTTTTTTCTTTTTCTTTCTTTCATTATATAATTGTGGTAATATATTTAATTGATTTTTTATATTTTGTATTAGATTTCTTTCAATTGTTTTAAAACACAAAATATATAATTAATAAAAATATAATTACATAAACATTTAACAATACAAAACCACCAGTATATTAATAAACAATACAAAGCCACAAATATATTTTACAATAAACAATACAAATACACAATTAATAAAAATACGAACATAATACAATAAGAGTAAAAATATTAAAAATAAAACATAATTATTTTAGCTAATAATTCCCTAAACCACTTCCGGATTCAGATCCAGATCCAATTCTAGATATTGAAATGTCGAACGAAGGAATAGATGAATTTTAAGCGTTTTTGGACCAATTTAAAAAAATCAAAGACAAAGATGCTCAATTGGCACTTCGTAATGTTTTGATTGATCATTTGTGGGAGGAGTTTTCAAATTCAAAGATGTAATTGTTATGACATGTAATTTATGTTTTTTTTAAATGATCTATTATGAAATGTTGAATTTTATTTTGAATAAGTTGATTGTTTTTACATGAACCTTTTAATTTTTGTAAAATAAAAATAAAATTTAATTATATATTAATTAAAGATAAAAAATAATGAGCAAGAATATTAATATATATATATATATATAATCATATTCAATTAAATAATTTGATAAAAAAAAAATCAATAGTAAAGAGTATAAAAAAGGAATATTTCATTGTACGGTAAAATGTAGAGTGATGTTGTTGGAGATGAAAATTTAAAATCTGTAACTTTAACTGTACAATAGTGTAAAGTTAACTGTATTCTGGTGAAAACTGTTACAAAGGGTCTTAGTCAAAACTGGTGGGGCCATGCTTTTAATTCTTATTATTTTCTAATGATTTTACCAAACAAATTTTACTATTATATACGTTCCTCCAAAATTTTTCGCAAAACAGCAACATCTCTCCCCATATTTTCCCTTAACATTTTTTTTTTCACGAACACATCCGCCTCTCTCCAAAATTATTATCACTGCGGTGAATATCACTATTTGTTAATAATTTTATTAAAACTTTATTGTACAAAAATACATCGTCAAGTCCTCCGCAAATTAAAAATTAAAAAGTAATTAAATAAATAAATATGGTGAAAATATTTGGGATCTCAAGAAAAAATCTCGCGAGAAAATAGATTTCGTGATTATATTGTTACAAAAGTATATATTTTGTGACTGTACTATCACGAGGAACTGCGACAATATTGTCACGAAAATCCTGAAGATCCAGAGTATGTTCTAGTTTTAGCTATTATTTACAAATTCATGTTAATCTACCACAAAATATCTAAATCTACATCAATCCATCATATATATAATTTAAAAATTACAAAAATAAAAATCCTCCAACTTCCAAAACAATTAACGTAAAGCATATGAAATTGGCACAGTTCACGATAAATAGATTGAAAATTTCAAAATATAATGAAAAAAAAAAAAAAATTCGTCACGAAATGATTTGAATTGTAACATTATTGTCACGAAAGAGTAGAATTCGTGATAACATTGTCACGAAATGATTTGAATTGTGATATTGTCACGAAAATTCCAAAGATCCAAAAAATAATATGTTCTAGTTTCGGCTAATCTACACAAGTTCAGGTTAATCTACCATGAAATATCTAAATCTATAATAATTCATGCATATATATTCTTTAAAAATTACAAAAATAAATCCTACAACTTCAACAACAATTAACGTAAAAATATGAAATTAACATAACGTAAATAGTAGAATTCATGAGAATATTGTCATATGAAATTAGCATAACGTAAATAGTAGAATTCTTGATAATATTGTCACAAAAGTATACAATTCGTGATAATATTATCATGAAAGGTTACAATTCGTGAGAATATTGTCACGAAATTCTTAAAAATGTGACAATATTCTCTCGAATATCAAAATTAAAGAGTAATTAAATAAATAATTTCATGAAAAATAGATTTAGTGACTAAATATACAAATAGTAGAATTTGTAAGAATATTATCACAAAAACATAGAATTCGTGATAATACTATCACGAAAGAGTACAATTCATGAGAATATTGTCACAAAAATTACTTGAATTGTAACAATATTATCTCAAAAATCAAAATTAAAGAGTAATTAATTAAATAAATATAAGAGAAATTAGATTTCGTAACTAGATTGTCACGAAATCAAAATTAAAGATTAATGAATCAAATAAATAATCTTATGAGAAAATAGATTTCGTGACTAGGTAAAGTGTAGAATTTGTGAGAATATTGTCACAAAAATATAGAATTCTTGACAATATTGCCACAAAAGAGTATAATTCGTGAGAATGTTGCCACAAAAGAGTATAATTCGTGAGAATATTGTCACGAAATTCTTTAAACTGTGATAATATTATCTCGAAAATGTTGAAGATCCAGAATGAGTTATGAAACTTGGCTAAAAAAAGATTTTTTATTCCAACTTTGAAATACTTTAAAATTTCTCTCCTTTTTAAATGCCAGTCTTTGTTTCCAGATTCCTATTGTGCGAGCATCTACAGGTCAAATTTTGTATGACCGTGTTAAGATTTGGATCCACATATGTACCACCCCAAAAAAATTTATACTCATAAATTAAAGAAATGTTAACCATGTTTATTCATTTATTAATCCCATAAACCAAGATCCTTAATAAAAACGTTATAATAATTGCAACATCAGAGTCTATAATAATTAATGCGAAAAAACATAATAATAGAAAAAAAAGTCTCAAATAATTATTCTTAGGAAATGTACATTGGGACAAAAGCAATTAATTTCCAAGTCAAACTTAAGGTGTGGTTTGTACGTTATACTGTTATCTCCTTTATATTTTTGTACAAGTTATGTGGAAAATTCAGTACAAAGTTTTCTAGACTATAAAGTATCGAGTCTTCGAGACTATAAAGTACAAAGTCTTTTGAATTATAAAGTACCGAGCCTAAGGGTTGAGCTAGAAATACGGATTGCAGGATTTGGTTTACGAACTAAAGATTTTAGCTTTCACATATGTACTTGCTGAATTTATAGTTTGGATAACAAAAATCTTTCCCTACTGAGTTTAAAGTAACTCATCTCAATCTTTCAATTTGTTTCAGGAAATGGTTTGGGTAATGTGTGAGCGGGCAAAATGCGGTGGCGGTGGTTTTTAGTTTAATAAATGAAGAAGAATAAATATTTGAGACTTTTTTTTTATTTCTATATTTTTCCACATTAATTATTCTAGACTGATGTTGCAATTATTGTAACGTTGTTTATTAAGGACCCTGGTTTATGAGATTAATAAATGAATAGGCATGGTTAATGTTTCTTTAATTTATGAGTATAATTATTTTTGGGGGCGCTACAACATATGGATCAAATATTAATAACATTATAAATGTGCTGTTGAATATGAGGTCGAATCTGGATCTTAGCCAGTCTTACAAATTTTTCATATGTTTCTCTGCGGATCAAAGTAATACACTAGTTGTTTATTCTCAAAGGGAGTTTTGTGTGAGATCGTTTTATGGGTCAAAATTCGAATTTGAACATTAACAAATTACAAATGTGCTCTTTAAATTTGAATCTTAACCTATCTTATAAATTTACGGAAGATGTTATACACAACAAATGATATGTTATGCCACGTACACACTTGTTTTTGTTTTAAATTGAAGAAAGGGAGACCGATGGATCTCAAATTCAAGACGTGGACCGCGATGGGTGTCGTTGTTAATGTCGTCTTCTTGATTGGAATTATAAACTACTAGTCGAAGTTGGAGGCCACTTTTTTGATTCAAAAAATTATCAAGCCACACGCTTTTATATATATATTGATTCGATGCAATCCACAGCTGCCAATCTTTGTTCCATAAAGCATTTATTCGTTTTTCATGAACCTTCGCCGTTTCTTCCCACTCATATATATATCGGATAAAATAAAATAAAAAAACTCCTAGCTAGTTCCTCTATATATAGAGCACAACAAACGATGAAACCATCAAATTAACACTGCCTATCGACGTCTTCATATACATCTCTAATTCTCATAACTTGTCCCAATTTAATTACAATGCCTTCCAACTCAACCCCTCACCATTCTGGAAACTCTACAGCAAAATTCAATAAGGTATATATATATATATATATATATCTTGATATACGTAAGTACGTACAATTCGTATAAAATCTTGATAATAAAATAATATTGCATGCAGGGAACGACGACGGTGACGATTCCACCAAGAGATCTCAACATTGTATGGGGCAACGACAGTCGATACTGGAGCATACCCGACGACGACACGAATTCGAAGTAAGTTAATCATTCGTTTCGTTGCTGACATACATGTACATATAGCATATGTATGTATAATTGATTCAGAAATTAATGCATGCAGGAATTCGGCAGCAGAATTGTTTCAAGTGAGTTGGCTGGAGGTAACCGGAGTTGTGGAGGGAACGAGCGCTGCGAAGAACTACGAAGTGGCGTTTCGTGTATCGTTGAACCCAGATGCATTTGGATGGGGGAACTATCCCATTTACATCATGATCAAGAGAGGGAGAGAAGGAAAGACTGCATGGACCAAGATCCCTATAAACCCTAATCAAAAGGGGGAATTCGAGATCAAAGGGAGGTGGATTAATAAATCTCATCAAATCCAACAACCCGCAGCAGATCATTCCAATGATAATAAGCTTCACTTCGGATTGTACGAGGTCTGGAGTGGCAAGTGGAAGGGTGGTCTCAAGATTTACAATGCTTATGTCAAGGAGTTTTGATCACTACCGAGTACCTACCTACTTAATTAACGATTATATATACATATATCACATTTCATTTACTTCATTTCATTTGAGAGAACATATACATACGATATGCGCAGTGTGTAATGATCTGTTGAGCAATAATGGTGTTTCATTTGCTCTATTTGTAATTCAAATTTATGATGATCAAGGGTTAATTATATATATTACTTATATATATATATATATATATATAGGATATGGATCATATGAGAATAAATGGTTGGTGTGAGAAATGAGAATACATCTCACACCATCCAATTTAATGATCCAATGGTTGAGATTTAAGGTGGCAATTTCGTAAATAATAGGACAAAAAATAAGGAAGGAGGGCTATTTTCGTCCAAATCCATTAAAATTGATGATGTCAGCAATTAAAAAAAATTCTTAAAAACTTTAATCGACCATAACTTCCTCGTTTTTAATCCAATGCACACAAAAAATATATCAAATTAAAGCTCTCTTCATGCTCTTTCATTTAAGATGTCGAAAGGCTATGTTTGGATGAAAAAATATGAACGAAAAATAAAAAAGAATTTTTTTTACGCGTGCCCAGGTTGTAAATGCTTTCGTTAGCATCTAATAATTCTTCGTCAGCATTATGATAACATATGAACGTATGCTAATGAAGCATTTGTCATATGCTAACATAATATATTCGATGTGCTAACAAAGAATTATCATAATGCTAACATAGTATAAATTTATTAGGGTTTATTAAATCTCAATTATGATTTATTTAATCTCGATTATGGTTTATTCCATCTAATTATCATTATTCGTTTGAAATTTAATTTTTTGTTTATAGTTCTTAATTGATTATTATGGTTTATCCTATCCAATTATAATTTATAACGTATGTTGATAGAGTATTGACATATGCTAACATAGTGTATTCGCAATGCTAACGAACCAAAACTATAATGCTAACGTAGTACAAATATATTATTATTATGATTTCTTTCAACTCATTTAGGGTTTACCACATCCAATTAATGTTTATTTCATCTAATTAGGCTTATTTCATCCAATTATGATTTTTTCCATTTAATTAGGGTTTATTAAATCGAATTAGGTTTATAATTAATTTTTAGAATATTTTTTTCGCCAACAATATTTGAAAACTTTAATTAGCATAACTAAAATGCTTCGTTAGCATTATGATAATACTTTGTTAGCATAATGATCTGTTATCAAATCCTCCGCGATTTTTATAAGAATTACCAAATTACAGTAATACCCCCGCGCGAAAAACTTTTCAGATATTACAAAATTGCCACCGTCTTTTTCATCAAATCTGGACCTTTGATTTTTGATGGATGTGTGGTGTGAGATGTGTTCTCATTTCTCACACAAGGGGTTATTTTTATATAACCCACCCCTATATATATATATATCTAATAATATATGTACGTTGAGAAGTATTTATGATACTCATTTTGATCCTTAGGAAAACTTATCACTTTGATTTTCACACCACCTTCTAATTCAATCGTCATCGATCAATTACTATATCGGAAGACATAGAGATCACTATATATATATATATATATATGTGTGTGTGTGGTCAATCTTCATTGATTTGTCGTGATCTCGATAGTGGGATGTACATGGCTAGCACTCGACTCATGATATTGTCCTAAATGCATTTTAGATTTTCTTCAGTTACGGGATTGTACGTTACATATCAGCCTAGAAGCTTCAAAGTCTTATAATTAATTAATGGAATGAAATATATAATAAATCCGTACTAAGTTGTAAAGATTAAATGCAAGAAATCAAGCGATCATATGCTTTACGTGTATGAGTGAAAATATATGATAAAATGAGATGTTTCTACGCTTCAACAACTAGTACGGATTGCTTTTATATGGAATCAACGAAAGGAATAAACTTTGATTTATTTATTTTTTGGGCAAAATTAAAAGCATAAGCCAAGTAAAATTGGCTTTGTATATTCAATACGTTTTCCAAATTGACAAGAAACTTCATAATTCCATAGAGATTCCAAAATTAAAGTGCCCGTTTGATGTTGGTACGCAAATTAGATAATCCAATCTACTTTAATGTGTCTAGCTCAGGTGTCCCATTTTGAATTTTATAAGTTTTTTTTTTTTTTTTCAATTTCAATTTATGATTTGTGATTTAGTTTAATTTTACAATTGTTAAATTGACCTTTTACTTACACATGTAAATGTGGCTAAAAATATACTGATGTGTGAATAAAACTGTTTACCTACACATAATATAAATGTTAGCATGTGTCCCTATATTTCTGTAGAAAAAGAATTTCACCCACACACACACATATATATATATATATATATATATGTGTGTGTGTGTGTGTGTGGATAAATCATACAATATTACCTACACATATATATGTCACTAAAAGTCTAAATTATGTGTCTAAACATATTTTTGCCACATGTGCAGTGATGATATGGCACCACATCATCCAACATGGCTCATGACACATAATGACACGTGGCAAGTGACATTTTTTATGTGTGGGTATAAATTATAATTTATGTGTAGACATTTTTTGGATAATTTAATAATATTAAAAATAATTATTATTTATAAATGTAAAATATGTATTATGTGTAGGAATAAATAATTTTATTTTATAAAAATTATAATATATATATATATATATATATATATATATATAATTGAACACAATATCAAACCATAAATATAGATTTTACGACATAAAGAAGTCAATCATAATACACTAAACTCGTATGTGAAAAACACTATCCCTTCAAAAATCTCATAATCAAAAATTTGATTTTCTCCCAACTATTACAATTAACAAAAAAAAAAGCAACAAGATTTAATTTAAACTTATAATTTCTAGACAACGACATTGGAAGCGAGCAATCTTGAGCCAGCAGATCAGCACACTCATTTTTGATGGGGCCGGTGATGGTAGAACCTTCAAGTTCAAAAGATAGGTAATGAAGCATAACATATAATGAAAATTAAAGCATCGGCAAAGCAAATGAGATACAAATTTAATCCCAAAATATTTTAATTGATGTACCTTTCATTTCACCCCTGCATGTAAAGGAAACAAGAAATGAGAACATGTACTAGCTTTAGAATAAATATGAATGTCATGATAAATAAGGGTGGAAACAACTATCAGGACATTGCATGAGGCATGAGAACATCAATTCATATTGATTATTTGATTAAGTGGCCGCCAAAAAAGAAATATATTGCCCGTCTTACAATATGGTTTCTGTCAGTTTTATAAAATTTTGACAGATATTCTTATTTCCTATTTATATATCAATTAGTTATAGTCTTATAGAACATAACAAAAAAAGCACTGACCAATAGGTTTTCTCTCTTAAAGAGATAATTGCTTTGTAGAGTCTACTGCTTGATCACTTGATATCTAGCATTAAACAAGAATAGTTAATAAATGAAAAATGAGCAAATTTCATAATAAAGTATAAACTGGTACTAAATTAATTGATTTGGAGTGACTCAAGATAATGTGGTCTGCCTTAATAGAGTTATTCAATTTGTAAAAAAACATATATGATGCAAGAAAAGTTACAAGTCAAAGAGGCTTCTTATGATGGATGTGCATCTTAGATCAACTAGCAAAAACACACTTTCGCTAATTTTAGAAGCTATAGAGAATGTTAGAGATCAAGAGCAAACCTTTATAACTTCATCCATAACTTGTAGGTCAAAATTCTTTTGATTGAAACCTTGCTCCAATCCCTTGATTTATGTGAGGACCTGCAATTTAAAATTGTAGATGCAAGGAAAAGAATTATTGTAACCTTCTCAGTTAACAAAGCTAAATATATAGACCATAAACGTACCATGTTACCCACCAGATAGTGTACACACACACACACATATATTTTATATCACTATGAAGTATTGCAAGTAATTTGAAGTGAATTGCTACCAACATATGCAACAAATATCAACACAAAAATGAGTAATTAATCATCTTCTCTGTCTCAAACTATATGGTTTTGTATTTTTGCAGAAGAGAAATAACAACATAAAAACTACAGCTAAACAGAGAAAAATAAAAACTGATTAGAATAAGATTTTTCATTTCTATTTATGCTTCCATTATTCAACTAAGTCAATATAAGCTCAAACTCAACATGGTCGAAAGAAAATTCAATGTTCAGCTAATGAAATTCATTGCCTAAAATACATAAACTAAAATAACATATCATGAAAAACAATCACAAACCAGAGCCCATAGATTCAAGTTGAGACTTAATACGTAATGCAGGAATTGAAGTAATTGTACTTCGTGTTCCCTCTTCGGCAGGTTTCACATACTTCAACAATCGCCCTCTGCTCCAAAGATATCACGATTGATGTTAAACCAGACTTTCGTATTCATTAGAACTTCCTCCATGAACTCAACAACTGTAATCGGCTCACCTCTGAACTACAACAAAACCAATCAATCTTAGAAAAACTATACAATAAAACCTACACTGAAATCTCAAATCACATGAAATACATTGATTACATTCTTGAGGGTTTTAAGAAGCTCCGAATCTAACGATAGTCTGCGAGTGCTCTGTAATATAACCAAAAACCTCATATAAATATAATAACAAACAGAGATTGGTAGCCCAGAATTAGAATTTAAGGGGGTACCGAGATGATGCTACTAATTCGAGCGAATCGATGGAGATGGCGGTGACTGGGGTGTCCTCCGATTGTTCGTCAAAATGACTGTATGGAAGTTGAGAGAATGGAGAAGAAGAGCATTTTCTGGAGGATAATGAATAGGATGGCGTCGGATAAATTTGAAGGTTAATGGGCTCCGGTGAGCACCCTAGCCTACAGTGATGAAGAGAAGATTAGAGGATGGATCTATTCAATCTTTAATCTGTGTGGGGAGTAGATGAGCAAATCACCGATGAAGTGAACTAAGATTAGGGAGAATGAGGGAGAACACTTCCTTTATTCATTTTAGTTTAGGGGGGAAGAACGAAATTTTTTTACCGCCAATAAGTTCTAATTTTTTGAGGTACCGCGAATAAATTTAATTTTTTTCTCATCATATCCACTATAGAAAAATACCTCATATTAATTTCAAATTCTTTATCCAATTAACATGCTCTTTTTTAGGAGATAAAAATTAAATATACATCCAATAACCATGTATCAATCAACAAACTATTAAGAAAACTAATAATATGTCAATATTTATCCAACTATATATATATAGTGTAAATAAAAGAAAATATTGATAAAATATTTAAGTAAAAGAAAATATTGATAAAATAAAATTTGAATATACTTAATCAAAATATTTTTAATTTGATCACCGAATGAAATCAACATAAAAATAACTAACATTAAGAAAATCATTAGAAGTAATCAAAACTATGGACCAATTAATACCATGAACAATAAAATAAACTTATATAAATGATTTGAAAAAAAAACAAAAATATATGGGATGAAGATTATGGCTTATCCTTCATATATTTTTCTTGATTTCATTTAGTTAAATAAAAAATAAATTGATGAAATAAATAATAACTAATAAATTTTAATTGTTAATTACAACAATAACTATTTGTGTTGTTACTCGAAATAGTTTATGCTTTAGACTAGAGTGAAAAAAAAAAGAAAAATGTTAATTATTAATGACATAGTTAATGTTTTGTTGATCTTGCCTGAACATTGCCATAAAAATTTAATTACTTAATTTTGATCAAAACAGTAATATGTCCTTAATTTTACTCAATGCACTATCACATGGTTAAATTGACAATATTAAAATAAATGAGTAAAATTTAAAAGATAAAATAAAAATACAAATATTTGTTCGTTTTGTTTTATGTTTTTTTACAATATTAGACCTATTATTTATTTTCATGCATAGATAATTACAAAACTAAAAATACAATTTTTAACAAACAAAATATTTAAGGAAAATAAAAAATTTTGAATATACTTAATAAAAATATTTTTAATTTGATCATTGTATGGGATCAACATGAAAATAATTTATGTTAAAAAATCGTTAGAAGTATTCAAAACTATGGACCAATTAATACCACTAACTATAAAATAAACTTATAAAAATAATTTGAAGATAAACATAAATGTAGGGTATGAAGATTATGGCTTATCCTTCATATATTTTTCTTGATTTCATTTAGTTAAAAAAATGGATTAAATAAATAATGACTAATAAATTTTAATTATTAATTATAAATAATAACTATTTGTGTTGTTAGTCGAAATAGTTTATGCTTATTATTAATTGGACCAGTGTAAAATAATAATAATTATTAATGGCATAACTAATGTTTTATTGATCTATCATAAATATTGTCATAATAATTTAATTAGATAATTTTGATCAAAACAATAATTTGTCCTTAATTTTACTCAATTCACTAATATATGGATAAATTGACAATATTAAAAGAAATGGGTAAAATTCAAAAAAATAAAATAAAAATACAAAGTTTCGTTTTGTTTTATGTTATTTTATACTATCGTGCCTATTATTTATTTTCAGGTATAGATAATTACAAAACTAAAAATACAATTTTTACCAGACATAGAATATTTAAGAAAAGGAAAATGTTGATAAAAATTTGAATATACTTAATAAAAATATTTTTAATTTGATCATCGAATGGGATCAACATGAAGATAATTAATTAATATTAATAAAAATTCATTAGAAGTAAACAAAACTATGAATCAATTAATACCATTACCTATAAAATAAACTTATAAAAATAATTTTAAAATAAACACAAATATATGGGATGAAGATTTTGACTTATCCTTCAAATATTTTTCTTGATTTCATTTAATGTGTTGCTTCTCTAAAATATATAATTATCATATGGACATTGGATAATGTGATTTATTGAACTTTTAGTTATCGACTCTTTTTTTTGTATACTCTATCCACTACTAATTTACATATAAATAAAACAAACAACGTTGGGGATTCTATTGGTTAAAGAAAATAATTACTATATAATCATTGGACAAAAATATAAGTAAAAATATTAAGAATTATGTTACATTTAATTCTTTAATTTGGTCATATGTCATCTGTATGTATTTCATAATACATTTTACAATAACCTTTTTGATACACATATAATTTATGGACAAAAAAATGATACATGATCACGAAATCAAAAATTTACACCCATGCTTATTATATTTAGTAATTATGTGTAAGTAAATATTTATTTAAATAATTTTATAAAAAAATATTTTAAAAAGCCACGAGGAATTATGTGTGAGCCTTTACGCACATATTTACATAAGTAGTGAATATGTGTGATTGATTATTTTTTAAAAAGTATTTATTAAAAAATTATTTATTTTAAAATGCCACATAGGAGCAAATGAATTTAAAAAAATTCATGAATCATGGCGCCAAAAAATTTCATGTGCCCTTTACCTACACATTTACATAACTAGTGATTATGTGTGGTTAATTGTTTTTTTTTTTAAAAAATATTATCAAAAAATTATTTATTTTTAAATGCCACAAAGACATATAAAATTTAAAATAAATTTGAAATTCATTTCATCAAAATGCAAATGTGATTTAAAGGTTTTAACCACACATATTAAATGTTACTAGGCAAATAAAAGTGTCAAATCCCTTCATCCACACATTTTATAATTATGTGTGGCAAAATAACCACACATTATTATGTGTGGCAAATTTATATGTGGCTAAAACTTCAATTTCTTGTAGTTATGGTTTATTCCCCCCTTAGGGTTTATATATAATTATTTTCAGTATTTAATTTTCATTTTAAGTTAGCAATTAATTATCATGGATGATTAACCATAATTAGCTAGGGTATACTGCGCAATCTTTTAAAATTTTAGTTCTTAATTAGAAATAAATATCAATTAGGATTGGTTATTTTTATTTTATAAGAGTTAAATGCCACATTATATCCTAAAATGTTAACAGGGGAGGCTCCTGCCCATGCGACCGAGTCAGACTTGACCCACGCGCACCCAGGCTGACCCACGCGCGGCGCCTGTACGACACGCGCCCGCTTTTTTTTTTTTTTTTCTTTTTCTGTTTTGTTTTCTTTTGCCTTTTTTCTGTTTTTCTTTTTCTTTTTTTCTGTTTTTCTTTTTATTTTTTCTTAAAAAAAACATATAAATCCCTAAAAAATTCCCCCAAATAAATTATAAAAAACACAAAATAAACTCTAAAAACACCCCCCCAAAAAATCCATAAAAAAAAGAAAATAAACCCCTAAAAACACCCCCAAAAAATCCTAAAAAAACAAAATAAATCCCTAAAAAACCCCCCAAAAAACTCTATGAAATACAAAATAAATTCCTAAAAACACCCCCAAAAACATAAAATAAACCCCTAAAAACACCCCCAAAAAACACAAAAAATAAAAATAAAAACAACCCTAAAAAACACGAATTGGTACTATTTAGTGTTCGAATTGGTACTATGGGTGGCGATTTTTTTTTTTTGCGTGGATCCAATGCGGGTCGGCCCGGATAGGAGCGGATTTGTCTAATGAGCTAACTCATGCACCTTATGCACAGGAGTTTTTGCCATGTTAACAAATTTTCACTTCTATCACAACCTTCAAAAAATTATAATTCAATATCCAAACTCTATCCTCCGACAAGTTAAATATCCAAACTTGCAAAGTTGTCGTCGTTTTTAAGTTGACTAAGAAAATGAAAAAAATAACCCAATTCGCAAAGTTTTCCTTCTTCCGGCAGAGATCCGTAATAGATTAGGTGGTTGTCGTAAATTAGATTGTGGATAGAATTAAAACAAATGAAAATAATGGGTATTAATTTATAAAATTTCTTAAAGGTTGTGATAGAATTGAAAATTTGTTAATATTTCATAATATAATATGGTATTTGTCAATTTTACAATATAAACAATATTATAATTATAAATTTGATAGTGATACACCAGAGTGAGAAATGGAATGTGGACTAGAGAATCTCGAACCGTATTTGTACGAGGTCATTCGATTTTAACTTGGACTGTGTTGTTAGTGTCATATAATCTTAATCGAGAATCTGATCAAGTACTCTCGCTCCAAAAAGAGTTAGCAGAAATTGGGTGAATTTTCATCGTACCTCTTTGATGAAATTTCTCTTCATGAAACAAAATCTTTGGATGTAACCTAATACAGAAGAAGCATTTAATCACGTGTTTCATAAATATCTCATCCAACAAAACCTTACGAGTTAAGATTTGTGAATTATACGATTCTTCAAGGCACCTCCAAAATGTAGCCAGCCAAACTCAATTTCATCCAACTAAGCGGTCTTCGAAATGCTATGAATATCGACCGCGCGTTCACATTATGTAAGTGGAAACGTTTCGAGTTTAAGATCCACATTTTACATCTCCCACTCCTACCGGAAAAAATAAAATATTTGTCAAGTACTAATATTGCTTCATTAATTATGTTTTTTCAGCATTTATATTTTCAACGTTTCATTTGTATATACATCATAAAGAAAGTGGAAATTATTTTAAAGCACCTCTTTCAATTTTTTAAATTTATTTATATTTATATTTAAAATTAATTAAATTCGTGTTGTTTGAAGCAATATAATAATACAAATAACTTTATCTGAAACAGAAATGTTAAAAAAGATAGAGCCATCACTCTGCAGAATCTGATTCCACCACTTAAATTAAGATGAAGATCAGGAGGTTCTACCCTTTCGGTATCTCTTATATGCTTTTTTGGACCGATCAATGCATGCTGTGAATTTGATATATTACGAAATTTTATTTGTGGAAATAGATAAAAGTAGATAAAAGTAAATAGTAATTGAAAAAAAAAAAAATTTTAAAATCAGGTAGTTTGTTAGGTAATTTGTACTATAAGATACTTGGTTCTACACCTAATCATTGGCTCAGTGTACTTTTGTCAGGACATTATCAATCAATACACAATCCTAAACCTGAAACCCTAATTTTCAAGTCACAATTAAATGAACCAAGCTTCGATTAAATAAAAGAAGGTCTCGATTAATTTTGAAGAAGGACATGATTAAGGCCTCGATTATTCAAAGTTAACGAGGCCTCAATTAAATGAAATGAAGGCCTCGATTAACTTTGAATAATTGAGGCCTCGATTAAATGAAATGAAGGCCTCGATTAACTTTGAATAATCGAGGTCTCGATTAAATGAAATATAGGTCACGATTAACTTTGAATAATCGAGGCCTCGATTAAGTTTAATTAATCATGGCTCGATTAATTGAGATGAAGAGGCCTTGATTAATTGTGGCTTCTTTATGATCCACGATTAAATTGATTGATCCACGATTAATGGAGGCAATGTATTACAGTAATCGTGTATCATTCAATTTAATCGAGGCTCATGAAAACTTAATCGAGGGTTTTTTGTTATGAGCCAAGATTAATCGTGGTTTTTATTGAATGCATTTATTTCTTGTGTAAGTGAGGTAGTTATTGATCTTCATTAAATAAAAAGAAGGGGAAGTTACTGGGCTTCATTAAATAAAAAATAGGGGAAGATAGTAATTTGTTGACCGAATTCAATACATGGTTTTATGACTGTGTATGGTGGTAGGTAAATTTTTTGAATAAATAAACAAGAACACTCGAGCATATTCATCACAATACAATAAAATTTACAGAAATCCTTTTTTTTAGCAAGGGGAGAATTTTTTTCCTTTGGAGCAAGGGTGCGAAAGTTTTATTCACCAAGAAGAAAGCAGTGCTTCGTTTCTATTATTTAAAAGGTACGTTTTGTACTGTCCATTTTCGTGAAATTCTTTTGTAAATATTTATTGTTTTGATTATATTGCATGTGTGTTGTTAGAAAATAGGCGAGAGGGAGAGATTTGCATGTCGTAGCCTTTAATTACATTAATAGTAGACTTTAAAAGCTAAATATTATGTTAAACGTGGCTTATTATGTTAATCAAGGCTTATATTACGTTAATCGTTGCATTTGAAAATAATCGAGGATAATTTAAACTTAATCGAGGATAATTTAATAGAGGCATAATTTGAAATTACAATTAATCAAGGCATAGTTTAAAATTAATTGAGGCTATTATAATTAATCGAGACATTTTTAAATTAATTGAGGCTAGTTTCAAATTAACCGATGCTAGTTTCAAATTAATCGATGCTCCTTTTAAATTAATCGAGGCTTGTTTTAGAAATAATCGTGGCTATTTGAACTATTAATCGTGACTTTTTTAACTTAATCGAGGCCTTATTTTAAATTTAATAGAGGCATAATTTAAATTACAATTAATCGAGGTATAGTTTAAAATTAATCGAGACTATTATAATTAATCGAGGTATTTTTAAATTAATCGAGACTAATTTTAAATTTAATCGACGTTCCTTTAAATTAATCGATGCTTGTTTTAGAAATAATCGTGGCTATTTGAACTATTAATCGTGACTTTTTTTAACTTAATCGAGACTTTGGTATAATCGATGCTAATTTTTAATCGTGGCTATTTGAACTCTAATCGATGCTAATTTTAAATTTAATCGAGGCTTAGAATCAATAGAATTATTAGAATTAATCGATGATATTTTAACTTAATCGAGGCATAGAATTAATAGAATTAATCAATGCTATTTGAACTATTAATCGAGGCTAATTTTAAATTTAATCGAGGCATAGAATTAATAGAATTAATCGATGCGATTTTAACTTAATTGAGGCATATAATTAATAGAATTAATCGATGCTATTTGAACTATTAATCGTGGCTAAATTTAAATTTAATCGATGCTATTTGAACTATTAAGCATGGCTAATTTTAAATTTAATCATGGCTAATTTTAAATTTATTAATCGTGACTTCTTCTAGGGTTTAGGATTTGATCATGGCTTTTTAAGGTTTAGGTTTAGGTTTTAAGGTTCAGGGTTTAATAGGTTTTAGGGTTAAGGGTTTAATAGGGACGACTATGTTCCCTACTTCCCACAGTACTACGAGGGACCGAGTAACCTTGTTGATTGTGGTCACTTCTAGCACGAAGAAGCAGATGAGACACCTGTTGATGAAGAAGCACAAGTAAAGCCGTATGCAGGTAACAGAGAAGAAAAGGTAGAAAGAGAAGAAGAGGAAAAAGAAAAAGAAGAAAAAGAAGAAAAAGAAGAAGAGAATGCTAGAATGAGTTTGATGGAATCATTGTTGACAAAATTCTGTGGATGGATTCATTCCTCTGATCACACAGACAGATTGTTGGGACTGACGGGAGCCGTATCATCATCTACTGCCGGTCTTCCGCATAGAGTTGACGAGGCTTCGAGTAATTGAGTGGTTTCCCTTGCGGATTTAGACATTGCGGGCCCACTGTCTTGGGATGAGAGACTAGCAACACAGTCAGATACACTGCATGAGGGAGCAATTTTTCATACGAAGGATGATCTGGCTCTAGCTGTCGAAATTTGTCACATGCAGAATAAAGTTGAGTACGCTATGTATCGATCAAACATGACACGAATGGACTATATCTGCAAGCGTAGCAGTGATTGTCCATTTAGGTGCTTTGCCATTGTTGATGGACATATGTGGAGAATTTACAAGTTCAACGGGACTCACACGTGCCATCTTGATATGAGTCGAATTGCTCTACGCCAGGTTCCTGCACGAGTGCTTGCGAAATATTTTGCGTGTAAATTGGTTGATGAGAGGACAGTTCTGAAGCTGAAAGAGATGATGGCAGAGCTTGTTCATGAGTTCGGTATCCATATCGATTACAGCTTCGCTCTGCGTGCGAGGAACATTTCCATCGAGATGATATATGGAGATTGTGACAAGTCTTACGAGCAGTTACCTGCATTTCTGCACACTTTACAATTGCTGAATCCATGGACTTTGATTGACATGCAGATCACGGGTGAGGATAGGTTGAAGCATATGTTTTTTGCTCTCAGGCCGTGTGTCAGGGCATTTCTCTATTATGCGTGTCCAGTATTTGTGGTTGATGGGACACACCTTAAGGGAAAGAACAAGAGAGTTCTATTTGTTCCCGTGACGAAGGACGGTAATGAACAACTCTTACCTGTTGCAATAGGGCTCGGACTGATAGAGAATGACAAATCTTGGTTGTGGTTCTTGGGCTGAGTGCACATGGCTCTGGGTGATATAGATGACCTTTTCATCGTATTGGATCAGCATCAGAGCATTAAAAATACTATAGCGGCTGTTTTCCCAAGAGCGACACACGGATTGCGCTATTACCATTTGAAGAATAAGATGACGAAGAGAGGAAAACACGTGACCGCACTATTTGAGGATGCCACCTACAGCTATCGGATAGACGCATTTCAGGAGAGCATGTCAACCTTAGAGTAGGTGTGTCCAAATGCGTACCAGAAGCTATGCAATATCGGCCCAGTGCATTAGTCCCATTCATGGTGTCCCGTACGGCGTTACGGTTTCATGACATCTAATGCGGCAGAGAGTCTCAATGCTCGCCTGTTGTGGGCTAGGAGGTTGTCTGTTTGCTCACTTCTTAAGCTCTTTTGATCAATTGTTGAGCATTGGTCTGTCGAGTGACGTGCGGCCGCACTGGGCTGGAATCATGTGTTGACTGATGAAGCCGCAAAAAAACTGTCAGGAATGTCGAGCAGGGACGATGCTATGCCGTGCGGGCCACGACATTAGCGTATTTATGGAAAGTAGAGGTTGGGAGAGATACCTACATGGTTGATCTCCAGCACCGCACTTGTGATTGTTGTGAGTTCGAGTTGGATTTGATACCCTGTTCTCATGCGGCTGCGGTCATCTGGTATTGCATTTCATTGTCCCTTTTTGTTCTCACCTTTTTACATGAACATAGTCACCTATTTGTAACTTTATTTTTCCCTTTCGCAGTTGCACTGGTGGGTTCATATATGATTATGTGGATAGATGTTACAAGGTAGAGAGCTTAGTTGGCATGTATGACTCGATCATCATGGGGTTACCTCATCTAGAAGAATGGGTTGTGCCCGATGCTTACAAAGATCGAGTGGTGATGGCGCCAAAGATTACACATCGCGTTGGTTGTCCACCTATGTCCCGAGCTCGAGCACCATTCGAGGCATCCTCTAGTGCATGAAGATAGTTTTGCACTAGATGTTATGGATTAGGGCACAACAGACGTGCATGCACAACCTATCTACCTATTTCTGGTATGGATCTAAATACTCCAGTAGAGGACGTGTCTGTACGCATGAGAGAGCCTAAGAAGTGCATCATATGTGGTAGTACGACGCATACTCGCCTGACCTGTCCGGTCCGTTTGACGGCGGATATCGACTTATTATCTAGGATTTATGTGAATTTTATTGAATTTCTTGATATTTGGATCTTATGTGAAATCTATTGATTGATTATCTAAGATTTATGTGAAGTTTATTGAATTTCTTGATATTTGGATCTTATATGAAATCTATTGAACTAATATTAATAAATGTCTGTAAGCAATCATAATATACCAGCAAATGATAATATAATATCAAAAGTACATCCATAAAAATGTAATGTCAATGTCAAATGGTAGGCCTGCCCTTGTAATTCAACGAGTATACCCTAGCCCCTATAACCCTCCGATACGCATAAACTTCCTCATCCTCCACCCAATAGACAAGTACATTCAGGCATATACTCCACAGCTGGTGCCATCTGTCTACATGTACTGATTTGGTATAGACTTATCCAAGGTCATCACAAAAGCACATCGGGGTGGCATCTGGCGACCTTGCCAAAATCCGGCACATATCAGTAGGCGTTGAAGTAGACAGAGTAAAGGCATCAACTCTCTATCTCACCTTGTGTGGAGCACACGAGATCTTCCATGTGAAATAAGAATGAGTCGTACAACTCCATTAACCAGTCAGAAAAGCGGATACGGACCACTACCCAGTGTTGCTGAGATACGTTACAAACAATGATTACCTACAACATAAGACAGGGATCATATCAAGTACAATGTTAGCAAATAATATATGACAATATATTATTTTCTCGTGAAGTTAACTTACATAATCACGCCCTATCCATGACACCTGATACCGCCCATCACTGCCCTGGATCTGATGTATCAGTCTTTCTTGAGGTGTCCATCTCTGATAGTCATCATCCCCGTATGCCTGTACGCAATCAGGATCAAGAGGATGAAGTCTCTTCCATTCTCCGATGAGGGACTCCTGCAAAAATCAATTATGATTAATCATGGTGTAAAAAAAGACTAACTAACAATGTTTTACAAAAAAAAGTTCAAATAAGAATTTGAACTCACATATAGACCAGTATTAGTGACGCGTGGTCGTTTCGCGCTCAAAATAAATTTGTATGCTCCTGTACCCACATCGAGCGTAGCTAGCTTGTGAGTATGGGTCGATCCCACAAAGAGCTGATGTAAATCTACCTTCGAGTCACCACTCAAAAAGGGGGTTTTGTGTTGTCATTGTATTAAAAGTAAATCTATAATAGGAAATTAAAGATAATATCAAATAATAAAAGGTTCTGGCATTTGAACTAGAATTTGGTTTAAGTATAAAACTACTCGAGCATGGGCACACCGATTCTCATACACGCATAAGTCACCCAGTTATAGGGACCGGATTCCTGTTTGCATCCCCTCATTCATCCTTTCATTTTAGGCTTAAAAGTGATTCCTCGTCAAGTAAACCCCTAATCATCCACCTCCCAGTTCCCCTAAGAGATGTAAATGATAGGAAACATTGTGCCTCTAGACGAACCCAGATCTATTGTGTTTATTGATTCCTCATGTGCCCACAATAACCCATCGATTCTCTTATTATTATATGAATCAACACACAGTCACGATTTTCCAATTCAATTAATAGTGGTGTGCCCTCTATGTCTAACGAATGATCAACCACATTGGCATTTCAGACACACTCTGACATGGAATAAGGCTCAAGAATCAATGAAAACCTATCATGCATTAATATGCCCATTTTGGCCTCATGAGTCCAGATTTGTACTTAAACCATTTTCATTATTCAAACACTAGAATTAAAGGTCTAGCCAAGCATGCTAGACATAACTAAAATTGCAGAAATGAAAAACATAATATAAATGAAAACTTACAAATTTATTAGGCAAAAATCTCAATTCCAACGATGAGAAACATAAACATAATCATAAGTCCCAATGGTTTAAAGCCTATTGGATTGTTTGTGGCTGCCTAAGTAGTGGACGAAAATGAAATGAAGAAAAGTAAAATTGTAGTAATGTTTCTGACTCTCAAAAGTTGTTCATTCTAGAAAATAAACTAGCTTAAATAGTTACATTTCCGAGTTTGAGTTTCTCCAACAAACTGGGGTCTTCACTGGATTCCGGATTTGGCGTGCCCATCTCAATCTGTCTGGATAAACATCATCTTGATCAAATCCTTATTTTTTAGGGATTGAGCTTATCTCTTTATTGCAACACCTCTCAGGAGTCCAGCTTATCACCAAATCTTATTCGGATATGCATCTATTCCTCACGCCTCTTTCCTTCAACTGAATCTCGAAATTCACGCATGTGCCCATTCTGGCCCCGTGGTTGAGTCTGTGCAAACAATATGGGCACGACATCATCTGGTCAGCTTCATCCATTTCTGTTGTGCCCATTCTGCCTCCCGAATGTAGAATGAATGCTGAAGAAGTTCCTTGTGCCTCTGAATGCATTTTATGGCGATGAGATCATGAATAATTGGGCATAAAATGCCCATTTCTCTAGACTCGACTTCTAAAATTCCCTTTGACCGCAACCTAGTTCTTTTCGACTCAAAACAGACTAAAAAGGACATTTATATCGAATAATATGTCCATAAAACATAAAATAAATGGACTTATCAATTAGCCACCACTGTTGGACACTTGGTATCTCTCCGTACTCATCGACATGTCGTGGTCAAGAAGTAGCTAATGTGAATCTCACGTAGCTCCTTACTTGGATTCTCAAGCTCGTCAAACCACTTCTGCCATAATTTCAAATTGTTGACGTAGATGTGAATATTCGCATTGGGACCCAGGAGTCTGAATCGTGCGTATGCCATCACGAGGATGGCGTCATCAATGCAATTCATGAGCTGCAAGGTCGAGCTATATCTAGCAGGGCATCGAGGGACACTCTCAAGAGATGGGGTGGGAACCCGAGGGGCACTCTCACGAGATGGGGTGGACGCTCGAGGGGCACTCTGACTCTGGGAAGGTGGGATGGGTGCCCGATGAGCTGCACTACGATCACTCAGCTCCGGGCTGCAATGGCCCATATCAAGTGTGTGTGACCTCCGAGGGCCACTCCGCAGGCCGGCTATAGCTCTTTCAACAGCCTGGTCCACGTACTCCTTCACACGAGGCATCATTTCCTTCGTCATAGCTGCCACAATCCTCCCGAACTAGCGCTCCATAAAACTATCCGAGGGCTCCAGGATAACTTGTCTAGCCCGCTCGTGCTCTCCACTACTCTGAGATCGATCCTTCCTCGAACGCTTTGTTCTTCATGTTCGAGGAGGGCTCAATCTACAATCTGGATCTGTTGTGTGCTCTGCTGCCTCATCCAGGGGGGGCCGGAGACTAGGTATCTAATCAGCTGACTCATCCCTCAATGCTTGACTCGCCTGGTGACCCTTCTGTGGTGTCCGGGCCACTCTAGTGCCTCGGGCTGATGGCCCCTTAGCATCCGCTGCTGAACTGGAACAATAAGATGCTGCATTAGCAAGCATCTTCTTCTTGTTTTCCGATCGAGTGGGAATGAATCTCACGCCCTGAGCACCAGCCTCGAGCTGCATGCTCCTGAAATATGGAGTCGCCATCTCTTCCGGAGATGGTATGGATGACACCACCCGTAACTGCATGAAATTAATAATATCATTAAGATTAACTAATCTGAAAACCATACCTCCCGTCCATCCAGTGCACAATCCGACACGTGCACCTCACGACTCATCAAAGTGTGAATCACCTTCTTCTGGACGTCTCCAGCCCTGTAGTCCAGAAAATGGCCGAAGCATCCAGATCGAAACCACTGTAGGGCTGCATCACCAACTATCGTGTGTAGTGTGACTCTGATCGTGTCAAGTATCTCCGGTATGACGTACACTATAACCGAAGTCCTCGCGTGCTGTAGCGACTCTTTAACCCAATCAATCTAGCAACAATTACAAAATTATATTTAAATTAAATACTTTTAATATTTCATATAAATTGGAAATTCATAAAATTTAAATTTACATTTAAAAGTGATCTAGGAAATTTTTAAATTAATCGAGACTTATAGTAAATTAATCGAGGCTTATTTATAATTAATCGAGGCTTATTTATAATTAATCGAGCCATGTTTAAAATTAATCGAGTCTCTTTAAAATTAATCGAGACATTTTAAAATTAATCGAGGCCTTTAAAATTAATCGAGGCTTATTTATAATTAATCAATGCATTTTAAATTAATCGATGCATTTTAAAAATTAATTGAGATAATTTGTTAAATTAATCGAGGTCTTTTTAAAATCAAGGATCTTTAAAATCAATCGAGGCAATTGTTTAAATCAATCGAGGTCTTTAAAATTAACTGAGGTAATTTTTTAAATTAATCAAGGCATTTCAAAAATTAATCCAAGCAATTTTTAAAATCAATTGAGGTAATTTTAAAATGAGCTTCGATTGATTTTAAAAATTGCATCGATTAATTTTAAAAAGACCTCGATTAATTTAACAAATTACCTCGATTAATTAAAAGGCCATGATTAATTTAAAAAATTGCATCGATTGATTTTAAAGAGCCTTGATTAATTTTAAAAAGACCCCGATTAATTTGACAAATTACCTCGATTAATTTTAAAGGCTTTGATTAATTTTGAAAATGCATCGATTAATTTAAAATACCTCGATTAATTTTAAAGGCCTCGATTAATTTTTAAAATACCTCGATTAATTTCAAACATGACTTGATTAATTATAAATAAGCCTCGATTAATTTACTATCAGCCTCGATTAATTTAAAAAGATCTCAATTAATTTTAAAGGCCTCGATTAATTTTTAAAATGCATCGATTAATTTAATTTAAAATGCATTGATTAATAAGTCACGATTAACATAAACATCCACGATTGACATACATCGATTAATAAGTCACGATTAACATAAGCATCCACGGTTAACATGCATCGATTAATTTAAAATGCATCAATTAATTTAAAATGCATCGATTAATAAGTCATGATTAACATAAACATCCACAATTAACATAATAAGCTTAGCCTCGATTAATCTCTAGCACGATTAACATAATAAGCCTAGTTTCGATTAATTTCTAATCCCTAATTTCTTTAAATTACAGTCACGATTATTTTCTAAAACTAATCAATGCTAAAGTTAATCTAACAATTCAAAAATAATCAACAAATCTAACATCAAATGACCACGATTAGAATGCCACGATTATATACCATAAACCGGGAAAATTTGAAACTTACTTGAGAAGAAGACATTGCCGGCGGTTCTCCTTGTGCTCGTTCCATCTCTGGCGTGTGGTCGGTCGCTAGGTGTCGGAAAACAGAGAGAGAGAGAGAGAGAGAGAGAGAGAGAGAGAGAGAGAGAGAGAGAGAGAGAGAGAGATAAAACAGAGAGAGAATGGTGGGTGATGGTCAGATGGAAGAGGGCTGCTTCAATGTTTTCCCCAATCTGAAACGGTGATGGTGAGAGAGGAGGGGAGAGAGAATGTGGGTGGTTGAATAACTTGAATTCAAAACCCTAAATCATAAATGGAATATTATGGCAGTTACAAAATCTGAATACACAATTTTTTTAGCTTAAAGTATAAATGTATCATAGCTTTTCAGATTTTGTGGGACCCATTACATGGGGATTGTGTAAAATAAGTACAGATTGCTCAAATAACTCCCTATTTTTAAATCTTATCTACCTACCCCTAATTTCACTATATTTTTGTCTAGATAAATATTTCACCAATTTTATTTCATCTCGCCATATTGTTTTGTAACTTTGTTTGCCCCTACAAATTAAAATACTTAGGGATGAAATATTCTGCTACACTTGAAATTAAATTATTAACTATTATTTTCAGTAGCGGAGCCACTTGGTAATAAGAGGGTACAACTGTACAAAAAAAAGTAGTTATATATATAAAATTAGTAGATGCATATATATATTTAAATAAAATTGTACCTCCAAATTTTATTGTAATATTTTTAGTAGATATAAATATATTTAAAAAACCTATAGTTATCTATTTTGTTATTGGAGAAGTCCTAAAGTTATGGGAAAAGAGAATAAAGTGGTGACTCTCCATCTTACTCAATAATATTAATCAATAATCAATCAAGTACTCTCTCCGTCTCAATAGCAAGGTCTCCCTTCTTATTATTTACTCTCTCTATTTTAATAGAAGGGGGACCTTACTATTGGGACGGAGATAGTATTAATTTGTGACTGTTCATCTTACTTCTCTTTAAATCTCCTACATCTATAAATATATGAACAATAAATGTATATTGTACACTATTCGAGTTTTCAAAATACTCTCATAACAAATCTAAAAAATACATCAATATTTTAAATTGAGAAGTGCCCAAGCACACCACCACTATCAATCGAGGTTATTTTTTCTTTTCATTCCTTTTTTATATTATTAATTAGATTTATTGTTTATGTTTAGTGTTGTTTAATATTCTATATTAAAAGTTAAAGTATAGGACTTTAGGTTTGATAAGTTAAAGCTGAAATTTAAGATTGTTATTAGTATTTTTATATGCTTTCCAATACATTTATAATTTACAACATTTTGTTTAAATATGACTTTACAGTTGCTAGCCAAAAGAAAATATATATTTTGTCAGATTAAATGGGAAAAAAATCCCCACAAATATCATTTTTGTCCTGAATTGACTCAGTAGGATTTAAGATTTATAAATTTAAAAGTAGGATTTAGGATTGATAAATTCTTAAATTTAAAATTAGGATTTAGGATTTAAGATATATTTTGTCCCGTGCTAATCGTAGGATTTAGGATTGATGAAGTCTTATACTTAGGAATTAACAATTATTGTTCATTATTTTATTTATTTTATTTCACTTTTGATATTGTTATATAGGGTTGTATTTTTATTAGATTTTCTAATTCAATTAGGAAATGACAGATGATACATCTAAATCAAAGAAAATCAAGGCAATGACAAACCAAGTCGATCTTCGAGAGTTTTTATTTAAGAAAGCGAAATTTCACGGGACGTCTTGTTCTTCACCAATTTCAAAAGATAATGATGTCTCTTCCAATAACAGTGAGTCTTTTTTATCCTCATCATTTAATTCTTCTCATACTCAAGAAAATAAAATAGGATTGAGTGGCGCAAGTGTAGTAGTGTACCACTAGAGGAGGAAGAACCCTTATATGACGTTGAACTTCTTCCACATGATCCGGGAAAAAGATCATAAATATAATGGATTATTCTCCAAATCAATTTAAATGCGGTGAGGAGAGCATATATTCTTAAGTCTTATCAACCAAAAACACATGACTTCCCTTAAAGAGACATTGGAGGTATGCGTCGGTTTAGTGTGGCTTGAATATAGTATTGAAAAAGATGCGGCATTTTATTTTGTTTGCTACTTGTTCAAAAATGAAGTTGAGATTAATGCGGGTTAAGATCCATTTATTAATGATGGATTCAGAGCATATGGAATAAACCTAGTAGGTTTGAGAAGCATGTGGGTGGAGTTAGAAGTGCACATAATATTGCTTATGCGAAATATGTGAATTTGAGAGATTCGAGAAAAAATTCTATTGTGCATATTTTTGATAATGCAAGTGATGAGATTCAAAGTGAATAAAAAATTCTCTTGAAAGCTTCATTCAAGATCTCTAGAGTGTCAACTTGATATATTCATTCAAGATATGCAAAGAGATGACAAATTTCAGAATTTGCATGATTTTGGTGCAGTTTTGATGATGCTTGTTAAAACAAGGAAGAATGTGACTTATCCAAAAATTTATTTGTTTATCAAGTTGATATTGATTCTCTCTATTGCCATTGCAAGTGTTGATAAAGTATTCTCTAGAATGACTTATGTCAAACATAAGTTGCGAAAAAGCATGGGCGATCAATTATTAAATGATTGTTTGGTCACTTTCATTGAGAATGATATTTTTCTACAAGTTTGTGATGATGATTTTTGGACCGCTTCCAAAAAATGAAGGCTCATCGAACCCAATTGAAGTTATAGGTTTTATTTGAATATCGTACATTTTGTCGGACCAATTGAAGTTGTAATTTTCATTTGATTGATGTTCACTACAAGAAAACAACGATCTAGCGACGGAAATGGCGACAGAACACATTCTGTCAGCACGAGCGACGGACGTGGCGACGGAACAGTTTGGCTACGGAATCGCCGTCACCACTTGGGGCGACGGACGATTTCCGTCACCTTCTGTTTTTTTTATTATTTTAATTCTGCAAAAATGAAGCGACGGAACTATTCCGTCGCTAGATTTTTTTTCTGGAATAATAAGGCGACAGACAAATTCTGTAGCCTTTTTTTTTATTTTTTTACCGAATAATAAGGCGACGGACAAACTCCATCGCCTTTTTTTTATTTTCACATTTAATTTTATAATATGGCTACGGAAATATTCCATCAGCTTTTTTAATTTTTTTTAATTTCGATTTCGATTGTTTTTTTTTTAATTTTTTAATTAATCATTTTTTACATTTTAAGTAATACAATATTTTTCTCAGTAATTAATAAGGTTATATGTAAATTTTAAATTTACAAAGTTAATAAGATTATATGTAAATTGTAATTAATTAATTACATAAAAGAAAATTTTAATATAAATACAAGATTTTGACAAATTCTATAAATCAAATATTAGATGTGAAATTGTACGTATGAATTGAAACGATTAATGTATGATTGGTTGTAAGGTTATGGTGTAGTTATTGCATGTGAATTGAAGTGTTTCAATGGTTTAAATAGAAATCGTGATCACCTCCAAATGGTTAAATCAAATGTATGTTGTCATGCCTTTATCTACTTAATTATATAGATCATTAATTATGAGTATATGGATTGGATGTATGATTAGATTAGAATAGCATTGGATTTGGAGATACATATGTATGGTTCCTCTCCCTCTCTTTGAACGTAAATTTGAACGTATTCGAATTCTAAAGTCATTTTTCAGAGAAAACCTTTCTCATTCCTACTATAGCACGAACTTGCGCAAAACCAGAACCACTAAATATTTGAAGATGAACTGAAAACAAATCGAAATCAACCGTAAAAAACTCCCAAACAATCAAAAAAATCCTCAGAAAAACATGAACACTCAAGGTAATATGTATTTCATTTTTATTTTTAAGAAATTTCGTTTGCTTTCTTAGCGATTATACTATGTTGATTTATCAGTTTACGTTTGCTATAAACATCCATTTAGCGTTATATTATGATAATTTAACAATGTATTTCATATTTTTCTAAGCACAACACGTACAAAAACCTAATCTTGAACAAACTGTGTTTATTTTTATTGCATGAAGTTTTATCAGTTTCATTTTCATTCTCCTCATGACGAAAAATGTATATAAAAGTGTTAACCCTACCCACTGTTGACAATTTATGTGTATATTTTTCAATTTGGTATTTTAACATTATCATTTTCTATTTTAGCACTCTCATGTATTACTTTAGCACTATCATGGCTTATTTTAGCATCACACCTCTTTGGCATTAACATGAAAAATGCCTTCGGTATTTTAATAAACCAATGAATAAATAATTTTACAAGTTCAAAAATTGTCATTTCCTATTTTTTAACTTGTGATTTTTTATTTTAGCACCCTCATGACTTATTTGAGCACTCTCATGACTTATTTTAGCACTCTTGTGACTTATTTTAGCACGACACTTGTTTTAGCATTAGCATGAAAAAAAATGCCATCAGCATTTCAAAAAATCAATCAACAAACTGTCATTTTAGACTTATGTTTCACACTATTGTTGATCTCCCTTTATCTTAGCATGACTTCTGTTTTAGCATTAGCATTCAAAAACTGTCATTTCTCACAGACCCTACTCCCACTTATTTTGAAGCACTGTCATTTTACAAATTTTAGCACAGTTATCTCTCATTTTAGACTTATGTTTCACACTATTGTTCATATCCCTTTATCTTCAACATTAAATTATGTTTTTTAGCATTGTTATTTTCTTCTACTTAATAACATTATATAAAAAATTTATAGGTGTAAAAAGACCTGCAGAGGACCAACAAGGCAGAAACACGCGCGCTAAAATTGCCCCAACTAATGAAGATAATAAAAGAAGCGATATATTTCAGAAATATCCCTACTTAGAAGTCACATCAACCCAGAACGTCTATCAGAAGCCGTTAGTATGCTTAATACAACACAACGTGATGCTGTTAAAAAACTTGGATTTGACAGCATCCTACACATTGATATCATCCGTTTACCAGAGAGGATGAACTACTAGCTTCTAGAAAACTTCGACCCAGTGTCGAGAGAAATACAATTACATCACGGGAGGAGTATAATGATTGAAGCTTCTGATGTCTCTGTAATATATGATTTTCCCAGAGGACCACGCAAAATAGGGAAGAGTGTTAGAAACCAGAAGTGTAATGTCATGTTGAAGGATGAGTTAGTCAGTAGCGCACTGTCAGAAGAAACTGCAGGAGAATGGTTCAAAATGAACTTCATGATATTGGTTTTTAAATCCATGATTGAAAATACAGAAGACGGATATGTTTATCAAAACCTCATGGATTGCCTTGATGAAATTGACAATGTTAGTCAATACGATTGGTGTGACTATATTTTGAGAGCGTTGGTGGACCACACTGTGAAGTGGAAGAGAGACAAAAAAATGCCCTACACAGGTCCTATCTTCTTTTTGTTAGTAAGTGCTAATAATTGTTTATTTTTTTGTTATGATGCTCACTTAAAAACTACACCGCCATTATATATATAAATTGCTTCAACAACTATATCAATTTTTAACAGATGATGTATCTTGATAGAATTGAGGTGTATTTTCAGGAGGTACCAAGGTATATCACAGCTTTCTATGGATGGAATTATTTCTTGCTTGAAGGCAGGCATATGACAAAAATTGCGGCTGGTAATTTTGGAGGTGGCTATCCTTGGCCGGCATACACAAGGGCACAGTTTCTAGAGGATCATGGACAGAGGTGTTCTGAGATAGAGGAAATTGAAGGACAAAATCAGGATATTGCGGCATCTGCTGTTCAGGTGACACACAAATCGCTAATATATATCTTACTGTAACAGCCCGGTCCCTTAGGCAGTCATTTTGATAGGGACGGGGTGTTAGGCATAAAAGTCGAAGAAAATAGGTAGATTAATTGGAAATCCAGGGGGTGTTTTTAGAATTAAACTAAGTTAGCGCCTCAAAAACTTAGGCAACTTAACTTCGTCACTTGGAAGAATTATAATTTTCAACGAATCAAAGGGGTCAAAGGATTCAATCGAGTCAAAGGAATGCCAAAACATAGGCCAACCGAAACTTAAACAGAATCCAAAGACAAACCGATAGGAGTTTGACTCTATAACTAAGCAAGCCTTCTTCAAAAGCTACAATGGTTAAGACCCATAAAAAGGTCGGAGTCAAATAAATCATAATGTCCCATTCATAGGACCAAATAAGAAACTAACTCAAGCTTAACTTGAACAAACAGAATCATGCTTGAATGAAAAGCCCCTTCATAGGCGAACAACAACAACAAGCATACAAGTCTCAATCACAAGTCAACTGAAGATGATTAGATACCAGAATGCTCAACAGGTATGACTATTCAAATAACTTGGAGTTAATGAAGAAAGAACATGCTTCTAATTCTCAAAACTTTATTGATAACACGAATCATAGCAATTAAGACATGGTATTCTCAAGAATCAAGTTACACATATCAAGACTACATACTAAAATCAGAGTACTTAGCAGAAACATAGCGGAAGAAAACATGTAACCATATAGAGCAACAACTTGAAACCTCAAACAACTCAGACAACCCCACCAACAACACATCACCGGCCTCAACATCTCAACCTGAAAACATTTGAAAAAGAGGGTGTGAGCACTAATGTACTCAGTGGGGTTTTACAAGAAAACCCTTTAATAAACTTTGGAATATCCAATTATAAACTGGCGGCATATGGAGAGCAAAACGCAAAAGCCCTCTCCATACCCGCAAAACCTTTTACTTCCTTTCTTGGCGCCTTTCCTGGCTCAAACCTGTTGTCTACTGTACCCTGAGGCATGCCTTGGGATAAGAGAGGGGTTACCTCAAGTATCCTTCTGAGTATGCGAGGGGATTACCCAACAGTGACTCCCCTTACTTTCAAATGTTCAACATTAGTGACATGAGGGTCACGACATGATAATGTGAATAAACTGTTCTTTGAGCTCGATAATCTGCTTACAACAGAAGTTATATCCTTCCTTAACTTCTTTCCTTACTTAATCTTAACCTTCCTTAACCTTTCTTCCTTAACCTTACTTAGCTAGCAATACCACGCCTAGAGCAATCGTCTAAGGGCTAATTCTTTAATTGAGCAAGATCTCAGCCTACAAGGGATTTATCACTACCCTAGAAGGCAATACTTAGCTAAATAAGCTTTAGCGAAATCCAACATTCTAATACGAGGAAATGAACTCGGATAAATATCGATTGCAAATAAAGTAATTCTAAACATCTCACGCTAGTATCAATTGTATATAAAAAATTCTAGCATATCTAAACATACTTGAGAGCTCACTTAACTTATAATAACTTACTTTACTTTATCAAACTCAAATAACAATTCAACAATATCATGCATATAATTTCCTTCGTTCCTTTCCTTTCCTTGTACAGAGACTAAACAGGCAGAGCATAAAATACTTTTAATTGGATATTCATCTTGTCCTATCATGCTTCTAGAGATTAATAGCTCAAACCTTATACTTGGTTTAGAACCACCCACCTCGATGACGAGCATCTCGATAACGAGCATGTAGACAAAGCGACGAGCCGAAAATCCTTCCTCGGGCCTCCTCGAGGTTCACCCCTCTTTAGGAAAGTTGATCAATGACATAGCGGCCCTCTATGAGATCCTAATAAGACATCAAAATGATATCTAAACCCTTGCCCCTTAACTATAACTTAAAACACGAGAATTTAAACGATTTAAAATGCTCGAAATTACCTAAAAGGGGACGGAAAATCTTACTCGAACGGCCAAGATTCTGGATGAGCGGCCACCTCTACTTTGTAGATCTTCGAAAGAGTTTCGATTTGAGTACTCATGGACCTTGTAATTCCAATCGAGGTGAAAGTTATGGCCTCCGCACGAAAACGTGCCGGAGCTGCCACGGGCATGAGCGCCGCGGCGCTGGGGTGCGCGCCGGCGCCCCTCAGGTGCGCCCCGGCGCCCTCCGCTGCGCGCCCGCGCCCACCAGCGCCGAGGGGCACCGGCCGCCGCCGCGCTCCCTTGCTTCGCACTCCTCTCTCAACTCACCACTGACTGGGGGTGCTCTCACGAAGAGAGCTCCCCTCTACTCTCTCTCTCTCTATATTTTCTGAAATGGGGCGTAAAAAGAATGAGCGAGAAATGAGGGAGGGGTACTCCCCTATTTATAGCCAAAAATATGACTTCCTCAGAAAGCTTCTGTAGTGTAACAATACTGCTTAAAAAATATCGGGTTCGGATAAAAGACGCTTTATTCGATGGCGAGGTCCAAATGACCTCATTTATTAAATCTGAAAATACCAGAAGGTTCGTTGGCTCGAGTACTATTAAACCAACTTGACTCGGGATAAAGAACAAGTCATCTTGAAGGAAAATGAGAAAAGATTCTCTTTCCAAATAAAAAGTTACTATTCCACACAAGGGACAAATAAAATTCCCGAGCGTTCAATTGACCTCAGAATGAAAATTCAGGAATGCCAACGGATTCCTTGTGAAATTTTCTATAGGGTAGGCTTGAAAAAACAAGGCTCGGGTCAACACACGAGATTTCACAAATTTCTAACGATCGCGCTATTACGGAAAAACACTATTTATAACTTCTTTAAACGCGTTTTAAATCACCGGGAACTCAAACGACTTCAGATTTAAAATCCGAAAGCACCAGCATGCTCCTTGGGTCAACACCTTCCAAACATGACCAAAAAGGCTGCAACTGAGGTGGAATCGAAATTCTCGAAAAGACGATTTCATGAAAAATAACTCCTAAAAACGCGGTTTAGAACCGAAACATCTTTATTATGCTCAAAATTCCTCGTAATATTTCCTAATTGAGATTAGGAATTACTTAATCCTATTCTGAAAATTCGGGTTGTTACACTTACTATTGATAGTTGATTTGTTTAGAACTATCACTGACTTCTATTTTTAAAATGGATTATTTACTTTATCTGATAAAAAAATATATCTATCAGGTTGAAAGAGAGAGTTTTGCAGAAGAGAGAAAGAGGCAAGAGAAGGGGAAGGGGGTAGCTGTTGAGCTTCCCCATACTGAGACAAGCAGCACAAAAACTCCAGTAAGCCTTTTAGCATTCTTGGTTCATTTGTTTAGAACTCTTAATAAGCTCTCTCATAATCTTATAAACAAACTTTATAATAATATAAATGATTGTAATAATAGGCTATCTAGAGAAACACAGAAGAGCCAGAGGATGATACACCCACAATGCAAGTTGAAGTAGGAAGAGTCGGCAAGAAAAGAGTATTTAAGCTTTCATTAACAAAATACATTACCAGTATTGGCAATATATGTATGATTTATGTGCATATTTTTCAATTTTTGAAATTTAGCATTACCATTTCCTTATTTTAGCATTATGATGGCTTATTTTAGAACTGTCATGACTTATTTTAGCACTCTCGTGACATATTTTAGCACTCACATGATTTATTTTAGCACTCTCATTAATTGTTTTAGCATGACACTTGTTTCAAAAAATTGCAGAAGGCAGTGATCCAAACCGGTTCAGTCTCCACAAGGTCCAGGGCTATGTTGAAGCAACCTGACCACTATACAAATCTTGTGGACACAAGAGAAACATTGACAGCTTCTGAGTGTGAGCTGCACTATTGGGTGATGGAAAAGAAGACTGATGATGAAAGGTACTTTTTAAATATGTTATTATTAGTAAATATAAAAGTTATCACTGCAATTTTGTTATACTGAAAAATAATTTTATTTCAAAAATAGGGATGTTGTTTTGTACTGTGACAACCGGGGAGAACTGAGGAGAGCTGAGATGATGGGCCTGAATAAAAACACATACATCAGTTCTTCAGTTATTGAGGTATGGAGTAGCATAATGAACCATGCTCAAGAAAGACTCCCCAAAAAAGAAACTCCCAAACGATTTTTCCTGACAACCAATGTTACCGTAAGTATCAAATTTCATAGATAATATTTCTAAGTATCTCACTTTATTCTGTTTTAAAATAACTCTAATTGTTGTATGTATAGAACTACTCCCTTGTTGCCCCCCCAAAGGATTGGGATGACAGAAAAACATCAAAACTGTTTCTTGATAATATGCACCATGAACTCCAAGCATTCCCGAATGTGAAGGTGCATGAGACAAACATGGTATGTATTGCATTATTAAAATTACAAAAAAGTCATTATGATAGTAACTAAAAAATAAACTATTTTGTTTTTGCAGTTTTTCTTTCCGATATTGAAATCAGAACACTTTTTCCTTATTGTCATCGATATGCAAAGGTTGGTCGCTGAAATCATAGACAATTCAAGCACCATGAAAGTAGAAGAGGCTGATCCACTGTTAAAATATGAACATGTTCCTGCAAGACTGGTACAGAAAAACAAATATCTATTTATTTATTTTTTCCCTGGTGAGACAAAATTAAATTAACTTTAATCATAAATTTCAGATCGAGCTCTTCACTTACTTCATAAAGATGCACAACCTTCCAAAAATGACAAGAAAAGTAGCTGACAATATCAAGGGGATGGCCTGTCTTCAGATGCCATGCAGAACCCAAACCAACAACACTGATTGTGGTGTCTTCATGATGCGTCATATGGAGACGTACATGGGAGGTGGTGTCAGGAATTGGAGTAGTGGCTTGAAAGCAAAAAACAAGTTGCAGCTGAGGTAGTTAAGGATGAAATAATTGTGCTACCATTCTTACCGCAGACTGCAACATCAACCAGGACTAGAACATGAAAGAAGCAAGCCTCAACTTCAAAAACTCTTCTAAAGACAATCGAATCAGCATTGAAAAACTTTATCTCCAAGACAATGATGAATTGACAATGTTATAATATGTAACAACTTTCTAACTGTTAATTTTTTGTCTTATAACTATTAATGTTAATTGTGAATGAATGATGCTGTAAAAAACTTTTGATATTGTAATTAAACTTTCTGGAATGGATTCAGGCAAATGAATTATAGAGATAACAGTACTTGTATCACTGTGATTCTCCATTTGCATGAAGTTTTTCAAAAATTGTTCATCTTCAGAGTGATAAGATTTTGACTGCTGAAACTATAATATGTGTTATATTTGCTTTGGACAAAACTTTCAGTAAGATACTAACATTGCTAAAAAAGATACTAACAGTGCTAAAAAAGATAATAACAGTGCTAAAGAAGAACACATTATAGTTCATGCTTTCCATTCTCTGTCGTTCATGTACACATTAAATACTATAATAATTAATTGATTTATTAAGCAATATAATACTAAAACAAACACTAAAATTATTGTATAATTGCAAAATCAATGAAAATACCTAGTTTCAATGCTAAAAAGTCCAAAATCAATTTTTTCAAGTCTCATACAAATCAAAACCGCAGACACTAAAACACCATATAAAATGCTAAAGTAGGATCCACCAGTGCTAAAATACAAACTACCAGTGCTAAACAAAGTATAACCCATATATGCTAAAAGTTCTACTCATGCGGCTAAAGTAGAAACTACAAGTACTAAAATACAATCTACCAGTGCTAAATAAGAAACTGTCAGTGCTAAAATATGAAATATCAATGCTAAAGAATACACTATCTCTCTAACGCTAACACAATAAAAATTAATATATAACTATAAATTTTATATTAAAATATATATATATATATATATATATATATATATTTATAGACACTTTATGATTGAAGAAAATACAAAAATATTTTTTTCCAAAAAAAAAACAAAGAAACTGATAATAAAAAAGAAAAGAAAATAATAATAATAAAAACCGCTCTGAAAAAAAAAGGTAAAAACCCGTCATTTATTCAATTATTAAAATATAACTTCTGCAAAAACACACACACACACACACACACACACACAAGCGCGCGCGCGCAAAGGCTTTTGATTCAAAGACTTCAAACACAAAAACATAAACGATTAGGGTTTTATCAACATTTTAATTCAAAAACTTCAAACAATAAAATCATCAATATGGAAAAAACACCGAGCACAGAGCTGGTAAAACAGAAGAATCGAAGCGACTCTTCGAAAAAGAAGAGAAAACCTGAAGAGATGCCGATCGAAAAAGGTACGCAACACACATTCTTCTTTCGTTTCATCATAAAAATAAAGTATGTGTGTTTGATTTTGGTTCTAACAAAAAAAAATACAGAAAGGAACAGTGCTAAAACCCTGACAAAACCTCATATATCATAAAATAAACACTTACAAAATCTAAATATGTAAAAATGTTATCTTTTACTAAAAATAATCACATGTATACGAAATCAAAATATTTGGAAATGTATACGAATTTTGCACATTGTGTTGTATGTCATGATTTTCTTTTCAATGATCTGAAACAGTAATATCGTGAATGATTTCTGTGTTAACTTGTAGCATCACTATATTAGAAAATGAATTAGCATCAAGGAGATCTACCCTTAGCATAAGACTTCTTATCTTTATAAACATATTTAATATAATAACAAAATTCTTCCATGCTCCGTTTTAGTTATAATGATACTATAATATTATAGTATCGAACCAATGCTAAAATAAGAGATTACAGTGCTAAAAAGCTATAATATTATTTGTGAAAATGTCAAACCAGTTAACTATATAACATACATGGTATAGTTATAATGGTAATATAGTGTGATATCATGGATAAATTGTGTGTTGACATGTAGCAAAACTTTATTACTATGAAATTATTACTAATTTTTCATCAAAGATGCTAATGTTTCATTTTAGCACTAGTTTTCTACAGAATTAGCATCAACATATATACAATATACACTCAAAATAATAGTATTAACAAAAAATATATATATAGGTACCAGCAAAAAGACAAGATCAACAGATGATATTAATATATCAATAACTAAGAAGATGAGATCAAAGAGTAGACATGACAAATCTGCTCTCAAATGTCGGTCGAGAACATTAGCACTGACATTACTTGAAAGGATAAAATCTACACCAGACTTAGATGCTGAAGCCACAAGTGCTTCTAAATCCAAGAGTCCAGCAGCAACATCCAAGCAGGGAGATCTTCCAATACTTAAAAGCAGAACAACACCGCGCATATTATATGATGCAATCAAACAATTCACAGCTGAGCAGAAGAGTGCTGTTGAATCGCTTGGTTTTGGGAGCATTCTACATTTGAATATAAAGGAATTACCCCATGTACTTAGCTACTGGTTGGTAGATAATTTTGATCCCGAGAGTTGTGAGTTGATCTTGAAGAGAGATCGATGATTGCATGTAGATAAAACTGATGTATCATTGATCATGGGATTTCCAAGTGGTCCTCTGCATATAGAAAAGAAACTTAGAAGTCAAAGATGCAATCTAACGAAGAAATGACAAGAGAAGTTTGATAAACATGAACACTGAATCTCTCTGGCTCATGTTTCAGAAAAAATACAGGACGATAAAGCTGGTGGAAAATGGTTCAAGATACATTTTATGGTTCTGCTTACAAATAGCCTCATTGAATCTACGGGGAATGGATATGTACATCCACAGCTGGTACACATCTTCAATGATGTTGACAGAATATGTGAGTATAATTGGTGCCAGTACACTATAAAGTATCTGGTGCAGAAGACATTACTTTGGAGAAAGAAGAATGATAAATACTATAATGGACCAATCCCGTTCTTAATCAGTTTAGCAATTAGCATACATTATTAAAATCAACTTTTGATTTCCATACTCATGCTAACGTGTATAACATTTCCCCGCCCCCCCACAGATGTTTTATATGAACAGAGTAATGTCCTATAACAGAAGAGTTCAACGATCAATTTCAGCATTCAAAGGCTGGACACACAAGCTTCTGTGCAAGAGACAGCAGTCAGAATTGAAAGAAGGTGGTTTTAGAGGATGCCATATTTATGGCCCGTATGAAGAAGAAGAGTCTGAAAGAAAGGCTGAGAACACCATTCCTCCTTTGGAGACTAGTCCTCAGGAACGTGAAGCTCCACTTGCTCTGGAGGCTGGTGTTGAGAGAAATCAAGATGCACAACCGAAAAGTCCTGTCCCAGAATCGACATTAGATCCTGTGCAAGAATATGCTCAGAAGCTGATTGATGACTGCAAGATAATGGCAGATGCAATGACTACATTGATGAAAACAGTACAGGATGTGCCACAACACATGATGGAGAACCTCTTCTTCAAGAAGTCATATGAAACAACCCAGCAGCTTCTAGTAAAGAAACAACCAAGTCCAATGTTGCAGACATCACAGACTTAGACCCAGCCACAAGCAACGCCAGACGATGATGAGGTCTGGAGTGATCCAGCAAGAATATCAGCAATTGAGGAGATTGAGAGAGCTCTGGCAAAGCGTGCAGAGCTTGAGAAGATATACGCTGATGAAGGCCCAACATTCAGTCTTGGGATAAGTGATGATGCATGGGCTGGGATGATGAAGGTTACACAGGAAATTTCTGAACAGAATATGAAATTTCTGAACAGAATATGGTGGTTGAGGAACCAAATCAAACTGACACATTTGATACCGAAATCCTGGAGAATGCAATGAGGCAGGTATGGAAAAAATATTTTTAATACTTTAGCACTCTCATGATTTATTTTAGCACTCCCACGATTTAGTTTAGCACCCCATGATTCATTTTAGCACTCTCATGACTTTTTTTTAGCACTATAATGACTTATTTTAGCACTATCATTACTTACTTTAGCACTATCATGGATTATTTTAGCATTCTCATGCATTGTTTTAATACTGTCATAACTTATTTTAGAAATACCTAATATACATAAAAACTGATTGCAGGCAGAGGCTGAGCATCTAAATTCAAATACATCAAAGCCAGATGAGACTGATGCAACATCAAAGTCAAAAAATGTTTTGGATAATGCTGAGGTGTGATATAGCTATTGAAGTAACATTCAACATCTTTATTATACTTTTACAAAAAGTCTAATAAATCTTTATTTCAAAACAAATGATACAGGCTCAAGCTACCCGAATGGAGACAAGAACTAAACAACAAAAGAAGCCATCTGAGAAGCTGATGTCACCATACATGGTCAGAATTGTTGATATCAAGGAACAACTTGACAAGCAGCAACATGAGATATTCTACTGGGTGGTGCAGAATGATACATAAAGCAGGTATGTGACTCATGCTATGCAAAAATACTTCATAAAAGATCATATTGTATACTGATATATGACTACCTTTCTATTTATATTGAATTATCAGTGAACAAATCTTATATGATGACACGCGAGTCTCCATTACACGGGAAGATACCACTACCATGACTCCATTTGAATACATCAGTGCCTCTGTTCTGGATGTTTGGAGCACCATCCTTAATGAAAATGAGAAAATACGAAACCCGAACTCTAAACTAAGATTCTTCTTCACCACACAGCCTTGTGTAAGTGTGTACTTAAGAAGAAATCCATATAAATTGCTTAAACTGCACTAAATATAATTAAAAAAATGTTCTTCTTGCAGAGCTTCACTGTGGTTGATGCACCATCTTCATGGGATTCTTCCAAAAGATGTGCATCTTTTGTTGAGAAAATAGCACATTAGCTCAAATGCCGTCCATTGGTATCTTTGAGCGATGTTGAACTGGTATTACTGATATGGTGTTTGTTTAGCATTGTGAAATTTTATATTAGCAATACATATCTATATCAATTAAATAAAATTTTATTGACAACCCATATCAACTCTATGTCCAGTTTTTCTTCCCTATCTGCCATTCAGATCACTTCTTCTTTGTCTCCATTGATTTGATTAACTTCAATGTTGAGATTATCGATAACTCAAGTGCAACGGATAGTCACAAGGATGGAATCAAGATCAAGTACAGCGACATTCCAGAAACCCTGGTAATATATGAATTTGTCACTAATTATTTTTTATCTCTATCTCTAGCAATTAAAAAAACTAATTTTTAAAAACACATGCAGGTGAACTTTTTTGCTGACTTTCTCACAAGTGCTGGACTTGAAATGAAATCAAATGGATTGAAGGAAAAACATCAGATTACCAGGATGAAGATGCCATGTAGGGATACAAAAAACAAGTATGATTGTGGCATCTATGTCATGAGGCACATGGAGATGTACAGAGGTGATGGTTTGAAAAACTGGAGGAGTGGTCTGAAGAAATCAAAGGACAGGCAGCTGAAATTTTTAAGAGCAAAATACTGTGCTGCAATCATAAATGCAGACAGTAACACATTGAAGGATCAACATCTGAAAGCTGCAAATCTATTCTACAGAAAATCATGTACCTAGGGGGAAATTGTGATAGACCCCACAAAAATGAGAAAATCGAAATAAATTCTTAGATAATGATTTCAAATTCTGTATTTACATATGATACAATTTTTGTCTTTTGATAGTATATAGTATTGGTGGATGAATATTTTGTAGTAACTGAAACAATTTCTTATTCTTAAGTATTCACAAAGTATAAAGTGTTAATATAAATGAATAGTTCAGAAGTTTAGCACTTGCATATTGATCGGGCCATTTTTACCTACTTATTTTAGGCTATTTGGTGTGAATTCTCAATGTTAATTGCCTTGTAATTATGCATTTGTGGAAGAAAGTGTGTTTTGTGAGTGATTGCATGTAATTAACATAAATATGAAGGAATTGGCCCAGTTTTGTAGAGATTTATGCAGTCAAGATGATTGAAGGAAATCTGACGAGTTTGGAAGCCAGGCTGTATGGGCATACTACCTGGAAGGGGTACCGAGATGGTAGATTCTGAGCCCGTGTGCGCGGATTTTGGGCTGGAGCGTGAATTTTTACACAGCTGATGGGCTGGACGAAAGCTGCTAGTGTTTTACAGCTTGAGGACTCTATATTTATCTCTTTCCTTATTAGATTAGGTTTAGGACTCTATTTCTATAATTAAGGATTTATATTTAAGGATATTAAGATAGATTAGGATAAATTCCATACAGACGCTGCATCAGAGGGAGACGCATTCCAGCAGTTTTTATTTTCTTCTTGTTCTTCTTCGTTATTTTTCGTCATGTTCTGCTACATCTTATTTTGGAGTTTTGATTTAATTATGCGATCAAGCTCAACTTGTTCTTATTCCGGTGAAGATTGACGAAGCCCTGGCATAATTATACTGTGAGATCTAATTATTATTTTTATTTTGATTAATTACATGTATCTGTTATTCTCGGGGATTAAAGTGGTTAATTGTTTCAGCTCTGCTAGGTAGGTGCACATATTTAGTAGATCGGAATTAATTAGTAGCCAATTAAACCGACCATCCGTAATTATGGTTTAAGTTTAATTAGTGGTACAGTGGTTCTTCAGAATCAATGGAATAACAGTCTTAATTCAACGGTCTTGTGTCAGAGTCTGTTGGTTTTGAATCGGGTTTCTCTAGTGTCTAATATTGTCGGCTCATTAAATCTATAGAGTGTCTCTTACGGTTGTCAGTCGATTAGGAAAATAATTGGTGAAGTGTCTTCCTGATTATCGAGAAACTACGGAGAAATTAGGCTGCGTCAGTAAGTGTCTTCGGTGGCTATAACTGATTTGCATGTGTTAATTGAAATTATCTTTGGATCAAGGATCGGTATAGTTAAGCTAGGGTGGAGTTAATTGGAAGCCGGAATATCTTTAAATCTATTAAGAAAACTACTTTCTGTTTATTCGCTTTATTTTAGTTTTTACGTTATAACAACAAAAACCGCTTTTGGAAGTTTGGTTTTGCAGATTGGAAGTTTAGAGTAATTCTCACCGGTCCTTTGGGAGATGATTTCGCTCGCCACTGTACTGTGCAGTGTGGGCATACCGACTGTCGGTCGGAGTATTATTTTTGGTGTAAAACGACGCACCACATATGCTTTTTTAGCACTTGCCATTCTTTTTAAAGCACTAGTATTTGTATTCTAGATTTTGAATTCTACTTTAGCACTAAAAGTTTTTATTTTAGCACCGATGTTCTATACTTTAGCACTAGTAAAGCATTTTTGAGTTTTCAGCAGTTTATGTATTTTATCATTAAAATTAGACATATAACCTCATAATAGCTGGTATTTTGTGTTTTACAAATTACAATTCTTTTTTTAGCATTGCTATATAAAGACAGACTACCATCTTACTCTACTTATTAAAATATAACTGAAAGTTTGATCAATTTGAATAATACACAGTAATCATAATTTGTCATTTTAGACTCGTTTTTCTTCCATACATACATATATATATATATATATATATATATATATATATATATATAGCATTTTTGGACATTCTAGCAGTGTTAATATAAATGTAATGCTCCTCCTAAAGTTAGAGGGGGAGCAACCACTAAATGGAATAGTTTAGCAGTTTTAGCACTTGCATATGATTTTTTAGCACTTGCCATTTCTTTTTTAGCACAAGTATTTGAACTCTAGATTTCACATTCTACTTTAGCACTGAAGATTTATACTTTAGCACTTACATTTTCTTGTTTAGCACTGATGTTACACACCTACTAGAAATATTAAAACATTTATTACCAATGCAAAAAATGAAATACCAGATATGCCTATTTACAATTAAAAGAAAGAATATTACTATCATTAATAAAAAATAAATTATAATGTATCTACTTCTTCTTGCCACAGTTCCTAGAATCATGATTGGCTTTCTTCCCACACATCTTGCAGGTTCTACGAGGTTTCTTTGCGCGTTCAACTCTCGCCTCTTCTTTTGATTTTTTACAACTCACACTGCCTTTAGTTTTCACATATTCACGTGGATGCACCTCAACTTCACTAGGTACACACAAACCATAAAAATCGGAAAATAACCTACTCTTCTTTGACACAATATTCTCTTCTATTTAACCTCTTTCTGAATGTCTCATTCCTTCTTATATGCACAGACAATTTATCTGGAACTTTAAACATAATATACCACATACACAATCGATGCCTGGTATCGGGAAGTACCTGTCTTACAACAACCTTCAATCCAAGGTCCTGATCAGTGATTATTAGGCTAGGAGAACCACCCATACAGTCCTTGAATTTCTGAAGAACCCATGAATAAGATTCAGCATCCTCACCCGACATTAAAGCAGAACCAAAGGTCATAAGTTTCCCGTGATTGTCCTTTCCGGTGAAGGGTGCAAAAATCATTGAATACCTACAACGATGTAAAAATTTACAAATATATGTTATTATAATGCCTTGCTCATCCTATATAAACGATTACAAATGATAACACTATCACCTAATAAAAATATTCAAACATTACGTAACAGTGCTAAAAAAGTAAATTCTAGTGCTAAAATACAAACTATAAGTGCTAAAAAAGTAAATGAAAGTGCTAAAATATAAAACACATGTGCTAAAACAAGCAGAATGCTAAAAACTAACAGAAAGCCAATTTTAAACAAATATTACTGTAACAGCCCAGTCCCTTAGATAGTTATTTTTGATAAGGACGGGGTGTTAGGCGTAAAAGCCGCAGGGAAAATTGGAAATCCAGGGGGGGTGTTTTTAGAATTAAACTAAGTTAGCACCTCAAGAACTTAGGCAACTTAACTTTATGACTTAGAAGAACTATCATTTTCAACGAATCAATAAGGGTCAAAGGATTCAATCGAGTCAAAGGAATGCCAAATCATAGGTCAACCGAAAGTTAAACAGAATCCAATGACAAGCAGATAAGAATTTGACTATTTAAATAAACAAGACCTCATCATAGGTCACATCAACTAAGACCCGTTAACAGGTTGGAATTGAATATATCTTATTGTCCCATTCATAGGGCAAGGCAAGGAACAACTCAAGATTTACTAGAAACAAGTAGAATCATGCTTGAAACAAAAGCCTCTTCATAGGCGAACAACAACAACAAGCATGCAAGACCTATTTATAGGTCGACTGAAACTGAACAGAGTCCAATATGTTCAACAATAGGACTTCTCAAATAATTCGGAATCAATAAAGGAACAACTGGTATATAAAAAAAACATGCATCAAAGACTTTATTGATAACTAGGATTCATATCATTTAGGACATGCTATTATCAAGGATCAAGTTACATATATCAAGACTAAATACTAACATCAGAGTACTTAGCAGAAACATAGCGGAAGAAAATTATGTAACCATATAGAGCAACAAACTTGAAACCTCAGACAACCCCACCAGCAGTACATCACCGGCCTCAACATCTCAACCTGAAAACATTTGAAAAAGAGGGTGTGAGCACTAATGTACTTAGTGGGATTTTTCAAGAAAACTCTTGATAAACTTTAGAAATATCCAATTCATAACTGGTGGTATATGGAGAGCAAAACGCAAAAGCCCTCTCCATATCCGCAAAACCTTTTTCTTTCTTTTCTGGCGCCTTCTTTGGCTCAAACCTATTGTCTACTGTACCCTTAGGCCTACTTTGGGATAAGAGAGGGGTTACCTCAAGTATCCTTCTGAGTATGCGAGGGGGTTACCCAACAGTGACTCCCTTTACTTTCAAATGTTCAACTCGGTGACTCGAAGGTCACATGATAATGCAAATAAACTGTTCTTTGAGCTCGATAACCTATTTACAACTTAACTATATCTTTCCTTAAATTCCTCCCTTACTTAACCTTAACCTTTCCTTAGCTTAACCTTCTTTCGTTCTTAACTTAGCTAGCAATACCAAGCCTAGAGCAATCGTCTAAGGCTAATTCTTTAATTGAGCATGATCTCGGCCTATAAGGGATTTATAACTTACCCTAAAAGGAAATACTTAGCTAAATAAGCTTTAGCAAAATCCAACATTCCAATTCGAAGAAGTGAACGTACATAAACATAGATTGCAACTAAAACCAATTCTAAGATCTTATGCTAACATAAATTGTGTTTAAACAATTCTAGCACATCTAAACATGCTTGACAGATCACTTAACTTATAATAATTTCCCTTACTTTATCAAACTCAAATAACAATTTAACAATATCATGCATATAACTTCCTTCCTTCCTTTCCTTTCTTTTCTTGTACAGAGACTAAACAGACAGAGAATAAAATATTTTTATTGGATATTTCCCTTGTCTTAACATGCTTCTAGAGCTTACTAGCTCAAACCATATATTTGGTTTAGAATTACCCACCTCGATGACGAGCACCTCGATAGCAAGCACGTAGACGAAGCAACAAGCTGAAAATCCTTCCTCGGGCCTCCTTAGGGTTCATCTGTTCTTATGAAAGTCGATCAACGACTTAGCAGCCCTATTTGATATCCTAACAAGAAATCTAAATGATATCTAAACCCTCGCCCCATAACTACAACTTAAAACACGAGAATTTAAATGATTTAGACGCTCAAAATTACTGAAAATGGGGACCCCATTTCTGACTCGAACGATCAAGATTCTGGATGATTCGCCACCACTATGTCGTAGATCTTCGAAAGAGCTTCGATTTGAGTACTCATGGGCCTCATATTTCCAACCGAGATGAAAGTTCTGGCCTTCGCACGAAAACGTGCCGAAACAGCCCCGTGCCCGCGGCGCCCCCCACGCGCGCGCCCTCTTGGCTGAGGGGGTACTCCCGCGGCGGTGGGGTGCCCCGCACCGGTGGCCTCCTGCTGCTCTGCGGCGGCGGCTCCTCCTCCGCTCTCAACTGAGAGGTGCGCTCACGAAGAGCTCTCCTCATTCAACTTCTACTATCTCTCTCAAGAAATGGGGGTGAAAGAAATGAAAGGTGCAAGGAAAATGAAGGGGGAGGGGCTGCTATTTATAACCAAAATTAAAGCTTCTCCCGGAAGCTACTTCAGTGCAACAACACTGCTTTAAAAATATCGGGTTCGGTTAAAAGGCGCTTTATTCGATGGCGAGGTCCAAATGACCTCATTCACAAAATCTGAAAATACCGGGAGGTTCGTTGGCTCAAGTACTATTGAACCAATTTGACTCGGAATAAAGAACAAGTCATCTTGAAGGAAAACGAGCAAATATTTTTTTTTTTAAAATAAAGCTACTATTCCATACAAGGGACAAATAAAATTTCCGAGCGTTTGATTGTCCTCAGAATGAAAATTCGGGAATGCCAACGGATTTCTTGAGAAATTTCCTATAGGATAGGCTTGAAAAAATAAGGCTCGGGTCAATACACGAGATTTCGCAAATTTCTAACGATCACACTCTTACGGAAAAATACTATTCATAACCTTACTCAATACGTTTTAAATCACCGAGAACTCAAACGACTTCAGATTCAAAATCCGAAAGCACCGACATGTTCCTTGGGTCAACGCTTTTCAAACATGACCAAAACCGGCTATAACTGAGCTCGGATCGAAATTCTTGAAAAGACGATTTCACAAAAAACGACTCTAAAATCGCGGTTAACTACCAAAACATCCTTATCTAGGCTCTGATTAATTTCTTTAATTTTTTTAAATATATTCTGAAAATCTGGGATATTACAGACTACACCCCTTAAAAAAAATTTCGTCTCGAAATTTACTTCCCCTCAAACGGAGATCTGGATACCTCTTTAAGAATTCGCAGCCTTTCTGGAACGACATAGGTTCAAATCCTTTACTATATGGCTAAGAATAACCTGAGGCCTTCCTTTATAAATTAGTCCTCACATATGACTAGTACTTCTATAATCGTTCTCAAAGCTTGAGCATCTTCATTTTTTTCTTCCTAATGAAATCTCTCTCGAAATATCGCTTCACACGAGCTCCTTATGATCTTGCATTCGAACGGACCCTTAAAAACCTATTCGAGCAATGAAAGAAATAAAAGAAAAGAAAAATTCACCAAGCTTGCTCCTTGCGCACGGGCGATCTCAACGAGTTCATCCTTCTTTTGTTTCGCTTGGATTTGCTTTTGCTTCTTACTTCACTTCTTGCAGCTTTGAGAAACTTCAACGAACTCGAATTAGACGATAAACTCGAATCAATCGAGCACCTCCTTCGATGGTTTCTTGCACGCTCTATCACGTTCGAAAACTCACTTTATCTTCTCTTTAACTTCTTAAGGTTTGACTTCTTCGTCTTCTTGGGGCGTACTTCGTGATGTGCTCCAAACTTAAATTCTCAACGCAACTTAAATCTAAACTTCTTCGTCGCAGTCGTCTCTTTTTAAAAGCTTATGCTGGTGATCACCATCGATTGCGGCATAAAGATCGCACGTCCGAACTTTAACTGTATGCTTGAAACCTTCTTGCCGACATTCCTTAGATCGCCTCCAAACGCAACGAGCAGAGACATTATCTTCTTGGAAACACGCATCCTAAACTTAGAGAATACTATCTAGCACTTACTTGAATTCTACTTCATTCTAGGAAATACTATCTCTTATTCCTCCAACCCTGATTAAAAGGAATACTGCTATATCTCTCTGCTCTATTCCAAGATCCACACTCGAGTACTATGAGTGGGAGCAAAATAAATGAATGCCTCAGAGTGAGGGCTTTATCTTGATCAACAATTCTTTAACAAGGTTAAAAGTTGAAAGAGATATAACACTAGGTTATATATGTCAAAAACATTGCCTTTTCAGAGGATTTATAAACTTGAAGGATTCCTGCACATAACAAAGATATGGAAGAAATCAACGGTTAGCAACTGAAAACCGTGCTAAAATATTTTCTCAAAGGCGTCAGTATAGCCTAACAAGAAAGTGCTATTACTGATTCTTGATGATCAAAGAAGTATCATCTAAAAGATTTCAAATTATCTAAGAGGATATAACTGAAGAGTTTTAAATGATATGAAGCTATTGAAGGGCAATTGATTTAATTGACAAGAGAATAAATGAATCAATTCCAAAAGAGAATGAATAAATCGATTCAATTGACACGAGAATGAATAAATAGACTCAACAAAAACTTCTATCATACTGAAATTCTCAATCTATCGAACACTAGTCTATCTTCTTAACAATCTTCTTCGGGTCTTCTCTTTCTTCTTTGAGCATCACGTACCTTCTTCTTGGCAAGGTTGCTACGAAATAGCACGAGTCGGCGAGACTCAAATGGCTGCGCCGACTGGAAAAGCGACATCTCAGAAATTACTTTCTATCTATCAAAAAGGACATGATAAAGCGACTTGATCTATGGCACCTCCTGGACTCAAAATAGATTGACTTCAACGTCTCTTGGAAGCTTGGTAGAATACCGACAACTTATCTTCATACTATCTTGGCTGTAGTCGTGACGACAATCTTCATCTTCATTAATCAGCTTGAAACAAGCGATAACTTTGGGCATTGAATGCGATATGACCTTGAATATACGATTATCGCCTCTATCGAAGGAAACGAATCTTCATCCCTTGCGAACGCGATCAGATCTTCAAACGAGACTTCTCTTTGAGTTAAAACTTGCGTTGGGATTCCTTGAACTCGCATTAGATCCCGATTGGATAACTTATCTTTAACTCGACTGCTCACCTTCTTGCTCCTTACTTGAATTTGAACTTCATGACCTCTTTCTCGGTTCTACTAAAATCTCGAAATCCTTTATCCTTCTTATGAACGCTTCTATAAATGTTCTTTCGAACTGCTTCTACTTAACTCTAGCTCCTTGAGAGGGAACTTACTCAATCTAGGTTCATAAGAGAACCTAAAAGGGAATTCTAGAATTCTCCTAAATTCAAGCTCACTATAGACTATGTTCTAACTATATTCTCTATGCCTCATTCATCTTTAACTCATCCTCAAATCCTTTCCTTATGGGCAGTAGACGAGCCTTTATCATAAAGAAGATTTTCAAATAAACTTTCACAGTTTATAACTCTACTCAAAAATTTTAACGGTCCAAAATAACCGAAATAGTTTGAGTATTTTCAGAAATAATATTCTAAAAATATTTAATTCTTGCTTGAGTCCATAATGACTCAAAATTCTTTAAAAAGATTAATCTAGAACTCACTTCAATAAGTTCCACTTTAAACTTTGGTATAACCAAAATTTTATTTCGAAAAGAAATAATGTTCGATTTTCAAAACCGACTATCCTTGCCTTGCTCAAAACTTTTCTCCTTATCTTGTACTTTCAAAAAGTTATACCAATATAATCAAAATACTTTAACTCAATCATACCTTAGCTTTGTTGAAAATGCGAGGGTGATGGTGAGCTAGGGGTTGCTGATTAATATTTTTGAACAATTCTGTTAGGAAAAACTATCAAGGAATCTCTAGATAAGGTTTTGATGAGATGTCAAAACTATTCCTGAAAAACTGACTAAGATTCAAGCTGTAGATCTAAGCTGTCCAATCCAGAGCCTCAAGAAGGAACTCAACTGAAGATAGAGTCAACCAAACTGGAGTATGGTCAACCAGTTGAAATGATATGTCAACCAATCATAACTCGATTCAACTGAGGGTTCAAAGAGATGAACCAGTCAAAACAAACTGACAGCTAAGTCAGCTAAGGTGAGAGAAAAATCGACAAGACTGAAGAAACTGATAAGAGATGAGTTTAAACTGAAGACTGGCAGTATCCAGCTGATGGCCAAACTTAACTTCAGCTAAACTGAAGTAAACAGACGAATCAATCAAAGGCCAGAACTGAAGTCAGCCAGCTTGTAGGAGAAAACAAGCAAATATCTGACAAGTAAGCTTGAGAAAGATCAGTCAAACTGATAAGAAAGCGGCTTGTGATTAGTCAAAGCTGATAAGAAAGCTAAAGAAAGAACAGTTAAACTGACAAGCTAGCCAACATCTTGTGATCAGTCAAGCTGACAAAAAAGCTCAAGAAAGAACAGTCAAACTGACAAGCTAGCCAACAGCTTGTGATCAAACAACCTAACAAGAAAGCTCAAGAAAGAACAGTCGAACTGACAAGCCATTCAAAAACTTGAGATCAGTCGAATTGGAGGAAGAAGCTCAGAACTACCAATAAGAGTAATAGCCGAACCAAGCAGATAAGCTCAGAACTGCCAACTGGAGTAATAGCCGAACTAAGAAGACAAGCTCAGAACTACCAGCCAGAAAGTTCTGGAGTTAATGCTCAAATGAAGATCTTGGAATAAATACTCCAACGGAGATCCTGGAATTAAATATCCAATAGAGATCGATTGGCAAAGCAATGGCTACTGAAATCAAATATCCAACAGAGATCGATTGGCAAAGCAACGACTACTTCAATCAAAAGCTCTAACGATCATAAAGACCATCTGCCATCGATGAACCAACAGAGCCACCGATCAATGGAACTCAACGGTCACAAAATCACTCATCTATAAAAGATGAGTGAATCAAAGTGTTCGTAGACTTTTCGCAACTTTCATTCTTGAAGCCTTCATTCAATTTATCTCAAATAGAGTTTTCTTTCTCCCTTCCACATAGCTCAAGTTCAGCATTTGCTAAAACTGCGAGAGTCCAACTGAGAAGAAGAATCCACAGAATCAAAGCATTCAGCTAGCTGTTGATAATCCAGCCAGAGCAATCTTCTCAGTTTCAGCAATATATCGATCAACTACCTAGCTCAATTGAAGGAGCACATCAGTTGATATCCCTTGTTTAAGACTAACCTCTTGAAGATCGAAAGAGATCTAAAACCTTGTAAAGACGTCAATATCACCTACCTCCCTAGCGAGCAGTTAAGGACTGCAAGTGTGAGCCGTCACCCGCTGAGGTAGCGAGTAGTTATCAGGTTCAGCCAACTGTCCTTCATTTGTAATTTGTAAAGAAACTCAAGTTATATAGTGGAGTTGTCCTTCTGCGGAAGGAAGAGAGGACGTAGAAGTTTGAGACTTCGAACCTCTATAAATCATCTGTGTGTTGTACTGTTTTGCTTACTCGCATATGTTTGAACTGTACACAAGCACACACAATTTGCACTCAAACTGTCTAAAAAGTGCTCAACCAAATTGTGCATAGATAAGTTACTAAGTGAGTCAAGGGCCCTTATCATTCCACAATTGAAGTAAAAGTTTTTTTGTTAGTTTATTCACCCCTCCTCTAAACTAACATCGACTCACTCGGGACCAATAAGTAGTATCAGAGCAGTTGATTCTAAGGATCAGCTGTTTCTGCAGATCAACTGAATCAGATCTACTTATCTGTGCTAACATCTCAAGCTATGGAAAACCATAAGCTACCTTTGTTTTCAGTTGAGAATTATGATAATTGGAGCAGAAGAATGAAGGCACATCTCCGCTCGATCCATGAGAACATGTGGGAAGTTATTGAAGATGGTCCAATCATTATCATGATGGACAATGAAGCCCACATAGTTGATATCATTCAACCAGCCAGGATCCTAAAGCCACCTAATCTTCTCACCTGCGAAGAGAAGGAGTTGAAGAATCTAGAGTATGTTGCTCAAGCTGCACTATTTCAAACTCTAGATAAAGACAGGATGAAGGACACAAAGAACTACACAACTGCCAAGGAGATATGGGACTTACTAGCAGATCTATGCCAAGAGTCCGAAGCCATCAAAGAAAACAAGCTCCAACTAGCAGTCGACAGATACGAGTCCTTGAAAATGCAGCCAGAAGAGTCCATCTCAAGCCTTGAAACCAAATTTCTAGGCATCATCAGTGAGATGACCAACCTGGGAAGAAGCTATCCCAATTCTGAGATGAACTCCAAAATTTTGGATAATCTCACCAAAGAATGGGACATGAAAGTGATAGCTACAAAAGAATTAAGAAATCTGAACAGCATCACTCCCAGAGAACTGTTTGGCTCTCTCAAAGCTCATGAGTACAGCCTAAACCGGAAGAAGGAAACATCAACATCATCAGCTCAAGATACAGCCTTCTATGGTGAAAGAAACCGGTTTAGAGATACTCAAGGAAGAAACAACTTTCGGCCCAGAAGCTCACCAACCAGAGAGAATCAAGGCGGATCTTCATCCGAACGAAAAGGAGATACAGCCGAAAAGAAGGAAAATTTGATTGAAGACATCAATGATCAAATTCAGTCAGTTACCAGGTTTTTAGAAAAGCTGAAGAAGATCAGGGATAAACAATCAATTCCACCTCAAACTGATAAAGTCCCAAAAGATGAGAGAACTCATCAACCAACTGAACGACCAGCTGAACCATTCAGGGGTGGCAATCAAAATCTAGGAGAATGCTTTCACCGCCACAAACAAGGACATTACAGATATGAATGTCCAGAACTCCTTGAAGATAAGAAGGCCAGAGTGAGGAGAAGCTTCTTCAAAAGGAAAGCAATGATTGCAAACTACGAGAATGCCGTGCTAGACGATTCAGACTATCCATTTGGAATTGATTCTGACTGCTACAACTCAGATGATGAAGCATTATTCTGCCTCATGGCTGACAATGATGAAGAGGTTAGTACAGCTGACTCTCAAACCTCCTTCTATCACATTAATAAAGCAACTGTCTCTAGCAGTGAACTTGACATGAAACTTATGATGCTAGAAGATCAATTAGCTTCAATATCCTGCTTGCATGTTGAATTGAGAGATGAGAACAATGAACTGAGAAATAGAGTTAGAAAACTGAGCATTGATCATGAAAGAATGAATTATCTTGAATCTCAGTTTGTGGAATTTGAAAAGTTGAAATTGAGAACTGTCGATCTAGAAGCTGAGAATCAAAAACTCAAGCAAGAGATCCATGAGAGAAAAAAAGTAACTCTGAAGTTCAAAAAGGGATCCCAAACTCTAGATGAGATATTAAATCATCAGAGAACTGGAACCAGTAGTACAGGGCTAGGATACAGCAAGTTCACTGCCTTAGAGAAAGGAAAGGCAGTTGCTCAACCTAGTGATAAAGGAATCCTAAAAGGATTCACCAGATCAACTCAGGATCAGCCAGCTGAGCCATCCAAAGGCAAAGAAATATTGAGAAATCCTTAAACTCAGCCCAAACAATTCAGACAGTTCTCCTAACCAAAAACACCAGGTCAACTGAAGCCAAAATTCCAGCCAAGACCATCAGTTCATTCAAACCAATCCTTTCATTCAAGTTCTTCAGTTCAAAAGAGACCATCAGCTCACAAAAGATCACCAGCTCAACACAGAATACCTCCAAGGTAAACTGATAGATCAGTCCACTTCAGAGAGAAAAACTAGTTTACATCTCAATCCTATCCTGCCAAGAAGTTCAATAAGAAAACCTATAGGAGAGATCAAGGAAACTCATTCGAACCCTACCATCACTATAACGAGTACCTGGATTCCAAAAATGAACCGATAGTTAATACAAAAGGGTTCAATCCAGTAAACTAGAAACACATAAGGCATTGGCCTGATCAAAGAGCTCAAAGGTCTCGAGACAACAACATTTTAGTTGAATTACTTTATCCTACTAACTATCAACATAGGTACCATTCAACTGATTCAACTCAAAATAGAAGGGCTGAAAGAAAATCTAAACTGATCAAGCGATCCAAATCAGTTGGATCTCTAAATGATAAAAAGCCAAAAGTTTGGCAAGTTTGGATTCCAAAGAGCTTGATATATCAATAAGGACCCGATATGAAACGGGTCCCTGAATGCTAATCCTTATTTTTGCAGGATAAGAGCATCCTATCTATGAAGAAAACCAAAGATATCTGGTATCTAGATAGCGGGTGCTCCAAGCACATAACCGGAGACAGAGAAGATCTCGACGGTTATGAAGAAGTCAAAGGTCCACTTGTCACATTTAGAGACAACTCAAAAAGTCGAACCATTGGAGAAGAGTTCGTGGTCAAGGAAAAAGTTGTAGTAAATGGATTCTCCCATGTAGATGAACTAAAACACAAACTACTCAGCATCAGCTAGCTGTGCGACAATAGCCACTCAGTTGACTTCAGCAAAAACTCCTGCGACATAAGAGACAAGTCAACTGGAGCAATTCTTCTTACTGGCATAAGGAGAGGCAACATGTATATTGTTGACTGGTCAATCGGCTACTCAGAAGCTTGCTTTCTCTCAAAAGGATCAACTGAAGCAAGCTGGCTATGGCATCGACGACTGAACCACCTCAACTTCAAAACAATCAACTACCTAGCCAAGAAAGAGCTAGTTGAGGGGCTTTCTAAAGAGATATATAAGAAAACAGACGTGTGTGGACCATGCCAAAAAGGGAAACAAGTGAAGTCATCCTTCAAGAATAGGAGTCATCCACCAGGAACAACTGAATGCCTCCAACTACTACATATGGCTCTGTTTGATCCAGTCAGACCACAGACCCCAAAAGGCAAAAGATTCACTCTTGTAGTAGTTGATGATTTCACAAGATATACGTGGGTAGAATTCTTGAGGAGCAAAGATGAAACTTGCGACAAGCTAACAGCGCTGATCAGAAGGTTGCAAACTGAAAAAGAGAGATTCGTTCAAAGGATTCACTCCAACAATGGAACTGAATTTGTGAATCAGCAAATGATCAGTTTTTTCAGCAAACTAGGAATCACTCACGAACACTCAGCTGCAAGAACTCCACAACAAAATGGTGTAGCTGAACGGTGAAACCGGACACTTAAGAAGCAGCTTGAGCAATGATAGCTGATGTCAACATAGCTGAAGGTTACTGGGCTGAAGCAGTCAACACAGTCTGCCACACTTAAAATTGAAGTGCCATCGTCACCACACATGACAAAACACCCTATGAACTGTATAAGAGTCGTAAGCCTTCTATCTCATACTTTAAAGTATTTGGCTGTAAATGTTATATTTACAACAATGGCAAAACTCAACTGAAAGCTTTTAGTGCTAAAGCTGATGAGGGAATATTTCTTGGGTATAATTCACCTCACGCACAAGCTTACAGAGTGTTTAATAAACGAACTCTTGTTGTGGAAATAACTTGTCATGTGGTATTTGATGAATTTGCTAATGAGTACAAGAATAAAGAAACAATAGACATATCAGTTCAAGTACTACCTAGTGAAACTGAGAACTCGCAGGACTATGTGGATCACATTGTTCCATAGCGGCTTGAAGTTTCACTAGAAGAAGGCAATGAAACTGGCACTAAACTAGTTGAGAACAATCTGGTCAATGAAGACACAAATCGTGCTGAGACCATAAACCCCACAACTGAAACAGGGGGAAGAACTAATGAAGATGCCGAACTAACTGATGAAAGGACGACTGATAACGTCACCACAGTAGAACCAGCTGAAGCTATCTTGCCTAAATGGCTTCGAAGCCATCCAACTGACAAGATAATTGGTGATCCAAGAAGTTGAGTCCAAACCAGAAGTTCACATGCTTCATATCTCAAACGGAACCAACAAACATCAAAGAAACCTTAGAATATTTAGACTGGATCATGGCCATGCAAGAAGAACTGAATCAATTCACAAGAAATGACGTATGGTTTCTTGTTGATAGACCAAAAACCCAGAAGGTCATTGGCACAAAATGGGTTTTTCGCAACAAACTGGACGAACAAGGTGTGATCACAAGGAACACGTCAAGACTGGTAGCCAAATGATACTCACAAAGTGAAGGGATCGACTTTGATGAGACATTCGCGCCAGTTGCAAGATTAGAAGCCATCAGACTGTTCCTAGCCTATGCAGCTCACTTCAAATTCACAGTCTACCAAATGGATGTCAAGAGTGCGTTTCTTCAAGGAATGCTCAAGGAGGACGTGTATGTCGAGCAACCACCAGGGTTCAAAATTGGTGATCAAGTCTTCAAGCTGAAGAAAACTCTCTACGGACTGAAGCAATCTCCTCGAGCGTGATATGAAACTCTCATAACCTTCTTGCTAAAGAATGAGTTTCAAAAGAGAGTCATTGATCAAACTCGATTCCGAATAGAACGATCAACTGAGATCTTAATGGTTCAAATTTATGTGGATGACATAATTTTTGGATCAAAAAGTAAAGATCTATGCACACGATTTGCTCAACTGATGCAAAGCGAATTCGAGATGAGCATGAGGGGAGAAATGACATTCTTCCTAAGACTCCAAGTGAAGCAGCTGAAAGATGAGATCTTTATTAGCCAGGCCAAGTACACTAAGGAGCTAGTCAAGAAGTTTGGAGCTAATAAAGGAAAAACTCTCAAGATTCCTATGAACACATCAGTTCAACTAACTCTTGATGAAGAAGGAGAATCAGTTAGCCAAACATATTACAGAGGAATCATTAGGTCGCTACTTTACCTAACGGCTAGCCGACCAGACATCTCCTATTCAATCGGTTTATGCGCGCGGTTCCAAGCCAACCCAAAGAAAAGTCATCTTGAAGCGGTAAAGAGAATTATCAAATACCTTAAAGGAACCATAAATCTTGGACTATGGTATCCCAGAGACGACAGTTTGAGTCTAATTGGTTATTCAGACTCAGATTTTGGTGGATGCAAGATTGACAGAAAAAGCACCAGTGGAACATGTCAGTTTCTTGGAAGAAAACTGATATCCTGGTTCAGCAAGAAGCAGCACTCAATTGCCACGTCAACAACTGAAGCAGAATATGTAGCTGCAGGAAGCTGTTGTGCTCAGATACTCTGGATGAAGCAACAGCTGTGCTCAGATACTCTGGATGAAGCAACAGTTGAAGGACTACAAAGTTGAAACTCAAGAAGTACCTATATTCTGTGACAACAATAGTGCAATTGCAATATCTCAGAATCCAGTTCTGCATTCAAAAACTAAGCACATTGACATAAGACATCACTTTATCAGAGATCCCATCAAGAAGAAGGACATATGCATCAAATATGTCAACACGGAGAAGTAGATAGCTGACATTTTCAGCAAACCATTGCCTGAAGCAAGGTTTTTGGAGCTATGCATACAACTGGGACTACTTGAACTAGCATCAAAGGAGGAAGATAGTCAACTAGAAGAAAAAGGTCAGAAAACTATTCCAGCTGAAGAGAGGAACTGAACCATTTTGGCTTCAACTCATCAGAATGAATAGTTCACAACTGAGAAAGTTGCTGAACTGATTAGTTGGACACATAAGCTATCAGTTCGAACTGAAGCAAGAAGTTGTGTAAAGAAAAATAAACTGAAGCTGATCACCCTACCCCATCAGCTCAACAGAATCATCAGTTCATCTGCTCAAACTGAGGCAAGGAGCAATGCAGAGTTAGCCAAGAGGTCTCAACTAATGATCTAGTTAGTCAAGTAGAACGTACTAGCTGCAAAATGCTCAAACTGATGAAGATGTCAAAGGAACTGGAATCAACTCAACAAGAGACATCAGTTTAAGAACCAGCTAAAGGAAAACAGCAAAACTGAAGGAACAGATGAACTGAGAAACATCTGAATTAAAAGTCCAGCAGTCGAGGCCAGGAAGGAACTGATGAGAAAACATCTCAGTTGGAACTGATCAATATAGAATCATCAGCTATAGTCGAAGCCAACTAATGACGTAATCAGTTTCAAGTCAAAGGGAAGCCACAAGAGAGAAGCAGATAAGTTCAAAATTTTCAATAGTGGAAACGGTAAAAATACGTGTCACTCCAATATTACCGTTGGACTAACTCTATCTCTTCTTATTAATCCCCAACAGATAGAATCGAAAGGCCAATCGACGGGTCGATTGAATTAATCTGACCGTTGAAATCTCGGCATACGAAACCTCACAACCGTTGGATGAACCCCATCTCCTTCTATAAAAAGGATGGATGAACTCTACTATCACTTTTACCGATCCAAAACTCAGTAAAGAATTGAAGCCTCTCTCTTCCTCCGTTTTCTCAACAGTTCTGCAAAATAGTTGCGAGAATCAAGGATTCCGTTTCAAATCCAGCTAAAATCAGATTATATCCTTTTCTCCGAATCATTCTCCAAGCCTCACAAAAACTCCATGGCTGAAAGGAGCGCACCAGCTGTTCGATGAAAGTTCAATTTCAGAAGAACTGGTGAATCATCTCAAAGATTCCAAGTGAATCTATACAGAGATAAGTTCTTAGATCAAGCCGCATATAGAGAAAAGTACTCAAATTCTCCACTCTGCAACTCGTTAATCTTGAAGATCGAACAATCAGGACTGAAGAGATTTACTGAAGTCACTCCGACAAAAATCTATCCTAAACCTGTAGTTGAGTTCTATTTGAACTCAAAAGGATATGATGACAGAATCACAACTGAAGTTCACGGAGTTAAACTGGTAATCACTACAGAACTGCTCGGAAGGATATTTCAACTTTCCACCTCTGGTATAAGATTACAAGATGTGGAAGTTGACCAAGAACAAGTCTACAATCTCTGGAAGCGAGCAAACTTCGAAGATTCCTGCAAAAGCAGTACACTCATGTCCTGCTTCCAGGAAGAATATAGAATTCTAGCATCAGTTTTAGCTAAAATGATTATCGGCACAACAGGAAGTCACTCAGAGATGTCAGAGCACAAATACAAAGCATGTGAGGCAATCACCATAAATGTCCAAGTAAACTGGGCTCAGTACTTCTTTGAACAAATCAAGAAGTATGTAGATGTTGTCGAAAAACACTGGAAAGAAATTGAGTTCCATCAAAAGATGTGCTATGCCTGCAGGATCAGTAGCATACTGGAAAGCACTCTCAACTTCATGACTGAAGAAACTGAAACATTGATGATTGAGAAGCTGGACTTTATACCATCAACTGCCAGAAGACAACCGGCTTCAAAAACCATAAGCATCAAAAGCAGCCAACGAACTAATGCTTCCTCAAAGAAAGCAGAGGAGCCTGCTAAAAGAAAAGACAAGGAGATCGCCACAGAGGTACAACTAGAGGACTCCGACTATGAAGACAACATCCCAATTAGCCAAATATTGGGAACTACAATCAGAGCCAAGCCGTTATGATGAGTGCATAAATTGCACTCATTTGCACTCATTTTGAGTGTATTTGCACTTGGTTATCATGTATATATGTTGTAAATAATGTTAATAATGTTTAAATCTTTTGTTTGGTATAATGTGACCAATTTAGAGAGTTTTTGGGGAAAACAAATGCCAAAAGAAGTCAGGTTGTGAGTTGATCGATCAACGCGTGAACAAAGACGAGAAAAGACAAGAAAAACTTGAAAAAGCCAAAACGCGACCATGAAGCGCGAGCACCTCAAGGTCGCGCCACAGCCGGCCTACAGTGCGACCCTAAAACGTGACCCGTTTGGTCGCATTTCGACAACTTCAGAGATGGTGTTTTCTCCAGTTGGAACGCGACGGCAAAGCGCAAGCACCTGGGGTCGAGCTTCAAAAGCAAAGGGAAGCGCGACCCAGAAAGCGACTACTTCAGGTCGCGCTTCCAAGGCAGAAACAAGCGCGACGGAAAAACGCGACCCCTTCGGTCGCTCTGTACAAGCTTCAGAGAGCTGTTTTTCTTCAGTCCAAACCGGACCCCAAAACGCGATCAACTGGAGTCGCGCTTCACCTTGACGGATTTCAAAATTTGACTTTTGGCACTCCATTATTGGTCCATTACTTATGTATACATTTGGGGATTTTCAAAGAAGAACCGAATCGACCCTAGAACGAAACACACACAAGAGAAACATCAAGAAAGGGGATTTTTGAAGATCAAGAAGAAGATTGAAGAATGAACAATCCATTTGAGAATCCAACCCATAGGATCGAAGAAGGAGTACTCTGCATTGGGTTTTATCACTTCTTCTCTCTTCTTTGACTTGTATTTAGAATGGGTTATTGTTCTTCTTCTTGTAATCTTGATTTTACTTTGAATATGGTTGGCTAGAGCCTTAGGGCTCTAGGATGTGGTGAAACAATGTGAATATTGATCTTGGATTTGGGATGTATATATGTGTTGTTACTTTGTCAAGGTTTTGATCTATGCTAGGGCTCGAATGATGTTGTTTGGTTGGCCATCTCACTAACATCACATGTATGAATCACTTGCATCTAGTCAATCCCGTGATCATAAACATTCAAATCTACATATTTGTCTTCTTAGTCGAATGTCATTATGTGGAAGGAAATGTGACCCTTAGATCCTTTTGTAGGTACGACCTTAGAATGCGTTAGATATAGCCATCTTTGTCGCATTCGCAATTTAAGAGATATTCGAGAGATGCTCTTATTATATTTGTGGTCTTCCTATCTATGAACTTTGCAACAATGTATGTGTAATTCCGCAATGTAGGTCAATATGAGTATTGTGTAGCCTTGTCCTAGAGTTTCTCCTTATTTATTATCTTCAAAGCTTCCTTTGTTTGGTATTGACTCTTGAGTGAAAAATATATTGATAATTATATGTGTTTACATGTTATGTCTTTGGTTCTTGCTTGACATTTTAATATAGTTAAAACACACCACCTACTTATTGTTCGTCTAGATATTTCACTCTTCTTCCATCATGGTAATTGCTTCGTCTAATTTCTATTCCATTTCTCTGTGGATCGACCTCGTATCATCATATCTACAATCACATGCTTGTACATTTGTAGGCATTGACACGAGTTATAAATATTGAAACACATCACAGTAGGTTTGAAGGTAAACTAAACCTCTGTCAAGTTTTTAGCGCCGTTGTCGGGGAACTCGGAATTTATTTGATAAATGAAATATTGTGATAAAGATTGAGTGGATTACTTTAGACATTTTTACTTGTTTTATTTGAAAGAATTGTTCTTGATTTGTTTGTCCTTTTTAATAGGAAGTGTATGCACACTCATTCTCAAGGAGAACCACCTATTGCATTGGACTTAGAGATTGAAGCAACGGTTCGCCACAACAACACACGTAGACGGAGAAGGATGGCGGATCTACCTCCACCGGTTCAAGATCCGATGATTGCCTAAATGCAAAGGCAATTGGAGGTGATACAAGAGTAATTGAGAGCCCAAGAGGTGGCTCACAATAGAAATGTGGAGGCACCAATCCGGAATCTTTTTCAACCCGTCGTTGATCAAGGGGTGGCCAATGTACCACCCATTCAAGCCAACAACTTCGAGCTTAAGACCTCTCTCATACTAATGATCCAACAGAACCAATTCTGAGGGATGCTAATGGAGGATCCACATGAGCATATCCGCAAATTTCTCAATGTTAGTGGGACAATGAAGATGAATGGAGTCCCAGATGATTCAATCCGCATCCGACTCTTTCCATTCTCATTGATCGACAAGGCGGAAACATGGTGGTTAAGCCATGCTCAAGGAACATTTCAAACTTGGGATCAATTGGTGACAAAGTTCCTACACAAGTTTTTCCCACCCGAAAAAACTCTCAAATTGAAAGGAGAGATCACCGTGTTCAAATAATGGGATGAAGAAAGCCTATATGAGGCGTGGAAGCGCTTTAGGGAGATGCTAAGGAAGTGCCCCGGACATGGTTTTGGAACCGATCACCAAGTATGCATTTTCTATGGGGGAAGCAAAGACGAAATAAGAACACTCATGGATGCGGCCGCGGGTGGATCATTATTGGAAAGAGAGCCGGAAGAAGCCTTGAGAATCATTGAAGAAATGGCTTCAAATTCCTTTCAGTGGCCGGCCACAAGAGACGGAGTCCAAATTCTAAAGAAAGTGGCTTCTGCTTCAAGTTCGGATGCACTCGGGCTTGTGGCGGCTCAAATGGCAACCTTGAATTCAAAAATTGAGCCCTTTACAAATCCAAAAGCCGAAACATCTCAAAGCCAATTTGAGGATGTAAACTATGTGAACCAACAAGGAGGTTTCTCGAATCAACCAAGGCAATTCAATACGGGGTACAAACCCCAATAGGGAGGCCAATATGGAGGAAATTCAAGTTATCAAAATAAAGCTCAACACCCGAACTTCTCCTATGGTAACCCGAACAGTGCAATCCAACCACCTTTGGGCTTCTCAGTCACAAATGGTGTAATTGATGAGGAGAAGAAGCTCAAGATGGATGAACTTCTAATGGCATTCATGGGGAAGACGGAGAGTTACATGAAAGACTCTCAAGCACGAATTGGGAAGTTAGAAAATACCGTCGGAGCAATTAGCAACCAAGTTAACACTTTGGAGAAGCAAATGGGACAATTTTTAACTATCTTGGGAAGCCAACATCAACAAGACAAGTTCCCAAGTAATACCACTGTGAATCCGAAGGATCAAAACAAGGCAATTACCTTGAGGAGTGGAACCACTTATGATGGCCCCGAGATGCCGGATGATGAAGAAAGCAAAGGAAAGAATGATGAGCAACCAAGTGAGAAGAAGAAAGAGGAGGGACCGAGTCAAGATGACTTAAATCCCAAATTAAAGAAACACGATACCCTTGAAAAAGAGAAAGAGAAAGAAGAACCAAAAAGGGTGATGCCGGAAGAATACAAGGTGCCCATACCCTACCCACAAAGACTCCAAAAGGTAAAGAGTGACGAGAAATTCTCTCGATTTCTTGACATCTTTAGGAAGGTACAGATCAACATCCCTCTTATTGAAGAACTTCAACAAATGCCAAATTATGCAAAATTCTTGAAAGATGCGATTTCCAAAAAGAGGAGATGGGGGGAGTATGAGATGGTTAATTTGACCGAGAATTGTAGTGCTTTATTGCAAAGAAAGTTGCCTGCAAAGATGAAAGATTCGGAAAGCTTTAACATCTCGGTTACTATTGGAGAAAATTACGTTGGTAAGGCTTTGTGTGATTGACGCGCGGTCGTTTCGCGCTCAAAATAAATTTGTATTGCTCCTGTGCCCACAGCAAGCGTAGCTAGCTTGTGAGTACGGGTCGATCCCATAGAGAGCTGATGTGATTCTACTTTCGAGTCACCAATCAAAAAAAGGAGGTTTTGTGTTGTCACTGTACTGAAAGTAAATCTGCAAAAGAAAACTAAAGGAAATATCAAATAACAAAAGGTTCTGGCATTTGAACTTGAATTTGGTTTAAGTATAAAACAACTCGATCATGGGCACACTGATTTTCATACATACATAAGTCACCCAATTATGGGGACCGGATTCCTCTCTGCGTCTCCTCATCCATCCTTTCATTTTAGGTTTAAAAGTGATTCCTCTTCGATTAAACCCCTAACTAGTTACCCACCCCCCGATTCCTCTAAGAGATGTAAGCAAACAAGCAGCAGTGTGCCTCTAGACGGACCCAGATCTGATGTGTTCAACTGATTCCTCTTGTGCCCACAACAACCCATCGATTCCCTTATTACTATATGAATCAACACACAGTCACGATTCGCCAATTCAATTAATAGTGGTGTGCCCTCTTTACCTACGAGTGATAAGCCACATTGGGCACTTCAGACACACACTCACGTGGAACAAGGCTCAAGAATCGACAGAAACTTATCATGCATTATTGTGCCCATTTCGGCCTCACGAGTCCAGATTTGTACTTAAACTATTTTCATTGTTCAAACACCAGAAATAAAGATCTAGCCAAGCAGGCTAGACATAATTAAAATAGCAGAAATTAAAGACATAATTATAAAGAAAACTTACGAATTTATTAGGCAAAAATTACAACTCCAACGATGAGAAACATAAACATAATCCTAAGTTCCAATGGCTTAAGGCCTATTGGATTGTTTATGGCTGCCTAAACAGCGTACGAAAATGAAATACAGAAAAGTAAAATTGTAGCAATGTTTCTGACTACTCAAAAGCTTTATTTCCAGAAAATAAAACTAGCTTAAATAGTTACATTTTTGAGTTTAAGTTTCCCCAACAAACTGGGGTCTTCACTGGCTTCCGGATCCGGGGTGCCCCATCCTGATTTGTCTGGATAAGCCTTATCCAGTTTGTTGACCAAATCCCTATTTTTTAGGGATTGGCTTTATCACTTCATCTCCAAGCCTCCAGCAGTCCTTATCTCATCTATCTCTTAGTTGCCACGCCTCTTAGGAGTCCAGCTTATCACCAACTCTTATTCGGATATGCAGCTATTATTCACGCCTCTTTCCTTCAACTGAATCCCGAAATTCACGCATGTGCCCATTCTGGCCTGTGGTTGAGTCTGTGCGAGCAAAGTGGGCACGACATCATCTGGTCAGCTTCATCTGGTCAGCTTCATCCCTTTCTGATATGCCCATTCTGCTTCCCGAATGTATGATGAATGCTGAAGAAGTCCCCAGTGCCTCTGAATATAATTTATGGCGATGAGATAAACATGAATAATTTGGCATAAAATGCCCTTTTCACCAGACTCGGGCTCTGTAATGCCCTTTGACCTCAACTTGGTTCTTTTCGACTCAAAATAGACTAAAAAGGACATTTATATCGAATAAAATGCCCATAAAAACACGAAATAAATGGACTTATCATGATCTTGGGGCGAGTATCAATTTGATGCCCCTCTCGTTTTTTAAGAAGTTGAAAATGGGGGAGATCAAGCCGACCACCATTTATCTCCAAATGGCCGACCGCTCTTTGACATACCCAAAGGGTGTGGTGGAAGATGTGCTAGTAAAGGTCAACAACTTTATGTTTCCGGTGGACTTTGTGGTTCTTGATATGGAAGAAGACAAGGAAGTTCCCCTCATCTTAGGACGACCGTTTTTGTACATGGGTAAGGCCTTAATAGATGTGGCGAAGAGAGAACTTATCTTGAGAGTGAATGAGGAGAGAATCACATTTTCCCTCCAAAAAGCGATGCAACATCCCGAAGAAGAGGCAAAGAATATCGAGGAGTGCAAAGTGCTCCAAATGGTGGATGAATACATAAAGAAGGAAGAGTTGAGGAGCCCAAAAGATCCTCTTGAGATTTTCATTTCTAACTGTATCTTTAATTCTTTATTTAATGATGATTTTGGTCTATGTGATTCCGTTTCTATGATGAATTCATTTCAGGAATCCTATTTGAGGAAGCCAAAGTTCTTGCCATTAAGAAATGAGGACCAAACATCAAAGGAAGAGGACGAGTTGAAAGCAAAAGAAGACATGGATTTGAAACCACTACCTACATATTTGAGGTATGCTTACCTTGATGAAGCCAAGCAAAAACTGGTAATAGTTTCTTCCCTCTTATCCGATGAACAATGCGATAAATTATTAAGGGTGTTGAGAAAATATCAAAGCACTATTGGATGGTCAATCTCCGACCTTAAAGGCATTAACTCTTCGATATGCATGCATAAAATCTTGCTTGAGGAAGATTATAAACCTAAGGTGCAAAATCAAAGAAGACTCAACCCTATTATGCAAGAAGTTGTTAGGAAAGAGGTTCTAAAATTGCTAGATGCCGGTATCATATTTGCTATTTCGGATAGTGAGTGCGTTAGTCCTACTCAAGTAGTTGCTAAAAAGGAGGGGATGACTATTGTCGAGAATGATAATAAAGAAACAATTGCTACAAGAGTAGTAACGGGGTAGAGAATGTGTATAGATTATAGGGCGTTGAATGCATATACTAGGAAAGATCATTTTCCATTACCTTTCATTGATCAAATGCTAGATAGGTTGGCGGGTCACGAATTCTATTATTTCCTTGATGGGTATTCCGGGTACAATCAAATCATGATTGCTCCCGAAGACCAAGAAAAGACCGCCTTTACTTGTCCATAAGGCATTTTTGCGTATAGATGGATGTCGTTTGGGTTGTGTAATGCACCCACCACCTTTCAAAGATGTATGATGTCCATATTTCATGGATTGATTGAAAACATCATGGAGGTGTTTATGGATGACTTTTCTGTGTTTGGTGATACATTTGATATATGCCTTGATAATTTAACACAAGTATTGTAGAGATGTGAAGATACTAATCTAGTGCTCAATTGGGACAAATGCCACTTCATGGTGAGAGATGGCATTATTCTAGGACACAATGTGTCGGGTGAAGGTCTAGAGGTGGACCGGGCCAATATAGTGGCCATTGAAAAGCTACCTCTACCAACAAATGAGAAGGGAGCTAGAAGCTTCTTGGGACACGCCGGTTTCTATAGGCACTTTATAAAAGATTTTTCCAGAGTTTGTAAACCTCTTTGTCGTTTACTTGAAAAAGCCGTTGAATTTGACTTTGATGCTAATTGTTTGCAGGCTTTTGAAACATTGAAGAAGGATAAACTCTTCCGAGTCATCTACTATGGGAGTAGGACTTTGGATCCCGCTCAAGTCAACTACACCACCACAGAAAGGGAACTCTTAGTGGTCGTCTATGCATTCGACAAGTTTAGGCCCTATCTCATTGGGGCCCGAACAATAGTGCACACCGACCACGCCGCTTTGAGGCATCTTTTTGCCAAAAAGGATGCGAAGCCAAGGCTTATCCGATGGATCCTCCTACTCCAAGAGTTCGATGTGGAAATCAAAAATAGAAAAGGATGCGAGAACGTGGTGGCGGATCACTTGTCCCGGTTAGAGCACGTGAAAGGAGAAGAAGGAAATACATCGCCAATCAATGAAAGCTTTCCCGATGAGAGGATCATGTCGGTATCAATAAAAGTTCCGTGGTTTGCGGATATTGTTAACTACCTAGTTGCCAAAATAAAACCCGTGGAGATGGAGAGCTATCAAAAGAAAAAGTTCTTCCATGATCTCAAATTCTACATATGGGAGGAGCCTTATCTTTTCAAGAGATGTGCTGATTCCATCCTTAGAAGATGTGTTCCGGAGGAAGAATGGATGGAGATAATGAAGGCATGTTATGATTCACCTTGTGGAGGCCATTTTGCTTCCAATAGAACCGCTAGGAAAATTCTACAAAGCGGGTTCTATTGGCCCTCCATTTTTAAAAATTGTGAAGAGTTTGTGAAGACATGTGAGCGATGCTAAAAGATGGGATCTATTTCAAAGAGGGATGAGATTCCCATGAGTGCAATTGTAGAAGTGAAATTGTTTGATGTATGGGGGATTGACTTCATGGGACCATTTGTGGTGTCCGATGGAAATCTCTATATACTTTTGGTGGTTGACTATCTCTCACGGTGGATCGAAGCAATCCCAACCAAGACAAATGATTCGAAGATTGTGCTTAAGTTCCTTCAAATGAATATTTTGACAAGATTTGAGGCTACAAGAGCCTTAATTAGTGACAGGGGCACTCACTTTTGCAATAAGTGGATGACGAGCCTCCTAGCACGACATGGAGTGAAGCACAAAGTGACGACTCCCTACCACCCACAAGTAAATGGGCAAGCTGAGCTTGCAAATAGAGAGGTCAAATAAGTCCTCCAAAAGGTGGTGAAGACGAACGGGAAAGATTGGGCTAGCCATCTCGATGAGGCACTTTGGGACTATCGAACGGCCTACAAAACTCCATTGGGAATGTCTCTCTATCAAATGGTATCTGGGAAGTCTTGTCACCTTCCACTCGAGCTCACTCACAAGGCATATTGGGCCACCAAGAAGCTCAATCTCGACTTTGAGACGTCGGCAAAAGAAAGAATTTTCCGTTTGAATGAAATCGATGAATTTAGGCTTGAGGCCTTCGAAAATTCTTCCATTTACAAGATGAGGACCAAACTTTATCATAACAAGTTCTTAAGAAAGAAAGAACTTGCACCCGGTGATGCCGTGTTGCTTTTTAACTCGAGGTTGAGGTTGTTTCTCGGGAAACTCAAAATAAAATGGGGAGGTCCATACTTCATCTCAAAGATCTTCGAAAATGGAGCGGCGGAGTTGCAAGCCAAAGATGGGAGCTTATTCGTTGTAAATAGGCAGCGTGTGAAGAAATTCTACAATGCGGAGGAGCAAGCCGGAGTGTTTGTCCTTCATTTGACAAATCTTTGAAGAACCGTATCCCGTCGAGCTCACGACGTTAAATTAAGCGCTAATTGGGAGGCAGCCCAATGCTTTAAGTTTTGTTGATTTAAATTTCTTTTATTATGCAGTTTTTATGATTTTTGTCTAAATTAAATTAAGTGTTTTAATTGTGCATATTTTGGAGGAATTGAGGATAGTTATGTATTGTTTTGTAGGAGTTGTGCTGCTGTATAAAAAGGTATAAAGATGGGATTGCATAGAGTGTCGAAAAGGAGCCCAAAACTGGGCTCGAAGTTAAAAAATGGAAAAAGCGACCATCAAATGCGAGCAGCTTGGGTCGCGTTTTTAAAGGATCAGAACGCGACCCTGAAGCCCGACTTATTGAAAGTCGCCTTTCAAAAGCAAGGCGAAACGCGATGGAAAAACGTGACATGAAGGTCGTGCTGTACAGGGCTTCAGAGACATGAATTCACGAAGACAAAATGCGACCTAGAAGCGCGATCAACTGGAGTCGCGCTTCGTAGTGCTTCAAGGGCGCGACCGCAAAACGCGAGCAACCAAGCTCGCACTTTTTCCTTCAGTAAAAACGCGACTTCAAAGCGCGACCCGACTCGCGTTTTGCCCAGTACAGACGGGTTTTTAACCCTTTTTCCTTCCATTTCACACTCACCTTTCACTCGAGCACACACAAAAACACATTCTCTCCATCAAGATTCAAGGTAACTCCCTCAATTATTCTATGTATCTACATACATTACCCATACATGTTGATTGTATGGTTTAATTGTTGATATAGTTGAAAAATTGGGAAATTAGCAAGATGTTGTGCCCTAGGTCTCAAATAAACAAAAATCCCAATGAATATGCTCACATTGTGTTTACATTGAAGAACAATGCAATTGATAGCATGGGTGAGTTGTGGGTTTGTGGAATTTTTGATAATTTGAAGAATTAGGCTTGGAATTTTGGAAAATTGTGAAGATTAAGCATGAATGTTTGAAATTATTGATTTTTCACATGCCATAGCCTTAATGGGGGGAACCTTGGTAAAAATTTGGTTAGATTTGAAACATCCTTGCTCTTTATGCTCTTTATATTCCCAAATTTGATTGAACTTGAATTGTTGACAATGATTATTTGGGGAAAATGAGGTTTTAGATTTTATATTATGCAAAAATGTTGTTCTAACTTGCCAGATGACTATGCCTTTTGCCTTTGAAATTGTGTCCATGCATAACTTTGGCACCTTGTTGCTCTAGTTATGAGACGAATTGATTAGACAAAGATAGCAAAATAAGAGATGTTGCCATAGATGTTGTTGTGAACACATGTTTTTGATGGGGCTTTGTGTTTTTGACATTGTCATATGCTTGGCAGCCCCTATTTTAGTTTGAATACACATTATAATACATTGAGCATGTTGTTATGGGCAATCAAAGTTTGATAGTGTCATATATATTTAGCACCATGGCCTTGCCTCAATTGTTATACATGTTTTGATTTTGAAGAACAAGTTTTATCTTGAAAGTGCTTGTGATATTGTCATATGTGGCTTTAGGCTTATTTTTGTCGAGATAAAGATGTTGTTCATATTTGTTCTTTTGTGATGAGGAAGTTGTTGTGAAAGATTGGCTATGTGTCTATAATTTTGTTTCACAACAAAATCTCTAATAGTTTAACAAAGATACACGGGGGATTGAGTTGGATTTTGTCATATGTCTAAAACCCCATTATCTTTGCTAAACTAACATGTAATTGGGCTCATTTATCCTAAACTTTGTTGAATTTTTATAGGTACCAATCTCACCCCAAAATGCCAAGAAAAGGGAGGTCTTCTAAAAGGACACATGTTGAGTCCGACCCCGAGATCGAGGCCGAAGACAAGGGGCAAGATGAGGACTTGCCGGCAAGCCATCCAATGAGGTATGGGGTCGTCCTCCATGATGAGGAACATATAGAGAACTGGAACCGGCTTTTTAACGTCACCATTGCAACCACCAAGTTTATGCACAAGGGAACATGCGAAGCCTTTGGTATCAAAGACGATGTGTGGCAGCTCTTGGACCGTATTGGTTAGCTCCAAGCTCTAGAGCGGGATTGTTTGACGTATTCCCGCCTAGTAAAGGAGGTGATGAACACTTTTGATATGAAGAGGACAGACAAGAAGGGGCCGGTTCGATGCACTTTCTGGCTTGGAAACCGAGACCGCGAGCTAACCGTGGATGAGTTAAACGAGCTTTTTAGGGCCACCCAAGAAGGCATTTACCATGAGCCCCGAGAATTCAACCAAAACGACACCTACCGCCTTCTATGCCTCACAGAGACGGAGACAGAGAAGTATAGCTCTAGTGTGACCAACGTATCTGCTATGCCCAACCCGGTCTTTCGATACCTGCACCGAATCCTTGCCAACACTGTTTGGGCAAGAAAAGACAATAGTGGGCTGAGGACGAAGGAGTTGTTTTCTTTGTGGGCCATGTTGAATGGAAGGCACTTAAACTTTGGTGCCTTCCTAATTGAGCAAATGTTTCGACAATCCCACCTCGACAGTGGACACATTTTCCTTGGCGGATTGATCACTCCAATAGCCCTTTACTTCGATGTCGACCTTACAGAAGAGTTGCATACACCGGGATTGAGGATGATCAACCTCAATCACTTGAGTAATGTGAAGATGCTGGCCTCGGATCTGAATTAATACCTGCTGAACCTGCGAGCCGGGGGAACATTCCATTTGCCAAATAAAGCTCTCACACATGTGTCAAATTGGAATGAGAGGAGAAATTGAAAGATGGAGACGGTCGCCCATCTTCAAGCTATGAGTATAGCAGAGCAACAACGAGGGATTCGAGGCAATCTTGAAGGCCAAGGAGACGACGGAGGAGAATCAGGAGGAAAAGGGTCGTCTACAGCCGCATTCAGACGTGGATGGCGCTACAATGAAGAACAAATAACTGGCCACTTTGATGCATTAGAGGAGACCATGTACAATTGGAGGGATGATGTGTACGATGAGTTCGGAGCACTAAGGCAAGATATGTACACGAGATTCGATGATATCTGACACAACATGCATGGCAGGATGGGACAGATTCAGTCCAGCGTAAATGACAGATTTCATGCCATACAGACGGATATTTACGAGAGGTTTACAGGTCTTAGGGGTGACATCAGGGGTCTTGCTGATAATATGGGCTCGTTCTGATCAGAGATACAGGACCTAGCCGGGATCTTCAGGGGCATGAACACCGGGTCTAGGTCACAGCAGCAGCCCTATACCCCATCTCAGCACCAGCAGATGACTCCCTACAACTCCTACCAGCATCAGCAGCAGTTTGAGCAGCAGCCGCAATTTCAGTCATTGCAGCAGTTCTCGACCGGACAGTTCATGGCCTCGTCATCTTCTTCACAGCATTTTCATCAAATGCCGACGGGTCAGTACATGGTCTCCTCCTCTTAGTAGTTCCAGCAATTCCAACTTTCACAATTCATGCCATCCTCGTCCCCTATGCAGTATCCGCACCAGTCTCTTCATCAGCCGCAGCCACCTCACTAAGCGTTAGTGACCCTTGCCACCACCTTTTTGCCTCCAAACTTATTTCCTCCTTAGGATCCAAATAAGTTTGGGGGAGGGGGAGAGACTAGTGGTTGGCAAGGATCTTTTCTGCTCATTTCCATGAACTTTTTACTACTTTATTTCCTAAGACTTATTTATTTATTTATGCTTTCAAATATTGGAGCATGCTTGCATGCTTATGTTTTTATTTATGTTTGGATTATGTTAGGATTTTATATTCTTCGTTGGTATGTATGGATGATGGTAGTTGATGGATTATGATATCACATGCCGTTTTGCTTCATGAGCATGTGATATTTTATCTATGTTTTTGTTCAATTGCCTTATGATTGTGGATTGGGGTTGTTGTGACTTAAATAGGTGTATGTTCTTGCAACAATAATAAGGGTGTTGAGAGCATGATTATTGATGAAATTGGAATCCTTGATGAGCATGAGCTTATGTTGAAATTTTTTTGAAATTTTTTGATAAAAAGCATAATGTCATGGCATGATTTTGTAACCAAAGTTCTTTAATGTCTCAAAAGTACAATTTGGGAAGGAAAAACTTACCATGGAGAGATTTTGATCCAAAGATTACACAAGTGTAATATTTTCTTTGATGAGTGATTAATGGTCTTCATAGTGCACTAAGTTTTCTCTAGAACTTGCTTTGTGACATGATTGAGGTTACATGGGTATGTTTGATCTCTTGAAAATGATTTAAGGCCATTTATTGTCTAAACCTCATAAAAATCCAAATTCTTAACCTTCGAATATAAATTTAATCCCTTGCAAGCCCTTTGAGCCTTGAAACTATTTTATTGATTTGGTTGGGTTGGGAATTGAATAATTGGCAAGATTTATGTGGACTTTTTCAAATAAAATCTTTGAGAAATTTTGGAAAATGAAAAAGGATAAAACAATGAATACTCTTGTGATGGAAAAGAACACAAAGAAGTGAATCATCTTGATCATAAATGAAAATGAAATAAAAGAAAGATAGTTCTACATATGCATCACAAAGTATGAAATATTGAAAGAAACTTGGAAAATCTCAAAGAGATATGGGTTGTGAAGAAATAAGGGTAGAAGAGAACTTGATTTGTTCTACTTGCTTGGTAATGAAATTGGTAATGTTGGGAAGTCACTTAGCCAAATATATACCTACCTTTCCGAAAAGCCTTCACTACAATCCCGAAAGACCTTAATGATTCTTGGTTAAACACACACACTAAGTAGTGGAGATTGAAGTCACTTTGCAAGCATATGGTAGAATTCTAGTGCACTCTCGACCTGGAGCGATGCACTTCTAGCCTATACACTCGAGAATGAGCGTCTATTGAACCTTGAGAGAGTTTGAACTTCACAAATTGTATCATGATGATTTTGATGATCTTGTTTATTATGGATTGCCACTGTCATCTATGCATTATTTTGATTTTGGATTTCTGAAGTAAATTGCCATCTTGATTCCAATATGCTCAATTACCTTGTTCTTCTACTCTTGTTTTGTTTGAGGACAAACAAATATTTAAGTTTGGGGGAGTTGATGAGTGCATAAATTGCACTCATTTGCACTCATTTTGAGTGCATTTGCACTTGGTTATCATGTATATATGTTGTAAATAATGTTAATAATGTTTAAATCTTTTGTTTGGTATAATGTGACCAATTTAGGGAGTTTTTAGGGAAAACAAATGCCAAAAGAAGTCAGGTTGTGAGTTGATCGATCAACGCGTGAACAAAGACGAGAAAAGACAAGAAAAACTTGAAAAGGCCAAAACGCGACCATGAAGCACGAGCACCTCAAGGTCGCGCCACAGCCGGCCTACAGTGCGACCCTAAAATGCGACCCGTTTGGTCGCATTTCGACAACTTCAGAGATGGTGTTTTCTCCAGCTGGAACGCGACGGCAAAGTGCGAGCACCTGGGGTCGCGCTTCAAAAGCAAAGGGAAGCGCGACCCAGAAACGTGACTACTTCAGGTTGCGCTTCCAAGGCAGAAACAAGTGCGACGGAAAAATGCGACCCTTTCGGTCGCTCTGTACAAGCTTCAGAGAGCTGTTTTTCTTCAGTCCAAACCCGACCCCAAAACGCGATCAACTGGAGTCGCGCTTCGCCTTGACGGATTTCAAAATTTGACGTTTGGCACTTCATTATTGGTCCATTATTTATGTATACATTTGGGGATTTTCAAAGAAGAACTGAATCGACCCTAGAACGAAACACACACAAGAGAAAAATGAAGAAAGGGGATTTTTGAAGATCAAGAAGAAGATTGAAGAATCAACCATCCATTTGAGAATCCAAGCCATAGGATCGAAGAAGGAGTACTCTGCATTGGGTTTTATCACTTCTTCTCTCTTCTTTGACTTGTATTTAGAATGGGTTATTGTTCTTCTTCTTGTAATCTTGATTTTACTTTGAATATGGCTGGCTAGAGCCTTAGGGCTCTAGGATGTGGTGAAACAATGTGAATATTGATCTTCGATTTGGGATGTATATATGTGTTGTTGCTTTGTCAAGGTTTTGATCTATGCTAGTGTTGGGGCTTTTTCGAATTAAACCACTGCAGGATCTATTTGGTTGTTCATTAATCCATGTTCATGCAAATCATAATTTTATGTAACATGCATGTTTATCACAGTCTAATCAAATAGCATGTAAAACAGATTCGATTCTAATAAAGCGGAAGACATAGAAAACGAATCTACTTACAAATCGACAGACGGTCTGAGGACAAGATTACAGATCTAATCTTGTTGTTGAATGAACAATGATAATGGCACCACTTATGTCACACACACGGCCACTGCACAATTCCACTCCAAGATCTTCTGTTGTATTCCCGGACTGTGTCTAGATTCAGAGTGGGCTGAAATCTACTAGATAGAATTGTGAAATCTATGGATAACTTTGAGAGACAAAGAGAGGCTGATTTCTTATGATTAATTTCCTTAAATTTTCGTGCCCCCCTCCTCTTATAAATAAGGAGGGGCGAAAATTTCATGTTCCAGCCCTATTGGGCTGGGCCTCTATCTCAAGTTCAATATCCAGTCCACTATCAGTCAATTGGGCTACAACAGGGATTTAGAAGAATATTAAATTGGCCCACTAATTTATTTAATATCCAATATCCAATAAACCTAGGATATAATTAAATAAATTAAGTTTTACTTTTATTCCACTAAAGAAGTAAAACTGACCTACCAATTTAATACATATTTACGAATATGCTTTCTCCTTTATTCCAGCCATTCTCCGTGTTTAAGATATAATGTTCATTAATTAATTAAGTAAGCCTCTGACAGCTATAATTAATTAACATCTAAAGCCTTGAGTAGTACTACACAAGCTTTATTCATGTACGGAAAAAATTCCACCTGCAGGGTTTCAACATGAACTTGTGTTTCCTCAAGAGAACATCATCAACCTGGCGCATCAGGACACAGTGCTCATGCACACTGCTCGAGACATCATGTATACATTGTTATTACCCAAGATATCGAATTCGATCTACAAAAAGATCTCACCCATTGATAAATCAAAGTAATAAACAACGCACACATATGCTCGCCAATATCACATGAGTTCAGAACCCGAACTCTGTGGATCTTTATTCTCTCAGTAAATGGGTCAGAGACAGAGAATAGTATCCTATCGTGATCATCCTCAATACACAATGAGTGTACTAGAAAAATCAGTTAGTCAAGATAAACTAACTTATCAGATTATTCTACGGTGTACCGATGGTGTGTTCAGGACCATCTAAGCCGTGAGCTCTTTAATACAATACAAGGTTCTAATGATATGATGTTACCGTGTGACTCCCCACACCATATCATCTACAATGTAAGTATATGGAACATTGCATAGAACAATTACAGAACATAATCTAAATGCAAACAGTGACTGCAATAACTTTCATTTCATATCATCATATCATCAGAAAAGTATACAAAGACAAGTCTTCTAGTATACAAAACCAACAGCTAGGGCTCGAATGATGTTGTTTGGTTGGCCATCTCACTAACATCACATGTATGAATCACTTGTATCTAGTCAATCCCGTGATCATAAGCATGCCTAGATCAAATTTACATATTTGTCTTCTTAGTCAAATGTCATTATGTGGAAGAAAATGTGACCCTTAGATCCTTTTGTAGGTGCAACCTTAGAATACGTTAGAGATAGCTATCTTTGTCGCATTCGCAATTTAAGAGATATTCGAGAGATGCTCTTATTATATTTGTGGTCTTCCTATCTATGAACTTTGCAACAATGTATGTGTAATTCCGCAATGTAGGTCAATATGAGTATTGTGTAGCCTTATCCTAGAGTTTCGCCTTATTTATCATCTTCAAAGCTTCCTTTGTTTGGTATTGACTCTTGAGTGAAAAATATATTGATAATTATATGTGTTTACATGTTATGTCTTTGGTTCTTGTTTGACATTTTAATATAGTTAAAACACACCACCTACTTATTGTTCGTCTAGATATTTCACTCTTCTTCTGTCGTGGTAATTGCATCGTCTAACTTCTATTCCATTTCCCTGTGGATCAACCTCGTATCATCATATCTATAATCACATGCTTGTACACTTGTAGGCATTGACACGAGTTATAAATATTGAAACACATCACAGTAGGTTTGAAGGTAAACTGAACCTCTGTCACGTTACAGCAAGTTCGATTTGGATCAACGGCTGCCTCACCTGAAGAAGGAACCTCTACCAGACCAATTCAAACCAAGGAAGGAACTGGCAAAGCAAAGAAGAAGTCAGCAACATCTCAACTGAAAGGGAAGAAGAAGCAATCAGGACCTCCACCCCCTCCAAAACTGCCTCCCTTCAACATCAAAGCATTTGATATTGCATGAGTTCAGGGAGATGACATTGTGCCCCTCAGGGGAGTTCCACCACGAGGCACAGGGGCTGACTACTTCAGAACTGCGTGTCCCCTGATGGCAGAAACTGAATAAAATATAAGAGCTCTCTCAAGAGCTGAGGTCATCAAAAGTTGGGCCAATGAACAAGTAACCAAGTTCATTTCTGAGAATTTCGCTGAGGATGTGATTGGCACAGCTGCTCTATACAAAGCTCTCTCAAGGTATGTGTATTGGTACCTGTAGAGATATTGCTTCAATTCTGAAGCCCACTTTCTCCTAACCACCCTTCATGGAATGAGCTTCTGGAGAAGAGAAGAGAGATGGAGCATGCAATGGGCTGGACAAGTAACTCCTGAACAGAATCCAATCATTACTCTGAAAAGAATGCTTGCCATAAGAAGAAACCATCCTCACCCAGATCAACAAACGCTATTAGAAGTCATGGACGATCTGCTTAATTGGGCCAACATCCAACTGTCACCACTACAAACAGAGGCTGAACAGCAACATTGGAGAAATCCTCAAGTACAACAGCATTGGTTGCTTAGGGAACTGCTCATCCTTAGACAACAACAGCACCAGCAGGGACAGGACCTATTTCACAGAGAAGCCCAGAGCAGTCAACAAGGAGCTGAAACTGCAGAAGTCTACAACTCAAGGCAAACTGTCTTAGCATCTGTTGCTAGGAAGTTAACTTTTGAAGAATCCCCTCGACCAGATGAAGTCATCATTAATCTCCTTGATAACTCTCCAGAAGTACAAGTAGTTGATGAGCGAACTGCCAGTGATCTGGAGTTCGAAGAAATGCTCAAATCTCCTACTCTACCAGTTCTGCCAAGTGAAGAACAATCAGAAGAGTCAGCTGAGAAGGCTCAATAGTTTGAGGAGCCAGCTGAACCCCAAACCGCTCCTCCCCAAGAGCCAACTACTGATGAAGGAGCTCCCTCATCAATTCCTTCAACTGCTCCAATGACAGAGCCAACTGAGCCTAACGAGCCAGCTGATCAAACAGCTCAAATGGATGATCAACCTATCTACCAAGGTACACTAGCGTTAACTGTGTACTTTGATCCAGTTCAAAGGGCTCTTCAAGCTGCAGTCCAAGCTACTGCTCGGAAGACTCCACCAGAGCCAAGTTATGATGAGTCCGTCAGTATGGAGAATGATGAGCTAACCCACACAGTTCCATGTGAAGAACTGATAGGAACTGAAGAAGGAGAAGAGGTTGACTCGAGAGCAGTTCAGCTCGATACTCAACCAAGCAGCTCATCAGTTCAGCTCCTTGCCTACTATGTCAACTTGATCCACAGCCTGCAGCAACAGGTGAAACTGCACACGGAGTAAATCCAGAAGTTGCAAGCTCACCAAAGACTCCAGTCAGCAGGAACTGAGTCCTCAAGAAATGATGAAGATGATGAAGGTGACTCCATAGAACCGCTTGCTAAGAGGAGAAAAACTAATCGCAAGAAGGGCTAATGGCTGATCAAGTTCAACTGATTAGAAAGCCCTAAGTTTACTTCTTGTAATTCAGTTTGTTATCATTACTTTTGATTTATAAAAAGATTATCTTTTCGTTTTCAAATAAATGTCGACTTAGCATTTAGTTTGAATATTTTGACCGTTGCAAAAGGATGACACGTCTCAAAGTCATTAAATGCCAACGACCAAAATAAAAGAGGCCAGGGCCAATACCATTCCAACCATTAGATTTATGAGCCTGCCCAATCACTCATAAAAAGCCCTATCTTATAAGCCTCTCATAAATATTCCTCCCAAGCTCTCTAAAGCTCTCTCTCTCTCTCAAAGCTCTTGAAAAATTTCAGCCAACCCCAAAGATGGTGGAATTACCCAGATCTTTAAATTCCTTCAGAGAGCAACTACTGAGAGACAAATTTCTAGAAAGAAAGAAATTTCAGTTGATTCTAAACGAATCAAACAACCCAACCCTTCTATCAAATCTTCACAAGACATGAATTCTTCACTACCTGGAAACACCACCAAAGTTCTTCAGACAAAATTTGGTGAGTGAGTTTTTGCCTCAAGCAAAATTGTCTGCAGATGGAAAGACAGTGCCATCAGTGATTCAAGGACGGCTACTCCAAATCACTGAAAGAACAATTGCAAAAGTCTTCCAACTTCCACGGAGAGGATCATCTGTTCAAGAACTAAAGGAATCTGCATAATCATACTGGAGAGAATGGAAAGCCTCCACCTGCAACAAGCAATTCAGTTTTACGACAGCTAAAACTGATCTGAAGCCCGAGTATGGCGTTCTACTCGATATAATGAACAAGATGATGATCGGGCCAATTGAAAGCCTGAGTCAACTCACCCAAGAGAGATACAAGGTTATGATTCACCTTGCTGAAGGACGACAAACAAACTGGGCAGAATTTGTCTTCCAACAATTCAAGCATCAAGTAGTCAAGGCGTCTGACTCAAAGAAATCTGGCAAATTGATGCACTATTTTATTATGCACTAAACTGCAACTAACACAGGACAATGCAATATAGCAAGCGAATCGAGTATCGTATCCACAGAGACTGAATATTTGATAAATACTGAGTACTAAGCTAACAACTCTCTATTATCCAGGCTACCAACTATAAGACTTCTAAAACTAGGCACGAATTTAAATAAAATAAGAGAAAATAAACAAACTTCAAAAGACACAAATAAATTAATTAAACAAATAATCAAACTCAATCAATTAATGAAATATTAATCCTAGGGAATGCATCACACATGTATCCACTATGATTCAATTTAATCCTAATCTTTCCCAATTTTAATCCGATTAAAGGTGAGGAATCAGAAATATATCTACCTATCTCCGCCAGGTCTCAAGGTAGAAGCAGATTAATAAACAAGCTATTACTTTCGTCTCTAGGTTAATTTACTAACTCCCGATAGAACCACAGATTTAAATTCCCCTACAGATTCCTTAGAACGTGTATCAAATTATTCAATTAATCCCACTAATTAATTATCTCCGCCAGGACTTAAATTAACTAGCTAGCATGCATCAATTGTGATCAGTAATTAAGAATGAAATCAAAAGCTCTTGAACAATTGAACACAATAATCGGAAGGGAAAAATAACAAGATTAAATTAAATACATAGCTTCAATCATGCTTTGCAAACCCTAGAATTAATAGAAGACTACTCACGCATAATTAAAATCATAAAAATAATAGAACTAAGAATAATCATAAACATAATATAAATATGCGATAGATTGGAAAAACCGGAATGACGATTCGTTGATTAAAACTTGAATTCTTCAATGTTGAATGTTCACAGCAAACCTCGAAAGTAAAATTAAGTTTGGAACTCTAAAATAATGAATAAAGTCTATGTAAAAACGTGCAAGGCAGAGCCTTATATAGTTGGGGAAAAACAGAGCCCAAAAAGGAAGGAAAAAGAGCCCAATTTTCGGCGTAAAGTGGCACGGACCGTGCCGTGTGATGGCACGGACCGTGCCGTTGCTCCAGAGACTCCAAAAATTGATTGTTTCATGGCACGGGCCGTGCCGTTGGACGGCACGGTCCGTGCCAGAGCGCACGCTCCGACACGCTCCGCTGTTTTGCTCCGTTCTCTCTCGTTTCTCGTCCGATTGACCCGATTCAAGTTGCATTGCGACCCTCTCTTGATCCTCTATCTTTCTAGCAACTTTCCTCCTTGAATTGGATCTTGGATAAATCTCAAATTCAGCTCAAACTTGCACAAGAAACACAAAAACATCAAAAGGCACACGAAAACTCAAAATTAGCATAAAAACTCAACAAACGCATGCATTACTCTACGAATATGAGCCATACAACTACTCAAATGCATGTAAAAACCATGTTTATCAATCCCCCAAACTTGAACCATTGTTCGTCCTTGAACTATGAGAAGAACATTAAGAAAATATAAACATGGAGGAGAACAAGTACACTCGATCATAAATGCTTCATGAACATGCTCAAAATAATTTTAATTGCATAAATTCAACATCCATCAACTTATCCAAATCTCAGCACAATTAATATCCATAAACAAAGCATGAACCTCACCGATATGTGTATCGCTCATCTCACAAGTGTATCAAATAACGCTAATCGAATCAAATGCAAATGCAAAAGTGTTAACCATAGGCTTGTCAATCGTCTAAAACACTCATGCTCAATCATAGAAGAATAAAGATCAATGAGGTATTTGATTTAGGATGTAATGTCGGGACATTGGTTAAGGTTAGGAGTTTTTGGCTAAGTGACTCGAAAATTCAACACACTCACAACCTTTTTCAACTCCAAATCCAAGTATGGATATACAATCCATCTTCCAACTCTTTCCAACTCCCTTAAACTTCAAAACATTATTCTCTTATGCTCATCTCAACAACAAAAATACAAACAAGCCAATAAATAGCAAATATTCTCAATTGCTACCTTTCAATATTTGACTCTTTTTTTTCCGATTTTTTTTCTTTTTCTTTCACGAGCCTATGAGAATATTTTTCACCCCAATATCAACATCTCCACTCTCTCCCCACAAAAACACTATTTTCCACAACAAGATACCCTTATTCACCTTTCGAACCCCCTATCATCCAAGTTCATGAACAAAAGGTAATTATGGCTCAAATTGGCTAGCAATGATCAATTTTTCGGTTAGTGTTTAGGAATTAATGTGGCTATGAAAAGATGGCCTCAAATCACTTCTAAATTCTACACATAATCGAGATTATTCGAATAGAAACCATGGCAAGTTCTAGACACACCAAAGCATGCATGACAAACACTCATGAAAGAAATCAAACTGTGCATTGATATACAGTTAAGGCTCAAAAAACTCACAGGACTATTCATGCTTCATTTACTTCAATTTCAAGTACATCAATTCAAATAAGTCAATATCCATCAAACTCATGCAATATTTTTCAAAACAACGCTCCTTTTCATCATTAGCATTTCACGAGTTCACAAAAAACATGGCTTTCAACCACAAAAACACAAAAGACACAAAGAAAACAAAACACAAAGGCAAAAGACACTAAGAAACAAAACACACGCCAAACATATTGAATCCATCCCCCTCCCCCAAACTTATTCAACTGCAAAGAGAATAAGTTTGGAGGGAACAAAATAAAGATGTGTTTGGAACGAACTCACCGTACACCAACATGGAGAAAAGGACCTCGAAACCCGGCATGGATGATCTCAGCATAGCTTTTGGGCTCCAAACGCCTTTCTACAAGTTAGCACACTAAAACAAGACACAAAACAAAAGCAAAGAAAGAAAACAAAGCAGATAAAAAAATTGATGGGTTACCTCCCATCCAGTGCTTTATTTAACATCTTTAGCTAGACGATACCTCAGCAGTCAATGAGGTCGAAAATAGCACTCCAACCAACAGAATTGTCGCCCCTTTCGAGGACTGCTATCCACTGCATTTGTTGGCTTCTCTGGTGCCACTGCAACGAGCATAGCTCCTCTCACATTCTTCTTTCGGAAGACCCGAAATTTAACTCTCATCTTCTTTGGAGCTAGAGCTGCGGAAAATCCCCCATCATCTTGTAAAACCATGCACATCTCAGATAACTGTGCTTTTGGAGCTTTCGGAACGCGCGTTGGAGATGTCTTCATCATTAGCTTCTCTTCCGGCTTGTCATTCACATCGTCCATGAAGCTGTGGGCCAAACTCACATCATCACACTGCGGGATATCCTTTGGTGGAGGATTTCGAACAATAACTCATTCTCTATCAATCCCCAAAGTCATCGTGCCTCTCTTCATGTCCAACTCCGCCTCTCAAGTAGCAAGAAATGGTCTCCCCAAGATTAGAGGCATCTTGGGGTCTTTAGGCATGTCCATCACCACAAAATCTGCAGGAAACATCAAGTTCGCCACTTTGACAAGCACGTCTTCGATGATTCCTCGTGGCTTGGCAAAGGATCTATCCGCAAGTTGGATTTCCATCTCAATCTCCTTCAACGCTCCCAATTTCAGCCTCTTGTAGATAGTGAAAGGCATCAAATTTATGCTAGCTCCAGAATCGCATAGCACTCTCTCAAAATTGGATCTCCCAATCTTCACATGAATAGTAAAGCTACCCGGATTTGCCATCTTCAAAGGTAGCTTCTTTTGCAGCCAATCACTGCACTCTTCCACCAAATGAACCATCTCGACAGCCTCCACCTTCTTCTTTCTCATGACGGCCTCTTTCAAGATTTTAACTCCACCAGGTAAACCTCGTAAAGTATCAAGAAGAGGGATATTGATGTGTACCTTCCTGAAGATGTCGAACAGATGATCAATAGCAGAATTTGGAGAAGGAGGAAGGGACACAGGTGGCGCCACCATTGGAGCAGCAGTTGGCGCCAACTTCGGTGCAGAAGGATGCGCGGCGCCAGACACCACCTGAATGGCATTGCAGTGCGCATTCGGGTTAACCTCAGTGTGGCTTGGAAACTGTCCCGGCTTGTGTTGAGTTGCCATTTGGTTTGCTAGTTGGCTCACTTGGACTTCCAGCATATTCACTTGCTTCGATAAGGCGCTCACGGTCCCTTCAATTTGCGTAATCTTTGTGCCAGTGGCCCCGATGAACATGTTTTGATTAGAAATCAACTATGCCACCATGTCTTCCAGTGATGGCTTCTTTGGCTCAGCGGGGGCTGCAGCAGGAGCAACAAAACCCGGAGGTTGCAGGGCGCTGTTGGGGTTAGCATAGGAAAAATTCGGATGACTCCTATTGTTCGGGTGATACACCATGTTGTTGCTCTGGAATCCTTGCTGGCCTCTGTCATAGTTTCTCTAATTGATAAAATTCACACCTTCTACTGCAGAGGATTTAGAACCTTGCTGTTGCACTGCATTCACATCCATGTGCGCACGTCGCTCCTCAAGAACTTGTTTCTTCAATTCCTCAATTTCGGCCCTCAGATGATCCATTCCAGAATCAGATACTGCAGCTGCAGGCCTTGTTTCTCGTCCCTCCATCGGCCACTGATAACTGGTATCCGCCATCTCCTCAATAATCCATAGTGCTTCAGCTGCAGTGCGATTTACCAAACATCCTCCAGCTGAGGCGTCCACCAATCTCTTTGTATTGATCATCAAGCCACTGTAGAAGTGTGTGACTTGTTGATCTGTGCTGAATCCATGTTGTGGACAGGACCGCAGCAAATCTCTGTATCTCTCCCAGGCCTCATAAATGGACTCATCCCCCATCTGAGTGAAATGGGTGATGTCCGCAATGATCTTCTGCGCCTTTGATGGAGGAAAGTACTTGGCAAGGAACGTCTGGCACATCTGGTCCCATGTAGTAATGGACGTCTTGTCCAAGCTTTTGAACCATTCCTTGGCTCGATCCTTCAGAGAAAAGACGAACATCCTCATGCGAATGATGTCGTCACTGACACCGTTCATCTTGATGGTGTCACAGATATCCAAAAATGCATCCAGATGAGCATTTGGATTCTCCGTAGCCCGTCCGCAAACTGTTGGGCAGCGATCATGTTAATCAGAGCAGGACGGAGCTCGAAATTATTCGCGGCGATGCCGCCACCCCATCCAATGCCTAAGTATCTGTCAGTTGGAGCCCGATACAGCTGATTTAGAGGTGCTGCTTCTTCTTCGGGCGCAGCTTGTCTAGCCAATCTCTGCTCCATCTCTCATAGCCGTCTAGCCAACGCTTCCATCTCAGTCTCATTGTTGGCTGCCATCTCTTTCTCTTTTAATCTGCGCTCCTTATTCGTCTGTCTATGAGCTCGATCAGGACAATTAGGAACCGGGTCTACGTGTGGCTGTGTAGACCTTGTTTTCATACACTACCTGAAGTAATAAATCCTTGTCAGTAATAATATCAGTATATAAATCAAAATCAGTCCCCGGCAACGGTGCCAAAAAGTTGATGCACTATTTTATTATGCACTAAACTGCAACTAACACGGGACAATGCAATATAGCAAGCGAATCGAGTATCGTATCCATAGGGACTGAATATTTGATAAATACTGAGTACTAAGCTAACAAATCTCTATTATCCAGGCTACCAACTATAAGACTTCTAAAACTAGGCACGAATTTAAATAAAATAAGAAAAAATAAACAAACTTCAAAAGACACAAATAAATTAATTAAACAAATAATCAAACTCAATCAATTAATGAAATATTAATCCTAAGGAATGCAGTACACATGTATCCACTATGATTCAATTTAATCCTAATATTTCCCAATTTTAATCCGATTAAAGGTGAGGAATCAGAAATATATCTACCTATCTCCGCCAAGTCTCAAGGTAGAAGCAGATTAATAAACAACCTATTACTTTCATCTCTAGGTTAATTTACTAACTCCCGATAGAACCACATATTTAAATTCCCCTACAGATTCCTTAGAACGTGTATCAAATTATTCAATTAATCCCACTAATTAATTATCTCCGCCAGGACTTAAATTAACTAGCTAGCATGCATCAATTGTGATCAGTAATTAAGAATGAAATCAAAAGCTCTTGAACAATTGAACACAATAATCGGAAGGGAAAAATAACAAGATTAAATTAAATACATAGCTTCAATCATGCTTTGCAAACCCTAGAATTAATAGAAGACTACTCACGCATAATTAAAATCATAGAAATAATAGAACTAAGAATAATCATAAACATAATATAAATATGCGATAGATTGGAAAAAACGGAATGACGATTCATTGATTAAAACTTGAATTCTTCAATGTTGAATGTTCACAGCAAACCTCGAAAGTAAAATTAAGTTTGGAACTCTAAAATAATGAATAAAGTCTGTGTAAAAATGTGCAAGGCAGAGCCTTATATAGTTGGGGAAAAACAGAGCCCAAAAAGGAAGGAAAAAGAGCCCAATTTTCGGTGTAAAGTGGCACGGACCGTACCGTGTGATGGCACGGACCGTGCCGTTGCTCCAGAGACTCCAAAAATTGATTGTTTCATGGCACGGTCCGTGCCAGCGCGCACGCTCCGACACGCTCCGCCGTTTTGCTCCGTTCTCACTTGTTTCTCGTCCGATTGACCCGATTCAAGTTGCGTTGCGACCCTCTCTTGATCCTCTATCTTTCTAGAAACTTTCCTCCTTGAATTGGATCTTGGATAAATCTCAAATTCAGCTCAAACTTTCACAAGAAACACAAAAACATCAAAAAGCACACGAAAACTCAAAATTAGCATAAAAACTCAACAAACGCATGCATTACTCTATGAATATGAGCCATACAACTACTCAAATGCATGTAAAAACCATATTTATCACAAATTTGAGTCCAAGGTAGGACTTGTTCTAAGGATGAGCAAAATGATTGAAGACCTGTTGAATCTTCCAAGTGATGAAGCACTACCAGTCCTAATCTCTGACTAGATTCCCAAGAAGGGAACTGCCCATCTTCAGTCACTAAGAAAAAAATGAAGAGCCAAGGCAAAGACGAGCAACATCACTACGAGCAATTCAACTGCCAATGCCATTTATTCTCCAAAATCAAAGAACGGATCACCAATTGATTTCCAGGTTTGCTCTGATCCAGATGAGCTTATTACATTCATCAGAATCCCTCATTCAAACTATGGAGCGGACTACTTCAGAAGCACATGCCCTCCTCTCCAGCTGACTGAAGAAAATATTCGCACCTTCTATAGTGGTGAATATGCAGTCAAAAGTGCACAAAAGGAAGTGACCAATCTTCTTCACATGCACTTCACTTTTGTTGCACAACGCGACCAAGAGTTGTTCAAACAACTCCATCGGTATTTCTATTGGTATAACTGGAGACATTCTATGTCCATCCAGTCTCATTTTCTGCTAACTGCCTTTCATGGCATGAGCTACTGGCAACATGAAGAAACTTGGAGCATTAAATGGATAGGATCGTCAAATCTATTCCCTCCAACCATTGTGCAAGTTCAGCACATCATGAATCACCGGCTTGTCAACAAAATTCCAGCAACTGCCTTGTTAGCTGAATTCAAAACTAGCATCATGCCTCAAGGAGCTGTGGTTGCAAATCAATCAGTCGACTGCCCAACTGGCTCGCTCTGCCGAAAACTGAACTTTGATAATTTATCAAGTCAGCCAGCTAAGCCATCACGATGAACTCCAATTGCCACAGAGAGGATAGAACCACATCTATCACATCTGAATTCGTGGCTCCTTAGAAGAATCCAAGGCATGATGATGAAAGAGATAGTGATGATGAGGATACTGCCACATCACCAAGTCTCATATCCAAGAGCTATGTCACTCCCCCACTCACATCCAGCTCAAAAGGCGTGTAACTGATTATGAACATTAACCAGTTCAGACCGTCGCCAAAGGGAATTTCAAAATCCCTCAATCAAAGGATGAAAAACTTATCAGTTGCCATTCAGCAACTTCACCAAGCTAGGAGGACAGCAAGGCCCGAACTGCTAAAGAACAAAACTGGATCTGCATCGACGACAAAGCGATCAAACTGCTCGAAAGGAAGCAGTGCAACTAGTCCAGTTCGGCCCTTCAAGAAGAAGAAACTGACTCAAGAAGGCCAAGCAACTGACCAAATGAACTGATCAATTCAGTTCAGTTAGAGCCTCAAAGTTAGCTCATCAGCGGTGACTGGAAATAAGATGAAACTGATCATCCAACCGCTAAATCATCAAACCAATCAGTTGGACTGTATCCCAACTGACTCAGGATAAGTTTTTCTTAATCCTTAAGCTTATCTTAACTTAATTGTTTCCCTTGTGATTAAAAATTGCTTATATTACATCCAACGGTTACAATTTGAAAATGGGGTCCTCTCTCACAAGTTGCCATTAATATCTCTGCATTGTTATTAAATCGACTCCACAAAGAAAAAAAAGAAAGGTATATTTATCTATGAGATATAAATAGCAAAATCTACAGAAAATATTTTGCTATTTATGGCAACTACCCCATTTTTAAATTTGCTCTCTCTTAGCCACATGATCATAAAGTTGCTTCACAATCGGACGGCTGGGATGCATGCATCATTTATTCAGCTAATCATCCATCAAATTGGATAGCTGATCAGCTAAGATAAGCAATCGAGTGTCCTCGATCAATGCATGCAAAGCTGAATATATATATATGCAAGGAGATGAAGGCTCCGATCATCTGCAAATTCTCTCTCATTCTTGCATTGATCATCTGCAAACTCTCTCTCAGCGCACTTGCAAATTTAACACAACCATTTCTTTGCAGCAATGAAACCCTCATTTCAAATTGTGAATGTCAAATCGCTCATAAGCAAGCTGAAGAAAGATAAAACTCTCAATCTAGAGCTTCTTCATGCACGCCTAGGCCCAGAGAAATTTCAAAGGATCTTTCGGCCATTGGAGGAAACTGGGTTGTTGCCATTCTTGACGATCATGCCAGTCAAGAATCTACCCACCCATGTTGCGGAGTTCTACCACAATGCAATCGTCTCCGGCAACAACATCATCTCCACCGTTTAGAACAAAGTAATAACGGTGATGAAAGAAACTATGATGTCTACACTCCTCATCTCCGGTGAAGGCCAAGATGTGCTAGATATGGAACTTCCGAGCAAATACGCATTGTGGAGCCTTTGGAAACATTCACACGTGCATCACCACGACTGCTCACACAAATTGAAGGAAAGTCTACCAAGTGAGATCATCCAACTCCTGGATATCGCAGGTCACATCCTGCACGGAAACTTTGAGACGGTCCAGCTCTCTGAACTCAAAGCTCATCTAACAGCCGCTCTATTCCTCGATTGCAAAGCCGACTGGGCTTTCTTCATTCTTGCTCAACTCCGAGCAAATGTCGACAGAGCAGAATATGATCCGATAACTGGCTCTTTCTGAGAGAATGTTGGGTTTATAGGTCGCATAAGCCACATCATTCTGAGTCAATTTGACGAGATGATTCCAACCGGTGAGCCAATCGGACGAAGGAATATGCTCCCGACCATCTACTGCCATACGATCCCAAAGAGATCGCACCAACCAGAAACTTCCGACTCAAGTCGTGGAAAGAGACTGTTGATAGCAACTGCCAGCTCCCCAGACAAAAGGCAGTTGCTGATTGAGAATGAGCCTCTCTCAAGACTGAGCGATCAGTCTACAATACCCGCCAGCTCACAACCTCTCACCTCAGTCCATAGCGACTTATTTGAGAAAAAGTTTGAGCAAATTCTAGACCATCAGCTACAGAGCTATTTCGGTCTAATAGAGGGCAACAATCCCTCATTATTCGAGCAATTGAGAAGGTATCTCCAGTATCATATCTGGAGATTTCAACTCGATGAGGCCACCATGTTCCACCTTATCCGCACTCGTGGATCCCTCTTCTGGATCAACGAAGGACACTGGAGTAGAACTTGAACCATCCACTCTGCTCGCCGCCAACGCTCTCGAAAATAATGGATTCAATAATCAAACGAATCCAGCTCAGCGTACCAGCCGACGCTCCTCTTCCCGACAATGAGCCAGCCAACTCCTCCTGCACCCCATTTCTTGAAGATCTACCAATCGCATCAACCGATGAGATCTTCACCAATCTGGCTTCCATGGACTTCAGAGAGCAAGATCTCTCTCTCACCACTGATCGTGGTCAGTTCATGACAACTGAAGAAGCTTATGCATGGTCCTCCTCGCCCATGCCCATTCCTTCAATTCCCTCAGTCTGTGATGACAACTTGGCAACTGCATTCACCTTCTTGCCAAATCTATCAATGCCATCATACGATCCACACCAGATTACCCTTTTGGATGATGCCAAAAAGGGGGAAGATGGAAGGTATGATAATGACAATGATGATAATTTAACTCTTTGGGAGTAGATCCAAAGAGAAGTATACCCTGAGGGAGAAGCTCAGCTTCAGGGGGAAGCTTGGAGAACACATGGAATTCAAGAAAAAGAAGAATCAAGCAGGAAGAGAAGAAACAGCTAAGGAAGTGAAGTAGTAGTCCTATCTACTATCAAGAGCTGATATGATATGCTTTGATTTAATATATAATACATGCTTTAATACTTCAAATATCATGCTTATGCATCAATGCATGCTCTGATAGTTCAAAATGAAAGCATGTTTAAAATGAAAGTATGCTCTAATACTTGAATTTATGCTCTAACTTGCTCTGATATCAAGCTTTGCCTATAAGCTTTGCTCTGATACCTGGATAATCATGCTCTAATAACTCAAAATGAAAGCATGTCTAAAATGAGAGTATGCTCTGATACTTGAATTTCAGCTCTAACTTGCTCTGATATCAAGCTTTGCCTATAAGCGACCTACAGAATGTCTCTCAGACAAACATTTGCAGTTTTTCCATCATCATTGACAAGGTTTTGACATCATCAAAAAGGGGAAAATTGTTAGGAAAAACTATCAAGGAATCTCTAGATAAGGTTTTGATGAGATGACAAAACTATTCCTGAAAAACTTACTAAGATTCAAGCTGTATATCTGAGCTGTCCAATCCAGAGCCTCAAGAAGGAACTCAACTGAAGCTAGAGTCAACCAAACTAGAGTATGGTCAACCAGCTGGAAGGATACGTCAACCAGTCAGAACTCAATTCAACTGAGGGTTCAAAGAAATGAACTAGTCAGAACAAACTGACAGCTAAGTCAGCTGAGCTGAGAGAAAAATCGACATGATTGAAGAAACTAATAAGAGATCAGTTTAACTGAAGACTGGAAGTATCCAGCTGATGGCCAAACTTAACTTCAGCCAAACTGAAGTAAATAGACGAATCAATCAAAGGCCAGAACTGAAGTTAGCCAGCTTGTAGGAGAAAACAAGCAAACATCTGACAAGGAAGATTGAGAAAGATCAGTCAAACTGACAAGAAAGCGGCTTGTGATCAGTCAAAGCAGACAAGAAAGCTAAAGAAAGAACAGTCAAACTGACAAGCTAGCCAACAGCTTGTGACCAGTCAAGCTGACAAGAAAGCTCAAGAAAGAACAGTCAAACTGACAAGCTAGCCAACAGCTTGTGATCAAACAAGCTGACAAAAAAGCTCAAGAAAGAAAAGTCGAACTGACAAGCCATTCAACAACTTGAGATCAGTCGAACTGGAGGAAGAAGCTCAGAACTACCAACTGGAGTAATAGCCGAACTAAGCAGACAAGCTCAGAACTGCCAACTGGAGTAATAGCCGAACTAAGCAGACAAGCTCAGAACTGCCAACTGGAGTAATAGCCGAACTAAGCAGACAAGCTCAGAACTACCAGCTAGAAAGTCCTGGAGTTAATGCTCAAATGAAGATCTTGGAATAAATACTCCAATGAAGATCCTGGAATTAAATATCCAATAGAGATCGATTGGCAAAGCAACGGCTACTGGAATCAAATATCCAACAGAGATCGATTGGCAAAGCAACGGCTACTTCAATCAAAAGCTCCAACGTTCATAAAGACCATCTGTCATCGATGAACCAATAGAGCCACCGATCAATGGAACTCAACGGTCACAAAATCACTCCTCTATAAAAGACGAGTGAATCAAAGTGTTCATAGACTTTTCGCAACTTTCATTCTTGAAGCCTTCATTCAAGTTATCTCAAATAGAGCTTTCTTTCTCCCTTCCACATAGCTCAAGTTCAGCATTTGCTAAAACTGCGAGAGTGCAACTAAGAAGAAGAATCCACAGAATCAAAGCATTCAGCTAGTTGTTGATAATCCAGCCAGAGCAACCTTTTCAATTTTAGCAATACATTAATCAACTACCCAGCTCAATTGAAGGAGCACATCAGTTGATATCCCTTGTTCAAGACTAACCTCTTGAAGATAGAAAGAGATCTAAAACATTGTAAAGACGTCAATAGCACCTACCTCCCTAGCGAGCAGTTAGGGACTGCAAGTGTGAGCCGTCGACCCGTTGAGGTAGCTAGCAGTTACCAGGTTCAGCCAACTATCCTTCATTGTGTAATTTGTAAAGAAACTCAAGTTATATAGTGGAGTTGCCTTTCTGCGGAAGGAAGAGAGGACGTAGAAGTTTGAGACTTCAAACCTCTATAAATCATCTGTGTGTTGTACTGTTTTGCTTACTCGCATATCTTTGAACTGTACACAAGCACACACAATCTGCACTCAAGTTGTCTAAAAAGTGCTCAACCAAATTGTGCATAGATAAGTTACTAAGCAAGTCAAGGGCCCTTATCATTCCGCAATTGAAGTAAAAGTTTTTTGTCAGTTTATTCACCCCCCCTCTCTAAACTGACATTGACTCGCCCGGGACCAACAAATTCAATATTCACATAAGAGTTCAATCTATTACTTCAAGGAGAGACAGGTCTGCAGTGTTTGCAAACCTGGCTCTGATACCAACTGTAACAGCCCGGTCCCTTAAGCAGTCATTTTTTATGGGGACGGGCTGTTAGGCGTAAAAGCCGCAGGGGGAATTAGAAATCTAGGGGGTGTTTTTAGAATTAAACTAAGTTAGCACCTCAAGAACTTAGGCAACTTAACTTTATGACTTGGAAGAACTATCATTTTCAACGAATCAATAAGGGTCAAAGGATTCAATCGAGTCAAAGTAATGCCAAATCATAAGCCAACCGAAATTTAAACAGAATCCAATGACAAGCAGATAAGAATTTGACTATTTAAATAAACAAGACCTCATCATATGTCACATCAACTAAGACCCGTTAATAGGTTGGAATCGAATATATCTTATCGTCCCATTCATAGGGCAAGGCAAGGAACAACTCAAGATTTACTAAAAACAAGTAGAATCATGCTTGAAAGAAAAGCCTCTTCATAGGCGAACAACAACAACAAGCATGCAAGACCCATTTATAGGTCAACTGTAACTGAACAGATTCCAATATGTTCAACAATAGGACTTCTCAAATAACTCGGAATCAATAAAGAAACAACTGGTATATCAAAAGAACATACTTCAAAGACTTTGTTGATAACTAGGATTCATAGCATTTAAGACATGCTATTATCAAGGATCAAGTTATATATATCAAGACTAAATACTAACATCAGAGTACTTAGCAGAAACATAGCGTAAGAAAATTATGTAACCATATAGAGCAACAAACTTGAAACCTCAGACAACCCTACCAGCAACACATCACCGGCCTCAGCATCTCAATCTGAAAATATTTGAAAAAGAGAGTGTGAGCACTAATGTACTCAGTGGGGTTTTTCAAGAAAACTCTTGATAAACTTTAGAAATATCCAATTAATAATTGGCGGTATATGGAGAGCAAAATGCAAAAGCCCTCTCCATATCCTCAAAACCTTTTTCTTTCTTTTCCGGGGCCTTTCTTGGCTCAAACCTGTTGCCTACTGCACCCTTAGGCCTACTTTGGGATAAGAGAGGGGTTACCTCAAGTATCCATCTGAGTATGCGGGGGGTTACCCAACAGTGACTCCTTTTACTTTCAAATGTTCAACTCGGTGACTCGAAGGTCACGGCATGATAATGCAAATAAACTGTTCTTGGAGCTCGATAAGCTGCTTACAACTTAAGTGTATCCTCCCTTAAATTCCTCCCTTACTTAACCTTAAACTTTCCTTAGCTTAACCTCCTTCCTTTCTTAACTTAGCTAGCAATACCAAGCCTAGAGCAATCGTCTAAAGTTAATTCTTTAATTAAGCATGATCTCGGCCTATAAGGGATTTATAACTTACCCTAAAAGGCAATACTTAGCTAAATAAGCTTTAGCAAAATCCAACATTCCAATTCGAAGAAGTGAACATACATAAACATAGATGGAAACTAAAAGCAAATCTAAGATCTTATGCTAACATAAATTATGTTTAAACAATTCTAGCATATCTAAACATGCTTGAGAGATCACTTTAACTTATAATAATTTCCTTTACTTTATCAAACTCAAATAACAATTTAACAATATCATGCATATAACTTCCTTCCTTCCTTTCCTTTTTTTTCTTATACAGAGACTAAACATGCAGAGCATAAAATACTTTTATTGGATATTTTTCTTGCCTTAACATGCTTCTAGAGCTTACTAGCTCAAACCATATATTTGGTTTAGAATTACCCACCTCGATGACGAGCACCTCGATAGCAAGCACGTAGACGAAGCAACGAGCCGAAAATCCTTCATCGGGCCTCCTTGGGGTTCACCTCTTCTTATGAAAGTCGATCAATGACTTAGAGGCCCTATTCGAGATCCTAACAATAAATCGAAACGATATCTAAACCATCGTCCCATAACTATAACTTAAAACACGAGAATTTAAACGATTTAGACGCTTGAAATTACCGAAAATGGGGACGCAATTTCTAACTCGATCCATCAAGATTCTGGATGATCGGCCACTGCTCCATCATAAATCTTTGAAAGAGCTTCTATTGGAGTACTCATGGGCCTCGTATTTCCAACCGAGATGAAAGTTATGGCCTCCACACGAAAATGTGCCGAAACAGCCCCGCGCGCGCCCTCTTGGCCGAGGGGGTACTCCCACGGTGGCGGGGTGCCCCGCACCGGCGGCCTCCTGCTACTCCGCGGCGGCGGCTCCTCCTCCGCTCTCAACTGAGATGTGCGCTCCTCATTCAACTTCTACTCTCTCTCTCAAGAAATGGGGGTGAAAGAAATGAAAGGTGCAAGGAAAATGAAGGGAGAGGGGCTGCTATTTATAGCCAAAATTAAAGCTTCTCCCGGAAGCTACTTCAGTGCAACAACACTGCTTTAAAAATATCGGGTTCGGTTAAAAGGCGCTTTATTCAATGGCGAGGTCCAAATGACCTCATTCACAAAATCCGAAAATACCGGGAGGTTCATTGGCTCGAGTACTATTGAACCAACTTGACTCGGAATAAAGAATGAGTCATCTTGAAGGAAAATGAGAAAATATTGTTTTTTCAAAAATAAAGCTACTATTCCACACAAGGTACAAATAAAATTCCCGAGCGTTCGATTGACCTTAGAATGAAAATCTGGGAACGCCAACGGATTCATTAAGAAATTTCCTATAGGGTAGGCTTGAAAAAATAAGGCTCGGGTCAACACACGAGATTTCACAAATTTCTAACGATCACGCTCTTACGGAAAAACACTATTCATAACCTTACTTAATACGTTTTAAATCACCGGGAACTCAAACGACTTCAGATTCAAAATCTGAAAGCATCGGCATGCTCCTTGGGTCAACGCCTTTCAAACATGACCAAAACCGGCTATAACTGAGCTCGGGTCGAAATTCTCGAAAAGACGATTTCACGAAAAACGACCCTAAAATCGCGGTTAACTACCAAAAGATCCTTATCTAGGCTCCGATTAATTTCTTTAATTTTTTTAAATATATTCTGAAAATCTGGGATATTACAATTAGAGACTAACATGTTAGTCATGTATGTTGCATCAAATGACACAACATCCCCGAATAGAGAAAAGTTCCTTCTTGATATCAGCCCAAAACACACACCTCAACTGATCATCCTTGTTAACTTCATAATCAAATGTGAAAGCAGAGCATAGTTCATGCCTTTTGGACATTTTATCCAGCATCATTTGCGCATCTACACCAACAGCATACGCCTTGAGATCTCGACTGAAGTTTTTGAAATCAACTGTTGTACAGCCTATATTGGAATATCCACCAGCAACTTTTTTAACTAATCTAAATGCTATCACAGGTCAAATGTTGATCCTTGCACAGTTTAAAATAAACATTTCATGTGAAGGATCTATATTCTTATTCAGATTCATAAACTATTTGTGTATATCCTTAACAAAAGAATGTGTGTGTCTTTCTTCAAATAATCCAACAGTGTACCCCTCAGAACCAATATACTTCAAACCTATCCTAGTCATACAACAATTCCTCTTCGATACACGACGTCTCTTTATCTTTGAAGATTCACCAAAATCAACAGATGTATTCTTAACTCCCTCACAACTACACAGAACATACTTCCAAATTATAGTACCATCTTTAGACCTCTTAGTAGTAGACAGACGAGTATCAAATCCACAAGATGAGGCATACACCTTGTAAAATGTTATATCATCATCTAACGTAGGGAAGGTCTTGCCCAATGCAGGCTTCAAAGATGATTCACATTCAGGTGTGTAAAATTCAGAAAAACAGGTGAAATCTCCAAATTGAAAGAAGCACAATCTGTACATTTATCAATTCACAAACTAAAATCACATTAATGCATAAAAACATATTCTAAGATCATGTAAAAACAATTTCACAGCATTGCTAAACTAGGTTACAATAGTGCTAAAATAGTTCACAGAAATGCTAAACTAGTTTACAATAGTGCCAAAATACTTCACAGTAGTGCTAAAGTACACACACAAACATATGCATATATAAAGTTTGCTGAATGATTTCTTAACTGAATCTGGATATTTTATCAAATTATGAAGTACAAGGATGAAACTCTGATATCAAGCAACTGCTACTTCAAGAAATGCACAACTCCCCTTATGGAGGGCATTCAGGCATCTATGGGACTTATGTCAGGTTAAAGAGGCCCTTCTACTACCCATACTTGAAGGATGATGTGACTATATCACACCCTTACAAAAGAAGGATGCAATTTTAGTAGTGGTGGACAGGCTCACAAAGTATCGGCATTTTATCCCTATATCACACCCTTACACAGCTCAAAATTGTTGCTAAGGTGTTCTTATACTTATTCTACAGCTTGCATGGTCAGCCCCTAAGCCCTCAGCATTGTGACAGACAGCGATAAAGTTTTCACAATAGTTTACAATACTGCTAAAATAGTGCACATCAGTGCTAAACTAGTTTACAATAGTGCTAAAATACTTCACAGTAGTACTAAAGTACACACACACAAACATATGCATATATAAAGTTTGCTGAATGATTTCTTAAATTGAATCTGGATATTTTATCAAACTATGAACTACAATGCTTTATTTGAACTGAGAGGTTTTTTGTCATAAGATTTATTAAAGAAGCATAAAAATGTTACAGCAGATTTTGCAATGATAACAACAGTGCTAAATATAGTTCACAACAGTGCTAAAAATACTTCACAACAAAGAACAGTTTATCAGCTTCACATAATTCACATAAGTGCTAAAGTAGATTACGGAAGTGCTAAAATAGATTAAAGACGTGCTAAAATAGTTCATGTAGTACTAAAGAACATGTTAACAAAATGATTTTCATAATACTTGTTTCTTATCACAATGCTGCATTCATCGTGAAAAATACTCTATTAACGAGACATTATTATGAAAAATACTCAATCTGTTAACTAAATTCACAATGCTAATAATTCATATTGTGATGCTAATAAGATCGACATATATACAGAAAACCAAAAACACACAATATGAAGCCTAAAAATGTATGCTAATCGTGAGAAACTCAAAATAACAGCTTAATCAGCTTCCCCAACCTTGTCGAACAAGTCTAAAACAAACGGATAAAAAAAAACTCGCATCAAAACTACAGAATAAAGTTTTTTACCCGACATGTTCATCAAATAACAGCGAAAAACAAAAACTCCAGCAAAAAATCGCGTGAACACCGATTAGGTTGAATAAATTTCAAAGAGAATCGACTGATATATATACAAGGAAAATGAATTGTAGATCGAGAAGAGATTCATTCCAAATATAACATAATTCCTGAATTACTAAAATACCCTTGCTTCATTAAAAAGTCTAAAATATTACAATAATGCCACCGCTTTTTTTTAAATTTTGATCTGATCTTGGCCGTCCAAATCAGATCAATCTGTGGCTGAGATTAGTTCTCGGTTCTCACATGGGGGTGTGGTTCTCACATGATCCTATATATATATATATATATACATATAGGGGTGGGTTCCAGAAGGAACCACACCCTAGGTGAGAACCGAGAACCAATCTCAGCCACAAATTGATCTGATTTGGACGGCCAAGATTTGTTCCAAAATTAAAAAAAGGCGGTGGCATTATTGTAATATTTTCGAAGTTCAGTGCCCCTGAAACTTAGAGATGGTAAAATCGAAAGTTTGAAACTATACGGATTTTCAAACGTTTACAGACAAAAACCTTTCTTCTCACCATAACTGCTTGAGCTTTCTAATGCAAAACCGTCAAAAAATCATCGGATTTAACCATTCAAATCATGCCAAAACCACCGAAGAACATTAAAGTTTCGAACTAAAATCATGAATCATCAAGGTAACATATCGTTCTGTCTTTTTTTTTCAAATTCTGTTATATATTACTTTGAGTTTATAAAAATACATTTCGCATTATATTATGATGATTTAGTAATTTCTTTCGTGTTTTTTTAGCATAAAGGTACTCCACCCGTACACATACAAAACATAATGACGGAAAACTTGTTCTGTTATTTTTATTGCATGATAATTTTTCCGTTTAATTTTGTTCTGTTAATGACGGAAAACTTGTATAAACATGTTAAACCTAACTATGTTTGCAACATATATGTGATTTAGTTGTATGTTTTTGAATTTAGGGTTTTAGCATTCTCATTCCCCCATTTTAGCACTGTCATTTCTAATTTTAGCACTAACATGACCCTTTTTTAGCATTATAATTTTTTAGCATTTACAACAAAATAATGTCAGCGGCATTGTCAGAAAACACTATGAATATAGTTTTAGAATTGTCATTCATATTTTAGCATTCAGATTATGTTCTTTGGCATTATAATTTGATTTAGGAGTTTCATTTTTTAGCACTCTCGTGACTTATTTTAGCATAGCACCTACTTCAGCATTAGCATGAAACAATGTTCTCTTGCTTTTAGCTCTCTAGTTTAGAGTTTTAGCACTGTAATCTCGTATTTTAGCATTCACATTATGTTCTTTATCATTGTAATTGATTTAGGAGTTTCATCTTTTGTTTCTTTTTTGTAAACATAAAACCTTCATTGTTTTTAGCACTCTAGTTTAGAGTTTTAGAACTGTCATAATATATTTTAGCATTCAGATTATGTTCTTTGACATTGTAGTTAATTTAGGACTTTCATATTTTGCTTCTTTTTTATAAACATAAAACTTTTGTCCCATGTGTGATTCAACTACTCAATTTTCTTAGTTTTACAAGTATAGATTGGAGTTTTAGCACTCTCATCTTATATTTTAGCATTCAAATTCTATTTTTTAGCACTTTAGTTTAGAGTTTTAGAACTGTCATCTCATATTTTAGAATTCAGATTAGAGTTTTAAAAGTGTCAAAACATATTTTAGCATTCAGATTATATTCTTTGACATTGTAATTGATTTAGTACTTTCATATTTTGCTTATTTTTTATAAACATAAAACTTTTGTCACATTTGTGATTCAACTGCAAAATTTTCTTGGTTTTACAAGTATATATTGGAGTTTAGCAATGTCATCTTATATTTTAGCATTCAGATTCTGTTTTTTAGCACTCTACTTTAAAGTTTTAGCAGTGTCATCTCATATTTTAGAATTCAGATTATGTTCTTTGGCATTATAATTTGATTTCTGGAAATAATGCTCATTGCGCTGATGCAGCTTTTTGCGGTACTCTTGAATTCCTTTTTAATTCTTCGGAGCGATTTTGCGAAAAACTTCCTCTTCGTTAGGTATTTTTGTATGTTTCATGGTTGCATGTGTGGATTTGTGTTTTGATCGTTGTGCATTTTGTCATTTTTTGCCATTTTTCATTGTTGTTGTATTTGCTGTTATTAGGAGTATGCAAATAGCTTCACATTTTCGCCATTCGTTTCATGTTTAGCTTTTACCTTTTTGCCCTAATGTATTTCTGTTGTGAGGTTTCTGTGTGTTATTTCTGGGAGTGGCAAAGAGCATGATTGCTCTAACAAGATGAGGAGAGAGTCTAATGTTGGGATGTTTGATCATTGTCAGAAGATCAAGATGAACAATATAAGAAGAGAAGAAGACAGTTGAAGGTGGTGGCGGTGTTGATGTTGCAATCGATCATGCCAATTTTAGCCCTGTCATTTTCTCTTTTAGCACTGTCATATCCTTTTTTATCATTGTCATGATTTATTTTAGCATAGCTTTTTTTTAGCATTAGCATAAAAAAAATGGCATCGACATTGTAAAAAACCACGAATTGTGATTAAAGTAACTGATTCACAATCCCGACTTCTACTTTATTCTTTCAATTTAACTAATTAATACTTTTTAAAAATGTTAGTTTATTTTTTTTAGAATGTGGAACATAATTAGTGTGGTTTGACAACATACAACACTCGAAAGGCCTACATAATTATATTTTAAAGATTATTGTACATTTTTATTAATAATTCAAGAATTTTGAGATTCTACATTTTGAATATCGGGCTAAAATTATGCATACTTAAGTTTAATAGGTATTCATCTTATGTTATGTGTCACTATACTAATTGATAGCTATATTTGGCTTTTTTTAGTTCAAATATAATTTCCCCAAGCATTTTCACGCATTAAAATTAAAAGTAAAATATAATTGCAACAAAATGATAATAAAAGTTGTTTCAAAATATTTTAGAGCATATATGTACTAACACATTATGCAATGTGTCCAGATACCTGATAATTAGCATTATCATGGCCTTTTTTAGCACTGTCATGACCTTTTTTAGCATTGTCATGACTTATTTTAGCATGACTCTTTCAGGGTTTTAGCACTGTCATTTTCTATTTTAGCACTGTCATGACCTTTTTTAGCATGTCTCTTTTAGGATTTTAGCACTGACATTTTCTATTTTAGCATTGTCATGACTTATTTTAGCATGGCTCTTTTAGGGTTTTAGAACTGTCATTTTCTATTTTAGCATTGTCATGGCCTTTTTTAGCCATCAATCTTAAAATATAATTGAAAATCAAAACTAAATCATGCGAAATAAAAATAAAATTCCACCCAAGACAAGTAACAAGAACACAAAAGCTCGATTATGAAAAATAAGTGTCTCAATCTCCAGGCTGAATCGATGCTTGCTGGAGTGAAGTCTCCGTGAAATTTCAAACTTGATGGTTGGGATCAACACACTTTCTTTCAAAAGATATGTCCAATATTCAAAAATAATTTCCATTTTGACGGTATCAACACACTTTCCTCAAATAACAACTCATCCGAGTTGAATTTGTCCACTACAAATAATATTTTTATTTTTCAAATCAATATATATATATTTCTAATACATACATGGTAAGTTTAATAGATGAAATACTATATAAAATATAGGATGAGTTCATGTGTGTTTCTCATACAATTCAAAGAGTGATTTATTCATTTCGTTTTGATATGTTTTTGGTTATCATTTTACGACGTGAAGAAAGATTTATTTCTTTAAATAATTTTTATTTTACTTGTGATGTCCACTAGTATAATTGAATATATGATCAAAACAAAGACTATATAAATGTGCTTAATTGCCTATTTAGTTTTAGCACTGTCATTCACTATTTTAGCACTATCGTCACTTATTTTAGCACTAACATGACCATTATTTCTCGTTGTGTGCAACAAGCAGAAGTTGTTCGTCTGTGTGCTGTTCGTTGCCCAAGCTTCTCTGGAGAAACACAAGTCATGATCATAAGTTAGATGCCGCCTCTTCCGGTGATCACCGCCTTGGCCTTGTACTCAACCCATTGGAACTTCAAATCTCACCAAATTGAGCTGTTTGAATTCAACTCTCACTAGCTACAATGCATCTCCCGCTCTTTTTTGCTCATTTGCTTCTCATATACCCATTCATATGTATTCACAGTATTCTTTCTCGAATTCAGTGGGATTTAAATACTCATCGTAAATAACAGACTACAAATGCTAACACTATCACCTATAAAAATATTCAAAAAATAAACTAATAGTGCTAAAAAAGGAAATGAAAGTGCTAAAATATAAACTATCGGTGCTAAAATATAAACTACTAGTGCTAAAATATAAACTACCAGTGGAGAGGTGTAGATACAGAAGGGAGCCTGAAATCTCGCATTTTGCCTCCTCGAATTCGAACCATTCATCGTTTTCTTCGAGCCTGCTTGATGCAATTTATCGCTCCATCGATCAAGGCGACAATGAGATGGTGATCTGCAGAGAAGGAATGAGGAATAAGGCCTACGCCGTTGATGCGAACGCCAGCGCTAACCTGCGCCGCGACGTGTTTAAGAGTGATGAAGAAATAACAAATTTCCAACGAGCCTGCATGATTGAGAAGTGGATGGAGAAGAAGGTCACAGAGAAAGTCGTCGGTCGGAGAAAATCCGTCGCGGATTTTCAGGTGAAGAAGCCGCGGAAAGATCGGGAGAATTCTAGCTGGAGCTCCTTTGATTCGAGTTGCGGCGGCGCTGCCTCTGTTGGCTTCTTCTCCTCTTCGTTTTGTTGAATGATTTTGTTCCGAATCGGAGAATTGAAATTAGAGATTTGCTGAGTTGTAGAGAGAGAGAGAGGTTGGAATAGCTAATTACATAAATAACCTCAGTTTATTAAAAAGTTGATAATATTACAAGATTGCCACCGTGTTTTTTCAATCTGGGAACAGATCTTAGCCGTCAAAATAAGTGAGATCTGTGGCTGAAATTGGTTCTCAGTTCTCACAGGGGGTGTGGTTCTCACATGATCCCATCTCTATACACACATATATATATATATATATATATATATATATATTATTCAAATTTGATAAAATCAAAATATGTCAATTGAATTAAAATTGCATATTTTAAATTATATTTTTTTATTTTATTAAATTAAAATGTTAATAGTATATGGTTTTTATATATATTGTTATATTAATTAATTTTTTAGTATTAACTTAAAAATCGAAATAATTTTAATTCCCACCTAGAATGGGCGACGGAACAGGCGACAGAATTCTAGAAAATTCAGTCGCCAATTTTTTGGAATTTTGTTTTTTTTTTAAAAATAATTTTATCGAGCGACGAAATGATCCGTCACCATTTTCGTCGCCCAGTCTTGTAATAATCGGGCACAGACCCTTTCTTTCCCCTTTTCCCCCCAATTCGCCCAAGCCCTAATTCCACCCGCCCTACCTCTTGCCGCTGAGCCCCCTGCTGCCCTAACCCCTGGTGCCGTTGAGCCCTCTCTCTCTCTCTCTCTCTCTCTCTCTCTCTCTCTCCCCCGCCCTACTCGCCGCCGCCTGCCGCCTGCCACCACCGCCCGCAGACACGCCTGCCGCCGCCTCCCGTCCTTCCCCGCCGCCTGCTGCCGCCGGTAAGCATTTATGCTTGTTGCTGTCTTTTGTTTTGTTTTTCTAATCTGAACTTAATTAATGTTAATTTGTGAATTGATAATTAAAAATAGTTACTGCCCTTTCCCGAATCTCAATGATTATACTTCAAATTATAATAAGAGGGAAATTGTCAAACATAATTTTTTAAATAATGAATAATAAACTAAATTGGTAAATAATGAATAATAAACTAAATTGGTTTGGACTTTGGGGGAGCTGAGACGATAATATTTGCGAATTCGGGTTAACGTGAACCGATTCTCAAATCTGTTCAAATGTGTAGAATCGATTAAAGAATGAAATAAAATCTTTTGTAACGGATAATTAGTGCTAAGTATCATTTATAAATGATGAAAGATGTTGCACGACTTCCCAAATCCCTTCTCTAAAGGAAATTAATTATCGAATTGAACATGTATGTTACTATATTATAAATGTACAAAAACTTCGCTCACATTTAATTATAGTTCAACATCAATAAAAAAGTTTGTTTAATTTAAGCTATTTAATTTCCCAACTAGCTAGATACCAAACTAATTTCATCTAAAATCTCTCTTTGAAACTCGCACATGGTTCTAATTAAAATTGAAAGGATAAATTAATTATTTGAATAATAAATAATTATAATAATTAATGTATTAAGATTAAATTTGGACTTGGCAAGGATTAAAAAAGTACGTGATAAGGATTTAGAGCCTGTAGTTCCGGCTCAACTGCTCTTAGTAGAAGATTAACTAATTATAAAGTTATGTTTTTCTAGTTGAATTTATTGAAGCATGTTAGTTGAAATTACTGTGCAGCAGGTGCTGGAGAAGCTGGTCAGGATAGAGTCTCTGCTTGAGTGATTTCTCAGTCAGTAATTGAGTGGTACTGGTGACGAATCCAGAGGGTCTGATGGCGGGTCAGAGTCATTGTTGTGTTGACTGATGATTGGATATTGTATTACTATTATTATGCTACACTTTACTATATATATGTATTAAATTATATGTTATGATGTACAATTATATATATATATATAAGTTTTATCATCTTTTATTATATTTGGGTACTGATAAATATTTTAAAAAAAAAAGAATTAAAAAAATTAGTGACGGAAACGTTCCGTTGCCATTTTTTTCCCATTTTTTAATTAAATTAATTTTTTTTTGCGACGGACCGCATAAGGCGACGGAAATGGCGATATGATGATCTGTCGCCTCAAATTGGCGACCATTTCACACGACAGTTTTGGGCGACGGAAATTTCCATCGTCTTATGTGCCGATGAAACAGTTTTGTCGTCTTCTTTTTTTAGCAAGTAGAATTAAGAGACAGACGCCATTCCGTCGCACGTTTAATTGGCAACGAAAATTGAGTTTCGGGCGACGTAATTTTCCGTTGCCATTCTGTAATTTTCTTGTAGTAGTTTATTTTCTTTCTTAATTTCGTATTTTTATTATTGAATTTTAAACACTGAAGAATATTTATTAATGCATATTTTATAATTATATACAGTACCCCCAATTTTAAAATTATGGATTTGTCACTGCTTATTTCATATTTTCTCTTTCACTAATTAATTTCAATGCAATATGTTTATAGTTTAATTTTATAATTATTAATTATACCTTATTATTACTAATTAGGATATATATATATATATAGAGAGAGAGAGAGAGAGAGAGAGATGGGATCAAGCTCCCTGTGAGAACAGAGAACCAATCTGAGTCATAGATCCGGTATATTTGGACGACCAAGATATGCTCCGAATTTTAAAAAATACAGTGGCAATCTCGTAATATTATCAATTTTTTAATGAACTGAGGGTATTTTTATAATTTATGAAAAAAGAATCATGCTAAAATAAGTCATTGCAATGCTAAAAAAAGCCATGACAATGCTAAAATAGGAAATGACAGTGCTAAAATCCTAAATAGAAAAATATACACGTAAATTCTGATTATTCATATATTGATAATTCAACATGCAACAGTGTTTGTTCGTGGTTTTTTTACAATGTCGAAGACATTTTTTTATGCTAATGCTAAAAAAGAGTCGTGCTAAAATAAGTCATGACAATGCTAAAAAAGGTCGTGACAATGCTAAAATAGGAAATGACAGTGCTAAAACCCTAAATTGAAAAATATACACGTAAATTCTGAGTATTCATATATTGATAATTCAACATGTAACAGTGTTTGTTCGTGGTTTTTTTACAATGTCGAAGACATTTTTTTATGCTAATGCTAAAAAAGAGTCATGCTAAAATAAGTCATGACAATGCTAAAAAAGGCCATGATCATGCTAAAATAGGAAATGATAGTGTTAAAACCCTAAATTGAAAAATATACACGTAAATTCTGAGTATGCATATATTTTCAAAATTTTCGATTTTACCCTTACTAAGATTCAGGGGCAGCGAAGTTGGATATTATTACGAGATTGTCACCGTGTTTCTTAAAATCTGGAGCATATCTTGACCGTCCAAATATACCGGATCTATGGCTCAAATTGGTTCTCGGTTCTCACCTAGGGTGTGGTTCCTTCTGGAACTCAACCCTATATATATATATATGTGTGTGTGTGTGTGTGTGTGTGTGTGTTTATTTTTTAGTGTTTAATTTTCAAGTTTTGATTAATAATTGATTATTTCCTAAAAAAATATGTATATATACCCTAAGGCCTTGTTTACTTTGGTGGATAAAGGTGGATTAATAAGTTTTCATATGTTTACTTTGCATAATATTAAAATGGTGGATAACCCAAGACCCGTGATAAAATGAGTTTTGAGTGCCTATTTGTAGGATATGTATCCCACCTAAAGAGGTGGGATATGATTTATCCATATACTCATCCTCTAAACTATCTATCCACGCAATAGTAAATCCTTCAAGTAAACGAGCCATCATTTTATAGAATAAACAATAATTATATAATAAATGTAAAATTAAATTAGATCACAAAAATTTGAAAAAAAATTAATCATATTACAAAAAAATATAGCACAAAGTATTGCAGATGATTTCGTCCGATAAAATAAAAGCACTTACGATTGAACCACCATAGGATAGTATAAAGTTGTCTAATAGATCGGACTTCAAGTTTTAGGGGTTGCTTTTCTAAACCAATCAATATAAGGTTGTGAATTCACATCGATCAATATATATTGCTCGCTAATTCAAGCATAAATTTACTGGTCAAGTGTATAAACGTACAACTAATTATGCACTGCGCACAACACATAAATGCTACATTATTACATGCTCTAATCTCTACTCAGTATTATCATACGTGTTAGATAAAAAGGGGTTTATTATACACTATAGTACGTTCATACGTATGAGGTTATTAATAATTTTGTCCGTACGTTAAAAAATTATATATAATATCTAGCGCTTGTATAATCTAATAAATATAGTAAAAGAATAAATTTTTGGCATCCCAAATTTGACCGGCTCGCTAAATTAAGAATATTGATATACATAGAACCAACTAAAATACTCCATCAATCAGTTCGTTTTATTTATTGCGTTTTAGGTTTTTTTCATCTAGAATTGATAATTAATTTTGTGGACAATTATACTCATCCCTCATATATGTCATGAAATCTTATTTAATTACGCAAAAACTCATGTGCATAAGATGTATATGAGACGGTCAACGTGTTGACCGGGTCAACGCGCGTTGACTCAGTCAAAGCATTGACCAAAAAAATTGTGAAAATTGGTGATACTTTTTAGGGATATAATTGATATTTTTTTTTAATTTCGAATGATACTTTTTAGTGTGTCAATTGATACTGATCTTAACATTTTTTTCTTTATTTTTTATTTTGCCCAATACTTTTTATTGATACAAATAATATTTTTTAGCCTTTGAAATGATACTTTTCAGTATTATGAATTGTACTAATTTTGACGGATTTTTTGGTCAAAGCATTGACAGGGTCAACACGCGTTGATCCCGGTCAACGCGTTGACCGTCTCATGTACATCTTACGTACAAGAGATTTGCCCATTTAATTATATTTTCTTAAAATAGAGTTTGTGATAGGGTTAAATTAGAGAGAGTGTGTGAAAATATATAAAACAATAAATATTTTAAAACAAAACAAAAAAGTTAAAACAATAAATAAAATGAAACGGAGGGAGTATATACCAATTTCCTTACAGATTTCAGTAAACTATGTTAGATTTGATATGTTAGAAATTTACTCATTTTAAATTTATTTGATTATGCAAATATTGTGTATCAATATTTATTTTTTGAAATGTTGAGAGAAAATATTAGGGACGTCCAAATATTAGGTAATAAAGTAATTAAGCTAAAAAATGGTAACTTCATATATCTTTATCCTATCAAATTTTGTAGATACAAAAAATTGCGGCGTTGGTTTCTATGTTTAGAGGTCGGCATTAGATTTTTTTTAATGTAATTATTATCTGTTGAGTGTTGACACATCATATTGGGTGACTTTTTGCAAAATGTCAAAATTTGGAATCATGCACACTACTATAGTCTATATACCTTTTGAAATAGACGAATTGTTAGAATATTTAGCATATATTCTCTTATTATTTGTATATATCTTTATTTAACTAGTCAATATTTGATTACTATAGTTTCAGCGATCAGTTAACTATGTTGTAGCTTAACTTTATGCTTAAAAGATGTATATATTTCTCTGTCTTGTAATGCAATAGTCACGGAATCAATTTCCTTCATGGTATCAGATCAATTGAATTAGATTGCGACTTTATCTTACTTTATAAGTGCTTACATAATGTTGTGATACATATATATATATATACATGTTACTCTCGATTTCTGAATATGTCCCCTATATTTTGCTTTCATAAAAACTTATATTCAACTATTTAACAAATCTCTTAAATAACAAATCTCTTACGTTAGACGGATCAAATAAAATTTAAATTCATTTAAAAATCCGTCCAAAACCCATCCACCACCGCATTCCCGCGCTAAGCGCGTGAATCTCACACGTGCCTGGGAGCTTTTAAAAAAAATGTTTCAGCAGGCAGCTTTTTGCCTTTCCTTTCTTTTTATCTTTTTTTTCACTTTCTTTCTGTTTCTTTCTTGTTTTTTTTTAAATTAATATTTTTTATCGAACGCAATGTATGAGCCCACATGTTAGCATCGGGTGAATGTATTGCGCGAGATACGTGAATAAAAAAATTAAATTAATTCAATTTAATTATAGAATTCGCTGATTCCATTCAGGATATATATATTTATTTCAATAAAATTAATTAATACGTCGGATGAATGCACTGCAAGAGATATCGGATAAAAAAAATTAATTAATTCAATTTAATTTTAGGATTCACTAGTTCCATTTTAGGATATATATATAGGATATATATATATATATTAAAAAAATTACCTGTCGGGAGAGTGCACTGCGCGAAACGCCGGATAAAAAAAATTAATTTAAAAAATTAAATATACATTTAAAAAAAAAACAAAAAGAAGAAATTAAAAATTTAAAAAAATGAAAAGAAAAGAAAAGAAAAGAGGGAGAGATGACTACTAAAAGAGAAAAAAAAAAAAAAAAAAAAAAAAAGAGAGAGGCACTTTATTGCGTCAAATAATATCTGTCTAACGTAAGTGATTCGTTGAACGGTATCACAGAAGTCTATCTCTTTTGTTTTAAATTAATTAAGCAAGCCATTGTATAATCTGCTTATTCGAGGTAGCTTCCACAACAAAGACGATGGATTGACATATAATTGAGTGACAATTTTAATTTGATTTTTGCAACGGGGTTATAGTACTTAATGGGTTCCCAAATCTCAGATCTTGAAGGAGAATGGACGATACTCGATGGAGACTAAGGAGATTTTTTGTTTTAGTTTCAATTTCAATTTTCATTATTTTCAGTTCACTTTATAAGGTGTATTAATTTTAAAAAAAATTAATAATTTTGTTATGATGAATGATTTAATGTCTAGAGTTACAAGTTTGGAAAATGAAAATATATATGTTTGTTTGGTTATTTCTTCAATTTAAATTTGTGGTTGAGATGAAAAGATAAATATTTATCTGACTAAGATTTGATTAAGATGGAGTGATGGACATTTAAGTGGTGGGTTCCACTATAATCATATATATATATATATATATATATATAGAGAGAGAGAGAGAGAGAGATGGGATCATGTGAGAACCACACCTCCTGTGAGAACTGAGAACCAATTTCAGCCACAGATCTCGCTTCTTTTTAACGACCAAGATCTATTCTCAGATTGAAAAAATACGGTGGCAATCTCGTAATATTATCAACTTTTTAATGAATTAGGGTTATTTCTGTAATTAGCTACATTCAGTTGCAAACCAGACGTGTTTTGAGTTTCGGGAAAGAATGAAATGAAGCGGATGATTCTCTGCTGCATTTGGATCGCACGATCTTATCTGAATTTGAGTTGATAGAATCAACATGATGACTGAGATTCAATCGGTAAAGACTGTCGATTCGATTAATACCGAAATATATTGGATAAAAAATAAACTTATTAGTAGAGAAAATCCCGAGGAATCGGCATGGAAGAATTACCCAGATCTCCGGCCGATCAGATGGGAAGCCCGACGAAAGAGCGACAGGTCGTGCGGCATCGAAATTCTTCTTCAGATTTGAATGTGAGATGCATGTTTGATTGTTGGTGGATTGACAAACGTTTCCAATACAGAGAATAGCATCAGGTCTCATGCTTAGAGTTATTCATCATTGGATTTGTTCTCGCTTCAATGCTATTTTAATTCACGATGATTGTGTAATACTGTAATTCATTAAGCAAAGTAATCATATTAGTTTTAGCATTTGCATTCTACTATTTTAGCATTGGTAGTTTATATTTTAGCACTGGTAATTTATATTTTAGCACTACCATTTCTTTTTTTAGCACTGTTAGTTAATGATACCATTGATCTCTTCCAACGTCACTAACTCATTCAATCCATCAGTCTTAGTTTATGTCATGACACAGCTGCCTCAAGTTGCAGGTGTTGCTTACTCTCTTAAAATGGACGGAAAGGAAGCATGTGTTGTTGCTTTCACAGGAGATGGTGGCACCAGTGAGGTACACACACACACACACACACATATATATATATATATATAATATAATAATAATAACTCTTTTAATTATATTGTATAGCTAGCTAGTATCGGTATCTTCTGAAATTATATATGTACACATATATATAAGGTATATATTCTGACATGTTGAAATGAAATTGTTTATTTTTGGTATGAAGATTTTCATGTTGCATTGAATTTTGCAGCAATAATGGAAGCTCCGATTATGTTCATATGTCGCCGCAACAATGGATGGGCTATAAGCACCCCAATATCACAACAGTTTCGAAGTAGCTAGACACTCTCACATTTCATTATTCACGAACACATTTTTCCTTCAATCTCATCATTTAATTTGATTCAATTCATGGCTGCAAGTGATGGTGTTGTTGTTAAGGGGCCGACATATATTGTAATTCACTAAGCAAAGTAATCATATTAGTTTTAGCATTTGCATTCTGCTATTTTAGCACTAATAGTTTATATTTTAGCACTACCATTTCTTTTTTTAGCACTGTTAGTTAATGATGCAATTGATCTCTTCCAACATCACTAACTCATTCAATCCATCCAGTCTTAGTTTATGTCAGGACACAGCTCCCTCGAGCTACAGGTGTTGCTTACTCCCTTAAAATGGACGGAAAGGAAGCATGTGTTGTTGCTTTCACAGGAGATGGTGGCACCAGTAAGGTACACACACACACATATATATATAATAATAGCTCTTTTAATTATATTGTATAGCTAGCTAGTATCGGTATCTTTTGAAATTATATATATACACACACATATATATATGGTATATATTCTGACATGTTGAAATGAAATTGTTTATTTTTGGTAGGGAGATTTTCATGTTACATTGAATTTTGCAGCAATAATGGAAGCTCCGGTTATGTTCATATGCCGCCACAACAATGGATGAGCTATAAGCACCCCAATATCACAACAGTTTCAAAGTAGCTAGACATTCTCACATTTCATTATTCACGAACACACTTTTCCTTCAATCTCATCATTTAATTTGATTCAATTAATGGCTGCAGGTGATGGTGTTGTTGTTAAGGGGCAGGCATATATTGTAATTCACTAAGCAAAGTAATCATATTAGTTTTAGCATTTGTATTCTGCTATTTTAGCACTAGTAGTTTATATTTTAGCACTTCCATTTCTTTTTTTAGAACTGTTAGTTAATAATGCAATTGATCTCTTCCAACGTCACTAACTCATTAAATCCATCATGTCTTAGTTTATGCCCTCCAATCACAAATGTCATCTTCCAAATTAGATTGGGAGATTTCATCCACAAATTAAATCTAAGAAGTGCAAGTATGGTAGGTCGCATACATGTGGTAGTTCTTCCACTTCGCAATCACGTAAGCTCAAGTATCGCAAATGGATTTGTAGCTTCCCGCCTTCAAATTCTAATCTATCCAACACATGTAACCTCAAGTGTTAATTTGGAATTTTCTAAATTCACTATATTTTTAAAATAGTATATGAGTTTTAATTTGCAAAACACCAAAAAAGATTTGAGATCTTTAAGTTCCGCGGCACACAACTTTTGCATAGTGAAATAGCATCATCAAGATTGATGGCTAAAATAATTAATGACAATACTAAAAAAGGACATGACAGTGCTAAAATAGAAAATGACAGTGCTAAAACCCTAAATTGAAAAATATACATGAAAATTATGAGTACTCATATATTGATAATTCAACATGTAATTGTGTTTGTTCGTGGATTTTTTTACAATGTCGATGATATTTTTTTATGCTAATGCTAAAAAAGAGTCATGCTAAAATAAGTCATGACAATGCTAAAAAAGGCCATGACAGTGCTAAAAAAGGTCATGACAGTGCTAAAATAGAAAATGACAGTGCTAAAACTCTAAATTGAAAAATATACACGTAAATTCTAAATACTCATATATTGATAATTCAACAAGCAACATGTAATTGTGTTTGTTCATGATTTTTTTATAAACTATTAAAAATGACACGGAAAAACTTGTTGTGTGCATAGATTGATGCAGTTAGTCTTATTTAAATGATGACTTTTAAACAAAGTCTCATACTCTGCATTATTATACACACAATTGTCATATTTTTTTATTGTATTTTAAACTCTCATAATTGTCATTGCCATATTTAAATATTGAAATGTTTGTATGTATGGAGATACGTAGGTAATTAATCTTATATTTTTGGGGCCATATAACTATAAGATTATAACAAATGCATTAAGGTATATCTGGCCAATTATACATGGAGATTGATGAAGATAAATAAGAATCAATAAATCCAGCTAAAAGCAAAAATAGTTAGAAAGACGTGGCGTTGATTGGTATATGTGACTCTGAATTGGTACAACAAACATCCTTTGATATCTCCGTTCGACCTATTTTTTTATGCCAATGCTAAAAAAGAGTCATGAGAGTGCTAAAATAAGTCATGACAGTGCTAAAATAGAAAATGATAATGCTAAAATACGATTTATGATTTTACTCTCGCCGAGTTTCATTGTCAGGGAAGTTTGGGTTTATTACAATTATGCCACCGCATTTTTTTAAGTTTGGAACAGATCTTGACCGTCCAAATAGGCTAGATCTGTGGTTGAAATTGGTTCTCGGTTCTTACCTAGTGTGTGGTTCCTTCTGGAACCCAACCCTATATATATATATATATATATATATATATATATATATATATATAATTAAATAGGTGATATAAGATTGGAAAAAGAAAAACTGAAATAAAAAATGGATAAAACAAACATATTTCGATATTTTGAATAGTATAAAATTGAAAATTTTCATTTAGAAATGAAAACAAACAAGCCATGAATTCTTCACATATAAAAATCTAGCTCGAATTTCAATTGGTTGCATTTAGAAGTATTAAGTAAATCGCTTCAATTCATGAGTTATTCAGGATCGACTTGAGAAAAATTCAAAGTTGATCGAGCTCCAGCTCAATAATACTAGTCTCGATAGGCTCATGAGCTTTATTTAGAAGTATTAAGTAAATCGCTTCAATTCGTGAGTTATTCAGGATCGATTTGAGAAAAAATCAAAATTGATCGAGCTCCAGCTCAATAATACTAGTCTCGATAGGCTCATGAGCTTTATTGAGATTTGTTGTATTTACAATTTATCCTTAATATTTTAATTATTTACACAAATACAATAAATAATTAGATTTTTTAATTATTTTTTTAATAATTAAAATAAGCAATATAATTTATATTTTTTAAAATATTAATTAGAAATCGAGTAGAATTGAGTCGAGCTTGAACTTGTCGAGTTTGCTATTGAATTGAGTTTGAGCTCAAAAAATTAAAACTCGATTGAACTTGAGTACCAACCTTCAAATTTTTTTATCGAGCTCAAACTTGCTATTGCTCGACTCGCTCGAGTTTCTTAACTACATCATGTGGTCGTGGCCACTTATTATCTCTCTTCAATAATATAGACTAACGAGAAAGCACCAATTATTATTATATTTTGTTGTTATAAACATACACTAAATATGTATTGAATGACATTATAATTATAAATATACATATGTAAAGTAAGGTGAGGGTTATCGTGTGTGTATACGACTAGTGTTTGAATTAGGGATAAATTTCAACGACTATCAAATAGATGATTCAATGTATTGAAAAAGAGATGGTAATTTAATATAGGGTTAATTGTCAAAAAATGCACCATTTTTCAACGAATTTGTAAATTAGACACCACTTTTCAAACGTTTCAATAAAGACACAACTTTTCATTTTGTAGAAAAATAGACACCGCCTTTCTTTTCCGGCCACCGGTAAAATGACGTGGCTTTATTTATTTCCTACGTGGACTATGATTCCTACGTGTACTTCCCACGTCAATATTTATTTTTTAATTAATTGCCAAAAAATGCACCACCTTTCAACGAATTTGCAAATTAGACACCATTTTTCAAAACGTTTCAATAATGACACAACCTTTCATTTTGTAGCAAAATAGACACCCCTATTTTTTCACGAGACGTGGCTGCAATTGAGGGTATTGGCATTCTGATGTACAAAAAGTCCGTGACAAATTAAATTCCATCAAGTCAGATTATAATAAATTTTACACAAGATCGAATTAATTGGAGACATTCAGAATTGCTTGAATTAGAAGAGAATGAGTGGGGGATGCCGCCAACCTCGCTGCTACCGCCACTGGTTTCCGCCAACCTCGGCCATTGGTTTCCGCCGCCACTCTTCTCGAAATGGTCGACACCACTGCTAGGGAGGGAAGTTGATGCACCAACCTTGCTGCTGCCGCCACTGGCGCCGCCGCACAGCAGCGCCATCTCTGGAGGCGGCCATGAGGCCTGAGACACCAAACTGCCGATGGCGGGAGGAAACGCAGGAGGAGGAGAGATGTTTTTTTTTTCTTTTTACTATTTTATTTTATTTTATCTATTGATTTTATTATATTTTTATTTAATAAGGATATTTATGTGATTTTATAATTATTTATTTTTTTGACTTATATAATTTAGTTGTGCAAATAGAAACACCCTTAATTGGAGACATTCAGAATGTCTCCTTCTCTTCTAATTTAAGAACAATTCTGAGTATCTCCAATTAATTCGATCTTGCGTAAAATCTATTGTAATTTGACTTGATAGAATTTAATTTGTCATGAGATTTTTGTACATCAGCATGTCAATACCCTCAATTGCAGCCACATCTCGTGAAAAATTAGGGGTGTCTATTTTGCTACAAAATGAAAGGTTGTGTCATTATTGAAACGTTTTGAAAAGTGGTGTCTAATTTGCAAATTTGTTGAAAGGTGGTGCATTTTTTGGCAATTAACTAAAAAATAAATATTAACGTGGCAAGTACACGTAGGAATCATAGTACACGTAAGAAATAAATAAATCCACGTCATTTTACCGGTGGCCGGAAAAGAAAGGGGGTGTCTATTTTGCTACAAAATGAAAGGTCCTGTCTTTATTAAAACGTTTGAAAAGTGGTGTCTAATTTGCAAATTCGTTGAAAGGTGGTGCATTTTTTGGCAATTAACCCTTTAATATATAATTTGCGAAAATGCAATGCTAAAATTAAACATACATATGCTTAAATAAACATCATAATGCTATTTAATTTTGAAAATTGAAAAATGGCGGTTATAATTTTGTAAATTGAAAAATGGTGGTGAAAATTTAAATATATTAGAAAATACAATGATAAAAAAAATCTTTTAGAGAAAAAAAAAATATTGTTCGTCCATTTATTTGATTTAATTAAACACATATGCTTGAATTAGCATGCATATATTTGAGAGAAAAAAATCGTCTATCCATCTAGTTAATTTAAACGGTTTAGATTGATTCATAATTTTATACATTAAAGTAGTATTTACATTTGATCTTTTTATGTAAAGTAAAATATCGATATGTCATGAAAATCCCCAAAAAGAAATTGAATATATATGATTATATGTACATTGTATTCGAGCAAGAATTTAATCTTATTTTTTTAAAAGATAGCGTATGCTTTCGGCTGCGACTTTAATATTAAGTAAAAACTAGTTGGGAAAAGATACACCACGATATGTGTACTAGAGTAAGGTAAAATCGTGCTATAGATAACGGTTCTGATATAAACGTTGTCTATTTTATAATTTTGTCTTATTAAATTAGACAACAGTTTTTGTATAGTAGACAATAAGTTTGAGTTAATAGACAACAGTAGTGACTTTTACTATTGTAAATTTTCTCTCTTTTTTTTTCGCATTTTACACTATGGTTTAGATTACAACCGCTATCCTTTAACAAATTTTCACAATCTTATTTATTATTTTTTACTTGAAAATTTAAGATTTGTAACATTTTTATTATTTTTTTATGTATAAGTGGAGGATTTGTAGTACTCTACATTTGTCACCTAAAAAAAAAGTTTTCATTTGGGTTGCATAATAATAATAATAATAATAATAATAATAATAATAATAATAATAATAATAATAATAATAATAATAATAATAATAATAACATAATTTTCAATAATTCATTATTTTTCTATTTTAGTTTAATTTTATCATTTAAAATAATTAAATAATTATATTTTTATACCTGTTATATATTAAAGAAATCAAATGTTCTTTAATGGTGGACAATCATACATTGTTATTTATAAAATCATGTCATTTGAAATATTCTAATTCGATCTTTCTAATATGGATTTTTATTTAGTTCATAAAAATTAATTTTCTTTTTGTTCGTCGTAACAACACAATATTGATCTTCTCTTATAATGCACGTGCATATCATTTATTAATTTTTAAAAATTGAATATAACATGTATAATTAAAAAATAATCATAATATTACAAATCTAAAAAGATAATAACTATTTGTATATCGCACATGAGAAATACTAATTGATTAAGGAAGCAACAACATAGTAATTGTAGTATATACTAGTATATCTCCCGTGCGATGCACGAATAAGATACGTATATTTAATATTTTATTAAAATATCACAATAAAAATTAATTTTCTAATTATCAAAAGAATAATTCTTGTGACAAACATAAGAAAAAAATGTGAAATCAAACATGATGTTCGCTCATAAAATAAACTCCCGACGATTTAAAAAAAAATCCCTAATGACTTCAAAATGGTTTTTGTATCAGTAACATTATAAATTAGTAGTATTAGATCGACCGGTTGAATCACAAAATATTTCACACCTAAAACGTAAAATAAATAATTTTCATAAATTTCATAACTTTATCTCAATTTATATATAATTCAAAGTGGATTATCCTTTCAAATCATTGACCAAAATATTCATATTTTGTGAGTATCAGAGTATATTCAGTTTTCACTGATTGACATAATCTTTGAAATACCGATCCTAAAGATAAGTTTATTGTTGATTTTTTACTTTTTTATTATTTAGGTTATGATTATATATTTTTTATGCTTAACGCAAACATTTGATATATCATTTAAACTTTACAATCGACATGTTAAAAACAAATTATTTTTTTCTTTTAATTGTATAAGCGATTAGAGTTCAGGCTTTTTCATGTAATAATGATAACAATAAACTCCTCCCCACATTTTCAAAATATATGTTGTTTTAGTTTATAGAGCCTTAATTTATATGGTTAAAACTGAGAGAGAGAGAGAGAGAGAGAGAGAGAGAGAGAGAGAGAGAGAGAGAGAGAGAGAGAGAGAGAGAGAGAGAGAGAGAGAGAGAGAGAGAGAGAGAGAGAGAGAGAACAATATGATATCCACGACTCAGAATGAATTTGACTATGAAATATACTATATATATATATATATATAGGATAAATATTTGCCAAATTAATTAATTCTTCAAAACAATATTTTCATAATGAAAATAAAGCTTCTAGTTTTACTATAAAATTTATAATAGAGAGTTAGTATAGACAATATAGAAAATGATATACTTTCTAATTCGAAGCAAAAAAAAATTCATTTAACATTAATATTTATTTTACACGGATGAATTTACTTGCAACATAATTTAAAAATATGAAAAAAATATAAAGAATATTTATTAAAAACTAACTTATTCTCCAACTTAAATTTCATTATTACTTATATTTTGGATATTTTAAAAAATAAAGAATAAATGATATTGTGAATTTTTTTGCTTTGATTTTCTATATTTTTCTTTACTCTAAAAAAATAAAATAAAATTATAGTGTATTATAAAATAATTTGACATTCGATTTGGCCAACAACTGGATTGCCTCTTCAAGTCCGTTGTGGCTCGCAACCATCAATTTTTGAGAAAAAAATGTCTAAATGGCCAAAATTTCACATTTATATTAACGAAAAGAAATTTGAGGATTGAATGCAAGCTTGTGGTTGAATCGGAGGTCAATTTGATTAATAAAAAAATGGGGATATTCAATAATATCCAAGTTTAAAATTGATAATTTAATTATCTATTTTTAAAATTCGTGTTAAATTTATAAATATGCCTAAAGTTCATGATTTTAAAAGTAATTAATCCAATATAAAAACACATTATGTAATTTTTGAATTCGGATAAATGAGATTTGGATGTCTTAAATATAGTATAGATATCCTAATTAGTTACATTGCATTCCGAAATTAATTATCCCTCAAAAAAATGTTGATTAGTTATAGTAATAAGGTAAATAAGGTTCTTAGAATTACAGTAACACTTAGAAACACGTATGATTAGTATATTATTTAATATAATTAAAAACTAACTAATTTATAGAAACCAATCAAATAAAAGGAATTAAAGGTTAAAAGTAACTTAAAATTATCTTCATTTATAAAAAATTAATGTGACCTTATTTATTAAAATATGTAGAAGTCTAAAAAAATTATGTGTACAACTAAAAATATTATTGAATATTTTTCATACAACCCAAATCAATATTTTAAACTAATTTATAGACTAAAACTAAAACAACATTTATACTAAAAATTATAAAAAATTAATTACTAACTTTATATCAATTAATATTATTCTAACAAGCATACAATTTAAAATTAACTATATATTAATTATAATATTACCATAGCAATTATAATATATTGAAACACATGTAAATTGTAAGAATTTTATTATCTGAAAGAGTAGAAATTAAATTAAATAAGATTAATACACTGTATCAATAATATTATTCATTCACTTATACCTATAATTACCAAATAAATATAACAATAATATTAAGCCTAATATCATCTATAATATAAAAAATTCATTTGGGCTGGAAAAATCATTTTGAAATGACGAAGGCGTATTTTTCTAATTTTTCTTTAATTTCTTTTCTCGGGCACTTTCATTGTGTTCATGTGAATTCTCATCATCAATTTTTATCCGCTATTAGGATGCATTTTCATCACACATAACTTTTCTATTAATTCAATCACCATAAATTTCTGCAAATTCATGAATACATGATTTTTTGACATAAATATACATAATTAATTGATTTTTTGGATAAATATGCATATCAGTGTACAAATATTTAAGTGATGAAATGACTGAAAATACATTAATAAGATTGTTTCAGTCATCTTCTTGTACTACCTCTGTCGATCTCGTTTGATAGTATTGTAGAAAAAAAAAACCACTGTCAGGATACATATGAACATATATATCATATATATATATATATACTTCAATTAAATCGTTTAAATATTTAAATGAAACTTTCGCGGTGTGCTAATAGAATGTTCTAAAAACAAATCATAGTTGATGAATTTTGCTTATAACTACAAAAATACAAAACTTATATTAAAAAATAATTGAAGCATCTCATTAAAAATATTACCGTTTCTCAAATATTTGATTCTTGATTGTAGGCTCAAAAGATTGGATCCTGTAAAAAATAATAAAAATAATAATATCAACAACAATATATGCTAAATGTAATGCACAGAAAAGAAAAGAAAAAAAATATATGTACTCTTAGCATTGTAGAAGAAGACTGTAATACCCAAATGACCATCATGTTCCTATTTATAGAGTAAATGATCCTTTCAGAGAAAAAAAAAAGAGAGAGAGAGAGAGAGAGAGAGAAGGATTGTTAATGTACTTTTATTTAATGTACTTAGAAACATAAAATTATATAAACTTTTCCTGCTACATATACAATGATTCAAAATAGAAGGATTGTTAATTTAAAAAAAAAAAAAGAATACATTGAGGAAATACAAATTTAATACATATCAAATATAAAGAAATGAATTATAATTTTGAGATGGCCGAAGAAAAAAAATATATAATTATAAGAGAGAAGGAGCATATAAATAGTCAAATTGAGCTGACACTTTACTATGCTGTAATTTAAAAATGAATATATGGTTTTTTTAACTGATGGTGCTTAGTATGTGTATTTATATTTATTTATTTATTTATTTTCTAGTAGCGTACCAAAAGAAAAGACAGTATAAAGTAAAGTAGCTAGTCTAAGTCTACAATGGAGGCCAATTTCTTTTTTCTTTTTGAAAAATTATTAGTCTATTACCGGATCGGATACGAAATCCAGACGGCAGTCAACGTTTTCGATATATATTCAAAATCATATATTTATTTTCTACTAAAAGACGAGAAAGATATACTTGTTTATTTGTTAAACAAGATTCTATATTATAGAAAACATGCATTTTAATGATTACTAATATATATATATATATATATATATCTATCATGAGAATTTTATCAATTTAATATTTGAAAATAGATTAGCTATTAACTCAAAATTCAAAAGATGAAATCAAACTATATATCAATTTAACAGCTGGATAGTTAAAACTATTAATCTAAGAATTCAATCAAAATTCATGTATTTTGATTTTGAAAGTATATTTATGTCAAATTTCAATAAACTTTTATTAATGAATAATCTATTAATTATAATTAAAAATCAATTAAAATACATCAATTTTAGATTCTAAATTGATAGTTTCAATCATTCAGATCCTAAATTCATAATTTAGATCTTTCAATTTCAAGATTGATATCTAATTTATCTTTCGAGCTCTAAATTACTAAAATTTTAAAATAAATGTGATGAAGATTCCACGTAAATAGAAAATACTACATGAGTTTCACAAAGATTGATGTTTAATGTTTTAAGATAAAAATTAAAAATTAAAAAAATATATATGATAAATATACCCTCTCTCCCTATATATTAAGCTATTATTTCCTAATATATTTTAATTTTCCTCTCATTATAATTTGTATGCTTAGATCTTCCAAATTTATAGTGGTAAAATTGAGAGAAATGATATTAATTAAAAAGTGTAAAATATTAAATAATTTACGAATAAAATTAAGAAGCTAAAATATCATTCTTTATAGGGGTATTATCATATTTTAGCTCGACCATTCAAGTAATTCATAAAAATGTCCTGAACTTTTATAAATAACAATTTAATATCTGACCTTTTGAATATACAACAAATCTAGCCTGGAATTAATTTTTGAGCTTTTAGTTGCCATCGTAAATCTTTTTTCCGAATTTTTTTACTGGCGTACGTGGAAAATACTTGTGCCACATCAATTGATCAAATAACATTATATTTCACTCCAAACAACCGTATGTAAAAAGATATACATTGGGGATTAAAAGCCTGAAAATTAATTCCAAGTTAGATTTGTTATAAATTCAAAAGGTCATGTATTAAATTGTTATGTATAAAAGTTCAGGACATTTTTGTGAATTATTTGAAAAGTCGGGCTAAAATTTGATAATACCCCCGCTATAAAAGGGAATTCCGGTAGTGCACGTGCATTTATTATAATAGCAATAACCCCGCCCCCCCCCCCCCCCCCCCCCGCCGCTATATATATGTGTGTGTGTGTGTATTTAGGAGCTGCAATATATATCGATAACATATCAGATCAAACTAAGTCAATATTTCTGTGTTAACTTAACCTCGTTTATCAACTTGTCTGATTTCGAACTATCTTAACTTGTTCAAATTTTGTAATTATGGGTTCCAACTCGACTAGTCCACACCATTATGGAAATCCTTCAATCAAATACACTCCCAAGGTATGCAAATAACACGTGAATTACTTTCTCTCTCGCAAGCTTTGTGTGTGTGGGTGTGGGTGGGTGTTTTCTATACATGTATATATATTCTCTGCTAATATAATTAATTAAGGAGGGGAAGATGATGATTCCACCCAAGGATCTTAACATTGTTTGGGGCAACGACAATCGCTACTGGACAGTGCCCAAAAAAGAAGACGAGTGAGTCATTAATTAATTTCACGACTGTTGATTTCTCCTCATTCACAAAAAAAGAAAAGAGAAAATTAAACATATATAAATATGCAGGAGTGTAGAACTGCATCAAGTGAGCTGGCTGGAGGTGACGGGGTTGGTGGACGAGACGAGGCCGAACAAGAGCTACGAAGTGGGGTTTGGTGTATCGTTGAACCCAGATGCATTTGGATGGGGGAACTATCCCATTTACATCATGATCAAGAGAGGGAGAGAAGGGAAGACTACATGGACTAAGATCTCCATAAACCCTAATCAAAAGGGGGAGTTCCAGATCAAAGGGAGGTCCAACTATATGAAACCCCACCAACAACCTCAGATCGATCCAAAGCTCTACTTCGGATTGTACGAGGTTTGGACTGGCAAGTGGAAGGGTGGCCTCAACTTTCACCATGCATATATCACAGAGTTGCCATGAACACATGATTCATTGATCGATCCAGCTACCTAGAAATTTTAATTTCTGTGAATCTGATAAAAACGATCTTCTAACTCTTGTTCTTCAAGATTCATGTTTGATTCGTAAATCATAATTGAGAGAGAGAGAGAGAGAGAGAGAGAGAGAGAGAGAGAGAGAGAGAGAGAGAGAGAGAGAGATTAATAAAGTGTGTTTAGTGATGGCATGCCAGTTTTCATGGTTTGCAGCTCTTATCAATTATTAATTCTCGATGTAATAATCAAATAATTATTGCGTAATAATTTCCCACTTTGATATATCTAATGCAAATATGCAATTTGAGGAATTATATTGTCTTTGTTCAATAATAATTTATTATGCTGCTTCTTGTATTATGTTTGTTTTAAGTCCAATTAGACTATGCTATACTATACCTATAGGATTTAATTTTTATAACTTAGGATTTGTCAACCAAATTCATATGACATGCGGTTTAATTTATTCTTTGTACAATTTACTTTAGATCGATCCTCTACCCCTTCCCTTCGGGTATTTTGTTGATACATCCACACCACATCAAAAGTAAAATACCTAAAAAAAGTATTTGCATGTACATACACATGCATATAATACATATAATTAAAAAAACAAAAAAAGATATAAGATGTTCAAAAATTGGTCCTTCACCTATACCATCATGAACACTTTGATTCTGAAAAAAAATAATCCAAATTGATCTCGGCCCACAAATTTTTTAGATGCATGTATGAAACTGATCATCATTCTGTTAGTCCCTTTAAAAACATTTGCTTATGTAGCGGACGTCATTTACCTCCGTTAAAACACGCTAACACACATTTTTACAAATATATATATAGATATATGTGTGTGTGTGTGTGTGTGTGAATTAAACACATTTGAAATTTTTTTATTTTTTTATTTTGTATCTTTTCTTTTATTTCGTAGAAGATATATATCCATTCAATCCTATTGAATGATTTGGTATACATACTTATCATCACATATGTCTGGTAGTAGGCATACTTACTTTTTTATTTTTTCACTTATAAAAGTGGGTTCCAGACCAATCTGAGAAATCTAGGTGAGGAAGAGGGCAAACGTAGGAAAGCAACAATTAACGTATACTCGAGAGAGTAGTAATCAATCTATTTTGGGAAGTACTCCCTCCGTTCCAATTATATAGTCCCATTTCTTCTCGCACGTAAATTAAAAATATTTATGAAAACAAGATATTAAAGCTAAATTTTCAATAACGCCCTCATTGAATATTTATGACTTTCAACTTTTAAGTTATTATTTTTTTAATTTCCAAGATTCAAAAAGGATTTATTTGTACATTACTATAAAAATTAATAGTATTTATAGTAATAGGACTATATAATTGGGACACCTCAAAATAGTAAAAGAGACTATATAATTGGGACGGAGGGAGTAATAATTAACTAATTGATGAGCACTTTCACATCTTTTTGCTGGACGCTGTACGGATGTTTTCCTTAAAGTCCACGAAAGGAATAAAAATGGAAATCCTTAATTCCCAATCCGGCCCTAGGAGGAACCCAATTTCTATACCATTCAATTCATTAATCTCAATCACTCAAATTACCTAAAAAATGAGGTGATATATTTGTAAATATGAAAAATTAGAAAAAAAAACAAAACAGTATTAAAAAAGCGTTGTCTACACGATTTGGGATATTGAGCCCAAAATTCGTGAAAGAACAACACAATTTCAAAATTATGATAGTAAACCCGCTTTCATTAAGATTTTTCAACTATTATATTACAAGTTTGTGTTTAAGATTAAGAGTTGTGGTTAGATTATGGCTTGCATAGCCACACGTAGAGAGATTCCAAAAGTGCCCCTACGTACTAGCTCAATTCAATTCTCATCTTAAGTTCTTCATTGAGATTCGTGTCGAGAATCCATATCATCATAAATGTCAAACGTTCAAATGGTTATTCATTTTGTGTTTTGAAAAAAAATACTTGGCATGATTTATGGTAGCTAGGAGTTGGATTTTAACTTGTATCCTTTTCAACATCTGTATGCCTCTAAATAACGAATTTCTTTTTAGAGTTGGAATTCATCAACCCCACAATGATTCGATGCTCATATAACTTGCTTACTTTCATTTTAGCAATTATTTAAATTAATGTCTCGAATTTCAATCGCCGATAATGTAGATGATCGAGAATTTGTGAAGGAAACCCTATTTTAATATAGCTAGATTGACCGACTCGAAATTTGAATATCGCCAACACTTTTTAAAATCAGATAAAATTTCTAGTGTGTCAATTACATAAAAGCGTGGTATACTTAAAGCTAGAAGAAGCCTAGAACTATCAAAACTGTAAAGGCGGGCCAAAGCGTGAAACGGCCCAACCGGGCCGACATGATTTTTCGACCTACTATTTGGATAATTCTATTCACAACAAACCTTTTTTTTTCTATACAACTCCTAAAATTAATTAAAATATAAATACAATTTTTTAAACTCTTTTACTTTTATAGCCCCCAAGAATTTTGAAAATCCACCAAAATACAACCCACACTTTCCTACATAATAATAATAATAAGAAGAAGAAGAAGACACGCCTATCAAATATAATGCTTCAAATTGTTTCATCAAATCATGAAAATGGCGAGATTTACAAAGATGAAGAAGACGCGCCTATCAAATTTACGCACTTAGGCAGGTAACTTTTTAACGTTTCTCTAATCTATTTTGAAGCTACCATTCAAAAGTTTTTTTTCTCATAACAAAAATAAGACATACCAAATAATATGAGAAATAATTGAAACGACATAAAAATAAGAGAAAACACCAGTTGTTTGTTGGAGAACAAAAGGAAAAAAAGAAACAAAAATGAAAAACAAATTAAAGATAGCTCTGGGTTACGTTGTTCGAGAACCACCATAATTAAACTACTCAATTTAAAATCTCTTCATGCCTAATTTGTCATCAAACCTTGCCTCATACGCGGATTAAATCTTTGATTGGAAAATTAAAACGATAGAAGAATAGGTTATGTAGGGGGTTTTATTTTCATTTGTATAATTAAGGGCAAAAAAGTAAATCTAAATAATATTAATATTTTTATTAAGTATGAGGTTATAAAGAGAAAAATGAGGGCTGAACCAGACGGGCCAATGCATGAAATCCAGTATTTATTTTGTGTTTGTTTAATACAAAGGTATATAAGGTAGTAGTTTCAGGTGTCGTCAGCCTTGCATTCAAAGAAAGACTACTGATTTCCAAATTCAGACAAGGCAGAATAAATAAGATGATGGAACTGGTGTCCCTTGTCCACACGCAGACAACATCGATGGCATCAAATTCCAGAAGATAAAAAGATAACACAACACCACTTCATCTCAAGATAAGAATATGACAACGGCAGGCGCACCGACGACTATTATAACAGGTACCATCCAAGTAAATCAGATAGCCAACCATTTCGATACCTAAACATCATGAATCAGAATATGATGCTGACAACATCAAACGCAGTAAAATGCATAAAGTTCAGCTGCAAATGTCACTTTTATAATGTGAATGCTGAAAAGGAGAATAAGTGTTGGGTGGAACACCAGACAGACGGCATCATTCCAAGTAAGCATCATTTTTTTTATATAAACGGCAATTCAGGATTGCGTTAAGAGAGAGTTCTGAGCTAATTTCTTACTGTCTTCTAGCTTAATGGGTGCCAGGATATCACAGGATAGGCCCTTGGAGCTAAGTGATGAAGAATTGAGCAAGAACGGACTACAGAGCAGTAACGGTGAAGCCAAAGCAAATCAGAGTAGCAAACGAGTTTCATTACCTCATAACTGCGAAGATATTCTGAAGCATGCTGATTCACCAGTTGATGTATCCGCCACGAACATCTGGGAAGTCCTTTATGCGGGCGTAAGCTTGAACCAGAAGAGGAAGGCAAGTACACTGTTTTATTCTTTAGAACAGTTATGGTTTTGCTAACAGATTCATTTTGTTTGACAGGGGGGGGGGGACATCAGCAAAGTGTTTATTAAAGTAAACTTTGAAGAATGTAAATTACATTGAGTATAAAACATATCTTCGTTTAGAAAATGAAAGAAAGAAGAAAAACATGTTACCACACTATTGCTACCTTATTCTTTTTCTTACAGAAACCTTCAATTCTGCAGAAGTACTGGGTTGACAAGCAGTCTAACTGCAACTGCTTCATGGTTTTTGCAAAAAATCTTTCAATAACTTGGGCAGAAGATAAACGCTTCTGGCATTGGCCCTTGATGAAAGAATCAAGGTACGAGAATAATCCGCTTTCAAGTGGTTGAAAGGTAGAACTAGATCAGATCATGAAAATCATTATCTGAGGAATGGGATGCTTGCACCTGCAAAAATAATGGTTTTCATTTTAGTGAAAACATTAAAAAACATTAATGAAATACAACAGAACATGCTACTGATGAATATCGAAGGGAATCATGTAAACTCAGATTATAAGTAATTAATATTTGTATTTTGCAGTGATGAATATCTTGCAGTTGTTGAACTGCTCGACGTTTGCTGGCTAGAGGTGCATGGAAGATTTGAGATATCAAACCTCTCACCAGGACGGCTGTATGAAGTTGTATTTGTTGTGATGCTGAAGGATCCGGCTTACGGATGGGAAGTTCCTGTGAATCTGAGACTCACTTCACTGGATGGATGTAGACAAGAACATAAAGAAAATTTGATGGAAAAGCCCAGAGGAAGATGGATAGAGATCCCAGCAGGAGAAATCAAGAGCTCGACCGACAAGAATGGAGAGATGGAGTTCTCTTTATACGAATACGAGGCAGGAACATGGAAGAAAGGGCTATTAATAAAAGGAGTTAAAATTCAGCCTAAAGCTTAAGTTCTGTAGCACTGGGTTATCCCTGGAGATGGAATATCAACTTCCATAACAAGGGGTTTTAAGTAATTTCTTTCATAGGATTAATGAATGAAATAATAATTGCATCCAATTTCTTCATCTTACTCCTGTCCAACTTGTGAAGAACTGGTATTATCAACTGACGCTTCTTAAGATCTGCATATTCTTAAGGCAAACACAGCAATTTCTAACTTCATTTCTTCAGCAGCAAATTCAATTTGTCCCTTTTCGTTTGTTCCTCTTTATTTGAGCAAATTTAGCTCCTATTAAATCCTCATACTTAAGGCTGGTAAACTAAATCTGCTGAACAAGACCACTTGGACAGGCTCAAAATTCTGAACACTAGTTCCAAGAAATCCCCAAAAGTATATTCATGAAAATAAAAGTAGGAATCAAGAATTAATTGATTCATAGATTGACCGGCAGGAAAAACAAAGGACCGTTGTATTAGCTGAGACAAAGGAATTCTCCATCTTTTGACAAGAAATGAAAAATCCAAAATTGTTGATGAGGTGGCATGCAAGGTAAAGCACGTGTGGATTACACATCAATAGTAGGAGATCTCCAAAAGAAAAGGTAAGAAATTAACCTGATGTCCATCATAAGCTTCATGCAAAGCCATCGAAGTAGGCAGTCTCAAAGTTCTGTGTAATAATTTTCAGGCTTGTACCATAGTGAAAAATCAATTCCTTTGTCCTTCAATTTCTCTGTTGCTGGTCCAATCCGCTCGAGAAGCTGCGACCAGTCATGTAAAAGGAATTCATCACACAACATTATCTTCTTAATATGTTCTCATTGTGTGCTAAAACCCATAGCATATATTGGTCTAGAGGATCATGGATCACCATATGTTAAGCAAATATTACTAGTTTCAGGAGGAAAACCGAAAAAACAAGAATTGTAAGATTTCTGTCACTTGTAACCTTGATTCATAATTTAGTCATATATTAAAGAATAATAAGCATATCTACATACAATGTTTGAGAGGGTCACTAACCTTAGAATGAAGCACTCCATTGGATACCAAGACAGATCTATCGAATACGGAAAACTTTCCACCATCCATGCAGGAAACTGTTCCCCCAGCCTCTTCAACTATCTACTTGAAAGCATGAAAATTTAAGCAGCAGAAAATAGTTAGACAACATGCACAAATTTTAATAAAAAAATATAATAGTCCTTGACTAATTCAGTAATTAACTATCCAATGAGCTTCCCATATAAACAAAGAAGCATCAACGCAAAGCCCATTGCAAAGTAATTTCTTATGTCACCCAAAAATGAAGAAACGTCTAACCACAAAGTAAGGAAACAAGAGAGACGGTGATGTGTAGCCAAATTGTCAATGAGAGGAGAAATTACCAAAACACCAGCAGCCATATCCCATGGTTTAAGACGATACTCCCAGTAGGCTTCTACAATTCCCAGGGCCACATGAGACATATCAACTGCTGCTGCGCCAAGCCTCCTCACACCCTGCATGTTGGGAATCAAAGGAGGTTGTAGGCAAAGATTAATTCTTCAGCAAACAAGTGTGTTATAAATATGGCAAGTAAAAAAAAATACAGAATATTAAAGTTAAACTTGTTGTGTAATTATAGATAGAAACGAGCATTTACCCGGCTGACATCAGTGAATTGCTTGAACAACTCCATATTGGTTGCCCATGGATCATCATGTTCATATCCAAACCCAGTAACCAAAAGCGATCGCTCGATCTAGCATAAGAAATTTGATTTTCAGAATATAAGAAAGAAAAGACAACATGTAGGAGAAAGATACTCCTGAAGGTCATGAGGCATATAGTCCAACTCAAAACTGCTCCAAAAATTATGAATTATGTACTATCCCACAGTTAGTGCTAAGGACAGGAGATCTAGTGAAAAAACTCTAAGACATGATATCAAGTAGAGGGAGAGAGAGAGAGAGAGAGAGAGAGAGAGAGAGAGAGACCCAGATCCTCCATTGCATAGTCATAGATTGTTGAGTGGGAAAGCATTATTTAACTTGAAAATAATATTAACTCCATGAAAGCAAAACCAAACAAATATGCACAGACACAAATTGCAATGGGATATGATAGAGAAATGGTTGAGAAAGATATACTCAGATCAAGCCGTTCATGTCCATACTACATGATAACTCACCTTATCAGTTTGGCTCACATGAATTTTCTCTCCATTGCAGAATGCACCTTGACCTGGAATTCATGAATACTGAGTTAACCTGAAAGCTACAAATATACTTAAAGAAGAATCTTGTACCAGCAGCTGCAGTAAAAGTCCGAGTGTTCCAACATTTAGGTCCACCAACAAACTCTACCTACAGACAAAGGCAACATCGTCAACCTCTGATCTTTTCAGCATGCTCTAATACTACTAAACCTTAAAACATCTGTAAGTCCAATCAATCATAAAGCATGTGCCCAGATAAGATACCACAGCAGCAGCAGCTGGCTTTCCTTTGTAAAGTACACCAATGGAAACCGCAAAGCTGGGATAGCAATGTGCAAAATTTGTGGTACCATCTGCATTAATGTTGAAACAAAATCAGAAAGGCAGAAAGGGGAACCAAGTCGCTACTACCGATAAGTGCAGTTTTCGCTGAGTATAATCATTAATGATATGATAATGAAAATAGCATCTAAAATTCACAATTTTCAGGAAGTAAATGGGTGCTCATGCTCCAGAGCAGTAGTTACACCCATGACTAGGGGATGCATGACCAATACCTAGGGGATCAATGCACCAAAGATAATCAGAAGATGAATCCCCGATGATCCCTCCTTCTTCCCCAAGAATGAGGTGGTCTTGGAAATTCTTCTTTACCACATCTAGAATAGCAGCCTCACTCATTTTATCTGTGCTGCAGAAGATTTGGTCAATGGGTGTGTTAAATTTCTAACCAAGAAAAGGATGATACTGAAACAACATGGGAAAAAAATATGAAACTTTTATGACCTTATAAACATGAGTTATATTCATTTTGTAGCTCTTCTTATCTAATATCATAATGTGTATAGGTAGTTAATAAAAAAGATAATATTCCCAGAAAAAAAAGGACCACCATCAGTAGTCATGGTTGCGATTAAACCAATCCCATACACAATAATAAACCTTCACTCACAAAAATTCTCAGCGGTACTACTATCTACTAACAATGCGTACCTAAAAGAGCTGTTGGCGACATACCATCGACTAGTTTCAGTCATACCACAATTGTTAATCTTCCACTAACAAAGTACATAAAATAGACTCCTCAACAAGCTTCTACAAACATCAAAAGTAAGACAAATTCAGAGTGGCAATAAGTCTTACTCTGTCACCAGATCAGTCAGTCCCTTGTAGGTTACATTTCGAGGCTTATTCACAGCATCCATTATGACCTGAAAGAAGGTATAACTTTAGAGCACCCATTTATACAAGAATTTAAATAATAATCTCAATCTCCGTATTATAATAAGCACACAGACCATATGAACCAGATGGAAGAGGGAAAGAGAAAACAAAAGACTAAAGGCTAAAGCTTCCAATTAGCATACTAGTTAATACAATGCTCTCAGCAATACCACACTTGCATTCTAAATTTCTAACTATTCGTCTAAATATTTCCCACTTACTAATTCATTGCAACCATAATTCATTTTCAAACTATGTAATGCTACCACAATTTTATGCATTAAAATATACGGACTAAAAGACTGAAAATCAAGAAACCTGAGCACCAGTCTTGGCGGCCGTTTCAATCACATCAAGAAGTCGATCAGAAGGAATGGAGCCCGTTGATTCCGCGCCGACTTTAAAATACTGTTTTTCCTCTGAAACATCTGATAAAACAGCTCTTGCGCTCAATCCCCTTCCAGAACTGAAAGCAGGGGGCAATATTCGATGAAATTCATGTTTCAGAGGCCGTGAATTTGCTGTCAAACTCCTCGAAAACGAGAATCTTGGGGTTTCGAAGGGAAGAATTGAAGTGGGCTTACGAGAAAATCGGGAGAGTGTGAGTGTGGATGATGAGGCGATTATGCACCGTCCCATGCTTCGGAGAGATTGAGGATTTACTTCCGTTTTTTCTGTTTTCTTTTATTTTCTTTTTTTTTTTTTTGCCGGAGAAGTGTTTGAGTTTGACTAATTGTTTGCAAAAGGAATCGAAATATAAAATTTGTAGTCGAGCAATTTTGGTTTGAATTGGAAGATACTGCAGGGAACGCCGGCGTCGATACCGCGAAATACACACACACACACGTATATATTTTTATTTATTTAATTATAAACGCCGAGATATTATTAATTGTTTATAGCCTTATAGGTATAAATTTTGTTTGGAAAATATGCATATAGCGTGTGCGCCCTAAGCTATTATTTGTGGACCGGTTAATTTAGACTTAATGTGAGCAATTAATTCAATCAGCAATATTTAATTAAATAAATATTAATCACTTGTATGCTTAAAATAGAGTAAATTACACTTTTAATAGTGTAAGAATGAGGTTCAAATACTTTTAGTTTCAAAATGTACCATTTTGGTTTCAAATTAATTTTTCGACACTTTTGATCTCACACTATATATTTCAACACTTTTGGTCCCAAAAACTAACGGACTATACTTATCATCCGTTAACTACTTATTTTGGAACCAAAACACTACCTGTTTTGTTGATCTTGATTGCATCGCCTAATTAAAGGTGACAAATAGAAGGATCTATTTTGTTGATCTTGGTTGCATCACCTAATTAAAGGTGAAAAATAGAAGGAATGTATTAAAAATTGCAATCCAAAATATGTACTTAACATATGTTAAGTATAATCCGTTAATTTTTGGGATAAAAAAGTGTTGAAATATAAATTGTGGGACTAAAATTATCATAAAAATTAACTTGAGACCAAAATTATACATTTTGAGATTAAAAGTATTGGAACCCAATTCTTACTAGACCAAAAGTACAATTTACTCGTTTATAATGTAATATGATATGAGTAGACTATTAATCTTAATTTTTGATTTTCTATGACATAATTATATATATATATATATATATATATATATATATATGTTAGATGGTCTTCCAAGACATAAGGAAGAAATAACTTTAAAGTGACTTTTAACAGCTAGAATGAGATGCAAAACAATATGATTTCATTTCATAGGTCCTTAATTCATTTTAATAAGGATTTTGTTGTTCTATTTATAAAAGAAAGACTTGTTTGGTTCTTTTATGAATACTTATTTATTCAAATTTTTAAGGTGTTTTATTTGGAACAACAAAGTGCAATGCTGCTACTTGTAGCAATAATATCACAACACTAGATTACTTGTGACATTTCCTATGGCATCTCATGTGCTAAGTCTTCATTTAAAAAAAAAAATATTATGATTTAATTTAATTTAATATTTTTATTTAGTGTTCATCCTTTCCCAGATTAAAATTAATAAATAAACTAGTTACGAGTTATGATACACGAAATATAATACAGTTGGGCACATGAAATTTGATCCGTAATAATATATGTACATACACAGAGATTGGGTGTAGGATCAAGGGGATACTGAGCCCCTTGAAATTTTGAATTTTTTAGTATTAATATAGTAATAATATATGATTTTATAAATATATATATATATATATATATATATACACACACATTAAAATGATTGATAAAATTTTCATGTTGCAGGTTTGTTAAAGTGAAAAAACTAAAAAGTCTTTCCTATTTATGAAGATGTCATGTGTTCAAGTATTGTCATGCATGCATAGTTTTTTTTTGTTTTGTTTTTTATTTTTTATTTTTTTTTACGCACCTTTACTTTTTTTTCCCCAGTTGTTTTAGCTTTTCTCGTTAGGGGACCATCTAGTTGTTTATTATTTATTTTTTTATTTGATAATTTTTTTCTTGATAAGGGCACTGCATTTTTTTTCCTTCTTTTTTTTCAAGTTGAAAAATATTTTAATTTATTTGTTTTATTTTTACTGCTAAGCAATATGTGTATTTTTATTATTATTTATATTTTTTTCATTCAAAAATTTCAGATTTTCTCATCAAAGTAACAATTTTATCATTCAACTTAATTTTTGCCCGAAATCTAATCTATAGATCTTTTAATCCACAATTTTTATATATTTATATTGTGCGATCATGATAGTTTATGTAATTAATTTATTTATGCATATACATAATTTATATTTTTATGATATTATCAATTGGTCCTCCTAACTGTACTATTTTTTATGTATATATTTATATAGTTATCAATATATTTTATTTTTATAATTTATAATTATACATATATAATATTTTATTCTTATAGTAATGTTAAATGCTCCCGAGCAAAATTTATGTGCCCGTCACTTCGCGCACGTGCGTGCATATATATAGTATAGAGATCAAATAAGAACCAAGCCCTTGTGTAGGAATTAGGAACCGATATGGAGTGTTGGATCATTTATTTTGAAAGGCATAAATTAGTCTAAAAAAAATGGGATCAAAAGTGCAATATCTTAATAATTATGTTAAGTTAAGGGTATATGTGTCATTGTAATGCATATTAAAAATATGTAGTAAATATATATGTTCCATATATAGTGGGATTTTATTTTGGGACGACTTTTCTTTTATGTTGGATGATTTTTACTGAAATTTTTTTAGAGAATTGTATCTATCGGTGTTTCATATTTTAATTTTTCACACACCTGTTCAACATCCTTGAAGTTAAATCTCTTACAGTCAAAGAAGGCGTTCCAGAATAATTTTTTTCGGCATCGACTTTGTCGGATTTTATCGTCTCATCTGCAGGACTCATTTTTCACAAGTTCTTATTCGATCATATATTATCATCACACCAGTTATCGTCTAATCATGGAAGATACATGTATTATGTTCTCCATTATTGTATCTTTGTAGGTGTAGAGATCTGGGCGGATTCTGTTCAGTAATCGTATATATGACTTTTAGCAAATTTTATATATGTTATTAGCAAATTATAGATGTGTTAGTAGCAAATCGGTAATATTTTTATGTGATATATATATATATATATATATATATATTGATGATAAGATGGTCATTTTTATTTTAAAATGGGTTCAATGTGCTTTACATGACACTAATATGTTTACAAATGATGGTCATTTCATATTTATTAAAGAAGGTAGATGCTTATCGTATTTGGTTGTGGAAGTTTTCAAGTTATTAAAGAAAAAATATTTAAAATCGCATGAATGTATGTGTGCAAATTTTATATATGTAATTAACAAATTATAGATGTGTTATTAGCAAATCGGTAATATTTTTATGTGAAAATATAATTTTTTGTACGATAATATGGTCTTTTTTTTAAAAAAAAAAAAAAAAAAGAGTTCAATGTGCTTTACATAATACTGATATGTTCTCAGATGATGGTCATTTCATATTTATTATAGAAGGTAGATACTTTTCGTATTTGGTTGTGGAAGTTTTCAAGTTATTAAGAAAAAAAATACTTAAAATCGCATGAATGTATGTGTGCAAATTTTGTATATGTAATTAGCAAATTATAGATGTGTTAATAGCAAGTCGGTAATATTTTTTATGTGAAAATCGGTAATTTTTTTTTATGATAATATGGTCAATTTTTTTAAAAATTGGTTCAATGTGCTTTACATGATACTGATATATTTGCAGATGATGGTCATTTCATATTTATTATAGAAGGTAGATGCTTTTCGTATTTGATTGTGGAAGTTTTCAAGTTATTAAGAAAAAAAATACTTAAAATCGCATGAATGTATGTGTGCAAATTTTGTATATGTAATTAGCAAATTATAGATGTGTTAATAGCAAATCAGTAATATTTTTTATGTGAAAATCGGTAATATTTTTATGTGAAAATCTATTTTATAGATGTGATTATAGCATTATTTTAAATAGCAAGAATTCATGCTAATTCAGATTTAGGTTCCTTTGGAAGGTATATACCAGAATGTAATCAATCGTTGAAACCATTTGTTGGTCAGCAGTTTAAAAATTTCGAAGAGGCAATTACATGTTACGAGAAGCCTACCGAAATACATGTGAACCCACCTCCGCATGTTACGACTAAAGATAGTGGCAGTGGGATTAAATCAAGGTCTGCAAAGACTGCCCGTGTTGCCAACAAACGTCTAAGAACGTGTAGCAAGTGCGGGGTCAAGACTAATCACAATGTAAGGAATTGCCCGGGTTCATGACATGTTAACTTCATTGTTATGAATATTGATTTATTAGACAGTTTGATATTATTTTTTAGTTTAAATGAATTTTTTTCAGCATCAATTTATGAGCTGTGAGTACAAACCAATAAAGTTATGTTTTCTTATTATTAGCAAATAATTTATCTACTATTAGCAAATATTTGTACATGGATTATTAGTTTTTGTGCGGTCAGATTATTATAGTTTTCTCGAAATATCACGTGTACGCTAGTTTGCTATATATATTATAATAATTAGCTATAATACTACTAAATAATATTATAATAATCGTCTATCACTAACTAAATAATATAATATGACTACCAAAATATTTTAGTTTAAACAGATAATAATTCGATTGAATGATTTGGTACACCTTATGAAATGATTTGCTAGAAAATGAATAATAATTTGCTAAGACAAATTGGAGAATTTGATATTATTTTAGTAATAATTGATTAAACAGAGCAAATAGTCACTTGTTGTTAATTCATTGTTGTTTATCGCCATCGATCATCGATTAGTAATAACTTCATCGCCATGGATCATTAGTTTGTTATCAAAACATAACAACTATATATAAAAGAATAAAATTGTTCTATTAAAACATTAATGTTCTGCTATAATTTGAACCATAATATGCTAAAAATAAATGAATAATTTGCTACCAATACATAATATGCTAAATTGTCTTCTCTTCCTATCCTCTCATTCCGGCTGCTTCAATTTTGCTTCTGCATTATAATACAGGAAAAAATACACAACATTATCAACATTATATGCAAAACATATCAAATGAAAACTAATACATAGAACAATTAAGCAAAATCCAATACCCGGCCATAACATTTTTATAATCATCTGTTACTCATTTACTATAAGCAAATGTAAATTTGCTATATACTAATGTTAATTTGCTATAAACAAAAACCACCTAAAAAATCGTAGAATTTATCTTACTAATCTGTTAATAATTTCTAACTAATTTGCTAATTATATCTTTATAATTTGTTAAATACATCAAACCATATCAAATAAAAACATATAAATGGAACGATTAATCGAAAATGAATACGCACAACTTTCTCTAATCATATCTAATTCATTTGTCATAAACCAAATGTAAATTAGCTAAATACTAAATGTTAATTTGCTATAAACAAAAAAAAACCCATAAAACAAAAATATATATTACTAATCTGCTATTAACATCTAACTAAATTGTTAATTATATCTTTATAATGTGCTAAATATATCAAATCAGATAAAATCAAAATCAATAAATAGATCGAACAATCAAAAACCAAAACCCATAAAAAATGATAATCATATCTTACTAATTTTATATAAACCAATGTAAATTTGCTACATACTTAATGTTAATTTGCTATAAACAAAAACATATCTTACTAATATGTTAATAATGTCTAACTAATTTGCTAATCATTTCTTGTTAATTTGCTAAATACATCAAACCAAATAAAATCAAAATCAATAAATAGATCGATTAAGCAAAAACTAATACCCATAAAAACTGATAATCACATATTACTTATCTGCTATAAACAAATATAAATTTGCTATAAACAAAAAACACCCAAAAAATCGTAAAATTTATCTTACTAATCTGTTAATAATATCTAACTAATTTGCTAATTATACCTTCATAATTTGCTAAATACATCAAATCATATCAAATAAAATATATAAATAGAACGATTAAGCAAAAACAAATACGCATAGCTTTTTCTAATCACATCTAAATCATTTGCTATAAGCCAATGTATATTTGTTAAATACTAATGTTAATTTGCTATAAACAAAAAACACCCATAAAACAAAAACATATCTTACTAATCTGCTATTAACATCCAACTAATTTGCTAATTACATCTTTATAATTTTGCTAAATACATGAAACCAGATAAAATCAAAACCAATAAATAGATCGAATAATCAAAAATCCAAACCCATAAAAAATGATAACCATATCTTACAAATTTGCTATAAACCAATGTAAATTTGCTATATACTTAATGTTAATTTGCTATAGACAAAAACCACCCATAAAACAGAAACATAGCTTACTAATCTGTTAATAATGTCTAACTAATTTGCTAATTATATCTTTATAATTGGCTAAATACATCAAACCAAATAAAATCAAAATCACTAGCCATAAAATTTGCTAACCATATCGTACTAATTTGCTATAGACATCAAACCAAAATACATCAAAACATTCTGAAAAATTAATAAAATATTCACATCAAGATCGATAATTTAAGGCAAATAACGCTAAAAAAATCGAGATGTCCACGCAAAAATAAGAATAAATCAGATTCAAAACATCTAAATATTATATTAAATGGTAAAAAATACATGTTCGTGAGGCCCTTGTGCCCTTCATTGTTGTCGACTGCGGTGGTAGCAGTTTCTGCGACGTGGAGGCGGCCGACGACTTGGAGCTTTGGCGTTCGACGATGAGGAGGAGGGCGGAGGGCGGAGACTGGGCGTTCGGCGATGTGGAGGAGGGCAGAGGAGGCGACGAGAAGGAGGGCGGAGGGCGGAGGCGGCGACGTTCTTCTTTGTTTCTTTTTATGGCATCTTTAAATCGAAAGATCATGATTTATTAATTTGCAGATCTATTTGTTACATATTTACCCCTATAAAATTAGATAGGGTTTTAAAAATTAGTTTTTTGAACTTAGCCCCCCTAATTTGTTACATATTGACCATTCAATTAGGTGGATGAATGGCTATTAATAATTCATAGTTCCTACATAAAGGTTGCTTCTCATTTTAATCCACCCCTATATATATATATATATATATATATATATATATATATATATATATATATATATATATATATATAAGGGAGGGTTATCATGCACATGTAGTTCTAGCGTGTAAATTAGGAATAAATTATATCCATCAATTGATTAAAATCAACGATCATCATTAATTATGAGGAAATTAACAATTATTATATTATTTTAATTATGACACAAAAGAGGGCAAATATGCCGTATCTAATGTTTGCAATTCGTTCAACTATAAATATGGATGATTGAATCTTCTCCAAAGTCCAACCTCCCCCAATTAAAATCCCCCCATTGATACGTTTATTATTATTATTATTATTATTATTATTATTATTATTATTATAAACCACATATAGTATAAGGCAACGACGTAAAAAAATCAACTAATTTATTCTCAGTGTCCATTCAATTTTTTTTTCTTTTTGTTTGTAATTCTCTTTATATATTATTCTATTTTTCTCGTAGAGGTTTGGGTGTTCGTGATTTTTAGATTTCAAAAGCATGTAAAAATATTATACAGTTGATACAATAATATTTTAACTGCACTATATATCTGTTATTTTTCTAATTGTTAATGCTTACATGAGACATTGTAATGCTATATTTTGTGATGAAGTAACTTTGGCTAAGTTTTGATTTTTTTTTTATTAGATTACATTTGTATTTATTATTATTATTATTATTATTATTCTTGTGTTCTTGTGTTTTTATTTCTATTACAAATGCTTTTTTTAAGATATTTGATATTTTTTATTAAATTACATGCTAGGTGTTTTTTATTTATTTTTGTGTTCTTTGTGTTTTCATTTCTATTACAAATGCTTTTTTTAAGATATTTGATATTTTTTTATTAAATTACATGCTACGTGTTTTTTATTTATTGTTGTGTTTTTTTTCTCGTTATAAATGCTTTTTTAATTTATCATTTGATTTTTTATTAAATTGTATGCTCTGTGCTTTTTTTTATTCTTGTACGTGTTTTCTTTTTCGTTGCAAATGCTTTTATTCTATTATTTGATGTCTTTTTTATTAAATTATACGCTTTGTGCTTTTTTTCAACTATTTGATTTTTTTTATTAAATTCTATGCTTTGTGCTTTTTTTTATACAAATGCTTTTTTTTTCTATTTTTTTATTAAATTACATGCTTGTGCTTTTTTTATTCTTGTGCCTTTTTTTTGTTACAAATGCTCTTTTTAAAATATTTGATGTTTTTTTATTAAATCAAATGAGAGTGATTTTCACAATATTTATTATACGAAACTTATCATTTACAAGAACAATCATTAAAAATATAGAAAAAAAAACCTTAATTTCCATTTGTGAGTTTGGCGTGAGAAGAGTGGGTTACAAATTTTTTTTATGTGGGGACAAATTAACCATAAAAATATTAATTACAAAAAAGAACAAATATTTTGATGAATCAAATATAGAAAAACCGTTACAAAATGGGGAAAACATAAATCAAAGAATGGATATTTATTTTGGATATAGATTATTATTGCTTGACCAAAATGTCTATTTTCATCAATTAAAAATAAAATATATATTAAGAAAAATTATCATAACCGTCCATGTATTAAAATCTAATGAATTTGATTCATTCCTAATTTACACATTAGGCAAATATTTACATTTGATCTCCTCTCTCTCTCTCTCTCTCTATATATATATATATATATATATATATATAGTGAGAGAGAGATGGGATCATGTGAGAACCACACCCTCTGTGAGAACTAAGAACTAATTTCAGCCACAGATCTCGCTTATTTTGACGGCTAAGATCTGTTCCCAGATTGAAAAAACGCGGTGGCAATCTCGTAATATTATAAACTTTTTAATGAACTGGGGTTATTTCTGTAATTAGCTACATTCAGTTGCAAACCAGACATACTGTGAGGCTCGTAAGCTTTACCGTCGGACTTTGCATCTCTGTATCGCTCCGCCAGCGTGCGTTCCGCTAAGCATTCGAGTAACAAATAGTCCAATTCTTTCACTCTCTGAAGCAATTTCAGTGCTGCAGTAGGCCGATCGCCGGCAAAACCAGCTCCGTAGCCTATCACTACCTTCTCCTTACGCCTTACTGGGTTCCGCCTGATTGGGTCCAAATTTACACTTATATTTCCGATTAAGGTACAATTAAATGCAAATGCACAAATTAAATCAAGATTGGAGGAAATAATTTTGATTAAGGTATTAGGGTGTAGATTCTCTCAATGGTTTTAACACTATGCTTCATTCAAGTTGATAATGCTACTATCACAAATACAATAGACCCTTCCGATTAGTTTAACTTCAATTCATGTCACCGTCTATCCGTTAAAACTCTCTTAGCTATATCATACAAGCAAGATTACACATATTAGGCTTAGGAACCCCATCCACCGAACGTTGAAGGAACCAATTTCTGGATTTAGATTCACAATCAAGACTCCTCTAAATCTTATCAATACTCAAGTAGTGATCAAGTACCTAAACATGAAAAAGCACGATTCTAACAACAACAATCAACAAGAACAAGCATAGATCAAAAACCAAATCGATCCTCTACCCCCTAATAGAGAGATTAGCCACTAAACATGCTCAAAACAACACAAATATCATAGAAGAAAGTCATCTCATAAATCAAATGCAAATAACAACAACTTCTACAATATTACGTGTCTTTCAAGAGTTTGGAACAATCTCCACAAAGCATCCAAGAAATATAAAGAAAATACAAAGGGAAACCTCATTCGAGCGTAGCTTCCGCGGATGGCTCGATGTCGGTTCCTTCTCGTCTTCTCTTCTTCTTGCTTGGCTTGGTTCCCTTCTTCTTCCTTTTCTCCTCTTCTCTTTTGTGAAGGTGATGATGGTGAAAATGGTGAGAAGGTGGTATAGAAATTTAGTGTGTGTAGTGTATGTGTAGAGAGAATGGAGGTAGAGTGTTGGAGAAGATGAAGTGGTGTGAGTGAATGGAATGATGATCATGAATCCCCAAAAATCTCCAATAGATATGAGAGAGAGGGGAGAGATACGAAAGATAGAGAGAGAGAGAGAGAGAGAGAGAGAGAGAGAGAGGGCTATGGTGAGAGGTATGTTGGTAGGAGAGAGGAAAGGTGGTGGTAAAGTGATGGTGATGGAGCATTAAATGTGAGAGATATGGGGGTATTTGTTGGGAGCAAAAGTCCACAAAGTGAGCTTAGAGGAGATTAATCCCTACCCCCCTATTGCTTAGATTAGGGTGGCTCAGGGTCTAGTTTCCAACATGCCAAAAGATGGAGGAAGAAGGATATGCTACTTGTTGCCAAATGAAGAAGAGACGAGCGACGAGTGTAAGTTGACGCTGATCGGGTGAACAGAGCGACCCGCGTGCTCGCGGGGCGCCGCGCGCCCGCGGAGGATCGGGAATGCGCGCGCGCGGAGTAGTGCGCGCCCGCAGAGTGTCTCCACCGAGAGCACCCTCGCGCGGCCGCGGGGTCTTTTGGTCCACACGATGCGCGCCCGCGGGGCCCCTGGCTTCTCCTTCCGGGCACATCTCATCGGTTCTCGTCTTTGCTCCTTGCCACCTTATTACCTAAAAATCAAGATTTTACGTACAAAAGCTCAATTTTTTCGAAACTTGGCTTATTCCACCATAAGAACAACAAGAGAAGAAAATCACACAAAACCTATAGATAAACTAGATCAAAATACTAGGAAATATAAATGAAGCATACAAAATCATGCAACAAAACACCACAAATAAACACCAAATAACTCCCCCACACTTAGCTCTTTGTTTGTCCTTAAGCAAATAAGAAATTAAAAATATGAAGTAAGAAGGAAGTACTCACAAGGCGATCATGTAATCGACAATTTGCATGGTTCCCACAAAAGCATTCATTATCCGAGAATATGAACACAATAAATAATCAAGTGAATTGCTTGTCCTCTTTAAGTCTAGAAAAAACACGTTAGCCCAGATTTCATTAAGTTACATCCCCACAAATCGTATCCACATTTATTAAGATAAAACATTGAACAACCTAGGAGATTGCAAACATAGGACAAGGGTCATTAGGTCAAATCAACGAGCATAACCGAGCTTCATAATGTGGTTTCCCATACTCATCATTCAACACGTGAACGGATTGACACACACATGAGAGGAGTAGAATCCGGAATGCAATCCCATTTATTTAAACAAATTCATGGGGGTATGGATCAAAAATCACAAGGTAAAACCATAGGGAGGGAATCCCTAGTGTCCTTGTGTGGTTTCCCATACTCATAGTCGAATAAATCAACTAGAGGAGTAGAGATCCTTATTTTACCCTTTTTATTTTGTTTCATTTGTTGATATATATATATATATATATCATAAATACAAGGATAAATGATTAAGGGGAGTAGTTTTCAAGAACAAGGCCAAACATGCTTCCTATTCTTTCAAGGGCAAGACCCTTCAACGTCAATCATCAAATTGTGATCACATTCAAAAATAATTCACGTTTAAGAGTGAAACCACGAAACAATTCATTCATTCATGATCAACTTGAAAATAATTCCTTAAGATTCATATCAACAATTGTTCAAATTTGACCATCGGGCAATAAGATACTAAGTAGGAGAATCACAACATACCTAGATAACTAAAACAACATAAACAACATCAACATAATCAACACTAAAATATTAAAATAAAAACTTCACATGAGTAACAAAATTCACAACATAACATAACAAAGCTCTCCCCCACACTTAAAACATGCATTGTCCTCAATGTATGAAAACAAGATGCAATAAGAGACAATGGTAGAGAAACACATTACACTGCGTAGAAGACCGGCAATAGGCGCTGGTTTCTACAAAACACACGACAAATACAACTAACGAAAAATAAAAAGAGTGAACTAAAAACAATAAAAACACGCACACGAACACAAAAATAAAAAAAATACACAAGAAACACGAAAGAACTTCACTGCTGCGGTGGGTCATAAGGTGGTGGAGGAGGCTGCGGGTAGGGATAGGAGATCGTCCAGTTGTTCCAGCTGTCTTCGAGGGCCGTCATTCTCTCGGTATGCCTATCAAGGCGACCATAGATGTCCTGCCTCATGTCGCCAACATCCTGACGGAGGGATCCCAATTCTTAGCGAAACTCGCCCATAGAAGCATCGAATCGGTCTTGGAATTGTCCCATGGTGTTGCTGTAGGACTGCTGGAACTGGCCCATGGAGGTATCAAAGTGCTGCTGAAATTAGCCCATGGAGTCAGCATAATTCTGCTGGAAGCTCTGCTGGAACTGCCCCATGGTGGTATCGAAGTGGTCCTGAAAAGACCGCCAATCAGCCTGCGGTAGGGATGTCAATTTAGCCCGAAACCGATGGGTTGGCCCGAATAGACCGAGAAAAATATAGGGTTAGGGCCGAAAAAATCCGGCCTGAAAAAAAATTAACCGAACGGGCCAAACCGGTCGGGCTGGCGGGCCAAACGGGCTGGCCCGGTCGGGCTGGCCTGCCAGCCTTCGTTGTTTTCATCATAAATTTTTCTAGAAAACTCTGATTCATGAACGGTCGGAAGCATTAGAAAGCTAACTCAATTATCTTTCCATTCATATATTATACATTTATAGATTCCAAGTATGCTAAAAGTTATGAATTTTTAAAGTTACAACTAATAGTAAATGAGTTTTATTGAATGATGCAATTTTTCATTAAATGTTATATTTTCATTTATGACATACATTATTGCATTTATCAATATTATAACTTATAAGTGCTTAGTATGATGTATAAAACATGTTGTTTATTCGTTTATTGCTTTTTGAATGTCAAAACCTTTCACTTTAATTTTTTTTTTTTTTGTTAAGAAAATTATCTTTCACTCATTATCCATCTATTATTATATAGACTCGTTATCCATCTATTATTATATAGTATTGATGTTTTAAAATATTAAAATTATATTATTTATCATGTTTTCAATAATTTAATTTTATATACGTTCTAATGTTATCATTTGTTTATTGTATGAGAAAGAATACAAAAATAAATGAAATAAATAATGAAGACTTTAAAAATGAAATGTGAACATGAAGTTGAAAAATCTTCAAATATTATTGTTGAAATAGAAGAAGATTGTATTTCTAATTAGTTCGGAGATTGAACTATACTTAGATTTATGATTTAGTTTGAAATTATTATTTTTGAAAGAACAAATTATGATTGAAAATTATTGTAATTTATCATTTCATATACCATTGATTTCTTTATTTGATGCACTATGATGTTAATGAAATTTTATATTCTCCGTATTTTTTTTCATTTTATGTTATTTTTCGTGTATTTATTTATTTCAAGAGTAAGAGATGGTGACTATTTTTTAGAATTATCAAAATATAATTTATACATGTGAAAAAAATTCGTTAGCATATTGGCCCGACGGGCTAGCCCGAAAACCGAATGGTTAGGGTTAGGGCCAAGAATTTTTGGCCCGAAATTTTTTTTAACCGATTCGGCCCGAACCGAATTGGCCCGAAACCGAAACGGATTGGCCCGAAACCGAACGGGTTGACCCGATTGACATCCCTAGCCTGCGGCATCTGATACCTATGCTGGGGCATCGTGGAGGGGTAAGACGGCTGCTGGTAGTGAGCCTGACCTTCTTGTGCATGGTCCTCGTCTCCTTGGTCTTCTTCTTCTTCTCCTTCCTCATTCTCTTCCTCATTTTCTTCTTCGTTCTCTTCCCCGTCCTCATCATCATCATCATCATCATCATCACGTGGGGCTGAAGAGGAGCCGACTTCTCTGTAGCGTCTGAAAGATGCACGCTGAGCATTCATAACCTTGGAGACGCAGGGACAATCAGTGTGAGGAACCAGTCTCCTCGAATCAAGGATAAGCTGGGCTCGCTTGAGCTCGTCAACAGTGATCAAATACTCCTTAACCTTGCTCTGTCCTGCAGGGAGTGGACCTGTGCCCGGAATCAAGCCAAGCTTGACAGCAAGAGCGTTGATGAAAGCACAAAAGGAGGGATGCATCTTGGTGCACCTAGTCATTTGCTGGATGGCGGTCCAGATAAAGTAGGACGGGCAGACCTTGGTATTGTAAAGGGCACACCAAAGAAGATACACCTCTGTGGCATTGACTTTGTTGGCTTGTTCCTTCTCAGAAATCGAGTATGCAAGGAACTTATGCATGATGGTCAGGGCAGGGTCCCGTATGAAACCGGTAGGTGTCCCCTAAGGGTCCCAATTGCTGAAGCCAGTAAGCTCGTGCCAGGCGGCAGCCGTGTTGAAGTCGGATGGCCTCTCTTTGGGCCCAGTCGTCGAGAATCTAAAATAAGATTTCATTCTAGCCAATGTCACTTCAAATTCTTCTCCCATCATACGAAAGATAATCTTTGAATTCAAAGAATCAAGCTAGAAGGTGACCAAAAACTCAAGGCATAAAGGATTTAAGCCTACATACTTCAATTTCACAAATTTGTCCAAAGTCAACACTTTCAAGTAGCTTTCCACTTTCCCATCAATTTTCAATGATTTCAGCAAGTTCCAATCAAGATAACGGGGGGAAGTAATCTCATAATCAGTAAAAGCTTGATAGAGGTTACCTTCTGCATGGGTACGAACCGGAAACGGGCAACCATAGAGCTCTTGAAGATTTTCATCGCTATCTTCATGGGAAAAAGACGGATTCTTCGTCCTCGGCGGCATACTGGATGGTGGAGCAAGGGAGAGCAAGGAGAAGCGGTGAAGGCGAGCAAAGGCGCTCGGAGGGAGCGCAGGCAGCTGGTGCACGGCTGCGGGGGAAGCGCATGGTCGCGGAAGCTACGGGGGACAGGCGCGCGGTCGCGGAGCTCGTTATTGGTGTAGGAACGACGCCGCGGCAGCTGGCGGCGGTGCAAGGTGTCTGCGGAGAAGCTGCGGCGGGCGTCTGAAGACTAGGGGGCGATGTCGCCCGGTCGCGGAAGGTAGGCGCGGTCGCGGTGACTTGTGCTCGTGAGGTGGAGAGGAGCTGCACTTTGGAAAATTTTGAGGGGTGGAAGAGGAGAAGGGAATTTTGGGAGTGCTGGAGAGGGTTGAGAGCTCCAAAAGTGGCGTAAGGTTTGGGGAAAGTAGGATTCCAAACAAGTGGTCCCCTTTTATAGGGAAGAGAGCGCGCGGCCGCGGGGCCTTGCACGGCCGCGGGGTGCGAGGGTCGTGCGCCCGCGGGACTTCATTTGCGGCAAATAATGTCACGTGCCCGCGGGGTCTATACGCTTGCGGAGCCTTTCCGCCGAGAGCCATGTCGCGCGGTCGCGCGGGGTGCGCGGCCGCGGGCCATTACTTATCCGGTTTTCTTCTACTTCGCCCAAGCACCACTCTGACTTATACCTACAAAACAAACACCAAAAATACGAAAAACGCACAAACACTAAAAGAGATTAAATAACATAAGTAACAATAAGATAATCATCGGTTGCCTCCCATGCAGCGCTCATTTTAATGTCTCGAGCTAGACGAAGTTTTGGGAGAATTCAATCGGAATTGACAAGTTTCAATTCCTCCACATCGGCTTCGTGCGAAAACCCTTCATAGTATCGCTTGACTCAGTGACCGTTCACTTGGAATGTAACATTCGTTACCGGATTTTTCAGTGTGACCAATCCATAGGGGAACACTTCTTCAATGAGAAACGGTCCGCTCCAACGTGATTTGAGTTTTCCGGGGAAGAGTCGCAATCTAGTGTTGAAAAGGAGAACTTTAATGCCCGGCGTGAGCTCTTTCTTGACAATTCTCCTATCGTGTAGCCTCTTCACTTTGTTTTTGTAAATCTTGGCATTGTCATAGGCTTCGTTTCTCAATTCATCGAGCTCGGATAATTGCAAGGCTCGCTCCTCTCCCGCACTTGTTAGGTCACAATTCACCGCTTTTATAGCCCAATAGACTCGGTGCTCGATCTCAACGGGGAGATGACATGCTTTTCCATAAATGAGGCGGTATGGGCTCATCCCTAGGATGGTTTTGTAAGCCGTCCGGTACGCCCAAAGAGCATCCATTAGCCTTGCTGACCAATCCTTCCTTATCACATTCACGGTCTTCTTCAATATGTTTTGAATTTGTTTGTTGCTCGTCTCAACTTGACCGGAAGTTTGAGGATGATATGGAGTCGCCACCTTGTGAGTCACTTCATTTTTCTTCATCAATTTTGCAAAAAGCTTGTTGGTGAAATGAGTTCCACCGTCACTTATGATTGCTCTAGAGAATCCAAACCTACTCAAAATGTGTTCCTGCACAAACTTGATAACCACATTAGCGTCACAAGACCTAGTGGGGATAGCTTCAACCCACTTTGAGACATAATCGACGGCTAATAGGATATATTCAAAACCAAAAGAGTTAGGAAATGGTCCCATAAAATCAATACCCCAAACATAAAAAATTTCAACAACAAGATTGATATTTAGAGGCATTTCATTTCTCCTCCCAATATTACCAAGTCTTTGGCATTTATCATATGAAATGGAGTAAGCATGAGCATCTTTAAAAATTGAAGGCCAATACAAACCGGATTGTAGGATCTTTCTAGCCGTCTTTTGCCCTCCAAAATGACCACCACAATGAGATGAGTGGCAAAAGGTTAGAACATCGGTTTGCTTCTCTTCTGGGACACATCTTCGAATCACCTCGTCTTTTCCCAAATGGAAAAGGTATGGATCGTCCCAAAAGTAAGTAATACCTACACATTGCCAAAAATCTTTTCTTTTCTTGAAAAGAAAGGTTAGGTCTCATTTTATCACAAGCGAGATAATTGACAATATCAGCATACCAAGGAGATGGATTAAGCTCAAGAGCATACTCATATGGAAATGTATCACAATCAACTCCTTTTTCATGCAACAAATTGAAATTTTCATCAACGGGGAGGCGAGATAAATGGTCCGCTACCACGTTTTCACACCCCTTTCTATCCTTAATCTCAACATCAAATTCTTGCACAAGCAAAATCCACCTAATGAGTCTAGGTTTAGCTTGTGGTTTGGTCAACAAATGCCTTAAAGCCGCATGATCACTATGCACAATCACTTTAGAGCCTAAGATGTAGGATCTAAATTTATCCAATGAAAACACTACGAGAAGAAATTCTTTTTCTGTTGTGGTGTAATTTACTTAAGCACTATTCAAGGTAAGGCTAGCATAGTAAATTACACGAAGAATTTTATCAATACGTTAACCTAAAACGGCGCCCACGGCGGAATTTGATGCATCACACATTATCTCAAAAGGTAAAGTCCAATTAGGGGGAATGACAATAGGAGCGGTGATCAATTTCTCCTTAAGAGTGTTAAAAGAATGCGAGCATTTTTCATCAAACTCAAAAGGTACGTCTTGAGAAAGCAAATGACATAGAGGTTGGCTAATTTTTGAGAAGTCTTTAATAAATCGACGGTAAAAATCGGCATGGCCTAGAAAACTTCTAATTCATTTCACATTAATGGGTGGAGGTAGTTTTTCAATCACATCCACCTTAGCCTTGTCTACACTCATTCCTTCTTTAGACACAACATGACCAAGGACTATGCCACTAGTAACCATAAAATGACTCTTTTCCCAACTAAGAGTTAGGCTACTTTCAATGCATCTTTTTAAGACAAGTTCTAATTTCTCTAAACAATCGGAAAATGAGGATCCAAAGATCGAAAAATCATTCATGAATATCTCAATGAAGTCTCCAATCATTTCGGAGAATATAGAGAACATACACCTTTGGAATGTGCCGGTGCATTGCATAGTCCAAACGGCATCCTCCGACACGCAAACGTACCAAACGGGCATGTAAATGTGGTCTTAGCTTGATCTTCCGGCGCTATGGCCACCTGAAAATAACCCGATAAACCGTCAAGGAAACAATAAAAACTATGACCGGCTAGTTTATCAAGTATTTGATCAATGAAAGGAAGGGGAAAATGGTCTTTTCTAGTGGCGGCATTGAGCTTTCGGTAGTCAATGCACATTCTCCACCCGGTGGTGGTTCAAGTAGCCACATGTTCTCCTTTGTCGTTCTCAACGAACGTTATTCCTCCATTTTTCAGCACCACATGGACAGGGCTCACCCATTCACTATCGGCTATGGGATAGATAATCCCTTCTGCTAGGAGCTTAAGAATCTCCTTCTTTACGACTTCCATTAGCACGGGGTTGAGCCTCTTTTGCCCTTCACGAACCGGCTTAGCTCCTTCCTCAAGAATGATGCGATGCATGGACGTTGAGGGGCTAATGCCTTTGATGTCGGAAAGATTTCATCCTATGGCTTGCTTGCTCCTCTTTAGTATGGCTACTAAGAGGTCTTCTTCATCATTTTCTAGCCCGGCAAAGATGATCACGGGCTTCTTCTCTTCATCATCAAGAAAGACGTATTTGAGGTGAGATAGGAGCTCCTTGAGCTCAAGCTCGGGAGTAGGCTTCACTTCCTCTTCAGTTGAGGCCATGACTTCCATGAGACTCATGCCTTCTCCTAGCAAGATCTCCATCTCTTCGGCATTCAATTCGTCTCCCCCACACTTGAGGTAGGCTTCATCCATGGCAAGTTCCTTGGACAAGGTTTCACTCCTCCAAGGAGCACCTATTTCCTACAAGAAAACCTCCTCGGCCAAGACATCAATAGCATCTATGTAAGAACAATTTTTCTCAAATGAGGAGACGGGTATAGCCTTGTTTTCATGTACGGAAAAGGACACCGTTTCTCCTAACACCGACATTTTTAAGGTTCCATTTTTAACGCCAATCAAGGTGTTTGTTGTAGCCATAAAAGGTCTACCTAGGAGAAGTGTGTGCTCTTTACCCGTTTCTTTCACATCACCCACATCCAATACAACAAAATCAACCGGTATGATCAATCCACCAACCTTTACTAGAATGTCCTCTATTATTCCCCTAGGATATCTCATGGACCTATCCGCCAATTGTAGACACATTCTAGTTGGTTTCAATTCTCCTAACTCTAATTGTTTATATATAGAGTAAGTCATCAAATTAATTCCGGCTCCTAGATCTAGCATACCGCATGCTTCTTTACCATTTCCCAATGCAATTTTAAGCGTAAAACTACCTGGATCGCGGAACTTTGGTGGTAGCTGATGTTGTAGGATTGCACTAGCCACTTCGGATACCTCTATCTTCTCATCCTCCACGAATTTCCTCTTCTTGGAAGCTAGTTCCTTGAAGAACTTGACATAGGCCGACACATTTCGGATGACATCAAGGAGTGGAAGATTGACATTCACCTTGGATAGGAGTTTGTAGAACTCTTGGAATTGAGTGTCTTGCTTCTCATTCCTCAACCGGCTTGGAAATGGAATTGGAGGGTTGTAAGGATTGGTAGCCTTGTGGAGTGTGGGCTTCTTCACTTCTTCACTTTTCATTTCGGGCTCCTTTTGTTGTGGTTGAGGAGCCTCCTCTTCTTTCTCAACCTCCTTGGTTGGGCTTGACTCTCCAACCTTGTTATCGATCACCTTGCCTCCTCTAAACACGGTAATGGCTTGAGCTTGGTCCGGTTGGCTTGGCAACTTGCCCGGCTTGGCTTGTTTGACTAATTCTCCAACGGTCCCGGCTATTTGCCCAACTTGGGTTTCAATCCTCTTCACGGAGGCCTCAACGGATTCGAATCTTTGTTGGGTGGCTTGAATAAAGGATTGCAAGGTGTCTTGCAATGTCGGCCTAGGCGGTTGGTTTAGTTGGGCCGGATATTGTTACGGCCTCGGATAAGGTGGAGCTTGGCCACCTCCGGCTTGTTCAGGTGGAGACGGTTGTTGTGGTGGTTGAGGTGGTTGTTGAGGTTGTTTCCAAGAGAAATTCGGATGATTTCTCCACCCCGGATTATATGATTGAGAGTATGGGTTGTAAGGTTGGCGTGGTTGGAATCCTTGAAGGGCATGCACTTGCTCTTGAAGAGCATAGAAATGAGCCTCATCACTTGACTCCGGCTCGATCGACCTTTGGCACAAGTTGGCTCCATGGCCATACTCTCCACAAATCCCACAAGTCTCAACGGTCATCACTTGTTGGGGTGGTCTCTCGGAGGTTCGAAGCATCTCTACTTGCCTTGTCAACTCGGCAAGTTGTTTTGTCACATCATAACTAGGGTTGGCTTCATTGACGGAAGCTCTCTTCCCCCTAGCACTCTTTTGTTGAGAAGTTGTGGCCATGGTCTCATAGATGTTGGAGACCTCTTCGGCGGTTCGTCCTTCAATGTCTCCTCCCGATGCATTGTCCACTATATATTGGAAATTTTGTGAAAGCCCGTCGTAGAAGAATTGGTTGAGCAACTCGGGTGCGAGATAGTGGTGAGGGCATTGTTGTTGGAGACCTCGAAATTGATCCCAAGCTTCATGAAATGCTTCACCCGGAGATTGGGTGAAGATAACAACTTGAGCTCTCAAATCTTAGGTCTTTTGGTTGGAGTAGTACTTGGCCATGAACTTCTCGTAGACGGCATTCCAATTGGCCAATGAATTGGCGGGAAGAGACATGAACCACGTCTTGGATCGATCCTTCAAAGTGTAAGGGAAACACCTCATCTTCAATTGATCTTCGTTCAAACCTTGTAGAGGAAAGGTTTGAACAACGGAATAGAACTCCCGGATGAAGTTCAAAGCATCTTCGGCCGGCATCCCGTAGAATGAGGGAAGTTGGCTAAATTGGATGTTCTTCAACTCGTAGTTTCTCACGGCTTCACCAAGAACTATGCAAGAAGTCGATGCCCCAATCACGGGACGAGCAAAGTCTCTCATGTTCCTAGCCACATTGGCATTTTCGGGATGGTTAAGGGGGTTAGCTTCCATCTCTCTTTCCCACTCGAACACGTCGAATCTCCTCGGTCAATGGATGTTGTCAAACACGGGGGCTAGTCTCCAATTGAGGCTTCGCCTCCCTAGTATACACAACCACAAACAAAACAGAGATCACACGTACCTTGCGGAAAGAGAGGTGAGACTAAACAATCAACACAAGAAAATAAAAATGAAAACAACAACACAAACACGACACTTGAACAAGATCACTTTCACAAATACAAACAAATAACACAAAAGAAAATATAGCACTAAAAAGACAATTCTTAAAAGCCCTCCCCTACAACGATACCAAAATTTGATTGGGTCCAAATTTACACTTATATTTCCGGTTTATGCTCACTAGACAACTACTTAGGACCACACCCGCAATTGGGCGGGGTCAATTGTAGAAGCAATAAGCTTAATCCGAGTCGATCTCTCAAGGAAGACTTTATAGGAAAGAATTATCTAAAGGCTACACATGCTTTCAACAAAACAACTAAAATACAATCTAAACATTCTAACAAGGGGGTTTGATGAGGATTATGCTAGGAATTCAAAATAGACAATTAAGCAAGACAATTAAATGCAAATGCACAAATTAAATCAAGATTGGAGGAAATAAGTTTGATTAAGGTATTAGGGTATAGATTCTCTCAATGGTTTTAACACTATGCTTTATTCAAGTTGATAATGCTACTCTCACAAATACAATAGACCCTTCTGATTAGTTTAACTTCAATTCCTATCACCGTCTATCCGTTAAACCTCTCTTAGCTATATCATACAAGCAAGATTAACATATTAGGCTTAGGAACCCCATCCACCTAACGTCGAAGGAACCAATTTCCAGATTTAGATTCACAATCAAGACTCCTCTAAATCCTATCAATGCTCAAGTAGTGATCAAGTACCTAAACATGAAAAATCATGATTCCAACAACAACAATCAACAAGAACAAGCATAGATCAAAAACCAAATCGATCCTCTACCCCCTAATAGAGAGATTAGCCACTAAACATGCTCAAAACAACACAAATATCATAGAAGAAAGTCATCTCATAAATCAAATGCAAATAACAACAACTTCTACAATATTACGTGTCTTTCAAGAGTTTGGAACAATCTCCACAAAGCATCCAAGAAATACAAAGAAAATACAAAGGGAAACCTCCTTCGAGCGTAGCTTCTGTGGATGGCTCGATGTCGGTTCATTCTCGTCTTCTCTTCTTCTTGCTTGGCTTGGTTCCCTTCTTCTTCTTTTTCTCCTCTTCTCTTTTGTGAAGGTGATGATGGTGAAAATGATGAGAAAGTGGTGTTAGAGATTTAGTGTGTGTAGTGTGTGTGTAGAGAGAATGGAGGTAGAGTGTTGGAGAAGATGAAGTGGTGTGAGTGAATGGAATGATGATCATGAATCCCCAAAAATCTCCAATAGATATGAGAGAGAGGGGAGAGATACGAGAGAGAGAGAGAGAGAGAGAGAGAGAGAGAGAGAGAGAGAGAGAGAGAGAGAGGGCTATGGTGAGAGGTATGTTGGTAGGAGAGAGGAAAATGGTGGTAAGGTGATAGTGATGGAGCATTAAATGTGAGAGATATGGGGGGATTTGTTGGGAGCAAAAGTCCACAAAGTGAGTGTAGGGGAGATTAATCCCTATCCCCCTATTGCTTAGATTAGGGTGGCTCAAGGGTCTAGTTTCCAATATGCCAAAAGATGGAGGAAGAAGGATATGCTACTTGTTGCCAAATGAAGAAGAGGCGAGCGACGAGTGTAAGTTGATGCTGATCGGGTGAACAGAGCGACCCGCGCGCCCGCGGAGGGTCAGGAATGCGCGCGCCCGCATAGAAGTGTGCGCTCGCGGGGTGTCTCCGCCGAGAGCACCCTCGCGCAGGCGTGGGACTCGCGCGGCCGCGGGGCCCCTGGCTTCTATTTCTGGGCACATCTCCTCGGTTCTTGTCTTTGCTCCTTGCCACCTTATTACCTAAAAATCAAGATTTTGTGTACAAAAGCTCAAGTTTTCGAAAACTTGGCTTATTCCACCATAAGAGCAACAAGAGAAAAAAATCACACAAAACCTATAGATAAACTAGATCAAAATAATAGAAAATACAAATGAAGCATACAAAATCATGCAAGAAAACACCACAAATAAACACCAAACACCGCCTCTACAGGCGAAGCAAACCGTTGTCAAAATACTAATACGAATGGGAAATTGTTGATTATAATCTACTTTTTCACCAATTATGTAGTGATTTGATGAAGTTAGAGTTGAGCTAACCAGATTGACTACGTAGTTGTGAGGCTCTCGCGTTTCGTTGTCGAACTCCTACATTTGAATATTTTAGCACTAGTAGTTTATATTTTAGCACTTCCATTTCCTTTTTTTTAGCATTGTTAATTAATGTTTGAATATTTTGGTAGGTGATAGTGTTAGCATTTGTAGTCTTTTATTTACGATGAGAAAGACATAATAATAACAACAGAGATTTATGAATTTTTATATGGTTGCACGTATTCAATGATTTTTGCATCCTTCATTTGAAAGGACAATCATGGAAAACTTGTGACTTTTGGGGCTGCTTCCCATTGTACTTTATTAATTTCCCTTACAACCTCTAAGAGAGTTGATGGGCATGTTGTTGCTTCTAAGAATTGATATTTGTAATATACATCACTGCTTCTATTATCTTCATTATTTGGGGTAGTTTTAGCTCGTTTGTTTCTGCTAATTTCATCTTCTGCAGTCTTTTTAGCACCTATAATTTTTTATATAATACTGTTAAGTACACAAAATAACAATGCTAAAAAACATAATCGGAATGCTAAAATATGAGATGACAGTGCTAAAATTCTAAACTATAGTGCTAAAACCAAGAAAATGCGCAGATAAATTACAGATGGACAAAAATGTTAGGTTTACCAAAAAAAATAAAATAAAAAATGAAACTACTAAATCATTACGAAATAATGGTAAGGTTCGATTTATGACATTGTAAAAACTGTAATCGTATTTATGTTCATGATTGTGTTTTATAATTTAATGATAATGCTAAAATGAGATATGATGATATAAATACAGTTAACAATGATGCTAGCACCACAAATCACATTTGTTGGGTTTGTAATGATCATGACATTTTAATCACAATGCTAATATAGGGTTATATTAATGCTAAAAATGAGAGTTTGCAATTGTAATAGTGTTTGCACTATATTCATAATTCAACAGTATGTAACAGTGTTTGTTCATTATTTTTTTACAATGCCGATGATATTTTTTTATTGTAATGCTAAACAATTGTCATGCTAAACAAGGGTTATGTTAGCGCTAAAATAAGTCATGACATTGACAGTGCTAAAATAAGTTATGACAATGCTAAAATAGGGAATGACAATGCTAAAACCCTAAATTGAAAAATATATACACACATAAATTCTGAGTATTCATATATTGATGATTCAACATGTAACAGTGTTTGTTCGTGGTTTTTTTACAATGTCTATGATATTTTTTTATGCTAATGCTAAAAAGGAGTCATGCTAAAATAAGTCATAACAATGCTAAAAAAAAAACCATGACAGTGCTAAAATCCTAAATTGAAAAATATACACGTAAATTCTGAGTATTCATATATTTTCAAAATTTTCGATTTTACCCTTACTAAGATTCAAAGGTAGCGAAGTTGGACGTTATTACGAGATTGCCACCGTGTTTTTTAAAATCTGGAGCATATCTTGGCCGTCCAAATATAGCAGATATATGACTCAGATTGGTTCTCAGTTCTCAACTAAGGTGTGGTTCTTCTGGAACCCAACCACATATATATATATATATATACAACTATGAAATTTTTTCATAGATTTCAAAATTTAATTGATCTGGCCTCACAAATAATTTCATAATAGATCATAATCCCTTGGAACGAAATAAATGTGATTGTATCTGGTTGGAATAATTTAGTGGTGGGGTGGGATGTCTTGTGATAGAGGTCTCAAGTTGAATGTGATTATAGGCTACCAAAGTTTCATACAATCAACTTTTAAGCAGGACATTGTCGTTAGAAGAATAAAAAGAAACGAATGTGACCATCGTGGGCCCATTTAGGCCTAAATAGATTTTAATCTATTTGTAGATGAGAAGCCCGTTTAAAATATATTATTCAGGACTAAGCCCAATCAAGTTTAAATCAATTTTATTTATCTACTTAATATACCATTACCAACTTGATTTTATTCTACTCTTCTCACGAATATGAGAATTAGATGTTGTGAATTTCATCATAGTAAATGAATTATTCTGAATCCCAAACCAATTAATTTCCATTCGAGCCACCATCCCATCCACCAAATTTTAGATTCAATTAAGGAGACTAATTTGCTAATCCTCACCGCAACACTTGTATCAAACATCCCTTTCGAGTCATAATTCAAGTTAATTAACAATTATGTAACAACTAAAATGAAGCCGAAATAATTAAAATGAACAAAAATTCCAATAAAATGATGGAGGCTGGTAGCTAGCATGATTTATTTATGTGAGAGAAAATGACTTAATCATGTCAATAAATCATGACATAATTTCAGCTGACAAGTCAAAATCTGTCTTGGAAAATTGAAAATAAAGTTGATTAAAACATATGTACAGCACCAAACAACATTAAACTATTCAACTCCATGTGGTGGTTATTGGTTTGTTACCAAAGACTTATTTGATTTGTCCCCTGACAATCTTCTTTAACTACTTTAATTTAGTGACCCGATTATTAAAAGTCGTGCACTAATTTCAACTCAAATCACTTAAATCTGGTCAAATACTTGTAATCAATTTTTATTTTCTTGCAAACTAGCTAGGGATTCTTTCTTCCTTTCTTTTTTTTTTTAATAAAAAATAATTCATCCAATTGAAATGCCAAGATTGTCTCCACGTCCGGCTAGTGCTACATATGCCTGTTCCTGTATATATCCCTAAAAATAAAGTTATCTTCACGGCTGTGCTTTTGCTACGATTCGAGTTTTGCTTCGTTGATCGGGACAAGAATGTTGTCGACTCGGAGCTAGAAATTTTAATTGAAATACAATATAATACATATTAATAATATGTATGGTTTATATAATGCATGACTTGTATAAACATTATAAGGGGGTGATGTGATGGATGTTTAATTAATTTAATTTGAATTTTAGTGATGATAACTTGATATCGAAATGCTACTACCATTACGTACCCTTTCCAAAATTTTAATGTTAATAATAAGTATTTATGTAATCCACCAGGAATGCAACTATGCAAGAGGGGAGACACGCACATAAATAAGCAGGTCTAAAGTAACAAGCTGTGTAATTTATGGTATTGTCTGCTAGCTGTTGTAACTTATGTGACAATTAATTATTTTGATTTTATTGTAGTAATTTAATAAATGCGCATTATGATAATTATATAATTTGTTTACTACATGTGATAACACGGTGATAGATCCAATCATACTCTAAGGGCATTCACTATGGTCTATGGTGCTATCCCATAGTGGTGCCATATGTGTGCCACATCATCAACTACTTCCCTTTTCAATTACTTTATATTTTATCCACTATAACATTACCTCACTTTTAACTATTCATGGACCCCACTATCATTACTACTTTTACCATAAAAAAAAAAAGAAGGAAAGCACGGAAAATGCAAAAGGGGAGGAGAGAGAAAATATTTAGGCTCCACTATTTCAAGAACCCACTTCTTACAGGAGAAACTCATTTCTTATTTTGTTCCCTTGAATTGTGTTCCACTATGGTGGAACTTGGTTCTTATTTTGCCACATAGATATAAGAATCTCCCATAGTGGATGCTCTAAGAGCATATCCAAGAGATGCTCTAAACTCTATATTTAGAGCAAAACACTCAAAATTCAAGCAGGGCTGGCCCTGACATTTCGGGGGCCCATGACAAAATAAAAAAATGAGGGACCCTTGTATATATATATTTTTACGAACATGTAACATAAAATTATTGTATTTAATTTAGTAAAACACAAAATGTGTACAATTCAGATGATTTTCAGATCAAAATATATTTATACGGATCCAATCTCTATTTTTCTCTGATTCTTCTCTTCAAAACTTGATCTTCAAACGGTCTATGAAATCTTTAGAATAAATTTATCTCTTTGATTTTCTCGGACTTGTTATTTGAACTTGGCCTTTGAAGTTTTTGGGAAAGATTTGTATCCTCGATCTTATTTGACTTGGTATTTGGACTTGATAACGTCAATTCGGAGGGCCGGCGCCTTGTATTCGGATCAAACGACAACTTTGGGTAGAATTTGATGAAGAACACCTTTGACTGCCTTGCTTATGGATAAAATGCTGTCTTCGAGATGAATTTGATGAAGAACGCCTTGAATATTTGAGAGAATTTCACTTATGGAATTTTTTCTCAAATTCTTGAACTCTTCAAATGACTTATGGTGTGTTTTTCAACTAATATGGAGGCCCCTATTTATAGTTGTAGGGAGAGAGATCTAGGGCTGATGTGACACTATCTCATTGGCTGTTGAAAATTAATATATATCTTTTTGAAAGATATCTACTTGTTGTCAAATACTCTTGAGATTTATCATATAATAATATCTTTATTTTTTAAATATTTTATCTAATTTTGGATTTCATAAGATCCCAAAACTATATAAATATATATAAAAATTAATAAAAATATTATATATAATATTTAATTTTTTCTATCTACAAATGCCCCCCGAGACTTGTTCATTGACGACTTGTCGTTTGAAATGAATGAATCTCGAAAAATCATTAGATAGTTTAAACTCGTATCAAGGAGTCTTGAACTTGAATTTATTAGATAGTTTATACTCATGTCAAGGAGTTCTTGAATTTCAACTTGTGAATAGTTTATACTCATATTCAAGAGTTCTTCAATTTGAATTTATTAGATAGTTTACACTCGTATTAAGGAGCCTTCAATTTGGATTTTTTGAATTTAGATAGTTTATGCTCGTATCAGGGAGCTTTCTTGAACTTGGATAGTTTATGCCTATATCAGAGAGTTTTTTGTTGAACTTGGATAGTTTATGCTCATATCGAGGAGCCTTCAACTTGAATTTGGACTTTATAGACCTTTTATACTCGTATCCGTGAGTACTTAGATTTGAATTTGGATTTGTAGACATTTTATACTCGTGTCAAGGAGTCTTAGATTTGAATTTATAGACATTTTATACTCATGTCAATGAGTTTTAAATTTGAATATGTAGACATTTTATACTCGTGTCAAGGAGTCTTAGATTTGAATTTGACTTTTTAGACATTTTATACTCGTGTCACGGAGTCTTGGTATTTCTTTAAGAGTTCAAATAGTTTTGGCTCTTATCTAGGAGTTTTGAAAGATAGTTTAGGCTCTTATCAAGGAGCATTGACTTTTTTTCTTTTCATAGATTGTGACATGTATTGGAAGACTTGAATAAGCACGTGGCAATATTTATAGCCATTTCTTCTTCTTCTTCTTCTTCTTCTTCACTTGGAGATTCCTCAAAAGGTTTGCCCCCATCATTTATTTCTGGCTCTTCTTCAAAGTGGTGATGCTTTTGCATTGACAGTTCTTGAACTTCATTTGCAGCCATGCTTAACTCCATGTCGTAAGCTCTAGTGGCCAATTCATCGAAGGTCTTTGGTTGAATCCCTTTCAAAATATATCGAAGACCCCAACACATGCCTTGGATGCACATTTCAATTGCTGAAGTTTCTGATAATTGATCTTTGCAATTCAGGCTCAAGTTTCTCCAACGGTTGATGTAGTCGATGACAGACTCTTCTTTTTGTTGGTTTGTATTTATGAGTTCAACTAAGCTAACCGTCCTTCGAATACTGTAGAAGCGAATAAGGAATTCTTTCTCCAGTTGCCCCCAACTATCAATTGAATTTGACTCCAAATCAGTATACCAATCAAACGCATTGTCTTTTAAAGAACGAATGAATTGCTTCACCAAGTGATCTTCGTATGTCCCAACATCATTACAGGTCTCTACAAAGTAAGCCACGTGTTGTCTTGTATTTTCTTTGCCATCAAATTGTTGAAACTTTGGCGGCTGGTAGCCATCTGGCATCTTTAAGTTGTCAATTCTTGGAGTATATGGCTTGTTGTAAGTCCAGAGTGATTTAAGGCTCTCTCCATACTTGTCTTTGATTGTTTCCAGTATTAAATCTTTGAGTTGATCAACCTGTATTGAGCCATCAGACGATATTTCAATTTCTTTAGCTGTAGATTTCTCACTTTTGTTGGCATGTAGCTTTGTAGATATCTCAACTTCAGTATCTTCATTCACTTGCTCGCCACCAAAATCAACAATCCTTTCTTTGTTCAACTTCAAGATTTGAGCATCCCGTTCTTGTATCCGCTTGGCAAGTCCTTCGGCAAGCTTCGTCAAATTTATAATTTGCTCTTCCAAAATTATAGACATCTTGATGCTTGAGAAAATTGGTGAAGAGAAGAGATGAGAGGTAGAGATGGTCCCACCGGGCGTGCCAAAATTTGTAACACAAAATTTTTGTATTTAATTTAGTAAAACACAAAATGTGTACAATTCAGATGATTTTCGGATCAAAATATATTTATACGGATCCAATCTCTATTTTTCTCTGATTCTTCTCTTCAAAACTTGATCTTCAAACGGTCTTTGAAATCTTCAGAATAAACTTATCTCTTTGATTTTCTCGAACTTGTTGTTTGAACTTGGCCTTTAAAGTTTTTGGGGAAGATTTGTATCCTCGATCTTATTTGACTTGGTATTTGGACTTGATAACGTCAATTCGGAGGGCCGACGCCTTATTTCCGGATCAAAAGCCAACTTTGGGTTGAATTTGATGAAGAACGTCTTTGACTGCCTTGCTTATGGATCAAATACCGTCTTCGGAATGAATTTGATGAAGAACGCCTTGAATATTTGAGAGAATTTCACTTATGGAATTTCTTCTCAAATTATTGAACTCTTCAAATAACTTATGGTGTGTTTTTCAACTAATATGAAGACCCCTATTTATAGTTGTAGGGAAAGAGATCTAGGGCTGATGTGGCACTATCTCATTAGCTGTTGAAAATTGATATATATCTTTTTGAAAGATATTTACTTGTTGTCAAAGACTATTGATATTATCATATAATAATATCTTTATTATTTAAATATTTTATCTAACTTTGAATTTCATAAGATTCCAAAACTAAATAAATATATATAAAAATCAATAAAAATATTATATATAATATTTAATTTTTTGCTATCTACAGAACATTTTGAAAAAAAATCCAGTATTCTTTTCATCCTAAATTTTGAAAAAGTGTAATCAATTCAGTGTTGTTTTCTTCCTAAATTTTGAGATAAAAAGACATGTAAATAGACTTTATTATTTTAAATATGATACAAAATATTTTTTTGTTATCGGTCTATAATTTACTGATAATATTCAAAGAATGAAAAGTGTTAGACTCGGATAGTAATGTCTCAAAAAACAAATAGACTGATCATACATATTTTTTTTATTAGGCTTTGTACTAAATATTTTTAAAATTATTTGTTTAAAATATAATATTAAATTAAAAATAAAAATTGGGGGCCCCAATAGTATGAGGGTGGCCACCCCTATGGGCCGGCCCTGAATTCAAGCTCCAATAGTTGTTGTATCTCGTGCTGTATTTTCCAGATTGCTACAGTGCCGCTCTATATATGCAGCAACACTGTAGCTGTTGTATCACTGTTCACGTTTTTTTAATCTTATACTTTAATTTATTTATTTCAGTTCACGATTTATTTGTATTTTTTTAATCTTATACTTTAATTTATTTATTTCTTGAAAATATTGAAATACGAAATTGTATATCAAATTAAAATGACATCAAATAAGAAGGATTGTGGTTTTTTATGTTAAAATTAAAATGACATTTAATAAAATTAAATAATAAAAAATACTAAACATAAAAACATAGAAAATACAAATAAAGCATTAAAAATACAAATAAAGCATTGAAAAATGCTAATTTAAAAATATTAATAGTTTCAGAAATTTTAATAATTATTTTTGTTGGAAAAATCTTGATTAAAACAAGTACATAAAAAGGAATATTATGAAATATTCATTTTTAGAGTAGAATTTAGGGGATGACTGGTATGTCGGAATGGAATCAAGTGAGAATGGAATGAACTTAGTAATGTAATGATGATGAGAATTGAATGGAATGACTATTTTCATTCCTTTGGCTGGTATCACAAGTAATAAGATAGAGAATGAAACTTACATTTTTAAATTAATTTTATTATAACAATATCTAATTAATAAATAAAATATACAAATTGACTTATTTAGTTCTAAACAAATTACACTTCTTTCAAAGATACTTTTATATTTTAATAACATATTGTTGAATATTATGCAATTTTTTTTACTCTATTAACATTTGTGAAGAAATTGAGTATACTTTTAATAAATTTTTCATTAATGATTAGTAGGTTTGTATATTTTATGTAATCCTATAATATCATTAGTACCTTTGTGAAATATTACAAAATTTTATAAATCATTAATAAATTATTAATGAGTTTTTTTTTTAAATCATAAATTTATTTTTTAATAAAATATTTTATAAAAATATGAGATTTCATTTGTCAATACAAAAAATTAAAGTATAGTTTTGCAAAATAAAAAATAAAATTTATTTTGATAATCGGGAATACATAATGTCATGGGAGTGGGAGTAACGGCTAATCCTATATTCGTGGTAATGTGATTCCTTCGGGAATGACCATTTTCAATTGAAAAAATTATATCAGCCATAGAAATGAGAATGGATGTGGGAATGTGATTCAATTCCATCATACCAACTATGCCCTTGGAGTAAACCGATGGAGATGAAGTGAAGATTTTACTGTATAATAAATATAGAGGTACTGTAAAATGAAGTAAACTGTTGGAGATGGCCTAAGAGCTTCTCCAAGAGAAGCTCTAAATGCTATCTTTAGAGTAAAATTTGAAGAATATGTGCTCCAACAGTAGTTGTTTTTTTTAATATTATCCTTTAGTTTATTTATTTCTTTAAAATATTGAAATAAAAAATTATATATCAAATTAAAATGACATCAAGTAAGAAGGATCATTTTTTTTAATGTTAAAATTAAAATGTCATTTAATAAAATTACATAATAAAACTATTAAACATAAAAATATTGAAAATACAAATAAAGCATTGAAAATAAATACATAAAAAGGAATAATATGAAATATTCATTTTTAGAGCAAAATTTAGAGCAAACTGTTGGAGATGAAGTGAGCATTTTGTTGTATAATAAAGCCGAAGCTGCTGTAAAATGAAATAAACTGTTGGAAATGACCTAATAAATTGTTTGCTTAAAAAATTAAAGCAATTTATTAAGTAAGGATTTGATATCTGTTACCAACATATGCATGATCCTCAATGTGATATCTACATACATGAGATACTTATAATAATTAGTGGAATAAAGTGTCCCCTTCGAGTTAATTAATTAATATGCATATTAATTAATAAAAACTGGCATTTTAGGATTTATAATTTAATGAAGAATTTTAATACATCCAACGGCAACACAATAGATTAAATATGTATATATATGCTACATACATATATTGCACATATGTTTAATACATCTAAATAAATATAATATTGATACTTTATATATAGTTAAAAATATCATACTCAAACGTATAAAGTCTTATCTCAGACTACATAACAGAGGAATCCCTAACATATGAGATCTTGTATATTGCAACATTCACGATCTATATATTCCTATTTATGTTGTATATTATTAATATACATACCATATCGTAATTGAGAGTATCGGAAAAAAAAGAAAGGAAGCTAATTTTTGGGAGGAAACACTAATTACAAGACTGTATTAAACCAATCAACCAAATAAAATTATCTAGTTCACTTTCTCTATCCCACTTGGTGTCCACTTTGATTTTTATTAGATTTTCATAAAAAAAAAATCTTTAATTTGATTTCTTTAAATTTAGTTTAATTTTGTATTTAGTATTAATATTTATTTTTAGTAATTGATTAATAGGATTAAAAATCCATAATTAGGATATATGTATATATATATATAATTTTAATTTTTAGTAATAAATGTTAATTATAATTGGTTATACTATGATAATTAATTTCATTTTTTTTATAATAAACACTTTAAAAATATTAAATTTGATAATGCGACACAAGAATGAGATAGTGAATATAGATTAGATCAAGGATCTTATGTCATATTGAATATTTATTTGTAATAATAATACAAATACTCAACATATTAGTTATTTCGATTACACATTGAAAACACATTAATGTAAAATTTATTTGCATTCTCCCACCCCCAACCATGATCAATGACTTGGGGAGATGTTCAATGAGTTAAAATGTGGAGTTTATTCTTCATCGAGAGGGTAGACTCGAGAGCTAATTCGTGGAAAGGTGTTTCAACATGACACACAGTGTTACAAAGTTGACAAGTGTTCTAAATTTACTTGTATATCATGATAGGACAAGTGGAACGATCTACGTCCAAACTATTATCAGTAATAGTTTGAATGAGTCACGGTATGATATTAAGAATAATTATTTTTTTTATTTGCTCTCAAACAAAATAAAAATAAAAATGATGTTTTAATATCATCAGACAAGAAACATTAATATACCCTAAATCTAAGGCCTAAAATAAATGAGTGCAAGACAAACCTATTAAAAGTTCACCAGAATTTTTAAGAATGCAACTGGTGAAATTAATTAATTCCACAACTATATATATGAATATAACATATTGTAGTACTCTAATAACTACACACGATCTCCACAATCTGTATAGACAACACTCCATTATAACATGACCACGAGATACCTATACTACCAACATCCATATAATATAAGTTTTTTTTAATACGCGTGTCAACGAATATTATAATTTATAACACTGCATTTAATATATATATTTAATTAGCTAGGTATCGTCTAATATATTTCTCTGGTGGAAATTTCATGTGGCTGTAACAATGTGTACCTGCTGAATATTTTCCTAATCAGTAAGATTGTTTTTATTTCTTTATGGAATAAATTCAAAGGTTGCATGTTTGGCAGCTACTCACACAAGGTATACATAAACATGGCTTTACACAACGGTCCAAATGTGTGACTGTTGGTAGATCAACTATCCCGTGTTTGGAAAGCCGCTTCTCCGGCGAAATAGTTATTGAATCTTTGGACTAATTTACACAAAACAAAATGCACGCAGACAAACACGCCACAGTCATTCTTTTAAATGAAAAACCTTGATTTATATGCTTGCATGTACAGTCACATCTATATGCATTTAGAAATACACACATTAAACTGACAGACACACACACACACACACACACACACACATATATATAATTATATATATAGTAACAGTATTTTTTTAAATGGTTCACGTCGCATCGTCTCTCTCTCTCTCTCTGTATATATATAACAAATATAAAATTCTTGAAATAAGAACTTACCTGAGATCGGAGATGAATCCATAGCTGAAAAAAATCGATGTATATATGGTGTTGTTGGTGAGTGATTGAAGCTGCAAGAATGACCTGATTCGCCCGAAAATATTATTGAAAGCTCTTTTTAAACAAAATTTGTGATTGTGAAAAAATAGTAATTGATCCGAGAAATCGAACAGATCTAAAGGATTTTTTTTCTTTTTTTGTAAGAAATAGAAATCCCAATACAGAATCAAGATATGAAGAATTTAGATTTGTTGATTTGAAAAGATAGATTGGAATTTAGATGGCAAAACAGATCATGCTGGCAGCTTCAGCCTCTCAGACCAACACACGAACGTTGTAGAGAGAGAAGGAATTAGGGCAAAAAGGAAGAGGAAAGAGAGAGTTGTGTCTGAAGAAAGGGGGGTCTATTTAGTAGAGGAATTGGGAGGAACAGGAGCCATGCATATATGTTTATGTATATCAGTATATGTATATGTATATAATATCGGGTTTGATTGGAAAATTTTGGTGAATAAAGTTGAAAACTGTGCAGCATGTTGAGAGCTTTAATGGCTGGTTTTTCTAGCCTATTCTTACAGCTATTGACACTGACTTGTTGCCTGTCCAAAACCCTTCTTCTCCCCTCCCTCCCTTGAAATAGGATATCAGCTCCAACTAATCTCTCTCTCTCTCTCTCTCTCTCTCTCTCTCAAAAACAAAAAGGAGCTGGCTTGCATAGGACCACTCCCATGTTCTCAACTATTTTACTAATTAAGGTGATTGGTCCATATATATTAATTAGGTATATATAATGACTTAATAAGTTCTTTTATACATACACACGTCCCAAATATATAGTTTAGTTTGGTGTATAGTGTAAATTAAGGGCTATATATATATATATATATATATATATAACAAAACTTCATAGTATTTGTTATTCTTGAAATTTGAGGCACAATAAATTATTGTCATATTTGTAAATGACTGTGACAAACAACACTAAATATAGTAAACGTAGATTCATACTATAACATTATCATTTTACGCTCGAGAGTGATATATCAAATATTTGCCCTTTTTTTACTGAGCATATATTAATCTATCCCTATATACCTTTATAGATGTTATATCAAGATGCATTTTATTCCCCAAAGAAACAGAGTCAATTTTATTCCAATCAAAAAGAGAACGGGCTGAGGTTGTAAAGTTGTAATCTGAAGAGTTGACATAAGGGAAATAATTGTAGTAGTGATTATTAAATAATGGAGCTAAACATATAGGTAGGACATAATATAAATTAAATGTAGCTAGGGCAAGAAATAATAGATCCAAAATAAGAATTTTATTTAAAAGGTGGGGGAAATATAAACGGCGCATGCTTGGCTCTGTCACATGGGCTATGTCCTTGGCCCAGACAGATTGCAGGGTCCTTTCATTGTATTGCCTTTTAACTTCTAACTAGTTCTTTTCAAAATTAGGCCAATTTTAAGAAACAATTGCATCTTGTCCTATAATTTATTTATCCATTTTTAAGATTTCATTTTGTTGTTGTTGTTGTTGTGATGATAAAAAATATGTAGTTGAGATACTGCGCTCTGTGTATGTTCTTCTTCTGAATAGACTGGGTAATTGTACTAGAAAAATATTATGTAATGAATTTGACCAAAAGATATCGGTAAAACTTGAACTCATTACCACTTTATCTATTTCGAGTTCAAATCAATTTTCATCTTGTCCTACAATTTATTCATCCACTTCTAAGACTTTATATTTTTGGGTGACGAGAAAATCTGCAATTGAGATACTAAGTGTATGCTCTGCTTCTGAATAATAACTCGCAAACCATGTAAATGCAATAGAAAAATTTTGTGCAATGAGTTTGACCTAAAAAGTATTGGTAGAATTTGAATTAGTGACGACATGGTCTATTCCAAGTCGATGTCAGAGAGTTCAAATCCATTTCTCTTTCTTATTTATTTATGGGTTAAGGGCCACATAGCCCCCTCGACTATTCTATAAGGGTCAGATTGCTCCCTTTTTGACTATTTGGTCCATTTAGCCCCCTCAACTCTCTAAAATGGCTCACATTGCCCTTTCCATGGATGGAAAAGTTAACACCATTAACAAACACACACTAAAACACATTTTACTCACACACTAAAACACATTTTACTCATACACTAAGATTTTTCCATACATTTTTACACACAATTTTACAATTAACCAAAATTATTAGAAATTAATAAATTATGGTTAATAATAACTAAAATAATAAATACCAATAAATTGATTAATAAATCAACTAAAACATAATAATAGTAATATAGTATGAAAATTTCAATTTATATATATATATATATATATATATCGAGTTCATTTATAGAATTATTTTGAATTTTAAAATTCAATGATTCAATGAGGAATTCTACAATAGATATATTGAGTCTTCGTTTATGAGGATTTAATGTTTTGGAAAGGGAGTATGATTTATGAATTTCAGATTTACTTAGATTTTTCATCTTCAAAAGTCATTATCTAGTGAAATAATTGATTTGTGGGTCCGTTTTACAATTGAAAATAAAGTCGAACACTTAATTGCAAATTTGAAATACACAGATGATGGTTTTTCGATTTAAATAATTTTATGAATTATCTCAATATATATATATATATTATAAATAATGAATTTTTCATACTATATTATTATTATTAAGTGTTAATTAATTTATTAATAAATTTCATGGTATTTATTATTTTATTAACGGCTAACCATAATTTATTAATTTGTTGGTTAATTGTAAAATTATGTGTAAAAGTATGTGAAAAATCTTAGTGTGTGAGAAAAATATGTGTTAGTGTGTGTTTTTTAATGATGTTAACTTTTCCATCCATAGAAAGGGCAATGTGAGCCATTTTAGAGAGTCGAGGGGGCTAAATGGACCAAATAGTCAAAGAGGGGGCAATGTGACCTTTGTAGAATAGTCGAGGGGGCTATGTGGCGCTTAACCCTTTATTTATTTATAGGAATAACTATCTTAAAATACAGGAACTTTGCACCGATTTTCATTTTTCATATGATTTTATAAACATACTTCCAATAACACAAACTTAACAATTTTTGTAATTACAATATTTTTAACTAAATGAACTCATGTTGTTTTTACATGATTAAAAAACTAACTGAATTGATGTTGTTTCCAAACAATTGAAAATTATGCAATTACATTATTACAATATGATTCACATCGATTTCAATTGGTTGAAAATGTGAATATTGTTGTAATTGCAAAAGTTATTAAAAGTGCATTTTTTAAATCGTATGAAAAATCAAAATCATGATCAGTGTAAAGTTCGTATATTTTTCTAAGGCAATTATCAATTTTACATATTATTATTAAGGGGTTTTAACTTTTAAAAAACAAATCATATAGAGTTGAAACTTTTGATCGAAAAATCCTTATTTTTTTTGCCAACTCTAGCTATAAACTAGGTCAAGGGTTGAAATTCTTCGCACCCCTTACTTTTCTGTTGTCAAAGAGTTCCAACTTTCTTCCTTTACTTTTTTTTAAAACATGGAAGTCAATGTTAGTTTTCTACATATAAATATAGTCTATGAATTGTTAAAATGGAATTGTTTTTCTTTGTTTCGTTTTATGTAATGACTTATTCATTCATCATCTGTATCTTATGATAGTATTTCGATGGATTGGATATAATAATGGGCCGGTAAGCCGATGATTAATTGAAATTTTAGTATAATTATGACTCATTCCGTACATTAATCAAATATATATGTATGTAACGCATATTGATAGGGTTATCATTAATTGTACATAAAATGTGTATTTAAGTAGAAGTTAAGCATGCATGGGGGCGACATACAACAACTCGATGTTTAACTTAACCATATATTCCACAAATCTTGTGCCCATTTCGCTAATTAATTAGAGTCGAATCAATATTTGAAAGAAAAAATATACATGAAGTACAAAAAAGGTTAAATTGAATGATTTAACTTTTTAATCTAGAGAGGGGGGGGGGGGGGGAGCATATATTTGTCTTTAGGTTGGAATTGTTGTTGGTGTCCATGATTGACAAACAATGACATAAAAGACAAAGCTGGCCCTAACGGAAGTGAAGGACCACCTCTCTCTCTCTCTCTCTCTCTCTCTCTCTCTCTGTCTCTCTCTCAGACATAATTTCTTTTCTATTATTACACTTGATTAATGGATAGGAGTCACATGGTTTTGCCGTCTAATTTTGCTTAAAAGCCTTGAAATATTCATGTGATTAAGGTTGGTCCGGTGTGGTTGTTGTCGATAAAGCTGGCCCTCATAACATTTTCTATGTTTTTTCCCCTAAAATCAAGCTTTTGATTTAGGGGGGAAAAATATCATTATTTTTGTTTTGCTGCCCCGTTTCGTTATTTTATTTTCATTTGTCAACTAGTGTGTTATTTTATTTTAGGTCTTTCGTCATTATTGAGGAGATAATAGTAACCAGCAAGATTAATTAAGTACTCCCTCTGTTTTATTTTATTTGTTGTTTAAGGTTTTTTTTTTATCAAAATATTTGTTATTTTATATATTTTGGCACCCTCTCTCTCAAATTTAACCTTACAAATATATGGAGAGAGAAATTTTTTTTAACATTTTAAGAAAATATAAGTGAATAGGATTTTATGTGATATAAAAGGGAAGGATATATTAGTCCAAAAAATTAATTGTTAATTCTAGATTAAAATTCTAAAACAACAAATAGAATGAAACGGAGGGAGTAGTAATTTTGAATATAAGTATTAGTATTTTAAATACAAAACTAATATTGTTTATATTTTTTTATGTTCAAAAGTATTATTTTTGGTTAAAAGTAATACTAGAATGTGAGGCACACTTGTGTGATATCATCTAATAGATCTCTATTTGACTCATGAGATGGTCCCCTTCTCTTTTTTTTTTTTTATTTCTTTTTCTTTTTTAGTGGTCCCTGTAACACAAATTTTTGTATTTGATTTGGCAAAACATAAAACAGTGTACAAAAAAAAATAATTTTCGGATCAAAATGTAATTTCACAGATCCAATCTCTATTTTTTCTCTGATTTTTCTCTTTAAAACTTGATCTTCAAACGGTCTTTGAAATCTTCAGAGTAAATTTATCTCTTTGATTTTATCGGAATTGTTGTTTGAACTTGGCCTTTGAAGTTTTCGGGGAAGATTTGTATCATCGATCTTCTTTGACTTAGTATTTGAACTTGATAACGTTAACCGGGGGCCGACGAACTTGATTCCGAATTGAACGTTGGATTTGAGGTGATTCTGACGAAGAACGACTTGAATCTTACCAGAACACCTTGGATATCGAGACTTTATAACGTCGTCTGAAGGGTTTCAGAACCTTGATTGCGGATCGAACGCTGGATTTGAGATGACTCTGACGAAGAACGACTTGAATGTTGGAGAGAACTTCGTATAGAATTTTTCTCCAACTTCTTGAGCTATTCAATTTTGACTTTCGGTGTGTTTTTTAACTGATATGGAGACCCCTATTTATAGTTGTAGGTAGTAGTATCTAGGGCTGACGTGGCGCGATCTTATTGGCTCTTGAATATTTATATATATCTCTGCAAAGATATTTTCTTGTTGTCAAAAACTCTCGATTTTATCATATAATAATATCTTTATTATTTAAATATTTTATCTAATTTTGGAATTTATAAGATTTCAAAACTAAATAAATATATTAAAATCAATAAAAATATTATTTATAATATTGTAAAATTTCGCCACCTACAGTCCCCTTTCCCCACCAATCTCCATCCCTTTTTCCTTTTTTTTAATTTTTTTTCACTTTTTAATTTTTTTCATTTATTTATAAATATATATATATATATATATAATTTTTGAAATAAAATATATACTCCAAAATGAAATTAGTGAATCATAAAATTGAATTGAATTTATTTAATTTTTGTATCCGGCATTTCGATCAATGCATTCGTCTGAAGCTAAAATGCGTGGGCTCATGCATTGGCTCAATATAAAATGAAGATTTAAAAAAATGAAAAATAAAATGTAAAAAAAATCGAAAAAAAGAAAAAAGAAAACGTGGGTTGTCAGATGTTTCATAGATCATGATACTGTACTTCATTTCATTGCTAGTGATACTTTACTTCATATGATTTATGTAGAAAATAATTCATTTATGTAGAAAATAATTCATTTTTTTTCTTAACACGTGAAAATATTTCATAGTTAATGACACTTTAATTCATATTAAGTTATACTTCGAGACATAGTTCTTAGTTAGTGATACTTTAATTAATACATAGTGATATGTTATGTCTGGAGAATAAACAAACATATCCAAAAAAAGAAGATAAATGAATCAACTAAATTGAAACCCACATTATGTGATTTATACAGAAAATAGTCCATTTATTTTTTTCTTAACATGTGAAACTACTTCATAGTTGATGACATTTCAAGTTATATTAAGTGATATTTCGACATATAATTAGTGATTTTACTCAATATACATAGTGGTACTTTACTTTATACCTAATGATACGCGCGTGGAGCCGCATGCCTGACTATTTTTAGGGGTTTTGGGGGGGGGGGGGGTTTGGATGAATTTTTTAGACGGTTTTGGATCATATTTGACCCGTCTAACGCAAAAGACCACTTAAATGGTCTCATACGTACAAATTTTTGTCTTAAAAAATATTATCTAATTTGTAGGGTTTATCTCGCACATATTTTTGTGTATTATTTATGTGGCCAATCATGCAAAATCATAATTTTATTTTCATCTTTTTAAATCTAAAACGAAGAGAGAAGAGCTGTGAATAATATAAGTGGCAAACGTCCAAGATGATGTGTTTTATATTCGCATTATTAATTAGGAATTTTATAATAATTAAGATTTATTTTTTCCCCAAGTTGTATTATATTATTAATAGACTGATCTAGATTGTCATTAAGGGAGTTGAATTATTGAATAAAGTTAAATTTTATTGTTCATTTATAAACATTGTTGAAATCAACGATAGTGTTCATGTGTTCTTTAATTACTATCTACGTAACTTATCCAATGTATGCAAAATGATTAGCGTTAGTTATTATGAATAATAAATAAGTAACTTATTTAACTTGCATGTTTTATTAATATAATTTTTGGTTGATTGGATTATTAAATTTTCCTTTTTTATTATAAATTGATTATTGAACTTTTCTTCTCTGATTGGGGCAAAAAGAAGAAAGACAAACCATCAATAATAATTTAATTATAAAAAGAATGATATTTTATTTAGAGAATCATTGAGAGACAGTGGGTGAATTGATTATTCATAGCATGCGGTTTGTCCGATTCATGTGGCTGCATTACGATGTGAGTGTGAAATATTATTCTCTTCACAAATTTAATCTAATTCCGCGAAATAGACTACATTGCTATAATGTTTTTTTTTTTTTAGAAAAATACATTGGTAGAATGTTAAATGATAGAGAATATACAGGGTATGAGGAAGACTTGGATGCTCGAGTCAACTCTAAATGTAAAAAGTGTTGGTGTATAACAGAAAGCTATTAAATATATTTAATTAATAGATTTAAAGTTTAAAAATGGAGATGTTAAAGAAATTAATTTTTCACTAGGGTGAATTTTTAAAATTAGTAAAAAATTAATACTTATTTTTTTTACTAACATTCTTTTATTTTTTTATATCATATACGTAGTCTCCATATTCCATAATTACAGTCTCTTATTCAATTTTCATCCATCCCAAAATTATACTAGCATTTCCTTAATAGAGATGCATTAAATTTTCATTTTCATAAAATACCCCTATGTAATATACACACACACACACTATATTTGAAAACAGGATTGTCGCTAGAAATAGAAATCTAATTTTTTTCCCATCATTCACACTTGCCAAAAAGGAAATATAATATTAATTAATTAAGAAATATTTTTATTAATTAGTTAGTTAATTGAAACTTCATTATGAATAATAAATCTGCAAATGACTATAAATTAATACGAGAACATACCCACATACCATATATATTTATTTTCCATTGGTTATATATATTATAATATATTTTTTTCTATAATATATATATATATATTTATATATATATTATAATATTATATATTTTTTGAATTTATAAATGTTGGACGATTTTATATTTCATTTTTTTATAATATATGATCATATATTGCAATTCATGACTAATGTGTAGATTTTTTTTTAAAATTAATATGCAATCTACACCTACAAATTCATGTGCAATCTTTACTTTATATAAATATTAATATATATGTACATAATCTCTATAAAATAATTAGTGGATGCTAATTTGTCTCCGCAAATTATTGGTGATATATAATTGATAATTTTGTGATGTATGCACTCAATTGTAATTAGGGATGTCAATCGGGCTAATCCGTTCTGTTTTGGGCTAACTCGTTTCAGTTTCGGTCTTATTCGGTTCGGGCCTATTCGGTTAAAATTTTCTTCGGGCTCAAAATCTTCGACCCTAACCCTAACCCTTCGGTTTTCAGGTTAGCCTGTCGGGCCAACATGTTTATGATTTTTTTCCATGTGTATAAATTATATCTTGATAATTCTTCTAAATAATAATTATCACTTATTCTTGAAATAAATTAATACTTGAAAAATAAGATAAAATGAAAAGAACATGACAAATACAAAATTTAATTAAGATCAAACTGTATCAAATGAAAGAAAATAAAAATAAATGACATGAAAATGACAATAATATTCAATCCTAATTTGTTCTTCCAAAAATAATCATTTTAAAACTACACCACAGATCTATTTATAGCTTAATCTTCCATCTAATTTGAAGTACAATCTTCTTCTACTTTAACAATATTTGAAGCCCTTTTAACTTCATGTTTGATTCTATCTTCAAAATATTTATCATTTATTAAAAGAAATAATAATATTATAATATTATAAATTAAATAAATTAAAACATGATAAATTATAATAACTAGTTAGTCTAAAGAAATATAGGTAGGGATGTTAATCGGGCCAACCCATTTCGGTTTCGGGCTGAATCAGTTAAAAAAATTTTCGGGCCAGAAATTCATGGCCTTAACCCACCTTTTTTTCGGGTCGGCCCATCGATTTCGGGCTAAATTGACATCCCTAATTGTAATATATATATAGGGAATGGTTCAAATAGGAACTCAATCCCCCCATGAGACTCTAGGAATCAATCATAACCTTAGAGTTGATTAGATCTAATGACCATAATTTAGTCAAAGTTTTAGTCAAAGTAAGGTGGAAAACTTGTAATATTTGAGAATTTAATGAAGGCAGAGTTATTTTCGTAATTTAGGAATGAATGAGGTTGATTTTAACTTGTTGTTAATATTGAACCATTCCCTATATATATATATAGATATAGGATATGGATCAAATGAGACCATTTTCCTGGTGCGAGAACTAAGACCTCATCTTACACCATTTAATTTAATGATTTAATGGTTGAGATTCAATGTAGAGATGCTGGCAATTTCGTAACTAATAGGGTAAAAATGGAGGGCTATTTTCGTCCAAACCCATTAAAAATGATGATGTCAGTAATTAAAAAAATCTTAAAAATTTTAAACGACCATAACTTGCTCTTTTTAATCCAATGCACATAAAAAATATATCAAATCAAAGCTCTCTTCGTACTCTTTCATTTAAAATGTCGAAAGGCTATGTTTAGATGAAAAAATATGAACAAAAAATAAAAAAGATAATTTTTTACGCGTGCCCAGGCTGTAAATGCTTTCGTTAGCATATAATAATTCTTCGTCAGCATTATGATAACATATGATAACGTATGCTAACGAAGCATTTGTCATATGCTAACATAATGTATTCACTGTGCTAATATACTTATGTTGCTAATATGAAACATATTAATTTATACATGATACCCAACTATAAATACACAACTGCTATCATATGAAAATAAGTAAAACATTAACTATATATAGTGGAAAGTTAGTTTAGTCTATTTTTCAAAAAAAAAAAAAGAATTTCAAAAAAAATATTTACCGTTGAAAAAATTATGATCGTTTGATTGAAGGATGTTATTTCATCATGAAAACTGTAAAAAAACTAACAACACTTAAAAATCATATTAGCAAATCAGTATTTACATATTAGCAAATTATTGTTTACACATTAGCAAATCATTGTTTACATACTAGCAATATATGTTAGTAACATATTAGTAATATGATATATATGTATAATGTTACAATATATTATACAATGTTATTTTAACTGTGATCTAATGTCATATGAACATTGTTTGACACGTATCAATTTATCAATATGATCTCATCATGTTATTAATATGAGTTTCTCATGTTAGCAACATAATTCATTACTATTAGAAACATATATATGCCATGTTAGCTTAACAATACATATGTCAAGAAAGACAACAATTTTAAAGCATTGTCTATGAAGTTACATAAACTGTGCGCTCATGTTCATTATCATGTATGTGTACATTGTTGTGAACATGTAAGGTCAGAATGTACAAACTTTAACGTAAGTAAAGAACACGAGGTTGGTAACCCTATTCGATTAACTGATCTACGTTGGGGGACTTCACAAGTTCGTGAGAAACAGTTTACTACTCCGTTGAATGGTTATAAAGGTTATTACATGAAGACTCCCGTCACTCGACCCCTTTCCTACCCAATTCAACCTCTTTCACTAAACTGAATTGTGAGCTCCCCTCACAACCTAGAATCCCTCTAGTTCCCACAGGAAATCTCTTTCGAGACTCCTCTAAGTGTGTATGAAAGTAAGTTTCAAACACAGACTAGAAACACAATGATCTCACCGATCAAACCTAATCTACCCGAATACTATATGCTTCGAATATGAAGTCTTTTAACTCTCAGCCCTTTTGTGTATTCGTAAAACTCGTGTCACCTAAACTAGTCTGAAACCCAGGCTATTTATAAACAATAGATATAGCCTAAATAAGGTAATCAAAAGTCCTGTTTTGACTAAAACTCATCAAGGAAACTTTTCCTTAATTAAGTCGGACTTTCCTAGTTTAGATGTCTTCCTTGAATAGAACTCCACATTTCCTTCTTAGATCTTCATCACGAACAAGGTAGCTTCTAGTCTGAAACGTCCATCTTGAATCTGCAGCTCCAGCTCTTTGATTCCAGCATGATATATCTCTTGTAAACTCTCTGGACAACCATGTACAAGATCATGTCTCTGAACATGATGATGTACATGTCTTGATCTTCAATCAGATTGGTAGTGGAATGTTCACAGTAATGTCCAGAACATGTTATTCGAACATGACTAACCAAAACCTTTTGTGATCTTTTGATATTGCCATATTACCCATACAGATTATGACAATCTCGAACACTTAAGTGCAGATGTCCAGCTTCATCAGTCTTGTTCTTGAATATCCACTTAGTTCCAGAAATCATCTTTGAGGGCTTCTTGGATGTTCTTGGGTTCAATCTTGGAGGTGAAACAGACATAGAATATCTCATCATACATCCTTTTTCTTAGTCTACTTCTGGTCATCCTTCCATCATGAATGTCTCCTATTACTTCTGAGGTAGGATGATCCTTGATGATTTGATTCGGAGACTTTCTGTACTTTACTGTCTGTTCTTCAGCTTCTCTGTCTGTATCATCATGAACCTTAGAATGTTCAAAGACATCTGTGTGAACATCATCTTAAAAGATATTGACAGCATTATCTTGATCATCAAATCTGACATTAACTGTCTCAATGACAATCTTTATCTTTTTGTTGTAAATCCTGTATGATTTACTATTTCTAGAGTATCCAACAAACATCCCTTCTACAGCTCTGTTGTTCATCTTGCTGAGATACTCTATCATTGATAATATAATATGTGGTTCCAAACATATGAAAATACTTCACTGTTGGTTTCTTCTCATTCCATAGATCATATGGTGTAGTGAAAGTACCTGGTCTGAGATGAACTCTGTTGCTAATGTGACATGTAATGTTGATAGCTTTTCGTCCAGAACATAGCAACAACTCCTTTAGCAGCAATCACAGTTCTAGCCATCTCATGAAGAGTTCTATTCTTTCTTTCAACAACTTCATTCTGCTGCGGAGTCTTGGGGACTGAGTACTCATGACTGATTCTATTTTCACTGCAGAATGTGTCGAAGTACTGATTCTCAAATTCCTTGCCATGATCACTTCTGATTCTGATAATCTGTTCATCCTTTTCAACTGTGATCTTGCAGGCTAATATCTTGAATGTTGTGAATACTTCACTCTTGTCTCTGAGAAAGTCAACCTAAGTAAACCTTGAGTAATCATCAATGCAGATAAGAACATACTTCTTTCCTCCATAGCTTTCCACAGCCGTAGGCCCCATTAGATCCATATGGATAAGATCTAAAATTCTCTTAGAAGTTCTATCTTGCACTTCTTTATGTTGAGATCTGGACTGTTTTCTAATCTGGCATGGACCACAAACTTTATCTCTGTCAACCCTAATTTGAGGTAGCGCTCTGACAATTTCTTTGTTGATGATCTTCTGGAGATTCCTGAAGTTGATGAGTCCAAGTTTTTTATGCCAGATCTCTGACTCTTCTATAGATGTTCTTTGACATGTTAAGGAACATTATACAGGAACATGTAGCTGATATCAGTTGTCAGCTGATCTCTTTCCTTCCATGAATAAGTCATTGTTCTTATTCATAACTTTGCAGCTTTCTTTGGTGAAGACAACAGTCATGTCATCATCACACAGTTGACTGATGCTTATCAAATTTGCTTTGAGTTAATCAACTAGCATAGCCTTCTTTAGTTTGGGCATTCCTTCAACAATCAGCTCATCTTTTCCCATTACTTTACCCCTTCTTCCATCTTCAAAGGTAACAAAGTCTGACGAGCAAGCTTTCAAATTTTGCACCACAGAGCAATCTCCAGTTATGTGCCTTAAGCAGCCACTGTCAAAGTACCAGCTGCCTTTGTCTTCAACTCTTAATGAAGTATAGACAATCAGACTGGTCTGCTTTACAACCCATTACTTCTTCTGTGCAGGCTTCTTCCTTTTCTGAGTAGCTAATTTTTTCTGGGTATTGCTGGAATACTGAGCCACAGATCTTCTTCTCATTCTTTTCAGATCAAAGAGATACTTTTCACAGTGTGCTCGAATGTGACCTTTTTCTTCTCAATAATGGCAGATAATTCTTTTTCTGTTGCCATTATTAGCAGTCATCTTTTTGTTAATGTTCTTCTAGATGTTCTGAACATTATTTTGTACATGCACTAGTTGGCTTTTACTTACTTTGACAAACACTGTCTTGGATTGTCCACCATTGTATCCAAGACCTGGATGACTCCTCCCAGAATGTCCTGGGATAGTGAGAATCTTATCAAGATTCTCAGATCCATTGTTCAGCATGTTGACATTCCTTTTGAAGGACTTCAGTTCTGCAGATAGCTCTTCAATCTCTTTCTTTTTCTGTTGGATTATGGCCTTCTATTCTCCATCAGATCTGATCAAATCTTCCTTTTCTTTGAGAAGATCCTTGTTGTGAGATTGTAGAGTTTTGTTAATCTCAGCTACTTCAAGCCATTTTTCATACATCTCCTTGTAGGTTTGAACAAACTCTTCATGGCTGAAGTCTTCATTGTCTGAGTCTTCATCCTCTGCTAGTTTGAATGGATCTTGAATTTCTGAGACTTTTGTTGTAAAAGCATAAGTCTCTTCTTCTGATTTACTGCTACTTTCTTCAGAATCATTATCACTGAGGGAGGCATTGAAATTCTTTTTATTCTTCTTCAGAGTATTAGCACATTCAGCTTGAATATGTCCAAAACCATCACATTCTCTGCACTGAATTCCTCTCTTTGTATTTGAGGTTTGAAACTCTTTTTGGTCACTGTTAGAGTTTCTGTCTTGCTAAGAATTACCAAATGGTTGTCTTCTATTGTTGGTCCTTCTGGAAGACTGCTTGTTTACTCTTTTTAGCATTCGGCTGAAGTTCTTGGTGATAAGGACCATATTATTCATTGTATCTAAATCAAGTAGAAGGTTTTTATTTATGTACATGGTCAGGTACATCCTCAGAGACTTCAGCTTTAAGAGCAATACCTCTCTTCCTTGAGCTGCTGTCTTCATCCTCCAGATTCATCTTAAACCTCCTTAATGACCCCATCAGTTCATCAAGCCTCATACTCTTGATGTCCTTGGCTTCTTCAATTGCAGCAACTTTGTAAGCAAACTTCTTTGGAAGAGATCTGAGAACCTTCCTCACAAGCTTTTCATTGCTGATAAGCTCTCCGAGAGCAAAACTCTCATTTGATGTGTTTCTCAGTCTGACATTAAACTCACCAATGGATTCAGATTCTTCCATTCTAAGGCTTTCAAATTTTGAAATCAGATTTTGAAGTCTTGACAGCCTCACAGAACTAGTCCCTTCAAAGGTGGTTTACAGTATATCCCATGCAGCTTTTGCAGTCTCATAGGTTGAGATTAGACAGAATGTCTCCAGATCCACTGCAGAGAATATTGTATTGAGAGTTTTAGAGTTGACATTGTACCAGTTCTTCTGCGGCATAGTCCATTCTCCTTCTTCAATCTCCACATGTCTTTCTTCATTGGCAACAGTTGGCTTTTCCCATCCTTCAGTGACACTCTTCCATGCGAGTTCATCAAGAGATCTCAGAAACAGCCTCACCCTTGCTTTCCAATAGGGATAGTTGTTGTATTCTAGCAATGGTGGTCTGACCGTAGATCCTCCTTCTTTGATTGCATTTATGGCTGAACTGCAGCCAAAACCTTCACGTAGATATGTACTTTTCAGGACTCTTTTCGCACTAAAACCAAAGGCGACCGGCTCTGGTACCAATTGAAGTTACATAAACTATGCGCTCATGTTCATTATCATGTACGTGTACATTGTTGTGAACATGTAAGGTTAGAATATACAAACTTTAACGCAAGTAAAGAACATGAGGTTGGTAACCCTATTCGATCAACTGACCTATGTTATGGGGACTTCACAAGTTCGTGAAAAATAGTTTACTACTCCGTTGAATGGTTATAAAGGCTATTATACGAAGACTCTCGTCACTCCACCCCTTTCCTACCCAATTCAACCTCTTTCACTAAACTGAATTGTGAGCTCCCCTCACAACCTAGAATCCCTCTAGTTCCCACAGGAAATCTCTCTCGAGACTCCTCTAAGTGTGTATGAAAGTAAGTTTCAAACACAGACTAGAAACACAATTATCTCACCGATCAAACATAGTCTACCCGAATACTATATGCTTTGAATATGAAGTCTTTTAACTCTCAGCCCTTTTGTGTATTCATAAAACTCATGTCACCTAAACTAGTCTGAATCTCAGGCTATTTATAAACAATAGATATAGCCTAAATAAGGTAATCAAAAGTCCTGTTTTGACTAGAACTCATCAAGGAAACTTTTCCTTAATTAAGTCGGACTTTCCTAGTTTAGATGTCTTCCTTGAATAGAACTCCACATTTCCTTCTTAGATCTTCATCACGAACAAGGTAGCTTCTAGTCTGAAACGTCCATCTTGAATCTGCAGCTCCAGCTCTTTGATTCCAGCATGATATATCTCTTGTAAACTCTCTGGACAACCATGTACAAGATCATGTCTCTGAACATGATGATGTACATGTCCTAATCTTCAATCAGATTGGTAGCGGAATGTTCACAGTAATGTCCAGAACATGTTATTCGAACATGAATAACCAGAAATTTTTGTGTTCTTTTGATATTGCCATATTACCATATAGATTATGATAATCTCGAACACTTAGTGCAGATGGCACTAACAGTCTATTTAACTCCAAAAATTGAACCCAAAATCTGAAAAATATAACAAAATTTTTAAATTATGAAAATAACCCTCGTTCATTAAGACTCTCTAATATTACAAGTTTGCCACATCACTTTGACTAAAACATTGCCTTAATTATGACCCTTAGATCTAATAAAATCTAGGTCTTGGATTAGTTCCTAGGTTCTCATGTGGAGACTTGGTTCCTATTTGAACCATTCCATATATATATATACACACACACACATATATGTATGTATATATAGGGGTGGGTTCAAATAGGAACCAATCCCCCCGTGATAACCTAGGAACCAATCAAATTCAAGAATTTTGATGACATGGCGCATAAAAAGGCGGTGGCATAGTTGTAAATATGTAAAATTCGAAATATAAGGGGTAATTCCAGATTTTTTTTATAAAGTGATGTCATCATCTTTTAAAAAATTCTTAAAAACTTTAAATAATCATAACTTACTCATTTTTTATCCAATTTACATAAAAAAAAATATCAAATTAAAGATTTTTTTCATGCTTTTTTCATTTAAGATCCATAGCGCTTATGTTCATTTGAGCAAAAATTGATGAAAAATACAAAAAACTTTTTTTCACGTATATTCAACTCGTAACTATCTAGATATTGCTAATATGATATCACAATATTGCTCATATCTTGTGTTTATGTTGCTAACATGAAATTTTTTATGCACGACTTTGAATCTTAAGTTACTTTCATGAGAAAATAATTAAAGTATGAGCTATATATAGTTAAGTTCATAAACAATTATAAATTTATCAATGCTTGATATTATTTTGAAAACTTGTAATATTTGAGAATTTAAATCATACTAGCAAATCATTATTCACATATTAGCAAATTATTAATCACATATTAGCAGTGTGTATATTTCTAACATATTAGCAATATGTTGTATGTATGAATGGTGTTATACATGTTACACAATATTATTTTAAATGTGGTCCAATGTTATATGTGTGGTGTTTAATACATGTCAATTTAATATTATGATCTCATCAAGTTAGCAATATGACTCTACCTCATGTTAACAACCGAATATCTTGATGTTAGCAATATAAATCTATCATGTTAGCATATTAATACAACGCTAGAGAAAAAAAAAGAATTACATGTTGCTGAAAATTTGGGAATAATGTTGTTTGATTCTACAAATAAATATTGTACAACTATAATCGAAGAAAATAATAAGTCATTTACAAAGTGAAGATAGAATAAAGGTACAAACTATATAAATATTTTACAATTATGACTGAAGATAATAAGAATGTGATTCTTACAATTTCAGAAATTACATTTTTTTGAATTTTTTGCACATTTTTTTATAGTATTTGATGTTTTGAAGTTGCACTGAAAAAAGGACCGTGTAAAAATAAAGCCAATATATTCGTATGGTAATCTAATTCATGTTAGTTTAATTCATTCTATTTTAAACCAATTTACCTAGTAGTTTTATTTTATTTAATTTTATCTTTGTCAAAAATAATTGTGCTAATTTTATTTGTACAAAATATTTGTCATAAATTACTTATATATTTATAACCGTGCATCGCACGAGTATAATACTAATATTCTTTTAAACTTTCAATCATTGTATTTTGAATATATAATTAAATAAGCTTCTCTACTCTCTATTCATCAAGCTTATTTTTGAATAGTTACTGTTTAACATTTCAAAATAAACTTACTGTTCATCTGAGTTGCCATTAAAGTCTCTATGCCAAGCATTAAAGTAAAAAGAAACGAATTTCTGAGGGATATAAATAGCAAATCTTCTGGCAAATATTTTGCTATTTATGGCAACTACTCAGATTTTAAAAACCCTCAGATCTCAGCCGCTTGATCAAAAAGTAAAAGTCCAAGTGGATGACTGAGATCTATGTATCATTTAATTAACTAACTTTCTATCAAATCAGATAGCTGATCAACCAGAAACACTCGATTGCTATGGTTAAATGCATGCAAAATTACTGCTTTATAAGCAGCGGAGAAGATGGAATGCAAAAACTCAATTCTCAACACATTCCTTCTCCTTATCTTCTCATACTTATCCAAGCTCCTTTCTTGCTCAATCATCTGTCATCGCATAATGGTATTCCCATTCCATTCGATGAACATTAAGCTTCTTTTAAAGAAGCTAAGAAAGGATAAGTATCTCGACCGAGAGCTTCTTCAATCTCGATTAGGTTCTGAGTAGACCAGTATGATCTTCCATTCGTTGAAGACATGCGGGCTACTGTTGTTCGTGACAATGATGCCTAAGAAAAAGTATCTCTCGCATGTAGCTGAGTTCTACTATAATGCAGAGATCAAAGGAGATAACATAATGTCTGTTTTCTACTATTAGGTTATCATCATCGACAAAGATGTGTTAATGAACATGTTTCAGCTCCCTGATGAAGGCCAAAAGGTGCATGAACTCGAGCTTCCCACCAAGATGGAATTGTGGGATGGATGAAAGCTCCCACATGTCATCCATCGAGACTTTTCAAATAATTTAAAAGATAGTCTCTCTCCAACAGTCGTCCAAATCATGGACATTGTGATGCACATTCTGCTTGGCAGCATAACAAACACACAGTTCACTAACAATACAGCTCACCTCATGGCTGCCATATATTTTGGATGCAAAGCTGACTGGGCATCCTTCATATTGGCTGTTGGTCCCAGTGCGAGTCTATGTTAGTTTAGAGAGGGGGTGAATAAACTGAGTTCAAAACTTTTATACTGATGTGGAATAGATAGGGCCCTGACTTGCTTTTAATATTTTATATGTGCTTCTTAATCAGTTGAGAAAGCCTAACTGAAGCTTAGCTGGTGAGCTGATCAGTTAGAACTGATAGGTTTGAAGACTTAGCTTAGCTCGTCAATGCAGCCTATGTGTGTGAAAGTGTGCAGTTTAAGAACATGCAAAGCTGAAAGCAATAAGAACAACACACACAAGACTTTATAGAGGTTTGAAGCTTCCTACTTCTACGTCCTCTCTTCCTTTTGCAGAAGGGCAATCCACTATGCAAGTGTAAAGTTTCTTTATTATATTACACATTGAAGAATTCCTGTTGGACCTAAAAATGGCACCCTTCAACCTGAGCGCGGTCTCCTTTCCAACTGTTGCTGTCCTGGAAGAACGGACCTGTCGGTACACGCTCCTTCTCAGCCGGTTTCTGGGTCGACATCTCGCACTTATCGGTCCCAACTGCTCGCTGAGACTTTAGGTGCTATTGTCCGTCTTTACACAATTTTAGATCTCACTTGATCTTCAAGAAGACAGTCTTGAATCTGTTATCAACCTAGAATGCTCCTTTAGCTTGAGCTGAGTGGTTGATCTTTAAGGGACTGAACTGAGAAGCTTTGCTCTTGCTGGAATTCTGCGTCAGCTTAGCAGCTTGCTTTAGACTTTGAAGCACGCCTTCTCAGTTGAGACTTTTCGGACTTAAGAGTATTAAGCTTTGAGCTGTGGGAAGGGAGAAAGAAGAGCTCGTTCTGCAAAATAGCAAAATTTAGATTGGCGAAAGTCTTGGCCAAAATTGAGTTCACTCTCTTTAAATAGATGAGTGATCTTTTGACCATTGTGATTGGTGAATATTCAGAATTCACCGGCGGCATTTTAATGCCTGTAGCTATTTGAAGCTCTTAATGAACTAGCCGTTTGACTTTAATGGCCTTTGCTCTAAGATCATCAGGATCTTTTAAAGATTTCATGTCAAGATCTTCATTGACTGCTTGTCAGAGAGAACAGGTGATTCGGCTATTAGTTTTGGACATTCAGTTGATGGGCTCTCAGCTATCTCGGCTTTCAGCTCTGAGATTGTCCAGTTGGTAGATCCTCAGCTGCCTTGAGCTTCAGTCCTGATATGATCCAGTCAGCTGACTTGGCAGCTTAGCTTCAAAAGCTTTCAGTTCTGGACTATCAGTTGGCTACTTGCTTTGAGCTTTTCTCTTTTTGAACTGATCTATGATCAGTTCAGTATTGGCTCAAAGCTTTTTAGAGCTTTCTTCCATCTAACTGATCTTTGATCAGTTTAGGGTTAGCCCTTTGTGACTGACTGATCTTTGATCAGTTCAGTTTCAGCTTTCAAGCTGGCTCCGTTCTCATCACTCTGTCTTAGCTTTCTGCTAGGATTGATGATTGCTCATCTATGAATGCCTACCGGTCTCCAAAGTTCTCTTCCCACTTTATAGCTTTTCTTAAGCTTTGAAGAGTTGACTCTGATTGGTCTGATCAAGGCAACCTTTTAAGCCGGTGACCATGCTTCAAAATAGCTATCTCTCATTTCAGCTAGACTGATATCTGAATTCTTACTTGGTTATTATCCCTGATTTCCAACTTTTCATAACTTACAGTTTTTCATTAAATCATCACACATGTTTTGACATTTCATCAAAACCATCAGTTGGGATTTTTCCAACATTTTTCCTAACAATTTCCCCCTTTTTGACGATGTCAAAACCAGTTGGTTTGATGATGGAAAAATTGTATGAGGTTATCTTTCATGAATGAGCATCTGAGCCTGTATCAATTTTTGTTATCAGGGCTGATATTAGACCATGTTCCTAAGAACAGTCTTAGATGCTTGTAGCTATTAAAAGCTAACAATTAGACATTCATGAGTATCAGAGCTTTGATGTGATCATCAGAGTTTTGACAATAAGATGAGTATCAGAGCAATGAAATATAAAATAACATTTGAGCTCAACGAGGTTTATCTATAAGGCATCAGGGCTTTTGCTGATAGAAAATGCAGCTTAAATGGCCTTAAGATATTTTGATACTCGTTTGCACAGCTTGAAAAGCTTCAAATGTTTCAGTTCTAAAACAACTCAATTCTGATTATCATGCAGATTTTGTTCATTTATCACAGTGCATGGAAAGCCTTATGCTTTTCAGAAGGATATATCAGCATGATCAAAATATATTTGTATTATTAACAAACGAGCGTGTTTAGAAACTGATTGAGCAAAGAAGATTAAGAAATATAGGGAAGTAAAAGAGAGAAAATATCAAGAATTGATATTTTAACTTCCTTCTTCAGTTGGAACTGTTCACCACTCAGTTCCTTCTTCTTTTGCTCGATTCTTCTCTTTCATACTTGTAGGGAGAGATGTCTGGTATACCGTGGATACCCCATTCTTGTTGTTGTTCCAACTGGGCATTCTCCCAAGTCCAAAAGTAGTTTTGAGCTGGGCATTGCTCAAATTAGACTTCCCCTCACGAGTAGCTTCCCCCTGAAAGGTAGCTTGCCTCTGAAGCTGTACCTCTTGTTGTACTTCTCTTTGGATCTCATCCCAAAGAGTTAGATCACCTTGCCAGGGACCATCATATGTTTTTCCATATGATTTTCCATCATCAACATATCCTTTCCCCTTTTTGGCATCATCCAAAATGGCAAGCTGATGGAAGTTATAGTTTGGCAGTGACAACTGTGGTAGAAGAGAGAAAGAAGTAGCCAGCAAGTTGTCAGTGATATGGAGAGCTTGGAATACAAGCATAGGAGCGGACAACCATGCATACGACTCCTCTGTCGACAGCAGTTGGTCAAGATCAGGTAAAGAGAATGGATCTTGCCTGGTAGAAGAAGTTGATGCGAGTCTGAGAAGTGGCTCGTCCGTTATGGTGATGAGGGCATCTTTTTGAAGAGGAGTTGTGGATGAGTTAGAGGGCTCATGGTTGGGAAGGGGTGCATCATGAGGCACCGAGGTTTGTGTTGAGAATGACATGTTCCAGATGATGTTATCACTTCGCTGATAACATCGCGATCAATGTCGTATCTAATGTGTCCATCATTCTCGTCACACCGAGTATAACACTCGGATCTCTAACCTTATCCTTTCCTAGTATTTTGGATTAATTTATTTTAAATTAATCTCAATAAATTGTGATTTTTGTCACATATCATTTTCCACGATTTAAGGGATTTATTAGATATTTTATTTTGAATTAAAACGTGGATTATGCTTGATTTTGACTATGTCAGAATCTGTTCTGAGTTTCTAGGAACGTGATGTTCCCCACTTCATCTTTGATACTAACCGTTGCAGAGAACGTGGGTAGCTGGAGTAACCACCATTGTTACACGATGTTAAAGAACGTGTGCCACACAGTGCAGAGGATGGTTATCTCGAGTCCAGTTCAGCAAGGGTAGTGAAAGGCGGTAGTTTTGCATCCAACTCATTAAGGATCATATAGAAACTGCTCAGCCGAGATGGAGGAAGTATTTAAGGTCTCCTTAGACCTTAGAATCATTTATGCAAGCAGGTTATCACCGTGGTTTGTGAGAAGCTCTGAACCTTGCATCTAGTGTCATCTCTGAAATCCAAGACATCTTCCTCGACATCTGCCTAGCGTCCCAATCAGCTGGAGACTTTCATTCCAGTTGTGTGTGTAGGTTAGATAGTCAACTTTGAGAAGTCTAGGATTTAGAGTGACTAATTGTAATCTATCTATGTGTTTAGATAGGTTTGTTTTTGAGTGATTATTCGAGTGAGTGAAGCTAGGATAGTCCTCTGTATGTTTTATGTAGTGTTCTCAAGGGAGTGAACCAAGACAATATCAGCATTGTTTTTGTGTTTCACTTGTGATAGTGAATTTCACCTTGAGGCAATCACACACCGTAAGGAGTGTGATTTAAAACTTATTTTGTGCAAAGTTCTTTTACGTTTCCGCTACATGTTGAAGGCAATGTGGTAACACTAGCTTCAACATTACTTTTAACTTTGCAATTTACATCCGTAATTCACATTATTTCAGGCAACAAATTCTAAAAAGTGGCATCAAGAGCCGGTACTTGACACACTAAGTACTCGATCCGGTGTTGCTTGAAATCCGTGATAGATATTCAAATTAATCAATGTCGTCCTCCTGCTCTAGATAGCAATGGTGGTAACTATGTCATGTGGAAATCTCGAATGAAGATCTACATCAAATCTATCGATGAAAGAGCATGGATGGAAATTATTGAAGAAAGGAGCCCTCCTAGAATGAAAGGTCCGAATGGAGATTTTGTGTTAACTTCGGAATCTCAATGGACAAATGATGAGAGAATTATCTCAAATTTTAATGCTCGCGCTCTGCATGCAATTTTTGTTTCTGTCGATGTTCCATGTTTCAAGATGATTTGCAATTGTGTTACTGCATATCAAGCATGGACCATTCTTCAGGAACATTGTGAATGGTCTGCCAGTGTAAGGAAGACCAAACTGAGGTTACCTACATCAAAATTTGAAAATTTGCGCATGTTTGAAGATGAAACTATTTCATCTTATGCTGAAAAATTATGTGAGATCTCAAACCAATCTACCGCTCTTGGAAGTCCAATTTTTAATGAGAACATGGTGAGCAAGTTGCTTCGAACTCTGCCAGAAAGATTCAATATGAAAATTTCTGCAATTGAAGAAGCACACGATGTAGAAACCATGAGCATGAGTGAAGCGGTCAGCATCTTACTAACATTTGAGATGAATATGCAAAATCAGAAAGCAAACTCAACCTCAAAGGGAATTGCTCTCCAAACAACAACTGTGTCATCTGATATTCATGATGATGTTGACAGTCTTCAGGAAATCAATGAGGAAGAGAATCTAAGTGTTGCACTACTGACAAAGAAGTTCAACTCACTGGTTCGTTCCATGAAGAAAAGCGCCCCAAATATTAAACCTCGACTACTGTTTGACTCTCCATCCTCATCAACATCAAATTCTGGAAGATCAAATGTCAAGAAGGAAGTCGCTGACACTGGGAAAGACATTGATTCAGTTCAATATAGAGCATGCTCTGGGTATGGACATTATTCAAATAAATGTCCAACAACACGAAGAAGATAAAGAAATAATTTTAATGATGTTCTCAGTGATGAGTCTGATACTGAAAATGATTCAGATCAGAGAGTGTTGTTCATCAATGTCATTGAGAAAGACGACCAGATTATTGATGCCCTGAATGGTATTGATGAACTTGATGCTCTCTGGACATTGAAGAATGTGAAATTGAAGATGAGTTTCTTCTGAGATCAGTAAGGATGATCCACAGAAAGAACGCCCCTCTACCTCTCTTGAAGAACTCAATGATGTTGTGAATGAAGTTTGCAGTCAATGGACAGCTCAATCAAAAGAACTGAAATTTCTTATGGAAGAAATCGGTGTCTTAGAGAGAAGATCGTGGGGCTGGAAATTAGACTCACCAGGAGTGATGCTGAAATCACTAAACTAAAGAAGGAAGTGGAGAGCACCTCAAGAATGTTTCAGAAATGGAATCAAGGAACAAATGTCCTAAATGAAGCCTTAACATTGGGACAGACAGACAGGGCTGGACTGGGATTCTCAATCAAAGTTTCCATGACTTCCTCAAATCACAATGTTGTGAAATTTTTGAAGAAGAACAACCCAAACATGTCTACAGGGAGCAATGTTGAAAATGATGTTCAGAAGAAATGTAAGGGCTCAAAGGTTCGAAAATATGTGTGCCATTACTGTCAGGAGCCGGGACACATCAAACCACATTGCTTTAAGTTTCACGATGATGTTGCGACCGGGAGAACAACATCAGGGATCACATTAAAGAACAAGAACCAGATGAAGTCCAAAAAGATGAAGGTTGCATGCAATGTTGTGTACACATCACTGAAGGCTAACATTGCCGGAACATGGTACTTCGATAGTGGATGTTCTCAACACATAACCGGCAATAAGGAGTTTCTTGAAGAATATACCACTACAAACAAAGGAAAAGTCAGTTACGGAGGAGGAGCTCAAGGAAACATTGTCGGAAAAGGCACATTGAATGTCAAACATTTTCCTAAGCTCCAAAATGTCCTGCATGTCGAAGGTTTGACGGCCAATTTGATCAGCATTAGTCAGCTTTGTGATGATGGTATGCATGTCAAGTTTGATAAAAATATTTGTAAAGTATTTGAAAAACACGACAATTGCATAATGTTCGGAAGCCGTGCATCTGACAATTGCTACCATGCTGACAAAGATGAAACATGCAACATGACTGTAAATTATGAAACTAAGTTGATTCATCAAAAACTCGGTCATATGAGCATGGTAAATTTAAAGAAACTGATTGTGTCAGATGCTGTCCGTGGCCTACCAAAGCTAAATGTTGATCACGATGTGGTATGTGGTGCCTGCCAAAAAGGCAAACAAACCAGAATTCCTCACAAAAGCCTGGATGGTTGTTAAATAACAAGATGCTTTCAACTCTTACACATGGACATCATGGGACCAGTCGATACAAAGAGTATGAGTGGTAAGCATTTCATTCTTATCATTGTTGATGATTTTTCAAGGTACACTTGGGTTGAATTCCTGCAGGAAAAATCTGAAACATTCAAAGTCTTCAAAAGATTCTGCCGCACAATGTGTTTGCAATTTAACACCAACATTGCATGCGTCAGAACAGATCATGAAAGAGAATTTGAGAATGCTGCATTCAATGACTTTTGTGAAAGGAAAGGAATACTCCATGAGTATTCAGCTCCCAAAACTCCTGAACAAAATGGAGTAGTAGAGCGAAAGAATCGAACTCTGCTAGAAATGTCATGTGCAATGTTACAGGGTAAAGGGCTTTGAAAGAAGATGTGGGCTGAAGCTGTCAACACAGCCTGTCACATCGGGAATAGAGTCTATCTTCGACCAGGAAGAAATGAGACACCTTATGAGCTTCTAAGAGAAAGAAAGCCAAATCTCAAATATTTCCATGTGTTTGGATGTGTCTGCTACATCCTGAACGACAGAGACTACCTTGAAAAATTTGACTCTAAAAGTGATAAAGGATTATTCTTGGGATATGCTCAAAACAGTAGAGCATTTCGTGTTCTTAACCTAAGAACCAAAGCTATGCAAGAATCTGCCAATGTTGTGTTTGATGATCTTGCAGGCCTGGCAACAAAATCTGAGGAAGATGATGTGTCATTCCTCCTCCATGAACCAGATGTTGCGGATAAGGAGCCTAGTGGAACTGCTAAAAGCCCTACGGGAAGTCCAGATGTCAAATCCAATGCTTCTTCTCCCTCAGCAAAGGGTTCAACATCACCTCGAACACCAGACTCAGAATCCTCCTCTGAAAGCGATGATAACTATCTTCCACTTGCCCATGAACCAAGACGTGATACTCCAAGAAGAATCAAAAGAGATCACCCAAATTCCAAAATCATCGGTGATGGATCTCAAGGAGTCAAAACAAGAACAAAAAGCTCAGCCGATGTTGCTGAATTTATCAAACAGGTTTGCATGTCATCAGTCATTAACTTTGTGTCTATCTCATGATTTCTATCCAGTGTTGAACCTAAAAATGTCAAAGAAGCTCTAAAAGACGAATTCTGGATAGAAGCAATGCATGATGAACTGATTCAGTTTGTTCGAAATAATGTGTGGGAATTGGTTCCAAGGCCTGAAAATAAAAATATAATTGGAACTAAATGGATATTTAAGAACAAGACTGATGAGTCTGGGAATGTGGTTAGAAACAAAGCCAGGCTAGTGGTACAAGGTTATACACAAGTGGAAGGAATAGACTATGATGAAACATTCGCTCCTGCTGCTAGAATAGAGTCTATCCGTTTCCTATTTTCCATTGCTTGCCACATTGGGTTTACATTGCATTAAATGGATGTCAAAAGCACCTTCCTGAATGGCATTTTGAATGAGGAAGCCTATGTTGAACAACCAAAAGGCTTTGAATGTGATGAAAAACCAAACCATGTGCTGAAACTACACAAGGCATTGTATGGACTGAAACAAGCTCCTAGAGCTTGGTATGCTTGTCTTACCGAGTTTTTAATTGACTTTGGTTTTACAAGAGGCGTGGTTGATAAAACATTGTTTATCAAAAGGATCCACAAACATATCACTGTTGCACAAATCTATGTTGATGATATTATGTTTGGATCCACTTGTTATAATCTCCTTAGGAAGTTTGTTGATGCAATGTGCAGCACATTTGAGATGAGCATGGTCGGTGAATTGGCCTACTTTCTTGGCCTCCAAATCAAGCAAGACAAAGACGGGATTTTCATATCCCAAAGCAAGTATGCCAAAAATTTGATCAAGCGCTTCGGGCTTGAAGCTTCAAAGCCTATGAAGACACCAATGGGATCCTCTGAAAAACTGAGCAAAGACGATGTTGGAGTCAATGTTGACCCAACGATGTATAGAGGAATGATTGGAAGCTTGCTCTACTTGACCGCCAGCAGACCTGACATCATGTTCAGCGTTGGAGCATGTGCTAGATACCAAGCTCAACCCAAGGAGTCTCACTTGAAAGCTGTCAAAAGAATAATTCGATATGTTGCTGGAACAGTCAATTTTGGAATCAGGTATTGTAAATATACAAACACCAGCCTTATTGGATACAGTGATTCAGACTGGGCAGGCGATGTTAATGATATAAAGAGCACAAATGGCGGTTGCTTCTTTTTGGGGAACAATATGGTTTCTTGGTCAAGCAAGAAACAAAATTGCATCTCCTTGTCAACAGCTGAATTGGAATATGTTGCAGCTGCTAGTTGTTGTGCTCAGTTGGTGTGGCTGAATCAAATATTGAAAGACTATGGCATGACAAGCTCATCACTAACCCTGCTGTGTGATAATACTAGTGCTATTGAAATTTTCAAGAACCTTGTACAACATTCACGCACTAAGCATACCGACATTCGACATCACTTCATCAGAGACTTGGTGAAAAAGGAGATCATAAACATCAAATACATATCCACTGAGAATCAAACATCATATATTTTTACCAAGCCCCTTGATTTCGAGAGATTTTCAGCCTTGAGAAAGTCTCTTGGAATGTGCTCTATTTAATTAGTTCACACGGTTTACTGATGTTGAACTCTATGTGAGTTCTTTGTATCAACATCAGTTGTTTATCATATGTGTTTTTCATTTATTCATTTTAGTCATTTATTTTAAGTATAATTCAAGGCTGAATTAATGAAATTATTGTGATTCTGCGTCTATTTAACAAATCAGCATCTTAAGATTCCATATCTGTATTTGTGAATAAATTATCCGTAATTCTATAAAGTGCTTTATAGTTGGATGTATTCACTGTTTGGTTGTGTTGTAGCTGATGTTGTGACTAAGATTGCAGGAAAACGTTAATCTTCAGAAAGTATATGCCTAGAATTATATTTGTCGTGTAAGTGTATTCCATCTATTTATTCTTCTATTTAAAAAAAAAGAAGGGATGGATTTGTTTAGAGGGCCCATGAATATCTCTAAATTGTACTTTGGTGATAAGTACACTCTCGTCTATCCCTATCCACTAATCCATTTTTTAATTTTTTAATTTTTTACTCTTGATGTGACGGTTTTGGAGAGTTCCGAGATTTGAGGGATCTTGACATCCATATCTTGAATTAAAATTCAAATTTCTCACTTATTCTCTCTCCATCGAGTTGTTTCAATTTTCTTTCATCTTGTCTATCTCTTTTTCTTCTGTTTTCTCTCAAGCTTTTTTAGAACATCCATGGCGGATCCAAACGACTTAGCTGCTATGTTTCAAATGATGAAACAAATGTTGGAGAAAACCATGGGCACTCCATCTTCAACCTCAGTTCCCGCTGGAACTTCAACATTAACCCCCACAGTCACTGTAACACCTGGAGTGCATGAGAAAGGTGCTAAATCTGAGTCAGAGAAGCCCTCATCTCCTCCTACCGAACAAACTGATACTGTGATGAAGGAAGCTGAAATTCCCGAAGAGCTTCAAGTGCTGAATCCAACACCACTTCAACAAGTACTCTTAGGAGAAGAAGAAAACCCCATAGATCCTGATCTTGGGGTGCACATTCAAGCTATTGCCAGCAAGAAGAAGAAGGTCGGGCCAACCCGTAAGTCTAAGAGGCTTCACAGTTCTCAAGACACTGAAAAGGAAGAGATTGAAGAAACTAGCAAGAAGGCTAAGAGAACTCTGAAGATGGAGACCAAGCTAGTGAGGTCTTTACAGGATGAGTCTGATGATGAAGAAAATCTTCCCGAGAACTCTCCCATTAAAGCCCCTGCATATGTTGAAGTGGATGCTGAACAAGAAACTGCGTCGGAGATTCCGGAAGTTGTCAAGAAAGAAGTTTCTTCTGAGGCTGTGAAGAAAGTAACCTCTCCCACCTCTTCTCATGATCTAGTCTCTTCCGGCACTGCTCGAGATGTTCTCTCCCCTACTCAGTCAGGCAATGTCAAAGATGATGTCGAGTCTGAAGATTCTGAACCAGTCTATCCACCAGGTTTCCCTCATGACGTTACTTCTACTTTTAGTAAAACTTTTTACTCTAAGAATGCTAAAGGCTCAATACAAAATTATGTGCAACCGTCCTGTGCGTGTTGAGAAACAAATTGATGTCTTAAGCTTTAAGAAGTATGGCATGGATGTGTTTTTGAAAGAGAGGGGTCTGTGGAAATTTGTTTCTTCTCTGTCGACTTTTGAGCCTGATGTGATTGTTGAATTCTATGCAAATGTTTCTCTTGATATGGGTGATAAAACAAGGAGCAAGTATGGGGAAATTTATATGCGTGATCATGTGTTTAAATTTAATCCGATGGTGATCAACAAGTTCTTGGGTCTGGGCAATGATAATGATGTTGTTAGTCTAGATCTTATTGATGATGTTGTGTCGACTATAACTGGTGGATCGGTAACCAAGTGGACAAACAAAATTTCCACTTCTAAGCTTACATTTTTATACTCTATCTTACACAAGATTATTGTGTGTAATTGGTTACCTACCACTAAGACTTCAGTCCTCATTGTTAATCAAGCATTTCTGCTCTTTAAACTTGGCACTAAGATCCCCTTTAGCCTCAGAGACTATATTTTTGATTATGTGATGAAGGCTGCTACAAGGACTAGCAACACCAGCATCCTTCCTTTTCCCTGCCTCATCTATGCAGTTATGGTTGAGCAAGGCGTGAAGCCAAATAAGAAGAAGATAGTCACTGACACATCGACTATCACAATTGTCAAACCAAAAGGGAATGATGATCGAGTGATGTATCTCCCTTACAACCTTGCTCTAAGTTCCACGGCTACCTCCAGAGATGTTGATCAGGATGTTGGAATAGAGACTGTTATCTCTCCCCCATGATCTGAAAGTGAATTAGCTAGTGCATCTTCACATTTGGTGACATTTTCTGTGCAGGTGTTGAGTTCTTTTATCAAGCAGATGGATTCTATGATCCATCAAAGCACAGTCCTCACCAATGCTATGGTTGAACATCGCCAAGCTCTGCGAAGTGCACTTTCTACACAAAAAGGGGGAGTAGATATTGATGCTGCTGCCGCTGGTGATGATGGTGCTGAAGTAAAGAAGGCTGGAAAGTCTAAGGCTAAGGCAAAGGGAAAGAAGAAAATATGAATTTTCTTTGACAAAAACAATTTAATTTTTGGTTATGTATTGTGCTGGACACAATTTTATTTTGGATGTGTTTACATCCTTGTTGGTTTGTGATGTGCTGGACACATGTTATTTTGGTTTTTGGGTATCCTCGTTGGATATCCTTGAATATTTTGGTTTCATTCATCAGCATTAGTTGATGATTTTGCTTTATATATTACGTTTGCATATTTTAATGTGTGATGTTTTATGTTGAGAATGTTTTCAACATTGTTATTCTGCTTTTCACATAACTTATAGTATGTGATGTTTTATGTTGGGAATGGTCTCAACATTGTGATTGTGTTCGCACATTTTTTTTTTAAAATGTGTGATGTTTGTTATATTGAGAATGTTCTCAACATTGTTTCTGTATAGGTGATAGTTACCCACCTATTTGTTTTCTGTACAGGGGTAAATACCCACTAACCTTGTATATCATGTATAGGGGATTATACCCATTAACTTTGTATATTATTTTACAGATAATAACTTAAGGGGGAGCAGACCTTAAGGAGGAGTTTTTGAACTCCAATATTTTTGATCGTATTCCGCTGCGGCTCTAATTGTTTATATTGAGGTTTTGTGTTTTGTGTAGAAAGGATAAGCTTAAGGGGAAGATTGTTGAGTATGACGTGTTCTAGATGATGTTATCACTTCGCTGATAACACCGCGATCAATGTCGTATCTAATGTGTCCGTCATTCTCGTCACACCGAGTATAACACTCGGATCTCTAACCTTATCCTTTCCTAGTATTTTGGATTAATTTATTTTAAATTAATCTTAATAAATTGTGATTTTTATCACATATCATTTTTCACGATTTAAGGGATTTATTAGATATTTTATTTTGAATTAAAACGTGGATTATGCTTTATTTTGACTATTTCAGAATCTATTCCGAGTTTCTAGGAACGTGATGTTCCCCACTTTATCTTTGATACTAACCGTTGCAGAGAATGTAGGTAGCTGGAGTAACCGCCATTGTTACATGATGTTGAAGAACGTATGCCACGCAGTGCAGAGGACGGTTATCTCAAGTCCAGTTCAGCAAGGGTAGTGGAAGACGGTAGTTTTGCATCCAACTCATCAAGGATCGTGTAGAAACTGCTCAGCCGAGATGCAGGAAGTATTTAAGGTCTCCTTAGAGCTTAGAATCATTTATGCAAGCAGGTTATCACCATGGTTTGTGAGAAGCTCTGAACCTTGCATGTAGTGTCATCTCTGAAATCCAAGATATCTTCCTCGACATCTGCCTAGCGTCCCAATGAGCTGAAGACTTTCATTCCAGTTGTGTGTGTAGGTTAGATAGTCAACTTTGAGAAGTCTAGGATTTAGAGTGACTAATTGTAATCTATCTATGTGTTTAGATATGTTTTTTTTAGTGATTATTCGAGTGAGTGAAGCTAGGATAGTCCTCTGTCTGTTTTATGCGGTGTTGTCAAGGGAGTGAACCAAGACAACATCAGCATTGTTTTTGTGTTTCACTTGTGATAGTGAATTTTGCCTTGAGGCAATCACACACCATAAGGAGTGTGATTTAAAACTTGTTTTGTGCAAAGTTCTTTTACGTTTCCGCTACATGTTGAAGGCAATGTGGTAACACTAGCTTCAACATTACTTTTAACTTTGCAATTTACATCCGTAATTCACATTGTTTCAGGAAACAAATTCTAACAGTTTGAAACCTCTTAATCATGGAATCCATGATTTCTGGGACTGATGGAGGTGTATCGAGCGGATAATTCATCTAGCTCCTGCTCCATTGACCTTCCTCAATCCAGTATGAGTAGCCTCGCATGTCTGCCATCGGCAGCATTATGGCATCAACCACTTGGTATCTCTACAGGTGATATTGGAGATATCTTCGAAGATGTTCGAAGAGAAAGGGGCTGAGATCCTCTATTTGACCAAAACAACTTTGCAGTTGTTGGTCAAGGCTTGCATTGAAGCCTTCTTCTAGAGTTTCTGGGTCAGCGATGTAAGAAGGCTCGCTGGTTGCAAGTGCAGTTGATTTATCACTTATATAAGTGAAAGAGTCACTGTTAGTCAAAGACTAATCTGCATCAGCTGGAGGTTCAGCGTAAAGGAGTGGCTGCTTTCATTTGGCTAGGTTGTGGTCCTCCATTAGCTGAAGTCTTGACTTCCTAGGCAGCCAGTTATTTCACAATGTTTGCGGTGAATGTAAACTGTAGAAATCCACCAGGAACTGTTTCAAGCTGCTCCTCGATGATGTGACTGAGTCAATTGGCAAATCCTAACTTGGCTTTGAATGTGCCAGAGGTTAGATCGATCTCAACATGCCTCACATGACTGTGAAGCTGTGCCAACATAAAGGATGCCCAATTAGCCTTGCATCCGTAATATATGGCGGCCATGAGATGAAAGGTGTTGTCATTAAACTGCGCGTTGGTGATGCTGCTGAGCAAAATATGCATCACAATGTCCATAATCTGGACCATTATTGGAGAGAGACTGTCTTTCAAATTATTGGAAAAGTCTCGATGATCAACGTATGGAAGCTTCCAGTCATTCCACAACTCCAAATTTGAAGGGAGCGCGAGTTCATCCACCTTTGGGCCTTTATCGGGGAGCTGAAATAGGTTGGTTAACACATCCTTGTTGATGATGTAACCTGATGTTGGACAACAGACAATATGTTTTATCCAGTGATCTCCGCATTGTAGTAGAACTCAGTTACAAGTGAGAGATAATTCCTCTTTGGCTGAGTTATCATGAAAGATAAGAGCCCGCATGTCTTCAACGAATAAAAGATCATGCTAGTCTTTTGAACCTAATCGAGCTTCAAAGAGCACTCGATCAATGTACTTATCTTTTCTGAGCTTATTTATTAGAAGCTTAATGTTCATCGAATCAAATGAAGAAGCCATTTTTCGATGATATAATATGAGCAAGAAGGAGCTTTGGATAAGTGAGAAGACAAATATAAGGAATGAGTTGAGAGAGAAAGTTCTGTCTCTATTGAGATTTCTTATTTTTTATTCAACTTCTCCGCTGCTTATAAAAGCAGTGATTTTGCATGCATTTAACCATAGCAATCGAGTGCTTACTGGCTGATCAGCTATCTGATTTGAAAGAAAGTTAGCTAATTAATGATGCATGCATCTCAACCGTCCACCTGGACTAATGCTTTTTGATCAAGCGGCTGAGATTTGAGGGTTTGAAAATTTGAGTAGTTGCCATAAATAGCAACATATTTTGCCAGAAGATTTGCTAGTTATATCCCTCAGAAAATTCATCTCTTTATCCTTTAATGCTGAGTATAGAGACTTTAATGGCAACTCAGATGGATAGTAAGCTTATTTTGAAATGTTAGCGATAACTTTTTTAAAAATAAGCTTTGAGGAATAGAGAGTAGAGAAGCTTATCAAGGAGGATTTATCAGGTAGTTGATGAGGGGAGGGACTTGGAGCTCGAGGCGTCAGTTTCCTACTAAACTGATGATGTCGCCTTTAAACTGATTTAATCAGTTTTGTTGAGCAGCTGCTGATTGACTTATCGTCGGTTTTCTCTTCTTGAGTGGTCGGACCGGACTAGCTTCTCCACTTTCTCTGGAGCTTTTTGACCTTTTCCTTTTGGAAGCTGAACTGATAGTGTCCTGAAAAGGATCAGTTCTGGCTGAAATCTCAGCATGCTGAAGTTGCTTAAGAGCAACTGCTGAGTTAGTCAGCTACAAGGTGGTCAGCTCTTTAATTCCTCTACAGGATGAGCTGGACTGATTTACCATCAGTTTTGCAGCTCTTGAGTAGGACTTGATAAGAGGAGTAACATAGTCTCTAGACAGGAAATCTGGAGATGTGGCAGTATCTTCATCGTCTTTTAGTGCACTGTGTCCAAGGTGTTGACTCCTTGGGGTTACCATGATTTGAGTATAAGATAGATCTTGGTCTATCTTTTTAGTGGTACCCGCAGCTTGTAAATAAGCCTCTTCTGACTGAATTGAATCAAGATTCAGTTGTAGGCAACATCGATCGACTGGATTGTTGGCAAACTGCTTTTCAGTTACAACTCATTGCGATCTCAAGCTGGCTTCAACATCAGCTAGCATGGCCTTAGCTGGAATGTTGTCATCAAGTTGATGCTTCATTATCCGCTGGGCTTGCACAATAGTTGGAGGAAATGGATTTGAAGCTCCAATCTATTTAATACTCCAAGTCTCTTCATGTTGCTAAAAGCTCATACCATGAAAGACAATTAGCAAGAAATGTGACTGGATTGACATAGAATGTCTCCAGTTATACCAGTAAAAGTACCGGTGCAGTTGTTTGAACAACTGATTGTCTTGCTTGGCAACATAAGTGAAGTGAGTGAGAAGGAGATTCGTTACATCCTTCTGAGCACTCTTGACTGCATATTCGCCACTATAGAAAGTGTGAATATTGTCTTCAGTCAGCGGGAGAGGAGGGCAGGCTCTCCTGAAGTAATCAGCTCCATAATTTGGATGAGGGATTCCGATGAATGGAATGAGCTCATCTGGATCAGTGCAGAGCTTAAAGTCAACTGATGATCCATTTTTGGAGTGTGGAGAGGAAACTTCATTGGCAGCTGAATTGCTTGAAGTTGTATTGCCAGTTTGGCTTTAGATCTCCTCTTCTTCTTGAGTGACTGAAGATGTGCTTTCCCTTTCTTGGGAATCTAGTCGAATATTAGGACAGGTAGCGCGTCATCATTTAGAAGATTCAACATATCTTCCAGGAACTTGCTCATTCTTAGAACAAGTCCTACCCTAGACTCAAATTTCCCAGTCTTCTTTGAGTCGGCAGCTTTGATGACTTGATGCTTGAATTGAGAGAAGACAAACTCTGCCCAATTAGCTTCCAATCCTTCAACAAGGTGTATCATTACCTTGTATCTTTCTTGAGTCAATTAACTCAAGCTTCTAATGGCGCCGAGCATCATTTTATTCGTGATATCAAACATAACTATATACTCGGGCTTCAAATCAGTTTTAACTGTGGTAAAATTGAATTGCTTGGAGCAATTTGAAGCACGCCATTCTTTCCAGTATGGTTCAGCTGAATCTTTCAGATCTTGAACCCTGGAGCCTTTTCTGGGAAGTTGAAAGATTTCTGCAATCTTTCTTTCAGTGATTTGAAATTTCTTTCCTTGAATAACTGATTATATAACCTTCCCATCTACAGTGACCTTTGCTTGAAGCAAGAACTCACTTACCAAGTCTTGAAGGAGTTTCAAGGTAGTGCAGAATTCCGGTCTTGTGAAGATTGACCAAAAGAAAAGGATTGTTTGATTCCTTAAGAATCAATTGAAATTTCTGTCTTTCCAGAAATTTATCTCTCATCATTTGCTCTTTGAAAGAAGTAAGAGCTTTCGATGATTCAGCCATTTTTGAAAGCTTTGGCTAAGTTTGAATTGAAGCTTTTTGAGAGAGAGAGAGAGAGAGAGAGAGAGAGAGAGAGAGAGAATACTCTTTTGAAAGATAATTTCTTGAAGAGTATAAATTACTTCTTCTAATGTTGTTGTTGTATTCTCTCAAAAATTTTAAGCAAGGGATTTTTATGAGTGAGGAGAGAGACTCATAAATTTGTTGTTGAAAGAATTAAATATCCCCTTGTCGTTTTCCTTTGGCTTTTGATTTTGAGCTCATAACCAACGGTCAAAAATAATAAATACTGACACAAGCATTTATTTAAGCCAAAAGATTTTTATTTATGAAAATGTTTAAGAAATAAACTGATTTACAAGAAGTTTTCCTAAGGCATCTAGTCAGCTGACTTCTGAGGCCTTCATGTCTTCTTGCGTTCAGTTTTTCTTTTCTTGTCTCTCCTGGAACTGTCTGGCAAGTCCTCATTGTCGGAGGAGTCATCTTCAGATTCTTCAGTTCCAGAAATTACTTTCAGTTGCAGAATTGACTCAGAGAATAGTTTTACTTGATTTTTCATGCTTTGAATTAGTTTCTTGAACTGCTTTGACATCTTGCCTAGCTGCTACTCTGCAACCTGATATTTTGCAGCTAGTTTCTCAACCATCTCAGTGTGAGTCGGTAATGCCACTTTCCATCTAGTAGGACTCTTCCTAGAGTCCTTTCTTGCATCATCCCCTTCTCCAGATGACTTATATCTTTAGACATCAAGGATGGCATCATTCGAGTTAGTGTTAGGTTGAATTACTGACTCTGCCATTTTGGCTTTTCCTTTCCCCCTTGTTATTGGAGCGGATGGAATTAACTTTTGCCTCAATTGATGTTGTGGCTCTCTGATTATCACAGGAGGTAGTGCTTTTTATTCCACTTTTGGAATGAAATCGTCAGGATCAATTGGCTGATAGTTTGGCTCCCTGGCCATCATATTGGGAAGCAGCTCTTCAAGAATAAAGCTGACTCTGTTGATGTAGTATATCTTCTTAGGGAAGCACATTCTGCACTTGGTGTCATTTTCCGCGATGTCTACAAATCTTTTGAGTTCTCTGAAGAGATATAGGGACCAGTCTACTCTCTTCTCTTCCCAGATAGCTGCACAGATTTTGTATTTGATCTCTGACATCTCATTGTGATTTTCACACAGACCTACCATTGTCTGTATGACCACTGCAGATGACACTTGAAATTCTTTCTAGAATTTGAGTGTAGAGTGGTTGAGATAGAACCTTTCTTCAATGGGATTTGCTGCCCAATGATTGAAGCAAGCTTCAGTGTTTGCTTCTGTGTCTTCAATATTGACTCCTCCTTCAGGTAGATTAAAGATGTTCTTCAGTACTGAATGAGTAATTTGAACTTTCACACCCCGTACTTCTGTTGTGATGAGTAAAGAATCCTTATCACTGAGGGAGTTGAGAAAGAATTCTGCCACTACTTCTGGATATACCTTTGTGGGAGTAATTTCGGTGCATGTTCTTAGTCCTGCAGATTCGATTAGTACCAGAATAAACTCACCCATTCGTGAGTAATTGGTGAAAAATCTGTAGTTGTCTCAATCCAGGATCTTGCCATGATATAGATCCTTGCAGAAGACAGATGAATCTTTACCGGTAAAATTGAAGTTGAACTTTCTTCGGTGAATATTTGTAGATAATTGAGCCATTGAGGAAGAATTTTGGGAAGATTCGGAAGGTTTAGGAGAAAAGGAATTCTGGATGAATTTTGAGAGTCTGAGTACTTGAGTTCTTTGGTCAGCTATGTGGGGGATTTGGGAGAACAGCTAACCTAATTATAGACTCAAGTAATCGGTGAATCCAACGGAAAAAAATTTGATCGAAAATCAAAATTGAATGGTTCCGATTAACCCGTCAATTTTAATTTCGGATTTATCCGCTGAGATTAATGAGGAGAGAGAGTGGGTCCAATGGTAACATTGAGAAGAGACGTCATTTTACCGTTCAGTAATAAATTCAACTTTGAACTTATCTGATATTGGCTCTCCTCCAGTCTCCACGTGGCATTGAGCTGCTGACATCATCAGTTGGCCTCACGATTGATGATCTTCTTGGCTTGGAGTGATCAGTTTCAGCTGGAGTCTCTTCAACTTTCACTCCTTGTCAGCTTAAGTTGTCATCTTCAACTTTGCTCCGCCTTAGCTTTTCAGCTGCTTCATTCAGCTGAAGCTTTGCCTTCTTCAGTCAGTTTTGAATTCAACTGCTCTCATCAGTTGAATGTGACTGGTTGAGAATTGATGCCTTCTGTGATCAATTTACTCATCTTCATCCACCAGCTTCCATATAGCCTTTGCCATTTCCTTAGAACTGATATGGGCTCATCAGTTTAAGCTCCAAAGTTTAATTAACTGGTGCCATCTTGGGTCAGTTCTCATCTTCAGCTGGAGTGCTCCGCTTCACTCCTTCTTTTGGCTGATCACCGTGTAATACCCCGTAAATTAATTATTGCTTAATTGCAGTAAATTGTTGCAATTACTATTTAATATAGTAATTTCCAGTCAGATTAGGGTCGAATGTATCTGTTAAGTTCCATGGAATTCAAGGTCAATTAATCCCCGTAGGTGGGTTAATTAATTCAGTTAGGGTTTAATTCCCTTTTTAGTTATGGAAAGATGGAATTGTAATTTCAGATAAATCCAAAATTTGCGGTGTATGTTTATCGTGAATTAGATATTCCGATAAATATTTTCAGGACTGGGAGAATCAGATATTCTCCAGTCATTAGTGTTTAAATTCAGATAATTTAAACGGGGTGATTTAAAATCCGAGAGAATTAGATATTCTCTAATTCGGACGTTTTAAAGGTCGAGAAATTAAAACCAGTATTTCAAAGTGGTGTTTTTAAAAATCAATAATTTCAAATAATCTATTGTTTTAAAGTAAGTGAATTATTTTAACAATATCGATTTAGTTCGGGATTTTTCCGAAGACGAAAAATATCACGATAACCGAACAACCGGTATTTTAAACCGGATATTTTTTTAGTCAATTCCCAAAGCATGGGAGGCCATACCTCTCTCATGCCTCCCCCATGCCACTCTCACATTTTCTATCCCCCCCAAGTCAACAAAAATGGACAAAAAAAAAATATAGATAGGTATTATATATATTATATGTATATATTATGGGAAAAAGAGTTTAACAAACATAATCTTTCAAATTCCTCCATAATTTTTTCGAGAGAAAGAGGGACAAAACAGCCACTCTCCCTTGCTTCACCTTCACCACCCTTTATCATCTTCCATTCACTTCATTTTCTACACATCTTCAAGAGGGAAGGAGAGTAGAAGTGACATCCATAATCAAAGCTTGATCCCACCATCTTCAACCTCCTAAAGCTTCTCTCCATTGTTTTTGAAAGGTATTTTGAAAACCATGAAGTTATATATATATATATATATATATAGGTTTGATGTTGTATTGGAAATCATGCCTTAAGTTTTTGAAGCATGTTAGATGGTAGAAATGAGTTGGTTTATGTTGCAAAATTTGTTGAGATATTATGAAGCATGTTGTTGTGTCTTTTGTGTTCAAAGTATGTTAGATGTTTATGGGTTCAATAGAACTTAAAAGCATGTTTGAGATGAGGTTTGATGTGTTAAAATGCATGATTTCAAACATATAGAAAGCTTGTGAAGTTTGGCTTGAGTTCGCGTATTTCGCGCGAGCGGGTCGGCAGATTTGCCACCCTTCGGTAAAACGAGCATAACTCCCTTGTTTTACGTCGGATTGAGACACCATAAATTTTTTCGGAAACTAGACTTAAGTGGCTTTCCAATGGTATAGGTCGCATTCTCTAATTCGTTCTGAGTAAATTATGAAAAATCGGTAAAGTTGGGTCATGTTTCAGTTTTCATGAAGTCATGGCAGTTCTGCCACCTTTTAGTAAAACGGGTATATCCGTTTCATTTGTTATCATATTATGCCACTATAAATTTGTAAAAATTCTAGACTTCCATGGAATTCTAATGGTATATATCTCAGTCCGTAACTCTTCCTGAATCGATCGTGAAAAATCTTTAAAGTCAGGTCACGAGTTTGTTTTCGGAAATTCTGGTAGATCTGCCACCTTCTAGTAAAACGGTCATAATTTTTTCGTTAGTTATCGTCTTGAGTAACCGTAAATTTATCCGTAAACTAGACTTCTGTGGCTTTCCATTGGTATATGGCACAATCCCTACACTTTAGTGAGTGAAAACAGAGAATTTTCCAAAGTTAGATATTGTGCCAAACGTTGTTTAGTCAACGAACATAGTGATGATTTGTTCTTAGAATCTAGTTGTGATGATGTTAAGGTATTTTTGATACCTTAAATAATGTCGATGAATGTATTTATATGGTTAAGAACTAGGGTCAAGATTTACCCTTAAACAAGAAAATTTTTGAACGGATACTAGACCTTATAGGCCTTCAATTTCATGTTGAGTTCAAACAACGTATTTGGTTCAACGTACTCAAAATTTATGTTAACTCTATGAAGGCGAGCTGTCCAGTGCAAGATAAAGTACGAGAAGGAACTTTTGCTGCAGCTCAAGTGTTAAAATCTCGGTGACAGGTGGGCTTTCTTTTCAACGGACTCTTAGTCCAAATAATGATTTGAGTTTTCACTCACCTGCAGTTAATTATTTCTGATGCAAATAAGTTACTGTCATGCATAAAATGTTTTGTTTTGTATGATATCCTTATCTGTAATTAGTTAGCTCGCAAGGGGCTTTCTAACTCTTAAATCGATCGGGCCTCGTGCTAACTTAGCGTGTTAACCGAGGTTAGTGTACACTTGGGTCGGTGATATTAGGAAGAGAGAAAGGCTGAGCGGAGCTATTCTTTACTAAGACACCGACGATGGTAAATGTGCGTGGAAAAGGCTGAGCGGAGCTTTTCTTCGGCATTTAGTAATGTTAATCGTTCAAGGGAAAAGGCTGAGCGGAGCTATTCCCCGACGTTCATGGAAAAGGCTGAGCGGAGCTATTCCTTGGTTTTCAGTTGGGATATGGATGATCATACAACCGAAAAGCGCGCGTAAAGACAGAAAATGATTTAGTAAAACATAGGGTCTTTTTAGATAAAACCCCTGTGTGTTTACTCAAATGCATGATAAGAAAATGAGTTTTCAGTTCATAAATATTTTTGGCAATGTGTTCACTGAGTACCCTTGTACTCAGCCCTGCATGTTTGTTTCTTAAATGTGCAGGTTGAGCTGGTGTGGAAGGGAGAAGTGCTGAGAGTGGAGTTCTTTTTGGTACAAAGCTCAGATAACCTTGTATTATTATTATTATTATTATTATTAATATCTTTCTTTTACTTCCGCAACTCAGTTATATCACAAGTTCAACATTTCAGCTTTTGTTCCTAACGAGTCCCATAACTCGATAATCAATTAAGTACTGTTATTATTCTATCTCTTGTGAGTACTTGAAATCAGTCCAGAATTCGAGTTCACAGCAATTATCGATCTTGGAATATAGCAGTTCCTTCTTTTCTTTAATTATTTCCGGTTCGCGCCTTGATCCATCCTTCATTGGGATCGAGTCGTGCCAATCACATGTCGCATTAATTGGGTATTAATGTGGGGTCGTGACACACCGTCCTCCTTTGAAGCTTGTTCGAGCAATCCCAGTTGGATGCACAACTCCACAAATCTAGCTTCTGGCAATAGTTTGGTGAAGATATCGACTATCTGCTTCTCCGTGTTGACATATTTGATGTATATGTCTTTCTTCTTGATGTGATCTCTGATGAAATGGTGTCTGATATCAATGTGCTTCATCCTTGAACTGGATTTTGAGATATTACAATAGCACTATTGTTATCGCAGTAGATCGACACTTCTTCAGTCTCCACCTTGTAATCCTTGAGTTGTTGCTTTATCCATAGGATTTGAGCACAACAGCTTCTAGCAGCTACATACTCAACTTTAGTTGTTGATGTGGCAACTGAGTGCTGCTTCTTACTAAACTAGGATATCAGTTTGTTCCTAAGAAACTGACATGTTCCACTGGTAATTTTTCTGTCGATCTTGCATCCTCCGAAGTCTGAGTCTAAGTAGTCGGTTAGACTCAAGCTATCATCTCTGGGATACCATAATCTAAGATTTATGGTTCCCTTGAGGTACTTCATGATCCTCTTCACTACTTCGAGATGACTTTTCTTCGGGTTGGCTTGGAACCTTGCACACAGTCGATCGAGTAGGAGATGTCTGGTCAGCTGGCGGTCAGGTAGAGAAGGGATCTAATGATTCTTTTGTAGTGCATCTAGCTGATTGATTCTCCTTCTTCATCGAGGGTCAGTTGCACTGATGTATTCATTGGAATCTTGAGAGATTTTCTCTTCTCGGTTCCAAACTTCTTGACAAGCTCTTTGGTGTATTTGGCTTGATTGATGAAGATTCTGTCATTCAGCTGCTTCACTTGGAGTCCTAGGAAGAATGTCATTTCTCCCATCATGCTCATTTCGAATTCCCTTTGCATCAGTTGAGTGAATCGAGTGCAGAGATCTTTACTCTTGGATCCAAATATTATGTCATCCACATAAATTTGAACCATCAAGATCTCAGCTGATCGTTCTATTCTGAATAGACTGCGATCAATGACTCCTTTCTGAAACCCATTCTTCAGCAAGAACGTTGTAAGGGTTTCATACCAAGCTCTTAGCGCCTGCTTCAGGCCATATAGAGCTTTCTTCAGCTTGTAGACTTGATCTCCAATTTCAAAGCTTGGAGGTTGCTTGACATACACATCCTCCGTGAGCATCCCTTGTAAGAATGCACTTTTCACGTCTATTTGATAGATCGTGAAATTGTTGTGAGCTGTATAGGCGAGGAACAATCTGATGGCCTCCAATCTTGCAACTGGTATGAATGTCTCATTGACAAGTCCAAATTCTCTCATGTTTTTGTGTTATTTTCTCGTTCTTTTGTCCTTTGTTTTTTGTGTTTTTTGAGTCGGAAAGAGCCAAAATGGGCACAAGGGTAGGCAGGAGGCAGGAGAATCACTTCTGGAAGGCACAATGGTGCCAATGATACCAAGATGGGCAACAACTTCTCAGTGGAAAGCTCTCTTTTGAGCCTGGTGGAAATCACCCACTATTCCAGCAAAAGTTGAAGGATAAGTTCGTGATCGTGCCCACAACAAACCCAGAGTGATTGGAGTGAAGGAGAGGAGACGAGGGCATAAGAGTAATTGCAATCAGCTGAAGCAGGAGTAGTGCACCCTAGCCGCTTAAGGAAAAAAGAGCCGTGGAAGAAAGTTGAGATCTTCCAGAAGGAGGATCGGCTCTACAAGAAAGTTGCTATGTCGGCGATACTAGGGCACAGCGAGTGCAGAATCTGCGACTCAGAATCTTCTAAATAAGGGAAGAATCTACTAGATATTGAAAGTCTTGGGCACGGCGGCTGTGGACTGGGCTGAAGATCCCTGGCCTGTCGGGGAGTTTACCTTCTGTTCCTTGTGCTCCTATATAAGTAGATGCATGGCAGTAAACAAACACCTCTACATGCACATACATTTTATTTAGTTTTTATTCTACAATTTAATTTTCATTGAACAATCTCGGGTCTTATGCCCGCATGCAGTTAGGATTTCCTGTTTTATGTTCCTCAATCCAGCATTGGTGTTGGATTTATTTTGCTCTTTAATATAAGTAAGTTTTTCATTTATATTATGTGTTGTTTCAATTCTTTTAAGTATTTTTACTATCCTAAGTCTAGCATGAGCGGCTAGACTCGTTATTCCGGATTGAACAAGGATAAGAACTTAATGAACATGTAAGAACCGTGAGGCTTATGGGCATAAGCTGTGTGAATTTGGTTCCCTTATGTAATCATTTTCTTTGTTGCATTATACAGTGGGCTAAGTTAGTTAATTATGGCTGATCACTCGTTAATTAGAATTGTGTTCACTACCTCTATAAATGGTCAATGAATTGTAGTTGTGTATTGGTCATGAAGGGATGGGATACATCACGGGTATTGAGGGCATAAGAGAGATCTTTGTCTAGGTAAATCTGGGTCTGTCTAGATCATAATGTTGCTTTGTTTCTTACAATCATATGAGAGATCGGGGTTGGGTAACAAGTTAGGGTTTAGGGAATGAGAGATCACCTCTAGGCTAAACTGAAATGATAGATTGGGTAAGTGTGAGAGATCTGTTGCCTATAACCAGGTAATTAGATTTGCATAAGTAATCAGCGTGCCTATGATCGGTCAAGTGTTTGTTAAGTTCGAAATCTGAGTTCTAATCCGGAATACCTCACTATTAATATTTTATTGTCTTTTGTTTTGTTTTGTTATTTTAATTTACAGTCTTTACATACAAGTACGGAGACCACAACAATCCTCAAACCATTTAGAAAAGTGACACTGGAAGATAGAATTCGTAGCTCCTTGTGGAATCGACCCTTACTCACATTAGCTAGCTACGCTTTCCTGTGGGTATAAAGATATATAACTCTCTCTTGAGAATTATTTTGACCGCAAAATGACCACGCCTCAGAATTGGCGCCGTTGTCGGGGAGCTGGTTCTTGAAATTCTATTTTCCCAACTTGTTTGTCTGGTCGGTGGATGCACAATACCTCTGAATGAGATTTCGTGTACGATTCAGAACCTGAGAAAACTCTAAAGTGGAGGAGAGCAGAAGCACGGAGGGCACAACAAGTAGAGAGACTGGCTCTTGAAAAAAATTGGGAGCAAGAAAGAGCACAGCTGGAGATGAACGAACCAAGGTTAGACCCGATGGCTGAAGAAGAAGGAAGAACGTTGAGGCAGTTAGTCTTTCCGACTCACATGAATTTATGTCCCATGGGCATAACACTTCCAGCAATTACTGAAGCTGGTAGTAGAAGGCAAGTTTCATCCAGATCTTGCCCAAATACCATGGGATGACAGGAGAAGACCCTCAGAGGCATATTTAAAATTTCGAGATGGTGTGTCAAACTCAACCTACGGATGGGGAAAAGGAACAATATGTGTGGCTTGTCTCATTCCCGTTCATTTTTCATGACAGGGCACGAGACTGGTTATACACCCTGCCAACTGGCAGTATAACCACATGAGCACAACTGCAGTAGAAATTCCTGGAGAAATATTTTCCTGCATCCCGAGTCCAGGAGATAAGAAGAAGGATCGAAAGCATGAAGATGGGCATAAATGAGAGTTTCTATGACTACTGGTGTCGATTCCAGAGCATGTTGACGAAATGCCCACAACACCAGATTACAAATCATGACCTGATCCAGTATTTTGTTTCTAGGTTAAGACTGTAGGACAAGATCACTGTCAATGTCTCGTGTGGAAGATCTATCCTGAATTAATTACCAACTGAAGCCTTCAGAATTTTGGCAGAAATGGCTGATGAAAATCAAGATGAAAGTGCTGAGGGCACAAGGATAGTTTCAGATACTGGGAAATCAACGCACCTTGAGGTCAAGATGGAAAGAATTTTGGACCAGATGGAGAAAGTGATGAACCATATTGTGGCACCAAAGAAAAGAGTGTGTGGAGTGTGCAAGAGTGTGGCCCATTTCATTGATGAATGCCCAACACTGCAGGAGGAAGACGTTGCTGAAGTTAACTCTCTTGGTGGTTATAACAACAACAGGAGGTATGATCCCCACTCTCAAACATGCAATCCTGGATGTAGGAATCACGAGAATTTCAGATGGAAGAGGAATGATGCCCACCAACCAGATTTGCCGCCACCACAGCCGAGGGCACGAGAAGAACCCAGCCTAGCTGAATTGGTCCATGCCATGGCCAAGGAGAATGTAAAGTCACATCAGGAGAATGAAAGGTTCAAATAAGAAACAAGGGCCGGTCTGCAGCATGTGAGCAATCAAATTTCCCAATTAGCGCAAGACCTTGCCCAACTGAAGGAAAGAAACGGACAATTACTATCCTAAGTGGTAAATCCCCAAGAGCAAGTGAACGTTGTGACCACAAGGAATGAAGAGACAGCAATGAAAGCTAAATAGAAAGGAGACACTGAAGGCATAACGAAAGAAAAGGAGCAGACAAAGGAAGAGGTCGCTGAGCCCACAAGGCAAGAAACAAAGAAGAAGCCTCCTTTCCCTGAGTGTCTTGCCCATGACAGAAAAGAAGAGGAGATGAAGGAACTCCTCAAGGTCTTTTGGAAAGTGGAAGTCAATATTCCACTACTTGATGCGATAAGGTAGGTTTCGCATTATGCCCTTTTCGTGGGAGAAAATGTCTCTATAGTGCTACAAAAGATGCCTAAGAAGTGTGAAGATCCTGGTATGTTTGTCATATCATTCATAATTGGGAGCAAAAAGATTGAAAATAAGTGCTTGATCTCGGAGCATCCATAAACGTCATGCCCATGACGATTTATGAAGAGTTAAATCTGGGACCACTCAAGGAAACAAGGGTGATCATCCAGTTGGCAGATAGATCAAATGTCTATCCCGAAGGTCTAGTAAAAGATGTTTTGGTGAAGGTGGGGGAATTGATTTTCCCGACAGATTTCTATGTCTTGGACATGGGCAAAACGACACCATCAACATCCGTTCTACTGTTAGGGAGGCCTTTCATGAAGACTGCTCGCACCAAAATCAATGTCGATGAGGGCACGCCTTACATGTAAGTTCGATGGCCAGATAGTTGTATTCAATATTTATGAAGCCATGAAGTACCCATAAGATCCGAAGTCAGTTCACTTTGTGAACCATTATGCCCAATCTCAAGCTATTCTGGGACGCATGAACAACCAAGAACCCCTGGAATGGGCACTACAAGCTGGGTTGACTGACTACGATGTCCTCAATGAAGATGAGGATACCAGAGATGCCATCATGATGTTGTACTCTCTAGAAGAATTTCCGCATGGAGTGGTGGATTTGAATTTGCCCACAATGACTCAGACAGACAGGATGCTTCCATCGATTCAGAGGGCACTAAAGTTAGAATTGAAGAATCTTCCTGACCAATTAAAGTATGCTTATCTTGCGGAGAATGAGACACTACCGGTTATAATAAGCAATGGACTGAACCTTGTTGAAGAAAATCGGCTATTGAGACTGCTACACATATACAAAAAAGCAATGGGATGGACTTTAACCAACATCAAGGGCATAAGCCCTGCAGTATGCATGCACAAAATCCTCTTGGAGGATGATGCCAAACTAGTACGGGATGCCCAACGCAAACTGAACCCCGCAATGAAAGAGGTTATGCTGAAGGAGATACTCAAATTGCTGGATATGGGAATTATTTATCCCATTTAAGATACCAAATGGGTAAGCCCTATTCATGTCGTGCCCAAGAAATCAGGAATCTAGGTGGTGAAAAATGAGAAAAACGAGCTTGTGCCCATAAGGTTACAAATTGGATAGAGGGTCTGTATAGACTACCGGAAGCTCAACACCATCACAAGAAAGGATCACTTCCCGTTGCCATTCATAGATCAGATGCTGGAGAGATTGGCTAGAAACAAATTCTTTTGTTTTCTTGATGGATATTCAAGCTACATGCAAATTGTGGTAGATCAAGAAGACCAGGAGAAGACTACCTTCACGTGCCCATTCTACACATTTGCTTACCGGAGGATGCCTTTTGGGCTCTGCAATGCCCCCGGAACATTTCAACGCTGCATGATGAGTATTTTCTCAGATCTTTTGGAGAATTGTATCGAAGTATTCATGGACGACTTTACAGTCTACGGAAATTCATTCGACGCATGCCTCGACAACCTTGAAAATGTGCTCAAAAGATGTGTAGATAAGTGCTTGGTGCTAAACTATGAAATATGCCATTTCATGGTCCGAGAAAGGATTGTTCTTGGGCAGGTTGTTTCAGAGAGAGGCATAGAGGTGGATAAAACTAAGGTGGACATCATTGAAAAGCTACCCTACCCCACTACATTGAAGCAAGTTCATGGCTTTCTTGGGCACGTTGGGTTCTACCGGAGATTCATCAAGAATTTTGCAAAGATTGCTCAACCAATCATGCATCTTTTGCAAAATGATGTGCCGTTTGTCTTCGATGATACATGCAAGGAAGCCTTTAACACTCTGAAGAAGAGGCTGGTCACGACACCCATCATTCAACCTCCAGACAGGGGCATGCCATTTGAAATAATATGTGATGCCAGTGGATCCGCTGTGGGCGCAGTGCTTAGACAAATGCGAGGTAAAGAATGCCATGTGATTTACTATGCATCCAAGACATTGAATCATGCCCAAGCCAACTACACCACGATTGAGAAGGAATTATTGGTAGTAGTCTTTGCCTTTGAAAAATTACGATCCTATTTGCTTGGAGCTAAGAGTGTGGTCTACACTAATCACTCTGCATTGAAGCACTTGCTTGCAAAAAAGGAATCAAAGCCAAGGCTCATCCGGTAGATACTATTGCTGTAAGAATTTGATTAGGAGATCAAAGACAAGAGTGGAGCTCAAAACCAGGTGGCTGATCATTTGAGTAGAGTACTCAATGAGGAAAAAGACATGGTGCCCATCGAGGAGGCTTTCCCAGATGAGTATCTGTTCAACCTTAAGGGCACAGCACCTTGGTACGCTGACTTGGTCAACTTCATGATCCCAGGAGAACTACCTACCAGACTCTCAACCTATCAAAGAAACAAAATCAAAAGTGAGAGTCGATATTATGTATGGGATGAGCCCATACTATAGACAAGGTGCGCGGACCAAATCATTCATCATTGCGTGCCCACAGAAGAAGCTAAGAGCATTCTAGATCACTGCTACTCCAAAGCATGTGGAGGGCACTTTGGTGCAAAAAGAACTGCGAAAAAGGCTCTTGATTGTGGGTTCTTTTGGCCCACACTTCACAAAGATGCTTATAAAGTGTGTAGATGATGCCCACGCTGCCAGATGACTGGGAACATCTCCAAACGCAATGAAATGCCCATGGTGCCTATCATGCTGGTAGAAGTCTTTGACATTTGGAGGATTTACTTTATAGGTCCCTTAACCAAATCCAATGGATATCAGTACATAGTTCTAGTTGTGGAGTAAGTATCCAAGTGGGTGGAAGCAAAAGCAACCACCACAAACGATGCCCATGTGGTCAAGAAGTTCCGGAAGTCTAATGTGTTCAGTAGGTTCGGTGTGCCCAAGGCACTGATAAGTGATCAAGGATCCCACTTCTGCAACATGATCGTCGAGAATTTGCTTAAAGAATATAGAGTGAGGCATACGGTGACTACTACATATCACCCACAAGTGAATGGGCAAGCCGAGGTTTCCAACCGAGAGGTCAAGTCCATACTTCAGAAGGTCATGAATCCTAATAGCAAGAATTGGAGTTTCAAGCTGGATGATGCCTTGTGGGCATATCGCACTACCTAGAAAACACCCATTGGGATGTCTCCCTTTTGCTTAGTCTATGGGAAGAATTGCCACCTTGCAGTAGAAATTGAGCACAAAGCTTTTTGGACAATTCAGAAGCTGAACATGAAGCTTGATAGAGCTGGGGTCGAAAGGAAGCTTCAACTTCAAGAGTTGGAGATGAGGCTGGAAGCCTATGACAATGCCGTTCTCTGCAAGGAAAGAATGAAAAGAACCTATGACCACCTCATTCGCCACAATCCATTCGAGCGTGGGCAAAAGGTTATGTTGTATAATTCCAGGATGAAGCTGATCGGGGGAGGACTCAAGTCCAAATGGTCAGGACCATATGAGATCCAGACCGTATGCCCAAATGGAGCAATGGAATTATTTAATTCAAGTACTAGAGAGACCTTCAAAGTCAACGGTCAAAGGCTGAAGCATCTCAATGAACCAACAATTTCATATATGAAGGCTCTCGGGCTCAAACTCGTTGAGCCCACATACATGTGATGAAAGAAAAGCATCATGTCCACGACAATAACTAGAGCGCTGACTGAGAGGCAACCCAGGTTTATTGGTTTTTATTTCCTTTTTTATGTTTTTTGTATTTTATTTCTTTCATTTTTGGTGATTATTTTTTACTATGTTAGACTAGGAGTTGGATTTTACGGCTGTATTTGTTTTTGGAGTATTTTAGGGAACAAATTTAGGTGAATTTTTCATGGAAAGAAAGAATCTAGTCAATATGGATGCTTCCAGTGTGGAGGGCACCAGCAAAGGCAATTCCGGAAAATTCAGGATCTCTCTGCCCCCGTGGGCACAACACAAGATTCCGTACAAGGAAACCCTAGAAGCCCAAAAGTTGCCTGACGGGCCTGTCACATCAACCCAAATTGAGTGGCTAGGGTGAATCCAAGTATTAAACCCCCACCCCTTCCTCACCAAAATTCACTCGCCATTTTCACCCAAAATTTCAAAAAATTACATCCTCTTCTTTCTCTCTAAAAACTCCCTCTCTCAACTGCCATACTATAACAGCCCGGTCCGAGATAGAGGTTTATGAATGGGGACAGGGTGTTATTAAAGGGTTAATGAGGTAAAATGGAAGATTAATAGGATGATTTGACAGTCGAGATATGCCTTTGGGGATTAGATGGGGATACTCATATTCACTTTCGCTAGATGGTAAATATATCGGATAGACGGATACCAATCAACTTGGATGACGATAGTTAATAATACATGCAAACTCACTGATTTGGACGAAAGGAAATCATACTCGGGTAGTAGAAATAGAACTTAGTATGCATCTTATACTCAAATAATTATGTCTGGGAGATCATTCATAGAATTTTGATAATCATAATAAGACTTAATCAACGGAATTAGAAAGAGTGTATCAGAGTAGCAGATCACATAGTGGGGTTTTAAGAAAATATGAAATAATAGCAAAACAGCCTTGGCAGCCAACCCACATCCACAGCTACCAACATCCTCAGCATCTCAACCTGAAAACAGTTGAAAAAGAGAGGGCATGAGCACTAATGTACTCAGTGAGTTTTGGTAAAACACTTTAATAAACTTCAAGATATCCAACAAACAACTGTCGGTATATGGAGAGCAAAACGCTAAAGCCCTCTCCATATCCGTAAAATCTTTTCTTTTTCTTTGGGCCCATCTTGGCTCAAACCTGATGTCAACTGTACCCTTAGGCATGCCATAGGATAGAAGAGGGGTTACCTCAAATATCCGAACGAGTTTGCGAGGGAAAACCCAGCAGTGACTCCCTTAAGAGTTCCGAGCTCATATCCTGCTTAAGTGAATAGCTAAGTTCCTTCTTTTCTTATCCTTGCTAGTAATACCAAGCTTAGAACAATGTCTAAGGCTAATCCTTTAATACTACATGATCTCGGCCTACAAAAGGTTCAATACTACCCTAACAAGGCAAACCTTAATTCTTAACTCTGCGAGCTTTAACAAGCATAAACATTAATGTACAGGAAAAGAACGTAAACAAATACGATTCGGAGCAAAAGATAATTCTAAACATCTCATGCTAAGCATAACAATACTCTAGTAGTTCTATCATTTCTAAACATGCTTGAGAGCTCAAGTAAAACATAATATCTTTCTTTCTTCCTTCCTTGTACAGAGATTAATCAAGTTGAGCAAAAATACTTTATTGGATATCTCATTTGCCCTAACATGCTTCTAGAGCTTATTAGCTCAAAATTTAGATGAGTATAGATTTACCCACCTTGATTACGGGACGGAAGTTGAGGCGACGAGCTGGTGGTCTTCCTTAGTATTCTTTCGAGGCTCGATTCCTCCTACAAAAGTCGAATTATCGACTTAGCGGTCTCCTTCGAAGATTTCTAATAACATGATATTAAATAATACTCAACTATTATTTCCTTAGCTAGAACTTAACATGGATAGCACGACTTTGACCTAATAAGGGTTCGAGAAGGATTTATTTTATTTAAGGAACTTCTCGATTCGTTTTCTAAATTTTTAAACGGAAAATAACCTGAATATCTTATTCGAGATAAGTTGAAATTAGCTTGAACACCTTACTATAATTTAAACTTGAATGTGGCTTGAAAGTAACATAATTTAAAAGACTCAAAAAGATCGGAAAGAAGGGGTACGAAAATAGCCGAAAAGAACGGCGAACGAAAACAACACGGAGAAAGGGGGGCCACCGCGGGGCCGCCTTGCCCCGGCGGGCTGGGGCGCGGCCGAGGGAGGTGTGGCGCGGCGGCGCACCCCCCCCCCCCCCCCGCGGGGCTCTCTCTCTCTTTCTCTTTTCTCTCTCTCTTCATCTGGGTTCCTTCAATTGCGTTCTTCAACTGTTCTTCGTGTTCGTTGATTTCTTCGACGAACACGAAGAACACGAAGAACAATTAACCCGAAATTTTATAAAAACCACGTATTTGAATTTAACATACAACAACATGCTTTTAACTTAAAAAGAATTTTGGCATTACAACGGCATAAACATGATAATCCTCCTTTAAATTAGAATAACGACAAAATCGTTAAGTGTGGCTTGAATGGAATTTAACGGAATAACGAGGCTAATCTTCTTAGAATAACAATAACGGATTTAGAATGAGAAATATAACATGCACGCTATTATCTTGGAATTTCAACAAAAATCAAAATGTAACTTTTAGACGAGCAATAATGAAGAACGCGAAGAACGTAAAGAACGGAAAGTAAATGCGGAATTTAAAGATGAAAAAGAAATGGAATCGAGACCGACGAACAAGAATGGACGGGGTCAGGTGCGTCGAAGGAATGTGGTTAGCTCGGCGTCTCGTCGAGTCACAACGGCGGTAGAGCCGCCTGCTACGATTTCAACGGTGCCCCTAGCACATTCCCTTGCCGCATCCCTTCCACGCCACTCCGCTCGTCGTCTTGAAGAACACTCACGAAGAACGCTTTTTACTTCGACAGAACCTTCTCGGCTTTCAAAGCTTTTCACCCTCTCGATTTAGAAGTGAAGTGGATGTGAAATGAGTAAAGGATTACAAATGGGTGGTCCCCTATTTATAGGAAAAGCTTTGGCTTCCCTTGGAAGCCATTGATGTGCGGGAATACTGCAAAAGCTACCCCGGGTTCGGTTAAAAGCTGCTTTATTCGATGTCGAGGTCCAAATGACTTCAGACACGAAATCTAAAAATATCGGGAGACTCGTTGGCTCGAACACTAGTGAACCAACTTGATTCGTGAAGAAGACGGGGTCGTCGGAAGAAAGACGAGCAAAGATTCCATTTTTGGAATTACTTTTTACTATTCACTCAGACTGACAGATTCGGTTCCCGAGCGTTCGATTGACCTCAGAATGAAAATCCGTGAACGCCAACGGAATCCTTGAGTCATTTCCCATAAGAGAGGCTTGACAGAACTGATCTTGAATAAACGAGGAGGATTTCATAAATTTCTCAAAATATGAACGCACGCAAAAGTTACTATTCATTTCTTTTTCAAATATGTTTTCCATCACCGGGAACTCAAATGACCTCAGATTTGAAATCCGAAAATACCGGTGTACTCCTTGAGTCAGAACCTTTCTAAAGAGACCATAAATGGCAATAAAAAAATTAATATTATATTTTCCGAAAAGACGATCTTTACGGAAACTGACTCCAAAAGTCGTGATTGACATCCAATCATAGCTAACCTTAATTAAATTCCTTCTTTAATTAATTAACTAATATTAACAATTCTCTAAACCTTATTCAAAAATCTGGGGTATTACACATACCCACAATCACCATGGCCCTCAAAACTCGCGCTGCTAAGTCCACAAAGAAGAAGGTGGAGTTCACCCCTTCTACTTCACCGGAAAACTCCAAGGATACCACCACCGACGCCGCTGCACCAACAAAGCTGTCGAGCACCACTGCCATGAACATCCAACCTCTCTCCACCATCGAGCCACCATCTTCGCCTATCTCCATGCGATAATCTAAGAAAGCTGACGAGCCCTCTCTGAAAATTATGGAGGAGCCCGCCGACGAGATCGACGACCAAGAGAAGGCCAGCATGCAGCAAGATATGACCCCTGAGCCAACGCTGGAGCACACCCCTGAGCCCTTTGTAACTGAAAAGGTGAAGAAGGTGAAGAAATAGAAGGTCTCAGCCATGAAAGCTCAGTCACAGTCCCTGAAGAGAAAGAAACAGCCATCGCCGACGCTGTCGGAGGACGAAGAGCTGATGAGGAAGCCGAGGAAAAAAAAGCTGAAAGTAGTGGGGAGTCGCAAGCCCACAAGAGTCTGGATGACCAGTCTCTGTCTCTGAAGGAACCCACTGAGGGTATAACGGATGCGCCCTCTGTGTCTGCCAAGGGGAAGGGAAAGGCCCCTGCCAAACCGTCTGCGAAGAAGGGCAAAACTGTGGTTAGCCCAACTTCTGGAAAAGTCATGCCGAAATGAGAGGACATCTTGTCCATAAGGGAGATGTCCACAGCAAGACCATCCACTTCACCTCGCTCGCTGTCTTGGGCATCGAGCGAGAGGTAAGAGAACTCTTCTCTAACATAGGCTGGTCGTTTTTCATTGAATGTGATTGTTTGATTTTTCCTAAGTTGGTCTATGAATTTTTCCATGATCTGTCTGTGAAAAGCATGGGAAAGGGTGGTACTTCTGCTAAGGTTTTTAAGTTTAAAATTTTTGGTAAAAATTTTAATCTTTCTGCTGATGAATTGAATATGGGTTTGGGCATTATGTCGTTTTTGGATTTTAATGATGATGATTATAGATCTGTTATTGTTGTGGTGCCCACGGATGAGAATATGGATGAAAAGTGGACTGAGTTGGGTGACGGATCCAAATTCAAGTCTGGAACTAAAGGGATACATGCTGAAAAGCAATGCCCTTCGCTTTTGTCACCGTGTACTCACCTACAATTTCTTTGGCCGGAAAGATAGCTCCAACTCCATCACCAATCAGGAGTTGTTTGTCCTCTGGTACATGGTGCACAAAAAGAGGATAAACTTTGGAGCTGTGGCCATCACCCACTTCAAGGACACTGTGGCCCATTCTAAGAACCGCATCTCTTGTTCCCAACTGATAACCCATCTTGCTGAAAAACTACGCTTATTTGATCCCTCATCTACTAATTTGTATTGCAAGCATGTTGAATTGTTTGATTTAAACTGCTTGAAACGTATGATGGATGTCTTTGACGATAAGGAGGGGAAACCCATGTTCGGCATACCGAGGCTTGAGACTTCAAGTAGCTTTAGTTTTTCTCTGAATGCAGGTCCTAGCAAGAGGCCCCTGAGGGCACAGCAGCAAGAACCAGCAGTCACCACCATCCTAGCCAGACTGGATCAACTGGAAACCGCCCTGTTCGCCTACTTCAAGCACGTCGGATTTAATTATCCGACCCCCTCTGATGCCTAAACTGGTATTATTTCCCGTAGATTAGGTTTTTATTTTTGTGTTTTTGTTTTTTATGTCTAGATGTCGCCCCATTCTCACACTTTGCTCAGCGTAGGTGTGGGCATTAGGGAGTCGTTGTTTTTGTGTTTCTATTTTTTGTTTTGTGTTTGTATGTTTTTTGTTTTAGTTTTAGTTAAATGACCTCCGTACCGACCCACTTTGCCTAAGGCAAAGTGTGTGAGTAGGGGTGGCCATTTAATATTTTGTTGAGTTTGCGGTTCGTAGGATAACCTTCTCACAACCACTTTGCCGAAGGCAAAGTGTGTGGGTGGGGGTTATTCTGCCTTCTTTGCGTTTTTTTATGTGTCAAGCATGTGTAAATATTGAACTTGTAAGCATGGAGTCTAGGGTCTTGTGACTATAAGGCAGTATATTTTATTGTATTTTCATTTCAGCATGCCCATGCTACTGCTTATATGATAAATGAACTAAGTACCTTGTGAGGAATTGAGCCTGAATTCACGATGCATGTGATTATTATTTCTTGTGTGATTTCTGCATTATTGAATTTAGGTGAACTAGAACTTGCTTTTGCTCTATTCTGAGGTCACAAGGAATTTTGGGTATGCCACTGAAATGCTTAAGTAAATTTTTTTCTGAGCCCACAAAGCCAACTAAAAACCACCTTGATATTATCCCTTGCAGCCCTGTTTGAGCCGGAAATGAGTTAAGCCCTGGTCATGTTCTTTCTTGAAAACCACAAAAAGACCATGGGAATGAGTGGAGGATAAATCTGGTGTGTTACAAGGAATAAAATGCCAAGAAAGAAAGAAAAAGAAAAAAAAAAAGAAAGAGGTCAAAATAAAAGAAAAAAAAGAGAAAAAGAAACCCCAATGAAAATAAAATGCAAAATGCCCACAATAAAAAAAACTAGAGAATGTGCTTTATAAAATGGGCACGGTGGCAAAGGCCAGTAAGAGTCAAAAGAAGTCTCCCAAAGGGAAAAATCGACTAAATTCTGAGCCAGATCTAAATATTTCCTACCTTGAACCCGTAGCTCCACTACAACCTTCAAAGTCTTTAGCATAGGTATGCCCATAAGTCCAACAGTGGTGGAGGAGCTAGAGCACTTGCAAGCCTATAGTGACCCTCGGTTCAATTATATTTTCCTTGAGCGTAAACACTTAGCCAAAACACTTGAGTGAGAAAAGCATGAGAGAACCACTCACTTAGTCATTTTGATTTGCAGTGGGCATTATGTATGTTTTTACTATTTATATGCTGTTGAGTGTGATCAGATTCCTTGGTCTCTATGCCCGCAAGGGATATGTTTTACATGCTTGCTTTGTTTTGTTTTTATCGTGAGTCTGTCTTTTCCTCCTTTTGTTTTCTATTTTTTCTTTTTGGGCATGTTGTACCCACATACTTGAGGGAAAGTATGACTAAATTAGGTGGGTATGGTCCAAATTCTCTCGTGTTTTTGTGTCTTTTTCTCGTTTTTTTGTCCTTTATTTTTTGTGTTTTTTGAGTTGGAAAGAGCCAGAATGGGCACAAGGGTAGGCAGGAGGCAGGAGAATCACTTCTGGAGGGCATAATGGTCCCAATGATACCAAGATGGGCAACAACTTCTCAGTGGAAAGCTCTCTCTCGAGCCTGGCGGAAATCGCCCACCATTCCAGCAAAAGCTGAAGGAGAAGTTTCTGATTGTGCCCACAACAAACCCAGAGTGATTGGAGTGAAGGAGAGGAGACGAGGGCACAAGAGTAATTATAATCAGCTGAAGCAGGAGCAGTGCACCCTAGCCGCCTAAGGAAAGAAGAGTCGCGAAAGGAAATTGAGATCTTCCAGAAGGAGGATCGGCTCTACAAGGAAGTTGCTATGTCGGCGATACTAGGGCACGGCGAGTACAGAATCTGCGACTTAGAATTTTCTAAATAAGGAAAGAATCTGCCAGATATAGAAAGTCTTGGGCACGGCGGCTGTGGACTGGACTGAAGATCCCCGACCTATCGGGGAGTTTACCTTATGTTCCTTGTACTCCTATATAAGTAGATGCATGGCAGAAAACAAACACATCTACACGTACATACATTTTATTTAGTTTTTATTCTACAATTTAATTTTCATTGAACAATCTTGGGCCTTATGCCCACAGGCAGTTAGGATTTCCTATTTTATGTTCCTCAATCCAACGTTGGTGTTGGATTTATTTTACTCTTTAATATAAGTAAGTTTTTCATTTATATTATGTATTGTTACAATTCTTTTAAGTGTTTTTACTGTTCTAAGTCTAGCATGAGCGGCTAGACTCGTTATTCCGGATTAAACAAGGATAAGAACTTAATGAACACGTAAGAAACGTGAGGCTTATGGGCATAAACTGTGTGAATTTGGTTCCGTCGTGTAATCATTTTCTTTATTGCATTATACAGTGGGCTAAGCTAGTTAATTGTGGCTGATCACTCGTTAATTAAAATTGTGTTCACTACCTCTATAAATGGTCAATGAATCGTAGCTGTGTATTGGTCATAAAGGGATGGGATACATCACGGGTACTGAGGGCATAAGAGAGATCTTTGTCTAGGTAAATCTAGGTCTGTCTAGATTATAATGTTGCTTTGTTACTTACAATCATATGAGAGATCGGGGTTGGGTAACAAGTTAGGGTTTAGGGGACGAGAGATCACCTCTAGGCTAAACTGAAAGGTAAATTGGGTAAGTGTAAGAGATTCGTTTCCTATAACCAGGTAATTAGATTTGCATAAATAATCAGCGTGCCCATGAACGGTCAAGTGTTTGTTAAGTTCGAAATCTGAGTTATAATCCGGAATACCTTTACTATTAATATTTTCTTGTCTTTTGTTTTGTTTTATTATTTTAGTTTACAGTCTTTACATACAAGTACGGAGACCATAACAATCCTCAAACCTTTTGGAAAAGTGACTGGAAGATAGAATTCATAGCTCCTCATGGGATCGACCCTTACTCACATTAGCTAGCTACGCCTTGCTATGGGTATAAGGATAAATCTCTCTTGAGAATTATTCTGACCGCGAAACGACCGTGCGTCACTCATCAAAGTCGATCCTTCACTTTGAGAGTACCCCTTGGCTACCAGTCTGGCCTTGTTTCTTGTGATCACACCTTGTTATCCAGTTTTTTGTGAAATACCCACTTAGTTCCAATGAATTTTTGGGTTTTCGGCCTATCAATAAGAAACCACACGTCATTTCTTGTGAACTGGTTTAGCACTTCTTGCATCGCAATAATCCAGTCTGAGTCTTGAAGTGCTTCCTTGACGTTGGCTGATTCCATCTGAGAGATGAAGCATGTGAAGAGTGCATACTCCATTGACCCTCTGGTCTGGACTCTGCTTCTTGGATCACCAACAATTTTGTCGACTGGATGGCTTCAGAGCCATTTGGGAATGGTGGCTTCTACTGCGCCTTCAGTTGGTTCATTAGTTGTTCCTTCAACTGATTCTTCCGCTGGTCTATCAGCTGATTCTTCGACTGGTCCATTAGCTGCTGCCTTGGCTCCGGCTTATTCTTCATTTTCACTGATTCTTCTCCTTGTTTCAGTTATGGGGTTTGAGGTTTCACCACAGTTTGTGTCCTCATTGACCAAGTAATCTTCAACTGGTCTAGAATCAGTTTCAATGTCATCTTCTAGTGAAGCTTCAAATTGCTCTGGGATAATGTGATCAACATAGTCCAGCAACTTTTAACTAGGCAATGCTTGCTCTGATGTACAGTTTTTCTCTTTGTTTCTGTAATCATTAGCAAGTTCATCAAATACCACATGACATGTTACTTCCACAACTAGTGTCCTTTTATTGAAAACTCTGTAAGCTTGTGAATGAGAGGTATTATAGCCGAGAAAGATCCCCTCATCAGCTTTGGCACTGAAGGCTTTCAGTTGGGATTTGCCATTGTTGTGGATATAACATTTGCAGCCAAATATCTTAAAGTAAGAGATAGAAGACTTACGACCCTTGAACAACTCGTAGGGCGTTTTGTCATGGGTGATGACTATGGCACTTCTGTTTTGTGTGTGTCAGACTGTGTTAACTGCCTCTGCCCAATAGCATTCAGCTATGTTGGCATCTGCTACCATTGCTCTAGCTGCCTCCTTTAGCGTGCAATTTCTCCTTTCAGCTACGCCATTTTGTTGAGGAGTTCTTGCAGCAGAGTGTTTGTGAGTGATTCCCAGTTCACTCAGGAACTTGATCATTTGCTGATTAACAAATTCAGTTCCATTGTCGGATCTTATCCTTTGAACTGATTTTCCCTTATCAGTCTGCAATCTTCTGATTAATGTTGATAGCTTTTCAAACGTCTCATCCTTACTTCTCAGAAACTCCATCCAGGTATACCTTGAGTAGTCATCTACTAGTATAAGTGTAAACTTCTTGCCTTCTGAGGGTTGGTGGCTTCACAGGTCCAAACAGGTCCATGTGTAGCAACTGGAGAATTTCAGTTGTTCCGTGAGGATGGCTTTTGTTTTTGAACGATGACTTCACCTGCTTCCCTTTCTGGCATGGTCCGCAGATGCCAGTTTTCTTATAGATCCCCTTGGAAAGCCAATCAACTAGCTCCTTCTTGGCTAGGTAGTTGATAGTTTTGAAATTGAGATGGTTCAGTCGTCGATGCCATAGCCAGCTTGCTTCAGTTGATCCTTTGGAGAGAAAGCAAGCTTCTGAATAGCCGGTTGACCAGTCAAAAACATACATGTTGCCCTTTCTTACTCCAGTTAGGAGTATGGCTCCAGTTGACTTGTCTCTGATGTCATATGAGCTATTGCTGAAGTTGACTGAGTACCCATTGTCAGAAAGCTGACTGATGCTCAGCAGTTTGTGCTTCAGTCCTTCAACATGTGACATGCCATTCACGACATTTTTCCCTTTGACCACGAACCCTTCTCCAATGGTTTGGCTCTTTTAGTTGTCTCCAAAAGTGACTAGTGGTCCCTTAACCTCTTTATAACCATCAAGATCATTTTTGTCTTCGGTCATATGTTTTGAGCACCCACTATCTAGATACCAAGTCTCTTTGACCTTTTTCTTGGATAGGATACTCTTTTCCTGCAAAACAATAGTCAGGTTTTTACCCGCATAATATCAGGTCCTGAGAGGTTATTCAAGTGTTTGGAAATCCCCATTCACCACACTTTTGGCTTTCCTTTTCCAAGAGATCCTTCATAATTAGATCTCTAGATCAGTACTGGACTTCTTGTAACTCTTCGACTGAGAGTTGAGTCATATGATCTATACCTCCAATGAGATTCAGGATAGAAGACTTCCACTAATATCCTCTCATCTTATGACCTTGATGCTCTCTGTTTTGGCCAATTTCTTCTGATCTTTTGACTCTGAGCTTTTTGGCCTTTGTGATATGGCCAATTGGCAAACCAGTTGTAATTGGAATTGAATCTTGATTCATCCCTTGAGTTTAAAAACTCATTATACTGGGTTGCAAGGTCGCTTGGAGTGAACTCCTTCAGAGAGATTGGATTATGCTGTCGTGCATAATACAATCTTGTGTGTACATTTCCTTTGGGGTTTGAAGAACTCCCAGGTTGAAATGTATTGGAGGAGTTTCTAGATCGTTGAACTGATGGCCTGTTTTGAGCTGATGCCTTTGCCTGAAAGGCTGGCCTTGGGTGAACTTCAGGTCTCAGTTGAACTGATGACCTGGAATAGAATGAAATGGAGGTGTTTAAAAATTCGGCCTTTGATGAGCTTTAGATTTTGATCGAGCAGTAGATCTGGACTGCTGAGCTGATCTGTATTGAGCTAGTGGCTTTGACTAAGCACCAAGCCCTTGAAAGATTGACTGTCTTTGAGTTTCCCTTCTCGACTGATCAGTCTGATCTTTGGACTGAGCTTGAGGAGTTTCCAAGATGCCCTTGTCTTTGGACTCCTCAACTGGGGGGACTGAGCTGGTCTTGTGAATCCTTTTAGGATTCCAGATTCACAGCTCTGTACAACTACCTTGCTTTTCTCTGCGGCAGTGTACTTACTATATCCCAACCCTGGACTCCCAGCTTCAGTTCTCTGATGACTCGAGATTTCATCTAGAGTATGGGATCCCTTCTTGAACTTGAGGGTCAATTCCTCTTTTTCAAGAATTTCTAGCTTGAGCTGCTCATTCTCAGCTTCCAGTTCAGCATTTCTCAGCTTCAGCTGATCCATTTCTGTTGACTGAGCATCAAGACTTTTCAGTCTTTCATTTTCAGCACTTAGCTCATCAACTCTGCTTCTAAGCTCATCATTTTCACCCTTCAATTCAATATGCACACTTGATACATAAGCTAGCTGATATTCTAGGATTCTTAACTATTCATCCAGTTTATTCCTAGAGATTGAAGCTTCATATATGTGATAGAAAGAGGTTATGGAATCTGACATACTAACCTCTTCATCATTGTCGGCCATGAGGCATAGTAGAGCTTCTTCATCAGAGCTATATCCATCTGAGTCGATTCCAGATGGATAGTCTGAATCGTCAAGCACGGCATTTTCAAAATTTACGATCATTGCTTTCCTTTTGAAAAAGCTTCTCCTCACTTTGGCCTTCTTATCTTTAGGAAGCTCTGGACACTCGTATCTGTAGTGTCTTTGTTTATGGCAGTGGAAACATTCTTCTATGTTTCTGTTTGCCATCCTAAATTGTTCAGCTAGTCGATCAGCTGGCTGCCGGTTCCTTTCTCCTTTAGCAGCTTCATCAGCTTGGGGTTGAGCTGATTATTGATCTCTAACTTTTCTAAGTTTCTCTAGGAATCTTATCATTGACTGGATTTACTCATTTATATCCTCAGTCAGGATCTCTTTTTTGTCGGCTGACTCTCTTCTACGATTAGTCACCGATTCCCATGGATTCTCTCTAACAGGCGAGCCTCTTGGTCGGAAGTTGTTTCTTCTGCGGGCTTCTCTGAACCAATTGCTTTTAGCATAGAAAGAAGCATCATGAGAAGAGCAAGTGGATGCTTCTCTCTTTCGGTTCAGGCTATACTCATGAGCTTTGAGAGATCTAAATAACTCTCTGGGAGTAATGCTATTTAAGTCTCTCGACTCTTTAATAGCAATTACTTTCATATCTCATTCATCAGTGAGATTATCAAGAACTTTTGAGTTCATCTCACTGTTGGGATAATTTCTTCCTAGATTGTTCATTTCGCTTATGATGCCAAGAAATCTTGTTTCTAGGCTCGAGATGCTTTCTTCCGACTGTATTTTGAAAGACTCATACTTGTCAAATGCTAGCTGGAGCTTGTTTTCTTTGATGGCATTGGACTCTTTGCATAGATCTACAAGCAAGTCCCAAATCTCCTTCGCTGTTCTGCAGTTTTTAGTGTCTTTCATGCGATCCTCATCTAGAGTTTGAAAAAGTGTTGCTTGAGCAACAAACTCTAGATTTTTTAACTTCTTCTCTTCACCCGTCAGAAGATGAGTTGGTTCTGGGATCCTAGCCGGTTGGTTGACATCCATGATGTGGGCTTCATTGTCCATCATAATGATGACTGGACTATATTCGATCACCTCTCACATATTCTCATGGATGGAGCATAGATGAGCTTTCATCCTCTTGCTCCAATTGTCATAGTTCTCAACTGAAAAAAGAGGTAGCTTATGGTTTTCCATAGCTTGAAATGTTAGCACAGATAAACAGATCTGAATCAAATGATCTGCAAAAACGGCTGATCCTTAGAATCAATTGCTCTGATACCACTTGTTGGTCCCGGTGTGAGTTTATACCAGTTTAAAGGGGGTGAATAAAATGAGTTCAAAACTTTAAACTGATACGGAATAGATATGGCCCTGACTCGCTTTCAATATTTTATATGTGTTTCTTAATCAGTTGAGAAAGCCTGACTGAAGCTTAGTTGGTGAGCTAATCTGTTAGAACTGATAGCTTTGAAGACTTAGTTTAGCTCGTCAGTGCAGCCTGTGTGTGTGAAGGTGTGCAGTTTAAGAACATGCAAAGCTGAAAGCAATAAGAACAACACATACAAGACTTTATAGAGGTTCGAAGTTTCCTGCTCCTACGTCCTCTCTTTCTTCCACAGAAGGGCAATCCACTATGCAATTGTAAAGTTTCTTTATTACAGTTACACATTGAAGAATTCCTGTTGGACCTGAAAACGGCACCCTTCAACCCGAGCGCGGTCTCTTTTCTAACTGTTGTTGTCCCGGAAGAACAGACCTATCAGTACACACTCCTCCTCAGCCGGTTTCTGGGTTGACCACTCACACTTACCGGTCCCAACTGCTCGCTGAGACTTTAGATGCTATTGCCCATCTTTATATGATTTTAGATCTTGCTCGATCTTCAAGAAGGCAGTCTTGAATCTGTTATCAACCTGGAATGCTCATTTAGCTTGAACTGAGTGGTTGATCTTTGAGGGACTGAACTGAGAAGCTTTGCTCTTGCTGGAATTCTGCATCAGCTTAGCAGCTTGCTTTAGACTTTGAAGCACGCCTTCTCAGTTTAGACTTTTCACACTTAAGAGTATTAAGCTTTCAATTGTGAGGAGGGAGAAAGAAGAGCTCGTTCTGCAAAATAGCAAAAGTGAGATTGCCGAAAGTCTTGGCCAAAATTGAGTTTACTCTCTTTAAATAGATGAGTGATCTTTTGACCGTTGTGATTAGTGAATATTCATAATTCACCGACGGCATTTTAATGCCTGTAGCCGTTTGAAGCTCTTAATGAACTAGTCGTTTGACTTTAATGGCCTCTGCTCTAAGATCATCAGTATCTTTTGAAGATTTCCTGTTAAGATCTTCATTGACTGCTTGTCAGAGAGAACATGTGATTCGGCTATCATTTTTGGACATTCAGCTGATGGGCTCTCAGCTATCTCGGCTTTCAGCTCTGAGATTGTCCAGTTGGTAGATCCTCAGTTGCCTTGAGCTTCAGTCCTGATATGATCCAGTTCAGCTAACTTGGCAGCTTAGCTTCAAAAGCTTTTAGTTCTGAACTATCAGTTGGCTATTTACTTTGAGCTTTTCTCTCCTTGAACTGATCTATGGTCAGTTAAGTATTGGCTCAAAGATTTTTAGAGCTTTCTTCCATCTTTGATCAGTTTAGGGTTAGCCCTTTGTGACTGACTGATCTTTGATCAGTTCAGTTTCATCTTTCAAGCTGGCTCCGTTCTCATCAGTCTGTCTTTGCTTTCTGCTAGGACTGATGATTACTCATCTATGGATGTCTACCAGTCTCCAAAGTTCTCTTCCCCTCTTATAGCTTTTCTTAAGCTTTGAAGAGTAGACTCTGACTGGTCTGATCAAGGAAACCTTTTAAGCTAGTTGATCATGCTTCAAAATAGCTGTCTCTCATTCCAGCAAGACTGATGTCTGAAGTCTTACTTGGTCATTATCCCTGATTTCCAGCTTTTCATAACCTGCAGTTTTTCATTAAATCATCATACATGTTTTGACATTTCATCAAAACCATCAGTTGGGATTTTCTCAAAAATTTTCCTAACATTGGCGCAGCTTCGCATGCATGTGAAGCATGCTGAGTTCGATCCAACCTCTAGCACATTCAAAGCCAAGTTAGGGTTTGCTAATCGACTCAGTCACATCATCCAGGAGCAAATTGAAACAACCATTCCTGGCAGATTACACTTCACCAGAAGAGATCTCCTTTCTACAGTTTATATTCACAGAAAACATCGTGGAGTAACTGGTCACCCTAGGAAGTCGAGACTACAGCTGATGGAGGACCACAGCCTAGCTAAAGAAAAAGAGCCGCTCTTTGAAGCTGAACCTCCAACTGATGCAGATCAATCTATGACTAATAGTGACTCTTTCACTTACATGAGTGATGAGTCCACTGCACCTACAACAGTGAGCCTCCCTACTTTGCTGACCCAGACAATCTGGAAGAAGGCTTCACTGCAAGCCTTGACCATCAGCTGAAAAGCAGTTTTGGTCTCATTGGGGATCTCAACCCCTATCTCTTCGAACACCTTTGAAGATATCTCCAGTACCATCTATGGAGACTTCAAGTGGATGACGCTACCATGCTGCACATGGCCAGCAAGCGAGACGACTCATTTTAGATCGAGGAAGGAAAATGGAGTAAGAGCTGGATGAACTATCCACTCAGCACACATCCATATGTTTCAGAAATCATGGATTCCATGATTAAGAGGTTTCAAACCTCAGTGCCTCATGATGCACCCCTTCCAGATTATGAGCCCTCCAATTCATCCACAACTCCTCTTTAAGAGGAAGCACTCTTCACCATCGCGGACGAACCACATCTCGAACTTGCATCAGCCTCTTCTATTAGGCAAGATCACTTCTCTCTCCCTGATCTTGCCCAACTGATGCCAACTGAGGAGACTTACTCATGGTTTTCCACTCTCATACCTGCACCCCAAGCTCCCCAAGTCACCGACAATCTTCTGACAACTTCTTTCTCTCTTTTGCCACAATTGTCATTGCCAAATCATGAATTCCATCAGCTTGCCCTTTTGGATGATGCCAAAAAGGGGGAAGAGTATGCTAATGATGGAAAAGAATGGCAAGGTGATTTAACTCTTTGGGATGAGATACAAAGAGAGGTACAACTTTAGGGGGAAGCTACCTTTCAGAGGGAAGCTACTTGTGAGGGGGAAGTCTAATTTGAGCAATGACAAGCTCCAAAACTTGTTTTGGACTTGGGAGAATGCCCAGCTGGAACAGCAGCAAGAATGGGGTATCCACAGCAAACCGAGCATCTCTTCTTGCAAGTATGAAAAGGGAGAATCGAGCAAAAGAAGACGGAACTGAGTGATGAGCAGTTCCAATTGAAGAAGGAAGTTTAAAATATCAGTTCTTGATATTCTCTCTCTCTCTCTCTCTCTCTCTCTCTCTCTCTCTCTTATTTCCTTACAATTTTTCATCTTCTTTGCTCATCAATTCCTAAACATGCTCTTTGTGAATAATATAAATATATTATGATCATGCTACTATGCCTTTCTATGTGCTCTGATTAATGAACAAAAGTTGCATGATAATCAGGATTGAGCTGCTTAGAACTGAAATAATTAAAGCTTTTTCAAGCTGTGCTAAACGAGTGTCAGTATATCTTAAGGCCATTTATGCTACAACTTTTGTCAGCAAAAGCCTTGATACCTGAGAGATAAAAATCGTTAAGCCCAAATTGTCATGCTCTGATACTCATCTAAATACTAATGAATGTCAAACTAATAGCTCTTAAAAGCTATAGTACCAAAGATCATTCTTTTGTACATGCTCTGATACCAAATATCGGTACAAGCTGTGATGTTCATTCATGAAAATTAACCTCATGCAGTTTTCCATCATCAAACTAATTGGTTTTGACATCATCAAAAAGGGGGAGATTGTTGGAAAAAACTATCATAGTAGCCCAACTGATGGTTTTGATGAAATGTCAAAACATATACGAAAGCTTCATGAAAAATTGTAGGTTATTTAAAGTTGAAAGTCGGGGGTAATGACCAAGTAAGACTTCAAACCTCAGCTTAGCTGAAGCGAGAGTCAGCTATTTTGAAGCATGGTCAACCAACTTAAAAGGATGTCTCAAGCAGACTAGTCAGAGTCATCTCTTCAAAGCTTAAGAAAAGCTAAAGAGGGAAGAGAACTTTGAAGACTGAAAGGCATCCACAGATGAGTAATCATCAATCTAGCTGAAGGCCAAGAAAGACTGATGAGAGAAGAGCCAGCTTGAAAGCTAAAATTGAACTGATCAAAGATCAGTCAGTTAAGAAGAGCCAACACTGAACTGACCAGAGATTAGTTCGATGGGAGAAAAGCTCAAATAAAGAAGCCGACTGAAAGTCCAGAACTGAAAGCTTTTGAAGCTAAGCAGCGAAAGATCAAGGCAGCTGAACTGGACCTTCCTAGGACTGTACCTTAAGGCAGCTGAGGAACAGCTAACTGGATAATCTCAGAGCTGAGAGCCGAGATAGCTAAGAGCCCATCAACTGAAAGTCCAAAACTGATAGCCGAAATACCTACTCTCTCTGACAAAGCAGTCAATGAAGATCCTGACAGGAAATCTTAGAAAGATCCTGACGATCTTGGAGCAGAAGTGATTAAATTCAATGGCTAGTTCATTCAAAGCTTCAAACGGCTACATACATTAAACTGCCATCGGTGAAATTAACAGAATCACCAATCACAACGGTCAAAAGATCACTCATCTATATAAAGAGAGTGAATCTCATTTTGGCCAAGACTAACGCCAATCTAAATTGTGCAGAGTGAGCTTTCTTCCTCCCTCCCCACAGCTCAAAGCTTAAATCTCTTAAGTGCGAAAAGTCCCAAGTGAGAAGGCGTGCTTCAAGTTCCAAGCAAGCAGCTAGCTAACACAGAAATCCAGCCAGAGCAAAGCTTCTCAGTTCAGCTCTTCAAAGATCAACCACTCAGCTCAAGTTGAAGGAGCATTCCAGGTTGATAACAGATTCAAGACTACCTTCTTGAAGATCGAGAGAGATCTAAAATCTTGTAAAGACGAGCAATAGCACCTAAAGTCTCAGCGAGCAGTTGTGACTAGTAAGTGTGAGCTGTCGACCCAGAAACCAGCTGAGGAAGGGTGTACTGATAGGTCCGTTCTTTCGGGACAACAACAGTTGGAAAGGAGGCCGTGCTCGATTTGAAGAGTGCCATTTTCAGGTCCAACAGATTTCTTCACTGTGTAACTGTAATAAAGAAACTTTACACTTGCATAGTGGATTGCCCTTCTGCGGAAGGAAGAGAGAACGTAGAAGCAGGAAGCTTCGAACCTCTATAATTCTTGTGTGTACTGTACTTTATGCTCTAAGTTTTTGCATGTTCTTAAACTGCACACTATAGCACACAAGCTGCACTAACAAGTCAAGCCTTCAGGCCATCAGTCTCAACTGATTTAGTGCACGGATAAATTGTCATAAGTGAATCAGGGTCCTATATATTCCGCAATCAGCTTAAGTTTTTGAGTCAGTTTATTCACCCCCCCCCCCTCTAAACTAACATAGACTCACACCAGGACCAACATGGTGTATAAGTTGAATCATAATTTACTCAAAATGTAAGCAACTTAATTTGTAAGTTGAATGAATAAAATCAATTATTAGCTCCCACTTGTCATTGATTTCTCCACCATAATCTTTATACTCTTTATGATCGTCATCTTCTTCATATTCTCTATCCTTTTTATTCTTTAAGTTTGATTTTATTTTTAAAGAAATATGTTGTATTCGATGAGGAATAAGATGTAAATTCTTGTGTGATTCGTTGTTTGCTTTAACCTTTTTTCTTTTGTATTATTTAAGGTGGGGCTATATATTGGGGTTGTATCTTAGGAGGTGATTGATATGGAAGAATGTAATTATGTATGAATGGAATGAACTTAGAAATGGAATGAAGATTTTAATGAAAAGATATTTTTATGATTAGTATGTCTGCAAAATAAAGAACATAATGAAATATTATTTAATTTTTTATTTTATAAATGAATATTTTATATACTTTCAAATTTCTTTATAATTGAATAAAGTGTATTAGGTAATATTATCAACATCTACCGTAATTTTTTCTTATATTTCTAAATTGCATTTATTAGAAAGTGATTTTTTTCCTAATATTTTTAGTAAATTTTAATTTATTTATTTAATAAAAAACTTCATTCTATAGTATTTAATTAATACACATATAATAATTTGTATACCCTAATAAAAATATGTTTACTTCATTGAAAAATAGTTTATCATTTCAATTATTCATCTGAATATATTAAATTATATCAACACATAATTATTTTTTTTATTAGAATATATTTATTTGTTATATTTATTTTGGTACCACTTTCATTTTTCATTAATAAAATTTCAAGAAATATCAAAATTTAATTATAATATATATATATAAGTTTTTTTAAAAATAAATAAATAATATAAAATTATGAAATGATAATAATAATAATAATAATAATAATAATAATAATAATAATAATAATAATAATAATAATAATAATAATAATAATAATAATAATAATAAATTATTTAAGCTGATTTTCAAATTATTTTTTTGAATATGATACAATAATATTATAAGACATGATTATGTGTAAATATATTATATATTATTTTTTTTAGTTCAATGGGAATAGCAAAACTCATGGGAATGGTGGAATGACTATTCACTTACTTTTGAGAATAGTGATTCCTTCGGAAATGACTATTATCGATTCTAAATCATATCAATATTAGAAATGAGAATGGACACAGTAATGACCATTCCATTTACCATATCAATCAACTCCTTAGTTTGCTAGATTTTTTAAATAGTGGGGATTGTATTGTAATTTGCTAGGGGTTTAAAATATTAGGGGGCTTGTGAGGGCAAAAAAATCTATAAAATAAATACTTATATTTTAATTAATTTTGTGGACTGTATAGAGAAAAATAGAGGTTGTGAATAGAATTAGTCTTGGATAAATTACAGATTGCAATGCTCTAATTCACCATGGAGCTTCACTAATGATTTCGGTAAATTCTAAGGTGGATTGCCTGTAATACATTCCTCATTTATGAAGCTGATAAGTGTCCCGATCCCACCAAAATGTGGTTATTTGCAGCTCTATTTTTTTTGTTCAAAAACAAAAGTTCCGTCTGACCGAAAAAAAAAAATCTATCGTGACACTTCAACTAACATATTGTGACACTTAAATTATTTATTATGACATTTAATTATCTATTATAACAATTTAAAATCAAAATTATTTTATCGATCAGCCGATAAAAATTGAAAATAACAACAAATGATTATAAATAGGCAAATAGCATAGGGGATGCACCCTTCCACCTTAGAATTTACCAATGATTCCAATATGAAATGCTAATTCACCAGCCGCCGAACGTGCTGATTGATACATCATACATGTCTACATCTAGTATTATATTCTCTCGTAACCAAAGTAACGTGGGTTAAAATTTTCTGTTACATTTTTTCGTGTTATATTTCATATTTCATTATTAAATTTATGATTTTAATAATATTTATTATAAAATAATAATTAATTATAAAATAAAAAATCATAGTCAACACTTATCAACAAAAAAAAATGAATTAAAAAAATTATAAAACATAATTTTGAAAAAATCAACCATAATAATGAATCATTAATTGGAAATAAAAAATAAATATAAAAAAATAATTATAAACCCTAATTGGGTGGGGTGAACCCTAAAAAAATCATAATATTAAACTAAATCACAAAAAAAAATTGAAGGAAAAAGTACAAGAAAAACTCGTAGAGTGTAACACGAAATTCCATGTGAGAATTATGTACATGTTGTGTACTTGATATTTTCTATTTTATTCTTTGTGCTACATTTCGTGTTACATTTTAAAATTATGAGTTTTTTTATATTCTTTTCTCCAATTATATTTTTTGTAATTTAATTTAATTTTAACATTGTTTTTAGGGTCCACCCCACCCAATTATGATTTATAATTATTTTTTAGCATTTAATTTTTAATTTTCAAATAATAATTCATAATCACGGTTGATTAATTCAAAATTTAGTTTATAACCTTTTTAATTCATTTTTTTGTGGGTTAATTGCCTTTAAAATCATAAACTTTGAGCTTAATTGCAGATTTAACATACTTTAAAAGTAGGCAATTAAAACACTAATTTTAAATTTGTGTTATTCACATCTCCAAACTTTATAAAATAAATTAACCTCCAATCCAACATACAATTTGCTCATCTCTTCTAGACCATCATGATTCGACCATCCATTTTTAAAAATGATGTCAGAGTGATCATAATTGTATGTTGGGGTTGAAAGTCAAATTGTTTTATAAAAATTTAGGAATGTTAAATAACACACAAATTCAAAATTGATATTTTAATTGCATACTTTTAAAGTTCATGTTAAATTTGCAACTAAGGTCAAAGTTCATGATTTTTAAGGTGATTAACCTTTTTTTGTTGATAAATGTTGACTATAATTATTTATGTTAGAATTAAGTTTTATTTTATAATAAACATTATTAAAACCAAAAATTTAATAGTGAAACACAGACAAGTGTAACATTAAATTTGAACCCCATATTTTGTAGTGCAAATACAATCATGTTTATAGTTCACACAAGAACTAATAACTTATAAGGTAAATTATATTTCATACCTCAATATTTGCAATTTATAACAATTATACTCATTATACATTTAATAGAAAGTTTTACCCTCAAAGTTTAATTTTCATCACAATTTACCCTCTCTAAATTTTATCAATTGAAAGTTGAATCATCACATTAGAGAACACGTGAATAAAAAAGAAATCATGATTACACATAAGCCAAAATTGAGTTACCGTGTCAGAGAATACGCGACTCAATTTTCAGTTGTCAAAAGAATTATTAATAGTAGAACTATTACGAAAATGAAATGTTGGAAACAAAATTGCTATTTAACTATAGGTTAGAGTATTATTATCATTATTATAAGTTGCAAATGTTGGGATATTAAATAAAATTTACCCTAACTTATAACTTCATAAATTGTATTGAAAATGCAGAAAATTAGAACCGATCATCTAGTTCTCATTACACTGAAACTAATCTCCTTGAGTTTCAATCTTGGGCCAGCCTTGATCGGCCTGCGACTTCACAAACTGGGCCAACAATTTAATCTCATCTTCTTGTAGTCGCGCCCCAAAAGTGCACTGACCTCTAGGCGTGCAATTCTCACCAAACCCCTACACCACCAAGTCAAGTCAGATTGATAGAGAAACGAGGTAGTTGGTGGAGTGTCGATCTCATAACTGAAATGTCGAGGGTTTCAACTTACTGGCATTCTCCCTTTCCCATAGTATGTAACTCGATATATTTCCTCTTCCGTATCAACTCCATTTCTGCACAACACACAAACACTGCTCATCTTATTCACTCACACAATGGCCGTAGTGATGGTGATTAGGCCGGATGCTTGTTACCTTTGAAGATCTTTCAAGAAGAGCGTTGCGCCCTGCAAATGCCACCAAATCAGTCAGGAAAAAAATACTGAAATATTACTTGCAGTCGACCTATTTGTTGATAGTGAACTCACAGGCTGTATTATGTTTCCACCGGCATCATGGCATCCGATGCAAGCCCGGCGGAACAAGGTGGCTCCTTTCTGAACATCTAGTGTTTGTCCCACCGACACTGCACATTGTTAGGAGAAGAAAATAACATGGAATAAACACGAAAGACAGCTGCTATTTCTCTAGTTTCCTCATCCTGATCATGGAAATATGCATCTTCAATCTTGATTCTATCCAATTATTCACACCTACTAGATCTCAGACAGCATGTGTAATGACAGCAATGAAGCTATCACGTAGCAGAAAATCCGAGCTTCGAAGAGATTAAGGATAAGGTTTTGTTGTTTACCAGGGGGGTTGGAGATGGGAGATAAGGCTATAACTGCAGCCACAAATGGTGGGGCCAAAAATCTCAACAGCTTCACCTTATCTTCTTTGTGGAAGTTGCTATTTGATTCATGCTCCCCCAAAATCTTGAATCTCTTACGCTGCAAAACCTTGAAATTCACCAAATTCTAGCTTAGCTCAACACAATAATACAATCTCAAAACATTCAAGCAAGAAATAGAAAGAATTAGGTACCTGTTTCGAGAGGGAAGAAGTGCTGCTCGGTGCCACTGATGCTAGTTGCATAGTTTCCTATCTCAGCAGTATCAAAATTTCTTGGTTCAAACTTCACTCTGAAATAAACGACATAGCAATCATATTAAGATATGAGAACTTGTGAAATGCTCATAAATATATCTACTTTATGGCATGCAACTTTCAATGAGATCTTATTCGGCTTGGACCTGATCCGGACCCGACCCTAAATAGAACACAGGCCTGTTCATGCATCATCGACTAGAGAGAGGAAATTTCGTGGATTATTGCTTTATCATATACACTTGTGTCATACCGCTTACATAATATCATCTGTTCGAGTCCGTAAGAGGGCTTCGGTACAATAATACAACCAACATAACTATTACAATTTTCTTCTACCATTTGCCTCACATTTTTATAACTCGCATAAATAATGATAGTTGGTAACCTTCACAAAAAAATAGGGGTGAAACATAGTGAGAATTCTCAACAGAAGCCTCAGTTCCACCTGCCAATGAATATTACAATGTAATATACTTCTCCAACTGATAGACGATAACGAGATGAGGGAGAGCTTGGTGCTGTGAAGTTGGAGCCATCTCAGAACCATTTTGAGTGAGAAACTCATCACGATGGAGAATCGGATGGCTTTTTTCTCTTTGGTTCATGTTCACCTAACTGTAAAGAAACAGAAAGATCTGTCTCAGAATCATCTCTTAACCGCGACAAGTTTTTCAGGTCTGTTCTTTCCCCTTGTTTGTTGTGATTTAAAAGAGATTTGCAAGAAAAGCTTGGGATGAACTGGTGTTCTATGCTGGGAACCTCCTCACAGCCACCTTCAATGCGAAACTCATCACCAATTGATGGAGTAATCAAGCCCAGGTCATCATTGGTAGAAACTTGCAAAATCCTTGGTGGAGGTGGTTCAGAGTTATCTTCAGGCTTCATGTTGGCCCGTTCAAGAGGAGAGCATTCTCCAACGATGGATTCAGCTCCTGCTGCTGATGCGCGACTCTGTTCTTGCCGTGCAACTATTTGGTAATACGGGAGATGAAGCATAAGGAGAAAGAAAAAAGTGCAGTCAGAAGAAGACACTTGAGGGGAAAATGTAGACATTCTGTGAAGGAAAATATGACAGCTACCCTATTATCAGACTGTTCAAGGATACATCAATAACAATTTAAAAACCTTTATTTGAATATGAGGACTCGACTACAAGGATCATACCTCATCATCATTTTCTGTTTGAAAGTGAAACTCAAGTTCTCGCTTATATTTAAGTATAAGAAATCTTTTCTAACAGTTTCTGTACTGAACTTACTAGAGAGGCTAATAAAAATTATGAACAGATGTTCTTGTTTGCATCACTTCACCTTGCACGAATCAAACTTAATATAGAAGAAGCATTCTGCATGTAGTTTTAAGAAATCAATTACGTTTAGCAAATGAAATCAAACACAAACCTCGAAGCCCTTCAGCGGATGTGACAAGATCAAGTTCTAGAAGATCAAGAAGGCGCCCTAAATCAACTCCACTGGTCCAATTTTCTGGAGGTTGACAACCTTTCAATTTCAACCGGCCTCGATTAGCTGTCCCACCCCAAATAATACCGACGGGCTGGGGTTTCTCACCATTTTGATTCGTCAATAGGATAAGGCTTCCACTGTCACCTTCAAGGTCAAAAGTTTGTTGATTCTCTCCAACAACAAGAAAATCGGTAAAGAAACATATCCCTTTCTCATCATTGTATTCCAGAGAATAGGCCATTATTGTCCCAGTCGTCAAGCCAGAGCTCCTTCCAACTTTTACAACTTGCCTTCCAACAAGACTGCCTATAGGAGACTGCAAGTCTATTGTATGGACATCACCAATTTCACCAACACCCTTCACTACTGTGGTCACATTGGCCATGTCAAAATCCTCAGCAAAAGGAATGAAGGCACCATCAGCACGGACAAATGTCTCTGCATGATAAAAGCATTGTAATAAACATGTTAAAAGTGTCCCACAATCACAATCCAGAAGCAGAAACACCTTTCACATGCATGAACATGAGCTTATGAATCAATATCAAAGGAAATAAGATCTACAATAACTCATATTTCAGAATGATTATATTGCAGAGGAGATACCCTTAACATCTTAAGGAAATAACTATAGTTAGTCTAAATGCTACAAACAGGAGGACAGATAATTTTTCGATATACCAATGATATTACTGGCTAACAATAACATGAATCAATGTTCTTAGGTATCATATAAAGATCAAAAATGCTTATGCCACCTCAGGGTATGTTACCTGGGTTAGTTCCAGCAAATATGCCATACCAAAGATCATCGTTGACGAATGATGTAGCTCTTTCCACAGCACCTAAATATACCCCTGGCCCAAGACTAGGGGGCAATGGATGAAACATCTTCTGACTTGGGAAGTCAAGATCAACTGCAACATGCCGATTAGTTAAGAAACCGACTTGCTTATTTCCTGTCCTGCTTTTGACAATGGCACCCAATGTTCCATAAGTTCCCTGGCTAGCAACCTCAAACATGCAGGGGAGTTATTGAATACTTGAACGGAAAATGAGGACATAAATGGAGTTGTGAAAACTAAATGTAATACTACTCCAAAGAATATACTTCGAACAACTTGTAGTAACATCTCTAGTAAACTAGATAGATTCAACAACATACAAGAGTATTGTAATCACTTAAAGAAGCAAAGTATGACAAGACAAGAAAATATTTTACCTGGGAACCTGATCCAATGCATGGATCACTTCCACCAAATCCATCTACAAGTTCTGTGTAGAGTTGCTCTTTTGGGGTGGCTGCAGGTGCGCCATAGTAAGCGAATTCGACAACATCAACTTCACACCAAACACCTCCAGGTCCCTGCAAAATATATCACAAATAACTGAAATGCAAAATATTGTACAAGATAATCCTACAAGTTCAAAATTTTCAAAATCTCAGGTCCAATATATCTACTAGACTGATGAAATTTTTGCACAAGTTACCATCTTTACATAAAAAAATGTTGCTTTGAATTTATGGAAGAATTCACAGATTTCGCCCCCCTTTACCTCAAGAGCATTAGGTAGGCAGAAGGCATGGTGCAGCCAATTCCTGTGAACTTTCCTAGCGACAAAGACAAGTATAGCTGGTATATCTGTCAACAAACCCTTCCTAATCCTAAAGCCAACCGCAGTGCCAAGACTAACCAGCCGCAAAATTTTGCTATGAAATGCCCTGATAGTCATCAGTTCAAGCAATGTAGTAGCCTGCAGCCCGGTAGGATGACCTTGGATTTCAGGTAAATCCCCTTTCTGAAGATTCCCAAAGTAATGTTCCCTATCTTCTGCACAAGATGCTATCCTGCAAGCAGGCCATGAAAAGTAAGCAGCATTGCTCTCAGCAAGCTGGCCACCTGAGGCAAAGGCTTGTGATGGTGGTGGACTTGATCCAATCAGATTGAGATTGTTGCAGTAATTCCTCTCCAAATCTAGTGCTGATTCCTCAGAATGGGAAGATCCAGACTTATGGGCTCTTAAATCCATTTTAGCCGTTTTCACTTCCATGAGTCAGCTTCACTACAAGTAATGAACTGAGGTCATCTAGCAGCTAGTGTATCAACAATTTAACTCATATTTTACGCAGACAAGACAATTAAACAAATTCTACAAGTCAAATAAGAACATTTTGAAGGTGTTTAGTTCCTTCGATGACAGCTGTAGCACCCAGCACTCAAGAAAAGGACTAAGGATGTCAGGTTGTGTTGAGAAGATGATCAAGGAAAAAAAGTAACATTCAACATTAGAACTTGGATCTTAACCCTGTTCCCCAAAGAATCATATCATAGTAACACAGTAAGGTGAGATTCCTACCGCATCCGTATAAGAAATCTTCATGATACTATATAAGTCAAGCAATTAAACAGGAGCACCTGAAAATATTATCAAATATGAACGACAAGAAAGCCAGAAATCAGTAAATCCATAAGACGTTGACAGATTCCTGCTCACAACTCTGGAAGAAAGTAATCTTGAGACTAATATAAGAAGTATCAGTTAGAGGCATTAATCGTCACTTGTTCTTCAAACAACAACAAAAAAAAAATTATGCTTATCACCTGCCCACTCACCCTTCAATCTCAAAGGAGGTTAAACTAACAGCAGTTTTCAAAATTAATCAAAGAAAAGATCAATCTTGTTTCAGAATAGGGATAGAGAAATATAGCAAAGATAGAAAAAAAAAAGCCCGAGATTGAACGGTTAAAAGAATGGGAGTGAGGATAAGTCCTAAGTCCAGCAAGGGAAAATATCCACATGATGAGCATTAGCTATCCATTTGAACAGTCAGAATTCTGAAGAAAGGATCGAAAAAATACCAAAAACTAAAAATTGAATCTCCAATGAAAATTCAAACAAAAGTTAACCTGTGAACAACCCAAGAATATTTTGATACCCAAAAAAGATATGCTTATCAACAACCATCTTCCAGGTCAATCAACTTATTCAGAGAATCAGATTTAAATCTCAATCAGAAAGTGTATGTCCATTCCACTAAGAAATCATAAAGAGAAGCTTACTTAATTTGTTTTTCTGAGAGTCCACTCTTTGAGTGTGCTTGCGTGTGTGTGTGTGTGTGTGTGAGAGAGAGAGAGAGAGGGGGGGGAGGGTGTGAAAAGGGGAAAGCTATATTTAGAAAGAAGAACTGTTTTTAGAAAGAAAAAATTGGCAATTCGTATATGCAATATAAAAATTAACGACTCAGTAAACTAATGATATTAGTATTTGCCAGTGTTTGTAATTGTAACAGAAAAGGATAGTTTATTACAAGTCAATTTAAATAACCACATTGTTTTCCCTTTGCCCCTTTTTGCTGTCCCTATCACTCTTAACAGTCTTCCTTTTGGCCACTCATCATTTGAGCGATCAAATTATTGATGGAGCAAGAGAAGATTTCAATGGTTGAAAAAGAGGGTGAGGCTAAAAAGATACAATTTTTCTTTGGATTCCGCTGAAATAATAGGGTTTTTGTGGGCATTACGGGCCCATACATATTTGCTCCCCAAAAGTTGCACATTTTTCTCCTCAAATATTTCATTTTCCCAGTTATCATAAGCTCAGGAGATTACTACATTTCTTCTCCTGCAAATTTCTCTGATAATCGCATAAACTGTAAAATTACGAACATTGTTCAATTTTCTGTTATTTCACGGCGGAAAAATCAAACGAAACGGAAACTTCAAAAAGCAAGCCCCTCCCCTTTTTCCTCCCTGACCAATTACCAAAGCAAAAGCAAAGTGCCGAATTCATCAACACCGAAAATGCAACGGCTGCCTATTTCAAACTTTAATTAAGAAAGTTAAATCTAATGGAGAGGTTTTATCGCAATAATTCTGATATTGATGAATGATGATGATTGTGGACTTACTGGTGAAAAAAATTCGCAGCAATTTTCTCCATAAACGTAGAAATCTAGGCTGAAGCGCCTTATCTTTGACAAATCACGTTCTGTATTCCCCCTCCATTGACGATGCGCCGAGCTCATCATTGCATGAAGGGCTATCTCCACAGTTATTAGCACAAGCACCTACACAACGAGCTCCGAGACTGAGGACCCCTACCTCGAGCTCTTTTCCCGCGATTTCGTCATTTCGTGCGGGGGTTGAGTGGTGTGTGACGGTGTGTGTGTGTGTGTGTGTGTGTGTGTGTGTATGTGAGAGAGAGAGAGAGAGAGAGACGAGGGGACAGGAAGGGCTGGTGTCACTATCTTTTCATTATCTTCTCCGCTTTTGTCACTTGAATCATCATCATCATCTTTACTCGTTTTGTCAATTATCATATCATCATCATTTTGAACTCTTTCATTTCTATTTCTATTTCTACTAAATCTCAACTGTTTTTCGCCTATTGTAGAATCACGATCTCCCAATTGAGATTCCAACCATACCCATAAATCTTATGAAACTGGTTTTATCCAATACTTTTATTGGAAATTAGCATGCACAATTCTTGATTGACGAAGATGCAGTTGGAGATCCACCGGGCCTTTCTTCTCCCAATTCAATCACAATTCACCCACAACACAAGGATAGGAAATGCTGAAGGGAAGATTACGAATTACTACAACATTGAGAGAGGCAACATTGAGCTAGACATGATATAAGTAGTATATAGTAAAAGTAGTAATTTTGTAACATATCCTACCCACATTCACACGTAAAAACTTTTTAATTTTATTTTTCGAATCTGTCGAACAACATGTTGGATACATGCTCATGTGAACACTACTACCCTTTGGTATAATTGAATTTTTTTTTTGCTAAAATCGTGTCTATTAAGCATTGGCAAAATATCAAATCAAACTCCATTTACTATTTAGTGAGCAGGCCGATTAATGATTAGCCTTCCTGAAAATTCTATATGGTTTGCTTTCGTTGTGGGCCCTGTACGGATTGGGCCCTCCCGATAAGGTAAGGCGACCACTGTAGGTATTATTGGGCCCATTTTTTTAACTTACATTCGGAATAGGATCCAATAAGGTAACAACTCTAATCCAAATTATCCGGATTTGCACGTTATAGGGTGGGAATTATTTTGTCCCTATTCAATCATTTACTTTTCCAACACACATCACTAAACTATTTTATGCCTTCAAATTTTTAGGAATTCAAACCATACTTAGTCAGTGGCGCATTTATAATTTTATTAAAAATTTATATTCACAATTGAGGTAGTTGGACAAAATTTAATACTTCACGACTTTCAAACATTTGATTATTAGGGTTTGGAATATAAATAATCCCGTAACTGTATACATCATCTCTCTCCCTCACCATCTCCTACGCCTCGCGTCTGCATTCTGGAATCGACTCGATCATTAAATTATAAGTTCATATTAAATTCAACTATCAAAAAAATAATAATTGTTCGGGTTTGAAAAATATATAATTTTTCTCTCTTCTATCTCGGTTCAAAACAATCCAAGAAAAAAAAAGAGAGAACAAAACTCTCTCTCTCTCTCTCTCTCTCTCTCTCTAATGTTACGCTTAAAAAAATTGAAGCCGACAACTACTTGACTGAAGTAGCCACTGATGTCGGAGATGGATCGAGGACCGGAAGCACGTCGGAGACATCTACATGTTTAGAGGTATGCTACGTATAATATGATTTTTTCTTTATCATATTTGGGTTACATTTGATATTTACGATTAATATTGGTTAGTTTGTACGTGCTAGTTTGTTATTTTTATTATATATTTATATGTATTACATTTATTATGAGATAGTCAATGTGTATTGGTGTAGTTAATTTATACTCCCTCCGTTTCGAAATGTTTGTTGTTTTAGATTTTTTGTTTTGTTTCAAAATGTTTGTTGTTTTTTATAATTTAACATCCTCTCTCTCAATTTTAACCCTCTCAAATCCTACAAGATTTATTGATTCTAACAAAATGGAGAGAGAAAAATATATAGAGAGAGAGAGAGAGAAAATGTTTTTATTTTTTAGGAAAATATAGATAAATTAGATTTTATGACATATATGAGAGATGTGTATATTTGTCTACAAAATTAATTGTTAATTCTAAATAAAAAAAAAAACCTACAACAACAAACATGTCAAAACGGAGGGAGTATATGATTATGGTAATTTAATTTAATCTAAGGGGGGTGTATTCAATTAGGATTTGGATGGATTTTGTTGGACTTTAAAATGTCCATGGATTTTTATGAATTTTATAAATCCATAGACTCCACATGGAGTCTCCAAGACTCCACATAGAGTCTCCCAACTCCACGCAGAGTCTGGCGGATTTCGTGTATGGATTTCGGACGATTTCAATGGATTTCAAATCCATCTCGCCAACGCTCGTTGGAACACAACGATCAGTATATCCGAAAAAAAAATTTAAACCCAGCGGCCGCTAGAATCAAGCGACCTTGATCCCAGCGGCCGCTGGCTGGAGTGCCATCATCGGCAAGACCAGCGGCCGCTCGGGTCGGGTGACGGCTGGGGTGCCCGATTTCAACTCCTCACCGGCCACTGGGACACAGCGCTCGTCGGATTTTCCAAATCCATCGAAATCTCGTGTCCAGAGGTCGGATTTCATCCTTTGTAATTTTCACGTGAAATCCAGCTGAAATCCAACGAAATCAATGACTTTTTAAAGTCCGTGGATTGTTGAATACCGCAGAATTTTAAAGGACTTTTAAAAGTCTGGATTGAATACACCAAGATTCCGTTGGACTTTTAAAAGTCTGGATTGAATACACCAAGATTTCGTTGGACTTTTAAAAGTCTGGATTGAATACACCAGAATTTCGTTGGACTTTTAAAAGTCTGGATTGAATACACCCGGATTTTAAAAGTCCAACGAAATCCAACGAAATCTCAATCCAATACACCCCCTAAATGTAAGCTATGTTAATTTATATATAATTTATATATGGTTACAGTAAGCCTACAATTATATTCTAAAATTAATCATAACGTGTTAAATTTAAGCATATGATTACTTTCTAAAATTAATCATACACATTGTTAAACTTAAGTAGGCTTACCATATAAATCGTAAGCTTATGATTGACTTTAAAAATCGATCGTGTGCTTACGATTAATTACGATTGATTTTTAACATTAATCGTTACCTTACGATTTATACACATTATTAAACGTAACTAGGCTTGAGAATATTAATTTTAGAAATTAATCATAAGCTTACAATTAATTTTAAATTTTAGGATGAATTGAATAAATGGCTACAATTAATTTTTAAAAATAATTGTGAGCCCACGATCATTTTTAAAATTTAATCGGATGACTTATGATTACTTTTAAAAACAATCGTAAGCCATCTATGTTTGGTTATTCAATTAATGAGGTACATTTAATTTTTAAGATTGATAATCGTAAATCCGTTATCTTTCATTTTAAAATAAGCGTAGGCCTACGATTATTTTTATAATTAATTATTTTGAAATATTAATTGTTGGCCATTTAAAATTAGTAGTTATATAATTGATTTGTCAAATTAAAATCGTAAGCGTACGATTGATTTGCTAAACTTAATCGTAAGACATTTAAAAATAGTAGTCATACGACTGATTTTCTATATTAAACTCGATAAACAACAATTGATTTCCTAAACCTAAAAGACACGTTTTTAGTATACAATCTCAACACTAACGTCTCGGTTCAATATCTAACATACGATTTCTAATGGCTCCTAGGGTTTATTGCTATCTCAATTAACCTCAGTCATCTCGAGTGCTATTGCTTAATGAGTTAATTACACCAGATCACGTGTTAAAACTTCTCTCTCGATTTTTGAATTAACACATCAAGTTATATCTTTTAGTGATCAATCAAACAATACAAATACACACAAGAGTAATCAAAGATCAAGATAAAGTAGGAAATATGGTAAAACTAATTAAATAAACTTCATAGATAATTTATCACCCAACCTTCAAAAATTAGGGTTTAGCTATACATATGAATATAGAAAACTAAAATCCAACAAGAAATAATGCCTAACATAAATAAAGATAAATAAAACCCGAAAGTAATTATTCTGTCTTTATTCTTGCTTAGCTTGAATCTCTTGGTCTTGCTCTATGTGTTCTTCTCTGTAGTTATCTATCTTTGTATTTAGAGGAGGAATATGGTATGTAATGCACCTCTCTTAATTTCGCTGCCTCATATATCTATATATAGTTGGAGAAGTCTTAACCCTAAAAGGAACCAAAATCGATCTCAAAAGGAAATTCTCAAAAATCGCCGAAAAATTAGTACGGTCTGTATTATTTAAAATGGCATGGGTCATGCTAATGGTTGCACAGGTCGTGCTAAGCCTCCGGAAGAATCTATATTGGCCAAAATATTAGCTTTCATTACTTGATTTTCTATATTCCTAGGCTTTCCAAGGTCATTTAAAGATAACACAAAAATGACAATAAATTCCTTCAAAACAAGCAAACATGTGACATTGCACAAAATAAAAAAAAAACTATGCAAATCTTGTCACTTGATGTATGCAAGGGGACATCAAATATCGTTCAAATGAACTTCAAAATAGATGAAAAATACGAGATTATCAGTCGTACAACAATACACCGTCTAACCATCTATATTTTAAATGTAAACATGCGATTATTTTAAAGAAGTCTACAAATAATATAAAGAAGTTTAAAATGAATTTAAAGAAATTAAACGTAAGGATATGATTAATTCAAAAAATCATATGATTAATTAAAAAAAGCATGCGACTAATTGAAAGAACCATACGAATAATTCAAAGAAATATACGATTAATTTAAAACATAAAACATAAGCATACGATTAATTTAATAAAATAACAATTACGTAAAAGAAGCCTACGATTAACCTAAACCATATATTGTAAGGATACAATTAATTTAAATAAGTCTAAGATTAATTTAAAGAAACCTATGATTAATTTAAATCATAAATCATAATGATACATTTAATTTAAAGAAGCTATTATTAATTTAAAAAATAAATGTAAGCATACGATTAATTTAAATAAGCCTAAGATTAAATTAAAGCATCTTACGATTAAATCAACTTTAAGAAATAAAATTCAAGTAAACATCCTATGATTAATTAAAGCATCCTATGATTAAATTAAATTAAAGCATCCTATAATTAAATAATTTTATGAATTAAAATTCAAGTAAGCATCCTAGGATTAAATTAAATTAAAGCATCCTATGATTAAATAAACTTTATGGATTAAAATTCAAGTAAGCCTATTCTACTTAATATTAAATTAACAAAAATCTAACATTCATCATGAGAAACGAATTAACAGTAAGATTTATAATTTAAAAATACACCGACCTTATTGAATCATTATTAAAAAAAAATAGCTTCTTTAATCTAATTTATTTCTACTAAACGTGATCTAAGTTTATTATGCTAGATAATATTACAAAACGTACCATTAAGAATTAAAATTTCTTTGCTCTAATTTCTTGATGAATGATCTCTTACTCTCATTTGGAAAAAAAGAAAAATATTTTACTCTCGCCTTGCTCAAGTGTTTTTTGCTCGAAGTTTTGCTCTAGATTTTTAGATCTAATTTTTGTAGTTCGATACTCATAGTGTGTTGATATGTATTTATTTACAAAATTTACCTATCTTTTTTACACAATAATGAATGCATTAAATGAAATTTAATTTTGGTCAATACATCATTTATCTTCTGTTTCTTTTTATTTAATGAAGATCACAATAACTCTCTCTAATATAAGAAATAAATGCATTAAATTGAGAGAAAATTGTAAAACTGATCCCACAAAGCATGTTCCCGTTTGGTTTTGGTCCCAAACAAACTAATTTGGTCCCATTGGACCACGATATGCTAAAATGGTCCTAATGTCACGTTTTCTGTTAAATTGACATGCAATTTTAGTCCCAAACGAAATACAATTTTAGTCTCATACGAAACATTAGGAATAACAGTGAATTGGAGGGAATTCTAGTAAATTGGAGGGAAAATTCAACTATTTTGAACCAAAAATATCCAACATTTGGAGGGCATTTATGCCATATACCTACATATATATATATATATATACCTATACACCAATTCTAAAATTACAAGAATTCAAGTAATAAAAAATACAAGAATATTGCACTCATTACCAACACAATGTCTGCTGCATCTTCAAGCAAAGAAAACAACAATAAATTTTTTTGTAGCGTGTGATTATCAAAAGCCAGTGCATGCATATGTTTCCAATCGTGCACATAGCAAATGTAGGATTTTTTATACATGTCCTGATTCACTACGCGGGGGTTGCAAGTTTTTCGGATGGGTTGATAAGTGTCCATCCAAGATAACTCAGGGGAGTCCCACAGCTCAAAGGTGAAGATGTCAACTGAAGACATTGTTGAAGATATGAATACAATGGTTGAATGTATGATGCAAATGGCTGGAGATATGAAGGAGATATGAAGAAAATGGCTGCAGATGTGGCAGAAATTAGAAAGTGGGGTAAATTGATATTTTTGGTGTTGATGTTTTATGCAGTGACTGTTTTCTTCAAATGAATGCAGTGGCTGTTTTCCTAGAAGCTTATCCTAGTCCAATATGTAAGATATAAGATGTAAGATGTATGAATCATATTATTGCAATATGTATGCCAATGAGCACATTTTCCCAACCCAAGCAACCACAACAATTATCAACCAACAAACAATTCAAAACAGTATCATTTCATTTTCAGAGCAACAATTATGAACCACAAACTAAGATCAGCTAACAACAATTATCAACCAACAAAAAATGCAATAATAAGGCTGACATGATTTCACCATGATGGCAAGGTAATTGTTCAAAAACATGAAGCTAAAAACATGGCATTTTAGTTTCAGAGTTAGGGTAATTGTTCAAAAACATCAAATTAAACCAAAAACACCAAACGAAGCCTGATATCTTATCTGTTCTTCTTCTTCTTCTTCTTCTTCTTCTTCTTCTTTGATGCATCTCTCAATCTTGAAACATGCACTCTCATGGAATCTAGTTCTTAAGGTTAATTTGCAGCAACTGAAGAATCCCCTATGAATTTTTGGCTATGAAAACCAGCAAAAGGTTGCATTACAGGAGGCTGCCTAGCAAAAGGTTGCACAACATTAATTGAACTTGAAATGGTGTAAGCTGTTGACTTCTCTTAGGCATGACCATCATTTACAGTATTGTTAGCAACCTTACGTCTTTTCGTTGCTTAATTAAAAAACATGAAAATATATGTAATTGATTAAAGTCATTAAACTGAGATATTAATAAGAAAATTATCATTATCTTACAAGCATTTTTCTTCCTTGCACAGTAGTTGGCAACATGCTAGAACAACCTTCTCTTTCAATTGCAGCATCTTCTTGGGTTGAAAGAGGATAGTCATGTTGCAGATTATTGAGCATCCATCTGAGCAGTTGCACTTTCTTTCTCAAGTTAAGGTTGTGTTACTTCAGAAAGGGAAATTTTCCTAAATAAAATCATGCACATAGCAAACATTAATTTTCAATTTACATGAAGTAAATACCTAAGATGAAAAATGCAAGAATTCACCTTTTTCAATTTGCATCCTAGCTGGTTGTGTCCTTTCTCTCCACAAAACTTACAAGTGATTGTAAAGTTTTGTTTCCCCATTCTCTGAACAGTACCACTGCTCTTCTTTTTCCTTAGTGGTTCTTCATTAGGCCCAAATCTTCTTTCTTTCTGAGGCCTGTCCTTGTTCTTCTTTGCAAAAGAAGGTGGGAGTGGTGGAATGTAGCCTATTTTCTCCCATAGGTCATCTCCATTCATTGGACTTATAACATGCTCATACACTGCATAATAAGTCTCAATAGAATAACAATTGTGCACATAGTCTTCCGGAGCTTTCCTTCAGCACAAATGGCACTGATGGCATGCTTACAAGGTATTCCACTCAAATCCCACTTTCTGCAAGAACATGTATGATCCTCCAAGTTAACAATATATTTTGAGCCACCAAAACTTGATACCTCATATCTGTTCTCACTAGACTTTGTGGGAATGCAGTCTGCAGAGGCTTCCATATATTTCCCCACTAGTTTACTTATTCTACCACAAACTAATCTCCCTTCCCACAATCTTTCAGTCATATCTCTGTTTTTCTAAAGCCTTGTCATCATATACTCTCGAACCCATTCCAACATAGTTAAAGTAGGCTTCTCTCTAGCCTCTAGCAGACATGAGTTAAATTGTTCACACATGTTATTGACCAATGTATTACATTTTCCAAATGTTGAAAAATGTGATTTGGACCATTCTTTGGCTAATTTCCCCCTTTTGCAGCCACTCAATGCACTTCTTGTACACCTTCTCAATCTCAAGCATCACACTATGGAAACTAGCAACTGTGGTAGCATTTGCAGCCTTCCATAACAATTTTTTGAAATTGTGGCCTTTAAATCCAGCCCTCTTCATATTCCCTGTCTAACACATAACCTATTTTCTACACTTGGCAATACCTTCTCAAAGGCCCCAATCAACACTTTTTGTCTATCTGACATGAAAGTATAGGCATCTTCTCTCTCAGTTAACAAGTCATCCTTCAACAACTGTAAGAACCACTCCCATGAATCTTTGTTCTCAACTTCAATAACTGCATATGCCAGAGGGTATGGATCATTCTTTAGATCACACCTAAAGGATTTCTCAAACTTTTGTGCCAGCCAACTTGCCCTTGCATTGTCCACATGGTATTGTCTTGCACATATGTGTGTGAGATCTAATTCTCTTATCTGAAAAGAAGCTTCATCTTTCACCTTAAGTGCATTCATATTCCAGACACACCCTTCATCCTTCTTCTTGCACCTTGCATATATCCTCCTTGCATCATTTTTTTTTCAAACTTTGTAGGCATTCCTACCTTCATTAAATAGCTGTTAACAGCATCCTTGAAGGCCTGCTTTGTACTGAAAATTTGGTCAAACCTAAATATGGGTTCTTCTGATGTTGATGGTTTGTCACTATCTTTTCTAAAATCATCAGACCCCATACTATCAAAGTCATTCCCATTGTCTGCCTCAAGCCTATCTTCATCACTTGAGATCAAGCTGTCTTCAGAATTCAATTCATGTGTTGTGCCAACCCACTCAACATCTTTGTTAATATTTTCATCAAATATTATGTCATCAATTAATTCATCATAGCTATCCTCCTCTGCAATGAAATCCTCATCTTCACTATCTGAAACTACCATATCTTCCATCTCTGTCTGCCCCAAGTAAAATTCAACCCCATACATCTCATCAATTTCTAAAGATATTGCCTCTATCATTTCATCATCAATACCACCAGTTTCAAACTCTGTCTCAATAACTTCTGCATGCTCTTGCACATTCCCATCAATAACACCAACTTCCTGCTCTATCACAACTTGTTCAATCTCATCTATATCTATACCACCATCTCCATGCTCTATGACAAGATCGACTTCAGGTTATGTTTCCATTGTAGACTCCCCAATAGGTTTCAAACTTTGCTCTTCAACAAAATGATTTGTTGTGGAGTCTTCAAGTCCAAAGGTTTCACAATTTGCTCAATCACTCGCGTCTCCATTAGTGTAGACTCTTCACCTCCAACTACCTGCTCTTCAACAACATTCACAGCCATAGCCTGCTCCACAACAACATTTAAAGCCCGCTCTTCAACAACATTCACAATCTGCTCATCCATCTCTTGCAAAGTCATAGCCTACTCTTCAACAACAGTTATCACATATTGTTCTTCAACAACCTTCACAACTTGCTCTTCAGGTTGTGTCTCCATTGTTGTAGACTCTCCAGTAACACTTGCTCAACAGTTGTAGAGCTTCCAATTGTGTGTAAATCACCTTCTACATCATCCAAGTACACTGCCTCCCTAACAACCTCATCTCCATTCAAGCGAAGCACTGTTCTTTCACCATCCAAATACAAGAAGAACTCTTTGCTTTGTGCAGCCCCTATTATCAGATTCCAAGTATCAAACTCACAAACAACAGGCTTCAACTTTCCATCTTCATCTTTTGCATAGAACTTCTTACACCCCAGATACTCTATCTGTTCGCATAGACCTTCTAAGTACTTGAAACACCATTTACGAGTGTCTACAAAATCAAACGCACTAATTGTGCCCTCTAAATACTCTAATTCACCACAATCACTAACCACCATACCACCATGCTTCAGCTTCATCGTATACCAATAATCACAGGGCCCTAAAAAATATACACTAAATTCTGAGAAACAAAAATCACACACAAAGTGAGAGAAAATTGCAGAGAAATTTAGGAAGAAAACTTACTATAATCTGGGTGTGGTAGTTGTACATAATGCTTCCTCCGAATCATTGCTAACTCACGTTTTCAGAGCTACGAAAAATTACAAGAAATTTCAGATAAAACCTTGCAATTTCGCGAATTGCAAGATGCAATAACTTCCGCAACAAGTGCTCTTGCAATTTTCTCCAACTTCCGTGGCAAGCTTTGGGGATTTTCAGGTGAATTTCGTGAATTTGGTGTATTTCTCTGGGGTCAGAAGGTAGAAGACGATATTTAGTTGTGTTAATTTGGGAATTTTTTGAAATTAGGGTTCCTACGAGTCATGTGCGTCTCACGTGTTAACTCTCCGTCAGCTGTTAACTAGCCCGTCAAAATACGTGGGACCAAATTTGCATATGACTGTCTTATGGGGTCATTTTGGCTTAAAAAAAAATGACCAAAATAATTTTGTTTGGGACCAAACGCAAACGGGGACATACTCTGTGGGACCAATTTTACAATTTTCTCATTAAATTGAAGGTAAAATTTAAAATATACGATTGAGGTTATACCTCACAATTAATGACCACATAAATAGGACTACGATTAATTTTAAGATTTAATCATAGGCCTTGAATAAATGTAGGCCTTAAAAATTAATCCAAAAATAATCGTTGACACATGATTAATTTTAAGATTTAATCTTAGGCCTAAAGCTTAATTTTAATCGTAGGCCTAAAACTTAATCTTAATATTTATGTTTGAACCTAACGGTTATGATTAATTTTATTTAAATCAAATAGTTGTAACTTTATGATTAATTTTTAAATTTAAAATACATTTATTACGATTAATTCGTATTTTACATAACTTACATTTAATTTTAAGATCTCTGTATTTCGTTTAGTTTAGCGCATATATATATATATATATATGTGCGTGTGTTGTTAGTAATTGTCAAGGAACACTTACACAATGATTGAGTATGGGGACAAAGTGTGTCATTAATTAATTAGCAAAAATAGCAAAATGAATTAATAAAAATAAATATATTATTATTATAATAAACAACAGTAATATATAATAAATAAAAAAATTATTAATAATAATAAATTATAAAAACAACAATGATGATGATGATGATTGAGGAGTGTGGTAATGATTGAGGAGAATGATTAAAGTGGGTAGTTAATGAATATAAGGGAATGATTAACTTTTTCTGATTTTCATTATCTTGTACCAAGCATAAAGAATGGGAATGGATCCCCTTCCATTCTCATTATTCACCCTGATTACCCCTTACCAAACACCTCCTGAGTGTTTGAGACATTTACATTCCAAATTGTCATAAAAGTTGATTTTTCCTAGATCCTTATCTACGTTTGCCTAGGGGTGGGACTAGGAGTGTAAGTGAGTCGAGCTAACTCGCAAGCTACTCGGGATTGACTCATAAAATACTCGAACTCGACTCGTATTTGGTCGAGTCGAGCTCGAGTTCGAGCTACTCGAGTACCTTTCGAGCTCGAGCTCATTTATACTCTGCTCGATAAGCTCGCGAGCTTAATCGAGTTTATTTGAAATTTACTATTTTACCCCTAAACATTCAATTATCTACATGTATAACCCTAATATAAAAGAACACAATCACCCCTTTCCATTTCATATTCCTAAATCTAGGGTAAGGGCAAGCGGAGGCGCCACTCTTCACTCTTCTCCCCCTTCCTCTACATTTCCTCTTATCAAATCACACAATTCAGATCTGTGATTCTAAATTTCGCCATCGAGGGATGTGTTTCTCGCCAAAAATCAGCAACTTGGTAGCCATCTTTCTCTACTCAAATTTTGCCATCGAGGAATATATGTTTCTCGCCAAAAATCAGCAACTTGGTTGCCATTGTTCTCTACTCAATTGAATGTTCTTCTAATTTCTATGTTTTCTATTCAGTTTATTTAATTGTTTTGTTTTTCTTCTACTAATTTTTCTCTACTCATTCAGTTTTCATGTTAGCCAATAATTAGTAAAATATTTTATGTTTTACTTTAATTTATTACCGTCAGAAGCTTGTTAGAAGATTATGGAAGACGATCGATTTGTTAAACACACATTCTTGCCAAGGAAAGAGAACAACTGGATCCATGAGAAATTGACAGTAACCCAACATAATTCATTTGATATTTTATTTAGATAAAATTATGTATCCTCATTTGTTTAATTGAATTTTTGCAAATTACTTTGATGCTCATTAGATGTAAATTGGATGTTTAGACGAGATATTAGGAATTGAGCATTGTTATTCTTGATATTCAATTTTAGATTTTTGTTTTATGTATTTTGCAATTTATTTTAATTAAAAAATATAATCGAGCTCGAGTCTATCGAGTTATTTGTCGAGTTGAGTTCGAGCTCAAAAATTTGAGGCTCGATCGAGTTCGAGTCGAGCTCGAGCTTTGAGATTGTTGAGTCGAGCTCGAGTTCGAACAGACCACTACTCGGCTCGATTACACCCCTAGATGGGACGGTAAGGTATACCTTGCTTTTTTAACCATATATTTACCTTACCTTACTTGTACAGTATGGAGAAAATTCATACCGTTACCTTACCTTAACATTTGGTATACATTCCAACGGTATATCTTAAGCTCGGTATGAAAAAATGACATACATTTACCATATCTTTATTTCAGTATACTTTATATGTCGGTATACCTTATCCTACTATCTTACGATATATCTGATAAATTTATTAAATATATGAAACACCCCCTAATAACGATCAAAATTCAACAAAATAGAATAAATCTTCTCCTGCTACGATATTTAAATTTCAATAAAACAAAACATATATTTAGAAATCATAAGAATTATTTACTAAGTATCAATTAAGAACATATTTAGAATTACTATACATTAAGTATAACATAAGATTAATTATAAGTGTTTGATATTGTAAATTTATTAGACATTTATAAATGTATAACATATTTACTAAGTATTATATATCAATCATGTTTTTATAATTAATATAAATTGTATAAAATATTATAAACTCACTATATATTACAAATTTCAAATCATTTACTTAGAAATCGTAAGAATTATTTACTAAGTATTAATTAAGAACATATTTAAAATTATTATACATTAAGTATAACATAAGATTAATTATAAGTGTTTGGTATTATAAATTTACTAGATATTTATATATGTATAACATATTTACTAAGTATTATACATCAATCATGTTTTTATAATTAATATAAATTGTGTAAAATATTATAAACTTACTATATATTACAAATTTTAAACCATTTATTTAGAAATCATAAGAATTATTTACTAAGTATTAATCAAGATCACATTTAGTTATTATTACTATGCATTAAGTATAATATAAGATTAATTATAAGTGTTAAGATATTGTAAATTTACTAGATATTATTCACACACACACACACACACACACACACACACACACACATATATATATATATATGTATATATATATATATATCAAGTTCAAGTATCTATAATTCACATACACATACATATATTTATATAATATCACAAATATACCGGTATACCGTTATAATGATATATACCGCACCAAAGGTATATACCGGTACAGCGGTATATATTGTTCCAGGTGTATACCGGTACAATAGTATATACCTAAAAAATTCGGTATACCGGCGGTATCGGTATACGTCGGTATACCTCAATTTTTAAAATTATATACCATTACCTTAGCGAAAAATCTCGATATGGTATCATACCTTACCGAAAATACTGGTATACCTTAAAGTTTGGTATTCCGGTATTTTTTCCGGTACGGTAAGTACGGTATAACGGTATGTTTCCCCAGCCCTACTTTTGCCCACTTTTATTTAGGGATGTGCAAAACTGAACCAAAAAATTTAAAAATTGAACCAAACCGAACTATTTGGTTCGGTTAATTTGGTCATTTTTTCTTTAATTTTGGTTTATTTTGAATATTAAAACCAAAATATAATTTGGTTTAGTTTCGATTTAAGTAAAAAATGTTTGGTTAAAATCAAACCAACCAAAATATATGTATACTATATTTATAATTTATAATTTTAATATTAATTATATCTGAATTAATAAATTTAAAAGGCATTATATATCTAAATAATATTAGGAACTCTAATATTTAGTTTCAATTTTTCAGTTTTAGAATTTTTAAAATATTTACTTATTTAATATATTATTTGTTATCTATTGAGTGCATGCTATTTTCTTTAGATATAATTATTTCAGAAAAATAAAAATAATTATTGAAAATTCGGTTAAATCGAAAATCAAACTAAACTAACCAAATAATTATGGTTTGGTTTGGTTGAGTTATATATCTATATATATATATATATATAATTTTGGTTGATTAGGTTTGAATTTTTTAATTTTTTTTATTTGATTATGTTAATTTAATTTAATATTGCATCGAATCAACCATTTGCACATCTCTACTTTTATTCATTTGGACTTTATAATTTTATTAATGTTTGATTGTATTTGGATTTAAATTTTAACTCATCTTACGAATTTTGACTCGTAAGACGATCTCATGCAAGACTCTTTCCTCTTAAAAAGTACTATCAAAATTGAGGGCCGAATGGTGGGAGCTATCAACTATGATGAAAAAAATAGTTAATTACACTTCAATATCTAACGTTGGGCTGTTGGAAATTTGTTTGTGTTAGATAAAATTTATTAAATTATGCAAATGTTGAAAATCAATATATAATTTTTAAAGCTTTGGACCAAAAGTGTTAGCGACTCAAAATATTAGATATTGAAATGTAATTAACAGTGAAAAATCATATAATTCCTTTTTTTTTTATTAAAAAGATTAATGAAACTCCTGTATAAATGATTCATCACAATTTATTTTGAAAATATTGAATGTAACTAACAACTAAAGGAAGAATCAAAATATGTGGTTCCATTGTACTTTTAGAGTCTGCTTGATTGACAACGAATCTAGCTTGGAAAGATAAAACCATTTCTTATTTTAACAATCATACTTTTAGTTCCCTTTGTATGAATTACGGAAAGTAATAAGATTATAAAAAATAAGAAAATTAATGTAACTTTCATGGATTCTTAATACACAGTTCATGTAGCGTTGCTGATGATTTTATTGCAAAACTATCCATATCTCATTTCCTGGCGTCAAAAAAGTGAAGTGGCACATTGAATGCTTACCTGCATATTCTAGAATGAATAAATTGGACCCAAATGATAAAAATTAAAAAAACTTTTAATGAAGTTGGGATATTTTTGTAAAACTTTTAAGAAATTGAATATTGCGTTGCTAATAGTTTTGAATTGAATTGTTTTTGTAATATTGTTAAAAATGTAGGGTTAAAGTGTAATTTTTCCTAAGTAAATTATTAAAGATGAAGGGTAATTTTGTAAGTTCAACAAAAATAAGTGAGTGACATCAGGCATTCATGGTGTATCACTGTGCGTGATGTTGCCCCCTCATAATTATATGGGCCGGCCTAAATCGATGTGGAGCCCATACAATAAATGGGCCGACCAAAAATTAAGATTGTAGCTATTTGCCGCAGAAGCATCAATCATTTAAATAATTGAAAGAAAAGAAAAGGCAAAAAGCAGTAGACACTGGACCCCACAATATGTCTGTTAGCGAACGGAACTCACCATCGCCGTCCGCCGTCGTCCACGGCTGCGATCGGATACACCGGGCATTAGCCGAGTGCCACCGCCGGATCGCAGCAGGTCCATCGCGGGAGGCGGCGTGCCGCCACCTCAACCGAGCTCTGGCCGAGTGCCTTGTGGCGGTGGCCTGTCCTGAGGAGTCCGACGCCGTCCGCACCCTCTGCTCCAGCGGCGGAACCGCCATAAAGCGCCGCCAGTGCGAGCTAGCAAAGCTCTCTCTCTCCGCCTGCCTATCCAGTCATCAAACGGAGCTGTGAGAATTGAATCCGACGATCAAGAGCTACGCAATTTCCACTTGGATTTGGATATGTATGTATAGTTTGTAGGATCTAGGGCTTCAAAGCTCTGTTTCCATTTCAAAAAAATAAAATAAAATTCGTTCAACAGTTTCAATCTGGATTTATGTTCTTGTGATTTTTAGAAAACATTGAGCGTAAATTTAGGATTCAAGCTTTGTAGAGAGAGAAAAGTTGGTTAGTGAATGATGATAGATTCAAATCATTCAATGCATATGTTTTCACTTCTCCAATTCATTGATTTTTCTATGTTGTTTAAAATATGAATGCAAATTTTCGTTTCATTTTCTGCCTCAACAATATAATGAAATAGTACTAAAAAAAAAACACAATGTTACTTGAAATGTTGCAATTCTTGTTAGGGAGAATACCCTACGTCTCGCTCTCCATACTAACACGACATTATTTACTTTGGACTCGAGCATACTAATACATTACACTTCATACTTTTGCTTCCGAATTTTCTCAAAAGATCTCGTAACAGGATAATACTCATAACAATTTAGGAGTAAAAAATTGTACCTTTTCAATCCACCAGAATGGACAAGCAAATAACTGAAAAACCTTGTAAATTTTATTTCTCGAAAGCTTTAGTCTTTATTACACAAGGACTCAACAGAATGAACCTGCATTGGCATTACAGCAGATACAACATACGATCCACGATGACGCCCTACTTAGAGAACCTATCTCTGTCGTGTGGAGCAGAGTAGTCGATGTTCGGACCATGAGGGATGATTCCGAACGGGTTGATCGACGGGTGGCTCCCGTAATAATGCTTCTTGATGTGCTCCATGTTCACCGTGCTGCTAACTCCGGGGACCTGGTACATGTCTTTGGTGTAGTTGAAGACGTTGGGATATTCGCGCAGTAACTTCTTGTTACATTTGAAGTGAACTGCGTAAACCTGTAACAGAAACACGAAACCGGGTGACCGGATTGAACATGTTTGCCTTTCCATGATGATAGTTTACAGGTAGTTGCAGAGTCACTGCAGCCCAAAATTGCCAAGTTTTGCTTACTAAATAAAAGGCTATACCTACCTCATCAAATCTTATGAGAGTCACAAACAAGCGTATATCTGCTTCAGTGAGTGCATTCCCACATAGATATCGTTGCTGGCTGAGAATCTCCTCACATTTGTTTAAAGCTTCGTATAATTTCGTGATAGCCTGCAAAAGAGGGGAAGGGAAACATAATTTTTGTTGGCTTTGCCACACCTACTAGATATGGACATGGTGACAACTGACACGTAATATACCTCATCGTAAGGTTCTTGTTTCTTTGCGAATCCACATCTATAGACACCGTTGTTAATCCCATCATACACCCAATCGTTTATCTCGTTGATCTGGGCTTGCAAGTGAGGAGGATAAAGGTCCAAGGCAGTATTTTCAGTGATACCAATGAATTCTGTGTTGAACATGCGAATTATCTCCTCACTCTCATTGTTCACAATTGTTTTGAGTTTCTTATCCCAAAGAACCTAGCAAAAGGCACATACCTACCTATCAATTATCAAACCATCTGCAAAACTCCACACCAAAAAATTGAGATAAAATTTATTATCAGAAGCAGCACATACCGGAACTGTATATTTCCCCGAGTAATTTGAGCTTGCAAGCTCGTACAAATCTCTTATGCTTTTTGCTCCATTTAGTGTGTCGGGCTCTGCACCGGGTTCCTCGTCATCCGAGGCTGGAAAAATCCATCCCATGTGATCATCATTGTCCTTGGTCCTTCCCCATATTGGCTTGACTGACTGATAAATTCAAAGAGAAGTAGTGCAAGTAAGATCAAATACCATGCCTTCAACACAATGCATTACTAGTTCATGTTGACAAACTCACGGAGAAACTGATTGCTTTGTCGAGCCCTTTGATCTTGAGGTACACGAGGCACCTCGAAGCCCAAGGGCAAGCATACGATACATACAAATGATATCTCCCGGCTTCTGCAGGGAACGGGGAATTAGGATCCTTTGAAATGAAACTACGAAAAGTTGAAGGAGTCCTAACGAAAGCACCAGTTGCTGACATCTCATCAAGAGCAGAGCGTGCCATTTGGACAGATGTGCTGAAGTTCATCAAAACTCAAACATTAGCAGTCCTTCCATCTTCCTAAAAATCCCTTTTTTTTAACTATATTTTTCGTGAAGTAGCCCATTTAGAGGCAAATCGGACTAGGAAAACTCGTGTGATCAAAACTCAAATATTAGTAGTTCTTCCATCTTCCTAAAATCCCTTTTTTTAACTACATTTTTCTTGAAGTAGCCCACGAACAACACTAAGAGGCAAACCGCACTAGGAAGAAGTTTGTGGATTCGAACTCACTTAGCTATGCATAGGTTTAGCGAAAGATGTCATCTTGGTATATAACGATTTGAATCCAACAAGATTATTTCTAAATCATGTTTATGCATCAAAATTTGTTGCTTTATCTATAACTATATCATTAATAATAAATTGATCTCATTTGCAAATCGTATAACATTTGCATCAATGATTTTTCCAATTCTTTACTCTTTGCTTTCAGATATCCCCGACTTAACTAATACTTCCAACCACCGCCACCGAAAAAGGAAGTATTGCAAACAACAAAAGGGAAAAATCTTATCATTGGAGTTAGCAGATATGCAATAAAATCTGTAAAAGAGCAAGATCGCAAGCTTCATCTTGAAGAAATTTCAGGCTACTAATATTAGAATTAAAAGACAGAAATAGACAGTAATTAGAAGTAATTTGTACCTTGAAAGTGAAACTGAGTTATTGAAGATTCGAAGGGCTTTTCTCTCTAAATTTGTTGGTTTTAATTGTAGTCTATAGTAAGGTAGGTGGAGTTGGGGTATTAAAACGGGAGATAATTTTAAAAACATCATGGAATTCAACTTCTCCTTTTCTTTTTCAGCAGCCACCGCACTTATTGCAGCTTTATTAATTATATTTGGTTTGATGCAAATAAATTATTATTATTACTATTGTAGACTTTTATCTATGAGACATTTCCAATCACGTGGAATTTCTTCTTACATTATTTGTGTTACATTTTTAAATGTGTTAATAGGGGTAAATAATGTAAATAGTCAATTTTTAAAAAAATGATGTATTTAGTATTTTAGAATGTAAATATACATAAATATCCTTACTTTCCATATAATTAATATTTGAATATAATGTATTTTTAACATTATTATTTCCTAAAATAAAAATACCCTAATATATTTAAAAACAAATCAGATTCATAATAATCTAATATATTTAAAAACAAATCAGATTCATAGTAATCTTTTATCACACCCGGACACAAAGAACGCTGATTTACATTGATATTTTCTCACGCTCAAACTAAAAATATATCTCGTCAGTCGCCGCCATTCAAGTCAAGTATCAACACTAAAAAAATTGAAAAAACTACATGATTCAACAGTCGTTGAACAATCATGGATGATGATTTCGAACAACCTCATCCTCATAACGAACAATTCCCTGAAGAGGTAACAATTCGACATTTATCATAAACATGATGCACGAGTATATAGTTTGTTTTTCTCCTTTTGGAGTTGCATGTGATGCACGAAGACAATAGTTAGTTAATCTAGCGGTACATGAATTTTACACGAGTAGAAAAATTATATACTAGTGTTTAAATTGAAATTATAATGCAACATGAGTACACGAGTGTTAAGACATGAGTAATTCAAGTCGTGTTATCGTGCATTGTTTAAATATTCAACTACTACACGAGTACACGAATAGTTCAATGTAACAGTTCAATACACAAGAACACGATTATGCTCATTCGTGTACTCGTGTAGCAGTTGGATATTAATTTGAAACATGACTGCATTAGTATATTTATTCGTGTATTCATGCACTACTTCAAAAATCCATAGATACACACGAGTTCATTATTCTGCTAATTCGTGTAATCGTGCAATAGTAAAAAAATTGATATTCCATACGTTATAAATGAATTGGTGCACGATTCTACCCTAATACTAGTGTACCAAAAGAAATCGATTCGTGCACCAAAGAACATTAAATTTTTCCACCACTTCCAAACAAAGAAAAATAAAAACTTAATATCTAGATCAATAAAAAGAGTACAAATACATAAAAATCATACCTTATTGACGCAAAAAAAACACACGCGATGTCAACAGAACTTCTTAAAATCACCTAACTCGCATTGAATCTCTAATTTTTAACTTTGCATTTGATAATTTATCGCTGAAACGGTGATTACAAAGATGAAAAATCGTGATAATCTTCAATAATCATAGCTTTTGATCTTCACTAATTGTACTTTTGTTCCAAATAATAAAACAACGATTGAAAAGTAGAGAGGCGAGTGGGGAAAAAAAGACGTTATAGGTTGAAGAGAGAGAAAATCATATATTTTTTCCCCAAATCTTATTGATATATGAATATTATATATATCTATATATACATATACATATAGAGATGGGATCATGTGAGAACCACACCCCCCCGTGAGAACTGAGTACCAATTTTAACCACAGATCTCGCCTATTTGGACGGCCAAGATCTGTTCCAAACTTTAAAAAAACGCGGTGGCATTACTGTAATATTACTGACTTTTTAATGAAGTAAGAGTATTTTCATAATTTAGGAATTCTATTATTTTTTGCATCAAATCTCTTCCCGTCTCTTGAACCCTCATCTCCACCCCTCTCTCTCTCTCTCTCTCTCTCTCTCTCTCTCTCTCTCTCTCTCTCTCTCTCTCTCTCTCTCTCCTCCTTTCCACCGCCACACAACCCCATTCGCAGCCGTCGTGTGGACGCCATGCCGAAGCACTACCATCCCGCCGTAAGTTTGAATTTATCATCATTCGCTGAAAGATCTCTTTGATTTCTCTTCGATTTTATTGTGGTTATGTAATCCAGATTCAAGTCGATTCATCTTAATCGATCGTTGTTCATGCGAGTTCCCCTAGAGTTTTGGTTGTTCGTTGTTCTTGGATGATGATGCATGGTAAAAATATTTTTATTATACTTTTTCTGTAATTTTTCACGCGATTCTCTTCGGTTCTCTACGATTTTGTTATGTTTTAGATTTGTTCGATAATGTTGATTAAGCTGATTAAGTTGAACTTTTGATTTGAGGATCAACATGTATTTTTAGCTCTGCAGATCGTGATTTCATATTTTTTATGTACTTGTATCTCTCCAGATTTGTAATTACTATGTTCGTGAATCTTTGCATATTTGCTAGAATTACAAATTGTAAAAATAATTGAGATTTTGAAAAACATGTTGCCAGCAAATAGTTTAGCACTAGTATTAAAATGTTTAGCACTTCTGTAACCTATTTTAGCACTACCATGAATAATTTTAGCATTATTAAGCACTAACGTGATTAGTTATGTATTGATTAATGTGCAGATTGTGTTTCTTCCACTTTGGAGATTTCACTTGTATTTTTTATAATTAGCTACATTCAGTTGCAAACCAGATATATTTCTCAAAAATTACCATCTTTCTTCGCGCGGCGAGCGTCCAAATCGAGGCCGCGCGATCGGCTGCTGTGCTGCTACAGAACATCCTCCACCACTGACACCACCGAAAATGACAATGCGCCTTGAATCGCCACCATTCCAACCTCTCTCTCTCTCTCTCTACAACTCAGCAAACCTCCAATTTCAATTCTCCGGTTCGGAACAAAATCATTCAATGAAATTTTAGGTACAATTTACTCCTATGGAAAATCAGTACTGATTATTAGAGCTACAACGTCAAGATAGATATATACATACACGCGATCATATATATATAGAGAGAATAGTTAGCTTTTAGCACTGATAGTTTATATTTTAGAATTTTCATTTCCTTTTTTAACACTGTTAGTTTAATGTTTGAATATTTTGGTAGGTGATAGTGTTAGCATTTGTAGTTTGTTATTTACGATGAGAAAGACATAATAATAGACAATATCATCATCACTCTTCCGAGCAAGTTCAACAACTCGAAGCGTAGACATTCTACTTATTAATTTGCATCTAATTTATATCTTTATTAATTTGTGCATGTATTTTGCTTTCGTATGAAGCTTTGGAAATTAAACGCTACAATTGGTTGTTTTACTGATTTATGAGATGAGATTATTTTTGGATTTATTTTGTATGTTAATGAGTTGTATTAATGTTGTAGGATTTTATTTGAATGGATGAAGATTTTTTAAGGATCATCCACATCCTGATGAGGATCGGAGATTGCAACTGAGAAATGAATTATGGCTTGACCCTAAAGATGCCAATGATATTTTTTTTATTGTAATATTAAATAATTGTCATGTTAGTGCTAAAATAAATGATGACAGTGCTAAAATAGGGAATGACAATGCTAAAACCCTAAATTGAAAAATATACGCACGAATCACGTATACAATGCTAAACTTTTAAAATCATGTTCCATGTATCATCCAAATATTGATGTGACATAATTACTATCGAATAAGTCGGATTCTGTGATTCCAACTTTAATTTTAGATCAACTCAATCATTATCTTATTTTAATGTTGGTGTGTTTTTTGCATTACGTAATTTAGTTCTTTCTATTCATTTCCAAAAAAGATGTGAAGTTTTGCAATATTTATATCTTTTTTAATTGATTTACTCAAGTTCTTAGAAAGTTCTTAACTTCCATTTGAAAAAAAAAAGAACACAAGGAAATTGAAGTGATGGCTTATGACTTAAGCCATAATTTATTTATTAAAGAAAAAGAAAAAAACAAGAAGTTACATTAAAGAGATATAGCTAGAGATGTACAAAATGTCTATCTAGCCAGTTTAACTCTTTTTGCAGTGTGAAGCTCTGTAAAACAACAATATTTTTTTTATTGTAATGCTAAATAATTGTCATGCTAAATAAGGGTCATATTAGTGCTAAAATAAGTCATGACGGTGCTAAAATAAGTCATGACAGTGCTAAATTAGGAATGACAATGCTAACATCCTAAATTGAAAAATCTACACGTAAATCACATATATAATGCTAAACTCTAAACTATAGTGCTAAAAATGAAAGATCATGAAGCATAAAAAGATGTCAATGATATTTTTTTATTGTAATGCTAAACAATTGTCATGCTAAACAAGGATCATGTTAGTGCTAAAATAAGGCATGACAATGCTAAAATAAGTCATGACAGTGCTAAAGTAGGGAATGACAATGCTAAAACCCTAAATTGAAAAATATACGCGTGAATTACATATACATTGAAATTTTCGATTTTACCCTTACTAAGATTCAGGGGCAGCGAAGTTGGTTGTTATTACAATTATGCCACCGCGTTTTTTTTTAATTTTGGAACAGATCTTGTTCGTCCAAATAGGCGAGATCTGTGGCTGAGATTGGTTCTCGGTTCTCAGATGGGATATGATTCCTTCTGGAACCCAACCCTATATATATATATATATATATATATATATATATATATATACACACACAGATAATTTATCTTAATATTAAATATGAAAGTAAGGGTATTATAGTACTGTTTTTTTTATAATGGCTATTTACATGATTTACTAAGTAAAAATGGCCATTTAAAAATTTTGCTCTTTTTAAATTATGAGTTTTTCTTATATATTTTTTATTTTTTGTGGTTTAGTTAAATTTATGATTATATTTAGGATTCATCCCACCTAATTAGGATTTATAATTATTTTTTAATATTTAATTTTCAATTTTCAATTAATAATTCATTATTATAGTTGATTTTTTCAAAATTATGTTTTATAATTTTTTAATTCATTTTTTTTGCTGATAAATATTGACTATGATTATTTATGTTATAATTAATTTTATTTTATAATAACTATTATTAAAATCATAAAATTGGTAATGAAACACGGAGTGAAACACGTAAAAGTATAATTGAAAATTTCAACCCATTTACAATACCTTGTACGGGTTTAAACTTGATTTTGATTTTAATTTGTTTCGTGAAAAGGTATTACGTGTTATTTTGATATATTTGTCCTAAAATTTAAATTAACAATGTATACTTTATCATATTAAATTTAATTAAAAATTATAACAAAAAAAAAATCACACGGTTCCTTTTGTGATGCATTCTCTGCTACACACTTAATTTTTTTCTTCACTTTTTTTTTTCGATTTCAATTTCTCATGTTTTAGTTTACTTTTACACTTTTTATTAACGGTTCATCTTAATATCTTATCTAATTACGGTTTATTATAATTTTTTAGTATTTATTTTTCAGTTTTTAGTTATTAATTGATTGTTTGAAAATTAAATAATAAAACATTATTATATAACCTAACTGGATAGGATGAACATTAAATAATAAATGTAAATTAAATTAAAACACAAAAAATAGAACTCAAAGACAAAACACATAAAAAAAAAATCAATTATTCAATAAAAAATGCAATACAAAGATGTCATAGACGATTTTGCGTGCAAAACTCTAGCCGTGCGAGGTTGAATGATATCAGATTATACAATATTAAACTAGATTTCAATAAATGTCTACCCTACATTAAATTTACAGTGAGTGAGATCATGCATGACATATACTCTCATTTAAATCATCATTCATCATCAATAATGGTCGATCGCCCGTAAAGTCTTCTGCACAATTTTTTTTTTCAATCTATCCAATCTAATCTAATCTATGTATACATATATTATATATATGTATAAGATATAATTACAGGGACAAATTCATAAATAAAAATATCATTCAATAAAATATTTTTGCCAAAAATATTCGAAGTTGTATTCCTTTTTGCCAAAAATATTCGAAGTTGTATTCCTTGTGCAGTGGTTGTGCATTATGTTTAAAAGTTATTGTGACTAGGGGTGTGTAAATGGTTGGTCCGGTGCAAAATCGAACCTAATTAACCAATAAATTAAAATCATAAACCGAAATTCGTAACAAAATAAAAATCAAACCAACCAGAGTAATTGATATAACCGAACCATAATTCTTTGATTATTTTGGTTCGATTTTCAGTTTGGTCGAATGTTAATGTTTTTTTTTTCTAAACAATTATATCTAAATAAAAATAATATTGGAACTCAATAAATAACAAACAATATATTAAATAAATAATAATAAAAATATCCCCTGATTCAATCGCGTATATGCTCAACTTATCATAATATCATAAGTCACGAGTACATTTAATAGTTATTAGTTCAATACACAAAAAAAACATTGCAAATCTTTTTACTTTGAAGTTGAAGCATCGTTGGATTTTGCCTAGTTCACTAATGAGTAGGGGTGTGCAAACGGTCGGTCCGGTCCAGGACTGAACCGAACCGAACTAGACGGACCGAATCGACCGATTTAAGTAATTTTTTTGTCCGGACCGGACTGAAATAATATTATGACCGAACCGAGACCGACCGAATTGCTCGATCGGTCCATTCAGTCCGACTGATGTCCGACCGATTATTTTCTTTTTTTTTCTCAATTTTGTTCCTTGTTCAACTGTTTTAATTTCCAAATAATAGAAAGAAACTTAGTAGGACAGTAACTTACAATCCAAAAACACAATAAAATATGCAAAAAACATAAAAAAAAAGAAGCAAAAATTAGCAAAAAAAAAACAGCAAAATAGCAGAGTCGTCAGCAAAAAAACTGCCAAACAAACAGCTAAAAAAACAGCAAAAAAACAACAAAAAAATGAAATTCATATCACAAGGGAAACACAAACGAGCAACAGAGTTTTTATCAAGTCATAAGTCACCAAATCACCAATTTTTCAAATACAAAACAATCATGATTCAATAAAAAGAACCTACAAGTCATTAAAAAAAAAAGATTACAAGTACTAAATCACCAATTCATTCAAATCAACATTGTGTCATTGTTGTTTCATTGGAAAGACTTGCTTCAATATCTTTGATACCTACAAAAAAGTATACATATAATTAGACATTTACTATAGATGTTACAATAATAAAATATAAGTAAATAAAATAAACACCTTCTTCATATTGTAGAATACTCTCTAAATCTTTTTCAATTGACTTGGGTTGGTTTGAGCCCCTCAACCAATCTTGAGCACACAAAAGAGCTTCTACAATTTTAGGAGTTAAAGAACTCCTAAAGGCATCAAGAACCCTGCTTCCCCGCACTGAAAGCGGATTCGGATGCAACTGTAGATATGAGCATTGACAAAATATCTCGAACAATAAGTGAAAGAATAGGAAATCTCATGTGGTTAAGCTTCCAACACTTCAATATGTCGAAATCATTTGTTTCCACATCAAGAGGATCTTCTTTGAGATAGACATCAATCTCATTTTTTCTTGTATCTCCACTTCCACGTCTCATCCTCTTGAACATGTCGCCCATAGTGCACACATTGTATAGAGGTTTCTTTTCAGGAGATTGACCTCGGCTTGATGATTCATTATTCGTGCCATCATCACTTTGAGGTAGATGTAGTGCTATACTCATCAAATAATTCATCCATCTCAAACCTCAGATCAAGTGCTAGTTGTTTACCCTCTTCAAATCCATACTCTTTTTGCAAAACAAACTCAACGAACTCAAGCTTATATCTTGGATTAAGAACAACAGCAATGAAAATAAGCTTGTTCATCTCTTTAAAATTCCCCCAATATTTATCATACTTCAACCTCATTTTTTGCCCCATTGCCTTTACATTTTTATCCTTACTCTTAACCCAATCCTCCAACAACAATCTCACTGTGCTAATTTCATGATAATACACATTAGATGTGACATGCAAAGAAGCAGAAACTCTAAGTGTGATATCATAAAATACTGATAAAATCTCAGTCATCCTTCTAGCAATTTCCCAATCCACAAATGTAGGCACACCATCAACTAAATCAATCTTAAAGTGAGGATCTTTGATATCATATAAATCAAATGCTTTCTCAAACTTAAGTGCAACACTCAACATTAAATATGTAGAGTTCCACCTAGTACACACGTCAAGGCACAACATACTCTTGCAATCAATGCTTTCCTTTTCACAACATAATTTAAATCTAGCCATTCTTGCAGGGGAGTGTCTCACATACCTAACAGCTTCACGAACTCTCTTAATTGTTGAATTTATTTCTTTTAAGCCATCACCAACAATTAAATTCACAACATGAGCAACACACCTCATATGAAGATAACTCCCCTTTATCATAGTACCACTTCTAAGACTCAACCTCCCCTTCAAATAGGCAAGACAAGTATCATTTGACTTTGCATTGTCTACTGTGATTGCAAACACTTTTGCAATCCCCCAATTCACTCTAGCAACTCTCAATTGCTCTACCCATTTCCTCACCCTTATGACTATCAACAGTACAGAAATTGATAATCTTTTTGTTCACACTCCAATCTTGATCAATGTAATGGGCAGTGATACACATATAGTTGAGATTTTGAATGGATGTCCATGTATCAGTAGTAAGGCAAATAGTTTGTCTAGATTTCTTGAAAAACTCACGCAACTTCACCTTTTCATCTAGGTATAATTGATAACAATCCCTAGAAACAGACCAACGTGAAGGCATCTTAAACTGAGGCTGTAAAGCTGCAACAAAGCTAATAAATCCTTCCCCATACACAAGTTTAAATGAAAGTTCATCCTTAATCATCATTTCAGTCAATTTCAATCTACATGCATATTGATCAAATTTCCATGTAGTAAGACTACCCATGGTTTCTACCCCCTCACCTATAGGCTGCAGTGATAAATGAGATTGCTTAGGGTTTTTATTATTTGGATTAAATTTGCAATCTACCATGTGACGCTTCAAACTAGTTGTCCCATTCTTAATTGAATCACAATAATAAGTCTTAGGACAATAGTTGCACTTGCCTTTTTCTTCACCATTCACAGTGATTGTAGTGAAGTGAGCCCACACCTTAGACCTTGGCTTTATTGCTGTCTTTTCTTTCCTCTTTCTCTTTTTCCCCTTCCCCTTCTTCACACTAGAAATTGATTCATCGCCTGTTGCCGCCGGTATTGTGCTCTCATTCTCATTTGATGGGGCTTCCTCTTCACTCATATCATCATTACAATCCAAATCTTCATGTTCTTGATTTTGTTGCGACATTCTAATTCCTACAATAAGTAGCAAAGAGGTAAACAATAATTAGAATCTAAAAATCTTGTAAAAAGGGGTATGACTATCAAAGACACTGCAATGCAGGCCTTGGGCAGAAAATCAAGCAGCTCTATTTCATATTATATTTGTATAAATTTGACATAATCACATAGATTTAATGCAGTACTAAAAAATCGGAATTTATTATGTAATTTGGATTCTTGTTCTTGTAAAAAAGATAGAAAAAATAAATAAATTAAAGAGCTCTAACTAGCTTCATTATCCGTACCAGAAAAATAGGACTACCCCTGTTGAGTTTTCTTGATTTCCAATTTTGAGATTTAATTGTTTTGGGGAATGGTGGAAAAAGAGTTGAGAAACACTAATCATAAATGAGAATTTCATTTATGTGGCCATTCCTCTGATCATGTCATGTGTCCAGAAACAACACTTTGGCCAACCTGAACAGGCTTTTAGTTTTTTTCTACCAAATAATACCCTGGCTTACTATGAATGTTTGTGCTATACTATAATTAGTTGGAAAAAATTCCAGTTCTTGAAAATATAGCTAGATAGATAAAAAAAATTACAGTTCTGAATTTTATCTTATCTAAACTAAGAAAATTATGGTCTATGAGATCGTTGAGGCTTACCGGTGGTGTCGATCGATTGCAGTTTGCGATGGTGGGGAAGAGAAAGGTTTCTCGTTGCAGCAGCGGCGTCAGGGCTCTAGCGATGGGCGTCTGTCGTCGAGTAAACTAACGATGAAGCGTCGCTGGAGGAATGATGTGTAGGGAGCTCTCCACTCTCGGCTCTTGAGTCTCGACTGGTGAACTAGGCTACTAGCGGCGGATGGTGTGGGGTTGGGCTTGCGGCGATAACTCTGAAGTGAGAGCTCTCCACTCTCATCAATTAGGATTGGGAAACTAGGGTAGACTTCACTTCACGATTATTTGATATTTTGATAATTGATTAATTGATTTAGACTTTTAGTTCATTTAGTCTAAATTAGAATATCTAATTCTAATATATATTATATATATAATATAATATATGACAAGATACACAAATGCAGTTATATATTATACATTTATACTGATATATATATATATATATAATTATATATATTAATGTATATGCTATGTTCGGTCCTTCGGTCGATTCGGTCGCATTTTGTCAAAGACCAAGACCGACTGATCTTATAATTCGGTCCCATTAGTTAGGACCAAAATCGAACTTTGTTGTGTAATAACCGACCGAAATGAGTTTTTTTCGATCGGTCCAGTTCGATCAATTCGGTCGGTCCGGTTTTTGCACACCCCTACTAATGAGTGTACAATTTTATTTTTGAACTTTTTAATTTATGTGCAATATTAGAAATTTAAATTATAAAATATAAACTTTAAAAAATGTAATTTATATACTTTGGATATTTCGATTTTAACCGAAATATTTTTTATTAATACCGAATCAAACTATGTTTTGGTTTTAATATCCAAAACCAAACCAAAATAAAAGATAAAATTATTAAACCAACCAAACCAAATAGCTCGATTTAGTTCATTTTTCTAATTTTGGTTCAATTTTGCACACCTTTAATTTCGACCTCAGACATCATTGGGTTTGAATCCTAATATAAACAATATTTTTCTCTTCATTTCTTTCTCCATTATTTATATTTTCTTCTTATTCCATTGGAATACTCAGAAGTTGTCTCTTGATTTTATCTGGTTGGAGGCTGATTCTACTTATGTGGTTTCACTGCTTTCTGCTTGTAGCTTGCAAGTGTCGTGGCCGTTGAAAGCTAGATGGTGTAATGTGCTAGTTTTTATAAAAGATATTCATTTTTGTATTTCTCATTTTTATAGAGAGAGTAATAGAGTAGCTGATATGTTAGCTTCTCCTACTGTATCCTCGGGATGTTGGTTTTCTGTTATTCCTTGTATTGTTGACATTGCTAGACAGGATTTTGCGGGTCCTGGTTATTTTCGCTTTGCTTAGAGGAGTACTCTTTTTCCTATATGGGTTTTTCCCATCTTGAGTTTTCCATAAGGGTTTTAATGAGGCTCCGCTCCCTTGAAATATCGATTTGTGGTATTCGGGATTTTCAGGTTTTTTCTTTTATTTATACAATTCATTTAAAAAAAACTCTGTTATTTAATTTTTTTTCCTTTTATTTAATCCCATATCTCTCTTATCATTTTTTTTCTTACATTTCATTTTAACATGCAGACCATTAATTTTTATTTACCCAATAATCACTGTAATTATTTTTTATATGAAATATTTTCTCCCTCGTTGAAATTTCCTATTTATTTTATATTCTCATTTTTTTTATCTTTTATTTTATCCCATATTTCTCTTATTCATTTTTTTCTTTTATTTCATTTGACACCTAGGCCATTATCTTTTACTTACACAATAATCATTGTATTTAATTTTTGTGTGAAATATTTTATCCCTCATTTAATTTTCTTTTTATTGCACTCTCTCGTTTATTTATTTTTCTTTTATTTCAGCCCATATCTCTCTTATTCATTTTTTTATTCTATTTAATTTTAACATTTGTAGAGGCTCTTCTCAATAAGATCCATAATGAGAAACTCATCAAAGTTTAGGTCCGATACAAGGCTAAGAGACAATACGAGGTGTGATGACCAATAGACCTCGAAATAGTTGAGGTCGAAGCAATTCACGACCACAGGGTTGAGGTCGCTCGAAGACTCATTCAAAAGTCTTGTAAGACTAAGTCAAAACCCCAATAAAGATAAGAGAACGGCTGGTATAAACCCTAGAAGAGGGGAGTCGTCTCGAAAAAGGGAGAGGGCGGTTATATGTGACCTTGTATATAAAAGCATTGAACGTTGAGGTTTAAGGCATTGGCAGAGGACTATCTACACTCGCCTAAAAACTTCCGTGATCAGAATTATTCACCATATTCGTATTACCAAGCCTTTTGTTTTCTTCGTGATTAATCCCGTTTATTCTTTCGATAAAGTGATTTCTGACTTGAGCATCAGAGACCGAACAATCATCAACCCTCCGATGGTCCTTCGGCTTTACGTGATATTTTGTTTTGTAGATTGTCAGAGCCTGAATCCCGTACTCTCTCTAATTACAGAGCCCGATCTCTACAATTTGGCGTCTACCGTGGGGCTCCGATCGATAACTATAAGATATAACTACTGACAGCTGGAAGGATGAAGTAATTTCCACTCCTTCACCGAAAGGCGACGAAGATATCATCAACTTCTACGATCGATCCAACGTCAACTCGACACTACCACGATTGAAGTCGCGGTGATCTGCACGGAAAATTAAGCCCTAAAGGCCAGAGTCAAGGCCATCTCACAATCAAACTATTTCCCTAATGGATCCCCTTGAGCACAACCACCTCCCTTAACACAAACTCAAATGTCCAATGAACTTTAAGAACAAGTATTTTTAAACTCGACTCATGAGTTTACTAATCAATTTGCTGCAGGTATAAGTAACGAGTCGGCACGAAAGGGCAAGGAAAAGGACGATCTCCTATTGGGACCCCCACTTGGATTCAAAGACTACGACCTCAATCCAGAATCTGAAATCGAGATAAAACTTCGATGATTAGAGGACATGCTAACTCGAATCCTGAAGTCCCCGCCCCTATCAGGAAGATGACACCAATGACCTTCGTAGATTTACCGTTCACTGATGGAATCAGTCTTGTGGAGATGCCACCAAAATTCACCTTTCTGAGTATGAAGCTGTTCGATGGTACATTTGATCCCGACAATCACATCGCCTAATATAAGCAAAGGATGTTCACTAAAGCAATCCCTTGAAACATTAGAGAGGCCAACATGTGTAAAGGGTTCGAATCTAGCCTCGCCAGTCCAGCCCTCCAGTGGTTCACCAACCTTCCCAACTCCACGATATCATTGTTCACTTAGCTCAACGACCTTTTTGTTGAACAGTTCGCCAGCAGCCGCAAGATAAAAAAGCGCGCCGATGACCTCTACACAGTCATTTAAAGGCCGAAGAAGCACTACGAAGCTTTTTGGGGAGATTTAACAGAGAAAAAATGTTGATCCTGAACTGCAACGTCGACACTGTGGTATCAGCATTCAAAAAGGGCCTCAAAAGAGACTCGGACCTCTACAAAGAGCTGACAAAGTACCCTTGTAAGACAATGGAGGATGTCCTAGCCAAGGCCTAGGCCCAGATCAAATGTGAAGATGACGAAAATAATTCGTTCAGATCTCGAAACAGGAACGAAAATCTACGAAGAGAGCCGAGAAGTAGCAACCGAATTGAAAGATATAGAGCGGACCCCTATCCGTGAAATCCCAGATTCGAGCCTCGTACGTAATAGATGAGCTCCAGAAAATTTCGACAGAAGGCTTCCTGAATATAACCTCTGCATATCACTCAGGCTCGAAATGACAGAACTCTTGAAAAGAGGACATCTCACCGACCTCCTATCATCCAAAGGAAAGGAAAACTGGACATAAAGAGAGAACCATAAAGAAAAGCAACCACCTGAACCCCCTAGAGTTGATCATACCCTGAATTGCATAACTGGGGGTTCAAAAGTCAGTGGGATTTCACAATCCTCGGTAAAGAGACACTGCCGCTCAATCAAATACAGCGGAAACATTCCCAGAGAAGCTATGCAGGATGACCTCATCACTATCAGCTTTACCAACAGAGAAGCATCCGAACTCTCATACTCGCACCATAATGCACTAGTTATTTCTATATTAATTTCCAATTGTATGATTAAACGAACTCTCATCGACAATGGGAACTCTTCTAATGTGATTTTTTTGAATACCCTAAAGGGAATACAGGTGAGAGAAGCTGACATCGTCAGGAAGTTAACTACACTAATCGACTTTAGCGGAGAACATAAAACCACGATGGGAGAAATTACATTTCCCATCTACATTGAAGGCATGAATATCTTCACCAAATTCTAAGTTATCGACGCCTCCTCAGCATATAACATCATTATGGGAATGCTATGACCAAACAATATGCGGAAGCAAGAGCAACACACGTCAACTATAAAGAAGGATTCAACCCAGATATCAACTGAAATTATGAGTACTTATGCTAAATAATCTGACCCAAAACACCTAATAAATTCGAACAAGAATTAATCTCAAAACAACCTAAAAACTAGCGCTAGAACACCCGAAAAGACTAGAACAGAAAACTAGGAAAATCAACTCAGAAAGCTCAAATTTTAACACAAGGTACAATCTAAAGTTAGGAAAAAAATATCTAAAAATCAGCAAATTCGCATGAGTAGAATGGGTTTTGGCTCGGTCATTAGTTTTCGGACTTTTAGGGTTTGGAATAGGGATCAACGACTTGTTTGGTTTAATTCTGGACTTGACTAACCTGGATACTATTGGATATCATGAACGAGTCAATTTATTTCAAATTTGATTTTGCCAACAACAAATTCTACCAAGAACAATGATATTAAACGTGAGATAAGTGAAAAACGATCGGCTTTTGATTTCAAACGAGTCTAAGCTACAAAGTGAACAAAAATCCTCGAAATAATTAACTTAGGGAACGAAAATCCCATGTGTCTTGGGCTTAAAATTCGAACTGGGCTAATTTAAAAACTACTTGGTCCAATATCACTTAAACAAGTTGTGATAATTGGGCCTGCTAATTAAATAAAACCCGCAACTGAATTAATAGTTCAATTAAATAAAATAACACACGTCCAAGCCTAGCATAGACCGCGGATTCACTCTTTGATGCTCAGTATAGTTACCAACTTGTACTGTCTGGAACCGATTCCATCATCTTCCAGCTTCTTTCCAACATAGCACTGTAAATATCCTTGCAGCTTCTTGACACGTAAGCGCGTCACTGGACCTCTCAGCTGCAACTCCGGAGTTAATTCCTCAATGCTCATCCCGGTCTCATTATTCCCCTTTGCTCAAAAGAATTCGTCCTCGAATTCGAACCTCCGGGATAAAAAACGAACATGAAGTGATCGTCAAAGCTTTTTGGAATAACTCGCACCAAGCACATCTTTAAAATCTTGAATTTGAACTTCCAGCTGGTGTCGAACACTTGCCACTTGAATTCTATGGCATACTCCAACTTGGAAACCCAAATTAAATCGGGTGACACATTGATTACCGATGGAACCTCTTCAACAACCTGTAAAATGAAAACATCACAAGAAAATGGTTGGCGAATAACATTAGAACTTGGCAGCTCCTCCATGCATGCTCGTTCGATCTCTTTTTGATCTTTAACCATTGCTTCACTGATGTCGTTCTCCTTTTCAGAACATAGTTGTAATTCCTCCAACTTTTCAACTATATTGGCATCCTCAATTGCGACATTGATCTCCATTTCAGCTTTCTCGATTCCGGCTACTATCTCCTCAGATTTGGCGTCAGTTAGGGGCTGTTCTAACTCTTTTTCACAGGCTAATTTGATGATGCCTTATTCAGATTTGGACATGATTTGCTGATTCGGACATTTGAGACCATATGCACGACATATGTGGCATGGAATGTCACTGGCTTGACTTGGCATATCAATGACCGGCTGAACTGGTGGTGCTCTAGCATTGGCTCTGGCAGGTTCGGCCGCGGGAGCTTCAGGCTAACGAGGTGCTTTCTCTTGCTGGATCAGGTTGGCCTAGAACTGGTGGAGGTAATGGGTTTCGAGCATTGAGAAGCTCGAACTGTGCCATTATTTTGGCCAACATATCATTAATCTTATTCTCCAGTATAGTATAGTGATACTGGGCATCCCAATGCTGCTGTGTCGATGAAGTCGCATCTGGAAGAGTAGTAGGTGAAAAAGGTGCCTTATCATGCAACTTAGAACCATCTCTGGGCTTCATGATACCTACAAAACAAATAAATTAAAAAAAAATGAATTTTTTTTAACTGTATTACAACTCAACATGAACAACAACAAAACACTAAAAAAGAACACGACACGAACAACAGCTATAAACTGATCAGATTTTTTTTGTCCGATTGTAATTTTTTTCACAGAATGATCGATTCCTCTTACCCCTAATGTGTCACAAAATGATTTGGATTGAACCACAACCAGCAGAAGCTGACGTGGCTCTGATACCAAATTTATGATACAACCAAACAATATGCTGAAGCAAGAACGAACACACGTCAACTATAAAGAAGGATTTAACCCAAATATCAACTGAAATTATGAGTACCAATATGCTAAATAATATGACCCAAAACACCCAATAAATTCGAACAAGAATTAATCTCAAAACAACCTAAAAACTAACGCTAGAACACCCGAAAAGACTCGGACAGAAAACTAGGCAAATAAATTCCGATTAAGCTCAAATTTTAAAACAAGGTACAATCTGAAGTTAGGAAAAACATATCCAAAAATCAGAAAATTCTCATGAGTATAATGGGTTTTGGCTCGGTGGTTAGTTTTCATACTTTTAGGGTTTGGAATAAGGATCAGCGACTTGTTTGGTTAAATTCTGGACTTGGGCGATTATATGAACGATTATGGTGATGCTAGGATGATTAAGGGACGTATATGAAGGCTAGGAAGGTAGGGATTAACGTGGTGGTGATGAAAAACAAGAATAGATTGTGAATCTTACCCGAAACGAACCCCGGATCGTCAAGAATCCGAAACGCGCCTATGGAGCAATCTTCGATGGCTTGACTAACCCAAATACTATTAGATATCACGAACGAGTCAATTGATTTCAAATTTGATGTTGCCAACAACAAATTCTACCAAGAACAATGATATTAAACGTGAGACAAGTGAAAAGCGATCGGCTTTTGATTTCAAACGAGTCTAATTAACAAAGTGAATGAAAATCCCCTAAATAATTAACCTAGGGAACGAAAATCCCATGTGTCTTGGGCTTAAAATTCGAACTGGGCTAATTTAAAAACTACTGGGTCCAATATCACTTAAACAAGTTGTGATAATTGGGCCTACTAATTAAATAAAATCCACAGCTGAATTAATAGTCTAATTAAATAAAATAAACAATCAAAAATAGTAAGGACACACGTCCAAGCCTAGCATAGGCCGCAGCTTCACTCTTCGATGCTCAGTAAAGTCACCAACTTGTACTATTTGTAACCGACTCCATCATCTTCCAGCTTCTTTCCAACATAGCACTGTAAATATCCTTGCAGTTTCTTAGCACGTAAGCGCGTCACTGGATCTCTCGGCCGCAACTCTGGGGTTAGTTCCTCAGTGCTCATCCCGGTCTTATCAGGGAAGGCCCTGGATCCACGAGCTCCAAGCAGTACCATCTACCTATCATCAAGTCTTGAAATTTCTGACCCCTTGGGGAGTCCGAGAGGTTCGAGGAGAACAAATCGCGGCCCGTGAATGCTACGTCTCCAGTTTCAAACATAAAGGCTTGATCGAGGTCAATCAAATTATAGCCGGATCGTTATCGACTAACTTTGAGAACCGCAGCTATGAAGAACTAGAGGTGAAAGACCTTGACGAAGTACAGATACCTCCCAAATTCACAGACCACAGAGTACCGATAAGATCGAGATTGTCTGCAGAATTACGGGAACAAATGATAAGATTCTTCACCAAGTATCACGATTGCTTCGCATGGTCATTCGAAGATATGACAGGTATTGATCCTTCAATCATCACACATAAACTGCAGGTCGATCCAGACAAGACATCCATGAAACAAAAGTGAAGAAGATTCCCCGCAGAACGAAACAAAATCATGGACGAAGAGGTCAACAAACTATTAAAGAATTGCCACATTAGAGAAGACAATACTCGGAATGGTTAGCAAACGTCGTCCTGGTGAAGAAGAAAAATGGAAAAAATTGACTTTGCATAGACTTTACCGACCTCAACCAGGCATGTCTAAAGGATTCATTTCCCCTCCCTCATATCGACCCAATGGTAGATGCAACTGCAAGGCACAAGATGATGAGCTTCATGGACGCGTTTTCTAGCTACAACCAAATCCTCATGTATCCGGAAGACCAAGAAAAAGAGGCGTTCACCACTCACCGAGGTATGTCTTGTTTTAAAGCTATGTCTTCTGGACTAAAAAATGCAGGTGCAACGTATCAAAGGTTAATGAACCGAATGTTCGAAAAACTCATTGGCATCACCATGGAAGTATACATCGATGACATGTTAGTGAAGTCATTAAAGGTCGAGGACCACATCGACCATCTCCGCCGATCCTTTGAAGTCCTCCGCTGTTACAACATGAAATTAAATCTCGCAAATACTACAAGAAAAAATAGCATACACCAAAGGTAATAACCATGGTGTATGAGAAATCACAACCGTGGTCTAGGCGGGCGTCGTCTTTGCGCACGCTCATATACCACGGTTATTCACCATGGTAATTTTACCACAGTTTTCAGAAATTCATGGTAAATTTACGAAAAACCGTGGTAAATTTATGACGATTTTAAAAACCGTTGTAATTTTACCACGATTTAAGTATAACCGTGGTAAGTTTACCACGTATTTATTAAAACCGTTGTAAAATTACCATGATTTTCTTAAAAATCGTGCTAAAATTACCACAGTTTTAATAAAACCGTGGTAAATTTACCACGGTTAGATTTTAACTGTAGTAAGTTAACCACGATTTATTTAAAACCGTGGTAAATTTACCACAATTTTTTTAAAACCGTGGTAAATTTACCACGGTTTTTCCATTATTTTTTTGCCCTGTTTTTAAATTATTTTTATCCTGTATTAATCCCAAATTAAAAAATATTATAATTGATAATCGTCAAAAAAATATAAAATATCATTCAAAATGCAAATTAAAATATCATTCAAAATACATATTTAAATATCATTCAAAATACCATACGTTATCAAAATACACGTCCAAAATATAATGTTCAATCTGTCAAAGCTAGCTCCCAATCATTTATTAAAAACTACTACAATATCCATCAATCCAAAACTCTATTACAATTTGATCTTACTGTGAAAGCCTTGAATCATACTTGTAGATCGAAGTCTTCTCATGCTGAGATCTAAAAAAATCAATTGATCATATATATATAATAAGTGATTAACTTAGTCTCTTCGAGCTAAAATATAAAAAATGATCTAATGATTAATAAACTGAAAATTACCTTGCACAATCTTATATATGCTCAAGCACGCAATTCGCCCACTCCACACAACTTCATCGATATCCTCTTTTGCAAATTCTTCTCCCTTTTGAACTATTATAATTAAAATAAATAGAGTACATGTTATAAAACAGAAGCAAATCACGCTTTCATATAATGCTCTTTCATATCAGGTAGTTCCAGTTAACATAGCTATAGATTCGAACAATATATTCTAATTCTTATTATTGTAATTGCAAGTATTATATGTTCAAAGTTTTCCATCTCCCGTTATTCCGGGTAGATACTCTCATCTATACTATCTAGCCCCTAGAGTTTTTCACAGATTCCCACAGAGCCTAGTCTGATGTATCAGTAGCCTTCCATATCAAAACAATTATAATCTCATCTTAACTAATTAATAATTAAGATTAAAACTTGAATATTATAATCACTATAACTTTTCGAAACATATTTTATAATCTGGAATTCTCCAAAACCTTAAAACTAATGTATAATAACATTTTGGAATAAACAGAAACTCTTGACCAACTATAAACCAATTAAATAATTCAAAAGTTTTCAATACGGGTATTCAGATATATTGTCCAACAGCTAAGAACCTATGCATAAAAATTACCAATTTGAAATAGGTACAACAATTAATAATATAAATATCAGCAATCAAATCCACCAATCATATCTACCACAATGGCATGAATCATCAGGGACAACAACATAGATCGTGCATACAGTTATATAAACAAATTAATCGAGTATCTGAAAAACAACACAATATAAATGGAAAGAAGCAAGTGTAAATCTTACAGTGAAACAAACAGAACTGACTAAAATGTAGTAATTTAGTTAAGAAACCAACTACAAAGATATTGAAAAAGAAATAAAAAATAAAAAATAGCTATCAAAAGCAACAAGGGCAATAAAAATACATATAAGATTTTCCCCATTATTACCTCTTTCCACATCTCAATCTTATCTCTGAATTTCACAGTGCGCTTTCATCAAAAAGCTAAAGTGCGGGAATAATCAACACTAAAGAATAATCAACATAAGTATTAGAATTGCAACAAGTCAGATAACATTTGGATAACTGTTCTATCATAGTTTGTTGATAAACTACATTTTTAAAATAAAAATAAATTTCTAAAACATAAATATAAATGCTTGTACAGAACTATCATTTTAATTCTAACTTAATTAGAATTTTCAAAATAATTTCTTCTACTAAAGTCAAAGAAACTAGTTAACGAAGTGAAAACAATATTGGTAAACATAAATTAAAAAAATACAACACCACACTAGCAGGCCAAAGAAAACTATAAAATAAAAATAAGTTACTTGGAAAAGCTTGCTTTGTTATATATGTAGTGAAAATGGAATGAATTTCTTTAAGACAAGGTTTCCAAGATAATGGCCGTGGAGGAAGCTCTGCGAAAAAGCTCAACATATTTCAATAGACAACAAATAAATAACATTGATCTGTTTCTTTTTAACACATACGCATGTAACAAAACTTAAATCAATTACATGTGTATCTACTGAATTTTGAAAAAATGTAATAATTGTATAAGTGTATCTACTATCTATTAGTATTATATCCCACAACATATCAGAAAGAAAACCCGAAAGAGTGGAACTTGGTCCCATTAATCAATGCCTCATTCTACTCATATTTTTACAGATTAAGAAATTTGAGAAACTTCATGAATGAATGACAAAAAGTTATCCATTTTCTGATTTTCCCGTCACAGAAGTGCTGGAACATCTAATAAAGCATGTGACCTGTAAAAGAAAACTAAATAAAAATACAATGCATAACATACGACAAATTGAATGTGGCTGCGATTGGTGTCCCCAAGTCTATAATAAACACAAACAAATCACGCTTTCAGATAATGCTTATATATAGGGTAATTAGGGAATAGGCTATTTATACCTCTACTTCAATTACCCCACAATTTAGAAGTGAACCTCCGATGTATATATTCTTTAATAATTGTAATACATGCAACACCATTTATTTGATTGTGTAATACTTTACACACACACACGTGTATGTAACACTTACAGACCCATAATATATATATATATATATATATATATATATATGTTTATAAATTATACACATAACCACAATCACACTATTATTAACAACATACGAATTGTGTGTGTATGCAGGGACAGACACACTATAGGCCAAAGGGGGGCATTGGGCCCCCCCTGAAAATTTTTTAAAAAAATCTAAAGGTATATATGTCTTTTCATATTTATATCCAAAAAATAATAAAAAAAAAATACTTACCTTCTACTGAATAGAAACAGAACATATTCTCAAATCCCCATTCTTCTCAAATCCCTATTCTTCTACAAGTTCTACGGTCCCCACTCCCAATTTCTCTTCAAAAATTCCTCTCTTGCAGTCCCCCCTTTCCAAAAACCAACAGTTTAATATTGAATTTTGTTGCGGTCCCCCCTCCGGCCCTCCCCACCATTTCTTTATTCAGAAATTCTCAAATCATCTCCTCCCCAATTCCAAACCAAGGGTTTATTGGAGATTTGCATATTAGAGCAGTAAGATTTGTCTTGATTGAGGTAAATTTAGTTCAATATTAAATTGTTTTAATTTTATATTGTGAATTGCTTGTTTTAAGTTCTTTTTCAATTGTATTTGTCAATTATCACTTGGTAGGAATGATTAGAACATAATAGTTAATAGTTTGATTGAATATTTATAATTAATGAAAATAATTTGTTGTTTGTTTATGTGTCTGTTTTATTTTATTTTTCTTACATATATTTTTTATTTTCTAATGTATTACATGCATAAATTAAAATGAAAGGTTAGATAATTATAATTCAATATGTTCGTATTATGTAGATTAAAATGATGTATCAAATGTAAAATATTTGTTGTTAATTATTAATTGACTTAAGTTAAACTTTCTTCCGACTGTGGAGGCACCATCTTCATCGATTAGTGAATCTTTACTTGCTCAACCTCAAGCACCATCAAAGCAAGAGAACATTCAAGTTGATTTAGAAAGTTTTTCTAGTGATCCGGGATTACGACCTAAAATCACAAGCTATCCACCGAACTTGATCGAGCAGGTTCGTAGATCTTATTTATTAAAAGGACCATGTCAACCACGTGATCACAATTTTCCTCAAATAATGGATGGGGATCGACCTCGTAAATTTGTTGTTTCTTGGTTTGATGAATATGGGAGTTGGTTGGAATATAACATTGCAAAAGATGCAACATTTTGTTTATATTGTTATCTTTTTTCATCGGGATGTCGTGAAAGAGGACATGATGCATTTGTTTCTGATGGGTTTAATACTTGGCGCAAGAAAAAAAAATTGAGTGATCATGTTGGAAAGCATAATAGTGGTCATAATAAATATAGATTGGCATGCCAAGATTTGATGAATCAAACTCAACACATTGAAGTGTCTCTTGTTAAAGTCTTAAACCAATCCAAGCTTGATTATCGTTGTAGATTAAATGCATTGATTGTTTGTTTGTGTTATCTTATTATGCAAGGATTATCTTTTCGAGGGAATGATGAGTCGGAAGATTCATTAAATCAAGGTAACTTCATTGAGCTTTTGAAAGTTATTGCATCATGCAATAAAGAAATAAATAATGTTACACTAAAAAATGCTCTAGAAAATCTCAAACTCACATCTCCTAGGATTCAGAAAGATATAATAAATGTAGCTGCAGTTGAGACAACAAAAGTTATCATTGATGATATTGGAAATGACTTTTTCTCCATTTTAGTTGATGAGTGTCAAGACGCTTCTGTGAAAGAGCAAATGGGAGTTGTGCTACGTTATGTGAATAAGACTGGATGTGTCATTAAACGTTTTCTTGGTCTTATACATGTTAGTGATACAACTGCAGCATCACTTGAGAAGGGTATTGATTCTATGTTCTCTACTTATGGTTTGAGCATTGCTAGTTGGAGAGGTCAGGGATATGATGGTGCAAGCAATATGAGAGGTGAATTTAATGGATTGAAAAGTTTGATACTTAAGAGGAACTCTGCTGCTTATTATGTCCATTGCTTTGCTCATCAACTTCAACTCACAGTTGTTGATGTTGCTAAAAAGCATACAAATATTCAGTCTTTTTGTAATACCGTCACATGCTTATGTAATGTTGTTGGAGGTTCTTGTAAGCGCAGAGATATGCTTCGAGAAGAACAAAGGGAGAAGATTATTGAAGGGATTACAAATGATGAAATCAAAACTGAAAGAGGATTGAATTAGGAAATGACATTGAAGCGGCCAGGAGACACTCGTTGGAGTTCTCATTATGGTACTTTCATTAACTTAATGCATTTATTTTCATCTGTTATTGATGTTCTTGAGTATGTTGGAGTGAGTGGTAATGATGATGTACAGAGGGCTGATGCCATTGATTTGTTAGATATTATGCATCGCTTTGAGTTTGTATTTGTGCTACACCTTATGAGACAAATCTTGGGGATCACTCATGAACTTTCTCAAGTACTACAAAGGAAAGATCAAGACATTGTTAATGCAATGAATCTTGTCAAGGTATCGAAAGCTCGTTTGCAAGCAATGAGAGATAATGGTTGGGAGAATTTGTTAAGTGATGTTTCCAAGTTTTGCAACAAACATGAGATAATTGTGATAAATATGGAAGATGAGTATGCAGCTCGAGGAAGGGTGAGGCGTAGAACTGAAAAGATGACGAATCTCCACCATTATCAAGTTGAATTATTTTACTCAGTGATTGACATGCAATCTCAAGAATTAAATCAACGTTTTGATGAGGTAAACACGGAATTACTTTTATGCATGACATGCTTTGATCCTAGAGATTCATTTTCGGCATTTGATAAGAAGAAGTTACTCCGTCTTGCAAAATTCTACCCATCTGAATTTTCTGAAGTTGCTTTGTATGAACTTGAAAGTCAACTTGAGAACTTTATTTTGATGTACGTTTGGATGGAAACTTCTCAGAAATATCAGGGATTGGAGGTCTTGCTCAAAAGTTGGTTTCTACGAGAAAACATGTTGTTTTTCCATTGGTTTATTTGTTGGCCAAGTTGTCTTTGATTCTACCAGTTGCTACTGCTACAGTGGAAAGAGTTTTTTCTGCAATGAATATCATCAAGAGTTCGCTACGCAATCGAATGAGAGATCAACTGTTGAATGATTGCTTAGTATCTTACATTGAGAGAAATATATTTATGAATGTTTCCAATGAAGCTATTATGCAGCGGTTTCAGAGTATGAAGAATAGAAGAGAAATGATGTGATGTAATCATTTTTAGTTATTAGTTTTTTTAATTTTGATGTATATCTGGAATGATGACTTTATTAAAAAAAATATTAACTCTTGATTTCATTTAAAATATTTCATATTATTTTTTATATTATATGTTTGGCCCCCCTCAGTGAAAATCATGTGTCCGTCATTGTGTGTATGTATATATCTATCACAGAGAATATGCAAAAGAGGTCCAACAGTTGATGAAGAAACATTGAAACAATATTACTCCTGCTCGAATACATAGTAAAACATTAAGAACATAGAAACTCTTAAACAAAATTCTATTTGTATGGAAAACCTATTCCATTATGATATCACCTCAATGTTATCATAAAAACAAGAAAGATTCATGTATCAAGCAGAGCATTTAATTCCCGCAACTAAGTCAAATATAATATTTTCCCTATCTCCTGAAACTACTGTAGCATGCAAACTTTCCTTTATGCAATTAACTATCCTAAGATATAAAGTGCAACTCAATATGTTCCTTAATTATAAGTTCTTAGAAGAATTAATGGACCACTAAAGTAGCACACAAAATACAATCAAGTTTACCATTGGTTGTCAATATTGAAAACCAACTTAAGCAAATCAATCGGCTTATTGACACTAAATTCCCCAACTTTGTGGGCTGTATAATTATTATATCAGCAAAAAAATCCTACCCCAGCAACCAAATAATTGAAAAGACAAAAACCTATCCCATAATTAGGGCATTACACCTCTAAATAAAACAAAAGCACAGTTGACATTAAACTAAATTTAAAACTTAAATTGCAGCATCATAACAATACTTAAACCAAAATCCATAAAACCAGAAATCTAAACAACTATCAAAATAAAAAAACCGTTCAAAAACAACGATTCAACATATAACAACCTCTCACAAAACTGAACTGACGAAAAACTTAATCGCCGTCGGCCTTATTGTAGACATAGGTCAAGCCACACTTACCGCAGTAGTGCCTGTCGAAGTGGTTGGCCATGAATGTTCCGGCGCCGCACTCAGCGTTGAGGCACTCTTTCCTCAGCCTCTGCACCTTTTTCCGAATCATCGACCTTGTAGAACTGGAGCACGACGAGCTTCACCTTCTTCTTCTTGTGCTTGATCGAAGCCCCACGCCGGAGAGGTACTACTCATATACTTATCTATTTCCACTAACTCTGTTAGCACAGTCTTAATTAGGGAAGACGAGGGAAGACAACATCCGGTTTACTACGCCAGTCGTTCCTTATTAGACGCTGAAACCAGATACCGGCAATTGGAAAATTAGCCCTGGCCCTAGTCATGGCATCGAGAAAAATGAAGCCCTACTTCCAAAGCCATTCGATCAAAGTGGTCACTACATTCCCACTCAGAACGGTGCTAAGGAAGCCAAACCTTGCAGGAAGACTCTCTAAATGGGTAGTTGAACTCAGGGAGTACGACATCCACTATGTCTCCCAAACTTCGATAAAATCCCAGGTACTCTCAGACTTCATCGCGGATTTCTCCAGTGAAGATCACGCTAAAGCAGAGTTCGAGCTATTAAACATCCAAGATGAAGATATTTTGAATTACTGGACCTTTAAAGTCGACGGCTCCAGCACTTCAAAGGGGAGTGGACTAGGTATGGTCTTAACGAGCCCAATCAGTAAAAATACCGAGCGATCGGTCAGGTGCGGATTCAAAATAACCAATAACGAAGCAGAATATGATGCCCTTATCGTAGGACTAAATCTAGCAAACGACCTCGGGACTAGGAAGATCCGAGTCCAAAGCGATTCCTAGTTGATAATAAATCAGTTCAAATGAGAGTTCCAAGCTAAAGATTCAAGAATGATTGCATATCTAGCCGTGCCAAAAGAAATAGCTGCAAAATTCAAAAAGATTGAAGCCCAACATATCACGAGAGAAGATAAAGACACGCCGATGCTCTAGCCAACTTGGGCTCAGTAATAGAAACCACCGAAGCTAAGAACATTTTGATCATATACGCAAAATGGCCTGCCGCTTGGAGAGAAGACAACTCTGAGGTCCTACCGATCAAAACTGAATCAAACAACTGGATGACCTCATTCTGCAGATGTATAATGGAAAATGAACTCCCTGAAGACCCCATCGAGGTGAGGCGGATCAAAGTGAAGGCACCAGAGTTTATCATGATCTCCGAATCCCTATACAGAAAGTCCTTCTCCGATCCATACCTAAAATGTGTTAGCCTTGTACAAGCTAAATATATTTTGGTCGAACTCCACGAAGGCGAGTACGGAAACCACTCAGGATATAGGAGCCTTGCCAACCGAGCTTTAACGTCAGGGTTCTATTGGCCGATCATGAGAACGGATGCAAAAAACCACGCCAAGTCATGTAACCAATGCCAGAGGTTCGCATAAACAAACCACATGCCTCTGAAATCCCTCCACACAGCAGCCATCCCGTGATCCTTCATGAAATGGGGGATGAACATCATCGTCTCCCTACTAAAAGGCTCGAATTAAAAATATTTTATCTTAGTGATAACAGACTACTTCACTAAATGGATCGAAGCTGAGGCCTTCGCTCGAATCAGAGACACAAAGGTACAAAACTTTTTGTGGAAACATGTTTTATGCAGGTTTGGAGTTCCCAAGGAAATTGTCACGGACACCAGATCTCAATTCATAAGTGTGAAACTCAAAGAATTCTGCAAGGAGTGGATCATCAAGATTTCATTCTCCACCGCAAGGTACCCTGCCGCAAACAGCCAAGCAGAAGCCACCAACAAAACAATCATGAATATTCTAAAGAAAAGGCTCTCCGTACACAAGAACCAGTGGGTCGAACAACTCTCAAGGGTCTTATGGTCCTATAGGACGACCACAAGAACTAGTACAGGAGAAATCCCATTCGCACTGACATATGGATCGGAAGTAGTATTGCCAGTAGAAGTCGAGATCAGAATAGCCAGGACATAATGACCTGACCAAACTAACAGCAGGGAGCTTGAAGCCAACCTCGACACGATCGATGAACTTCGAGATCGGGTAGCGATGAGAACAGTCATATACCAACAAATGATAAGCAGACATTTTAACAAAAACATAAGGTTACGCTCTTTTAAAGTCATGGACTGGGTACTCCGAAAAGTGTTCCAAAACATGAAGAAAAGCGGGGCCGGAAAGCTAGCACCAAATTGGAAAGGTCCCTACCAGGTCGAGAGGGTCATCGGCAATGGAGCTTATAAGCTTCAGACAAAGGAGAGTCGATCCATAGCCAACAGTTGAAACGCACTCCACCTCAAACAGTATCATTTCTGAAACTCTCTTGATTATTTTATTTCTTTATTATGATGTATTTACTGTAGAGGTAAAAAACTCTACAATTCGTTCTTCGAGTTCGGGCTCCGGTGATCTACAAGATAAAAAACACGTAAAGCCAAAGGACCATCGAGGGATTGACAATCAAATGCACTCCGACGCTCAAGTCAGAATCGAAGATTAGGAAAAATAGACGAATAAAATAGTAAAATAGAAGAATAAACCAATAAGATTGAATGATCGCGTAGTGTTTGAATGCCAAGTTATGGTATAGCTCTTTTTATGTGATTCTTCCTCCGTCTAATGATATATATAGAGAGCCTCCAACCACCTTCTAAGATTCTTGGGATATCCATATCTTTAATAAGGTTTTGATGGGGTCTTCTTATCTACAACGGACTTTTGACTTGATCATATGCGGTTTGAATTTCATCCGACCTCATCTTCTAACTTAAGGTTCCGATCCTTCAACCTCTGGCTCTAAACCTTCGACCTCTAGCTCTGTGCATTCGACCTCTAGCCCTATTCTTTCGACCTCTCATCCTCAGACGGAAGGGCTTGGGCTTTGGGCCTTTACAGAACCCTCAGCCTCCAACCTCTTTTTGATATTTCAAGGATATCTTTTATCCCTTTTAGGGTTTTGAAGGAGTCTCCTCCTTACCCAGAACGGGCTTTGACTTGGTCGTCCGACTTGAATTCTACCTGACCTCGATTAAGGCTTTAACCCCCCCTGACTTTGGCTCTGAGACTTCGACCTCTCGACCTCGAATGATTGTGGGCCTCAATTTTGGGCCTTAGCAAAAAAAAGGCCTCTATATTTACTCACTTAAGCGTCGGAGTAACTAACAGAACCCCAAGCACAGGGGTTCCGACCCTCAAAATAATGACGAGAATGAACTTGAAGGCGATCTCGAACCCCGAACAGTATCATTTCTGAAACTCTTTGATTATTTTATTTTCTTTTTATTTATTTATTATAATATGTTTACTGACTTGAGAGTCGGAGTAACTAACAGAACCCTAAGTACAGGGGTCCCGACCCTCAAGGTAACGACGAGATTAAACCCAAAGATAACCGCGAACTCTGAACAATATTATTCTTAGAGCTCTTAATTATTTTATTTATTTATTATGATGTGTTTACTAACTTGAGTATCGGAGTAACTAACAAAACCTCAAGCGCAGGGGTCTCGACCCTCGAGGCAACAACAAATTTAGCTCGAAGATAACTTCAACCCCGAATGGAGTTTCCGACCTCTTACGAGCACCTCAAGATAGATATTACGAGGCTAGAATAGAGCCACCCGAAAGACCTTCAAAAAACATCGGGGAAGCAAGACAAATCCCAATAACAAGATAACAAACATAAAATGCATAAAAACAAATGCGATCAATTCAAAATAGCAAAAGAGTGTTGGAGTTCATTAGTACATTCCAGATCCATAATTACATTTGCCTTCCGTTCAGGCGAAACAAAAAGAAAGGCAAAATAAAAAGAAAAATCAAGCATTATCAGCAGCGGCCTCGTTCCCAGCTTCGACCATAACCTCGACAACCCTGCTCTCCTCTTGAACCTCAGCCTCATCCTCGACCTCAAGAAAGGATAGATCGAGATCAGACATTTTTTCCTTGATCTCTTTGACCACTGCGGCTCCTCCTTTTTTATAGAAGGCCTCCTTATAAGGGCCAAACTCTGCTAAGTCGACCAAGGCATCGAGATCTAAAAGCTCCCCTTCACGACTCCGAGCAGCAAAGGAGGCCTCAAGCTCTCTAATCCTTGACTCAATGGCTACCAGTTGAGCTTGTAGAGACGACTTCTCTCACTCAGTAATCGTCTGGAGCTCGAGGTTCCTCTCAAAGATGGCTTGAGCCTCAGCCGCCGAAGCCTGGACTGCGTCCCTCTCACTGATAAGCGTCGACTCCTTCGCAGCCATATCATGTCTCTCTTCAGTGATATTCTCTAGCTCTTCAGAAAGCTCAGAGACCCTCTTCTGAAGTTCGTTTGCATGAGTAGTGAGGCGTTGTCGCAGGAGGAACTAACTGTATAGAACCTGAAAACGACAGAAGTCAGAATAAAATAGTGAAACAAATGGCCAAAAATAAAATAGTCAGAATAAAGTTACCTTCGTCACCTGGTCGAAGGATAGATGGGCCTGCTGCTCAAGGCTGTCCTTTTCGAAGTCCTAAAGGCTGTCGTGGCCTATGATGGACTTCTGCACCTTTATCAGGAAGGGCTTGAGGGAAGCCAGACGGAAGCTCGGGCCCGAATTCTTCTTTGTTGGTCAAGAGACATCCACATCAATTACCACCGAAGCCGGAGGCAGGTTCGATACAAGAATTGTATTCGACACAGTCCCCTTTGATCGCTTCAAAAGGAAAGCCACTCCTGAAGGGGTCTGGTCTCCTGGTCTCTTAAGGCCAGAAGCTGATGAGCTATCCCGCTTCGCTGCCGCCAAAGCCTTGGCTTTAGCATCCGAAGGGTTTTTCAGCTTTCCTATCCCGTTGAACAAGAATCGATCATCGCGAACCTTTTCGAACTCTCTAAGTTCTTCGGGAAACAGATAAGCCTCTTCGATATGATCGGCCTCAACTTTAGAAAGCTCTCGACGCTAGAGATACCTGCAAAATGACAAATCATGAGATACGGACAAGGAAAATAGAAAGGAATTCAGTTCGAAGACCCATGAGCTTCACTGAACACGGCTGGAGTAATCATGTCTATGAAAGTACGAGCTGGAACAAAAGTAAACTTGGCCTTCCAGTCATCTGAGGATGAAGGTAGCTTGGTTATTAGAGGGTTCGACCCCCCACCCACTTCGTAAAGTAATAGAATCCCGATTGCCCAACATTAGCGACTAATCTGAAAATAGAGTTCCATTCATTGACACTGGGTTCGGGAAAGCCGAGCTCCATCTAAAGACAATACATCCCCATCATATGGAACCATCCTATTAGAGTAATCTGGGCAGGGGCTATCCCGTAAAAATGCGCGATCTTAGCAAAGAAAGGATATATAGGAAGACCCACCCCCTTCTCCACGACTATCATATAAAAGGTAGTAAACCTGGGCGGAGGTTGATGCACGTTGTTGGAGCATCAAGGGGATTGAACCTCGACCCCATCTCCTGAGATCGACGGCGAAACTAGTCACTTGAGAAGTTCATTGCTCACCTTAGGAGCGATCTCTGAAGCCTAGAACTGTTCCTCTGTTTGTCAAATGACATGAGGAAGGGTTTTCACCCTCTTTACTGGGATGTCAGTCACCGACGGGGCTAAGCATTTGGTGATAACAGCCCCGCAGACAGAACAAGAGACTACCAGAGTCGGAGCTCTACCCCTGCTTGAAAGCTTGGCCACCGGAGAAGCGACTAGTGAAGTACCGGAGCTTGAGTCATCAGACTGCTCCGAAGCAGTGCAACTCTCTTCCGCGCCATCTCCCCAACTTCTCCATTCCTCACCAGTGGAAGAATCGGCGTTCTCACTCATATTTCCAGAAACCAACACTTGAAAAATCTCACAGAAAATTAAAAAGAGAAAGATGTGAGAATAATCTGAATTGCAACTTAAATAAGCCGGGAAATATCGATAGTGCTTATCTTCAAAATGGAGTCTCCAAACAGATCTATATGCGGGAAATACAGGGGCGGTTGGAGAAAATCACGGTGAGAGATTTGCAGATGGAATCGCGACGCGGCTAGGGTTTTTTCTAGATTTCTAGAGAAGATGAAAATAGGAAGAGAGGGAATGGTCTTTTTTTATATTTGAAATCTGGGAAAATGAATCGGTTTTGATCTAGGCCGCACATTTTGATCGGCCGATTGGTCTTTACCTAGTGAAATGGGAAAGACACCTGAAATCAAACGGTCTGTCTTGTCTCCAAGTCTGGAGCTTCATGAGGTTCGCTCTCACGATCTCAAGAGCTCCTCCAGGACTTGTCTCAAAGTCTGGAGTTTCACAAGTTCTGTCTCGCAACTTCAAAAATTGTTCAAAGTTTAAAAGAACCAGAACGCTACTGCATCAGTTAAAATAGCAATTGAAGTTCATTACCCGATCCCTTAGAAAATAAGGGGTCGAGTAATGAGGAGCTAATTGTAGAGGCTTTTCTCAGTAAAACCCATAATGAGAAACTTGTTCAAAGTTTAGGTCCGATACAAGGCTAAGAGACAATACGAGGTGTGATGACCAGTAGACCTCGAAGCAGTTGAGGTCAAAGCAATTCGCGACCATAGGGTTGAGGTTGCTCGAAGACTCATTCAAAAGTCTTGTAAGACTAAGTCAAAAATCCAATAAAGATAAAGAAACGACTGGTATAAACCCTGGAAGGGGGGAGCTGTCCCGAAGAAGGGGGATGACGGTTATATGTGACCTTGTATATAAAAGCATTGAACGTTGATGTTTAAGGCATTGGCAGAGGACTATCTACCCTCACCTAAGAACTTCCGTGATCAGAATTATTCACCATATTCGTATTACCAAGCCTTTTGTTTTCTTCGTGATTAATCCCGTTTATTCTTTCGATAAAGTGATTTCTGACTTGAGCGTCGGAGACTGAACGATCGTCAACCCTCCGACGGTCCTTCGGCTTCACGTGGTGTTTTGTTTTGTAGATCGCCAGAGTCCGAATCCCGTACTCTCTCTAATTGTGGAGCCCGAATCCTGTACTCTCTCTAATTGCGGAGCCCGAGCTCTACAACATTCAAGCCATTAATTTTTATTTACGCAATAATCATTGTATTTAATATTTGTATGGATTTTTTTTTCTAATTTCAGCCCAACAATTTCAAATATGAAAGTATTTAATTTAACTTTTCAACTCTAGTATTTAATTTTTTATGAATAGTTGAATAAGATTGATTATAACATTAAAAAGATAACTGGTCAAATCCAACAATGATTATATAAATTGTCATATTCTGCAATTCAATAATAATAATAATAATAATAATAATAATAATAATAATAATAATAATGATGTTGTTGCTGTTGTGGTTGTTGTTGTTGTTAATGGAAATCATTGACATTACAACATGATAGATTTTATTTAAATTAAATTTTATATAATTAATATTTATTATTCACCATATTATAGTGGCAATTGTTTGCTCGTGTGTGATTACGTTACTGATGTTGAAGCTTGAAGAGTTTTCGTAAATTATCTGGAATAATTTGAAAATTTTTGTACTACAAAGTTTGGAATTTACAATTCAAAAGTAATAAAAAATTTAACATTTATAAAGTTATTCATAGCTTTATGGAATTACGAGTTTATAAAAATTTCAAATTTTGTACAAATAATATAATTAATGCACGCTGAGAATAGATAAGATAAAATTTTTTATTCCATAAACAAGCACAATATATATTTATAATTCTTAATAATGTAATAATAAGAATTGAAGTCAAAATATGCTGCCAGCTCTATATTTATTATTATGGATACAATATATTAATCATTTTACTATTAATTTATTTTTGCCTGCTAAAAAAAATTGTATTTTATATATTTTTTCTATGTTTTTTAAAACAAAGATTAAATTTTTAATATTGTGAGCAATGTATATATATATATATGTATATATATATATTTATATTTATAGAAAATAGGAACAATAAACATTATTTTCCCACAAAAAATATTTAATAAATAAAATATTATTTTTAATTAAATTATTGCTTAAACATTTTGACATGATTATAATAATTTAATAGCATCCCCAAAATATTTTAATTTTTCAAACAAAAATCATCCCACATCGAAGAACTTAAAATATTATTCTACATGAACAAACTATAAATTGTAAGGCACATCAATGGTCTTTTTGTTGAGATCAATTGTAATATTTAATTTTATTAATTTAATATTAAAAATTAAATATATTTTAAATTTATAAAATTTGAATATCTTAAAATTTAAATTTTAAATATATTACAAAAACTGAATAAAATATTTTAAAGATATTAATTTAAATTTGTTCTAATTATTAAATTAATTATAGTAAAACCTCCACACAGTCCTATCACAAACCAGAAAAAAATATTACAACATGAAAGTTATTCTTAAATAGAAATTTACATAATTTTAAGAAAAATTAAAAGATAAATAAGATTCATGATTTTTAAAAAAAAATGTACATACATAAGTATAATGTACGTATATCAAGCAAGTTAAAAGATGTGATATTAACCCAAAAAATTCACTGACAATTTTAGATTAACATTTCATATTATCTTAAGTTTAATGTAACATAGTTAAATACTTCTAGATATTATATATATATATATATGTATGTATTTGGAATTTAATGTCATTTTATTGCTATTTGGAACTAAATTTCTTAAGAAAGGTCCTAAAATAAAATAAAATATTACAATGTAGAGTTTATTCTTATTTATAATTGAGTCAATATCCAAATCCAATCAGAATCAAATACTTGCAAAGTACAACTATGCTATTGGATATGGGGTTGGATTCGAATTTGACACGTCTTGCGGATGACCCATAAGAAACTCTCACCAAGTTTTTGTTTCAAAATTTCCCATGCACCTCGTAATAGTTTTGATTTTACTTTCCCTCAAAGCTGTGAATCACAGTTAGATTTCCTGTGTATAGCTGCAAATAGATGGTTGAGAGACATTCACATCTTAAAACGAAGAAGCTGCAGAGGAAAAAAAATGGAAAATAAATCACATCAGAAATTTGACAAAAAAATCTTGATGAAAAGTGCAAAAGAGGAAAGAAATCACATTGTGAAAGACAAAAAACAGAAGCTTTTCAACTATATGAAGAAAAAAAAAGAGCTAGAGAAACATGCTAACCTAGAGACTGATCCATAAGGAAGAGAGCAGGCATTGTTAAGCCGGTGATCACATCATTCAGCCGCGATCTGTTCTAATTTGTTGCACGCGAATCACATCCATGTTGTGTTACTGAGACACCTGAGACAAATTCAATGACTAATCTCTTATTAGCATCATCTATGGTCCATATCAACAGCTAATTGTAAATCTCAAAACTTACTATGGCCTAATATCATATCCATAAACAGCTAACCTACACATTAGCATATGCCTAAAAAGGCTGCTGTCGCAACCATTTCAAATGGCGCCAAATTCGCCAAGTGCTGCTCTAACTTGTTGCACGCAAATCATACTTCATTCTGTTACTGAGACACCTGAGACAAATTGAATAATCAATCTCTTATTCATCGTCTCAGATTCATATTAAACGACTAATTGCAATTTCAATACTCATAATGGCACGGTAGCATATCCATAAATGAAGAGAAGCATAGTGAAAAAGCTCCATAACTTGGAACATATCAAACAGAGAAACAGATAAATAGATACAAAATTTAAGAATCCAAAGAAAAAATTGTGCAGCTGACCTTTTTCTTTTGTTATCCTCGTAGACATATCAGAAACAAGTGCATAGTTATTACTTTCATAGCATGCACTCATAAATGCTGCAAGTGTTACACGATCTACAGTCTGGTTTGCATCTAACAGTTTATCGAAAAACTTGGCTGCAATGTCTACTTTCTGCTCACAACAAAGCTTCCTCACCAATGTCCTAACAGTGCGAACCCATTGTTTTCTTTCTAATCTGTCTAGAAGGACCATTGCTGTTGAAAATTTATCCTTTTTGCAAAACTCATAAGCTATTGTCATTCGAGTAACTTCACATGGAGAAAAACCTTTGTCAATCATTTCTTCAAAGAGTGTTCTAGCCTCATTCAGCATGAACTCCTTGCAAAGCCCACCTATCAGAGCACCATAAGTAAAACTATCGGGTGCACAGCCATTTTCACTCATTTTACTAAACACTTTCATTGCCATGTCAACCTTACCATCTCGACAATATCCAGAAACCATAGATGTATAAGTTTGTGTGGTTGGATTCAGTCCCGTATTTGCAGCATCACCAAGAATTCTTTCACATTCTCCCATTTTCCTTTGCCTTGAAAGTAATGAGATCAACGATGTATAAGTATGCATATCAACATCAATCCCCTTTTTAATCATCACATTAAAAATCGCTAAAGCTTGTTTGACATCATCCTGTTTGCAGCTCGCAGATATCAGAATGGTATATGTAAATTTATCGGCACAAACCCCATTCATGTAGCTTCTTTTCAGCAAGTTATAAGCTTCCTTAAGCCTTCCTTTCTTACAGAGGCCGTTAATAACAGCATTATACGTGCAAATATTGGGACTTAAACCATCTCTGTTCATCATATCCATCAATTCATATGCTCTGTCGAACTCCCCAACCTTAGCATGACCATCAATAAGGGTAGTATAGGTATTTAAATTAGGAAACAATCCTTGTTCCTTCATTTTCTCCAGCAACATCTCTGCACGGTGCAACTTCTCCTCCTTGCAGTATCCATCAATCATGGCGGTATAAGTGTACACATTCGGCTTGTAATTGTCACTCCTAACAAGTTTCAAGAAAAGCCTAAATGCCTTATCAGTCCAACCTTTCTTACAAAGGCCGTCAATCAATGCTGTATGAGTATATACATTCGGTTTCAACCCTCTCCTAACCATCTCCTCCAACAGTTCAAACGCTTGTTTAATGCTTCCCCTGCTGCTCAACCCGTTAATCAAACAAGAAAAATGGATCACATTTGGTTTCAATCCCATCTCAATCATCTTGTTAAATATCCATAACGCTCTATTGACACCACCATTTTCACAGAATACACTGATAATCAAACTACATGTAGCTTTATCCACCAGAAAGCCTTTGTTCAACATCACTCTTAACAATCTATCAGCATCCGAAACTCTCCCAGCTCGACAATACGCCACAATCATCGACTCAAAACTATAGGAATCCGGAATCACACCCCTCTCACACATTTCATCGAACACATTCTGTGCCATCTCAACACAACCCATCTCATTCACAACACTCAAGGCACAGTTCAAAGTGTGGGCGGTCAAAACCAAACCTTGGCTCTGCAGCTCAAGAACCATGTCGATGGCTTCCTTCAACATCCCAACCTCGGCAAAATTCCACAGCATACAACGCAGAACGTCATGGGTCCGCTCAAAGTTTCCATTTTTGATCAAGCAGCTAGCCGAAACAATGTAAAACCTCATAAAATGCCTAAATTTCGGGAAACCAATTGCCCAATAAAAGAAACTCAGCGCCACCATCGAACCCGCCTCATCAGCCAATGAAGCCAGCACAGTAATGGCTTGCTCCGCCGTCAAGAACTCAGAGTCCATCGGCAAATTTAGCAAAGGACGCGTTGAATCGAATTGAGTTGATTTTCTCTGCTGATTGTAATATGAATCACAAACCCAAAAACAGACTCTTTTGATAACGGTCTGCGGTGGAACCGAGGGGCAGTGATCAACGACGGCCGTGTCACAAATGGTTCTGCCGGAAGAGAGAGAAACCACGCCGTTGAGGAGTGCTGTGAGTGCTGCATTTTGGCGGTAGATTTTACTCAGACGAATGCGAACAAGGGAAACCATGGTATAAGTCCAAGTTGTACCTTGCGCAGAAATTGATGTACTTGATCGGATCCGACGGAACGAATAGCTCGGTTCAGACGAGACTAAGGTTTACTCGCAGTTTCTCTGTTGACGAATCGGGCCGGGTCACCAACCCGACCCTCTCATTGCGTGGATTTTTAATTCTAGGCCCTTCTGGGTAATTCTGGCCCAAATTCATAAAGCCCATATTTAAGATCCATGTCGAGAATAACCAAAAATAAAATAAAATAAAATAAAATAGGATAATATACATATTTTAGCGAGATCTTTGAAGTGATTAAAAAATGGCTAATCCTATTCACAATCCCCATTTTTTTCTCTTTACAACCTCCTAAATTAAATAAAATACAAATATATAATTTTTAGATATTTTTATTCTCATAACCCCAACTAATTTAAAATTATATCAAAATAAAATACCACCCCGATATGCATAGCACCCGCTACTAAAACCTATAATAAAATGAACTACCACTCTCATTGGATAACCCAAATACTTCAAAAACCAAAAAAAGAAAAAAAAAATATATCAAATTGTATATATCTCCAAAAACCAAAAAAAGAAAAAAAAAATGAAAACAAAGCATGAGTTCCTAGGATATTGCATTAACCTCCTTCAAATATATCAAATTTCTGGACTGTAGATAGTCTTAAAAAATATTATATATTTTTTCACCTCGTAACTCATGAAGATACTGGAAGAAGCAAACAACTATTTTTATTTTCTTTTGGTTTCTTTTTTGAATGGAAGAAGGAACAAGTGTTTCAACATTAACATTTAGACGGCTGATTTTCTCATGTTTGTTTATCTATAAAATAAATATTAAAAAAAAAAAGCAAGAACACTCGAAATTAATTAGGTGGAGACCTGTTCCTTCAATGTATTAGTTTGAGAGTCGAACACAGAAAATTATTAATTCTCCCAAAGCAAGGCTGATTTTCTCATGTTTTTTTTTTTTTTTACTTTTTTCGTGGCAAACATGATATAAATACTTCACTTTATATTTTTCAAAATTAATTATCGAATAAGATATAAAATTTAATTAACATCTTTTGACAGTTGTGATCTTTTAGATCTTATGTAATTCATTTAATATGTACAAAAATCATACTATGACTTTAGGGAGTGTGAGATGTGTACATTTATCACTATGACGTTTGGAAAAATTGGAGTCGTTACATATTTATATTATTAATAGTTTTAAAGAATAATAAAATAGACAAATTAAGAATTTGTTCAACAATTAATATAAATGGAAATGTATTCAATTATAAAATTATTTGAGATTATCTAACATATAAAGTTATATCAAATATGCTATTAAACATATATGAAAAATTAATATGTAGTTTCTACGTGATCAATTTATTTGTTAACTTAATTGATTAATTGTGTAATATTATTCATCAACATATACGATACGTCATGGACCACTATTCATGACTTGATGATTGTTGTAATAAAAAATTCAATTATTTATACCATTACACTAGCATAAGTCATATTTTTATATTTTTTCTTCAAATAGAAAATTAAATAGGTTTGATTGTTGTTTTATTTAATTTTTTCGAACCTAAATTTTATATATTGCATGAACTAAGAAAATTCAGACATATTTTACAATGTCTGCTACAACAACTCTATAGTAATAATTGATGAATTTTTTGTATTACACAAAAAAGCAAAAGAAAAAAAACTAAAATTGGTATTTTTTTAATTCGTGTGAAAAAATAAAATCAGTCCAAAGTTTGTGTATTTTAAGTCAATTTGGTATCCACGTAGATGTATATGTGGGATCTTCGACTGCCATGTCAAATTCAATTGGCTGAAATTCGAAAATCATGTGAAACCAAACAAGGATTAAGTTCATGTTATTAAAACTACATTTTTTAAGACGTGTGAAAAAACCAAAAAGCCCCAAAGTTTATGTATTGAGTCGAATTTTTTTCTAGCCACTTAGAAAAAAAACTTTTTTAGTCACTAAAGTTTAAACATTATTATTTTAGCCACGTTGGACAAAAATGCCCCCGCATCTACACGCGTGAACTAGCACTGCGCTGGACTTAGCGTGCAGGTGCGCACGCGTTGGTAGTCCTGCACCTGCGCACGCACACACCCATGCACGCACTGGACTCAGCGCGCGCGTGCGCATAGGTGCGGACACACCCGTACGTTGGTGCGCGCGCATCACGCAACCCGCACCTGCGCGTGCTGACTCTGTGCGCTAGCACTGCGTGCTGGTCCCATGCGCAGGTGCGCGCGTCGGTGCTGAGTCTAGCACGCACCAAAGGGCCAGCACTGAGTTGAGCGAGCGCCGAGGGGGCAGCGGGCGCTGGCCTCAGTGCGCAGCATCACGCGGGCGCGGGCCCTCGCTCTTCTGTGGGCGTTGGGCATCGCGCGGGCACTTCCCCTCAACTCAGCAGTGGCTTGCATCGCCGTTTGCGCTGGCTCCCGTGTTCTCCTACAATTTCTCTCAAGTATTGCTCCTGCGCGCGTACACTGCGTGCTGGACTCGCACAAGGGCATTATGGTAAAATTGGAGAAAATAATAATATTTTAAAAAAATGGCTTTTTTTTTCGAACGGGCTACTTTGCCATACTGTCACTTATGTATTTTAAGGCAAGTTACCCATAAAAAAATGATGTAAAAAATGACATGAACCATGCATCAATATATTAATGCTAAATTTCCGTACAGGATCCCGACTAGCCATGTATTATTTTAGACACCACAAATTGACTCTGATGTTATATTTTTGTAATTGTTTAAAGATTGGGGACATTTTTGTTAATCACTTCAAATTAAGGTCATGGTATAAAATATATATGGTATCTAACCAAAAATATATCAATAGTACACATTGTGTTTTCTCAGAATAATATAAATAATTTTTCTACCATATTATCTATTTTTTATAAAAAAAAATATATTTGTAATTACTAAGTATAAAGATTATTACTCGACTTAGGGCTTGTTTGCTAGGTAGTATAAGGGTGGGATAAATACCTATGATACCCTAATACTTTGTTTGCTAGCAATATTAAAGCCCATGATTATGCAAGGGCCCGGTATGTGTTAACCATTTATATGGTATAACATATCACACCCTGCTGGTGGGATATTTAATACCATAGAGAATTATTAAAAATTGTAGACTAAAATAATCTTGCAGATATTAATTAAAAATGTTATTATTGAATATTCACATAATATATGGTAACTAATTAAATGATATTTTAGGAATTGAAATTTTATAGAGAATATAATACATCTAAGCAAACAATATATTATTAATACATATATTTTAATACACCAAAACAAACATGATATTGATATCTTATACGTGAAACACATCCCATGTCAAACACATCCAACCTTATACCATACAACCTAGCAAACGAGCCCTTATAATATTCGAAACTGTACAATTACGATATTGTACTTTTCTTTTTATTTCTTTCTATAGTGTATCATAAACTCTTTTTTTAATTATGAATTTTTTCGTATTACTGAGTTTTTATATTGTGAATTTAAAAAGGAAGAAGGAATTAATCACATGCACCGGCGTAGAATCCTGTTAATTATTTCAATTCCTTAAACTATTATCTCAGGTAGAGAAATATTTATTTAGACAAAAGTAAATTATATTTGGGAAAAAACAACAAGATTTAAAATTAAGGTGTTATGTGGGCAAAGTGTACTTTATCTTACACAAGGTTGGTCCCACAAAATCTGAAAAGTTATGAAAAATTGTACTTCATCTGCAAAAAATCTGCAAGAAGAATAATATCTCGAAATAATAAATTCAAGGGTATCACATGCAATATTTATGATTAGGGTTTGGAAAAACTAACCACCCACCACCCATAATTCTCTCTGCAGTCTTCCAGCGAGTGGGTTTTTAAAAAAAATTCAAACACATTAAATTCTATTCATTTTATCCAACCACCACTTCTTCTCCCTCACACTTTCACTCTTGCCGATTTTTGGAAAAAAAATTCAAAATCTTGCCGAACTAAAATCGACGTCTCTCTCTCTCTCTCTTGGAACTCGGCCGGTGGAACTACAACGAGCAGACGCCGGAGATGGAAGGAGGATAAGGACAAGAGGCAGCAACGTCTTCTTCGCAAGTAGGTTTCAAATTTTAACAGTTCATGAAACTATTAATCGTGATTTGATATTACATTTGTTCATTGTTAGATATGTATTTGATTAATTTTGACATCGATTAGTTTTTGGAAATAATCGTCCACCTAATTTAATTTGGTGTTAATTTGCCTTTTTTTTTTTTGGAATTGGTTGTTACTGCTTAATTTAGGTTAATTGTTGTTGGTTTTGAATTTAGTCGATGTTTATGTGATTTTGAGGGTTGTATAATGTTAAACTTTGCACAATCGATGTTGTTATAGAAGCATTTAGGCTGTGAAAAATTAATCGATGCCTTCATTGATATAATCGATGTCGTAGAATATAATCGATTAGTGCCTTGATTGATTATTTGATATTAATTGTGGGTTATTTGTTGTTAATCGATGACTAGCTTTCTATCGAGGAGCATAAAAAATAATCGAGGCTTTCCTCGATTATTATAATAATAATCGAGGCCTTCCTCGATTAAATTACAAAAACAAAAACTAATCGAGGCCTTCCTCGATTAATTTGAAAAACAAAAACTAATCGATTAATTAAAAAAAATTAATCGAGTCACTAATCCATTAATTTTAGAAACAAAAACTAAATCGAGTCACTAATCGATTAATTAAAAAGAATTAATCGAGGCACTAATCTATTAATTAAAAAAAATTAATCAAAGCACTAATCGATTAATTAAAAAATTAATTGTGGCACTAATCGATTAAGTAAAAAAAACCAATCGAGGAACTAATCGATTAATAGTTTAATTAAAAACAAACTAATCGATTAATAGTTAAAAAAAACTAATCGATTAATAGTTTAAAAAAAACTAATCGATTAATTGTTTAATTAAAAACAAACTAATCGATTAATAATTTAAAAAAAAACTAATCGATTAATAGTTTAAAAAAAACTAATCGATTAAGTTTAATTAAAAACAAACTAATCGATTAATAATTTTAAAAAAAAAACTAATCGATTAATAGTTAAAAAAAAAAACTAATCGATTAGTTTAAAAAAAGCTAATAGCCTAAATTTAAATTTTAAGAAATTCCAATTTATATGAAATATTAAAAGAATTTACTTTAATGGTTTTAATTTTGAAAATGTTGTTAGATTGATTGGGTTAGACCACCGTTACGAAGCCGGAGGACCTCGGTCGTCGTGTACGCCATCCCATGTGTTATTGACACGATCAGAGACACGCTGCTCGCGATTGGTGGTGACGCCGTCCGACTATTCAGATCGGGCTGTTTTGGATATTTTCTGGACTACAGAGGTGGTGACGTCCAGAAGAGGGTCATACACGCGCTGATGACGTACGAGGTGCACGCGCCGGATCGTGCACGTGTGGGGCGGGAGGCATGGTTTCACATTCATCACTCCCAGCTGCGGTTCGGTCCGAGTGAGTACGCCTTGGTGTCAGGTTTACGATTCGGCAGCTCGACATTCGATCCTCATGGTGATCAGAGTGTGAAGGAAAGCGGGCAATTGTGCGTAGGACTTGTCAAAGTCTCCCTATACCATCTGAATGGCAATGTTCCTCGTGCGCAAAGCGAAGCTGTAGTCGATATGGATGCCAAACTCACGCACAAGCTCCGCCATCATCTTCTTCGGCTTTAGAACAACCCGCTCGTCCACCAATCTACGAGCAAAGTATTTTCCGAGCACTCGTGCAGGAACTTGTCGCGGAGCAATTCGACCCATATCAAGATGGCATGTGTGAGTGCCGTTGAACTTGTATATTCTCCACATATGCCCATCAGCAACCGCAAAGCACTTGAACGGGCAATCACCGCCATGCTTGCAAACATAGCCCAATCGTGACCTATTCAAGCGATACACGACATACTCCACTCGATTCTGCATGTGATAGATACCGACCGCCAGGGCGAGATCATCCTTCGTCCGAAAAATAGCTCCTTGGTGCAGTGTATCTGATTCTGGTGCTGGTCCCTCATCCCAAGATAGTGGGCCCGCAATGTCCCAGTCAGCAAGGGGAACCACCCAATTGCTCGAAGGCCCGTCAAATCTAAACGGAACACCAGTGGTAGATGGTGGGACGACTCCCGTCAAGCACAGCAATCTGTCTGTACGATCAGTAGAAGAACGAAGCCAGCCACTGAATTCTCTCAACAGTGACTCCACAAACCTCGTTCTATCATTCACCTCTTCTTGTTCTTGTTCTTCTTCTTCTCCCTCTTCTTCTGCAGTAGGACCATGCGTCTCTGCATGTGAAAAGTAGGGAACATAGTCGTCCCTCATAGATGGTCCGGCTCCAGAACCTTCCAACTGTCTTGAAATCACGTACACGACCATCTCAGTAGTCTGCTCGTGAAGCAAATCGAGCAAATCTCCATCATCTTGCAAAGAGGCTCTGATCTGTCTGTCAGTATTGGTGCTGGTGAGGTAAAATAATTCATACTCGATCCTGTTCGGGTCAGTCCGCAACAACTTGTGAACCTCCCTCACCAGTGAGCTAAAACACAGCTTATCGGATGGCATCGTCACGAGTTGCTCGTCCCCATCTACATATTCTGATCTCTCACATTGTCCACTGTGTCATACAATAATGCGGCGTCTAACCATCTGCAATTTATAAACAATGCTACTTGAGATCACAATTTAACCCTAAACCCTATTAAACTCTAAACCCTATAAAACCCTAAACCCTAAAGCCCTAAACCCTAAAACCCTATAAACCCCAAGCCTCTATTAACTTTAAATTAACCTCAATTAATAAAATCTCCTTGATTAATTCTAAAAACCGCATCGATTCCCAAGCCTCTATTAACTTTAAATTAACCTCAATTAATAAAATCTCCTCGATTAATTCTAAAAACCGCAATGATTAGGCTATTAGCGTTTTTTTAAAACTAATCGATTAGTTTTTTTTTTAAAATATTAATTGATTAGTTTTTTTTTTAAATTAATCAATTAATTTTTTGTATTATATTAATCAATTTACATTTCATATTAATCGATTAGTCTTAAATTGATTGATTAATTTTTTTTAACATTAATCGAGTAATACCTCGATTTGTATTAAATCCCTCCTCGATTAGCTTGTGTCTTTTAAAATTAATCGAGGCCCTCCTCGATTAATTCTAAAAAATATAATTATCTTGTGTTTTTTAAAATTAATCGAGGCCCTCCTCAATTAATTCTAAAAAATATAATTAGCTTAAGTTTTTTAAAATTAATCGAGGCCATCCTCGATTAATTCTAAAAAATATAATTAGCTTGTGTTTTTTAAAATTAATCGAGGCCCTCCTCGATTAATTCTAAAAAATATAATTAGCTTGAGTTTTTTAAAATTAATCGAGGCCCTCCTCGATTAATTCTAAAAAATGTAATTATCTTGTGTTTTTTAAAATTAATCGAGGCCTTAATCGATTAATTCTAAAAAATATAAACTTATCTCTGATTTGGCCTAAATCTACTATTAACATATAAATAACATACAACTAACATATAAATCCCTCCTCGATTAATTCTAAAAAATACATCGATTAATTCTAAAATAGCCTCGATTAATTCTAATAGCAATGATTATAGTCTACCACAAGCAAATCATCAATATATTAAAGATTAAAGGGTACGACATGCAAATCTCTCTATGTCACCTATTTTCAAAGTAAATCTAACAACACATGCAATATATAATCAAAATAATAAATATTTGCAAAATAAGTTCAAAAAAATGGATTACAAAACGTACCTTTGAAAATTGGTGAAAATTTTCGTGTACTATTTTTTTCTCCAGAAAAATCTTTTCTTTCGTCCCCTTGCTCGAAAAAATTTCTTCAACTTTTGCTCTTCTTGGTCGATTTGTAGTGTAGTGTGAATAAAAACTTGTATGATTTTTGTGAATGAGATTTGTATTGTAGTGTGAATGAGCTCCGGATTCTACATCTATTTATTCAAAAATTTCACCTACCTCGTTATAAAACATTAGAATGTATTTAATTCGGTACAACATCCCTTTCTTTTTATTAATTCGGTCCTACCTTCCCTTTCTTTTCATTTAATGAAGCCATCAACCTTTTCTTTTTATTTATTGAAACTCAGTACCTACCTTACACAAGAAATAAATGCATTCACTAAAAACTCACGATTAATTGTAGGGAACATTGCCTCGATTCTTTTAAATGAAGGTCTCGATAAAATTGTATGATCCACGGTTAATAACATTAATAAAGAATAGTTAGATATTAATCGTTCATAGTTAGAAAAGTAATCGTTCCTACTTTTAAAACTTGTTGCTTTTTCCCTTTTCTTATTTGCTATTGTCGATATTTGATTTTAAAAATAATCGATGAAATTTAAATATCTAATCAAGGCAATGTTACAAAAGTAATCGAGGATAGTTTTTTCTTAATCTATGCTTATTAAAAATTAATCGAGGAAGCATCGATTAATACATAATTAATCGAGGAAGCATCGATTTAAGAAGAATTGATATTTAAATCATCAATTCTTCTTAAATCATCATAATCGAGGCTCAACTTATAAAATTAATCGAGGCTATGAATTAATCGAATATTGTAATTTCAATCGAGACGATTTTGAGTAAATAGTCGCAGCTAAAAAATAATCGAGGCTTACTAAATATAATCGAGGCAGTTAGAATGTTAGGGTTTCATTTTTAGAATTAGAGTTTCGGCTGTTAGGTGCATTTAATGCCTGCCAAAAGTACAATGTGCCAATCATTGGGTGTGGGGACCAAGTCTAATATAGTACAAATTGCCTAACAAACTACCTATTTTTAAAAGTTGTTGTTTTTTCCCAATCACTATTTACTTTTGTCTACTTTTATCCATTTAGACTATCTTAGGAAGATCTTATATAGATCCTTTAACCTAACCCATATTCCAAATACCAAAACTCCTATACATTATGTTAAGTCTAATAAGACCCATACATTCATTAGATGGGTCAGGGTCAACACGGGTCAATTCACGTTGACCCGCAAAAAAAAAACTGGTAAAAATCAGTATCAATCTTTACATTAAAAAATATCATTTGTATCATTAAAAAGTAATCGGTCTGCTACTTATCTTATATGAGTTTATGTAGTTCAAATTGTGATTTTTTCCACTCCAATTAATGTTTAGAGTTGGGGGGTTAGGTTTTTTTAGGATTCATAGTTTTTTAGGGCTTTTTTTAGTATTTTTTAGGGATTTTTGTTTTGTTATTTTAGGGTTCATATTTTTTTTAGGTTTATTAATCTCAATTAGTGGTTACATTTATTTTAAAAAATATAAGAATCGTTCACTTTTATTTTAGGGTTCACAAATTCCATTTAGGGTGTATATTTATTTCAAAATCATGTTTTTTTTTCAATTACTATTTATATTTGTTTAGAAAAATTAAATTAATTATCGAGCGCAATGCACGAGCCTACACGTTAGCGTCGGACGAGTACATTGCGCGAGTCACCGAATTAAAAAACAAAAAAAAATCATTCACTTTAATTTTAGGGCCCGTTAAATCAATTTTAGAATATATATATATATATATATATATTTAAAAATAAATTAATTTATTTCAATTTTTAGGGTGTATTAATTGTATTTTAGGGTATAAAATTTTGGGAGAAAATTAAATAAAAAACAGGAAAATAGAAAAAAATAGAAAAAATAATAATAAAAAAAATAATTTCTGGCGCGTGTACCACACGTCGCTTGTGGGCATGCATGGCCTGCGCACGTGGGGTCCACACGCCTGAAATGGAACATTTTTTTGGGCCATTGGACTTTATTAGCTTTATTAGGCCTGAACTAGTCTGATGGGCCCAAGTCCATACATCTTGTGCACAGGAGAGTGCCCCTATTTCAAATAGGGTGTTGCTATATAAATCACTAAATATTCTAAATACATCACATTTACTAAATACACCACCAACTTAAAAAAAAAATTCATTAATTTTCTTGATACACCACACTTTTTTTTTTCCAGCTGTACCCTTCAATAAAAAAAGTAATTTAAAATTAATTTGAAAAAAAGAAGACAGTTCTCTCTCTCTATCTAATGCACAGTCATGGAGTAAGCCATAGCCAAGAATTGGGTCAGCTTACATTTGGATTACTCATAGCTTACATTTTTCATTTGGCCAGCTTCCATGCCCGAGGATTTGAGATCTCGAATATGGCTATTCATGCTTCCGCCCTTGAGGATGATGCATTCACAGAATCGGGCCCTGGAGAATCAGAGCTTTTAAGAAAATAAGATTAGTTAGCGCAAAATATAATGATTTTGTTGTATGGATTACTCATGTATGTATTGGTGTTTCATCTTAGTTTATGTACTATATATGCGAGTGATATTTTTTATATCCTTTCTGACTTGAGCTGTTCGTTCCTATGCGATTAAGGATGATGATGCTTTCTCAGAATCGGATCTAGATATGTCGGAATGCTCTGCCAAGGGAATTAAATCGGTTACCAAGAAACCTAATGTTTTTTTTGGTATAATTAATAAGTATTTGTATCGGTGTTTCCTTTTATTTTCTGCAATAATCTAATTTACCTTTAATGATTTTTTTCAAAGTCAAATTTTGTGGTTGAGATTGTACACGCCTAAATATATTTCTATTGTACACGCTGAGTATTACACGGCCAAACATATTTTTTTCTCAAAATTTGTCTGTGTATTACACGGCCAAATTAACACGCGGATAATATTAAATTAGTAATTTATTTTTATATTTTAAACACATACCCTTTTTACTAATTCGCAACTAATTTCAATTCACTAATATATAAACGATACAAAATGAACCCGATATTTTAACTAATATACATGCTTTACAAAATAATTTCGCAAAAAAAAAAGAGTTGTACACGTTGGCTACCACCGTGTAGACGGCACCGTGTACTACACGGTTGAATTTGCAATTTTTTTTCCGGCAACAATGTCATCTCTTTGCATCCCTCGACGTGTAAGTTGAAATTTGTACACGGCCAATTCGTGTAGATTGAAATTTTTGCATCTCTACACGCCGTGTTGGAAATTCTCATCCGTGTAGATTGAAAAATTGAAATTGCATCTCTACACGTTGTGTAGATTGAAATTCTCATCTTTCTCGATGAGAATTGGAAAACTTTTTGCATCCATGTTGGCCAATCTGTGCTTGCATCTCTTTCCTCCAGTCTTGTCCCCGGCGTGTAGAACCAATCGATCATCAAAGAAGTAATCCTTTTTTAAATCAGCGTGTTCAATTTTGGGGATGTCTTTTCCTCAAAAAAATAAAAAATAAAAAAATTGGACGTGTACAATTCAAGCCGTGTCCAAAAACGTGTTCAATTTTCTGAATAATTACTCAGATAGGGCCCACAATTTATTAAGGGTAAGAGGGGAATAAAAAAATTGTTTGTTTAGAAAAGAATATTCTACAATGTTTGGTTAGAAAAGAATTTTGCAAGTTAAAATTAACTAGAAACATATAATTTTATGTATATTGATTCTGCTTAGCTCGTATGGTTCATGAATCACATAATACTTGTTGGAGTTTACTTTAAGCATTAGTCAGTACTCGTACGTCTTTTGTGATGATGATGTCATTCTCTGAACTTTCTTGTTTTTTATATATTTATTTTATGTCTACAGAAAACCACCCATTCCCACATAAAAGAGTTGGCCGGCAAGCAGGCCAGTATCTTCAGATTAGAGAGCTAATGTAAAAGAGTTGTTAGAATATATACATTACCAAAGCTTTTACAAATTAACTATGTCAACCAAGTCTGGTGCCCCCCTATTCACATGCATACCAACATCTACTGATCATGACGAGTTGACACTACCATAAAGCTTCTAAGACTTCATCTCCGTGCCTTCCTTTCATCGCTTCAGCGCAAGAATTAATATTGAAGGGCTTAGTTTAGTGGTGTATATTTGATTAAACTAAACAGTTTACCTAAAGTTAACAACTATTTCTTACAATCTTATATGCTGTGCATCTTGCCCGTCACGTATATTATTACCAATGTTCATTCTTAATTTATTTATCATACGACTCATTATGTGTAAATAAATAATAGGTAGTCCATCTCGTAAGATATATGTTACTGATCTATCAATTAGGCCATCTCTAAAGAACACATAACTACATTATAAAATAGTTTAATGTTTTGTATTTTATTATTTAATATATATAATACATGCGTGAGCATAATGCAAATACTGTATAGTTAACGCATACATAGTTTATAATTTAAGCTAATGTAAAGAAAAGATATATATATATAAGAATCTATTTTACAGTTTAAAACAATAATCTATATATTTACGAAATGATTAAGAATATAATCAGACAAAGGTGTTCTTCTTTTTGCAATTGTTTGTAATGAAACTCCCACGTTATTATCACAAAATTCTCTACCCCACTTATTGCGTCACATTTTGGCTCCAATAGCATGATAATTACTTTGACGGACATATTGATGTTCTCGCCGGCGAGGACGTGAGAATAGTGTCACATAAATGATCACGTGACTATAATTCATTTTCTCTTTCTTATTTAAATATTAATATGTGTAGCAATTCATGTGGCAATACCACATCATCGATACTAAAACTATGTATTTTGGTAGATGAGATCCTCTATTCCAAATTTTATGTTCCAACCCGTGTTCCACGATCGAATTTATAAATTTTTCTTCCATTTTTTTCATCAATTTTAATTTATTATGTTTTAGTTTAATTTTATGATTTTTTTAGGGTTCACCCCACCCGATTAGGATTTATAATTATATTTTAATATTTCATTTTCAAAAAAATGATTATTATGGTTGATTATTTTAAAAATATGATTTATAATTTTTAAAATTTAAATCTTTTGTTGATAAATGTGACTAGGTTGATTATGTTATAATTAATTTTTATTTTTGTAATATCTATTATTAAATTTGTAAATTCAATCGTGAAATACATACGGGTTGAAACATCAAATTTAGAATGGAGGATCTCATCCCGTATTCTGGCCTTATCATCATCTTTCATTTTCTTTTAACTGAAAATAAATAAATCATAGACGCAAAAAGCGGTGAACTTTCCTTTTGGGTCTTTACCTTTTGAAAATAGCATGTCAACACGAGAAACCTATTTACGTTTTCTCATTTTGAGGATCTTCAATCACCTACACACCTTTTGCACTATATGACGTCATTAGACGTAATGCGTTTCAATAAGAATATACATATATAATGAAACAATATTCAATACTGAAATAATTGGACTCTGAAAATGTACAATATGTGTTATGTATAGCGTCTCTCGATAAAATTACAAGAAACATATACAAAAAAAAAAACTCTATTTGCAAATTAATGGTCAAGAATTTTAAGAGATAATAATCATTTCTCATGAAAAAGGGGGCAAATTTATGTAAAAAGTTGTAGCTTTTGCTTAACCATAATTTGGAGTTTTAACTATTTAAAGGCTTTTGGTCCTCGGTCCACTGCTTTTATAATTTTCTGTTTATTCTCAGACATATCTCATCAACTTTCCCCAGTTGTTTTGGTTAAAAGCGTGTCTTTGATTAGACAACGACCGTTAAAGCAAAAAAGTGAACGATGTATTTGTAATTTTTTTAGATATAAATCGAAATTACTATTGCATAGGATCGTTTTATTACAACTTGATACAATATAAAAGCGCGATATATGTATGCAACTGAATTGAATAAGAAGGTTGTGCTATTTAGCATCAATAATAATGCAAACCTTCATACAGTTGGTGTAGTGAGTTAACAATATCAGGTAATTATTTTTTGCTGCTTATTTGTAACTCTCATCGACCATTTTTTTAGGTATGTTGGTAATTAAATATTTGATTGATGATCTACCAACCGCATTGAAAAACAAAATTATTATTTATTTAAAAAAAGAAAAACTAAAGTATTATACTTTTGTCCGAATTCACTGTCTATATTTTGTACACTTATATATCTCAACCGACAAGTTATTGACTAACTGTTGATTCCTAGTTATCTTAACTGCTATAGCGCTTATTGATTCTTTCTCTATGAAATATAATTTAATAAGTAAATTGTAAAAGAATATAATGATAAATTTCAATTAATCCGTGTCGTGACATGTGTAGCATCTATCCCTGTCTTGAAATTTACACTTTTTTTTTCTAATATAAAGCTTTAAAGACAAAAAACATTGCATCACAAGGTCAAATAATTCACTATTTTTTTATGTTTTGTGAAGAAGGGTATAAAAATACTATTAAATTATATGTAGTAAATCAAAGTCTTTTTCAACAAAAATCTTAATGTCATGACCGCAACTCGACAAAATATGGTGGAGAAGCATGATTGAGGTTTAGTCTGACTAATTAAGACCTTCTTTTATTAAGTTAATTTATGTTCAGTAATGAAAAGAAACTCGCAAATGTTCTATGGGATAAACTATGTCCTCGTATTTCTCACAAATTGCACATTGAAAGCAGAGTACACTAGTTTTAGAAGAAATTGGTGGAATTCGAATTCAACGAATTCAATTTGAGCATTTCCAATAGATATTATTCTACGAAATAAGCTATGTTCTCGTATTCTTCATAAATCATACATAAAAAGCAAACTATATTAGTTTCAGAGAATATCGATGGAATTCAAATTGAACGCATCTAGCTACTCGATGACATCCAATGGATTAAAGTTTCAATTTATATATACATTGCTATTACCCTTATTTCAACTGTGGGGAAAGGAATAAAGAAAAAAGTGTAACATGGTCATCAATTAAAAGTAGGCAATGATGAAAAATGAATTATGTTGAACATGCTGCCCTTATCCCACCAAAAGGAATAGAAGAATCATCTCTCTCTCTCTCTCTCTCTCTCTCTATTTATATCATAGGTTTGTTGCATAGTTAAAGCCTCAATCTCGTCCGCAGTCGCATACAAACAAGAAACAAAAAAAATGCAATTTCTTCATCTCCTAACCATAGTGTTCTATACCTCTCTCTTGAATTTTGTTGCAATTTCAAGCAGCCAAAACCAACAAAAGAATTACTACAACCAAGAAAAGAATTATGAAGGATCATCAAACCTCATAGACCTCAAATATCACATGGGACCTGTTCTAGCATCCCCTATAAACCTGTACATAATCTGGTATGGTGGATGGAATCCCAACCATCAATCCACCATTACCGATTTTATTACCTCTATTTCGTCTCCGGCCCCATATCCCTCAGTCGCTGACTGGTGGCGCACAGTCACCCTCTACACCGATCAAACAGGCTCAAACATAACTCGAAACATAGCCGTTTCCGGCCACTTCCACGACTCCACCTACTCTCACGGAAGATTCCTAACAAGACTATCGATGCAATCCATAATCAAGAACGCCGTCACGTCCATTCATGGACGTGCATTGCCTCTCAACTACCGCAACGGTTTATATCTGGTGCTGACGTCACACGACGTGCAAGTTCAAGAATTCTGCAGGGCTGTTTGCGGCTTCCACTACTTCACATTCCCATCGGTTGTAGGTGTCACGCTGCCTTACGCCTGGATAGGCAACAGCGGGACCCAGTGCCCCGGGATGTGTGCCTATCCATTCGCGTGGCCTAAGTACGGAGGCAGCCCCGCGGGGCCACCTCCTGAGATCATGGGCGCTCCCAATGGTGATCCCGGAACGGATGGGATGATCGGTGTGATCGCCCATGAGCTTGCAGAGGTGTCGAGTAACCCGCTGATCAACGCGTGGTATGCGGGGGATGACCCGATCGCGCCCAATGAGATAGCTGACTTGTGCTTGGGTGTGTATGGGAGTGGTGGGGGTGGGGGTTTTGTGGGGGTTGTGAAGAAGGATTCATGGGGGAATGCCTACAATTTGAATGGAGTGAAGGGGAGGAAGTACCTTGTGCAGTGGGTGTGGGACCCTGTGAGGAGGAGGTGTTTTGGGCCTAATGCATTGGATTAGAGGATTTTAATTTCTTGTACAACTTTGGTAATAATTCATTAAGTTGAATGGATGTTGGTTGTTTGGTGGTGTTTATGTTCATTAATAAAGTGCTGGTTGTAGAATAGTAGGTTTACATATTGATTTTAATTCAAAGATTTTAAGTATTGGCCTTTTTTTTCCTTTTTTTTTTGTTGTTTTAAAACCATGTGAAGGTGAAAGCATCAATCTGCTTCAGCTATGGCTAAGAAAAGAATAATCAGTAGTCCCACTAAGGAAGCAAAAGAAGAGTTGAAGCAAATAAATGAAATTTAATGATCAAGAATTTAAGATCATTGTAGTAACATGATGTGGAAATCTAAGAGAAATCAAATTATTAAGAAAGACTAATAGGCTGAATAGCATTGAAATTATTGAACAAACTATAATATGGGCTCTGCAACTTGTTATGTCATGGAATTAGATCTCGCGGTGGAAGAATTGGAAGCAAAAGATAAAGATGATGCCTTTGATAGAGCTATGGCGCATAGTGAGGTGGGGGATGATGGATTGAATGGTAAAATCGTATTACAGAAATTGAAGTTGTCAATTGATGGGGAGATTAACTCCATGCCATGTGTCATCAATCCAGATGAGGTAGAGGTGGCTTGAGATGTCTATGTGGCGTGGGATAAAGGGATATCTATGTTTTTATTTAGTGAATTATGCAGCAGTATGGTACTCTATTATTGTTATTTGCATTGTAATACCAATGGTCCCCACTATTGGATATTTAATGGATTGGTGGAAATGAAATGAAGGCAAGAAAAAGTTTATCCAAATCTCTCCCATTTCTCTCTCTCTCTCTCGATCACTCTCCTTCCCAAAATTCTATCTGTTTTGCTATTATAATTAAATTACAGAAAAAAATACAAAAAAATTCCAGATCTCAACAAGAACATTACATGTTAATTATAGATTCCCACTTGATTTGATAGTGGTTGTATTTTATGCAAATTTTCATTTTCAGTTGAGTCAAAAGCAGCACTTTTTTTAGTTTATTTCCAATGATACTCATATTTTCTGACCACGAGAGCACACTGATGGATTCACACCATTTTTCATGTTCAATAGTTCACACCCATACAACTATGGATTCACACCATTTTTCATGTTCAATAGTTCACATTGATGTAGTATAAAATACCTGCATATACTCTTGGATTTGTTGGTGTAATCTAAGAAGCTACAAAACACGCAATATGGATCAAACAAGCATATATATATTATGTTGTGTTGCAGCTGCATTGCTGTTTCATTGCCTAGTAACATCTTGCATTGCAACTCCCAGCATTATATCTGATCAAACAGCTCTTCTTACTCTGAAATCTTCTGTTTCTTACGACCCTCTAAATGTTATATCGACAAACTGGTCCAGTTCTAGTCCTGTCTGCAGCTGGATTGGTGTTACTTGCAGCTCGAGGCATGGAAGAGTGACAGCTCTTGATGTTGCTGATATGTCTCTTGAAGGCACCATTCCTCCCGAGTTAGGAAACCTTTCATTCCTTTCGTCTCTCAGAATGAGTAGCAACAGCTTTGATGGCAGTTTGCCACATGAATTGGCTAATCTGCGTAGGCTGAGATTACTAGACTTGAGAAGCAACAATCTCAGTGGCCTTCTTCCTTCATTCTTCACCTCATGGCCTAATCTTCACTTCTTATATCTATCGCGCAACAGCTTTTCTGTTCCCATTCCAACTTCAATAGCTAATCTTTCCAAGCTGGAGGAGCTGGTCCTCAGCAGAAACTTTCTTGAAGGGGAAATTCCAGAGGAATTAGGCAATCTAACACGTCTGACCTTTCTAAATTTGGAAGGGAATCGACTCAGAGGGCCTATACCTCCGCCTATCTTCAATCTCTCAGCTCTGCAAGTCATTGGTTTGACACGTAACAGCTTGATTGGTGAGCTTCCAGCAAGTATCTGTGACAACTTGCCATTTTTGGAAGGGTTATATCTTTCCAGCAACTGGATTGATGGAGAAATACCATCAAGCTTACAGAAATGTGATCAGCTCCAAATATTATCACTGTCTGGCAATGAATTCAGTGGCAGCATTCCAAGAGAACTCGGGAACCTGACACGTCTAACATTGTTGCACCTCGGAGCTAACAACTTAAGAGGTACGGTCTGTCCCTTACCATTGTAAGAGAACTCTTCCTAGCTTCTACATTCTAGTTAAATGCAAACTATCTTTATTTGGCAGGTGAAATACCACAGGAGATTGGTAATCTTCAGAAGCTAGAGGTGTTTGGGTTGAATTATAATTTCTTGAGTGGTTCCATTCCAGCAAGTATATTCAGCATTTCATCACTGCAACTTTTCACATCTATTGGCATGGATCTGTCAGGCGAACTCCCGCCTAATTTAGGCAAGGGGGCGCCTAAGCTTGAAGCTCTATATTTAGGAATGAATAACTTGAGTGGATCCCTTCCTTCTTCCATCTCAAAAGCCTCAAATCTTAGAATTCTAGACCTTTCTAACAACAGCTTCACAGGTCCTATTCCTGATTCACTAGGTAACTTGGAAGGCCTTCAACTGTTAAACTTAGGTGACAACAAGTTCACGAATCCATCATCTTCTGATGAACTCACTTTCCTTACTTCTTTGACAAAGTGTCGACATTTGAATGAGCTAGTGATCGCAGAGAATCCTTTAGGAGGAAAGCTTCCAACTACCGTAGGAAACTTCTCTGCCAATCTCACCATATTTGCTGCATATAGATGTATGATTCATGGAGAGATTCCTCAAGAAATAGGTAGTGTGACCAATCTAGCTATGTTGAGTCTATTTGACAATGAGCTGACAGGAAATATACCAACGAATATAGTTGGATTACAGAAGCTTCAGCAATTATACTTACGCAACAACAAGATTACAGGCTTTATTCCATTGGAATTCTGTAGTTTGGGAAATCTAGGAGCTCTAGATTTGAGGCAGAACCAAATTTCAGGCACCGTGCCAACATGTATAGGAAATATTACATCTCTGAGAAATCTTTACTTGGATTCAAACAGATTGAATTCCACTTTACCAGCAGGAATTTGGAACCTCAAAAATATCTTGAAGTTCACTGCATCCTCAAACATGTTATACGGCCACATACCTCAAGAAATTGGAAATTTGAAGGCTGCAGTTCTGATTGATCTGTCAATGAACAGCTTCACAGGCAGCATTCCTACAACTGTTGGTGGCCTAGAAAGCTTGATCGACATTTCATTGGCCAACAACATACTAGAAGGGCATATTCCAGATTCATTAGGCAGAGTTCTCAGCTTAGAAAGTTTGGATCTTTCTCACAATTATCTAAGTGGGGAGATTCCCAAGTCATTAGAGGCTCTCATTTATCTCAGATTCTTGAATGTTTCAATGAACAAACTGCGTGGAGAAATCCCAAATGGAGGCCCTTTTGTGAACTTCACACAACAGTCTTTCATGTCTAATGAAGCATTATGTGGGGATTCATGGTTTCAGGTTCCAAAATGCAGGTCTAGTTCACCTAACAGGCCAAGGAGAAAAAGAGCATTGCACATTGCATTATATACTACTACTGGTTTTGCACTAATAATCATTTCCTTGATTGCATTCGCTCTGTTAAAGTGTCGAAAGAAAAGGAAAGATGCATATCAAACACTGGCACCACCTGAAGTATCACACCGGAGAATATCATACGATGAACTTAAGGAAGCTACTGGTGGATTCAGTGAAAGCAACTCACTTGGCAAGGGAGATTTCAGCTCTGTTTATAAAGGGGAATTGAAAGATGGAACTGTAGTCGCAGTGAAGGTATTCAACATGGAATCAGAGAGCGCATTCAAGAGCTTCGATGTGGAATGTGAGGTACTGCGCAGTCTGCGTCACAGAAATCTAGCTAAAGTCATCAGCTCCTGCAGCAACACTGAGTTCAGAGCTTTGGTGCTGGACTACATGCCTAATGGAAGTCTAGAAAAATGGTTGTATTCTCACAACTATTTCCTCAACACTTTACAAAGGCTGAATGTAGTAATAGATGTGGCATGTGCACTAGATTACCTCCACAGTGGCTTCATCATGCCTGTGGTGCATTGTGATGTGAAGCCAAGCAATGTCTTGCTCAACGAAGAACTAGTCGGGTATGTGAGTGATTTTGGCATCTCAAAGATGTTAGGTGCAGAGGAGGATGCAGTGCAAACTAGGACACTTGCAACCATTGGATACATTGCACCAGGTGACAAGCTTTTTTTTTTTTAATCTTGGTTTATTTTCAATTCTTTTGATTATGCTTGGATCTAACTTGAACATAAGACCTTGTAATGAATCTTGGATTTTCTACAGAATATGGAGTTGAAGGCATAGTATCAACAAGGAGTGATGCTTATAGCTATGGCATATTGTTGATGGAAACATTTACAAGGAGGAAGCCTAGTGATGAGATGTTTGGTGGAGAGATGAGCCTGAGGCGATGGATAAAGGATTCAATACCGAGTGAGATCACTTGTGTCATAGATTCTAATCTGCTCATAGAAGGAGGAGATTTTAATGCAAAGGTGCAGTGTGTGTTGTCTGTGATGGAACTGGCGCTCAAATGCAGTGAAGAGTTGTCTGAGATGAGGATCAGTATGAAGGATGCCGCGGCAGAGCTGAACAAGATAAAAATTGGGTTTCTTGCGAGCTGTGGGAGAAGTAGAGAGAGAATGGGAAGTCATTAGTATCCTTTCATGCTTTTTTTAGCTACAATCTTTTGCAAACTGGCTTGCAGAACTATTGCAAGATCTGTTATTCCTCATGTCAGTAAATTACTGATAATAAAGGAGAAAATTGGTAATTGATTAGCTACGAAATGAAGAAACAGGAAACCTCCTAGAGCATGAATTCAAAGAGGTAGCTAGGTGGATATTTTCTTAGATGTTGAAAAATGACATCCATAACGCCTACATGCTTATTTTCTTTCTTTTCACATTCGTTTTTACACCAAAAAAAAAAATCTAACTAAATTCTTTAATCGTGATGGGAAACATCATCCCATATTGACCTGTTGATGCAGATAGTTGACCATTTCAATTGTTAGAGTGTTTTGTAGTTAATGAGCTTTAAATGTCGAAAGCAAGTCAGCTGACTGCAATTGAAACAGAGCTGCATATTCACACAAACAATATCTTCAATTTTTGATATTCAATTAAGATATGGAGAAAACCTGCAAACTGCAACATGCTCTTGCAGTAAACTTGTTGCTTCACTACATAATCCCAGCTTCCATGGCAATTCTCAGCAGCCAAACAGATGAATCTTCGTTACTCGCCTTGAAACTCTCCATTTCCCAGGACCCTGACAAGGCCATAGCTAAGAACTGGTCCAGCTCCACACCGGTCTGCAGCTGGACCGGAGTCAGCTGCAGCAAGAAGCATAACAACCGAGTCACCAGCTTAAACATCTCAAACATGAATCTTGAAGGCACGATTCCACCCCAGCTAGGGAATCTCTCTTTCCTAATATCCCTCAATGTCTACAACAACCGTTTTCATGGCGATCTCCCCGTTGAATTGTCCAAGCTACGAAGGCTCAGATACATTAATCTCGGGAGCAACAACTTCACTGGACCACTTCCATCATTCCTCAGCTCTTGGCCTAATCTCCAAAGCCTGAATTTCTCCAACAACGAGTTTTCAGGTTCCATCACCACTTCCTTTGCTGATGTTCCCAAATTAGTATCACTGATCTTAAGCTGGAATCTTCTGGAAGGTGCCATTCCTCAAGAACTCTGCAACCTCCGCCTTCTCCAACATTTGGAGATAGAAGGTAATCGGCTCACAGACCAGATACCGGTTTGTATCTTCAACATAACAGTCTTGCAACAAATCCGTCTCAGAGGGAATAGACTTACAGGGAAACTTCCAGAAGATCTCTGCGACAATCTTCCAAACCTGGATTCCCTCGGCCTCTCCGACAATGAGCTACTAAAGGGTCCGTTACCACCAGGCCTGCAAAAATGCAGCAAGCTACGGGTGCTTTTGATGATTCATAACAAGTTTACTGGATACATACCAAGAGAGATTGGAAACTTGACTCGGCTCACAAGATTGGATATTAGAGGCAACAACTTGAGAGGTATTTCACATTGATCTTCTTCTGACAAATTAAAGCTTCTCCATTTCCATCCCACTAATTTGTGTATATATCAGGTCACATACCGAGTGAAATTGGTAAGCTGCAGAAGCTGGAGGGATTCGGAGCTGATGAGTGTGGATTAAGCGGTTCCATTCCAGAAAGTTTGTTCAACATTTCAGCATTGAGAATGACAACAATGGTAGATAATTTCTTGACAGGAACTCTTCCTACAATTATAGGAAAAGGGTCACCAAATCTTGATGGTTTGTACCTGGGAATGAATAACTTGAGCGGCTTCATTCCCGATTCCCTCTCAAATGCTTCAAAACTGGTGGTTCTGGACCTCTCCAAGAACAGCTTCTCTGGCACCATTCCTGATTGGATCGGCAGCTTCAGAGAGCTCGAGGTGTTACAGTTGGGAGTAAACCAGTTCACGAATCCATCAGCTCCCCACCTCACTTTCCTCACTTCTCTCACAAAGTGTCGGAATTTGAGAGAGCTGGTGATTGGTTGGAGCCCCCTCAGTGGGAAGCTCCCAACTTCCATTGGCAATTTCTCCACCTCTCTCAAAATACTCACACTTTACAGGAGTAGAATCACGGGGCCAATCCCTTCGTCAATAGGCAACCTCAGCGGTCTTGCAGAGTTAGGCCTAATTGACAACGAGTTGACAGGGAGCATTCCAACCACTATCAGAGGGCTGGACCAGCTGCAGGAGCTGTATTTACTAGATAACAACCTCATAGGATCTTTTCCTGAGGAAATATGCGCTTTGGAGAGTCTGGGCGGGTTAGCTTTGAGCTCGAATAAACTCTCAGGCCCTTTGCCAGCTTGTGTAGGGAACATGACTTCTCTCAGAAATGTGCACTTGGATTCCAACAGATTTACCTCCACTTTACCTGCAGGCATTTGGAGCCTGAGTAATCTGTTGAGGTTCTCGGCCTCTTCAAATGCTTTAACCGGCCATTTACCTCAACAGATTGCTAGTTTGAAGGCTGTGATTTTCTTTGACCTGTCCACAAACCTTTTTTCAGGGCAAATTCCTACCACCATTGGTAGTCTAGAGAGCCTGTTGGCTTTTGATTTGGCGGACAACAGATTTGAGGGGCCTATTCCAGAATCATTTGGTGAAATTCTGAGCTTGGAACAATTAGACATCGCTTATAATAATCTGTCTGGAGAGATTCCAAAATCATTGGAGAGACTCATACATCTCACCTACTTCAATGCCTCATTCAATGACTTGAGTGGAGAAATTCCAAATGGAGGCCCTTTTATGAACTTCACTAGCCAATCTTTCATGTCCAACAAAGCTCTTTGTGGAGCTTCTCGGTTTGAAGTCCCACCGTGCCAGGTTAGATCGCCTGAGAGTAGGATGGGGAAAAGGAAGTTAGTCATTGCATTGTCCACCTCTCTTGGGGTTGCATCAACACTAGTTCTTCTGTTAGTTGCATTATTCCTATTAAAACGCCCAAGGAAATGGAAATATGCAAGCCAAACTCAGACATTAGATATTGCAACACACCAGAGAATTTCATACAGTGATCTTCAACAAGCCACTATGGATTCAGCGAGAGCAACGTGCTTGGTGTGGGGGGTTTCAGCACTGTCTACAAAGGGATATTGAGAGATGGGAGCCTAGCCGCGGTGAAGGTATTCAATATGCAATTAGAGGGTGGATTCAAGAGCTTTGACACAGAATGTGAAGTGCTGTGCAGTCTTCGCCATAGAAATCTTACCAAAGTCATCAGCTCTTGCACCAGTGCTGATTTCAGAGCTCTGATTCTGGATTACATGCCCAGTGGGAGTCTTGAGAAATGGTTGTATTCTCAAAACAATTTCCTCGATCTTCTGCAAAGGTTGAATATAGTGATAGACGTGGCGTGTGCACTAGATTACCTCCACAATGGCTTCATCAAGCCTGTTGTACACTGTGACCTCAAACCAAGCAATGTACTACTTGATGAAGAGCTAGTCGGACATGTCAGTGATTTTGGCATCTCGAAGATATTAACTGAAGATGAAAACATAGCACAAACCAAGACATTAGCCACCGTTGGTTACATGGCACCAGGTAACATTATCTCTCCACTTGTCCTTATTTCCTGTTAATGCGGAAATGAAGCTTAATTGACTGTGATGATATCTTGATTCAGAATATGGATCTGAAGGGATAGTTTCAACGAGGAGCGATATCTACAGCTATGGCATAGTGTTGATGGAAACATTTACAAATAGGAGACCTAGTGATGATATGTTTGCAGGAGAATTGAACTTGAAGAAATGGGTGATGGATTCATTACCAAGTCAGATCACTCAAGTCATAGATTGTAATCTGCTGATGCAAAAAGAAGAAGATTTTGATGCAAAGGTGCAGTGCTTGATATCTGTGATGGAATTGGCACTAAAATGCACTCATGAGTTGCCTGAAATGAGAATCTGCATGAAAGATGCTGCGGCCGCGGTGAACAAGATAAAGCTTCAGTTTCTTGCAAGCTGTGGGAGATGTTGAGGAATCAGAAATGGGAAGTCATTACTTTTCTTTCATGCATATATGATTTTTTAGCTACAATAAATCTTTTTCCAAAATTACTCCTAGGTCTGTCTGTTTAATCAATGTTTACATCTAACACTGTAAATCTAATACTTAAAAAAAATGAAATTCCTTAAAATGAGAATAAAAAGACATAGCATTAGCTAAAACAATGCTCCCGAAAATTTCATAAATAAAAATATCTCATTTACTCAAAAAGAGTTTAATACAGCGGAAATAATATTAGATTAAATAATATTTATTTAACTTTGACCACCACTTCGTCTCCACATCATCACCTGAGTTTCCTTAACCTGAAAAACTTAACGTAAGCCAACATAGCATATAAATAACCCGTATGTTAAACATACCAGTAGCCCGAAGGCTCGTTTGACTCGCACGCCCATAGCATTAGCTCGAAGACCCGTATGATCAGAGACAGAGCCACATAGGCCCCCGGAATTTTGGAAAAAAAGGGGTATTATAGTAATTTCCCATTTTAATATTGATTAAAAAAAGCTTTTTCCTCCCTTTCAATTACAAGTAGACGGCAGGTCCTCCCATTCCCTTTTATCATTCTTCATCCTTTCTTTTATTTTATTTTTTTCAAAATTTTCCAAATATTTTTGTTTAAACAAGTTTTAATTTGCTACCATTATTTGTTGAGTTTTTTTCCCTTGACTCTATACCTCCACAGCTTCACTATTAAGTGTTCTCATTGCTCCATCATTGAATTTATGATTTATGGTAGTAGTTCTCATATAAAAAAACAATATTTTTATTCTTTAAAGGTGAAATTATTTGTATCCATTTTTATATTTATGTTTTAACTTTTATGTTGATTTTTATACTACTTGTTTTTATATATACTACCGGAGTTCACTTGTGTTGCACGTAAATTTTATTATTTTTTACTAAAATATATAAAATTTAAAGTTCTTTTGAAAGTGTAAAATTTAAAGTTATAAGCTATATTATAATTAGAAAATGTTAATAAATATCTAATAAATAATTAAAGTAAGAATATATATATATATATATATATATATAAATAACATTAAAATGAATTCTTTTATCTAAAAAAAAGTAATATATCATTGTGTCAAATTCTATATTGAATATTATATGTATATCTCCATATATGTGAAATATAATAAAAGTGTGCACAACAAAAGAATAATATTTAAATTTATTTAAATTTAAAACTATATATAAATTGGGTGAGTGTAGATTCTCACACATAACAATAACCAAACTTTTTATTACGATCAATATTCATTTGAACTTCTTCTTGAATTAATATATTTTTATATTAAAATAATCAATATTCCTTTGAACTTCTTCTTGAATTAATATATTTTTATATTAAAATAGAACATCTTACGAATGAAGGTGTGGGATTTGCCTTTATTGCTGAGATGTTAGTAGTTCTTACCGCTTTGGAATGGGCTCGAAGACTGTCTCTAGACTTTATTTGGCTGGAGGCAGATTCTGTTTATGTGGTGAATATTCTTTCCTCTCGAATTTTATAGGTACCATGGAAGCTCAAGGCTCGTTGGCATGCTGTTATCGAGTATATCAGTCAAATTCATTTTTGTGTTTCTCATGTTTATAGAGAGGGAATCGTGTAGCAGATATTTTAGCCTCTTCTATAACTCCTGCTAGTTTTTGGACTACTATTATTCCTTGTATTTCTAAAGTTTACAGGATTTTTGTTCTCCTGGTCATTTTCAATTTGTATAGAGGAGTACTCTTTTTCTCATATGATTTTTTCTACTCTGGATTTTTCATATGGGCTTTGATGAGGCTCTGGTCCCTTGAGTTATCGACATGTGATTTCTAGAACTTTTAGGTTTGTCACTTTTTTCTTTTTATTTATACAATTCATTAGAGAACATCTCGTCAATGCTTTTTTACTAATGATTTTTGGGCGAACTAATGATAATAATAAAAAAAATTCAAGCATTATTTTAGGTATCAAACAAAATTCATTATTGTTTCAAAAAGGGAGACATATCTTTTGTGGTTATGTTGGTTTTAATTTTTAGAGCAATATCTTAGTAAAAATTAAAGAAAATATATTAAAATTATAATATTTATACTTTATAGTTAGGTGTGTTTCTAAATACTCAACATATTTTTCATACAAGGCTATGTTCGAAAATTCATTTAAAAAAAATAAGGCATGTTTGAACATACATGATCAATAGCTTAGTAAAAAAACTAATTGAATGTATTTTCGAACCTATTAATCATATTTTTGATTCAGTAGTTGACAAAACATCAATATTTATAAATATAAATCACATTTTATTACAAATTCAAAGTATACATGACAATTATTAATCTATTCTAGCACTTCTGCCTCCATCTTTTCAAATTTGAAAAACTAAATTGTGACACTTCTTTTTATCTCTCAAACATGAACACTTCTCGCTCACAAGTGAAAATTTCTCTCTTTGATTTTGTAGCGTACATGAATTATATATTTTTTAAAATTGGTTAAAACTATTTTTTTTTAAAATTGGGGATAAAATTGGATCCGAACATTGGCTCGCCTTACGAATTTTAACATGTAAGTAGGGATGTCAATCGGGCTAACCCGTTTCGGTTTCGGTCCTATTCGGTTCGGGCCTATTCGGTTAAAATTTTCTTCGGGCTCAAAATCTCCGGCCCTAACCCTAACTCTTCGGTTTTCGGGCTAGCCCGTCGGGCCAACATGTTTATGATTTTTTTCCACGTGTATATATTATATATTGATAATTCTCCTAAATAATCATTATCTCTTATTCTTGAAATAAATTAATACGTGAAAAATAAGATAAAATGAAAAGAACATGACAAATACAAAAGTTAATTAAGATCAAACTGTGTCAAATGAAAGAAAATAAAAATAAATGACATGAAAATGACAATAATGTTCAATCATAATTTGTTCTTCCAAAAATAATCATTCTAAACTACACTACAAATCTATTTATAGCTTAATCTTCCATCTAATTTGAAGTACAATCTTCTTTTACTTTAACAATATTTGAAGCCCTTTCAACTTCATGTTTGATTCCATCTTCAAAATATTTATCATTTATTAAAAGAAATAATAATATTATAATATTATAAATTAAATAAATTAAAACATGATAGATTATAATAATTAGTTAGTCTAAAGAAATATAGGTAGGGATGTCAATCGGGCCAACCCGTTTGGTTTCGGGCCAACCCGTTTCGTTTTGGGTCTATACGGTTCGGGCAGAATCGGTTAAAAAATTTTTCGGGCCAGAAATTCGTGGCCCTAACCCACCTTTTTTTTCGGTTTTTTCGGGCCGGCCTATCGATTTCGGGCTAAATTGACATCCCTACATGTAAGATGGTCTTATACAAGTGGCACACCTGTTGTTTAGGTGTGCAAAATACACTTGCGGGCAAATAGTCCACAAATGCTTAATCTGCCATCAACGGCTAGTATAGCTAGTGAAGACGGATGTCGATCCCATGAGGAGTGTTTTAACCTTCTGTCTTTTCTTATTTTTGGTTTGGGTCTTCAGTGTCACTCTAAAAACCTTGCTAATAAACTTAAACTAACTAAATGCTGAAAAGGAAATCACAAAAGAAAATATCAGTAATAAAAGTGCTCAAGTCAAAGCATCAAGTCATTCGGTAGGTATGCGCAATCCTGGGCAAAACATATGTAATTACCACTACTACCCGTTGTGCCCACACTAGCAGAAAGGTCAAAAACCGAATCCCTATGGCCAAATATGGGTAATTGTCACTTTGAGGGTTAACCGGTTATAGGAAATGGATACGATCGGCCACTCCCCAATCACTTCTTACATTATATCGTCTAGATGATACGATCGGCACCTAGGGACCTAACTATACAGGAACCTAAGGAGAGAATCACACAAAGGTTTTGCAAGCATAGCAGCTTTGAGGGCAAAAGCGACCCGATTCTAGTAGGTTTGACACGGTGTTGTGCCTGCATATACTACTCAATCTCAACTACCAAGGCTATCACCCCCGGACTTGTTACTATGCGGGTATCGAGGCATGGGTCACCTATACACTCCCATGTAACTAACACTAGTACCAGTTAATCAGAAATGCGCGCTTTCATCTCCAACCACCCTTTACCTATGTCTAAGTGAAAAACAAGTTAAGATTGTGAACCCTTAAGGCGTTAAAGTCCGATTACCTCATGCACATATTCTACCCTTAGACTATTACTTTGACTTGAACATTGGATACTTTGCCACTAAACATAAATACGAAAGTAAAAGAAATGATAAAAGACATCTTACTTGGAAAGGAAATAACTAGATTAACTTCTGGGCCCAACCCCAGTTTTGCCAACAAAATAACTGAACTACCTTTCTGCGGGCAAATCGCCAGCTTCAGGCAGTCAGAATATCCAAAACATAAACTAAATATGAAAACGGGAAATTGTATCTTGAGGAGCAAAAAACGACTCCCTCACACTGCACACTGATATGAAAACAGATAAAAGTATTTATAGCAAATGAATTAAGGCTTCACGCAGCCCAGATCTCACCCACGCAGGGGTTCTTGCACTCCTTCACTTCCTCATTTCATGCTCAACGTTCTTTCTTGAATTTAGGAGGGATAGCAACAAACCCTAGCGTCTCCAACAGCTTTCTGATGTCCCCACTTACTTCCCAACGTGTTTAGATCTCCCCAAGACTCGGAACTGACCGCCACATCACCTCCACGTGCATATAGGAACTGTCCCGCGATTCTGTTGCGCAATTCTCGCAACAACTTTGACTGGGTCCTCGGCAGGCAAATCAGTCCTTTGTGCCCTCAGCATAAATAGCACCTGTCTGTGTCTATTGTGGTGGTTTTGTGCCCTCAGCCTCCTGCAATTAGCTTTACCCCCAAAACTAGACTAAACTCTATACTAAACACTTAAAAAGGGTGTAAAAAGATAAAGGAAAAAGCACGAATTTGAGTCTTCATCAACAAGCTTTTGTCATTTATGAAAATAATAAAGTTTAGAGATATTAGAGATACATTCTTTTTTATTTTTTATTTTATAAGGCTCTATATATATATATATATATATATATATATTCATATCTCATTCATATTATTAATCAATTTGAAATGATTCATGTATCATAAATACAACAAACTTGTATGGTTATTATCTAAATTAAATTGATATCAATAAATATACTAATATTTAAATATATTAATGTTCTTATCATTAATTCATTGATTAATATATATCAATTGTCACTGTATATAGCAACTACATATCTTGAATTTAGTTAGTATGTTCGGAGAAAACACTTTGTGTAAGAAGAAATGTGAGAGAGAAAATAAGCATGCATGAAGTCATTTTTCATTCTCAAATAAAGAAAATATGCTGCCTACATTTTTGAATTCATGCTCCAGGAGGTTTCCTATTTCTTCACTACTAATGCTAGCCTAATAAGTTACCAATTTTTCTTTTATGACATAAATATGATGAATAATCAATTTTGGAAGCTAGCTAGTTTGGAAAAGATTGTAAGCATGCTTATGAAAGAATACCTGCTTATTAATTATTTTACAGGTGTTCGAATTAATTTCATTTGTGGTTCCACCAGATACACCCGAATCCACAAATGGTCCCAAAGTTTTCTAAAATGGTCCTTATAAGAATTTTGACATCAAATGTAGTCCCGTTCGATTAATATTCTCAAATTTAGTCCCATTTTTTTAACGGGGCCGTCAAATGTAGACGGGGCCGTCCACGTGAGATTAAATTTCATTTTTAGTCCCATTGGACACACCCGAATCTGCAAATGATCCCAAAATCGGCAAATGGTCCCAAAATCGATGAAATAATTACTCCCTCCGTCCCATTTTGATAGGCTTGTTTTCCTTTTTGGTATGTCCCGTATATAGGCATGTTTCTAAAGATATTTAGCTAATTTACTAATATATACCCCTATTTAATATGTTCACATTAGACATTAATTCAATGTCAAAGAAATAAATAGGGGCATATTAAGAAGTTACTTGATTAATTGTCTTTCCCAATCATTTTTGTAATCCCTGTGAAAACTCCAAATCAACCTATCAAAATGGGACGGATGGAGCAATTAATAAGAAAAATATTAATTATTAATGGCATAATTAATGTTTTGTTGATCTTGCCTAAAAATGTCATAAAAATTTAATTACTTAATTTTGATCAAAACAATAATTTATCCTTAATTTTACTCAATTGACTAATACATTGTTAAATTGACAATATTAAAAGAAATAGGTAAAATTCAAAAAATAAAATAAAAATACAAAGCTTTGTCTTGTTTTGTATAATTACAAAACTAAAAAGATAGTTTTTACTAGATATTTTTTCTTGATTTCATTTTGTTAATAAATAGATAAAATAAATAATAATAAATAAATATTAATTATTAATTACAAACAATAACTATTGGTGTTGTTAGTCAAAATAGTTTATAATTATTATTAATTATATTACAATAAAAATAAAAAAATTTAATTGTTAATGGCATAATTAATGTTTTGTTGATCTTGCATTCTTGCCTAAATATTGTTACAAAAATTTATTTAATTTTGATCAAAGCAATAATTTGATCATAATTTTACTCAATTAACTAATATATTGTTAAATTGAAAATATTAAAAGAAATGGGTAAAATTTGAAAAATAATTTTTTTTTTTATGTTTTGTTTTATGTTTTTTTGTTTTGTTTTGTTAAATTGACAATTTTAAAAGAAATGATCAAAGCTTTTTTTTTTTTGTTTTATGTTTTTTTTTTTATACTGTCAGGCCTATTATTTATTTTTATGTATGGTAATTACAAAACTAAAAATACAATTTTTACTAGACAAAATATTTAAGAAAAGAAAAATGATAAAAATTTGAATATCCTTGATAAAAATATTTTTAATTTTTCTTGATTTCATTTTATGTGTTGCTTATCTTAAACAATATGATTTATGATATAGACATTGGATAATGCAATTTATTAAACATTAGTTATCGACCCTTTTTTCATTTTAATTTATTTTTTCTCTATCCACTACTAATCGGCACATAAATAAAACATAACAATGTTGGGGATTCTATTGATTAAAGAAAACAATTACTATATAATCAGTAATTAGACAGAAATATGATTAAAAAAATTAAGAATTATACATTTAATTCTTTAATTTGGTCACATGTCATATATATATATATATATATATTTCATATAAATTTTACAACAATCTTTTCCACAAACATATATAATTTACGGACAAAAAAATGCTACATTATAAGCACGGAACCCAAAATTTATGAGTGGATAAATATTTATTTAAATAATTTTATGAAAAAAAAAATTTAAAAAATATTTATTTTAAAATGCCAAATAGGAATACATAAAATTTTAAAAAATTATGAATCATGACGGAAAAAAAATTCATGTGCCTTTTACCTACACATTTACATAACTAGTAATTATGTGTGGTTACATGTTTTTTTAACAAAATATCATAAAAAAAATTATTTATTTTTAAATGCCACAAAGACATACAAAATTTAAAATAAATTTGAAATTCATTTCACCAAAACGTATATCTGATTAAAAGGTTTTAACCACACATATTAAATGCCAAAAGGTAAAGAAAAGTGTCAAGTATGTTCACCCACGCATTTTGTAGTTCGCAAATCCAAAAAATTATTAGTTTTAACGTGTGGGACAAAAAATGAGAGTAAAATTAATGGTAAACGTGACGAAAGGACCAATTTTGATGACCCAGGACCATTTTCGAAAATATTGGGACCATTTGCGGATTCGGCTGTGTCCTGTGGGACTACAAATGAAATTAATTCACAGGTGTTCTATAAAATTGACTGAAGCAATAACACGTACATATCATTTTAAAATAGGAATAAGATAGGAATGAAACTTACATTTTTTAATTGCTTTTATTATAACAATATCTAATTAATAAATAAAATACACGAATTGACTTATTTAGTTCTAAATAACAAATTACTCTTCTTTCAAAGATACTATTATATTTTAATAACATATTGTTGAATATTATGCGATTTTTTTACTCTATTAACATTTGTGAAAAAGTTGAGTATACTTTTAATAAGTATTTCACTAATGATTAACAGATTTGTATATTTTATGTAATTGTATAATATCATTAGTACTTTTATGAAATATTACAAAATTTTATGAATCATTAATAAATTATTAATGAGTTTTTAAAAAAATTCATAAATTTATTTTTTAATAAAATATTTTATAAAAATATGAGATTTCATTTGTCAATACAAAAAAATAAAGTATAGTTTTGCAAAATAAAAAATAAAATTTATTTTGATAATTGGGAATGCATAATACCATGGGAGTGAGAGTAACGGCTAATCATATATTCATGGTAATGTGATTTCCTTTGGGAATGACCATTCCCAATTAAAAAAATCATATCAGCCATCGAAATGGGAATTGGCGTGGGAATGTGATTCCATTCTCATTCCATTCCATCGTACCAACCATGGCCTAAATTCATACCCCGACTCAAAAAAATAAAATAAAATAGTAAAATAAATAAATTAGGCCTTTACACTATTTAATATTTATTTTAAAAATTATTGAATTTCTTGCAAGCTGCGGAAGAAGTTGAGAGCAAAAAGGAAAGCACTTACTTATTTTCTCTCCAAAAAGATAAATGTGCCCTGTACATAGAGTTACGCTACACCACGAGATGATCTTCATATTTCAGGTATTAAAAAAAAAAAAAAAAAAAAAAAAAAAACCTCACTAAGTTTTGCATCTTTGCCGCAGTGTTAATTAAAAGACTCCAAAATTGTTTAGGTTCTTAAATATATACAGACAGCAATAGGCCAATAACTGACTGAAACAGATAAATATATCATCATAATGCATCAGAGCAACGGATACAATACTGATTAAACAGCCTGAAAACAAGGCTCTCAGACTCTGGAATCAGAGCCGACGTCACGCTGTTCCAGAAATGAGCAGTGACTGACTGGTGCATGACTTTGTTAAGGAGATGATCTTGCTCATGTTTTTCAATCTCTGTTTGCGGGGCAGTGAAGTATCTGAGAAAAGATTTCAAGATATTAAGAGTGCAAAATGACAAACTCCATAACAGCAAAGATTTGCAAGAAAATGTCGTCTCAATATGGGGTTGACAAAAGGAAAATGTGAAATGCATGGACAACAGCTTAACAGCATCCACATCTAAATCTTAATTAGTCTTCACAAACTTATTTCAGAGAAGACCTCTTAGGAAACCAGATTCCTAAATTTTAGTGTCTTACTATTCATCAGATTTATTCATATTGACACTTGAGGCAAGTCTTCCTTACTTTGATATTGAACCTAGATTAGTGCAATTAATTACTCTGTCCAAAGGTTTTATCAACAAGATCATAAGAAATAAACTCTCATGTTGAATTCAGTAATTAATGATCTATCATACTAATTCTTAGCTAACAGAATCAGGCAAGTTAACAAAACAATTATTTTCCTCTAGGATGATTCACAAAAGGATATTTTTTTTAAGTAAAAGCTTTATCATATCTTTTAAGCAAATTCATCTTTATAGTAGCAAAGCACTAAACATGATAAGGCATACCTTGAAATTGTATTAAGATCGATGGGAAAAAAGACAGAAGCCGCTTGCAATAGGAGCTCAGCCTTTGCATCAGAGATACCTTTGTTACTCAAAAATTGGTTGGTTACTCTTGTTAGAAGATCGGCTCCATTCCACCGCAGCTGGGCATCATCATATGATGCATAAAACTCCTCCAAGCACGATAAAATAAAAGGACTGCACAGAAATCGTCGATTTCATCTAAATATATATATATATATATATATATTATATAGATGCACTTAGTTTCAAAAACCATGCCAAGGAATCCTACTTTGCATTTATTTCGGCCTAGGGCCCTTATACATGCAATTCAGCATTGAATGAATGGATCAGTTCTTTCCTTGTTTCTGCTTTATTAGAAGCAACAACTTTGGAAGAGGAATCACCCAATTAAAATGCTTACTTAATCTGTTATTCCAAGTTGTGATCCAGTCCTCTCTTCATGCACTGCTGCTTTTCAACCTTCTCTACTGCATCTATTTTCTTACTAGAAGTGCATCTGAACTATTTATATCTTGATCTATCGCTGAAAGGGTGGCTTGTTCATGTAAAACTTAGAACTCTGCCTAGTAATTTTTATCTCACATCTTTAATCCCTAGGAGACTAATATGGTGATTATTTTACCAACTTACTAGCAGGACATTATCCTCTTTTGTCTTCTATTGGCTTCTCTGATCTTACTTAAGAACATTACACTTTTTGTCTGTCCATCAGATGCCCAATACTAAAAACAAAGAAAGTCTACCTATGTATCACTGCAAACAGACATGGCTGTTCTGGTGTATACATACTCAACCAAATTAAAAACATGTCTGCAAATGTACATTAAAATTTGGCAAGTTCTTTCTCCAGAACATTTAACATTACTAATAGCCTTGAATATTCTGTAATAAATTATATATGACAATGAAAATTTACCAAAATGCTGCACCATGACAGCTCAGATTAAGTTATATCAGGATTTAGGAGTGAGATGAAAACATAACAAAACGCAGAAGCAGAAAGCATATTCTAAAGTACCTGTGCTTTCTAAACACCATCACTGCGCCATTTAATGTTTTTTCACCAAGCTCATCCTCATATCCAACAGTGTTATTGAGTTCAGATAAAGGTTTCAGCACTAAAATGTCTGAATCAAGGTAGATTCCACCATATCTAGAGTTCACGAAAACAAAATAGAAGATTACTGGCGCATCATAAGTTAAGTAATAATCAAATCAGGAATAGTTAACATGTTTTCCATATATCTGCTATCTCATCTTAAGTGAATATTTCTGAACTATTTTTATACACACATTGGCATATATCAAAATCATAAATATCATATTGCCAAATAAAGGACTTCAGAATACTCCAATGTACATCTGGGAAGAGTGATCTCTGAGAAAAGTGGGTGAACTACAAACTCGAGATAGAACAGTCAAAACCTATACACTTGGAGAAAGTAACTCCCATCATTCTGACATGTTGTCAGTAGGCTTACTAAAAAGATTGATTTCAGAATGCTTACACTAAAGGTTCAGATGAATGAAGCTAAACACGTTTCTTGGGAAGAAGCTTCTGTTCATCTCTGTTTTATCATGAAATCACCATAAATGAATTCATGATCTCTTCGTTTCTTCATATGCATACTTAGTTTAAGCAGTATATCTTCATTGAAGTGACTATTTTGACCTAATTCCTCGTCCTAGCCATTTTTAGTGTGTATCATATTGATTCAATCAACAAAGTCAGTTCCACAGGTCAAACACACATAAATGGACAGGGATCTTATCAACCCAATTAAATTGCTTACTTGTAGAGTGAGGCGAGCCTGATTAGTTCACTGTAGTGAATTGGATAATACTTTGTCTGCTTCCACTCATGCCAGACTGATGCAAATATGTGTGTTGGTGTATCTTTCAGAAGCTCGTCTAGATTTGGCATCACAACAGCCACTTTATATCTAGAGAAGATTTTAAAAGGAAAAAAAAAAAGGAAGAAGAAGAAAAAGAAGAATCCTTAGAATACACATCAGAAGAAATAAGCAGATGCTGCAATTGATTAGAAAGAATATGTTTAAGGTAACAATGCCATGGAAAAGATCCTCGCTTTTGCATCCCAAACGCATGTAAGACACACATCACAAGCAAAACATGCATTACGAAAAAGAAAAGGTGGAAATTTTCAAGAAATTTACCCATCTTTCACAAATCCACTGAAGAAATTTAGCTCTGTAGTTTCAGAAAACACCACCACACATGCATCTGGATGATGATGCAGAAGACTCTCCAGACCTCTCTGCTGACGAATACCAAACATCCAAGCAGGCGAATTCCAGACCATGAACACCCGCATATTGCATCTCCCTCTTCTGAAAAATGCATCCATAAAATTCCCAAATGACAGCCTTCCATCCAAACCTGGATAATAACCCCACCTCTTACCATCTGCATAGTATTCTCTCTCTAAACCCTCGTTCCTCCTCACCATTCGTATATTGTCACTGGCCAAAGCCCTTCTCTCCACTCTCCCAATCTCCTTATCATGCACATTGCCCTTTTTGCTTACAACCACATCTTTAGATTCAGAAACAGCCAAAGGCTTCTTACCCAAGAATGGAGTTCGCTTAAATTCATTCAAAAGACCCTTTAGAAAAATCCTATCGCCTCTAGTTAATCCAGTTACTCCTGTTCCATCAGGATCCTGCAAAATTGGGTTATTCAAAGGATTCAGAATGTCAATGTTCGACTTAAACATCCGATCCCTCCTCAAAAAATCGCCCTTCTTTTCGAACCACTCTCCCCACCCTTCCTTCAATACAGACCCCTTCAACAGCAAGGCATCCTCAATTCTCCTAACTTCACCCAATTTTTTCCTCAATTTCTCATCCACCAAAACATCGTCCGATCCAAACACGGGTTTAGACTCATCAATGCCAAACCCTAATTCAGACCTATGTTTCAAACTGAAAGGAACATAGTCTTCCCATTCCTCAATAGAGCGCCGATTAAAAGATCTCCGAACGACGCCGTCCACATGGTCAAAAAAGTAACTAGACGTAGCAGCTCCGCCCTGATTCTGCGCGGCGTCCTCATCTTCATCGTCCGCGAGGATCTCCTCGTTATTGTTGCTGCTGCCTTCGTCCAAAACGGCGTCATCCAGCTCGTCAATGCGATCGTCGTTGGGATTGGTGGTGGTGAAGGCTTCGGAGTCGAGATCGTCGAGGAGAGGGTTGAAGGAGTCGTCGCGTGAGTGAGGGTGGGGGTGTTGGGGTTGCGAATTGAAGAACGATAGGCGGCTGTAGAGGAGAGACACCGAGAGGAGGAGTAGCACCACCGCAATTAGGGCGCATATGTGCGCACCGTAGCGGGGGCGCCGCCTCGTGCGGAGTTGCCGGAGCATGTGATACGGGCAGCGCCGGCGGTTCAGGGGTGGTCGTGCACGGCGTGTTGAGAGAGTGATGTATAACCGTCAAAAGACCAACGGTAAACATTTATTTACACGCAGAAATTTGTGCTGCCAGATTAGTTAATCGGAGAAAGACTGTTTTGCCCTCTCTGAACTTCAAATTACTCGTGCGCTTTAAAAAATGTTTTGCGACTAAAAATGATAAAAGGATAAAAACTTGTATATGAATATGACAAAGGATAAAAATGTTTTGCGACTAAAAACATATATGAACAAAAACATGTATTTCGTTTGACGGATCTATAACCCAACTTAGTTCACTAAATATATATATTAAAAAAAAATTGCAACCCATCATCCGTCCGTCTCTGCGTTCGTGATTCCCCAAATCACCTCCAGTGATCCTCAACTATCTCCACCGCTGCAAATCGCCACCACTTCACCTCTGCAACCACTACAACCACCATCACCATCGCTGCAACGTCGATTCCACCTCTGCAATCAGATTCCTTAGCCCCAAATTCAAACCTCACCGCCGCAACCCTAGTTCTCAAACCTCTGAATTCTCTCACTTCCAATTCCAACCCCCTCGATTCCGCCACCACTCACACACCTCATAAATCTATCGCAATAACTGCAATAGCTGCGATGAACAACTATATGTTCCCGATTTTTGTTCCTTTTTTATTTCTCTCAGTGGCGATTGCAACTCATAAAAAGTAGGTAGAGTTCGGCTAATTAATCGGCTCGTGCCTTCACCATAATCTCAGCGCCAGTTGAAAGTGTAGCTTCGATTGCAGATTTTCAGCTCTTCTCTCTCACTAAGACTTCATTTGAGGGAGATATTATTTTCACTACAAAAATTACTCTTCATATCACAAAATAAATTAATTTAAAAACTATTAATTATGAAATTATTAAGATATCCTCACTGAAAAAATACAAAAGAAAAAAGAAAAAAAAAAAAGCCTCTTGCTACCCTGACCCTTCCTCTCTCCAGTCTGCAATTCTGCACATTTGCAGCTCCGGCCATCACCACGCCTCGCCTACCCTCCCTCTTCCTCTCACTTCTCATCTCCTCACACCCAAACAAATCTGAAATGGCGAGACTTAGCAGCTGCACATGGGGTCTTCAAAAATAAAATTTTGAACTTGGTTAAATAGTTCAAAAATAAAATTTCGAACCTCCACAATGTTCGAAAATAGTTTCTCGAACATGTTTTGTACGTTCGAAAAATAATTTTCGAAACTCACTAATGAATTTGGACTGAATTTTTCAAACTAATGTTTAGATTTTGAATATTTTCTTCACAAGCAGTGAGCTCCTCGAGAGAGCTTTCTCGCATGGTAAAAAGTAGAGAGATGGCGATTTTGAAGGAAGGAGAGAGAGAGAGTGTGGCAGGGAGTAGTGAGGATTTCGCCGGAAAAAAAGCTAAAAGATGGGTGTGGAGGCCGACGAGTGTGACGGAGGATAAATTTAGTTTCAATTTTTCTTTTTTGAATAATAATTAAATTATATTTTTATAGATGAAAGGGTAAATATGTAATATTATGTAGTGTGGAGAGTAAAATGTGAAGTATAAAAAGTGGGTGAAGTGCAGAAAGTAAATTTTGTAGTGCAAATAAAAACATCCTTTAGTTTATTTGTTCTTTTATAATTTATTTTAATTTTGGTGGCTTGATTTATCTTGCAACCATGAACATCACATTTGTTTCATTAGCTACTAATTGCATCTTTTATTATCTCCATGGCTTGACTGATCGCTTCATTTTCACTTTGTTTTGTATTTAATTTGTTTTGCTCGATTTTCATTCTCCCGATGAATCAAATCATTTAATAGAAGAATATTACACCGTTTCTTAGCAAAAAATTGGGGTCATAGAGTCATATAGCTCAATTAATTTAATGAATAAAGTTTCCGAATTACATATGATTTTTAGATTTAGCTTTTCGGTAGTAGTGAGCTTATAAAGTGTTGAGTTTTGTGTTGCTCGATCATAGCTTTGCAATCATATATTCACTGCGGTAAGATATCACTCATTGGATGTTGAAAAATTTTTTTAGTTAATTTTTAATTAAATTAAATTTGAACTATCATTTTAGCTACCTATTCAGCATATAAACATTATTTCATATTATGCTTGGAATGAAAATTTTGAATTGATCATCTAATATCATGCAACTGTAGGATGGTGGTAGTTTTTATTGATTTAGTTGTTTTATGTCATTTTGTTCTTCTGTTGCAGCTCTATTTGGTTAAGTTGGTATCTTTTTTATTTGAGGGGCAAGAGATTTATTAAACTGGTCGTTTCTTAACTTGTATATTTTACCTTACTCATTCGAATGTGAAAAAAAAAAGATGATTTCTTATTCCAAATCAATTGTTACTCATATTTTTACATGTTATCTTAAGAGTTATATTAATTTCTTAATATTTTATTGAGGTCACATTCTGTTTGCTCAGATTTTCAAGAAAAACCCAACAACTATCAAGGACTATGGGATATGGTCGAGATATCAAAGTAGAACAAGGATCTGGTTGAGATTACTAGTTATCAATTGTTGGAGTTCTTGATGTTGTAATTTGAAGAGTTTAGTAGAATAATGATTGATGTACAGGGGATTTGTTTCCAACTTATTAGTGTGATTCATACAATAATGGAGCTGGAAAGATTCTATGTAATTTTTTATGTTCTCATTTTTTTATGCTTGATGTACAACTGTACTCCATCTTTTTTGTGGGTTGTTTACCACGAGGATCACTCTCAGATGATCATAACTCGAATCAATTGATAATAAAAATTTTCTTGCTCTTTGAGTCAATTTTTTTACTTGTATATAATTTTGAGATATTTGTATATATAGTAAATGATATTGTTATTATCTATAAGACGAAGTATCATTAACTGTGAAGCGAAGTATCATTAACTCATGTGTGAAGTATCATACAATATTATCCATGATTAAATATTAATTATTGAACCAAAAACTGAGAAATACCATTATCTTTGAGATGAAATATCATGATATTATCCATGACTAAAAATTAATTATTGAACAAGAAATAGAGAAAAGTCATTATTTATAATGTGAAATATCATTAAATATGAAGTGAAGTATCATTAACTATGAGGTAAAGTATCATTAGATATAAAGTGAAGTATTGTTAAGTATAAAGTTAAGTATAATGTGATATTATCATTAGTTATGAGATGAAGTATCATTGACTCTGAAGTAAAATATCATAATTTAAGTATCATATGACATTATCAATGATTAAATATTAGTTATTAAACCAAGAATAAATAAGTATCATTAATTATGAGGTGAAGTATCATTAATTATGATGTGGAGTATCATTAACTTAGAGGTAAAATATCATATGTTATTATCGATTATTGAATATTAATTATGAAACTAAGAACAAATAAGTATCATTAGCTATAATATGAAGTGTCGAGCTATGATGAAGTGTTATTAACTATGAAAGGAAGTATCATTAGCTATTAAGTGAAGTATCATTATCATTAGCGGTAAAGTTAATGAACATGTTTAGAACTCCTAAACATACATTTTGGTGATGATGTTGATAATATGTATCACTATTTATGAAGAAAAGTATCACTATGAGTATAGTGAAGTAACATTATTTATTTCGTGTATTATCGGTAATAAAAAATCGAGAGAGAGAGACACACACACAAATCATAAAAAAAACATCAGTAATAGTAATGATGTTATCAGTATATCAAATAATATCCTGGATTATTAGTAATCATTTAGTATCATAACTTATAAACTACAGTATCAATACTAATGTAACGAAGTATCACTATCTGTGAGTGAAGTAACATTATTTATTTCGTGAATACTTTAATAACATATCATCTATTCTTTTGTCCTCCAAATAGAGCCTTAAAAATCACGAGTTATCCTCCAAATGATATGTTGATATCATAGAGCTCCAACAATGTTAACTTCCTCTCTATTTGTGCAACTAGACAATCATTTCTGAAATTCATTGATGAAGGAGTTGTTCGCTTTCAAGCATAACAAGCATAACCTGTGTCTTGTATCGGGAAAAATCTATAGAGAATATAAAAATTAAAATATTAAACTGAAATATAAATATTTAAGTAAAGCATCACTGGATGTGATGTGAAGTATTATTAACTATTAGGTGAAGTACCAATAATATAATAACATATGCCAGATAGCTGCCATCACACACAAAAAAATTAACATTTATAGCAAATATACATGTACTATTGCAGTCTCAATAGCTAGATCTTGATTAGTAAACATTGATATAGGACATTGTATGAGTAATAAAATGTTCACTATATAACAAGCAAAAATATTAGTAATTGCTATGCGAATGATCACTATGATGATGAGTATATATGACAAACTTTTCACATTAAATTGAATTATTGAGACAGAAACAAATAAGTGTCAATAACTGTGTGTGACGTATCACTCCCATGTGAAGTATCAATATCATAATGAGCATCCTGGACAAACTATCACATTGAATTGAAATATTGAGTTAGATACAGAGAGGTATCACTAGCTGTGATCTAAAGATCACTAACTGCATGGTAATCACTAATTAAACAATAACATTGAAGTGAAACAATATAAGTTGATCGGTTGTTGAATTGATTTCAAAAATATCATTATACATGAAATAAAGAACCATTAAATATAATGTGAATTACATCTAGAACAAACTATAACATTGAATTGTATATTAGAAATAGAGAAGTGTCACTAACTGTGACGTGAAAGATCACTAGCTACTAGGTAAAGTATCACTATTGTCTTAACTACATGCAGTTGGTGAATTACAACAAACACAAAAGAGAAGTATAACTTACTTCCGGATTGAAACTTAACATATTCATGTTCATTGAGATATGTAGTTTCTACATCTTCATCATTCGATTCATCATCAAGTAGACCAATATTTGAGAATTATAAAATTGAAATTTAAATTAGTACTAAAAATATTATCACAACAACAAATAGCCTATGAAAATAGAAATCTGAATGAATTCCTTCAAAGGCATATTATCGAACACATGGTATGCATAATTTCGTAAACCTAATTATTGATCAAGGAAACAAATTCACAAATCTCGTAAACAAAAGAAACATCACTGTTCATTGCAGATGTCTTTTCACCAGAATCACATGGAGATGAGAGAAATTTATCCATTAAATCGTCGAATGGAACGAGAATAAAATCGCATGGATAGGAGGGAAAAATTTATTTAGAATTGCGTGGAAAGGAGAAAAATCACGTATAGCGAGCGAGGGTTCAACTGGAAGGATTATGTCATGCTTGGGGCTGGCGAGAAATCGGGAGGACTGAGTTGGAGTAAATCGTGAGGTTGAGCGGCTGGTGGAAATCGCGAGGTTGAAGAGAAACAAACTAATAATTGTTTTTTAATATATATATGGCTAGGTCGGGTCAGGTAAAGATCCGTCTAACATAAGAGACTCGTTAGACGATCTCACACAAGTGTGCCCCAACATATATATATATATATATATATATATATATATATATATATATATATATATATATATAGGGTTGGGTTCCAGAAGGAACCACACCCTAGGTGAGAACCGAGAACCAATCTGAGTCATTGATCTCGCCTATTTGGACGGTCAAGATATGTTCCAAAATTCAAAAAACGTGGTGACAATCTCGTAATAACATCCAACTTCGTTGCCCCTGAATCTTAGTAAGGGTAAAATCGGAAATTTTGAAAATATATGAATACTCAGAATTTACGTGTATATTTTTCAATATAGGGTTTTAGCACTGTCATTTTCTATTTTAGCATTATCATGGCCTTTTTTAACATTGTCGTGACTTATTTTAGCACGACTCTTTTTTAGCATTAGCATAAAAAAATGTCATCGACATTGTAAAAAAACCACAAATAAATGTTGTTACATGTTGAATTATCAATATAGTGTAACCACGAACTTACACAAACTCAGGAGCCAAAAAAATTTGAAGAGAAACTGAAAAAAACTCGAATTCAACCGTCAAACTCTTCCGAAAACATCATTAAAATCTTCAGAAAGCATGAAAACTCAAGGTAATGTGTCGTTCATATTTATTTTTCAGAAATTTCATTTGATTTTTTAGCAATTATATTATGTTGATTTAGCAGTTTCCGTTTGCTATAAACATTCATTTAGCATTATATTATGATGATTTAACAATTTCATTCGTGTTTTTGTAAGCATTACACATACAAAAATCTAATCTTCAACAAACTGTGTTTATTTTATTGCATGATAATTTATCAGTTTCATTTTCATTCTGCTCATGACGAAAAACCTGTATGAAAATGTTAACCCTACCAATGTTGGCAATGTATTTGTGATTTATGTGTATATTTTTCAATTTCGTATTTTAGCATTATCATTTCCTATTTTACCACTCTCATGACTTATTTTAACATGGCATTTGTGTTAGCATTAGCATGAAAAATGTCGTCGGCATTTCAAAAAACCCATGAACAAACACTGTTACAAGTTGAAATATTGTGATTTTTTATTTTAGCATTGTCATGACATATTTTAGCATGAGTCTTGTCTCAGCATTACCATAAACAAATGTCATCGGCATTGTAAAAAACCTATAAACAACACTGTTACACGTTGTTCAATTGTCATTTCCTATTTTAGCATTGTAATGACTTGTTTTAGTTTTGTCATAACTTATTTTAGAATTATGATAGCATTTCTTCCCACACTTCTTGCAGGTCCTTAAAGGTTTCTTACAAGTCTTTAAAGAAATATCAGCTATGCCTATTAGCATCATCGTAGCCTTGCAAAGAATCCATGAATAACATTCAACATCCTCACCCGACATTAAAGCAACCCCAAAGGTCACAAGCTTCCCATGATTGTCATTTCCTGTGAAGAGTGCAAAAATCATTAAATGCGTGCAACCATGTAAAAATTCACAAATCTATGTTATTACAATGTCTTTCTCATCATAAATAAAAAACTACAAATGCTAACACTATCACCTACCAAAATATTCAAACATTAACTAACAATGCTAAAAAAGGCAATGGAAGTGCTAAAATTACAACTGTAAGTGCTAAAATTACAACTATCGGTGCTAAAATAGTAGAATGCAAATGCTAAAATAAACAAACGATAAGTGTAAATAATAAGTAGACTAACCTGTTAGTCCTATATGTTGTATCAAACAACACAACATCCCCGAATAACGAAAAGTTCCTTCTTGATATTGGATCAACCAAAAATAGACATCTCAACTAATCATTCTTGTTAACTTCATAATCAAATGTAAAAGCAGAGTAGAGTTCATGTCTTTTTCCCATTTTATCCAACAAAATCGAAGAAAATCGTGTGAAAAAATCGTAGAAAAAGTTCAACTAAATTTTGCTCAATGCAGGCTTCAAAGATGGTTCACATTCAGGTGTGTAAAATTCAGGAAACACAAGTGAAATCTCCAAAATGGAAGAAACACAATCTGTACATTAATCAATACATAACTTATCACGTTAATGCTTGATAACGCTAAAATTGTTCACAATAGTGCTAAAATAGGTTACAGAAGTGCTAAACTATTTGTTGGCAACATGTATTCAAAATCTCAATTGTTTTTACAATTTGTAATTCTAGCAAATATGCAAAGATACACGAACATAGTAATTACAAATCTGGAGAGATACAAGTACATAGAAATATGAAATCACAATCTGCAGAGCTAAAAATACATGTTGATCCTCAAAAATCAAAATTTCAACTTAATCAGCTTAATCAACATTATCGAGCAAATCTAAAACATAACAAAATCGTAGAGAACCGAAGAGAATCGCGTGAAAAAATCACAAGAAAAGTACAATAAAAATATTTTTACCCGGCATCATCATCCAAGAACAAGGAACAACCAAAACTCTAGGGGAACTCACATGAACAACGATCGATTAAGATGAATCAACTCGCATCTGGATTACATAAACACAACAAAATCGAAGAGAAATCAAAGAGAATCACGTGAAAAAGGAAACGGATCTGAAAGGAAAATAACTTACAAAGGAAAGAGAGATTTCATTCCATAAATAATAGAGTTTCTAAATTACAAACATACCCTCACTTCATTAAAAAGTTGATAATATTGCAAGAATGCCACAGTGTTTTTTAAATCTTGAAGTGTATCTTGACCGTCCAAATAGGCGAGATCTGTGGCTGAAATTGGTTCTCAGTTCTCACAGGGGGTGTGGTTCTCACATGATCCCATCCCCCCCCTCTCTCTCTCTCTATATATATATATAGGGAGTGGATCTAGTGAGAACAAGGAACCAATCTCAACCATAGATTCATATTATTTGAGTGGCCTAGATTACTTCAAATTTTAAGATAGCAATTCTGTAATATTTAACCTTTTTTAGGGTTCCAGGGTTATATATATAATTTGATAATTAAATGTGATTCATCTCTCTTTTTTCTCAAAGTTTTGCACACACGCATCTCTCTTAACAAAATCCCCTCTCTCTATCTCTCTATCTATCTCTCTCTCAACAAAACAATTCAAATTAGATGAAGAAGAAGAAGAAGAATAAATTATATCGACTACTAGATCTATTGATAGTGAAGATGATGGTCATGATTCTGAATCATGAATAAAGAGAGAATATTTCATCGATTTTTTGTTTTCTCTCTCTTAACAAAAAAATTAGATGATGAAGAAGAAGAAAGAATATCATTCACCAAATCTGTTGATAGTGAAGGTGATGATTATAATTTTGAATCAGAAGAAGATTCCATCAATTTTTTTGTTCGATGAGAGATATGTATTAGATGTAGATTCAACTAATTAATATTATTCACAAATATCGTTTTTGAAATTGATATTTCATAATACATATCTTAAGTTGTATTTCAAATTGATATAACTATACAAAGACTTTTCGAAACATACAAAACATAATCTTGAACAAACTCTGTTCGTATTATTTCATGATGATTTATCAGTTTCATTTTGTTCTGTTGGCGATGAGAAACTTGTATGAACATGTAAAACCTAACACTGTTGGCAGTGTATGATTTATGTGTATATATTTTCAAATTATAGTTTTAGCATTGTCATTTCTAATTTTAACATTATCATAACTCTTGTTTAGCATTAGCATTAGCACCCCATATTAACATTGTTGGTAATTCTACCACTATTGGCAATGTGTGATGTATCTGTACATTTTGTTACTTTTAGCATTGTCATTTCTAATTTTAGCATTAGTATAACTCTTGTTAAACATTACCATTAGCACCCCCGGTTAGCATTGTTAGCAATGCTACCTATTGGCAATGTATGATGTATTTGTACATTTTGTTGCTTTAGCATTATCATTTACAGTTTGAGCATTTTCATTTCTCTTTTTAGCATTAGAATAACCATTTATTAGCATTAGCATAAAAAACTTGCGAGGGCATTATACACCAACCAAGAACAAATGATGTTATGATTTGTTAAATTAACATTATCATGTCAAATGTTAGTATTATCATTGTCATTCTTAGCATTAGAACACATATATGTCTGAAAAAAAGTTAACATGAACATTATAAACCTAAGGCATTACACATTTTGTGGTACTAGCATTATTATTCACTTAATTGGCATCATCATATATTATTGTATCATTATCATTGATACTATTGTTCACTACTTTTATCTTTATCATTCAATTATGTATTTTTAGCTTTGTTATTTTGTTTATTAACAGTATTATATAAAAATTTATAGGTGTTAAAAGAGCTACATCAGGTGAAGGTACAAGGAGAATAAAAGCTAAAACTGACCCCGCTCATCAAGATGATATAAACAATGAAATATTTTACAAATATTCATCATTGCAAATAAAATTCAAACAACCTAGTAAAAATCTCTAAAGTGGTGCCAACACAATCTGCATATTAAATAAGACACAACTAATCACGTTAGTACTAAAATTTATATTTTCTTGGATAATGCTAAAATTAGTCACAGTAATGCTAAAACTAACTACAACAATATTAATACCTATCATAGTAATGCTAAAATGATTCATCATTGCAGATAACCACATGCTTATCAATAGGGTATACAAAATTCAAACAACTCAGGAGAAATCTCCAAAATGGTGCCAACACAATCTGCAGATTAAATAAGACACAACTAATCACATTAATGCTAAAATTTATATCTTCTTCGATAATACTAAAACTAGTCACAGTAATGCTAAAACTAATTATAGCAATGCTAAAACCTATCATACTAATGCTAAAATGATTCAGCCAAAATAGAATAGAATGTCTAAATTAAAAAAATACCCCTAGTTCATTAAAATAATCATAATATTACAAAAATGCCACCGCATTACTGAAACTCGGGTACATATATTCACCGTCCACAATTGAAGATCTACAGCTCTAATTGGTTCTTAGTTCTTACATAGGGCCTTGGTTCTCATTTGATTCATTCACTATATATATATATATACCAAATTCAACGGTTAAGATGAAAATTTTATCAAAATTTGGTCAACAACATTTTATCCTTTTATCGTGTGTTTACAGTCTATTAGACATTTTGCAATCTAAATCTACTAAACAAATCAATACCATATCAAAATAGATTTTTTATAATGTTCTTTTATCATTTTTTTCCATCTTCTTCCATCAATTTTTTTTATTATCAAATTTGAAAGTATCCATCTTCTTCTTCCATCCATTTTATCATCTTCATTGGCCAAAAAATTCTACACAATGATGATAGACACCGTCAATAGACTCTTCTAATGCAAAAGTGATCTCTCCAATGACGACTACCAGAATTGCGTGGAGAAAGCCCCATATTTGCAGCAGAAGATGTCGGATTTGCGATACGAGATCGTTGGGTTCTGATAGGTGAGTGATGTTGAGTTATTGTTCAAGATTAGCCCTATGACTAAGTTGCACTATATTGGCGAAGATATCGACTGTTTCATTTTTTATAGAATACACATGTTCTTATAATTTTTTTGGCATCTACTATATTGAGTTTCTTGAATGTGTTGATTAGTAAAACCAAAAGTAATTAAGAGGCTAACAAAAACTCTAGATTCACATTCATTGATCCCAAATAAATCGACGACTGTTGTGGGGAAGAAAATCTCTTGCATCCCTATCTTCGACTATCATCCAGCACATTTCCATCATTGTCTAGTTGTTGTAAGCTGTTGTGCAGTGCCGGACATCCCTATATCTCCGTCCACTGCTATGTTGGCTTGCCTTATTGACTGCCCTCCAGCCGTCGTCAACCGTCGTCGAGCATCAACCACTCATTTCGTAGCTTTGGTGTATTCTTTCGATCAAATGCACCTCCTTTGTAATATATGAGCATTGAAAACATTATATTTAAGCATCGTGGTTCTCAATTAAGGGTATGCAGCCTTAAGAATGTGTGTGTGAAGTTTATCGGATGAGAAACATTTACTTTGTAATACATAAGCATTGGAAATATTATAATTAAGCAATATGTTTCACTTGTTGCATTATTTGTATGTGTAGGTATCAGTAATATATTGTTACAAAGTGGTTACATAAATTATACAAAGCATTTTTTATCTTTTATTTTTCCTCATAACTACAATTACGTTGTTTCCAAACATATTACATATGCGTTGCAAAGTATCGTAGCTATATTTTCAACATCATTAATCTGATGGGATAATGTGGTAATGAGGGACCAAGATTTCATAATTTAACCGAATCCAATGTGTTATATTCAATTATTATGCATTTTCTAAACTATATATTTATCCATACTGACACAATATCTTATACGTTACATTTTAGATGTTATGTAATAATTTACAATATTCTTAATAATTAATATCCTTAAATGTATGTAATGTTTCAAATGTAATAGTCTCAACAAAAATCATAAAAAGTAATCAGTATGTATTTCAAACATTAATATATATCTTCCAAAGCAATAATTTATATATTATATAGCATTAGTTATTGTTTTGTTTCCTTAGGACAATTTAGCGCTTCGAAATATATGACTTATTCATTATAAATCTTTATATATGTTTACCAAAACAATAATTTATATCATACAAAGCAATAACATATATTACAAAGCATTGTTTATCTTTTTTTACCTCACGCCAGAATTATTGTGCCAAACATATCACATATGCATTGCAAAGTATTGTTGCTATATTTTATGCATCATTAATTTAATGGGGATTAATATGGTAATAAGAAATTGATTTTGCACAATTTAATCGAATCCAATGTGTTATGTTCAATTATTATGTATTCTTTCAAACTAAATATAATTTATGCGTACCAAAGCAATGTCATTTACGTTACATTTTATATGTTATGTAATGATTTTTCCAATGACAACATTCTTAATAATTAGTATACTTGAGGTACGTAATCCTTCAAATGTATTGGCTATAACAAAAATAATAAAAAAACATTGAGTAAGTATTTCAAAGATTAGGATATGCACTCCAAAGTAATAATTTATATATTACGAAGCATTAGTTATTGTTTTGTTTTGTGTGTGACAATTTAGCAATTCTAATTATAGGACTTATGCATTATAAATCATTCTTTATGTCTACAAAAGCAGTAATATTTATCTTACAAAGCAATAATATATATTACCAAGCATTATTCATTTTTATCCTCTGTTGCTTATGTTGCATTACTCTTTCGATTGACGTTCGTTTCTTTGGAGCTACAGAGAACATACAATCGTGAGTTAATTACACCTGAACCAAAACAGAAAAACTACTTTGTTCATATAAAGCAATGTAATAACATCTCCAAGCACTAAACACCCTTCCCACTTTGAAATCTATTGACGAAATATAAACCAAACACCCTTCTCTCGCTTTCTTTTTGTCACCGTGATTGGTGAAATTTTTCAATTCGATTCTCTAGCTTGGTTGATACTATATTGGTGATGAAATAAACAATAAAACTAAATATCGTAAGGATCAAGTCAATGAATCATAATTCAAGCAACAAGATCAAGTATAATAAGCAAACAGAACTAAACATTCTAAATAACAAAATAAAATATTGTGATCAAGTACCACCACTAGTCATATCAAGCACTAAAATAAATTATGTAAAGCACCAAAATTAGTCAAATGAAACATCAAAAGTAACAAGTTGAATGAGTAAAAAAATCAGAATATGCACAAAATACATCCACAATGTGCTCCAAAAAATCAAAACATGCATGGAATAAAATCAATATAATCACCAAAATAATTAATATCAAGTAGCTACATCATTCATATTAAGCAGTGAAATAACATCTCTCAGCACCAAATTTGTTGATTCTTAGCACTAAGTACAAAAGGAGTTATCATACTAAGCACCAAATAAATCATATTAATAATAAAAAATATTTATATTAAGCACTAAAACACATCATAATAAACATTTTTCGCTCCAAAATAATTAAAGATTGTCAAGCAACATAAATCAATTCAAACAAATATATTGATATCTACAACTATTATCAATTCCAAAAAAAAAAATATTATAAACATGCACAATTAATCAGATCATACTAAGCATGTACATCAAAATTTATGAGAAAAATTTAATAAACAATTGAATTAAGATGAAATTAATAACCTATCCTAAAAAAATCACAAAATATGATTAGTTGTTTCCTAAAAGTAATCAATTTCTAAACATATATGAGGATTGTTACGTACCTTGTTCATATCTTAACAATGTCATTTTTTTATATGAAGCATCGCATGGTCGACAGTGTTGTGTAATAGCTCGACGGCGGATGCCGCTCGACAGTGATATATGATGGATCAATGGTGGATGCTACTCGACTATGATGTGTGGTGGATTGATGTTGGACATTGCTCGACAGTGCGGGTGGTTTTCGGCTGGTTCCTTTACCGAACATGTGCATATTTTTCTCTCCAAATCTTAAAATAGCCATCATTTTTTTGGATGGATTTTAGAATTTAAGAGAAAAAGAGAATCGATGCAATTGCTTCTAACAGTTTGGAAAATTGAAATTGCAATTAATTGGATGAGCCAGTGATTTGGATACGTATATTTTGTAAGTTTTGATTTGAGGAATATTTTCATATGAAATTAAACACTAAAATTACACTATTGTCCTCACTTGATTAATTTAATCTCTAATATTATATTTATTCTATTTTCCATCCATTTAGTCTCCTCCATCCATCCATAAGAATTGGAAGGTTGAGATTTATCACGTTGACCCGCAAAAAAAAAAACTACCAAAAACAGTATCAAGTCTAACGCTAAAAAGTATCATTCGAAATTCAAAAAGTATCACTTGTATCATAAAAAAGTAATCGGTTTGCCACTTATCTTATATGAGTTTATGTAGTTCAAATTGTGATTTTTTTCAATCCAATTAATGTTTAGAGTTTAGGTTTTTTTAGGGTTCATGGTTTTTAGGATTCATATTTTTTAGGGTTTTTTTATGTTTTTTTTAGTATTTTTTATATTTTTAGGGGTTTATGTTGTGTTTTTTCAAGTTCATATTTTTTTAGGTTTATTAATCTCAATTTGGGGTTATATTTATTTTAAAAAACTTAAATCCATTCACTTTTATTTAGGGTTCACTAATTCCATTTTAATGTATATATTTATTTCAAAATTAGGTTTTTTATTTTCAATTACGATTTTTATTTATTTTGAAAAATTAAATTAATTATCGAGTGCAATGCACAAGGCCACGAGTTAGTGTCAGGCGAGTGCATTGCCCGAGTCGCCAAATTTCAACAAAAAATAAATTCATTCACTTTAAGTTTAGGGTTCATTAAATCAATTTTAGGGTGTATATTTATATTTATTTCAAAAAATTAAATTAATTCATTTCAATTTTAGGATTCACTAATTGTATTTTAGGGTATAAAATTTGGGGAGGGAGGGGGGTACAGAAAAATCGAAAAAAAAAATTCGGGCGTGTTATAAATATATTTATTATATATGGACATTACTTGTTTCCTACTCTCGGATTTAGTTTCTAGCCCTATACATATCTTGTAATCTTGTCACTACAAAAACAGTGTACTTTAGCGACGGATATTTTCATCGCTATATCAAGGAATTCCGTCACTAAACAAGGCTAACGACGGATACCGGCCGTCGCCGATAATCTCATCGTTAATTCGGACTAAAGACAGATTATGTGTCCATCGTTAGTCTAACGACGGACTACCGATGGCCCGTCTGTTGTCGTTATGTGTCGTCGCCGGCTGGTCGGCCGGCGGGGGGTGATGCTTTACCGATGGACTGGCGACGTATAGAGCCGTCGCTACTAGCGACGGAAACCAATCCGTCGTTAAGTTGCCCACTAACGATCCGTCATAAGTCCGTCGCTACTACGATCCGTCGTTAGCTTCCTCCGCTAACGATCTGTCATAAGTCCGTCGCTAGTAGCGACGGACTACGATCCGTCGTTAGTTCTTTTTTTTAATTTTTTTTAAATTTTTTATTTTATTTTTAATTCCTCAAATTAATAAAAATGTAATATTATAAATGAAATAATAATATTAAAAATATAATATATTAAATATTGAAATTCAAATATATTAAATTACATCAAAATCAAAATTTAATTATTCTAAAAAATAATAGTACTGTCACTGGTAATCAGAGGGGGATGGGGGCGGGGGGGACTGCGGAGGCTGGCCAAATCTGGCAAACATCTGGGCCCACTGAGCCTCCGTCTGGGCCTGCATCCTAGCCCGCATCTGGGCCTCCATCTAGGCCTGCATCTGCTGCATCTCGGTCCTGACCTCCTCCCGCAGTTCGGTCCTGACCTCGTCTCGAATCTGGGCCCTCATCTCATCTACATGCTGAGTGAAGGCCTCTTTTGTAAATGCGGGTTGTGAGGTAGCGCCTGAAAGGGCACTGGTGCTGCTGCTGCCATCGCCACTGTAGAAGTGCAACCGAGATCCAGTGCCGAAGACGTGTTTCATCTTGCTCATCCCTCCGAGCGCCTCTAGATAGAGAGCGGTCATATCCACCTGAGGGACCTCATAAGAGCCTGGAACTGGCTGGCTCAACTCCCCCGCCCGTGTGAGGACCTCTGCCTAATAGCAACAAGTCGTTAGCACATTTATATATATATATATATATATATATATATATATATATATATTAATTATTTTTAAATTAAATATTTACAGCAAGTCGCTCGCTCTTCTTATCAGTGAAGTGTCCATCCTTATCACGATGGAGTCTCAAAAATAGCTCCCACCCAACCTGCTCATCTGGGATCCCCTGTGCCTACGACTAATCAAACAATGTAAACAAAAAACACATTTAAATAAATTGCATAAATTTAAATAACTAGATATAAAAAATCAGGATCTACCAGATCATCTCCATGCTCCATAGCACATCTGGACCCTCCCTTGTGTGTGATCATGCCCGTCCCCAGTCCATCAGGCTCAGACCTCCTGTTCTGAGAGGCAATACAAGCCCTTTTCTGCGTCTCCTCTGACTCCCAATAGGCCAGCCAAGAAGGCCACACCTCTAGAGGAATCCATACCGGCCTCTTCTTGTTCATGTTCTTCTTGACGGTGCAGATCATGTCTCGATATCTATCGGTCGCCTTCAGGAGCTAGAGACGACATACCACCTCGTCTAAACTGGGGTCCCATGTGAACAATTTCTGCATTAAATAACATTAGTAATTATATTGATTTTTTTAACTAAATACTTAATTTCAAAAGTTAATATATTTTACCCTGAAATCCTCAAAATAAACCTCCTTCAACTCCGCTGGCATAAACCTCCAAGCAAAGCCAGCTGGATCGAGCTGCCTCTTAAAGATCTGAGTCGTGGTTGCCGCTATCTCGTGTGCTGGGGCCAAAGTCCTACAAATAACAACATAATCAATCTACAACTTTTTAAAGGAACTAAAATACAATTAATGATACAAAACGTACTGCCCTCGTACTCTGACCACAGTCAGCCATCACGACGTGCTATCGTCGCTGACTCATCGAAGGATGGCTGCTCCCCGATGTGCAGGTCCCCTACAAAGGCATGGAGGCCTCCAGATGAAGAAGATCCGCTGGCACCGCCTCTGGAACCAGATCCATTGGTGCCAGAACCACTGGCACCACTTCTATAGCCAGAGAACCCACCCCTCAACATCTGCATCTAAAAAAGGATGTTTCAACACAAATAAAATTAATGTAAGATAGCACAAGCAAAATTAAAGCTCACGTATATATGTCACAACTAATCCTCGTCTATACTATCACTATCGTCATCTGCATCAGTGAATATCTCTTCTTCTTCATCCTCTTCCGCTGCATCTCCATTGTCCTCAATGTCGATATCACCTCCATTCAGATGAATTGAAACAGAATCATCAATCTCAATAAGTGGAGGTCGATCCTTATGTAATTCATCCTCTTGAAAAGCCGCACCATCTTCAATAAGTGGGACTTCAACATTGGATCTAGCTTTAATCTTACATACGGCCCACCAATCACTTTTTGCACGAGATAAACTCGGATAGGAGCAGTAATAGACTTGAATTGCTTGTTTTGCAAGGACAAACGGCTCATACTTATTGTAACTACGCTTATGATTTATTGAAACCAATTTGTAGTTTGAATGAACCATCGTCCTCTGTGGTGTTGTGTCAAACCACTTGCATTTGAACAATACTGTCCTTTTTATTGGCAGACCGAGATATTCAAGCTCAAGCACTTCTTCAAGTTGGCCGTAGTAATCGTTCTCGTCCGCACCATAATTGGTACCTTTTACACAAACTTCACTATTCATCGTAGCTCTGCGTGTTTCGTGATTCATGGTATGAAATTTATAACCATTCACATAATATCCGTTATACACTACAACACTACGATGTGGCTCTCTTGAGAGATCTTGAATGTATTTGTTCTCTACATGATTCGCAGGATCTTGTGCCTGTGAAATAAATAAAGGGATTTGATATAATCTGAAACACAAATTTATGCATTGAGACATACATACGTGCATGTAAAGACATGTACTCACATATTTGGCAAACTAAGTTGCAAATTCCATATCTACTTTACCCTCAATCTCAGCTCTTGGTAAATTCGGATGCATTACTTCCATCTGATTCACAAACAAACTAGACAAACATATATATTCATGTTAATGGAGTTATGATTTATTGAACTAAATATATGACAAGTGTTGATGTACGTACTTTATATACGGTTCGATCTCAGTGCAGTTAAGTAAAATGTATACTCAAGCAGCATTGTACTCTTGATCAGTCAAAAATCTGGTTGACTGTTTTCCAAGTGACCAGGATACTTGAATATGGAAAGACAATCTGGATCGTCATTTACTGCATCACTCCTACTGTCATAATTTCAAGGCAAATTTATGTGCTTTGTCCGCACATGATCTTCAAAATAGTAGGAGCAAAACATCGAAGCTTTCTCCACTAGATAAGCATTGCATATTGATCCCTCAACCCTTGCCTTGTTCCGTACATTATTCTTTAGCTTTCGTAAGTACCTTTCAAATGGGTAGATCCAGCAATATTGTACCGGACCAGCAAGATGAGCTTCATCAGCTAAATATACGGGCAAATGCTCCATTGAGTCAAAGAAGCTTGGAGGAAATATACGTTCCAGCTTGCATAAAATTATAGGGATCATGTCATGCAAATGACACATATCCTCTACTTTAATGTTCGTAGAGGACAGATCCCTAAAAAATATACTCAATTCAGTGATTGCTTTCCAAACAGCAAGTGGGAGAAGTTCTTTAAAGGGAATGGATAGGATCCGCTGCATTAGCATGTGACAATCGTGACTTTTCATTCCAAACATTGTCAGCTTCTGCATATCGACACATCTACTCATGTTCGACACATACCCATCTGGAAATTTCAGCTCTTTCACCCATTCACACAAAACTTTTTTCTCAGCTTTGTCAAGCATATAAGAAGCTTTGGGGTATTTGCCCGTCCTGGCATCCCGTTTCAATTCAGGTCGATTGCAGTAGATATTTAATTCATCTCTTGATTTGGTAGTATCTTTTGTTTTTCCCGTGACATTCATCACTGTGTTAAATAGATTATCAAACAAATTCTTTTCAACGTGCATGATATCCAAATTGTGTCGAATCAGTAATGAACTCCAATAAGGCAGAGATCCCAAAAGATACTCTTTTTCTTCCATCCACTATTTTTCCGGACTCTGAGATTCACTTTATAACTTCCTAATTATATGACCTTCTTCAAGCCAAGCTCCTCAATCTCTTGCAAAAGATCAATCCTGGATCTGAGTTCTGGAGGTCCTGCAGTAACACCTTGTTCTTTGTGATTGCCTTTTTATTCTTGCGAAATGGATGGTCGGCTGGTAAGAATTTTCGATGATTATCAAACCATGACTCCTTCCCACTACATTGAAGTGTGAAAGCCTCGGAATCAGTCATACAATATGGGCAAGCTAATCTTCCAGCAGTACTCCATCCAGACAACATTGAGTAGGCAAGAAAATCACTAATTGTCCAGATCAGAGCCGCTCACATCTTAAAATTCTACTTCATCGACACAATTTTATCAACTCAGATATCAGTGGCTGCAAGAAGACATCAAGTTTTTCTTTCGGATTGCCCAGTTCTGGCACCAACACTGCAAAAAACATGTATTGTTCTTTCATACACATCCAAGGTGGAAGATTGTAGGGCATAATTATAACGGGCCATGAGGAATATTGCTGCCCTGATTGCCTGAAAGGTTGAAAACCGTCTATAGAAAGACCTAACCTAATGTTGCGAATTTCAGCTGCAAAATCAGGGAATTTTTCATTCAAATGCTTCCAAGTAGGAGAATCTATTGGATGACGCATGACCCCATCATCAACTAATGACGCATGCCAACGCATTTTAGCAGCTGTGGCATTGGATGTGTACAATCTTTGCAGTTGAGGAGTTAGAGAAAAATAGTACATCTTCTTATGAGCTAATTTTTTCTTCCCATTCTCATTATCTCGACCCTTGTATCGAAGATGGCCACATAACTTACATTCCAACAATCCACTGTCTCCCGCCCAAAAGATCATGCAATTTCTCCCAATGTGCAACCGAACCGTATATTGATTTTGAAATCGAATGTTATTACATTTACGACACGGACACTTTATTTTATCTCCATCCATGAACACAGGCCGACTAGCAGCAAATTCGATGAAGCTTTCAAGTCCATTCAGAAAATTCAGATTTAAACACCCATTAGCCCCATATCATTTGTACATCCAATCACAATTCGCGCTCATTGTTAGACGAGAAGCTGATCGAAAACTTATCTAATTAATCGAGTTTCGAATAAAATTAAAAAAAATTAAAAATTTCGGCAGCACCTATGTGAAAATCCTAGTCCCAAGTTCTCGACTATACGCTAATTGATCTATGTTCCTCTAGTTAATTAATCAATACCAACAACAAAACCAATATATATAATATATCAACAACACCAACAATTTATAAAGAGGGATCCAGGGGCCCTCATCCCATTCACAATACCATAATTTCAATTTAATTGTATCTAATAAATTGAACAACATGCTTGTAAAAAATTATAACATGCTCATTTTCATAAAATCATTAATTCATAAATAAAAATTAACATCATATTTAACATGCATATTAAAATCATAAAATCGTTAGTTCATAAATAAAAATTAACATCATATTTAACATGCATATTAAAATCATAAAATCATTAATTCATAAATAAAAATTAACATCATATTTAACATGCATATTAAAATCATAAATTCATTAATTCATAAATAAAAATTAACATCATATTTAACATGCATATTAAAATCATAAATTCATTACTTACATTTGTCTATGTGAGAGTATATATATGAATTAGCTTGACAACTTCCTCAATTTGATGTTTGAACCTCAATATAGCTCTTCTAACTACAATATAATTATAGGAAAAATTAAAAAAAAAAACAAATTCACTAACACACACACACATATCTCCACTAACACACACATAATCAAACACAAACATAAACTAAACTAACGCATAATTAATCCAAATTATCATATAAAAACCTAATCTAACCTAAACTAACAATTAACACATAACTTAACCTAATCTAACCTAAACTAACAATCAACACCTAATCTAACCTAAACTAACAATTAATATATAGTCTAACCTAATCTAACCTAAACTATAAATTATCAAAATGTAAAACATATACACTACAAAATCTGCATAATAAAAAAAATTATAAAATAAAAAAATAAGCATAATATAATTTATAAAATCTGCATAATAATTTAAAACCTACATAATCAACACCATAAATTACACATAATAATAAAAATAATAATAATAATCTGCAAAAAAAATTAAAAAAAAAAAAACACACACACACACAGCAGCGAGGGGGGGAGAGAGACCGAGAGAGGGTAGGGGGGAGGGAGAGAAACACACACACACACACACACACACACACACAGAGCATACAAACACACACACACACACACACACACACAGAGATGGAGAGAGATAGAGAGATGGAGAGAGAGGGGGGAGACCGAGAGAGAGCGAGAGGGAGAGAGACCTCATTGCCGCCTGTCGCCGTGTCGTTCGACACCGCCGTGCTCCGCCGCCGTTCGCCTGCCTCCGTTCGCCACCGTGGGATGGGAATGGGGGGTCGGGGGGGATTTGCGGAGGAAATTAGGGCAAATGTGAATGAGGGAGAAGACTCTGTTCTATCTGTATATCCGTTTTTTACCGACGGACTAACTACGGACTTAGTCGATCGTTATCATTTAAAAATAAATAAATAACTAACGACGGACTAAGTTCGTCATTAAGTATAAAAATTAAATCCAAAATTAAATTAAATAACTAACGACGGACTCAATCTGTCATTAAGTATAAAAATTAAATCGGATTTATTATTAAAAAAACTAACGACGGAAAATATACGTCTTTAAGTTTATTAATTAATTTTAAAAAAATAAAAAAAGATAACGACAGACTAAGTCCATCGTTAGAGTTGCTGACAGCAAATCCGTCGTAACTCCGTCGTAACGTTTAACTGCGAACCGGTCCCGCCAAAAATTTTCGGCTCAAAATTAAACGACGGACAATTTGTCGTTAGTCCGTCTCTAATACCGACGGACTTGAATCCGTCGCTAGAGTCCGTCGGTAAACTCCACGTTTCTTGTAGTGTGTGTAGATCAACATATAAATGAATAAAATACATCAATGAATAAAATCATCATTTTCCCCTGATATTCTCTGTTCTTCTACTTTCTGTTATTTACTTCTTAAGTATAATTTTGAAGTTCAATTTACAACACGTTATCAGTACGAGTCTCTCGCCAATTGAGTTTCGAGTTAATTAATTGGAGGTATGCCGTATGAAAGAATCGTGTCTTTCCTGCGAGGTAACTTTCAATCAAAATTATGAAATTATAATTTGATGGTGATTATGAATTAACAAAAAATTATTCAATGACTTGCGTGATTTTCTAAGAGGACACAAATCCAAAAATCTATAATTTAATTATGTTGAATGAAATTCAATCGTATGTCTAGCTCTCATATTGCCAATTTTAATTTTTGATGTTGATATTCATGAACTGAATTAAGACATACATTGATTAAAGTCGGCTTGTGATATTTCCGTTTGCTGGCTTCAATTTTTTTTATTTCCAATAGTTTTTCTTAAACATTTTAATTAGAAAAATAATAAATTAAATACTTTAAGGCTGATTACGTTTAAATAATATTCAAGGTTATTTTGTTTCTTAATACTTTGTTCCAGCACGTGAATAAAAGCCACTGTAAGACCTTGCATGCTCAACGTTTTGATTAATTTTTTATGCGTGGGTTTTAATAATATTGTTGAATGAATTTCTTTTAATCGTCCATGCTGTCAGTTTCAATTTGTTTTTACTATCATGATTCATGAAAATGTCATGATTTGAAGTTGGATTGTGACTATGTTGGTGAAGATTATTTTCCGTTAATTCTTTGATTTGAATTAAAAAAAAGGTGAATGAAATAGTTTAAGACGTGCTCATGCTTGAACATTTTTTGTTGGATGACTAATTCACGCACTCACTATTCTAAGAATGTGTGATAATTTTCTTTAACAAAAAAGAGGGAAGAAGAAGAAAGAATGCGACAAATATAAATTCATGAACTTCGAATAGATTGTTTATTTTCTTATGGCAAGAATTAAATGAATGCATATGCTCATATGCACTGTTATATATATTTGGATATTAACCGATAATAATGTACTTTTTGGAGAATTTTTTGATTTTGTTATCAAATAGAAATTATTTGGATAAAATATGATTTATACTTATAACCACTTTCTCATATTGATTTCATGATATATGAATTCTTGATTAATTAATTAATTATGCATGAAATCATATTTTATACATTATCTTTCTCATAATTGTGAGTTGTTATTAGCTTATCATATATAGTGGATATTATCTTGACATAGAGTCATTATATTGAACTTCACTTTATGGAAAGACATTAGTCATCACCGTCTCAATCCAAACTTGAAGAAAAATAGTATTTTTTTTTTTTGAAAAATTATGCCATCCCTGAAAGATCATTTGATTAAATCGTTCATAATAATTATATAACTAAAAAAATTACATTTTTGAGGGGGAGACTAATGACTTATAAAGTTCTCCTAGCTAGAAGTTGTAGAAGTTAGATTTTATGGTACTACTTATTAATTTCAAAGTTATGAAACATAACTCAATTATGTCAATTTGCCAGCAACAAATAAGACTAAATATTGATGTCAATGATTACTTGAGTGCAACTTAATTTATGATTTTGATGATATAATATCATTTTTTTAGTTTAATATTTGTTAAATATTATATCTATCTCGATTTGAATATTACTCCAATTGAGTTTTCAAAAGTTATCAAGGTTGTAATATACCTTTATTTAATCAAACAATTTAATGTTGCGATATATTAAAAATTTAAAGACCCAAAGTTTGGAATTATGACATGAGTGTTCGGGCCATCCCTTTATATTAGTATGTGAATAATAAAAGAAACATTTTCCATATGCGAATTATTTCTATCACCACCAAAACGTATTTATATTAATAAAACCAATAATTAGGATCAATTTATAAATTGGTAAGTTGATTTTATAATTATTTATCGGCATTAGGGGGAGATATGACTGAAATAATGCCGATAAATTTTTGTTGAAAATTAATTTCACATACTACAAGAACTGGAAGTTCAAACTGCCAAAATGTATCATAATGGAATTATTATAATATATTTGCATTACAAACAGTGGAAGTTCCACGTATATTTAAATTACTCAATGCCAGAAGCGAGAGAGTTCATTGACGCTAGAAGCGAAACAAATATTTGAAATATAAAATCTGCGGAAAACAAAATTAAATATATGCAATAACTCCTAAAACCTCCTGAAGATGAAAATCTCAGTATATTTGCACATGTGCTAAATAATCATAATACTGAGATTGCGGAACAACCAGATTGAAATATTATGGGAAATGACAATGATCTAGTTAATATTAACATTGAAGGTACCATATATTTTATTAATATGGGAGAAATTTATAGCATAAATATCATAGTTGTCGACAAGATATTTGCCTCTACAATTGCTTGTATAATGATAATTTGGATCCAATACTTAAGATGAAAGCAGATTGCCAGAAGCATTCTGATTATGTAAAATGAAAAATAGCAATTGAGGTAAAGCTCAACCCGTGAAATAATTATTGTCCCAGTAGGACACATATGAGCATTTCTATGAAAGAGAAATGGCATAATTAATAAAGTGGTGAGACATACAAAAAGGGTTGTAGCTTATGGGTTTACGCAAAGACCCATATTCCATAAATTATATTCTCCTATTAGCAATGACATTATATTCCGCTACACAATATAAATGGTAGTAATTTTAGCATTGAATATGCAATTAATGGACGTTATGACCGCATATTTGTATGGGTCATTGAACGATAATATTTATATGAAAATCTCTAATGGATTTAAAATTTCTTGTACAACATCACAACATCTATTGTGAGAAAAGTTAACTCACAGGGTATTTGAAATAAAAGACTTGGATAACACCAAGTATTGTCTTAGCTTGCAGATTGAGAATTTTATATATCCACCAGTCAATCTATTTCAAAATTTATGGAGATTCTATCTATGAATAGCTTCATCCATTTAACACACCAATAATTGTTTGATCACTTGAAGTGAATGAGTATTTATTTAAACTCAAAGATGATAATGAGGATATTTTAGGACCAGAAGTTCCTTACAATATTTTATCTTGCAAGATTACCTGGCCAGGTAACGTATTTATAAATAACTTGCTAGCAAGATTTAGTGTTTTTCTAAAATGAGGCACTAGCATGCCAATTACTATCCACCATTATTTTCAAATTATAAATATTATTTATTGAAATAAACAATAGCATAATATTAGTGGACTATTCAAATGTTGGCTATATATGTATGATCCTCATATTACCATATTTGAGACTGGTTTTATTTTTATATATCCATTTTGGACCATTGAAAGATTGTCACATTATATAAACACCTCAAAAGAATGTTTACTATTAAAGATACTCGACACTTTACATTCATGATTTATGTGGTATTGCGACGAGTGATATTATCCCATATTGTCTATTTTAAAGACAATACATTTGTGTTGCACAAATGAATATTAGGGATGTTAAAGATTAACTAATCCACATGAACTCAAGAAGAGTTGTTAAATTAATTTAAGTTCGCTCCAATAAATGTTGTTTTGAGGAGGAGCGTTAATTTCAAAATAATCTAGAAGATTAGGCCCTGTAGGTCTACATTATGCCCTGAATGCTCAATAGTTGTACTCCTTTTCCCTTACTAAGTTTTTTTTACGGGGTTTTCTTAGTGAAGGTTTTTAATGAGGCAACTAATGCAATACATATAAACGTATGTCATGTACTCTTTTCCTCGACTGTTTTTTCCCACTGAGTTTTTCAACGAGGTTTTAACGAGGCATGAACATTGCGTCATAATGTCCAATGGGGAGTGTTATAAATATATTTATTATATATGGACATTACTTGTTTCCTACTCTAGGGTTTAGTTTCTAGCCCTATATATATCTTGTAATCTTGTGTAGATCAATATATAAATGAATAAAATACATCAATGAATAAAATCATCGTCTTCCCCCCGATATTCTCTGTTCTTCTACTTTCTGTTATTTACTTCTTGAGTATGTTTTTGGAGTTTGATTTACAACAGGGCGCATATATGGGCCTTTTTTTTTTACCGTTGGGCCTTATTGAGCTTGGGCTACTCTAATGGAGCCACACCTTATATATATATATATATATGTGTGTGTGTGTGTGTGTGTGTGTGTGTGTATGTATGTATTGGAGTTCAAATGAGAACCAGATACATATGTAAGAACTAGGAACTAATATAGAGTATTGATTCATTTATTTTGTAAGGCCGAGATTTTGATGGGTCAAAAATGGGTTGAAATTTCATGTTACACTATTTCGTTTTTCACTCCGTATTTCATCATTAAATTTATGATTTTAATAATATTTATTATAAAATAAAAATTAATTATAACATAAATAACCATAATCAACATTTATCAACAAAAGAAATGAATTAAAAAAAATATAAAACATAATTTTGAAAAAATCAACCATAATAATGATTTATTAATTGAAAATTGAAAATTGAAAATTAAATATTAAAAAATAATTATAAACCCTAATTGGGTGGGGTGAACCCTAAAAATAATCACAAAATTAAACTAAATCACATAAAAATAAAATTGAAGAAAAAAAGTACAAGAAAAACTCGTAATTTGAAAATGTAACACTAGATGTAACACAGAGAGTGTAACATGAAATTTCATGTGGTTAAAAATGCAATTTTTGAACAATTACTTTTAAGTCAAGGGCATAGATGTAATTCCAATTCATATTCAATATCAAATAAAATATATTGATTCCATAAATCGTGGGATTTCATATATTCATGTAGTTCCAATCTTGGACGGTTATTTCAGAATTTTTTTTAACTGCACACGATCTCATCGTTGTTTCGCATCAGAATTCATCATCCAGCTGTCATACAAAAATTTGAAGCGCTGTTTTCATCTTTTCATATTTGAAGAGTCATTTTCATCCATCGATCAGAACTATCATCTTTTCAGATTGAAGTGTCGTTTTCATCCTTATCAGGGGAATTTTTTCACAAGTTTTGAATCAATCAAATATTGTTAACATGTTATTTTACTGTGTTTCTTATGGAAGATACAGGTATTCTTTACTTGATTGTTGTAGTTTTTTTAGTTGTTAAGAAAAAAGTGATGGAAATCGTATCAATGAATATTAGCAAAATATGCGTCTATTTATAGCAAATTATGTATCTGTCAAATGAATCATCTGTTTATAATATGAGTTTCTTTTGTTGTTCGACTGATCATTAAATGGTACTGAGATAATGTTGGACATTGATTGTAGGCAATTTTATGCAATGGTAGTCTTTGAGTAAAAAAATCACTTAACAATTTTTTTGCTAATCATTTGGTTGGATTTAGATGCACACTACTTTGAATTATTAATTCTATTTTAGATGTGTGTGTGCCTCTGCTTGTGTGTAGGCATTGTTAGGATTCTTGATATTTTTTCACAAGTTCCAAATCAACCATATATTCTCAACATCTCATTTTATCGTGTTTATTATGGAAGATACATGTATTCTTTAGTTGATATTGTTGTATTATTTTAGGTTTTTAGCAAAATCTGGTGAAAATTGTATAAATGACTCTTAGCAAAGTATGCTTCTGTTCATAGCAAATTATGTATTTGTTTATAGCAAATTACTGGTTGATGTATGTCTTTGTTCTTCGCAAATTATGTATCTGTTTGGCCATTGTTTATTACTGGTTGATATTTTGTTATCATATATTGTAGAATATAATATCAGATATATATATATGTGTGTGTGTGTGTGTGTGTGTGTGTGTGTGCAGACATGTAAGCAATAATATTATATTATTATGATAGTGGATAATATTATTTTTTTGATGGCAGGAAACATTGATTCAGCTGTGGGATCATTTACAACTTATATACCAGAATGTAATACATCTTTAAATTCATTTGTTAGCCGGAAGTTTAAAATTCTTGAAGAGTCAATTATTTTTCGTGGGGACTATGCTGAAGCAAGTGATTTCAATATTCATCTTGGGTCGGATAAAAAAGTTACGATGGTGTTATTATTTGGAAGTATTTATACTGTAATTGTGAAGGGAAAAAAAATTCGCTTCCAGATGATGTGAACGATGATAAAAAAAAAAAAAGACGTAGAATTTCAAGAAGAGTGGATTGTATGACTCGTTTTGTTCTTAAACGCATTTTTTTAAAGAATTGTTGGTTGCATGGGAAAATAATGTACTAGGTGAATTTTTCAGCATGAATCTATGTAATCTGAGTACAAAACATTCAAATTCTATATTTTTTTTCCTTATTACCAAATATATAATCAAATATTAGCAAATATTTGTATGTAGATTAGCTATTTTTGTGGGGTCAGTCTATATTTATACAATATGATATCATACTTGACTAACGTAAGAACAATTTGCTATAAATAGAGGAATAATTGACTACAAATAGAGGAATAGTTTGCTATAAACCGATAAATATTTTCTATCGAAAGATGAATAATGTGCTATAAATAAAGGAATAATTTGCTCTAAATTGTGACGTCCCAAAATTTCATAAATATAAATATTTCATTAATCCATTAAAAGAGTTTAATACAGCGAAAGCAATATTTAAAATAAAATAAATTTTTATTTAATCTTGACCATCATCCCGTCTCCACATCATCGTCCGAGCTTCCTTAGCCTGAAAATAATAATAGCTTTGGGGTGAGTGCATTTATCCAAATTATATACAATATGAACAATAAATACATAGCATATCAAATATCATTTTCCTGCAGCCCTTAGGCTGAACATGTAACCCGTAGGTTGAGTAACTTTTCCTGCAATCCGTCGGCCGAACATGCAACCCGTAGGTTGAGTAACATTTCCTGCAACCCGTCGGCCGAACATGCAACCCGTAACATATAATTTCCACATATAAATTGCATAAAATGAATAATAAGGATAAATGAATTATTGCATAACAATCCACGTTGGATTCCCCACCTTTACTTGAACTTAAAAGTATAAATTTATCCACGCGCGCCGCCTAATATAATAATAATTAATTAACATAACACTTTAATGATTTAAAAAAAATAACATAATACTGGACAATTTATATCTATACATATATATATATATAAGTATATATATACATGCCATGCATAATTAAATATAAAATATATATTTACGTGAGTGTGTGTGTGTGTGATTAAGTGTGTATATGTGTTATACAATATATATATATATGTGTGTGTGTGTGTGTGTGTGTATATGTAAGTGTATATGTGTTTATGTACATATATATATTTGTGCCAGAAAGTGTATATATAAATATAAATATATAAAAGCACATGAGTAGTATCAAAGCTTATCTAAGATGGGACATGAGATGTAAGAATAGAATAAATTTAAAATAATAACCCTCATACTCTAAAGAAACCTGTAGCCCAATATTTCAATTCTAAAAGCAAACCAAGTGGGTTCCACCACCATAATTGAAAAAGTTTATTTTCCTTTACAAGTGATTGGTGGGAGGAAAAAGAAATACATACATCACTCATTTAATAAAACAAACAAAACAAATTCCTCACTTAGTCTCGCCAAAACCAGATGATGACCAGTCCTCAATTAAAATACTTGAAATAGTAAGAACGAAAATATATGAAGGAAAAATGCCTCTAAGACTCCAGACGTGAAGGTAGAGAACCACTCAAGATGATAGAGAGGGAGAAGTATTGTTTGAATTGATGATTGTTAAGAATGAAAGACCCTCATTTTATACTGAATTTTAGAGGTGTGAATATGGGAGGTTTCGGATTTATTAGAGAACAGATTGATTATTTTCAATCACCAACATTTGTGAGAAATCATATCACTGATAATCAGCGTCAATTTGATGAAGATCCTTACAAGTCAAATTCTTTCCTTTCTTGCCCATCTTCACGGTAGGGATGGAAATAAAAGTCATGGGCTCAATAAAGTGGGTCAAAAGAATAGATATATTATGGGCTTATTAAAATGGGCTCATCAACACAATTAATTAAAATAAAAACCAGCCCAAAATTATAAAGAAAATAAATAAATATTAATGTGCATGAAATTATTTAGTACTAATAGGCTCAGCACGACTTATAGGAACGCAACATAATACACACACACACACACACATATAACTTTATGGAATATAATATTCTAGGAAAATGAAATAAAATGTTTTAAAATTTTTGAGGCGTTACATAAATAGAATAATAATTTGCTACAAGCAGATAAAGATTTTCTATCAAAACATGAATAATTTGCTATAACCAACGGAATAATCTATATTATATCTAAAAGTAAGATAGTCACTGATGTAGACTTAAAATGGGGTGATTTTATTATCTTTGTTTTGCATTTTTGAGTCTTTTAAGTCGAGTCTAGAGTCAGTTTGGGAGCTAAAGTGAAGCAAGGGGGAATGACGAGAAAAAGTTCCAGCAAGGGCATAAAGGACGGGAGAGCTGCTAAGGGCATAATGGAGGAAACTGGACTTAGACAGTCTGTTGCAGATCTAGCGCGGAAGTCCAGCGCCGATCACTCCAACAAACGATGACCACGTCAAAACCGTTCTGAAAATCCAGGAAGAGCTGGCTGCTGAAGTTAGAGAGTGGAGAAAAATGGAGAGAAGAGAAGAGAGAGATGGAGAAAGAGTCAAAGCCGAAAAATCCGCAAGGAGCCATTGAGGAGAAGTGGACGAGGTCAACTAAGATAGTGCTCCTGCGTGAGCAGTCATGGGCCGATTGTGGCAGTTAAACTCACTATAAATACTTTAATTCCTGTTTTATTTTAGACACGAAGACAATTAGGAGCAGTTTAGCATTTTATTTCAGTTTGTGCATTTCAGTTTCTCGTAAAGAAAATACATATAGTCGGCATAGGTTGGAGCGCTTTGTTCCCAGCTTTTGTTGGCTCGTTTGTTTAGTATTTCCTTTCGTAATATAATTTCCTTTGCTATGAATTATCTGTTTATTTGTGTTGTGCTTATTAATATGTCAAGTCGAGTGAGAAGAACATGTAGGTGATGGTGATGCATGAGGCTAATCGAGCTTAAAACACCTCGTGAAGATTCCGGATTTCACTTGGGGAGAATCCAAATACACTGCAATGGGGAAAGCTTCGTGGCTGATCACTCTTAGCCGAACTATTGCAGCTGTGCGTTAGGGTGGAAGTAAGGGTGACCGACTCCCTGATGAGCCACTAAGTGACAAACCGGGTGGAGAAGCCTACAGTCGATTAAGCCCGGAGGGTGAAGTCCAGGTGGATATGGGCACAACGCCAAAGGAGTCCCATATGCCAACGTTGGGTTCCTCTGATCAAATGCTGCCATTTCTTGCAAACCCTCTGTATGACCCTTCTTCTTTGGGTCTTGATATGGTAAGGTGCTAAAATGTCGCCGACCGTATCGCTCTTAGTGTACAACAAACGATGGAATTGGGGGTGTAATCTCTATGAGTGAGGAACGGATTAGTGACAGTAATCCAGGGTCAGTGACAGTGACCTAATAACAGTTCCTCGAAAAGTTACCTACTCCCTATAACCAACCGGTCAGATCGAGGTATCAATGTGTATGTGCCCGGGATTGCATGCTTTCACCAGTCTGATTATACGCTTGACTTGAACATGTTTGTTATTATTTGATTCACTTTATATTTTTAGACGCATTTCATACTAAGTTGCAGGAACAAGTTAGTGACAGTAACTACCCAAAGATTCCAGTGAAGCTCACCCAGGATAGAAAGGTTAACACTCCTTGTGGGATCGACATCCGCCATCCGGCACTATACTAGCCGCTGGAGGCACATTCAAGCATCTAGTGGGTTACACCCATAGGTGTAATTTTGCACGCTAAATGACGGCGTGTCAGTCACCATAAATAGTAACAATAAATTTTCCCGCCTAAATGCACTTTCTTTAAATAAAAATATGATATTTATTAATTAATTAATATTTATTTTATATAGTCATTCAATACTATAGAATTTCAATATTATAAAATATATTTTTTTTATTTTGCGAAAATACTAATTTTTATCAAAAATTATTTTGTTCATAAGATGAAAAAAATTACATAGCCTTTAAATTGTTGATTTATATGTGAATTTTCTAAACATCTATTTTTTTTCTTTACGATTGGCCATAAGTTTATGTTAATTATCATTCTTTTAAGTATTATGAGTGAATGTATAATATATTAATTTAAAATATTTTAAATTTTTAAGTTGATTAAATATATTAAAATAATTCCAAATCCACATCAAAACTTCAATTAAATATATTTAAATTTTCAAATTAAATTTATTAATCAAGATACACGTCGAGAATTTTAAATTAAATCTACTTAAATTTTTGAGTTAAATGTATTAATTGAACTTAGCAATTAATTATTAAATATATTTATGTCATGAAATATATATATATATACACACACACACAGAGAGAGAGTAAAAGTTTATACTTTTAGTTTTTAAAACAAAAATCATCACACATAAAAAAACTTACAAATATTGTTTGAACAAACTATAAATTGTGAATCCCAACAATGATATTTCCACATTTGTTGATCTCCAAGTTGAGATTAAGTGTAATATTTAGATATTTGAAATTATCATTTTAATAAATATTAAATATTAAATATATTTTAAATTTATAGATTTGAATTGAATTATCTATATTAAATAGTTCAAATGAAATATTTTAAAAATATCTATTTAAATTTTCTACTCTTTAATTGATTAAGGGTGTTTCTAAATACACCACCAATTTTTTCTTTATACACCACACATCTTTTTCATATTTTCACATTTTATCTTTACACACCACAATAAAAGTCATTTCTATCATTTCACTATAAAAAATAAATTAAAAAAAAATTATTCTCCACCCTCACTCTCTCTCCTCCATAGTACAGACCCACCGCCCTCCGTCGCCGTCACCTTCCTTCCTAACCTGCCGTCTTCGCTTTTCTTCCCCAGTAATTATTTTTTTAAAAAAAATAAAATAGAGAAGGACATAGTTGTTATCAACACTATATTCCACCTCTGACAAAATCCTTTTTCAGATTTATAAAATATTCGGACAAATCCTTCAATATCATTAGATTTTAAAGTAATATCATCAACATCATGTTCCAAATTTCAACCCCTCAATCAGATATATGTATTTCTCCAAACATTTATGCGACAAATCATATGATTGGAGACATTAACGAAATTATTTTTTTAGCCCCAAAATTATACGACATTAATGCACACATTTGATTTCATAGGCAATTCTTATAAAGAAAATAAATGGAGGAAGAGGTGAGAAATGGAAATTAGCATAAATTGAGGGAAAGGAGAGAACAATTGTGGGGCAATACGGCGGGTGGGGTCACTGGGGTGGGAAGAAGGGGATTTTTTATTTTTATTTTATTTCTTTTTAAAGTAATTTTTAAAATTAAAAATGATATTTATGTAAATTAATAATTATTTATTTTTGAATTAAATTTAATAGTGGTGTATATAGAAAATTTAGTGATGTATTTAGAAACACCCATTGATTAAATATATTTTAAATATCAAGATCCGCATACAAATTTTTAAATTAAATATATTTAAATTTTGAATGGTCGAAACTCAAAATGTATTAATTGATCTTATCATTTTAATGTTAGATAATTTTAAGATTTTCAAGTTATCATATTTAAGTTTTCAACTTTAAATATGTTTTAAATAGTGAAAACTTATATATTTTAATTTTAAACCAAAATGTATCCAACATTGAAGAACAAAGAAATAATATTGTATATGAATAAACTATGAATTATGAGGCCCAACAATGATCTCTGCAAATTGAGATCAAGTATAATATTTGATATTTTATTTTATCAATTTAATACGATACATTTTAAATTTTTAGAAATTAAATATTTTTGAATTAAAATCGAATTAAATATATTAAACAAATATAATAAAATATTTTGAATATATTAATTTAAAATATTTTAAATTTTTTATGTTAATTAATTATATTAAAAAATTCAACATCCACATCCAAATTTTTTTAATAAGTTAAAATCTTTAAAGATAATGTATTTGATTTCTTCAATAGAAAATAGATTTTTTTTTTCTATCATTCATCATTCATGTGTGCGCATATGTGTAGATTTGTGAAGTTTTAAAGTTACATATCAATCATCAGACTATGATGTTTTGTTTCTCCACAAGTGGGTTCATAAAGTTACATATGATAACATATAAAAATCCATTTAGATTGTCTTCACCTAAGCATTTTTACATATATTTTTTTATAATATATTGTTACATATTAAATTTTCATTTATCCTACATCTCACATCTGTTGTAGATTGAAATATTGGGATATGATTGTATAAAAGAGTGAGTAATCTTAAATCGAAACTTCAAATTAGTTCCAAAACTTTTTCTGATTTTTCTACATCCCATATTGATTGTAGATTAAAACATTGGGATGTAGGTTGTTGTATAAAAGGGTGAAAAACCTCAAATTTTTCATTTAATCATATTTTGAACAAAACTATTTTAAAAAAATGAAAAAAATTATTTGAGACTAATTGGCCGATTAATCAATGTCGAGACCACCTTAGCGGCGAGGACTCTACTTTCTCGATTTTACAACCAACTTGGGTGTTTCCGGCACGGATAGAGCCGACAATACTGATTTCTCCAATGATGAAAAATACACAAGTAATTTAATATTGAAACGATATAATTCATATATTTATATGCGAAATTCAATATTGAATATAATTTTATTATTGTACATAAATATTTTTTTAATAACATTCTCTCGGCATCACATCACACAGGTGGTATACTAGTTTACTATAAAACGAATAATAATTTGCTAACAATTAGCAATTTTAAGTTTCATTTTTTTTACTTAAATATGACCATTGCATACCACTGTGAGCAATAAATGGTCCAACCATTATGAACCTTTGAAGTATAAGTCGAATAATGAACGAATCACAAATGATAATCAAAGGAATATTTTGTGTAGTCAGTCTATATTTACACAATATGAGTACCATACTTGAAAAAATTTCACAATTTTTAGAGCATTTAGCAAAATCAATTTATTTGATAACACTGTTAATTATATATGTTCCCTCGTACTTAATTATTTATTGTTTATCTTACTAAGACCTTGCATAATTCCAATATTTTTTGGCAAACTCTGTTGAGAATGTGTGCTTTTATACATATTTCGGTATTTGCAAAAGATGAATTATTTTATATAAACAAAGAAAATAATTTTCTATAAATCAAATAATAATTTGTTAAAATTACTGATAGGATTCCACCAATCTTTTTTTTATTTCTCTGCTACGAATTAGCAAACTTAAGTTTCGAAAACTTTTTTAATTTATCTGCTACGAATTAGCAAAATTAAGTATCGCTTCCTTTACTTAAAAATGACCATTGCAGACCACTTTCAGCAATAAATGGCCTAACCATTATGAACCTATCTGTAACCAGAGAAATACTTTGTGATAAAGAAATGAGTAATTTGTTATAAAATGAATAATTGAATATTGCACTACGTAGCATCATAGGACTTGTTTGATTTTTCAAGTTCGTATATTCATCCCTTGTATGCTTCTCATCCGCCTTCAATGTTTTTTTTTCATGTGGTGAATCTCCTTGTTCAGAATCAGCAACGTTCACGTCATTGCGTCTCTTTATCCTAAACTCGTGTGCATAATCCTAAACACATAGGAATAATTGGCTATTAACAGAGTAATAATTTGCTAAATATAGAGAAATATGAAAAACATGCATAATTTATCACAACCAACCGCATAATTTGCTATCAACATAGGAATAATTGGCTATCAACAAATGAATAATTTGCAAAAAATAGAGAAATATGAAAAACATGCATAATTTGTTATAACCAACCGCACAATTTGCTAAACACATAGGAATAATTGGCTATTAGCAGATGAATAATTTGCTAAAAATAGAGAAATATAAAAACATGCATAATTTGTTATAACCAACCACACAATTTGCGATCATCACATGAATAATTTGCTAAAAATAGAGAACTATGAAAAACTTGCATAATGTGTTTTAACCATCTGCACAAATTGCTAAACACAGAGGAATAATTAGCTATCGACAAATGAATAATTTGCTAAAAATAGATAAATATGAAAAAATGCATAATTTATTATAACCAATTGTACAATTTGCTAAACACATAGGAATAATTGGCTATGAACAGAGAAATAATTTGCTAAAAATAAAGAAATATAAAAAACATGCATATTTTGTTATAACCAACTTAACAATTTGGTAAACATAGAGGAATAATTGGCTATCAACAGATGAATAATTGGCTATGAAACGAATGATCAGTTAGACTAAATCAAATTTGCACAAAATTAGCTCATTGTGTTTGCATAATAATTAAATTACTAACCATTCTGGACATTTTCTCACCTTCTCTTCCTATCATCTCCTTCTAGATGCTTCACTTTTGCATCTACATTATTGTATACAAAATATATATAAATTATCAACATTCTATTGAAAAACTAATTGTGAACAAACATCTAAATGTGAAAATATGTCATTGATTATAATATCAAGTAAATACATTTTGTTCCACTCCTTGATATGCCATTTTTAGTACGATCACCACCTAAATAACATTAATCCATATAAATGCATATTTTATTAAAATATAATTATGTACTATAAATAGAGAAATAACTTGCTATCAACATAGACAAATTTTGCTATTACCAAATGAATTATTTGCTCTAAAGAGGAGAATAATTTGCTACCAACTGATATCAATATGCTATAATGTAATACCCCGTAAAATAATTACTGCTTAATTATATTTAATTCTTGAAATTACTATTTAGTATAGTAATTTCCAGTCAGATTAGGGTCGAAAGTATCCGTTAAGTTTCATGGAATTCAAGATCAATTAATTCCCATAGGTGAATTAATTATTTCAGTTTGGGTTTAATCCTCTTTTAGTTATGGAAAGCCGGAATTGTAATTTCAGATAAATTCAATTCCTATTCTTTTAAATTTGCGGTGTTTATTTATCGTGAATTAGATATTCCGATAAATATTTTTAGGACTAGGAGAATCAGATATTCTCCAGTCATTAGTGTTTAAATTCAGATAATTTAAACAGGGTGATTTAAAATCCGAGAGAATTAGATATTCTCTAGTTCAGATGTTTTAATTGTTGAGGATTTAAAACCAGTATTTTAAAGTAGTGTTTTAAAAAATTAATAATTTCAAATAACTATTATTTTAAAGTAAGTGAATTATTTTAGCAATGTCGGTTTAGTTCGGGATTTTCCGAAGAGAGAAAATATCATGATAGTCGAACGATCGGATAATTTGTTTGGTCAACCAAGGCATGGCCTCCCTCACCTCAACCATGCCTTTCCCCTTACCTTTCCCCCTCACCTCCCCATGCTTTCCGTCACTTTTAAAAAAAAAAAGAAATAGCAAGTTAGATATTTAATGGATTACATATAGAGATTGAGAGAGAGCTAGAGTGTTCGGTCTTCATCATCTTCTCCATTTCATCATCTTCCATTCATTTGTCTTTTGATGCAAACTATCGAGAGACAGAGAGAGAGAGAGGAGGAAAACAACACCCAACTTCTTCTACTTCATCTCCATTCCATCTTTTCATCTTCAATTCTTGCGTGAGAAACCGAGAGAGCGAACAACAAAGGAGAGGGTAGGTTGCAGCCATTCACAACGAAGAACTCCATCTCGTTGCAGCCGTTCTTCACCGTTTCATTTCCGACGTCGTCGTTGGAAGCTTCGTTTCCACCGTTCCATCTTCTTCCAAGTTCTTCCAACATTCCCCATTGTTGTCTTGAGAGGTATTTCGAAATCTATATATGGTTGTAGTTATGTTTTCAAGTTTTCGGCACCAATATATATATATATATATATATATATATTTGGTTTGTGTTTTAAAGCATGTTTGATGAATATTGAGTTGATTAATGTATAGGCATGTTTGAGATGAGGTTGATGTGTTAAAGTGCATGATTTCAATATTATAGATAGGTTTGTGAAGTTTGGTGTTGAGTTTATGGTGTTGTGTGGTTGTGTATCGAGTTTCATGACGTCTATCATCATGCATGCGACTCTCGGCCTCAGTTACGCGCGCGAGCGCGCACAGGTCGCGCGCCCGTGCACTTTGCTCTCGGCAGACTTGCCACCTTTCGGTTAAATGAGCATAACTCCCTCGTTTTAAATCAGATTGAGACACCGTAAATTTTTTCGAAAACTAGACTTAAGTGGCTTTCCAATGGTATAGGTCTCAATCTCTAGTTCTTCCTGAGTCGATTGTGAAAAATTGGCAAAGTCAGGTCATATGTTCTGTTTCGGAAATTCGTGGCAGTTCTGCCACCTTCCAGTGAATCGGGTATAACTTTTCCGTTAGTTACCATCTCGAGTCACCGTAAATTTTTCCGGAAACTAGACTTAAGTGGCTTTCTATTGGTAGAGGTCTCATTCTCTAATTCGTTCTGAGTAAATTATGAAAAATTGGCAAAGTTGGGTCATGTTTCAATTTTCATGAAGTCATGGCAGTTCTGCCACCTTTCAGTAAAACGGGTATATCCGTTTCATCTGTTATCATCTTAAGCCACTGTAAATTTTTAAAAATTCTAGACTTCCGTGGATTTCTAATGGTATATAGCTCAGTCCGTAACACTTCCTGAATCGATCGTGAAAAATCTTCAAAGTCAGGTCATGAGTTTGTTTTTGGAAATTCTGGCAATTCTGCCACCTTCTAGTAAAATGATCATAACTTTTTCGTTAGTTATCGTCTTGAGTAACCGTAAATTTAGCCGTAAACTAGACTTCTGTGGCTTTCCATTGGTATATGGCACAATCCCTACACTTTAGTGAGCCAAAACAGAGAATTTTCCAAAGTTAGACGTTGTGCCAAACGTTGTTTAGTCAACGAACTTAGCGATGATTTTGTTCCTAGAATCTAGTTGTGATGATGTTAAGGTATTTTTTATACCTTAAATAATGTCGATGAATGTCTTTATATGGTTAAGATCTAGGGTCAAGATTTACCCTTAAACAAGAAAAATTTAGAACGGATACTAGACCCTAATAGGCCTTCAATTTCATGTTGAGTCCAAACATCGTATTTGGTTCAACGTACTCAGTTTTATGTTAACTCTATGAAGGCGAGCTGTTCAATGCAAGATAAAGTATGAGGAGGAACTTTTGCTGCAGTTCAAGTGTTAAAACCTTGGTGAAAGGTGGGCTTTCTTTATAACGGACTCTTAGTCCAAATAATGATTTGAGTTTTTACTCACCTGCAGTTAATTAATTCTGATGCAAATAAATTATTGTCATGCATAGAATGTTTTATTTTGTATGATATCCTTATCTGCATTTAGTTAGCTCACAAGGGGCTTTCTAACCCTTAAATCGATCGGGCCTCGTGCTAACTTAGCGTGTTAACCGAGGTTAGTGTACACTTGAGTCGGTGATATTAGGAAGAGGGAAAGGCTGAGCGGAGCTATTCCTGACTAAGACATCGACGATGCTAAATGTGCGTGGAAAAGGCTGAGCGGAGCTATTCTTCGGCATTTAGTTATGTTAAGCGTTCAAGGGAAAAGGCTGAGCGGAACTATTCCTCGACGTTTGTGGAAAAGGCTGAGCGGAGCTATTCATCGACTTTCAGTGGGATATGGATGATCATACAACAGAAAAGAGCGCTCAATGACATAAAATGATTTAGTAAAACATAGGGCCTTTTTAGATAAAACCCCTGTGTGTTTACTCAGATGCATGACAAGAAAATGAGTTTCAGTTCAGAAATATTTTTGGCAATGTGTTCACTGAGTACCCTTGTACTCAGCCCTGCATGTTTGTTTTTAAATATGCAGGTTGAGCTGGTGTGGAAGGGAGAAGTGCTGAGAGTGGAGTTCTTTTTGGTACAAGGCTCAGATGACCTTGTATTACTATTATTATTATTATTGTCTTTCTTTTGCTTCCGCAACTCAGTTATATCACAAGTTCAACATTTCAGCTTTTGTTCTGGACGAGTTCCATAACTCGATAATCAATTAAGTACTGTTATTATTCTATCTCTTGTGAGTACTTAAAGTTAGTTCAGAATTCGAGCTCACAGCAATTATCGTTCCTGGAATACAGTAGTTCCTTCTTTTATTTAATTATTTCCGATTCGCGCCTTGATCCATCCTTTATTGGGATCGAGTCGTGCCAGTCACACTTCATATTAATCAGATATTAATTTAGGGTCGTGACAGAGTGGTATCAGAGCACGTGTTTTTGCTCTGAGCTATAAGTTCTTTCAATTAAGTCTAAGATTGTTCCTTAGACTGTTCAGTGATCAGTTAACAACTCTCAGCACTCCCTCATATCAGTCTCAACCAAAGAAAGAAAGATATGTGATTGTCAAAATTACAGTATTCAAGCAGGCCATTCAGATAATGGCAAGATTGTGAAAATCTTTTAGTTCAGGCCATTCAGATAATGGCGAGATTTTGAAAATCTTTCAGTTCAGGCTATTCAGATAATAGCAAAGTTATAAAAATTTTCAGTTAAGACATTTAGATAAATGGTGAGATTTTTATAAGAGTATTCAGATCAAGCCATCCAGATGTTGGCAAAATTTTTATAAAATCATTCAGATCAGGCCTTCCAGAAGTGGCGATTTTATAAAAATTTTCAGTAAGACCATTCAGATAATGGCATGGTAAGACCAATCAGATATTGACAAAAGTTTTAAGACCAATCAGATATTGGCAAAAGTTTTGCATCAGAAAAAGTTTTTGAAAGCCTTTTTATGTTTAAAAAGAGTTTCAATAATTTTTATTTGTTGAGGCAAGCTCACAATGTAACAGTTTAGCAGGCACCCGAGGTTGCCAGATGTCAGTAATGCAGTTTAGATAATTGCAAAGTTCAATTGATTCAGACTTTAGATAAGTCGGGCTTTTGCACGATCGGACTTCAGATAAGTCAGGTTGTTTCATGAATTTAAGCCTCAGAGAACATAGAGGAATTTAGATGAATCTAGATTGCCTTAGTTCCCTTTAAGTTGGCTTTCATTTAAGTAAAGACTTAGTCAGTGGAACCTGATGAAGAAATTCAGCAAGTCCAAGAACTTGAAGGAAAAAGATAAGTTTCAGAAACAGATCCAGTTTCAGGAGGCGTGATGATCAGGAATTCCAGTTCCAGTAGTTGATGCATCAAGTCCTCGTTTCAGTAAGGTTTGCGAATTAGCGTTTCGAAACCTCGAGCCGAATTTATTTTGAGTCGGCATCTCAAAATAAATTGGTTCAAGAATCTTCAAGATATAATCTTGAAAATTTTAGTTCGAGTCAGCACCTCGAACTAGATCCTTCAAAAATCTTACTTTTCGAGCCAGCATCTCGAAAAGGGTAACCTCAAAAGTTTTATCTTGAGTTAGCGTCTCGAGGTAAAACTTCAATATTTGAGTCAGCATCTCAAATTGTGAGTTCAGGGTTTTCAAGTCAGAAACTTGAAAAGTAGCCAGGAGATTTCTATTTCAAGTTAGCATCTTGAAATAGAGTTTAAGAGTTCAGGACTTTCCAGCAGAAGTTTCGAAAGTCGATCGGGGATGTTTAAAGGAGTTAAGAATAATCGAGTCAGCGTCTCACAATTGGACTTAGAAATGTTCTAAGTCAAGGAGTTTGTCAGTAAGAACTCATTTCAGTGCGAAGTTGACTGTGGAAATTTTTCTTCTATTCTTTTCCTTTCGGTTAGGGAGTCATAGTGCCGTTGTATGTGTGTGTTCAGATGTGTCTATATAAAAGAGTTTCTCATGAGAATCCTTCTTTATATTTCAGATGGCAGGCATGAGATGCACGGCACGGAAGAGTGTACCCCATACTATATCTGTAGCACATTACATCATATGGTTCAGGACTTGTGAGCCAGAGAGCGGAGAGACCTTAGCAGCGTTCTTGTCACGCTACCACGAGCTATGGGTGTGTGCAGGACTCAGAGATTTAGAGGGTATTCAGCGTCTGCTCAGAGTGCTTCCACTGTTGTGGCGTGGATGGGCGTCAGAGGCTTCATACTATTACATATGCCAGCACTCACAGACTTTTGAGCTGATGGTGAATTTGCCTGAGTTTATCGCCCTACTCATGCATCAGTACCTTACTCAGCGTGTACCTCCTCCAGGCCCATATGCTCAGATGCACAGCTATCTTCTCAGGGATGAGCCACCTAGGGGAGTTTACGACCGTCTTATTCCTCCTCTTTTTGAGCCACAGGCGGTACCACCTCCAGAGCCAGCAGTATGGCTGGACACTGATCTCCTGCCCCATCAGGGATGCAGCCATGGTCAGGAGGCGGGACCATCACGAGTGAGGCGAGCAGCCTCAGGAGACGCAGATGACGAGCTTCTTCCCAAGAAGCATCAGGCGGTGGCAGATTCTCCAGAGAGGACCATAGAGGTTGTGTATGAGGTACCCTTCCAGAGAGCTGAGGAGGGAGGTGCAGCAGCTGCAGACGGTCTAGTACTGGTGGTAGGAGAGGAGTCAGAGGAGGAGGAGCCCTCGGAGGCTTCATAGGCAGAGGAGGGAGATGGCCCTCAGAGGATCTAGGATGGTCGGTCGGCCAGTAGCTCGTCTGACTAGTTTAGCTTTTGTGCTATGATAGTGTATTTGTATCAGGACGACTATCTATTTTGTTATGTATATTTCGGTAGTTGAATGTGTTCCCCAGAGGACCATTCTTGGGACTTAGGTATTCCCACCTTTTGAGACAGGAATGCGTAGATTGTAAGCATTCTGTCGTCCAGGCATGGCTGGTTTTTTTTGTAGAACCCATGCATTAGGAAATGCACTTGTAAGACCTCATTGGAGGCGATTTTCCTAACGTATATATATATATATATAAGGCTAGAACGGTTGTTGATTATGCTTCAGAGTTTCAACGCGTTTTGCATGCTCATGATATGTTAAGGACTAATTAAAGCATGAGTTATTACACAGCAGTGGGGCAGTAGTCTAATTATTAATTATAAATTGAAATTATAATTTGCAGAATGGTACCACCCAGAGCAGCACAAGGAAGAACTGCGAATGTGAATCCCGTAAGACAGAATAAGCCTAGAGGGAGACCTTCAAGGCAAGAAAGACAGGAAAGAGTGGAGGAAGAACAACAAGAAGAACACGAGGAACAAAGAGAGCAGACACCTCCCCCACCTCCACAGCGCAGAATTGAAGAGCTTTTTCTGCGACAGAACCCTCCATCATTTGATGGAGCAGGAACCCCGGCCGATGCTGAGGCGTGGATCCGAGCGATAGAGCGGATTTTTAATTTCCTCCGCTGTGATAACCAGGAGCGACTCTCCTGTGTAGCATTCCAGTTAACTAGATCTGCAGATTTCTGGTGGGAGTCTAGAAGGAGGACTATGACTCCGGAGCAGCTTGATGTTTACACATGGGAACAGTTCAAAACTGGATTTTACGACAAATACATTCCTAAGACGTTCAGAGTCAAGAAGAAAGCAGAGTTTCATACTCTGAAACAAGGGAAGATGTCCGTCACAGAGTACGAGCGAGTATTCTGTGAGTTATCACGGTATGCACCTCTTCAGGTAGATACTGATGAGAAGATGGCATCTAAGTTCAGATCAGGGCTGAAGCATGAGATTGCCATGTCTTTGGCAAGTCGGGAAGACCTAACCTATGCCGAGTCGTTGAATAGGGCATTGGACATCGAGGCAGTAATGCATGAAGAAATAAAGGCCCCAGTATCAGCTCCAGTACCTACTTCAGCACCAACACCAGCCAGAACTCCATCACAGAGTTTCCAAGGGAAGAGAAAGTGGAATGATGGAGGTAACCAGAACAAGAACCAAGGCTACAGAAAGCCTTGGCAGGGAAATAGGCAGCAGGGCCAGCAGGGTGCCCCTGCTCAGGGAAGAACTGCACCATCACAACCCAACATTCCTCTATGCCCAAGGTGCAACAAAAGCCACCAGGGCATGTGTCAGGCTGGCAACACAGGTTGCTATAACTGTGGCCAGGAAGGTCACTATGCAAGGAATTGCCTGAAGACACAACAAAGACGGAACCCTCAGCAACTTAAGGCCTTGCAGGCATCGGGGCAACAAAGTCAGCAACCCCAGCAACAGCAGTATCAGCAGCAACAGCAGAGGCAGATGCAGCAAGGAAATCCCAGGTCTTATGCAATGAACCCAAGTTCCTCCGGGAAAGGGAAGCAGAAAAGTAATCTTGCAGGTATGGGCAAACTTCATGGCATGCCTTTAGTTGTTTTATTTGATACTGGAGCATCGCTCTCCTTTATTTCATCAGCATGCTGTGATAAGTTAGAGCTTAAAACTGAACGAGCTAGTCATAAGAAAAACATTTTAACACCAACTGGTGGAACCATGACTACGACTCATTTTTGCTCGAACATAGAAATAGACTTGGGAACAACTAGGATTAAGGCTGATAATCTTAGTGTCCTACCGATGTGGGATACCGATGTAATCCTAGGAATGGATTGGTTGTCAGAAAATCATGCCACGATCCTATGCAGCGAAAGGAAGATATCATTCCAAGTTCCAGGAGAAAAGCCAACAAGTTTTCACGGCATAGAAATGGGAAATTTCACTCCAATGATTTCAGCACTGCAGGCCAAGAAGATGATCAAGAGAGGAAATCAAGCTTTCCTGGTTTATCTAAACAAGATAGATGATATAGAGAGGACAATGGAAGATGTTCTAATTGTGCAAGATTTTGCAGACGTTTTTCCAGAAGAATTGCCAGGATTGCCTCAGAATCGGCAGGTCGAGTTTGTAATAGATTTGGAGCCAGGAGCAGCTCTGATTTCAAAAGCTCCGTTGATGGCCCCAAAAGAGTTGCAAGAGCTCAAGATTCAGCTTCAGGAATTATTAGACCTAGGTTTCATCCGACCTAGTGCGTCACCATGGGAAGCACCAGTCCTATTTGTGAAGAAGAAGGATGGCACATTGAGGATGTGTATAGATTACCGTGAGCTGAATAAGCTGACGTTGAAGAACAAGTATCCTTTGCCTAGGATAGATGATCTGTTTGATCAGCTCAAGGGAGCGAGCGTGTTCTCAAAGATTGACCTAAGGTCTGGGTATCATCAGGTAAAGATCAAGTCAGAAGATATACCCAAGACAGCTTTCCGAACCCGGTATGGTCATTACGAGTTTACGGTAATGCCATTCGGATTGACAAATGCCCCAGCAGTATTCATGGATCTCATGAATAGGGTGTTTCATCCATTCTTAGATAAGTTTGTCCTTGTGTTCATAGATGATATTCTCATCTATTCCAAGAATGAATCAGATCATGCAGAACATCTAAGGACAGTGTTAGAAACCCTAAGAAAAGAAAGGCTTTACGCCAAATTCAGTAAGTGAGAATTTTAGCTGAAGGAAGTAATGTTCCTTGGGCACATTGTGTCAGCAGAAGGAATCAAAGTGGACCCCTCTAAAGTAGAGGCAGTACAAGAATGGAAGTCTCCAACTACTCCTAATGAAATCAGAAGTTTCTTGGGATTAGCTGGATACTATAGGAGATTCATAGAAGGATTCTCCAAGATAGCGAGGCCAATGACACAATTGTTAAGGAAGGGAATCAAGTACCAGTGGACAGAAAAATGTGAAGCCAGTTTTCAGGAGCTTAAGAAAAGATTAACGACTGCTCCAGTGTTAGCCATTCCAGTTAGTGATAAAGAATTTGTGATTTACACGGATGCTTCGAAGAATGGATTAGGCTGTGTCCTAATGCAAGAAGGTAAAGTCATAGCGTATGCGTCCAGACAGTTAAGAATTCATGAATTGAATTATCCTACGCATGACTTAGAGTTGGCAGCAATAGTGCATGCCTTGAAAATCTGGAGACACCACCTATACGGAGTTAGGTGTGAGATTTTCACAGATCACAAGAGTCTGAAGTACTTTTTCGAGCAGAAGGATTTAAATATGAGACAGTGCAGATGGCTCGAATTAGCAAAGGACTACGACTGTGGAATCAATTACCACCCAGGCAAGGCTAATGTGGTAGCGGATGCCTTGAGTCGTAAAACAAGCAGGTTGGGTTTTCTCCTCACTCAGGAGGAGAAACTCATCAGGGATTTTGAAAGCTTACAGCTGGAGATAGTTTACCCACTTGAGACGATTGTATATCGTGTGGCAACATTAGTAGTTGTACCAGATCTCCGAGAAAAGATCAAACCATAGAAGAGATGCGCTTGAAGATCAGATCGGGAAAAACAGAAAGCTTCAAGGAAGCATCAGATAATGCTATCCTTTATGAAGATAGGATATGTGTTCCACCCTGTGTTGAGCTCAGAAATGAGATCATGAGCGAGGCTCACGATACTCCGTATACAGCACACCCGGGAAGTACGAAAATGTATCAGGATTTGAAGTAAAAATTCTGGTGGGAAGGAATGAAACGGGACGTAGCTTCCTATGTTGAGCGATGTTTGTCATGTCAACAAGTTAAGGCATTGCACCAAAGGCCTTACGGTGCGCTACAACCGTTAGAGATTCCTGAGTGGAAGTGGGAACACATAGCGATGGATTTTGTGACAGGCCTACCCAGGTCAAGACGAGGGAATACGGCCATATGGGTCATTATTGATAGGCTCACAAAGTCAGCTCATTTCCTTCCGATCCGAGTTACGGATGGATCGAATAAACTAGCTCAGATTTATGTTAGAGAGATTGTATGCCTTCATGGTGTTCCAGTGTCAATAACATTGGACAGAGATTCAAAGTTTACCTCAAGATTTTGGACTAGTTTACAGAAGGAGTTAGGAACTCAACTCAATTTCAGTACAGCATTTCACCCACAAACAGATGGACAGTCCGAAAGGACGATCCAAACATTAGAGGACATGTTGAGAACAGTGGTCCTAGATAGGGGTGAAAGCTGGGAGGAAATATTAGCGTTGATTGAGTTCGCTTATAACAATAGTTATCAAGCAACCATCAATATGGCGCCATACAAAGCGTTGTATGGTCGAAAGTGTCGATCACCACTTTATTGGGATGAAGTGGGTGAATGAAGGATTCTTGGGCCAGACTCAGTGTCTGAAATGATTGAAATTGTCAGAAAAATCCGTCAGAGGATTCAAGAAACCCAGAGTCGGCAGAAGTCGTATGCGGATAATCGCCGTATAGATTTACAATTTGCAGCAGGAGACAAGGTTTTTCTTAAAGTATCTCCTTCCAAGGGGATAATAAGATTCGGCGTAAAAGGAAAGTTACGACCACGTTTTATAGGACCTTACGAGATCCTTGAGCGGATAGGTGCAGTGGCGTATAGATTGCCATTACCACCTAGTTTTGGTAATGTTCATAACGTATTTCATGTTTCTCAGTTAAGAAAATACGTATATGATCCCAAGTACGTAATCCAGCATAGTGAGATTGAGTTAGATCCAGATCTAACTTATGAAGAGAGACCGGAAGCCATTTTGGATCGAAAAGTCCAGGAGTTGAGGAACAAGTCTATTCCTCTAGTTAAGATCCTATGGAGTCACCATAGTCAGGAAGAAGAGACATGGGAACATGAGGATAAGATAAAAGCAAAATACCCAGAATTGTTTCTCTAAGGTATGTAAATTTCGGGACGAAATTTATTTTAAGGGGGGTGGAATGTAATACCCCGTAAAATAATTACTGCTTAATTATAGTTAATTGTTGAAATTACTATTTAGTATAGTAATTTCCAGTCAGATTAGGGTCGAAAGTATCCGTTAAGTTTCATGGAATTCAAGATCAATTAATTCTCATAGGTGAATTAATTATTTCAGTTTGGGTTTAATCCTCTTTTAGTTATGGAAAGCCAGAATTGTAATTTCAGATAAATTCAATTCCTATTCTTTTAAATTTGCGGTGTGTATTTATCGTGAATTAGATATTCTGATAAATATTTTTAGGACTAGGAGAATCAGATATTCTCCAGTCATTAGTGTTTAAATTCAGATAATTTAAACAGGGTGATTTAAAATCCGAGAGAATTAGATATTCTCTAGTTCAGATGTTTTAATTGTTGAGGATTTAAAACCAGTATTTTAAAGCAGTGTTTTAAAAAATTAATAATTTTAAATAACTATTATTTTAAAGCAAGTGAATTATTTTAGCAATGTCGGTTTAGTTCGGGATTTTCCGAAGAGAGAAAATATCACGATAGTCGAACGATCGGATAATTTGTTTGGTCAACCAAGGCATGGCCTCCCTCACCTCAACCATGCCTTTCCCCTTACCTTTCCCCCTCACCTCCCCATGCTTTCCGTCACTTTTAAAAAAAAAGAAAAAGAAATAGCAAGTTAGATATTTAATGGATTACATATAGAGATTGAGAGAGAGCTAGAGTGTTCGGTCTTCATCATCTTCTCCATTTCATCATCTTCCATTCATTTGTCTTTTGATGCAAACTATCGAGAGAGAGAGAGAGAGATGAGGAGGAAAACAACACCCAACTTCTTCTACTTCATCTCCATTCCATCTTTTCATCTTCAATTCTTGCGTGAGAAACCGAGAGAGCGAACAGCAAAGGAGAGGATAGGTTGCAGCCATTCACAATGAAGAACTCCATCTCGTTGCAGCTGTTCTTCACCGTTTCATTTCCGACGTCGTCGTTGGAAGCTTCGTTTTCACCGTTCCATCTTCTTCCAAGTTCTTCCAACATTCCCCATTTTTGTCTTGAGAGGTATTTTGAAACCTATATATGGTTATGTAGTTATGTTTTCAAGTTTTCGGCACCAATATATATATATATATATATATTTGGTTTGTGTTTTAAAGCATGTTTGATGAATATTGAGTTGATTAATGTATAGGCATGTTTGAGATGAGGTTGATGTGTTAAAGTGCATGATTTCAATATTATAGATAGGTTTGTGAAGTTTGGTGTTGAGTTTATGGTGTTGTGTGGTTGTGTATCGAGTTTCATGACGTCTATCGTCATGCATGCGACTCTCGGCCTCAGTTACGCGCGACCGCGGGGACGAGCGCGAGCGCGCACAGGTCGCGCGCCCGCGCACTTCGCTCTCGGCAGACTTGCCACCTTTCGGTTAAACGAGCATAACTCCCTCGTTTTAAATCGGATTGAGACACCGTAAATTTTTCCGGAAACTAGACTTAAGTGGCTTTCCAATGGTATAGGTCTCAATCTCTAGTTCTTCCTAAGTCGATTGTGAAAAATTGGCAAAGTCAGGTCATATGTTCTGTTTCGGAAATTCGTGGCAGTTCTGCCACCTTCCAGTGAATCGGGTATAACTTTTCCGTTATTTACCATCTCGAGTCACCGTAAATTTTTCCGGAAACTAGACTTAAGTGGCTTTCTATTGGTATAGGTCTCATTCTCTAATTCGTTCTGAATAAATTATGAAAAATCGGCAAAGTTGTGTAATATTTCGGTTTTCATGAAGTCATGGCAGTTCTGCCACCTTTCAGTAAAACGGGTATATCCATTTCATCTGTTATCATCTTAAGCCACTGTAAATTTTTAAAAACTCTAGACTTCCGTGGCTTTCTAATGGTATATAGCTCAGTCCGTAACTCTTCCTGAGTCGATCGTGAAAAATCTTCAAAGTCAGGTCATGAGTTTGTTTTCGGAAATTCTGGCAATTCTGCCACCTTCTAGTAAAATGATCATAACTTTTTCGTTAGTTATCGTCTTGAGTAACCGTAAATTTATCCGTAAACTAGACTTCTGTGGCTTTTCATTGGTATATGGCACAATCCCTACACTTTAGTGAGCCAAAACAGAGAATTTTCCAAAGTTAGACATTGTGCCCAACGTTGTTTAGTCAACGAACTTAGCGATGATTTTGTTCCTAGAATCTAGTTGTGATGATGTTAAGATATTTTTGATACCTTAAATAATGTCGATGAATGTCTTTATATGGTTAAGATCTAGGGTCAAGATTTACCCTTAAACAAGAAAAATTTAGAACGGATACTAGACCCTAATAGGCCTTCAATTTCATGTTGAGTCCAAACATCGTATTTGGTTCAACGTACTCAGTTTTATGTTAACTCTATGAAGGCGAGCTGTTCAGTGCAAGATAAAGTATGAGGAGGAACTTTTGCTGCAGTTCAAGTGTTAAAACCTTGGTGAAAGGTGGGCTTTCTTTTTAACGGACTCTTAGTCCAAATAATGATTTGAGTTTTTACTCACCTGCAGTTAATTAATTCTGATGCAAATAAATTATTGTCATGCATAGAATGTTTTATTTTGTATGATATCCTTATCTGTATTTAGTTAGCTCGCAAGGGGCTTTCTAACCCTTAAATCGATCGGGCCTCATGCTAACTTAGCGTGTTAACCGAGGTTAGTGTACACTTGAGTCGGTGATATTAGGAAGAGGAAAAGGCTGAGCGGAGCTATTCCTGACTAAGACATCGACGATGCTAAATGTGCGTGGAAAAGGCTGAGCGGAGCTATTCTTCGGCATTTAGTTATGTTAAGCGTTCAAGGGAAAAGGCTGAGCGGAACTATTCCTCGACGTTTGTGGAAAAGGCTGAGCGGAGCTATTCATCGACTTTCAGTGGGATATGGATGATCATACAACAGAAAAGAGCGCTCAATGACATAAAATGATTTAGTAAAACATAGGGCCTTTTTAGATAAAACCCCTGTGTGTTTACTCAGATGCATGACAAGAAAATGAGTTTCAGTTCAGAAATATTTTTGGCAATGTGTTCACTGAGTACCCTTGTACTCAGCCCTGCATGTTTGTTTTTAAATGTGCAGGTTGAGCTGGTGTGGAAGGGAGAAGTGCTGAGAGTGGAGTTCTTTTTGGTACAAGGCTCAGATGACCTTGTATTACTATTATTATTATTATTATTATTATTATTATTATTATTATTATTATTGTCTTTCTTTTGCTTCCGCAACTCAGTTATATCACAAGTTCAACATTTCAGCTTTTGTTCTGGACGAGTTCCATAACTCGATAATCAATTAAGTACTGTTATTATTCTATCTCTTGTGAGTACTTAAAGTTAGTTCAGAATTCGAGCTCACAACAATTATCGTTCCTGGAATACAGTAGTTCCTTCTTTTATTTAATTATTTCCGGTTCGCGCCTTGATCCATCCTTTATTGGGATCGAGTCGTGCCAGTCACACTTCATATTAATCAGATATTAATTTGGGGTCGTGACATATAATCAAAGGAATTATTTGCTAAAGACATAGAAATAAGTTGCAATCCTACATATAGAAAGAACACCTCTAAAAATTAAATGTGTAACATTAAATATTGTGTAGCGCCCCGAACCCAGAGGCCCAATGCGCTAACGGGAACACATTCGATGAAATAAAATCACAGTAAAATTTTCGCAAACTAACATAAATCATTTTCTCGAATTATAAAAATTCGGACAGCACTTCATTTAAAATATTAATAAATTTCACGCTCATGGGCATTTACCGTTCAACAACCAATCACATAAGATAAGACTTTTCAACCAACCTATCATTTTAAAATCGCACCTTTTCGAACCACCAATTAAAACATGTTCAACCTTAACTAGTCAAAAATCCAATATTCAACATTCAAATTATGCCAGCAAGGCCACGACGATCACACGCGTCCATAGAATATTTAAATAATCCATAAACATACAGCGGAAGCATAATTAATCATATTTGTTGACCAAAACTAAATAGAGTCAATATTTCAAAAACTAGAATATGGTCAACCATACAAAATGTCCACATTAGTCCACATCCGCCACCTGCCGTCATCAATTACCTGAAAATATTTTTAAATAGTAGGGTTGAGTGCCAGAAAACACTCCGTGGGAATACTTATACATTCGTCCAATACTTTGCAATAAAAATATCAATAAATCCATATTTGACATATTGTCATTCATACGCTCAATAGACATAGTGGAGACCGACCCTAATGTGATCACATATAAACTATAACATATTCATAACATGAACATATTCATAAGTAATTGCACCAGAGTGCCATATTCGGAATTCCTCATATGAGTCGTGTCAATCCACATTGAGCAACATAAGCATAAATAATTTTTCATAGCGGATGAAAGTTTAAATATATTTTCGAAAGCATTTTAGTAAGTAAACCCACCTTATAGCTAAATTAGCTGAAGCTTTATTCACGACTTCTCGTCCAAAGCCTGCTGTCGGATTAGGACCTTATGCTTAAATATAGGAATAGCCTTAATCGTCGTCCTAAACGGGTCTCGGATTAGGACCTATACATAAGAACTATGTCTTAATAACATATCAATCTTCTAAACATATACTATAACGTATATAAGGATCTAGGGAACGAGTCCCTAAAATAAGAGTATAACCTGACGTCGTTTAAAGGTTGAACGAGATCCTAGCTTAAAATGTATCGGAGTCCTTGATCGCATAAATAGATGGCTTAAATTCATAGGGGGAAATTATAAAACTTAGTTTAAGATTTAAAGGATCATAGAATATTAATATAGAAATATTGATTTATTATATCATATACTTAATTTCGAATTCAATCTAAATTAAGCAAAAGAGACCAAATAAAAATAAGATAAAAATATAATATGATTATGTAGTCAAGAGGGCTTGAACCCTTGACCAAAAATATAAGTGAAATAATAAGCACTTAACCAATAAGCTAGAAGAATTTATACAATATTAATTAAATTGTTTTAGTTAAATACTTCTCATAAGTGCTTTATCTTAAATACATAAAAGAAGAATTAAAAATTACATCATTAAGTTTTGAACTCTGGATACATAAAAGAAGAATTAAAAATTACATCATTAAGTTTTGAACTCTGGACCTCCAATAACAATTAGAACACTAACCACTTGACTAAGCTCCATTTTTGAAAATTAAACTTATCATTAATTATATAATGTTCAAAATTATCACTGGGCTAAGCCTCATTTCCGAAAATTAAGCTTATCATTAATTATATAATGTTCAAAACGATCATATGTTAAAATGAATTAAAAAAATAAAAATTATTTCAAGCTGATTTGATCCTTGGACCTCTCAAAGAACAACTTGGAGTCCAACCACTAAGCTACACACAATTTTCAAAAATTAGAGAATGTCATCAATTATATAAAGTTCATAATGGTTCAAAGTTTTGAAATTAAAACTACATTAATGAGTTTCAAACTCTTGCCCCTTTAATTATGAAACTTGAAACATATCCACTAGGCTAGATGCTATTTTTGAAAATTATTCCAATTAAATATTTATTTAAATATAATTCAGAATAATCTTGATATAAAATGCATAAATAAAATATGTGCATAAAGAGAGTTGAACCCTAGATCATTTAACAATTAATCTGGAACACAAACCATTACACTAAACCTCATTTTTTAAATTATTAACAAGCTTTTAATTAAATAAAGTCATAAATACATCCATCAATTAATTAAAAGATTAAATTACCCCAGGGGGAATTAAACTATAGATCTCCCAAAATTAAATCTATACATCATCCATTAGGCTAAAGTATCATTTTCAAGATTAAAACCATGCTTTTATTTAAATAAATCTGACATTAAATCTGTACATCAACCATTAGGCTAAAGTATCATTTTCAAGATTAAAACCATGCTTTTATTTAAATAAATCTGAAATACATGTATTAATTAAAACAATAAAATGTTTCCAAAGAGTATTCAACCATAGATCTCCAACATAAATTTTGTATCTTAACAATTGAGCTAAATTACAATCTTCGAGAATGTAAACTGTGATTTTTATTGAATAGTGCCAGAAACTTATACCGTAATTAACAATCAAATTGTCATCAATACATATTGAACCATACACCTTGTGATTTAAATGTAAAGATTTATCCATTAGACATATCCCAAGCTTTTTAATTAAATAGAGAAGAAAATTAAAATGTTAAAAAAAAATAAAAAGGAAAAACACACTCACGCACAGCACAACACCGACGCACATACACACGCACAAGTCATATTCGAACAGCAATTTATCACTCAATACATATACATAAGTTCGTATTTTTTTTTTCAAATCCACCATTAACTACACAAGTTCAAACCCTTTTTATTGTTCTAACCCATCAACACACATCACCATATTTGAACCTATATATATTTAATTAGTAAAATAAAACAGCTCTTACAATGAAAAATATTGGTTTATAGCTTTGAAAATAAGATAGAGAGAAAGAAGAAATGATTTTCTCAAAGGCTAGGGGCTTTCCCATTTTTAGATCCGAAAATCGGAGGCCTTATCATAGATAAATCATAAAAATAGCTAAATAATCTAGTAGGGGAGGAAGAAGGCATTTGGAAAATATAATTGCATGTGAAAAATATCGCCGGAAAAATTTTCCGGCGTGGAGGAGAGGCGGCGGCGGGTGGTGGCGTGGGGAGGGGTGAAGGGGATGTGAAGAAGAGGGGGAGAAATAGAGAGAAAGGGGCTGCTCCTAATTTGTTCCCCCAATAAATGAACTAAAATGGAGATGAGGGGGTATTTATATCACTCCTCACATTAACCCTAAATAGGACTCAATTTAGAAATTAAATCATATATTGATCAATTAATTCCTATTTTAGTGAACCAAGTTCTATGGATTTGTATCGACGAGCACTATCATCTAACATATTTATTCATCTCGATCGGATAATAATTGAGCTGAAAATAATTAAAATCATAATTGGGTTGGAAAGCCCATCATTTGGGCCTTTTTATAAAATGGACTCAATCTTAAACATTTGGGCTATAGAAAAATCATTGGGCCTCTATTATTGAATTTGGGGTGTTACATATTGAGAGACCATTTTGTCTACACAAAAATAGCTTAATGTTTAATGTGATGGTGTATTGGAATCACCAACAGATATATACCAGTTTTGCTATGACCAAAATAATAACCTACTACAAGCAAAAGGATAATTTGCTACCAACAATTACCAATGTGCTATATGCCAAGGAATTATTTGCTACCAGTAGATACTAATTTGCTATAGTCAAAGGAATAATTCGCTATAAATGGAGAAAATATTTGCTACCAAACAGATGCCAATTTGCTATAATCAAAGGAATAATTTGCTATAAATACAAAAATAACATGTTACCAACGGATATTATGAATCACCAAAAAATCAAAAAGGTATAAACACATGAAATAATTTGTTACCAACATATATCGATTTGCTATAATTAATGGGATAATTTGCTATAAATACAAAAATAATTTGTTACCAACAGATACTATGCCAAAATGATTAACTTGCTATAAACAGAGAAATAATTTCTATCAAAAGAGCAATAATTTGCTATAAACAGATGAATCGCATAATAGTGTCAATCATGTTGTTTGATTAACTAAATAGCATACGAAAAAATGGGGGAAATTTGAAAAAAATACCATTAGGTTTTCATGAGACCCATTTGCCCATCATCCTCTTATGCAGATTGGGCTTTTCTCAAGAAACCACGTCGAATGAGCCTTCATAACCAACGCGTCGTTGTACATAGTCCACGGCGGAGAATCTAATCAGTGAATGATGATAATGAACTCAGTGTTCGCGGGTGGGCACGGTGGTGTAGGCGGTTGACCTTCGGTGGTGTAGGCAGCTGACCAGAACATGTCGGCGCAATGGTGTGGGTCGCTGAACAGAACACGTTGGTGCAAAACTCGAGTGAGGAAGAACGGAGAATGCCTCGGTTGAAATCCGACGCCGCAGTTGTTGCGGTGGTCCTTCGGTGATTATTCCCCTCCAAAATTTGCTACAAGATCTATGATATTTTGCTTTGTGAAGTAGAAGAAAAGACGCCGATTTGATGGTGGTGTGAATTTTTGGTTAATGTGGAAGAGTTTCTATCTTCATTGTAATTCACCCCCTTTTTTACTCCTAGATATCAGGGACGTGTGATTATGGGGGTGTATTTTTTTACTGTTTTAGCCCTATCAAATCTGAATTAATAAAAACCTAAGCAAAAATTGCATTTAGGCCCCTAAATATCCATCCAATCGTGGCCATCCAATTTTGTTTGATGAGTGGTATAATTAGTTCTTAATTCTTACATATGGGGTGATTCTCATTTTAACCCACCTATATATATATATATATATATATATATAGAGAGAGAGAGAGAGAGAGATGGGATCAAGTGAGAACTAGACCCCTCTGTGAGAACAGAGAACCAATATGAGCCATAGATCTGATATATTTGGACGACCAAGATATGCTACATACTTAAAAAAATTCGGTGGCAATATTGTAATATTATCAACTTTTTAATGAACCGAGGTTATTTCTGTAATTTATCACGCACGTCCTAAACTTAGAAAATACTACCTGGCGCTTACTTGGATTCTACTTCCTTCTAGAAAATACTATTTCTTATTCCTCCAACCTTGACTAAAAGGAATACACTATAGCTCTCTGCTCTATCCCCAGATCCACACTCGAGTACTATGAGTGGGAGCAAAATAAGTGAATGCCTCTGAGTGAGGACTTTATCTTAATCAACAATTCTTTAACAAGCTTAAAAGCTGGAAAGAATATAACACTAGGTTATATATGCCAAAAACATTGCCTTTTCAGAGGTCTTATAAACTTGAAGGATTCTTGCACATAACAAAGATATGGAAGAAATCAACAGTTAGCAACTGAAAACCGTGCTAAAATATTTTCACAAAGGCGTCGGCATAGCCTAACAAGGAAATGCCATTACTGATTCTTGATAATCAAAGAAGTATCATCCAAAAGATTGCAAATTATCCCAGCGGATATAATCAAAGAATTTCAAATGGTATAAATGGAGAATTTCAATTGATACGAAGCTATTGAAGGGCAATTAATTCAATTAACAAGAGAATAAATCGATTCCAAAAGAGAATGAACAAATCGATTCTATTGACACGAGAATGAATAAATAGACTCAACAAAACTTCCATCAAATTGAAACTCTCAATCTTTCGAACACTAGGTCTATCTTCTTAACGATCTTCTTCGGGTCTTCTCTTTCTTCCTTGAGCATTACGCATCTTCTTCTTGGCGAGGTTGCTATGAAATAGCACGAGTCGGCTGGACTCAAATGGCTGCGCTTGGCCGGGAAAGCGATATCCGGAGATCTCTTCCTATCTATCGAAAGGGACACGACAAGCGACTTGATCTATGGCACCTTCTGGACTCAAAACAGCTTGACTTCAACATCCTCTGGAAGCTCGGTAGAACACCGATATATCTTCAAACTTTCTTAGCCACAGTCGTAACGACAATCTTCACCTTCATTAATTGGCTTGAAGCAAGCGATAACTCTGGGCATTTGAACGCGTCGTGGACTTGAATGTCCTTCCGTTGAATCAATGAGCTTCTATTGAAGGAAATGAATCTTCATTCCTTGCAAACGCGATTAGATCTTCAAACGAGACTTCTCTCGAGTTTTGAAAGCTTGCGTGGGGATTCCTTGAACTTGCATTGGATCCGCAATTGGATAACTTGCCTTTAACTCGACTGCTCACCTTCTTGCTCCTTGCTTGAATATGAATTTCATGACCTCCTTCTCGGTCCTACTAAAATCTCGAAATCATTTATCCTTCTTATGAGCGCTCTATAAATGTTCTTTCGAACTGCTTCTACTTAACTTAGCTCCTCAAGAGGGAACTTACTCAATCTAGGGTTATTTTAAGAGAATCTAAAGGGAATTCTAGAATTCTCCTTAATTCAAGCTCGCTATAGTCTATGTTCTAACTATATTCTCTATGCCTCATTCATCCTTAAATTCTTTTCTTATGGGCAGTAGACAAGCCTTTATCACAAAGAAGATTTTCAAATCAACTTTCAAACTTTATAACTCCACTCAAAAAAATTTTGACGGTCCAAAATAACCGAAATAGTTTGAGTAATTGTAGAAAATAATATTCTGAAAATATTTGCTTCTTGATCGAGTCCTTAATGACTCAAAATTCTTTAAAAAGATTAATCTAGAACTTACTTCAATAAGTTCCACTTTAAACTTTGGTATAACCAAAACTTTATTTCGAAAAGAAATAATATTCGACTTTCAAAAATCGACTGACCTTGTCTTGCTCAAAACTTTTCTCCTCATCTTGTACCTTCAAAAAGATATACCAAATATAATCAAAATACTTTAACTCAATCATACCTTAACCTTGTTGAAGATGCGAGGGTGATGATGAGCTGGGGGTTGCTGATTAATGCCTTTGAACAATTCCATATTCACATAAGAGTTCAATCAATTACTTCAAGGAGAGACAGGCCTGCAGTGTTTGCAAACCTAGCTCTGATACCAACTGTAACAGTCCAGTCCCTTAGGCGATCATTTTGATGGGGACGAGGTGTTAGGCGTAAAAGCCGAAGAAAACAGGTAGATTAATCGGAAATTCAGGGGAGGTGTTTTTAGAATTAAACTAAGTTAACGCCTCAAAACTTAGGCAGCATAACTTCGTCACTTGGAAGAATTATCATTTTCAACGAATCAAAGGGGTCAGATGATTCAATCGAGTCAAATGAATGCCAAAACATAGGCCAATCGAAATTTAAACAGAATCCAAAGACCAACAGATAGGAATTCAACTCTTCAAATAAACAAGACCTCATCATAGGTCACATCAACTAAGACCCATAAATAGGTCGGAGTCAAATATATCTTATTATCCCATTCATAGGACAACAACAACAACAAGCATGAAAGACCCATTCCTAGGTTGACTGAAACTGAATAGATACCAATATGCTCAACTAGTGTAACTCTTCAGTTAACTTGGGATTAATGAAGGCATAGATGGGTATGTCAAGAGATCATGCTTCAAAGACTTTATTGATAACTAGGATTCATAGCATTTAAAACATGTTACTATCAAGAATCAAGTTACACATATCAAGACTAAATACTAACATCAGAGTACTTAGAAGAAACTTAGCGGAAGAAAACATGTAACCATATAGAGCAACAAACTTGAAACCTCAAACAACTTAGGCAACCCCACTAGCAGCACATCACCGGCCTCAGCATCTCAACCTCAAAACATTTGAAAAAGAGGGTGTCAGCACTAATGTACTCAGTGGGGTTTTACGAGAAAACTCTTTAATAAACTTTGGAATATCCAATTATAAACTGGTGGCATATGGAGAGCAAAACGCAAAAGCCCTCTCCATACCCGCAAAACCTTTTACTTCCTTTCTTGGTGCCTTTCCTGGCTCAAACCTGTTATCTACTGCACCCTTGTGCCTTAGGATGAGAGAGATGTTACCTCAAGTATCCTCTGAGTATATGAGGGGATTCCCCAACAGTGACTCCCTTTACTTTCAAATGTTCAACTCGATGACTCGAAGGTCACGGCATGATAATGCAAATAAACTGTTCTTTGAGCTCGATAACCTGCTTACAACAGAAGCTATATTCTTCCTTAAATTCTTCCTTACTTAACCTTAACCTTCCTTACTTAACATTCCTTACTTACTTGACTTAGCTAGCAATACCAAGCCTAGAGCAATCTTCTATGGCTAATCCTTTAATATAGTATGATCTCGGCCTATAAGGGATTTAACGCTACTCTAAAAAGGCAATCCTTAATCCTTAACTATACGAGCTTTTAACAAAGCATAAACATTCAAATACAAGGAGATGAACGCGGATAAACATCGATTGCAATAAAGCAATTCTAAACACCTCATGCTAGCATAAATTGTATATAAACAATTCTAGCATATCTAAACATACTTGATAGCTCACTTAACTTATAATAACTTCCTTTACTTTATCAAACTCAAATAACAATTCAACATAATCATGCATATAACTTCCTTTATTCCTTTTCTTTCCTTGTACAGAGACTAATCAGGCAGAGCATAAAATATTTTAATTGGATATTCATCTTGCCCTATCATGCTTCTAGAGCTTAATAGCTCAAACCTTATACTTGGTTTAGAACCACCCACCTCGATGACGAGCATCTCGAACACGAGCACGTAGACGAAGCAACGAGCCGAAAATCCTTCTTCGGGCCTCCTCGGGGTTCACCTCCTCTTTAAGAAAGTCGATCAATGATTTGAAACCTTATTCAAGCTCCTAATAAGACATCGAAATGATATCTAAACCCTTGCCCCTTAACTATAACTTAAAACACGAGAATTAAAAGGATTAAGACATCCGAAATTACCGCAAAAGGGGACGGAAACTCTGATTCGAATGATCAAGATTCCGGACGATCGGCCACTGCTACCTCATAGATCATCGAAAGAGCTTCGATTTGAGTACTCTTAGGCCTCATGGTTCAAATCGAGACGAAAGTTATGGCCTCCGCACGAAAACGTGTCAAAGCTGCCGAAACAGCACGAGCGCCTTGGGGGGGGAGGTGCGCGCCGGCGCCCCCTTGCTCCAGCCCCGCGGCGCCCCTTGCCCAGCCCCGCGGTCCCCCCTTGCTGCCCCGCGGCGCCCCTAGCGCCGCGGGGGCTCCTTGCGCCGCCACGCTCCTTACTCCGCTCCTCTCTCAACTGGAGGTGCCCTCACGAAGAGGGCTCCCCTCTCTCTCTCTCTACTCTACAGAATTGGTGTTTGAAGAAGTGAATGAGCGAGCAAAAATGAAAGGGGAGGGCTGCTATTTATAGAAAAAAATATGGCTTCCTCGAGAAGCTACTTCAGTGCAACAACACTGCTTTAAAAATATCGGGTTCGGATAAAAGGCGCTTTATTCGATGGCGAGGTCCAAATGACCTCGTTTATTAAATCTGAAAATACCGGCAGGTTCGTTGGCTTGAGTACTATTGAACCAACTCGACTCGGAATAAAGAACGAGTCATTTTGAAGAAAAACGAGAAATTAATCTCTTTTCAAAAATAAAGTTACTATTCCACGCAAGGGACAAATAAAATTCTCGAGCGTTCAATTGACCTCAGAATGAAAATCCGGGAACGCCAACCGATTCCTTGAGAAATTTTCTATAGGGTAGGCTTGAAAAATCAAGGCTCGGGTCAACATATGAGATTTCGCAAATTTCTAACGATCACGCTCTTACGGAAAAACACTATTCATAACTTCTTTAAACGTGTTTTAAATCACCAGGAACTCAAACGACTTCAGATTTAAAATCCGAAAGCACAGGCATGCTCCTTGGGTCAACACCTTCCAAACGTGACCAAAATCAGCTGCAACTGAGCTGGAATCAAAATTCTCAAAAAGACGATTTTACGAAAAATAACTTCTAAAAACGCGATTTACAACCGAAACATCCTTATTATGCTCAAAATTTCTCTTAATATTTTCTAATTAAAATTAGGAATTACTTAATCCTATTTTGAAAATCCGGGTTGTTACAATAATACTGATGCATTACATATCCATTATGCTACTTTCCACTTAATTTTGTCATCTTTAAAGAAGATTTTCAGTTTATTATTTTTAATTGTATGAAGAACTGCTCAAAATGTCTATGAGATGTCCAAATATAAAACCAAATATACTATTGTATCTATACTTACAAAATGTTGTGATGAAATATTAAAATTTAAGACAAAATTTTGTGACATGGTTTCGTGGGTCAAAATCTGTAGGATATATGGTTGGTTGCATGTCTTCATGATGATGCTATATATATATAACGACGACAAGGGGTGGCTAGACATGAAGGGGAGTTGACGGTGAAATTGTACTTCGCAAAAAGAAAGTTGGTTTGGGAGTTTCTTGTCATGCTAAACAAGGGTCATGTTAGTGCTAAAATAAGTCATGACAGTGCTAAAATAAGTCATGACAGTGCTAAAATAGGGAATGGCAATGCTGAAACCCTAAATTGAAAAATACAATTATGCCACCGCGTTTTTTTTAATTTTGGAATAGATCTTGGCCGTCCAAATAGGTAAAATTATGGTTGAGATTGGTTCTCGGTTCTCACATGGGGTATGGTTCCTTCTAGAACTCAATCCTATATATATACACACACACACACACACACATATATATATATGTAATCCATTTTCGAATCTTGGATTGATAATTCTCGAATAATATAATACATCGACAAATCCAATTTCTCTACTGCTATACATACTAGTTTTGCACCCGTGCATCGCACAGTAATTATCGAATTTAATTGAAATAATTAAAGAATTTCTAAATTTATATAATAAATAAATTCAACAATTGATAAATTGTAGAATATTACGGGATGAATTTTTGTTTTTAAATTATAAAGGAATATGTTAGGATAATAACCCTTTTAACATCCTTTTTTTCTCTCATTTTACATCATAAGTTTGAGTTTGGTTACTATAAATTCATCAATTTTAGCAATATATTATTTCAGATGATCAAATCAAATATGTTTTGACTGTATTAAAAATTATAAAAACTAATCCTATGACCGTGTGTGTATGTGTTAGTAACAAAAATATATTTGTGAATACATTCATGTATAAAAATGATTAAATTAAATTGGATTAAAACATGAGTCGATGAAAAACTGTAGCCTTTTTTAAAAAAAATTATGAAACCTATGACTTTTAGAATTATATAATTCTATTCTAAATAAATTTAAAATATTCATAAATAATAATAATGGCTTCAAGAATATATCCATATTAAAAAATCAAGAAACATATCAAAAGATTTTTAGAACATATATAAACATAAAAACTGGATGTTCTTCTGCTCGAATTGTTAAAAATTAGATGTTCTTCGACCATTTAGTTCAGTATATCTTGATATCGAAGGTGTAGACTTGGATCCAGAAAGTGTTCATGTAGATCCAAAATCTGAAAAAATACATAATTTTTTGTGAGTGGAGAAGGGAAAATTGCTACATGAGAGATTTGCATGTCTCTTACCGGCATTCTGCTCTAACGAAGTGACAATACTTTTGCCGCTGCACAAACGCTTCTCTTGCAGAGAATTCGTTCTTTAAAGACAGTGCTTGTATGGAGGGTGTCAATGAAAATGGTCCATGATATGTACCAAAAAAACATACTTATCCATCTATATATGAGCTTGAAAGATATATGAAACTGTAGAACCTCACAACAACGATTTGTACCTTTAGAAAATAAATCTGATATACATAAGCAAGAAATAACTACAACCAAGGACAGCAGGCAGCAAAAAATCAATTTTCAAGCGCGTACGTTGGAACATGATGCATGCCGTCGAGAGTGAAAGCATTTGGGACAGACGTTTTTCACTTTTTTCTCCTCCCACACAGATCTGTAACTCAATTTTTTTCAAATTAAATATAATTTTGGCTGGAAAATAAAGAGAATGCAAAATAAGAGTTAGATTAATAACAACACAAAAATTTACCGACAACACAGAGAGGAAGATAAAGAATTGATAAGAAACAATTCTTGCCTGGACAGCTTCATCGCTTGTGCATGGGATCAATAGAATTGATGAATAATCAATCAATGAACAAATCTAAAATTATGCATCGACACAACAAATTCAAGCATAAGTTTGCATATTTGGGGGAATGGGGGGGGGGGAGAGAGATGCTCCTTCTTTGAGAGCATCAAGCGCGAAGGGTCGGGAGTTTCAACGCTCAAGGTAGAAAGAGGAGGGTATGGATAATTATTTTGTGCCATCTCACTGCAAACATTGTTTCATTGAATTGAAGAATCCATAACTTTTGTAGTCTTAATTGAATGAGAGATTTCAAAGATCTTTGCTTAGAGATTTAGAGATTTTTGGAGGGATCGAGAGAAGACAAACTTTTAATTGAAAGTTGATAGAAGAGACGGAGAAACCTGGCAGTTTCCATCCGCAGTTATCTCGAGACTTCTTTTGAGGCAATGAATATAGAAGTTGTTTTTTCCATGCATGCAGCAGTTACAATTGTCATGCAAATAATTTAATAAAAAAAAATAACTGTGTACAAAATTGGCGCCAATTTTTTTTTATCAAAAATTGTGTTTTTATATATTATATAGATATTGATAGAATAATAAATCAAGATATAATAGTATGATATTCAACACATGTAATTAACGATATGCACGATAATAATATATTAAAAATTAAAATATAACACGAATTATATAACTGGGAATCTTAATTATATTGTAATACCAAAATATGTGCAAACATTAAGAAGAATAAAAAACAACATGAATTCCATGAATTAAATCGTTATACTTTAAAGAAAAACAAAAGGTGAAATATGATATAGAGAGAGAGAGAGATGAATAGTCCCTTGGTCATGGCGAGTTAAACACATGCACATTGATATTGCAATAGCGCACATATATATATATGGATTATTGGAAGGAATGTAGTAGAATCATATACAATTAAAGAAGAAGATGAAGCATAAATAATAAGAGGTCATCAAATAACCAAGGACAACTTGCTTAGAACAACGTCCATAAATTTGGAGCCATATATATAGCTAGGCAAGTCATCCTTTGGCTAACCAAATAACCTCCTACATATTCATGTTTAACCTCTCTTCTTCTCGAGAAATGTGTTTAACAGCATAATATTACAATAATATATGAATATATACTCGAATCATGTGATATATCATATCCAAGAAGAAGATCATAAGAGGCCATCAGCTAACCAAGAATAGACTCACCCGAAAAGCTTACACGACATCCATTATATGGGTGTCGTGGGGAGGCTTGTATAGGCAAGCCATTCTTGGCTGTCAAATGAGCCTTCTTATATATCTTCATGCTAGCTAGACCTCTCCTCTTCTCAAAACTATCATAAAAATGATCTTGCTAATTTTTCGACACGATTTATGGCAATTGAAGCATGCGTATTATTTATAGTTAGTTAAAGAGGCCATGTGGCATTGACATTTTGCCATGCAAGGATCTTGTAATGGAATCACATTCTATTAATCGTGTTCGTGAAAAGTCATCTCGTTTGCATGTCGATTGATGGATTCGCATGTCGTATTTGAGACTAATCCCATGTTTCAATCTCTTCATTTTGTGTCGATGTTAGCCATCAAATCAACGAATCGAATAATTGAAAGTCACGAGTTCAGATGTTTCGTGCGAACGTCTTCCACAAGTCAAGCTTTATCCAAGTGTAGTGGTTACTAGTACGTTCACAAAAATTTCTAGAAAGTAATAAGAAAGAAGAAGATTATACATGCGGTTGTGCTATTGTGTATTGTAGATTATGTGGCTTTTAGTTGCAAAGATCGAAAGAAGATAAGATAAAAGGATGGATGTCGAATGTTATCTCATTCATGTATTCATGGAATTTCAAATATTCTAATTCCATTAGAATTTTATCCACTCTTGAGATTATACCAGCAAATACTCTACTCTCCAAAAGGAATATATTTCAGCTTCTCTAAGTGCCTATTTGCCAAGAGCAATGAGATACAGATACCACTCTTCTTTTTTACCCTTTTTTTTCCTATTAAATTTAAATGTATAGCATGTAACACGTTTATGAATTGCGTTTCAATATATCAAACATATGTTAAAATCTTCAAACACGATTTATTGCTAATTTACTTGTGTTAGTATTAGAAACGGTTTTTTTTACCTTGTAATTTAATATACTAGTTGTATGTCATTATTAAAATCTACCCAGGTGACTGCATGTTAATAACTTCATCCTTTTCTTGATTGAATTTATTGAATTAAAAATAATATTTTCTCCTGAAGATACTGCTAATAATCATATATACCATTTTTTCATACACATTCTTACCATGATATCACATATACTTGGTAAAATATATGTAAAGCCTGTAACGATATATATGAGATTTGAAAATACGGTAATAAAATTTAATAATTATTATCATCATGAAGCCTGAAATTAACAAAGAAACCTCCTGATTTGTGCATCCACAGCCAATTCTGGCAATATTCAGTTTAGTAGCAAGAAATAAATGGCAGATGATTACATTGATCAAAATAGCCAAAAGCCATACAATCATCTACCTAAAAAGAGAGAGAGGTGTCTAAACACCTTGAACAGAAAAAGAAAAGGAAAAAAAAAACAGAAAACTAAAAACTAAAATCTAAAATGAAAAAAGAGAGAGAGAGAGAGAGAGAGAGAGAGAGAGAGAGAGAGAGAGAGAGCACACTATCCTGCAACTGCAAGGCAGGGTGAGCGTGGAAGTACAAGACGAATGTCCAGACATCTTAAAAGAATCGGCTGTCGTGCTGGCTTGGCTTCCGAAGAAACAAAGCTATATCTAACTACAGGCTTTCTACATATAACCTGACTACTAACGACAGATCGAGTTGTCAAAGCTTTCACTCAACTGGCACAGATAATACTATGAACAAAAAACCAAGAGCAAAAAAGGGGTAATGGAGACATCCGGCCGCAGGTGCCAAAAAACTAGTTCCCAAGAAACACGTGCTGCTTTACTGAGAAGAAGCATTCACATCTGTCTTAGTAGTTAGAACAATTTTCATTTTTTTCAAACGTTTCTCCTTGATAAGGTTGTTCCCACAACCAGCACCAAGTTTGAACCCTTCCAAAGATGATTCCGGCAGGTTCAAGCCAGTGATAGTAGTGTCAGTATCTTTGGCCAAAACGCCTGCAACAGAAGTTTGAATATCCAACCTCTTCCGCTGAGACATTTCCTTTAGAACATTTGAACTACCAACATGAAGATCATCATTTGCTTGTTCATGTCCCTTTTGCATAGATGTTTCCTTAAGAACATTTGAACTACCAATATGAAGATCATCCCCAACAAGGTTGCTCCCACAGCCAGCACCAAGCTTGAACCCTTCCAAAGATGATTCCAGCAGGTTCAAGCCAGTGACAGTAGTATCAGTATCTTTGGCCAAAACGTCTGCAACAGAAGCTTGAACATCCAAACTCTTCTGCAGAGATGTTTCCTTTAGAACATTTGAACTACCAATATGAAGATCATCATCATTTGTATGTTCGTGTCCCTTCTGCATAGATGTTTCCTTTAGAACATTTGAACAACCAATATGAAGATCATCATCATTTGCTTGTTCATGTCCTTTTTGCATAGATGTTTCCTTTAGAACATTTGAACTACCAATATGAAGACCATCATCATTTGCTTGTTCTTGTCCCTTTTGCATAGATGTTTCCTTTAGAGCATTTGAACTACCAATATGAAGATCATCATTTGCTTGTTCATGTCCTTTAAGGTCAATGCTTGTTGATGGCGATAAATGAGCCACTACATCTTTATGCTCCTTGGGATACAGGGGCTCTTTATTACAGTCCATCTCTTGACGAGTGTGTAGAGCCAACACATTGCTAGACCTGGGAATCTCAGATTCACATAAGCTAATGGTTATCTGGCAACCTTGTTCATAATCCTTATCAAGGATCAGAGGAGGAATCTGTAATGTTTCACTACTATCATGCAAAGCATCAGTAGCAGTATCAATTTTACCAAAGACAGGTCTGACCAGCCTTTTGCGTCTCAAATTTGAACTCGTGGAACTTTTCACCTCTTCATTAGAACCAGTGGTTTTACTATGTGAGGCTGGGTCAACACCAATCCCAACCAAGTTCTTCTTTCTGTCACTACGACGCTTGAAATCCAAGATTCGAGTCTCTTTAGGGATTTCATCCATACAATCCACAGTAGTAGATTGACTTGCACTATTCAGATTTTTCTTCTCAATTGTTGAGTGGTCAATCTCCATATGACTTTGAGATTTCTTTTCATTGACTGCACTCTCTCTTGGTTGTTGTCCAACAAATCTGGATTTCCTAAGCTTTCTCAGTGACAGATTATTATCCTGCTGCAACATCTGCATGACTTCATCAGCCGTAGCATCCATATAGCAGTCCTGAGGATTAACATCAAAATCATTTCTATCTACACCAAACTGGGACGACTCTTTAGAAGACAAACGAGTAAAAACACTTTTCCTGGTAAAGGTGGAGTTAGCTTCATAAAATTTGTTGGGCTCTTTGAGATTCTTATTGCTGGAGAATCTGAAGTACTGTTTCTCATAAACTGCCAAATCTGTTTCTGGCTGAAATTTTGATTCAGAACAACTGAAATCTTTGCCAGACAACATGACCATCCCATGCTGAGGAACATGCTTACTCTGATTTTTTGATGCCTCGGGGAGATATCCATCAAATGCAAAATGATGGTCTCTTGATTTGGAGTAATAAGCTAGCAACCCTTTTCCGCCTTCCAAATTTTCAAGACCAGCGCGTGGTGGAGAAATATTTGAAGGCAATGAACCTCTGTAATTATCAGGAGCAGAGGTATTCAGATCCATGTCTGAAAAAAAAATTGGGTTTACATGGGAATTGGTAGATTCTTGAAGCAAAGAACTCCGAAGGCCTGATGTGCTCAAAGCCAAACCTTTATTTCCAAATTCAAGTGTGGTATCTAGAGGTCTGCTAGATTTCTCTGGTTCCAAAAAATACTGCTGCGACCTATTACTTTCATTAGAATAGAAGTCCCCCAGGGAACCATCATGAGGATGTTTTTTATGCATTGAAGTAGAATTCTGGTTAGCTTCAATTGATGCAGTGCATCCATGAGAAAGATTAGGATGATCAGGTAAGTAGGGGACAGCCCGTGTAATAGTTGCATCATCAAATGCAGAGTGCAAGAGGTTAAGGTTACGAGATACAGTAAACTGAGGGAGCTGTTTCTCAGGAACTAACTTGTCAGATAATGAAGGTAAATTTTGTTCTAGCTGGGAGAAAGAAGGGTACTTCATTGACATGACAGGATTAGTATGTGTATGACTAGCCTCTTGATTACCTAATCTCTCACTCTTTCCAAACATTCCATTATCAATTGTTGGCCGGTCCGCACTTGCAATATATCCAGCATTCGTGGCCAGTATAGGTGGAACTTTGTCGACCATATTTTCAGTTGATCTTCCTGCAACAATTGGGTACTTCCTACCCTCAATAATCCTGTAAACAGATTGCAATTGATGTAAAACATTTTCAGAAGAGAAATCTTCACCAGAACAGGTCCCAAACTTGGGTTCAGCCTCATCCATTTGAAACCTCCCAGCTGCAGATGTTTTTCTTGTTTTGTGTAAAAGGCTTACAGAAGGATTGAAGGCACTAATAGTGCTACCATCACAGTCCAAATGATGTCCATTTTCCAATTCCCTATTCATCAACCACTCCTGATCCTTTTTTATTTCTCTTGCTTCCCTACATAAATTCAGGTTGTAATCACTATTAGCGCTAGATATAGCCACATTAATAGTGCAGTCTGTTTTCCCGGAATCGTCTAACAAGAACCTATCATCATTAATTGAATACTTGCTTTGACCCACAGAATTCCCATAGTAATCACTTGCAAATGCCGGTTGACAACCATTACGCATGTTACAGTCATCTAACAATCTGCTCCTCTGCATGAAAGAATAATCATCAAGGGCTCTCACATCCGATGGATCCAAAGAATGCTCAGAGGATTGGATAGGGTTATACATTTCATTCACTTGATTTTCATTTACCATTTGAACTGTTGATGACTTGTGAGCATTGACTAATCTTCTTACATCATCTAAGGAATCTTTAGAAGAATCAGTGCAGAAGGTCCTTCGGTAACCATGAGTATATAGTCCATTTTCTACTGCATTATTGGTTGTTAACCTGCCTTGAGTACCTTCTTTACCTATTCTTCTCCTTTTAGCCAGAAAATCATCCTGAGGAAAAGGATATACTTTCCCTTCAGCATTGACACTATCATCTACCAAAACTTCATCTTCTATACCTCTAGCCAACGAGCTCACACGGTGAACACGAAATGCTACACGGTTAATCTCATCATATTCAGCAGGTGCCATGTATCCTCTCTCACTTAATTCAAGTCTGTCATCATCTACCAGTCGTCTGTCCTTAACAGCTACTTCAACCATAGCTTCTGACCGTGATTGAGGGGGCATCTTATTTATCGTCTTTCTTGAACTGAACAAATACAGAAGCCTGCGAACCTAAATAATGGAAAAAAGGAAATTGAAAAAAACAAAATTAACATTCAGTTGCTTTGATCTCTCCCTGAAAAGGTTAATATAATATAGGGTAGCAGCTCGTCAAACCTGATCTTCAGACAGACCAAAATTGAATTTGTTTGCAGAAAAGTAATTCTCTGTGATGGCATCTCGAAATTCTTTCTCAGAGAGTGGATCACAATGCCATATTTGTCTAAAACGAACCTGGACACAGAAACACAGTGGTACTGACCGAAGGAAGAAAAGCAGATACATAGAGGTACTTTAAAATTCATGTGGTTTAGAAAAACTATCATTTTCCACCTTGAAGAAAGATTGACATTTACAATAAAAAGCGAACTGCAGAAATAACTTCGCCATACCTGTGCAGGAAAACGCTGCCCTGAATAATTAAATGCATGGGGAATAATGTCCACTGCACCATCTGAGGATGCCTGATAAACTCCAAAAAGTTGTCTCGTCCTAAATTCAAACAGGAACAAAACCATTCCAGCTTTAATATGCGTCACAAATTCAGTATGGGAGGATGGTAGAGCAAATATTTTCCTTTTCAAGCACTCTTTCTTGGTCTGAATATTTGACATAAAGATTGCACCAAATTCAGGAATATTTCCATAAGACCAATTATTTTCCTTGTGGTCCATTTCCCCACCTGCAAGCGGATTTGTAACTGATCATGTATGATATTAGCAAACAAGGGGTGAGTATTAGTATGCATAAGAAAATAAGGTCTTACAGTTTTCTTTAGGATAAAATAAGTAAGGTCGATAAAGTTAACAAACATACAAGCCAGTGAAAAAGCTCCAACATAGTGAAAAATTGCAAATGATCAAGTGCAGCAAAGAGATCTTCCGATTATTGAAATTAATAAGGATGAAAATATCATCCATTGAATGTAACTTGATGCAAAGCACCATACCCAACCTATTTCTCCCATATTTAGAAGCACAAATATATGTTTTCCTTGTGCAATCCCAACTTAAAGAAACCCTTATTCTCTCCTCAACAAACATCATGTGCCACAACTCAACTCTCGTCTGCATTTGAAATACAAGACAAAGAGAAAGCACTGTGTTCCCCCATTGTGAACCACCTATCAATCTATCATAAACACTATGTATGGTGGCTATAAAATTATGAACATCTCCATTCTTCCTCTTAACTCAAAAACAAAAAGTTGCAGTAAAACAGCAATATCCATCATAACACCCACACACCTTACAGCGAGAGCATCAAACAATCAAAACCAGAATACACAACACTTCACCACCTTTACGAGAGCATCAACCACCCAAAACCAGAATACACAACACTTCACCAACTTCATAACTCTTATATGCACATATTGCAGGATGATGATTAGCACATACTACTGAACAACAAACATCAAAACAATGAGATTTATACCAACAAAACAAAAACTACTATAATGCATGGATAATCAAAACATACTATTCTACATCAACAAACACCACCGCAACGCTTACTGAAAAAATGTTTTCTCCATTCTTATATCCAAATAGAAAAAAAATTACCAAATCGCTAGGGTTAATGAGATAGCCGGAAAAAAAACACCGACGAACAACAGATTTCGTCCAAAACGTGATCTTTTTTCAGCGAATCGAGGCCAAATCGTTAATTTTGATGTCGGGTGCAAATCGGTTTTATATTTTTCTTCTTTCCTTTTTCTGATCAAGTTTTTAGCCAACACAAATCATTCAGAGTTAAGAGTGAGCGCAAAGAAAAAGAGGCGAAATTTGTGTATAGCGCAAATCGATTTATACCTACATATATGTGTATAGGTTGATGATGCTATGGGGAATAAAGAGGAAATTTTGTGCGGATTATTTATAGGAGGGGCCAGGGCCCAGGGGCTGTTTGGAGAACTCTAATGGAATTCCAACAGCCTCCTCAAATGATAAAAAGGTATTATTGTAAAAATAAAATAAAAAACGAATTTTAAGGGATCACTTTTAAATCGTTTCAATGATAATAATTTAATTTTTTATCGGTGGTAAAATAGATGTATTCAATTTTTCTCGGTTATCGAAAAAATGGGCACATAAAAATAATGTCGCTTTTTGCCTGAAAATTTAAAAAAAAAATCTCAAAAAATGTCGTCGAATGCGAGGAGTTGGAAATCCTAAACCTTGAAAATAATTATGTTTCGAGCAAAATTCCGTTTGAATTGTCGTGGTTGCTTTGTTTCCGAATTATATTTGTCCGCTTGAAAACAAATTTAAGGACAATATGAAATTTTTGAAACGCGTAGAAGCTCAATCTCACCTACAACATCACAAAACGACCTCATTTTTATGACACATCAAATTTTTAGTAGCCGAATGAATTTTGGTGTGTCTATTTTAATACAAATAAAATAGATTATTATTTAAAATTTGTAAAGTCATGTCGAAATTATAAATTTATTCAAAAGTCATGAATTATTTGATAATTAACCCTTAAAAAAATAAATTAAATTATGTCATCGGTCAGGTTTTGCTTACTTATTATCCTTCCCCAAAAAACAAAATTTTTATTATTGGCAATATATAAATTATAATTCTCCTAGAATATATCATAAGTTATGTGTTATCGTAATAGTTTTAATCTATAATATGTGTTGCGTTACATAAAAATATTAATTAGAATGAAAAAATATAAATCCTGCCTTGTAAATGAATAATCAGTAGCTAAAGATGATTGTGAACTCGAATTTCATCACCTATTTTGTTTCCGAACTTATACATCTGTCTTCTTGCGCCTCTGATATTTTAAGGTAACCGCACGCATATTATCTCTTACACAGCATTACTTACATATCTCTATCCATAGATTTTGTATACATAATTAATGTATATAGAATACTCATACATCATACTTCTGCAATTTATTCCAACTAAAATCAAGAGGGCCAGACATTTTTGCATATTCATGTAAGCATATTATTTTCCAGACTCTTCATTTCTTCGATTCCAATAATTTTACCATCTTCAGTTGTTTTAATTTAAATAAGTTGTAGCCTCGTTTTTTCTTATTTGTTTTTCTTAATATTTCCTTGAATTAACAAACAGTTTTTGGACATTAATTTTAGCAGTGCAATGCTTGATATGTGACCATTAAAGAACTGTTCAGGCTCAGTTGCTCTTTTTTCTTGGATATATCAAGAAATTGCTATATATTCAGAAAACTGTTGTTTATAAAGGACGAACCTCGTCCCTTACGCCTACTGTCCCGTTCCTAGAGCCACGTTATGTTTATAATTGGAAGACGTAGTTACATGTAATTAACCTCATTTGTAATGCATGTGCAGGTTTTCTGTCAAATGCCCTGCAAATTATATTATCATTGAACAAAGGCATTGTGAATGTGGATTGAACTTGAAAGCAAAAGGTGCTAGTGTTGAACCTACTGAGAAGTGGAAACGAGACAGCCTTTTCACCGACAAACGTGGCAAATTGAGACATTTCAACCATAAAAAAGTTTCAAGAAAAAAAGGTTTTTTTTAAATAAAAAAAAAAACACTATCCAAGTCATATGCACACAATGCAGTTTGTCTGTTTGGATTTCTTGATATATGTTTCACTGCTGTTTAGGCGGTTCATTGAGGGGTCAAGGATGGAAATATGGTTCGGGTTTTGTTGATGGTGTTATCCCAGTTTTGAGCCCGGTTGCACAAGAGATACTCAACTTTGTGCAGCATGAAGTGGATATTACCAGAATTTGGAATTCCTTAGACACTTTGCCTCCTACTAATACTACTTGGGATGATCTAATCAGCATAGCAGTTCGTCTTCGTTTGAACAAAAAATGGGATCCAATCATAGTGGTTAAGTCTTGCATCATTTTGCAATCTTATTGAGTATATTGAGAAATATGAAGTAAAAGTTTTATCAGTTTATTATGATATATATTGAGAGACTATTGATATAAGCACATTTTTCAGCTGTGTGAATGGATGTCAAAGAGGAGCTCATTCAAGCCTGATGTTATTTGTTACAATCTACTTATAGAGGCTTATGGGCAGAAACTGTGTTATAAAAAGGCAGAATCCATTTACTTGGAACTCCTCGAAGCTCGTTGCATCCCTACTCAGGATACTTACGCGCTTCTTGTGAAGGCATACTGTAAGTGTAGGAAGCTGGAGCATGCTGAGGCCGTCTTTGCAGAGATGCGGAAGAATGGCTTCCCACCAAGTATGTCTATATGTGATGTTGTTGTATGTGTATTGCTCATTTTTAGCAGACACAAGTTGTTATTAAGAGTTTGATTGAACATTTTTAGGCACCATTGTTTATAATGCCTATATTGATGGGCTAATGAAATCGAGAGATTCTCAGCATGCTCTTGCTATATTCCAGAGGATGAAGAGGGAAAACTGTGAACCAAACACTGAGACTTACACATTGATGATCAACTTATATGGGAAGGTACAAATTTGTTTTTGAATTTGAATTTGAACGTTTTATATATTTGACCTTTTATTTTTTTGCAGGAAAATAAATCTTATATAGCCTTAGAGGTGTTTCAAGAGATGAAGAATAACAAATGTAAACCTAATATTTGCACTTACACTGCTCTGGTGAATGCATGTGCTAGAGATGGACTGTGTGAGAAAGCAGAAGAGATTTTTGAACAGCTGCAGGAAGCAGGGATTGAGCCTGATGTATATGCTTATAATGCTCTCATGGAAGCCTACAGGTAATAGTCAACAAATTTGGATTTGGCACTGCTCGTATATGTATCCCACCTAAAGTGATGAATATTGACAGCCGTGCAGGTTATCCTTATGGCGCTGCAGAAATATTTTCCCTCATGCAACAGATGGGATGCGAACCAGATAGAGCTTCGTATAATATAATGCTGGATGCTTATGGTAGAGCTGGTCTTCATAAAGGTACTCTTTCTGCATCTTTTTTTCATGTTCATATATATATATATATATATATATATGAATGATAGATTAGAAAATTCAAGAACATATAATAGTTAAGATTTCCTAATTTTGTCAGCAATGTTCAAATATAGTTTCCTACATTGGCAATTATTCTGTAAGGGCATCAATGATTCTGTTTCCTATGGCTAACTTCTTATTACATTTTCCTCAAACAGAACTTTTATTTGTCTTGTAAATTTATTCTTGTTTCAAACAAAAATGCATCTATCTGTAGTAAGTCTAGTTTCTCCAAATGAGCATGAACTTTTGAACATAGGCTCTTTTGTAGCTTTGAGGATTTATTTGATCAAGTGTTTTTACTGCCTGCCTCGGCCATTTTAGGGGCGCAAGCAGTCTTTGATGAAATGCACCGTCTTGGAATAGAGCCAACGATGAAATCCCACATGCTGCTCATATCAGCCTATTCAAGAACAGGTGATGTCCAAAGATGTGAAGAAATTGTGAGGCAGATGCAAGACTCTGGGATAAAACCAGATACCTTCGTGTTCAATGCTATGATGAACTTGTATGGGCGACTAGGCCAGCTCGAGAAGATGGAGAAGGTGCTGTCAGCAATGGAGAAGGGAGGAGGCTGCAAGCCCGATATCAGCACGTATAACATCTTGATCAACACTTATGGGCGTGCTGGATTTGTGGAGAAAATGGAGGAGGTCTTCGTGTCGATTCCATCCAAGAATTTGAGGCCGGATGTTATGACTTGGACCTCTAGACTTGGAGCATACTCTAGGAAGAAACAGTACCAGAAATGCATTGAAATCTTTGAAGAAATGATTGATAGTGGCTGTTATCCAGATGGTGGAACTGCTAAAGTGTTGCTCTCTTCTTGCTCTAATGAAGATCAGATTGAGCAGATCACTACTGTTATTAGAACCATGCATAGACAACCTTTGAAGGCTTGATTGTTCTCTCTCTCTCTCTCTCTCTCTCTCTCTCTCTCTCTCTCTCTCTCTCTCTCTCTCCTAGTCTTGGTTGATGTTTCATTCATTTGATGACTTTTGATTGAGTTCCACAGTAAATAGCATTAAGAACAAATAACTGAATAAGCCATTTGGAGGTGCGGGTTTTCTATTATGTTCTCGGGTTTCGTTTATTGATGAAGTGAAACATGAAATATAACGAGAAAGTTTAGGTGAGGGGTATTGTGTATCAGCAGCAGGAGATCATAGCCCTTAGACCAGAAGTGGGAAGCACACACCAATTCACCAACCCCTTGTTTTGCTTTGCTGACACATGAACCACCAACATCTTAATTATTATTATTATTATTTATTTATTTTGTTTTTAACTGTAATTTATTCGTTTAAATCTAGGATTTTGAGTTGGTGATTTTTTTAACTGCCCACCATACTTTAATTATAATAGGGACCTGTGTTGGCGGCAATTGCATCGAGACCCTCTTAAATTCTGATATTTCATGCTATCTCCCTAATATTTTCCCCACCTAACCATGAGTGGAATGTTCTGCACATGATAATTCAGATTCATTTTAAGGAAATAGTATAAAATTATAATTTAAGGTTTGAAAATTATAAAATTTATATGCTGAAAATTTTAATACTTTCATTTAATATTAATAATTATGGAATCAATGTGAAATTTTAAATCTAAAAATATTTGTGACACAAACAAGTCTCATATAACTCATTGATGTGAAAGATAAATTAACTTCTCCATTTTGTATCAAATCCAATATAAATTTGTAATCAAACAATATTTAAATTCATTAATACGTATAAACTTGTAAGCAAATGTAACAATGTGAAGTAAATTGCAGGGTTTAATGATTTTAAAATCACAAACTTAATTTTACCTCTTTTTTAATATGAATTTAAAATCATGGGACAAAAACACAAATGTAACAAATTTTGTAATTTAACATCAATTCCAATTTCGTATAGATTAAAATTGATGTGAATGTAGGAGAAATACATAAATGACTTTAAAACTATGAATGTTACACTTTTTTTTTTAAGAATTGCAATCGGAAGTAAAATTTGAAAAAAAAAATTACTTTTTTGGCACAATTTTAATTAAAAAATATGTAAAATTAATCATTTTAAAGCTTTAAACCCTAAATACTATTGCGTGGGTATGATATTAACTGTGAATGTACGATCTTAAAATTCACAAGACAAAATGATTAGAAATCGAAATAATAGAAACTTTTTCCATACCGAACAATAACAGTCTGAAATTGATTATTATCAAAAATAGCAAGGTCCAAAAACACAATTATAATTTCTGCAGGGGGCGCTGGATAAATTTTGTTTCGTATAAACAGAAAGTAGAGCTTGATTTACCCTACCAACCTCTTAATTAAAGTGCCGATTTCCAACTTTTTATGCAAAACTGAATATTTAGAAACACACGCACACACACAGTGAGAAGAGCGAGGCGGTGGATTCAGGTGGTTGTGTTTAAACATGGCGTCTGGTTTGTGGGCAATAAAGGCTGCTTCGTACCTTAAGATCTCTGTTCCTTGCAGAGGTTTTGCTACTGGTAATGTATATATACGAACATATTTATGTATTAATTTGGCCCCTTTGATTATATTAATGTTGTGCGTTTATTGTATTTTTATTTTTTTATGGAAACGTGGTGATCTGTTGTTCTTGGTAGGAAAGATCTGGTTTTCATTATGGGGTTTTGTTTTATATTGCTGTGAGAGTGTTGATGCTTTATGTCTTGCTGTTTATGTGCATTGGCAAACGTTGTGCTCTCTGAAATTTATTCCAAATTCAAAATGATCTCCCCCTCCCCCCCCCCCCCCTCTGGCGCGCGGTCTCTCTCTTTCTGTCTGTGGCTATCTTTCTTGAATCATTTGCTGTACTTGTTTGATATTTGTAAATTAGTTTAAGTTGGTAGAATCATTTAGAGTTGCAGTGTAAACAGGTCGGTTGTATTGATATGTGGAGATATGTTATTTGGTTTGGGTCATTTTGTTTATTGCCAAGCACTCATTTAGGGTCATTACTGGTGTTGTTCCACACAGATTTCATTGCAATTTATGCGGATTTTTCACTTATGTAATGATTGGTATGACATTCCATGGCTGCGAGTTTCTTTAAATTATAGATGTAAGTTCTCTATGTGAATATGTTTTCTTTTAACTAATGCAGTTCTCAAGGATCTAAAATATGCCGACTCTCATGAATGGGTGAAAGTGGAAGGTAAGTCGGCTACTATAGGTATCACAGATCATGCTCAAGACCACTTAGGTGAAGTCGTATATGTCGAGCTACCTGATGAGGGAAGTAAGGTAGAGCAAGGTGCAAGCTTTGGTGCTGTTGAAAGTGTCAAGGCAACCAGCGATATTAACTCACCTGTTTCGGGGAAAGTGGTCTCAGTTAACAAAAAGCTCAGTGATTCTCCTGGTCTTGTAAGTCTTTCTGATACCAAATTATTCTTTTTGGGCTAACTCGATTGCCACGTTGTGTCACATTGTTGACACAGCGCATATCATTCATAGATTGCTCACAATCCCACAATCTCTCTTGGAGATACTTCTCCATTTCCTTGAATCAGTGGCATCTAGTTAGGGAAACAGATGCCGCTGATTATAATATTCATGTTCAGTGCCGTTCAATGTTCATATCCCACAAATGAGTGACATCTTATCCCCCAAAGATGCCGATCAAGGTGTCCTTGGGAGCTTGTACTTATTATTATTATTTTTTTTATGGTAGTTTGACTGTTGTCAGTTTTTTCCTTCTGTGCTGAAGGCTATTGCTGGATTTTGATGCATGAAAACATTTTAAGGAATATTATCAGGAGGATATAACTCATGCAGTTAATAATAAGAAAAGAATGAGGGACGCAAATTCGCTCCTGTACTTGTATGTAGCCTATTTGGTGAGAAATTTGGATAGCACTGAGCAAGTGGAGAATCAATATTTTGCACCAGCAAAATTGCTACTAGTTGTTATTGTGACTTCTTGTTTTATCTTTCTTTTTAATTATTTTCTACTTTTTTCCCTGCATTCTAGATCAGTAGCTTGTGCATGGATGTTTCTGAGCTCAGAGAGTTATGTTGAGATGGTTATTCTTCTAACCAATTTTTCTAGTCCAATTTTATGGAAAGACAAGTCTGTCATTGTGGTCTAATATGAAGTATATCAAAAGAGAAGTATTGCATACTTGCTCAATGTGACATGTCTCAGCTTGCAAACTGCAGCTTCTTACTTTTTATTGATTTTGCATCATCTAGTGATATTTTGATGAGAAGAGATACATCACTAAAAAAAAGATTTCTAAATAATCAATGGCTTGAAGGCTTATTGCTTAATCTCAGGGTCTCCTTTTCTTTTTTCCAACTATTTTTTTGTTCTTTTTATATTATCAGCTCTTTTCATATTTATATACATTATATAAACAATAAACATATATGACTGGCCGATTGCAATGAAAACTTTTATGTAGCTAATTTTCCTGGTAGCTGAGCTAAAATAGTTCTTCCACTAATTAGATAATCCTGCACTACGACCTTTGATTACAACAGAATATCATGTCAATTTTCTTTCGTTCCACCAACCAAAGAGGAAATGATATCATGGTTATATGTATTGGCCGCCATAGTCCTCTCACATCCAATAGATTCTATGGTGTTCAATGAGGTTAAATTCCAATTCAGACACTTTTGGTTGAAAATATTTTCTGCAAGTTGTTCATCATTCCCATGTAGTGCAGCATTTCGTTTGATTTTTTGCTTCATCATCCGTATTTTCCTTTCTTCGCCAGACTATCTTTAGTTCTTTACTTTGATAATATCTTCATTTCACCGTTGGAAACAGTAACATATCAGTATACATGATTTTAAGATCGTATAAAATTCTCTACTCCATAACATCCTATGGACTTCATCAGGTTTAAATTATGATCTGATCTTAGTCTAATCTCTTGCTTGAATAAGAGCTGCTTATCTGCATAACTCTATGTGCCATTCATCAAGAACTGCCACATTCTGCGTTTATATGTGCTCCCTACGCCATACTATTGCCACCAAGTCCTCGTACTTATGTAAATATTTTCTCCTCTTACTTTTGTTTAGGTTAATTCAAGCCCGTACGAAGATGGATGGATCATCAAGGTAGAGTTGGAAAACGACGGTGAACTCCACTGCTTAATGGACCCTGATGGTTACACCGAGTTCTGTGATGAAGAAGATGCTAAGCACTGAGAAATCCCATTGGGACAATAATCTCGTGTTGAAGTTGAAGGCCAACGCATTTAAATTTTCCTTTTTCTCTATTCAATTTCCTTCTTGTGTTGGGATGATGGTGATAAATCGCTGCAATGATTATCCTTTTGTTATGCAAAATATTTCATCGCGAGATTCTGGTTAGTTTTAGAATAAATTTATTGTGTTGCATTTGGAAAATCTCGCAAGAGTTGAAATTGAAACCGTGGAAGATTTGGATTTTGCTTGGAGTCCAGTGACTCGGTGAGCAAATTAATTTTACTTTTTTTTAAAGAAAATACAGATATATTTGGATATAAAATTATAAATTATGAAGACTATTTGTTAGGTTACATTTCGCTATTTCCTTATTATCAATTTGACATACATATAAATAGCAAGTATAGATTATGTACACACTGAAATAATATTGACTACATGATTGCATTTACAAAAAAAAAAAAAAAAGCTGACTGATTGCATGCGGATAATATTTTCTTCCAGAGTATCATAATTGAAATGGATATTATATATGTTGCACTTTTTAATGTACTTAATACTATAAAAAAAACTCGCAGATATCCTTTTAATTATACACACCAACTTTAACGGAGCCGAACATGAGTCGATTTGATTTTAAATAATTTAATATTTTTATATTTATTTGCTCTATGTTTACTCATCAAACTTAAATTTGAGCTGAACATTGAATCTTTTTAAATACAAAATTATGTTCAAATTTATTTCGTATAATTATCAAACCAATCTCATGCAAATTTTAACAAATAATCATGGGTGGACTATCAGGTAATTTGGTATGACTTTCGATCCTAGTATTGGGAAATAGACTTTTTTAGGACTTTCCAAGGCTGGCTTTTTTTATTTCACTTAAAAATCACATGAGATCACTATGCCATTCTCTTTTAACATTTCCCCATTTTCTTGTAAACCTATTATTATTATTATTATTATTATTATTATTATTATTATTATTATTATTATTATTATTATGGCTTAATTTAATTTAAAATATTTATTTAGGTTCATTTTTTCCTAATTAAAATATATTAAAAAAATTAAAAAATATTGCACAAGTGTCACACTATTCATACACAGTTACACACCGATCATCTTTTGTTACATTCCTGTGGCATTTCCTATATCAAGCCTTTGTTCTATTTTTTTTTTAATTTTTAATTTATTATGATTTTATTTAATAAATTATTTTATTTAGGTTGATTATATTAAAAAAATAGGAAAAAAAAATCTAATTATGGCCGACTAAATGAACAATAATGTGGACATAGGGATCTGATCCACTACTCATACCGCTTAAAATTCGTTTTAATCCAATTTTATTTTATTGCGGGTTTAAATCCTTCGAATTTTTGCCTTATCAACAAAAACCTCTCAAAACCCTACTTCCGATTGCCAACATCAAATTCGAAACTATGTCGTTACCATTTTCTTCACCGCTGTTCTTGCATTCCAGTACTTCACTCTCCGTGAGTCATGCGTTTTATTTTTGCATTTTCGGTTTCGGTTGGTTAAATTTCTGCAGATTTTTAGCTTGAATTGGTTTATAATTTGTTTAGGAATTATGTGGAAAATCGAATTCGAACGGGTTATGGCAGAGGAACAGCGTAAGGAAGGCAATGTTAGTGGTGAAAGCAGGTCCGAAGAGAATTGAATTTGACAGAAATTGCAGAGATGCTTTACTTTCTGGGATCAATAAGCTTGCTGATGCTGTTTCCGTGACTCTGGGGCCTAAAGGTCCTTTTTCTCTTTTTATTTTTTTGGTGGGGGGGGGGGGGGGTTAAAATAATAATTTAGGTATTTTTGTTATGTTGGTAGTGATTCTTTTACATGTTTGGTGCTAGATTTTTGAACTATTCGTAGTTAAAATTGTTGCTGCAGAACTTATGGAGATGCTTTGGCTTAGTAGTGTGATTTGAGGTGTTTGTATGTTCAGTATTATGGATATGCTTGTCTGCATTTTTTTATTTTCTTTGTGTGAAATTACAGGTGATTCAGTTCCCTTGTGGGTTTATGTTACTTTGTGAATTGTAATGCATTCATTTAAATTACTCATAGTTTATAGAGGGCTTGTGGATAGATGGTTTGGTGATTTACTTCTTACTGGTATTCTGTTAAATCATGCAGGGCGAAATGTGGTCCTTTCAGAATCCGATAAACTCAAAGTGATAAATGATGGTGTTACTATTGCCCGGGCCATAGAGCTTCCGGACACAATTGAGAATGCTGGAGTGATGCTAATTCAAGAGGTCAATCCCCCGTATCCTAATAAATGCCATGTGAATACAAATACGTTGCATTCAATCTTCTAGCTCTCACATTGCTGAGGCTTTTGCAGGTTGCAACCAAAACAAATGGGTCAGCTGGTGATGGTACGACAACTGCGATTTTGTTGACTCGAGAACTGATTACATATGGATTGTTGGCTATCGCCAATGGGGCAAACCCTGTTTCTTTGAAGAAAGGAATGGAGCGAGCTGTGGAAGAATTGATCAATGTTTTGAAGGAGAAAACTTATGCTGTAAAAAGCAATGATGAAATTAAAGGTTTGATTCATCTCCTTCCTCTATCCAGCTCAATGAATAGGTCATTATAGAACTTTGATTTTTTCTCCTTTCTACAGCTGTAGCCTCATTATCTGCTGGAAATGATGAATATGTTGGGAATTTAATTGCTGAAGCTATTGAGAAAATTGGCCCTGATGGTGTAATATCAATTGAATCTTCTAAATCATCTGAAACTTCTGTGACAGTTGATGAAGGAATGAAGGTAATTCTGCATAAACTGACTTGACCTCCATACATTGATCTCCATCTCTCTGTAGCCATTTCTATTATCTCAAAGGCATCAGGAACCTATAATTCGTTGCTTCCTCTTAATGCCACATTACCACTATCCTCTGGATGTGAAGTAGCAGACAATTTTCCGCTCCATTATTTCTTCTTTTGGTCTTTTTTTGCTTCAACAAATCTATATATGATGATTGGTGACTTTATATCCCATCAGTCTCACCGCAATCCCACCATTTTCGTCGTACATATAGCATTCTCTTTTGCCTTAGTTTTCATTATTTCCTTGATTTCTCTTCAGGCAATCTTTTCTTACAGATAGATAAAGGATACATGTCACCGCACTTTGTCACAAACAAGGACAAATCAACAGTGGAATTTGAAAATGCTAGAGTTCTGGTGACCGATCTAAAAATATCCACTGTAAAGGAGATTGTTCCGTTATTGGAGAAGTCTACACAATTGAGTGTTCCTCTGCTGATTATTGCTGAAGATATATCTCGGCAAGTGCTGGAAACTCTAGTCTTGAATAAAATGCAAGGTGTGCTTAATGTTGCCGTTGTAAAATGTCCAGGGCTTGGAGAAGGAAAGAAGGCTATATTGCAAGATATTGCTCTTATGACGGGTATGTTTAAATGTTGATATTCTAGTTCAAAAATTTTAAGAGCTCAGCCAAAAGAAAAATGAAGATTAATGTAGCAAATTTTCATAATTGCTTTGAATTTTGTACTTTCTTGAACATTTTACTAAAAAAGATATAAGTTGAAGTTTCAACAGTAGTCTAGAAGATGGAAACTTCATATTGCCATGCTTCACCTTATTTTCTGATGCCATCAAGAATGTGTGCTCCATTACTAACTACTGCTGTATTTTGGTATTGGTTTACTGGAATCAGGAGCTGATTTTATTTCTGGAGATTTTGGTCTTACTCTTGAAACTGCAACTTCGGATCAGCTTGGTATTGCTCAAAAAGTAACAATAACTTGCAATTTTACCACTATAGTGGCGGACCCTTCGACTAAAGCTGAAATTCAGGCCAGAATTATGCAGATAAAAAAGGATCTTGCTGAGACTGATAGCAAATATCTGGCAGAAAAGCTAAGTGGGCGGATTGCAAAGCTTTGTGGTGGGGTGGCTGTTATTAAGGTTGGGGCTCATACAGAAATTGAACTTGAAGATCGGAAACTACGAATAGAGGATGCTAAAAATGCCACATTTGCAGCCATGGCTGAAGGTGTGGTGCCTGGAGGTGGAGCCACCTACATACATCTCTCAAAGCAAATACCTGTAATTAAGGAGGCATTTGAAGACCCTGATGAACAGATTGGTGCAGACATTGTTGGAAAGGTTTGTTACCTGTTCTTTCCTTCTTGGCGATTATATTATGTTTTCTTTCTGCACATCTTCATTTTAACTTCAGTTGGAGATCAGAATGACGTTTCAATCAATATTACGTCACAATTTTTCCATAGATGAGAGGGATATAATGAAATATTATATTCTTATTCTGAACTATGGAGTAGATGAGACTTATATTAGACACTGTTTTGTTTACATTTCTAAAATCTGTTATTTGGAATAAATTTCAGGCACTTCTTGCACCCGCAAAATTGATTGCAGCAAATGCAGGGGTTGATGGAGAAGTAGTCGTGGAAAAAATTAAAGCATGTGATTCGAGATCTGGGTATAATGCAATCACTGGGAAATATGAAGATCTAATAACTGCTGGAGTCATTGATCCTTGCCGGGTTTCAAGATGTGCCCTTCAAAATGCCGTCTCTGTTGCTGGTATGATCCTCACCACTCAAGCCATACTGGTTGAGAAAACCAAGAAGGCTAAGCCACTTGTTCCTCAGATTCCTGGTATATCCCCTTGAAGATTAAGGTTATAAGAATTTCTGGAAGGTAACACAAGAAATCGAAGGTCAGAATATCTGATCTGATGATTCGTCATTCTTTTGAGACAAATGTTTGTTCGTTAGTGCCAATGAGAAGGAGATGGTAAAGCAATAGATGGAGAAATGCAGAGAGTTCCTAATGCTACTGGTAAGAAATTAGTCCCTTTCCAGTCAATGATGGTAATCTATATAGCTTGCCAATACAAACCGCCGTTGAATTCTTGAAGAGGCTTCTTGATTCTCAGAGAATTCGGGCGCAACTGTTGATGAAATGTTGCTCTATTCGAGAAATCTTGGCAGTGCTTCAGCTAGGACTTGATCTTAACGGTGTAGGGATTCAATTTATGTTTCATTAAATTATTGCCTAACTGCAACCTGACAGCCAAGAAAGAGACTCTTTCTCACTTTCTACGAATTGAATATTAGCAGATGTTAACCAACTCCACAAATTATGATGATGAAATTGTGGACTGATCTGGGACAGGTAGAACTCAACATCTGCATAACTACTTGTATACTTTTTTTCATTGCATTTTTCCCCTCTTTTTAAATAGTGCAGAACACTTTGACCAACAACTTACGCATTTTCTACTAAACCAAGATTTGAATGGATAGTCTTTGGGCGGTAATCATTCTTTAAGCCGTTTTTTGGCTGTCGTAAAATGTTAGCAACCTTCGTAGATCAAATATAGCCACCTATTTGAGAAGCCATTTTAAACGTTTTTATTAGTGCAATTGCAACTTTTCTCTTTCGCTTTAATTTTGGTTCAGCATCATTAGGTAGTCATTATTTTTTGTTTATTTTCTTGTTTCTTTTGTAAAGTTGTATATATTATAGGTACAAATTTTTAATAGCCAACTTTATTTTTAAAAAAAAAGTTTTTTAGCAATAGAGGCAAACAAATCTCTTCAGTTTGAATATTTATTAAATATACTATATTAATGTTCTCTTAAAAGTTAGTAAATCATACTAGTGTATCTGAGTACCAACAATCGATAATTATATTTTGTTGTCTTTGGCATATACAATTAGTTGGAATCAAAACATATATCGTCGGACAGCTATATCTAAGAACAGAATGGATAGTTATATTTTATTGTATTTGGCATGTAGAATTAGTTGGAATCAAAATCTATACATGTATTGTATCTAAAAATAAGATATTCACTATGAATAGTAAGATTACATTTTCCCTCCCAAATGTAATGAATGCAATAAAGATAGTCACAATAAATAGTATATTTTAGTTATGTATTCTCTCCGTATAATTATTATTCACGTATTGAAGTACTTCATATGTAAAAATTATATAAAATTATACATGCAAAAATGGAGTTTTATCAATTTAGAGTATGCTATAAAGATTATGTTTCTTATACTAAATATATTTTAAAGTAAATAGACACAATTATACTTATAAGGTATCTATGTATGGATAAATAAAATGAATTTATTCAAGTTAATAAGAAAAGTCAGTCAAGGTAATATTGAGTGCACATTTTCTACAAAGTTATTCATATATTTTTTTATATTTATTTTTAATTAGTTTTCAATATAATTTCTTATATAAGTTTCTACATATTATACAGTATGGCCCAACTTTGCTTTTAGTTGAAATTATTGTGCACACTTAACTAGAATATTCTAAAATTGAAAATTAGAAAGAATAATCTAGAAATATAATAATGTGCATATGTGAAATAAAAATATGAAAAAAGAAAAATTATAAATGATTAATAGTAGTCATACGTGGCAATAGAACCCAATAAAATAAAAATCACAATTCACTGACATTTGTTAATATATATGTTGGGGGGTGAAACTTTAATTTCTCAAATTATTAAAGTATTAATTTTAAATTTACTTAATATTATAAACTATCCTAAAAAATACTATAAATAATAAGATATTTTTCGCACATTAATTATACGTTCGTACGAGTAATCCACTAATTTATACTCATACAGCTAGAAAGATTAATTTACAATATTATATATGCACATATACATAAACACTTTTTTTCTTACAAATACATTTGATTAAGCCTACTATGGTAGCTAATTTTTGTTGTGTGCGCGACAGTAAATTAATAATGATGCAGGCTTGATGTGAAAGTTAAGTATGAGCTCCTTCCTCCACACGCATGAAAATTGAAACCCCACTTTCTCATTCAATATTATTGCATCATTTTTACGTCATTATTTTTATTCATCCACATATGTCAAGAAGTAGGAAAATGATATACTAATTTGGTTCTAAATTAACATTTAGTGGTAGGTAAATATAGAATTAAACGATTTGACAATTTTACCCATGAGAGAATGAAACATAGTAGTAATTAGTAGTGCTATTAATGCCGTATTGATTAGATGTAATCATTCTACCGGATGAGAGTAATACAATGAGAGCTACCTTTAACTCGTGATAATTAAATTGTTTAGGCCTTCACCTATGCGATTCCTCTTGTTCCATTTCTTATGGAAACTGTAATTTGATGAACATGGTGGCCGTAGATGCAATTACAAATAATTCACTAGTAACTATATAATTTTCTCAATAAAAATATATATATTTTTTTTAAGACTATTACAAATTGTTATTTTAGCTATGTACTTACAAATTTGGTTGTATATAATTACTCGTACGTACTATTATTGTGTTTACTATACGAAATATTGTGAGATTTATATTTTGCCGGATAATCACTTACTCTAATTTATTAGGAGATCATATCCTTTGATTCGTTTTTTCTACGCCATTATCAAATTTAATATTATTAATACTTATTATAAAAATTAAAATTTATTATAATATGACCAATTCTAATTAACATTTTTTATTAAGATTCAAAATTTTACAAAATTATCATAAATATGGAATAATCAACTATAATTTATTAACTAAAAAATAAAAATTAAATATTAAAAAACTGTAAATTTAATTAACTGGATTAAATCATAAATAATAATTGTAAAATTCAACTAAATAAAAAAAAATTGGAAGAAAAACTAACAAAATTTATAAAGATTGGGATTTGGTCTATAACTTTGGGAATTGGGATAATTGGACATTTATTTTGAAAAAATATTGAAGAATTATTGTTGGATATCAGTTGTCGTCGAGAGGATTCACCGTTCACTGCTTTCACCAGGAGCGGCCGTCACCAATCGTTGCTCAGGCAACACTCCTTTTAACTTAGCTGCAACAGAAGCAGATAAAGAGGGAGGGTGAAATGATCAGCTCAGGCAACCCAAGTTACCGGAGCACCTTAACGTTGACAGAAACGCACAGAGCACAAAGGAGAACCACAGAGGTAATCGGAGACAAGCCCACAACCGGCAGCCACTCAACCTTCACGGTAAGCCCCTCGTCACTCAACCACTGATACTCCGGCAAGACTACGGTATCACAGAGATATAAGGTTCCCGGAGGAAGTAGCCGGAGATGGGAGAGAGATCATGATCAAGCACAGAGCTTAGATCTAGGGTTTGCTAAGAGAGAGAGAGAGAGAGAGAGGCGCAGATTAGAGTGTAAGTGTTAACTAATACATATAGTATTAGGGCAACACTTAAGTGGGTCGAGAAGGGAGCTGCGCCGCCAGGGTTAAAATGGGCCGAGAGACAAAGCTAATTAAGATTGGGCCAATATAACTCACAATCTCCACCTTTGGCCCAAGTGCATCAACAGTCAACAGAGGAGTCCGAGGGGTATCATCATTGCCATTTTACTTCTTCAGAGTCACAAAGACAAAGAAGAAGAGGGGGAGGAGAGCACAGAGCAGAACCTGGCCACAGAGGCCAACCCAACTTAACCTGAGATTCATAAAGAAAGATCAGGAGGGTAAGAAACATAAATGACACAGATATAAACAGCAAAGAAAAATGAAACTTTAACCAAGATCAAACTTTAGGATTTTCATGCATAGCCTTAGCTTTTCAACTGGAAGGCATTTGGTACCCATATCAGCTAGGTTGTAATCTGTATGGATCTTGTCAAGTAAAATTTCACTTTTTTCAACAATGTCATGAATAAAATGAAACCTAACATCAATGTGCTTAGTTCTATCATGGAAGACATGGTTTTTGCATAATTGTATGGCAGATTGACTATCAAAAAATACAATGGGAGATTTATCTAAAAAACCAATTTCAGACAGTAAACCATTCAACCATATAGCTTCCTTAAAGGCTTCAGTTGTAGCAACATACTCAGATTCAGTAGTTGACAGAGCAACAGTGTGTTAGAGTTGAGATTTCAAACTAATGCAACCACTACACAAAGTAAACACATATGAAGTTGTGGACTTTCTATTATCCTTATCATTGGTATAATTAGAATCCACATATCCAGCAAGTTTCAAGCCATCAGCTGACTTGGAGAAAGTCAGACCACATTTCTCAGTGGATTTCACATATCTGAGAAGCCATTTCAAGGCTTCCCAGTGAGGTTTACCTAGATTTGACATGTACCTACTTAGACAACTAACAGAGTAAGCAATATCAGACCTAGTGCTAATCATGAGATACATAACAGACCCAATAGCATTAGCATAAGGCATACTTTTCATTTCATCAATTTCAAATTCAGATGAGGGACACATGCTTTTACTCAAGTTGAAATGAACAGCAAGAGGCACATTCACAGGTTTAGCATTGGTCATAGAGAATTTACTCAAAATCTTTTTAACATAGTCAGTTTGATTCAAGACCAGAGTGGAAGACTTCTTATTTCTAATGATATGCATGCCAAGAATCTTTTTTGCATCTCCTAAATCTTTTATGTCAAAATTTTCACAAAGTTTATTTTGCGCATGCTTAATTGAATCAAGTTTAGGACTAATTAGCAACATATCATCAACATATAGGAGCAGAAACATAGGAATATTATCACATTTGTAGTACAAGCAGTGATCGAAATCAGATTTCTTGAAATCAAGTGACTGCATGCATTGGTCAAATTTAATATTCCATTGCTTAGGAGATTGTTTCAACCCATAAAGGGCTTTCCGAAACAAACAAACATGCTCTGGATTTGCAGAATCAACAAAGCCTTCAGGCTGTCTCATATACATATTGTTATCCAAATCACCATGCAAGAAGGCAGTTGTAACATCCATTTATTTTAATTCCCAGTCAAACTGAGCAACTAAAGCTAGCATTATTCTTACTGTGGTGAATTTGACAATAGGGGCAAATATTTCATTGTATTCTATCCCCTCTTTTTGAGTAAAACCCTTAGCTACTAACCTGGCTTTGTATCTAACAGATTCAGATTCTTTTTTAAGTTTAAAAAGCCATTTGCACTCAAAAACAGAGGTATTAGCAGGTTTTTGAACAAGTATCCAGGTTTTATTTTCATGCAAGGACTTCACTTCACATTTCATTACATTCAACCATTTTTCAGAATCAATAGACTTCAAGGCTTCTTTATAGGTTATAGGTTCATCACCTTCCATGCAATTAAACACATTAAAAGCAAGAAATGACATTTCATAATCATCAAATCTAGGAGGCTTTCTTACATTTCTCTTAGCTCTATCCCTAACCAGTTGGTTATCATGAAACTCTCCAGGTTCATTATTATCAACTTCTTCATTAGGAATATCATTATTTTCTACATTAACATGCTCAGCAGGTAAGGTTTCATTATTACAAGGCAAAGACTCCACCTTATTTGGAGTAGTATCAGGAGGAGACTCAGATACAGATAAAGGAGCAGATAAGCAAGGAAAATCACTTTCATTAAAGACAACATCTCTGCTGGTAATGGCTTTGAAGCCAGGGACAGATTTGTCCCACAATCTATAGCCTTTTACCCCCTCAGGGTAACCCAAGAAAATGCATTTCTTGGATCTAGGCTCTAACTTATCACCTTTCATATGCACAAAAACAACGCAACCAAACACCTTTAGGTTAGACAAATCAACAGGCTTTTTGTAAAAGACAGACTCAAGACATTTACCAAGCAAAGGGACAGAGGGTGACTTATTTATCAAATAGGCAGCTGTTAAAACAGCTTCACCCCAAAACTTTTTACCAAGACCAGAAGAAGTAAGCAGACATCTAACCTTATCAAGCAAGTTTCTATTCATTCTCTCAGCAACTCCATTTTGCTGAGGGGTATAAGGCACGGACTTGTGTCTTTTTATACCAGATTCATCACATAAAGAATCCATAGCAACATTGCAAAATTCCAGGCCATTGTCAGTTCTTAAGGTTTTTATTTTCTTTCCAGTTTGGTTTTCAACAGAAGTTTTGAAATTTTTAAAATTATCAAACACATTAGATTTGTTTTTCATGAGAAAAACCCATACCTTTCTTGAAAAATCATGAATAATAGAAAGAAAATACAAATTTCCTCCATGTGTGGGATCCTTTGAAGGTCCCCACACATCAGCATGAAGATATTCAAGCACATCAACAGATTTAGGCACATTAGGAGCAGGATTAACAGGAAAACTAACTTTGTGTTGCTTACCAAGCACACAAGTATCACAAAAAGGCAGCTTAGAGACTGCATCATTTCCAAACACTCCAGATTTTGACAAGCATTCAAGACCCTTGTTACTCAAGTGTCCTAACCTAGCATGCCACAAGCCAGTAACATTAGAAGCAACTGCACTCACAGAGACATCAACAGTAGGAGAAGCAAAGTACAGATTGTTTTTTCTGAGGGCTTTGAATAAAACAAGATTTCCCTTTAAAATTTTCATAGCACCATGGTGCGTCGTTTTACACCAAAAATAAAGTTCCCGACAGCAGTCAGTATGCCTTTACTACACAGTACAACGATGAGCGAGATCGTCTCCCAAAGGACCGGCGAGAATTACCCTAAACTTCCAATCTGCCGAAAACCAACTTTCCAAGGAGTTTTGTGATTTTAAAATAAACTGAACGAAAATAATAAATAAATAGAGAAAATGGGTTTAACAGATTATAAAAAAAGCATTCCGGTTTCCAATTAACTCCACCCTAGCTTAACTAAACCGATCCTTGATGCAAAGATAATTTCAATCAACCCATGCAAATCAGTTATAGCCACCGAAGACACTTATTGACGCAGCCTAATTTCTCCGTAGTTTCTCGATAATCAGGAAGACACTTCACCAATTATTTCCCTAATCGACTGACAACCGTAAGAGACACTCTATAGGTTTAATGAGTTGACAGCATTAAGTTCTAGAGAAACCCAATTCATAATTAACAGACTCTGACACAGGACCGTTGAATTAAGGTTGTTATTCCTCTGGTTCTGAAGAACCGTTTCGCCACTAATTAAACTTAAACCACAATTACGGATGGCCGGTTTCATTGACTACTAATTAATTCTGACTCACTAAATATTTGCAACTATCTAGCAATATCAAAATAATTAATGACTCGAAATACCGAGAATAACAAGTGCATGAAAATTAACCAAATGATAAAAGAGCAATTAGATCTCATAGTTTAGCTAGGCCAGGGCTTCGTTAGTGGTCACCGGAATAAGAAAAAACTTAGCTTGATTGCATAATTAAATCAAACCTCCAAAGTAGCGAAAAGCAGAACATGATGAATTCAGCGAAGAAGATGAAATAAAAGTTGTTGGAAAAATCGTCCCTTCTCTGCTGCTATACGTTAATATCCAGCCCCCAATAATGGGATAAGTCCTAATCTATATATAAGATCCTTAATTAAAATAGTTAAACATGGAAAGAGAATCATAAATCTATCTAAACTAGGTAATTGCCAAAACAAAGACTTCTAGAGGTGGTGGGACTCCTTGCAGCTGCGTTCAGGTTATGGCTGAAGCAGTAATCTGCGTGTAAGCCCATAAAATTCGCGCTCAGGCCCAGTTTTCAGGTTCTCGGCCCAGTCCTTCCTGCGGTATGCCCATACGGCATGACTTTCTGAGCTTCCAATTTCAGCTTTCCTCGCACAACCTGTTCCCTCACCAAAAGCATGCCACTTTCTCTAACTTTGTGTTAATTACCTGCAAAACTCTCAAGGCACAACATTCTTCCAAAACGACATCATTATACGACAATCAACACTAATAAATCACACCAAATCGGCCCAAAATAACTAGGTAGAACTGGCCCGATCACACCACCATCCCATTTGCCTTCAAGACCAGAGTCTTCAAGGACAGTGTATGACATCAAATTAAAGCTTAATTCAGGAACAAATCTTACATTGGACAAAGTCAAAGTAGACCCACAAGAAAATTTAAGGCAGATATTGCCAACACCCACAACCTTCAGTTTTCTCCCATCAACAAGTTTTACAAAAGAATTTTGGACAGAGGAGATAGAAGAAAACAATTGACTGAAAGGGGAAATGTGAAAAGAACACCTTGAATCAAGGAGCCATTCACCTTCATCACACTGATTAGCCACAGAGTTTATGCCAACATCAAATAAAACCATGTAAACATCAGAATCATAATTTCCAGAAGGACACACAACATAATTTGCATGATCAGTTTGATTATCATTATTTCCTTATTTTTCCCTTTTCTTTTTGGGGTTGGTACAAGTTTTGGCAAAATGCCCAATTTCCTGACAATTGTAACAGATTTTTCCTTTCATAAAATGTTTATTAGATCTATTTTTAGATCTACTCTTATTTTTTCTTTCATTTTCACCAGATTTTGTAGAGGTTCTCCCTTTAACATGATGAACTTCCCCACCAGAACTACTACCACCATATTTTATGTCTTTTCCTTTAGCCCTCAATGCAGCACATATAATATCATAAGTTATGGCATCCCTACCATACTTTATGGCAGATTTCACATCATTATAGCTATTAGAAATTGCATTCAAAAGCACAGAAGCAGTATACTCATCAATGTGTTTATCCCCAATAATTTTCATGTCTTGAATGAGTTTATTAAACTCATCCAAATTGAAATCCATGTCTTTTGAGGTATCAAGCTTAAAACTGAAAAATTTACCTTGCAAGTGAATTAAATCAGTTATATTTCTTTCAGCATATAATTCATGCAATTTTTCCCAGATTTCCTTAGCACAATTTAGGTGAACCACCTTTCTTAGCACAGAATCAGTCAGATTTAACAAAATAGAAGCCACAACATTTTTGTTCATTTTAATTCTGGCTATGTCAGTGACATCACCGGGACAACCAATCTCTATAGCTTGATCAGTGTTAAGATGAACTAAAACACACTCCATTTTCTTCTTCCAAATTTGAAAATCAGATTTTCCATCAAAAAGCGGATTATGCATGGTGGAACTCATGGTGACAGCAAGAAATAGCAACAAAAAAAACCACAGAAAAGCGCAAATAAGGATAAATAAGAGCCTTTTCAGGCGGGAAACCACACAAGCACGCAAGCACACAGCTCGAAGGCAAACTGAGGAGAGCCCAGTTCACGGGCAATTTAAACTGCTGCACAGGGGGTCACTCAGGGCCTTGACAGACTTAGAGGAGGGTCAAATCACATAGAAACATGTAGCAAAGGCAAGCAAAGCACTTAACAAGCACAGATAAAGCAGGAAGAGAGCGATAAGCGGAAGCAACCAAGGATCAGAAGAAATACCCAAAAAACACGAAGCCACAGAGACTCAAGGGCCCTAGGACTACTATACCAGCAAGCAATCCCAAGCCTATTCACCCTTTTCAAAGGGGCAGAGACTAAGTATTTAAAAAATCGGGAGGTTTCGCCGCTTTACTTGAGCGGAAACCCTAGGGAGGGTTTCCGACTTACCTTTTCGGGGGCTCCAAGAGCCGGGGAACGACTCGGCCACTAGGGCGAAGGGATGGCGATAGTGCGGTGGCAATGGGTGCCCTCGACGGAACCCGTGGCTCTGATACCACTATTGGGTATCAGTTGCCGTCGAGAGGATTCACCGTTCACTGCTTTCACCGGGCGCGACCGTCACCAATCGTTGCTCAGGCAACACTCCTTTTAACTTAGCTACAGCAAAAACAGATAAAGATGGAGGGTGAAACGATTGGCTCAGGTAACCCAAGTTATTGGAGCACCTCAACGTTGACAGAAACACACAGAGCACAAAGGAGAACCACAGAGGTAATCGGAGACAAGCCCACAACCGGCAGCCACTCAACCTTCACAGCAAGCCCCTCATCACTCAACCATTGATACTCTGGCAAGGCCACGGTATCATAGAGATATAAGGTTCCCGGATGAAGTAGCCGGAGATGGGAGAGAGATCACGATCAAGCACAGAGCTTAGATCTAGGGTTTGCTAAGAGAGAGAGGGCGGCACAGATTAGAGTGTAAGTGTAGATTAGGGTTAACTAATACATATAGTATTAGGGCAACACTTAAGTGGGCCGAGAAGGGAGCTGGGGCGCCAGGGTTAAAATGGGCTGAGAGACAAAGCCAATTAAGATTGGGCCAATATAACTCACAATTATTATTCTGAAACCGAGAGCTGTAAAATGCAGTTCAAAATTTTCAAACAAAACAAACTTTCATTTTCGAGCTCATTGCATTGGAGCATCCGATTATGGCTGTTATAGTGCTTACACCAGGTTAGGTTTGCTTGATTGAAGTAGATTAAGGTTAATATATAAAAGTATTTGTGCGATTCATATGTTCGGTTCACTTGATTAGAGTGATTGAGCCCGTATTGATGATGAGTCCGAACTCCTATCACCCAATTGAATGATAACTTAATCACTCCTAATATTGGTGTGATTACTTTCATTCCTCATGGATGAAACTTGAAATTATTCATCTATAATTATACTCCCTCTGTTTCATAATAAGTGTCATTCTAACATTTTAATTTTATTTCATAAAAAATGTCATTCTACACAATCGAGTTACAAATTTTACATTTTTCTCATATTTGCCATCATTTAATGCATTCAAACAATCGTATTTAACTTATTTAATGTATTCATATAAGGGTATTTAACGTAATTTTAATATCTAATTAATGTCTTTATTAATATGTGTGCATTCATCCAGAATGACACTTATTCAGAAACAAAGAGAGTATATTATTTGATGGAGGACAATTTAGATATTATCTTACAATTCAACCATAGTCCTTCCATTCAAACATAATATTATCAATCTATCATAAATCGCTAAAATCATAATCACACAATCCAAACACATTATTATTTTTTGTTCCAACAGTACAATTCAATTTTATCAAATCAATCTTATTTATCACATCAATCAAACTAAACGAGGTCTTAATGTAAATTGTATCATATTAATTTAGGGAATCGCTATTTGCACTACAGATTTTACTCTTTGCATCTCACTTACTCAATAATTGAATAAGTCTGATTCGAAAATACTTTTCCGAAAACAATCAATTTGTTCGAAAATATATTTTCGAACATATCTTGTACACCCAAGAATCAAGATTTGAATTGAATTGTTTGAATTAGTTTTGAATTTTGAATCTTCGTCTTCTCTGAGGTAACGAATGAAATTCGAAGGGAGAGAGGGGAAGATGGTGGGGCAGCGGTGAGCAATGGGCTATGGCGAGGATGGAGAAAGTATGACAGGCGACAACTTGCAAGTTGCAGATGGTGAGGGTGGAGAAAGGAGGGAGATGGCAGAAAGAATTTTTTTATTTTTATAATTATTTTATTTTTTTAATATGTGGTGCGACAAGTAATCCATGTAGTGTAAAAAAACAACCTAAAGGACAATAAAGTAATTTTAAAATTATTTAATTTTTTTTATTTACGGTGCAAAGAGTAAAATTTGAAGTGTAAATAGTTGCTCCCATTAATTTATCACAAAAATTTTAAATTTTATGATACTGTTTTACGAGTAAACATTCATAAGATAAAATAAACTTTGAATTCAAATCTTTATTCAATGATATGTTTATATTTTTATTATTGTTTGAATTCAAAATTTGATACACGTTATGGAATCTAACTGTAAGATTATCTCAAACAATTTATTTGTTTTTGTTACAAATTAGATGCTGATTTTTATTTACACACGGTTGATGGTTCCATTTCAATGTTATAGCCAATATAATAATACTACTACTACTAATAATATTTTATTCCCAAAAGGAGAAGTTAATGAAATTTTAAGAAAAAGGGGTTAAAACTCAATTAAAGAAAAATACTGGTTATGTAGACCGTGGAGAGTAGAGACCGTATTTTTTTTATTTTTTTTTATCTTTGTTGTCCAAAAAAAGAAAAAAGAAAAAAAGAAATTTTTTTTGCCCCAATGCGTAGATCGTGCGGGGCTTTTTTTTTTTTTTTTTTTGTTGAGTTCTCCGGCTCCTTTTCTCTCCCTACAACCTTCTTCAGAGAGAGAGAGAGAGCGAAAAGAAACCTGCCAGAAAATAAAGAAAAAGTATTTAAAACAAGAAAAAAAGAAGGGCAATCTCTCTCTCACTCTCTCTCTCACCGTCAACTTGTTCTTACGTATCGGAGCGTTAGTGTAGTGCAAATTCAGTACTCTACTCTACATAGTTTGAGTAATTTATGGTGTTGCGCGTAATTAGCTGGCATTTATAGTCGAAGTAGCAGTAGATAGATCTGAAGTTGAAGAAACTGTTGTCTCTCGCGCTCAATTTTGTTCCGGAGCTCCCTCAACTCCGCATTCCGACTTAATGGTCTCTCTCTCTCTCTCTCTCTGTCATTTTGGAATTATTTATTGTTTGTATATAATTCCCAAATCCTAATTTGCTCAAGTTAACGGCGGGGACGGGTCAATTACTTGTCATGATCGGGGAATTAGTTATGGGTTATGAGTTTTACGATTAACTTCATATGCTATTTAGAAGAGAGAGCAATGGAAAAGAGACCAGGGGTGGTAATTGTAATAATTGTTTACAGAGATTCAATATTTTTTCATGCTGGTAGCTACGGTAATCCAGTGAGTTTATGTGTTGATAAGATATAATAACTGCAGCAAGTTCATGACGATTTCTTCTTGAAGTAGTGATTTTATTTTTCTTAGAGGAAATGAGAGTGGGTTTCATTATCATATTCCTGGGTGAATGTTATCTTTGAGAAAACTAACAAGAATTTGGATTTGAATAATCTCATAAAGTATTTGACCTCTGAAATATGGGTGCCCAATAGCAGGACGGAGAGTTGTTTTGGGTTGAGGTTTCTGCGTGAGAGTGACAGAAATGGCAAAGTCCAGGCCACATTTCCCAGCTCAAGACGTATTATCATCTGCACAGGGATCAGTGAGGTCGAGAGAATGGGAGGGTCCAACAAGGTGGACTGAGTACTTGGGTCCCGAAACAGCATCCAGGAATAATGGTGGAGCCGAAGGAGTGACTAATCAAAACTCAGGCAGTTCATCCCAGAAGGGTCTGAACATGCAATGGGTTTACCAGCTCACCCATGTAGCTGAAGGGCTAATGGCAAAAATGTACAGACTAAATCAGATTTTGGATTATCCTGATTTGTTTAATCATATATACTCTGAAGCGTTTTGGAAAGCCGGTCTGTTCCCTAACCACCCCAAGATTTGTATTTTGCTTGAGAAGAAGTTTCCTGAACATCACAGCAAGCTGCAGCTTGAACGGGTAGCACTTTTAGATCCTTTTTTTGTTATCTTAAGTGTTCTATCTGGTTTTTTCTTCCATTTGAATTGGCTTTAAAGTATCAATGTTTCTTGGAATTTTCTTGGTAGGTTGATAAGCTTGCTTTGGATGCTATTAATGATAGTGCCGAGGTTCATTTGCAGAGCTTGGAGCCATGGATTCAGGTAATACAGTGCTATTATTGCTTTATCTTTCTTGATTAAGAGACACAATTCAAGCAATTGTTTTCCTCCTGTTGGGTGTGGGTGCCATTATGTTTTATGCTTTGTTATGTTTACATGTTCTGGCATTCTATTTATAATTGACATGGATAGCTGTTATGGTTGGTAACAATTTACTTCTACCTATAAGTTCTGTTTATTGTAAAGTAACTAATGATTCATGACTAATATGTTTTTTTGGTTTGCTACTATTTGGCTAACATGAGGGGAAAACCCATTCTGAAATTTATGCTTAAGTACTTTCCAGGCGTACTCACTCGCAAAAGACATTAAATGTTCATACAAGAAAATTTCATAAATTGTATATTTTTTCTTTAGCTTGTCTGATAATTTTATTGTGTGCTACTTATTTCATGCTTGTTTCCATTTTCTGGATCAGCTACTTCTTGACCTCATGGCATTCCGAGAACAATCTTTGCGGCTTATTTTGGACCTAAGCAGTACTGTGATTACCTTGCTGGTAAGGAACCAAAAACATTATTACTTATGTATATTTATTTGTATACAAAGCTATATGTTTGTAGAAAGAATTTTCTCTAGGAAAAAAAGAAAGAAAGATAAACTCGTGATGATAATCTCCATCATATGATTATTGATATTGTATTAACAATAAATATGTTTAATTGTTATTAACAATAAATATGTTTAATTGTTTGACCACTTTCCTTGCAGCCACACCAAAACTCTCTCATACTACATGCGTTTATGGATCTCTTTTGCTCATTTGTTCGAGTTAATCTATTTTCTGAGAAGGCAAGTTAATGGCCGGCATAACTGATCTGTTTCCTTTGATATTTCCTGCTGAAAACGTTGTTAATTGTATCTCTAACATGCACGAATACTTGCAAAACAGATACCTAGGAAAATGATGCTGCAAACATACAATCTTTTGTATGCCATGGCACGGAATGATCGTGATTGTGACTTTTACCATAGGTAAGATAAATTCTGATCATATTTAAGAACCTTGTTGGGGTTTTCAGCCGTTCTGGACTCCAGTCTCCAGATGCTTGATGCGTTTGCCATCTTGAGATGCTTTAAAGCATATTCTTTCTGAAAGAAGTGCGCGATTGTAGATGAAATGGGTGTGCTTAATTGTTGTACTTGTACCACATAAACTCAAGGTTCTTATTAAAAAAAAGGTCTTACAAACTGCTGCTTATCTGTATTTATTTCTTGAATGCCAGATTTCTCATTACGACTCTGCTAATCTCGTTTTCCCTTTCGACTTCCAGATTAATTCAATTTGTAGATTCTTATGATCCACCATTGAAGGGGTTACATGAAGATCTTAATTTTGTCAGTCCTAGGATTGGAGAGGTTATATTCTCTCTCAGCCTGCATTTCTTACTTTGAAGTTTAAATTTCTCCCATAGATAATTCTTTTCATGACACTTTTCTTCCTTAAGAGAGAGTTGCTTGTGCTGTTTTTGGACTATTCAGCGGGTTCATTGGTTTGATGATGCAAATTCTTATCAGGTTTTAGAGGCTGTGGGCCCAATTATCTTTCTATCTACAGATACAAGGAAGTTGCGAAATGAGGGTTTTTTAAGCCCATTTCATCCTAGATACCCTGACATACTTACAAACTCTGCACATCCAATGGTAACAAGTCATCTTTCTTCACACTGATACATCCTCACATGTCCCAGTAGGTTGCAGAATTACTTAAAATTGAAATTATATCTAAAGAAAGCTATGCAATCGACATAACTGAGTATTTTCCTTTATTACAATAAATTAAAATTTTTAATCATGAACCTTTATCCTCTGCAGAGAGCTCAAGACCTTGCAAATGTTACTTCATATCGTGAGTGGGTGTTGTTTGGATATTTGGTTTGTCCAGACGAACTTCTTAGAGTGACCAGCATCGACATTGCTTTGGTACATTATGAGGCCACTCTTTTCTTCTTTATCTTTATAATTTATATAATTATATTATCCATGATATTTTGGTTGCATGGTACAGTTTGCATACTTTGATTTGCTGGATATGGTCCTCCATTTATAGCTAACTGTCCTTCATGGTTGTTTCTTGTTCTCGTATCAGGTTGTGCTGAAGGAAAACTTAGTTCTTACATTATTCAGGGATGAAGTAAGTTTATGTCTGTTATACTCAAAGGACACTTTTTTGTCTTTGTATTTTTGCACTTTGCAGGGAAAAGATATAATTTCCTAACTTTGGGAGGATTGCTAGTCCTTCAAACCTGCCTTATTTCTGTCATGGTAGTCAAGTCCTACCTAGCTATATTTCCTACTTAGTTTCTGATACCACAATTCCATCTGATTTCAGAAAAACTATAGTAGATTCTCTCTTCATTAGCCAGTCTTAGTGAAGCTAAAATGTTCTATACTTGTACGTTCCTTGCTGCGAACCTGCTTATCCTGATGCTTATAGGTTTGCATTAGGGTGACAAGTTCCGGCGGTGTGTTGATAATGAGGCTTTTTGGTAAAATTTAAAAAGAAAACTGGGTTTGAGTCTGCTAAATTTTAATCAAACACTAAGCAATGCAAGTGTTGCATGTCAACATCAAATTTGCTGGTAATGTGGTGTTGAGGATTTTACAGCTAGGTTTCTCTTCACCTCCCATGACCAGCGACATCTAAAATTACCAATCTCCCCCTTTAGTGGATGGTAAAGTTTTTTTATTTATCATTCCTGTCGAGATTGGGATAGTTTCTTCTTAGTTTCCAGATTCACTGAGCTTTTTCTAATTATATAGTTTCGTGTATTGTCATGGATTACAAATGCTGAACTAGGTGATCATGACTGCTTTATCTTTTTTTTAGGATTGTTAAGACTAGGGCACAGCTTCCTGAACCCTTCTATTTTGTTTGTGCAGTATATTTTATTGCATGAGGACTATCAATTATATGTTTTACCACGCATATTGGAATCGAAAAGGATGGCAAAGTCTGGACGAACGAAGCAAAAAGAAGCAGATCTAGAGTACAGTGTTGCCAAGCAGGTGGAGAAAATGATCAGGTATTGACATGCTGAAGAAGACTTTCCTATTTAGTTCACTGTTATGTGGTGTGTCTGTCGGCCTATTTGGGAAGAAGCATAATCTGATCCTATGTATAAAAAGCTCTGATGAAATACCAATATTGCATCTCCATCCTTTAATACCCCATATCGCTGAAAAATACGCATATTATACACAGAAATGGTGCATGGCAGTGACAGTTGCTTGTATTTAGAAACTTCTACAAATATCCTCATTTCATTTTGAGCACGGACATTTTTCTTGTTTGGATATAAGTTCAGTTTTTCCCTTAATGCTCTCGCTTAGAATTGTTACGAATTATCTGGACCTTTTCTGAAATTGTGATTTATAGCTCTGTACTCAAATTAACTTGGTGGATTTTTTGACTGTGCCAGTGAGGTACATGAGCAAGCACTATACTCCTGTGATGCCATGCACCATGAAAGGAGAATAATGTTGAAGCAGGAGATTGGAAGGATGGTCCTGTTCTTTACTGATCAACCAAGTTTATTGGCTCCTAATATCCAGGTGTGCATGTTTATAGCATATGCTTTCTCTCTGGTATTTACAAATAAGAGTTGCGTATTGTAAAAGCTTTTATGAAGACAAGGATATAATAAGTTTTCTTAGACATATGGAAATCTGGTTCTAGACAACTAGATAAGTATGATTTTGTAAATACGACTCCAGTTTCTGAATGATTCCCTTTTCCCCATTCTCATTATGTATCTTACATCATGTTAGATGCCTGAGTATCTGTGGTATATATATTAAAGTTTCTCTGCTGGTGGTTGTACAGATGGTTTTTTCTGCCTTAGCTTTTGCACAGTGTGAGGTGCTATGGTACTTTCAGCATGTCGGAATAGCGTCTTCTAAATCTAAGACAGCTCGAGTTGTGCCTGTAGAAACTGTAAGAATATTTTCTTTCAATTATATTTTTTCTCATAGGATAGTTGTTTATTGGATTTATTTTCTGATCTGATACATTAGATAATGAATTTATCTTTCTCGATTTTTTAGTAATTTCTCTACATCTAAACACTTAATCTGTATCACCTGTTTTACAATTGCAGGATCCAAATGACCCAACTATTGGGTTTTTATTGGACGGTATGGACCATCTTTGCTGTTTGGTCCGTAAGTATATTTCAGGTTAGGTTCCTTGTGAAGGAAGTCTTTAGACTTTGAAGCTTATGTTGGATTTGCATGGGATTGTGTCTGTCTCTGCTGTGACGTTCTCCAGCATATTGCTGAATTTTTCATTCATTGCAGTAATCAATTTCAAAAATTTATATCACAACATGGAAATTGGAATTTGATGAATGTATCAACCGTGATGGACTGATAATACATTCAACTTAGCATTGTATTGTAGCTTTCTAGAGCCCTCCTGAAACTTAAACACGTATTGCAGCATCAGTAGTGTGTCGATGCCAACATTGGTTGCTCGATAACACAAAGTAGCACTATCTGAAAGTTCTTTATTTATTTGTTCTATTACTGAAATTTAGAAATTTATTTTCTCTCAGCCATTAGAGGCTATGCCTTATCATACCTATCATCCTGTGCTGGTAGAATCCGTTTCCTGCTGGGCACTCCGGGAATGGTGGCTCTTGACCTAGATGCTACCTTAAAGGGGCTTTTCCAAAGGATTGTTCAGCATCTAGAAAATATACCGAAACCTCAGGGAGAAAATATTTCCGCGATAACATGTGATTTATCGGTAAGCTGTTCATCAAGTCTATGTTGTTTTTATTTCATCTCAGGCTGTTAATTTTTGTAAACTTTTCATCAAGTCTATATTGTTTTTCTTCCATCTCAGGCTGTAAATTTCTGTTATTCCATGTTAAAACTAGGCTGAAGTTTGAGTATCATGTAAATATGTAATAAGATATTTAAGTTATTAGCATTCACTGGATTATCATAATTGATCAAACTTGTTGAGCTCGTCTAATAATATACATGAGGTAATATGAGGCTTCTTTGATGTATATCTTTGCATACAATTGATAGCTAAGGTGGAATGTAATGATATTTGCATCTTCATTATTCATAATTTCCGTGAACAAATATTTCTTCTATAACTGACATATCATGGACTAGTACTTATTGGATCATGTTATGTTCATGTAATGAGTGTGACAGAACATGTTACTGAATGAATTAGTCTGCAACTTTTGTGTTGGTCAATGAATAATATTATATGTAGAAAAATGGCCGCTTTAATTTTTTTGGTTTAGGTACTAAATTATGTTCTTCATGGTTCTTCATGTGGTTGTTATAGTTACATTATCCATCTTGCAAGTTCTATTGTGTTTATATCAGTGAGTTTTCTCACCATCCTCACCTCCTATATTTTGTGATCTGAGATCTGCAAATTTGGTAGCAATTGTTCACTTTGTATTACTATGGGTTCTGACTTTCAGGAGTTACGTAAGGATTGGTTATCTGTGTTGATGATTGTCACTTCTGCTCGTTCATCGATCAACATTAGACATTTGGAGAAAGCTACTGTATCCACCGGCAAAGAGGGTTTACTGTCAGAAGGAAATGCTGCATACAATTGGTCCAGGTTCTCACTTTAACCAAACTTCTTCTGAAAGAACGTTGTAAACATGATCCGATCTCTTAATAAGCTGGTGGAAACATGCTATCTACTATGTGCTGAGCAAATTTGACCTAGTGGTCTTGGCAAGCCTCTTTGGTTTGATTCTCTAGTTTTCACTTATCTAAAATGTGCTATCGTTGCTCTTTATTACATCCACTAGACTGATCAATAGAAAATGCGAAGTTTTCTTCTTTTGTATATGAAAATTTGACTCATTTTGCACATATGCAGATGTGTTGATGAGCTTGAAACTCAATTATCAAAATATGGGGGTTTGAAGAAACTTTACTTCTACCATCAACATCTTACAACTGTAAGTTGCACATTTTACATATTCTTCTAAGAAGAGAGTGTATTTAAATCTGACTCAACAGATACTGTAGGTTTTCCGTAACACCATGTTTGGGCCTGAGGGCCGTCCCCAGCATTGCTGTGCCTGGCTTGGTGTTGCTAGCAGTTTTCCGGAATGTGCTTCACTAATTGTTCCAGAGGAGGTATCATAAAAAACTCAGTGCCTCACATTGATTCAAATCGTGGTCCATAAATGCTATGATTTTCTTACAGTTTTCTTAGTGCAAGAACACCCACCAGTCCATAAACATCAACCTTTTTTAATATAGGTGACTAAAATTGGCCGTGACGCAGTTCTATATGTTGAATCCCTTATTGAATCCATAATGGGAGGATTGGAAGGTTTAATAAATATTCTTGACTCGGAAGGAGGATTTGGTTCCCTGGAGATGCAGGTTGTTATTCATCTACATGCTTCTGAGATATGAACCATAGTTTAGCATATTGTTCTTCTTGTATTAATTTTATGAAAGTTTCAGCTTCTCCCAGACCAAGCAGCGAATCTCATGAACTTGATGTCCAGATTATCCATTCCTTCAGCGAAGTCTCCAAAAGCTTCATATGGTTTTCATTTGCCTGGCTACGAGAGCTATCCAGAAAATAACAGCTCTATCAAAATGTGAGCTTCTTCCTATGAACTTTTTTTGTTTTTCTCCTCTTTTCATGTTTACGTTCTGGGTGGCGTATTTTCCACTGTGTTTTGGTGACAGGTTAGAAGCTGCAATGCAGAGGTTGACAAATCTCTGTTCGGTCTTGAATGACATGGAGCCTATATGTGTTTTAAACCACGTTTTTGTTCTCAGGGAGGTAAGTGCACCTTTTCAGTTATGTAAATTGCTCATTGGATAGAAGTTTTGGATTACCATATCAGTCTGAAGGTTCCATAATAATTAACTGAAGGGATGGTCCTGCAATACTTCTGTTTTTGAGCCTGTTTTGGAAAATAGTTATGAAAGTTGACCTTATTCAGTTCTCAATTATTTTCCATTTGTGATGCAGTATATGAGAGAATGCATCCTAGGGAATTTCAAAAGGAGATTGCTTACTGTCCTGAAAACTGATTCTGATCTTCAGAGACCTTCTGTCTTAGAGTCACTAATCCGTAGACATACTTCCATAGTTCATCTGGCAGAGCAACATGTCAGCATGGACCTCACCAATGGCATTCGTGAAATTCTCCTTGCAGAGACCTACTCGGGTCCTGTTTCTTCTCTACAGTTGTTTGAGAAACCCGCTGAGCAGCAGACAGGGTCAGCTACTGAAGCCGTATGCAATTGGTACATAGAAAACATTGTTAAGGATGTGGCTGGTGCCGGAATCCTCTTTGCGCCTCTTCATCGATGCTTCAAGAGCACAAGGCCCGTTGGTGGGTACTTTGCCGAGTCAGTGACTGATCTCACAGAACTGAAAGCGTTTGTTCGAACTTTTGGGAGCTACGGAGTTGACAGGTTGGATCGGATGCTGAAAGAGCACACTGCAGCTCTCCTGAATTGTATCGACACAACATTGCGTGCTAATCGAGAAAATCTAGAGGCAGTTGCTGGAAGTATGCATTCTGGTGATAGGATGGAAACAGAAGCAAATATAAAGCAGATAGTTGATATGGATACTATGGTTAGGTTCTGTATTCAGGCAGGGCAAGCCATTGCTTTTGATTCCCTTTTGGCCGAAGCTTCAGGTATTGTGCTTAAAGAAGGTGCTCCCCTGATTCATTCGCTGCTAACGGGCGTTGCAAAACATTTACCTGATGAAATACCAGAAAAGAAGGAGATTAGGAGAATGAGAAGAGTGGCAAACTCAGTAAAAGTGGTTGGTGATCATGATTTTGAATGGATTAGATTGATACTGGAAGAGGTTGGAGGTGCTACTGATGGATCATGGAGCTTGCTACCCTATTTATTCTCAACTTTTATGACATCTACTATCTGGAACACCACTGCTTTCAACGTTGAAACTGGAGGCTTCAGCAACAACGTTCATTGTTTAGCCAGGTGTGCAATAATTTCTGTTTCGTGAAAAAGTAGATCTAATTATTAAACATCAGTCATATGCTTATATCGACGTTTCAATAATCTTGGATACCAATATCAGCATTGTCTGCGCATTCGTCTGAATGAATTTCATTGGATCCTCACAGCTCTTCTATTTGATGATGATCTGAGTAAATCTGAGGACTAAATTCCCTTATCAGGTGCATATGTGCAGTGATTGCGGGAAGTGAACTCGTAAGATTTGAAAGAGAGTATCAACAGAAACACTCTCTTTCAAATGGCCACATTACTGAATCCTTGGATCCCGAGGCGCAAAACTACTCGTCGATAGAGGCAAGCATAAAATCCACAATGCAACTTTTCATCAAGTTCTCAGCAGGAATTATTCTGGATGCTTGGAATGAAAGCAATAGGTAAGTTGAACATGTCATAATTTTCTCAACTGCAGCAGGTGCCTCCATTGTTTCAGCTTGCATGCGTTGTGTGTTGTTGTGTTTGAGAGAGAGCGAGAGAGAGAGAGAGAGAGAGAGAGAGAGTCACCGCTATATAAAAACTTATGTCGATTTTACTGGTTCGCACAGGTCTCACCTCGTAGCAAAGCTGATCTTTCTTGATCAAATCTGTGAGATCTCACCACACGTTCCACGGAGTGCGTTGGAATCTCACGTACCGTACACCATTCTTCGCTCCATCTACAGCCAATACTACTCGAATTCTTCCACTCCCATCGCGCTAATGAGTGCTTCCCCACGACATTCTCCAGCTCTGTCTCATGCTTCCCCATCACTGAGGCAACCCCGTGCGGATGCAACTCCACAATCAAACGCTTATGATTCGGGTTATTTCAAGGCCTCGTCCACTCACGGCCAAGATCAGTACGAGATGGACAATTTCAGTGTAAGAAGTATTGATAGCAGAAATCGGAATGTTAGGCGATCTGGGCCATTGGACTACAGCCTAAGTCGCAAATCGAAACTTGTCGAGGGGTCCACGTCTGCAAGCACTGGCCCTAGTCCCCTGCCCAGATTCGCTGTGTCGAGATCGGGTCCTATATCGTATAAATAAGAGAGATGATATGATTGTGAAGCAATTTTGTATATTTCGTACAACTGTGATAATCATATTATTTATATTCGTAGCGCAACTTGTTTCTATCTGTAACAACGTTGTCTATCTCCTTACTCCCATGTAAAAAATCAGGCTGCTTTTGTTTTTAAGTCGATGTACAATGTTTCTTTAACTTGATGCATGAAATAATGCTGCTCCAAGGAAAATCTACACAGAGAGAGAGAGAGAGAGAGAGAGATCTTAGCTGCTGCCCTTAAAATTTATATACATATACATGGAATATCCAAATACAGCAAGTCTGCTACAACAGAAGATTGCATCTAGCACCAGTGATACATAAAATCGGTGATCATCTGGTACATGTGGAGCTGTCAACGAAGGTGATGCCTACAACATTAAAATGAAGCAGAGTTTCTTAATTGCTGCTACCGCAATCTTAAGACAGGAAATGCACTACGAGTTTCTTAATTGCTGCTACCGCAATCTTAAGACAGGAAATGCACTACTTTGAAGACAGAAGAACTAGATTGAACCAAAACTCTTAGAAGAGTACCTCAGTGTTTCCTTTGTCCCACGTCGAATTTTGCAACGTATAGTTGGCAGCCCTAGCCGCTGGTGAGCTTCATACCGATGGCAACCAGAAAAGCCTGAGAAGATACAGAACACAAATGAATTGCAACAACCAAAACGAAGATCTTGAACATCATCAGTTGCAAGAATTCACTAACAACAAAAGATGAAACGTACCATAATATTCACCTTCTACCTCAAGCACATCAATCTGCATAAGACAGACAGGTACGTACGTATAACAAGTCATAATCTCACAAGACACACTGCATGTTTAGAATTCAGAAAATACAGCCTCAACTTGGCATGCTGAGACGGAGAAGGGGGAAACATCGAGCTTACAGGTACTTGAAGCCCAATTTCACTGATACTTTCCATGAGTTCCTTCACTTTCTGAGGGTCATTTGATCTTGTACGCATGAGGGGTCTCCGAATTCTATCAAGAGGAAGTTCAAGAATCACCGGCCCCGCCTTCTGAGGCACACTAGGAGGTGATCCTGGAATCCAGAACAAATCAAGAATCTCATTTATCCATCATAATTCATAAAATTAAGCCAACCGACTACTGCACTGCTCTTCTTTTTCAGCTCAATGTGGAATACCAAATACAAGCAAAATTGAAATCAGTGAAGATCCTCACACAACTACATGGAGACTGCAATAGTCAACTGCTTCCCTTGCTGAAGTGAAAATAAAGGAACATAATAACATTTTGTGGAATAGAATCTTATTACAGACAAACCATTAGCGTTAACTATTATAAGAATTTATGAGAGAAAGCTATGATTCTTACAAATGAATTGAAAAAAGATTCAATATTTCGCCTAAGTATTACAAAGACAACATTATCAGACAGAACCTTGCGGCCCATAAGTGACCAGAAGAACAACAACACAGACACCAGAAAACAACTTTACCCAAAAATTAAACTAGCGAAATCAAAATAAGGGATTCCCCAGAATTTCTTGAAATCAAGAGTTCATGATTACAGTATAGAAAGAGTATGCCAGTTGAAATAAACTGTTGTTCCATATTATTACAATAAACTAATAAAAACTATAGTGTCCAGCAATCTTGCAGATAGAATCTTGAACCAAGAAAAAGAAGTGTGGGTAAGTAGCCAAGAATCTTGAACCAAGGTAAATTTAACACTTTCAGAAGTTGAAGAAAATCGATTGTTAGATGCGAGTTACCATTAGAGGAAGTAGATGCAGAAACAGAAAATGATCTGAAATTGTTTGGGAGATGGAGTAGGAAATTTGCCATTGTTTTTTCTTCACCTCCTACGATCTCTCTCATAAACCAGTAATCGGTATATGAGTGGCTAGGACTAGAAGATGCCAACGATGGTGATGTTGCAATGAATCTGAAAATTATACGAAATCGCCTCAAATTTTGACATTACATTTGGTATATTTAACACATGCGTATCCAGTATGTGTGTGTGTATATCTATACTATATATAAAAGGAGAAAAATTCTAATTGAAATTGATTTTGAAATTGATTTTGCTGATTAATTGATGACAATTTTGTAATAAAATTTGAAAGTTGAGGTCATTAATTTTCCATTTATTATTCATTTAAAATATTACTATATAAATATTTTTAAAAGATCAATTAGTTATGAAACTGGAACGTGTGTTGAGGCCATTAATTTTCCAAATATTATTCATTTAAAATATTATATAAATATTTTTGAAAGATCAATTAGTTATGAAAACTGGAACGTGTGTTGCATGTTTGAATATGTATCCGCATTTTGTTCTCAAAAAATTATAGATTTATATATATATCCGAATTAAAATTAGGCAAGCTGCATTTTTTTATAATTTTACATAAAAAAATATTTAATTAATTACATTTATGTATTAAAAAATTCGTAAAAAGTTAAATAATGAATAGTATATTTGTTGTTTGTGACTTATTTAAAAAGTGAATTTATGGATTTTTATAAATACAATTATGGATATATATAAAAAAAATCTATAATATATATAAAAAAAATACAGAAAAAAGGCATACACTCCCCCACTAACTTCAACTGCTACTCCACTTGACACTATCAATCCAAAACTGAAATATAAATAATAACATTAAAAGGTTTCAGAATACATATTCACACATAGACGTAACCTTCTGCCTTTCATTTCCTCTCAAACCATCCAAAGTTTCTCTGAATTTTTTGATTTTGCTGTCCCAATATTTAAAGAAATATGGCTCCGGTTTTTGGAACAGTACAGATGTTAAGGCCTGAAAGAAGTACGTTCGGTATAGAATTGCGGTTGATTCGATGCTACGAAAACACAAACACACTTAGCATGGAATGCATTTTCCATGATCGAGAGGTACAATCATTTTATAAAAATTTCGATTTTTTTTCCTTTAAGAAATGCAAACTTATAAGAGTTATTTTTTTTTTTGTAGGGTGAACGAATTCATGTGACAATTCTGAAAATAAATATCCAAAAGTTTAAAGATCGCCTTATCGAAGGCAATGTTTATGCTGTAATCGATTTTGTTATTGGATTAAATATCATGAAGTACAAGGCTACAACAAGTCTTTATAAGATAATTGTCTTCAAACACATACAGATCTTTGAAGTTTTCCACGTAGAATTTCCACAGCATTGATATGAGATAAAGACTTTCATCGATATTGCAAATATGGAGAACATAGGAGATGCAACAATGTTTGGTAAGATATTTGCATATATACGAAAAAATATGTAATATTACATATGCAGATGTAATGGGAACTATAGTGTCACACTATAGACCCCTTACAAGAGAGATAAATGGAAAGCTAACAAAGTTGATGGATTTGGTGTTGGAAGATTTGAAGTAAGTTATTTTTAAATTAAGCTACATATTTTTATTGTTTAAAGATTTATAAACGATTTTTAATATATTGCATATGTGATATCAATGATATATGGAGAAGTCATTGTATGTGAATTCAATGAATAATGATTGCATGCTAGACTTTGGAATATATAGTATATCGCAAAAAGTAGGCTATTTTTTGTATTATAAAATTTTTTGTCAATATGATTATTGTTTTACGGTTTTAGTGCTTATAAAAATAAGTTAACAGATTAAAATTTTGTATTATGTATTCACTAATTGTAAAATATTTAATTTCGGCAAAAAGTAGGCTATTTTCTGTATTATAAAAATTTATGTCAATCTGATTATTGTTTTACAGTTTTAGTGATTATAAAAATAAGTTAACAGATTAATTTTTTTTTATGTATTCACTAATTGTAAAATATTTAATTTTGGCAAAAAGTAGGCTATTTTCTGTATTATAAAAATTTCTGTCAATCTGATTATTGTTTTACAGTTTTACTGATTATAAAAATAAGTCAACAGATTAAAATTTTGTATTATGTATTCACTAATTGTAAAATATTTTATTTATGTATTATATTCACTAATTATAAAATATTTATGTATTCACTAATTGTAAAATAATTAATTTCAGTATTATGTATTAACTAATTATAAAATATTTATGTATTCAGTAATTGTAAAATATTTAATTTCAGTATTATATATTTACTAATTATAAAAATATTAAATTTCTATATTGTTTATTATTTATTAAAAGCTGTTGTTAATAATTTATGTATTATGTATTGACAAATTGTTTCTGAATATTTATAGTGGAAATACAATTACTGCCACACTTTGGGAAAAGTATGCAGAAGAGATGATAAATTTTTTGAATTCTAGCCCAGAAGCACTAGTGGTTGTAACTCTACAGTTTTGCAAGCCTAACATATACAGGGGTAAGAATTTTTCTTTTTTTCCCATAACTTTTAATTATGTGTGTGCTTTTGATGAATTAAATATAATGATAGGTGAAGTACGAAATTCATCTTTGTTTAATATTATAAAGATTGTGATGGATCAGAATATTCCACAGATAGCAGATTTCAGTTTAAGGTACAATTTTTAATTTACTTATTATATTACATGTTTGTTTTTTTTCTATTAATTTTGTTATGGTACTTGGAACAAATTGTATATTGGGTTTTGTTGTTTTATTTATTTATTTATTTATTCAATGCATATAATTTTATCAACATTTATTTATTTTTTATTTTTTTGAAGGTATTTGACTAATGGGAAAGTGAGATCAAACAGTATCTCTACTGTCACATCATAATCATCAAGGTCCTTAAATGATGAAATTAGAGTTGGTGATTTTGAATTGAAAACCATATCCGAGATTATGACAGAGGGGAAGGTATTTTAAATATTTGGAATAGCATTAAAAATATTTTTATATTTTAAATATATTAACTAATTTTTTTTATTTTAATTAGACCGGAAATTTCTGGATATTTGCAACCATACTATGTGTAGAGACCATTGGAGATTGGTCCTACTTGACTTGCAAAAGATGTCAGAAGAAAATTAAACCAAGTAGAAGTCATTTTTTTTGCGAAAAATGTCAGTCATTTGACATTGCAGGAAAAGTAAGGTACTTTATATTTAAATTAAATTTTACATTATTCATAAAAATTATAATTTTTTCAAATTTTAAATTATAGGTACAAACTAACTGTGAGGGTCATTGATGACACTGGAACCACCACTTTCCTACTGTGGGATAAGAAAAATATAGCACTTATAGGGAAGACAGCTTCAGAATTGAGTGTGGTATAGATGGTAAGAGGGAATTCCTGCAGGCATTGATAAATTAGGAAACAAAAAAGCTCTTTTCAATGTTATTGTTCAACCGGGGCAGACAAGAAACTACACGGGATCTTTCAGTGTAGCAAGGATATCTACTGACAGAGAAATTATCCAAAAAATGTGTGGAGAAAATTTGCCTACAGAGGTACAAAAAAGAAAAACACATACAATATATTTTTTTGATATTAATATCTTTAATTATTTAATGAGAAAACGTTTTTATTGTAAAGGAGGAAGAATCCATTTCAATAAATGAATCTGAGATGATTGAAGAGATGGTATGTTCATTCAAATTTTATAATATTTTTTTAAGTATTAATTATAAATTACAAACTAATAATTATTTTAATTACAGGTTGGTTCATCATCTTCAAAATTAGCTGCTGAATCAAAAGGTTGTAATGTTATTAGCAAAACAATTCAGCAAATAATAGAAGATGGGTAGGTAAACTATACAGTTAATATAATATTTTGCTCCTTCAAAATTAAATATTATATATTGCATTAACATAACATATTTATCATAAAATTCAGAGTGGAGAGTTCACAGTGTTTGCCACTGTGAACTGCATTGAAGAAATTACAGGCATCTCATACCTTGCATGCAAGGTATGTCGGAAGGAACTAGAGCCACAGGATGAGCTCAAATTATTTTGCCAAAAATGTCAAACATTTGACATAATTGGAAAAAACAGGTTATTGATTTATTTATATTTTCAATATGAAATTATTTTTTATCTTAAAAAATTATATCATAATTTTTTTTAATAAAATATAGATATAAATTGACTGTGGAAGTGAGTGATGGTACTACAACAACAACATTTATTATGTGGGATATGCAATACATTGAATTAATTGGACAAAAATCAACAGAGGTATGTACCCTGATTTTGAAAAATATATCAAAATTTGGGAACATATATTAATTCACTGTTTTTTTTATAGGATGACTTATTTCAACAGCCTCCAGCTGAAATTAAAGGCATATCAAATAAGAAAGGTCTCTTTAATATAATTATTCTGCCTGAGCAGGTCAATAATTATAAGGGACCTTATAATGTTGTTAAGGTTACATGTGAGGACAAAATAGTGAGTGCAAGTTCAGGAATTCAGGTGGATATTTTATTAAAATTGAAATTTTTGAAATATCAAATCAATATTACTTAAAACACTTTTAATTATGTAGGGAATATCATCCAAATCAAAGAAAGGCAAAGAGCAAGTTGATGAAAATTCAGATCAGGTATACTATTTTACACAAAAAGATGACATTTTATGATTATAACAAGCATGCAATAAAGTACATCACATTCATTTTGTCTTTTTAACTATTCCAGGTTAATTTCATAACTGATGCATTACTGACACCAAGAAAGACGACCGCCAACACAAGTAATGCAGTCAATCTTATTGATGATGAGCATGTAAAGAGAAAACTGATTGGCGAGTTTTCATCAACTACTTAAAAGAGAAACAAAAGATTGGTGAAGAAAGAAAAATAATGAGTAGCAGGAAAATGCAGGCAAAAGTTTGAGAAAGAGATCAACTGGAGGGCAGTCAATTCAGTGACTTTATATGCTTTATTTATAAAGACAATTTAGTTTTTTACATAGATATTTTGAGACATGTTGGGATATTTTACATATTTCTTTCATGTTCGTTTTTATGTTCAAAACTTACTTAGATTTTGGGATGGTTTATTTAATGTTAGATTCAAATTTTAATATAACTAAAAAATTATTGTACAGAAACTATAATTTACAGATAGTAAATTTAGTAAACAAAATTTTACAAACATTAATAAAAAAACTAAGTTCAGAACATAATTAAGTAATATGCAAGTTTGATCACTTCATGCAGAACGATTACAGCAAGGAATAAAAATAAATAGGAGATTGACTGCATCTAAAATATGCCAGACAGAATATATATGAATAAAATCAATATGCCAAACTGTATAGAAAAGGAATCATTAAATTAAATATTCAGAACATAATTAATTAATGCTGCAACACAAAATTTTAAAAACAAACAATTAAGCATACATATAACATAAAAGAGTCTTAAATAAACCATAATTAAAAAAGTAATACTGTAAACAAGCAATACTGCAAACATGATATATTGGAATTCATAACATAATTAAGTTACATTTAATTTGATCACTTCATGCAGCAGAATTACAACTCAAAAGATAATAAATAGGAGATTAACTTCATAAAAAATATGCCAGAATGTATAAAATGCAGCAACAATTAATCATGTAATTTAAATAAGCCAAAGTTTAATAAAATACAGGAACAATAAAAAGAAGAAGAATTAAAACAAGTTATTCTATAAACAAATAATTCAATAAATGCGAAAGATATGGATCACAGATCATTAACCTTTCAAGAACCCTTAAGGAGTAAGTGGATTGTCCAGTTCACAATCACCCGTTTGAACGGGGGCGCAGGGGGTCACACAAAGTCCAAGGTCTAATCGGGTTAAACACTATGACTCATATCAAAACCTCTTACCAAGAGGTTTCGCAAAGACTGTTCTAAAAGAGAACAGTAACAGATCACGCAGATCTGAGAGATAAAAGCACATATCATATCATACATGCATTCAAGTATACATATATAAATATTAAAGCATATATATAACAGATTTGTATCTATAACATTCAAGCAAACATATAAATTATAAAACATTCTAGCATATCAAAAAAATAACAGGAACAATAAATTAAAGTAAATAACATAAACAGATTGTATCAGAAATAATAAATTAAATGTAAAAATAAGAGGAACAAACAATTAAAGTACATAACATTAACATATTTTTTATATAACAGGAACATATGTGTTAATTAAATTCAATAACATTAGCATTAGCATTAACATTAACATTACACAGGAACACTAAAATTGAAGCATATATAAATTAAAAAACAGTAACATTGAAGCATATATATTTAATTTAATAAATATATATTTTCATAATTTTACTATGATTAGTTTTAGCATTATCAAAGACGATATTGATATTACCATGATTAATTTTAACATTGTTTTTATATTTCAATTTTTTATCTTATTTAATCTGTAGATTGTGTTGGCACCACTATAGAGATTTCTCCTGAGCTGTCTAAATTTAAAAACCTAATTGCAAAGCATCTTTGAAGCAACATCCACAGGAAAATGAACATTTCAAAAGCTAACCTCTACTTGTGCCTGACTCGGGTCACGCCTCCAGTCGTGCCTGCACCGCTGCTCTGACACCTTTCACGACTTTGTTTCGTTCTTTCCTCGTTTCTTATCCGATTGAAGTAATTCAACTTGCAATGCGCTCATCATTCGATCCTCTATCTTTTCATAGAATTCATTTCCTCAAAATGTCTTTAATTCATCATCCATTTTTGTACAACTCAAATAAGAAACAAAACTTCTAAATTGGGAGGTTAGAAGGTCAAATTGGCTTAAAACCGATGAGACCTTTGATTTTCATGGATTTTATGCATTTTAAGGTCTAGTTGGATGATGATGAGATTCCTTTAAGAATGACTATATATTCTATTCCATCATACTAATCATGTCCTTAGGTTTAATGCAAATTAAAGGAAAAATAACCATTATTAATTAATGCGGAATTCTTTTTCTAGAAAAGTAATTGATACGATTTGGTCGTATTTTTTTATCCAAAAATAACATCTGTTTATCCAACTATAGAAAAAAGAAATTGTTAATTGGTTCCAACTTCATACGAACACGGAATTAAACCTAAAGTCGACAAATTAAAACGAAATTATACCAAACTTAAATTATGAAGACCTTTCATGATAATATAAGGAAATATCTAGATTGCGCGTGTCAGACTTAATCACATGGGATTTTCCGTTGCTTTATAATGTGTTACATTCCATACTGCACTTTCAAATTACGAGTTGCTTTTGTATTTTTTTAATTTAGTTTAATATTACAATTATTTATTAGGGTTCACTCCACCCAATCAGAATTTATTATTATTTTTTAGTACTTAATTTTCAATTTTTATGCTAAATTCTAAAAAGACTAAAGGTGTTTGTAGAAATGTATAAGAGAAAACATATTTGAGAAATTTGGATTTCATTCAGAATAATTCAGATTACAAAGACTGTAATACATGTATTTAAAGATACAGAAAAGAAAGGAATCTATCGAGTAACTGCTTGCAACTAATTACAACTAACTAACAGATTCATAACTAACTTCTAACTGCCTTCTAGAAGCTTAGGAAAATATCTAACCAAAATATCTAATCTAACACACCCCCGAAGAGGCTAATCTGGTTTAAGAAGATTAAGCTTTTGTCTTAAATTAAGGAAACGATTTTCAGACAAGGGTTTGGTGAAGATGTCTGCAATTTGGTCGACTGATGGAACATGTCCCACTTCAATGGTGTGATCAATAATCTTTTCTCTGATATAATGAATGTTGACTTCAATATGTTTTGTCTTTGCGTGGAAGACAGGATTTGAGGCTAATGCGATTGCACTAGTATTATCACTCCATAATTTGGATGGAAACTGAAGAGTAACACCAACTTCTTTAGATAGATTGTGAAGCCACACAAGATCAGTTGTTGTATTAGCAATTGCTCGATACTCGGATTCAGCACTGCTTCTAGCAACAACCTCCTACTTCTTAGACTGCCAAACAACAAGGTTAGAACCAAGGAAAATACAGTGACCACCAGTTGATCTCCGATCGTCTACACAGCTAGCCCAATCAGCATCTGTGAAGCTTTCAAATCTGGTTGAAGAAGTTGTTGAGAAATTGAGAGTAAGAAGTCTAGTACCACTGAGATATCTTAGTAAATGTCTGCAGGCACACCAGTGAGCAGTACTCGGGTTTTGAAGAAATTAGCTTAATTTGTGTTGTCTCGTTTTACACCTCACTGGAATTACAATGGAAGTACAGAAAGGTAGAAGAGTAACAATTACAATATTTAACTGAATTAAACAAAGCAAGAAGACAGGAACCGATGTGCAGATTCCGGCAAGCCGAGTCGAGGGGACCTCTCTCCGCAAGACAAATACGCCCTGGCTAGTGCTCACGGTTTGGCGGTTGTCTTTCAAAGATGAAACGGCTTCGTCTTTTCGGTAGTAGCACCACAAATCCGGCAAGGTTCCGGCGAACTAGACAATGTCGAGAACTGGAAGCTTTGACCCGAAAGGATTCGTATGCAACAATATGATGTGTGATCGTTTATGCAGAATGTGGCATTTGGATCCATGCAGGATGTCCTATTTATAGACACATCTCCACTGCAGGGGACAGCTAGGGTTTGAGGGCATTCAAACCTGGTGTTGTAACCCCCCTGGAGTTATAGCTCTGCCATTAAGCCCTCCAGGAGTTACCTTTTGCAGATCCCGACAGGTGTTCCTTGTCGGCTCGGATCCCAACACGTGTCCAAGGGCAGCTGCAGACTTTGACTCCCGACAGGAGTTACTTTCGATTACTGTCCAGCCCACTAACTCCACCAGCTCCAAATGGCAGTTACCTGAGGCTCCACCAGCTCCAGGTGTTGAAGGCTCTTAACTCATGGGAGTTACATCCTTCAAGCTGGACAAGCACCATGTGCACACACGTCCCGGACCCGGATAGCCGATCCGCCGACCCGCTCCACGCCCCGACCGTTTCTGTACCGTAAAACAGATACGGCTAAGCCCCGGAAGCCCACGTATGCCCAAAGTCCAATTTCCAAGATCCAAGTCCGAGGACGAGTCGAGTCGAGACGAGACGAGCCGAGCAAGGGCACGGGCATGGGCTCGCGCTCGGGCACGGGCGGGCGCGCGCGTGTGGGCTCATGGCCCACATTCTTGTGCACTTAATTACTTCACTTAAGTGTTAATACACTTAAATACACTTCTTAATTTAATTAAGAAATCAATGTGGGATTATTTAATGTGTCTTAAACACATTATCCCACACACCATAAATGCCCAATCGTGTGACCAACTTTAACCATTTATTTCTCACTCACCGAAAATCGGATTTGAGCAAATAAAAATACTACGAATATCTACTCACGACATAGAACAATCGTACGGTATTTAATTCCTTCAAAATTAAATATCCTGGTCACGAAAAATCGGATAAAATGAGTCACACTCACTATATTAAATCCTATTTTCCAACAATCCCCCACATGAGTGGAAATAGTGCATGCATGTATGCAGACAAGCAGCCCAGTTCTCTTAGAAACACAACTGCACCAGGATAGGTAGCTTGTGACTTTGAACCTTCCATATTCCAACACTATCGAGTATACCGGTTGTTTAGTGGACATGATGCCTTGAACTATGCATCCTTAGTGTATACCGAGACAATAGTATTGAAAACAGCTGTATATCAAACATTATCTGTTCTCACGTTTGTGTCCTTTTCAGGCCATGGACAACCTCTTTGAGTTCATAAGTATCTCTTTAGAAGCGGCCCCACTTCTCACTTATATAGGTGATCTCCTCTTCCGAGTATCCTGCCATACTCAACCTCATTAGGTTTAGGAATCATTAAAAGTCATAGGACTTATCTTCACCACATTGACAGGTGTGCACTTGGTTTGCTCACAGGGAAAGGTACACTTATAATTTTCCAAGTGCTACCAAACCGAATGTTTGTAGCTTAGTTTTCCCATTGAACCAAGTTCTTGGGATCTCCAGTCATCATGGTTGGGTTACCACTACAAGCACTCTTAGAGTGTGGATTTCAAACCCATTCCCTCTAGCAACTTAGCCATTTGATCTCTGTTTAACCCTTTGGTTAGCGGATCCGCTAGATTATCTATTGACTTCACATAGTCAACTGATATAATCCCACTTGAAATCATATGCCTCACAGTATTATGCCTCCAACGTATGTGTCGAGACTTACCATTGTACATAGCATTATGTGCCCTTCCGATAGCCGCTTGACTATCACAGTGAATCATCACTGACGACACTAGTTTTTTCCAGCATGGAATGTCTTCTAGAAAGTTGCGAAGCCATTATGCTTCTTCACACGCTTTATCCAAAGCGATAAACTCAGATTCCATGGTAGAACGGGCTATACAAGTCTGTTTCGTGGATTTCCACGACACTGCTCCACCTCTGATAGTGAAAACAAATCCACTAGTCGAAAATGAGTCTTTTGTGTCTGATATCCAATTCGCATCACTGTACCCTTCAAGTACAGGAGGAAACCTTGTATAATGCATCCCGAAGTTCAAAGTATACTTCAAGTATCTTAGAACTTGTACTAGAGCTTTCCAATGTTCTTTGCTTGGATTGCTCGTGTACCGACTCAACTTGTTCACAGAACATGCAAGATCAGGTCTAGTGCAGTTAGTGATGCACATCAAAATCCCAATGACCCTTGCATATTCTTCTTAAGCTACCGGTTCTCCTCGGTTTTTGCTCAAGTGTACATTGAGTTCCAACGGGATCTTAGCCGGCGGACTATCAAAAGCGTTGAATTTCTTAAGCACTTTCTCTACGTAATGAGATTGTGTTAAGACAATTCCACCACTTGTCCGTACTATCTTGATCCCTAGAATCACATCGGCTAAGCCCATATCTTTCATGTCGAAATTTCATTTCAACATTTGTTTCGTTTCAACAATCACTTAGTATCCACTGCCCATGATTAACATGTCATCTACATAAAGACAGACCATGACATAGCCATTAGAACTGCTCTTTATATACACACATTTATCACACTCATTGATTTTGAAACCAGTTGATAACATCACGTTATCAAACTTCAGGTGCCACTGAGTAGGTGCTTGTTTCAGACCGTACAACGATCTAACAAGTTTACACACCTTTCGTTCTTGCCCTGGTGCAACAAACCCTTTAGGTTGTTCCATGTATATTTCATCCTCCAACTCACCATTCAGAAACGCAGTCTTTACATCCATCTGATGAATTTCAAGATTGTGCAAGGCAGCAATCGCTAAAAGCACCCGAATAGATGTAATTATTGTTACTGGTGAGTAGGTATCGAAGAAATCACACCCCTCTTTTTGTCTAAAGCCTCTGGCAACCAAACGAGCTTTATACTTGTCAATAGAACCATCTGCCTTATATTTTCATTTTAGGATCCATTTGCATCCTAATGGCTTACACCCACTTGGGAGATCTGTCAACTCCCAAGTGTGATTTTGCATGATGGAATCAATTTCACTGTTGATAGCTTCTTTCCAGAATGCAGCATCTGGACTAGATAGAGCTTCTTTCAAAGACTTTGGCTCATCATCTAGCATATAGGTGATGAAATCCGGACCAAAGGTCTTAGCCGTCCTAGCTCGCTTGCTACGTCTCGGTTCTTCATCCACAAGATCAGAACTAGTAGTAGCTTCAGAAGTTCGTTTCTCAGAACTACCTTCTGTTATATCCTTATTCTTACAAGGATAGACATTCTCGAAGAATATAGCATTCCTCGATTCCATTATCGTTCCTTCAGTCAACTCGGGAATCTCCGATTTATGAATAAGAAAACGATATGCACTACTGTTAAGTGCATACCCAACAAAGATACAATCAACCGTTTTAGGGCCGATTCTAACTTGTTTAGGAAGTGGCACTTCAACCTTAGCCAAACACCCCCACACTTTGAGGTATTTATAAGACGGCGTGCGTCCTTTCCACAACTCGTACGGCGTCACATCCTTACCTTTGAGTGGAATTTTGTTCAGGATATAGTTGGCTGTCAACGCAGCTTTCCCCCACAAGTTCTGTGGTAATCCTGAACTTATCAACAAAGCATTCATCATCTCCTTAAGAGTTCGGTTTTTGCGTTCAGCAACACCATTAGACTGTGGTGAATAGGGAGCCGTAGTTTAATGAATTATACCCGCCTCTGCGCATAACTCTTCAAACGGGGCAACATACTCTCTACCTCTATCACTTCGAATTGCTTTAATTCGACAGTTTAGTTGATTTTCAGCTTCATTTTTGAAGTTCTTAAAAGCTTCAATCACCTCATCTTTACTTCTTAAAAGATAAAGATAACAATATTTTGTGCAATCATCAATAAAAGTAATAAAGTACTTTTTACCGCCTCTAGTTTGCACAAACTTTAAGTCACACACGTCTGTGTGAATTAAATCTAGAGGTTTAGTGCTCCGTTCAACCGATTGAAATGGTAACTTGGCCAATTTAGCTTCGACACAAACTTCACATTTGTTTTGTGTATTAAATTAGTTCACTTTTAGCAAATCTAAATTTACTAAGCGTTTTATAGCATTTAGATTAACGTGTCCTAATCTACAATACCATAAATCCGAGCACTCAACAAGCAAGTAAACAGAAGAATCAACTTTATTAGCATTTTCTTTTGCAACACGGCGCATAGCCATTACATTCATTTTGAAAAGTCCATTGGCGAGATAGCCCCGACCAAGGAACCTTCCGTACTTGCTCAAAATAAACTTTTCAGACTCAAACACTAGTCTAAAACCATGATTGACTAACAGTGAGCCTGAAACTAGATTCTTGCGGATGTCCGGAACATGCAGCACATCCTTCAAAGTCAGCTCTTGGCCTGAAGTCAGCTTCAAAACCACGTTGCCCACACCAACCACTTCAGACGAGGCTTGGTTCCCCATGTGTAACTTTCTACCTACAACAGCTTTGTAGGTAGCAAACGAGCTCTTGTCCGAGCAAACATGACAAGTATCCCCGGTGTCGACGAACCACTCTCTCGAGTTGTCCACGTGATTGGCTTCAAACACAACAGTAACCAAATCATCATCATCCCAATCATCTTGACGGGCTTTGCCTTTACCTTTGTTGTTATGTTCTGCCAAATGCGCACCATAGTTAGTACGTTTCTTTTTTGGAGCCGTGCAATGTTTGGACATGTACCCCGGCTTGTCACAATTGAAGCAATTGCCGTTGAACTTTGTCATTGGCTTCTTCCCTTTGTCAACTTGACCCGGGCGCTTCCTTTTGTTGCTATTTGATGGTCCACCACGTTCCATCAAGTTAGCCTTGGCCTCGATCGGGACTCGTGGTCTCGGATCCGCCTTTCGGTTATCGGCTTCAATTCGAAGCTTAACCATAAGATCTTTAAGAGTCATCTCCTTTCGTTTGTGTTTGAGATAGCTCTTGAAATCCTTCCAACATGGTGGCAACTTCTCAATCACCGCATCAACGGTGAAAGAGTCAGGAAGGACCATCCCTTCAGCATGAACGTCGTGCACAATGAGCTGAAGCTCTTGCACTTGATCCATTACTGACCGAGTGTCCACCATTTTATAGTCGAGGAACTTTGCCACTACGAACTTCTTAGTTCCGGCATCCTCAGTTTTGTACTTCTTTTCTAGAGCTTCCCACAGTTCCTTAGCACTAGTTACATTTCCGTATATAGAATATAAACTATCTACTAAGCCATTAAGAATATAATTTTTACAAAGAAAATCGCCATTGATCCACTGATCGTACGCCGTTTGTTTGTTGATGTCCGACTCATTTTCTTCGACCACAGGAGCCTCCTCTTTGATATATCCAGCAACTCCGAGCATGGTTAGGTAGAAGAGCATCTTCTGCTGCCACCTCTTGAAGTCCAACCCGGAGAACTTTTCCGGCTTCTCGGCTTGGCCATAGGGAATGGTCCTTGGAGCAACGGTATTGGATGAAGACGCCATTCCAGCAAAGGTAGTTAATTAATTTTAGTCTTAGTATTTGTCTTGCGATTGTTGTCTCGTTTTACACCTCACTGGAATTACAATGGAAGTACAGAAAGGTAGAAGAGTAATAATTACAATATTTAACTGAATTAAACAAAGTAAGAAGACAGGAACCGATGTGCAGATTCCGGCAAGCCGAGTCGAGGGGACCTCTCTCCGCAAGACAAATACGCCCCGACTAGTGCTCACGGTTTGGCGGTTATCTTTCAAAGATGAAACGGCTTCATCCTTCCGGCAGTAGCACCACAAATCCGGCAAGCTTCCGGCGAACTAGACAATGTCGAGAACTGGAAGCTTTGACCCGAAAGGATTCATATGCAACAATATGATGTGTGATCGTTTATGTAGAATGTGGCATTTGGATCCATGTAGGATGTCCTATTTATAGACACATCTCCACTGCAGGGGACAGCTAGGGTTTGAGGGCATTCAAACCTTGTGTTGTAACCCCCCTGGAGTTATAGCTCTGCCATTAAGCCCTCCAGGAGTTACCTTCTGCAGATCCCGACAGGTGTCCCTTGTCGGCTCGGATCCCAACACGTGTCCAAGAGCAGCTGCAGACTTTGACTCCCGACAGGAGTTACTTTCGGTTACTGTCCAGCCTACTAACTCCACCAGCTCCAGATGGCAGTTACCTGAGGCTCCACCAGCTCCAGGTGTTGAAGGCTCTTAACTCATGGGAGTTACATTCTTCAAGCTGGACAAGCACCATGTGCACATATATCCCGGACCCGGATAGTCGATCCGCCAACCCGCTCCACGCCCCGACCGTTTCTGTATCATAAAACTGATACGGCTAAGCCCCGGAAGCCCACGTATGCCCAAAGTATAATTGCCAAGATCCAAGTCCGAGGACGAGTCGAGTCGAGTCGAGACGAGACGAGACGAGACGAGCAAGGGCAAGGGCACGGGCACGAGCTCGGGCTCGGGCATGGGCACGGGTGGGCGCGCGCGTGTGGGCTCATGGCCCACATCCTTGTGCACTTAATTACTTCACTTAAGTGTTAATACACTTAAATACACTTCTTAATTTGATTAAGAAATCAATGTGGGATTATTTAATGTGTCTTAAACACATTATCCCACACACCATAAATGCCCAATCGTGTGACCAACTTTAACCATTTATTTCTCACTCACCGAAAATCGGATTTGAGCAAATAAAAACACTACGAATATCTACTCACGACATAGAACAATCATACGGTATTTAATTTCTCCAAAATTAAATATTCCGGTCATGAAAAATCGGATAAAATGAGTCACACTCACTTTATTAAATCCTATTTTCCATCAATTTGTTAACAGCAAAAGCAATGTCTGGCCGGCTAAGAGTGAGGTATTGAAGTGATCCTATGATGCTCCTATAGAGAGAAGGGTCATCAAATAAAGTTCCATTATGTTTAGACAGCTTTCTAGAGGGTATCATGGGAGTGACAGTAGGCTTGCAATCAAGAAGGTGAGTTTTATCAAGAAGATCTAAAATGTATTGTGATTGACTAAGAGAGAAACCAGAAGATGTATGGGCTACTTCAATACCAAGAAAATAACTAACATTTCCTAGATTTTTGAGAGCAAAGGCAGTGTGTAATTTGTGAATGAGATCAGAGACAACTTTAGAATCATCACCAGTAATAAGGATGTCATCAACATAGATAAGTATAAGAAGAATTTTGTTAGCACAATGTTGATAAAAAAGAGAGAAATCAGAGGTAGACCTTGTGAAACCTAGAGATAAGATAAATGTTTTAAGTTTATCATACCAGGTCCTTGGAGCCTGTTTTAAACCATAGAGAGATTTCTGCAGCTTGCACACATAATGAGGATGTTCTGAATCTTCAAAGCCAGATGGTTGAAGCATGTAGATATTTTCAGACAAATCTCCATTCAAAAATGCATTATTAACATCAATTTGTTGGATGGACCAATTTCTAGAGGCTGCTCAGGTAAACACCAATTTGATAGTATTGAATTTAATAACAGGAGTGTAAGCCTCCAAGAAATCAATACCAGCAACTTGTTCAAATCCTCTAGCCACAAGTCTTGCATTTAGTTTGTCAAGAGAGCCATCTGACTTTGTTTTCACTTGAGAAACCCATTTGCAGGATATAGGATCAGAGCTAGGAGGAACAAGAGTCCATGTATTTGTAGAAGTTAAGGCTTGATATTCTGCTTGCATAGCCTTAAGCCAGTTTGGATCAGAGAGAGCCATCTTGACAGTAGTAGGAACAGTAGGAAGAGTGGAAGCATGGTACACCTTTGGTTTGAAAATCCCATTTTTGGCTATAGTAGTCATGGGGTGAAGATTTAGAGGAGAAGGAGAAGATGCAGAAGAGTGTTCAGTAGAGGAGGAATATAGGGAGGAGACCTGCAGAGATGAAGAGTAAGAAGGCTGAGAATCTGTGGAGGAATTTGATGTTGGCAAAGAGTGATGAGAATGAGATGAGGATGAAGGAGAGGAAGAGTGTTGAGAGGGAGATGATGGAGGAGAATAATGAGCTGTAGATGAAGGCTCAGCAGATATTGGTTCAGGTGAGACAGATGGTGAAGGAAAGAGGTGAGAATTAGAGTTATTGTATGAAGGAGAGGAATATGAGAAGAGATCCTTGTAAAGGAATTCAATTTCATTGAACTGAACTGTATCAGCTATGTATATTCTTCCAGAAGAGCTTAGACATCTGTAACCTTTGTGTGAAGGGCTATATCCAAGAAACACACACTTAGCAGATCTGTATTGAAGCTTGTGTTGGTTGTAAGGTTTAAGAAAAGGAAAACATGAACAACCAAATGTGTGAAGAAAGTTGTAGTCAGGTGGAAGAGAATATAGTAATTGATAGGGAGAGATATGATGAGAAGTGGGAGAAGGGAGTCTGTTGATTAAGAGTGTTGCAGCAGCTACTGCATCCCACCAGTAAGAGAGAGGCATGGTTGCTTGAGCTAGGAGAGTAAGGGCTGTGTCAATGATTTCTCTCAGCCTTGCCATTTTGAGTGTGAATATGAGGACAATGATGCTGAAATTTGACACCTAAATCAGAAAAAAATAAAGCTAAAGGTCGAAATTCTCCCTCCCAATCTGATTGAAAAGTGAGTATTGAGGCATTGAATTGTAGCTTAATCATAGTGAAGAATTGTTTGACAATGGGAAGAGTATCAGATTTATTGTGCAGAGGGTAGATCCAGGTAAATCGACTGTAGTCATCAATGAAATGAATATAGTATTTGAAACCATTGATGCTAGGAGTGGATGCAGGTCCCCATAGGTCTGAGTGAATGAACTGAAATGGAGCAGTGGAGTGAAGAGGTTGAGAGGTGTGTTCTTTTTGATGTAATTTCCCAATTTTACAAGCATCACAGAAAAGGTCTTTTTGATTGAATGGAATATGTAAGCTTATACAAATTTGAGCTAGTACATTTGAGTGTGGATAACCTAACTTTCTATGCCAAAGATTGATATCAGAATTACATGTGGATAGGTACATAGACTTTGACACAGAATACTGTATAGGTCTGTTTTGAGAATCAGAGATGAAAGTATTTGCAGTAGCTTGTGATGATTGAGCAGTAGCTATATTAAGCTTGTAGAGCCCCTGGGAGAGGGTTCCCTTCATCAGCACTTTGTTGGTTTGGATGTCCTTCACACAGCAAAATATTGGACAAAGCTCCATGAAAACATTATGGTCTCTTGTAAACTTGGAAATACTAATGAGATTCTTGGTGATACCAGGTACATGAAGAATGTCTTGTAGATGAAAGGAGTTTGCAGGAGATTGGGAGATAAATAAGGAATCACCAATATTAGAAATAGGAAGAGAGTTACCATTTCCTACTTGAAGTTGCTCAGGTCCAGAATAAGGTTGTTGAATCTGCAGATTGGTCAGATCATTTGTGACATGGGCTGTAGCTCCACTGTCAACATACCAGGCTGGATCAGTTGTAGAAGGATAGAAATCATCCTCTGGAACTGCAGTATAAGAGATACTAGAAAGGTAAGCTTGAGGTTGTATTGGACCAGTAAAATGCACATCAAATCATTTGAAGCACTTAAAGGCAATGTGGCCAGCTTTTCCACAAAGCTGACACACTATTTTTGTGTCTCTGTAAAGATGACGACCACCGTGGCCTCTGTAAGCAGAAGAACGAGATAGAGATGGATCCATAGGTCTGCCATGAGTAGGAGTATGATCTGCAAAACTTTGGCCACCATGTGTTGCAACATGAGCAGTAGGAGAAATGGAAGAGAGTTGATTGAGTAATCGGATCTCATGTGTTTGCAAAGCATATTGAACCTCCTGTAGGGTAAGGGAATTAGAACGGTTAGTAAGATTTACAACCACAGCATCATAATCTGATCCAAAACCGCTGAGTATGTGGAGAATGAGATCTTCATCTGTAATTGGTTTGCCAATGGCTGCAAGACTATCAACAAATCCACACATTTTGAGGAAGTAATCATCGATTGATAAGTCGCCTTTCTTCTGTGTTTGCAGCTGGAGCTTGAGCTGCATGATTCGAGCTTTAGATTGTGACTGGAACAAAGTCTCAAGAGTGATCCAAACATCACGAGAAGATGAGCATCGAGTAATATGCCCAATCATGGATTCTGAGATGGAGCTAACCATCCAACTGAGTAGAAACTTGTCACGTCGATTCCGTAGCTGAAATGTAGGATTGAGATTTTGTATGCGATTTGGAGAGGCTGAGAGAAGGAATTGTGGTGGAGGAATGATGAGAGGTGAGAGCAGATCGTCATATCCATGAGCTTGAACGGAAGCAATGACTTGAAATCTCCAGAAATTGTAATTTGAGCGATCAAGTCGAATGGAAATGGAAGGAAGAGCAGGAAGAGATGCGGAAGCAACAGTAGCCATTGAAGAACAGGATCGTGGAGCTTGAGAGAGAAAAAGAAGAGAGAGACTGCGATAGAAACGCAGAAATGGGAGGATCAAACCTTAGGCAAATGATACCATGTTAAATTCTAAAAAGACTAAAGGTGTTTGTAGAAATGTATAAGAGAAAACATATTTGAGAAATTTGGATTTCATTCAGAATAATTCAGATTACAAAGACTGTAATACATGTATTTATAGATACAGAAAAGAAAGGAATCTATCGAGTAACTGCTTGCAACTAATTACAACTAACTAACAGATTCATAACTAACTTCTAACTGCCTTCTAGAAGCTTAGGAAAATATCTAACCAAAATATCTAATCTAATTCAGAAATGATACAAACTAACATTTTAATTAATAAACCATTATTATGGTTGATTATTTCAAACTTAAATTTTATAATTTTTTAAATTCATTTTTTTATTGATAAATGCTGACTATGTTATAATTAATTTTTATTTTATAATAAATATTATTAAAATCATAAATTTGATTGTAAAACATAGAGTGAAACATGAAGGAGGGGATAAAATTATCTATTGCATATTTAGTGTTACATTTTCTATTGCACACTCGTTTTTTTTTTTGGCTTTTTCTATTTTTTAATTGTTTTCAATTTCTTACATTTTAGTTAAATTTTACACTTGTTATTTGGTTTCATCCAACACAGTTAAGGTGTATTTATTTTTTTAGTATTTAATTTATAGTTTTTATTATTAATTAATTATTTAAAAAATAAAATACTAAAAAATTATAATAAACTCTAATCGGATGTGGTGAACCCTAAATAATAAGTGTAAAATTAAACTAAAGCACAAGAAATTTAAATAAAAAAACTAAAAAATCAAGTGTGCAATAGAGAATGTAATACGTAATTAAAGGCGCAATAGACGATTTCGTGTGACAAAGGAGTGCAATATGAAATTTGAAACCAAACTTAATTAAGGTCATGGCAACTCATATTTAATATCTCGTTTACTTTACTAGATTGGTTTACCATAATTAAGGAGGCTTTTTTTTTTGTGGGGGGGGGGGGGTGGTGATTAATATTAAAGTTTCTGACCACAACCCACTTCTAGCCAGAAACTCAATAGTAATTTGTATTTTGATTTATGACTATCTTTTAGGCCCCGGCCCTAACACTTACAATGACGAAGCTATAAAAGAAGAGATAGTTTCGATATTGGTCCCATAGGATATTGGGTTCTCCATTTTTGGTCCCAATACTATTATTTTTGGTCATTTTCAAAAATATTACCCAAAATCAGTCCCATAGATTTATTATTGTCAATTTTGGTCCCACGAATTTAATGCCAATTTTTAAAGTGACGAAAATATCACATACGACTCACGTGCATGTCTTTTGGGGGGAAAATTAGACCTAAATCCCTAATTGAACAGAAATAGAAGACATATTCATAGCTCGTAACAAATTTCCAAAATTGCAAAGCCCTAATTTCAACCTACTTCACAAATTTGCAAGAAATTTCCAAAATTCACAAGCAGTAGAAAGACGTGATGATACGAAGAAAAGTTTTTCTTGAAATGCCACACCCAAACTACAGTAAGTTTCGTCCAATTTCTCTAAAATTTCGTCCAGTAGAAGCGTTGTTAATCACCTATTTCTTCAAAGTTTTGTTGTTACAATACTGAAAGTTTTGTTGTTTCTCATCTTGTTTTTGTTAGGTGGGTGTCGTTTTTGGTAAACTATGAAGCTCAAGCATGGAGGAATGGCCATTTCTGATTCGGGTAAGCTTGACTAGGGCTGGAGAAACATACTGTCATACCATACTTACCGTATCAGAAAAAATACCGGAATACCGAATTTTAAGGTATACTGGTATTTTCGGTAAGGTATGATACTGTACCGAGATTTTTCGGTAAGGTAACGGTATAAAATTTTAAAAACCGAGGTATACGGGCGTAAACCGAGATTTTTCTTGTGCTTTGGTGGCTTGGTAATTGTGTTGTGTTAGATTGTTTATTTTATTTGGTGAGTTGGTATATATAGTGGCAATGTTGGTGGGAAATTTTCCTCCAAAAAGATGTTTTCTTCCGTCCAAAATGATAGCAAAAACAAGTGAAATTTACCTCCAAAATCATGGATGAAGTTTTGGATTTTTTTTTATGTTGGGACCAAAATTGATAATAAAATAGTGATCGACAAAATATTGACTACCCGCAAGTGCACGGTGTAGCTGTGTACAATGATAAGCAATGTCGTATTTCACAGAGACTAATGATTAATTTATAGATGAGTATTGCAACGTTACCTCAAAAGATTTGGATTTAATTAACTAATTAAACAAGAAATTAAATAAATCAAATAAAAGATGAACGGATTGAACTCGGGTCTAAATTCAAGGAAAGAAATATTATAGGATTTTGATTTCATTGATTTACCTATACAATGTCAATTCAATTGTATGCTTTATTCACGATTCGGCTTTTATTAGGACAATCACTCATTTAATTCAAACTTTCTCTCGAAGTGATTAAACCGTAGATTACATGCTAGAATTAATGTATCCATTCAATTACTAACACGCAACTCTTAAAAGTTCTAAAGGATTTTATTTTCAAAACAATCAATCTCAAATCTCTCAATTGCTATTGATTAATATGCTTTGTGTTCTTGTGTTCAAGTGTTAAAACTCCTTTCTCAATTTATGAATTAACACAACAAATCATTTTATCATGGTGATCAATCAATCAAGCAAACAATGCTAAGAACACAGAATAAAAGAAGAATTAAAATCATATAAATAAATATCCATCGTACTTCAAAATCAACTACTATCAAACCCTAGAATACTAGAGAATTAGTTACTCATAATTAAATAAATAGATAATAACAATCTAAGAAAGACATAATTAAATAACAAGAACACGATAAACCCGGAGGATGAATCTTAATCTCGATCTTCAACTTGTTCTTCTCTTGCTCTTCAATCTCTATTTTTAAGGGAGGAATATAGTGTATGTTGTTGTGGATTTTGATGTTATGGTAGTAGGGTTTGTGATGCCTAATTTTTGTGCTTGAGAAGATATATATAGTGTAGGAAGTATCACAGTCGTTGAAAAGGAAAGAAAACGAGTCAAAATAGGTCAAAATCGGACTCCAGGATGTTGTTCGCGACCTCGCCCGCGACCAGGTCGGTTGTGGGTCCACCATGAGGCATTTTCAGCCTGCTCGGGACAGAGAGGAGGTGCCACAGAAGAAAACCCGTGACTCTACTGGTCGCGGGTCCACGTGGCAGTCCGACAGTCTTTCACTGTTTTACTTTGTTCTCACTCATTTCTCGTCCGATTGATCCGATTCTTTTTGCAACGCATTCCTAACTTGATTTCCTATCTTCCTAGGCTATTTTCATAATTTGAAGCTCACATAAAAAATGGCATTGAATCCTTTCAAAACGAGCAAACACATGACATTACATAAAATATAGAAAACTCTGCAAAACTTATCATTTCATACATGCAATGCCCATCAAATACCACTCAAATGAACATCAAAATACATGTAAAATTCGAGGTTATCAAATAGGACCAAAATATATATGAATCTTAACGGAAACCGTCACGGCGTGACTAAAAATGATACTTCACTTCCTCTGGGACCAAATTAAAGTAATAGTATTGGGACCAAAAGCGGAGAACCGATGTCCTATGGGACCAAAATCAAAATTATCTCTATAAAAGAACATATAGATTTTGTCCCCTTGGGATGACTTAGTGGTGGAATGGTATTTTTTTGAGGTCAAATATTTTAAGTTCGAATTCCACCACCAACACCACTCGATATAAATCTGTCACATCTGGTTTACCAAGTGTGGTTTACTTCTCATGTGTATACATGGGCGAGGTTTACCCAGTGCATGGTTTACCTCTCATATGTACACACGTGCGAGGTTTACCTAATGCGCACCTTGGTAGTGAATCCAGATTACTCTCGGTAGGGTTTAGGCAGTGCGCACCTCCATAGCGGATGCATATAGATTTCATATTGCACTATTTGTATTGTACTCTATGTTGCACTTTTAAATCGCGAGTTTTTCTTGTATTTTTTTCTTCAATTCATTTTTGTTGTAATTTTACAAGTGTTTATTAGGGTTAACCTCATCCAATTAAGATTTATAATTATTTTTTAATATTTAATTTCCAGTTTTCATTTAATAATTCATTTTTACATATGGTTGATTATTTCATAATTAAATTCTATAATTTTTAAATTATTTTTTTGTTGATAAATATTGACTATGATTATTTATATTATAATAAATATTATTACAATTAAATATAGAGTAAAACACGAAGAAGTGGAATGAAAATATGAACCGATAAAACTGAAGAAGGGTTGCGCCCAATTTTATTGTGAAGCACCTACGGAAACCAAATCTGAAGGAGCAACTTCAATTCAAACATCATTTGCATATATAAGCACGCATACATCTAGTTATACGCACATATATTCGACTCCACTAGGTAACACAGTACATTAATATATTACACGCGACGTACAATAAGGAAACACAAACAAACACTGAAATAATATACAAGAGATTCCGTACCCTAAGAAAATCCCTAGGAGTGCAATCGATGATATGACCGAAATAACCCCGTGCTGCCATACGTACAACGTAGTATAGTGACCAAGAGAGGATACTTCAAAACCACAAACACGGTAGGCACACTAGCAAATAAAACAAGAAAAAGTGTTACCGTCGCCCATCCATGTTCGAAAAACAACAAACACGTGCAGAACGCCACCATCATCGCCACTATCGAAAAGAAGAGCGCCGCCACCCCCACCACCAGCCAGAACGGCAGCCTCTTCAGAAAATCATCGTCGGAGTAACGAGACGTGAGTATCGAGAGGAACATCAGCATTGAAATGAAAGAGGAGAGAGTCGCCACCGCCTCAGAGACCGGGAAAACCATGAACAGCTTCCTCTTCTCGAGAATCGGAGCCCCGGTGCTATTCTCGTAGCCTCCGGGCACGGTGAAGGCCGTGGTGAAGACGACGGTGGCGATGAGCATCGTGACGAGCATGCATGCTTTGGCGTTTTGCTTCATGGATTTTTCCCCTTCTTTCCTTAGGGGGTCGTGCTCCTTTAAGAATAATTCATGAGGCGTTTCGCCTGCATTATTCTTCTTGTTTCTGTATGCGGGTCGAACCAGCTTCTCAATTTCCTGAAATTTATAAGTTAAGTTAATTAGTCACATTAAAAATAATATTGATATGATACTTGACGTACCTTGTACCACAGAACTTCACGTTGCATCTGCAGGGCAGCACCTGGGACGGTGTTGAGCTGATTTGGAGGTGCTAATTTGGCTGCTAAGTGCAATATATTGTTTCCATCTGTATCTATGTATGTTGTTATCAATTCCTTGATACCACCCAACTCATACGTTAAATTGAAGACTTTGACGTAGCGATTCAACACCGCAACGTGAAATATGCTCTGTTTCAACTCGTTTACTTTATATAGAAAATTATGGTCTCGTTTGAGTAGCTCCACCAAGAAGTCGTCGTTTCCGGATTCCGCCGCTTCGAAAAATAATTTCAGACTAGTGTTTGCAGCTCCTCGTGCAGCTTCAACATCTTCTCTACAAATTTCAGCAGCAGCCTCCCACAAATAATCGAATAATATATAGGCATCACCATGGGCAATATTCATGTCGTGGGTTTTATTATTAGACTTGATGCAGGGTAGTGCTGAAAGAAGAAATTCATTAAAAAACACCAGATTTTAATTTATATATACACCTAAGTGTAGGGAAGGTTGCATTGCATTGCTATTAATTACGGTATTTCCGAAAATTACTAACCAGTAGTAACAATCTTGAGCAAAAGCCCTTGGCGATTATTGTTGCTAGAAAATGCTAACCGCGGCTTCCGTGCGAGAACTTGTAACGCTGTGTCACCATTTGCATCTTCAGCTACAGCTAACGCTCCATGTTCGTGCACGATCCGCGTAGCAAAACCTAATTAAATATAATATATTAAATACTAGCTAAGTAGCTAGTAAAAGTAATTAATATAATATATTAACGATGATCATCTTAGCTTCTTACCGTACAAGTCGGAGTCGATGGAGGCCGTGAGTAGGTTGATTTGATCTTGCGGAGGCCAAGATTCAAAATGAGATTTATGATATAGAAACTTGGCCAGTTCATCATAACCTTGCAATGCGGCCATGTAGAGTGGCGTAACCCCGTTGTCACCCTTAATCGTAGCCAAATTTGGAAACTTGGTCACCATTTGTCGAGCAATGTGTGTGTGACCAGCTGCAGCAGCAAAGCAGAGGGCAGTACACCCTTTTGCGTTCTTAATTTCCACGTCACCATCTCCCATCTTTCCCATCAATTTATAGACAAAATCATGACGGTCTTCTAGAGCAGCTACGTGCAGTGCAATTTCTCCTCCTTCTGTAATGGGGATTCTCACCAATTCCTCATTCTTTTCTACTAGTTCTTGCCCACTATTCCAATCACCCTTTAATGCAGCTCTGTGCATTGCCGCGCTATCACTCATTGACCTTATTGCTATTAAAAACATCTACACATTAATTATAACTTACTTGGTGATACTCCAATTCTATCTAACTTTTTTACTTATTATATAATTAATATGCTCCCATTATTTTCAAATTAATTTTCTTTTTATATCAACTGCACGTCGTGTTATAAAATTTCGATTAATGTCCACTAGAAAAAAATGCTGCTGAAACAAAATTTAAGGACATCGATCTCATGTTTGAAATAGGAGATACAATCTACTTGGTCGATGGATCATCGGTGCATGTATATATATATATATATATATATATATATATGTACTCAATTCTACACACACATATATATAGGCATATATGAGCCTCGAGTGATTTTGTAATTTTACTATTAATAATTTGATGGACTGTAATTGGATTAATAATTAATTTTAATTAAAAAATGTGAATAGTTATTTATTTAAAATTAAAATGTGAATATTTATTAGAGTATAGATATTTAAAATTAATTTGTAACAGAATGAAATTCGATCGAGATCTATGGATTTGCTTCGAGCGTGAAAAATTAAACTCTCGATCAAGCTCGAGATTACGATTTCCTTACAACCAGATCGAGTAGAAATCGTTATCTGTTGAGTTGAAGTTGAACTCTTGAATGCCACCACAAAAAGTAAAATCAATAATTCCATCCGACAACCAAGAAGAAAAATGCACCGTGACGTATGAAAGGATGACGTCATTGACTCCTACGCACAATTCAACGTATATAGATATTTATATATGTATGGTCGAAATAGTTTCATTTCACTCCATTCTTTTTATTGAAAACTTAGTATATTTCATGTTCAATTTATATATTAGATATGATTTTATATTTTACTTCATCGATCAATAAACATGAATTATATTTATATCATGGAAAATTGTATGCAAATGAAATCCTCTATCCCACTTTTCTCTATCTTATTTAGTGTTCTATTTTGATTTTTATTCGATTTTCATCAATTTTTTCTTCAATTTCAATTTGTTATGGCTTAGTTTAATTTTATATTTATTATTTATGGTTCATTCCACCAAATTAGGATTTATATTTATTTTTTAATATTTATTTCTTATTTTTTAGTTAATATAATTGATTAATATGGTTGATTATTCCAAAAGTAGGGTATATAATTTAAAAAAATCAATTTTTAGCAATAATTATGCTGATTATGATTTGTAATACTATAACAAAATTTATTTTTGTAATAAATTTTTTTAAAATATTAAATTTCATAGTGGGACACACTAGTGGGACATCAAAAATGGACTAGAGGATTTTATCCCAATTATATGAGGTGGGTTTATTAAATCCATAAGACGAGTCAAAATTTAAATTCAAATTCATGTGACATATATTATAAATGTACGTGTTGGTGTTTCCTTGTGTTTGAATCTAAATACTAACTTGCCTTACAAAATTTGATACTATACGCAAGACGATATATAATTATATATATTGGTTACCTTTTTTAATTACGATAAAATACATAAAATTTGACATAATTTATAATTTAGACACAAAATTTGAAATGTTGCAATTACGATACAATTTTGCATTTTTTTTGCAAAACAGACAGTACCCCGAAATTCTTCCAACGAACAAAAAACGGATGTATAGCAAATTTTCAAAATGTTGCAAAATTGCGCATATATATCGCATAATTATAATTTGAATTTCATTAATACGACAAAGGTCAGTATGAAATATAGTGTTTGATTTTCATATTATTGCAAACTGTCTATTTTGCCAAAAAAAAAAAAATGCAAGTTTGTGTTTTAACTGTAACGTTTTAAAGTTCGTGTCTAAATTGCAAATTATGTCAAATTTTTTATATTTAATCGTAATTAACCCTAAATAATAGTAGCATAAATATAACAAACTATTCTAACATGAGATTTCATATATATACCTTTGATTTAAGCATTTTCTTGAGTCGATCACTAAATACTCGCACTTTACATAATTTATAATTAACAGCATAATAATGTGATGGGAAAAAATAATTTATATTGATTTTCCATGTAAAAGAAGGAATTGAACTTACGACGAGCTGGAAAATAAAATACATCTTCCTCAGTTGTTTGTTCCGGATTTATGCTGATCTCATCATGATTTGGTTTTTTCATGAGTATTTTCGACTGCTTAATCCCCATGAAATATGCAAGTTCTACATAAAAAAGCAGGTGTTCACATAAATCACAAAAATAACCTATGCTAATTAACAATGCATATCAAACCTCAAATAATAACTTTATTCGATTTCAAGAAACAGTTTTCATATATCGAGAAGCAATTAAATAAGTTGATACGAAACTACGTACGTATGTATATATGGATGGACTGCCTTCAAGTGAGTGAGAGAGAGAGGGAGAGAGATTCAATAATGAAATTTCGTACTTTAGCGCGTGTATGGCCACAGTTCACATATAATTTAAAATATATATATGAACGTACTGCAATTTTGAAAAAGAAAGAAAAATTCAATTAAAAAAGGTTTCTGCAGAGAAAATTACCTTGAGAAAAGGTTGAATTCTCTCACTAGCTAGCTGTTATATACTTAATTAGATGGAATGAAGCACAGTATTTATTTTTTATTTTTTATTTTTTTTTGAGAAAATGAAGCTGAGTATTGATTATATAAAGAACATAGTGGAAAGTGGAAAAAAATTCTTTTTTGAGTATTGTTAGTCATCGAAATTTCCATGCAATTTCCTATTTTCTTGTTATATATATATATATATATATATATATATCACTTCATCCATGCATTTAATTTGATCTGGACGGCTACAGTTGAAAATAAAGTTGCATTATTGTTCGACTTTTAGCAGAGATATACTGGTAATTTAGAAATCGATCGATGTTTAATTCCTTAACAAACCTTAATTATTTCCATGGTTTCTTATTTCGATGCAATTTTGTTTTCAGGGTCGACCTTCTTGCTTCACGCTTGCAAATTCTTGATATATATATATATATATATATATATATATATATATATATATATATATATATATGGGATGGTTATAATGAGGATAATGCTTGGTGTGAAAATTAGGGACAAATTTGATCCCTACGATTATATTAGATGGATGGACGAGATTAGAAGGAATTTAAATGGTAAATTCTAATTTTTTAATTAATATTAAAGTGAGGAGGCTATTTATGTAAAATCAAACCATAATTCAATATGGTATCATCCATTAAATGAGAAAATTTCGATTTTAGTCCCATAGGACATGGGTTAGTCCGATTTTGGTCCCATCCCTATCACTTTTGATACCAAATCGATTGAATTATCAATTTTAGTCCCGCCGTAACGTTTTCCGTTTAAAAAATTATCGATTTTGGTCCCATTTTGATATCGATTTTGGTCCCAAACAGAAAAATGCTAGAATTTTTTTTCTTTGCAATTCAATTGGAGGCAAAATTAAACTGATTTGGTAGAAATTTAACCTAATTTGTTTTCAAATCTCCTACGAACATGCATCTATATATATTAACTCATCAAATCATCAAATTATAACTACTAAATCAAAAGAAAGCCATTTTTTTATTTAGTTTAATTTTCTGTCGAGCTCAAGTTCGATCAAGAAGATACTCGGCTAGTGTACACCCCTAAAGGCAAGGAATTTTTTTATTTAGTTTAATTTTATAATATTGTTTATAAGTGTTCACCAAATAATTCATTATTATGCTTGATTATTTCATAATTAAATTCTTGTAAAATGTAAAGTAAAAAATCCAGGAAAAAATTATACTTTCATACCTACATTTTGAACTTTCACTACAAAAAATTCACATTTTAGCGATGGAAGCGCGACAAGCAAAGCCCCAAAATATTAAAAATAATATAAAATAATAAAAATATATATAAAGTAATATAAAATTTTAAAAATCGTAAAGTAAAACTAATAAAAATTTATACTCATAATTAATTAGTAATTGAAAAATAAAAAATATATATAATATTAAAAATGTAAAATAAATAAAACATTAATAATATTAAACAAGTTAATTTCAAATTCATAATTAATTAGTAATTAAAAAATTAATAATATTAAAAAATTTAAAAATCATAAAGTAAAATAAATAAAAATATTAAAAAATTTATATTCGTAATTAATTAGTAATTGAAAAATATATAATATTAAAAAATAATATATATTATTAAAACATTAAAAAGGAAATAAATTGTAAAATGTCAAATAAATAAAAAATCAATAATATTAAAAAGATTGATTTTAAATTCGTAATTAGATAGTAATTAAAAAATTAATAACATTAAAAAAATTAAAAATTATCATGTAAAATAAATAAAAAATTTAAAAAAATCTATATTTGTAATTAATTAGTAATTGCAATATATATATATATATGTATAATAATAAATATTATAAAAAATATGTTGTTAACATAAAAAAATAAAAAAATAAAATTAAAATACGACGTGTGTTCTTTGTTAAGTTTGAGACAAAAAAATCCGTCATTAAATATCTTAATCTTAATCTGTTGTTAATGTGTCTGTATTTTAAAACGAATTATAATCCGTTGTTAAATCGCATTTTTCTTGTAGTTTTTTTTTAAATAACCCAATTACAAAAATAATAATAAAAAGTACCCCTATTTACAAATCTAACATTTGATCAATTTTTCGGCTCAAAAATCATTCATAGATGATTACCTTTTAGGATTTTTATTTCGCTGAAAATTTCACTTTTGGTCCCATATTATCGAATTTGGTCCCAAAACTAGCGGCCATTTCCCCATTTATTTTTTCCGTCTAAATTGTGGGACCAAAATTGATAATCTAAATCCTATGGGACCAGATTTAATAAAAATTTCTGAAATAGGACCAAATGTGATAGAGTTGGGACCAAAATCGGACTAGGCCATGTCCTGTGGGACCAAAATCGAAATTTTCTCTCCATTAAACTTCCCATATGATATCTACGTGAGATCAAAATCCCTTAAAATCTAGAACCACAAAATCGATAAAGAAGGAACCCCACGAAATCAGTTTTGTATACAAATTGAAATCGCCGCCCTCTGAAAATCCAGAAACCTAAAACCCTGTGAGAACCGAGTGCGACATCCTCAAGATCGGTGATGATTCCGGCGAAGGTCGGTCACTTTATCGTGGAATGCGGTTTCGAAAATTGGGAAGGCGACGGAAATTGTAACCTCCGGCAACAGTGTGATCGATCGAGGAGGCAAAAAAAAACATAGGTCGAAAGAAATCGAGTAAGTTTCAGTGGTTTGAATCGAATTTAAGGATGAATTTGGGGAAAAAATTTGGAATAGGTGAAAACTGATGAATGCTTGCGCCATTTTGAATAAATCAATTTAATAAATAGATTTGAAATTTGGGTGATTTTGCTATGAATTGATCAGTTGATGCTTCTGAGTAATAATCGAGTAATTTTCTAGTGTGGGTTGACAAAATCGAACAAAAAAGGGTAATCGTGAAATGCAGGTTTACTGATTTTTTGGTTTTATAGATTCATGGGTTTGTGGCTTCGGATATGCATGTATCAGTAGCGGCTTCTGATTTTTAATCGAGTAATTATGTTGTGTGATTTTTGTTATTTTGGAAAATCATAGGTTTGTGTTGATCGAGTAACATTTATTGATGCTTATTAATCTTTTTTCTGTTGATAAAAAATCAATGATAATCTGATTAAGATATGAATTGTGTGCTTTGGAATGTTAACCATACCCATAAAATGCTTTAATTTCGGTACAAACAATGTCAATGCTAAGTTAACTGAAATAAAGTGCTACACAGGTATATAATTGATGCTATGTATGCATATCTGTTATGCGTTATGTAAATTATAATTGTGAGGCTACGTATGCATATTTGTGATGCTGCTAAATCATATATTTGAAGCTACTAATGAATATCTGTTGTACTTAGTGTTTAAGTTAGTAATATAACTTGTGTGGGTTGGTGCTTTTAATTAGTATTGTTGATGCTTCATATGCATATCTTTGAAGGGGAAGTCGAGTTTGATTAAACGCGCATGCATGTTAAGGCTTGATATGAATTGGTGCGATACAGAGAACAACAATCACTGCGGCGTGTACACTATGCGCCACATGGAGACTTACATTGGCCAATCTAGCAAAGTTTGGAATTGCAACCTAGAGAAATGAAATGTCTCGCAAATGAATGTGCTGCGTATCAAATATTGTGCCTCTATTCTCTCGTCGGGTTTGAACGAACATGCCTCCTTAATTGAAAGAAAAGCAAAGTCGGTTTTTGCAGCCAACTCTAGGAAAAACAATCCAAATGTTCTGAGTGGAGATGTGTGACTGTTGGTCACCAATAAACTGTTTCAATATTTTTTTGTTGAACGTTGGTAAAGACAATTTTTTTTGTGACACTAATTAAGCATATTTCTTATGCTACTTATGCATGACATTGATGGTACTTATGAATTACTGTGCTACTTATTATTAAGCTTGGTAAACGACCTTGTATGATTTGGAGCTTCGTATTATGATTGTTGATGCTACTAATGCGCACCTGTGGTGTTTTGGGCAAAACAAAATTTGTAATGCTAATTATGCACCTCTTTGATGATATTTAGGAAATATCTGTGCTACTAAGTGTTTAAGTTAAAAATAACGTATGAGTCATTGCTTTGAATTAGGCTTGTTGATGCTACCTATGCATACCTCTGGCTCTTTTACCTAATTAAATTTGATATGCTACTCATGCACATCTTTAATGTTATTTAAGCATATCTGTTATGTTATATATGTATATCATCGATACTACTTATGAATGTCTTCAATGCTATAAATGATTAGTTCATATTACAGTGAGATAGATGTAAAGACAGTGCTTCGTACACTTCAGACTAATGCTTCGTAAATAACATAAATAAATTCATATTTCATGGTTGGTGCTTCGTAAACATATTCATTTGCATAGAATTATGTGAATGCTACAGTTAGTGCTATGTATTCATCAAATAAATGCTCCGTAATATCAACCAACCTAAATCAAAGAATTGTAATGTATCACAAATAATGTACCCAAATAAAAAAATGGAATACCCTAACTGTACCATACAAAACATCTGATTTCCTCCTTTCAATCTTTCTTCCTCCTTTTGGGAATCCAAACACTAGATGCACGTCTTCAGCATCAACCGGTATTAAATTTCCATTGATTAGACGCATCTCTGAACTATTAGCGTCAAAATTGTCCAGAACCCAGTGTGCGAGTTGGGTTGGGACCTTATCCACTTTCATGTTCAGTATGTGCTTGAATCCCATCTCAATAACCGCTTTGCGTTGGTCTGTGGAGAACTTCTCGATTGCTTAAAACAGCAACGTAGAGCAGGCTCAGCTTGTTAGTTTAGGATGATTGGTGACAGCTGATTCGTCCTCCTCGTCCTTGTTAGTCTGTTCGAACTGCAACAATATAGATAGTGATACAGAAGAATGTGACGCATTATAGATTACTTTAATGAGCACTGATTGAAAAGGTTAAAAGCATGTAATTAATTAAATGTACAAACACACCTTTTTTCTTTTTCTTAGAAGGACCCGGGGTTTTTTCCAAACTTTCTGCAGCTGTATTAAATTACCAGAAACATTACATATGTACAATTATTGATCACTATTGAGTTGAATTAATTAAATTAAATACCTCTTCTTTTGTCATGTTTTCTTTTCAACCTTAACTCATTGTTTTTATCTTGTTGTGTGTGTCTTCACTCTGATTCTGCAAAGGCATCTCAGACTCGAAATCAGAGTCAACTGTAGGGATTTTTGATCTTTCTGCAAAACAACATTTGAAGCATTGTTTCACTTATTAAGTAGCATGCATGTTAATCATGATTCCGTTACATCCAAATAAACCTTTAATTAGCACTGAAATTCAATATAAATAGCATTGTTGATCATCTGAATAAATATACACAAGATAAATCTGATTCACGTTTCAAAATGAATGGTCAATTTCAAATTACTCATAATCAAATTTATCCAATGATACATATTCAATATCATCAAATTTCACTCATTTTTTCGGCAAACCAGCAACAGATGCAATAAAATCATCTCAAATATCAATTTAAATAAATCAGGAGCATTTCACAAGTATATACATGTGTAGCACTAAAACACATTAACCCCTAACATTGACAGACTTTATACGGAAAATAAACTGTTTATGCACAAAATTCAAACATTACACATAATTTCATTCACACTTTATCAAGAGTACAAGATTAAGAAGCATGACAAAATATTACTCAATCAATAGAAACCCATGATTTGCCAAAAAACCAAAAAGTACACACATCAAAATCACTCGATCACAAATCAGACACCGCAACTGAATTTAATTTTCAATAGGTCGCAACAATTAACCATAAGCATTTGTCCAGAAAATTGGGATAATTTCCCAAAACTTTTCCAACAATAATCCTCAACAACTCTTCACTCATTCCACAATAATCCTGAAAATCAATTAAAATCATTCAAACTTACCGGATTTATGTCGACCCATTGTTTCTCCCTCTGCTACTTGAATCGAGTGTCCGCCGGTAACGAAAACCAACGCCGCCTTCTTTAATCGTCAATTGCGTATTCACCGGCAACGCCTAAAATCACCAGAATCTGCAGGTATTTTATCTACCAAATCAATACACTGTGAATGACAAAAAATACTCTACCGTCGGATAGTCTGAGAGAAAAAATTGCCAGAATCATCAAATTCACGATATATATTAACTAGCCATAATTAAAAACCATTTGATAAGGAAGGTTATGATTTTCAAAGATATGGGAATCTACAGATTATTTACAAATTTACAACATTACCCTTACCACATACACTAAATAAAAACAACGGAAAAAAAAATTAAAAAAGAAAGTTAATCAAATAAAAACTTATCTTTGTGTGAAAACTGCGGACTGTTCTTTTTTAGTGTATTTTTAGTGCGTTTCTTTATGTATTTTGATGCTAATTTTTTTTAATTTTTTTAATGCTTTTCTTATTGTGTTTTGGTGTTAGATGGTTTTAGCAACAAAATACAGTAAGAAAAGTACTAAATTAAAGTACACTGAACAAGCACAGTCCGCATGTTTTCACACCAACATAAGTTTTTATTATAATCAACCCCTATATATATATATATAGGGAATGGATCAAATGTAAACCATTCCCTGGTGTGTAAACAGTAAACCAATCTACCACCATAGATCCGAAAAAAACGGACGCTCCAGATTTAATCAAAATTGCGGTGGCATTTTTGTTATTTTTCTATTTTTTCTGGCTGCGGGAGCAATTTCGTAATTTAGAAATTCTAATTTCCTTTTCCATTGTTGATTTTCTTTCCTTATCGCAATTTCATTCCATAAATCATGGATATATTCGCTGATCAATTTCATCGTTAAATTTTTGAATGCAAAACCCATAGATTCTGTTACACAATCGATATCGATTCTTTCATCGCTGACTATTCATCATTTAATTCGAGGATTTGATGAATTCTACATGTAATGTTATGATTTTTAAGTTTTCTGTATTTTTTTAAGATCTGTTCATAATGTTTTTTTATTAGGTTTTTATGGATTGCGACTTCTTTTTCGATGACGATGTTTTGTTGATAAAAAAAGGTGATTTCAATCTAGTGTATCTTGTTAGCATGTTGTTGTTTTTATTCAGTAGTTATGAGATGATGTTTTAGTGTTTTTGATCGATTAGAATGAATTCAACATCATACGGTACGGTCTATATGTTAGCATCATGTGTTTTGATTGTATTTTCAATGTTTGCGTTGATAATTTTTCGGTTTGATGTTATCATGATTGCATTTTGGTTGAATAATTACTATATTTGTGTTTTTCTATTTTTTTAATCGATTATCATCATATGTTTTGTTTGTTAGCATGATGTGTATTGATTGTAGTTTCAAAGTTTGCATTGATAATTTATCGGTTTGATGTTATCATGATTTCATTTTGGTTGAATAATTACTGTATTTGTGTTTTTCTGCTTTTTTTAATAGATTAGCACGATATGGTCTGTTTGTTATCATGATTTCATTTTTGTTGAATAATTACTATATTTGTGTTTTTCTATTATTTCAATAGATTAGCATTATACGATTTGTTTGTTAGCATCATGTGTTTTCAGTATATGTTCATGTTGTCATTGGGCTAACGAATATGGTGACATATGCTGAGTAAGATGAGTTTGTATGTTGAAGTTGTAATATTTTGATGACAGGTTCTAACTCAAGTTCTGACAGTTCGGAGATTAGGATAGTTGTATCAACTGGTTTATCTGAATATTATATACCAGGATGTGAGTCTTCTAAGAAGCCATTGATGGGGATGATGTTCAAGAATCTCTCAGATGGTATAGAGTTTTATAAGTGTTATGCAACACGTTGTGGTTTTGATATTCGATTAGGTACTGCAAAAAAATATAAGGATGACACAATTACTTTGAGGTATGTCTATTGCAATTGACAAGGTTCAAAGAACTCAGCTACGGAGTATGCTGATGCTATTGATCATGTTATGAAGAAGAGACGTAGAGTATCTAGGAGGATGGATTGTATGGCTCGTATAAGTCTTAAGTTTATGGGTGAGCATGGGTATGTTATTCATTTGTTTAAAGATCGCCACTCACACGGTCTGATGCCTAATAAATACAAGGAATTTCTAAAAGTGAATAAAAAATTAGATCATGTACATCAGAAATTTATGTTGAATTGTGTTAGGGCAAACATTGGTCCATTGAAATGTTATAACTTTTCCAGCAAGTAGTTGGGGGGGGGGGTATTCTCATGTTGGATGCACAAGCTCTGATGTTAAGAACTTTACTCATGATCCGAGGGCTTAAATTGTTGGTGTGGATGCTCAAATGATTCTTGACAATCTTTTTAGGTAGAGAGAGAGTTGTGTCCTGCGTTCTTCTTTGACTACCGTGTTAATTCTGATGATCAGTTGACTCGTTTAATATGGGCAGATCCAATCTGCAGGAGGAACTTTGCTTTATTTGGGAATATTGTGTAATTTGATGCTACTTATTGAACAAACAGGTTGGCAATAGTTCTTTATTTGTGTTTGTTCATGATCTAATTGTTCTCGTAATCTTTTTATGTATGATGCTAATGTAGTCTTGACTTTATGCTAACGATAGACTTTTATAATGCTAAATGTTTTAATGCTCTTCTCCATATGTCAAATTTTCCAGAAGGGAGTTTTTTAAACGGATACATTCTCTCTTATTTGATTTCATTTTTTAATGTGTCTGCACCTCAAAGCATTATTTCACAATTTTTACATTTACCATTTCTTGTCCGTACTGAGCCATATTTATGTTTTGCAGCTAATTCTTGTTAGAATGTGGGGTTTAGTTATTGTCTTAACCACTTATTATCTTCAATTTAGCTAAGACATTGTCTTCCCACTTTGTGTAGTATATTCCCCTCACCTCATTTATTGTAAGCCATAACAGGTTGTTGTTTTATTGTTTTAAATATTTGGGAGTTTAATATATGTTAGGATTATATACTGAAAGCTTGTCTTTGTATACTATTAACAATGTTTTTGACAATATAGATTGATTATTATTGCAGTCATTGTTTGTGCATCTATTTATTGTGTTATAAATTTATACATGCATGTTTCCTTATAGTTGCATTATAGATGATATGGTGTGGGTAAATACACGGTGAAGATCATATCATCGGGTTCCTTGCAAAGTATTAAAAGGCTCGCAGTTTAGATAGTCCTGAACCAACCATTGTAGATTGTAAAATAATCTGATAGTTAGTTTATCTTAACTAATTAATTATTCTGATACACTAACGCGTGTATTGAGGACGATCGTGATATGATACTATTTTCTAATCTGACCCTAAATGGAGAGAATAAAGATCCATAGAGTTCGGGTTCTTATGCCTTGCACAGTGGCAGACATATGTGTGTTATGTTTATTGCTTTGATTTATCAATTGGTGAGATTCTTTATAGAGTCAGTAATCTCAATATTTTGGGCAGTAACATATTTACACATGATGGGTCATGCACTATGTTTGGTCACCATATTCTGGTGCGCCAGATTGATGATGTCCCCTTGAGTAAACACAAGTACATGTGAAACTCTGCAGGTGGAATTTATTCCATATATGGTAAAGCTTGTGTGGTACTAAACAAAGCTTACATAATTAATTAATGGACATTATATCTTAAACATAGGGAATGGTTGGACTAAAGAAGAATGCATTGAGTAAAATGTATTAAATTGGTAGGTCAGTGTTATTTCTTTAGTGGAATAAAAAAATATTTAATTTATTTAATTATATTCTAGGTATTAGATATTAAATAAAATTAGTGGGCCAATTTAATATTCTTCTAGATCCCTACTGTATCCCAAATAATACCTTAATGGACTGTGGGAATGGAATAAGTGGAGAGGCCCAAACCCATCAGGGTTGGGAGACATAATATACGCCTCCCTCTGTATTTAAAAAGGGAGGATGCATGTATTAGAGACACACGAACAGCCCCTCTCAGTGCAACTTAATTCCCTAGGTTATCCATACACAGTTTAGTAGTTTGTAGCCCACTCTACATCTAAACGGGTATCAGGAATACAGTAGAAGATCGAGAAGTATCACTGCTGCTCTGATAGGCATCAAGTACAGTGAGGAAGAAGGCCAATCGATCGGTTCTTTTACAGCAACGAGATTAGACCTATAATCTCATCATCAACCTTACGTTCATTGTAAGTAGTTCTGTCGAATCATTTTTTTTCCACTGCGTATTATTCGACTATCTAACATGAATAATCAACATAGCATCTTTAATGAACTCACACATAAAATCATGGTATGCATGCCTTAGAATTAATAGATTATTCGATTAGATCCTGTAGGGCGTAATTCGATAAAACCCTAACAATATTTATGCTGCTAAATAGATTCTTTGTGTGTGTGTGAATTTCCAACTTTATTTTGAGTTTAATTTTGAGTTTTTGAGCAAATTTTAATTTTGAGTTTGAATTATTAGGGAAATTGCTTGGAGTGCCTAAGGATTGGGGCATAGAATCCAAGATCTTTACACTCACATTGGATAATGCTACTAATTGTGATAGCCTAGTAAGAATTTTGAAAGACAGGCTTAATTTGCAAAATGGCTTGTTATGTGAAGGCGAATTCTTCCATGTTAGGTGTTGTGCACATATCTTGAACTTGATTGTTCAAGAGGGTTTAAAGGTGACGAAACACGCATTGAAAAAAATTAGATCAAGTGTAAGTATGTGAAGGCATTGAATGGTAGGTTGAGATAATTTCAAAAATGTATTGAAGAGGTTCACTAAACTGGTGTCGGTGGGAGTTTCTTGAGGTTGGATGTGTCGACTAGATGAAATTCTACGTACTTGAAGCTTGAAAGTGCAATTAAGTATCGTAATGCATTCACTATTTTAAGCCACAATGATACAAATTACAAGTATTGCCCAACTAATTAAGAGTGGGAAATAGCAGAAAATATGCATACTTTATTGATGTTTTTTTTCAAGAACTTTATCCGCAAGATTATGTAGAGAAGGTAGATAAGCTAAAGAGCTCTTTGTATAGACTCTTTAGTCAATATGAACGAGTTGATGTTGCACCAGTCTCATTTCCTACCGGCTTAACAAAGACAAATCCAACACCTAAGTCCAACCCTTTTGCTATAAGTATGATATTTCATTTTATGTATATATCTAAATATATAGTTTTCATTTTAATTTAACTTTTTTTTTATTTTTGTTTATATTGTGTTTGTTTAATTATAGAGGTTTCAACACCAATTGATTCAAGAGAAGTCGAATGAATTTGAGTTTAATGCATACTTGGAAAAAGATTGCATTGTTGGGAGTACCATAGATATCTTAGAATATTGGAGTATAAACAAGCATCATTTTCCTCGACTTGTAAAGATGGCTTGTGATATATTAAGTATTCCAGTCACAACAGTTGCTTCTGAATCAACATTTAGAATTGATGGACGTATCTTGAACAAGTACAGGGGTTGTTTGCTTCCTGAAACTGTGCAAGCTCTCATATGTACTCGTAATTGGTTACATGGTTTCAAGGAAGCTGAAACTTCAGGTAATAATATATATTTTTCCTTGCAAGTCGACTTTAGTTTATTTACTTCCCGTTTTATGATATTTTTAATTTTCAAATATAGAGTGAGAGGTTGAAATGGAAGAGATACAACTATCTAACAAAGATTCAAATGTACTTGACCTTGAGCTTGAGGAATGATGAATTGACAAAGTCATGCAATAGAAGACTATGACTTGAATTTTGAAGTCTAGTTGTATTTGGGGTTTGGGATTTATAACTGATTATTTTTAATGTGTTTGGGATTGTAATTTGTTTATTTTTTGTTACTTTGTAATTGGTATTTTGAATTTTGCCGATTTATTATGCCTAGTACTAGTAGGATTTGGACTTATAACTATCCTCACAAGAATTTATTTCATAAGAAAAAAAAAACGAGCTGGTATTTGGCCCGATAAACTCGGGCCGACCGACTCGGCCCGACATTTTGACAGCTATAATGATAATATATGTTTCGTTAGCATGATAGTAATGATTTGTTAGCATGACAATACTGTTATCAACTACCCAATGCCTTTTTATAAGTATTACCGAATTAAGTTAATACTCCCGCCTAGAAAACAAACATACCAAATATTACAGAATTGTCCCCATCCTTTTTAAGAAAATCTAGGCCTTAAATTTTTATTGATTGTGTGGTGTAAGATAAGTTCCTAATTCTCACACTGAAATTAATTATAACCACCCATATATATATATATATATATATATATATATATATATATATATATATATATGAATTGGTTCAAATAAAAACTTGTATTGATGTGAAAACTGCGGACTGTGCTTCTTTAGTGTATTTTTAGTGCTTTTCTTTATGTATTTTGATGCTATTTTTTTTTTATTTCTTTTAATGCTTTTCTTATTGTGTGTTTTGGTTCTAGATGTTTTTAGCACCAAAATACAAGTACAGTCCGCACATTTTCACACCAACATAAATTTTTATTATAATCAACCCATATATATATATATTTATATATATATCCCACATCTCTTAATTAAATTATGTTTTGGGTGTTTATATGTTTTACAACATCAGAGTTGGCATTTTTTGTGTTCCGATTAATGATTTTGTAAAGATCATAGTGTATCTCAAAAAAAAAAAAAAAAAAGAAAAAAGGAAAGGCTCGATCATATAGTGGAAGTGGAAGAAAATTACTTTTGAATTAATATTGTCTGGTGATCACCGAAATGTTCGTGTAATTTACTAATTTTGTCATTTCCACAATTCCACTAAACATATATGGAAGATTCCAACAATATTACCTCTTTTTAGGATTGATTTGAAACATCAACGTAACCCAATTTTTTTGCATTCACAGACTAATAATTTTTGCGTTCATTGACTAGACTACTTCACTATAATAATTTACATCATGTTGACTAATGAATTTTAAAGATTAATTAAATTATTCTATACAAATAATTAAATATCAAATTATATTATTTATTTATATTTTAAAAATTTAATTAAATTAATTCTTAAATTAAATAAATAGATATTGATATTTAATAAATGGAGAAAAAGATTTAAATATTAAAATATATCATTTATTTATATTTTAGGGATTTACATGAATTAATTCCTAAATTTAATAAATAAATATTGATATTTAAATAAGTGGATGTTCTCGACTAACTAGTAGTCGACACGTGTCAAATCTGTGCAGAAAATCAAGAACTTGATAAAGATAAATCCAAATATTAAGGAGTCAATCATGACGTGCCATCCCAATCCTAATTCTCCAATTTCTCTCTCCCTTTGCACATATAAATAGAAACTATATAGAGGATGAAAAATCACATCAGAAATCATTTGAAGAGTTCAACAAGCCACTAAAAAACACCCATTCTAAAAAAATGCTTACTATATGAAATACTTTCAAAGTAGGTCTGAAAACGATCGGTCATAGAGTCATTTCATCGAAAATTCTCGGGGATTGGTGACTTGAAAGTACGTCGAAGTCGTGTATGCACGGGATTTTGAAGTAGTCCAATCCGTAAGCCCAAGACCCGAGAGCGAAATCCACTCATGCTGGCCAAGGACATAGGATCCTGTCTCAACCACACCGCCCAATTGGCGAATTCCATAAGTGAAATTTTCTCAAATAGTCAAAGGCATTATTCACCAAATTCATCTTGTAGACGGCGTTTGATCCAGAAATAAGGCAACGACCCTCCAAATTAAAAAACACAAAGTCTCTTATCAGACTTTGAAAACTTAAATACATAAAATCAGACCATCAGGCGGGCGGGTCACGCGGGTCAACCCTGACCCAACTCGCCCTACCCCCTAAAAAAAAATTCACCAAGAATAGTATCATTCTTAACACTAAAAAGTATTTGTCTGAAAAACAAAAAGTATCACCCGTAACTATAAAAATTATTGGGTCTGCAACTTGTCGTTTACGAGTTTCTTTAATTCAAATTATGATTCATTTCATAATTAATGTTTAGAGTCGGGTTTAGGGTTTAGGGGTTTTTTAGGGTTTAGTGTTTTTTTAAGTTTTTTTAGGGGTTTTTTTTTTGGGGTGGGGGGGGGGGTTAGGGTTTAGTATTTTTTTGGGGTATTTTTAGGGGTTTATTTTATTTTTTTTGGGAGGGGAGGGGGGAGTTTAGGGGTTTATTAATTCCATTTTAGGTTATAAATTCATATTGACTTAAATAAATTAAATCAATTCACTTAAATTTTAGGATTCGTTAACTTTCTTTTAGGATATAAATTTTTGGTTAAAAACAAAAGAAAAAACTAGAAAATCGAAAAAAAAAACTGAAAAAGTGAAATTTCACCCCCCCCACCAAAAAAAAAGAAACGGACACGTGATGCATATGCGCCGCTTGACAATAAAATGGTGTACACCAGGTCTGATAAGAGACCTTCCCATTAAAAAAAATAATGTGACCTGCTTAATTTTTTTAACAAATAAAAATGGTGAATAATGATTTAACATTTGATGGAGACTGGTAAGCATATGAAATCATCTGCTATATTTTGTGCAATACTCAGTGCTACGCAATTAAATTTATTAATTTTTTTTTCACCTTTTTAATTCAATTTTATTTTATTGTGCTTTAGTTTAATTTTACACATTAATCCTCAAAAATCTTTGCGACCGGGCCAATTCATCCTATCCAATTAGGATTAATTATTTTTTTATGAAATAATCAATTATTAATTAGAAAATAAAATTTAATATTGAAAAATTAATTATATAACCTAATTGGGTAAGATGAGCCCTAAATAATAAGTGTAAAAATTAAATAAAACATAATAAATTAAAATTGAATTAAAATTTTGAAAAAAAAATAAATTAATTATGTAGCATCAAGTGTTGCACAAAGTGTAGTAGATGATTTCATCTTACTGGTGAGGAAATATTAGTTGATTCCATGCGTTAACTATCTCGTAGAGATTTATTATTTTTTATCAAATTTTTAGTGTTAGTTTGTAAGCAGAATGAACATATAACTCTCATTTCCCTTATTTTCTTAGTTTTTTTTATAGTTAAATTCTAGTTCATTTCAAATCTTACGTTCGAATCGAGCTAGACACCTCAACGTTCAATCCCAACTCTACGTAAAATGATTCACAAAACGAAATAAATTATAGAGCAACATCAATATCGTTTCAAACATATTATTATAGCATGTGTATATATATATATGATATACACATATATCCTAGTGCAACGTCGAAATATAACAAGAGATCTCGTCTCCTTAAAAAAAATTTAGGAGTACTGTAATCAGCCATGCATATGATCAAAATAAACACATGCAACTATATATACGTATGAGAAATTATATGCTACCATATAATCAGGTACTACACAATCCTTTATGATTGTGATGTGGCAATTATAAGTATTCTTCTATTTTTTCAAATAAGATTAGATTTAATTAGATTAAAATAATACCCACAATTACCTCATATAAGAATCCTTGTAGTTAGAGACGGAAGCAGAAATTTTTCATTTTTCCTTGAGGGCCCAATTTTTTTCACTAATAATCCTATATACTAAATTTATTTTTCATTGGGGGAAGACTCCCACTAGTCCCCAGTTCCGGCCCTACTTGTGATTGTGAGTATTTCCCCATGAAGTTGCATAAACTTTTCCGGTTACGTACAGCGTAGTAAAGTGACCAGGATACATCAAAACTACAAACACCCTGGGCACACTAGCAAAGAGCACTGGAAAAAGTGCTACCGTTGGCCATCCATGTTCAGAAAACAACAAACACGAGTAAAAACTAAAAATTGCCACGCATCATCATCGGCACTGTCGAAAAGAAGAGCGATGAGAGAGTGGGCAGCTGCAACAGCGAAGCAGAGTGCAGTGCAGTAGGACCTTTTAATTTTCATATAGGCCACTTAATTAAATGGGGTGTGCAGGATGTGTGTTTAGTTGCAAGCTAGCTGTTTACGTTATCAATGAATATTCACTATTTTCTTGTCAAATTAAATTTTCTCAACCTTTGAAAGAACTTGAAATTTAACCATAAATCATTTTTTTTATTATTATTATGGCAACTTGCATCCTGGTCCTGCAGGAAGACGAAATCTTTTATTTTAAAATTTAAACTATTCATTCAAAGGAAAAAAATCAACTCCGTGCTAAAAAGTAGAAATATTGTTAGACAAAAAAATCAAATTATTTTTTATTGCATAAATTAAATAATTTTATAGTATATAATATTAAGATTAACGTCAATTTTCATGTATATTAAGTGTACATCAGACAGTCAACGTGTTAACCCGGTCAATGCGCAGACAAAAAAAAAACGACAAAACATGGAATACTTTTCAGGACTACAGATGATACTTTTTGAATTTTGAGTAATAATTTTTAGTGTTAAGGTTGATACTGATTGAGACATTTTTTATTTTTTTTCATAGTCAATACTTTCTAAGGATACAAGTGATACTTTTGAGCTTTTTAAGTGATATTTTTTAAATATTACAATTGATACTGATTTTGATCTTTTTTGAATCACATTGACCGTTTGATATGCACCTAGTGCACACAAGACCTATCCAAAGACTAATTATTAGGGGAATGGAACTCGAGTTTTTTGAATTTATTATGGGATCGATCGATTAATTCGAGCGCAAAAAATTAAAGCCCAACCAAAACTCGAGGACATGTGAACCATGTCACACAATGAAACCATAGCTCAACTTTTAACTCGATAAATTTTGTGTAAATTCGAGGTTGATAGAAACAAAACTAACAAAATTAATTATGATACTTTGATAACCAGAATAATTAAAAATGGATATCTGTTGACTTCAAATCCACCACATATAATAACCATTAATTATATTACATCAGACAAACGTCTATTTACACTTCAATTATTTAAACCCTTTATCTATTTGCTGGCCCGCCCTCTCATATATCCCAGTGCATGGTCCCCAATTGTTATTTTTATTTTATTTTAAATATACCTCATCTAAAAAAATTAAATTTCTAAAAAAATCTTGAATTATTGGAATTTTCGATGATATTGTTACCTTTATGATAACCTTTATGTATCATAAGAAGTTGTCTTTATTGGAATGCAGTATGGATTGATGTCATGTTAAATTTTAAGATGCTCTAAAGTATAATGATAAATTTTAATGACCTTACTGATGATTTTGCCTCTCAAAATTCTAGAAAATCTAAATCATTTCAATCCTTTTTTTTTTTTGTACATTTTTTGTTGTTGATTGTACTTTTTTATGATTTAGAATGATGAAACAATAATGGAAAAACCTTCAAGATAGTGGTGGAAAGAAGAAATATTAGGGCCCTTCATGGGTGTTTGATCATATATCTTTAGTTCTTTCGATCGGATTTGTAATTGTTATGCAAAACACACTCTCTTCTACACACACACACACGCAGAGAGAGAGAGAGAGAGAGAGTTGTAAAAGTAGCTAGTCATCAAGAAAAGTAGAGAACAATATTGATCGATGGTACAAGCAAATATCATTTAGAAGAAGAAAAATGCAAGTTTTCATGCAGAATATTTTTCTTTCTGTAACTACTAGGCCCATTACGTACTGTTGAGTGTTGATAGGAGACTCTCTTTTCAATCACCACTTTTCCACGGAGAAAAAAAAAGGAAAGAAAAATATCTCCGACTTTATTTCTTCAAAATTCTTTTTAATTTAATTTTCATGGTGACTAGCTAATTATGATTCAACCTTTATGACTTATTTACTTTGAAGTTGTTAATTATAATGGTGAGGATAGATAGTTCTCTGGATATAATGAAATATGATAAAATTAATTAATATATCATATGTTTTACTTTAATGCATAAGATGGGGCATTAGGGATAAATCATATCACATTTCTTTATGTGGAATATATACATATATATAATTAATTAATTACGGGCCATAAGTTACCAACATTTTAATATTAAATACAATAAACATTAGGGCATATGGTTGGATATGTAATTTGAAGTTACACAAACTGTGCGGAGATATACTTGTTCACAAAGATATACGTGTACATTGTTGTTAATATGTAGAAATAGATTGTTTAAACTTTAAATAAGAATGAACATAAGGATGGTATCCCTGTTTGGTCAATTGATCTACGTCAGGAGACTTTTCAAATCTATGAGAAACAATTTATTACTCCGTTGTAAGGTTACAAAAATTATTACACAAAGACCTCCTATCACTCGACCTCTTTCTATACCCACTACAACTTCTTTTGACGGACTGAATTATGAGATCCCCTCACAACCTAGACTCCCTCTAGTTCCTACATAAAATCTCTCTCGGGACTCATTCAAAGGTGAATGAAAAAGATTCAAGCACTGACTAGACACACAATGATCAAAAGATCAAACCTAGTCTAACCGTATGCGAATGATACAAAACTTGAAGTCTTTCAGAATCTCTAATGAATACTTTTGTATATGACAACCACCCTCGCGTCTAACTAGTATGATTCTTAGGCTATTTATAAGAACAAAGTATATCGCAAACAAGGTATAATCAGATTATCCTATGTTGGATCAAACTATAATAAGGAAACTTTCCTAGTTTGGTTCGGACTACCCTAGTTAGAATACTAATTCCTTGAATAAAACTCGCCTTCTTCCATCTTGATCTTCATCTGAATAAGACATCTTCTATTCTGAGACGTCTATCTTCAATAAGAATTTTCATCTCCTTGATATCAGCTCAGCACGTCTCTTTGAAATTTTCTGGGCAACCATGTACATGATCATGTTCATTAACACTTGATCAAATACATTCTTTGATCTTCAATCAAATTGGCAGCGGAATGTTCTTGTATCATGTCCAGAACATGGTCTTCAATACAAGAAAAACCAAAACCTTTGTGTTCTTGATTTGCCATAAGGAGTATTACAATCTAAAAACACTTAATGCTAAACGATGGCACTAAAAATCTCCCTCTTTATCTTTATCTGTTGGTAAATCAGCTCCATTTATAGAAGAATACAAACTTCATCTGGAGCAGGATGTACTCCAAAACATTCTTGAATGTTCCTATGAACATCACATAATCCTATTATTTTTCACTTTCTTATGAGCATATTTCTAATCTACTGTATTCAATTTTTATCATATTCTTTTTTATTAGCAGTATATTTTTAGCAGATTAAAGGATCATAGAAAAGGAGATAAAACATCTATCGTGGAGAAAAAATATATAATATCAAAGTTTTGATATTACAGAATCAGAAAGCATTAAGAAAAGATCTTGTAGAAACAAGGTGTAAGATTAAAAAAAAACTTCTAAAAATAATATCATCAGAAGATATTACTTTTCATATTTGCCACCGAGAAAGACAAATGATTAATTAGAGAACTACTCGGATTTATTAGATGCTTCATCTTGTTATTGATCCTCATCAAATCCTTCTTCTTTATCCTCGTCATCTTCCCTCTTCAGCCTCTTACCCCCCTTCTTCTGTAGTTTCTTCCTCTGCAGCTTCTTCTTCTTCTTCTTGATCATCATCAGGCATGTCTTCATCATGATCTTTGTCTTTATCACCCTCACAAACAGTTTGTGGAGAATTCTCTTGAGTTGCAGCTACAACTGTACTTGTGAGCTTGTGCAAGTTCTGTCTTTCAGGAACATTAGCTGCTTGTGAAGAAAAATCTTCTCTTGATGAAAGTTCAACTATCAAAGCTTGAATCTTCATCTTTTCAGAGGTATGCTTAGAAATCATGCAATCATGGTACTCCAGGCTGTTCTCCAGAAATTTGAACATGAGTTGTTTCTGTGAAGACTTAGCAGAAGTTGCATCACCATCCTTTTTTGATGCAATGAACTTCTTGAAGTGAATGCGCAACTGATGGTCATCAATCTCAGGAGCAACAATATTGATGAAGTTGACTACAAATTAAAACCCATAAAATACAAGAAAAAACTCATAATTTGAAAGTGCAATAGGAAATTTCATGTGCATATATCTAGGTCTTCATATACTAACAAGAGTGTCTTGTGTGAAACTACCTCACAGATCAAAATGCATAAGACGTGTTAAGATCTGGATCCGAATATAATCAAACATCAATAAAATTACAAATACATAACTGAATAAAGGTTTTAATTCAGATATTGACCGTCTTACAAATTAAAATTTATAAGACGGTCTCATTTAAATTTTTGTCCATTGACAATATGAAGTTGACTATAAATTAAAATGCATAAAATAAAAAAGTTGTATGACAATAATCGTGAATTTGATAATTGAAGGTGTGATTGTCGCCCTTATAGGAGATGTGCATGATTATTAAATCAAATCTTCCCGTCGAATCAAGACATCAACGTTCAATCCCAAACGATTCGACAAAAAGAAATCCCAAACTCCAATATATTCACACATTATTAGCATACAGACAATAATCTATAATACCAACTAATACAAATGACACACGACGTACAATAGTAACACAAATATAAAAATATTACAAGAGATGTCGTACGCTAAGAAAACCCCTAAGAGTGCAATCTGTGATATGACCGAAATAACCCCGTGCAACCATAGGTACAACGTAGTATAGTGATCAAGAGAGGATACTTCAAAACCACAAACATAGTAGGCACACTACCAAAGAAAACAAGAAGAAGTGTTGCCGTCGCCCATCCATGCTCGAAAAACAACAAACACGAACAGAACGCCACCATCATCGCCACTATCGAAAAGAAGAGCGCCGCCACCCCCACCACCAGCCAGAACGGCAGTGTTTTGAGAAAATCATCGTCGGAGTAACGAGACGTGAGTATCGACAGGAACATCAGCATTGAAGTCAAAGAGGAGAGAGTCGCCACCGCCTCGGATACTGGAAAAATCACAAACAGCTTCCTCTTCTCGAGAATCGGAACCCCGGTGCTGTTGTCGTAGCCTCCGGGCACGGTGAAGGCCGTGGTGAAGACGACGGTGGCGATGAGCATCGTGACGAGCATGCATGCTTTGGCGGTTTGCTTCATGAATTTCTCCCCTTCTTTCATTAGGAGTTCGTGCTCCTTTAAGAATAATTCATGAGGCGTTTGGCCTGCATTGTTCCTCATGTTTCTTGATGAGGGCCGAACAAGCTTTTCAACTTCCTGAAATTTGCATCAAATTGAATAATTGAAAAGAATAGTGTATATAATATAAAAATATAACAGGAAATCTGGTACCTTATACCATAGTACTTCACGTTGCATCTGCAGGGCAGCACCTGGGATGGTGTTAAGCTGATTTGGAGGTGCTAGTTTGGCTGCTAAGTGCAATATATTGTTTCCATCTATATCTATGTATGTGGTTGTCAAATTCTTGATACCACCCAACTCATACATTAAACTGAACACTTTGGCGTAACGATGCAACACCGCAACGTGAAATATGGTGTGTGTAGACTCGTTTACTTTATATAGGAAATTGGGGTCCCTTCTGAGTAGCTCGACCAAGAAATCGTCGTTTCCAGATTCCGCCGCAATGAAAAATAATTTCAAATTGTTTGCACTTCGTGCAGCTTCAATGTCTTCCTCACAAATCTCAGCAGCATTCCACAAACAATCCAGCAATGTATAGGCATCACCCCTACCACTCATGTCATCGTGGGTCCTTGACCTCATGTAGGGTAGTACTGTAATTAACATGTAACATAATTGAATAAATGAAATAGTCAGCATATATAATCAATCTAGTTAATTTATCTTTTTCACATTATATTGATTGATAATAGTGAAACATGAGATCAACAAGATATAAAATTAATTACTAATTACCCGTTCTTATAATCTTGACCCAAAGTCCTTGGCCATTGTTTGAACAAAATGCTAACGGCTTCCGTGCTAGCACTTGCAATGGTGTCTCACCGTGGACATCTTCTTCTATAGCTAACGTGTTATGATCGACCACGATCTTCGTAGCAAGACCTAAATCATATGTTTTCCCATCATACATATGATATAATTAATATAAAGTTAAAAAAAAAAAAACTCATATGCTACACCGATTTGTTTTTTTTTTTTGTTTTTTTTAAATCTTACACTACCCAGAGTCGCTACTCATAGAATATGAATATATATAGTAGTAGAATCAAGAACGTGGACGTAGCTTACCGTAGAGTTCTGAGTCGATGGATGTGTTTAAGAGGTCAATTTTATCCTTGGAAGTCCAAGATTGGAAATCGGATAAAGGGTATAGAAACTGAGCCATTTCATGAAACCCTTGCATTGCAGCCATATGTAGTGGCCTAACTCCATCGTCACCCTTAATTGTAGGCAAGAGTGGATTCATCTTTACCATAATTCGAGCAATATGAGTGTGACCAGCTGCAGCAGCAAAGCATAATGCAGTGCACCCTTTCAAGTTGAGAACTTCCACTTCTGCTACTTCCATAATCCCCAACAATTTAGAGACGAAAATTTCATGGCCTTCTATAGCAGCTATGTGCAGTGCAATTTCTCCTCCATCTGTTATGGGACTTGTTTTTAATCCACCATTCTTTGCTAATATTCTTTCAGCAGAATCCCAATCGCCCTTTAATGCAGCTTTGTGTAGTGCCACGCTCGCAGCCGCCATTGATCCTTTTCCTGTAGTTTAATTAATTCACATGTTCAAGAATGACTCGTTCAACTTCGATCCATGATGTAGATCAGCTAGACGAAGACAAATTGAAGTACTTAGAGACGTTGATATGATTCAAATTTTATAATTTTAATTAGTTGCAATTTTACTTATAAATCATCTACTCAATCAACAGGTCACTTCAGGGGTTGTATAGATGTGCTTGGACTACTATATTGTTACAATGAAATGGTTTTAATTTATTATTTGTCAAACTCCTCCGAATATAAGGAAAGTGGACTATAATTATGGGATGGACCAAAAGAATAAGTGACTCTATATAATTATGGGACGGACATAATTTATATTTTAACTCTATCTTTCAAAATATATAACAGAATATAATTTATCAAGTTCATCGAGTGGACTTTGGGGAATATAGTAATAGACTAATATATAGTAGAGATAGATTATTCTTTTTGGAGGGAAAAATAGATTATTCAAGTAATTAATCGTGACTATTTGTTTGATGTGACTCGGTTGTTTGGAATCTTGATCTCATATAAAGTCGTATGTCCATTGAAATACAGTTCCTCAAATAGATCACTTGTCAGTTGTCGGTTAAGCACGTACATATATATATATATATATATATATATATACACACACGATCTAAATATTTGATTTCATATATATATATATGAACACATAAGTTAAATCGTTTATACGTGTTTACACAATAATTAATCACATGCACAAACACAATAAATCTCGATACAAACACGATCCGATAAGCACCAGTGTAGCTTCACATGAACATAAAAATTTCGTGTCAACACGACATGACTCTAAAAATATTTTTATTGACACTATAATGACATGAAATTAGGGAAATATGAAAAATAGTTATAATAATATCAAAATTTGACTTAAGTGTTAATAATATTAATAAAAATATAATTTATTTGTATATGTTCTCATGTGACAAGACACGAACTTGATACGGCACGGACATGACACTAAAATTTTGTGTACCTATCGTGTCGACAAGATAGCGACACAAAGACTATAAATCTAAATATGTTAACCCATTATTTTCGAGTTCTACTACCGTGTCATGTTAAAATAATTGTCATCCCTATATGGAAGGATGTAGTTCGGTCAATTTTTTTTTTTTTGGAGCGGAAGTTCAGTCGAATTAGTTTGTAAACTAATCAAAATAGACTTTATAAATTTATAAAATTTATTGAATGGAGCTCCAACCGCTTGAGAAGCTTGATTTTGAGTTAAAAAAAAAAACCTAATTAACGTGCCTCAATATTTCAAAGGGTTTTACAATTTCACCTAATTAAAAAGTTAAATCTAACATGGCTCTTTCCATAACCGCACCGAATATTCAACCGAAAACTTACAAACGAAACAACTACCACAAAATCAATAATATCTTGAATTCTTTACAACCAGAATATTAAAAATCGATATTTAATTTGTTGACTTCAAGTCAACCAAGCAAAACCAATAATTGCATCAGACATTAATAATGAAGAAAAATATGCAATGAAAAAGCCATGACGTGTGCAAGCATGTCGTCATACATTCACAACCAACAAATATATGTATGGTCAATGTTTTTCACTCCTTTAAAAAAATAAAAAAAGAACTTTTCATTTCATTTTCTTTCCGATACCTATTTTATTTTGCATGTATTTTTATTTTATGTAATCAATAACAAAAATATTAAAAAAAAACCTTTTCATGCATTTTTATTTTATTTTGTCAATACACGTTATGATATATATTGAATGCATATCAGAAGCGTGCGTACATGGACAATAGTATCAGTCGTAAATACAAAATATTTTATAGATAGTTACCTGAGATCGAATTAATTTTCTACTCTCAAAATGATAGTATATAACTTCAGAATAATGTGTTGGGAAGAATTTAAATTCAATTCGTATTCCAAATGAAAGAAATTAAAGAACTTACGATGAGGCGAAGAATACACATATTCGGCAGTTGTTTGTTTCGGATTTATACTGATCATCTCATGTTTCGGTTTTTTCAGTATTTTCGACTGCTTAATCCCCATGAAATTTGCAAATTTTACAAAAAAAAAAAAAAAAGAAAAACAAAGAAAAAAAAGAGGTATTCAAATACATCACAAAATAACCTAAAATATTATAGCTTAATTAATTTCTTCGATTTTCAAAAACGGATAATCCGAATTTATATATACATACATATATATATATATATATATCAAGGAGAGAAGAAGTAGATCCAAACTACAGCCTGGGAGAGAGATCATGAAATTACATAGTTTCGTCATCGGCCTCTAAACATTGCATATATAATTAATAAAAAAAAGTTATGAATGGACTAAAATTTGAGAAGGAAAGAAAAATTGAAGAGGTTTTAATTTGCAGAGAAAATTACCTTGAGAAGAAGGTGGGATTAATTACTCTCAGTGGCACAGTTAGTTAGATGGAGTAGTGCAGCCATGAATATGATATGATTATAAAGAGAGGAGAAGTGAAAGAAATTCTTGTTCAATATTTTCTTAGGAGCAGAAATCTCCATGTAATTTCCTATTTTTTGTCGAGATATATATAGATGTAGCGATCTTTTCCAGTAGGTGTGGAAATTATAAGCATGGAAGATTCCAATAGCAATGCACTTTAATTAATATCCATATCATTTTTAGGAGGCCATTGAAAAGTATACGTACACTAATTAATAATTTTGCGTTCATTGACGAATTGTTTTTGCGTTCATTGACTACTTCACTAATTAAGGCTACGTAATTTACACTTATTTTAATTTGTTGAATGTTTGGTCATATTATTAGATGAATATATAGTGGAGATGGAGTTAAGTTTGTGGAAATTAATATTTTTTACCCTTCATCAATCGATATAATTAACGATCTATTCGACTGAATATTAAAAGGTGCGTACTTAAACAAAAGGATAAATACTATATTTTAGCCTGATATTCTAAATTAAATGATCGACAAAAAATGTTATATTTTTAACATTTTCAAAAATCTAACACGAAGTAAATTTTTGGAGACTGAAATATGACGTAACTAACCGGGGATCCAACATGAATTTTTTGCTCAATATATGTTGATGTGGATCGACAGGATTGTATTATTTTTTATTTTAGGTTAAGTTTTTTATGCAGTATCCGAGCAAGTCAAGCCACACTTCAGATACTAACAATTTACTCCAATGCAAGATTTGTGAAAGTACTAAAAGGTCGGGACACTTTTGTAATCTTTTAAAGATTGTAACATTTTTGTTAATCATTTCAAAAGCTACGTTGGGACATTTTTATAAATTTTAAAGCATAACATGCATTTTTCGTTAACCAATTCAAACGTCAGACTGTATGTGGTATTTGGCCTGAATAAAACGCCTAAGTTAGGTTATCTAAGTGCTTTCGTGATTTATACTCCCTCCGTTCCAATTATATAGTCCCATTTCTTCTCGCACGTAGATTAAAAATATTTATAAAAACAAGACATTAAAGCTAAATTTCCAATAGTACCCTCGTTAAATATTTATGACTCTCAACATTAAGTTGTTATGTTTTTAATTTCCAAGATTCAATAAGAGTTTATTTGTACATTACTATGAAAATTAATGATATTTATAGTAATAAGACTATATAATTGGGACACCTCAAAATAGTAAAAGAGACTATATAATCGGGACGGAGGGAGTAACATGTTAAGCAAATCTCTCTCTTTCTCTATCTATTACTCAATTATTGTTTTATTGGAAAACTTTATCATTGATGGTACAGAACAAGCAAATATCCTTTCAAAGAAAAATATCTTTTCAAAGAAGAAAAGGCCAATTTTTCATGCATAATATTTCTGTAACTACTAACCCCACTACTGCTGAATGCTTATAGCAGCCTCTATTTTCAATAATCAGCTTTCCATGGTGAAAAAAAAATGTAAAGAAAAAGATTTCCTTTTAATTTACTTAATTATATTTGGTGGAGACTGGAAAGGAATGATGAGTTGACTCCATGCACACTATATATATCTTGGTCTTCATACTAAAAGTATTTTATTTAGGAGTTTTAATTCATTAATTTTATCAATTTCTGATTGGCTTATAATAAACCGATAAGTTGAAGTGGGCTTTGAATTCAAGTCTGCTCGATAATGAGATGTATGTATGTATATATATATAATCTGTTTATTTTTCGATGCAGACACTTAATATTTATTTTCTTTGGGGAAGTTATTATTTATTATAAACTTTTAAATACAAAGTGGTACTTACTCTAGCTATTTACAACTAACAATAATCAAGTTGGATGGAAAGGGGAGTTCTATCAACCACACGAATATTTAAATACTCAATAAGAGAATATAAAAGTCATTTTCTTCAATGCTCAAAAAATTAAATAAAGAATCTACAAATTATGTTAATCGGGCGCGCACATGAACCTTCACTTTTAATTACTTAAATTAAATAGGGATAATTTTTTACAAAGTAAGCTAGCCAATGAAATTTATATATTGGCAATATATAAATAAGTTAAGAGTAAGTTTGGTAAGCCTAGCCTAGACAGAAGTTCTAAGTCTAGATTCAACTTTCAAGTCAATATCACGCTGTCGAAGAAGATGTTTCAATTTCAATATTTAATTTGTGGTGGTTCATGGAGATTATTTGATTTTTAATAGTGTAGTAAAATATAGCTCCAAAAAATCCCAAGTGTGCGTGGCCGTAGTGTGTTTTGCCTCAAACAAAATAATAATAATAATAATAATAATAATAATAATAATAATAATAATAATAATAATAATAATAATAAATAATGCAGAGCATGGTAATAACCATTTACTATATTTTTTATGTGCTCGATTTCTAAAGTCAGATTTCCTTCCTCAAATTGATTTATTTGGGGATGTTAGTGCAATTGGTGTGCACTAATTTAATTGTCATTTATTTTGGTAAATTATATGTTGTGCTAATCGTGATTTTTGCAAAGTATTAAGTCACGACATTTTCTCCGCTGTGCTGCTCAAGGAACATTCGAACTAAGGTGTTAGACTTGGAGAGAATGTTGTTCCCTATGTTAGTCATGAAAATATCCCTCGATATTTATGGAAGTTTTCTTCTGGTGAACAGACCTTGTGTTTTCAATTACTGAGGGATCAAGCTATATTTTTTTACTGCCGCTTTTGAAGAGATTTATTTTGAAGATTCGTCTTAATCATCAAAGGAAGACTCTCGCTCAAAAAAGTGGCAAATCCTATCAACATGAAATCAAACTGCATAAGGCAAAATTCAAAAAAGGGATGCGGTTTGAACTCCTATATGAAGATCTTTCGATTCACATTGAATGGTGTGCGTGTTGATGTAGTACCTGAGCCACTCACTACTCAATAGTTATCTTAATTTATATTTTATATAATTAATATATGATTATTTTCATGCCAATTAAATTTATATAGAAATTATATAAACATGAAAAAAATTAGGGTGCAAATATATATTGAAACTCTAAATAATATGTTATATAAATTGATAATATATAGTATATGTATACTCGATCATATGGATAAATATTAGTAAAACGATAATTATACTTTATCCTAATTGCCACAAAATGAGAATTAGTTAATTAAAGAAAAATTACATGTACTCCACGTAATGAGATACTTGGAAGATGCCAAAGTTCCTTATTAATTAAGAATGGTAGGGTGGTAATAAATAGGAAATTGTAGTTCAAGAGAAACAATATCAGAAAAAAATAATGAGGTAAGTATTTCTTTTATATCCAAAAATTGGTTATATTACATGTCGAATATTTATTTAAACTCTATTTTCATATAATTTTTTATGTTTTTATTTTTCGTAATCATTCATTCAATCTCAGAAGTTTTGTAATTATTTATTTGTGTTTATAAATAACTCGTACCTCACACTGATAAAATACTAATTAATTTACATCAAATTTTCAATGTTAATAAAATAAAACATACATGAGAAATAAAATTGTATCAATGTATTACAGAAAAAAAAAGAAAAAAAATTAAGTATTTCGTATAATTTTTGTGCTTGTAATTGCATTCAATTTTAAACTGATGTTGTAATTACAAAAAAATGTAAGTTCGTGTTGTGGAGGCAACATTTTAAAGTTCGTGTTAAAAATCAGAAATTATGAATAGTTCGCGATATTTAAACTAATTAACCCTTCTTTTAATAACAACTAGTTCATTTGGAACTTGTTGGTTTTATTAAAATATGGATACGTGTTTATATAAATATATAAATGTATCAATTGGTTTAGAATTCTGAAGATATGGTTCTTGTTATGTGTATTTATTAAAGGGATAAGATCCAAATTGATTTTATAACTATACTTGAAATCTATGTTTGATCCTGAAAAAATATTTCGGCCTAAATTGATCCCTAAACTTTTTAAAAATATTCATGTTAATACCTCCGTTAGTCCCTAAACTAATTTTCGTTAACTCTCTCACTAACGACGTTAGGGGTTTTATTTTAGATGAAAACATCCAAATAAATTTGATGATGCCGCTGCTCTGTAGCCACATGTGTCGCCATCTCCGGCACCGATGCCGCTCTATCTCCGATAGGAACTCTCTCTCCTCCGCCAAAATCCATATTCTCCGACACCAACAACATCTGTTACTCCGATTCCAAACCAACTCCCACAACAACAACATTCAAAGCAATCTCTCTCTCTCTCTCTCTCTCTCTCTCTCTCTCTCTCTCTCTCTCTCTCTCTCCTAACCCTCACCCTCTCCCTCCTCAACTCCGCCGCAAACCCCTATCCTCACCTGCCTCAGCCCCCACTGCCGCACCCACTTCCATTTCCTCACCCTCCACAACAACCTCCTATATGCCTCATCCAGTAACGAAATCAGCGTCTACGATACCATCACAAGCACCCTCTTCAACACCTTCAACGACGACAAAATCTCCATCAACGTAGTCAAATCCACCATCTTCCGCGGTAGTAGAATCTTCACCACCCATCAAGACTGCAAAATTCATGTCTAGAAACCCCACTCAGAGTTTGTAAACGGTTTCGAGAAATGAAATGAAATCTCCAAATTTGATTTTCAATTTGGGGATTTTTTTCGCTTAAAATAAGACCCTAACAACTCGTTAGTGATGTAGTTAACGGAAATTAGTTTCAGGGCTAGAGGAGGAATTAACGCAATATTTTTTAAAAAGTTTAGGGATCGATTTGGGCCAAAATTCTATTTCGGGACCAAACTGAAATTTTAGGTATAGTTGTAGGATCAAATTGGATCTTATCCATTTATTAAATTAAGTAGTATTTGTTTTGTTAAACAATAGGCTTAATTATATGTTAATTAATAATAGTCGATGGATTATGTTAAATGTTTGTGAATTAATTAATTAAAAATGAATTACTTGTGCGAGTAATATATATATATATATATTGTTAGGAAAAATTATCAAGAGTTTTCCTGACTGGGGTTTTGATGAGATGTCAAAATATGCAAAGAGCCTTGAAAAACTGAAAAGAAATCAAGCAGAAAACTAAGGATGATCAAAACAAAAACTTGAGCTATCAAAGCCTGAAAATGATAAATCCAAGAGAGAAAGAAAAGAAAAGAGAGAAAAGAAAAGAGAAAAAGAAAAGAAAAGATAGAGAGAAAAGAAAAGAGAGAAAAAGAAAAAGAAATATCCAGCCCAAGAGCCGTGGAAAAAGAAAAAGAAATATCCAGCCCAAGAGCTGTGGAAAAAGAAAAATTGTAGCTTTCTTTGCTAGATCAGTTAGCAAGTCAAGTAAAACTGAAAGATGAAGGTACTATCAAAGTTCGAAGTACCAACTGCCATAAATCTACAGTTGTGAACTGAAGAAAATACCAGTTAAAGGCACACCAGTTCTGAAGTGCCCAATTCCAGCTGAAGGAGATTACCAGCTAAAGAGAGGATCGTTTCCAGCTGAAGAGGAATGACAGCTGAAGAATACACCAGTCCGAGCTGAAGGATATGCCAGCTCAAGAAAGTTCCAGCTGAAGGAGATTACCAGCTGAAGAGAGGACCGTTTCCAGATGAAGAAGAATGCCAGCTAAAGAATACACCAGTTCGAGCTGAAGGATATGCCAGCTCAAGAACGTTCCAGCTGAAGGAGATTACCAGCTGAAGAGAGAACCGTTTCTAGCTGAAGAAGAATGCCAGCTAAAGAATACACCAGTTCGAGTTGAAGGATATACCAGCTCAAGAAAGTTCCAGCTGAAGAATGAAGTTCCAACTGAAGAAGTACCAGTTCAAAGGATACCAGCTAAAGACGCATTAGTTCAGAACATCAACTGAAGAAACGCCAGCATCCGAACTGAAGACCACTCCAAAGAAGTTCCAGCTGAAGGGACACCAGTCCAAAATGCCCTGAAGAATACTGGTTCAAAACTGCTAGCTGAAGCAAATCAAACTGGAGCTCAGAAAGCATCAAGCTAGAGTCCAGAACTGCCAGCTGAAGACTATCTAAACTGGAGCTTGCAAAACTGCTGATAATGTGCAGAACTGACAGTTGAAGAACTGAAGATTCCAACTGCCAACCAAAGCCCAGAACTGAAGATTAAGACATAAGCCGTAACTGAAATTCAAATTTCAAAAAAGCCAACATGAAGATCTTGAAGTTAATGCAACCGAGATCTTGGAACAAAAGCATGTCAAAAGAGCAAAGGCTACTCAACAGCTCTTTAAATGTAAAGCCCCTCAACGGATTTATCATTTATGATAACCCATTGATCAATAATGGTCACCAACCACTCAACTATAAAAGACGAGTGACCCAGAAGATGATCGTGACTTTTTTGCCAAAATTGCTGGCTAAAGACTTTCCACGAAGACGTTCGCCAAAGCTCTAAAGCCTCAAGCTTAAATTCATCAAAGCAAAAAGTCCCAACTAAAGAGAAGGAGCTAAACTGCTCATCAAGCTAGCTGCTGAAAAAGTCCATCCAGAGCCACTCTCTTAGTTCTGTTCTACACCGATCAACTACACAGCTCAAGCCGAAGACACGCAAAGGAGCACACCAATTGATACCAGTTTTAAGACTGTATTTTTGAAGATCGAAAGAGATCTAAAACCTTGAAAAGATGGCTAATAGCACCTTATCTCTCCAGCGAGCAGTTGGAGATAGTAAGTGTGAGATTGTCGATCCTACCGGCTGAGGAGGCTGCTTTCGTTGGATCACCACTTCCGGGACAGCACCGGTTGGAAAGGAATCCGTGACTTGTAAAGTCACCGACAGCCAGGTCCAACACCTATCTTCACTGTGTAACTATAATAAAGGAACTTTACATTTGCATAGTGAATTGCCCTTCTGCGGAAGGAAGAGAGGACGTAGAAGTTGAGCTTCGAACATCTATAAAATTTTATGTGTGCTCTGTTTTCAGTTTTCAGTTGCATGTTTTAACTGCACACCTCAAGCACACACACAACACTCCGAGCTAGCTGATCATCTCAACTGATCTCCTAAAAGTACGGATAACTCCGCAAGTCAAGGGCCTAGTCTATTCCGTAAATATTGTTAAGATTTAGATCAGTTTATTTACCCTCCTCTCTAAACTGATTCTGACTCATCCCGTGACCAACAAGTGGTATCAGAGTGGTTGATTCTAAGGATCATCCGTTTCTGCAGATCAACTAAATTAGATCTTGTTATCTGTGCTAATCTGCCAGCTATGGGAAACCATAAGCTACCTATTTTTTCAGTTGAGAACTATGATAACTGGAGTAGATGAATGAAGGCGCACCTCTGCTCAATCCACGAGAATATGTGGGAAGTTATCGAAGAAGGTCCAATCACAATCATGATGGACAATGAAGCCCACGTTGCTGATGTTAATCAACTAGCAAGGATCCTGAAGCCAACTCATCTTCTCACCAGTGAAGAGAAGAAGTTGAAGAACCTAGAGTTTGTGGCTCAAGCAGCGTTATTTCAAACTCTAGATAAAGATCGCATGAAGGACATGAAGAACTGCAGAACTGCCAAAGAGATATGGGACTTACTTACAGATCTATGCAAAGAGTCCGAGGCCATCAAAGGAAACAAGCTCCAACTGGCGGTGGACAGATATGAGTCCTTCAAGATGCACTCAGATGAAACCATCTCAAGCCTTGAAACAAGATTCTAGGCATCATCAGCGAGATGAACAATTTGGGGAGAAACTATCCTAATAGTGAGATGAATTCCAAAATTTTGGATAATCTCATAGAGGAATGAGATATGAAGGTGATTGCTACAAAGGAGTCAAGAGACTTGAACAACATCACTCCAAGACAATTTTTCGGTTCTCTCAAGGTGCACTAGTACAGCCTAAACCGAAAAAGAGAGGCATCCACATCATCAGCCCAGGATGCAGCTTTCTATGGTGAAAGAAAGCGGTTTAGAGAAACTCAAGGAAGAAATACCTTCCGGCCAAGGACTTCTCAATCCAGAGAACAACCAGGAGGCTCAACTGATCGAAAAAGAGAAGCAGCTGAAAAAAAGGAGAGCCTGACTGAAGACATCAATGACCAGATCCAGTCAGTTGCCAAGCTGCTAGAGAAGCTTAAGAAGATCAGAGATCAACCATCAGTTCTACTTCAAACTAACGAGGAGCCCAGAGGCGAGAGAAACTAACCGTCTGCTGAACAACTCAGGGCAGCCAACAGAAGCATAGGAGAATGTTTCCATTGCCACAAGTAAGGACACTATCGATATGAGTGTCTAGAACTCCCTGAAGATAAAAAGGCCAAACTGAAGAGAAGCTTTTTCAAGAGAAAAGGTTATGATGGCCAACATAGAGAATGCCGTACTGGATGACTCAGATTATCCATCAGGAATCGACTCCAATGGCTACAACTCTGAAGATGAGGCATTGTTATGCCTCATGGCTGACGAAGAAGAAGAGGTTAGCACATGTGACTCCTTAACCTCTTTTTATCACATTCATGAAACTTCGATTTTTAGCAATGAATTAAATGAACAATTAAGAATGCTAGAAGATCAGTTAGCTGCAATATCATGTATGCATCTGCAACTAAAGGAAGAAAATGATGACCTAAGAGATGAGGTCAAAAGACTAAGAAGTGATCATGATAGAACTGAATCACTTGAAGCTTAGTCAGTTGAATGTGAAAATTTGAAGATTGAAGTTGATGAGCTAGAAGCTGAGAATGAGAAGCTCAGGCAGGAGATCTATGAGAGAGAAGAGATATCTCTCAAGTTCAAAAAGGGACCTCAAACTCTTGATGAGATTCTAAGCCATCAAAGAGTTGAAATTGGTAGTCCAGGGTTAGGATACAACAGGTACACTACCACTGAAAAAGGAAAGACAGCTGCACAAACCAGCCAAGAAGGTGCTCTACCTGGTTTTGTTAAACCTGTACTAACCCAACCAGTTAAAGAGACCGAAGGCAAGGGAACTATGAACATCCCTTCAAATTAGCCGAAGCAGTCCAATCAATCCTCTTAACTAAAAAGCTCAGTTCAGTTTAAGCCATTAGTTCAGTAGAGGAAGCCATCTCATCAAAGGCCACCAGCTCAAAATAGGCAGTTCGCCTATCAGCAAAGGCAACCAGCCTACCAACAGAGGTCATCAGTTCAGCCAAGACCTCCAGCTCATCAGAGACAGTCAGTTCGACACAGATCACCAGTTCACTCAAGGCCTCAAGCTCATTATAGGCCACCGGTGAACAGAACTGACAGGCCAACTGAAGTAAGAAGAAAAACTCAGTTTGGACCACAGTCTCATCGAGATAGGGCACCATTTCAGGAGAGAACTACACCACCAGCCTATCTTCATAGACAGCCAGCAAGTCAACCCGGTAGAGATGTTAACTCAAGAAAGAACGTGCATACAAGACTGTATGGAGCACGTCAACACATTTAGATCCCCTTGGAGAAGTTCACTCCACCGATCTCACAACTCAATATAGTGAGTACTTGGATTCAAAGAATGAACCAAGGATCAACTCCAACTATAACTGGTTTGTAAACTGGCCATACCACAAGAGCGACAGAGCTCATGGAGTCAAAAGAAATTGGCCACAGGGAAGAGCTAGACAAGCTTGAGATCAGAGAGTTATGATCAAAGTTTTCTATCCTACTAACTCTCATCGCAGGTACAATTTAAATGACTCGGCTCAAAGGAGGAGAGCTGAAAAGAGAGTAAAACTGATCAGACGATCAATGTCTGAAAACACTCTACCTGCTGAAAACCTAAGAATTTGGCAACTCTGGATCCATAAACACTTGATTAGAAAAGAAGGACCTGATATCATATGGGTACCTAAAAACTAATCGTCTCTCTTACAGAAAAAGGACATCCTATCGAATAAGAGGACCAAGGAGGTTTGGTATCTTGATAGCAGTGCTCAAAACATATGACGAGAGACAGAGATGATCTAGAAGGTTATAAGGAAGTGAAAGGGCCATTAGTCACATTCAGAGATAACTCCAGAAGCCGAACCATATGAGAAGGGTTCGTGGTCAAAGAAAAGATGGTAGTCAATGGAGTCTCCCACGTGGAAGGACTGAAGCAAAAACTGCTCAACATCGGTCAGTTATGTGAAAATGGATACACTGTTGATTTCAGTTGAAGCTCATGTGACATCAAAGATAAGTCAACCGGAGCAATCCTCCTAACTGGCGTAAGGAGAGGCAACATGTAGGTTGTTGACTGGTCAACCGGCTATGGACAGGCTTGCTTTCTTTCAAAAGGCTCAACTGAAGCAAGCTAGCTATGGCATCGATAACTCAATCATCTCAACTTCAGAACCATCAACCATCAAGAAAGAGCTAGTTGATGGGCTTCCCAAGGAGATTTTCAAGAAAACTGGTCTTTGCGGATCATGCCAGAAAGGGAAGCAAGTGAGGTCGTTATTCAAAAATAGAAGTCATCCTCTAGGGACAACTGCTCCCCTCCAACTACTATACATGGATCTATTTAGGCCAGTCAGATCACCAACACCCAAAGGAAAAAGATTCACTCTTGTAGTAGTCTACGACTTCTCAAGATACACATGAATAGAGTTTCTCAGAAGCAAGGACGAAACCTACTCTAAGCTATCAGTGATGATCAGAAGGCTGCAAACTGAAAGAGAGAGATCAGTTCAGCAAATTCATTCAGACAATGGAACTGAATTCGTGAACCAGCAGATCATCAGTTTTCTTAGTTAATTGGGAATAACTCACGAGCACTCAGCTGCTAGAACTCCATAGCAAAATGTTGTAGCTGAAAGGAGAAATCACACACTCAATAAAGCAGCTGAAGCAATGATAGCTAATGCCAACATAGCAGAAGGATATTGGGCCGAAGCAGTCAACACGGCATGCCACACTCAAAATAGAAGCGCCATCATCAGCGCACATGACAAGACACCTTATGAGCTATATAAGGGTCGTAAGCCATCTATCTCATACTTCAAAGTGTTTGGCTACAAATGTTATATTCACAACAATGGCAAGAATCAACTAAAAGCATTCAGTGCCAAAGCTGATGAGGGAATATTTCTTGGTTACAATTCTTCTAATGCTCAAGCTTATAGAGTGTTCAACAAATGAACACTAGTTGTGGAAATAACATGTCATGTTGTTTTTGATGAGTTTGCCAATTAGTATAGGAATAAAGAAGCAGTCAATACATCAGTTCAAGTACTGTCTATCAAAACTGATAACTCACAAGATTATGTGGATCACACAGTTCTAGAAGAGTTTGAATTTGGAGTAGAAGATGAAGGCAATATATCCAGCACTAGACCAGCTGAGGAAAATCAAGTTAATGAAGAGACTGATCGTGCTGAGACCTTCAACCCCACAACTGAAGCAGGGGAAAAACTGATGAAGATGAAGGAAAAACTGAAGAAAAGACATCAGATGATGTCAATGCTGAGGATCTAACTGAAAGTCCAGCTGAGGATAGCTTACCCAAATGGCTCAGAAGCCACCCAGCTGATAAGATTGTTAGAGATCCAAGAAGTCGAGTTCAGACCAGAAGTTCAACAGAGCATGCTCTCTTCACGTGTTTCTTATCTCAAGCTGAACCGACAAACATCAATGAAGCTCTTGAAGATACAGATTGGATCATAGCCATACAAAAAGAGCTGAACCAGTTTACAAGATACAATGTTTGGTTTCTTATTGTTAGGCCGAAAACCCAGAAAGTCATTGAAACCAAGTGGGTTTTTCGCAACAAACTAGACAAACAAGACATCATCACAAGGAACAAAGCAAGACTGGTAGCCAAAGGATACTCTCAAAGTGAAGTGATCGACTTCGATGAGACGTTTGCACCAGTTGCAAGATTGGAGGCTATCAAATTGTTCCTTACCTATGCGGCTCATAACAATTTTACAGTCTATCAAATGGACGTGAAAAGTGCTTTTCTACAAGGAATGCTCTAGGAGGATGTGTACGTCGAGCAACCACCTGGATTCGAGATTGGAGATCAAGTCTTCAAACTGAAGAAAGCACTCTACAGGCTGAAGCAAGCACCCCGAGCCTGGTATGAAACCCTCACAACATTCTTGCTCAAGAATGGATTTCAAAAAAGAGTCATTGATCGCACTCTATTCAGAATAGAGCGATCATCAGAGATCTTAATGGTTCAAATTTATGTGGATGACATAATATTTAGATCGAAGAGTAAAGATCTATGCACTCGGTTCGTACAACTGATGCAGAGTGAATTCGAGATGAGTATGATGGGAGAAATGACGTTCTTCCTAGGACTCCAAGTAAAGCCACTCCGAGATGGGATATTCATCAGTTAAGCCAAGTATACGAAGGAGCTTGTCAAGAAGTTTGGAACTGATAAGGGAAAAACTATCAAGATCCCCTTGAATACATCAGTTCAACTGACTCTCGATGAAGAAGGAGAATCAGTAAGCCAAACTCACTATAGAGACATCATCGGTTCACTTCTCTACCTAACTGCCAGTCGACCAGACATTTCATATTCAGTCGGCTTATGTGCACGCTTCCAAGCTAATCTGAAGAAGAGTTATCTCGAAGCAGCAAAGAGGATCATGAAGTACCTCAGAGGAACCATAAATCTTGGATTATAGTATCCCAGAGATGACAGCTTGAGTCTAACTGGATATTCAGACTCAGACTTCGGTGGATGCAAGATTGATAGGAAGAGTACCAGTAGAACATGTCAGTTTGTTGGTCACAAACTGATATCCTGGTTCAACAAGAAGTAGTATTCAGTTGCCATGTCAACAACTGAAGTGGAGTATGTAGCTGCTGGAAGCTGTTGTGCACAGATACTCTGGATAAAGCAGTAGTTGAAGGATTACAAAGTCGAAACTGACGAAGTACCTATCTTCTATGACAACAACAGTGCCATTGCTATTTCTCAGAATCCAGTTCTTCATTCGAGAATAAAGCATATTGATATCAGGCACCACTTCATTAGAGATGACATTGAGAAGAAAGACATATGCATCCAATATGTCAATACTGAGTAGCAGATAGCAGACATCTTTACAAACCCATTGCCAGAAGCAAGATTCGTGGAGCTATGTACCCAATTGGGGTTATTGGAACTAGCTTCAGAAGATGAAGATGATCAAGTGATTGGGAAAACGGAAAGAGCAACCCTAACTGATGAGAAAAAAAAAGGAGAAGTTGCAACTGGACCAAAAGGTGCATCAGTTCAGTAGCAAAATGAGTCAAGACTGCTCAAGCCATCAGTTCAAGTGAAAAGCAAGTTGAAAAGTTTGCAAACTGATGAGAAGCATAGCAACTGAGAAGACAAAAGAACTGGAACTGATTAGAAGTTCAATCAGTTCAAATTGGAGAAGCAGTTCGTGATCAGTTGAAGCAAGTAGCTGAACTAAAGGGAGAGCTGGAAGCCATCTCAGCACAAGGAAGAGCTGAACTGAAAAGATATCTCAGTTGAAGTTGATCAAGCCAACTGGAGATTGCCAGATGTAGCTAAGTCATCTGATAACGTCAGCAGCTCAAAGCCACGCGAAAGCTCAAGAGAGAGAGATTTGAACAGATAAGTTCAAATTTTACTTTGCTTAGAAGAACGGTAAAATGACGTGTCACACCATTATTACCGTTGGACCCACTGTCTCTTTCCTCACTTAATCCCAACGGATAAATTTGAGATTTAATCGATGGATTAATTGGAACCGTTCGAATTAAGCTTCTCTCAAATCCTTTTTTACCGTTGGATTCTCTGAAGGCTATAAATAAATTGGTCGAACCCCTTTTGCAGCTCATCTAAAAGCCAATTAAGCATTCGAGCATTCCTTCTCAAAGCCCAAAAAATCTTCCAACCTCCTCAAATGGCTCAATTCACTGCCAACATTCACCGCAGTGCCCTGGCTGAATATAAACCATCCCAAAATGAAGAATCGACCAGGGCATTTTATAGGCTCAAAGGGCTGCAAGGGCTGTGTCATTGGTGGGAGTTATTTTATTTCAGTGGCTCAGCAAAAACATGGCCTATCTCATCTACATGTGCATCAACAATTCCCAGAATTAAACGCAGAACAGAAGCAAATTCTAGAACTCATAAGCACAGAATTATTCACACACATGAATGAAAGAAAGCTGTAAAATGAAGCATACAGCATATAGGCTCAAGTCTCACAGGGCATGCTAAACTCGTTCGTCATCCCTATCTTACGTGAACATGCTGATTTTTCTGTAAAGCAATTAAGGTTGAATTATCAAGTGAAATGCCCACACAGACTCACAGAATAGCATGCTTTGACTCAACTACCCACCTACACACTTTGCAGCTTGCAAAGTGTGGAAACAGACTCAAACAACTTAAAAAAAACGGAACTTGAATGCCCCCACCCACACACTTTGCATTTTGCAAAGTGGGTGAAATATGGGTGACACAAAAAACAGAAAAAAAAACAAAACCAAAACAAAACCTAATCTACAATGACAGAAAGAACTAGGCTAGTCGGTTGCAGGTGTTAGGCAAGAGAACCCAACATGTCTGAAATAAGCCTTCAGGGCTGCTTCTATTCGGGTCAGTTTTTCATTGGTCTGAAACTGGGCATTCTCGATCAACTCGAGCCTTCTCATGATCACCGCGACTGGGTGCTCCCTCTGCTGTGCCTTCCCTGCTGGTGGTTTCCTCGATGAACCTGCCATTGCCAAAAGCATGCTCGAGGGGTCTGCCCTCGACACAAAGAAAACAGGTTTTCCATCCTCATCGTCAACTACATCTTGTATCCTCCTCAAACAATTAAGATCAAAATATTCACGGGAAAGGGGAATTAAATCAGTAGCATGCAAATCGAGGAGCCTATGTCTAACAGCAATTTGGGTGATCAATTGGGCACAAGAAATACGATGCCTAGGGTGTGTTTTAATCTCCCTGAAATGTGCAATGGCCACAGAGCCGAAATTAATTTTAATTTTATGCACCATGCACTACAAAATAAATAGCTCTTGATTAGTGATTGAATTTGAGCTATCCTTACGGCCAAAGAAGTTATAGGCTAACACCCTATGGAAAAATCTCAAAGCATCGTTATTTAGGCAATGTCCCTTTGTGGATCCGCTTTTATAAACGGATCTATCCTAAATATCAGCCCATTTTGCATCGACTCCTTCTGCAGAGTCGGGCACCACAGTCACGGCATCGACATACTCCTCATCCTGGAGGCCCAAGTATGTCACGATGCCCAATAGCATGTTCAAATCATCAGCAGACATAGAAAAACTCCTACCCAGCAATTTAAAAGACATAACCTTAGTAGATGAAGCAGGATTCACAGCTTTAATTTTCAAATCTTGAACAAAATCACGAGACAAAGAAGCAAATATCATACATTTCATATCCAGAAAACACTCCCAACCAATTGCAGCAAACAAGTTCCTTACCTCCTGCTCTATACCAAGAGCTGCGAGCGACTCACGGTGGACTCCCTTGGAGTTTATCATGCCCCTGACTGGTGGTGGGCCACTGCTGGGCTTCCTTGGTGTGGGGCTCCCCACACCTTTGCCACGTTTGGGCGTAGAGGCTGAAGTCCCTCTTCAGCCTTCCTCTTGCGCGAGGAGGCCTCTCTAGACAGCTTGGCTCCGGCCTTTAAGCTCATAGATTTCCCCACCCTTCGCCTGGGTGAGGAGTCCTCCGAGGGCTCTTCAGTACCTGCCTGAGTTTGGGAGGGCGCACTGGTCTCTTGCTGCTGCTGCTGCTCTTCGGTATCCCCTTGTTGGGATACTTCTGGCTGCTCGGTTGGCTTTGGAGTGGGCTCGCCAATCTTCCTTTTGCCCTTGGCTTTCTCCAGTGCCCGCTTCTTGATGTCAGCGGGTGCCTCATCTTCTTCTTACTTCTTAAAGAGCGGTACCTTCTCCAGTTGTGGCTCAGCCTCAACTTCTTCAATTTCGTTCAAATAATTGTCCAAATCAGTATCTTTGTATCCTTCTTCTTCACCCTCTTCTCTTCCTTCGACTTCCTCTCCTTCTTCGTCATCCTCTAAGTCCTCAATCTCCACCGATGGCATAGAGGTCGGAGCCCTAGTCGGCTTTTTAGCTTTTTTCTTCTCAGCCCCCTTTTTAGGCTCTGATTCAGGCTCTTCAGTAGCCTCTTCCTCCTGCATGCTCTCTGCAGTAGCCTTATCATCTTGTTGCTCCGTTTGAGTCGGAGTTACAGAACTTTCCTCCATCGCCTTAGCCTCAGGCGCAGGCTCCTTCTCCGGCGGAGTCTCCTTGGAAGGTTTGCTTGAAGTGGCTGCCTCAGACGCAACTTTCTCTTTGGGCTTGGCAGAGGGTTTCTTTACGACCTTGGCTGGAGCGGGCCCCTTAGAAACAGTAGGAGTCTCAAACTCCAAGCGTGCCTTTGGTCCAGCCTTGGGTGCAACCTTCTTTCCTCTGGTTTTTGCCATTGCTAAGCTTGAGATTTTGCAAAAATTAGGGTTACAGGAGAAAAAGCGAGAGAGAGAGTTCCGATTATGAAAAAGGCGAGTGAAAGTGATAGTGGAGATTTTGTCGGGTAAGGCTTTTATAATAAAACAAATCACTATTCATGATTTGACTTGAGACTCTTTAGATTCCTTAGGAGTCTCCCGGATCAGTATGCTCATGCTAATGGATAAGCCTTATCCCCTGAAAAATTTGAACAAACTTTATCTCTTCAGAGTGTCTTGCTTCAGAATCCCTATTTTCAAGGGATTTATTTTATCATCATCTTTCTCTCTCATTATCTAAACCTGCAAACACCATACTTATCAAAAACAAGCGTAAAATTGCTCCCTAAACTAGTTTAATTAACTAGAAAATTTATTTAAAATAAATAAAAATAAATTAAGACAAATAAACACCTGGGCTGCCTCCCAGTAGCGCCCCAGTTATTGTCGTGGGCACGACATCATCCCAGATCAGGCGTAAGTGGGCTCCGCGAGCTAGATCATTGTGACATCCTCATTAGAGTGCCCAAGGTAAGCTTTCACACGGTGACCATTCACTTTGAAGCGCCCTCCAGTATCGGGATTTATCAGCTCAATTGCCCCATTTGGGCATTCTGCATACACCTCAAATGGACCAACTCACTTGGTCCTCAGTCCTCCTCCCATAAGTTTGAACCTTGAGTGTTACAAAAGCACTTTTTATCTTGGGATGAATCTCTTCCTTCAAATTACTTGATCATGGAGCCTTTTTATTTTTTCCTTGTACAACACCGAATTATTATAGGCCTCCGTTCTCATTTCTTCCAGCTCTTGAATTTGAAATTTCCTGAAATGCCCAGCGGCGTCAGGATCCATATTCAGCTTCTGAAGTGCCCATCGTGCTTTGTGTTCTAACTCGACTGGCAGATGGCAACACTTTCCAAATAACATTCTGTATGGGGACATCCCAATTGGAGTCTTGAATGCAGTTCGGTATGCCCACAGGGCATCTTCCAGATGTACACTCCAATCTTTTCGGTTCGAAGACACAACCTTCCCAAAAATGGCTTTAATTTCTCGATTTGAGACTTCAGCTTGGCCATTTCCTTGGGGATGGTAAGGTGTGGTGACCCTATGGTGAACCCCATACTTCTTCAATAATCTTTCCAGCATTTGGTTGTAAAAATTGGTCCCTTGATCACTGATGATGGACCTGGGCACACCAAACCGACTAAAAATGTGGAATTTCAGAAATGCGGCTACTACCCTTGCATCATTGGTAGGAGTAGCCTTTGCTTCTACCCATTTGGATACATAATCAACTACCAAGATAATGTATTGGTTTTCTCTCGAATTTGGAAAGGGTCCCATAAAATCCATTCCCCAAATATCGAAAATCCCCACTGGCATGATTGGTGTCATAGGCATTTCATTTCTTCTTGTGATGTTCCCTACTCTCTGGCACTGGTCACACCTTCTGCAGACGTTGTGGGCATCCTTGAATATTGTGGGCCAAAAGAACCCACAATCCAAAATTATCCTCGCTGTTTAGTTTGGTCCGAAATGCCCTCAGCAAGCATAATTGTGACAATGCTTTAGAATATCATCTATCTCCTCATCTGGGACACATCTTCTGATGATTTGATCGGCACATCTTTTCCATAGAATAGGGCAATCTTATGCATAGAACCTGCTCTCATACCTCAGTTTATTTTTCTGGTACCTCGAGTACCCAATAGGCATTTCTCCAGACTCCAGTTAGTTCACTATATCCGCATACCAGGGTGCTAGTGTGCCCCTTGCTGAATATAAATGCTCATCAGGAAAATGATAGGTAACGAACATTTTGTCGCATTTCTCATTCAGCACCCGGCTCAGATGGTCAGCTAGCAAGTTTTGTGCCCCGCTCTTATCCTTTATCTCGACATCAAACTCCTGCAAAAGCAGGATCCACCTAATTAGTCTCGGCTTCGTCTCTTTTTTGGCCATCAAGTGCCTCAGGGCACCATGATCTGTATAGACAATGCTCTTTTCTCCCAAGAGATAAGACCGAAACTTCTCGAATGCAAACACTACTGCCAATAGCTCCTTTTCAGTAGTGGTGTGATTACACTGTGCCCCATTCAGAGTCTTGGAGGCATAGTAAATTACATGGCTTTCCTTTCCTCTCTTCTGACCCAGTACCGCGCCCACCGCATAGCCACTGGAATCACACATAATCTCAAAGGGCATTCCCCAATCTGGTGGTTGAATGATTGGTGCCGTGACCAGTTCCTTCTTCAGAAAATTGAATGCTTTCTTATACTCTTCATCGAATTCAAAGAGAACATCTTGTTGCAATAAGTGAGTAATAGGCTGGGCAATTTTTGCAAAATCCTTGATAAATCTCCTGTAGAATCCAGCGTGCCCCAGGAATCCTCTCACCTGCTTCACAAAAGTGGGATATGGTAATTTTTCTATGATGTCCACTTTGGCTTTATCGACCTCAATGCCCCTCTCAGAAATCACATGGCCCAGTACAATGCCCTCTCTGACCATGAAATGACATTTTTCATAGTTCAGCACTAGGCATTTGTCCACACAACGCTGCAACACCTTCTCTAGATTATCTAAACATCGATCAAAACAGCTCCCGTACACTGTGAAGTCATTCATGAATACTTCAATGCAGTTCTCAAGTAAATCAAAGAATATGCTCATCATACATCGCTAAAATGTGCCAGGAGCATTGCAGAGGCCAAAGGGCATTCTGCGATAGGCAAATCTACCGAATGGGCACGTGAATGTTGTTTTTTCCTGGTCCTCATGAATTATTACAATCTGCATGTATCCTGAGTATCCATCCAAGAAACAAAAGAACTTGTTTCCTGCGAGTCTCTCCAACATCTTGTTGTTTTGTGTTTATTTGTAGTGTTTTGTTGCATAATTTTGCATGTTTCATTTGTATTTTCTAGTATTATGTTCTAAGTTTATCTATAGGTTTTGTGTGATTTTATTATCTACTGTTCTTATGGTGGAATAAGCCAAGTTTTGGAAAACTTGAGCTTTTGTGCGCAACATTTTGATTGTTAGGTAATAAGGTGGCACGGATCGAAGATAGGCCGGAAGAGATGAACCCGGACCGGAAGAGATGAGCCTGGAGGACCGAACCAAAGGCCCCCGCGGCCACGCACCATGAAGGCAGAAAGCCCCCGCGACCGCGCAAGATCCGCGCCCGCGTGAGGGTGCTCTCGGTGGAGACACCCCGCGAGCTCGCAGCGCCCCGCGGGCGCGTGCATGCCATGCCCTCCGCGGGCGCGTGAGCTGCTCTTCTTCGCCCGATCGACGCCATTGTGCACTCTTTTCTCAGCTCTTCTCGGCTTGGCAACGAGTAATATGCTCCATACGCTTCTTCCTCCATCTCTTTGCATGATTATTGAGCCACCCTAAGCTAAACCATAGGAGGTAGGGATTAATTCCCCTAAGCCCACTTTGTGGACTTTTCTCCACAAAATCCTCCTCCCAAATCTCTCACAATTAATATCCATCACCATCACCTTACCACCACCTTTTCTCTCTTCTACCACCATACACCTCACCATAGCCCTCTAGCTCTCTCTCCTCTCTCTCTCTCTTACGATTTCCCCTCTCTCTCCCTCTTATGAATATTGATTTTGGGGATCAAAAGGGGGAGACCATCATTCACTCCATACACTTCATTCTCACCACACACCATTCTCTCCATTCTCTCTCCTTCCACACACACTACACACACTAAATCTCTACACTCTTTTCTCACCATTTTCCCACCATCATCACCTTCACCAAAGAGAAGAGGAGGAAAGGAAGAAGAAGAGAGCTAAGCCAAGGGAGACAAAGAAGACAAGAGAGAGACGATGACGAGCCATCCGCGGAAGCTAAGCTCGGAGGAGGTTACCTTGTGTTTTTATTTTCATTTCTTGGATGTCTGTGGGGATTTGTCCCAAAACTCTTGAAGTATATACAATATTGTAGAAGTTATCTTCATTTACATTTGATTTATGAGATGATGTTCTTCTATGGTGTTTGCATATTTTTGAGCATGTTTAGTAGCTAATCCCTCTATTAGGGGGTAGAGGGTCGATGTGGTTTTGATCTATGCTTATTCTTGTTGGTTGTTGTTATTGGAATCGTGCCTTTTCATGTTTAGGTACTTGATCACCACTTGAACATTGATAGGATTTAGAGGAGTCTTGATTGTGAATTTAAATCCGGAAATTGGTTCCTTCAACGTTAGGTGCATGGGGTTCCTAAGCCTAATATGTTAATCTTGCTTGTATGATATAGCTAAAAGAGGTTTAACGGATAGACGGTGACAGGAATTGAAGTTAAACTAATTGGAAGGGTCTATCATATTTGTGAGATTAGCATTATCAACTTGACTTAAGCATAGTGATAAAACCATTAAGAGAATCTATACCCTAATACCTTAATTAAACTTATTTCCTCTAATCTCAATTTACTTTGTGTATTTGCACTTCATTGTCTCGTATTATTGTTCATTTCAAATTCCTAGCATAATCATCATCAAACCCCTTGTTAGAATGTTTAGATTTAATTTTAGTTGTTTTGTTAAAAGCATGTGTAGCCTATAGATAACTCTTTCACATAAAGTCTTCCTTGAGAGATCGACTCGGGTTAAGCTTATTGCTTCTACAATTGACCTCGTCCAATTGCAGGTGTGGTCCTAGTAGTTATCTAGCAAGCATAAATCGGAAATTATAAATATTAAATTTGTGGACCGCGAAACAAATTTTGGCACCGTTGCTGGGGAAGGCTTTTAAGAATTGTCTTATTGGTGCTATATTTGCTTTTGTGTTATTTGTTTATATTTGTGAACGTGATCTTGTTTAAGTGTCGTGTTTTTGTTGTTGTTTTTGTTTTGATTTTCTTGTGTTGATTGTTTAGCCTCGCATCTCTTTCCGCAAGGTACGTTTGATCTCCGTGTTGTTTGTGTTTGTGTATGCTAGGGAGGTGAAGCCTCAATTGGAGACTAGCCCCTGTATTTGACGACATCCATCGACCAAGGAGATTCGACGTGTTCGAATGGAAAAGAGAGATGGAAGCTAATCCTTTCAACAACCCTGACAATGCCAATACCAATGCCAATGCTAATGCGGCAAGGAATATGAGAGACTTTGCTCGTCCCGTAATTGGGGCGTCGACTTCTTGCATAGTTCTTGGTGAAGCCGCAAGGAACTACGAGTTGAAGAACATACACTTTAGCCAACTTCCCTCATTCTATGGGATGCCGGCCGAAGATGCTTTGAACTTCATCCGGGAGTTCTATTCCGTCGTTCAAACCTTTCCTCTACAAGGTTTGAACGAAGATCAATTGAAGATGAGGTGTTTCCCTTACACCTTGAAGGATCGAGCCAAGAAGTGGTTCATGTCTCTACTGGCCAATTCATTGGCCAATTGGAATGCCGTCTATGAGAAGTTCATGGCCAAGTACTACTCCAATCAAAAGACCCAAGACTTGAGAGCTCAAATTGTTACCTTCACCCAATCTCCGGGTGAAGTATTTCATGAAGGTTGAGATCGATTTCGAGGTCTCCAACAACAATGCCCTCACCACCATCTCGCACCCGAGTTGCTCAACCAATTTTTCTACGACGGGCTTTCATAAAATTTTCAATACATGGTGGACAATGCATCGGGAGGAGACATTGGAGGACGCACCGCCGAAGAGGTCTCGAACATCTATGAGACCATGGCCATAACTTCTCAACAAAAGAGTGCTAGGGGGAAGAGAGCTTTCGTCAATGAAGCCAACCCTAGTTATGATGTGACGAAGCAACTTGCCGAGTTGACAAGGCAAGTAGAGATGCTTAGAACTTCCGAGAGACCACCCCAACAAGTGATGACCGTTGAGACTTGTGGGATTTGCGGAGAGTATGGCCATGGAGCCAACTTGTGCCAAAGATCGATTGAGCCGGAATCAAGTGAAGAGGCTCATTTCCATGCTCTTCAAGAGCAAGTTAATGCTCTCCAAGGCTTCCAACCGCGCCAACAATACAACCCCTATTCTCAAACATACAATCCGGGGTGGAGAAATCATCCGAATTTCTCTTGGAAACAACCTCAACAACCTCCTCAACCTCCATAACAACCGCCTCCATTTCAACAAGCCGGAGGAGGCCAAGCTCCACCTTATCCTAGGCCGCAACAATACCCGGCCCAACCGAACCAACCGCCAAGGCCAACATTGCAAGACACATTGCAATCCTTCATCCAAGCCACTCAATAAAGATTCGAATCCGTTGAGGCTTCCGTGAAGAGAATTGAGACTCAAGTGGGCCAAATAGCCGGGACTGTTGGAGAGTTGGCCAAGCAAGCCAAGCCGGGCAAGTTGCCAAGTCAACCGGAGCAAGCTCAAGCAATTACCATGCTTAGAGGAGGAAAGGTGATAGACAACAAGGTTGGAGAGCCAAGTCCAACCAAAGAGGTTGAGAAAGAAGATGAGACTCCTTTACAACAACAAAAGGAGTCCGAGAAAGAAAGAGAAGAAGTGAAGAAGCCCACACTCCACAATGCCACCAATCCTTACAACCCTCCAATTCCATTTCCAAGCCGGTTGAGGAATGAGAAGCAAGACACTCAATTCCAAGAGTTTTACAAACTCCTATCCAAGGTGAATGTCAATCTTCCACTCCTTGATGTCATCCAAAATGTGCCGGCCTATGTCAAGTTCTTCAATGAACTTGCTTCAAAGAAGAGGAAATTCGTGGAGGAAATTAATTTGATGCCTTACTCTATTTATAAACAATTAGAACTAGGTGAATTAAAACCAACTAGAATGTGTCTACAATTGGCGGATAAATCCGTTAGATATCCTAGGGAAATAATAGAGGACAATCTATTTAAGGTTGGTGGATTGATAATTTCGGTTGATTTTGTTGTTTTGGATGTGGGTGATGTGAAAGAAACGGGTAAAGAACATACACTTCTCCTAGGAAGACCTTTTATGGATACAACTAACACCTTGATTGATGTTAAAAATGGAACATTAAAAATGTCAGTGTTAGGAGAAACGGTGTCTTTTTCCGTTCATGAAAACAAGACTATTCCCGTCTCCTCATTTGAGGAAAATTGTTCTTACATAGATTCTATTGATGTCTTGGCCGAGGAGGTTTTCTTGCAGGAAATAGGTGCTCCGTGGATAAGTGAAACTTCGTCTGAGGAGCTTGCTATGGATGAAGCTTACCTCAAGTGTGGGGGAGATGAGTTGAATGCCGAAGAGATGGAGATGTTGCTAGGAGAAGGCATGAGTCTAATGGAAGTCATGACCTCAACCGAAGAGGAAGTGAAGCCTACTCCCGAGCTTGAGCTTAAGGAGCTCCCATCTCATCTCAAATACGTCTATCTCAATGATGAAGAGAAGAAGCCCGTGATCATTTTTTCTGGGCTAGAAAAAGATGAAGAAGACCTCTTAGTAGCCGTACTAAAGAGGAACAAGCAAGCCATATGATGGAACCTTTCCGACATCAAAGGCATTAGCCCCTCTACATGTATGCATCGCATCATTCTAGAGGAAGGGGCTAAGCCGGTTCGTGAAGGGCAAAAAAGGCTCAATCCCGTGCTAATGGAAGTTGTAAGGAAGGAGATTCACAAACTCCTAGCGGAAGGGATCATTTATCCCATAGCCGACAGTGAATGGGTGAGCCCGGTCCACGTGGTGCCAAAGAAAGGAGGGATAACGGTCGTTGAGAATGACAAAGGAGAACATGTGGCTACTCGAACCACCACCGGGTGGAGAATGTGCATTGATGTAACACCCCGTATTTTTGGATTATAGTTAAAAATTTTCTAAATTTATTTAGAAGACTATAGAAATTTATTGGAGCTAAGATTAAGTAAAATGCATAAAAGACGCGACTTTAGGTATTAGTTAAGATTGAAAAAAAAATTAAATTATAGTTGAAATATTTTTGACGCGTGGTCAATAATGATTTTCATGGAAATAGAATGACTTGAGAATTTCAATGATACTTTTAAAATTTTAATTAGAGGTCAAACGAACTCTTGACAATATTTTTGGTAAAATAAATAGTAATTTTTATTTAATTTAAAAATGAATCTTTTCTCATTTTATTATCAAATGATATTTTCGGCATATCATTTTGAATTGATTTAATAGGAAATAACCCAATGAACCTCCCGGTATTTTTAGAATTATAATGTGATATCAATTAAAATCCCGGTGAAATAAAATAATTTTTAATCGAGTAAAAAAAAAACATTTTATCTGTATTATATTAAAAATAACCTAATATATATATCTATATACAGCCCCCCATTCATTTTTTTTCCACCGCCACTCCCCTATCTTATCCATAATAGGCGAGAGAGATTGAAAAAAAGAAAGAAAAAGAAAGAGTGCCCAAGAGAGAGAGAGAGTTAAGTGAGAGAGGAGAGATAAAGAGGAGAGAGAGAGGGAGTCTACGTGCAGAAAGAAAGAAGGAAAAGAAAAGAAAAGAAAAAAAGGAGAAGGAAAGAAGATGGAGGGGGAGAGAGAGAGTAGCCGAGAGAGAGAATTGAGCGAGAGAGAGTTGAGAGTGAGAGAGAGAAATCCGAAAGAGAGAGAAGGGTGGAGCTGCCACCACCACCTCCGACCTGCCACCGTGCCGCCGCCGCCTTGCCGTCGCCGGAGCGCCGGCGAGCAGCCATAGCTGCTGCCATCACCGAGATACTACCCCACAGCCGCCCGTTTTCGTCGTCATCGTATCGGTCCATTTCTCGTCCTTTTTAGCTCAAATTTTAGTATGTCGTGTATCTTTATGTGCTCTACGTTTCGTCTTTTGATCTCATTTCCGTCCGATGGCCGGAAACCGGCGAAATCGCCGGAAAACAGAAAATACAATCGTTGCCGAACTGCTGCTGTAATCTTTGAATTTCGGCCTTTTTAGGCCCTCAAATAGAAAAAGTTTATTCACGAAAGTTGCTGGAAATAATATTTCCTATATGTCCGTCGAATTTCATAATTTTTGGATGAGTTTTGAAAAATCTCGATTATTTAATTTAAGCGGTTATTTTTGTACCGGGAGCATGTGTTATTGAAAAATTCTAAAACTCTCAAACTATAGTCTTGGAATATATAGGATGGCCCTTGAATATTTTCGTAATTTTTGAACGGTTAAAAAGGTGTCGTAGTACAAATCTGATAAAAATTGATTAAAATGGCAAGTTTTGGAAAGAGACCTCTATCAAATCAGTTGGTCCCAGTAAATCAAGAATAATATTTCGGAATTTATTTCCTTCTGCGTTAAATGTACACGAGGTCTCTAGAGTCGTGTAATACATTTTTGGAAAGAATAAAATTTAAATAATAACTCGAATTATAGTAGATTAATTCCCGAAAATATAGCGATTATTCTGAGTCGAAGATCGACCCTTGTAGGACCTGCAGAGCCTACTAGGATTAATGAACCATTTTTGAAGTTATTGTGCTGCCATGTGCTCGTCATCCAGGTGGGTTATATTTTTCTCAAATTATGTTCAGCTAATAAGCTCAACTGTTTATCTACTGTATAGCATGAATATCTGTATCAAAATGATTTAGCTCACTGTTCACGTTCGACAGTATCCTACGAAAACATTGAGTGCTTAACTAGACTCGAGTTCGGATCCTTTAAGCTTTGGGACCGTATACACTATCCTTTATTAGACAGCTGGGCTGGAGGACGTGTATATAAGTTAAGACACTGTAGGAAGGGACAGTTGAGATAGAGCGTGCAAGTAAGGTGAAAAGAAGCTTTGTATACATGGAATGCTTTTGAGATTTGAAACATTTCCATTGTTATACTTGTGTGGATACGATATTCATATTTATAAAATGATTGTGAACTGTTTATCAAAATTTGCCCACTGGGTACGCTAGTACTCAGCCCAAATCTTTTCTAAAACATTTTCAGGTTGAGAGGCAGGCTGAAAGATGATGGAGCTGAGGCAATGGCTGGCTTTTTGTTATATGTTTGCTCTTTTTGTGTTGTTCAGAAATCTTAGATACTCTAAATCAATTAAGTACTTGAAATAATTTACTAAGATGCTCCACGCTTGTTCCGTTCACTCTGATACAGCTTGTCTTCATTGGTTTAAGGCATGTTATGATTTTTGCATATTCCTATGATGCTCCTTTACAGTTATTTGGTGGGATAAGTTCCCTTTGATGATTGATATATTATTCAGGTTCTTTTTAAACGCATTAGTGCGTGGTTCTATTAAAATTACAGAGGTTATGCTGCCTAAATTTCTGGGAAATATAACATATTCTTGTTCCAAAGTTATTTCATTTAATTATCTTTATGCAACAACCCCCTTCCCCCTTCCCCTAGTAGCGCACCGGTCCCTTGTCACTATTCTTCCGGGATCGGGGCGTTACAATTGACTAAGGCTAAGGTGGATGTGATTGAAAAATTACCTCCACCCATTAATGTGAAAGGCGTTAGAAGCTTTTTAGGCCATGCCGGTTTTTACCGTAGGTTTATTAAAGACTTCTCAAAAATTAGCCAACCTCTGTGCCATCTGCTTGCTCAAGATGTTCCTTTTGAGTTTGATGAAAAATGCTTGCATGCGTTTAATACTCTTAAGGAGAAATTGATCACCGCACCCGTTGTTGTTCCCCCTGATTGGTCTTTACCATTTGAGATAATGTGTGATGCATCGAATTTCGCCGTTGGCGCCGTTTTGGGTCAATGTATTGATAAAATTCTTCGTGTAATTTACTATGATAGCCTTACCTTGAATAGTGCTCAAGTAAATTACACCACCACCGAAAAAGAATTGCTTGCCGTTGTGTTTTCATTGGATAAATTTAGATCCTACATCTTAGGATCTAAAGTAATTGTGCATAGTGATCATGCGGCTCTAAGGCATTTGTTGACCAAACAACAAGCTAAACCTAGACTCATTAGGTGGATTTTGCTTGTGCAAGAATTTGATGTTGAGATTAAGGATAGGAAGGGATGTGAAAACGTGGTAGCGGATCATTTATCTCGCCTCCCCATTGATGAAAATTTCAATTTGTTGCATGAAAAAGGAGTTGATTGTGATACATTTCCATATGAGCATGCTCTTGAACTTAATTCCTTTCCTTGGTATGCCGATATTGTCAATTATCTTGCTTGTGGAAAAATGAGACCTAACCTTTCTTTTCAAGAAAAGAAAAGATTTTTGGCAATGTGTAGGTATTACTTTTGGAACGATCCATACCTTTTCCATTTGGGAAAAGATGAGATAATTCGAAGATGCGTTCCGGAAGAGGAGCAAACCGATGTTCTAGCCTTTTGTCACTCATCTCATTGTGGTGGCCATTTTGGAGGGCAAAAGACGGCTAGAAAGATCCTACAATCCGGTTTGTATTGGCCTTCAATTTTTAAAGATGCTCACGCTTACTCCATTTCATGTGATAAGTGTCAAAGACTTGGTAATATTGGGAGGAGAAATGATATGCCTTTAAATATCAATCTTGTTGTTGAAATTTTTGATGTTTGGGGTATTGATTTTATGGGACCATTCCCTAACTCATTTGGCTTCGAGTATATCCTCTTAGCAGTCGATTATGTGTTAAAGTGGGTTGAAGCAATCCCCACTAGGTCTTGTGACGCTAATGTGGTTGTCAAGTTCGTGCAGGAGCATATTTTGAGTCGGTTTGGATTTCCCAGAGCGATCATAAGTGACAGTGGAAGTCATTTCACCAACAAGCTTTTTGCAAGATTGATGAAGAAAAATGGAGTGACTCACAAGGTGGCGACTCCATACCATCCTCAAACTTCCGGTCAAGTTGAGACGAGTAACAAACAAATTCAAAACATTTTGAAGAAGACCGTGAATGTGACGGGGAAGGATTGGTCACAAAGGCTACCGGATGCTCTTTGGGCGTACCGGACGGCCTATAAAACCATCCTAGGGATGAGTCCATACCGCCTCGTTTATGGAAAAGCATGCCATCTCCCCGTTGAGATTGAGTACCGAGCTTATTGGGCTATAAAGACGGTGAATTGTGATCTTGAAAGTGCGGAAAAAGAGCGAGCCTTGCAATTATCCGAGCTCGATGAATTGAGAAACGAAGCCTATGACAATGCCAAGATCTACAAAGACAAAGTGAAGAGGCTACACGATAGGCGGATTATCAAGAAAGAGCTCACGCCGGGCATGAAAGTTCTCCTTTTCAACACTAGATTGCGGCTCTTCCCCGGGAAACTCAAATCACGTTGGAGTGGACCGTTTCTCATTGAAGAAGTGTTCCCCTATGGAGTGGTCACATTGAAGAATCCGGTGACGAATGTTACATTCCAAGTGAACGGCCATCGAGTCAAACCATACTATGAAGGGTTTTCTCATGAAGCCGATGTGGAGGAATTGAAACTTGTCAATTCCAATTAAATGCTCCAAAAACTTCGTCTAGCTTGAGACATTAAAATGAGCGCTGCATAGGAGGCAACCCATGATTTCCTTATTTTTAATTATATTAATTAAACTATTTTGTGTTTGTGTGTTTTTGTATTTTTGAGTGTTTTTGTTGCAGATTGAGAAGAAGTGAAGCTAGGAAAGAAATTGCAGAGGAAAAATGGCTAAGGAAAGGCCCGCGACCGCGCAAGCCCCGCGGCCGCGCGACCCCCCTCTCGGCGGAAGGACTCCGCGAGCGCGCAGCCCCCACGGGCGCGCGCGGAATTTGCCCGACAATTGGAGTCCCGCGGACGCGCGACCCTCGCACTCCGCGGCCGCGCGCCCTGTCCCTATATAAGGGGACCACTCGCTTTTGGAACCCTACCTTCTCACTATTTGCGCCGCTTTTGCACTCCTCCACTCTCTCCATCACTCCCAAAAATTCCTCTCTTCTCCAACACTCACAAATTGGCCAAATTTCAGTCCAAGGAAGCTCCCTTGCCACATCACACCTCCACGTCACCCTCTTCGTCACTGCGACCGCGTCGAAGCTCCGCGACCGCGGACCACCTCGTCCCAGCAACTCCGCCGCTCACCGCCGCCGCAGTCACGCCAAGCTCAGCCAGCAGCCCCGCGACCGCGCAATATCCCGCGGTCGCGCGCCCGTTGCCCTTAGCCCCGTGACCGCGCGCTTCTTCGTGGCCGCGCGCCCTTGCTCCCGCGACCACGCGCTATCCCACGGCCGCGCGCCAGCCCCTGCACCCTCCGCGTTGGCGCACCTTGCTCAATTTCACCGCCTCTCCTCTCTCCACCTTGCTCAGTCATGCCGCCCCGGACGAAGAACCCATCATCCTCCCACGATGATGGAGATGAGAACCTCTAAGAACTCTATCGGTGCCCGTTCCTAGTGTGTACACACGCCGAAGGTGTTAACTTTGGATAAATTTGCTAAATTGAAGTATGTTGGCTTGAATCCATTGTGCCTTGAGTTCTTGGTTACATTCCAGCTTGATTCTGCAAATTCAAAGATTACTTTTCGTATGATGGGCGAAGAGTTTGAGGTGACCTTAGTTCGCATGAAGTCCTATTTTGGGTTTTCGACGACTGGGCCTAGAGAGAGGCCAACCGACTTCAACACGGCTGCCGCCTGGCACGAGCTCACCGGTTTCAGTAATTGAGATCCTCAGAGGACACCCACTGGCTTCATTCGGGACCCTGCCCTGGCCATCATGCACAAGTTCCTTGCCTACTCCATCTCTGGGAAGGAACAAGCCAACAAGGTCAATGCTACTGAGGTGTATCTTCTTTGGTGTGCTCTCCACAATACCAAGGTCTGCCCGTCCTACTTCATCTGGACCGCTATCCAGCAGATGACTCGACGCAACAAGATGCATCCCTCCTTTTGTGCGTTCATCACCACGCTTGCTGTCAAGCTTGGTTTGCTTCCACCCACAGGTGCCATCCCTGCCGGACAGAGCAAAGTCAAGGAATATTTGATCACTATGGACGAGCTCAAACGAGCCCAGATTATCCTGGATTCGAGGAGACTGGTTCCTCACACCGACCGCCCTTGTGTCGCCAAGATTATGAATGCTCAGCGTGCGGCGCTCAGATGCTACAGGGAGTCAGACTCCTCTTCAGCCCCACGTGATGATGATGAGGATGAGGACGAAGAAGAGAACGAAGAGGAAGAGAATGTTGAAGATAATGAAGGAGGAGAAGATGACGAAGCAGAAGGAGACGAAGATGATGATCAGAATGAACAGGCTCACTACCAGCCACCGCCGTATCCCTCTACGATGCCCCAACATGGGTATCAGATGCCACAAGCTGATTGGCGGTCCTTCTAGGACCACTTCGACACCACCATGGGGCAGTTTCAGCAGAGCTTCCAGCAGCACTATACCGACTCCATGGGCTAATTCCAGCAGCATTTTGATATTTCTATGGGCCAATTCCAGCAGTCCTATAGCAACACCATGGGGCAATTCCAGGACCGCTTTGATTCTTCTATGGGCGAGTTTCGCCAAGAGTTGGGATCCCTCCGTCAGAATATAGGCGACATAAGGCAGGACATCTATGGTCACCTCGACAGGCATGACGAGAGAATGACGGCCCTTGAGGAAAGCTGGAACAACTGGACCATCTCGTATCCGTACCCGCAGCCGCAGCCACCACCTTATGATCCACCGGAGCAGTGAAGTTCTTTTGTGTTTTGTGTACTTTTTATTTTTGTGTTCCTGTGCGTGTTGTTATTGTTTCAGTTCACCCCTTTCCGTTGTTCGTTGGATATTTTGTCGTATGTTTGTAGGAACCAGCGCCTGTTGCCGGTCTTCTACGATTCGTAATATGTTACTCTTCCCTATTCTCTTACTGCATCTTGTTTTCATACATTGAGGAAAATGCATGTTTTAAGTGTGGGGGAGAGCTCGTTATGTTATGTTGTGAATCTTGTTGTTTTTGCTTAAATATGTTGGTGTTGATATTGTTATGTTAATTGTGTTGGTTTTGACTGCATGATTGTTGTTTTAGTTATTTAGGTATGTTGTGATTCTCCCACTTAGTATTTTGCCTTGCTCAATGGTCAAATTTGAAAATTTTTGATATGAATCTTCAAGGAATTATTTTCAAGATGCTCATGAATGAATGAATTGTCCCGTGGTTTCACTCTTGAACATGAATTATTTTTGAATGTGATCTCGATTTGATGATTGACTTGAAGAGTCTTGCCCTTAAAAGAATAGGAAGCATTTTTGCCTTGTTCTTGAAAATTACTTCCCTTAATCACTTATCCTCGTATTTACGATAAAAATAAAAAATAAAAAAAAAAGAGAAGAAGAAGAAGGGAAAAATAAGGATCTCTATTCCTCTAGTTGATTTATTCGACTATGAGTATGGGAAACCACACAAGGACACTAGGGATTTCCTCCCTATGGTTTTACCTTGTGACTCTTGATCCATACCCCCCAGTGAATTTACTTAAATAAATGGGATTGCATTCCGGATTCTACTCCTCTCATGTGTGTGTCAATCCTTTCACGTGTTGCATGATGAGTATGGAAAACCACATTAGGACGCTCGGTTATGATCGATGAATTGACCTAATGACCCTTATCCTGAGTTTGCAATCCCCTTTGTCGCTTTATGTTGTATCTTAATAAGTTGGATGTGATTTGTGGGGATGTAATTTAATTGAATATGGGCTAACGTGTTCTTCCTAGACTTGAAGGGACAAGCAATTCACTTGATCGGATATCGTGTTCACACTCTTGGATAATAAATGTTTTTGAGGGAACCGTGCAAATTGTCAATTGCATGATCTCCTTGTGAATATTTCCTTCTTGATTCATATATTTAATTTCTTATTTGCTTGAGGACAAGCAAAGAGCTAAGTATGGGGGAGTTGTTTTGTGTTTATTTGTAGTGTTTTGTTGCATAATTTTGCATGTTTCATTTGTATTTTCTAGTATTTTGTTCTAAGTTTATCTATAGGTTTTGTGTGATTTTATTCTCTACTGCTCTTATGGTGGAATAAGCCAAGTTTTGGAAGACTTGAGCTTTTGTGCGCAATATTTTGATTGTTAGGTAATAAGGTGGCACGGATCGAAGATAGGCCGGAAGAGATGAACCCGGACCGGAAGAGATGAGCCCGGAGGACCGAACCAAAGGCCCCCGCGGCCACGCAAGCCCCGCGGCCGCGCACCATGAAGGTAAAGCCCCCGCGACCGCGCAAGGTCCGCGCCTGCGCGAAGGTGCTCTCGGTGGAGACACCCCGCGAGCGCGCACATGCCATGCCCTCCGCGGGTGCGCGAGCTACTCTGCTTCGCCCGATTGACACCATTGTGCACTCTTTTCTCAGCTCTTCTCAGCTTGGCAACGAGTAACATGCTCCATACCCTTCTTCATCCATCTCTTTGCATGATTATTGAGCCACCCTAAGCTAAACCATAGGGGGTACGGATTAATTCCCCTAAGCCCACTTTGTGGACTTTTCTCCACAAAATCCTCCTCCCAAATCTCTCACAATTAATATCCATCACCATCACCTTACCACCATCTTTCCTCTCTCCTACCACCATACACCTCACCATAGCCCTCTAGCTCTCTCTCCTCTCTCTCTCTCTTACGATTTCCCCTCTCTCTCCCTCTTATGAATATTGATTTTGGGGATCAAAAGGGGGAGACCATCATTCACTCCATACACTTCATTCTCACCACACACCATTCTCTCTCCTTCCACACACACTACACACACTAAATCTCTACACTCTTTTCTCACCATTTTCCCACCATCATCACCTTCACCAAAGAGAAGAGGAGGAAAGGAAGAAGAAGGGAGCCAAGCCAAGAGAGACGGAGAAGACAAGAGACAGACGACGATGAGCCATCCGCAGAAGCTAAGCTCGGAGGAGGTTACCTTGTGTTTTTCTTTTCATTTCTTGGATGTCTGTGGGGATTTGTCCCAAAACTATTGAAGTATATACAATATTGTAGAAGTTATCTTCATTTACATTTGATTTATAAGATGATGTTCTTCTATGGTGTTTGCATATTTTTGAGCATGTTTAGTGGCTAATCCCTCTATTAGGGGGTAGAGGATCGATGTGGTTTTGATCTATGCTTATTCTTGTTGGTTGTTGTTGTTGGAATCGTGCCTTTTCATGTTTAGGTACTTGATCACCACTTAAACATTGATAGGATTTAGAGGAGTCTTGATTGTGAATTTAAATCCGGAAATTGGTTCCTTCAACGTTATGTGCATGGGGTTCCTAAGCCTAATATGTTAATCTTGCTTGTATGATATAGCTAAGAGAGGTTTAACGGATAGACGGTGACAGGAATTGAAGTTAAACTAATTGGAAGGGTCTATCATATTTGTGAGATTAGCATTATCAACTTGACTTAAGCATAGTGATAAAACCATTGAGAGAATCTACACCCTAATACCTTAATTAAACTTATTTCCTCTAATCTCAATTTACTTTGTGTATTTCCACTTCATTGTCTCGTATTATTGTTCATTTCAAATTCCTAGCATAATCATCATCAAACCCCTTGTTAGAATGTTTAGATTTAATTTTAGTTGTTTTATTAAAAGCATGTGTAGCCTATAAATAGATCTTTCACATAAAGTCTTCCTTGAGAGATCGACTCGGGTTAAGCTTATTGCTTCTACAATTGACCCCGTCCAATTGCGGGTGTGGTCCTAGTAGTTATCTAGCAAGCATAAACCGAAAATTATAAATATTAAATTTGTGGACCGCGAAACACTTGTCAATGAACGGAAGTGGGAAATGATTCTTCTGCATGACCGTGTTCAGCTTTCGGTAGTCGATGCAAACTCTCCAGCCAGTTTGCAGTCGTGTGGGCACAAGCTCTCCTATCTCATTTTTCACAACTTGAATGCCCAACTTCTTGGGCACAACATGGATTGGACTGACCCACTTGCTGTCTGAAATTGGGTATATAATGTCCTGGTCCAGTAGCTTAATTATCTCTTTTAGCACCACATCCTTCATCACCGGATTGAGCTTTCTTTGTGGATCACGAACGGGCTTTGCATCATCTTCCAACAATATTTTGTGCATGCAAACCGCTGGGCTAATGCCCTTTATATCTGCCAAAGTCCATCCGAGTGCCTCCTTGTACAGTCTCAACAATCTCAAAAGGCGGTCCTCATCAGCTTGATTCAACCCTGCACTTATGATTACAGGGAGAGTCTCATTATTCCCTAAATAAGCATATTTCAGATGCCTAGGTAATGCCTTCAACTCCAGCATGGGCGCTTTGATAATAGAAGGCATCAGCTTATCATCATTTCTTCGAATGGGCACACCATAATCTACACAGCCGTTTGGCATTTCTTCTAATGAATACAGCACATAATTCCTTCCTCGATGTCATCGTCTTCTTCCAGGGCATCCTGGTCAGTCAGTCCATCTCATAATGCCCATTCCAATGGATCTCTATTGCTCATCATGGATAGGGTGGATCGACTCGGGTGACAGAAGGTATTCACAAAACTGCAATTCTCTGTATCTGGGGGTGTTTTAATGCTTCAAATATGTTGAACGTCACTGTTTCCCCGTCAAACTCACACGTTAGTGTGCCCTTGTCCACATCAATCTTGGTTCGAGTTGTCTTCATGAAAGGTCTTTCCAGCAATAAGACTGAAGAATTTAAAGGCGTTGTGCCCATATCAAGCACATAAAAATCTGCTGGGAAAATAAACTCGTCCACCTTGACCAATACATCTTCAATGAGGCCTTCTGGATATACATTAGACCTGTCAGCAAGCTGAATGACCACACGGGTCTCCTTCAGAGGTCCAATCTTTAATTCTTTAAACACCAAAAGGGGCATTACGTTGATGGATGCCCCCAAATCCAGCATGGCTTTTTCCACTTTCTTGTTCCCTATGATACAAGAAATCATGAACATCCCTGAATCATCACATTTCTTGGGTAATTTTTTCTGTATCACAGCCGATACATTCTCCCCAACTAGAAACCTTACATCGTCATTGAATCGCACCTTTCTGGTACAAAGCTCCTTTAGAAACCGGGCATACCGCGGCACTTGTTTGATTGCCCCAATTAGTGGAATATTGATTTCCACTTTGCTGAATACTTTTAGCATCTCCCTGGTTTCTTCTTCTTTTCTATTTTGTAGCAACCTCCCTGGAAAGGGAGGCTTCCGTTTTACTGGAATGCGCACTTTAGTAGGCTACTTAACTTCTGGCATGGGCATAGTATTCTCCTGTTCAGCTTCTTGTGCCTCGTCCTCTGTGGGAATTTTTACCACTTCTTCCTCTAGAGGCACATTGTTCTCCTCTTCTACTGGTCTGACCATCTCCGGAAGTTCTTTTCTACTCCTAAGAGCCACTACATTCATCTGCTCTCTTAGATTCTCAACTTGGGAAGGCAGTTTCCCATTTTTCTTCTTCATCTTGTGCATGCTTGAGCCAACTGATTGATTTGCTTGCTCATGTGCGAGAGACCAACTCGAGTCTCTTGCTTAAACTTCTCATTCTCCTCAGCCATAGCAAACACAAGATCTTCTAGCCTTTGCTTCCTTTTCTCCTCTGGTGGTGGTAATGGGCGTGCAGGATGCCCATCCTCTGGCCTTCTCCATCTGAAATTTTCATGGTCTCTCCAGCCAGGATTATAAGTCTGGGAATGGGGATCATATCTTCTAGAATGCCCATTCTGGCCACCTACAGCGTTTACTTCTTCCATTTCGTCTTGTAGAGTAGGGCGTTCATCAGTGAAATGAGATATACTTTTTCATACTCCACAAGGTCTGGGCTTCTTCGACATGCTTACACCAGATAAGATTTTTTCGATCTTGTCGCACAATCTATCAATCCTCCCATCCTGGTCCGGTGCACTTTCTGATTCACTTACAACCCGAATGCCTTCTCCACCAAAGTCTCGGTTGTCTTCAGCCATTTCTATCAGAATTCTGAATGCTTCAACAGGCTGTTTGTTCAAAATCGATCCTCCACATGAGGCATTCACGATCGTCCTCTCATGTGGTCTCAATCCTCCGACAAAATACTGAATCAGATCATGTTCAGTAATCTGGTGTTGTGGGCATTTCGCCAGCATCGTCTGGAATCTTCCCCAATAGTCATAGAAACTTTCGTTAGTTCCCATCTTCAGGCTCTCTATCCTTCTTCTCATTTCTTGCACTCTGGATGCTGGGAAATGTTTCTCCAAAAACTTCTGTTGAAGTTGTTTCCATGTGGTCACAGTGCCAGTGGGTAGTGTGTACAGCCAGTCCCGTGCCCCATCTTGAAGAGTGAAAGAGAACGAGACCAACCGCACATACTCTTCTCGTCCATGGTCGGATGGTTGAGTTTGGCAAACCATCTCAAAATCTTGCAAGTGCCTTTGTGGATCCTCTCCAGGCATTCCGTGGAACTTCGGCAAGATTTGGATAAAGTTTGCATGAATATCCCAGTTCTGAGTGACAGTTGGGAGTGTAATGCCCATTGGGCGCAGATTCATGTTGGTCGGGAAGACCAACTGTCTTAAAGTCCTGTTATCATCCGTATTGCCATTCACGACATTTCCATTTGCGGCCACGTTCATGTTGTGGCCGTTCTCAAACTGTCCTTCCTCCTCATGCCCTTGATCCTCAGGTGGTGGTGTGGGCTCACGAGGTCTATTTGCGGCTTGGCGTGCTTTCTTCACTGCTGCCCTATTTTTTCTCGAAGTCTTCTCTATCTCCGGATCGTACAATAGAGTCTCCTCTGAAAAGTCCCTGGGCATCAACTTCTAAGCTCACCAATTGTGGAAGATAAAATCACTAGAAACCAGCTCCCCGGCAACGGCGCCAATTTTGACGCGCGGCTATTTCGCGATCAAAATATATTTGTAAACTCCTGTGCCCACAGCGAGCGTAGCTAGCCAATGAGTACTGGTCGATCCCACAGAGAGCTGTCGCGATTCCACCTTCAAGTAACCAATCACAAAGGGGGTTTGGTGTTGTCACTAAACTGAATTTAAATCTGCAAAAGAAACTAAAGAAAATATCAAATAACAAAAGGTTTTGGCATTTGAACTAGAATTTAGTTTAAACATAAAATAACTCGATCATGGGCACACCGATTTTCATACATGATAGATCATCTAGTTATGGTGACCGGATTCCTCTCTGCGTCTCCTCATCCATCCTTTCATTTTAGGTTTAAAAGTGATTCCTCTTCGATTAAACCCCTAACCAATTACCCACCTCCCGATTCCTCTAAGAGATGTAAGCAAACAAGCAGCAGTGTGCCCTAGACGGACCCAGATCTGTTGTGTTCAACTGATTCCTCTTGTTCCCACAACACCCCATTGATTCTCTTATTACTATATGAACTGACACACACTCATGATTCACCAATTCAATTAATAGTGGTGTGCCCTCTTTACCTAACGAGTGATCAGCCACATTGGGCACTTCAGACACACACTCACGTGGAACAAGGCTCAAGAATCAACGGAAACTTATCATGCATTATTATGCTAATTTTGGCCTCACGAGTCCAGATTTATACTCAAACCAACTTCATTGTTCAAACGCCGGAATTAAAGATCTAGCCGAGAAGGCTAGACATAATTGAAATTGTAGAAATTAAAGATATAAAATAAATAAAAACTTACTGGATTAATTAAGTAAAAAATCAACTCCAACGTTGAGAAGTATAAACATAACCTAAGTCCCGAAGGTTTAAGACCTTTCGGATTGTTTTTGGCTGCCTAAGCAGCGTACGGAAAATAAAATGCAGAGATATAAAATGTAGAAATGTTTCAGACTGACTAAAGATTGTTTTTCCAGAGATTAAACTTTCTTAAATAGTTACATTTCCAAGTGGAGTTTTCCCCACAGGTGGGGGTCTTCTGCTGAAATTCCGGAACGGCGTGCCCTCTTCTGATCTATTTGGATAAGCTTCAGCTTTATCAAATCCCTATTTTTTAGGGATTGAGCATATCTCTTCGTTGCAGCGCCTTCTAGGAGTCTAGCTTAGTTCCAACTCTCCTTCGGATATGTAGCTATCTTCCACCATCTCTCCTCCAACTGATTTTCAGATTTCACGGAAATGCCCATTCTGGCCTGTGGTCGAGTCTGTACGAGTACTGTGGGCACGGCATCATCTGTCAGCTCCATCCGTATCTGATATGCCCACTTCACCGACCGAATGTGGGATGGATACTGAAGAAGTCCCCTGTGCCTCTGAGGAGCATATGTGTGAGATAAACGTGAATAACTGGGCATAAAATGCCCCTTCCGCCAGACTCGACTCTTGGAATGCCCTCTGACTGCAACCTGGTTCTTTTCAACTCAAAACACACTAAAAAGGACATTTAAGGATAAAATGCCCATAAAAACACGAAATAAATGGACTTATCAACCACCAACATCTTGTTATTTCCCTGCCTCATCTATGCCATCCTAGTTGAACAAGGTGTGAAGCCAAACAAGAAAAAGATAGTTACTGAAACTTCAACTATCTCTATCATCAAACCTAAAGGGAATGAAGATAGTATTATTGATCTTCCTTACACCTTTGGTCGGAGTTCAACTGCTACTTCCAGGGATGTTGGTCAGGATATTGCTGCAGAGAGTGCTCTTTCTCCCCCTCTGTCCGAAAGTGATATTGCAAGTGCTTCCTCACACTTGGTGACTATTTTTGTTCAGGTTCTAAACTCTTATATCTCACAGATGGATTCAATGATTCATCAAAGCACAGTACTCACCAATGCCATGGTTGAGCTTCGTCAAGCTCTTCGAGGGACTCTTTCTACACAAAAAGGAGGAGTAGTCGCGTCTGCTGGTGCTGGTGATGGTGGCAATGTTAGGGATGTTGAAGCGGAGAAGGCTGGGAAGTCCACGGCCAAGGCAAAGGGCAAGAAGAAATCAAAAACAATTTTAATTCTGTTATGGTTTTGTGCTGGACACAATTTGTTTTATTTTTTAATGTGCTGGACACATATTTTTGCTTATGATGTTTTGGGTATTCATGTGTTGAATGTCCTTGGATATTTTTGTTTTTAATCATCAAATTTATTTGATGATTTTGATATATATTTGCTGGTTCACATATCTTAGATGTGTTATGTTTTTGCTGAGAATGCTTTCAACATTGATATTCTGTTTCTCACATAACTTAGAGTATGTGATGTTTTATGTTGGGAATGTTCTCAACATTACATGTATAGGGGATAATTACCCACTTGTATTTTTGTATATTTTTGTACAGGTAATAACTTAAGGGGAAGCATATCTTAAGGGGGGGTTTTTAAACTCCAAAATTTTTGATCATATTCCGCTGCGGCTCTACCTGTATATATTAAGCTTTTTATATTTTGTGCAGAAAGAATAAGCTTAAGGGGGGGATTGTTGAGAATGATGAATTTCACATGATGTTATCACTTCGTTTGATAAAATTGAAAAAGTTAATGTCGTATCTAATGATGTTCCGTCATTCTCGTCACATCGAGTATAACACTCGAGATGTTAAACTTATCCTTTCCTAGTATTTTAGATTAATTTATTTTAAATTAATCTGAATAAATTGTGATTTTTGTCACATATGATTTTCATGTATTTTGGTATTTATTGGTTAAATTATTAATAAGTAAATCGTGGATTATATTTAATTTTGACCTTGTCAAAATATGTTCTGATTTTATAGGGACGTAATGTTCCTATTCTATCCTTGACAGTAACCATTGCAGGAGATCGTGGGTCACTGGAATAACTGCCACTTTTACACATTGTTGAAGAACGCGTGTTATGCAATGCTGAAGGCGATTAATTCAAGTCCACTACGGTAATGGGAAGTGGAAGGTGGTTGATTCAAGGCCAAGTCACTTAGGATCGTGAAGCAACGGTCAAGATAAGATGGAGGAAGTATTTAAGGTCTTTTCAGATCTTAAAATCATTTATGCAAGCAGGTTATCACCGCGGTTTGTGAGAAACTCTGAATCTTGCATCTAGTGTCATCTCAAAAGTCCAAGACATTCTTCCCGACATCAGCCTAGTGTCCCAATCATCTGGAGACATTCATTCCAGTTGTGTGTGTAGGTCAGATAGTCATCTTTGAGAGTCAGAGTGACTTGTTGTAATCTATCTATGTGTTTAGATAGGTTTGTTTAAGAGATTATTCGAGTAAGTGAAGTTAGGATAGTCCTCTGTATGTTTTATGCAGTGTTATCAAGGGCGTGAACCGAGACAACATTAGCATTGTTATTATTTATTACTTGTGATAGTGAATTTCGCCTTGAGACAATCACACATCATAAGGAGTGTGATTTAAAATTTATCTTGTGCAAAGTTCTGTTTATGTTTCTGCTGCATGTTGAAGGCAATGTGGTAACACTAGCTTCAACATTTATTTTAACTTTGCTATTTACATCCGAAATTCACATTTTTTCAGGCAACAAATTCTAACAGTTATATTTCACAATAGCTAGTAAATTTTAATTAAGTTGTATTAATTGTTATTAATTTATGTTCTATGTTAACTAGATTCTCTTGAGAAAAGATACACTTTTAAGATTGCAAATATTGTAAGATTTGGACTTGAGGTAAGTAGAAATTCATCTACAACTAAAATGCATGAACATATTATTGTTTGATTATATGTGATTATTATTTATTATTGTGCTATTATAATTCATTATTTGATAAATGTGTGGTGCAGTATACTTGTGGTATTGTAGTTATTTGCACATAATATGTTGTACATGATCACAAACATATGCATGTACAACATGTAGATATTGTTTAGATTACATGCATGAAATGACTTTGGGAGAGAGAAAATATTTTGTTTGGAATTGGTCACCACCAACCTGTGTTGTGCTGTGTTGATATTTATGTTTCGAGTGGAATGGCTTTCATGTGGGACCAAAGAGAATAGAACTGTTGAAACAGAACTGTTGTCTTAGTCACTACTGTAAATTATAAAATTAAAATACGACGTTTAACGATGAAAAATCCGTCATTAAACACCTCAATCTTAAGTCGTCGTTAATTTCTCGGTATATGACGGAATAATAATTAATTATTATATCGCGTTTTTCTTGTAGTGTATATATATGTTCATTCCAAATGTAGATATTGAAACTTACTCGAAGAAGAAGAAGAAGAAGATATTGATGCAGTAATTTTTTAATAATAGTACAGTAAATCTCCATTTTTTCTTGAGGTCGATATATATTTGCAACTTTTTTAAAGAAAAGGTTATAGTTCTGTCAATGCTTTTAATTTTAATTTATGTCATTTTTTTAAAATGACCAAAATATAGGATTAAAAATATATTTGCCTTTAATATTAAAAAGTATATAATTAATGACCATTTGTTCGTATAAATCTTAAAAGAAGTAATGGGACAAATTTGATTTGGTAATAAAACTTTGTCATTTTTCTAAAATATGTATTTCATTTTTCTAAGCAATCAATGTAACTATTCGATTTTTTAAGGTTAATTAAAACTAATTATATGAACTTTGACCCAATTTATAATTTTGATACGAACTTTGAAATATTACAATTACAATACGATTTTTTAATTTATTGTAAAATATACACAATTTGCAATAATGTGAAAATCAAACACAATATTTCATATAAATATTTATTTTATGTATACTAATGAAAATCAAATCATTGTTATGATATATATTTATACAATTTTGCAATATTTGATGCTATAAACACAACAAAAAAAGGAGTTTTAACAGCGCACTTAGCAAAGGAATGTCATAAAAGATTTAATAAAGGACCTACATTGGCAGAGTAATGACCAAACTGACTGTGTGCAATTGCGGTCTTTCATAATTTGTATATAAATTGCAAACAATATTAAAGTTCATTTATTTAATAATAATTTTTTACATTAATAATTTTTTAACAACTTAAAGGACAAATATCTAATATATTAATATATAAATTTAAAATGCACAAAATGGTCACTGTCGCACAGGAGAAATATTAGTTTTATATTATATTGTAGCCTGTAGGGTCCAAATAATTGTATTTCGATTTAATTTTATGTTGTAATAAAAAACGGAGAAATTATAAATATAGCCTTCATTTTACTCTTTATAGCTCCAGAAATTAAATAAATTAAAATATTATTTAAATGTTCTTTTTTCCCCTTGTAGGCCACAACCCCGTTTATTTTCAAATTTAGATCTCTTATTTTCAACCCCCAACAATGTATAACCCCCCCTCCCCCAACATCCCGTTTAAATGGTGATGATGAAGTTAGTGTTGAGCAGAAGCCAACCATCATTCTTCTCCCATGGAGTAGCCATAGACGAGGAAGAAAGTTTGAGTTATGTACGTTAGCCTCCTCGTTCCACAATATATGAACACGACATATAATAAAGTCAAGGAAATATGTGAGTTGATGATTAACCCAACCATAGATTAAGATAAAAACAATGGAAACTATCAAAGAATGGAATATAAACCTTGCCAAACTGGTCTTACTATATGTATCTTTCCCCTTCTTCTCCATGGCACAGAGGTTTCTGTCCAGAAAATCTTGCCCTCTGTCATCACCACCTGAAGCCACCTCCCAATCAAAGACGTGATCCTCCACGTCGCGGGGGAAGGGTTGGCGGCCTTGATGACGTCTTAGAGCATCGGGATGATGGGGACTATATTTGTTGGGGTATTGAAGAAATATAAAATTGAAATTAAATGGGGTTATGAGAGTAAAATAGAATATTTAAGTGGTATTATTAAATTATTTAATTTTGGGGTTACAAAAGAGTAGAATAGGGGCTTGGTTTAGAATTAGCCTAAAAAATGGGGTTTGCAACTAGAATTAACCGGCCCACTTTGGCCCAATGCAGAGCCCAACGCGATTTTGAGTTGTTGTAGACTTGTTGTAGTAATCAGAAGTCGCATTGTTAAGTTTTCGCGCTTTCTAATGAGTAGTCCTACTTCTACACACAGGCGGCGAAATCCGTCATCACCGCCACGTCACCGCCGCTCCGCTGCTCTTGCTTCCGCTTTCCTCGTTTCCACCTCTGAATCTGCTGCTGCACGGTAAAGAATCTTCAACTCTAGTTCATTTTTTTTCTGCAAATTCATTCTTCTGCTATGGATCTGGCGTCGGAGGAGCTTCAATTCTTGAGCGTTCCCGACATTCTCAAGGAATCAATCGCCATCCCCAAACAATCCCCCAAAACTTTCTACCTCATAACCCTAACCCTAATTTTCCCCCTCTCCTTCGCCATTTTAGCTCACTCACTCTTCACCCACCCCATCATCTCGCAGCTCCAATCCGACACCCCCGCCACCGCCGCTTCCGATTGGTCGAGGCTACTAAGTTTCCAGTTCTTCTATCTCATCTTCCTCTTCGTGCTCTCGCTTCTATCCACCGCCGCCGTCGTCTTCACCGTTGCCTCGCTCTACACCTCCAAGCCCGTTTCCTTCTCCTCCACCGTCGCCGCCATCCCCAGTGTGTTCCGGCGCCTCTTCATCACATTTCTATGGATCGCTTTGCTGATGGTTGTGTACAACATTGTGTTTCTAGTGTTTCTGGTGCTCCTCATCTACGCCGTGGATACGCAGAATGTAATCTTGTTCGTATTCTCCATTTTAGTAGTTTTCGTATTGTTTTTGGGGGTGCACGTCTACATAAGCGCATTGTGGCATCTAGCTAGCGTTGTTTCCGTTCTTGAGCCTGTTTATGGCTTTGTGGCCATGAAAAAGAGCTATGAATTGCTTAAGGGGAAGACGCGGATTGGATTTACAATCGTATTTGGCTACCTGGCTATCTGCGGAGTGATCAATGGGCTTTTCGGGTCCATTGTGGTGCACGGAGGAGATGGTTATGGAGTGTTGATGAGGATAATGGTGGGTGGATTCCTCGTAGGCGTGTTGGTGATCGTGAATTTGATTGGATTGTTGGTGCAGAGTGTGTTTTACTATGTCTGCAAGAGCTATCATCACCAGGGAATTGATAAGAGTGCGTTGTATGATCATCTCGGTGGATATCTTGGTGAATATGTGCCTCTCAAGAGCAGCATTCAGATGGAGGACTTGGATGTTTGAATCTGATACAACGATGTGCAGGAGCTGGTAAATTTCTTAGAACTGAAAACAAAAATTGTGAAGTTGAAAAGTTTGTGGATTTGTGTTTTGACTTTTGAGATGCTTCTTTGTTGTTAAAGAATTGAAGTCGTGTCTCCCTTATTGCATATATTCTTTGAGCTTGTATGATCCTTGACATTTATCTCTTTTGCATTGAATTGTTAACTGCTTGGTATGGTAGAAATATGGTATTTTTGCAACTTGTAGCTATATCTTCATTAGTAATAGCATGTGTAGATTTATCTTATGTTTCCTTGGTTTAATTTGCTGCTCTGTCGCCAAACCTAATTGAACTATTCTTGACCCCTATAATGCTTTTACTTTGTTTAGAAAACCGAAAAATAGCTCTATCATCTACTAAGGGAGAAGAAAATATCAAACAAATCAAATTAGGTATGGCCATGATTCAACTTCAATGTTGACAGTTCGCTCTCTAGATTTGTCGTGCTAATATCTTGTTATCAAAACCTTTTCACCTCATGGACTGTAATCAACAACGTTGGTACTTGATAAAATCCTTGATATCATATGCTATTCTACAGCATTTGTGTATTATCTTCATGTATCATCTGCTCTGTGGATTTATTATGCTTTCAGACAGACTCTGAATAATCACTGCACTAATAGGTAGATCATGTCTCTGACACTGGTAGTTGGATCGATTAAAATACATACACATTTCAGTATAATGAAGTATGATTAGTTGATAGAGCATTACTACACACAAGCAATAGAGTAGCTCAAGACTGAAGATTTCCGTCCCCTAAGGAAATTGGTATATTGTTTCCATCCAGACTGTGACTAAAAAAACTGAGGCTATATATGTTCGGCCACCTTCTGATAAGGTGGCACGACTACTTCGTCTCCCATATAATAGCAAAGGTTAGGTAAGTATTCGCAAAAATGTGCTAGTTTCTATCTGGCTTGATATGAATATGTTGTCAAGAGATGCCACATATGGAGATATTGGCTTAAGATTGTGTGGTTGATTCTACATTCCCAAATCATGGAAGTTGGGGGATTTTAGCAAAAGCATATATGTCAGCAAGTTGGGCGATCTAGTGTTTTTGCTATATTTATCATCAAATTATCGATCATTCTAATATTATGCATGTGATTTTAAATATTTATTGTGGAGCGCGATGGTTTGTATAGTTGGTGAGGAGGAATGATTTTGAGAGCTAGCGTTGCTGTGAACCAAATTTATGCGGTCCAAATTAGGTCTAATATTTCACGTATAAATGCATGTTGAGTCTTTATCTTCACCGTTTTCTTGGTTTCACGTCATTTTCTGTCTTCAAAAAAATGTGTCCAGATGTAAATTGATGAAACTTTATTAATGTGGTTAGACTCGTCGGCCTAACTAAGCTGTTGATGGGATTCGAATTCCTACTCTACCAACTTGATTAGCTATTGTATTATTAACTAGCATTATCCACACATGCGCGGATAAAAATTATGAATATAAAGATACTGTGTTACAGTAATATTTTAATATTAATTTATAGAAATAACTATAAAATAAATTTAGATGATATTCGATTTATTTTGTTAGTGTAACAATTTGAACCAAAAATTCAAATAATATATAATTGTAAATTTAGAAATATTTCTACACACACATATATAATGAGAGATATTTATGAAAATATAGGCTAAACAAAAGATATAAGACAGATTTATGTAAAAAAAATCATCATTGTTTTAATTTTTCATAGATCTATTTTATGTGATTGATGTAAAGCAACACTTTTTAAATTTTTTTGGGTCCCTTTACATGATTGTTTTAATTTTTCATTGATCTATTGTATGTGATTAATGTAAAGCAACACTTTTTTAATTAGATTCAGAAGGTTGAATTGTTTCGAACAATAAAAAAATAGCTAGGATCACTAATTCTTTTAAATATCAATGATAGTTTGATTAAATTATAACATAATACACGCTAATTATACAATAATTTGAAAAACTTACAATTATTATATTGATACATGACATAAGAAGATATCATAAATTACAAAATTTGATATCAAATTATAGTCCATACTTTAACTAATTTTGTGCGCTAAGTTTAAATCCTAGGAAAATGGGCCAATCTTGAATTATTATTTTTTTCAGTTTCCATTGCTAAAAACGTAAAAAAAAGAAAAATTGTAAAAATGCACTTTTCTCAACCATCCATCTTCAATCTCCTATGCCCATCTAGTATCTACACTATTTTTGGTCATACTTATTCATCCTAAAAAAAATGAGGTTTATATTTTCATAGTCCGAAAACAAATTCATAAAATGTCTATAAAAATGCATAAAATAAATTAAAACTAATCACTTATCATTCTATCGCAAATAAGAAAGATTGAAAAAATAAAATTACAAAAAAAAATAATTAGAAACTAAGAATTCTCTTTTTTACTGACATTGCCAAAACAGAGCCAAAACAGAGAGAGATTCGTACATTACAAAATATGTACAATACAAAATTAAAAATTTAAATTGTGACAGCTTCATATGAAGTCTGATATATAACTACTTTGAACCTCAATGGATAACGAATATAGGGTGATTATCTTCTTTTCTTCTCATGATTCTTCCATTACTCAATAATTTTAACCTCAGAGTTACATGAATCCTTCTCACCCCTTCCTTTTCTTCGTTGTCTCAACCAAATTCTCGTCAAATTATGTTTAGTGTCCGAAGAGTCAAACAACATATATAAAAAAAATAAAAAATAAAAAATATTTATAGGTTTGTTTTAATATATACATCATCAATCCAATCAAAATTGGATCAGAGTACTTCAATAGCATAGAGAGATATTGCTTCACAAATTTAACACCAAAAAATATGACCATTATAATACACAAATATGCATGCAAAGAACAGTACCCACCAACATTTATATATAAGCTAAGTGATCAGTAGAGTAAAATAATACTCCCTCCGTCTCGACCGTCTCGATTTAATAGGCTGATTGAAAATTTCACAAGGATTAAGAAAAAAATTGAGAAACATAAATAATCAATAAACTTCCTAATCTACCCCTATTTATTTCTTTAATGTTGAATTAATGTCTAATGTGAACATATTAAATAGGGGTATATATTAGTAAATTAGCTAAATATATATAGAAACATGTCTATATAAGCAACTTAAAATTCAAAGTCGTGCATAAAAAATTTCATGTTAGCAACATAAACACAAGATCTGAGCAATATTGTGATATCATATTAGCAAATATCTGACAGTTACGAGTTGAATATACGTGAAAAAAAGTTTTTTGTATTTTTCATCAATTTTTGCTCAAATAAACATATTCATTATGGATCTTAAATGAAAGAGCATGAAAAAATCTTTAATTTGATATATTTTTTGCGTAAATTGGATAAAAAAACGAGTAAGTTATGATTATTTAAAGTTTTTGGAATTTTTTAAAGGATGATGTCATCACTTTATAAAAAAATCTGGAATTACTCCTTATATTTCGAATTTTACATATTTACAACTATGTCACGGCCTTTTTATCCGCCATGTCATCAAAATCCTTAAATTTGATTGATTCATAGATTCTCACGGGAGATTTGATTCCTATTTGAACCCACCCATATATATATATATATATATATATATATATATATATATATATTAAAAAATACACCTTTTTCCTGGTGTAGGAACTAGAAACCCATCTTATACCGTCCACCTAGATGATCTAATGGCTGAGATTAAATGTCCAAGTCAAGGCAAAAAAGAAGGAGGCAGGAGTATGATTGTCAAATTTCAATAAAAAAGCTGATGTCATCACTTTTTTAAAAAAAATCCTAAAAACTTTGAACGAGCATAACTCACTCGTTTCAAATCGGATCAATGCAAATAATATACCAAATTAAAGATCTTTTCATGCTCTTTAATTCAAGATCAGTCATGGATATGTTTGTTCAAATAAATATAGACGAAAAATACAAAATATAAATTTTTACTCGTGTCCAGCCCGAAAATGCTTTCGTCAGCTTTTAAATAATGGTTCGTCAGCATTATGATAAGTTGATTACGTATGCTGATGAAGCATTTGTTACATGCTAACATATTGCATTTATTGTGCTAATAAATGATCATAATAATGTTAACGTACTACACGTACTTATATTATTATTATTATTATTATTATTATTATTATTATTATTATTATTATTATTATTATTATTACATTTCAATTATGACTTGTAATTATTTTTTATGATTTAATTTTTATATTTTAGTTACCAATTGAATATTATATATTATTTATTTCATCAAATTAGAATATATTAGTTAGAGTTTTCTTCATCCATTTATGGTTTATAATTTATGCTAACGATGAATTGTCATATGCTAACATAGTTTATTTGCAGTGCTGATAAAATAATATCATTATGCTAATGTGTTATATTTATATTGTTATTATGATTTATTCCATCCAATTGGGGTTTATAATTAATTTTTAGAATTTAATTCTATTTTTAGATCATTGAAGTTTATTATATCTAAATTATGGTTTATTTCATCTTATTAGAATTTATAATTACACTTTATAATTTAATTTTTCGTTAACAATATGAGAAAAAAATTTATTAGCATAAATATAACGCTTCGTTAGCATGACGATATGTTATCAAATATCCTCCGCGATTTTTATAAGAATTACCAAATTACGTTAATACCCCCGCGTGAATTTTTTCCCAAATATTACAGGATTGCCACCACTTCTTTTAATCAAATCTAGACCATAGATCTTTATTGATCGTATGGTGTGAGATGGGTTCCTAATTCCTACATTAGGTAGGGTTTGCATTGTATCCCTCCTATATATATATATATATATATATATATATATATATATATATATATATATAGGGAGAGGATCAAATGAGAACCCTCCCCCTAGGTAGGAACTAGGAACCAATCCTAACCCTTGTTTAAGTAAATCTGGACGGCCCAGATTAAAACATATTTAAGTGATGGGGCGGTGACATTGTTGTAATTTTAGGCAACTTTCTAGACGGAGGGGTAATATAGTAATTTAATAATTATTACCTTTTGTTCTATTTTTGTTTCCATCTTAATCCTTCCGCTTTTTTTGGAGTCGAAATTGTTTCCTTAAATTCTTAATCTCAGTCGAAATTTTTTCCTTAAATCCTTAAATCTCAGTTCGATCTTGTTCGTTCGTAATTTGCAGCGAAGATAAAAAACTGTATCACGGTTTTTTATTTGTGAAGATCGTTTTTTTCTGTAATTGTTGAAAATCAATTTGTCGTGAAATTTCTACATCTCTGATTCTATGGCGACTCCAGGTATGTTTTTAATTTTGCATTATTTGATTCAGTTTTAATGGTGATTAATTTCGAATTCGTTGTATCGTATTGATTCTACAATTCGTTCTATTGGAGTTTATTTACGTTTTTATTTTTTATTGACTTGATCTGTTTTTGTTCAGTTTTGTGTTGTATCATTCGTTTTCTAATTGTTAGGAATGCTAGGGTTTAGTTTGAGAATATATAGATGCATCAATTTGATTTGTTTATTGAATACGTAATATAAGACATTTTAGCATGTTAATGTGTTTGTTTTAGCATTTCGTAACATGTGTTTTAGCATTATAAGATGCTGGTTTTATATCGCAATCTCTCAAACATTTACAAAAAATATTGCGACTTGGCTATATAATTTTACACACACCATGCAAACATTAGATTATTTTGTTGCTAAAATGTATGTTGAACGATGCTAGAATGTGACATAGCTAATGCTAAAATTCGTGTCTCTGAATATCTCTTCATGTGATTGTATTATTATTTTACCTTGTTCAGTTTATAATTTTTTTTATTTTAATGTTTCAGAGTCTTCTGTTTCAAGTGAGCATAGTAATATGACTGTAGAGATATCTCCTGGCATGACAGAATATTTTATACCACATTGTGAATTGAAGCCAACTGTTGAACAAAGTTTTAAAACTTTGGATGAGGGTGTGAAATTTTATAGGATCTATGCACAATCATCTGGTTTTGACATTCGTCTTGGATCAGAGAAGAAATCTAAAGATGGTACAACTATATGGAAATATGTTTACTGTAGTAGAGAGGGTGAGAAGAATGCAGTAGTTAAGGTTGGTGATTCAAGTGATGCAGTTAAAACAAAGAAGCGTAGAGTCTCTAAAAGATCTAATTGTAGGGCTCGTATTGTGTTCAGGTTTTGTTGTGAGAAATGATACATTGTTAAATTGTTTGAAGAACGTCATTCTCACCCGTTAGTTTCGGATGATTTCAAAAGATTTATGAAGGTGAACAGAAATTTAGATGATGTGCACAAAAATTTTGTTTTGAATTGTGCTAGAGCAAACATAGGTGCAATGAGATCTTATAAGCTTTTTAAGGAAGGTGTTGGGAGCTATTCTGATGTAGGTTGCACTGGAGTTGATTTCAAGAATTATGCTCGTGACTTGAGAGCATACATTCATGGGGCTGATGCTCAAATGGTATTGGATAAGTTTCATTTAAGGCAACAATCACATGTTGGGTTCTTTTTTGAGTATTGTGTTGGCAAAGAGGACAGACTGACACGCATTTTTTGGGCTGATGCTCTGTCAAGGAGAAATTATGCTGCTTTTGGTGATGTTGTTTCGTTTGATTCAACATATAGTTTGAACAGGTATGTCATGTTTTCTAATTTTAACATCTTTGGGTATAGAGTTTTAGCATTATGGATATACCATTTTAGCATTCTGTTCTAATTTTAACATTATATATATAAATTGAGGTATAATATAGTTTTAGCATCTCGGGTATAAAGTTTTAGCATTGTGTATACAGCATTTTAGCATTCTGTTTCATATATGTTACCATTGAACCCATGATGTATTTTATTTCTTCCAGTAGTACTTAGTGTTTTCTCTTTTGTTTTAATGATAGGTATAACATGATATTTGCTCCTTTCACTGGGAAGGACAACCATGGTAAATGCGTATGTTTTGGTGCTAGTTTGCTATCAGGTGAAGATAATGAGTCGTATTCTTGGGTATTTGAGAAGTTTCTCAAATGTATGGGGAATTCTCCTGGTATGATAATCACTGATCAAGACCCTGCATTGAAGATTGCAGTAGAACAATCTTTTCCTGATTCTAGACATAGGCTCTGTATGTGGTATATCATGATGAAGGTTCCTGAAAAGGCTCCTTGTACACTGAGGAAAGATGAATCGTTCATGAAGAGATTAAGTGATGTTGTTTGGTCAGATTACAATGAACCTTCAGATTTTGATTTGAAATGGAATAATATCATGGTGGACTATTGTCTGACTACTGATAGTTGGTTCAATTCTATTTTTAGCATTCGAGAATATTGGATTCCTGCCTATTTTAGGGAACTACCAATGAGTGGTCTCTGTAGAACAACTTCAATTTCAGAGAGTTCTAACAGTCTATTCAACCACTACATCAATTTCAGATCAAATCTAGTTGAATTTTTTATGCATTTTGATAGTGCTATTGATGCACAGAGACATGCATATGATCTGTAAGAGAGTCTTGATGAATCAACCGTTCCAATAACAAAGACTCCATTGGAAATTGAAAAACATGCAGCTAGTATTTACACTTCTGAAATGTTTAACAATGTGCAAGAAGAAATTGTGGCTTCGTGTTTTAAATGTAATGTTGCAGGAATTAATCACTGTGATTTTGGGCTGCTGTATGATGTTGATGATGGGAGTAAGATTACTCACACGGTTACATACAACAAAGAAGAAGATATTGTTGAATGTAGCTATAAGAAATTTATTAAGGATGGCATATTGTGTTCTCATGTTTTCCTCTTGTTAAAGCATCTGAAAATAGTTTCAATACCATCTAAATATATTGCTTCCCGTTGGACAAGAACTGCATTAGTTAAGCATATTCATGGTGGTGGTGTTGAGGTATTTGGTAAATCTATTATCTCGGATAATAATAGGAGTTTGCTAAATCAGTTGTTTTCAGAGTTTTATTCGTGTTTGGGCTATGTTGAGTGTGATGTGGAGAAGATGAATTCATTTTTAGCGGGCTTGCAGAAGTTGAAAGCATTGTTTCAGTGTGGTGATATGGAGGGTTCTACTTCACATAGAAAGACAGTCATGTTTGAGCAATTCTACGGTTTACATGCACCTTCTGAAGTTGTTGTTCATCCACCAATTCCAGTTAAAACAAAAGGTAGCGGCAGTCGTTTGATATCTAAGAATGAGGCAAGGAAGAGAAAGGAGAACAAAGCACCCAGAATGTGCAGCAATTGTCATAACTTGTCAGATCACGATGCTAGGAACTGTCCATTTTGATGTTATTATAGTGATTAGGTATAGTTCAATATGATGTTTTATCATGTTTGTGAATTTTTTTCAGTACATTCATTTTGAACAATATATATGATTTTTAATAAAAGTGTTTATTACATTTCCTTTGCAGTAATTGTATTACTATTAAGTTTTATTAATCACAGTGACTATGCAGAATATGTTGTCAGATTCCTTGTGCGTATTTTGTTCATGAGAAGATGCTAAAATGAGAAATGCATGGGGCTAAAATTATTCAAATAGGAAGCTAAATTTGGTGTAACATTTTCCAGTAGGGTTCACCATTCCCAATTAGGGTTTATATGATCTCAATTACTAGTTTTGAGATTTCCATTAGGGTTCACCATCCCCAAATAGGGTATATTGGGTTTCATTCCAATGAAATCACCGTTCATGAGAACATGCTAAAATGAAAAACGTATGAGGCTAAATTTGGTGTGACATTTTCCAGTAGGGTTCACCATTCCCAATTAGGGTTTATATGATCTCAATTACTAGTTGTGAGATTCCCATTAGGGTTCACCATCCCCAAATAGGGTATATTGGGTTTCATTTCAATGAAATCACCGCTCATGAGAACATGCTAAAATGAAAAATGTATGAGGCTAAATTTGGTGTGACATTTTCCAGTAGGGTTCACCATTCCCAGTTAGGGTTTATATGATCTCAATTACTAGTTGTGAGATTCCCATTAGGGTTCACCATCCCCAAATAGGTTGTATTGTGTCACATTCAAGTTAAATCATCGTTGCATATTTTGTTTATAAACTCATGCTAAAATGTGTAATCAATAAGGCTAAAACGAGTGAATTAGGATGCTAAATTAGTAGACAAATGCTATGATGCCAAAATCAAAAGAACAATAGCATGTTGGTTAAAACGGCTTAAATACTAAAAGTAAGACTTGCGAATATCCATCACAAAAAATATCCATTAACCTAATACTAATACTAATATTAATATTCATTAACCTAACTAACTATTATGTAATTAATCTAAAATTAATAAACATAATGTTCATGATAAATTGTCTTGAGAATAGTAGTAGAATTTGTTTAAGATTACAAATCACTGAGACAGAAGAAATTCTCAGCACTGATCGGACCATCTTGACTTAACATCCTGTAGAATAAACTTGTCTCTGCTTTGTTCCTCACAGCTTGGATATTACTTTCTGCACTGAGAATTGCAGCACAATATTTGGCTCTCATAAACCTGAGCTGTTTAAGATTGTTTGGCTTTATTCCACATTTCCAATTCTTCAGGCCGTCTCCCTTGTATGTTTCCAAATGTTTCATTGCAAATACCCCACAATCAATTTTGCTGGTTTCATTCCTCCACGGCATCTTCAGTCTCTCAGCAAAGTTGAAATTCTTCAACAGTTGTGCCGCTTTTCTACTTTGTCCATTATTCCTCAAGAATTGTACCAGAAATTTGACCTATATATTTTTGATTGTTAGTTGTGTTCTGATGAATATTTAACATTTGTATTTGTTTAGTTGTTCATACCGTGAGTTCGGGGATGTCACCATACTTGACTCTTTCTTCACCATCTAGCACTGAAGAGTTGTCAAGTATGTCAACTTTGTTTTTGCGAAGACAGATGGAAACAATATAGTAATGGTTTGACTTGTATATGGGAAAGAGGAACTGCACATGAATAGTAAGATAATGTGAGTTTTGTTCTTCTATAATTAAAAATCTTATGTATATATTTGTTTTACCATTTCAATTTCTGCAATGTTGAGCGTTTTGAACCTTTGAATCTCTCCAAGCAGTGTCTCACAAAATTTGGACATTCTTTTCTCCTCATCCCATGCTGCAACAGGCTCTGAAATTGTTTTCCACTGTACAATATACAAAAAAAGCCTTAGTATAACAATTTTAGCACCATGGAATGCACATATTAGCATATAGATATAAACATTTTAGCATCGGACTGAAGATCTCCAAATCACTTACAGTTGTGTCCGTTGAACTGAAGAATCTTCTCGGGGAGTTCGGAGCTTTCAATTTTTCTTTCTGATTCAGGATGGTGCTCCACACATCTAGAGATGCCCACAGTTCCGGTTCCGGCCGATTCCGGTTAGAAACCGCCGGTTAGGCGGTTCCGGAACGGCGGAACCGGAACCGCACCGTGCGGTTCCGGTTGACGGTTCCGGTTTGTTAACCGGAACCGCCGGTTTGGGCTCCCGGCGGTTAGCCGGTTAACCGCCGGTTTCCGGTTTTTTTTTTCTTTTTTTCTTTTTTTCTCTATCTCTCCGAACTCGAATTGACGATTGGACGAAAAACTACTAAGTACTAAATCGATAAAATTAATAATTTACAAGTTAAAAACTAAGAAGTATGACAAAACACAAGTTTATTTGAATTTTGATATTATTATATAATTTTATTATTATAATTTATATCTTACAATTTACAAGTTATAAAACTTACAAGTTACATGTTACAACTTACATCTTAGAAGAATATTGAGAATACAATTTAATTTATCAAATTACAAGTTACAAAATACAAATTGTAAATTAATCAAGCTATGAAAATATGAAATTACAATTAACAAATTTACAAATTACAATTTACAAATAACAAGTTACAAAATACAAATTGTAAATTTATCAAACTATGAAAATATAAAATTACAATTTACAAATTTACAATTTACAAATTACAATTTACAAGTTACAATTTGAGCTAATTTAGGAATTAGGGGGGAAAAAGAAATAATTGAAATTTGGGCTTGCACTTCATATGAAGCTGCCTACGTATCCCTTACCTTGGAATCAAAGCCCTCGTAGTTCATTTTACCTTTTTTCCTTGGCGAGTCTAGAATTCGAAGTCGTCGTCCCAATCATCTCCGGTTTGGCTCCCTCCTTCGGCTTCACTCTCCGAGCCAACTTCAATGAGCGGGCCATCCATCAAGTCGTCCCAACGGTTCTCTTGCTCTCTTAGGTCGGCTTTGGACTCGTCCTTCAACATCATTTGAGCTTCGAGGTGATCCGGTGTCAAATTTGATCTCCGTTCGTCCAACATGTAACTGGATTCACTGAAAGCTTGCTCGACCGCTACCGTTGATGCCGGGACTCCAAAAATCTCCCTTGCCATAATTGCAAGCAAAGGATACCGCTCTTGATTTCGGGACCACCACTTGAGAACATCATAATCGTTGGGACCTGCATTTTCATCATCGGGGGGCACAACAGGGTCTTGCAAATACATATCTAATTCATTTTGACTACGCCTAGTATTTCCTCTACCGTAGAAATTTTTTTAGAATTCTTGTAAAGCACCACCACGTGAAGATAAAGTATTTAATCCTAACGAAAAAGAACTACTAGAACCTGAAGAACGACTGGTTGGACGAGTTATACTATCAACATATTTTAACTCATATTCTCTATAAAGTGAATATATAGACTCATAAATTTCTGTTTTAATTTCTTCAGCAGTTGGCACATGTATATCGGGATCGGAACCTGTAAAACTCATAGTAGACAAAAACTTGTAATACATGTCAATCATATCGTTAGTAGCACTTAGTTTAAAAGTAGGATCCAATATTTTTGCAACCAAAAAAATATTAGGCACATGATCAAAATATTTTAGCCATTTTTTTACCATGGCTAGAATCATATCTTGCAAATCGGATTTATGACTACAAGTATTAAATTTTGCAGCAATTAAACAACAATGATACATAAATTTACAAACAGTAGAGTAATACACACCGGATAAATCTTTTGTTGCATATTGAAAAACTTGTACAAGCTCCATTAATTCAATACAATCATCCCAATACGAAGATAATAAAATAAACGATTCAATATTCATAGCAAAAAAAGAACATAATAATTCACGATATTCAAAAGTTGCAGAAAGCATTTCATAAGTAGAGTTCCACCTATTAGGCACATCTAAGTTAAAAATTTTAGGATGCACACCAGCTTCCCTACAGAATTTTTCCCACCTACGTCTAACTCTAACTCTACCATGAATATAATCTACCGCATCAAGAATAGGTTGGATTGAGTCATTTAATATTCTAAGTCCATCTTGAACACATAAATTCAAAATATGAGCAATACATCGCGTATGAAAATATTTACCATGCAAGGTTGGATTACATGCTTGGATTAATTCTCTAATACTAGCCGTATTAGCACTCGCATTATCAAAACCAATAGAAAAAATTTTATCAAGCATTTTAAAATGATTGCAAATTTTAATAATAGCCTTAGCAATATTAGTAGCACTATGTTGACAGTTAAATCTACGAAAAGCAACTAAACGTTTATTTAAATTCCATGAATAATCAATCCAATGCAATGTAACAGCAATATAATGACGATGGATAAATTTATCAGACCAAATATCAGAACAAATAGCAACCCTATAAGGAATTTTACTAATAACACTTTTCAATTTCGACTTATATCTTATATGCAATTTTTCAAGGGTCCTAGTCATAGTCATTCTAGGTATTCTTTGAGCACCAGGATTATAAGCAGCTTTCATACGACGTTCAAAATTCATGCTATCGGCAAATTGAAGTGCTAAAGATTCTTCACAAATAAAATAACACATTTGTTCTCTAGCAACTAGAAGGTCAAACCTAAAGAGTTGGGATGAGTACGGCGTACCTTCACCTTGACTTTCGATATTTTGACTGCTTACCGGTTGGAAGTTGAGTTGCGATTGAGCTTGAGCACGTCCAAGTTCGACTTGATGATTGTTGGTGATGTGTGACCAGTACGTCCCATAGCCGCCTCCAGTGCAAAATTTGTATTGCTTCGGACAATAGTTGCAATACAAATCAAACACACCCGCTTCATTCTTCCTTGACACCTTTCGGAAATGAATAGTGAAGAGAGCAGATTTTAGTGCCGTACTTCTTGTTGGAACAGCCTCCTCCTCCTCCGTGTCGAGATCGATGGATGGATTTCCGCTGAAAGCACGAGATTCTTGAGATCGTTGTAATTCTTCAAACTGGATCCATCTTGCCACTTCTTCATCAACTGCCATTTGAGCTGCATTAGGATTGTTGTGAAAACCGCCACCAGTTGGATCGTTGTAGAAACCGCTATCGGCTCCGCCATAGGGATTCACATATTCTTCAGGTTGTTGTTGTTGAAATTGAGGCGACGTCGTATCAGCATCATCAGAAATATGCACTCCAGAATGAGTACGACGACGACGACGTGGAGCTTCGGAACTATCAGCAATAGCTTTGCCTTTACCCTTATCGGCTCGACTACCTCGGCTAGACATGATGATTAGGGATGAATGGATGATAGAAAATGAGTAGAATTATAGAAATGAAGAAATGAAGAAATCAAGATATTGAGAGATTGAGAGTGGAGACTGGAGAGACTAGAGAGTAACTTCGTAAAATTGTAACTTGTAATAAAACTCAAATAAGAAAATGATATTGCTTGAATGGTAGAAATGTAGAATAGAGAGAATTTGAGTATAGAGAGAGAGATTGAGAGTTTGGTGTGGGTGAAAATGGTGGAGGAGATGGGGTATTTATAGGTGAAAATTGGGGAGTGGGGGGAAAAATTTAAAATTTGAATTTAAAAAATTTTGAAAAAAAAAACAGCCGAACCGCCGGTTTGGGCTCCAAAACCAGTGGTTCCACGTCGGCAATCCGCCTCCGTGCATTCCTAGCCGTAGATCGAGATCACGCGGATCGTGATCTCGACCGTTAAAAAAAAAATAATAATAATAATATACAAACCGCCGGTTAACCGCCCAAACCGGCGGTTTCTAACCGGCGGTTTGAAAAAAACCGCCCCCGAAACCGGAACCGGACCGGCCTACTACGGTTGACGGTTATGGTTTGTAAACCGTAACCGTCCGTACGGTTCCGGAACCGGCCAAAACCGCCAAACCGGCGGTTATAACCGCCGGTCCGGTTTTTTTTGGGCACCTCTACACACATCGATAACGGCATAGCTAACGTATGCTCCAGGAGCTAATGTCTTCAATTCATTCCTTCCAATGAAGACATCATCATCCGAATAAAGAAAATCATTTCTGCAAAAATCAGTTCTTTGTGAGATGTTTTCAAAATAATTTTATTGTATAATATGAAAAAATATTGAAGGACCATATATGAAAATTACTCATTTGCTTCCTCATTCATCATCAACCACATGTACAATTCCTTCTCAATCTTGGTCAACTTTTCATTTGTTGTTATTGCTCTCTCTTGGTAAGGAGATACAATCTTGTCAGTTTTTTTCAAAGATGATTTAGTCCTTGTGACCATCCTTGTGTATCCCTACACGATTATACGAAATCATAGTTGTTACGCCAAGATTGGTTATCATGATAAAATTTTATGAAGTATAATAATATGTAAATCATTTAATATTTATTTACCTCAGCCTCAGAATCCTTCTCAACAATCATTTTCTTATCCTTTCTCACAGCGCGACGACGCTGAAAATTTTATATAATATCTTATCAATGTTTTGCTTGGAAAGGTAGTGCATGCTAAAGTAAATTTGGACAAATTTGTAAAATGATTTATACAGAATGCTAAAATGTAACTTACAGATTCTTCTTCAGCAGTAGAAACTTGTTCCTCTTCGTGTAGAGTGTCATCAGTTTGCTCCACAGCTTGATCTTCTTTGTCTGTGTTTTTATGAACACCCTGGAAGTTTTGATTATTGTGTGATTATTAGTTTTTCAGGTAATGCTAAATTGAATTACAGACTGATGCTAAAATATATATTTGACAATGCTCAAATGATTTATAAAGCATGCTAAAATGTAACTTACAGATTCTTCTTCAGCATTACAAACTTGTTCTTCTTCATGTGGAGAGTCAACAATTTTCTCCACAGCTTGACTTTGTTTCTTTGTGTTTTTATCAACAGCCTGCAAGTTTGGATTATTGTGTTATTGTTAGTTTTTCAGGAAATGCTACATTCAATTACAGATTGATGCTAAAATATGTGATTGATCATGCTAAAATGAGTTACATGTCATGCTAAAATACTTACATCATGCTCTTTCTCATGTTCATGTTCTTCTTCTTGAGTGACAACATTTCCAGCAACCTTCTCAGTATTTGTCTCAGCAACCTGTAAGTTTGGAGTATGCTTCTGATATTAAGATGACAATAATCTGAGCAAGATATTCAATGCAAAATCAATGGCAGAATATTACTTACATCATCTTTCTTTTCACCTTCACCTTCTTCCTCAGGTATCTTCTCAGTCTGTTCTCCTTCATCTCCTTCCTCAGCAGTACCTTTCTCTGTATGCTCTTCATCACTCATAGTTGGTCTAAAATGAATAGGAGTAACATATTCATCTTCATCTTGAGTGTGAAGAGGTACCAATGGCTCATTCTCTCCAGCAATTCTTTCTTCATTTTCATCCGTCATCATCATTTCATTCTCCTGAGCAACTTTGAGGACTGCGTCCCATCTCTCATAGTTATCATCAAGGCTCAGAGTAGGGAAACCATCTAACTTCCTCTTGACATCATCTCTTCTCAATGCAGCTTTCTCTAAAAGCTTGGGGCATCATCAGCCATCATTTTCTTAAAAGCGTCTCTCCTCAGTGCAGCTTGCTCCATCTCAATTATTGCATTGATGTGTTCTGGACACGCCCAGAACTCATCATCGCTCTGAGAAGATGATTTATGTGTATTCTGTGCTGGTGAGGTTGATGGATCAGCTTTTGTGACCATAAGTGCAGCATCAATCATCCTCTTGAAGAGACTGTCATTCAACATCTCATTGGGAAGATCATTAACTAGATCAAGTATTGTCTGCATTGATGTGGTTATTGTCTTCGAATGTTCAATGATCATTTGAGCTATAGATTGCTTATCTTTCACAGTTGGAGATCGGCATCTTGGAAGTCTCTTAGCGTTGCTCGTCTCAGCATTGCTTGGCTCTCCATATTCTATTGCTGCAATCGCAACATCAGCTCCTTGATACTCCTGTCCAGCATCATCATTGAGCTCCATGAATGCATCCTCTATAAAACCCAAACCAAATCCTCCTGCATCAATTTCCAGAACTTGTCTCTCAAACAAGAAGTTCGTGTCCCATTCTCTAATAACTGGCACTGATCTTGGCACATATCGTTTGTACAAAACCACTCTATCAACATATAGAAGTTGTTGCATTTGGAAATATTGTTAGAATTCGAATTTCAGTAATATGAAACAATGCAGAAAGAAGAAGTTAAAATCTGTATATAAATATGCTAAAATTATTGTAAATATATGCTAAAATGATAAGAGTACAATAATTATGAGGATTTTTACCGTGAGGAATAGTATTGGTCCTCTGAAATCCCTTACTTTGTTTATTTGCCACCGTAGCGACGCTTCCACCAGACATCGGATTACAAACTCACACCAATTTAGTTCTGACACGTTGTCAATATCTTGTAAATGGTGCATGATGTTAGGATATATGTATCCATTACCACCATTTTCAATCAAGCAACATATCAGAAGCACAATGAATTGTCTCTTGAACCAATCTCCCCCTTCAACATCTTCAAGCATATCCGTCACAACATTTGATGGCACAATCCTATATTTGTGCCTGGCAAATCCTTTCCTCCAAGTCTCAGTCAGCTCACATGTTGTGTTTCTAGTCCTTTTTCTTATCAAGGTTCTGCCCTTCGGCAATCCAAGAACTAATAGCACATCATCTTCATCTAAGTGCACTCGACCTTCATTGTCAGCAAGTTCTATTTCACACCTTCTTAGATTGAAGTTGTTTAAAATCCAGTATGTCATCTTGTGCGGTAACTCTTTAACTTGTAGGTTTAGGATTTCACCAAATCCCATATTGATCACTGCTTCTCTTTGTGCCTCATTGAAATTTTTGATTGCATTAGTCAGTGGGGATGGGATTGCTCTGTTTGTCAGAAGTGGGTAGCCATCTTCAACAAGTCTGTAGTCATGTTCAGTTGTAGCTGTTTCTTTTTTCATATCTTCTTCATTCCTTGCATTTTGCGTTCTTTCTTGATCTTCCTTAACAACTCTTGCTTTTCGTTTTCTTGTATCTGCATAATACGACATGCTAAAAAGAATTGGACAGAATGCTAAAATATATGACATGGAATTCTAAAATGCAATTTTAGTAATAGATCTCTCAAAACAATGCACAAGACCATCCCAATAAATTTGAGCAATTCTAAAATGTATTATTCAGTTTGCTAAAATTTATTACAGAGAACGCTAAAATGTATTAGAGAAAACGCTCAAAACAATGCTCAAGACAATCCCACTCAATTTAAACAATGCTAAAATTTATTACACAAAATGCTAAAATGTGTTATACAACATGCTAAAATGTATTACACAAAATGCTAAAATGAGGATTTTGCAAACACGCCTTAAAATCATGTACAGGGAAATTCGTGTTCTCTGTATGCTAAAATCAACGTTTCTTATACAGTTAAAACAACATAAATTCTTCGAAACCAGTTCAATGAATTTAACTATTACGCATATTGATACTATATCCTGTATTTTTTCGAAAATCAACGAATGAGCAATGCGAAAAACTGTTTTTACAACTTTTTCTGAATTTGCGATTAAAGAGTAATGAAATCTGAAAAGGTAGGGTTCTTTTTTGTACCTTTCTCCAGTTTTGAATTTGAATTGGTCTTTTTCTCCGCCATTTTTGCTTTGCTTAGTTCGATTTTAATTCAAACCGTCGTAGATTTCAATTTCTTCACTTTGAATCTCGTTTTTTGGTTGGTGATTTCAGTTTCGCAGCAAAGAAGTTGAATTTCGGCAGTTTTTGATTTCCGTTCTTCGTGAAAAGTTAGCAATGTCTACAGTATTATTTTTTTCTGATTTTGCCCTTAATGAGACGCGCCAATTGAAATTTTTCGCGATAATTACAAGTATGCCACCGAAATTCTGAATTGATCTGGGGCGTAGATTTTTCAAGATGGACGGATGGGATGGGTTCCTTGTTCCCACCTGGGGGAGGGTTCCCACCAGATCCCATCCCTATATATATATATAGACACACACACCCCTAATATAGTACTCCGTAATTTTTTTACTGAATTAATTATCATATCTCGTTGTTTAGAATGAAGATAAATTATTACTAATAATATCCGATATTTCCTGTATTTGCTAAAGGTGAGTTGTAACTATATAAACATAAAATAAGAGATAAAAATATGAAATTTCACCCGTCAACAAATTTATATATAGAAAACTTGAATTGTATAAAAAAATATATATTGCATTAATTATCAAAATTTCCTGATTTGGTAGGTAGGGTGATTTGGACGGAAAAATTAGATTATTTTTTTTATCCTAAACTATTTTATTTTTAATGTAGTAAGATTGATGTTAATTTATGCAATCTAATTGGAGAATTGGAGTGTATGTATAAAATAATTCATGATAGTCAAGACATATATTATAAATATTACACTAAAATCCTCAATATTATACTATTATTATTATTATTAAATGAATAATTAATTTAAATTATGAATTGTGCCTTAATTGCGGGTTGTATGGTATGCATCGGATTTAATGGGATTAATTAAATGTATTGATAACTAATAGAGGTAAATATTGAAGTTGATTAAAAAGTAGTTGGGCGAAGTTGATTAGAATAAAGAATTAATATGATAATAATATATTATATTCTAATATTTTAGCACCTAATTAAGGTAAACTAATTTAGTTGCGATAGTTTTGAAGGGAAAAATAAATTATAATTTTGTCCTACACTATTCTATTTGATATAGTAGGATTACAATGGTTTCTGTTGAACTAGAACTAGTCAGGAAGTAGCAGTTATGAATAGAGATATTCCTTAAAACTAACGATTACACCAATTTTGATGAGTAGCTAGGTCCTCTCTTGATAAGGGCAAATTATACGCTACCCCCGGGTACTATTCGAAGTGTCACAATAGATTTATTGTGACACTACAAAACACCTATTGTGACATTTGGGTAATACCTTCGGGGTAGCATATAATTTTCCCTTGATAAGCATGTTTGCCTAATGAAAATTAGATGGGTCATTTTTCTTATTATCTATAGCTACGAGGTCCAATATTTTCATGTAAATACACGTGTAGGCGGTGGAATTTTTTAAAAAATATATAATATTTTTATTAATTTTTATATATTTATTTAGTTTTGGAATCTTATGAAATCTAAAAAAATAAATAAAATATTTAAATAATAAAGATATTATTATGTGATAAATATCAAGAGTTTTTTGCAACAAGTAAATATCTTTTAAAAGATATATATCAATTTTCAATAACCAATGAGATAGTGTCACATCAGCCGTAGATCTCTCCCCCTATAACTATAAATAGGGATCTCCATATCAGTTGAAAATCACTCCGGAAGTTAAAATTGAAGAGCTCAAGAAGTTGGAGAAAAATTCTCTACGAAGTTATCTCCAACATTCAAGTCGTTCTTCGCCGGAGTCATATCAAATCCAGCGTCCAATCCGGAATCAAGGTTCTGAAACTCTCCGGACGATGTAAAGTCCCAATATCCAAGGTGTTCTAGCAAGATTCAAGTCGTTCTTCGTCAAAATCACCTCAAATTCAATGTTCAATCAGAAATCAAAGTCATCGGCCCCCGGTTAACGTTATCAAGTTCAAATACAAAGTCAAAGAAGATCGATGATACTAATCTTCCCCGAAAACTTCAAAGACCAAGTTCAAACAATAAGTCCGAGAAAATCAAAGAGATAAATTTACTTTGAAGATTTCGAAAACCGTTTGAAGATAAGTTTTGAAGAGAATAATCAGAGGATAAATAGATATTGGATCCAAAAAATACATTTTGATCTGAAAATCATTTTTTTGTATACTATTTTGTGTTTTACCAAATTAAATATAAAAATTCGTATTACAACACGTACGCAATTCGATATTTTGGAACTGCCAAACATTATTTTTTTATCGTATTATTAAAGTCGCCATCTCCCAACCTGCAAATATCACTAGAATATAATCTCATTAAAATAAATAAATAAATAACACAGACACACACACAAATAATAATTCTCAAGATGGATTATCACTCATTAATACTAGAGTATCTCCCGTATGACACGGAAGAGAAAAGAGTGATATGTATAATTTTATTTATTAAAATTATAATCATAAAAGAATAATAAAATTTTCATAACAAAACAAAATTAATTTACAACTATTGTGAATTATATAAATTTTTATATTTATTTTTATGGTCATTGAAATTAAGTCCAATCAAAAAAGAGGGAGAAATGATTATTTAAACCTAATTTTACAATTTAAATTAGGCTCAGATTATTAAGAAAATGTTTGAATTGCTACACTATGAAATATTATTTTTTGTTTTCAAAAAATATTCATGTGAAATTTTTGCTAAATTAATTCACAATTAATAATAAAATATTATTTAATGGGTTGACAAAAAAAAAAACAGTTTTCAAAATTAGATATGACTTTTGAAGAGAAAATTATTTTTTAGCAACAATTTTATTATTAAATAGATAAAGATAAAAATGTTCTTGGTGCAAATATTTCCGACAAAATTACAAGGGGATATGAAATTCATGCATTTAGTTTCATACTGTTCGTGATGGAACTTTTTAATTTTTCTTTTCTGTGTTCAACATAACTATTTTCTTTATTATTTTGTCGTACCAGCTAGTCACATCAGAATACATATGAGTTGATTTTTTTATCTTACGTTTACTAGTAAATACCATGCACTTAGATTACCCATATCAGTGACATTCATCCAACCCTTCAATTAAAATATTAATTTCTCTTTCTTCCAATCTACATAAAATATTTATCATTTTATTTTTTAAACAAAATATTATTAATAATAATTTTTACTATATTTAAAAAATCAAAATTAATTTATTAGATACATTTTTTAAATTCATAATTAAAAAAAATACTCATAAAATTCTAAATTCATAATTTACTTGACAACAAAATGAAAATTACAAGAGTTGAAACAAAATAAAATATAATTAAATAAACTGCAATTAGAAAACTTAAAATTCTAAATTACGAGTACATAAGATGTAAATTACATATTCAACTAGTACCAAATTTTTGCCAAATGTGCTCGATCAAGTCCTTTTGAAGAGTACTGTGAGCCTCTCTGTTGCGAAGTCGATCCCTATTAATCATATAATCCGACAAACTTGTGATGCGTTCAGTAGAGTAGTGAAAAGGTTCAACATTTGAATTTGAAGATGCATCCGTCAAAAAATCTGTGGGATCATAATAGTTTTGGTATATATCTCGTTCATCCTCTACAATCATGTTGTGTAAGATGATACAAGTCATCATAATTTTTCCCATCAAAACCTTATCCCAAACAAGACATGGGCGTCGAATAAATGCAAAACGAGCTTGTAGAACTCCAAAGGCCCGCTCTACGTCTTTTCTAACAGCCTCCTGGTGTTGAGCGAATAACTTATGCTTTCGAGTCACAGGAGATGTAATAGACTTGACAAATGCAGCCCACAAAGGATATATGCCATCGGTGAGATAATATGCTGATACGACCCGAACTGAAGAGATGTCCGATCCAATCAAGGTACCAGAAGGGCCGGTAACACGAGCAAGAGCTAAGAGGTTCAAGGAAAGCCTCAATGGATTCATGCGAGAGATCTGGAACCAAGAGTTGACTAAACGACCCGTAGAAGGAGAAGAACCCGATCCCAAGTGGAAGATAGTGATCTCGAGCTGCGGGCACGAACTACAGCATGAGTCAGGACGCGAGCACCCGGTCGCGCCGCTTGACGCGAGCTACAGTGCGGATGGACGCGCGAGTGGATCTGGCCGCGCCACCAACGCTTCGAGCGATGAGACCGGCGCGACCTACAGCACGACCTGAGGCGCGAGTAAAGCCGATCGCGCCACAGACGCTACATGGAATGAGACCGGCGTGACCTACAGTGCAAGTGGAGGCGCGATTGACCCCGTGTCGCGCCCATCTGGAGCGTGTCCGGAATTACGCGATTCTATGTTTTATTTCCCTAATTCAAGTGGAATATTAATTAGGTCTTAGTTTATTTTAGACCAACTATATAAGGCTTGTAATCTCTTATTTTTTAGAACAACTTTTGATATCATTAAATTTAAGGTGAGTTATTCACTTTTCTGTCTGAGAGAGTTATTCAAGTTTCACAACACAGCGTGAGATTCAATCGACTTATCAAACGGATTCGCATCCCCGTTTGTGGCGTCATCATCCAATCCAAGTTCGTGTTTCCAATTGATCGAGGGTCTCAACTACATCATGTTCAAGGTTTGACATCTTTGAGAGGCTAGGGTTTGGATCCTTCCATCCATTCGATGGAATCTGCTACAGTCCTGGATAAAACATCTGCTGTCTTTGTCGTATGCCGGCGAGGATCGCATCAAGTGGTATCCAGAGCCAGGTCGTATCAGGTTCCGTCTATCATTTAATTTCTGTAGTTTAAATTCTCACCTATAGTTAAAAAAAAGAGACGATATCAGCATATAAAAAAAAGTCACTGATTTATAAAAAAAAATAAGTAAAAAGGTGAAAAGTTTTTGGTGTTTTCGTTACATTTGATTTTGATATTTGGGTTGTTGGAGATGCATATATTACCTAGGGAGAAGTCGAAATTTTTTCAAAAATTTTCAAATTTTCGAAATTTTCCGGCACAATTTTCATGAATCTGTGATTGGTCTTTTGGGATTTCATTGTTGTGATTGTGTTTCTAGTTTAATTTTATTTGGAGAGAATACGAGTGGTAAAAGACAAGAGTGTGTGAGATTATTAGAGTGAAAAGAGCCGATTATGTGATACACGAGAGTATACACGTAAGGTTGAGAGCTAGAAATTTGTTAGGTTTGTTTCATTTCGATGTCACATTAGTAGTTCGTTCTTTGCCTAGTTTAGTATTTGTTTTGTTCTTTGGTTAAAAAAAAGGACGAAAAAAAAATCGTTCAAAAAAAAAGAAAGTCGATAAAAAAAAAGAGAATCAACATGTCTAACAAAAGTGCAGGTACCAAGGAAACAGCCGCATGATCGAGTGATGAGATGAACAATACTTTTAATCCTAAGAATACAGTGGAAGCTATTCAGCAACATCTCACGAAGTTGTTCAAAACTGAGATGGCGTCGTTGAATGAGAGGCTAAACCAAGTGGAACATTCAATACATGAGCAATCTCAACAAGCTCCTTGAGAGAACCATGGTGGAAGAGGTGGAAGAGGTGGACGCGGAGTTCGGATGGAGGCCCGACGCTACCCACATGTAGAGAGACAACGGAATGACTACTATGACACTGAGATGGGAGACTCAGAAGAGGAAGATAGATATTCAACTGCTGGAGGTAGGAGACACGGGAGAGCAAGGAATCGAGAATACGGCGATCTCGGAAACATCAAAATGAATGTGCCTTCATTCCAAGGTAAAAATGATCCAGCTTTGTACCTTGAATGGAAGCGCAAGATTGAGATGATGTCCGATTGTCACAACTATTCTGAGCTGAAGAAAGTGAAGTTAGCAGCAGTGGAGTTTTCAGATTATGCCATAGTTTGGTGGAATCAGTTGACATCCAACATGCGGCGTAATCAGGAACACCCAATAGAGACATGGGGAGAGATGAAGGTGATGATGAGGAAGAGATTCGTACCAAGTTACTACTATCGAGAGCAATACAACAAGTTGCAAAACTTGAGACAATGTACGAATAGTGTACACGACTATTTCAAGGAGATGGAGGTCTCAATGATCCGAGCAAATATGGAGGAAGATAGGGAGGCCACAATGGCTCGCTTTCTAGCCGGTTTGCATAGAGAGATCCGAGAAGTGGTGGAGTTGCAGCACTATGTCGAGATGGAGGACATGGTACAAATGGCTATCAAAGTAGAGAACCAACTCAAGAGGAGGGGGAACAACAACCGAGCGAGTTCCTCCACCTGGAAGTCTGTAACGCCCCGGTCCCGGGAGAAGGGCAGGGGACCGGTGCGTTACTTGGGAGAAGGGGGAAGGGGGAAGGGGTTGTTGAACAGAAGCAATCAAAGAAATAGGGTTAGTGCCCTAAAAATTTGGGCAGCATAACCTCTATAAATGGATCAATCCACGCTTTTAAAGCGTATGAAATGACTCAAATCAGATACCATGACTCTTAGGATGAACCCAAGAAAGAATAACAAAGGCAAACTTCAATGTAAATAATAACAGTTCAAAGGTTAACTGTTAATAGGTTAGGCATGAAAAAGGCCAGACTGATGTCTGTCCAAATACTTGAAGTAAAGAGATGCCAGGCTCCCGCCTGTCGTGAAAGCAATATAAAGCCAGGCTTTTGCCTTGACATGGAAAACAATGTAAAGCCAGGCTTGCGCCTGTCTGAATAAGGAAAGTAAATAAATGCCAGGCTTTCGCCTATCAGGAACAGAAAGTAAATGGGATTCGGAGAACCGAACACTCCGTAACAATAAAGAAAATGGGATTCGGAGAACCGAACACTCCATAACAGTAAAGAAAACGGGATTCGGAGAACCGAACACTCCGTAGCAATAATCAGAGTAAGCGGAAAGAACGTAGCGCATTTATTCAGACTCAAATAGAAGCATGTTCTCAGTTAGACTCCATAGCGGAAAAGGAAACATATACATCAAACAATAGCCCTTTAACCTTAGCACAGCCGTCCACCATCCCGCAGCTCATCCTGAAAAATATTTGAAAAGATTTTGGGCGTGAGTACTAATGCACTCAGTGGGTACTTTTGAGAAAAACCTTCACAATCATTTTATAAAACAGAATATCCAATCATATTTTAAGCATATCATGGAAAGCTTTTAAAGTAGAAAATTTGTGAATTTCATGTATACTAAATCATTTTAGTTCCATCATTGCGCGCCACTCTCCCCTAGAACGCTTACGGTGAGTCGGTTCGTGTACACAACCCGGCTGCTTAAGGTTGGACACTGCCCTGTTTGCTTGGGGCTCGATATCGTGAACCATTGTAGTTTCGTCACCAAAAACAGTAGTAAGACTTACATGAGTCAGGAGAGCACATCAAATACAGTCATGAGTTGGATATTCAATCACGTTCATTTTATAAATATCAGGGCTTAATAACCCGAAATATATATTTTTATATAATAAAAACCCACCTGGCAATCCGATCTGGAAAGTTAGATCTAGATTCTGGTTCTGGTCTTAACTAGAAGTCTCCTTCTTCTGTGCCTACAAGATTATCCGGCAACTTAGTTTCGATGAATGACTACCATTAGGTCAAAATCTAACCTTTCTTAGCTATGAAGTAAATATTATAATATCTGCTATCTTAATAAGCAGCACCCGGGTCATCAAAATATTTTGACTCTTAAGGGAACTTTACTCAGGGCATTTTTATAAAGAAAAACCATTTTGGAAGTTTTGGCATACGGGGTGGTCAAACCCGTATCCTAAAATTAATTCGGTACAAATAAATTCATACCGCAAGATCGGCCCATTGGAAAAATATGGAACTTTAAATAAAAATACTATATTTTAACACGGAACAACTTTTGAGCTTAAAAATACGATAGGGCTATCCACGAAGGATAGATCTGAAAAAGACTACCATTTAATATTCGGATACCCAAAATATACCCAAAATTAAAAAGTGACAACATGAAAAATGTATATAAATATACATAGAACATAAAATCCTAAAGACACTTTTTGATCCGGCAACCCGAAAGAGTCACCGATTCGAAAGGTGGTTGCGACTTTTGGTGGCGGTCACGATGATTTGTCATCATGATCGTCCGTCGTGTCATCATTTCAATCACGTATTCATTATCTACGCGTTGACACCTTCAAAATGACTATTTCGAAAATGAAATAGGAAACTAGAGTCGTACCTCCTCTAGAAGCTGCTCGGAGTTTCGATTTTGAAAATGAATGAAAAATGAAACCTTAACCTTTTATTTATAGAAGAAAAATAAATAGGATAATAACGAATAAAAGAAAGAGGATAATGATGGAATAGGATAATGATGGAAAAAGAATAGGATAATTACGAATAGGATAATATTTCGAAAAAGAAATTGGATAATGACGGATGTGCCTTAGTTATCCAAATCTATTACCTTTCACCCTAAAATTGTGCCAAGTGTTCATTTGAACTCGAAATTGGAATATTCAAAGTTTGGCACGATGCTTGAAAATTTTTCTATCAACCCGAGAAAAATATCAGAACATATTTTTTAAAGCAATTTTTGACCAAAATAAATTTTAATAGATTTCCCTGACTGCGATTTTCCTTTATTTGAGTCCTTTAAGGACCCAACTTCTTACCTAAATTACCTTCAGGTAACATAAGTTAAATAAAAACCTTCTAAAATATTTCGGGTTATTACATTCTACCCTCCTTAATAAAAATTTCGTCCCGAAATTTGCGTACTTCTATAGGGTAAATCAGGGCACATTTCATTGATTTAACTTTCAAGCTCCCATGTAGCTTCATCTCTCCCATGGATATTCCATAGGACTTTCACCAGTGATATCTGTTTGATCCGTAATTCTTGGACCCCTCGGTCAAGAATAGCATCTGGTCTTTCTTCATAAGAAAAATTCCGGTTCAGGAATATGTCCTCATTCTTTATAACGTATTTAGGATTCAACTTACACTTCCTCAACATTAAGACATCAATCACGTTATGAACCTTAGCTGGAATCAGCAATATGACTACTTTATAAGCTACCTCATCATTCCTAGCTAAAAATCTATTTTTCTCAGGTCGCAAATCTTACTAAGACGTATACTCCGCCTTGGTCCACTTTAACTTGATGCACATAACTCTTCATACATTCTGCTTTGCATCTTTCTTCGAATATTCTTTAACATCATCCTTTGAGTCGAGAAAAGAGAGACAGAGAGAGAGAGAGAGAATAGATATCGATCCACTTAAATCAAAGCATATTATCTCGATCATCGTATACGTCACGTTGAACTTGAGACATTTAGTCTTGCACTTGTCCTTGCTCCTCGATCAAAAACGTATAGAGGCAGGTGCAGCGAGAACGGATCTATCTATCGCGATTCTTCATAGACATTCAAAATTCTCCCAACATGCTCCTCAAATGCATATACACGCGAACTGCATTTCCTAGAAATCCATATAACTCAAGCCATCTAAAAGAATATACTTATCCATTCTAAGTTCTTTCTACGTTCAAGACTACAAGGCACTACATAATCGTTCCCACCTTTTTAGTCAATTTGTTCTTTATAATCATTCATTAGATTCTCAGATGAACCGGAATCCAGATGTCCCGGACATCCCATTAAAACCATAGGTGAACCACGGCCTTGCCGTGAACCCTCTTTCATGTAGGATTAAATCCAAACATGACATAACACATTCTTTTGAAATTTCACATCATAACAAATTGACACATTTCAGTGGAACCAATCCATGTGGGCTCATAATCCTGAACGTGGAAAAAAAAACTTAATAAATCTATGTTCCACAAGAATCTTAACAATCATCAACTTAAAATCCAATCTATGTGCATAAGCCACAGCTAGCTATGTTCATCTACGTTCTCAATCAAATCATTCTATGTTCACATTCAATCTGCATAAGCATTCTAGGTTCCCATCACTTTAACATCATCACATTTCTAATCACTTACACATTATAACATTTCTAACCGTAGGGCATTGATTGCTATCATCACACTTTCTTTCGTAATATATCTTATACATATATTCCCATTCAAAACATCACTTTTCATTTCAAACATAATGGACATATAGTCCCATTCAAAATAATCATTCAATACTATCTGGGCACAAAGTCCCACAATTTTACCATCATGGACAAGAGTCCCTTTCATTAATAACCATCATCACATGGACATATTGTCCAAAAATGATACCATTATCCTTTCAAAACCGTCATTGGCACGACTTTTCATAAATACCATCAATGCGGAGAATGGTCCTTATCTACATTGCCTTTTTGAAATCAGTAAATATCATTGAATCTCAAAAATATTTTAACTCACGTACCTTTATTTTTGAAGCAGATGAGTGCGGTGCAAGCGACGTGCTAGGCTATCAGACAATCAATTAAGAGACTACACTGAGAACTAGACTCAATCAACAATATGACAGGCCTGCAGAGTTGCCGCCTGCTCTGATACCACTCTGTAACGCCCCGGTCCCGGGAGAAGGGCAGGGGACCGGTGCGTTACTTGAGGGAAGGGGGAAGGGGTTGTTGAACAGAAGCAATCAAAGAAATAGGGTTAGTGCCCTAAAAATTTGGGCAGCATAACCTCTATAAATGGATCAATCCACGCTTTTAAAGCGTATGAAATGACTCAAATCAGATACCATGACTCTTAGGATGAACCCAAGAAAGAATAAAAAAGGCAAACTTCAATGTAAATAATAACAGTTCAAAGGTTAACTGTTAATAGGTTAGGCATGAAAAAGGCCAGACTGATGTCTGTCCAAATACTTGAAGTAAAGAGATGCCAGGCTCCCGCCTGTCGTGAAAGCAATATAAAGCCAGGCTTTTGCCTTGACATGGAAAACAATGTAAAGCCAGGCTTGCGCCTGTCTGAATAAGGAAAGTAAATAAATGCCAGGCTTTCGCCTGTCAGGAACAGAAAGTAAATGGGATTCGGAGAACCGAACACTCCGTAACAATAAAGAAAATGGGATTCGGAGAACCGAACACTCCATAACAGTAAAAAAAATGGGATTCGGAGAACCTAACACTCCGTAGCAATAATCAGAGTAAGCGGAAAGAACGTAGCGCATTTATTCAGACTCAAAAGGAAGCATGTTCTCAATTAGACTCCATAGCGGAAAAGGAAACATATACATCAAACAATAGCCCTTCAACCTTAGCACAACCGTCCACCATCCTGCAGCTCATCCTGAAAAATATTTGAAAAGATTTTGGGCGTGAGTACTAATGCACTCAGTGGGTACTTTTGAGAAAAACCTTCACAATCATTTTATAAAACAGAATATCCAATCATATTTTAAGCATATCATGGAAAGCTTTTAAAGTAGAAAATTTGTGAATTCCATGTATACTAAATCATTTTAGTTCCATCATTGCGCGCCACTCTCCCCTAGAACGCTTACGGTGAGTCGGTTCGTGTACACAACCCGGCTGCTTAAGGTTGGACACTGCCCTGTTTGCTTGGGGCTCGATATCGTGAACCATTGTAGTTTCGTCACCAAAAACAGTAGTAAGACTTACATGAGTCAGGAGAGCACATCAAATACAGTCATGAGTTGGATATTCAATCACGTTCATTTTATAAATATCAGGGCTTAATAACCCGAAATATATATTTTTATATAATAAAAACCCACCTGGCAATCCGATCTGGAAAGTAAGATCTAGATTCTGGTTCTGGTCTCAACTAGAAGTCTCCTTCTTCTGTGCCTACAAGATTATCCGGCAACTTAGTTTCGATGAATGACTACCATTAGGTTAAAATCTAACCTTTCTTAGCTATGAAGTAAATATTATAATATCTGCTATCTTAATACGCAGCACCCGGGTCATCAAAATATTTTGACTCTTAAGGGAACTTTACTCAGGGCATTTTTATAAAGAAAAACCATTTTGGAAGTTTTGGTATACGGGGTGGTCAAACCCGTATCCTAAAATTAATTCGGTACAAATAAATTCATACCGCAAGATCGGCCCATTGGAAAAATATGGAACTTTATATAAAAATACTATATTTTAACACGGAACAACTTTTGAGCTTAAAAATACGATAGGGCTATCTACGAAGGATAGATCTGAAAAAGACTACCATTTAATATTCGGATACCCAAAATATACCCGAAATTAAAAAGTGACAACATGGAAAATGTATATAAATATACATAGAACATAAAACCCTAAAGACACTTTTTGATCCGGCAACCCGAAAGAGTCACCGATTCGAAAGGTGGTTGCGACTTTTGGTGGCGGTCACGATGATTTGTCATCATGATCGTCTATCGTGTCATCATTTCAATTACGTATTCGTGATCTACACGTTGACACCTTCAAAATGACTATTTCGGAAATGAAATAGGAAACTAGAGTCGTACCTCCTCTAGAAGCTGCTCGGCGTTTCGATTTTGAAAATGAATGAAAAATGAAACCTTAACCTCCTATTTATAGAAGAAAAATAAATAGGATAATAACGAATAAAAGAAAGAGGATAATGATGGAATAGGATAATGATGGAAAAAGAATAGGATAATTACGAATAGGATAATATTTCGAAAAAGAAATTGGATAATGACGGATGTGCCTTAGTTATCCAAATATATTACCTTTCACCCTAAAATTGTGCCAAGTGTTCATTTGAACTCGAAATTGGAATATTCAAAGTTTGGCACGATGCTTGAAAATTTTTCTATCAACCCGAGAAAAATATCAGAACATATTTTTTAAAGCAATTTTTGACCAAAATAAATTTTAATAGATTTCCTTGACTGCGATTTTCCTTTATTTGAGTCCTTTAAGGACCCAACTTCTTACCTAAATTACCCTCAGGTAACATAAGTTAAATAAAAACCTTCTAAAATATTTCGGGGTATTACAAAGTCAAACTCAAATGCCAACACAGCTCCATGGAAAGTTTCAAATCAAGGAAAGAAAGACGAGAAGCAACCGTTCACTAAGTCGAAGACTGAGACACCTACAGTGACGGGATTAAGCAACCAAGACTCGTCAGGTAACCGAAATCGAGACATTAAGTGCTTTAAATGTCAATGCAGAGGTCACATAGCTAACCAGTGCCCAAACCGACGTGTGATGATCCTAAAAGACAATGGTGAGATCATGACGGATGAAGAAGAAGTTGATCCAGAGATTCCTGGTTTATCTGAGTCGAGTGAGGAGGAGGAGTACACAGCGCCCAACGCTCTCATTTTGGTTGCTCGCAAATCTCTTAGCTTGCACACCAAGAGCGTCGACGAGGAGCAAAGGGAGAACATATTCCATACCCGATGCCACATTAAGGATAAGGTATGTAGCATGATTATTGATGGCGGTAGTTGTACTAATGTTGCAAGTGTTGTGATGGTGACAAAGTTAGGATTGCCAGTTCTCAAACATCCTAAGCCATACAAGCTGCAGTGGTTGAATGATAGTGGAGAAACCAAGGTGAATAAGGAAGTTCGAGTGCCATTTCGGATTGGCAAGTATGAAGACGAAGTGTTGTGTGACGTTGTTCCTATGCAAGCAGGACATATTTTGCTAGGACGTCCATGGCAATTCGATAGGAGGGTGAAGCATGATGGCTTCACAAATAAGTACTCTTTTGTACTTAACAAGAAGACGGTGACACTAGCTCCTCTAACACCATCTCAAGTGTACGAGAACCAAGTGAAACTACAGGAGGAGGCCGATACCATGAGGAAGAAAGGAAAAGAGGCCAATGTTGGAAAGGAGGTGGTCCAACATGCTTGTTTTGCCACAGCCAGTGATGTCAAATGGGTTGTGCAAAATGAGAAGCCAATGTTCTTGATGATCCGCAGATATGTGTTAATGAGTGCTAACCCATTTGATCCATCTTTGTCTAGTCCTATTGTCTCTTTTGCAGGAATTCAAGGATGTCTCTCCCGAAGAGATGCCACCGGGATTGCCACCAATTAGGGGAATCAAACACCAAATTGATTTCGTGCCCGACACCACATTGTCAAACCGACCGGCATATCGAAGCAACCCTGAGGAGACAAAAGAGATAGAACGTCAAATACATGAGCTACTGAAGAAAGGCCAAGTGAGGGAGATTTTGAGTCCATGCGCGAGTCCAGTTTTGCTCGTGCCGAAGAAGGATTCATCGCTACGGATGTGTGTCAACTGCAGAGCCGTCAACAATATTACGGTAAAGTATCGACATCCCATTCCCCGTTTAGATGATATGTTAGACGAATTACATGGTGCATGCATATTCTCTAAGATAGACTTAAGAAGTGGATATCACCAAATTCGCATTAAAGAAGGGGATGAGTGGAAAACGGCATTCATTACAAAACTAGGATTATATGAGTGGTTAGTTATGCCGTTTGGATTAACAAATGCTCCTAGTACATTTATGCGTCTTATGAACCATGTCTTGCGTGCCTTTATAGGTAGATTCGTGGTGGTTTATTTTGATGACATATTAATCTATAGCAAGAATGAAGAGGACCATGTTGAACATTTGAAATTTGTTTTACTTGCTCTGAGAAAGGAACAACTATATGCTAACTTGAAGAAATGCACCTGTTGTACAGATAAGGTTGTGTTTCTTGGTTTTGTTGTTAGTGCAGATGGAGTACAGGTGCACGAAGAGAAGGTTCGAGCCATCCAAGAGTGGCCGACGCCAACAAATGTGAGTGAGGTTCGAAGTTTTCATGGACTTGCGAGCTTCTATCGGTGTTTTGTCCCACATTTCAGTAGTATCGCAGCACCCATGACTGAGGTGATCAAGAAGAATGTGGAATTTCATTGGGGAGAAACACAAGAGAAAGCGTTCCAAACGCTCAAGGAGAAATTGACACATCCACCGGTACTATCTCTTCCAAACTTTTCTAAAACTTTTGAGATAGAATGTGATGCTTCTGGTGTTGGAATTGGTGCAGTGTTGATGCAAGAGAAATGGCCCTTTGCCTACTTCAGTAAGAAGCTTGGCGGCGCCACCGTAAAATACCCGACATATGACAAGTAGTTGTATGCACTAGTTCGGGCATTGCAGACGTGGAAACATTATTTGTGGCCTAAGGAGTTTGTGATCCACACCAATCATGAGTCGTTGAAGCATTTGAAGGGGCAACACAAGTTGAACAAAAGACATGCCCGCTGGATGGAGTTTGTAGAGACGTTTCCGTACGTCATCAAGTATAAGCAAGGGAAAGAGAATGTAGTAGCTGACGCACTATCGAGGAGGTACGCTTTACTTTCCACCTTAGATGCTAAGTTACTTGGTTTTGAGCACATTAAGAGTATCTATAGTGAGGATGGGGACTTTAAGGATATATATGTTGCATGTGAAGAATCTAGAGATGGGAAATTTTATAGGCATGATGGATATTTGTTTAGAGAAAATAGGTTGTGTGTGCCTAATTGTTCCATGCGTGAGCTTTTATTGTTGGAGTCACATGGTGGTGGTTTGATGGGGCATTTTGGGGGTAGCTAAGACTCTAGCTGCATTGAGGGAGCATTTCTTTTGGCCTCATATAAAACGTGATGTGGAACGTGTGTGTGCTAAGTGTGTTACATATAGACAAGCCAAATCTAGAGTCCAACCACATGGTTTATACATGCCTTTACCTATTCCTACATCACCTTGGATAGATATATCTATGGATTTTGTGTTAGGATTGCCTAGGAGTAAACGTGGTCATGATTCTATTTTTGTGGTTGTGGATAGATTTTCCAAGATGGCACATTTTATAGCATGTTCTAAAACAAATGATGCATCCTACATTGCTGATTTGTTCTTTAAAGAAATTGTGCGTTTACATGGCACGCCCAAGACCATTATTTCTGATAGAGATGTTAGGTTCTTAAGTTATTTCTGGAAGACTTTGTGGTGTAAGTTAGGTACGAAGCTTTTGTTTTCTACTACTTGTCACCCACAGACTGATGGTCAAACAGAAGTAGTAAATAGGACTTTATCTACATTGTTAAGGGCAATAATTAAAAAGAACATCAAAACTTGGGATGAATGTTTGCCACATGTTGAATTTGCATATAATAGGTCTGTGCATTCTGCATCTCAGTTTTCCCCATTTGAAGTTGCATATGGATTTAACCCTTTAACTCCATTGGATTTGATTCCTTTACCTGTTCATGAGCATACTAACCTTGAAGGGGAAAAGAGAGCTGATTTTGTTAAACAGATACATGAGAAGGCTAGAGCAAACATAGAGAGGTGAACCGAGCAGTATGCTAATAAGGCCAACAAGGGGCAACGGAAGGTTGTGTTTGAGCCCGGTGAATGGATTTGGCTACATATGCGTAAAGAGCGGTTTCCAGTTCAAAGGCATTCTAAGTTGCTTGCTAGAGGCGATGGACCATTCCAAGTTGTGGAGCGCATCAGTGACAATGCATACAAGTTGGACTTGCCAGATGAGTACAAAGTGAGTTCTTCATTTAATGTTGCAGATTTAAGTCCTTTTGATGTATGTGACGAGCTGGATTTGAGGACAAATCCTTTTCAAGAGGAGGAGGATGATATGACCCGAACTGAAGAGATGTCCGATCCAATCAAGGTACCAGAAAGACCGGTAACACGAGCAAGAGCTAAGAGGTTCAAGGAAAGTCTCAATGGATTCATGCGAGAGATCTGGAACCAAGATTTGACTAAACGACCCGTAGAAGGAGAAGAACCCGATCCCAAGTGGAAGATAGTGATCTCGAGCTGCGGGCATGAACTACAGCACAAGTCAAGACGCGACCACCCGGTCGCGCCGCTTGACGCGAGCTACAGCGCGGATGGACGCGCGAGTGGATCTGGCCGTACCACCAACGCTTCGAGCGATGAGACCGGCGCGACCTACAGCACGACCTGAAGTGCGAGTGAAGCCGGTCGCGCCACAGACGCTACACGGAATGAGACCGGCGCGACCTACAGCGTGAGTGGAGGCACGATTGACCCCGTGTCGCGCCCATCTGGAGCGTGTCCGGAATTGCGCGATTCTATGTTTTATTTTCCTAATTCAAGTGGAATATTAATTAGGTCTTAGTTTATTTTGGACCAACTATATAAGGCTTGTAATCTCTTATTTTTTAGAACAACTTTTGATATCATTAAATTTAACGTGAGTTATTCACTTTTCTCTCTGAGAGAGTTATTCGAGTTTCACAACACAACGTGAGATTCAATCGACTTATCAAACGGATTCGCATCCCCGTTTGTGGCGTCATCACCCAATCCAAATTTGTGTTTCCAATTGATCGAGGGTCTCAACTACATCGTGTTCGAGGTTTGACATCTTTGAGAGGCTAGGGTTTAGATCCTTCCATCCATTCCGTGGAATCTGCTACAGTCCTGGATAAAACATCTGTTGTCTTTGTCATATGCCAGCGAGGGTCGCATCATATGCCCTATCATTTTGGCGACCATTGATGATATAACTAACCTGTGGTGACCGGCCTTCTAAAACATCACTAAAAACTGGAGATCGATGGAGAACATTAATATCATTACACGCACCTGGTGTTCCAAAGAATGCATGCCATATCCATAAATCATATGATGCAACAACTTCCAAAATGATTGTTGGCTTTCCACTTCTCCCTGTAAATTGCCCAGCCCAGGCAGTGGGACAATTTTTCCATTCCCAGTGCATGCAATCAATACTACCAATCATGTCAGGGAAACCACGTTGTTCCCCAATATAGAGTAATCTTGCCAAATCTTGTTGATTAGGCCTTCTAAGGTATGTAACACTGAAGCAGGAAATGACACCGTCTACGAAATGAATGACTGCATCTCTTGTAACCGTTGCACTCATTCATAAGTATTCATCAACAACATCAGGTGATCATGGCTCCGGTACATTTTTACAATGATGAAAGACTTTTTCTACCTGTACAATCAGGCCTTTGTTGAAAATATTCATCATTGGTAGTAACGGCATCCATTATATGAAGAAAAAGTGATTTCTGCATGCGAAATCGACGTCGAAAGAGCTCCGGAGAATACGTTGGATTAGAGACAAAATAGTCTTTCATCAAACGCTCTTCACCAATCTCACGTGCCCTATCACAATACCTCCTTTTAATTGTAGAAGTTTGAGCTCCTACAACCAGATGAGGATTGGTTATGAGCATATTCTCTATGATGTTATCCTCTTTACGGCGTTGTTGATGAACTCGTTCTTCTCATCCATCAAGTTCGTTGGGATTCGAATCATCAGAACTTGAGTTTGATTCGATTGAAGCATCTTCATTAACTTGCATTTTTCTGAAGAGAAATGAAAATTGAAGAGAAAAAGGTAATATAGAGGATTTTTGTGTGAGTTTAATTTTGATATGTATTTCATGATATATTTATAGACAATGCAAAATATAAAAAAAATTAAGTTGAGTCAGAATCCAATGCAAATAATGTGACAGATGCATGTGATTGTTTGCAGATAAATTGACAACACCTGTATGTGCTTTCAATTTATTCATAGATAGGTGCATGTGATTTTTTACAGATAAATTGACAACACCCGCATGTGATTTCAATTTTTTCATAGACAGGTGCATGTGATTTTTACAGATAAATTGACAACACATACGAATCATTATCGTTGATGTTTGGTGACCCGAATTTATTTGGATCGAGCCTGAGAAGCTCGCGGTGCCACAAACTTGAATTTTTTCACAACGTAGTTAGGGCTTGAGGGATTGGGCCGGAAGGCCCAATCCCGATAGCCACAACTATGTTCTATTCGGGGGTGCGGAGGCTTCATCCCCGCGGTATGGACCCATGTATATTTGTATAACAATTATTTAAATTACTATATGAAGACAATTTCCAAATCATAAGATTCCAATGCAAATAATTTGCCTCCTACATGTGATTTTTTGCAGGTAAATTGACAAGACATACGAATCATTATTATTGACCAACTTGCAAATAATGTGGCAGGTGCATGTGATATTTTACAGGTGATTGTTTGCTGATAAATTGACAACACCTGCATGTGATTTCAATTTGTTCATAGGCAGGTGCATGCATGTGATTATTACAAGTGATTCAGACATATGCATGTGGGTTTGTAGGGAAATAAATAAGAGTACTAGAGATATATAAAATACATTAATTATATGTGAGGAAAAAGACAACTCACAAATGCAACAAACATTAATTATATGTGGGTGAGATGAACCCCACAATTACAACACACATTAATGTAATGTAAGGAAAAGACATCTCACAATTACAATTACATTAATTTAATTTTGCCCAAATAGACGAGCAATTAGTTGGCGTTTCACCTCTTTGTCTTCTGGAGATAAGTGGTCTTTCCCCAGTAATGTGTTCAACAACTTTTTATCCATCTTCAAGGACATCATTTGTAGCTTTTGGCTCTCTAATTCGAGTTTCTTAGCAATTAACTCTTTTTCATTATCTCTGCTGAGCCTCAATGCACGAAGTTCTGCAGCAACTTCAGATCCAAATTGTGTTGCCTTACCTTTTCCTTTCTTTTTCGACTTATCTCTACCAGTTGGATGAGAAATAGTCGAACCTCCAGTAGTTGGAGTTTCTGGATTTGAAGGAATTTCAGACTCCCCATCTACAGAAGTCCTCGATCTTTTGGTGCTACCACCACTTTCTTCATCATCTTCAGGATGAAGTCGTGTTGCATCGTTATGAAACGATGCAGCCCACCTTGAATGTTTACTCATAACATCATTGTAAACAACCAAGTCTTGAAACTTGCTGTCATTTGCTTCATAAATTGCATGAGCTTCCATCTCAATATCCTTCTAGCTCATTCCACTTCTTTTTCTCCGATGTGCTTCTTCCAAAGCAGCAACCCACTTGCCTGCATTTTCACTAAGTCATTTCCAACGAACTTTCATTGATTCGATATTTCTTGGGTTGAGCTCATCTGGATTTTCAGCTTGACTTTCGTGATACAATTCATGCACACATGACCACATTGCGGGCCTCTTTTGATTTTTTCCGCGCACATTGTCTGTGCTAACATTGAGCCAAGATGACATAAGGGTTACATCTTCTTTCACGGACCAACTTACATTTTTTGCTCCTTTTTTATTTTGGTTTGAGGGTTGAACATTCCCAAAAAAATTGCGAGAGATATTTTGTGTGGTGAGAAGTTCTTTAGAGGATGGAATTTGAGTGAGGTTTGGTGAAAATTGGGAATTTTGATAATGCTGAGAACTTTGTTGATTTTCTGAATTTGGAAAATTTTATGGGTGAAAGTAAGTTCCAAAATTAGAAAAATTTTGGGAATCATGATAATAATTTGGGTGATTTGGATCCATAACTTAAAATGAAGAAGAAATGTGAGATTGAGAATTTGGTGAAATAAGATATGTGAGAAAAAGAAAGTTTAGTTGTTTGTAAAAACATACCAATATTGGTTCTATTTATAGAGAAATAAAAAACAATTTGAATATTGATTTTTTTTAATTATATAAATTATATAAATTTTAAATTAATATATATATATATATATAAAAATTAAGTGGCACCCAATTAGAGGGTGCCACGTGTACAAAAGGCATGCCCAACCTCAAAGGCGGACAACCGACCGAGTCGGCACTTTTCATGACTTTTTGATTTCTTTTTAAATATGTTTGGCATTTTGTGGTGACACCCAAGCGGGTGTCACCGATGGGAATAGCCTTAGAGATATGAATGAGCTGAGTCAAATACCATTGAATTTGAATTCGGCTCACTTAGGTATTCAGGTGCTCAACTCGAGAATTATTTTGGGGATCGACAGAAAAAAATTGAATTCGGGCTCGGTTTGAGCTCAACTCGATTATTTGAAATTCAAGCTCGGCTCGGGCTCCACTCTATTATTTAAAATTCAAGTTTGAACTCGAATTTATATATGTGTGTGTGTGTGTGTGTGTGTGCGTGTCCGTGTGTATGTATGTATGTATTAATTTATACTATATATATATAATTAGTTACTATTACACACGTACAAATATATACATATTAAATATAATATGTGTGTGTGTTAGTTATCGAGTCATCGAGTGTGTGTCGTAAGATTCATAAAATCATAACTCATAAGTCATATCCTATTCCAATATGTTAAGATAATTTATAAATTAATGATTCTATATTACTTAAGAGACTATAAGTTCTTAATTTTTATAATTATTATTCTTAGTTTAGCTTATTTAATGTTATTCTTAATTTTTTGTTAATCTTTTTTATTGTTATTTACATATTAACTAATATAAATTATAGTTATATAGACTAAATACTATAATACAAATAGTATGTATAATTAAGAGTTTAGATTGACCATATGACATTAGTGTTAAGTGCTAAGAAATAAGAATAGTGTTAATTTTGAACATTTAATTTCTTGTTTTTGATAAGAAATTTTTTTAGAAATTAGTATATTTTTGTTGGGAAAAACTATCAAGGATACCCCAACTAATGGTTTTGATGAAATGTCAAAACATGTGGAAAATCTCTATGAAAAACTACAGGAATTACAGGCTGGAAATTAGCTTCATGACCAAAATAAAGACTCCAAAATCAGCTCTGCTGAAGCGAAAGTCAACGACTTTGGAGCATGTTCAACCAGCTGAAAAGGATACATCAAGCAGTCAAGAACTAACCAATCAAAGCTAAAGACTGGAAAGCATCCAACAGATGAGCAACTATCGGCTTAGCTGAAAGCTAAGAAAAGCTGATAAACAGAACTAAAGTCAGCTAGCTTGAAAGATCAAGCTCGGAGAATAGCTGACCAAGCTCATATAAGACCAAACTGAACTGATCAACTAACAGTTAAGTTCAGTTAACTGGGAGAAGAGCTCAAAGGAAGCAGCCAACTGAAGCTTTAGTCAAAGCTAAGTTGTCAAGAACAGAAGTGCCAACTGGAGTCCAGAACTAAAGCTTTAGTCAAAACTAAGCTTCCGAGTGCCAATTGGACCATTCCAGAACTGAAGCTTTAGTCAAAGCTAAGCTTCCAAGAAGCCAACTGGAGTCTATAACTGAAGCTTTAATCAAAGCTAAGCTTCTGAGTGCCAACTGGACCATTCCTCTAGCCAAAGCTAAGCTGCCGGAGTCCAGAACTGAAGGCCAAGGCAGCTGAGGAAATGCCAAACTAGACCATTCCAGAACTGAAGCTTGAGGCAGCTAAGGAACTGCAAACTGGACCATTCCAGAACTGAAGCTTGAGGCAGCTGAGGAACTGCCAACTAGACTATCCCAGAACTGAAAACCAAGGCAGCTGAGGAACTGCCAACTGAAGTTCAAAACTGAAAGCCGAGCAGCTGATACCTGCCAAGCAGTTAATGAAGATCCTGATAAGAGATCTCGGAGCAGAGTTTATTAAACCAAGCAACGGCTAGTTCAAACAAGGTTCAACGGCTACAAAAATTCAACTACCGTCGATGGATCAACTGAACCAATGATCGGTGGAACCTAACGGTCACAAAGTTCACTCATCTCTATAAGAAGAGTGAATCTCATTTCTGATCGTGACTTTTGCTGAACATACTTTTTCAATCTACACTGAGCTTTCTTCCTCCCTCCCCACAGCTCAAAGTTCAAGCGTTAATCATCTGCAGTAGAAAGTCCCAACTAAGAAGAAGTTTTTTAAAGAACCAACCAATTAGCTAGATATCGAAGTATCCAGCTAGAGCCAAGCTTCTCAGTTTAAGTTGTTCAACGATCAACAACTCAGCTCAGCTTAAGGAGCATTCAAACTTGATACCAGTTTCAAGAATGTATTCTTGAAGATCGAGAGAGATCTAAAATCTTGTAAAGACAAGCAATAGCACCTAAAGTCCCAACGAACAGTTGGGAGTGGTAAGTGTGAGTTGTCGACCATCACCGGCTGAGAAAGGGCGTACCGACGGGTCCGTTTTTTCGGGACAACACCAGTTGAAAAGGAGACCGTGCTCGAGTGAAGGGTGCCGTTTTCAGGTTCAACACTTATCTTCATTGTGTAATTGTAATAAATAAACTTTACATTACATAGTGAATTACCCTTTTCACTAAGGAAGAAAGGACGTAGAAGCTGAGCTTCGAACCTCTATAAATCTCTTGTGTGTTGTACTTACTATCAAGCTTTTGCATATACACAGCTGCACACAAACATCTCACAAGCTGCACTCTTAAGCTAAGCTTTCTATCTCAACTGTCAAGTGCACTGATAAGTTTTGAAACCGAGTCAAGGGCCCTATCTATTCCGCATAAAAGTTCAAAGTTTTTGTGTCAGTTTATTCACCCCCCCTTCTAAACTGACATCGACTCGCCCGGGACCAACAGTTTTCAATATAATTAATTTCATTTCATATTTCTTATTTAATGAATTGAGAATGATTAGTTTGTCAATATTAGTCTAAATATTTGTTAATTTTCATTTTCCTTTTATTGCCATGTACATTGTAACGACTATATGCTAGAATACTAATTGATAGACGATAGTAAATGTGTAACACCCCGAAAATTTGTACATTTATAATTTATTTAAGAATTTTATTTAGGTAATTAATATTGAAAATTTACGACCGTGATATAAAAAAAACACGTCTAGAAAATTATTTTGAGATCAGAAATCGATTACATTAAATATTATTTGATCTTCAGGAGATTTATTTTATTAAACAAATTGTACCCAATTTATTTATTACTAAGTTAATTAAGTTCATATTAATTTTAATCATCATGTTTAAAGTTTAATCTCAATTTTAATTTGTAAGCCCATTTTTGGGTGAAATTCGGAATGATCCGCCAAGTAAGCTTTTAAGTTATAAATTTTTACATACATTAATATATACATATATGCGCAGTATTGAATGGAAAAAAAAATAGAATAACTATCCTATTTCACTTTCACCACCTAAGCTCCTACGCCAATTAACTTGTAACGTTCACATGTATCATTGCTAGAGTCCAGCTGGATTATCAAAGGAAAAGAAAAGAAAAAAGGGAAAGAAGGGAGAGAGAAGCGCAACAGATAAGAGAGAAGCGTGTGTACAGAAAATTGAGAGAGAGTCGAGGGTTGAGAGAGGAGGGGGAAGCAGCTGGCAAGAGATTGACGGACCTTCCACCGGCGCCGGAGCAGCATCAGCAGGTCGCCGGAGTAGCAACAGGAGTAGGAGCGCAGACGAGCAGCCCGCAGCAGCAGCTGCAAAGCTCACACCATCTTCCACCTTCATCGTCGTCGTATGGGTCCATTTCTTTTCCTTTTCGCTTGATTTTCGGATGTGTCATACATTGATATGTGTTCTACGTTTTATCTTTTGATGTCGTTGTCATCCGGTGGTCGGAAACCGGCCAAATCACCGGAAATCAGAGCCTATTTTATTTTCCGGACAGTTTTCTTGCTCCCACTTAATTCGATTTTTCAACCCTTTTAATGATGAAATTTGGAAATGTGTATTTCAAGGACAGTTTTAGATATGCTTCTTAGGGTTCTACAGAAGATGGAATTTCTTAAGTTGGAGTTTTCGTTTGTGAGATATGATTTATTTAGTAAAACTGCTACACAGGGAAGTGAAAACAAAAGCGAAAACCATCGAACAGTGCTGCCCCGCCACCTTGTGCCGCAGCTAACTTGCGGTGCGATTTCCCGTTGATCCGACCGTCGAATTCATCTCATCTTTATACCGTTTCGAACCTCTTCTAACAAGATATGCATATGAAGTCTTGGATTGGCGACCAAACCTCGTTTGGTTCTCTGTTTTTACGCCAAAAGTTGCTGCAGAATCAGTTGTTGTGAATGAGTTGTTGCTACTTTAGCTGAGCGTCAGCCTTTTCCAGGATCAAAAGCCATCATGTTTTACATAGTTAGAAACCTCTCCCTACAAGCTTTATGTTTATGGCATCATACTCTGATTTCCATATTGTTTTATCGATCGTATTTATACCTAAAGTTGACACAAGTTTGCTGCTATAGGAGATCGAGTTGATGTACATTACCACCCTTTCTATTCATCTGAAACTCTTCATTTAAGATATGGTTAGAAACTTCTCTTTATGTACTTCAAGTTCATGTATTTTAAACTCATGTTTTGAACTTGTTTGGAAATTTTGGTCATTTAAGGATTTGATTAAGTTTTGGATAAATAGCAAATAAAAGAAATATTTTGGCTTCATCCATCGTTTTCGAAAATGAAATATTTCATCCAGTTTAATATTAGAAGCCTAATTATATCCTTGTATAATTTCTTTGTAAAGTTCTTGAACCCCTTCTTTTATTAACTTGGAATCTCGAATAGTAGAATCATTATAATAATTATCCGGTCTAAATTGGTTTAGCTTATTCGAGGCGATTGTTTCTTGATGTTTAGGAATATTATTTAAATGATTTGGTGTTGTTTTGTAAATTACATAAAAATCTACTACAGCTCTTTTAAGAGTTTATATATATATATTTTTGGGTCAAATTGCATGTAGTAAATAAAAAAAAAGATTTAAATAATCTCTCAATCTTCTAAAAATGTATTGACTTGTCGAAAAGGGTATTGACTCTTGAATAATCATGTTAGGAGTTCTAGAAATCTTTCATTTGTTAATCGGGAAGGTTGATATTTATAGAATGATTATACAACAATTATTCGGTTTAAGCTCGTTGAATCTCGATGTTTATAAATATGTTTATTAATGTATTTATACTTTTAGCTATTAGTTAATAGTTAAAATGAGTTTTTAAGTTAGAATCTCGCTCATTCATAAGCTAATGACCAGAGCTTGGAGAAGTTTAAGCATTTCATAAGCACCGAGATCATTAAGGTGGGCTATATATATTTTTCTCAAATTATGTTCAACTAATAAGCTCAATCATTTTTCAATTGGGAAGCATGAATATCTGTATCAAAATATTTTAGCTCACTGTTCGTGTTCGCCAGTATCCTACTAAAACATTGAGTGCTTAACTAGACTCGAGTTCAGATCCTTAAAGCTTTTCGGACCATGTACACTATCCTTTCTTAGACAGCTGGATTGGAGGACGTGTATATAAGTTAAGACACTGTAGGAAGGGACAGTGAGATAGAGCGTGCAAGTAAGGTTAAAAGAAGCTTTGTATACATGGAATACTTTTTAGATTTGAAACATTTCCATTGTTATACTTATGTGGATACGATATTCATATTTATAAAATGATTTTGAACTGTTTATTAAAATTACCCACTGGGTACACTAGTACTTAGTCCAAATCTTTTCTAAACATTTTCAGGTTAAGAGGCCGACTGGAAGATGACGGAGCTGAGGCAAAGGCCGGCTTTTTGCTATATGTTTACTCTTTTGTGTTGTTTAGAGATCCTATATACTCTAAAACAACTAAGTACTTGAAACAATTTACTTAAGTTAAATAAAATGCTATGCGCTTGTTCCGTTTATTCTGATATAGCTTGTCTTCAATTGTTTGAAGCATGTTATGATTTCGACATTATGCTATAATGTTTCTTTATAATTGTTTGGCGGGATAAGTTCCCTTTTTGATGATTGGTCATTGATTCAAGTTCCTTCTGAACGCCATAGTGCGTGTTTCTATTATAGTTACACAGGTTATGCTGCCTAAATTATTGAGGCACTTACCCTATTTCTATAATTGTCTTTATGCAACAACATCTTCCCCCTTTTCCCAAATTTCTGGGAAATATAACATATTCTTGTCTCAAAGCTATTTCATTTAATTGTCTTTATGCAACAACCCCTTCCCCCTTTCTCCAGTAGCGCACTGGTCTCCTATCCTTCTTCTGAGATTGGGGCATTACAAAATGTAACTAAGAGTTTAAAATTAACTATATATCATTGGTGCTAAAAATATTATTACTCTTGAACGTTTGATTAGTTTTATTTTTTGTTAATTTTTTATCATTTGTTACTTTCGATAATATTAGTTCAATATCATTGATTTTATTACATGAAAATTAATATTTAATGATGAGTATTGTTTTGTCAAATTGTCAATATTAATCTTAATTGTATTTTTTTCTTTATTACTTTACACGTATTATAAATTTAATTTATAACTAATACTAAGATGGACTATAATCTATATATTGTTAATTTCCTCTTTTATTTTTAATTTCTTTTATTACTCATCAACTCGTGTGTTAAGCATCCATGCCAATTTCTTAATTTTGATAATATTAGATTAATATTATTAATTTCATTTCATATTTAATATTTAATGAATTGAGAATAATTATTTTGTAAATATTAGTTTTAATTTTCTTTATTGCTTAGTATTTATTATTGACAATTCAATTTTTTAATTTCAATAATATTTATTTAATATTATTTCATATTTCATATTATTATTTATTATACTAATATGCTATGTAAAATTGTAAATAAGATAACCATATTATATATAATATGTATATATATATAGTTCATTACTTTGTCTTTTTGTGTATATAATTATATTGTTACTCTTGAATCTTAATAATTGATTTCTTAACTTTAATAATATTAGTTTAATTGTTAATATCATTAATTTCATTATATTTTGAATGAGTGTATTAATTTGGCAAAAAATACAACATAAAGAAATAATATTTTAAAAATTATAAAAATAGTATGTGTTTCGAGTTCTATATTTAATATCTTGCGAGTTCGGCTCGTTTAAGTACTTGCGAGATAGTTCGTAAGACAGCTCATTAAAAAATTCAAGAAACTCACGAGCCGAGTTAGCTCGTGAACTCGACGAGCCCAGCTCGAGCTCGGCTCGAGAAAATGGTGATCTTATTTAGCAGACTCGAGCTCGTCTCGTTTAATAAATGAACAAGTCTCGAGCGAGCTTTTTTGAGTCAATACCTGAGTATCTCGTGCGTAGTTTGTGTCATTTACAACCCTACATATAGTTAAGTGCTTGTATTACATCTTCACCCCCAATGACCGACAAGTCACAAGTGTCAATCCCTTACTAAATTTGGTTATTTAAACTTTACTTTTTTACTTTGTCCACAATGTTTCGGCCTCGGTTAAAAAATTCGGCATAATTTATTATTATTATTACACACCTCACACATGTTGAATGTTTTTGGTACCGAAAACTTTCAATTGATTTGTAAAAAATAACAAAAAAATAATGTACATAGAAATAGGGACGTATGGTTGTCAAAAGTGGCAGGCTCGATAGGTTGGGCCACAATTTTATAAGCTCGAAGCATTTCCGAGACGAGTCATCAAAAAAAAAACCATTAGCTTAAATGAACTAGGTTGCTCAATCGAAAAGTGAAAAATAACATGTTCATCCATGAGCAGCGGGCTCGGCCCACTATTTGGGCAGGGTTAGTTCGCACAAATAATGTACCAACCCAAATGCTTATTGGGCCGGCCCAGCCCATCCCATCATAGTTGGGGTGAAGAACAAGGAGGGGCGGCCTGAATTGCTACCCCTAGACACCTCGCTATGGAATTTACGAATTTTTACTTCTCAATTTTGATTATTGGCCTCAGTTTTTCCTATTATCTTCCACATTTCAATTTATCCTTGGAAAATATGTAAACATAAATTTTACGGATCTTAGAATTTCATGATTTCCACATTCGTCAATATAAATCAGAGTACTGACCTTGATAAGTTATAGCTTAATTCGATGATGAAGAAATTTGTTTATCTCCCTTCACTGTTTTCATTATGCACAGAACGCATTTAGATGATAGAGAAAATATAATTCTGTATTTTTTTTTATCGGTAAGTGAGAGGTTCTATCAACGTGATGGATATCGTGAAACCATCTTTAGATAAATGTGACCGATATAATAGATGAACATCAAGTTATTTAAACCATAAAATTAAGATACTTTAATTAATATAAATATATCTTAATATCTTAATAATTAATGACACGTGGTCATTAATAAATCTTACAAAATATCCCTTCCCATAAATTCTACTTAAGAATATAATTTATGATTTTTTTTAAAGATTTCAATATCTATTTGATTATCATCAAAATTAAGGGGAGTGTATTGGATTGGGATTTCATTGGATTTTAAAGGACTTTTAAAATCCGGGTGTATTCAATCCAGACTTTTAAAAGTCCTTTAAAATCCTGGTGTATTCAAAAAGTTCTTTAAAATCCTGGTGTATTCAATCCAGATTTTTAAAAGTCCTTTAAAATACTGGTTTATTCAATCCAGACTTTTAAAAGTCTTTTAAAATTCGGATGTATTCAAAAATCCATGGACTTTAAAAAGTCATTGACTTCATTGGATTTCACCAGGAAATAACGTGAAAATTACAAAGGATGATATCCGACCCCTTGACACGAGATTTCGATGGATTTGGAAAATCCGGCGAGCGCTGTGTCCCAGCGACCGTTGAGGAGTTGAAATCGGATACCCCAGCCGTCACCCGACCGCAGCGGCCGCTGGCTTTATCGATGATGGCACTCCCCACTGCAATAACCGTTTTTTTAATAGCGGCGGCGGCTGCGCTGCGGCGAGCGTAAACCTGCCTTCTTCTTCTTTCACGTCTTCAACGACTGATTGTCTGTCGTCTGCCGGCAGTAGATTCGCTGAGTTGTTCTTCCACCACAAATTGCCTACTGGACTGCGCATTTATCGCTCTTTTACCATCACCCGCTGCAGTTATGGCGCCAACGCCATGGATCCTTATTCCGTCGCCACTGCCTTTTCGGCCAACGGCTCTGCACTCTCTGTAAGCATTCTGTTTCTCTCTGCATCTGCGTCTATGGCATGATTGTTTCGATCGCAGTTTTGAAGAAAACATAAATGAATACAAATTTTGTCTATTTTTCCACACTTGGGGAATGCATGCCGATTGAGAATTTGTTGCTAATGTGCGTTTCCATGGGAAAATAAGTATTTGTTTTCGATGGAGAAGGTTGTGGCGTGCGATTGTGAAGTTGTTAGTGCGATCTTATTTGAATGTCCATCAATATTAATCTCTTTCATTCACTATTGAAATAAGCTAGTTTTTCTGTTTGTTCACGATCTAACGAAGAAAGTGGATGTTTGTGTGTGTGTGTGTGTGTGTGATGTTATTGGACATGTTAGATTCCATCTGGTTCTTAGATGCATAGTTGAATGTTTTAGCTTCAATGACAAGTACTGGTTACTCAGTGGTGAATAGTAGATATTGGAAAATTAGACTGCAAAATCCGAATAGGGTTAGACATGCTGTCTGCGCCTTCATTCACTTTCTTGTTTCATTTATCATAGAAAGTCACCTCTTACTGTGGAAAATATTTAAAGTTTAAATTCCCAACGGTCGCTGGGTGCCAGCGGTCATTGGGTTTGTTCGACTCATGCCCTAGCGGCCGTTGAGACCAGCGATCGCTGGGTTTTCTTGGCTCGCGTTTCCGCGGTTGCTGGGTTCTTTCGGCTCGCCTTCCCAGCAGCCGCTGGATTCAAGCGGTCGCTGGGTTCAATTTTTTTGCGGGTCCACCAATCGTTGTGTTCCATCAAACGCTGGCAAGAAGGATTTGAAATCTATTAAAATTCTTCAAAATCGGTCTGAAATCCATACACGAAATCCGCCAAACTCTGCGTGGAGTTGGGAGACTCCATGTGGAGTTTTGGAAGATTCTATGTGTAGTCTATGGATTTATAAAATACATAGAAATCTATAGACATTTTAAAGTCCAACAAAATCCATCAAAATCTCAATCCAATACACCCCCTAAGTCATGAAAACACGAACGGCCGCTTATCATAAATAGACGAATATTTTAACATAGTTGCAATTAATCTATGTTAGAATTAACAATGAGCTAGCAAATCAGTGAACCTGCATAATGATACATTTTAATAGTTATTTGAAACTAATTAAGAATCAATTAGGTCATGATATAAAATTTGTTCCCAAATGTATTCCGAAAAACTGGTATTATTTTGCAGGTCATATTTTAAATAATGCACCCAACTAGTGTAATCTTTGTAGGCTGCACAAACCAGACACCATGATTGAGGATTGACCAATGGAATTTAATACAAAATGTTAGGTAAAACGAGTATTGATTAGATTATAGTAAAAATATGAAGAGACAAATTTAGATGTGACACCATTAGGCCAAGTTTGGTCAGCAACTAAATCGTTGAACATTGTATTCTGGTCGAATCATGTCCCATTTTTCCCACGGATTTATTTTGCTCCGACCCACCCGGTCTTCCACACATGGGCCAAACCAATAATTCACATGAATTCTCATGTAGGATTAAAATCAAGTTGAAATTAAGATGGCACTTAAGTAGTTATTATTTCACTTTGTGTTTTACTATTAAATTTATGATTTTAATAATGTATATTATAAAAAAATACAACATCATTGATCATATTCAACATTTCTCAACAAAAAATTGAAATTAAAAAAAAAACTAAATTAAATACTAAGAATAATTGTGAACCCTAGTTAACAATTACGTACAGAATTAAACTAAAGCATAATAAATTAAAACTAGCATTACACCCGTGCGATGCACGGTGTGAGATATACAAATAAAATAATTAAATTACAATAGTATAAAATAATTGGATTTTCAGCAATATTAGATCTATAGTTTTTAAGGGGTATTATCATATTTTAGCCTGACCTTTTAAGTAATTCACAAAAATGTTATGACCTTTTATAAATAACAATTTAATACATGACCTTTTAAATATACAACAAATCTAACCTGAAATTAATTTTCAGGCTTTTAGTTGCCGGCGTGTATCTTTTTGCTTGAATTTTTAATGACGTGGAAAATATTTGTGCTACGTCAATTGATCAAATAAAATTAAAACAAAATTATGTTTCACACCACACCGTATGTAAAAAGATACACTTCGGCAACTAAAATCCTGAAAATTAATTTCAGGCTATATTTGTTGTACATTCAAAAGGTCAGGTATTAAATTGTTATTTATAAAAGGTCATGACATTTTTATTAATTACTTGAAAGGTTAGTTTAAAATCTGATAATATCCCTAGTTTTAACTGCTCTTTAGGATTCTGATCACATATTTCAAAAATTTATATTGGGGAACATTGCTAAGTATTCTATGTTGATGCATAGATCCAAATGTTGTATCATCAATAGGAAGGAAAAAAAACAGATAAAAATATAGACCCCTCAAACTTATGCATATAAATTAAAAAATACAAAAAATAAATAATCTACAATTGAATAAGACATCTCATGAAATAATGCAAGAAAATTTAGTAAGCTTAGTATCATTAAAATGCACATTTAATTAGTTTGTTAAAAATATCAAATTAATTTTTTTTTTGGGTCTACAATAAATAATTCAACAGGTTATTATTAACATGCATCACATATATCGCACAAATATTGTATAGTAATAAAATCATTTAATTGATTACAATATGAAAACTTATATATAAAACTCATGCTACTAAATTTGAAATCGAAGAAATCGGTTTTAATTCCATATATGAATACCAAAAATAGTTTCATGATTGGTTTTAAAAAAAAATAGCCAAACTAAATCTTGAGCCTGTCATCACCAAATATTCTCGGTTATTGAAGAAATCTGGAATATGCGTGGTTGTCTTGTACTTCATCTAATTAGTTCGTTGTATAATAAAATGCTTGATAAAATCCATATCACCCTCACTTCAATTTATGATCATATATATAAAGAACAATCAATACATCAACTTGAAAATCGTAAATACTTGCTGACTAATAATGTACATGAATATGAATGCACATACCTCATGAAGTAAATCTCTTTCATCACAGGACACAGTTTGAAAACTCACTCATGGTTTGATTCATCTATAAACTATGTCGTAATATTCTTGTCTTTTGTCGAAATACCTGCAAAAATTATTTTTAAAAAAAAGACATACACGTTAGTGTTGTGAATACGACTACACAAGATTACTACAGAGATACAAATTGGAATGCAGAAGAAGGCTCTTACGTACAACTATTTTTCTATAAGAAGTTGGGTTTCATATGAACCCAAATAAATGAATTATCTATATAATTTGCTACAGAGAAAGTATATATGATATTAACGTAATTTGCTAGACTAATTCCAATCTATATATTAAAGAAGATACTTTTTATAAGATATATATTCCCTAACCAGGAACCAATAAATTCGTACATATAAATTGTAAAAAATAATAAATAATTAATTTTTCTAATCATATATAGTGAATGCTTTAATAATAGCGATGTAAATATGATGTAGATTAATTGATTTATGATAATATGATTTATTGTGTACTTCAAGTTGAATTAAAAAAAATACCAAAAATATTACTATTCAATTGATTTTAATTTTCTGGTCACACCTACACAAACTATGTACTAATTATTAGTTTATGTTTTTAATCATGGCAAGCAAATTTTCTCCAATAGTATTTAAAATTTAATGTAATTTTATGTTTCTAAATTTAAAGTGTTATTCTCTTTTCGGATAGTATTGAATCTAAAAACATAATTATATGTTTTTTAACATAATTATATTTTTTTCACACACCTGACCTGGTGGTATTAAGGAATCATATATTAATTTCAAATGATTTAGTTTGAGTTCTGAAACCTATATATGCTGGTGCATTAAAGTTCAATTGATTTTCCATACTGTATAGAGTTTCGGATATCATTAAAGTAAATAAGTAACTATATATTTAACTAATTAACACAATTTTTTTAAAGAAAATTAAAATAATTATATACTATTAATTCAATTACGACCAAATTTTACAACAATTCTTATAATTTTAGCCAATTCATTAGTTAAATTTTACCTTTTATGATTTCATAGGACTTAGTTAATCAAGGTAACGATATAAATACAAATATGTTATTTAAGGTAAATAGCATATATATTAATTAATGTAAATAAATTTTATGATACGTATACCATATTTTGTTTATTGATTTGCAATATATTAATTAATTAATGTAAATAAATTTTTAACTAATTAAATGATATATATTTTTGTTTCTGAAAATGTAGTTTAGGCGGGGAAAATAGGTTAGTTTCTATTAATATAGACTATACTACTTTTAGATATAATATAGATTTGAGAAAAAAAAAAGAAAAAAAATTAATAAAATTGACTGTGAAACACTATTACACATAACAAATAGCGTGGTATTATCAATTATGGATGGTTGCATGAAGTGAAATATATCTAGTTTCTGGGTCAAATAAGATCTGTGTAACGGATTGAAATACGTTGGACGATCTCACAAAAGATCTCCTCTTTATTATATTATAACCAATCATAATTAATATTTTTTCTCTTAAATGTGGGAGTAATGGTTATGAATCATAATCCTCCACCCATCCCTTAATTAAAATAAATTAATATTTATTGCTAAAAATTTAAATTTTTTAAAAAATTATAAATCCTAATTTTGAAATAATCAACCCTAATAATCAGTTATATTAATTAAAAAATAAGAATAAAATATTAAAATAATTATAAATCCTAAATAACCATATAAAATTAAACTAAACCAAAATAAATTAAAATTAATATCAAAACATTGATAGAACACACATTTCGAACGAAATGATCTAATATCCTCTACGGGGGGAAGGCATGAGGTTCAAATCCCCGTGGTTTAGTTCCCCAAGCTCCTCCAACTAAAAAAATATCATATATAAATATCTTATTACGGTTATTATCCTATCAAATTAAAGTTTACAATTTTACTTGGTCTCGCAGGATATTCTATATTATCTCATCATGCATGATTTTTCTATTGTATATTCTGTCACATATATAATGTTCTATATATTACTCGTTTTGTATTGTTGAAATTGAAATTTTTTTTAAACGATACGCAGATTATAAAATTAACAATTTATGATATTATTTAACGGATAGCATAAAATTTCTCCATCGAGTTTAGACGTTGATTGAAGAACGTTAATTGGAAAGTGAAAAAAACGTTATGGTACAATCATTCAACGTCAAGTTACATCTCAACTCTCAAGAGGAATTCTTTTGGTATATTCCTTTCTGTGAATATGAAATAACGTTCAAATTTAGGACCATCACTCAACTTGTCCATTTATTCACGTGAAAACCACGTGCATGTAAATAATTAAAGGTCAATATTCAAAAAGTAAACCTTATTTTCCTAAGAAAGTTTCGGTGAGATATCTTATTGGTCAAAATTCATAAGACGAGTTCAAAAACAGATCTAAATATAATTAAATAACTATATAAAATTAAAAATATAACTTTGGATCTGAATATTGACCTGTAAAACGATCTTACACAATTTTTGTAAATTTTCTTTTTCTCGAATTAATGTTAAAAAATTGTAAAATTAGATTATTTGATAGCCGTTGGACCTGATTGATTAAAGTAATCATTGAATTTTTATTCCATTTTTTCTTTGATATAATTCGGATTTTTTTAGGGATATAATTCGGAGGTTAATCTAATGATATTCCGCTTAATAACAAAAAAGTAAACAACTCATGTAGAGATCAGGTAACTCAATCTCTTTATTATAAATTAGTAAAAATTAACATATCGAATCCATTTATTTATTAGTAAACTGTTTATTTCAATTCATGATCATATGTGACATTAGAATTGCAAATGTTTAGCGCGCACATCATTTTAATTTATTTTTCAACTATATATATGTAGGGGTATATTCAAATAGCTAGGAACCAATCCTCACGTGAGAACTTAAGAATCAATCCTCACGTGAGCATTTAGGAATTAATCAATAAAATTCATTTATCTGGATGATAAAAAAGAGGTAGTATAATTGTAAATATGAGAAATTTAAAAATAAGAGTATTTCTAAATATTTTTTTAAAATAGTGATGTTATCATGTTTATAAAAAATTTTAAAAAACTTTAAGCAATCATAATTCGTTCATTTTAAATCAAATTGACTCGAATTATATGTTAAATTAAAGATTTTTTTTTCACGCTCTTTCATTTAATATACATATTGCATATGTTTGTTCAAACGAAAATTGATGAAAAAAACAAAAACTCCCATTTTTAGGCGTATACAAGTCGTAGCAGTCAGACATTGCTAACATGAGACCACATCATTGCTAATATCGTGTATTTATGTTGCTAATATGAAACATGTGAATTTATACACGATACCCGACTTTGAATACACAACTGCTATCATATGAAAATAAGTAAAGCTTGAACTATATATAGTGGAAAGTTAATTTAGTCTATTTTTTAACAAAAAAAATTCAAAAAAATATTAACCGTTGAAAAAGTTATGACCGCTTGATTGAAGGATGTTATTTCATCATGAAAACTAAAAAAAATACTTAAAAATCATATTAGCAACTCATTATTCACATATTAGCAAATTATTATTTACATATTAGCAAATCATTATTTACATATTAGCAATATGATGTATATATAATGTTACAACGTATTACATAATGTTATTTTAGTTGTGGTCCAATGTCATATGAATATTGTTTAACACGTATCAATTTATCAATATGATCTCGTCATGTTATTAATATGAATTTTTCATGTTAGCAGCATAATTCATTAATATTAACAACATATATCTCTAATGTTAGTGTATCAATACATATGCCTTGAAAGACAACAATTTTAAAGCGTTGTCTATTTAACTACTAAAATTGAACCCAAAAACTGAAAAATATAATACAATTTATAAATTACGAAAATAACTCCCATTCCTTAAGATTCTCTAATATTACAAGTTTGTCACACCTTCTTTTGACTAAAACATTAACTAAATTAGGGCCATTAAATCTAATCAAATTTAAGATTTGAATTCGTTCAAAGGGTCTCATGTGAATTTATATATATATATATATATATATAGAATTTTTAAAATAATTTAACTAAATACTTTTATAATCTTTCTCCATATTAAATTTATATTAGAGATATAATTTTTGTATGCATGGATACTTAATAAGTATCACCTTAAATTATAGTTCTTATATATGCAGATATATAATACAATATAATATCAATATTATATATATATATATATATTTGTGCACAAATAGATATAAATATATTAATAATAATATAACACTTTTAATTTATAGAGATAAAGAAAAATAAATTATGAAAAAATTGTATAAGTATATATATTGTTTAAGCTATCAATATAACATAAATTGAACTTGTCCCAACTTCTAGGAGGTCACAGGTTCGAATCTTCTTAGGTGCATATTATACACAATTATTCTCGGCGGGCTTCGGCGCGGGCCTTTCATCGGGCCGGATTAAGGGCTCATTCGCGGGCGGGCTGGGCCAATCAATAATTTCAAAATTTTAAATTAAATTTAAAATTTATATAATTATAGCGACGGTGCTAGAGACGGGGGGCCCGTCGCTAGACTAGCGACGGGGTGAGCCACCATCGCGAGTGATTTAGCTACGAGCGATTTAGCAACGGGGTTGTTCCCGTCGCTAGAGACTTTAGCGATGGGGTCGTACAATACTAGCGACGGGAAACCCCGTCGCTAGATCGAGTTTTTTTTGTAGTGTCAGTAATAGCACCATAAACCGGTAGACTCCATCGAACTAGATAATGAGAGAGTTGGGAAGCTAATAAGACTCAAAGAATGATGCAAGATGCGGATGATTTTCGTCTAGAAGAATGCTACAAATTTTTTCCTAATTCTGACGCCTTTAATTCTCTGCTACTTCTACACTCCTTATAGCATCTCCAAAGGATTACGCTTCTTTTACTTCTATTGTAGAGGAAAATATAGAGTGGAGCAAAAACATCTCAACCATCAACTATACGTTTCATTCTATAATAAAATATTCTATTTTTATACTTTCTTATATTGATCTTTTTAATCTAATTAGTGTGTAGCATATATGTTTTTTCCAATATATTAAGGTTTAATATTTAATAATAATAATTAAAAATAATATAATTTAAATTAATTAACAAAACTAAATTTTATTTGAACAAAAAATCGACATTTAATAAATGAAAGAACAATTACATTATAAAATGAACTAACATTAATAAAAGAATAAATTACATTACAATTTTTTTATTAATTGAAAACATAATATTTAACATAAAAATTAACATAATTTAAATTATTAATATATTAATAAAAACTAAAGAAAAAATTAGTGGAAAAAAATAATAATACAAATGTAAAAAAAGGGGTAGGGGTGAACAGTACCCCTTTACATATAAAAGTGGTACTATTCATCCCCTTAGAAAATAGGTAGAGGTGGCATAGGGTTGGAGGAGGTCTTTAAAAAAACAGAGAGGCTGCCTTCACAATGAAAGTGAAGATGCTCTTAACATGCTAAAGTGTATGCTTATAGGCGCACATTCCATCTCATTTAGGATAATGGTTTTGAGCATTCAAAGCATATCTAGTAATGAGAGTCTCTACCACTCCAACTCATTAATTACATGAGGAATGAGACCTTCCACTACTCCATCTCATTAACTCCGTGATGAGTGAGTCAACTGGACTACTACACTATTAACTCCACCACCATGAGTGAGAGTCGGTTACACTCCATAAGATCACGAGTCACATCATGTGTACATCAATGGATTGGACAATACATTATTCATTTATATGTTCCTAATGGATGACTCAATACTTGATTTGAATCAACTAGAATTTATATTAGGTCGGGCCAAGTCTAGATGAAAGTCCACCGTATCCTATGACCAAAGTCAAGACATAAGACAATGTCACTGTCACTGTAATTGTTCCTGACTCGAGAACGAACACTTGTATGGGCGAGCTTGTGCGTGTGGACTCGAATATACACTTGTGCACGTCAAATGTTACACTCAATTGTCTAAACACTTAAGTACAAGCGTAATCAACTTATGTTTCGATTGGATGATCTCTTTTAAATGTAACACGATAGGTTTTCCACACATGGCATAAATGAACCTTTTAAGTGACCAATTTAATGATTAATTTCTCACTCATCGAAAATTGAGTTTGAGAAAATAAAACACTAGATTATATAGCTCAACATAGATAAATCATACACTATTTAACTCCTCTAAAATTAAATATTCAAATCACTAAAAATCAAATAAAATAAAAATTCACGTTCATTTTATTAAACCCAATTTTTTAACATGACTACTAAGTAAATAATCAGGGTGTATATAGAAAATAGGAGATTCATTGATATATATATTTTGTGTGTGATTCTCTCTCTCTCTCTCTCTCTCTCTCTCTCTCTATATATATATATATATATATATATATATATATTTATATATTACATGGGGCTGTTCCGTCGTAATTTTTATACATCAAAATGGGATAAAGTTAATTGAATTGATGATAATATTTTATTTTAATTTTTTAAACGAAAAATGAAAAAAGGTAAATCTGGAACTCGAAAATCTCGATTGCTTGGATGAAAGAGAGATTAATCGAAAAGGTAAACTGATATTTGTCAAAAATAAAAAAATCACCGATTAAAATGTGTTGCCGTTCAATTACAAGTATTACGACGTCGTGCGCACGTGTTTCAGGTTTCTACCGTACAGTTTTAAATCAACTGCACATGTCCATGTTCATTATATTAATATATATTTTTATTGCAATAATGACAATTATTGCAATGACAACTGACAAGGACATATTTCAGTTTTTTTACAAATTAAATTAAATTAAATACACGGTTTCTCTTTTTATTTTATTTTTTAAGTTTCTTCCAGATCATATTCTCTGTTGCTATTCATATTGCACTCTGTGTTGCATAATTAGATTTTATTTTTAATTCTTTTATAAAAATTTATATATCCTAATTGGGGATGCATGAACCCTAAATAAAAAATTTAAATAAAATAAAATTATAATAAATTAAATTTTTAAAAACTATTTAAAAAAAAATAAAAGATTGGAACAGAAAATACAATAGGTGATCTGGTGTGAATTTTTCACCACATAAGTTTATTTTAAAGAATTTACGAGCTCTTAATTAGTTATATTTTATAAGGTTTTTAAAATTTGCAAAGTGATTCATATTTTATAAGTGATTCGTTGTGATGTTTAGGTATAAAATATTTTAATAATGACAAATTATTATAACTATATACTTTTACATGTATCTTTATAATGGGTAATATGTGTGTGTGTGTGTCAGTGTGTGTAGTGATTGGTTGTGATGTTTAGGTATAAAATATGTTAATAATGACAAATAATTATAAATATATACTTTTACGTGTATCTTTATAATGGGTAATATATGTGTCTGCGTGTGTCTATATTATTAAAACACAGCACAATTGATATTCAACAATTGTAATGTTAAGTAAAAAATTAATCTTATTAAAAAATAGAGCACAATGGATTTGTAAGCTAGGTTAACGTAATATGATTATTGTTATGCATCAAATTCACTCACAATTAGCATTTGCATGTTCTTTCTATATATAAGAATCAGAATAACTATAAACATTTCAAATAAAACTATGGATCCCAACTAAACAAGCACCAAGATTACTCTTAAAAAGCATTTGGATTTTTTCAACTAAGCACAAAAATCTTTATAAATTTTTTAAATAAACTACAAATTCCTATTAATCAAGCAGAAAATGTATATGATTGATTATAATTTCATGTTCCTTAGATGGAGTAGATGGACAGAAATTGTCAAGAGACGTCTTTTATTTTTTGTGTTGTATCAATGTGAATTTAGGATTTTCTCGTTGCTATATTAATTGATATATGAATTCAATCTAGATCCGTATCTTGTTACAATATATATTGCAAGTTTCTGTGTGAGGATATGCATCTAATTACATCAATATCCGTGTATTTATAATATATCATTAAATATTACCATAATTTTATATTTCACTAATTAAATCTCCACCATCTATGATAAAAAAAATAAAAAAAAATTAGAGGGTTAGGATTAGTTCCTAGTTCTCACATGAAGAGTAGTCCTCATTATAGTCTATCCCTATATATATATATATATATATATATATATATATATATATACATATCATGGTGAAAATGTGGTTAAATAGTCTTACTTTGTGTTTCATAATAAATATCATGATGAATTAAATTATTTTTACTTACATAATAAATAACTATAGTTTATAATTAAAAATTAAAATCCATTATATACTATATTATTTTGAATATTAATTAGAAATTATTTTTTATCATACTGATAACTAATTTGTATGTTTAAGTTATTAAGTTTTAATAAATTATTACGTTATATTCTATATTAAGTGTAAAATAATATAAAATTATAATACAATAATAATTATTATTTAAAAGTACAATTAATTATTAATTAGACAAAAATTAATTAATTAATTACGAATAATATTTAAAAATAATAAATATGAATTATTATTTATTAAATATAATGGATACTTAACTATTATATTAGTCACAAAAATTTATTATTACTAATGAGACAATATAAGATAAATTGAACACTTTTAAATAATTAACTAATTTCATTAAACTTAAGAATGTTTGGATTTTTTGACTATTAGGTATTTAGTGTATATTTTATGTATATATTTTCATAGTATATTTTAGTTTGTTAATGTATAATTGACTTATCTTGTAGTAGTAACTATAATAAATATTATGTTAAACTTAATACATGTTTTTAAATGTGTAATAATATACTAATTAGTTTATTTATGAGAATAGTAATAAAACTAATTTTTATAGATTTGTATTTAATAAGAAAATAATACAAATTTAAAGATGTGATATTAATAAATGTGTATAGTTGCGATATTTTTTTTCAAAAATTAAAATAAATGAATGAAAATATAAAAATAATTTTAATAGGGAGAATATTTGTACTAGAATAGATTGAAATCATGTTTAATTATTTTAAAAATAATTAAATAAAATTTAAAAAATAAATAAAAAATTTTAAAAATATTAAAAAATTAAAAAATTTTAAAAAAAATCTAGCTACGGGGTTCCCATCGCTAGCCCCGTCGCTAAATTGTAACTACGGGAACCCCTGTCGCTATATTTAAAAAAATAATGATATATTAAAATTTTAAAATCTAGCTACGGGATTCCCTGTCGCTAGAACTAGCTACGGGGAACCCCGTCGTAAGATTTTCCGTCACTATTCTCGTCGCTAGTGGCGACCTGTGTCGGCCCCGTCGCTAGTTCCCGTCGTTAGATTGGCCTTTTTTTGTAGTGTGAAAAGGATGAAGCCGTTTTATCTTTAATTGACAAAAGTCAATACTGTGAGCACTAGCCGTGAAGTAATTATCTTGTAGAAAACGGTCTTCTTGATTCGGCTATTTCCATTAATGTATATAAAGTCTGATGATTCAGTCTGTTCAAGACAAGTTAAGTTTGTTTCAGAATCTGTTCCAGAACTTTTTTGTTTCTGTATATCTTCTAGTTCTCTCATTGTTAGTGTCATCATTTAGCACTAAGTAATGTTTAGATTATCATGATCCTTATGGCAATTCAAAGAGCACAAAATTTTTTGGGTTTTCAAGTTTTTGAAGACCATGTTCTGAACATTATGATATGAACATTCCACTACCAATCTGATTGAAGATCAAAGAATGTACTTGATCATGTTTGTGAACACGATCATGTATATGGTTGTCCAGAGAGTTTCCAAGAGACGTGCCAAGCTAAATTCTAGAAGATGCCTTGTTCAAGATGAATATCAAGATGGTAGAAGGTGAGTTCTATTCAAGGAAGACATCTAAAAAAGGATAGTCCGAATCAAACTAGGATTGTTTCCTTTTAGAGTTTGATTCAATTTAGGACTTTTTTATTACTTTATTTAGTCTATGCTTTGTATTTATAAGTAGCCTGAGAATCAAACTAGTTAGATGTCAAGGTTTTTACGTATATACAAGAGTTAGAGAGTCTAAAAAGAATTCAAGTTTAAAGCATTTAGTATACGGTTAGATAATGTTTGATCTTTGTGATCATTGTGTGTCTAGTCTGTATTTGAAGTTCTTTGATACACACTTAAAAGAGTATCAAGAGAGATTTCATGTGGGAACTAGAGGGAGTCTAGGTTGTGGGGGATCTCACAATTCAGTTCATTGAAAAAGGTTGTAATGGGTAAGAAAGGGGTCGAGTGACGGGAGGTCATCGTGTAAAAGCCTTTGTAACCTTACAACGGAGTAGTGGATTTTTTTCATGGACTTGTGAAGTCCCCCTGACGTAGATCAGTTGATTGAACAGTGTTACCAACCTCGTGCCATTTATTGCTTTAAGTTTTATCATTATGACCTTACATGTTAACAACAATGTACGTGTACATGTTTGTGAACATGATCCTATCTGCACAGTTTATGTAACTTGAATTGGTACCAGAGCGGGCCGCATTTGGTTAAAAATGAAAAGAGTCCTGAAAAGTACATAATATTGTGAAGTTTTTGGTTGATTTCAAGTTATGAGCTCGATCAAAAAAGGAGGATCTACGGTCAAACCACCACTGCTTGAAGGCAACAATTATCCTTACTAGAAAGCAAGAATGAGTGCATTTCTAAGATCGATAGATGAACTTGCATAAAAAAGCATCATTGAAGGATGGGAGAAGCCAACAGTTACCAAAAAAGGAAAGCATGCGAAGATTGAAGAAGAAGAAGAAGAAGAAGAAGAAGAAGAATGAATGAATTGTGCCATAGAAAAACTGGTACAATATCAATTCTAAAACTCTCAATGTTATATTCTCTGCAGTTAATTTAGAGATATTCAGTTTAATTTCAACATGTGAGACTGCTAAAATTGCATAGGATATTTTGGAAACCACCTTTGAAGTGACCAGTTCGGTAAGATTATCTCAGCTTCAAAATCTTACTTCTAAGTTTGAAAATCTTAGAATGGAAGAAACTGAGTCTATAGGTGAGTTCAATGGCAGACTAAGAAGCATATCTAATGGAAGTTTTGCTCTCAGTGAGCCTATGAACAATGAGAAACTTGGAAGGAAGGTGCTCAAATCTCTTCTAAAGAAATTTACATATAAAGTTGTTGCTATAGAAAAAGCCAAGAATATCAAGAGTATGAGGTTTGATCATTGATGAATTGATAGGGTCTTTAAAGACATTCGAGATGAATCTAGAAGATAAAGACAATAGTTCAAGAAAGAGAAAATATTGCTCTTAAAACTGAAGTATCAGAAGATGTACCTAAAAAAGTACATACCAAAATCCATGTACGTGATTCAGATACAATGAACTCTATAGTCTTGATTACTAAGAACTTCAGCCGAATATTGAAAAGAGCCAATAAGCAGTCTTCAAGAAAGTTCAACAACAGAAGACAATCATCTGGGAACATTCAGCAAGAAAGAAACTCCAGCAATGATCAGAAGGAGTATCAACTGTCCAATTCAAGAAGGAGAATTCAATGCAGAAAGTGTGGTGGATTTGATCACATTCAAGCCGAATGTGCTAAAACTTTGAAGAGAAATAAGAAGAATTATAATGCATCTCTCAGTAAGGATGATTCTGAAGAAAGCAATAGTGATTCAGATGAAGAAACTATTACATTCACAGCCAAAGTTTTTGAATTTCAAGATCCCTTCATTCTTGCAGAAGAAGATGAATCAGATAATGAAGACTTCAGCCAAGAAGAATTTGTGAAAATATACAAAGAAATATATACAAAGTGGCTAGAAGTTGTGGAGATCAACAAGACTCTCCAGTCTCAAAACAAGAGTCTTGCAGAAGAAAATTAGAATTGATCATGTCTGATTCAGACCAGAAAACTATTATTCAGCAACAAGAAAATGAGATTACTGAATTGTCTTCCGAGCTCAAATCCATCAAGAAGAATGTCACTATGCTGAACAGTGGAACAAAGACTCTTGATAAGATTCTGACTGATCCAGGACACTCAGGAAAAAGTCATCCAGTTCTTGGATATAATGGGACAATCAAAGATAGTATTTGTCAAAGAAAGTACAAGTCAGTCAGTACATGTACATAAGGATGTTCAACACAACAGGAAGAACATCACAAATAGAAGAGAGTTTGCTCATCAATTTAATAGCAACAAATAAATTATTTGTCATTACTGTAAGGAGAAAGACCACATTCGACCACATTATGAGAAGTACCTTAGTGATCTCAGAAGGATGGGGAGAAGATTTGTGGTTCAGAATCCACACATCAAGCAGAGAAAGTCAATTGTTCAAGAAAAGAAGAAACCTGCTCAGAAAAAGCAATGAGTTGTCAAACAAAAAACACATGACTGTTTGATTGCCCATACATCTCTGTGAGTGAAGAACAAGTGCAATCGGTACTTTGACAGTGGCTGCTCAAGGCATATGACTAGAGATTGTCCAGTTGTGCAGAATTTAAAGGCATGTTTCAGACTTTGTTATTTTCGGAGATGGCAAGAAATGCAAAGTCATGAGAAAATGAAAACTTGTTATGGAATGGATGCCCAAGCTGAAGAAGGCAATGCTGGTTGATGGTCTTAAAGACAATCTTATCAGCATCACTCAGCTTTGTGATGATGACATGACAGTTGTATTCACCAAGGATAATTGCATATTGTTAAAGAAGAATAATGACTTATTCATGGAAGGAAAGAAGTTGTAGTGGGTAGGAAATGAGTTGAGTGGCGGGAGATCATTGTGTAAAAGCATTTGTAACCTTACAACAGAGTAGTGGATTATTTCTCACGGACTTGTGAAGTTCCCTTGACGTAGATCAGTTGATCGAACAGGGTTACCAACCTCGTGCCATTTATTGCTTTAAGTTTTATCATTCTGACCTTACATGTTAACAACAATGTACATGTACATGTTTGTGAACATGATCCTATCCGCACAGTTTATGTAACTTCACTTATCTTTTTGCTTCTTTCTTGTCTTGGTAAAAAAGTTCAAGAATTGGAACATTGTAATATATAATTACAATCGAAGATGAGAATCTCTTCGGGGCGGATTCAGGAACATAAATGATGTCAAAGAAAATTTCCTAGGTCTGTTTAAGTTCAACAAAGACAAACCTGAAGTTGTTTAAATTTATTGAAGACGAATCACAAATTGTTCAAGACGAATTTGGATGTTACAATTCTTGTAATTGTTCAAGACGAATCCAATAATAGAAAATGAACCAAGTTTGACTTATCATTTTGTATTTATTTTCTGTTTTGATTCATTTGTAATTTGTCATCTTTTTATTTATTGTGGAAGATCCAGTTCCAAAGTTTGTCAAGACCATGTCAAAGGTATTGTTTCCAACAATTAATAAAGATAGCCATTTAAATTTTGTTTGGAACAGTAGTGTTCGGATTGATCATTAGACAAATGTAAAAAACTTATATTAAATGGTATAACGGGTTACAATTCATTAGATTTGCTAAATATGTCCAAACTCGTACAGAAAACATGTTCATTTCCACACAAGTGCATGTGCGCCACGCACCTACTACCTCTTTTTTTTTTTTTTAAACTTCTATTCTGTATCAAGCGCATCACATGAGTTTACGCGTTAGCATCAGGCTAGTGCACTGTATGAGACACCTGATAAAAAAATTAAATTAATTCACTTTAATTTTAGGATTCGCTAATTCTATTTAAGAGTGTGTATTTATTTTAAAAAATTAATATATTGATCACCATTGAGCGAACATCGGATAAAAAAATTTAAATATATACCTACAAAAAAATGAAAATTGAAAAAATAAACTGAAAAAAAGGAAAAAAATGAGACCATTGATAAAGAAAAATTGAAGGAAAAAAAAAGGCAAAAAAGAACATTGGTCAAATAAATAAAGAAAGGAGTGTACCAACAACATATGGAGTATATTTTAATATTTACAATAAAGTCTGAAAGAGAATCTCAACTGTTCCATTTATTAACCAATTTTTAATAACGTACGATTTGATTGAGATTAATCATTCAATACTAGTATAATACCATCAACGAATTGTTAATTAATGATTACGAACTTGTTTTGCGAGTCCCGACAAGTATAAATTAAGGTTCGTGAATACATTAAGCTTTCACAGTTCATTAAATTAAGTTACAAAGCTACAAGTTAGACCTACTCTCAAACCTTTATTTTTTTGGCTACTAAAAAAGGGATCAAATCCCTTGTTGCCATTTCTATTACATTTGGTATTGTATAATTATATTTTATTTTTAATTAAAAAAAATTAATATATTCTAATTAGAGATGGATGAACTATAAATAAAAAATTTAAATTAAATAAAATCATAATAAATTAAAAATTAAAAATTAATTTTTTTAAAAGAAGGCTTGAAACATTAAATGTAACAGGAAATGCAATAAGTGATCCGGTATGCTCAAAAGATTGGTGCAGTATTAATTTTCATTTAAATATATACTATCAATTTATGAAGGTATATTGAAGAATTTTAACACATTGATTTGTTTTCTAATTATTATTTATTTTAACTAAGTTTATATTAAAAATTAATGGATAATACCTTTAAAATGAAATTTTAGTTTTAATCGTACAAAAAGGTTATATTCAAAATTCAAAGTTTTTCCTCAAAAATAAAAAAAATCAAAGTTAAAAAAAAAACGGATATTTTATTTAATTATTGCATGATTTCTCCCCATCATCATTAGTGTCCCTAATTAAATTCATTCAAATTCGACATACTCCCTCCATCTCATTTATATATATATAGACTCCGTCTCATTTATATATGTCGATTGAATTTTTTATTAGAATTAAAAAAATTATTAAAAATAATAATTAAATAAGTCACTTCCTCATATGTCAATATTTATTTCTTTGACAATGAATTAATACTTAATATAAACATAATAAATATGTATATATATTATATATTAATAAATGAGCTAAATATATATAAAAATCAGCATGCATATATAGATACATTAAAAAAAAAAAGTAAAACAAACCTATACAAATAGGAATATGATATGCATGCATCTATACTAGTTGTCTCAATTGTCTCATTGCATATTAATTAAGAACTCTGTATTGCATTAATGTATATACCAGTATTTTTTCTGTATGATGCATAAATAATTATTATTTTTTAGATCTGTAATATTATGATTATTTTTTAATTTTATATGTTGTGTTCAATTTTTTAAAATTAATAAAATGATATGCACATTAATTAATTAGACAAGAAGATCAATTTTGCATAGTTACGACAAACAAAAAAAAAATTAGGAACTAAATGAAAATCTATATTAGAAAGATCGAATTGAAATATTTCCAACGTCACGATTTTATAAATAACAATGCATAATTGTCCACAATTATAGAACATTTGTTGTTTCTTTGATTATATGACATGTATAAAAACTATAATTATTTAATTATTTTAAATGATAAAATTGAAATAGAAAAAATAACAAATTATTATTATTATTATTATTATTATTATTATTATTATTATTATTATTATTATTATTATTATTATTATTATTATTCTTGTTGTTGTTGTTGTTGTTGTTGTTGTTGTTGTTGTTGTTGTTGTTGTGCAATATAAATGAAAGCTATTTTTAGGCGATAAATGTAGAGTACTACAAATCATCCATCTATGCATAAAAAAATATAATTAAAAATCCTACATATCTCAAATTTTCAAATAAAAAAATAATAAATAATATTGCAAAAATTTCTTAAAATACAACATTGTAATCTAAACCATCGTGGAAAATGCAAAATAATAATAATAATAATAAAGAAAATTTACAACAATAAATGTCAATATTGTTATCTATTAATGCAAAACTTTTGTCTATTATTCAAAAACTGTTGTGTATTATTCAAACACTATTGTATAAGGTAAAATATGTAATAAACAATAATTTACACCAAAATTATTGTCTATCACACGATTTTACCTTAATATATGTATAGATTATGCATATCCATTATATAATTTATATTATACTTAAATTATAGTAAAAACAACCTCCACTTGACCCTATATAATTAATATAATCATATATAACTGTTCTAGAGTATAAATTAATTGGGAACACTTTGGATTGGTTAAATTCATTTGATGGACGGATAAAATTTTTCCTTTTTATAAGAAATGCATGTTCGTTTTAGTATATGTATGTTGAATTTGAGTATCTGTATGTTGAATTTTAACATTTTATTTTTTAACATATATTATAAATTGTCGCGTCCATTTTTAAATTTATAAAATTATACCCGTTATTTTCAAATTTCAAAATTAATTAGCATCATCAATGTTGATTTAAGCATATGTATGTTGAATTTAAACATTATATGTATATTGAATTTTAATAATGCATTTTCGAAAATAACTTATGAAATTGTTATCTATTTTTCAATCGATTGAATCATCATTTTATTGGATCGATGGTTGAGATATATCCATAATTTACACACTAAGAGCATGTATGCACGCTAATCCTCTCCTATATATATATATGATTATTTTTTTGTGGGAGGTATGAATATTGTTGTTGACTTGTTGATTTTGAACATTTATGTAAGGGGAGGTGGCATGTCGGGTAGCGTATGCATAATATAATCGAATGTATATAGTTGGGAAACCTAGTATCTCCATATTGTACTATATTTGTAATTTATAGGATTATATATGATTTTGATCCTCTGTAATTAAGTGAACTAGTCATGTGATGTGCCTTCATTTGGTCCAAATATATTTAATTTCAGAATTAGCAACTTTTAATTGTGTGTGTGTGTGTGTATATATATATTTGCAACTGTTTTAAAGACATTTGTATCGATTTTTAGCGTGTATAATTCACACATTAACGTAATTAAAAGTGAATACATACAAGATCTAAAATACATTAATTAGGCGTTAATTATATATAATAATTATCAATGCATGAACTATACGGGCGAAAAATTATATAAAGACAATGCAACGAAAATATAAGTTCGGGAGTTCTGTGCAATAATATAATACAATATGTTCGAGTTCATAAAATAAAACTTAATAATTAATGCAATTTCTCGTATTTATTTTTCTTGAAACTATTACTAAAATGGAAATATTTGCTTTATCGAGACTATATATTACTCTTATTTTTAATTTAATGATCATTACTAGATCAAAAACAAAAAGCATTGTTTTCAAAATACCATCAAATGTAGGGCCGTACGTCTCATTGATTTTGACTTAAACCTTCTCCAGATAATGGAAATAAACTTTAATGATTTCTTATTATTTTCTTACCTTTTATGATGGGAATTTTTTATCTTTAGCGTTTTTCAGTTATCTATGTCTTTTCACTTAGATAATACTCATGTATAGATAGAAGAAATTTATTGTCGCAATTATTTCTAAAATCAATGGATAAAATGTCCGACTTTGCTTCTGGCACGTATATATATTATTTATTATTTATTTATCTAGTGAAAAAACACCAACGCTGGTACTTTAGTGGTAGATTGGTTTGAATTATTAGATCGTGACGCCACAACAATAATTATTTAAATAAATATTAGTCGTCTTACAGAGACAAAAGCTAATGACGAGATTAACCTGTCATTAATTATTATATTGCAAGTAGGGCGTCAATTTGATTTTATTGAAATAATTGAATATTAAATGTCAAGGCAACTATATTCATCGTCTCATTCTCATATATACACGTGCTAATAATAATTACTAGTACAAAAAAAGGTCATATTGAAATACCATCGTATCCTACGAGTTAGTCTAATCTTATTAATATTTGAATGTCTAGTTTACTATTTTTAGATGGTGGTATATCCATTTAAATGTATATGTGTAAACACTAAAAAAATCATTTAATAAGAATATAATTTAATGCGTGTATATTTACACATAATTGAATAAACACCTATTCAAAAGATATTTTGACATTGGGGACGGGACAACGCAATTAAATACTATCTCCATCTCTTCGTCTTGGGTCTCTACTTGCTTACTTAATGAATTCATTTGTTGAAATTAATAATATAATATATAGCATTTAAATTTTTTCATATAGTATGATATTGTTAGGGTTGATAAGATTTTTTCATTTCAGTACTCCACTTGTATTCGTTATCAAATAAGTTGAAATATAATTTTATGATTAATAAAATTTAATGTTTGGTTTGAACTCAATTGAACTCGACTCTTATTCGACTCGATGAAAACTCATTTGAGTTAGATTCAATAGGTAATTAAATAAATTTAAACATAAATTTTAAAGAAGAATATCATTGTAAACAAATTTGAATGAATGTATGGTCGGCTCGATTCAAATGAGAGAGAGAGAGAGAGAGAGAGTTTTATTGGTCGCCGCTTTATGAGTTTATACCATAAGAAATAAGAAGCGCTGATCAAAATTAATACGCAATTCAAGATTTTGTGTTTGTTTTATTTTATGCTTCCAATCCAACTCAAGATTTGTGATTTGTATTATTGACTAAAAAACTCCACGAATGCAAACCACGTGGCACTGAGAAAATTAACGACGCACGGACATACACATTCACTCGTGTCAATGTAATAATCATAGAGAGGACTCGAAACAGAGAGAGAGAGAGAGGACTCGGAGGAGCTCTGTTTTTAGACATATGTGGAAGCGCGTTCAGAATTCGGGGGGAGAGAGAGAGAGAGAGAGAGAGTTGGTTTAACGAAAAGATTCTAGTCTGTTTATTGCAATTCGAAGTCTGCCGTTAGTGGATTAAATCAAATGATTTCGTTGTCAGCAGATGGAATGAAGAATTTGGATTTTGCTTGCTGACTAAAGTTGAAATTTTGAGATTAGCCCACTTCAAGTTGGAGTTGGGACAGTTAGAGTTGTATTACCGTTGTGTTCGGAGACGATGAGATTTTGGGTTTGTTGCTGAAGTTGCTTTCTCTACGATTTATTTCTTGGCTGCTACAGAGGATTATGTGGCTGATATTTAGTTGACCCCACCGTCGATTTCCTTCGCCAGCTTAGAACAATTAAATCTTCTTACTCCCATCTTTATTTTTTTTGTTGTTTTCTCTACTCTTTTTTCCTTCTATCATTGCCACAATTTTCCATATTAGTTTAGTGGGTTCTTTTTCTCGTGCTCAGACCACTTTCTCTTTTCTTGATCAAGAAAGATTGAATTTTGAATCTGGGAAAGCTGGTTTCTTTTGGGATTCTTGAATTTAAGAAATTTAAATTTCTGGTTTTGAGACGCTTTTGAAATCATAGAGTGAATAAAGATGGCATCTGGAGTGGATTTTGATGAAGGCTCGGAAACGAAAGGGGATATGTGGGTTTTGGACCAGAAGCTTGATCAGCCGATGGATGAAGAGGCTGGGAGGCTTAAAAATATGTATAGAGAAAAGGTAAAAGCTAAAAGTTGTTTTGCTTTTGATGTAGCCTGGCCATGAAAGCACATGATTGTAACATATCTGTATTTCTTGTGACTTTTTTTCCCTTTTCAGATTGCCCTTTCTGAATTGACAGGATCTTCATTATTTATATTGTATCTTTTGTTTTTCTCTTTCTATCTCTTGAGATCACATGCTTATGCTATTGAGTTCTACTTGATCGGTTTAGTATAGCTAAAGGTCTAAATCAGCGACGGTAAAGTGCTTCCGGTATTAGATAGTTTGGAGAAGCTGGATTATTGATGTGCTGTTGTTCATCTGTATCAATTTTGTAGTGTTCTTTAAAAATTGATGTTTTGATATTAATTTCCATTAAGTTGATGAAGGTTTGTGTTAATTTCCATTAAGTTGATGGAGGTTTATGTTAATTTTCATTAAGTTGATGTTTTGATGTCAATTTCCATTATATCAAGTGCATGATTTAATGGCATTCCTGGTTATTGCTGCTGTAGTTTGGGACTGATGTGGAAATTAGTCTGTTATTTTGATTTGAGAATGATTGTGCTAAAACTTAATCATTCACGTGTGCTTAAACAGAAATTTTCGTCACTTTTGCTCTTGAGGCTTGCATTCCAGAGTCTAGGAGTTGTATATGGGGACTTAGGAACATCTCCGCTGTATGTGTTCTACAATACTTTTCCTCATGGAATAGATGATACGGAGGACATTATTGGTGCCCTTTCGTTGATTATATACTCTCTGACGCTGATACCTCTCCTCAAGTACGTTTTTATTGTGTGTAGAGCAAATGACAATGGTCAAGGTAATATGCTTTCATCTGACAAAGATTTACAGTATTTTGTTGGGTTTTTAGTTCTGTATTCAACGGGCATCTCTAAGTATGAAACACAATCCATAAACTACGTGTTTGGAGAGGATTTTCACTGATAGTTGTGATTAGACATACTAATAGACCATTCGTCACTTTGTGCAGGGGGAACTTTTGCTCTTTATTCATTACTCTGTCGGCATGCTAAAGTGAGAACAATTCCTAATCAACATAGGACTGATGAGGAGCTGACAACTTATAGCCGTAACACAGTCCATGAGCGTTCTTTTGCTGCTAAAACGAAGGCATGCCTAGAGGCAAACACATTTAGAAAAACTGCCCTTCTCATACTAGTACTTGTCGGGACATGCATGGTGATTGGTGATGGGATTCTCACTCCAGCTATATCTGGTAATTACGTTTGTTTGTACTAATGCCTTAAGAAAACACCATTGACCACCCAAAATTATTTGGTACTCAGAATGATGTGTGCATTGTTACCTTTAAATATAATTCTCACTTTCTATTTTTCAACTTATATTCAACTCTTTGTTGACCAAAATGAATATCACAGTTCTTTCTGCTTCGGGGGGCATCAAGGTGGACCACCCAAAGATGAGCAATGGTAAATACCCTGTGATGGCTGTGTTGTTTTTATGTCTTAGTTGTGGAATTCTGCTTATGGTTTTTGTTATGAGATTGAACATCTATTCTTTGATGATGCAGATGTCGTGGTACTTGTAGCTGTGTTCATTTTGGTCGGATTGTTCAGCATGCAGCATTATGGCACAGATAAAGTTGGTTGGCTTTTCGCTCCAGTTGTACTGCTTTGGTTTCTCATTATTGGAGGCATTGGTATCTACAACATATATAACTATGATAGCTCAGTTCTGAAAGCCTTTTCACCTTTGTACATTTATCGATATCTTAAAAGACGAGGGAAAAAAGGTTGGACGTCTCTTGGGGGGATCATGCTCAGTATCACAGGTTTCTCCGATTTCTCTCCCTCCCTCCCTCTCTCTCTCTCTCTCTTGTGCGCGTGCACGCAGGCTCAGACTATCATATGATATTTTAGGTATTCTTAGGACACTTTAACATACATTTGAAGTGCATGCTAATTTTGACTGCCTATTGTTGCAGGAACCGAAGCACTTTTTGCTGATCTTGCTCATTTTCCAGTTTCTGCTGTACAGATTGCTTTTACCGTTGTTGTTTTTCCTTGTCTTCTTCTAGCCTACTCTGGGCAAGCAGCATACCTCGTTCAAAATCAAGAGCACGTGTTTGATGCATTTTATCGATCAATCCCAGGTATGTTTCAACCTTAAATCCTAGATGCTGCTTCAAGTCTCTGAAAACGAGCATAAAATTTTGAGAACGTGTAATGTTGTCTAAGAGAAATAAGATTAGATCTTTGTTCATCTTGATGTCTAGAATGAATCAGAAATCATTTTATTTCCTGACTTGGTTGATTTGAATTTCTTTTGTAGAAAGAATATACTGGCCGGTTTTTATCATTGCAACTTTAGCAGCAATCGTTGCTAGTCAAGCCACTATATCTGCTACATTTTCGATAATCAAGCAGGCTCATGCCCTTGGCTGTTTTCCAAGAGTCAAAGTTGTACATACATCGAAGAAGTTTCTTGGTCAGATATATATCCCCGACATGAATTGGATTCTCATGGTTCTTTGCATTGCTGTTACTGCTGGATTCAGAAACCAAAGCCAAATTGGCAATGCTTACGGTATGTTTTCTTGCTTAACTCGTCTATACTGCTTTTGTTCTAGTTCTTTTTCAACCTTAAATACCAGTATGAGCCAAATATGATTCAAGATAACGTTAAGTCAATTCACATTCCTTCTGTAGTTGTCTATTCATGGAATTAGTTACGAGAAATAAGTAAAAATTATTGGTACGTCTGTTTCATCCTTCTTTCTCATGAGAATTCTATCTTGAACGACTGCCAACAGGTACTGCTGTCGTAATTGTGATGCTCGTGACCACGCTTCTCATGACTCTAATAATGCTACTAGTATGGCACTGCCACTGGATCCTCGTCTTGTTGTTCACGTTCTTTTCGCTGGTGGTGGAATGCACATATTTGTCGGCAGTGCTTTGCAAGGTCGATCAAGGTGGTTGGGTCCCGCTCGTGATTGCTGCCGCCTTCCTTCTCATCATGTACGTTTGGCATTATGGAACATTGAAACGCTATGAGTTTGAGATGCACAGCAAGGTTTCACTGGCTTGGATTTTAGGTCTTGGTCCGAGCTTAGGGCTAGTCCGTGTGCCCGGGATTGGGCTCGTGTACACTGAGCTAGCCAGCGGAGTGCCTCATATTTTTTCGCACTTCATCACCAACCTGCCTGCTATCCACTCTGTGGTGGTCTTCGTGTGCGTGAAGTACCTCCCCGTCTACACGGTTCCAGAAGACGAACGGTTTCTCGTGAAACGTATCGGGCCAAAGAACTTCCACATGTTCCGCTGCGTTGCAAGATATGGTTACAAAGACCTTCACAAGAAAGATGATGACTTTGAGAACAAGCTTTTCGACAATCTATTCACGTTCGTAAGGCTGGAGTCGATGATGGAAGGTTGTTCCGACTCAGATGAATACAGTCTGTACGGACAGCAGACGCAGCAGTCGAGGGACTTCCTGATGAAGGATAACGGGGAGACATCAACATCAAATCTTGATCTTACGATCTCGTCGGTCGACTCCATCATCCCAGTAAGATCACCGATGCACGTAAACACGACGCACATGTCGTCAGGGCAAGAGAGCGGGCAGACGGATGGGGATGAATTGGAGTTTATGAGGAACTGTAGAGATGCTGGGGTGGTTCACATTCTGGGAAATACGGTAGTTATGGCAAGGAGGGAATCGAGGATTTATAAGAAAATAGCGATTGATTATATATATGCTTTTCTTAGGAAGATTTGCAGGGAAAATAGTGTCATTTTTAATGTGCCTCATGAAAGCCTTTTGAACGTTGGTCAGGTTTTCTTTGTGTGAAATTTTTTTGTTTACATTAATAAAGAGGGATTTTTATTTTTTATTTAATTTCTTATCAAGAATTACCTTTTTTTTTTCTTTCAAAATTGTTTCATTATCAAGTCTAGAAATTTAAATCAGGTTGCATATAATTTGACCTTCTGAAGTTGTATGTTAAAAAAAAAGAAAGTATACTTGGTTGATTGTATAATATCTTATACTTTACACGTATCAGATCTCTTATTACATTTTGTGTTACATCTCATGTGCCACGATCATTAATGGATGACAGGCATAGTAACTCCCACATCCATGTATTTGCTAACATCATAAATATACACATGTATTAATGATAGTGACACATGAGATGTAATACTAAATGTAACAGGAGATTTGGTCCGTGTTTTATAGTAGCATGCTTTTAAATTTATGGTTAACCGCTCATAAGAGATTGTGATAGATGATATATTTATAAGAGTCAATCGCCAGATAAATCACCATGTTTCCATCATTTTGTAAATTAAATAATACATTTAAACTTAAGCAATTACAATACCACGTTTTAATTTGAATAATATTAAATATCTCCATTTTTTCCGGCCAATTAATTATGATGTGCCTAGTTTATGAACCACGTTGAAAACCATGTCAGTACACACGTGTAACAAAGGATGCCGTTTGTTATTTTCACTTCTTTTTTCGATTGAGAAAATTTTTTCTTATAAAAAAATTATTTCTAAAAGAGAAAATATATTGAAAAAAATAACTAAATCGACGTCGTTGTTACACATGTGTGCTAACGTGGTTGCCAATGTGGGTTATAGCTCAGACACGTTTTACTTAAACTAAATGGAAAAATTGGGGATGTTTAATCTCATTCAAATTAAAGTGTGCTGTTGTAATTGACTAAGTTCAAAACTGGTGTTTAATTTACAAAATGATGAAAATATGGTAATTTATTTAATAATAAATGCTATATATAATAGGTGTTACTATTTGCACCACCAATTTCATCATACACCACATTTACTATATACACCACCACTTTAAAAAAACATTGTTTTTTCTTTACACGCCACATTTTTTCTTATTTTACCTTTTAGTTTAATAATTAATTTAAATCAACAAAAAAAAGGTTAAAAAGAGAGAAGTAGATCGGTCTAGCACCCATAGCTTCTCTTCCATATCCACCTTCAAAAACAACGAGTAACTTATTTCCCACCTTACTCTAGTAAATACAGTTGGATTTCTTCCACCATGAATAAAAAATAAATTAACTCAAACCAACACTACAAGAATTACACGATACCAATTCAATAATTTGGGATTCAAAGAACACCACAATAAATTATTAAGATGCAAAAATTAAGAAAAAAATAACATTTTGTTTCGAAGCATGCTTTGACTGATAGAAGTTGGATTGAAAGTAGAGGAAGACGAAGACATAGTTTGATTCAATAGATTTTTCTTATTTTTGTTTATGTTGCAATACAATATGTTTATAGTGTAACTAAACTATTACAAAAGGAATGAAATCACAATCCCGGATTTGAATTGGTTTGATTGAATCTCCGCAATCTTTCCTTTCTTTAAGCTTTCCTTTCAAACCTTCTTTCCTTTCTAACACTCCCCCTCAAGTTGGATCGTGGGATCACCGACACCCAACTTGCGCAATACTTCATGGAAGATTCGTCCAGTAACAGCCTTGGTGAGGATGTCTGCCAATTGGTCTTCTGATCGAACAAAAGGAAGGCTGATGACTCCTGTCTCAAGTTTTTCTTTGATAAAATGCCGATCAATTTCAACGTGTTTTGTCCGATCATGCTGTACTGGATTTTCAGAGATACTGATTGCTGCTTTGTTATCGCACATTAGCTGATACTCCCCCTGTGTTGGAACACCAATCTCAGTTAGCAACTTCTTGATCCATATTAGCTCGGCAACTCCTTTTGCAATTCCTCGAAATTCCGCTTCGGCGCTGGAGAGTGCCACAACTTTCTGTTTCTTACTTTTCCAAGTCACCAAATTCCCACCTACAAGTGTGAAATAACCCGAAGTAGATCTCCTATCAACTGGACTTCCTGCCCAATCAGCATCGGTATATCCTTTTACTTCCAAGTGACCGTTGCTTAAGAATGCAATTCCTTTGCCCGGTGATCCCTTCAAGTACCGAACAATTCTCAAGGCTGCCTCCAAGTGTGCTTTTTGCAGTTTGTGCATAAACTGGCTTACTACTCCAACAGCATAGGCTATATCAGGCCTTGTGTGTGAGAGGTATATTAGTTTTCCAACCAAGTGTTGATACCTCTCACGGTCTACCGTTTCTGCTTCAGGATCAATCTGTAGACCATGATTTACCACGATCGGTGTTTCTGCTGGTTTGCAATCTAGTAACCCAGTTTCAGCAAGGAGATCTAGGATATACTTTCTTTGAGAGATGAAGATCTCCCTTTTTGACCTTAGCACTTCTATCCCCAGAAAGTATTTCAAGTTTCCTAGATTTTTCATCTCAAATTCCTTAAAGAGATTGTTCTGGAGTAATGTGATTTCTTCGGGATCATCGCCAGTAATGATCATATCATCCACATAAATAATGAGACATGTGATCAACCTTCCATTTCGTTTGATAAACAAAGTATGGTCTGAATGACTCTGCTTGTAGCCGAATTTCTTCATTGCTAAAGTGAACCTTCCAAACCACACTCTCGGGGATTGTTTCAGACCATATAGTGTTTTCTGCAGTCGACACACTTCATTTTTCTGAAAACCCTCTGTGAATCCAGGCGGTGGCTCCATATATACCTCTTCGTCTTCTTTCAATTCACCATGCAGAAATGCATTCTTTACATCATACTGTAGAAGCGGCCAATCCAAGTTGGCTGCGATAGAAAACAGAACCCGAATTGTATCAATCTTGGCCACCGGAGAGAATGTTTCTGAATAGTCCACCCCATAAGTCTGAGTGTATCCCTTAGCCACCAGCCGAGCTTTGTATCTCTCAATGGATCCATCTGCATTTCGTTTAATTGTGAACACCCATCTGCAACCAACAGGTCTTTTTCCAACTGGTAACTGACATTTCTTCCAGGTTTTGTTCTTTTCTAGGGCTATCATCTCCACTTCCATAGCCTGACGCCATTCCGGTATTTGTTGTGCTTCGTGTGCTGTTCTTGGAATGTTCTCAGAGCACACAGCAGTAGAGAAAGCCTTGGCTTTTTCTGATAGATTTCCCTTGACTAGATTGGCCATTGGATATTTGGAAGACCTAGGCTGATGTTCCGGTGAATATCTCTTTGGTGGGATGCCTCGTGTTGTCCTGGCTGGGAGGACATACCTTCTCGTGCCGTCTGTTTTCTCAGAGACTGAATCATTATCGTTAGATAAAACAGGAACAGTCTCAGGCTGAGAAATTACCTCTGGGATATCCGGTAGAGACAACGGGACGGGATCGCTGGGCATGATGGGCTGTTCCTCGTTATCAGAGTTGCTGCTGGCAGATGATCCACTATCTTGCTCAGGAGTAGTAGGAGCAGTGGGAGTAGAGAGAGTAGTGGGAGGACTTAGGTTAAGCAACCAACTTAGTGGACTTGACTCAGAATCTGATTGAGAGCTCTCCCCCTCACTAGGTTGGTTCGGATAAAAGTACTCGGTTTCAAGAAAGTTACAGTCCAGAGTAACGTACATGCGACGGGTAGGAGGATGATAACACCGGTACCCCTTCTGATGCAGCCCATACCCAACAAAAACACATTTTATAGCACAGGGGTCGAATTTGGTGCGTTCAGATTTGGGAATATGAACATAAACCGAACACCCAAAGACACGGGGAGCAAGCGTAAGAGCTGGTGGGACAGTAGTTTTTTCAGTGAGGGCTTGAAGAGGAGTTTGAAGATGAAGAATTTTTGTGGGAAGACGGTTTAGGAGGTAAGCAGCAGTGGCAGTAGCTTCAGGCCAAAGGTAGGGAGGTATATGAGATTCGATCATGAGGGATCGGGTAATTTCAAGGAGAATACGATTTTTCCTCTCGGCAACACCATTTTGTTGAGGAGTATGAGGGCAGGTGGTTTGATGCACTAACCCTTTTTCTTGAAAGAAGTTATGCATGGTAGTATTGACATATTCCCCCCCATTATCAGACCGGAGAATTTGGATGGGTTTTTGAAATTGGGTTTGGATCATGTGATAAAAGTGGATAAATTTTTCAGCAACCTCAGATTTGTTTTTAAGAAAGTAAATCCAGGTCATGCATGTGCAGTCATCAACAAAGAGTAAGAAAAAACGAAAAGGATGGTTCCCAGATTTAGGAGCAGGACCCCACACATCAGAATGAATCAAGGAAAAAACATTGTCAACTCTACTATTATTAGGTAAAAAAGAAGTTCGATGGCTTTTAGCCAAAACACAAGTCTCACAATGGAAATTATTCATAGAAAACTGAGGAAAAAGTATTTTCAGATAACCAAGGGATGGATGGCCAAGGCGACGATGCCAAAGCCAGAGCTGTCGATCAACAGAACCATGAGCAAGCATAGCGGACCCGTGCTGTGCAACTTCATCAACGTAGTAAAGCCCATCTTGTTCAGTGCCACGCCCAATTATCTGTTTCGTCCGGATATCCTGTAAAAGGCAAAAATTAGGGTGCATGAGAAGCGTGCAATTCAATTCCTTGGTAACATGACTGATAGATAATAGCTTGCACGAGAGAGATGGAACAAAGAGACAGTTAGGTAATTTTAAAGTTGGAGTAATCTCCACTGATCCAGCTCCATGTACTGAGGCCATTCCACCATTAGCCGTTTGAACAAATTTTTTCTGAGGGACAGAAGCAGTCACAATGTCGGCATAGTCATACATCATTGTATCGGTAGCTCCACAATCAAAAAGCCATTTGTGTTCTTTTTTCCCGAGTTGGGCTAAGTGATTAGCACGGCCCATCTCTATTTTTTCATTTTTCCTAGATTGGGCCTGTCTTGTTATTTTTTGAAGAGGCCCATTCGATCTATTTCCCTTTTGATGGAGAAGCCCCTTTAGCTGCTGCTGCTTGTTCCCTTTCCCATTCACCTGTAATGTATTCTCGACATTTCTCCGTGCCGCTAGGGTTTGGGATGGTGAGGTGATGGTGGCCAGGTGCGGATCGAGATCGGTGCTGCCACCATCATCCTCGTCAAAACCTGCAAGTATTTGAAATCGATTTTGGGCAGAGGAGATTATACCTATTCCGCCCCCAAATCGACACTTTGCGACTGTTGCTGTGTCGAGCGACCTGATTGCTGCATCGTGCTCGCCGGTACTGGTAGCCTCTAGGTTGCCTACCGCTGCTGCTGCTTTGCCTCTTATTCTGGCCAACTGGTCGCTTCGCCGGATCCTTCCACCAGTCGGGATATCCGACCAATTCGAAGCAATGCTCTCGGGTGTGTTTCTTCTTACCACAGTGTGTGCATAATAGATCCGACCGATCTGGCCGGGATGAGGATTGCGACGCCTGTCGTCCATCTGACCGGAATCCAGCCCCTTCTCGTCTCGCCGTGGACTCGTGTTGACCACCGCGACCCCTTGCCGAATGGACACCACCGATTCCCAGTGATGATGAATCCACGCCATGCTCGCCACCGCCGTTAGTAGATGTGCGCCAGATCTGAGCTTGTGCAAACTCACGGCGTGCGGCTGCATAGGCGGCTTCAACTGAGGGAAGGGGATTCTCCCTGAGTAGATCCCGTTTAACTGCCGAGAATTGCTCGTCGAGTCCCGCTAGAAACTGAAACAATCGTGTTTCTTGTTGTAGCCGGTTATGGGTTGCAATGTCCTCCGGGAACTTCATGGGGTTAGGTTGTCGGCGGTCTATCTCCCGCCAAATGAGTTGTAGGTTCCCGTAGTATTTTTCGAGGGTTAGGGATCCCATCTGCTGTCTGCTTGCTTTTGTCAAAAGATCGTATATTTGGAGCCCATCTCCACCGCTGCTGTATGTCGCGGCTAGTCCCTCCCAAAGGGCTTTTGCTGTTGGGTATTCGATAAAATTGGGAACAAGTTCGGAGTCAATTGACATCATAATCAGTGAACTGATTATGAGATCATTCTGTTCCCATCGTGGAAAATCAGGATCCGAGTTTGTTGGCGGGGGAGGATTGCCGGTGATGTGGTTGAGGCACCCTCTTCCGCCAATCGCCATTCTCATTAATCTGGACCAGACGCCATAATTCTGATCAGTAAGCTTTATGTTAACGTTTAAAGGTGGTATTTGGCTAACCATTTGAGTTTGTGTGCTTTGGAACAGGTTGTTGTTTTGGGTTGAGATTATATTGCCGTCGGCATCAGTTTGCTCGGCCATGTGTAGATGATGAGCAGAGCAATTCCGATCCTAGAATCGAAACCGCTCTGATACCATGATAGAAGTTGGATTGAAAGTAGAGGAAGACGAAGACATAGTTTGATTCAATAGATTTTTCTTATTTTTGTTTATGTTGCAATACAATATGTTTATAGTGTAACTAAACTATTACAAAAGGAATGAAATCACAATCCCGGATTTGAATTGGTTTGATTGAATCTCCGCAATCTTTCCTTTCTTTAAGCTTTCCTTTCAAACCTTCTTTCCTTTCTAACATTGACAACTTCCGAGTGGCGTTTGAACTGAATTTTTTTAATTGTAGTAGTCGAGTTCGAAAACAATATTTTTTTCAAAGCAAGTAGTTGGATTCAAAAATATTTTTTCCGCAACACAAAGTCGGGTTGAAAATAATTTTTTGACCTTACCAACCATTCGGGTTGAAAATAATTTTTTGAACTTACCAACCATTCCAAAACGTTTTTTCGTTCAAATGTAATATGCTCGAACAAACATTTTTGGATTTTTGTGACATGCTTTAGATGTATTTTCAAACGAGCAAATCAAGAGCAAATCAAGAACGAGCTTTGTTCTGATGTCTTCTGTTTCCACCGATAATTTTTCTGGAATTTGTTGCAAGTTAAAGCTATTCAACACTTAATCTATTGTTTTTCATTTTCTTTTTGAGAGATTTGGGTAGGCTAGTTTTGCTATTGAATGGAATAAAATATGAAAATAGAGTAATAATCTTACGTTCAATATTTAGAACACAGATCGTAACATCAGATTCAACACACAATTGAATTTTAAATATGCACAGTAAAATAATTTAATGTGCTATAAATACAAAGTGTATTTGTAACACAGTCTCATGGTGAAAACTTCACTAAATATAAAGTGAATTACAAAAATACAAAGTAAAGATATTTCCCTTAAAGATGTCGTGTTCAAGCACCGGAATCTTTTCAAATACAAAAGTTTTATGAGTGAAGGCACAATACCAAACACAACAACCCTAACAAACTACTCTGAAAAATTCAGATGCAAAAGACCAAATATGGAATGTTGAACAAAAGATGCATAACACTCAGAACAACATTGAAGTCTGCAGCAACACATGATTCTTTAGATATATAATGCACGACTTCTTTCTCTCTTCTCTCTTCTCTCTTCTGAAACTTTGAGCCTCCTTTGTTGATACCGATTAAGAGTGTATCATAGATTTAGGGATATTTGTTTAAATCGTGTATTTGGAGTTTTTGTCTTTCTTGTAGGATAAAATCTGTTGAGAGAAAATAGGAGCATGTGGGATTTGACCAAGTCCAAAGATCTGCTGAAGCCACGGTTGTTCCGGAAGTTGTGCCGGAAATGTAGGAGTGCAGATCATGGCTTAGTGGATCGGTTGCTTTGAGTGGGGATCAAGCAACGAGCTGTGTATATATAGGGTTTAGACAGTTAGTGTTAAATACGAGTTTTTTTATAGAGCTTTTCAGATATTGTAAAGTTTTAAGTTCTCGTATTTATCCGTTTCTACTAGATATAGTTAAGACAACTTTAGTCCCAACCTTCTGTGAAGGAAGAGATAAAGTGTCTTAATATTTAGTGAGAGTTTATCTGGTAGTGTTTTTGTAATTCACATATTTTATAGTGAAGATTTCGCCCTGAGGCACTTCGCGAGATTATAGAAATATAATCTCGTGAAAATTCCAATCCATTGTTTCTGTTTTAAATTTCCGCTGCGTATGCAAAGTTATCTCAACTTTATACACAACTCTTTCAGAACCGAGAGTTCGGTTTCTTCAATTGGCATCCAGAGCAGACACTTGATACACTAAGTGGTGATCCTGTTTTCGTAAGCACAATGGATTGCACGAACCCGCTGTTCAACAAACCTCCCGTTCTAGATGGCATGAACTATTCCTTTTGGAAAGTTCGGATGAGATCATGCATCAAGTCGATTGATGCAAGAGCATGGAATGCAGTTCAAAAAGGATGGACGCACCCCAAGACCGTGGATACTGAAGGAGATACATGCCGTACACCACAGTCAGAATGGAGCAGAGAGCAAAATGAAGAAGCCACCTTTAATGACAAGGTGCTCAACGCGATTCAATCCTCCCTAGATGTTCAGATGTTCAAACTTATAAGGAATTGTGAGACGGCTAAGGAAGCTTGGGATATACTCCAGCAGCATTGCGAAGGTGATGTTAGAATTAAAGAATCAAGGCATCGGATTCTCACCACAAAGTTTGAAAACATGAAGATGGAGGATGATGGTCGGTAGGAGACTACTGCAACAAACTACTGGAGATTGCCAACGAGTGCAATGATTTGGGTGATCCAATTACTAATAAGAGGTTAGTTTCAAAAACTTTGAGGACTCTAACTTCTCATTTTGACATGAAAGTGGTTGCAATTGATACTGCTACAACTACTGGAGCTCTGGATTTCACCAAACTGATGAATGATCTGAAGACATTCGAGATGGAACTAAATGAAAAGGGTGGACAGAAGAAGAAGGGAATCGCCTTGACTGTCGGAACAACTTCAAAGACAACTTCGGCTTACGTTGAAGAAGAAGATGAAGATCTTGAAAAAATCACTGAGAAGGATCCAGATTATGCTCTTCTCACCCGAAGAGTTAATTCTCTCATTCGAGCCAACAAAGGAAAACAACAAGTGGGAGGTAGAGAACAGCGAAAGCCTCGAAATGATGCCTCCGGATCTTTGGTTCTCTATGACAGGCTTATCACACCAGGAAAGGAACCAAAAATCATTAGGCTTGCTGCATCTGATCACTTCCAACCTAAGGAAGTGACGGACTTCTCTACAGTTCAATGCTATGAATGCAAGGGCTTCGGACACTTTGCCAACGAGTGTCCCAACACATTTCGCAAACTGGGAAAGTATGTCAACTTTCTATGCCTTAGCGATAGTGAGCTTGACACCTCAGGGATTTATGTAGAGGAGATTCCTAATGATCCACCAACTGAGCAGACAGCCTTAACTGCAGTATGTGTTGAAGAGGACAAGTCAAACTACACCGAAGTTGAGATAACTTCAGATAGGTATGATGAGTCCTACTATAACACTCTTTTCCGTTTCAACACTGTTGTGTCCACTGTAGAAAATGAGGAAGAAGTCACGGAAGAGGAAACTCTGGAGTTACTGATAAAGATGCAGGATCTTTACAAGGAACTGTACGTCAAATGGTCCAAACAGTGCAAAGTGGTGGATTCACTAACTGAGGAAGTTTCTGTGCAAAAGGCCTCACTACAAAAGCTGGAAGTCATGCTGACAAAGAAGGATGCTGAGTTGGACAACATGAGAATTAAACTCAATCATGCTGATGAAACTTTTAAAAGACTCAACACGGGAACCTCAAAACTAGATGAAGTTCTGTCTCAAACTCAGATAACTTCACATGGCCTTGGGTATGATTCGAGTGCAAGACCAGCCTTCACTCAGATTTTGTCTACTCATGGCAAACCATTTGTGAAAGCCAAGGAAGTTCCCACAACTTCGTCAGCAAAGAAAAAACGTAGGAGGTACATTTGTCACTTCTGTTTTCTTCCTGGACACATTAAGCCCTTCTGTCATAAGTTTTTACAGGAACACCATAAGGAGATGCATCTGAAGAACCAAGCATCAAATCCTATCCTCTCAAACAAAGGTGACAAGTCCAAGAAACTGGTATGGAGACCCAAAATTACGCCAACAGTTACCTGCCAAGTGGTCTTCACTGCATCGACAGATAATGACTCGACCACATGGTACTTTGATAGTGGATGCTCACGTCACATGACAGGCTCCAGATGTTATCTATCAAACTATCAAAGAATTAATGACAGTGAAGTAACTTTTGGAGGAGGGTCAAATGGCAAGATTGTTGGACGAGGAACCTTGGACAATCCTGGACTTCCAAAGCTGGCCAATGTATCACATGTTGAAGGGCTGACTGCAAATCTCATTAGCATTAGTCAACTATGTGATGACAACTTCAGTGTCATCTTTCATAAAGAAAGGTGCACTGTGATGGACAGCAACGGAAATCATGTGATCTCAGGGGTAAGGTCTTCCAATAATATTTATGAGACTAGCAAAAACAGTTGTCTAAGTGCACAGGTAAATGAAGTGCAGCTTTGGCACCAAAAATTGGGACACACCAACTTCCGCAATATGAAGAATCTTCAAAGACTAAATGCTATTCTAGGAGTTCCCAAGTTGAACATTTCAAGTCCTAGCCTTTGTGGAGATTGTCAAAAAGGAAAACAAGTCAAAGCGTCGCACCCAGTTGTGAAGACTTCTGAGAGACCTTTCACAACTCAAAGCTGCTTCGAACTACTTCATATGGATCTTATGGGACCAGCTGAAGTTGAAATTCTTGGAGGTAAATGGCATTCCTTTGTGATTGTAGATGATCTATCTAGGTATACTTGGGTAAAATTTTTGAGAAACAAGGGTGAAACATATGATTCCTTCTTGGAGTTGTATGCCACGATCAAAATTTTTTACCATGCTTGTGTCAAGAGACTAAGATTGGATCATGGGAGGGAGTTTGAGAATATTCAACTCCTCAACTTTTGCACGAAGGAAGGAATTCATCATGAGTACTCATCTCCAAAGATACCCCAGCAAAACGGTGTGGCCGAGCGAAAGAATAGAACCCTACAAGAGATGGCCACAGTGATGCTGCATTCAAAGAAGTTGGCTAAACAGTTTTGGGCTGAAGCTTTAAACACTGCATGTCATGTAAGCAACCGAGTGAACTTAAGAACCGGAACCACCATGACGTCATATGAGATTCTTAATGGTAAAAAACCCAACCTTAAATATCTGCATGTCTTTGGTTGTGTTTGTTACATTTTGAATAATAGGACTATCTATACAAGTTTGACCCTAAAAGTGACAAAGGTGTGTTCATTGGTTACTCCCTCAACAGTTATGCTTACCGTGTGTATAACCTCAGGACCAAAACTGTAATGGAGAGTGTGAATGTAAGGTTTGATGATTTGGCTAGTCTGTATACTCCTACTGATGATACTGACAGTGTTATTGAGATACAGGGAAGTACTAATGCCGCTGATGCAGAACAAGTTGACCCAGAAGTGGAGCCCACTTCAGTGACAAACAAGGATACACCCTCCGATGAGCCTGACTCGGATGCTGATCTTGATGATTCAGCAACCCCAGAAGTTATACAAAACAGTGTTCGTCGAGACCCTCCCAAGAGAATTCACAAAGATCATCCAATCGACCAAGTCATTGGAGATGTTCACGAAGGGGTCCGAACTAGAGGTAACACTGTTGTTAACTACACAGAAATGGTAAGGATGGTGTGTTTGTCATGTGTCATCAATGAAGTTGGGACAATTGTGTTCCTGTCTTTGATTGAACCTAGGAATGTAACTGAAGCCTTAAAAGACGAGTTTTGGATTAGTGCAATGCAGGCCGAATTACTTGAATTTGTGAGAAACAAAGTCTGGACACTAGTGCCCAGACCTTCTGGAGTTAATGTTATCGGGACTAAGTGGATATTCAAAAATAAAACTGATGAGTTTGAAAACATCATTAGAAATAAGGCTCGCTTAGTTTCCCAAGGATACACTCAAGTAGAAGGCATAGACTATGATGAAACTTTTGCTCCAGTTGCACGAATAGAGTCAATCAGGCTTTTGTTTGCTATTGCATGTTATCTTAACATCACTCTTCACCAGATGGATGTTAAGGCAGCTTTTCTCAATGGAATCTTGAAAGAGGAGGCATATGTGGAACAACCCAAAGGATTCGAAGATCCTTCAAAGCCCGATCATGTGTACAAACTACACAATGCTTTATATGGACTAAAGCAAGCTCCTAGAGCTTGGTATAGTCGTTTGACCGAATTTTTGCTTGATTTTGGTTTTTACAGGGGACATGCGGATAGGACACTTTTTCTCAAAAAGGAAAACAACTTTCTAACCATAGCTCAAATTTATGTCGATGACATAGTGTTTGGGTCAACGAGTGAGAAAGCCTTGAAGGAATTTGTGGAAGTCATGTCAACCTCCTTCGAGATGAGCATGGTTGGGAAACTTAAGCAACTTCCTCAGCCTTCAAGTCAAGCAAAAAGAAAATGGAGTGTTCGTCTCACAGACGAAATATGCAAAGAACCTTGTGAAGAAATTTGGTCTAGAAAGTGCAAAACACATGAGAACCCCCATGAGCACAACTGAGAAACTGTCGAAGGATGCAGTTGGGCCTGAAGTTGACCCAACGTTGTACAGATCGATGATCGGAAGTCTTCTGTATCTGATTGCAAGCAGGCCAGATATAATGTACAGTGTTTGTGCATGTGCTCGATTCCAATCCTGTCCAAAGGAAGAACACCTGAAAGCTGTCAAGAGGATCATTCGATATGTTGCTGGCACTTGTGAACTGGGACTTTGGTTCACAAAGGACACAACTTCAGATCTTGTGGGGTACAGTGATGCTGACTGGGCTGGAGAAACTGATGATCGAAGAAGCACAAGTGGAGGATGCTGTTACCTAGGCAACAATCTCATCTCCTGGCACAGCAAAAAGCAAAACTGCATTTCTTTATCCACAGCTGAGTCAGAGTATGTAGCAGCTAGAAGTTGTGCAACACAACTGATTTGGTTGAAGTCAATGTTGGATGACTATGGTTTGGAGAGCAATCCCCTAGTGATGCTTTGCGACAATACAAACGCAATCAACCTTGCAAAGAACCCCGTCCACCACTCAAAGTCCAAATACATCCACTTAAGGTATCACTTTATTAGAGATTTAGTCGAAAAGAAGTTATTAAAGTTAGAGTACATTAGTACAGATTCTCAACTGGCTGACATGTTCACAAAAGCTCTTAGCTATGAGAGATTCTCATCTTTGAGAAAATCTCTTGGCTTATGTTCTATATGAGTTCAAAAGTTGAATCAACTGTTGTCACAACTTTTGATATATCATAGTTGTCTGTGAAGTTGAGCAGATTCGAGGATGTAAAAGCCTGTAAAAGGTGAAATCATGATTGTTCTTAAAAAACCATATAACTGGGTCAAAGACCTCAGAAAAGTGGTTTTTATGAGATTATCTTGGTTATACATCTATTCACCATCTGCTCTCTTCTTGAAAAGTCTTCTATGATGTGTCAAAAGTGTTCTGAATATTTCATCCTCTATGACAACAATTGTTCAAAAACAAAAAAAAAACAAAAAAAATAAAATAAAAATAATAAATATAATTTTTTTTTGAAAGTCAGTTGGGTGAATCCGGAAGTGTATCCTACTCTATCTTTAATTTCATCTTTGACTATATCTTTAATTTATTGATCCCTATTTTTGTGGCGGGACGAATCTGTTTGTTAGTCTACTCATTTAAATTTCCCGTCTCTATTCTTCTCCCCCTAAGTCTGATAAAACCGATCCTTGCTCCACTTTTCACAAAACCCTTACTTTTTCACCCCTTTATCTTCCAAAAGCTCTCGCTCTCTCTCTCCCGAACTTTCTCCAAAATGACGCCGGAAAAAATGAAGCAGTTGGAGGAATTCATGGCGGACCCCGAAACTTCCGCTTACCTCCGCCACCTCTCGTCCTTTCCGCCGCAACCATCTTCTCCCCGTCCTTTCGCACCCAACCCTTTCCGTCTCCTATCACCGGATACCACCCCTCTTCTCCGACCCAGCATCTTGCTCTCGCCTTCACGAGGGAATGCACCTATGGAGATCTCTCCTGAGGTGGGAAGCTCAGAGATTCAGTCTCAACCGCTTCCTATTCCGGCACCGACTTCAATGCCGCCCTCTGTCCTGCCTCCGACGGCCGAGCAGGCGATTATTATTGCTCCGAGCGGCATAGTGATGCCATCGTTTGACTTTCCGGAGCTCAACACTCCAATTCTTGCCGAAGACCAAGAGGACCCAGTTCATCCATCTGAGGAAGCCGCTCAACAAGGCGGTAGCCCTATTCCCGTCCCGTTCTCCTCTGTCGAGCCGAAGCCACAGCCGGAGGTCATCCCATCTCCGACCCCTTCACCTCTGACGAAGAAGCCCTCCAAAACATCTAGGGTTCCTCCCGCTCGACGTTCCAAGCGTGTCTCTCGATCAAGTCGTCCCTCTCAGGCTCCCGAGGAACCAATCCACATCGACAGTGATGTCGAGGGTGAGGATCAATTGGGCGCTTCCTCCGATGACTCTGCTGAGAAATCGTCCTCTCACCAACTCTCAGAAGCCGATGAGGACGAAGAGCTTGAAGAGGAGGTTGCTGCCTCTCGGAAAGGGAAGAGGAAAATTCTTTCCTCGTCGCCGTTGAAGTCGAAAGGTAAGTCAGTCAAGAAGGCCAAACAAGAAGCTTCTCCGACCGAGGCCGACACCGACTCCGACTCCGAGCTTGAGGTAATTAAGGCTTTGAATGAATGCTTTTACAATGAGGTTGCTAAGAAGAATTGGGATAGCTTTAGGAAAAGGGAGTTCATTCATGATATGGCAGTTGATTTGAAGGATTTTGCACAATATAATTTGCTTGATTTTCTGCGTAAAAGGAAAGTTTTGAGAAGTGTCACTTATGTGAAACCCTATGTTGCTGAGATTGTGAAGCAATTTTATTCCAATCTGCCTGTTGATTTTGCTAACCCCTCCTCCAAGATGTTTGGAAAAGTCTATGTCCGTGGGAAGATTTTCTCTTTCACTTCCTCTCGCATTAACAAATTTCTAGCTGTTCCAAATGTTATTGAGTCTGATGTTGAGATTGATGAGGAGCTAGAGGTTGAGATGGAGAATGTGCTTACGGGTGGCCGTGCAGATGTGTGGACAGTGAACAAAAGGCCTAACCGTATAGCTTCGGTCCTCACTTCCCTTTTCTCAACTTTGCACAAGATTTCTGTGTCAAATTGGATCCCTACATCCAATACCACAGTTGTGCCGTTTGAGCATGTGTGCCTACTCTACAAAGTGTTCAAGGAAGAGAAGTTCAACTTGGGTACCCACATTTTTAATGCTGTTGCTGAGGTTGCTGTGGCCAAGTCCACCAAAAAGTTGATCGTACCTTCTCTCATCTATAGCATGCTTGTTGAGCAAGGGTTGAAGCCAAAGAAGAAAGATGTCCTCACATCCAAGCTCCCTCTCCAAACTGTGCAACCTGCCTTCTTGAGTGAGAAGAGGCACAGAGATCTCCCGTGGATTGATGCCTCAACTGAAGAGGATCCCTCGGCCGAGTTAATGTGTTTTCTACCTGTCTTTGTTTTGCAGGAGCAAATAGCCTTCTTCTCCTTGTAGATTGCTATCCTTGAAGGGTAACGAAGGGTGTTTCAACGACTTCTTTCTTCCCAAAAAAGGGGAGAAGGACCTAGCCGTCGCCACGGACCAAGTGATGAGGAAGATGAAGATGAGGAGTGAGGGGGAGAAGCATGAAGAAGAAGAAGAAGACTGCAGTGTGTTGCAGTATTTTTGATGATGTTGTTGGATGAAACAAACAACTATTTTATTTGTTGCACAACTTTATGAACAATTTTTATTTTCTGCCTAACTCTTATATATTTTTGATTGCATGCAGAAATGTATGCATTTGCTGTGAATATATTATGGTTATGGTTGTTTTATGTGTTGTGATGATATTGTGTAGATTCTGTTTTTATTACATTTCTCTAATCTTTTCATGGTTGTTGTGATTTGATTGTGTTGCTTCAGGGGGAGTAATTGTAACTCTTGGTGTTTGTTTGGTTTTGGGAAGAAAGCCAAAAAAGGGGGAGATTGTTGATACCGATTGGTAGTGTATCATAGATTTAGGGATATTTGTTTAAATCGTGTATTTGGAGTTTTTGTCTTTCTTGCAGGATAAAATCTGTTGAGAGAAAATAGGAGCATGTGGGATTTGACCAAGTCCAAAGATCTGCTGAAGCCACGGTTGTTCTGGAAGTTGCGCCGGAAATGTAGGAGTGGAGATCATGGAGATCATGGCTTAGTGGATCGGTTGCTTTGAGTGGGGATCAAGCAACGAGCTGTGTATATATAGGGTTCAGATAGTTAGTGTTAAATACGAGTTTTTTTATAGAGCTTTTCAGATATTGTAAAGTTTTGAGTTCTCGTATTTATCCGTTTCTACTAGATATAGTTAAGACAACTTTAGTCCCAACCTTCTGTGAAGGAAGAGATAAAGTGTCTTAATATTTAGTGAGAGTTTATCTGGTAGTGTTTTTGTAATTCACATATTTTATAGTGAAGATTTCGCCCTGAGGCACTTCGCGAGATTATAGAAATATAATCTCGTGAAAATTCCAATCCATTGTTTCTGTTTTAAATTTCCGCTGCGTATGCAAAGTTGTCTCAACTTTATACACAACTTTGTACACAACTCTTTCAGAACCGAGAGTTCGATTTCTTCATCCTTTTATAGATGTGTAATAGGGCTTGATATGGTCTAAATTTCATGCTCTTTCTTGCTACAAAAGAAAACAATACAAAGATGGAAACACGCAAGATTATCAATAAGGAAACATTTCTATCAAATATCAAACTCTACTAAACCAATATTTTTTGGCTCTTATATTATTAGATATCAAATCAAATAATCCATGTATATCAATTATATCTAAATATATATTAAATTCAAGTATATCAAGTATCTACACAAACTAGGAAAGGTAAAGATTATGAATAGATTAAAATAAGTGTGATCAACATCAGCACTAACTCTTTTATTTTTGTTCATTTAACTTGCTTGTAAATTTTAGAAGTAAATATGCTGTTTTCATTTTCTGTGGTTGTTCCGCCCAAATGCCAAAGAGAAGAAGCTATGATTTTTTTTTTATTTAGTAGGATTATTTTTAATTAAAAGTGCATGTGAGTAAATTAATAATTATTTAATTTTGAATTAAATTTATTAGTGATATATATTGACAATTCAGTGGTGTGTATAAAAAAAACCTCATGTATAATTAAAGAGGAGATTTGATGGGCCCAATAGCAAAAAAAAAAAAAAATCCCAAATAAAAAAGGGTCATAAATCCATCTAGCGCAGTGGCGCATGCACACCACACGTGCCCACATGCAGTGCTTGGTGTACACGCTCCATACATCTTTTTATTTTTTCCATTTTCACCCTTTTTTTAGTTTTTTTCCCCAATATATATGTATGTATGTATATATATATATATATATATATTCTAAAATAAAATTAATGAATAGAAAATTAAAGTAAATTAATTTAATTTTTTTAAAAATAAATATATAACATGAAATGGAATTTAGTAAACCGTAAAATTAAAGTGAATTAATTTTTTTTATATGGCGACTCGTCCCCTGCACTCGATAATTAAATTTTTCAAAATAAATATAAACCATAATTGGGAATGAAATTGCTAAAGTCGCGCAGATATGTGATGTTCTTTACTGATGTTTACTTTGATGTACACATAGTTGTTTGAACAATTAAATGAACACTACTGAATAAATAAAACAAGTAAAGAGTGCAATTAATGATAACCCGATTTGGTTAAATCAATCTACTCTAGAGAACTTATATCCAGATGGGAAATAATCCACTAATCTAATGCAAATTTGTACTTAGGTCTAATGCAAATTTGTACTTAGGTACTTACGCAGTGAACTCCCTCACTCATTGCCCTTCTACTATTTGCACTCTCTTTCATAAATTGATGTGTAAGATCCCCTCAAACACTAGATCCCCTCTAGTTCCCACAAGCAAACTCTCCTGAATTTACTTCTAAGTAATCACTCAAAACCTAAATGTTAGAAATAAATTCTAAACACTAGGACATTAGATTGATCACTGAACACTAAAGTAAACAACTCTATTTAGGACCGGAAATCTATGCTCAAAACACGTAGAGCACTAGAAATATATCTCTTGAATTCTTTTTAATTTGATCCACACATCAAACTGATTCTGATCATTTCTTTTATAGAGGAGTAAACTGACTTCACATCTAAAAGGAAGTCAATTCCCTTCTTGAAATCGGAATCCTATTTTGAGTAGAACTTTCCTTGTTGAGCACCTATTTCCTTCTTTAGCATCCTAGATATTTCCTTGTTGATATTGAAGAATCTTCTAGGTGTATTCCAAGGCAAGTCATCAACATCTCTTATTTCTTAAATCCTTCTAGATACACCATTTAATTAATATCCAATTAAATCTTGAATTTCAAAATAGAATGTTGAATCTCGTTATCAACACCCAGTTGAACACCAATCCGAGCATCATCCAAAGTCCCCCATCTTTGACTGTTGTTCTGAAAGTGGTGTGAACATCCTATTTAAAGTCTTCTATCTTTATGGAATGTCTGAACACATATATGAACATCAAGCCTTGAAGTCTCCCGTCTTCAACCTTGTTGTTCATTTTGCACAACAGGATTACAAATACTTCCCGGATCTTCATTCTATACACTTGAAGCCAAACACATAATTTACCATAAATAATGATAATCACACAACATGCTACTTTTGCACTAACATGGAATAATAAACCATAATTTTGAAACAAATCTATCTAATATAATAAAATGGAGTTCACTCCAAAATGTTTTCCCTCTAAAAAACATCACATCATCAATAGTTATTATAAATAAAAAATTATTATTATTTTTATTTTTATTGTCTCTTCATCTTCTCTCTCTCACACACACATATGTTATATATTTATAATTATAAAATTCTTATGCTATATTCTGTAGCATATTTCATTATGTACGCGACATTCAAATTTATTTGTACAAATGAAGAAATATATGAATTTTCACATATTAAGAAATAATGGTTAATGTTTGATAGATTTAATTATGTAAACTAATTATCAACATATATTAAATAATTAAATAAAATAATCAAGTGAATTATTTGGTAAAAAAAAATAGATAACCGAACAAATAAAAACAACATTAATTGAAATATTATCAATAAAACTTGAAGATGTAACACTTACATTAAAAATGTAATTATTGAGCTTGACTTACATTGAAAATGTAATAATTGAGTTTGAAACCATGAATGATCCTGCGCATCGCACATGCGGAAATCTAGTCAATTTATATAATAAAATAAAATTCTCTCCAAAATTTTTCACACCCAAGAACATCAAATCATTTACAATATACTTTTTTTTAATATCTCACAATCTTCTCTCTATCTCTCATGTTTTATTATTGATAACCTCATGCTTTACTTGTGTTTTGAGGTTCATTTGAGTGGTATTTGATGGGCATTGCATGCAAGAAGTGATAAGTTTTGCATTGTTTTCTATGGTTTGTGCATTGTCATGTGTTTGTTCATTGTGAAGGGATTTAATGTTATTTCTTGTGTGAACTTTAAATGATCTTGGAAAGACCTTATAAAGATAGGAAATCAAGTAAGGAATGTGTTGCAAAAAGAATCGAGTCAATCGGACGAGAAATGAGTGAGAACGAAGCAAAACAGTGAGAGGCTGCCGGATGCCACGTGGACCGCGAGCGGACCCGCGACTGCGGTCGTGAATCCACTCGCGGATCCCATTCTGGCCACTTTTCTGCCTGCTCGCTACTGAGGGGGGGTCTGCCTTTGTATTACTTATCATGCTTGAATGTGAAGCTTTGATATTTGTGTTTGAGACACTCAGTTTTAATTGGTTCATGCTTTGCTTTAAACTATTGTTTTCTTTCTCTTTGTTTGGGGACAAATAATGTTATAAGTTTAAGGGAGTTAATAACCTCGTATTTTACATGTGTTTTGAGGTTCATTTGAGTGGTATTTGATATGCATTGCATGCAAAAAGTCATAAGTTTTGCATTGTTTTCTATGTTTTGTGCATTGTCGCGTGTTTGTTCATTGTGAATGAATTTAATGTCATTTCTTGTGAACTTTAAATAATCTTGGAAAGACCCTAGAAAGATAGGAAATCAAGTAAGGAATGCGTTTAAAAAAGAATCGGGTCAATCGGACGAGAAATGAGTGAGAACGAAGTAAAACAGTGAGAGACTATTGGATGCCACATGGACCCGCGAGCGGACCCACGACCGTGGTCGTGAATCCACTCGCGGATCCCATTCTGGCCACTTTTCTGCCTGCTCGCTATTTGGGGGGCTGCCTTTGTATTACCCGCGACCCCACCTGCGGATTTTGCACTGGACGCGGCTATTTTACCACGTTAGCGCCACGTGGACCCTCGACCGACCTGGTCACGGGCGAGGTCCTGAACGAGCTCTAGAAGTCCTATTTTGGCCCGTTTTCTTTCCTTTTTCGATTGGGATACTTCCTAAATTATATATACCTCCTCAAACATGAAAATTAGGCATCACAAACCCTACCATAACATTAAAAACCACAACAACACATACCATATTCCTACCCTAAAGACAAAGATTGAAGAGCAAGAGATGAACAAGTTGAAGATCAAGATCAAGATTCATCCTCCGGGTTTATCGTGTTCTTGTTATTTAATTATGTTTTCTCTTGGATTGTTATTAGCCATTTATTTAATTATGAGTAACTAATTCTCTAGTATCTAAGGTTTGATAGTAGTTGATTTTGAAGTACGATGGATATTTAATTATATGATTTTGATTCTTCTTTTATTCTTTGTGTTCTTAGTCTTGTTTGCTTGATTGATTGATCACCATGAAAGCATGATTTGTTGTGTTAATTCATAAATCGAGAGAGGAGTTTTAAAACTTGAACACAAGAATACAGAGCACATTAATCAATAACAATTGAGAGATTTGAGGTTAATTGTGAGGACAATAAATCCTTGGAACTTTTAGGAGTTGCATGTTAGTAATTGAATGGACATATTAATCTAGCATGTAATCTATGGTTTAAGCACTTCAAGAGAAGATTTGAATTAAATGAGTGATTGTCCTAATAAAAGTCGAATCGTGAATAAATCATATAATTAGATTGACATTGTATGGATAAATCAATGAAATCAAAACCCCAAAATATTTCTTTCCCTCTGAATTTAGACCCGAGTTCCATCCGCTCATCTTTTATTTGCTTTATTTAATTTCTTGTTTAAGTATTTAATTAAATTCAAATCGTTTGATGTGTTGCCTAAATAGTGTTAGGAAATTGACGTTGCAATACTCACGTATACATTAATCATTAGTCTCTGTGGAATATGACCTTGCTCATCATTGTACACAGCTACACCGTGCACTTGTGGGTAGTCAATATTTTGTCGATCAATTATATAATTAATTTATGCTATATTATGTAGCATATTTCATTATGCACATGACATTCAAAATCTATTTGTAGGAATGAATAAATATCTGAGTTTTCATATATTAAAAAGTGATTGATAACATTTAGTAGATTTTAACATGTCAAATAATTACCAACATATATTAAGTACATTAAATAAAAAAATCAAGTGAATTATTTGGTAAAACATTATAATTGGTTGCATGTTTTATTATACTTTATACATAGATATAACATTTATAATATTTTTTAATTATATTATTGAACATGAAATAATTAACAATTTAACATTCTAATTAAATGAATAACTAAATCAAATAAAGATTTATATTTATAAATTCATATAGTCTATTATATTATTTTTTTGAAAGTATAGTCTTGAGGCTATTGGATATACATTTTAGTACCCGAATGTTGGACGTTTCTACACTTTTATCTCAAAGTTTAAAAAAAATATATATTAACATCTAATGTTTGAACAGATGAACATCTATAGAACTAGAGCAATTTTTCGATCTTGCAAATATTGACTTATATTACTAAAAATCTTTGAAACTCAATCTTTAGCTTATTCAATTTGTACAAATATTGGATGTTGGTGTTGTTGTTCATAATATTCAGTAGTCCATGACTCCATGTTAACATTTGTGAAGTCGTAAAATTGCATTATCATTATAAATGTTAATTTTGTGCAAATGTTCGGTGTCAATATGTAATCAATCATATTTTAATGCAAAATAAAATAAAGATTGATATATAATAAAGATATGTTGGTTGCATTATTATAGTTTCTAATTAAATTGAAATTTATATGTTTCAATATATTTATTAATATTATCTTGACTACATTTATTTTACATAGAATATAATTGTCAATTTTCTAAGAGTTAAATCTAACAAATCTATATAAATATATAACCGTAAAAACCTTTGTAATGAATCATAAATTATTGTTATAATCTTTGTTCATATATATTTTTCATAAGTTTTTAGTCACGGTCAATTGTACGTAGTTGTTTCACGAGTCACAAGTCGTGATAGTTTGAGAGTTTTTATTTGTAAAAATGATGATTGTGTAAGAAATGTTACTATAAACGTTGTATACAAAAATTATTGCATAATTTATAATATAATATTTTGATTGTAGTAGTTTATTAATTATTTGAAATATATTACAATATAATATTTACTTATATACATATGTATGTGTGTAATCAAACAATTATTTCTTTTATCGATTGTTATTTAACTCTTTTTAGATTCGTAATGATATATACAAAAAGATAACCGGACAAATAAAATATGGCATGAACTTATTAAGTAAAATATTAATTATCTATAAAATACGAATATATGATACTTACATTAAATATGTAATAATTGAATTTGAGAGCATAAATGAACCCATGCTTGGCACGGGCAAAAATAATATTTATCTTAAAATGGAATTAGTGAATTATAAAATTAAAGTGAATTAATTTATTTATTTTATTCGGCAACTCATACAGTGCACTCGCCCGATGCTAACATTTAGGCTCGTGCACCGTGCTTGACAATTAATTTTTTCAAGACAAATATGAATCCTAATTGGAAATAATATATTCTAATTTAGATGTATTAAACCATAATTGAAATGTAATAAACTCACATAATTAAAGTAGTAGGATGATATTTTTAAGACTACGACGGATAGTTTTTATTCTAATGAGTCATACTTTTTCGGGCAATTTTTTTTTTTTGAGCGAAGCAGGCCATGGTGGGCCGATGAGTCTGATTTTGGGGTCTGAATGATGTATATGCAAGAGACTTTGCCATAATTAAAAAGATAAAAACTAAAAGTTGAAAATGCACATTTTGAGTGAAAATAGAATGAATCAAGCGTCACGTACAGTAGAAAATTGAAAACAGAGATTTGGTATGAACAAACACCCGATTAGCTTGTTTATCGCTCATATTTCTTACAAATGTAAACATTGCTGATGAATTCCTTATATTCTTGAGGGGGGAAGGGGAAAACAAAAAAGGAAAATGAGAAATAAGTGGTAAATATAGTTCAACGAATACATCTTGAGTAAAAATAAGTTCCTTTATTTCATAATTATACACACATATCAACACTCTTTTTTTTTTTTTTCCTTTTTTTCTTTTTGCTTTACATAATAAGGTGGGAAAATAACTCGCTTTTGTGTTGGATTGGAGGTGTATAGGCGTATAAGCATTGATGAAAAATAATTTGAGAAAAATCACTTGGATAACTGATTGTGTGCTGCAAAACCTTGAGTTTTGGTGGTGCATGCTGCAGACATTATACGCAAACGTCTCGCAATCTCAGTGAACGAGGGCCGAGCCAACGGGTCGGGAGCCCAACACTGCTCCATCAGCAACCTCCACTCGGGATCACAAAAGCTCGGCACCAGTGGTCGTAGTGTGTTATTCACTATACCACCTGCAGAGTTAACGGTGTTAGATAATTATGGTAAATTTTACTCTTATCTAATTAACGGGACTTTTTTAAGGTATTTATTGAACATGGTCAGAAAAACACAGAGGGGGTTATAAGAGTAAGCAAACCAATGATAGCTCCATAATGCATGTTGGCATAAGGCTCCTCTCCTGTGAGAATCTCCCAAAGCACAATCCCAAATGAGAAGACATCAACCTGCAGCAAATGAGAGAAAAAAAAAAAACAATGGCTTTTTTTGTTATGTACTGCTTTTCTATTTTCTAATAATGCTGCTTAAGAGATTCACACAGATAAAGCAGCAAAGCATCAACTACGGTAAAAAAAATTAATCCCATTTTCGTGGAATCTTTACCTTTTCTGAAACCTTGCTGCTGCTGCCGTTTAACAACTCTGGAGCCATCCATGGAAGGGTTCCTCGGACACCACCAGTAACCAGTGTGTTTCTTTTGATTTTTGACAAACCAAAATCACCCACCTGAACATTTTTTTCCACAAATAAGTAAGGCATCAATATATTTATCACATCAGCATTGTTAAAAATCAGTTTCTAAGCAGACGATGCTAATGAGCCACCTTGCATATGGGTCGCGAAGAATCCTTCAAGTTGACGAGCAGGTTATCACATTTTAGGTCAAAGTGTACAATGTTCCTTGAGTGCAAATATTCCATTCCGAAAGCTGCATCCATTGCAATGATGAGCCTCTTGCGACGATCAAGATGCCTGAACAAATTCTATATGATGAAGTTCTATGCAGGAAAAGCTCGTTTAGGAAAGCATGAATCTGCATATAGCACAATATATAGTACCTATCCTTGGAAATTAACGCATGTCTCAGGGAGCCATTGACCATGTACTCTGTGACAGTTGCGAGTGTCCCTCCAGGGCCATCTTGCACCACGCCATAGAAGGCCACCACGTTTGGATGGTGAAGGTTCGACAGAATTTTAGCTTCATGCCAGAACTCAGATGTCTACAGAATATTGCATTTTAGTTATAGCAAAGTAGACTATTCTTTTTACCACCATTAGTCACTGGAAAATGAAGAGACTTACCAATTTCTCCTGCTCAGATGATCGGCCTATGAAGCAGGATTTCTTTATTCTCTTTATAGCGACGTCAGTTCCCCTCCATTTACCATGGTAAACAGTCCCATAGGTTCCAGAACCCAATTCCCTCAACTCTTCAAGATCTCTGTTCTTAATAATCTGAAACAGAACAAAGGAACATATACTTTCAGCAAGGGTATAAAGCATCCACTAAAATGGGTGAAACTAAAAAGGCCCTGTTACATCAAGAATATAGTAGCAGTTGAATTAATTGATGCATATGGCTATGGTGGCACACATGTCAATGCCTTCGGCTTTGCTATAATCCAAGAATATAATGCTATCTGCAACACCAGACTTTAAAAAAGGAATGGAGACCATGACAATAGCTTATCTAGTTATTTTGTATCGTAAAACTTGCTTCTAATACCACCCATGGGAACATGTTTTGTGAATTTCAAATTTTTCAATTCATATATACGAATAGGATCATTGTTTCTTATCTTGCTTTAGTTCAGCTATGGTGTAGTGTCTCTGACAAGAGTCTCCATACCTGCAGGCTAGTTGGATCAAAATCTCCAAGGGAGAAATCAACGATAGGGAATCCAGAAGGCTGAGTTGCTTTCTTCTCATCCTTGAAAGATCATAATGATTAGATGATATGGTCAAAGATAATCATCTCTCAAAAATTTATTTATATTCAAATAATACCTCATGAATAGATCCAGTTGTCCTCGAATTCATTGGGTGATTAATTTGAATACCAGTAGCCTGAGAAATATCATAATCTGAGGGCAAAGGCAAATTCATGGCATCAGGTTTTACAGGGCCAGATGATTGCCTCTGATTATCAGCACCAAGATTACTACTTGAATCTACATTCTCTGCTGTAACTTGACTGCCATCAAGATGTGGATAACCATAATTCCCAGAAGCTTCCTCTCCCATGTTTGCTTGAGACGACGAGAAAGTTGGATGATCCTGATCCATAAGAGAAGCATCGTTTCTGGAATTGTCTCGTGCCAAATTCTGGAAGAATGACCAGTGCTTAGGTTCATGATTAGTCACATTTACACTCAAACCAGCAGCATAGTCATGAACTGCTGTAACACCAGCAGAATTCTCCTCAATTCTAGCCTTAGAAAATATATCAGATAAAAAATCATGTGGAAACCGATCATTAATGTCGATAAGGATGCTTTCATGCCCTGAAGTTCCAGCAACAAAATGAGGATTACTTTGAGAAGTAGCTGAAGAAGAAACATCACCTCTAGCCATATCATTTAATTTTCCATCATTGGCATTTATCTTCATCCTGTTCTGATGAGTTTCCATTGATGCCTGAGCAGATTCATCTGGTGGATATTCAGAAGTTCCTCGGTTCATCATAGGATTTGATATATATGTAACAGCAATAGGAGACACTACAGTATTCAGCTCAGCCTTATTATCTGATTCATTTCTATCATAAACAGAGGAAGCTGCTGCACTGACACTGTCTGCCAAATTCGAAGATTCAATAGGTTTCTCTTCAGCAGCTAGAGAATCTACAAATGTTGATTTGGCAAAAGCACCAACGTTTTCTGAATTGGTTGTCACATTCCTATCAGTCAACTTATCAGCTGATTCAATGATATGTTGCGACACATCTGATCGAGTCACTAGGAGTTGTGGACCAGAAGAATCATCAGATTTGAACAAACGGTTAAGCCCTGCCTGTTCCCTGTGTATCCTTTCTGAACGGAAGAGGCTTTGAGGAAAAACATCGGGTTCATGAATGGTGTCTTTGGTATATGCCTCAGGTTCACCACGAACAGGCATGATATCCACACCAGATGTGTAATTCTTTGTGTGTTGAAGATTCTCTTCACTGACTTTTGTTTGCATCACTGAAGTCCCCTTGTCCATGGCAGCATAAGGACCAGATGCATCATCGGATTTTTTGTTAATTAAAGATGAAACAGTGTATGGATCTGAAGATACCGTCTTCCCATCATCAAGAGACTGAACTTTAGTGAAGTCACTACCTCTGCTGATTGAACTCTCTCTGTTCATCTGTGTATCCATCAGAAAAACATCTGTCCCTGGAGAATGATCTTTGTGAGATTCACTCTTTATCTGGACAACAGTTTTATAGTCAGTGTTTATCTCGGGCTCTGGTGCCTTGGCATTGAAACTCCCATAGAGCTCCCCCATATTAGGTGCCTTTTGAGGACCCATGTGCCCGATGATAGGATTTTGGACCATGTTTTCCACAGCTGGTGCATGGTTTGATGCAGAAAAGCCATAATCATATTGTAATGTGGCAGACGAAGTAACCGTTACTTTTTCATCTGCAGTAGGAGGGATGCTCGTTTGGTGGAAACCACGTGAAAAATTCCATTCAGGCTGCTCAGTCTTGACAGTTTGTGCACGGTAACCAACTGAGTTGGCCTCAAAAGCATAAGATGAACTTGGCAGCTCTATCTGGGAAGATCGATTTTGTGAAGATGAGATGACTTCTGGATGTATGGTACTTGCTGCTGCCAAGCTGACCGCAGTTTGGCCATTCTCCCTTGCAACACTAGAATTCAGTAAATCATCCAAATTGTTTCCCAAATCCACACCAATTGAGTTTCTTCTTGAACCGAAATCCATACCATTTACTGCAACAAAGTATTGAATTTCACAATCACCTTCTGTGCTTTCAAGAGTAAGCTGAGAGTCATCCAAATCATTGTGTGAAATGAGAAAAATCCTTAATTTCTGGGATCCACCATCATCAAAAGCCTTACATTCTTCCATCATATTCTGTAGGTCCTCATCAGAGGATACTGATACCAATGCGTCAAGATCCTCACCAGGAAGCTGATATTTAATAGTATGAGGCTCATTATACATCGCAGATGCCTTTTGCTTGAGCTCCTCCCAAGAAATATCCTTGTTAATCCGAAGAATTCGTGTTTCACCCCCAACATATCTAAGTTTTCTATCACTTGGACGAGGCATAATTGTGCCACCAAAACTGCAGAGAAACTTCAGTTTTCTAGAGGAGCCACTAGACGAGCCCAAAGAAGACTGACTACGAAAGCTTTGCACCCTAGTATTTTTCAATGAGGTTTTAGTCACTGATTGAGGCAGCTGCCCCATAGGTTTATCTTCTCTCATGGGAGGATTGCTTGCAGGATCTTGGACTTTGCCCTTTTCAACAGAGGGGAACAATGAAGCATCAGGCCGCCTCTCAGAACTGCCAATCCGAGATACTCCAAGCATGCCATGTAGATCCACAGGTCTACTTTCACTATTAGCCTCAACAGACGGATTCAGAATATACTGCTGCCTGGGATTTACCCTTTCCCACATAAACTCGAGAGCGAACTCCTCACCAGTCTGAATGGAGTAGTTGTGAACAGGTCTCGCTCCAACTGTTACATTAACATCAGCTGGTCCTAAATTCATATTCATGTAGTTGGAAGGATCCTGATTAAATCTCTGATTTAGATTGCCCACACCTTCATTCCTGTTATCCACAGAATTATAACTAATCTGTTCAGGATTTTTCTGCTGGTCCCTTAGGAAGTTTCCTTTTACTTGTTCCATTATTTTTGTTCCTTGTACTTAATGGGACGGATGCCTCTTCCTGATTAGTGACCAGGAAACACTGTTGAAAATTCTACAAGATATTTCAATTTCCCCAATCAGTGAACTTTCAGTTCTCAATCAGGCTCTAAAATAAGAAATAAGCTACAATCCATTTCTTCATTCAGTTTTCTAACTGAATTAGAACAGTAGCTTCACAGATGTGAACCTGCAACATATAAAGATGTCTGAGAAGACCATGAGCAATAAATAAAACAGGAGGAAGTTAAGGTAGAAAAAGGGCAGATATTTTGTCAAACTTGAGAGTCCCATACAACAACAAAATTTACAAATTCAAAGGAGATGCTATAAGATGCTATGAGCAACCTCCTACTGTGACCTGGTCTTTGCAGATTCCCGAACAACCAATAAAATAATAAAACAACTAACTTGCAGCATTGGCCCAGCATTGATGCACCTTACTGTAACCTCACCAATTTTACTGACTAAGAATGTGGCAGAACATATGGAAATTTTCTTTTACTGGATAGATAAAATTGAAATTGAGGTTAAAAGCATTTTGAAGAAAAGTTCTCTCATAAATCAACCCCATAGTGCAAATGTTAAATAAAGACTTAGTAATCATAATCCTTTAAAGTCAAATTCACATTAAGATGCAAAAAATCTCTCCAAAATGCCTCTGTTGCATTTGTTCTTCCATTCCTAGTGAGATTTTACAGCTATTATATAATGGAATATCACAGACGACAAAACTTCTTTACTTAATCCCTTCATTGGTAGCTCTAAATGGAGTTCAAATAATGTAACCGTCCAGATTCACTGTCGATAGACAAAATTTTCCAGCAAATTTTCAGATCACGCCATACAATAGGAGATCACAATCCATACAAAAAAAAGGATCTTAAAACAAACTAGTAAACTCATTTTCTCAATAAAAAAAAGTAATCCAATCTTCCTTTCAGAGTTGATAATTAGGAAATAAATGATCCAGAAAACTATGAAAAAGGAGTAAAGCACAACACCAGATCATGAATCGTCCTGAGCAGAGAATCGAGAGATATCAACTGAAATTCCAAAACTTCGTAAAAGTTTTGCTGATTAAGAAATATATACCTGCGGCAGAGTGAAGTGCTGATTTTCCTTGAACTCTGTTGTAAAGCTATAAAGTCATGGATCGTTACCAGAAAAGTCTCTTTCTTTCTCACTCTAGTCTTCTCTCTCTCTCTCTCTCTCTCTCTCTCTCTCTGATCTATATATATTATATATTGAATGTGTATTATTTGTACATACAATAATTATACAGCGTAACAGCAGTGGGACGTATGCTTTATGATTCGTTGATACGGGCGTTCCTCTCCAACTTTTCCTATACAATAATGTACAGTCCAAACTAAACTCGTATGTTGACCCATCAATAATCGTGTGAATCGAAAAGCGCGCTCTTCGTTAATAGAATGAAAATCACAGGACGGGAAGGGCAATCCCGTCATTTAAGAGGGGATGGCGGTAATCGATTTTGTTGCTTCAGCCACACGATTTTTTATTAACTCGACACAAAATTTTAGCGCCTCTGAACTAGGAATGTTTGCAAAGCGCAAATATTAAAAAAGGACTGCAACGCACACTTTATGGTTCGTGTAAATTACGCCGCAATCCTATTGGACAGATGCGGTTGATTGGTGTAACATGGCAGCTCTCCCATTGGACAGTGTATACCACGCGCGATCAAGAAGCGTGTTCAGCTACAACCCACCGTTGACAGTTTTTAACCTTTTTATAAACCTTCTTTTTATGTCGATTTCAGTTTTCTTTTCTTTTTCTTTTTGAGGTGATTTTATGCCGATTTATTTTTATTCTTTATGTTGCGCTTCGATTTTTCTATTTTTATTTATTCGTCATATTTCGGGCTACATCAATTGGCATAAATTTATGGGAAATTCGGCATCCATTTTATTCATCGTAATATTAATTAAAATTTCAATATTATTTTACTAGAATTCAATACTTTTATAATCTTCACTACATAAAAAAATAACGAAGAACCCTTGACGTATAGCCTCCTCCATTCACAATTAAAAAAAAAAATTGCATTCAATTCATTTATTGCTATGTGGTTTCAAACAAAACTGTGCCCATAATTTCTGGTAAAATTCTTGTTACTCTTGATCTCACCTTAACCCCGTCCCCTCTTACTTTTTGAAGGAAATTTATGAGTTTTTTTTTCCTTTGAAGGAATTGATTGTACCTTAAGTTTTATTTCTCTCACCTTGGGTTGTTAAAACAAACTCTATCAAACCCACAATTGGAATTCAATTATTTATTTGTTGTAGTGGCACTAGGGGAGAGCAAACGGTCGGTTCAGATGGGAAACAACCAACTTTGCCCAACCCGACAGCATCGACGTCGTCTCAAGCACCCGACTGACTACCGACCCGACTATGGTCAGCACCGAACCGACCACCGACATGTCAGTTTCGGACGGTTTCGGTCGGTGCACCGAAAAAAAGGGCCTATTAATTTCGACCCATTCACTTAATCACCAAAATAAATGGCCCATCCCATTCACCTGATTTCATCAGTAAATTACTAAAAGAGTACATAAATGGCCCATTACTAAAAATTATCAATTTTTGCCCAACACTAAAAATTACAAAATACAATAAATTGCAAGTAATAAAAGAGTAAATTACAGTAAAGTAATCTCCAAACAAATATAGTAAGTTTTTGGCAACACATGAAAATAATCAAAAGTACAAACACAAGAAAAGAGTAGTAGAGTATATTAGAGTAACGCATCACAAGAAAATGGCAACACAAAGAAGAGTACTAGTCTAGTAGAGTACATTACAATAATCCAAACAAATATAGAGCACCGAACAATCAAAAGAAAATAATGAAAAAGTCCATAGGCCTGCTGCAGAAAATATCCAACAATCAAAAGAAATAATGAAATATCCAACACAATACACATATAGCAGACGCAGTAGAGCACCGAACAAAGTCATCAACTTCAAGCCTTGAAGTCATCATATCTTCATTCTTCAAATTCCAAAATCCAAAACTATCAAACAAACTCCATATGCATCTAATCAAGCTCCTTTGAGCCCTTTCTCATTACATCCTTCAAATAAAAATTCAAGAAAGATATAAATATCAATTAATTTGAGATCTAAAAGTAAAGTAAATTAAAACTTAACAAACCTTCATCATATTTTTCAAGGGTAGCCAATTCCTCTTCCACAGTTGTCGAATATGTTGAATGCTTTAACCAATCTGGACCACATACAAGAGCTTCTATAAGTTTAGTACCTAAAGAACTCCTAAAAGGATCAAGAATTCTACCTCTAGCGCTAAATGCAGATTTCGATGGAACCATAGAGATAGGCATAGCCAAAACATCTTGAGCTAGACGTGAAAGAATAGACAACCTACATTGTCGAGTATCCCACCACTTCAATATATCAAAATCATCCCTCTCTTTTATAAGAGTCTTTTCGCTGAGATGAATTTCCAAATCATTTGTCAAGGCCTCATCTCCACTTTCTGCCATTTATCGCATGTATTTGTCGCTTCTCGAGTACTTCACTTTTTTCAAAGAATGAAGGAATGCAACGTCTTTCTCTTAAATTGATACACTAGTTTGAGATTGGGATTGAGTTTGAGGTTGGTGTAATGATTGATAATGCTTGTACAATCTAAACAAAGCACTCTTCACATCTCCTGCCAACTTTGAACCTTCCAACTCCCCGTACTCTTCTCTAAAATAGTAGCTAATGAACACAAACTTGTATCGAGGATCAACAACAACACCTACGTAAATAAGTTTGTACATCTTTGTCACATCTCCCCAACACTTGTCATATTTAACTTACATTTTCATAGCCATTGCTTTAATCTCCGGATTTGGGCTGTCTACCCACTCTCTTAACATATTTCCAATTGTATCAATCTCATGAAAAATTAAGTGAGATATGACATGCAGTGAGGTGGAAACCCTAAGTATGACCTCATAGAAGACAATTAAATATCAATCAGTGTCTTAACTAATTTCCAATCTGTAGGTGTAGGCACTCCATCACTTAAATCACATCTAAACAATGGATCGTTACCCTCAAAGCGCTCAAATGCCTTTTCAAACTTAATTGCAACACTCAACATTAGATATGTCGAGTTCCATCTAGTTGGCACATCTAAACACAACAAAGACTTAGATTATATACCCTCATCTTCACAACACTCTCTAAATCTAGCCAATCTGGAAGGAGAGTGCCTCACAAACCTAACAGCCCACGAACCCTCGTGATAGATGAATTTATGACTTTCATACCATCATCTACAATCAAATTAAGCACATCCGCAGTGCACCTCATGTGAAGGTGCTTCCTTTTCAACACATCACGCTCTTGATATGCCAACCTCTCTTTCAAAAAGTTCAAACAAGTATCATTCGAAGTTACATTCTCAACTGTGATTGCAAAGTCACGTGCAATCCCCCAGGAATGTAAACAACCATCAATCAGCTGCCTACCCATTTCTTCACCTATATGGCTATCAACAACATAAAAATTAATGATTTTCTTGTGCAGTATCCAATCTTTATCAATGTAATGAGCAGTGATGCATAGATAATTCATTTTTTGCACAGAAGTCCATGTATCAATTGTTAGGTTGATACATGGATAAGACTACCCATGGCTTCACCCGCACAAATAGGTTTCAAAGACAAATTAGGTTGTCGAGCATCTACATTATTTGGATTTTGAATGCAACTTAGCACGTGATTCTTAGTGTGGAAGTAACATGCCTTTTTGAATGACAACAATACGTCTTAGAATAGTAATTGCACTTGCCTTTAAATTCTCCATCTTCTTTGTCAGTAAATTTGGTGAAGTGGTCCCAAACATTAGACATTGGCCTAGGCAATTTTACCTTAGTAGCTGTAGGAGTCGGATTACTCAGTCCAATTAGAGTTGAAGTTGGTGTTGGAGTCGTGCTACTATCATTATGGGCAACTAATTTGTGACATTTCTCTACACTTGATAATATCTACAGACATGAAATAAGACTTTGTATTATAAACTGTAACTGTAAGATTGATTAAGACTTTAGACAAATTCAATTCCAATTACACTAGTATTCTGTAAGATTTAAATTATGTAGAGACAGTAGAGTGCATAAAAAAAAATAGGAGAATGGCTTAATGGGGAAGAAGGCCAAGGCCGTATGATTGCAGCAGTTTCTTCCATGAATTCAAATATATAAAATACTATAATTTTGAATATAGTCACAAATTTTACTTGCTCGTCATCGGCCATTGAAAGAATGAAGACAGAGATGAGAGATGAGAGCTGAAGATTGGAGCCAAGATGTCGACGGCAGTCGGCAGAGTGCAGACGAAGATGGGATGTTTCAGCGTCAATGATAATGACTGATGAGGGCCGGCCGACCGCGTATTTTCATCTACTGACGTGAGATTTGGGATTGGGGTAAGTGTGAGTCAAGTCTGGTATTTGGGACTCTGGGCGAGATGGAGAGTTAGGGAGTTAGGGTTATGATTTAGGAAATATTAAAAAATATTAAAAAACATTAAACATAGGTCAGTCATGTCGGGTTCCCGAAAATAAAAACTAAAACTAACAACCGACCTGACACTTTTTTGAACCGTGAATTACTACATGACCACCGACCCAACATACTTTTGAACCACACTGAACCGATCGAACTCAATCGGGTCAGTCGGACAAGTCAGTTTCGGTGGCCAAATGCTCTCCCTTGAGTGGCACAGAGTTCATTTTGCAAAACAAAATAACCAGCTTCAGAATTCAAAAATTGATAATATTACATGAGATTTAAGGTTAGTTTTCTAAGTTGTGAAGTAGAAGATGGTGATGAGCAAAGTAATGGTACTGTACCCATAAAATTTTGTTGAATTCGTCATTTGGAAAATCGAGTTAAGATCGTATCGAATTATGATAATTTTCTCATACACTAGCATGAAAAGAATATAAATCTACCATTTATTTTTCTTTTTTAATTATGAATGAGAAGGGGCTATACAATGATTTTATGTGTTTTGTTCTTTATTTTTGTGGTTTTTAGTAGTGGGGGCTATAAAGGTATATAAGTCTAATAAAATTAATATCTATATTTAATTAGTAATGGGGGCTATAAAAAGAAAAATAGGAGCTGTTATTTATAAACTAACATATTTAGAAAATATATTGTATGGACTTACAAAAAATAATGAATTGATATTTTGATGATTCAATTCTTGCATGTCGTAGTCCAATTACTAGTAAATTTGAGATGTAAAATATATTAGAGTCTGAACTACCACTATATATCGATATATAACTAATTAATAGCAAATAAAATTGATTACTTAGGGATGTTTATTTTTATTTTCAACATAAATGTTAGGAAAAATTATCAAGGTTTTTCTTACAAGGGGTTTTGATGAGATGTCAAAATATGTAAAGAGCCTTAAATGAACTGAAAAGAAATCAAGCAGAAAACTAAGGACGATCATATGAAATCAAGTTGTCAAAACCAAAAGAAATGATCAATCTATGTGAGAGAAGAATAGAGAGAAAAAAAAAAGACTGTAGCTTGCTAGAACAATTAGCAAGGCAAATTGGAAGTTGCAGGTACCAGCAAGAGAAAGTACCAATTGCCATCAGTCTACAATAATGAACTGATGGATGATACCAGTTCAAGGCCAATACCAGCTGAAGAAGATGTTCCAGCTGAAGTGATGGATTGATGGACAAATACCAGTTCAAGGCCAATACCAGCTGAAGAAGATGTTCCAGCTAAAGTGAACTGATGGACATACCAGTTCAAGGCCGCCACCAGCTGAAGACATGTTCCAGCTGAAGAGAACTGAAGGACATATGCTAGAATATGATATATATTGTATATATTTGTTGTATATTTGTTTCCTTCTTTAGCGTATCTTTATTATTTTCTGTATCTCTAGATTAGCGGTGCTATCCCTAATATTAAGTCTTTCTGTAACACCTATATATATCAGTATAAATAATAGAAAAGATGAGATAAGTTTTATACAAATTCTATTGTTTCTACAAATTTTGTAAAACAATAGAATTTGTATAAAACTTATCTCATCTTTTCTATTATTTAAAACAATAGAATTTGTATAAAACTTATCTCATCTTTTCTATTATTTATACTGATATATATAGGTGTTACAGAAAGACTTAATATTAGGGATAACACCGCTAATCTAGAGATACAGAAAATAATAAAGATACACTAAAGAAGGAAACAAATATACAACAAATATATACAATATATATCATATTCTATCAACATACAAGTTCTAGGCCGCCACCAGCTGAAGAGATGTTCAAGTTGAAGAGAACTGAAGGACATACCAGTTCTAGACCGCCACCAGTTAAAGAGATGTTCCAGCTGAAGAGAACTGAAGGAATACCAATGTTAGGCCGCTACCAGCTGAAGAGATGATTCCAGCTGAAGAGAACTGAAGAACATGCTAGTTCTAGTTCAATACCGGCTGAAGAAATGTTCCAGTCAAAGGAACATCCCAGCTGAGGGGAATACCAGCTGAAAGAGAAGAACTGAGGGACATACCAGTTCTAGATCATTCCCGACTGAAGAAATACCAGTTGAAAAATACATCGATTTCAACTGATGAACATGCCAGCTCACGATGACATCAACTGAAGAAGACTACCAGCCGAAGAGAGGATAATATAGAGCTGAAGGAAATACCAGCTCAAGACATTCCAGCTGAAGAAAATACCAGCTGAAGAAATGTACCAGTCTAAGATCCATGCTGAAGGAAATACCAGCTCAGGATATTCCAGTTGAAGGAACATACCAACTGAAGAGAAGACCAAGGTACAAGCTGAAGGAAAATGTCAGCTCAAAGAATACCAGCTGAAGAATGAAGTTCCAGTTGACGAAGCACAAGTTCGAAGGACACCAGCTGAAGACGCATCAGTTTTGAAGTCCAACTAATAAAGCGCCAGCAAACCGAACTAAAGACCAGTCTATGAAAGTTCAAGCTGAATGGATACAAGTCCAAAATACCAGCTAAAGAACACTAGTTCAAACTGCCAGCTGAAGCAAAGCAAACTGGAGCTCAAAAGGCATCAAGCCCAAGCCTAGAAATGCCAGCTGAAGATGATCTCAACTGAAGCTTTCCAAATTGCTAAGGGACACACAGAACTGACAGATAAAGGAACTGAAGATTCCGGCTGCCAGACAAAGCTTAGAACTGAAGATCAAGGATATGAGCCATAACTGAAATTTAGATAAGCCAAATAAGATCTTGAAGTTAATGCAACTGAGATATTGGAGCAAAAGCTCATCAGAAGAGTAAAGACAACTTAACAGCCCTATTAAATGAAAGCCTTGCAACTGGATTTATCATTTATGATCACACAGTGATCATCAGCGGTCACCACTTACCCATCTTTAAAAGGTGAGCTACCCCAGAGAAGACCGTGGGACTTTTGAGAATTTTGGAGAGCACTTTAGTTAAGTCTTTCCGCGAAGACGTTCGCCAAAGCACTAAAGCCTCACGCTCAAAAAACTCTGAAGGATCAAAAGTTCCAACTGATGAGAATGAGCCTTAACGCTCTTCGAGCTAGCTATTGAAGATTTTCAGCCAGAGCTATTCTCTCAGTCACCGCGCTTCAGTGATCAACTACCCCAGCTCAGATGCAGATGTGCAAAGAAGTAACCTAGTTGATTCCAGTTTCAAGACTGTACTCTTGAAGATCGAGCGAGATCTAAAATCGTGAAAAGACGGGCAATAACACCTTATCTCTCCAGCGAGTAGTTGAGGATCGCAAGTGTGAGTTGTCGACCTACCGGCTGAGGAAGTTGAGTGCGCAGCTTCCAGGACAACAGTTGTCTTCACTATGTAACTGTAATAAAGGAACGTTACACTTGCATAGTGAATTACCCTTCTGCAGAAGGAAGAGATGACGTAGAAGTTGAGCTTCGAACCTCTATAAATTTCTTGTGTGCTCAGATTCAATTTTCAGTTCAGTTACATGCTTATAACTGCACACTCCAAGCACACATAGCACTCTGAGCTAAGCAGATCTTCTCAACCGATCTCTACAAAGCACAGATAATATTGCGAGTCAAAATGGGCCCTGAATATTCCGCATCCAAGTTCAGTTTTTGTAATCAGTTTATTCACCCCCCAAACTGATTCTGACTCGCCCCGGGACCAACAATAAATTTTCAGTTTTCAGTATTTTCAAATCAATTTACGAGTTGTATTGATTTTTTGAAAAAATATAATGATTTTGTTATGATGAATAATTTAATATTTAGAGTTATATGTTTTGAAAATAAAAATATGTTTGTTTGATTATATTTTCAATTTGAAATTGTGATTGAGATAAAAAGGATAAATATTTGTATGGTTATGATGAACTGATGAATATTTATATAATGAGTATCATTGTAATGGCACTACCACAAAAACGCTCATACTCTACGGCTAAAATGCGTAGTCTTAAGAGATCCGCGACCGTAGAGATAGGTGGTGTAGAGATAGAGTACCTACCTACTCTACGGTTTTTAACCGTACTCTTAAGAGAAAATACACTACGGCTATTACACCGTAGTCATAAGACCAAAAATACCGTAGAAATAAGACAATTAAGACTACAGATTACACTTGGACCGTAGATATTTCACCCCATTTGGACCTGAAAACCGTAGTAAAAATTACCTTAAGACTACAGTTGTATTTTACACTGTAGTATTTTCTATAGTTCATGTATTTGCAAAACAATAAAATAAAATTACAATAAATTAAATTTACCAAAATTCAAAATAAATCTCAATATAGATCAAATATCCAATACATCATCCATAGTATCCAATACAACATCATCAATATCCAATACAAACATCCATCATCACTATCAAAAATGTAATCTAAACTCTAAAATATCCAATATTCAAAATACAAAAGATGATTGCAATCTGCTCACTTTGATTCCAAATACCAACATCCTATATTTGTTCCAACACAAAATTTGCTCTTTCGGAATCTTAGCACAGCCTTCTGCAACTCCCTTCTATAATCTTCAAAGAAGGACTAGAGGTGCTGCAACAAATAGATTCATATACTGGATCAATACAAGGTGGGAATTAATTATGATATTTAAAGTCACATGTGACAATAAAATCAAACAAATATGCAAATTTGCATTTTAGAGCCTGGTATATTGATAATCGTTGAACATTCAGTAACATAGAAGGAAGTGCATTTGACAATTTAAGTAATATATGCAAAATCACAGAAAATGACATTACAGCGTAAGTATTCTTCTCAACTGATCAATGATGCTGCACAATCAATCTTCAAAATTATGAAATTTATACCGTTACATCTTCAAGTTTCACAATCAAACAAAAGAAAAGAAATTGTAGTACTCTATTTTTTTTACCTCCATTGAACTGCCACAACTCGAAGGTGACACAGTTGGCGTAGCATGACTACTCTTTTCAATTGATCGATGATGCTGCATTAGTGATTCAGCAGCAGTCCTCCTCGAATTGCTTGAATTTTCTGGCTAGATGTTAAGAAAGTAATCGTGAACATGATATATTAACTAATACCCTTAAGCATCTATTGTATCTTCTCTGCATTAAAACAAAGAAATATTCATATTTGCAGTCTACCAGCAACTAGCTTTGCTCGTATACATAAATAAAGCTAAAACTTAAGTAATTATGTTTGTTCAGTGTCTGGCCTCAAACAACCTCAATTCTTTATATCATGCAGTGTTTCAATCTTGTGTTGTGTCTTATCAATATACAAGGAGACATAATCACTTCACATATCACGTGTACTAAAATGAAATTCAAGATTGAAAAACATAACTATGTATAAAACCCTCTAAATTACATGATTATTAATGCCACTCATCACTAAGCACAGCTTTAATCAAACATACAAAATGAGAAGAAGAACAAAAAAAATAATAATTAACTAATGCGCGCTTAGAATTTGTAGAGGAGAAAGGGGAGAGTCTTGAAACATTTACTAAGTAAGGAGTAGGCGCATGTTATCAAATGGCAATCTGTAATGATGGAGGTCCCAGAGAGCAGCAACAAGTTTTCTAGAACAAGCTAACCAGTTTACCAGTCACAAAATGTATTCTTACAGCCCAGACATGCAACTAAATTAGTTGATCCACGACAAGAGTTACACCTCGCATCCAAGAAATTCTTCCCAATTTGGTGGCATCTACAGATATAGAAAGCATGTTGTATATATCATCCGACCTATTTTATGAAAAATGTATATCAGCCGGTTCATCATGCTTGTGTATAGACGTGCCTGTGAGGAACCTTTTTCATATTAATAACCCAAGAAATGGAAAAAACAACCAGTAGGTAAATGGAGAATGGATGTGGATGTTTGATTTAATGAGGATAAGGCAGTGTCTGGAATTATCATACGTTAGTTATAATAATTAAGTAACGGGAAGGCAGATTTGTGCATGCTAAACAACAACTCCTCAAAAACTTCAATCTACAAACTCCAACAAAAACATACCTTATTTCAAAACTAATTTTCAGATTTCTATAGTTTAAATGGAAAAGAAAAATACAACTGCCAAAATAAACACATTCAGATAATTCAGCACTAGCTCTAAAGAAAAGAAACCAAACACATATTTCCAATCAACTTTGTTAAACTCGAAACAAAATGAGTAAAAACATTTTATCAAACATATGGCGGGCGTTTCTCAAACAAGCATAAAACACAAATAATCCACAAGAAAGAACAAAATCAAGTCGTAGACAGGGTCGTCAAATTTGAGGGCTTCTCTGCTGCAGAGAGAGAGCGAGAGCGAGAGTCAGATAGAGAGAGCAAGAGTGAGTGAGTGAGTGAGAGAGAGAGAGACAGAGAGAGAAAGCTCACCGCCGCTGCTACTGCTTGTCCCGGCGCGGCGTCGATGCTTGGAGGAGGTGGAGAGATGGAGGCGCATAAGATGAAATGGACGCCTGGTGAGAAGAATTTTGCCGGCGGAAGGGGATTCGTCAGTGGGGATGGCGGGTGCAGGTGGACGACGGCGATTAGGGATTCTGTAGTTGAAATTTTCCTAGAGACGATTAGGGATTTAAGTTGTGGAAATTATTTCAAGTCCTTGAAAATTTCGGTCTCCCGCTCACTCCCGCTCCTTTGGACAAAACTTTCTTTATGTTTTAAGAATTTTTAATTAATTTATTTTTTAAAATAAGTTTTAGATTGATTTTATTATTTTGTTAAAAAATTCATATATTACTACGAATTTAATAAAACCGTAGATATGGTATTTAAATTTTATTTTTTATTTATTTTTATTCTTTATAAATATTATTACTACAGTTATGTGTCAAGACCGTAGACATTATGATCTGTTGAAATCTCTACGGATAATATCCAATCTGTAGTCTTAACAATTGACACATGCCGATAGACTCTGGTTTTCATCTCACCGTAGTTATAAGAAGAAAATTCACGCTCATACTCTACAGAAACCAATGTCAGCATAGTCGTTTGAAAAAAAAATACGCTCATACTCTACGAGTGTCAAAAAACCCGTAGTGATTGAGTATCTTACTACGGTATTTTTGAAGAACCGTAGTCTTAATTATGTAGAGTATCACCAAAATTGTAGTAGTGTGGGGTGCACACAAATTTATGTTTTAATTAAGAGTAATTAATGTGTGATTTTTTCTCTCCTGATAGAGTCGTCTCCTCTCCGTCTAAAACCCTAGAATATCGCCTCCTCTTCTTCTAAAACCCTAGACAGCTAGCTAGGTTTTCTGGTTGAGTGTAGTCTCATCTCGTTTGTGTGTAATGTTATCATTACCTGCTCTATATGAGTGAAGGTGTGTAACATGGATCTTGATGATGTTGCACGAATGGTGGGGGAACTGAAGTTAACGCATGAGGCTTCTGAATCTACTGTACATGTTGCGGTTAAGCGTTCAATAAATAAGTCCAGAGATCTGCTATGATTTCGGATTGGTAAAATCTTTGCAATAAGGGTGGTGAATCGAGAAGCATTGAAGGCCCAAGTTATGAGAATCCTACAGTTGAGAAGCCCCGTGGAAATAGAAATAGTCTGAGATAACCTTTTTGTTGTTGTGTTTAGATCGGTTGAAGATCGGTGTCATGCTATTTTGGATGGACATTGGCATTTCTTTAATAGTTTGATGGTTTTTAAGGCTCCGGTTAGCTTTCAGAATCCCATGGATGTTTGTTTTGATGAATTCTCCATTTGGATCAAACTACGTAATCTTCCTCTAGCTTGCATGAATCCATCAAATATGCGTAAAATTGGAGCGCAAGTTGGAAAAATTGAAGAGGTGGACGTTGAAGAAGAAGAAAGTTGTGTGGGGTAGTTTGCTAGAGTTAGGGTTTGTCATTATATTGACAAACCTCTTCAACATTGTGTGAAAGTATCAGATGTCATTTCAGAGGAAAGCCGAATTATTCTTCTCTTGTATGAGAAGTTACCGGATTTTTGCTATACTTGTAGCCCTGTGGGTCATATCTTAAGATATTGTGATGATGAGGCTGTTGATAAAGACAATCTTGGTTTTGGAAATTGGCTATGGGCTAGCAGAGTTGTGGAAATGTGTAGACTAAAAAAGGGACTTCTGCGGGGTTAAGGGGTCAAGGTAGTATTCCTAGGGCAGGCTTCACTTCTGATGAAAAACATCATGAGAAGAATCTGATCGACCCAGATAGGCTGAATGACAATGGATTTGTGGTGGTAGAGGATATCTCTAGGGGTTCGGAAAAAAAAGTTTTGGAGCTAGAAGAGGAGAGAGAGAGAGAGAGAGAGATCATCTAGAGGCTTTTAAAAGAGAGGGCCTGGATGAGGATGAAAATCTCAATGGGGTTGGTCTATTGAGGGATGGAGATGGGATTGGCATTAAGAGTACTAGTTTGGAAGGGGGAAAGTTGATATTCTTGGGGCTGACTTAGGAGATATGGAGGTCGATGAAGTATTGAGGTTGGAGGAAGGATATGTTGGTAAGGGTAAAGATGTTTCACCTGTTTCTGATCATTTTGATAGAGTGGATGAGAGAGGACCAACAATTGACTCTTTTTTGCAAGAAGCAAAAGAGAGAGGTATGTTCTAAGAGAAAAAAAAGATATGGGTGCTTATCTATCGCTTTCAAAAAAATTATTGGGAAGGAAAAGGATCGATGATCGCAACGAAGGATTCTGTGAGCCTAAGAGAGGTAAAAAATTGAACTTTGGCATGTCTGAATCAAATTTAGAATTGGCAAAAATAGCGGAGACTACTCGGCAGTCCCGCTGAGCCCAATGAATACTTTAGTATGGAATGCCCGAGGTTTGGGGAGCAAAAGAGCATTCCATGAACTTAGGCAGTTGTTGGCGAACCGTGCTCCAAGTTTAATTTTCCTTTGTGAAACAAGATTAAAAATGGGTTGATGTTCTTGGTGGAAATCCTATTTTAAATTTGACGGTTTATTTGTGGTGGATGAAATAGGGAATAAGGGAGGTTTGTTACTTATGTGGAAATGACCAGTTGATCTTATAATACGGTCATTTTCATCAGGGCACATTGATTGCAATGACATATATCATGATGTGAGGTGGTGGTTTATGAGTTTTTATGGCAACCCTGAGGCTCACCTATGTAAATTTTCATGGGATCTCATGAGGACCCTCTCTACAGATTGTGGGATAAGGGAGAAGCTTGGTTGTTGTGGGTGATTTCAATGAAGTTTTGTTTGAGTTAGAAAAGAAATATAGACAACTACGATCTTCCTCTCAGATGCAGAATTTTCGAGAGGCAATTGAGGACTGCGATCTCTTGGAAGCTTTTAAGGGGAACTCTACGATGACATAGATGAATAGAAGAAAAGGAAATACAGTTGGTTGGGAGAGATTAGATAGTTTCTTGGTGAATGAGGCTTGGATGACTCTTTCTAGAAGCACAAATCCAAGCTTTGGATTTATTTGGCTCTTTTCATAGACCGTTAATACTTCGGATTGTGCAAAAGATGAGATAGTCAGTAGATACGGTGGTTCAAAAAGGTTCCATTTTGAGGATAAATGGTTCATAGACTCGTCCTTTGCGCCTAATTTCCTCCAGCATTGGAAAGAGAGTGGGAGTGGCAGTCCTCTTCCAATTAAAATGGATCAATGTGTTGGTTTCCTGAAGCATTGGGCAGAGAAACGTTTTAATGGCCTTGGGCAGAAAATTGAAACCTTACCGAAGCAATGAGTTCAACTTTTGGACAATCCTTGTAGCAAGCAGTTTGAAGTCCGGATGAACAAAATATAGGACAATTGGATGATGCCCTCCTTTTGGTGGAGACTTATTGGCAACAAAAAGCTCGTACAAAATGATTGGCCCAAGGTGATAGAAATATGCCAACATTTCACGCCTATACCTCGGCGAGAAGAAAAAGAAATAAAATTGATGGTTTGGGAAAAAATGATGGAGTTTGGGTGACGGATATAAAAGAGATGGTGAAGGAGATTTCTTAGTATTTTGGAGAGTTATTCACATCTTCTTGTCCAACTAAGGATGCCATTGAGAAAGTGTTGGGCTTTATTGATGCTAAACTTACTTCGAGCAGCCAAGAACTGCTTAATGTGCCATTCACACCAGCTGAGGTTCAGATAGCACTGTCATAAATGCACCCGACCATATCCCTGGGACCTGACAAAATCTCAGTTAGGTTTTTTGAAAAGTTTTGGCCGGCTATTGATGATGAGGTTACAACTGTTGTTCTGGGAGTGCTTAATAATGGTGAGAGTGTCAAAGAGTGGAATAAAACTTTAATTGTACTTATTCCAAAATGTGATCAGCCTAGGAAGGTGAAAGAGTTTCGACATATTAGCTTGTGTAACACTGTATACAAGATAGTGTCCAAGGTTATTGTTAACAGGCTGCGAAGAGTGCTACATGATGTTGTGGATGAAAATCAGAGTACCTTCATCTCAGGTAGACCGATCTCAGATAACATTACAATGGGTTTTAAATGTATGCACTGGCTTCAAAATAAAGATAGGGAAACTCCATATGCAGCACTTAAACTCGATATGAGTAAGGCTTTTAACTGAGTTGAGTGGAACTTTCTCAAAGCAGTACTTCTTCATATGCAATTTCTGGTAAGAATTGTAAGGCTACTCAGGATGTGCATGGAATCAATTTCTTACTCTTTTATGCTTCATGAAACTGTTTTTAGCAACCTCCTCCCAACTAGGGGACTTCAGCATGGGACTCTTCTATACCCACTTTTATTTATGTTTTATGCACAAGGTTTCTTTCCCATCCTGAAAGGGTTGTGCGATAGAGGGACAATTCACGCTATTAAGTTTGATAGCCAAGGACTGGTGATATTTCATTTATTCTTTGCAGATGATAGTCTTCTATTTTTTAAAGAAAGCTCGTTGAGTGTTGAGAAGATGGTTTATTAACTACGAGGAGGCTTCTGGCCAATTAATTAACCTGGAGAAGGCATCGATTTGTTTTAGCCCGAGAACTCTGCATCAAGTCGCAACAAATATGAAGGGAATTATTAGTCTCAAGGAGGTTTCTGGACACTCCTTGTATTTGGGGTTGCCCACGGTGCCTCTCAAATAAAAGGGTACAATTTGGGTTCTTTTGTGATTGAGTGGTTAAAAGATTACCTGGTTGGCAGAATAAAACATTGTCTGATGGTGGCAAAGAGGTCTTGATTAAATCAGTTATTCAAGCTATATGCCTACATATAATATGATGTGTTTCAGGATCCCTGCTTCAATCTGTAATGCTATTGATTGAGTTTGTGCTCATTTCTAGTGGGGAGACACTAGAAGAAATGGCGAAATATGTGTACACCTAAGGATAATGGTGGGTTGGATTTTAGGAATTTGTCATGTTTTAATAAAGCTCTACTGGCAAAGCAAGTGTGGAAACTGGTTTAGAAGCCTGATTTATTTCTTGCTCGTGTTTTGAAATCAAAATATTTCAAGAATAAGTTGGTTATGGAGGCTAAACTCGGGTCTAATGCATCTTTTTTATGGCACTCTATCTGTTGGATTCAATCTTTAATTAGCGACGAACTGTGTTGGAAAGTTGGGAGAGAAAATTAAGTTCAGCTTTTGCCTAATGGGTTTGTTGATTCAATTCTTAATGAATTACTGACACGCTATTTATTCACAAATAATCGTACCGTAAGTTCACGGTGTGTTTACAATATATAGGTGAGTAAGAGTATCATATCCCAAAGAGACCGTTATCAACTAGTTCTTATTCACAGGCACGTAGTTAATATCTAGGCACAAAGCATACAGATAAAGGGAAATAAAAATAACAAGCATAAAATAAAGACACAATAAGTAAAATATTGAAATAAACAAATAATAAGAAAATACTAGGCTTTAGGGAAACTGGATTTATTATATCATTTAATAATATTTATTGATTCTCTCAACCCGACTAATTATCTTTAATCTATCAATGGTGGGGGGTCACTAGTCTGTTATCAGGCTGATGTTTAAGGCATATACCATAACATAGATATAATGAGCATGCACTTTACCACGGTTGGTTCTTCGCACATGTCATTGCTCCTAATCTAGCACACGAAGATCTATTCAACCCTATATGATACTTGTTCACTTGGTCGGTCCTTCCAAGCACACATAATCTGATTTCTATCTTTCCATCATTAGTTCTTCTCTGGTCAGTACTTCAAATTAATGACCAGTATGCATAAATGGTGATCAAGCATTCATACAAGATATGAAATAAATCATAAAAATCAAACCCCGAGAGATATCAGAAAGAAAAAGTAATCAATTCATATATTAAAATCCATAAGTTCCAATCCCTAAAATCTAGCTATAGAATTAGCTAGACATAATAAAATAAATAAATAACAATAGAGTTTAGGTGTTCATCACAAAAAATAAAGGAACCGATGAACAGCATGCAATCCAGCGGCGTCGTCTTCTCTGCAATGGTACTTCATCTCTAACAACCTTGTCGTCTCCTCTTGAGTAGACAACAACTTTTTCTCTCTTTTCTTGTGTTGTTCACGTGTGTAGCTTGTATTGGGGCGTCTAGGACTTGTTTTCCACTTATTTTCACAGTTGTCTGGCTTGTATCAAAATGGAGGCTTTTATGTGTAGGTTAGAAACCCTAAATTGGAGTAAGAAAATAGCATTCCCGTGGATCCGTGCACATGGGTCGACCAAGCTAGCCGGATCGACCCAGAGCCCTATTTTGCACAGGGTCGACCCAGACAAGCTGAGTGATAAGTCCATTTATTTCGTATTTTTATGGGCATTTTGATCGTTATAAAAGTCCTTTTTGTGTTTGAGTAAAAAAGAACCAAGATAAGGTCATAGGGTATTGCGGAGGTCGAGTCTGGTGAAAGGGGCATTTTATGCCCAGTTTTTCAAGCAAAATCCAAGCTAAAGAGTCAGTTAGAGGCACAGGGGACTTTTTTCATCACTCATCCTATATTCGGGTGGCGGAATGGGCATATCAGATATAGATGAGGCTGACTGCATGATGTTGTGCCTACTTTTCTCGTGCAGACTCGACAATGGGCTGGAATTGGGCAATCACAGAAAACTCGAAGTATATTTGGAGGAGAGAGACGAGAAAGATAGATGCATTATTCGAAGAAGAGTTGATGGTGAACTAGACTCCTAGAAGCGCTGCAACGAAGAGATAAGCTCAATCCCTAAAAAGTAGGGATTTGAACAACTTATGCTTATCCAGTCAGATCAGAGAGGGCACATCAGTTCCGGAAATCCAGTGAAGACCCCAGCTTGTTGGGGGGATCTTTAATTCGGAAATGCAACTATTTAAGCTATTTTTATTTCTGGAAATACAAGTTCGGATAGTCAGAAACAATTGCTACAATTTCTAATTTCTGCATTTTACTTTTCAGTACGCTGCTTTGCAGTGCAAAACAATTCCAATAGGCCTTAAGCCTTTGGACCTATGATTATGTTCATAAACTCAACATTTATGTTGAGTCTTTTTGCTTATTAAATTTAGTAAGTTCTCTTTATAATTATGTCTTTAATTTCTACTATTTTAATTATATCTAGCATGCTTGGCTAGACTCGTAATTCTGGTGTTTGAACAACGAAAATGGTTTAAATGTAAATCTGAACTCGTGAGGCCAAAATGGGCGTAGTAATGCATGATAGGTTTTTGTTGATTCTTGTGCCTTATTCCACATGAGTGTGTGTCTGAAATGCCCAATGTGGCTGATCACTCGTTAGGTAAAGATGACACACCACTATTAATTGAATTGGTGAATCGTGACTGTGTGTTGGTTCATATAGTAATAAAGGAATCAATGGGTTATTGTGGACACATAAAGAATCGGTAAACACAACAGATCTGGGTTTATCTATGGCACATTGCTGTCTGTTCACTTACATATCTTTGGAGAACCGGAGGGCGAGTGACTGATTAGGGATTTAATCGACGAGGAATCGCTTTTAAGTCTATAATAAAAGGATGAATGAGGGGACGCAGAGAGGAATCCGGTCTCCATGACTAGGTGATTTATCATGTATGAAAATCAGTCCGCCCATGATCGAGTTGATATATATCTAAACTAAGTTCAAGTTCAAATGCCTGAACCATTGTTATTTGATATCTTCTTTACTTTTTTTGGCAGATTTAATTTCCAGTAGTGACAACAAACCAAACCCCTTTTTATGATTGGTTTCTTGAAGATGGAATCACAACAGCTCGCTGTGGGATCGACCCGTACTCATTAGCTGGCTACACTCATTGTGGGCGCATGAGTTATAAATTATTTTTTAGCGCGAAATGACCGCACGTCAAAATTGGTGTCGTTGCTGGAGAGCTGATTTCTAGTGATTTTACTTTCCACGCTAGTGAGCATAGAAGTTGATGCCCAAGGGCTCTTCAGAGGAGACTCTATTATACGATCTGGAGATAGAGAAAACTTCGAGGAAAAACAGGACAGCAATCAAGAGGGCACGTCAGGCCGTAAGCCGACCTCGTGAGCCCACACACCACCAGAAGATCAAAAAGATCAAGGAGACGAAGGGCACGAGGAGGAAGGACAGTTTGAGAATGGCCACAACATCAACATGGTCGCACATGGTAATGCGGATGATAACAGGACTCTAAGACAGTTGGTCTTCCCGACCAACATGAATCTGTGCCCGATGGGCATTACACTTCCAGCTGTGACTCAGAACTGGGATATTCATGCAAATTTTATCCAGATCTTGCCGAAATTCCACGGAATACCCGGTGAGGATCCACAAAGGCACTTGCAAGATTTTGAGATGGTTTTCCAAACTTAACCATCGGACCATAGATGAGAGGAGTATGTGCGGTTGGTCTCGTTCCCTTTCACCCTTCAGGATGGGGCACGGGACTGGCTATACACACTGCCCATTGGCCTGTGACCACATGGAGACAACTTCAATAGAAGTTTTTGGAGAAATATTTCCCAGCATCCAGAGTGTAAGAAATGAGAAGAAGGATATGGAGGCTGAAGATGGTAACTAATGAAAGTTTCTATGACTACTGGGGAAGATTCCAGGCAATGCTAGCGAAATGCCCACAACACCAGATTACTGAACACGATTTGATTCAGTTTTTTTGTCAGAGGATTGAGACCACATGAGAGGACGATCGTGAATGCCTCATGTGGAGGATCGATTTTGAACAAACAACCTGTTGAAGCATTCAGAATTCTCATAGAAATGGCTGAAGAGAATGAGGCACATGAAGCTGAACAGAAAGATACTGTACCCATTTCAGAAGTAAAGCAGCCTGCTAAAGTGCCCATTCCAGCAAAACGGAAGCCTCCCTTTCCAGGGAGATTGGCATAAAATAGAAGAGAAGAGGAAACCAGGGAGATGCTAAAAGTATTCAGCAAAGTGAAAATCAATATTCCACTAATTGAGGCAATCAAACAAGTGTCGTGGTATGCCCAGTTTCTGAAAGTGCTTTGCACCAGAAATGTGCGATTCAATGACGATACAAGGTTCTTAGTTGTGGAGAATGTATCAGCTGTGGTACAGAGAAAATCACCCAAGAAGTGCGATGATCCAGAGATGTTCATGATTCCTTGTATCATAGGAGACAAGAAAGTGGAGAAGGCCATGCTGGATTTGGGGGCATCAATCAACGTAATGCCCCTGTCGGTGTTCAAAGAATTGAAGATTGGACCTCTGAAGGAGACCCGTGTGGTCATTCAGCTTGCTGATAGGTCTAATGTATATCCAGAAGGCCTCATTAAAGATGTATTGGTTAAAGTGGACGAGATTATCTTTCCATCAGCTTTTTATGTGTTCGATATGGGCGCAGCGACTTCAAAATCTTCAGTGTTGTTGCTGGGAAGGCCTTTCATGAAGACAGCTCGGTGATATTCAACATATTCGAAGCATTAAAGCACCCCCAAGATACATAAAATTGCAGTTTTGTGAACACCTTCCGTCACCCAAATCGATCCACCTTATCCATGGTGAGCAATAGAGAGCCATTGGAATGGGCATTATGGAATGGCCTGACTGACCAAGATGCAGTGGATGAAGATGATGACATTAAGGAAGGAATTATGATGCTGTACTCATTAGAAGAAATGCCATACGGCTGTGTGGATTATGGTGTGCCCATTCGGAGAAATGATGATAAGTTGATGCCTTCTATTGTCAAAGCGCCCACGCTAGAATTGAAGGCATTACCAAGGCATTTGAAGTTTGCCTATTTGGGAGATAATGAGACTCTCCCTATAATCATAAGTGCGGGGTTAAATCAAGCTGATGAGGACCGCCTTTTGAGATTGTTGAGACTGTATAAGGAGGCACTCGGATGGACTTTGGCAGATATAAAGGGCATTAGCCCAGCAGTTTGCATGCACAAGATCTTGTTGGAAGATGATGCAAAGCCCGTTCGTAATCCATAAAGAAAGCTCAATCCAGTGATGAAGGATGTGGTGCTAAAAGAGATTATTAAGCTACTAGACCAGGGCATTATATACCCTATTTCAGATAGCAAGTGGGTTAGTCCAATCCATGTTGTTCCCAGGAAGTCGGGCATTCAAGTTGTAAAAAATGAGAAGGGAGAACTTGTGCCCACACGACTGCAAACTGGCTGGAGAGTTTGCATTGAATACCGGAAGTTGAACACTGTCATGTGAAAGGATCATTTCCCACTTCCGTTCATTGACCAGATGCTGGAGAGACTCACAAGAAACAAGTTCTTTTATTTCTTGGATGGATACTCAGGATATATGCAGATTGCAGTGAGTTAGGAAGACCAGGAGAAAACAACATTTACGTGTCCATTCAGCACATTTGCCTATTGCAGAATGTCCTTCAGCCTCTGCAATGCTCCTAGAACGTTTCAGCGATGTATGATGAGCATATTCTCTGATTTATTTGAGAACTGCATTGAAGTATTCATGGACGACTTCACGGTGTATGGAAGCTGCTTTGATCGATGTTTAGACAATCTGGAGAAGGTTTTGCAGCGATGTGTGGACAAATGCGTAGTACTGAACTACGAAAAATGCTATTTTATGGTCAGAGAGGGCATTGTAATGGGCCATGTGATTTTCGAGAGGGGCATTGAGGTCGATAAAGCCAAAGTGGACATAATAGAACAATTGTCATATCCCACTTCGGTAAACAAAGTGAGAGGATTCCTAGGGCACGCTGGATTTTACAGAAGGTTTATAAAAGATTTTGCAAAAATTGCCCAGCCTATTACTCATTTATTGCAACAAGATGTTCCCTTTGAATTCGATGAAAAGTGTAAGAAGGCATTCAATTTTCTGAAGAAGCAGCTGGTCATAGCACCGGTTATCCAACCACCAGATTGGGGAATGCCCTTTGAGATTATGTGTGATGCCAGTGGTTACGCTGTGGGCATTGTACTGGGTCATAGGAGAGGAAAAGAAAGTCATGTAATTTACTATGCCTCCAAAACTCTGAATGGGGCACAGTGTAATTACACCACTACTGAAAAAGAGCTATTGGCAGTACTGTTTGAATTCGAGAAGTTTTGGTCTTATCTCTTGGGAGCAAAGAGCATTGTTTACATAGATCACGGTGCCTTGAGGCACTTGATGGTCAAGAAGGAGACAAATCCGATACTAATTCGATGGATCCTGCTCTTGCAGGAGTTTTATGTCGAGATAAAGGAGAAGAGTGGGGCACAGAACTTGGTAGCTGATTATCTGAGCCGAGTACTGAATAAAAAAGACGATGAAATGCCCATTATGGATCATTTCCCTGATGAGCACTTGTACTCAGCACAGGGTACACTGGAGCCTTGGTATGCAGATATAGTGAACTTTTTGGAATTAGGAGAGCTGCCAATTGGGTACTCAAGATACCAAAATAATAAACTAAGGCATGAGAGCAAGTTCTATGTTTGGGATATCCCTATTCTATGGAGCAGATGTGCTGATCAAATCATAAGAAGATGTTTCCCGGATCATGAAATTGAGGAGATTTTGAAGCATTATCACAATTACGCTTGTAGGGGGCATTTTGGACCAAACCGAACAGCGAGAGGAGTTTTGGACTGTGCGTTCTTTTGACCCACAATTTTCAAGGATGCTCACGACGTTTGCAAAAGGTGTGATCAATGCCAGAGGGTTGGGAACATGACAAGAAGAAATGAAATGCCCATGACACCCATCATGCCAGTGGAAATTTTCGATGTTTGGTGAATGGATTTCATGGGACCCCTTGCAAACTCTGATGAGGCCGGTGCTAGCATTGATGATTCAAAACCCGACTTGTATCTTAGAGGTCCAGTGACGAGACTTAGAGCCAAGAAGCTGCAAGGATACCTTCAGTGTTATGTTGGGAAGAAGCTGGAGGATGTTGGAGTTGATTTCAAACAGTCTAAGTTGGTGACTGTATTGAGCATCGAGGAGCTCGACTGAATTGAAGAATTGGATGTTCCTTGATATTTATTTTAGTTATTTTATTTATTTTGGGCTATTATTATTAGTTGTGGATTTATTTAATTAGCAGTCCAATTTATCACAACTTGTTTAGGTGATATTGAACCCAGTAGTAGTTTTTAATTAGCCCAGTTCGAATTCTAGGCCCAATACACTTTAATTTTCGTTCCCTAGGTTAATTATTTAGGGGATTTTCGTTTTTGATGTTTCTCAGACATGATTGAATGAAAAACAGCGCTTTTACGCTATTCTCTTGTCTCACACATCATCGATTCTTCTGGTAGAGTTTGGTTCTGGCGATTCCAAGCTTGAAATCTATTGTCCTGTTCATGATATCTCATAGTATCCGGGTTAGATAGCCATTGAAGATTGCTCCATAGGTGCGTTCCGAGTTCTCATCGATTCGGGGTTCGTTTCGGGTAAGATTCATCTTCTATCTTTCAATTCCATCACCACCACGTCAATCACCACCTCCATAGCCTCCACTCACATCCATAACATCCCAATATCATCACCTTCATCCCTAAAGTTGTCCCACAACCGTTCGGGATCCTTAAGTATCGCTTCCCTATTCCCCGATTAGATGATATGTTAGATGAGTTATCTGGAGCCTCTGTGTTTTCTAAGATTGATTTACGCTCTAGTTACTTTCATGTTCGCATGAGTGAGGGGGATGAATGGAAGACTACGTTCAAGACGAAGCATGGACTGTACAAATGGCTTATCATGCCATTTGGGATTACCAACACCCCTAGTACTTTCATACGTCTCATGAACCACGTCTTGAGGGATGTGATTGGGAAGTATATGGTTGTGTATTTTGATGACATCCTCATTTATAGTACTTGCACTTCTGAGCATGTTTGACATCTTAGGCATGTTTTTGAGCTGTTGCGTGCTGCTAAGTTGTATGCTAATTTGTCTAAGTGTACTTTTTGCATGGATGAGGTTGTCTTTCAAGGGTTTGTCATGAGTAGTCGTGGAGTCAAGGTAGATAGGACAAAGGTGAAGGCCATAGAGGAGTGGCCAACACCTAAGTCTTGTGCTGATGATCGGTCTTTTCATGGCTTAGTTGGTTTCTATCACCGCTTTGTGCGGGATTTTTCTAGTATAGCCGCTCCATTGACTGAGTTGAGTCATAAGGATAGAAATTTTGAGTGGGGAAAAGCCCAAGAGCATGTTTTTAATTGGCTGAAGTCAAAATTGTGTAATGCTCCTGTGTTGGTTTTGCCTGATTTTAATAAGATGTTCGAGATTGAGTGTGATGCCTCTGGTATAGGCATTGGTGTTGTTTTGATACAAGATAGGAAGCCGGTCGCCTACTTCAGAGAGAAGTTGAATGGCACAGCTCTGAGGTATTCTACATACGACAAGGAGCTGTATGCACTGAAGAGGTCTTTGGAGAATTGGCAGCACTACCTGCGATCGAAAGAGTTCGTGATTCACACTGATCACGAGTCACTGAAGCACCTGAAGGGACAACAGAGCTTAAACTCGCGCCATGCTCGATGGGTGGAATTCATTGAGTCGTTCCCATATGTGATCAAGTATAAGAAGGGAGAGGAGAATGTGGTTGCTGATGCACTCTTCCGCAGGTATGCTTTGATTTTTGTTATGCATGCAAAGTGTCTAGGTCTTGAGCATGTTAAGTGCTTTTATGCTTCTGATCCGTTCTTTGGACCTATTTTTGCATCTTGTGCCGGTATATCTCGTGCTGTGGATTCATATTATGTGGTTGATGAATTTCTATTTAAGGATGCAAAGTTGTGTGTGCCTGATTGTTCTATATGAGAGTTGTTTATTTTCGAGTCACATGCAGGGGGTCTTATGGGTCATTTTGATGTCAATAAGACGTTAGATATTTTGCATGAGCATTTTTATTGGCTTCGCATGAAAAGAGATATTGAGAGAATCTGTGCTAGATGTATTACATGTAGGAAGGCTAAATCCACTTCGAGTCCATTTGGTCTTTATACGCCTTTGCCGGTGCCATCTGCTCCTTGGGTAGATATTTTCATGGATTTTATTTTGGGTTTGCCTCGTTCAAAATCTGGTAAAGACTCTGTGTTTGTGGTTGTTGATCATTTCTCAAAACTGTCTCATATTATTGCATGCAAAAAGACTGATGATGTTGTTAATATTGACAATCTGTTCTTTCGTGAAGTAGTCCGTTTGCATGGCATTCCTAGGACCATTGTATCTGATAGAGACTCGACATTTTTGGGGCATTTTTGGAGAGTTTTGTGGGGAAAGTTGGGTACTAAACTGTTATTTTCTACTGCATGTCATCCACAGACAGATGGTTAGACTAAGGTAGTAAATAGGACGTTAGGTACTCTTCTGCGTGCATTAGTGAAAAATAATCTGAAATCGTGGGAAGAATGTTTACCATTTGCTGAGTTTGCATATAATCGAGTCGTGCATTCTTCTATACGTATGTCGCCTTTTGAGGTAGTTTATGGTTTCAATCCGTTGACTTCAACGGATCTTATTCCTTTATCTATTGATCATCTTTCGAGTTTGCAAGGTATTCGTAGGGCTGAACAGGTTCGAGAGATGCATGAAAAGGTGAAGACGAGGATCGAGCTTCAGGGAGTTCGAAATGCAGCTAAGGTGAATACACACCGCAAGCAATTTTTATTCAAACCCGGTGATAAAGTTTGGGTTCACTTCAGCCCGGGACATTTCCCTAACTTGAGGAAGTCGAAGCTAATGCCTCGTGGAAATGGACCGTTTACTGTGGTTGCTTGAGTCAATGACAATTCCTACCGACTTGATCTACCTGGTGAGTATAAATGTTCTCCAACGTTTAATGATTCTGATCTCTCTCATTTTCCTGTAGATGATTTTGATGAGGAGGCCCCGAATTTGAGGTCGAATTCTTTTGAGGAAGGGGGCAATGATGAGGCCGGTGCTAGCATTGATGATTCAAATCCCGAGTTGCAGCTTAGAGGTCCAGTGACGAGACTTAGAGCCAAGAAGCTGCAAGGATACCTTCAGTGTTATGTTGGGAAGAAGCTGGAGGATGTTGGAGTTGATTTCAAACTGTCTAAGTTGGTGACTGTATTGAGCATCGAGGAGCTCGACTGAATTGAAGAATTGGATGTTCCTTGATATTTCTTTTAGTTATTTTATTTATTTTGGTCTATTATTATTAGTTGTGGATTTATTTAATTAGCAGTCCAATTTATCACAACTTGTTTAGGTGATATTGGACCCAGTAGTAGTTTTTAATTAGCCCAGTTTGAATTCTAGGCCCGAGACACTTTAATTTTCGTTCCCTAGGTTAATTATTTAGGGGATTTTCGTTTTTGATGTTTCTCAGACTTGATTGAATGAAAAACAGCGCTTTTATGCTATTCTCTTGTCTCACACATCATCGGTTCTTCTAGTAGAGTTTGGTTCTGGTGATTTCAAGCTTGAAATCTATTATCTCGTTTGTGATATCTCGTAGTATCCAGGTTATACAGCCATTGAAGATTGTTCCATAAGCGCGTTCCGAGTTCTCGTCGATTCGGGATTCGTTTCGGGTAAGATTCATCTTCTATCTTTCGATTCCATCACCACCACGTCAATCGCCACCTCCACAGCCTCCACTCACATTCATAACATCCCAATATCATCACCTTCATCCCTAAAGTTACCCTACAACCGTTCGTAGCCTTATCTAACCGTTTTAGGCCTTAAAACCCTAAATCGGGCCCTGAAATTTCCAGCATTTGATCTCCGAACCTACACGTTCATTTGAGCTGATTTTTGGATATGTTTTGCATCTCTACAGATTGTGCATTGTATTATAATTTAAGCTCAATCCGAGGTTGTTTGCATGGGTTTCTGTTCGAGTCTTTATTTAGGAGTTTTCAGGTTATTTGAGTCGTTTTTGTGTTAATTCTTGTTAAATTCGAGTCTTATTGGTTTTATACAGTTTATTGGGGTTCTTAATTCAGTATTGTTTAGTTTATTATTGGGTTGAATCACATACATAGTTGGCGTTGTTCAATTCTTTGCTTCCGCCTTATTGTTTGTCGTATCAAACTCTAAGGGGAACCATTACATTATCCTGGTAGTTGATTATGTGTCTAAATGGGTGAAAGCCAAGGCTACTCCTACTAATGATACAAGAGTAGTAGCCGCATTTCTGAAATCCCACATTTTTAGCCGGTTTGGTGTGCCCAGGTCCATCATCAATGACCAAGGGACCCATTTTTACAACCAAACGATGGAGAGGCTATTGAAGAAGTATGAGGTGAATCATAGAGTCACAACAGCCTATCATCCACAAGGAAATGGCCAAGCTGAAGTCTCAAATCGAGAAATTAAAGCCATCTTTGGGAAGGTAGTGAATCCAAGTCAGAAGGACTGTAGTGCCCATTTGGATGATGTCATGTGGGTATACAAGACTGCATTCAAGACTCTAATTGGGATGTCCCCATACCGAATGCTATTTGGGAAATGTTGCCATCTGCCAGTAGAGTTAGAACACAAGGCACGATGGGCACTTTAGAAGCTGAACATGGATAAGGATGCAGCCGGGCATTTCAGAAAATTTCAGATTAAGGAGCTGGAAGAAATGAGAATAGAAGCCTATGATAAAGTTGTGCTCTACAAGGAACATATGAAGAGGCTTCATGATCAAGTGATTAGAAGAAAGAGATCCTTCCCAGGACAGCAAGTACTCTTGTACCATTCCAGGTTCAAATTGATGGGAGGGAGTCTAAGGACCAAGTGGGTGGGTCCATTTGAAGTCTATGTGGAATTCCCCAATGGGGCAGTTGAGCTTAAAAATCCCGAAACCGGAGGGCAATTCAAAGTTAATGGCCATCATCTCAAACCATACCTAAGGTATTCTGATCGGGATGCTAGAGTGGTCTAGCTTGGGGAGCCCATTTACACCTGAACATGGATTTTGTCGTGCCCACAATAATAAATGGGGCGCTACTGGGAGGCAACCCAAGTTTTTAATTGCTTTAATTTGTTTTTCATTTTTTTAAATAAAGTTTCCAGTTAATTAAACTAGATTAGGGGCAAATTTACGCTTGTGTTTGGATAAGTATGTGATCTACAGGTTATGATAAGAAGAGAGAAGCAAGAGATAATGATAAATCCCGGAAAAATAGGGACTTTAAAGCAGGGCACTCTGAAGAGATAAAGATGAAGTCCGATTTTTTAGGGATAATGCTTATCTATTATTGTGGGCATACCGATTGCATAAAACCCTAAGAATCTGAAGGGTCGCGGTCACATCAAGCTATAGTAACACTATGCTTAAAATAAACCCTACTAAATCAAAACAATCACTTTCATTCTCTTCAAATTTTTCTGAAACATCCAAACCCTCTTCGAAAAACCCTTCGAGCAGAAACCTTTGCACTACCTCTCAAGCTTCAAAAATGGTGAATACCAGAGGTAAGAAAATGGCTCCAAAGGCGAAGGGCAAGCTGGAGTTTGAAACTCCTGCTGTGGTTGAAGAGCCCGCGCAACCAAAAGCTGTAAAGAAAAAGGCTGCAAAGCCTAAAGTCGGAACCACTGCCGGAACTATCACCAGAACAACCAGCAAGGTTGCTGAGAAAAATGTGCCTAAGAAGGAATCCATGGTGGTGGCGGAAGAGATGAGCTCTTCGACGCCGTCACAAGAGAAATAGCCAAAAAGGGGAGCCACGACCATGGCCATGCAGGAGGAGGAACCAGCTGTGGAGCTCATAACAGAGCAAGCTCAAGAAGCGGTAAAAGTGACCGCAAAGAAAGGGAAGAAACCGACTAGGGTTCCAACACTCGAGCTATCTGAAGAAGCTATCAAAGAAGAAGAGAATGTGGAAGAGGAAGGAGATAAAGGGCTAGACGATTTTGTGGATGAACTGGATGAGATGGATTCTCAGAGAAAGGAGGAACCGCATGTGGAGATAAAGAAAAGGGCTCTGGAGAAAGCCAAGGGGAAGAAAAAAATCGGGAAGCCCATTTCAGAGTGAGCGATCTCAAGCTCACACGCTCATTGATGAGCCATTAGAGGACTTACCTCCTAAGCAGAGGGTCGGCAAGGTGGTGGCCGTGAAGGCATGAGAGAAGCTTGCTGGAGAACCCTCTTCACAGAAGAGAAAGGCTGGGGAGGGCACACCAAAGCCCAAACCCAAGAAAAGCAGAGGAGTGGGGAGCCCCACTCCAGGAAAGTTTAGAAGCGGTCCACCACTAGTCTGAGGCATCATAAACTCCAAAGGAGTCCACCGTGAGTCTCTTATCGCTCTGGGTATAGATCAGGAGGTAAGGGATCTTTTCACTGCTATTGGGTGGAAATTTTTCCTTGATATGGAGTGTGTCATTTTCTCTACTCTCTCGCGAGAGTTTATTCAAAATCTGAAAATCAAAGCTGTGAATAAGCCTGCTACGTCTACTAGGATAATGAGTTTTAAAATTCTGGAAAAACATTTTCCTATGTCTGCCGATGAATTGAATATGCTACTGGGCATTGTATCTTATATGGATCTCCATGATAATTTGTATGTGAATGCATTAACTTTGGTGCCCGACTCTGCTAAGGGAGTCGAGGCAAAATGGGCTGAGATTTAGGATGGCTCCACTTATCAAAATGGAGCCACAAAAGGCTATTATTTGAATAATGAAGCCTTGAGATTCTGTCATAGGGTGATCGCCTATAATTTCTTTGGACGAAAGGATAGCTCGAATTCTATCACTAATCAAGAGCTTTTTATTCTCTGGTGCATGGTTAAGAAGATTAAAATCAATTTTGGCTCTGTGGCCATTGTGCACTTCAGGGAGATAAAAACACACCCTAAGCATAGAATCGCTTGTGCCCAATTGAACACCCAAATTGTTGTTAGGTCTAGGTTGCTAGATTTGAGCACCACTGACTTGACCCCCATGCCCCTTGAATTCTTTGATATTGCTTGCCTAAAGAGAATGCAGGATGTGATGGATGATCAAGAAGGAAAGCCTATTTTCTTTGTGCCGAGGACAGACCCCTCGAGCCTTTTGATGATTGCAGGTACATCTAGGAAGCCACCAGCAGGGAGGGCACAACAAGGAGAGCATCCAGTTACTGTGATTCTGAGAAAGTTGGAAGTGTTGGAGAATTTCCAGTCCCAGACAGATGAGAAACTAGACCGCATTGAGATAGCCCTGAAGGCCTACTTTAAGCACGTTGGGTTCTCTTACCCAACGCCCTCGTCCGACTAATTCTTGGTTCTTTCTTTTCTTAGATTATGTTTTGTTTTATTTTTGTTTTGTTCTTTGATGTTTGTGTGTCGCCCCTCTTCATCCACTTTACCTTGTGCAAAGTGTGTGGGTGGGGGCATTCCAGTTATTTTTTTGTCTTCTTTTGAGTCTGTTTTCAGCACTTTGCAAATTGCAAAGTGTGTAGGTGGCTAGTTGAGTCAAGCATGCTTTCTGTGAAGTCTATGTGGCCTTTGCTTTTGATATTTTTAACATTAAACTACTTCATAAAAAATCAGCATGTCCGCATAAGATAGGGATGACGAACGAGTTTAGCATGCCCTGTGAGAATTGAGCCTAAATGCGGTATGCCTATTTCACAGCTTTCTTTACTTCATGTGTGAACAATTATGTGCTTAGAAATTTTAGAACTTGCTACTATTCTATTTGAAGCCTATGAATTGTTGATGCATAAGTAGATGATATAGGCCATCTTTTGCTGAGCCACCAAGATAAAATTTACCCACCAATGACACAGCCTTTACAGCCCTTTGAGCCTATAAAATGCCCTGGCAGATTTGTTGTTGGGGGATATTTGTGAAAAGGTCAGAAAAGATAGGGAAATAAATAAAAGAAAAATAAAATAAGAAAAAATGATAAAAAAAAAGATATTAAAAAAAAAGAAGAGAAATAAATTCCCCTAGTCTTAAGTGTTCAGAATATCCATAGTAAGAAATATTTGTTGTCTGAACGGGGCACAACAGGGTAGTTGACTTAGAAAAAAATAGGGGGCCTGTATAGAAATAAAGCCTCACCTACCTGAAATGCCCACTGTAGCCTAAAAAGCCCTATTGATACTTATGCATCTATAATTTCTGGAGATTGATAGTAGAACTTTAGCAAGCTTATGGGATGACTAAATACAGAATTGCATTAATTCAAGTGTATACACTGAGCCTAAACACTAAGTGAAGAGAGTTTGTGAGGATTACCACGTTGAACTCATTTTTGACCTATTTTTGGTATGCTGACACTTTGCAGTTTTGTTGGAAAATTGATTGTGATGTGCGCACACTGATTAACAGTTTGCATGTGTCATTTTGAGTCTGTTCTTTTTGCCTTTCTTTTCCTTTGTTTTTCTGGACGCATTGCATCCCATACTTGAGGACAATCATGTCCAAAGTGTGTGGTGTGATAAGTCCATTTATTTCATATTTTTATGGGCATTTTGGTCGTTATAAATGTCTTTTTTTGTGTGTTTTAAGTAAAAAAGAACCAGGATGAGGTCATAGGGCATTGCGGAGGTCGAGTCTGGCGAAAGGGGCATTTTATACCCAGTTGTTCAAGCAAAATCCAAGTTAAAGAGTCAGTCAGAGGCACAGGGGACTTCTTTCAGCACTCATCCTATACTCGGATGGCAGAATGGGCATATCAGAGATGGATGAGGCTGACTGTATGATGTCGTGCCCACTTTACTTGTGCAGACTCGACAATGGGCTGGAATTGGGCAATCGCAGAAAACCCGAAGTATAATTGGAGAAGAGAGACGAGAAAGATAGATGCATTATCCGAAGAAGAGTTGATGATGAACTGGACTCCTAGAGGCGCTGCAATGAAGAGATAAGCCTAATCTCTAAAAAGTAGGGATTTGGTCAACTTATGCTTATCCAGTCAGATCAGAGAGGGCATGTCAGTTCCAGAAATTCAGTGAAGACCCCAGCTTGTTGGGAGATGTTTAATTCAGAAATGTAACTATTTAAGCTATTTTAATTTCTGAAAATACAAGTTCGGATAGTCAGAAACAATTGCTACAATTTCTAATACTTTTCAGTACGCTGCTTTGCATCACAAAACAATTCCAATAGGCCTTAAGCCTTTGGACCTAGGATTATGTTCATAAACTCAACATTTATGTTGAGTCTTTTTGCTTATTAAATTCAGTAAGTTCTCTTTATAATTATGTTTTTTATTCCTGCTATTTTAATTATGTCTAGCATGCATGGCTAGACTCTTAATTTTGGTGTTTGAACAACGAAAATGGTTTAAATGTAAATCTAGACTCGTGAGGCCAAAATGGGCATAGTAATGCATGATAGGTTTCTGTTGATTCTTGTGCCTTGTTCCACGTGAGTGTGTGTCTGAAATGTCCAATAATGTGGTTGATCACTCGTTAGGTAAAGATGGCACACCACTATTAATTGAATTGGCGAATTGTGACTGTGTGTTGGTTTATATAGTAATAAGGGAATCAATGGGTTGTTGTGGGCACATGAGGAATCGGTAAACACAACAGATCTAGGTTCGTCTAGGGCACATTGTTGCATGTTCACTTACATCTCTTTGGAGAACCGGGGGGTGGGTGAGTGATTAGGGATTTAATCGACGAGGAATCACTTTTAAGTCTATAATAAAAGGATGAATGAGGGGACATAGAGAGGAATCCGGTCTCCATAACTAGGTGATTTATCATATATGAAAATCAGTGTGCCCCTGATCGAGTTGATATATATCTAAACCAAATTCAAGTTCAAATGCCAGAACCGTTGTTATTTGATATCTTCTTTACTTTCTTTTGCAAATTTATTTCCAATATTGACAACAAACTAAACCCCTCTTTTATGATTGGTTACTTGAAGGTGGAATCACAACAGCTCTCTGTGGGATCGACCCGTACTCATTAGCTGGCTACGCTCGCTGTGGGCACAGGAGTTATAAATTATTTTTGAGCGCGAAATGACCGTGCGTCACTGAGCCAGGTCGACCCACCCATGTGTAAAATACACTGGACGGGGGTCGACCGAGCCTCTCCGGATCAATCCACCCATGTTTGGAGTTGGACTTCGGATTTCTTTGGGTTTTGATAACTTACTTCGGTCCATTAAGCTTCAATTAAGCATTTAATTAAGCCCAAGAGCCTAATTAAACACTCCTTCAACTCTTCTTGCCATATTTACTAATTTTGCTTCAAATATGCAACGAATCACAACTATTACTGCAAAACTATCAAACACAATAAAAACTCCAAATGATAACAATTCAAGCACAAAATCTATACAAAATACACAACTTCATATAATAAATAACATCAATTCATATTTGAAAGTTGTGTAAAATACACAGCTATCAAATACCTTGTTCATGGTCGTCTGAGTTGCCACAGTACAGAGCTGAATATTACATCACAGAGGGTAGAGCTTGGGATAGAGAGATGCTGATGAATTTGTTCCGGTCGAAGATCGTTAAGATGATTATGAATATCCTAACGATAAATACATTTTGAAATTTGAAGAAAATGGTGGATACACTGTTAAGACGGGATACTTGATAGCTATTAGATATGATGAAAAGCCTACTACCTGCTCAATTGTCGATCGACGTGAATGGAAAGGGCTGGTATGGAACATTGATATACCTCTGAAACTGAAAATATTTTTATGGCGAGTTTTTCATGAGTAGATAGCTATGCTTATGAATCTCAAGTATTACCATGTTCCGATTGTGGGGATTTATGAATTTTATAGGAAGGACTGGGGAACTACCATGCATAGGCTATTCTTGTGTGATTATTTTAAGGGATGTTGGAAGAATACAATGTTCTGAGGTATGCTAAAACAATACAGAGGCTCCAGATGCTTGAAGTGGGCATAAAACTATGTTGTTAGTTCTTAAAAAATGAATATGAGATTTGAGTGATGATGGCGTCCGAGATGTGGAGATCTTTATGTTGAAAGAAGCATGAGGATAGTATGCTTGCTTTGGTGGTGAGTTATAACAGATCAAAAGACTTCTTGAGGGCTTATCGTGAGGCTAGGAAACTGCTCTATGAGTCTATGTCCAATGGGGTAACTATGGGAAAGAGGAGCTGGTCTCCGCCTATGCAGGTAGTCTATCAACTTGATATCGATGTATCCATTAATGCGAATGATAGCTCCTTCGGGATGGGAGTGGTGGTTGGTGACTCGAATGGAAATTTGAAAGTTGGTTTGGCGAAGCCTATTCTGAAATCGCGTTATGTACTGGAAGCTGAGATTAATGCAATACCTTATAGAGTTGGGTTATGCTTACAAGAAGGTATTATACCTTTTGTTATTTATTCGGGTTATTTGTTGGCAATTTAGTTAATTAAAAGGAAGCATGAAAGAGATTCTTATCTCGAAGATAAATTACCACCTCTTACGGAGCTTGCAAATGGTGAAGTTATTTGTGATTTTAAACACGTGTATAGGGAGGCTAATACTATAACTCACACTGTGGCACATTTTGGTGCTTGTAGTTTTGATCTTATTACTTGGAACAAGGATTTTCCCCACTGGTTGGGGGCGTTGGTTGAATAAAACATAATCCATTCTTGGCGTAAAAAAAGAGTGTCACTGTAATGATATGTGTGTGTGTGTGTGATTGAATAAGTTATATAGGATTGGAAAAAGTATAAACTAGAATTGAAAATAAGTAAAACAAACGCATTTTCGGTGTTTTGAATAGTAAAATTGAGAAATTTTCATTTGGAAATGAAAACAAATAAGGCCTAAGTCTTTCACTTGCCAAGAAGATATAAATATGAATGAAGCCATTGATCTAAATAAGCAATAAAAAAGCTCCATGAACTGATCTTTCCCTACTACTTAGAACTTTAATTTATTGAAAATTATTGGAGATAATTGTATACTAAAAACATTTCTGCAATAAAATGCATGAACTTTAAGAATTTGAAACTTAAAATGCTCAAATAATGTAATATCTTAAAGGTTGATGTTTTTTATTTTTTAAAGGAACACCCCTAAAAGGAGTGGGGCATTCGGCACCATGTCCAGCCTGTATATAAATCGCAAATCATCTCGTACAAAGTCATAGGGGAATGAGTCCCAAAAGTGAACACACCTCTAACCAAGTACTCGAACTGGAAGCAAAACAGCAAATAAAAGAGGATGCAACCACAGACCGAATGCTAACCCCAAAAGCCAAATGAAAAACAGAAAGTGGAGCACAGCCCAAGACTGACTGCAACTCCAAACTGGAACTAATAAGAAACAAATACAAGATACAAATGTGGAACATCACCATCTAACTATATCGAAAATGAAAGTTGGGATATCCCAACTGATCCATCCTCACCAGGGAGAGCAAATGTCGAGGAGCAGATCCCGGATCATAGAAAGTAAGCGTAGGGGTCTGAGCCCTCCTACCAGCCAGAAAATCAGCTGCCCGGTTCCCCTCACGATTGATGTGTGAGAACCGAATATGTCGTCTGCGACACAACATACAAATGGACGTCAATGTGTGTCGAGTCATAGTCGAACCGGGGTGGCCCGACTGCAACACCGATACCACTGAAGCAGCATCCATCTCAATCCAGATGTGATCTGAATACTGCACAGCGAGTCTCAGCCCATGAAATAGTGCCTGGAACTCAGCATCAAAACTCGATGCGGCCTGAAGGGGCACGCAGAAACCTGCCAAAAAAGAGCCTCTGAAGTCACAAACCAATCCGCCACCGCCTGCCGCCATCTAGAGATCAGTCGAGTAGGACCCATCCGTGTTGAGCTTTACCCACGGCGCCTCAGGAGGTCGCCACGACACCATTCGAGACCGGAGAGATCTCGAAACAGGGTCTGCAACGGGCATGAAAGGCACCTGCGGGTAGCAACCCAACCAATGATGTGGAAGGAGCTTCCCGACTGAAACCAAAAGGTGGAGGTGGCGCTGAACCTGCCAAACAATTTGAGACACAAGAAAAGAAACACCGCGATGATCTTAAAGGTTGATGTTTACTAGCAATCCTCTCGTGCGATGCACGGATGAGATACGCATAACTTATATTTTTATTAAAATATCGTGTTTCAAAATTATTCATTTAAATATTTAATTCTAATAATCTTAGCTAAATGATTGTGAGATAGAGAATGTATAAAACTAAACCGTTAATATAATTTAGAAAGTAAATACCAATGATCCACCTCAAAGTTCAATATACATGCTAAATTTTGATTTTAAATTGCATTTTTAATAATAATTGAATTTTAATTTTAGAATGTTAAATTGCATTTGTTATAATTAATATAAATAGTATTAGCATAATAGAATTACCAATCGATGTATAATAAAAGTAATAGCCATGAAATAATAAGTATCTGTTCCAGTTTTGTTACTATGTTAGTCTTATTATTCTATGATTATTGTAATGATATTTTTTTTTTTGAGGAAAGTAATGATAATTATTATATGTAGATGGAAAGAAAATAATCAGATCCAAATTGATGACTGGATTACCATGCCTATAGTTTAGAAATCTACATGATTTTTGGATATTAATATATCACATTTTTATAAAAATAAATCTTCTAGCAGAATTAAATGGTGATTACCAAAAATTGAATTTCAAATCTATATCTAGCATATTTTGAACTTTTTTACTAGCATTCTAGAAGTTAAATATTAAGGCGATGCATTTGATCTTCTTATTTTCTATTTTATCAGCAAAGATCAAAGAGAAGCATGTTTCCATTGTTAATTAAGTTTTTCTTCAATTTGTAGCTCTATTTATTCATCTAAGATTATAACTTGTAAAAAGGTTGGGTGCATTTATAACAATCCATTTTGTATACTGATCTTTTTTAAAATATGTAGATAAAAAATTAATGACGTCTATTATTAAAAATGATGATACTAATATAAGACAAACCACATGTGAATTATATGTATAAAGCTTCACGCTAAAGACTTAAAAATTATACTTAAAATATGGGGAAATCAAAATTCTTCTATTAGAAATGAAAAACTCCATATAATTATTTTGTAATATGCTAATCAACAATTATTTCTTAGACGAATTTAAACATTGATCATAAAATCCAAATTCATTGTCTCATTCTCTCATTCCATATCAGATTAATATATTTTTACACACCTACACGTTACAAAAAGAACAAAAATATCATTGATTTTAAAGTTTTATAATGGATCATATTTAATGCTGAAAAATAAAATTGAGAAACTAAAATAAGTGTAGCACCAAACCCAAGAGTATTCAAAACTTTTGTCTTCAAGATGCTTAAATTATTTGTTGATATTGCATCTAAAATTGAGAATAAATGTAATTATATTTCGAAAGCAACGAATTAAATAAAATAAAAAAATTAAAAATGAGACCGTAATATAATAATTAATAAGCATAATGAGAAAGAAGCAACAAAGACAACTTTAAAATTTTCCAAAGCAAACTGGTCATATGAGAATATGTAACATGATAAATAATATAGATAAGATCAATTGTGAAATTAATTCCGTGTGCAATTAGATGGAGAGCAAAATAAAATAAAATTATAGTACAATGACATTCAACATCAAGAGTTTGGCTTGATTTAAAGATTAAAAATAATATGGTTATGCTTTACATAGAAAAAAATATCGAAAAATTAAAGTGTGCAAAATATTTAAGATCTATGCAAACCTCTCAACTGGATGACTTCTTTTTTCGTTTCAAAGTCTCTAACGCAACCAACTAGAGTGAACTACGTAGCTGGACCAATATTGATCGATTGACTGCACACAAATTTGCAAGCAAAAGATAAAATGATTAGGCTAGGTTAGTAGTTTTGCACACTGCATTTCAAAGTATAAAAATGTAAAGAAAATTATTTATATTTTTCATTAACAATAGGTAAGAATACTTAAAGCAAAAATAACGTACATAAAAAAAAAAAAAGAATAGAATGTAATACCATCCAATTGCATTTCATCATTGCACATGTATATGCATATATAAAGAATGATCCATTGCAATGTAAAATTCAAATTCTATATTATAATTAACGCAATTTATTATAATTAATGCAATTTGCATGCTATCATCTATCAATCAATATAATATGCAATCAGTAATATCGCAATTATACGTTACTATCATCTATATAATACTAAGAATCAACCAATAGAAAAATTGTGATTTGTGGATTATATGAATATATAGATAAGATATGAAATGATTAATCAATCAATTGAATATATAATCATGTCAATTTATTATTATACATTAATTAATCAATTGATAATCCCAATAATTTGTAATGATATTTACATATGACATGATAAGCTTTATTAATATTACTTACGTATTATATGCTTTATTAATATGAATTGATTGTTGACCAATTAACTATGTTAAAATATGTGAGTTACACATATTTCAAAGAATAAAATGAAGTTGCATAAAATTAAATAAATATATATTTAGGATTTGTAGCAATGAAATTTAAAATGATTTAAACGTATTTAGGATTTCAAGTATTAAAATAAGAAAAAAAATAAAATAAAATGAAGTTACTATACATAGTAATGATCATTTAGGCGGGGAAATTTTAAGGTTTCTACTCTTAGGATCATTCTACTTTTATATATATAAAGATAAAGATTCCGCTCAACGGTATTATTCATGAAACATTTTAATGTGATGAGGAATTAGGTTAATTTTTTTCATGAAAAAATAATTATAAACAATAGTAACTTTCCTTCTCCTGTTTTGATTAAACGATGCAACACGTTTGATGCATATAAAAATTTTATCATAATGTATTAATTTATATGTCTGCAATAACTTTTTGCTTGATTCGTGTTAGTGTTGTTATTTTTGTGGAGAGTTACCCCATGAGTCTATGTCCATAATGAATCATAATAAATTAATATTTATTGTCAAGAATTGGAATTTTAAAAAATTATATAACTATTGTAAAATTAAATTAATGCATGGGAAAATTGAAATTGAAAAAAAAATACAGTAAAATTCATAGATGGACATATAAAATAGACTAGAAGATCTCATTTGAAATAATTTGGACGGAAAATTACTTCATGATGGAACTGGTGAAACTTGTTACTCAAATTTTGCCCTAAAATTTATGGAAAAATCTGAGTCTTTTGCAGCACTATCTATCTACCGACAACAAAATCAAACGATCATGATTTATATTGTACATTTGTACATCGCTTGCATACCATTTTCATGACCCCTTATCCAACTTTAAGTTTGAAAATTTGAATCTGTTACGATTGTCATATGTGTAAGAAATCATGGGCTAAGGCAAATTGTGCGTAGAAATGGGAAAATTCTGCAATGGTCTTAAGTCTTAACACGCTACCTCAATCTCACTCGTTGGGCAACATGTGGCCAGGTCGACTATGATATATGAAGTATCACGTTTGAACATTAAAAATGGAATTTTGTTTGTTAAAATTAAAATTATTGTATAATAAAATTAGCACAATGATTTTGGCTGAATTTCTGCATATCATAGAAACAAAAAATGCATCTCAAAACAATATTTAATGTTCCAAATCATGAAATATGTTTGATATGTTCAAATTCTTAAAGACTTATTAAATCATCCAACTCATGAGTTCACTATCATCTTCGAATAACAACCCTGAAACAAAAGAAACAAATTCACCTTAAATAATATCATTTAAATAAAGATACTTCTTCTAGCATTTTTTTTAGGTAGACTCGCTTATAATTTTTTCATAATCAATATTTTCTAGTAAATTGTGTGCAGTGTTAGTGAAATGCTATAACCAATATATGCATTATGACAACTATTTATCCTTTTCAAGGAAATTAATATATCTAATCAAGTTGTATTATTTTTTTAGGTAAAAGATATCACAATCTATTTAGCTCTTGAAACAACTTTTGACAATCAAGATCATGTTTTAGAATATTCTAAATATTTTTACAACTTTTCTTAAAAAGTATCATTCAATGAATTCAACTTATCAGAAGAAAATAAAAATTCAAAAAGTTCATTTTTTTTAGGGGGAAATTCAAAGTTATTTTGATAAGGAATGAATTAATCAAATCTTTGTTGGGTAAATTGCCTTAAAATACATCAACTTTGACATGCTTTTGGTTTTTCACACGTTTTAAAAAACATAGTTTTAATAACATGAACTCAACACTTGTTTGATTTTTCACATGATTTTTAAATTTCAGTCGATGGAAATGACTTGATTGTCGGAGCTTTCCACGTATGCATCTATGTGGGCACCAAATTATCTTAAAATACATGATTTTTTGATCGATTTTGATCAGATTAGAGTGTCCGAATTTGAAAATTATGTGAAAAAACCAAACAAATGTTAAGTTCATGTTATTAAAACTACGTTTGTTTAAAACGTGTGAAAAACCAAAAACACCACAAAACTTGTGTATTTTAAGGCAATTAACCCAACTTTTTCTATTAATCCAATTGATTGATCTACTATATAGAGAAAATTAATTGATTCTTAAATAGTGAATTCAATTGGCGAGCCTACAAAAATATTATTAATTCGATTGAAGATTTTAGAAAAGACATACATATAATTATTACCCTAAAAATCTAAAGGGTTAAGGGTCACATAGTCCACTCGACTATTCTCCAAGACTCCATTGCCCTTTCTTTGACTATTTGAGTCATATAACCCCCTCGACTATCTAAAATGACTCAATTGCCTTTTTTGTAGATGAAAAAATTAACACCATTAAAAAATGGCAAATTACACATTAATACCCGACCTTTCAATATTTTAACAAAAATGTCCCGACATTTGAATATTTACAGATTAGTGTCTGATCTTGTAAATTTTTATCAAATCTATCCTAAAATAATTTCCCGGTATCCTATTGCCTACGTGGATCGTCGAAAATCTGAGGTAGATTTTTATAATGCCACATCAGATAAAAAAAATTAAAAATGTAAATTTAAACCATAAAACAATTTGTTCACAAATACAAATAAAAATATGAACATTCTCAATTTTAACTCTACCTAGTCATCCCATCTTTAAAGATTAAAATCGTCTCCTAAACATTAGGACTCATTATCTGGAATTTGTAAATAGACTTTAGTTATGATCATGACCATTATTGATTGAAAATTAAATAAAAAATATTACTACTTAATTTTTTTAAATTAATAATATTGACAAGAATATGAAAATATACAATAAATAAATATGTTGAAATATTTCACATCAAAATATACCAAAATAAAAATTTAAATGTCACATTTCCCAAACACATGGTATTAGTCGGAGTTCATCAGTGATTGTCACTGCCATACCGAATCTGACATGCTGAAAAATTACTCACATATTTTAGATATTTTTTCATGCTTTTTGGTGGCGTTAGTGGCCATTTTTTGGTCTGAGAAATATAATATTCTCATTTACTTGGAGATTGAAGCATATGGAATTAGTGGGCTTTTTTGTGTTTGGAAAATATGATATTTAAGTTTTTATTTTAGTTGAACAAAAATTATTTTGGTTTATGATGGTGTCGAATATTTCAACATATTTATTTATTGTATATTTTCATATTCTTGTTAATATTATTGTTTTAAAAAAATTAAGTATGAAATATTTTTTATTTAATTTTTAATCAATAATAGTCATGATCACAACTAAATTCTACTTACAAATTTCAGATAATGAGTCCTAATGTTTAGGAGACAATTTTAATCTTTAAAGATGGGATGACTAGGTAAGTTAAAATTTGGAATGTTCCTATTTTTATTTTTATTTGTGAACTTATTGTTTTATGGTTTAAATTTATATTTTTAATTTTTTTTATTTAATGTGACATTATAAAAATCAACCTCAGATTTCTGGTGATCCACATAGGCAATAAGATATATACCAGAAAGACTTAATGATAAATTTGATAGAAATTTACAAGGTTAGACACTTAACTATTAATATTCAAGGGTCAGGCATTAATGTATAATTTGCCCATTAAAAAACACACACTAACACATATTTTTCTTATACACTAGGATCTTTTCACATATTATTACACACACTTTTTATAATTAACCAAAATTCCAACATATTAATAAAATATAGGTAATAATAACAAATACCCACAAATTTATTAATAAAATAATAAACACTTAATAATAATAATTCAATATTTATAATATATATATATATATATATATTGAGATAATATATAAAATTATTTTAATCTAAAACTATCATCTCTGTATTTTAAATTTACAATTAACTATTTGACACGTGGTCATTTTGCGATCAAAATAAATTTGTTCTCCTGTGCCCAAAGCGAGCGTAACTAGCTATGAGTAAGGGTCAATCCCACAGAGAGCCGATACGATTTCACTTTCAGGTTACCAATCATAAAGGGGGTTTGGATTGTGTTGTCACTTTACTGGAATATAAATATGCAAAAGTAAATAAAAGAAATATCAAATAATAAAAGTTTCTTAAATTTGAACTAGAATTCAGTTTAGACTTTATTCACTCGATCATGGGTACACCGATCTTCCTACATGATTAATTCACCCATTTATAGAGACCTGATTCCTCGCTACGTCTGCTTATTCATCCTTTCAGAATAGATTTAAAAGTGATTCCTCTTCAATTAAACCCCTAACCTATCACCCACCTCCCGATTTCCCTAAGAGATGTAAATGAACATGCAGCCTTGTGCCCTAGACGAGTTTGTTGTGTATACTGATTCCTCGTATGCCCACAACAACCCACCGATTTTCCAGTTACCATTGGATTAACACACAGTCACGATTCATTAATCCGTTTAACCCTAGTGTGCCCATTATAGCTAAAGAATAATCAGCCACAATAGCGTATTAAACTCACACTCACTAAGAACAAGAAAAAAAATCGACAGAAACCTATTCATGTAGTAATATGCCCACACGGCCTCACAAGTATGTGAATGTGTCTAAACCTTTATCTGTCATTCAAATTCCAGAATCAAAGATCTAGCTACTCATACTAGATGGTATTAAAAATACAGAAATTAAAGACATAATATAGAAATAAAACTTACTGAATTGAATAAATAACTCGTTCAACTCAAACAATAAATATTAAACATCATTTCTACTTTCTGCGGGCATAAAGCATAGGATTGTTCTTGTTGTCGAAGCAGCTTGTAAAACAAAAACTAAAGTGCAGAATATAAGTGCAGAAAATGTAAATGGCGAAGTATGTTTGTCTCCAAATTATAACTAGTTTAAATAGACAACATTTCAAATTCGAAGCGGGAGGTCTTCAACTGCTCCTGATTTGTTGTGCCCTGCTTCAACTTTTCTGGATAAGCCTTATCATCCAGTTGTTGGATCAATCCCGATATTTCAGGGATCTCACCTCATCTTCTCTTGTTGATCTCTTCAGCAGTCTTTATCTATCCAGCACCCTTTAGACTCGATCGAGTTGCCTAGCCTTATCTTCTCTCAACAAAATCTCGATTTTTCTGCAAATTCCCTCTTCTCCGCCATTGTCAAATCTGTACGAACATTCTGGGCACAACATCATCTAGTCAACATGATCCTTATCTAATATGTCCATTTTGCCTTCCTTATATACGGATCTCACTGAAGAAATTCCCAAATGCCCTTTTAAGCTTTAGCGTTGAGATATTCAAGAAAGATTTAGGTGAAATGCCTCTTTTGCCAGATTCGACTCTCGTCATGCCCATTATGTTCCCTTGATTCTTTTCCAACTCAAAAGACACTAAAAGGGACATTTAGAACGATTAAAATGCCCAGAAAAACATGAAATAAATAGACTTATCACTATTTCACTCCATTTTCAATGGCAAAATGAACCCATAAATCAATTAATATCACTATATAATGATTTTTAAGGATGAGAATCTAAGAAAATATGAAATTCATAAATCTTGCTCCTTTTTCAAAATAGTAAATAACCATAAACAAATGTTCAATCTATGTATGTAAAATTCATTACCGAATCGTCTAATTTTAAAATTCAAATAATTTTATAATTATCTCAAGTTATAATATGAATACTTAATTCTTCATATTATTATTATTATTATTATTATTATTATTATTATTATTATTATTATTATTATTCTAAATTTTATTTTATTAATAAATTTATGGGTATTTATTATTTTATTAATTATTAATCATAATTTATTAATTTATTGCAACTTTGGTTAAATATAGAAATGTGTATAAAAATTTGTATGAAAGTATGTGAAAATATTATAATGTGTAAGAAAAATGTATGTTGATCTATGTAATGGTGTTAATTTTTTCATCCATAAAAGTGGCAATGTGAGCCATTTTAGAAAGTCGAGGGGCTAAATGGCCTATATAATCGAAGAGGGGGCAGTGTGAACTTTGGAGAATAATCGACGAGATATGTGACCCTTAACCCAAATCCAAAATAATATAGGGCTTCTTAATTAATGAGCTAAAACTATTTCATTTATTTATAAACACAATAATGTAAACTTACTTGGACTAAAATAATTTTTTAATTAATGGGTTAAACTTTTAAAATTATACAAGACTTAGTATACGTATTTTTTATTAAAAATTAAAACTAAAATAATAATACAAGCTGTATATATAATTTTGGAAAAAGATCCAATTTGATCATTTAACTATACCTGAAATCACAGTTTGATCTCGAAATAAAATTTTATCTCAAAATGATCCCTCAACTTTTTAAAAGATATCAAAATGATCCTTCCGTTAGTCCCTTAATTGACGGACGTCAACTTCCATTAATAACAGCTGTCAAAACATACATTTTTGGATTATTTCACACACTAACACACATATGAATTAAATATAATTTTATGAAAAACATCACAACCTAGTTCTTATTATACACAATTCAGTTCTCAACTCAATTTCTGAATAAAAAATTAAAACAAAAATCCAAAACAAATCTTCTTTCCTCTACATCACATAAATTTTAGAAAAAATTATCAACTTAATTCCTATTACACAGAATTCAATTCTCAACCCAATTTCTCAATCAAAAATTGAACCCAAAATCAAATCATTCTTCCACCTCCCAAATCATTTCTTCCCCCACATTGTCAAACTTGTCGTTCTAGTAATTTTGCGATTCGAGACTCGACCGCGGCGACACTAAAATAAGAGGTACAATCTTCCTTCCACCCATCAATTTCTCCACTTCCTTCCGTCAGCGCATCTTCAATTTATTTGTCTCCCTCTATCAATTTTAGTATTTAGAATTTTACCTATTTACCTCACATTAGATCTGGATCTCTCTCTTTTTCTCCACTCTTATTTTCCTTTGGGTTATTTTATTGTGACAAGATACGAGGGAAATCAACTTATGAAAATTATGATTCTGCAATTATGTTGATAATGGCGGTGGTGGAGTAAGTGATGATGGAGGAAAAAAGGAGTTTCTTTAATTTGGGGATTTCCAGAAAATATAGGACTGTTAACGGTCTTTAGTCAGGCAAATGATAGAAATTATCGGATTTTAGTTTAGGGACTAACGGAGAGATCATTTTGATATTTTTAAAAAAATTGAAGGATCATTTTGAAATAAAATTTTGTTTCGAGATCAAACTGAGATTTCATGTATATATAATTAAAGGATCAAATTGGACACTTTTCCTATAATTTTTTGTGTTCCTATAATTCGGGAGTCTATGCAACGCATATCAAGTACGCTCTCAGAATCATCGTTGCACGTGGCAGTGAACCCATTACTTTTTTCAGTTTACTCTAAACTTCGATACCAAAATTTCCTTTGAGATAATTGTAAGATTTATTAATGGCCACGTGTCATTAATAATTAAGTTATTAAGATATTTATATTAATGTAAGTATCTTAATTATATGGTTTAAATAATTTGATATTTATCTGATAGATTAGTCATATTTATCTAAAGGTGGTTTCACGATATTTATCACGTTGATAGAACGTGTATATATATATATATATATCTAACTGTATCTAAAACTGGTCATCTCACCTATCGATAAAAAGACAAAATATATTTTCTCTATCATGCGTTCTGTGCTTAAGGAAAACGGTGAAGGGAGATAAACCAATTTCTTCATCATCATCAAATTAAGTAATAACTTATCAAGGTTAGTATTCTGATTTATATATTGAATGTGAAAATCATGAAGTTCTAAGATCCGTGCAACTAAGTTTACATTTATTATCAGAGCATGGTTTTAGAACCCATGATTTTTTGTTCCTAAATGAGTTTATGAGCCCTAATTTTTTTATTATTATTTAGATTTCAATTCGATTTATATTTGAAGTGAGATTTTTTCTTTTACTTCCGCTGCGCGCTAACATGTACTACGTTGAAATATTTTTTGATTTACGTACAATCATTATGTTGATGTAAGTATATGTTTCGTCATAATATTTTAATAATTGGAATCGCGAATCACGATATGAATAATGGATAAATTGTTTTTTTGAAATTGATCAAGATTCATACAGATTGTTTCTGTAATTGATCCGTAATGATTAAGAATTGTGGATTCCCCATTGATGACGTCAAACCAACATCTTATAATTATATTCTTAATTATGATTAACGAATCGGGCTAATATAAGTTTCAGACTATATTTTATTCTAGAATAATATGGCTCATGTTTTATGTTTTACGAGAATTTGTTAAATGACTTATTATGATAATAGTCTAAGGAACCAGATTTGAGAGCTTATGATGTTGGCAATTTGTATTTTGCCTATATGTGCTATTTACTGAAACCTCGACAATTAATGTTTCTTCCATATATTGTGATATTCTATAATGCTCAATATGCTTAATGATTTCTTTGAATTTTCGTAATGCTTATGCCATATTATGTGTTAGATTATGATGGAATATTATCAAGTCTCAATTGACTACTATTATTATATGATTTGAATTTATTTAATGTTGGTCTGTTAATCACCAAAGTGGCCTGACCTTAAAGTTTAATAAATTTTAATCGTATAATTATTTTCAATTATCCATAATGATGTGATGCTTGATTTAAGTAATTTTAAACTATGGGAAATTGAATTTTCATAATTATAAGACACTTAAAAATCACCCAAAGGTTGATTATATGTTCTTATAATTTATGAATATAAGTGTGATAATTGATATATCACGTTCTAACTATTTTGGATATCCAAAAATAACAAAATGGTTTAAAGTTGTCATATTCAATTATCAAATTATGGTGAATTTGCAAGCATCATTATGATTATGACTGTATATTGTTGTATCGCCCAAAGGAGAGCATCAATGTACATTTATTGTTTATCGATCATGAATCTGTTTAAAGTAACTCAAAACATTAACGTGTAAAAAATTATAATATCCTTGCAGTGCCCACTCCCGTCGCTCTTCATTTGCATGCTTCATCTATTCCAATGTTTAATGGATTGAATTTTTCTAATTGGTGTGAACAAATCCGATTTCACCTTGGTATTTTGGATCTTGATTCATCACTTGATGTTGAAAAGCTTGCTATTACTGACACTATCAGTGCTGCTGAAAAGTCTATCCATGATGCTTGGGTAAAATCCAACAAACTAAGCCTTATGTTTATGCGAATAAGTATAGCAGACAATATCAAGACTACCATTCCTAACACTGAAAGTGCTAAGGAATTTCTGAAATTTGTGAAAGAACGTTCCCAAACTACTGATAAATCTGTTGCTGGGACCTTAATGGCTACTTTAACCACTATGAAATTTGATGGTTCTCGTAGCATGCATGAACATGTCATTGAAATGACAAACCTTGCAGCAAGACTTAAGTCATTGGGGATGAGTGTGGATGTGAATTTCCTTGTGCAGTTTATCATAAACTCGTTTCCCTTTGAGTACAGTCCATTTCAAATGAACTATAACACCATGAAAGATAAGTGTAATGTGAATGAACTTCACAGAATGTTAGTTCAGGAGGAAACGAGGCTTAAGAATCAATGAACTCATTCTGTTCATCTCGCGATTAATCAAGGAGCTGGTAAGAAAGTCATCAGAAAGAAGGGAAAGGGCAAACAAGTACTACATAAAGTGAATGAGTCATCTGCCTAAATCCAGAAAAAGGAACTTGACAATCTTAAGTAGAGGTGCCCATAATTAACCGGACTGGCGGTTACAAACCGCCGGTTACACGGTTTTTGCCGGTTCCGGTTTTGTACGGACGGTTACGGTTTGTTTTACGGTTTGTAAACCAAACCGTAACCGTCAACCGTAATATGGCGGTCCGGTTCCGGTTTGGCCGGTGAATTTCAACAAACCGCCGGTTTCGGCGGTTAACCGGCAGTTTGTATATTAATTTTTTTTAACGGCCGAGATCACGATCCGCGTGATCTCGAACAACGGCTAGGAATGCACGGAGATGGATCGGTGACATGGAACCGCCGGTTTTGTAGCCCAAACCTGCGATTTGGCCGAAAACCGCCGGTTTGGGCTCCAAAACCGGTGGTTCGGCCGTTATTTTTTTCAAAAAATTTCAAATTCAAATTTTAAATTTTTCCCCCCACTCCCCAATTTTCACCTATAAATACCCCATCTCCTCCACCATTTTCACTCACACCACACTCTCAATCTCTCTCTCTATGCTCAAATTCTCTCTATTCTAGCAATATCATTTTCTTATTCAAGTTTTCTTACAAGTTACAATCTTACGAAGTTACTCTCTCCACTCTCAATATCTCAATTTCTTCATTTCTACTCATTTTCTATCATCCCTAATCATCATGTCTAGCCGAGGTAGCCGAGCCGATAAGGGTAAAGGCAAAGTTATTGCTGATAGTTCCGAAGCTCCACGTCGCCGTCGTCGTACTCATTCTGGAGTACATATTTCTGATGATGCTGATACGACGCCACCTCAATTTCAACAACAACAACCTAAAGAATATGTGAATCCCTATGGCGGAGCCGATAGCGGTTTCTACAACGATCCAAGTGGTGGCGGTTTCTACCATGATCCAACTGGTGGCGGTTTTTACAACAATCCTACTTCTCAAATAGAAGTTGACGAAGAAGTGGCAAGATGGATCCAGTTTGAAGAATTACAACGATCTCAAGAATCTCGTGCTTTCAGCGGAAATCCATCCATCGACCTCAACACGGAGGAGGTGGAGGAAGAGATGGAGGCCGTTCCAACAAGAAATACAGCACTGAAATCTGCTCTCTTCACTATTCATTTCTGAAAGGTGGCAAGGAAGAATGAACCGGGTGTGTTTGATTTGTATTGCAACTATTGTCCGAAACAATACAAATTTCACACTGGAGGAGGCTATGGGACGTACTGGTCACACATAACCAACAATTATCAAGTCGAACTTGGGCGTGCTCAAGCTCAATCGCAACTCAACTTCCAACCGGTAAGCAGTCAAAATATCGAAAGCCAAGGTAAAAGTACACCGTACTCATCTCAACTCTTTAGATTTGACCTTCTAGTTGCTAGGGAACAAATGTATTATTTTATTTGTGAAGAATCTTTAGCACTTCAATTTGCCGATAGCATGAATTTTCAATGTCGTATGAAAGCTGCTTATAATCATGGTGCTCAAAGAATACCTAAAATGACTATGACTAGGACCCTTGAAAGATTGCATATAAGATATAAGTCGAAATTGAAAAGTGTTATTAGTAAAATTCCTTATAGGGTTGCTATTTGTTCTGATATTTGGTCTGATAAATTTATCCGTCGTCATTATATTGCTGTTACATTGCATTGGATTGATTATTCATGGAATTTAAATAAACGTTTAATTACTTTTCGTAGATTTAACTGTCAACATAGTGCTGCTAATATTGTTAAGGCTATTATTAAAATTTGCAATCATTTTAAAATGCTTGATAAAATTTTTTCTATTGATTTTGATAATGCGAGTGCTAATACAGCTAGTATTAGAGAATTAATTCAAGCATGTTTCATGGTAAATATTTTCATACTCGATGTATTGCTCATATTTTGAATTTATGTGTTCAAGATGGACTTAGAATATTAAATAACTCAATTCAACCTATTCGTGATGTTGTAGATTATATTCATGGTAGAGTTAGAGTTAGACGTAGGTGGGAAAAATTCTATAGAGAAGCTGGTGTGCATCCTAAAATTTTTAACTTAGATGTGCCTAATAGGTGGAACTCTACTTATGAAATGCTTTCTGCAATTTTGGAATATCTTAAATTATTATGTTCTTTTTTTGCTACGCATATTGAATCGTTTATTTTATTATCTTCGTATTGGGATGATTGTATTGAATCAATGGATCTTTTACAAGTTTTTCAATATGCAACAAAAGATTTATCCGGTGTGTATTACCCTACTGTTTGCAAATTTATGTATCATTATTGTTTAATTGCTGAAAAATTTAATGCTTGTAGTCATAAACCCGATTTTCAAGAGATGTATATAGCCATGGTAAAAAAATGGCTTAAATATTTTGATCATGTGCTTAATATTTTTTTGGTTGCAAAAATATTGGATCCTACTTTTAAACTTAGTGCTACTAACGATATGATTGACATGTATTACAAGTTTTTGTCTACTATGAGTTTTACAGGTTCCGATCCCGATGTATATGTGCCACCTGCTGAAGAAATTAAAACAGAAATTTATAAGTCTATATATTCACTTTATAGAGAATATGAGTTAAAATATGGTGATAGTATAACTCGTCCAATGAGTCGTTCTTCAGGTTCTAGTAGTTCTTTTTCATTAGGATTAAATACTTCATCTTCACATGGTAGTGCTTTACAAGAATTCCAAAAAAATTTCCAAAGTAGAGGTGTAACGCCCTAAACTACTCCGTTTGGCCACGTCACTTAACATACAATTTACTTACTCATTTTGGTATGCTTATTTTAAATCGAGCGGAAGCTAAGGTCAAGTTTTATTATGAGAAATGAAATCAGATTTCCCATTATAAATTTTTCACAAATATAACATACAACCTAAAGGATCAAATTTGTCATACAACATAGTATTTAATGGAAGCATTGCATAGGTCCATCCATATGAATCATACAATCATCTAACCAATCGGGCTCAAAGGTTGTCATAACCCGCCCATCTAGCATCCTAAACCAACATGTATAATATAAGGTCAACAACATACTTCATACATAATAGGCTCCAAGGTCGAACGACCCTCCTTTAAATTGTTTTGCATATTATCAAGTTATATACATCATAACCTACAAAAGATCGGGCTATTCCCATTCCCAATAATCATTGATCATAAGGCAAAAGAGTGATCAATGTAATAATAATAATAATGTGAGTATTTTTATAAGAAGAGCATGCAAAAGATAAACACAAGCTTGTGGGGTTCTCTTGTGTTCACAACACTCATACTCAGGCCTCGACTCCTCAACCTGAAATTCATTGAATGAATGGGGTGAGTATTTAACAACATACTCAGTGGGGAACACTGTAAACAGTTATAGCTAATTACACAAGTTAAAATATAATATATGGACTTTTCTTTACTTTGTGGAGACTAGTCTCAACCCCGTAGGGGTCCAAACATCATGATGCCCCCGTTAATGAACATCTTTGGCCCTGTAGGGATGCCCGCAGACATACTACCCCCCCAGGGAGGACATTAACAGGTCTATATTCGATCCCAAAGGATCTCTGTCCCGAAGGGTCTCTTTCATTCACCGGTTCGAAGACCCTTCATATTTATACAATCAAAGCACAACAATAACTATAACCTTACACGTGTTCACAGTTTAGAGTTACCCCACCTTAAGAGACGCTTTCAAATCTTTTCTCAACCTTGAAATACTCCTCTGCCGCCCACAAGTTGTCCACCTCGAGCCACAACACGTCACCTAGCACCTTCTAATCCTCTTTTCATTTTAGATGTCCAGTTATACAATCAAATCATAATTTAGACCAAACTCATGCTATACTTTGCTTTAAGGTCTTCAAACATATCCATATACACAACCATGGATATACAAGCTCATGCTATGATTTTGGACTCGAAATACACATTAAAACTCTTTGAAATATTTAATCGAACACATTACGTGCACTCATTTAAACCACAAGATCAAGACACAATTTAAATCATTTAAACCCAATATTTCAAATACAAACACCTTCATCCTAGGGCTCTAACATACATGAAAATCAACCCCAAACAACCATCACAACACCTCCAAACAATTATCAACAAAACAAGGGAAATTAGGGCAAAAAATCCAAACCCTAGCAATAATGAACCATAGGAATTTGACATAACTTCACATATAGCTTCAAGGAGGTAAATAAACCATATGTTTGAGATATCAAAGCAAGAAGATCAACAAAATCGAAGAACCCTAATTTTTGGGTAACAAACCCTAGGTTTGATTCAACAAGAAATGAGTGTTTAAATCACCAAGATGAAGAGGTGTGAAGTTACCTTAGTTGATGGAGGATGATGGAAGGATCTACTCCAAAAGTTCAAGAATTTGTAGAGAGAAATGGAGAGGAAAAATCGCCCAAATGGAAAGAAAATGAGGAGGAAGTGAATAAGTGTTGTATTTATAGGTAGAAATATCCCCGAACCCGCGCGACCGCGCAGTCTCCGCTACCGCGCGACCATGCTCTCAGCCCATGCTCCCCGCGCTAGCGCACACACTTCGCCCGCCCCGCGGGCGCGCAGCCTCCCGCGGCCGCGCACGGCCCCGCGGGTGCGCGGCGCGCCAATCACAACTCCCTTTAGTATTTCAACTCCCGGACATTTTCAACTCCATTTAACACGACTTAGATTTTTGAAACACTTTTAATATTTACCGAAAAAGCAGGGAGACCCTCGATCAACTCAGCGTTAAGGTGTTCAAGGTATGGCAAAATAAAATTAAATATAAACACACTCATTCATTTTCATATAACTCGACAGATTTTATTATTAAATGTTAACATGTATTATATACTTAGTATAATACCGCTGTGCTATGACGTATCCGGTTCCGGTTAGAAACCGCATATGAAGCTGCCTACGTATCCCTTACCTTGGAATCAAAGCTCTCGTAGTTCATTTTACCTTTTTTCCCTGGCGAGTCTAGAATTCGAAGTCGTCGTCCCAATCATCTCCGGTTTGGCTCCCTCCTTCGGCTTCACTCTCCGAGCCAACTTCAATGAGCGGGCTATCCATCAAGTCGTCCCAGCGGTTCTCTTGCTCTCTTAGGTTGGCTTTGGACTCATCCTTCAACATCATTTGAGCTTCGAGGTGATCCGGTGTCAAATTTGATCTCCGTTCGTCGAACATGTAACCGGATTCACTGAAAGCTTGCTCGACCGCAACCGTTGATGCCGGGACTCCAAAAATCTCCCTTGCCTTAATTGCAAGAAAAGGATACCGCTCTTGATTTCGGGACCACCACTTGAGAACATCAAAATTGTTGGGACCTGTATTTTCATCATCGGGGGGCACAATAGGGTCTTGCAAATACATATCTAATTCATTTTGACTACGTCTAGTATTTCCTCTTGTGATACCCCGATCCTTTTTGCTAAATTATAAATTATAATTTTGGAAAATGATTTTGAATTAATATGGTTGAATATTAATCATGTAAGTATGTTTGTATATTATGCCGTTGTTTTATTGCAGGTTGTCTCACTCGAGCCGAACTGTGGGCATCACTAATCTTAAGTGCCGGTTTTGTAGAAAGTCTGGACACTTTCAAAGAGATTGTCTGAAACGTAAAGCATGGTTCGAAAAGAAAGGTATACATAATGTTTTTGTATGTTTCGAATCTAATTTAGTTGAAGTTCCTAATAACACTTGGTGGCTTGATTCTGGTTGTACCATTCACGTTTCAAATACGATACAGGGATTCCTTACGACCCGAATCACAAATCTAAATAAAAACTTCATTTATATGGGAAATCGAGTCAAAGCTCCTGTTGAAGCCATTGGAACCTTTCGTTTGATTCTAGATACTGGACATCACTTAGATTTACTTGAAACTCTTTATGTCCCTTCTATTTTTCGTAACTTAGTTTCTTTATCCAAACTTGATTCTGTTGGATATTCCTTTAAATTCAGTAATGGATGTTTCAGTTTGTTCAAGAAAAATCTTTTTATCGATTTTCGTATTCTGCATGATGGCTTATATAAATTGAAACTTGATCATCTTTTTACTGAGACTCTCTTAACCCTGCATCATAATGTTGAAACTAAACGTGGTTTAGCTGATGAAAATTCTGCTTACTTATGGCATAAACGTTTGGGGCACATCTCCAAAGAAAGATTACAAAGATTAGTAAAGAATGAAATTCTTCCCAATTTAGATTTTACTGATCTTGATATTTGTGTGGATTGCATTAAAGGAAAGCAAATAAAACACACAAAGAAAGGAGCCACAAGAAGCACACAACTTCTTGAAATAATACACTGATATTTATGGGCCTTTTGATGTTCCTTCTTTTGGGAAGGAAAATTTTTTCATCACCTTTATTGATGATTTTTCACGTTACAGTTATATATATCTACTACAAGAAAAATCTTAGTCTGTAAATGCTTTAGAAGTGTTTATTAATAAGGTTGAAAGACAATTAGATAGAAAAGTGAAAATCACCAGATCTGACATGGGTGATGAATATTATGGCAGATATGATGAATCAGGGCAGTGCCCATGCCCATTTGCTAAATTCCTTGAAAAACGTGGTATATGTGCTCAATACACTATGCCAGTTACACCACAATAAAATGATGTAGCAGAAAGGCGTAATCGTACTCTTATGGATATGGTTAGGAGCATATTAAGTAACTCTTCTTTACCCATCTCATTATGGATGTATGCACCTAAAACTGCCATGTATCTATTAAACAGGGCTCCTAGCAAAGCAATTCCTAAAACGCCTTTTGAACTGTGGACAGGTAGGAAACCTAGTTTAAGACACCTGCATGTTTGGGGTTGTCTGGCAGAATTAAGGGTTTACAATCCACAAGAAAAGAAATTGAATCCAAGAACTATAAGTGGTTTCTTTATTGGTTATCCGGAAAAGTCTAAAGGGTATAGATTTTACTATCCTAACCATAGTACGAAAATTGTTGAAACTGGAAATGCTAGATTCATTGAAAATGGTGAAATCAGTGGGAGTGAACAACCATGAAATGTAGACATTCAATAAGTTAGGGTGGAGATACATTTGTCCAAAACTTCTTCTCATGTTGTTGTTCCTACAATCGTTGTACAAGAACAACATATAAATGATCAACCTCCCAATAATGAACCCATTATCAATGAACATGATGTAGATGACCAAATCAAATAGCCTTAAGAAGGTCAGAAAGACAAAGGAGGCCTGCTATTTCTAATGATTATATGGTTTATCTACAAATGTCAGAATTTGACATTGGAATTGATGATAATGATCCAGTTTCCTTCCCTCAAGCCATGGAAAGTAATAATTCTACAAAATGGTCAGATGCGATGAAAGAAGAAATGAAATCAATGGCTCACAATGAAGTCTGGGACCTTGTAGAATTGCCAGAAAATTGTAAAAGAGTTGGATGTAAATGGGTCTTTAAGACCAAACGCGACTCTAATGGCAATATCGAACGATACATGGCTAGACTTGTTGCTAAGGGTTTTACCCAGAGAGATGGCATTGATTATAAGGAGACATTTTCACCCGTATCTAAGAAAGATTCTCTTAGAATTATTATGGCTTTGGTGGCTCATTATGATATGGAGTTACACCAAATGGATGTTCAAACTGCTTTTCTAAATGGGGATTTAGTGAAAAATATTTATATGGATCAACCTGAAGGTTTTTCCATTGAAGGAAAAGAACATATGGTGTGTAAACTCAAGAAATCAATATACGGGCTTAAACAAGCTTCCCGCCAGTGGTATCTTAAGTTTAATGATACCATTACGTCTTTCGGATTCAAAAAAAACACTGTTGATCGATGTATATATTTGAAAGTCAGTGGGAGCAAGTTAATTTTTCTAATCCTGTATGTTGATGACATCTTACTTGCAACTAATGATCTTGGATTATTGTATGAAACCAAGAACTTTCTCTCAAAGAACTTTGAAATGAAAGATATGGGAGAGGCAACTTATGTGATTAGAATAGAAATATTCCGTGATAGATCACAAGGAATGTTGGGGTTGTCTCAGAAAGCTTACATTAATAAAGTTCTTGAGAGATTTCAGATGGAAAAGTGCTCATCAAACATCGTTCCAATCCAGAAGGGAGACAAGTTCAGCCTTATGCAATGTCCAAAGAATGAATTGGAATGTGAACAGATAAAAGATATTCCTTATGCATCAATTGTTGATAGCTTGTTGTATGCACAGACTTGTACTAGGCCTGACATCAGCTTTGCTGTTGGCATGCTTGGTCATTACTAAAGCAATCCTAGAATGGATCACTGGAAAGCTGCAAAGAAGGTTCTGAGGTATCTGCAAGGAACAAAAGAGTATATGCTTACTTATCAAAGATCCGATCACCTAAATGTGCTTGGATACTCAGATTCAGACTTTGCTGGATACGTTGACACAAGAAAATCAACATTCAGCTATTTGTTCCTTTTAGCTGGTGGAGCAATTTCATGGAAGAGTGCGAAGCAGACTGTAATTGTTGCATCCACTATGGAAGCTGAATTTGTGGCATGTTTTGAGGCCACAATTCATGAAAATTGGTTGCGAAACTTTGTTTCAGGACTTGGAATAGTCGACAGTATTGCCAAGCCGCTGAAAATTTACTGTGATAATTCTGCTGCCGTATTCTTTACTAAAAATGACAAGTATTCCAAAGGTGATAAACATATGGAATTGAAGTATCTTGCCGTTAAAGAAGAAGTTTATAAACAAAAGGTGTCAATTGAACATATTTGCACCGATCTCATGATAGCTGACCCATTAACGAAAGGATTATCTCCAAAGACATTTATTGAACATATCGAAAGAATAGGTATTGCTAGAAAATTGTAATAGACTTATGATTATTTGACACTTTGAGCTCATTATATATTGTTTATGATATTTATTGATATCTTGTTATGTCAGTATGGTATACATAATGTTTGTCATTAACTGGAAATATTTTAGTCTTGAAAAAAGACACTAATGTGGATCATTATTATCCTTTATTATGAGTCGTAGTAAGTAGATTACTAATATTGTAGTACATGGAAGGAACTATGCCGATAGACTGGTGTAGATACGTCATGACTCGTATTGGTATATATTTAATATTGACATAATGATTTGACCAATGAATTTATCTGATGACGTGCACATTATGATGTTATTTAAACCATCAAGATTATTTCTGTCACTCTGGCCAAGTGGGAGAATGTAAGATTTATTAATAGTCACGTGTCATTAATAATTAAGTTATTAAGACATTTATATTAATGTAAGTATCTTAATTATATGGTTTAAATAATTTGATGTTTATCTGATAGATTGGTCATATTTATCTAAAAGTGGTTTTACGATATTTATCACGTTGATAGAACGTGTATATATATCTAACTGTATCTAAAACTGGTCCTCACACCTATCGATAAAAAGAAACACAGAATATATTTTCTCTATCATCTAAAGGCGTTCGGTGAAGGGAGAGAAACTCAATTTCTTCATCATCATCAAAGTAAGTAATGGCTTATCAAGATTAGTATTCTGATTTATATATTGAATGTGAAAATTATGAAGTTTTAAGATCCGTGCAATTAAATTTACAATAATGTGCCAACACATGCTGTAGAATTTCTCGTAGGCCGAAGGTGAAATAAAATCGTTTGGTAGGATAGTGCAGAGTAGATTCTTTTACCTTTGGCAGATCCACCATATGTCCACACAATCATATATTTGCTACCATTGATTTAGGACTTTTGTCGTTTCAAAATTAAATAGTAATTTTGGTGAAAAAAATAAAAACTTTTCCGACCAAGTTTATCTTGGAAGATGGCAGCACATGGCACATGCTACTATCTACATAGACCATCTCATATATAAGTGTGTGTGTGTGTGTGTGTGTGTGTGAGAGAGAGAGAGAGAGAGAGAGAGAGAGAGAGAGAGATTGGTTGAGATCAGTGTATATATATGTGTATTATATTGTTGACTGTGTGTATAAGTCGGAAGTCCCACACAGTTTTCTTTAATTTCCGAAAATGTGAATTTTTTAATTATTGTTTTAAGTAGCCAATGATCAACTGATTCATCTCCAAAAGCAGTTAACATTAGTTGAATCTTGATCTGATCTTATGAGAGAGAGAGAGAGAGAGAGGATTATGTAAAAGTATATTCAAAATGGGAATGGTATAAAACGAAAAATTAAATTAAAAATAAAAATAAAAAAGCGAATTAAACATTTAATATGAAGCCCATTAATTAGTTCACGAATCTTGGCCAAACAAATGACAATATAGTATATATTAAAATACCAAAATCTTGAAATATGAGAAGCACGAGCACCAGCAGGAGCATGAGATAGAAGTACTGAATCAAGAAATTAAAATTCGCAACTTTAGCGTTAATGATCTGATTAATAGTAATGCTCAATAAAAATGATATCATTGGTCTAAGTCGACCTAGAACGCCCAAGAGTGTGTATTTCATTACCCGCATGGCACCAAAGATAGCGACTGCGAGTTTGTATTTCATGCAAATAAAATAAAAATAAAAATCTGATCCTAGCTAGCTAGCTATAATTATCTTTCGTCAGTGGGAAATGGAATAATTAAGCAGCCACTACTAGTCTTTGACAGTGAGTTCTTGGGGCGGCGACGAACCTCGACGAGAAGGCATAGAATTTATAATAATCATCATCAACAAAATCTCCAGAGCCACTCCTATCGAAGTTCAGCGAATAACTCAACGGATCGTAGCGGCATTGCAACGACGACGACGACGACGAATGCCGGCCTCGCTGCAGCATTTTGCTGCGTTTCTTGACTCTTCTCATCAATCTTGATAGGCCACAACACTTGCTTGATGATGAGCTACCGGAGGCGGCGGTGGTCGTCGTGGTGGTGTGACCACGGCCTTCAGCATTGCCGCCGCTAGTGGTGGTGGAACTGGTTCTTGGCCACCAAGGGAGAGCTAAATGGGTCATTTTTTTTTAATGAAAATGAAAGGCTTTTTCTTTTGAAGTGTTGGGGAGGACCGGAGGAGTTATATGTGAATATGTCATGTCTCTCTTTGGGGATATATATAGGGCGGTGCGTGAGGCCCATTGGTGGTTCAAATATTGAAGTTTTTTGTATGTATAGATAGGAATAGTCGAATAGATGTGAATTAAATATTTGTAGATTGACATATAAATTATTTAATAGATGTAGCTAATGGTGTTAGTACGATGAATGAGAAGTGAAAGTTTTCACGGGAATTGGTACCAATTTAATAAATAATACTATTGCATATGAAATTTGTGAATGCATTGCATATGCTCAGAGTTAGGGTAAGATTATAATTTATGCATGTTAGGCGTCATTGACGAGGATGCGGAGCCAAATTAAATTATCATCACCATCATTTACAAGTTGCTTCGATTTTATACATTCTTTAAATGAAAATCACAAATTCACCAGTCTTTTTAGCTAAATTACGTACGGGGAAAAATATATCAACCTCAACACAATAATTTTTTTACAATGAAATACACTTGTGTGAGACCGTTTAACTGATTTCTTATATTAGATGGATCTCTATTTGACCTATGAGATGATTTTTTTTTTCTTTTTTAGTGGTTCCACTTTCCCTCTCCATATCCTTTTCCTTTTTTAGTTTTTTTCACTTTTAGTTTTTTTCATTTTTTATAAATATATATTTATTTATTTTAATTAATTTATTTTTTTGAAATAAATATATACCCTAAAATGAAACTAGTGAACCTAAATTGAATTGAATTAATTTAATTTTTGTATACGGTGTCTCGTTCAATGCATCCGTCCGACGCTAACGTGTGAGCTCATACACTGGGGTCAATATAAAATAAAGATTAAAAAAAAATAAAAAATAAAAAAATTGAAAAAAAAAATGTGGGTTGTCTGATGTTTTACAGGTAATGATATTTCGCTTCATTGCTAGTGATACTTTATTTCACACATAGTGGTACTTGTTGTTGTATGGAACATCAACAAACATATTACAGAAAAAAAAAAAAAAAAAAAAAGATAAATGAATCAATTAAATTAAAAGTCCACATATTATGATTATGATTTATGTAGAAAAATAATTCATTTTTTTCATAGTTTTTTTTTAAATAAGAAAACACTTCATATTTGATGATATTTCAATTCATATTGTGATACTTCCACACATAATTAATAATACTTTACTTCATACATAGTGATACGTACATGTCTAGAGAATCAACAAATATATCCAAAAAAAAGATAAATGAATCAACTAAATTAAAACCCCACATTATGATTTATGTAGAAAATAATTCATTTATTTTTTTCTTATAACATGTGAAAATATTTCATAGTTGATGATACTTCAATTTATATTAAGTGATATTTAAACATATAATTAGTGATACTTACTTCATATATAGTGATACTTTACTTTATATCAGTGATATGCGCGTGGAGCCTGTAGGCCCGACTGTTTTTGCGGGTTTGGCCTAGTTTGGATGTGTTTTTGAGCGGGTTTGGGTCTTGTTTGACCCGTCTAACACAAGAGACCCGTTAGATGGTCTCATACAATTGTTTGTCTTTTACAATTTGTTGTAAAATAGACGCAATTTTTAATAACATGCAACAATATTTCATATGATAGTGAAAATCAAAGCATACCCCGCGTGCGCACATACAAATGTTTCGCTAGTCGAAATAATTTAAGGTATCTATTTTGCAACAAAACACAAAATTGTGTTGAAATAACAAAATTTCAAAATTCTTGTTTAAATTACAAATTATGTCAAATTGTGTGTATTTTTATGTGATTAATTTTTTAGAGGACTTTTCGTGCAACAACACCCCCCCCCCTTCAGAGAGTGCGTGGAGCTCATAAGCGCGTCAGACACGCTCTCGTGCGTGAGCTTCACGTCGGTGGGCGATTTTTCTTTTACGTCTGATTTTTTTTCCTTCAAAAAATGTATATTCTTAAAATTAAAATGAATTAATTTAATTTTTTTGAAAGCCGGTGATTCGCGCTCGATAATTAATTTTTTTCAACTTAAATATAATCCTGAATTGAGATTAATAAACCTTAAAAAAGCATAAACCCTAAAAACATAAAATAAATCTCTAAAAATCTAAAACATATATATATATATATATATATAAATACTAAAAAAATCCTAAAAAAATCATGAACCCCAAAAAACCCTAAACTCATAAATTCTAAATATTAATTGGAATGGAAAAAATGACAATTTGAACTACATAAATTCACATAAGATAACTACCAGACCCATTACTTTTAAAGGATACAGATGACACTTTCAGAATTTTGAGTCATATTTTTTAGTGTTATTATTGATACTGATTTTGACGATTTGTTTTTTATGAGCTGATCCATAAATTTAACCCGCCCGTCTGAAATACACCTTATTTACACCTGATGTATGAAAGTTTTTGCATTTTTTTATTACAATGCAATAAAGAGTGTTGTGCTCTAAAATAGAAGATATAACTCAGCCTAATCATCCATTCATCCCAACGCTTCTTAATTAGAAGTTTTAAATACAATATTAATTTAAGAATTTGATTGATAGAACTAAAGTCTTCTACTTATAGAAAAGAAGGAACCTTTTTTCCCGAGAGGGATAAGGAGCTATGCGTTAACTGATCATTTATTTATTTTTTGAATTTCTATTTACAAATTTAATATAAAGAGAGTCATACACATTTCTCATGAAAGAATACAATTAATATACATAAATTAAATCGAGAAATGGATCTTTCCTTGCATCTTACATTTGATCATTCATGTCAAAGAAATTACCATTTAATTGAATTTTGGATTGTGACTCGAATTCTACATATGATCGACAAACACATCAACAACCGGTTCGAATTTTATATTGCACTACTTGATATTTCATTTCAAATTTCCCTATCAACTTTATAATTTTTATAATATTTATTATAAACTAAAAATTTAATATAACATAAATAATCATAGTCAACATTTATATAAATATGAATTAAAAAAATTATAAAAATAATTTTAAAATAATCAACCATAATAATGAATTATTAGTTGACAATTAAATTCTAAAAATAATTATAAATCCTAATTGAGTGGGTGAACCCTAATAAAAAATCATAAAATTAAACTAAATAATTTAAAAATATAACACGGAGTGTATAATACAGAAGGTGCAACAAGAAATCTCAAGTGATCAACAAAGAGGAAGTAGCAATTCCATTAAGCATATATTTAACATGAATTCAGTCCATATAAATATTTGATATGCTCAATCACTTAATCACGGGTTGTAGAGAAGCCTATCTGGTAAAAAAAAAAAAGATCTAGTAATTCGGTCGTATTTAATTTTTATCTTCGTTTAATATGTTGGTCAAATATACTAGTAATTCTTAATTATTTGCAGACATGCAGTAGTATATGCAACGGCTACTCATAGCTTAAACGGGATTTCATAATTGATATTAATACAATTTTTAGTCCAAAGATTCCAACTACAAAGTTGATAAAACCGAGGCAAATCCTCTATATATATTGACCTTGAATATTTTTCCCTTTGAATTTAAAATACTCCAATTTGAGTTATCATAAAATAAAAACATTTACTCCCTCCGTCCCATTTATATAGTCCACTGTATCCTTGCACGTAGATTAAAAATATTTATAAAAATAAGATATTAAAGCTTAACTTCCATTATTATCCTTACTTAAAATTAACGACTCTAAAAAATTTAAGTGGTTGAGTTTTAATTTCTAATACATAGCAAGGGTATATTTGTATATTACCATGATAATTAATACTATTTATAATTATGGGACTATATAATTGAGACATCTCAAAATAGTAATAGGGACTATATAAATGGAAGGGAGGGAGTAGTAATATTATTTCATCTGACAGAACACAGCCCCAATTAATCAATTAAATTTTCCATAAATCACAACTCTAAAATTTCAAAATAAAATGATATTTATTACAACAAGATCTCAAAGCCGAAAGGGTCCGGAAATCGAAGAAAATGATTAGAGCAAGTGGGAAAGCTGGTATTAGTACATTAATTACGTGACTTGTCAGATTAATTGAATATAATACGACATCAATTTGACTATGGGGTGACGCGGATTTTGCCAGTCTTAGCTAGAAATGTGTGTGTGCGTGTGTATTACAAACTCCATATTTTCAAGAATCTCATTATTATTTAATTACTAATTAATTATCCCCAAAGTCTGATTAACATCTTGGAAAGGATTATTGAATCACTACTCTAGTCATCATGAGGGAGATCAATCATATGGTCCTTAATTATATATAAAGTTGGATGTATAATTTTTTTATCTGTTTATATAAAGCTGCACTTTATGCAGATTTCATCATAATTAAATTAGACTTTACCCCATTATATCTTTTGCCGTTGGGGCTCGAGGGTCATTTTTTATTTTACTATGTTCACGCGCGTAACACTTTCAATTAATTTAATTAATTTGTAAATCAAAATTACTTTAGATTCTGAATAATTTATGATATGTTAGTTTTCATTCCAATAAAAAACCTTGTAAATAAAAATCATCTCAATTCACTTTACTAAAGTAGCGACCTCAATATCAATTCTACGTAACCCGGACTTTCTCTAACAAATTTAAAATTATCAAATCAATCAATTAGGGAATAAGATACACTGCCCTCATTGTTGAGTGTTGTCTCGACTTGTAGATATTAATTGAATTTATATTCTGAGCAACTGAGGATCGGGGTTTTATATCTGAAGCTCAAATTAAATAAAATAAAATTTTAGAAAAAACTTAATAATTAAATCAATCTTAATATACGATCATAGTTTACAGAGACTTAATATTCGAGCTACTGCACATGGTGTTTGCGGATGAGGTTGACAATTAAATGGCGATGGATCAATTGTGATATTTTGCGTTGTAGTAGACTCTCACCAAAACGAAATGTTTTTTTCACATTTTATTTTATTATTAAACGTGGCGTTTATCTAATGGTATCATATATCTATTGAAGTAGAAAATGAAAAATATTTTGAAATACAGACATTCCAATTTATTACAGGGACCAGACCACCAAACATCATGTTCTATTGCTGCTCATATATTCTGCAAGTCTGCAACCACAATTATCAAAATCAATTATTTCTTATCCAGCAAATCAAAATTCATATATATATGTATAATGTATGTGTGTGTATATATATCAATAAATCTGCTTCAGTTTTCAACCCAACAAATAAGTCATGATCAGTATTCAGTATTCTGATTGGCTAGAAGCTTGAATTATTTATAGAAATTTAAAAAAGAAAAAGAAAAAAAGATTATTCACCTGTCTTGCTTCGTGAACACAAATTTTCCTAGAAGAGCGTGTTGGTGATTGAGAAGTATATGATTGAATAAAATGAAAAATTAATTATAATTATAATGGTCAAAACTCGCTGAAGAATGTGGATTAATTTAAGGGACTTTTGCTTTTTAGTGGAAGTAAAAATATTTAAATTAAGGGTTAGATTCTCTCTTTACTTCCATATTTTGTAGTACTATTTTGCACCTACAATTTGATCATGTGCTTCAACGTGCGATCTGACCTACTACTAGGAAATATCAAGAAAAGGTGAAAATTTTTAAAAAGTTCAATCCGAGTTGAATAGGAATCCAACTTTATTTCCCATTAATACTAGTGTCACACCCCGCGGCTTGCACGGATCACATTTTCAATGTTTAATATTCAATTTCACTATATACATTTTTATTTTTTATAAATTTTAAAACACTTCTTTTATATATAACATTTATAGTGGACATCATATTTGTACTATCATTTTTACAAATTAAAATTTTTAAACCACTATGACTTATCACTCGTGAAATAGCTAAATACAATTGTCCATGATTAGAAATTGATTTTTTTCAAAAATAGATTAACACGGTTCAAAGATTGACCTTGACTTTTGTTGATAGTCATAGCATTTGAGACTGAGAGAAAATTGTTGTCATTGAAATTTTTAAATGGCAATCTTGGATCTCATAGGGTCAATGACATTCTTGTTATCAAAACTTTGTGCCCCGCATTATGACCTGTGAGAATTTGTGCTTCTAATATGTGGCACCTAAATCCTGTAATAACCAATCTAGCGTCATTGAATAAAATATTTGCATGGTTTATATCCCTCAATAATATAATTAGAGTTCATACTTTAAAAAATAATCCATGATTTGGCACGCGCGGAACATCTAAGACCGTTGAAGAATTCAGGCTTGTGGATATCTTGCAGTAAGGTGAAACACACTGTGGGGTATTCGTACCTTGCCAGGGTTCACCGTCTTGTTTTCCGACTCGTCGTGTCAGCCACACGGTCGCCTGGGCTTCGACAAAAGTAATGGCAGCAACTTTGCGAAACTTCTCATTCAATTTGTATGCCCCAGCAGTAAGAACAGACCCTCTAATCTTCTATGTGCACCGCAGCAGCAACGAAGGGGATCAACTGCAGCAACCACACAACTCTTCAATGTTCACGGAACTGTCGCAGCAACATTAATCAATCTGCAGCAACAACGGGCGTCTTCTTCGGCAGACTGAACAGCAGCGGCGCACAGCAGCATCTTCAGTCGTCTTCTCTGGCAACTGCAGATCACAGCAGTAGCAAGCGATTCTTTCTGGCAGTTAATGCAGCGACGCCGACATTTCCGTTGCAGACAAGTCAGCGGCGTCGATGATTGTTTTGTATAGCAACAACGTTAAACTCTCCAGCAGTCGAGGCAGAGCACGTCTGTTCAGCAGCAACTCCGGTGATGAACTGCTGCAAACACAAAATCAACGCAGAAATCGATCAATATGGAAATAACAGAAGCAAAACTCCCAAAATGAATCGATATGAGAATATGTATATATATATGTATCGATCCCAAGTAATATATATATCTATATATGACTGTAAATTAAATATCAAGATGAACAGATATATATATATATATATAATAGAAGAAATAGGAGAATTGAAGAATGAGTTTATGGCTCAGGATCCAAAAGCGGCAGGGTTTCTTCCGGCAACTATCCGATCAGTTGGGCTATAGAGAATAGGCCACAGTCATGCCAATGACGAGAAGGGAAAGGCAGAAATTGGCCAAGGTAACTCGTCTCTAACTCACGAAGCTTTTCACACTCTCAACGCCAATCAGGAGACCGGTGAACAGGGAATCCGACGACGAGTATAGATCGGGAATAGCAGAGCCCTATCTCAGTGTGATTCTCTCAAGCTTAAATCGTATTAGCGGTGCAGAGATGTTTTAAAGAGAATAAGAAGGAGTTTAGGGCTAATGAGGGGTAGTTGGGCCAATTAGGAGTTTGGGCCATCAAAATAATTAAAGAGCCCATAAAGTGATCATTGGGCCAACATCCACATTTCCACCTTTGGCCCACTGATCATTATGTCACCAAGGAAGAAACACCGCACACCTTAACATGGATATCATCATCGCCTGTTTTTACTCCCGTCTATCACGAAGACAAAACAAGAGAAGGAGAGAACAATACTATGCGTATTGAACTCAGTCTCAACATTAAAGACCAACCCTTTTGCAAATCATCTCAAGTCACTTGATGACTATCCTTGACTGAGATGCAACCTAGCATAATACCAACGGGAAAAGGCTAACCAACACATAAAAAACAAGTAAAAAATCACAGAAAACAAATAAGGTATCCAGCCCCAAGACTAGAAACCATCACATAAAGCTCACATAAAAGAATTCAACCAAGATCAAAGTTCAGTGATCTTTTGTAGGATGTCAGCTTTGCAACTGGAAGGCACTTAGTGCCCATATCTGCAGGGTTAAATTCAGAGGGGATCTTATCAAGCAAAACTTTCCCTTTTTCAACAACATCCTGAATAAAATGGAATCTCACATCAATATGCTTAGTTCGATCATGAAACACAGGATTTTTGCGCAGTTGAATAGCAGATTGACTATCAATATAGACCATAGGCTTATCATCAAAAAATTTAATCTCAGACAATACACCATTTAACCATATAGCCTCTTTCATAGCTTCAGTTGCAGCAATATATTCAGATTTAGTTGTGGTTAAAGCAACAATGGGTTGAAGCTGAGATTTCCAACTAATGCACGAATCACATAAAGTAAACACATAAGATGTTGTGAATTTCCTATTATCTCTATCATTCACATAGTTTGAATCCACATAACCCACACATTTCACACCATTTGCTGACTTGCCAAAAGTTAGACCACTCTTCATAGTGGATTTTAAATACCGTAGAAGCCACTTAAGTGATTCCCAATGAGGTAATCCAAGATTAGCCATGTATCTACTCAAACAAGACACGACATATGCAATATCAGGCCTCGTGCTAATCATCAAGTACATCACAGAGCCAATAGCAATGGCATAAGGCACATTTTTGCATTTTAAACATTTCAGAGTCAGTCTTTGGGGACTGATCCTTACTTAACATAAAATGAGAAGCGAGAGGCACGTAAACATGCTTACAATCTTCCATATTAAATTTCTTGAGAACTTATTCCACATAAGCAGATTGATGCAACACAAGAGTAGATTTGTCTCTGTTTCTATCAATATTCATGCCAAGAATTTTCCTAGCATCACCTAGGTCTTTCATATCAAATTATCACAAAGGCATTTTTGCACATATTTCACAGTTTTAATGCAAGGACTAATGAGCAACATATCATCTACATATAAAAGCAAAAACATGAGAGTTTCAGTTTCCATAAAATATAAGCAATGATCAAATTTTCTACGAGTGAAGTTCATGCTTTTCATGCATTGATCAAACTTAATATTCCATTGTCTAGAGGATAGTTTCAAACCATATAGAGACTTCTTTAGCAGACACACATGCTCAGATTTGTTTTTATCAACAAAGCCCTCGAGTTGTTTCATGTAAATGTTATTTTCAAGTTCACCATGCAAGAAAGCAGTAGTAATGTCCATTTGCTTAAGTTCCTAGTTAAAGTGAGCAACAAGAGCAAGCATTATTCGCACAGTATTAAACTTAACAACAGGAGCAAATATCACATTATAATCAATTCCTTCCTTTTGTGTAAAACCTTTTGCTACCAATCTCGCTTTATATCTCACATTATCAATTTCATGCTTGATTTTAAATAACCATTTGCATTCAACAACAGAACAATCATCAGGCTTTTCAACAAGTATCCACGTATTATTGTCTGATAGAGATTCTGTTTCCTCTAAGATTGTTTCAATATTTATAAAACTCGTGTCATGCCTACAAGTGTATAAGCATATGATTGTAGATATGATCAAACGAGATCGATCCATAGGAAAAAGGAATTCAAACTTGACAATGCAAGTACCACGACAATAGATGAGCGAAATATCTAGACTATGATTATGTAAGGGGTTGGATTCATTCACAATGCCAAATCAAGAACTAAAGTAACAAACGCCAAACAACAATAATAAACAATCTAAATAGAAAGCAAGAACAACAATCAACAAAGGGAGATTTAAAGATAAATTTAAACAAGACTCTAGAATATAGATTCACAACATTCATCTTGATTCAACAACAAGGGTTAACCACACAATCATGCTAAGTTCATAGATAGGAAGACCACGAATATAGAAGGAGCATATCTCGAATATCTCCTAAATTGCGAATGCGACAAGAATGGCTATCTCTAAAACATTCCAAGGTCGCACCTACCAAAGGCTCAAATGGGTCACATTTCCTTCCACATATTCGACATTCAACGAAGAGTACAAATACATGAATTCAATCCATACATGCTTATGTTCACGGGATGGGCAAGATGCAAGTGAATCATACATGTGATGCTAGTAAGAAGGCCACTCAAACAACATCATTCAAGACCAAGTATGGATTAAAACCTTGACAAAGCATAACCATATATTTAAACCCTTATCAAGAACAAGATTCACATTGTTTCACCATATCTTAGAGCCCTAAGGGCTCTAGCCTACCATATTTACAACAAGATCAAGAATACAAGAAAAGGATCCAAAACCCATTCTGAAAACAATGGTAAAAGAGTGAAGGAGAAGATAAAACCAAATATAGAACAAACTCCTTCAATCCCTTGGCTTGAATCTTCCTCCTCCTCTTGATGTTCTTAATCTTCAAAAATCCCAAACGGAGAGTGTTTCCAAGAGTATTTTCGCCTGGGATCTGATATGTTTGAACTCCCTAAGTGTTATATGATATATAGGGCCAATAATGAAGTGCCAAAAGTTAAAAATGGATTCGTCAGTCCCGACCGCGACCTCGTCTGGGTCGCGCCGGGAGGTCGAGTTTGGAACACACAAAAATGAGTCTCTGAAGTGCTGAAAATCGGGCAACAATGGCCGCGCCCGGAGCCCGTGTTGCAGAGGCCTTGAGGCGCGGTCTGTCCTACAATCATGCCCGGAGGCCCCTGCAACAAGGCCTCGGGCCGGTCGCGCCTGAGGGCCGCGTCCCGGGCTGTGTTTTCCAGCCTCTGAAGGGGCTCTGCAATACGACCCACGGTCGCGCCTCGTGGCCATGTCTGAGCCCAACACTTGGTTTTCTTCATCTTTTCAAGTCTTGTGCGGCCTTTGATGATCGAAATCCCAATCTGACTTTGTTTTGTACAATATTAACCCAAAAACCTGTATTGGCCACTTAAACAACACTAAAGATTAATGACAAAAATACAATATTAACAAACATATATACATAAACATAGAGCAAAAGTACTCAAAAGCACGTGCAATTGAGTACAAAATGAGTGTAATTCAAGCACTCATCAACTCTCCCAAACTTAAATATTTGTTTGTCCCCAAACAAAAACAAGAGACAAGGCAAGGATTTTGATTTAAGTATAATCAAGATGACAATTTGCTTCAAAATAAAAAAGACGAGCATTGCAAAGATGATATTGGCAATCAAATATAAACAAGTACAATAAAATCATCATGATACAATTATCGAAGTACAAGCTCTCACAAGGATCAAAGAACGATCACTCTCGAGTGTATAGGCAAAATGTGTATCCGCTCAAGGTCAAGAGTGCACTAGGATCCTACCATATGCTTTCAAAGTGACTACAATCTCCACTACTCCACATGTGTTCTCAAACAAGAATCATTAAGGGCTTTTTGGGTTGTAGTGAAGGCTTTTCGGAAGGGTAGATATATATTTGGCTAAGTGGCTTCCCAAAAATACCAAATTCATTTCATTACTAATCAAGTAGAACTAAACAAGTTCTCTTCTACCCTTTGTTATTTCACCACTCAATTTCTTTGAGATTCTTCCAAATTTTTCATCATTTCTTACTCTTTTTATTTGTGATCTTATTGTGAACATATCTCTTCTTTTTCTTTTCTTAAGCAATTTCAATTCAACTCTAGATAATTCACTTCTTTTTGTTCTTTTTCATCACAAGAGTACTTCAACATTTTTCCTTTTTCCAACTACAAGATTTCTCAAAAATTTCAATTGAAAGAATATACACAATCTTATCATTTATTTCATTCTCATACCCAACAATATTGAGGAAACATTTCAAGGCTCAAAAAGGGCTTGCAAAGGATCTAATTTGTATTGGAATGAACATATTTGGATAATCATGAGGTTAAACAAATAATGGCCTTAAATCCTTTTCAAGAAGTCAAACACACAATTGTAGCCTCAATTAAGTCACAAGGTAAGTTCTAGAGAATAGCTAGTGCACCAAGAATACCATTAATCACTGATCAAAGAAAAGATTATACTTATGTAATCTTTGGATCAAATCTTCCCAAGGTAGGCTTTTCCTTAAATAATTGTACTTTTGAGACCTAACAAGAACCTTGTTTATATTATCATGCTATAAAATCTTGTCTTTTATCAATATTTTTTTAAAAAAATTCAACACAAGCTCATCATCATCAAAGATTCCAACTCAATCAAAAACATGCTCTTGACTCCTATCATATTATAAGAACATACACCTATTCAAGTTAAAAACATCCCCACACCACATATCATAAGGCAATTGAACAAAAACGGCATGCGATCGAATATCCATCAATTATCTCCATCCAATCAATCCATCATACATAAAGCAATAAAATCCTAACATAATCCAAATATAAATAAAACATAAGCATGCAAGCATGCTCAATTATCCAAAAACAACATAAATAAAATAAAGCGATAAATGAGCATGAAAAGATCCTTGCCACCACTACTCTCCCCCTCCCCCAAACTTATTTTGATCCAAGTGAGGAAATAAGTTTGGAGGCAAAAAGATGGTGGCAAGGAGCACTAACTGCTCAGTGGGATGGATGCTGCTGGTGATGCAGAGACTGCTGCGGGAACTGCTGTGAAGTGGACGACGACATGAACTGAGAGGTCTGGAACTGCTGAAACTGCTGAGAAGAGGTCGCCATGAATTGGCCCGTCGGCATCTGCTGAAAGTGTTGTGAGGAGGATGAGGAGGCCATGAACTGTCCAGTCGGGAATTGCTGCATCAACTGGAATGGCGGCTGTTGTTGAAACTGCTGCTACGGCTGGTAGGAGTGGTAGGGAGTCATTTGTTGATGCTGAGATAGGGTATAGGGCTGCTGTTGTGACCCAGAACCGGTATGTATTCCTCGGAAAAGTCCAGCTAGGTCATGTATCTCTGATTGAAACGAGCCCATGTTGTCAGAAAGGCCTCTGATCTCACCCCTAAGGCCGGTGTACCTCTCATCAATATCCGCCTGGATGGTATGAAATCGCTCATCCACACTCGACTGAATCTGACCCATTCGGTTATGCATGTCGTTGCGGATATCATCAAATCAGGTGTACAAATCCTGCCTTAGATTCCTAAACTCATCATGCACATCAGTCCGTCAATTTTGCATGTTCTCCTCCATTGTCATCATGTAACCATCAAGTGCATCAAAGCGTCTTGCAATTTGTTCTTCAGTGTAGCGCCGTCCTCGTCTGAATGTGGCTGTGGAGGATCCCTCTCCCCCATCGGCTCCTCCTCTCTATGGTTGGTCATTAATGGCATCTCTCATACCCGTAGGAAGTCCCACAGCTCGAATAGCCTCACGATAAGCCAGTGTATCCATCATCCAGTTGTCTCGCTCTTGGAAATTAGATACATGAGTAAGAGCCGGATTTGGCAGTAGAAATTTTCCCCCTTCTTTCATGGACAATAGATATGTTCTTGTGTCTGAAGTGAGCATTTTTATGTTCCTTAAGTAGGGGATACTCAAAAGTCTCGCTCCGGGACACTCTTGGTACTAATCCAAATCAATGTTGAAGTGCTCGGCTAGTGGGGTGATCAATCCCCCAATGCAGATCCAGCCATTATCCATGTGAGCTTGCCTTTGAAGCTGCTCAAGAAAAAATGCTCCGAAGTTCAGGTGGACGGCATTCAGCATGGCCCAAAGTGCGAACAACTCTGCAGTCCTCACCCTCTCGTTTTCTTATCTAGCAAAAACGGTAGAGGTAATAATGTGGTACAGATATCTGAAGACTGGGTTAGGCATGGCAAATGCCTTGGCAATGCTGGAGTCATACTTCTCAGTGTTAGACTCCGTCAAGTAGAAGAGGCGGTAGGCATAGTCTTTGTCATATCGAGACGGAGAATGGTAGATGCCGTCATCGGGCGCATTGAAGATTCGGTTGACCTCCTCAACCGTGAGAGCTCTATCCCTATTGTCCATCCTGAAAGTGCACCTAACAGGCTCTCTTTTGGCCGTCCTCTTGACGTCAAGTGTGCTCAACACCTCTTTCACCAAGAGGGGATAAGTCTTCCTTATTGTCTCTAGGGCCTGTAGCCATCCGATCCTGTCTAGAAGGGTCCAAACATCATTCCGTATCCCAAAGATCTCTGTGGATGTGGGACACATGAATCGTGTGGTGGCCACACTTAATGGGAATAATCTATCCCAACTTTTCCTATGCCATGCTTCTGTAAAGTGAATCCCATAAGTCATGGGATCTTCTATGCCAAGGTCCTCTTCTTCCTGTTCTATTTCGGGGTTAGATTCGGGCTCTTGTCCTCTTGAAGACTTCTTTCCTCTTTTGGGTGCTATCTTTGTGTCTTTGGGATGCGGTACCTAAGAAAAAGAAAACAAATCCATAAGATATAGGGGCATAACCAACTTAAAATTCAAACAATGAAGTTGAGGTTTTAAAACATATGACAAAATCCAACACACTTCCTCAACTAACTTTGGTGAATCAAAGTTTAGTATTTACACCTTCATGCCCCCTATCAAATGATAAACATGCTTTACTTTCCAAGGAACCAACACCCATAATACACGTTGAGGCACATATTAAAATGTTACAAAATGCCTAATTCCATATATAACAACATCGTGAACAAAGGCAAAATGCACATGTGCTCCAAAATCAATCATGATCTCTAGACAAGGGGGCTCCATTTAATGTAACAATATCAACAACAAAGAGCTCCCCTTTTTCCATTCATCCACCACAACAAAGGACTCACCCACTCACTATCCGAAATAGCAAAGATTATCCTAGCATCTAGCAATTTTAAGACCTTTTTCCTAACAAATTCTTGCATAATAGGGTTGAGTCTTCTTTGGTTTTGCACTTTAGGCTTGTAGTCATCCTCTAACAAAATTTTATGCATGCATATCGAGGAATTTATGCCCTTTAGATCGGAAATTGACCATCCTATAGTGCTTTGAAATTTTCTCAACACCCTTAGCAATTTTTCTAATTGTTCATCGGATAAGAGGGAAAAAACGATTACCGGTTTTTGCTTGGCTTCATCAAGGTAAGCATACCTCTAGTGTGTAGGTAGGGGTTTCAACTCCATGGTTTCTTCCTTTGCTTTCAACTCCTCGTCCTTTGATGGGAGGAATTTGGGCTTCCTCAAGTACGATTCCTGAAATGAATTCATCACAGAGACGGAATCAAAGAAACCAATATCATCATTAGGTAAACCATTAAAGATAGAGTTAGAAATGCAAATCTCAATGAGATCTTTTGATCTACACATCTCCTCCTCTTCTGCACATTCTTCCACCGTTTGGAGTACCTTGCACTCCTCTATATTTTTCACCTCTTCTTCGGAATGTTGCATCGCTTTTTAAAGGGAGAAAATGATTTTTTCTTCATTTACTCTCAAAGTAAGCTCCCCCTTTTCCACATCAATCAAGGCCTTATCCGTTTTCAAAAACGGTCGCCCAAGGATGAGAGGAACTTCCTTGTCTTCTTCCATATCAAATACTACAAAGTCAATCGGGAATATGAACTTATTGACCTTCACAAGTACATCTTCTACCACCCCCTTCGGATACGTCATAGATCGATCGGCCATTTGGAGACAAATTGTGGTGGGCTTCATTTCTCCCATGTTCAACTTTGAAAAGAAAGATAGGGGCATCAAATTGATGCTTGCCCCTAGATCACACAACGTTTTTCCCACATGATTTTCTCCAATGGTGACCGAGATGTTGAAGCTTCCCGCATCTTTCATCTTTGCGGGCATGATGTGACCCGGGACTCAATGACCAACGAGACACAAAAGACGCGGAAGCAAATGAAAGAAACTATGTCGATTACGAAAGGATTCTATACTCGAATAACTAGACAACTGAGACTCAATTAAAATACCTAGACAATGACACACAAAATAACACAAATCTAAATAGAAATAGGGCTGTTTTGGATGAGTTTATGGGCGGCTTGGATGAAGGTAATTCGATGGTGATGAAATGGGTTTAGAATGGCTAGAGTAGATAGGATATGATAGAGGTTCGAAGGACTTACGGTATAGATGGAAAACACGATGAATTTATGCTGAATGGAACCGAACCCTTGATGATCGACACACGATCAGGTCTTGATGGCTTGGGAGAGACACGAACGTTGGTGAAGGATGTAGGACGTCATTTGATGAAGGTCGAAAGTGGTAGTGTTGAGAATCGCAACCCGATTAATCCCCGGCGTATCTTGTACGACGAAAACGAATCTCTAAGTTGTTCTTCGTAGCGAGTTCACCCTAATTCTTCGTATGAATTAGAACGTTCCCTTGATGTAAGACTCAAAGTTTGCTAGGCTTCAAGAATTATAATTTTCGAGGAAAACAATCAAAAGCTTTAAACGGTTGAGACACAAATTGAATGCAAAAGCAATTTTAATCAATAATGTCTAAAGTAACAATATGACATGGTTCCCCTATTTATAGGACTATGGGGGAACGAAAATAATAAGATAAAAAGGCCTAAAAATTGATCCAAAAGAGATCTCTAACTATACTAGGAAGATACCTAAACTAGAATTCTATTCAAGGTAGAAAATTGCCTTAAATACAATTCTAGTCAAACTTGACCTCAATATGGACGAAAATTACTCCTAAATAATTAAATAAATCTGATCCAACTATAGTCTTAATTAAATAAAATAAATACTATAGTCTAAATAAAATCAACCCCATAATTAATTACTATGGGACCGATTTCTTCACTAAAAACCGCACACACATGCACGACAATTCCATGCACATGCACACATGCTCTTGAACTCTTCATCTTCATCTCTTCAAGATTAATACTCCATGGTGTGTTCTTGATCTTCAATAGTTAATAAATTAACTATCTTGGAATTGCTTCTCTTGACTTCTTCATCTCCAATCTCGAGCTTTCTTCGAATCAACACTTGCAAGTAAGCTTGCAACTTCTTAGCTCTTGATCTTGTGATTGGTCCTCTAAATTGCAACTCCGGTTCTTCATCATCTTTGTTGGCCATGGCTTCATCATTCCCCCCCTGCTGAAAAGAATTCGTCCTCGAATTTGGATCATCATCTTGATCGAATTCATCTGCATCAAAGGGAGATAAATCAGCTACATTAAACGTTGAAGAACATTTATACTCACCAGGTAGATCAATGCGGTATGCATTGTCATTGACACGGCTTAAGACGGTGAAAGGACCATCTCCTCTTGGTGACAACTTCGATTTCCTTAGATTAGGAAACCTTCCGGGGCTCAAATGAATCCAAACACGATCACCGGGCTGAAATACAATACGTTTGCGACGTGTGTTTCGGGCGGCGGCGGTTTGAGTACCCTTGTGCTCGATCCGGGCTCTAACTTTCTCATGCATCTCCTTGATAAGATCAGCTCGCTTCAATCCTTTAACACTTGTTAGATGCTCAACAGGTAAAGGAATCAAATCATTAGGCGTTAGTGGATTAAAACCATAAACAACCTCAAATGGAGACATGTTAGTAGAAGAATGAATAACACGATTGTAAGCAAACTCAGCATAAGGTAAACATTCTTCCCATGACTTCACATTATTCTTAATCAATGACCTAAGCAATGCTCCTAAAGTATGATTCACAACCTCAGTTTGACCATCGGTTTGGGGATGATATGCAGTAGAAAACAATAACTTAGTACCTAGCTTTCCCCAAAGAACGCGCCAAAAATGTCCCAAAAATTTAGAATCCCTATCACTAACAATAGTACAAGAAATTCCATGCAATCTAACAACATGCACAAAGAACAAATTGGCTATTTGAACAGCATCATCAGTTTTCCTACATGCAATGAAATGCGCCATTTTGGAAAACCTATCAACTACAACAAACACAGAATCTTTACCCGATCTAGATCTAGGCAATCCCAAAATAAAATCTATAGATAAATCAATCCAAGGACTAGATGGAGCAGGTAAAGGTGTGTACAAACCAAATGGATGCGAAGTAGATTTAGACTTATGACAAGTAACACATCTACTACACATGCGTTCAACATCACGTTTCATATGCGGCCAAAAGAAATGCTCATGCAACAAGGATAATGTTTTATGCACACCAAAATGTCCCATTAATCCTCCCGCATGTGATTCTAAAACAAGTAGCTCATGCATAGAACAAGTAGGAATGCACAACTTAGATTCTCTAAACAGAAACCCATCATGCACATAAAAACCATCAAAAGATCTAGTAGAATTCGAACACTTAGCATAAATAGGGCTGAAATAATCGTCCACTTCATGCAATGATTTGATGGACTCAAAACCAAGCATCTTAGCATGCATTAAGTTAAGCAACGTGTACCGTCTAGATAGTGCATCGGCTACAACATTGTCTTCTCCTTTCTTGTATTTGATGACGTACGGGAAGGACTCGATGAACTCGACCCATCTCGCATGCCTCTTGTTCAGATTTTGCTGGCCTTTCAAATGCTTTAAGCTCTCATGGTCCGTGTGAATCACGAACTCCTTTGGCCACAGATAATGCTGCCACGTCTCCAATGATCTCTTCAATGTGTACAACTCTTTGTCATAGGTAGAGTAACGCAGAGCTGCACCATTCAATTTCTCACTGAAGTAGGCAACTGGACGCCGTTCCTGCATCAAAACAGCACCAATACCTATCCCGGAGGCATCACATTCAATCTCAAAAACCTTATCAAAATCAGGTAAACACAAAACAGGTGCATGACATAAAAGATGCTTTAAATGTGTAAATGCTTCATGTTGTGCTTTACCCCACTCAAACTTACGATCCTTCTTACTTAGCTCAGTAAGAGGCGTGGCAATGCTAGAGAAATCGCGCACAAAGCGACGATAAAATCCGGCAAGGCCGTGAAAGGATCGAACCTCTGTGGCTGACTTGGGTGTTGGCCATTCTTCAATCGCTTTGATTTTAGAACGGTCAACCTCAATACCACGTACACTCACAACAAAACCAAGAAATACAACCTCATCTAAACAAAAAGAGCATTTAGACAGATTTCCATACAACTTGGCTGATCTCAGAATATCAAAAACACACCTAAGATGTGCTAGGTGCGCCTGTGCATTGTGACTGTAAATCAGGATATCATCAAAGTACACAACTACAAATTTCCCAATCACATCACGCAAAACATGGTTCATTAATCTCATAAAAGTGCTCGGTGCATTAGTGAGACCAAAAGGCATAACTAACCACTCATATAAACCATGCTTAGTCTTAAAAGCTGTTTTCCACTCATCCCCTTCATACATTCTAACTTGAAAATAACCAGAACGCAAATCAATTTTGGAAAAGACTTTAGAACCGGATAATTCATCAAGCATATCATCTAATCTAGGGATAGAGAATCGATACTTCACTGTTATTTTGTTGATGGCGCGGCAGTCCATGCACATTCTCCACTCGTTGTTCTTTTTCGGCACTAGAATTACTGGAACTGCGCAGGGGCTCATCGACTCTCGAATCTGCTTTTTCTCAAGCAACTCTTTCACTTGTCTATCGATTTCCTTGGTCTCTTCAGGGGACGTCCGGTATGCTGGTCGATTTGGCAAGGCGGCGCCGGGCTGGAAATCGATCTGGTGCTCGATCCCACGAACTGGAGGTAATCCACTTGGAATCTCTTCCGGGAACACATCCGCGAACTCCTCCATAAGTGGCTGCACAACACTAGGCAAAGAAACATCATTAATAGCACTGCTCTTATAAGATAGAAGAACAAAAGGTAAACCTGCTTTTAATGCTTTCTCTATGCCTTTCACTGAAATAAACAGGCTGCGGTTTTGATCTTTCTTTGCATCTAATCCAGACGAATTCCCATGCACAAAGGAATCATTGGAGGACGGTTTAGGGGCTGAAGAAGTAGTAGTGGCGGCCTTCTTGGGGGTCTTAGTCGATTGGGTACCGCCAATCTGGGCTGCGGCGGCGGCCTCTTTTTCTCTCTCAGCTCTAAACCTCTCTTGCATAATTCTCTGATCTTCTGCAACGGCTTTAGGGGACAGCGGCTTGAGTGTAGTAGTCCGTCCATCTCTCTTCACGATGTACGTATTTGCGAAGCCATCATGAATCGTCTGTCTGTCAAACTGCCATGGTCTACCTAACAACATGTGTGCTGCATCCATAGGAATAACATCGCAAACAACAGAGTCAGAAAATCGACCAATAGAGAATGAGACACTTACCTGAGCCGTTACTTTGATCTCTCCTCGATCCGTAAGCCACTGCAACTTGTATGGCTTCGGATGCTTGATGGTGGTCAGCGCCAATTTGTCAACTGCATACTGGCTCATGGCGTTGATCACACTCCCACTGTCTAGTATCATCGAGCAGGTCTAGTCTTTGATAGTAACATGTGTGAAAAAAATGTTCTCACGTTGATCCGGCTGCTCTTCTTCACGATTGATGCTCAGACTGCGTATAGACACAAGACTAAGATGAGGAAGCTCGGGTTCCTCTTCATCCGAGTCGACTGGAGGTGTCTCTGGCTCCTTCTTGGTGTCAACTACGGGCTGGTCCTCGTCCTCACTGGCTGACTCGATCTCATTCTATTCGGTAATGAACAGAACATGCCGGTTCGGACACTGGTTTTGAAAGTGGCCCCAACCTTGGCACTTATGGCACTGGATGTCTCTAGCTCGATTCTGATTGGCACTAGGTGCTGGGCTGGGTGGATTAGGTCGTGTGTAGGCTGGTCTGGACGGTGGTGCTGGTGTAGACTCGGGTCTACGACTGGACTGCGGTGTAGAACGGTCGAAACGCTGCTCGGATGGTCCGGACTGACCTCGGGGTCGAGTAGGTTCAGTAGAAGGGGTAGAAGATGATGTGGGATTCGTACCTTTGTTCCATGGGGGTCGAACAGGGGCTGAACTGTGGTGCGATCTCCGTCTTCCCTCTCTGAGCTGTCTCTCCACAATTGATGCGTAGTGCACCATCTCTTCTATACTTGTGAAGTTCTTGAGTTCAACTTCACATGCGATGTCAGGATTCATGCCTTCAATGTACCGAATGATGGTAGCATTTAAGGTCTCTTGTTTCCCAACTCTATTCAGGGCAGTCTCAAGCTCCTTGTGGTATTCTTCAACTGATCGGGTCCCTTGCTTGATCCGGGTGAGCTTCTTCTCGAGCTCTCTCTCATAATGTACAGGAATAAACCTGCCACGCAGCAATCCTTTCATCTCTTCCCAAATATCGACGGGTGGATATCTCTCACGTCGGCGTCGATCCTGCTGCATCTCCCACCATGAGGCTGCGTAGCCTCGAAACTCTAATGATGCTAACTTGACCTTCTTCTGCTCAGGGAAGTCATAGCAGTCGAAGATCTTCTCAACCTTACGTTCCCAATCCAAGTACAGATCAGGATCGTGAAGGCCTTCAAACTCTGGGATGCTTATTTTGATGTTGTTCAACAAGCTGTCGGGATCTGCACGTCGGGGTGCTTGTCTGTAGGGCAGACGTGGTCGGTCACGTCTTTGATATGGATCATACTCAGCCTCTAACTCCTCTGCATAGTAACCATAGTCTTCTTCAGCATCACGATCATAATGATCATTAAACTGCACTTGAGGTTGGCGCCGCTGAGCTTGTGGTGCTCCAGCATTCGCCCTGGCTGGCTCGGCTACATGAACTTCTGGCTGACGAGCTGCTTCAGGCTGATGAACTACTTCTGGCTGTTGGACAGGAATTCGGGCAGTAATAAGCTCGAGTTATGCCATCATCTTGGCCAACGAATTATCTAGCTTATGCTCCAGTTCTTGATGGTGGAACTGGGCATCCCATGGTTGTGGCATCGATGAAGCCGCGTCTGTATGAGAACTAGGTGAAGCGGGTGCCTTATCATGTGTTTTGTTATACCTGTCTCTTGATTCCATGCGTACCTGCAAACAATGAACAAACGTGAAAGGAAAACAGGGTATAGGACCTCACAATTTCTCACAATCACTCGTGTTTTCTCTCTGTATTTTACCCCTCGTGTATGCTCTCCAGTATGTAGTTGTGCTCGTGTGAGAAAGGTGTGTATATGGTGGTGTTAATCGTCTCTTCCGTTGCTTGAAATCGGCTTCTCTCGAACTTCTGGGGGCGATTTCACCTTGAAGCTGATGGAATTTGGCCTAAAAAGCCCTTATGTCACAGCAAAGCAGTGAGTTTGGTTCGTCTCATCGAGACATTTCTGGAATGGTATGGTGGAGAAAAATCGGAGTTCAGGAGCAGAAATAGTAGGGAGAAGATGGAAAACCGGAAAACCGGGTGTGTTAGGGTAAAAGGTAGGAGAGAAATGAAGAAAGAAGGAAAGAAAAGGATTTAGATATGTATCAATCTATGTGACACAATCTAAATACCTTAATTAGCCTAGACTCTAGAAGGAAAGAACCAAAAATAAAATAAGATATCTAAGGTAGTTACCAAAATCAAAACAAACTAAGAAGGAAACTTCCTAAAAGAAAGAGAATCTAAAAGGAAATAACCAATTATGGATTTGTACCTAAAAGGAAGGTACCAAAATAAAATAGAACACAAAAGGAAACAATGGATATACCTCTTTTTTTTTCTTTTTTTTTGAATTTTCGGATTTTTTTTTTATCCGATTTTTTTTTTGATCGTTTCTTTTCTCTTTTTTTTTGTACAATCTGATCCTTTTTTTTTTAAACAATGAACAATACGGAAATTAAATTACAACTCGATAAAACGCAAACAAAATAAACGGGACAAATAAACGAGTATGGAACCACGAACGATATAAACCGACGTGGCTCTTGATACCAATTTATGATGTGACCCGGGACTCAATGACCAACGAGACACAAAAGACGCGGAAGCAAAGGAAAGAAACTACGTTGATTACGAAAGGATTCTATACTCGAATAACTAGACAACTGAGACTCAATTAAAATACCTAGACAATGACACACAAAATAACACAAATCCAAATAGAAATAGGGCTGTTTTGGACGAGTTTATGGGCGGCTTGGATGAAGGTAATTCTATGGTGATGAAATGGGTTTAGAATGGCTAGAGTAGATAGGATATGATAGAGGTTCGAAGGACTTACGGTATAGATGGAAAACACGATGAATTTATGTTGAATGGAACCGAACCCTTGATGATCGACACACGATCAGGTCTTGATGGCTTGGGAGAGACACGAACGTTGGTGAAGGATGTAGGACGTCGTTTGATGAAGGTCGAAGGTGGTAGTGTTGAGAATCGCAACCCAATTAATCCCCGGCGTATCTTGTACGACGAAAACGAATCTCTAAGTTGTTCTTCGTAGCGAGTTCACCCTAATTCTTCGTATGAATTAGAACGTTCCCTTGATGTAAGACTCAAAGTTTGCTAGGCTTCAAGAATGATAATTTTCGAGGAAAACAATCAAAAGCTTTAAACGGTTGAGACACAAATTGAATGCAAAAGCAATTTTAATCAATAATGTCTAAAGTAACAATATGACATGGTTCCCCTATTTATAGGACTATGGGGGAACGAAAATAATAAGATAAAAAGGCCTAAAAATTGATCCAAAAGAGATCTCTAACTATACTAGGAAGATACCTAAACTAGAATTCTATTCAAGGTAGAAAATTGCCTTAAATACAATTCTAGTCAAACTTGACCTCAATATGGACGAAAATTACTCCTAAATAATTAAATAAATCTGATCCAACTATAGTCTTAATTAAATAAAATAAATACTATAGTCTAAATAAAATCAACCCCATAATTAATTACTATGGGACCGATTTCTTCATTAAAAACCGCACACACATGCACGACAATTCCATGCACATGCACACATGCTCTTGAACTCTTCATCTTCATCTCTTCAAGATTAATACTCCATGGTGTGTTCTTGATCTTCAATAGTTAATAAATTAACTATCTTGGAATTGCTTCTCTTGACTTCTTCATCTCCAATCTCGAGCTTTCTTCGAATCAACACTTGCAAGTAAGCTTGCAACTTCTTAGCTCTTGATCTTGTGATTGGTCCTCTAAATTGCAACTCCAGTTCTTCATCATCTTTGTTGGCCATGGCTTCATCAAGGCAACTTCTTTTGTAGTAGAGCACTACAATTCTCGATCAAGTTGACCGTCTCATACTCCTCCCATCTCATCTTCTTTGAAATCACATCTTTCAAAAATTTTGCATAGTTTGGCATTTGTTGAAGTGCTTCAACAAGAGGGATGTTGATTTGTACCTTTCTAAATATGTCGAGGAACCGTGAGAATTGCTCATCACTCTTCACCTTTTGGAGTCTTTGTGGGTATGGTATAGAAACTTTATACTTCTCTGGTATCTTTCTTGGTGGTACTTGTTATGTGCAGAGGAAGGGTGGAAGGAGGAGGGCACGAGGAGATCGGAGAAATGGAGGAATTGGTCGAAGAGAGGGCCGCCGGAAGGGACGAATTGGCGAAGGAAGTTAAAGATTGCATTTTTAGGGTTTCTTCCTATAAGTTTCCCTAAATTGTGAGATGCAGGTCAAATCGGGTCGGGAAAGCTGGATCGCGAGCTTGGGCTCGTTTATAAATTATTTTGTTTTATGTTTCCCTTAAAGCGGCCCAGTATCAAGATTAGTGAGGCCCAGTTTATTTAATTCTAAGGTTAGTTGTCACTTTTGTGGGAGTATAAATTGTACTATGTAAATCTCTTGCAAGGCAAGGAAAAAGTATCAAATATCTTCCCCCTTTTCTACTCTCTCTCTCTTCTTCATCTATCTTTCCCCTTTTCTTCTATTCTTAATACGATCACTCAACAATTGGAAGGCAATTACAGATTATTAAGTAACACAATTGGTAGAAAAAAGAGTAAAAACTATCGTGGCAATACTGAAACCATAACAGTACTTCTTTTTCTTTCCCTTTCTCAAGTGAAACATTATTTTTCAATTTGGGACTTAAGTCCTCTTGACTTTTTCCTTCTTCTTTCTTCTCTTTTTTAGGTTTCTCATCAACCTTTTCGTGGCTTTCTTCTTCATCCGGCATCTCGGGGCCATCATAGGCAGTTCCGCTTCTCAAGGTGATTGCCTTGCATTGATCCTTCGGATTCACGGTTGTATTGCTTGGGAATTTGCCTTGTTGATGTTAGCTTCCCAAGATAGTAGCAAATTGTCCCATTTGCTTCTCTAATGTGTTGACTTGGTTGCCAATTGCTCCGACGGTATTTTCTAACTTCCTAATATGAGCTTGAGAGTCTATCATATAGTTCTCCATCTTCCCCATAAATGTCATCAAAAGGTCATCCATCTTAGGCTTCTTCTCCTCATCAATAACACCATTAGTCACTGAAAAACCGGGAGGTGGTTGGATAGCATTGTTCGGGTCATTATAGGACAAGTTTAGATATTGAGCCCTATTTTGGTAACCTTGGTTTCCACCATATTGACCTCCATATTGGGGCTTGTACCCCAGATTAAATGGTCTTTATTGATTCAAGAACCCTCCTTGGTTCACGTAATTCACCTCCTCAAATTGACTTTGAGAGGACTCGGCTCTTGGATTTGTAAAAGGCTTCAATTTTTGAGTTTAAGATTGCCATTTGAGCCGCTAATAGCCCAAGTGCATCCGAACTTGAAGTAGAAGCCACTTGCTTAAGAATTTGGACTCTCTCTCTTGCCACCAGCCATTGGAATGAATTTGAAGCCATTTCTTCAATTATCCTCAAGGATTCTTCCGGTCCTCTTGCTAAAAATGATCCTCCCGCGGCCGCATCCATAAGTGTTCTTACTTCATTTTTGCTTCCTCCATAGAATATACACACTTGATGATCGGTGCCATACCCATGTCCGGGACACTTTCTTAGCATCTCTCTAAAGCATTCCCATGCCTCATACATGCTCTCGTCATCCCATTGCTTAAAGATGGTGATTTCACCCTTGAGATTGAGAGTTTTTCCAGGTGGAAAAAACTTGTGTAAGAACTTCATCACCAATTGGTCCCAAGTTTGGAACGACCCTTGGGCTTGGCTCAACCACCATGTTTCCGCTTTGTCGCTCAAGGAGAATGGAAAGATCCTAAGTCGAATGGCATCTTCCGGGACTCCATTCACCTTCATAGTCCCACTGTCTCAAGAAAATTCCGAATGTGCTCATTCGGATCCTCCATAGACATTCCTTTGAAATGATGTTGTTGGAGCATGAGGATGAGCGACGTTTTAAGCTCAAAAGTATTTGCTTGAATGGGTGGGCCATTTGCCACCCTTTGATCAACGACGGGTTGAAAGAAGTTTCGGATTGGTGTCTCCACATTTCTATTTTGAGCCTCCTCTTGGGCTCTCAACTGTTGTTGTATCACCTCTAATTGCCTTTGCATTTGGGCAATCATCGGGTCTTGAACCGGTGGAGGATTATCCGCCATTCTCCTCCTTCGACGTGCGTTGTTGTGGCGCACCATTGCTTCAATTTCTGGATCTAAGTCGATAGGTGGTTCACCTCTAGATCGAGTGTGCATACACTACCTGTCAAAAAACCAGGAAATCACTGCAAATCTTAACAAAACAAAATATAAAATGTGTAAACTAATCCACTCAATCGTTATCACAATATTGCATAAATCAAATTAATTCCATCTCCCCGGCAACGGCGCCAAAAACTTGATAGAGATTCTGTTTCCTCTAAGATTGTTTCAATATTTATAAAACTCGTGTCATGTCTACAAGTGTATAAGCATATGATTGTAGATATGATGAAACGAGATCGATCCAAAGGGAAAATAAATTCAAACATGATAATATAAGTACCACGACAATAGATGAGCGAAATATCTAGACTAGGATTATGTGAGGGGTTGGATTCATTCACAATGCCAAATCAAGTACTAAAGTAACAAACTCCAAACAACAATAATAAACAATCTAAATAGAAAGCAAGAACAACAATCAACAAAGGGAGATTTAAAGATAAATTTAAACAAGACTCTAGGATATGGATTCACAACATTCATCTTGATTCAACAACAAGGGTTAACCACACAATCATGCTAAGTTCATAGATAGGAAGACCACGAATATAGAAGGAGCATCTCTCGAATATCTCCTAAATTGTGAATGCGACAAGGATGGCTATCTCTAACACATTCCAAGGTCACACCTACCAAAGGCTCAAAGAGGTTACATTTTCTTCCACATATTCGACCTTCAACGAAGAGTACAAATACATGAATTCAATCCATACATGCTTATGTTCATGGGATGGGCAAGATGCAAGTGAATCATACATGTGATGCTAGTAAGAAGGCCACTCAAACAATATCATTCAAGACCAGGTATGGATTAAAACCTTGACAAAGCATAACCATATATTAAACCCTTATCAAGAACAAGATTCACATTGTTTCACCACATCCTAGAGCCCTAAGGGCTCTAGCCTACCATATTTACAACAAGATCAAGAATATAAGAAAAGGATCCAAAACTCATTCTCAAAAACAAAGGTAAAATAGTGAAGGAGAAGATGAAACCAAATGTAGAACAAACTCCTTCAATCCCTTGGCTTGAATCTTCAAATGGATGGTTGAATCTTCCTCCTCCTCTTGATGTTCTTGATCTTCAAAAATCCCAAATGGAGAATGTTTCCAAGAGTATTTTTTTCTGGAATCTGATATGTTTGAACTCCCCAAGTGTTATATGATATATAGGGCCAATAATGGAGTGCCAAAAGTCAAAAATGGATTCGTCAGTCCCGACCGCGACCTCGTCTAGGTTGTGCCTGGAGGTCGAGTTTGGAACACACAAAAAAGAGTCTCTGAAGTACTGAAAAGCGGGCAACACTAGCCGCGCCCGGAGCCCGTGTTGCAGAGGTCCTGAGGCGCGGCCTGCCCTGCAACCGCGCCCGGAGGCCCCTACAACACGGCCTCGGGCCGGTCGCGCCTAAGGACCGCGTCCCGTGGCTGTGTTTTCCAGTCTCTGAAGAGGCTCTTCAATACGACCCACGGTCGCGCCTCATGGCCGTGTCTGAGCCCAACACTTGATTTTCTTCATCTTTTCAAGTCTTGTGCGGCCTTTGATGATCGAAATCCCAATTTGACTTTGTTTTGTACAATATTAACCCAAAAATAACCTGTATTGGCCACTTAAACAACATTAAAGATTAACGATAAAAAGACAATATTAACAAACATATATACATAAACATAGAGCAAAAGTACTCAAAAGCATGTGTAATTGAGTACAAATGAGTATAATTCAAGCACTCATCATTGTCATGCAAAGATTTCTTCTCACAATTCATTGCAGCAAGCTATTGATTTGACAGCTTCATTATAAGTTCTAGGCTCAAATTCGTCAACATTGTTAAATATATTAAATGCATATAAGGACAGATTATAATCATCATATTTAGCAGGTAATCTCACATTCCTCCTTACCCTATCTCTAGTAAGTTGATAATTGTTCAAATTCTCAGGTTCAGGAATAGTCTCAGGTCCACTCTCAGAGCTAGAACTAGATTCAGAATCAGACACATGCATATTATTAATTGGCTCATCATTAGCCTCATGCTCAGACACAGAATCATCCACATTATGATTATCAGACTCATGCTCAGTGACAGATAAATCACGAGACACATTTTCACATTCAGATGGCATAGGAGTAACAGTCTCCACATTATCCTCCACCTCACTTGGAGCAATAGGAGGAGTAGGCATAAAATCAAACAAGTTCTTATCCAAGTGTTTCAAATTTTCCACCTCACTTGGAACAACATAAGGTGAGGATTCAGGTAGACAGGGAAAATCATGCTCATTGAATATTACATCACGACTAACACATGTTTTAAATCTAGGCAGGCAGGCACACTTCTATCCCATAATCTATAGTCTTTCACACCTTCAAGATATCCTAAAAACACACACTTTCTAGCTCTAGGATCAAGTTTGCTCAGTTTTTGATGAACATATGCAGCACACCCAAAGACTCTCAAATTAGAAAAACAAATAGGCTTATTTAAGAAGACAGATTCAAGCATTCTACCAAGCAGGGGCACAGATGGAGATCTATTAATTAAATAAGTCACAGTCATGAGAGCTTCACCTCAAAAACATTTAGACATACCAGAGGTAACAAGTAAGCTCATAACTCTATCAAGGAGAGTTCTGTTCATTCTCTATGCCACTCCATTTTGCTGTGGAGTGTAGGGCACAATTTTATGCCTTTTAATACCTTGATCAAAACACCAATTATCCATAGCATTATTACAGAATTCAAGCTCATTATCAATTCTGATGCATTTTATTTTCCTTTTTGTTTGATTTTGAATTTCAGCAGCCCCTTTAGAAAATTAATAAACATATCAAATTTGTTCTTCATTAAAAACACCCAAGTTTTCCTCGAGAAATCATCAACAATAGACAGGAAAAAACTATTTCCACCATGGGCGCTGGGCCCCAGACATCCGCATGCAAATATTCAAGAATTTCAGAACTAAACATGTTTCCTAGGATAAGGCATAGTGACAGGTAAATGAACTTTATGATGCTTGCCCATAACACACGGTTCACAGAAAGGTATAGCAGACACTTTATCTTTGCCAAATGCACCATTTTTATGCAAGATTGCAAGACCCTTATTGCTCATATGTCCTAGTCTAGCATGCCATAATGCAGTGTTATCTTCTTGAATCATATTAACAATAGGCAGAGGCACAGGCTCAGCTTTGATAGCATACAAATCACCCTTTCGGGGAGCAATAAAATAAAGCACTGAATCTTTCTCAATTTTGAATCTCAAAGGATTCACAGAACCATCAAGCATCTTATCAGCAATTTTGGACACAGATAACAAATTGAATTTCAATTCAGGCACATATCTGGCATCACTTAAGGTAAGCATGCTCCAATTTTTAAATTTCAAGCAAATATCATATTTTCTTTGAATATCACAATTTTGACCATTAGCAAGAGCTACATATCCAGAATTCATATAATGCATGTTATAAAATAGATGTTTAAATAGAGTGACATGAAAAGTGCAACCAGAATCAATGAACCATTCATTATTTGAAATAGATTTTGACACATCATTAGTGTAATTGATGAACTAAAAATCATATGCATCATGTACCATATAAATACCATCATCCTCATGCACATTATTAGCATGTTATTTAGGCTCATAATTCCCATAACCTTTATTTCATTTAGGTTGCTTACATCTATTAGAGAAGTGACCAGGCCTACCACAATTCCAGCATGTTTTCCTAGGCTTTTGGTCAAAAATATGATTCTGAGCATGATTATGATTTTGAGCATAATTCTGATTCTGATGTTGGTTTTGTCCTAATTGCATATCCCTCCTATGTCTTTCAGCAGCAAGCACACTAGGATTTTCAGGATTCAGAGGTTTATTAAAGCCATGAGGAGGATTTCTATTATTGTTCATGTTCACATACATGATTTCATTATGCAAAGGTTGGGATTTCATTTTCCTCATTTCACTTTCTTTTGCTTTTAGACCAGTGACAATCATATCAAAATTCACCTTAGAACCACCATATTTAAGAGCATATTTAACTTCAGTAAAAGATTCAGGAATAGATCCAAGCAACACTTGAGGTGCATACTTTTCAAGGGAATCATCACCAGCAAGTTTCAGATCTTGCAACAATTTATAAAACTCATCCATATTGGCATCAATATCCTTAGAAGCATCCATTTGAAAAGACATAAATTGATTTTGCAAATACCATGTAGATTCTTCAGAAGCAGCAGTATATAAAGATATCAAATTATCCCACAAATCTTTGGCACATTTATGATGGGACACTTTTCTAACCACAGTACTGCACAGATTCAACAAAATAGTGGCTCTAGCACTATCATTCATATCATGCAATTTCTCATCATCCACAGATTTATCTATTTTAGTAGAAATGGTCTTATTAATCTTTTTTTTAACCAAAATGCATTCAATTTTAGTTTTCCATTCTTGAAAATCATCTATACTATTAAAGGGTGCCATATGAAGATTATTCATGATTATATGTAGTCACAGAAGCAGCAGGAAGGCAAATAATCACCAGAAAAACAGAGAAAACAACAGAAAGCTCACAGAACAAAGAGGGAACACCTCCAAAGCACAGAAACAAGTACACCCGGGGGATAAAGTGCTGAGGCTAGCCCAGTTCTCAGCACAGATTTATCTGTGGAGTAAGAATTCACTCAGAACAACCCCAAAACTTGTTTCAACAGCAACTGACTCAATTACCAGAGTCAGTTTCTCAGAAACTCACAAAACATGGAGTTTCAATAGATTTTCACCACCAAACACAGTAAAAATACTCACAGAGCATAAAAACACCATAATGGAATAAAGGCAAACTAGATCAACAACTCGAAAACTTCCGGCGAACCTTTCACTACACTTGCTATCCAGGCTACTCGCACGAGGAGACCCACAAGGGAATCCAGATGAACTGGACCGAAAGCAAGGCAGTTAGAGCACAGAGCTCTCAAGTGTGGAATGCTAGGGTTCGCAAGAAGGTGAGACACTCAGAGATATCACAGAAAAACAAGAACGCGGAAGTAAGGTATAGGATCGCAAGATACCGAACAAATAGCAGAGATACAACAAATATATATTTTCAAAGCAGAATATCTCAGAGTTTACCAAAAAATTCAACAAAAATTCACAGATTCTCCACAAGACCTACAAAGATCGTCAATATTCTCCCAAATCAATACAAAACACCAATATTCCCCCAAATCACCACAATACACCAATATTCTCCCAAAACTCCACAAAACCAAGCCTAAGAACTAGGGAGCTCAGAGTTTCGCCACTTTACTAGAGCAGATCCTCCCGGAAATGGGAGTGAAACGGCACAGCCAATGGCAGCGGGGTGGGCTGGTGTGAGTCGGAGGGTGCCCCGGTAAGGTCCCCATGGCTCTGATACCACTGTGGGGTATCCATGCCTTGTCAGGGTTCACTGTCTTGTTTCCCGACTTGTCGTGTCAGCCACATGGTCGTCTGGGCTTCGATAAAAGTAATGGCAGCAACTTTGCAAAACTTCTCCTTCAATTTGTATACCCCAGCAGCAAGAATAGACCCTAATCTTCTCTGTACACCGCAGCAGCAACAAAGAGGATCAACTGCAGCAACCACACAACTCTTCAATGTTCACGGAACTATCGCAGCAACATTAATCAATCTGCAGCAACAACGGGCGTGTTCTCCGGCAGACTGAACAACAGCCGCACACAGCAGCATCTTCAGTCGTCTTCTCCGGTAACTGCAGATCACAGAAGTAGCAAGCGATTCTTTTTGGCAGTTAATGTAGTGATGCCGACGTTTCTGTTGCAGATAAGTCAGCGGCGTCGATGCTTATTTTGCACAGCAGCAACATTAAACTCTCCGACAGTTGAGGTAGAGCACGTCTGTTCAGCAGCAACTCCGATGATGAACTGCTGCAAACACGAAATCAACACAGAAATCGATCAATATGGAAATAACATAAGCAAAACTCCCAAAATGAATTGATATGAGAATATGTATATATATATATATATGTATTGATCCCAAGTAATATATATATATATATATATATATATATCTATATGACTGTAAATTAAATATCAAGATGAACATATATATATATATATGTATGTATAATAGAAGAAATAGGAGAATTGAAGAAGGAGTTTATGGCTCAGGATCCAAAAGCGGCGGGGTTTCTTCCGGCAACTATCCGATCAGCCAGGCTATAGAGAACAGGCCACAGTCAAGCCAATGACGAGAAGGGAAATGCAGAAATCGGCCAAGGTAACTCGTCTCTAACTCACGAAGCTTCTTACACTCTCAATGCCAATCAGAAGACCGGTGAATAGGGAATCCGGTGATGAGTATAGATCAGGAATAGCAGAGCCCTATCTCAGTGTGATTCTCTCAAGCTTAAATCGTATTAGCGGCGCAGAGATGTTTTAAAGAGAAGAAGAAGGAGTTTAGGGCTAATGAGGGGTAGTTGGGCCAATTAGGATTTTGGGCCATCAAAATAATTAAAGAGCCCATAAAGTGATCATTGGACCAACATCCACACACACAAACTCACAACATCAAATTTAGTAACTAGGATTATATATATATATATATATATGCAGCTTCAAACAACTTCAATCTTGTTTCCACATTGATAACTGGGAATTGAAGTAATTAAACATGAATTTTGAACAGCTTTTTTGAGTGCTCACACAGAAATTAGAAATGATTGCCCAATTATGTGGAGGGTTGGCACATTAATTAGCATACAACATCATTAGCAGTGTTTTATTTTGTTTCTTTTTGTTTGCTTTCAATATTTATTTCCGTTTACCTATTCATGGTAGAAGATGCATTCATAATTCTCAAATCTTTTTTGTTGAGGAAGGAATGTCATAACTATTAGGATCGGATACGTAAATGCAGCGAAATATCAAATTTATAAAATATGAAATAATAATTATTTCACTATACATGTATCGTCGGATTCATATTAACGTGATGAAATATAAAATGATCATATCATTATATATATATATATAGTGATATACACTTTTTCACAATTCGGTTGGTGGTGGGTGTGTAGCGATCAATTGCTCATCTACTCGTAGTCCAGGCGTATCTTCTCTATCAAGTCCATATGATTGGAGCATATCTATGTATCAATTTTGCTAGTAGTCAATAAATGGAGAAATATGTTTAGTATAAAATGAGAACAAGTGAATAATGTGGATGAAGAAAATGATAAGAAAAAGATATATTATTTTTCCATCACACATGATTGGCCACCATAATACCAATTCAATTGTAATTGATTTCCGCATCAGTTACCATTAAAAATCTCTTAATCTTTTGATTGTTAAGATTTTTAATCCAACATTAGTTCCACAAAATTAGAATTAACATTTTACACAATATAAATTAATCCAATTAAATTTATATATCTATTAAAGTAATCCAATTAATTTAATCCATATTTTGAATTAGAGTTTTAATCCAATTAATTTCAATTAAACATTTTAATTGAATATTTGATTTAATTAATTAAATCAAAAATAGTCTCAATTAATTAACAATGTTAATTAATTGGATTCAACAATTGAGTCAATTCAACTGATACAAATTCAATCTATTTATATAATTCTCTTAGGTACAACTAGTACTAGTAGTAGGCTTATAACATTTAATTACAATTTAGCGAATAAAATATTATTTCACTAATTTATCCAATAAATTAATATATTCGAAATTAACTCTTTAATTTCGAGCACCTACAAACCATGGAAATATCTAGCAAGTAACATGATCACCTAGCACTAGAGGTGCCCACGGTTCCGGTTCTGATTTGTAACCGGCGGTTACACGGTTCCGGCCATCCGAAACCGAAACCGCACCGTGCTCCCACGGGTTTCGATTACGGTTTTGTAACCGGAACCACCGGTTTGGAGTAACGGCGGTTTATGCCGGTTTCCAGCGGTTACCCGGTTAACCGCCGATTTTCAATTTTGTGTTTTTTTTTTGAACTCGAACGGACGATTGGACGAACTACTAAGTACTAAATCGACAAAATTACTAATTTACAAGTTAAAAAATAAAAAGTATGACAAAACACAAGTTTATTTGAATTTTGATATTATTATGTAACTTTATAATTTATATCTTACAATTTACAAGTTACAACTTACAAGAATATTGAGAAATGAGAATACAATTTAATTTATCAAATTACAAATTGTAAATTAATCAAACTATGAAAATATAAAATTTCAATTTACAAATTTACAAATTACAAGTTACAAATTGTAAATTAATCAAACTATGAAAATATGAAATTACAATTTACAAATTTACAAATTAGAAGTTACAAACTTACAATTTAACACTAAGGGGGGTGTATTGGGTTGGGATTTTAATAGATTTTGTTGGACTTTAAAATGTCCATGGATTTCTATGGATTTTATAAATCCATGGACTCCACATGGAGTCTCCCAAAACTCCACATGGAGTCTTCCAACTCCACGCAGAGTCTGGGGGATTTCGTATGGATTTCGGATCGATTTTGAACGATTTCAATGGATTTCAAATCCATCTCGCCAGCGCTCGTTGGAACACAACGATCGGTGTATCTGGTAAGAAAAATTGAACCCAGTGGCCGCTGGAATCGAGCGGCCTTGATCCCAGCGGCCGCTGGAGTGCCATCATCGGCAAGGCCAGCGGCCGCTGGGGTCGGGTGACGGCTGGGGTGCCCGATTTTAACTCCTCACCGGCCGCTGGGACACCACGCTCGCTGGGTTTTTCAAATCCATCGAAATCTCGTGTCTGGAGATCGGAATTCATCCTTTGTAATTTTCACGTGAAATCCAGCTGAAATCCAACGAAGTCAATGACTTTTTAAAGTCCGTGGATTGTTGAATACCGCAGAATTTTAAAGGACTTTTAAAAGTCTAAATTGAATACACCAAGATTTCGTTGGACTTTTAAAAGTCTGGATTGAATACACTAAGATTTCATTGGACTTTTAAAAGTCTGGATTGAATACACCAGAATTTCGTTGGACTTTTAAAAGTCTAAATTGAATACACCCGGATTTTAAAATTCCAACGAAATCTCAATCCAATACACCCCCCTAAAATACTAAATTACAATTTACAAATTAGAATTAACATTTAACAATTTGATTTTGGGCTAATTTAGATTTTAGGGGGGAGAAAAAGAAATAATTGAAATTTGGGCTGCACTTCATATGAAGCTGCCTACGTATCCCTTACCTTGGAATCAAAGCCCTTGTAGTTCATTTTACCTTTTTTTCTTGGCGAGTCTAGAATTCGAAGTCGTCGTCCCAATCATCCCCGGTTTGGCTCCCTCCTTCGGCTTCACTCTCCGAGCCAACTTCAATGAGCGGGCCATCCATCAAGTCATCCCAACGGTTCTCTTGCTCTCTTAAGTCGGCTTTGGACTCGTCCTTCAACATCATTTAAGCTTCGAGGTGATCCGGTGTCAAATTTGATCTCCGTTCATCCAACATATAACCGAATTCACTAAAAGCTTGCTCAACCGCAACCGTTGATGCCGGGACTCCAAAAATCTCCCTTGCCATAATTGCAAGCAAAGGATACCACTCTTGATTTCGGGATCACCACTTGAGAATATCAAAATTGTTGGGACCTACATTTTCATCATCGGGGGGCATAATAGGGTCTTTCAAATACATTTCTAATTCATTTTGACTACGCCTAACACTTCCTCTACTTTGGAAAAAAAATTTAGAATTCTTGTAAAGCACTACCACGTGAAGATGAAGTATTTAATCCTAACGAAAAAGCACTACTAGAACTTGAAGAACGACTTGTTTGACGAGTTATACTATTACCATATTTTATCTCATATTCTCTATAAAGTGAATGTATAGACTCATAAATATCTTTTTAAATTTCTTCAGTAGGTGGCACATATATATATTCATACCTCCGCCATCGGGATCGTCGGATTCTGTAAAACTCATAGTAGATAAAAATCTATAATACATATCAATCATCTCGTTAGTACCACTGAGTTTAAAAGTAGGATCCAATATTTTTGCAGCCAAAAAAATATTAGACACATGATCAAAATATTTTAGCCATTTTTTTACCATGGCTAGAATCATCTCTTGCAAATCGGGCTTATGACTACAAGAATTAAATTTCGCAGCAATTAAACAACAATGATACATAAATTTACAGATAGTAGGGTAATACACACCGGATAAATCTTTTGTTGCATATTGGAAAACTTGTAAAAGCTCCATTAGTTCAATACAATCATCCCAATACGAAGATAATAAAATAAATGATTCAATATGCGTCGCAAAAAAAGAACATAATAATTCACGATATTCAAAAGTTGCAGAAAGCATTTCATAAGTAGAGTTCTACCTATTAGGCACATCTAAGTTAAAAAATTTAGCATGCGCACCATTTTTCCTACAGAATTTTTCCTACCTACGTCTAACTCTAGCTCTGCCATGAATATAATCAACAACATCACGAATAGGTTGAATTGAGCTATTTAATATTCTAAGGTCATCTTGAACACATAAATTTAAAATATGCGCAATACATCGAGTATGAAAATATTTACCATGCAAGGTTGGATTACATGCTTGAATTAATTCTCTAATACTAGTCATATTAGCACTCGCATTATCAAAACCAATAGAAAAAAATTTATCGAGCATTTTAAATTGATTGCAAATTTTAATAATAGCCTTAGCAATATTAGCAGCACTATGTTGACAGTTAAATCTACGAAAAGCAATTAAACGTTTATTCAAATTCCATGAATAATCAATCCAATGCAATGTAACAGCAATATAATGACATCGAATAAATTTATCAGACCAAATATCAGAACAAATAGCAACCCTATAAGGAATTTTACTAACAACACTTTTCAATTTCGACTTATATCTTATATGCAATCTTTCAAGGGTCCTAGTCATGGTCATTCTAGGTATTCTTTGAGCACCAGGATTATAAGCAGCTTTCATACGACGTTCAAAATTCATACTTTCGGCAAATTAAAGTGCTAAAGATTCTTCACAAATAAAATAACACATTTGTTCCCTAGCAACTAGAAGGTCAAATCTAAAGAATTGAGATGAGTACGGCGTACCTTCACCTTGGCTTTCGACATTTTGATTTTGACTGCTTACCGGTTGGAAGTTGAGTTGCAATTGAGCTTGAGCACGCCCAAGTTCGACTTGATGATTGTTGGTGATGTGTGACCAGTACGTCCCATAGCCTCCTCTGGTGCGAAATTGTATTGCTTCGGACAATCGTTGCAATGCAAATCAAACATACCCGGTTCATTCTTCATTGCCACCTTTCGGAAATGAATAGTGAAGAGAGCGGATTTCAATGCCGTATTTCTTGTTAGAGCGGGAACCTCCGCCTCTTCCTTCGTCTCCTCAGTGTCGAGATTGATGGATGGATTTCCGCTGAAAGCGCGAGATTCTTCAGATTTTTGTAATTCTTCAAACTGGATCCATCTTGCCACTTCTTCTCAACTTCCATTTGAGTAGTTGGATTGTTGTAAAAACCGCCATCACTTGGATCATTGTAGAAACTGCCACCACTTGGATAGTTGTAGGGATTCACATACTCTTCAGGTTGTTGTTGTTGAAATTGAGGCGGCGTCGTATCAGCATCATCATAAACATGTACTCCAAAATGATTACGACGACGATGACGTGGAGCTTTGAAACTATCAGCAATAGCTTTGCCTTTACCCTTATCGGCTCGGCTACCTCGGCTAGACATGATGATTAGGGATGATAGAAAATGAGTAGAAATGAAGAAATCGAGATTTGAGAATTGAGAGAGTTGAGACTTGAGAACTTGAGATTGAGGATTGAGAGTGGATAGAGTAACTTTGTAAGATTGTAACTTGTAAGAAAACTTGAATAAGAAAAATGTAACCGGAACCAGACCTCCATTTTACGGTTGACGGTTACGGTTTACAAACTGTAACCGTCCGTATCAACCGGAACCGGGCAAAAACCGTGTAACCGGCGGTTTGTAACTGCCGGTCCGGTTAAGTTTGGGCACCTCTACCTAGCACTAGGTTAAATAGCGAGTAAACCTATTTAATTACAAATCATTATACATGTACGATTCTTCTATTATTTAATCTTCGGATTGGATCTTGAGTTATACAATAATACGAACAACTCTATCAATCCAATAGTAACATTTTTATTTCCATTCAATCAATTCATCAATAAATGAATATTCATCATGCATCGGACAATGTCTTATGAATCATGAAAATTAATTAGAAGATTCTCTCTACACTCGAGTAATAGATCTTTTTTGACAACTCTATTAATTTCCATACTAATTAATATAACATCCAACATAATCTCTTTATGATTGTCATGAAATTGAAGACTATATCAAAATGAGATATAATTAATACAAGATTACTATGATGTCTCAAGTCAAATGACTAATCATGTACTATTGTAATTTAGAAATTCTTATTTTCGATAAATTCCATTTAAGAATTCCTAATGGGTTTGTTCAGTGAACTTGTTCTCCAACAAGTATCCACGTATATACATTTACGTTACCACGTTAATGTCAATGGAACTTAATATTCTCATCTTATGAGTGTGTATCATACGTGCGTGTTAAACCGTTCAATATCTCATCTTGATTAGTTATATAACTCGGAACTACTTTAAGATCTAAGTACAAAAATATATTTCATAATCATCATCATATGCATGATCATGTTTTGTGACTTATAAGATCTAAGGACCTTATCGACATGCAAATATAATCAACACGTAAGATAAATAAAATGCCTATATATAATATAATCCATTAAGAATTTATTTACAATAAATAATAAAAATTGTATAAATGACCAATCTAATTGATGCAATGGGTGCTACTCTTTCAATCTCCCACTCGTCCTAGCACCAATCACCCATGGACCTCAGGCCCATTCTTTCGACATGTCCTTCAAATACTTTCTGTGACAAGGGCTTAGTAATTGGCTCTGCTATATTTTCTGCCTAAGCAACTCGATCCAAAATGACATCGCGACCAATGATTTCTTGAATCAAGTGGTATCTTCTCATAATGTGCTTGGATTTTTGATGAGATCTCGGTTCTTTGGCTTGCACAATCGCTCCATTTTTATCACAATATATAGATATTGGATCAACAATTGATGGAAAAACACCCAACTCTTGGATGAAATTCCTCATCCAAACAGCTTTCTTTGCAACATCTGATGCAGTAATATATTCAGCTTCAGTGGTGGAATCAGCGACCGTTTCTTATTTGGAACTCTTCCAACAAACAACACCACCATTTAAGATGAACATGAATCTAGTTTGACATTAACTTGGAGTCATCTTTGTCAGACTGAAAACTAGAGTCTGTAAAGCCCTCTAGTTTAAACTCCTCATTGACGTAAACTAGAAAAAATGTCACTATTTCTTCTCAAGTACTTAAGGATAGATTTCACGACAGTTCAGTACTTTTCGTCTGGATTTGACTGATATCTACTCGTGATACTCAGAGCATGTGCAACATTAGGTCGAGTACATAACATAGCATACATAATGCTTCCAATGGCAGAAGCATATGGTATACATGTCATTCTTTCTCTCTCTTCGGATGTCTTAGGAGACATTGCCTTAGAGAGTGAAACACCATGACTCATTGGTAGGTAACCACGTTTGGATTCCTCCATGCTAAATCGTTTTAGCATTTTGTCTATGTACATGGATTACGACAATCCAACAATCCTTCTAGATCTATCTCTATAGATTTTAATACCAAGGATGAAGGATACATCTCCCAAGTCCTTCATAGAGAACTATCTCGATAACCAAGTTCTTGTTGAATGCAACATTCCTATATCATTCCTAATGAGTAGTATGACATCAATATAGAACACAAAAAACACATCTGCACTCCCACTAACCTTCTTATACACACAAGATTTTTCCGGATTTTTATGAAATCAAACCATTTGATTGTTTCATCAAATCGGATGTTCTAACTACTCAAAGCTTGCTTAAGTCCATAAATGGACCTTTGATTTAAGCATCGATACAGGTGAAAAGTTTCCTCATAATCAACACATTGCTTCTGAGTATAACCTTTTGCAACCAAACGAGCTTTAAAGATCGTTACCTCTCTATTTACTCCAAGCTTCCACTTAAAAACTCATTTGCATCCAATAGAAACAGATCCTTCTGGTGGGTCCACCAAGGTCCATACCTTGTTTGAGTACATGGAGTCCATTTCGGATTGCATATCTTCACACCACTTAATTGAATCAGTATCATATATTGCTTCAATGATGCAATCCTCGCCGGCAGGTTGATGACGACGGGAATCTACCCCAGGAGTATCAGGTTACAACGGGATAAAGGATGGCATTCCTCGACCCAAATCTCACAACGCAGACGAACCGTAGATATATAAATCTACAACTCTATTGTGATTGGAAACAAGAACCTCAGAATAAAAGTGATGACGCCACAAACATAGGTGATAAATCTGCTTGATAAGTCAAGGTTTGAACTCACGGCACTTCTCGTGAAATTCAGATAAAATCTCTAAAGAGAAAATTCACAAAATATATTAATCATGGTGTCATTTCGTTCACAATGCCCTCCCCCCCCCCCCTTATATAGGGATGGTAGAGAATAAATTTCCCAAATAGAATTCTAGAAAACAAGGAAATAAATTTTCTAAGAAAATAAATATGCCAAAAATAAAGAAACCCTAATTCTAATACCTATTAAATTCGAAAATAACTAAATAAATAATAAAATAAACTCTCATAATTAAAATAGGATTTCTAAATAATATCAAAATCAGATTCATCCAACTAGGCTTTTGGTGGCAGTGGGTTCAACTTTTTCAATGGGCCATTGGACAGCTTTGGATCATATCAATGCCACTTAGGATCGTATCATTCCCCTCCTATTGAAAGGGATTTGTCCTTAAATCTGAACCTCCTCCTGGATCAAAGACAAACACGAACTGGGCATTAAAATCTTTCGTCACAAACTGCACATGATACATCTTCAAAATCATTGAGCCTGTGTCAAACAACTTCCACTCCACCATCACAAAATGCCTTGAAATGTGAAACACGAATAAATCCGGTGGCACTTCAACATCCAATGGTACATCTTCAACAACCTGTAAAATAAAAACATCACAAGGAAATTGTTGACAAAACTTGTTAGAACTCGTCCAGTCCACCATTTTTGTTTGCACGAGTTCCTTTTGATCCACACTCGTTACCCAATTGATTTCATGCTCCTCTCCAGGACTTGGTTGCGAGATCAACTCTTTTCCACCCATTTTGATCTCCTTGTCTATAATCTCTTATCCAAGCTCTCAAGCATAGAATTAGACTCCTCCAAAACTTGCATCTCCAAATTAGTTGTTTTTATCATGACCTCTTCCGGCTTAGGTTCTTCAACTATTTCATTATCTCCAACATATAAGCATATAGAATAAGTTGATATCTCTTCAATGGATGCGTCTTCAACCACTGGTACTTCGGGTTTAGAATCTTCTTTGGTGGTCACAAACACAGATGGTAACTCTAATTTGACATTCTCCTCATTCTTCAGTCTCATCTCCAACAAAGGTATAAAAGCACTCCAATCCAAATCCCATATGGAAGGTTGTGGCGGTGTCTTAGTGCTTCCCCTTAGAAGTCGTTTCTCCACCCATATGGCATAGTGCACAATACATTCCAGCTCTTCAAAGTGATGCAATGCCACTTTTTCTCTAATATCTCGGCGTAAACCGAATAGGAATCTATCCATGATCTCTTCTGAATATTCCTCCAAATCGGCTCATCTCATGGCTTCCATCATTTCTTCATAGTATTCATCTACTCCATTTCTTCCTTGTTTTAAATGCTCTAGCTCTCGTTTCAGCCTCCGATGGTAACGATGAGGTACATATCGGCCTCTCAACTCCATATTCATCTCTCTCCACGTCTCTATCGACGGCCTTCTATACCGTCTATTATAGGTTATTTGATCCCACCAGGTAACAACATCTTCATAGAATTCACTAGTTGCTACCTTGACCTTTTTCCACTCAGGATAGCAATGGCAGTCAAACATCAACTCCATCTGTCTTTCCCAATCTAGATAAAGCTCAGGATCACTCGTTTCATAGAAAGAAAGAACATTGGACTCATGCATCACATCTCGATCAGCTTTGCAACCATATCTAGCATTGTATCTTCCATACCCCATAGAAGTAAATTTTTTTTTTTCGCCACTGTTTTTTTTTTAACTTTCTTTTTATTTCTTTTCACTTTTCTCTCAAATACAAGTAATAACAACTGGAACGATACTAAAAGAAAGATCAAATACAAAATTGAACAGAGAAAAACAGTAGATTTTTTTTTAGTCAGCTTTTTTTTTTATGAAATTTTTTTTAACTCTACTACAAGTAATAACAACTTAAATAACACTAAAAGAAGATCAAATATGAAATTCAACAAAAAAATAGAATCTTTTTTTAAAATCAGATTTTTTTTTCTAATTCTTATTTTCATTTTTTTTTCTTCAGCTCTTTTTTTTCTATCAGCTTCTCTTCTCTGTTTTTTTGTTGTTGATTTCTTTTTTTTTTGTGAAAACTAAATACATAAAATTAAGATAGATAGATTGGAACTTGATATAAAGTCGTAGCTTTGATACCACTTGATGCGATCCTCGCTAGCAGATTGATGATGACGGAAATCTACCCCAGGAGTATCAGGTTATAACGGGATAAATAATGGAATTCCTCGACCCAAATCTCACAGTACAAACGAACCGTAGATAGATGAATCTACAACCCTACAGTGATTGGAAACAAGAACCTCAGAATAAAAGTGATGACGCCACAAACAGAGGTGAGAAATATGATTGATAAGTCAAGGTTTGAACTCACGGCACTTCTCGTGAAATTCAGATAAAATCCCTAAAGAGAAAACTCACAAAATATTTTAATCATGGTGTCATTTTCGTTCACAATCCCCCCCTTTATATAGGGATGATAGAGAATAAGTTTCCTAAATAGAATTCTAAAAAACAAGGAAATAAATCTGCTAAGAAAATAAATCTGTCAAAAATAAAGAAACCTTAATTCTAATACCTATTAAATTTGAAAATAACTAAATAAATAATAAAATAAACTCTCCTAATTTAAATAGGATTTCTAAATAATATCAAAATCAGATTCATCCAACTAGGCTTTTGGTGGCAGCAGGTTCAACTCCTTCAATGAGCTCTTGGACAGTTTTGGATCATATCAACACCACTTAGGATCGTATCATTCAGTATAAGTCCTTGGATCACTATCCATGGAATGAACTTCCTCATTGTTCTCCAACAATAAGGTAAGCTTATCAGGTGATCTTGAAGTGCAAACAGATCTTCGAAGAGGTTGTGTACTAGGAAATTCTTTAAAGATTGGTGGATAACCCACTACAATAGATGCGATAGTTTGTGGTTCTTGAATTTTATCAAGTTCTAAAGACACACCAGTCCTTCTAATAGAAATTCTTTCTCAAGAAAAGTGGCATTCCTCGAAACAAACACTTTTTGTTTGGATGGACTATAGGAATAATATCCAATAGATTCTTTTGGATATCCTAAAAAATTACATAAAGTGGATTTCATATCCAATTTATCTCTCATTAACTGCTTCATGTAAGCAGTGCGCCCCCCCCCCCATACTCGTAAATACTTATAAGAGTGAGTCTTTCCACACCATAACTTATACGGTGTTTCAAGCACAAGTTTAGTAGGCATTCTATTTAATAGATGTGCAGTCATCTCCAAAGCATAGCCCCAGAATGAAAGAGGTAAAGCAGTAAAGCTCATCATAGATCGAACCATATCTAATAATGTTCGATTTCTCCATTCAGAAACTCCATTAAGTTGAGGAGTACCGGGAGACATCCACTGTGAGAAAATCTCATTCTCTTTTAGATAACCTAAACTCTCCACTTAAGTATTCATCTCCTCAATCAGATCGGAGAATTGTAATACTTAAGTCAGATCATCAGTAAAGGTTAAGAAGTAGTTATAGTTTCCATGGGCACTAACATTTAGTGGTCCATACACATCCATATGAATCAAATCCAATGGATGTTTGACTCGCTCCACTTGTCCCACAAATGGTGATTTGTGTATCTTACCTTAGAGGCAAGATTCACAAGTTCATAACTTTTGCTCATTTGTTACACCAAGCAAATTTGATAAATTGTCCATCCTTTTTTCAGAGATGTGACCCAATCTAGTATGTTAAAGTTCTTTGGAACTATAATCATTAAATTTTCTTTTACTTTGTTGAATATTCAGGAGATGGTTTTGAGGCATAACAATATATAAATCATTAGTAAGTGCACTAGAATAAATAATCGAATTATTCTTCAAGATGGAACAATTTTCACCTTTTATTAAAAACTTATAGTTTTCACTATCCAAAACAGGGATAGAAATGATGTTCTTAATCAAACTAGGCACATAAAAATAATTATTCAAAACAATCTCAAAACCACTGTTTAAAGATAAATAAACAGTTCCAACAGATAAAGTATCAACTCTTGCTTCATTGCCCATGCGTAGAACTGTCTCTCTTTTGCATAACTTCTTAACTCCCACTAGCACCAGTAAATCATTATAGAGATATGATGAGCAACCGGTATTCAATACCCAAGAAAAATCGTTAACAAATAAGTTAACTTCAACAAAGAACATACCTGAACTTTTTAGGCTTGCAAGATATTCTTTGCAATTCCTTTTCCAATGTCCCAGCTTGTGGCAGCAGTGGCAATTATCATTGGTGTTAGTGCCATTACTTAGCACTAGTTTATTTTGGTGATTTATGTTCGACAAAGTGTTCGATGATTGGTTCTTGACGTAGTCGTTGATTCTGTTGTGCGAAGAAAGAAACAAGTTATGACTATTCTCTCTGATGTTCCAGGAGTGTCTCCGAACATTATATTTATATATATATATATGGCAGTTCCTTGTGGAAGAAGATCCGGCGTGTATCTGTTTGGCAAGCAAAGAGCGATAACTGTCTTATGAAGTAGATACCGTGATGAATTATACCCTCATCAATATGGAAAATATCTACACCAACATGGAAAGAATCACAAACCTTAAATTACCTTTCAAAAAGACGAAGATTGGACTTACATAAACAACTATACAAATTTTATTTTATATATGCATGCTATTTGAATTTTTTCCAACAATAAGAAGATTGTCAATGTTTTGTTTTTTCAAACAGAACTTAAGATACACATTCATCTAGAAAAAGAAAAGATGCACATGAAAAATATAAAGATTCAATATTTACAAATAAAATACACAAAATCCAACTGAAAAATGAAAATGAAGAGACCACGTGTGATTTATTTTAAAGGGAAATACTTACATGTATGTGTGTGTATATATATACATATAAATTAATTCTAATTAAGTATCCAAATAAAAATTAAAAAATATATATTATTTTATGTTTGACCAAAATTCTTTCTTTCTAGGCTACAGCCCAACTCCAATTAGGTTAATGGGCTTCCTTATGGACAATAGATATTGCTTTTAAAATTTGGATAATTCTATACACAGCCACAATTTTACTTATCGTAGCCTCCTCATTAAAATATAATCTAAATACTATTTGAATTTACACATTTATCCTTATGAATAACTAACATTGCAATTTCGGTAGCCCCTTTCACCCTATCCACATATGTTCTTCACAACCCTTAATTGCTGGCAAATTCTTATTTTCTTCCATTCACCCCCTCCCCGGCCCCACCCACCCGATCACCAGACTCCACCCCTTTTTTTTTTAGAAAGCAATTCACATCCCCCTGAATTAGCCTATAATTTCTGAAAAAATTAAGAATACAGAGAATGTTTTTTCCTTGATGTTCAGGCATTCTAAAAACTAAAAATCAAATCAATATTTTTCTCTCTTTAAAACATATTCTAACTGGTGTGTGTGTGAGAAAAAAAATGAAAGCAAAAAAAAAAAATCAAGATCAAAAGAAAAATTAATGACATCAACGTTTTCAAAAATTCGATAAATTAACTAAAAATTTGGTGTCAATATTTCGGATTCAATCAATCCACTATGAGTATTTTCACATCACAGCTAGATCTTTCATCACCTTTAACTCAAAAAAATTATCATCCAACACCCATCAAAATCTACACTACAAATATTTTTCTTGTGATGTTCAAAGATGACTTCTTCTTCAAGGTTTCAACCGTTGCTTTAGATAATAGAGACATTGGAGTGGGTTTCCTTGATTTCATTCACGCGTGATGAACTACGTAAGGTTTTGATTTGAGGGGGAAAATATAAAAGTTTTTAGAAAAATAAGAAAGGAAGGGAGTTATGAATTATGTGTGGTTGCTATACAGGACTTATGGCGGCATAAGAGCTCGATATTGTTACAACGAGAACGATGAAGATAAGCTGAAAATTCAGAGAGAAAGGCTATGGCGAAATGGAAAAAAGAGAAACTGAAAATTGAATAAAGTGAGGGGCTATACAAAACATTATTAACCTAAAAGGGATAAAATGGATATTAAACAATTTATTTTATTATATTTAAATATTGGGAGCTGTAATAAGCAAAATTATGGCTATGTACAGAATTACCCTTAAAATTTTGGAGTAGCCCATAAGATCCAGCCCAAGAGAGCCACGACTGAAGGTGCGAGTATGATAATGAATTTCCCCTTTGCCCTACAGCATTAGTCTGAGAATTTGGAAACTCCGCTTTGTACTCGCCCCCAAATCTCTGTTCTAATCCTTGCTCTGCTCGATCTCACTGCTCAACGCTCTTCGTTATCAGTACTCTCTCTCTCTCTCTCTCTCTCTCTCTCTCTCTCTCTCTCTCTGTCTTTAGTTCTCTGTTTTGTTGATTGCATCTCTCTCTCTCTCTCTCTCTCTAATGTGTAGGCTTGCTTGAAGTAAATTCATTGTAAAAGAAATAGAAATGAGACTTGATCCAGAGCATTCATCAAGTGGAAACCGCAATGACATTGCAAGAGTTGAATCAGTCAATGGCGATGAAGCAACTGTTTCTGCTCCAAAAACCGTTGAGTGTGGCGATGGCGACAAAGTGGAAACGAGTAGTCGGAAATCATCAGAGCCGCACGAGAGCATGGAGTTCGAGTCCAAAGAGGAGGCTTTCAAATTCTACAAAGAACACGCAATTTCTGTTGGATTTAACGCAATAATAAAGGCTGGTCGTCGATCAAGAATTTCTGGGAAATTCATCGATGCTAAGTTTGTGTGCACTCGATATGGAACCAAGCCAGGAGCAAGTGTGACTGAGAATTCTTCCCCTGTGAAGAAAAAACGAGGTCGAATTAATAGGTCGTGGTCGAAAACGGATTGTAAAGCTTGTATGCATGTTAAGAGAAGGCAGGATGGGAGATGGATTGTGAGCAGTTTTGTAGGAAAGCATAATCATGATCTTGTTATAGACCAGGCTGCTTTGAGCAATGTGTGTAACTCGAATGCTGTTGTGCAGAGTAGGAGGAAGAAGGTGTGTGTGGGATTGCCGTTGGCTCGACGTGAAAGCAATGGTTTGAGCAGTGGTGGTTCGAGTTTAGGTTTCCGGGAAGGAGATGCACAGGTGTTGCTTGAGTATGTTTCTTGTATGCAAGATGAGAATCCTTACTTTTTCTATGCAGTTGATTTGAATAAAGAGCAGTTGTTGAGAAATGTTTTTTGGGTTGATGCAAAGGGTAGGATTGATTATGTGAGCTTTGGAGATGTAGTGTTGTTTGACACTATGTATAAGAGGAATGAGTCTAAGTTGCCATTTGTTCCTTTTATTGGCATGAATAATCATTTTGAGTTCCTGTTGCTTGGGTGTGCTTTTGTTGCTGATGAAAGTAGTAAATCTTCGTATGCTTGGCTGCTGCGTGCTTGGCTTAGGTCAATGCACGGGCGAGCTCCAAAAGTGATATTGACTGATCAAGACCCCATGCTGAAGGAAGCTGTCGCTGAAGTCCTTCCTGGCTCTCGCCATTGTTTTTGTTTGTGGCACGTATTGAGTAAGATTCAGGAAAAGCTAGGTTATGTGATGAGGCAGCATGAGAAGTTCATAAACAAGTTTTATAAGTGCATTTTGAAGTCTCAAACTGAAGAACAGTTTGAGAAAAGATGGGGGAAATTGGTGGACAGATTTGAGTTGAGATGTGACAAATGGATTGAGTCCTTGCACAACGACCGCCTAAGATGGGTTCCAATGTATATGAAAGATACATTTTTGGCAGGGTTGTCTTCACCACGACGTCTGGAAAGTGTCGTTTCTCTTTTAGATAAATGCTTACTGCGTAAGACTAGTTTAAAAGAGTTTCTGCATCAGTATAATGTAATGTTACAGGAGAGGTACGAAGACGAAGCAAGAGCAGATTTTGATAGTTGGCACAGGCAACCGGGATTGAAATCCCCCTCTCCTTATGGAAAACAAATGGCACAAATATACACTCATGCTGTATTCAAGAAATTCCAAGTTGAGGTTCTGGGAGTGGTGGCTTGTCACCCGAAAGTGGAAAGAAAAGATGATGCAACGACTATATTCAAGGTTCATGACTTTGAGGAAAACCAAGTTTTTCAAGTTACATGGAATGAAGAGACATCTGATACATCTTGTGCATGCCGAATGTTTGAGTACAATGGTTTTCTTTGTCGACATGTGATGATTGTTCTTCAAATATCTGGTGCGAATAGCATCCCAGACAAGTACATCTTGAGACGCTGGACAAAGAGCGTAAAGAATAGAGAGGCAGTGAGACAAGTTGACCCGATTGAGTCCAGGAATGCACGTTACAAAGATCTGTACCAGCGCGCTTGTAAACTAGGCAATGAAGCTTCGGTATGCCAAGAGACCTACAGAATTGCTTTTGCTGCAGTAGAAGAGGCTTTCAGAAAGTGTGAGAGCATTAACAACTCGGTTCAAACTTTGTCAGACCGCAGTTCTCCCTCAAACTATGATCTTCATGAATCTGAAGAATTAATTGGGGGTAAGACTAAAATAGAGGAGATGGTCTCAGGAAAAGAAAAGGTGATTTTCTCTCTCTCCCAGCTCTCATCAGTGATGATAGCCATCAAATGAATTGACTTTCTTATTGGTTTAGTGATGATTGCTTATTCTAGGTGTATTTGGAGCAGGAGGCAACAGCCACTGGACTTCACTGGGACCAAATGGTTTGCTTGTCTTAGTTTGGCTTGGATACAAATAATCTGGAAATAGAAGTGGACTTGAAATAAAACAAGTTATAACTTCCATGTTGCAGGGGTATTTGAATTTTCGAGCATCGGGGCTTGATTGTTCTTATGGACCACAACAAAGTGAGCGAGGGATGGTATGTTGCAGTAGAATGCTATTACATTTCTAACTCAAATAGAAATTGAGCAGTAGTTCATCTCATGGATTCTTTGTCTGATAACTATAGGGGCAACTAAACTTAAGAGGTCCAACCCTGGGTGGAATGGTTGGCAACCTAGAAAATGTTAGTGTGGTATGTAAACTCTATTTCAATTTTCTTCTTAATCTGGGCTTGTCATCATTGCACGACCAACTGAAATCAGTTGCTCGTACACATGATGTTTGCTATAGCAAGCCAGCACATCTAGGCCCTGATACGCCGCATATAACATCGTTTCGTGCTGTCCAAATTTTAAAACTGTCATGCGGTTTTCCTTAGGGACAATTGAACTCAACATCATCGTCTCAGGATGCTTGTCTTCTTCGTGTGGAAAGACTGCATCAAATGGTATAGTATGATATTACAGGACATTATATTGTGGGAGAGAATGTCCATTAGATTGAAGAACAGAAAGTCTGTGCTTATCCCACCAAACATGCAGGTCAGCATTTGCAAGACCGTTGAGTTCAGTACTCTCTCTCTCTCTCTCTCTCTCTCTCTCTCTCTCTTAAGTTTCAAGTAACCATAATAGTACGTTTGGACAGGAACCATAATAGTACGTTTGGACAGGTAAGAGACAGCCCGAAACTGGATGGCGACAGAATTGTGTTCATGTGGTGGTCAGGTCTGAAGCTTGTTCATCAAAAGCGAACATTTCATATTCAAATGATACGTGCAGGAAGGTTTGAATGCCTGATTACTTCAAATGCCAAACTCCTGCATTGCCACCAACGGATCCTGCATACATCAAGAAATCGTTTGACCCTTGACAACTCAAATGGACATGTTTGCTGGACAGTTTTTAGTGGAAGCAGATTTTTGTAGTTTCCTTTGTATCATGTAGTTCGTATTCCTTATCATCCATATGCAGCGTGTGCCCAGATTATTAACAATGGCTGGCACTCTGCAATTTGTATTAGCCATTTTCGGCTACTCTGATGCACAGATGTTAAACATGATCGTCTTCTCTAACTTTTTTAATAAAGTTAAAAGGTCAAGATCACACCTTTCTGTTTCCTTTAATTGGCATATATTGAAGAATGGTTTAAAAGCTCAACAACTGCAGCAAATCCCACAAGAATAGTAATATTGAACCAGTGCATCAATATAGGGTAGGAATCCCATCAGTAGGTAAAGAAAACCACATCTTACATTCTATTCAGAAGTAAATTTCTTCAAAACAAAACAAAAATTAACAATTTTTTGAGTGTCCAAGAAAGATGAGATAACTATTTTTATTAATAGATTGGAAAAGAACACTGAATCTATACCTACAGAATTGCATTCAAAAAGATCATACCATAACGACTTTCGCCCCAAGGGCTTTCATCTTCTCAATAATCTTTTCTGCTTCTTCTTTCAAGACTCCCTTTTTAATAACAGTTGGCGACTTCTCCACCAAGTCCTTGGCTTCTTTCAGTCCAAGCTCCATAAAACTTCGAAGCTCTTTAATAATCTTCAGTTTTGAAGCTGCTTCATAAGACTCCATCTTCAGCTCAAAAGTCACCTTTTCAGGCTTCTTTGCCTCCTTGGCTGCCCCAGCCTCTGCACTAGCACATTGGCTCCGTGCCAAAATCTCAAACCTCTCTTTCATAGTCAACTTCTTCATCATTATGAAACAAAACTTCTCCATCATTATATTAGAGAGTTCATTAGCTTCAGCAAGAGTGAGCCCGCAGACTTCATCAACGAGCCCCCAAACCCTCTTGGTCGGAGGACCACGATGATTTGTGGGATCAAAAGTTGCAGGATCATAATCAGCAGGAAGCATCCGTTGGTCTAGTTCTACTACTTCATCTTCAGCTCCCGACATTGCAGTTTGAGTAAAATGTCTAACCGCCCCAATTGCCTCAAGAGAACGAGATGCAATGATAGGAGACCATACATGTTTGAAGGATCCATTGAATAAATGATGCCTGACTCTGGCAATCAAACTCATTGTGCAACTTGATATTAAATTCAGTTCTGCCTAATAACATTAGAGCCCAAAATCAATAATGATGAGTGCCTGTATTGCACCAAAAAGCATAGCCCTTGAGTCACAAATCAGACGATTAAATAAAGAAATGCATCATCTTTTCTAATCATTCAACATAAAATATCTAGAAAATTGGATCAAGCACCAAAAACTCAATATTAGCTACCAAGATTTTTGGGGCTGAATCATTGCAGCATTGTGGTTTGTTGGCTACTACACAAAAACCGAGCTCTTTTCGATAGAGGCAACGATTCCCTCAGCACCAAAAACACACATAACATACATACAAATAACCTAAACCTCAGACGTTTACGAATCGGACATGCGAAGAAATAAAAATTAAAGAGCCTAAAATGATTGGTTTACCTTTAACCAATCCCCATATAATATCAGGAAAAGCTAAACCAGATCTGCGATATATTGCAAATAATGAGACGAGATCAATGGGATAGAGCGCGTACCAGAGAGAGAGAGAGAGAGAGAGAACGCTATGAACCCTCGAGGGTTTTTCAGTTTGAAGTGCTTTCGGCTGCAAGGGTTTTGAGCTGAAGCTCCTAAATTAACTTTTTCGAAAAATAATAAAATTAAAGTGAGTTAAATTATTTTTTTTTAATTTCACTGGTAATGCACTATGTTGAGTAATTATTTTTTTAATTAAATATAAACAATAAATTTGAATGAAATAACTAGTTTTTGATAGGGGTGGAGCATGTGCGTGACGGCCAATCGCATGTAAAAGGGGGTCTGGGAGGGTTTTTTTTTTATGGATTTGGCTCGTCTAATCATTTATGACTCGTTAGATTGTCTAATATAATTTTTTATCTAAGGTCATTATGGTGAAAATTACAAATTAGGATTAATAGCACATTTTCAATTCTATTAACAATTTTAAAAAATATAATTTAATAGGCAATTTTTTCATTTGTTTTCAGTTTTTTCCTACTGCCTAATTTCCGACAAATTAAATACCCCGATTCGTAAAATTATCATCATTAAGTGACTGAGGAAATGGATGAACACCCCATTTTGCCAGGGTTTTCTTCTTCCGGCGAGCACGTCACATATCTGTTGAGAGAAACTTGATCGTGGAATGGAATTAAAAACAAATGAAAATATTGGGTATTAAATTATAATTTCTTAAAATTATGACAGAATTGAAAATTTATTTGTTCGGAATAAAAGACATTAAGTGGTTAATAGTTATCTCATACTAGTATCAGCAAAATTGAATGAAGAAAAAGGCAATTAGCATAAAATATAAATGCTGCAGAATTGATTAACATGATCACCATCCACAAACAAAAGAAAAGAGCGCAAGATGTTTCCTTTCAGTCTTGTTTGATCTATATAGTCCAAACTGAAAAAGTATTGAAGCAGTCAATATTAATAGAAAGAACTATGTATTCTTGCATCTTGTTCACAAACCAATGCAGGTGATATATAGTAATATAACAAAGAAATCCCATCAAGAGAATCACCTCTCAAGTTTCATTTCTAAGTCAAAAGAACCAGTAGCAAATGCCTATGCAAGAACAACTACATATATGAAATCAACCTTGTTATTACTAAATTGGAATCAAATCTTGTTTTCTGAAGAGAGAAGAACAAGTGCATGAGATCATTCCATAATGACTTTCGCCCCAACGGCTTTCATCTTCTCAATAATTTGTTCTGCTTCTGCCTTGGAGACACCCTTTTTAAGAACAGCGGGTGCCTTCTCAACTAATTCCTTAGCTTCTTTCAATCCCAAGTCTGTAAAACTTCGGATCTCTTTAATTACCTTGAGTTTTGAAGCTGCATCATAAGACTCCATCTTCAGCTCAAAAGCTGTCTTTTCAGGCTTCTTTTCTTCCTTTGCTGCTGCAGCCTTCATTGTTCCTCCGGCAACCCCACCAGCACCTCGTTTCATGACCCCAACCACCAGATTCTCCTGAATACCCAGCTTCTTCCTCAATATAATAGAGAGCTCTGCAGTTTCAGCAACTGTGAGTCCAGCCATTTCATCAACGAGCCTCCAAACCCTCTCAGATGGAGGACTACGATGCTCAGTGGGATCAAAATTTGCAGGATCATAATCAGCTGGGAGCCTTCTTTGGTCTATCTCTACTTCCTCCTCTTCATTCTCCGATGTTGCAGTTTGAGCAAAGCGTCTGGTCATCGACTTATGAGAACAGGATGCAACGACGGGAGTGCGTATGTGTTTGCTCAGGGATCCATAGGATAAATGATGCCGGGCTCTCGCAATCAAATTCATTTCCACCTTTCAAGTGTAACTCTTGATATTCAAATCACCTATATATCATTTAGAGTCTGAAAAAATACAAAGATCTCTAGTAATTAGATGACCAAATATTCTATGAAAAAACAAATTACAATCAACAAACGATCTCAAAAATCAAGAAAGGTCAATCAAGGCCCCAAACACAAATATTGGCACCAAAATTACTCAGATTTGGAATTGCAGCATTTCTACACTTAAAACCCCTTTTTTTGCCGAAAACGCAATAGAAAATCACCCAGATATTAAAGAAACAAAACCTCAATCTAAAATGCGTAGGAATCGGAAAATCCACCACCTTCCAAACAACCACTTCCTATGAAAGAAAAAATAGAAATTTCCGGAAAGGGTGAAAATGATTTTACATATTTGAATGATCATATTCCACTTCAATTCAGTGTTAGCCATTTGAGAGAACAGAAATTCTAGCATTGAGTAAAATAAGCATATCAGCAAGTTCATAGGAAATCCAGCTCCCTATTGAAACTAATGAAGTGAATACTCTCACTAATCACCGTACAATAACATGAAATCTTACGGAAGTCTGATATACTGCTGCGCACTAGTAGAGATCGAGAGGAGAGAGAGAGTACCTTGGCTAGAGAGAGAGAGAGATGGGGGGGGGGGGGAACGCCTTGAACCCTAATTGAGGTTTTTCAGTGTAAGGTTTTCGTTTGTGAAACCTGAAATTAAGAAATTGCCTTTTCTTTTGTTATTATTATTTTAATAACTATTTGCAACCCATTTTTTTCTTAACTCTGCCCGCGCCAATCGATTTTAGCTTGTAAGCTGTAACTGTAACTGTAACTGTAACTAAGTTTTTTTTTTCTTTTTTTTACTTAATTAATTTAAAGGTGAGCACTTAATCGAAAATATTATCATACGATTACAAATTTTCTATTCAATAGAGAATCATAAATTTGTAATGTTTACTCTAAATTCAAATCTCCAAAATTTCTTTGTGAATTTGGTATCTGTCTATCATTAATGAACTCTGGTATATATATTGTTGTAAATATGCTACACACTCATTATACCTGCAAAAAAATTATTAAGATAATTTATGTATTTCCTAATCCTTTGCTATAAAACTTTGGACTTCTATATACATAACAAAAAGGCAGAGAAGGATAAAAATCAATGAATATGACTATGTGAAGGGAAAAAAAAATGGTTGTAAAAGAGGACACGCATAGCTAAATGATGTTGAGGCTCGAATGATATAAAAATAAAATCAAATACCGTATAAACTTATCTAATGAACTTTTAACCCTTTCCCAAAAATATCATAAATTGCAAAATATGCCAAAAAAAATTAATAACATTTTTGCAAAAATGTCATCACTCCAGTTCATATTGCTGACAAAACACGTCCGAATCCAGTGTTTAAAATGGCGTATATTGTTAGCAATTTGAGGTTGAATATTGTTGGATCACAGGACATTTTTGCAAAAATGTAGTCACAACTTAAAGAGGAGAAATATGCAAGTTATTGAGCTTACATAGCTATAAATATGCTGCACCATAATCATTCAAAAAATATTAGCTAAAATTCATCTCATACTCGCTGACAATTTACAAGCCTCAATGAAAAAGACAAAAAAAAGCACACTGCTAAAACCAGATCAAGAATCTCTGAAAATGTACTAAGCAACTAAAATGCGATCTCACAAGGAGCATGAAATGTCCTTCCGCGGCAGATGGCCTCGAGGTTTTCTCCAGCATACGAGCAAAGAGGCGAGACTTCCACGCCTGATTCACCATTACAAGAAACATGTTTAGGTTATAAAAGTGAGCTCTAAGTTGTGATGGAAGCAGTGAGTGTTCAGTTCTATATATAAACTACCAGTTGCATATAGGGGCACTGAATGAGTCAAGAAGCCACCAGCAGCAACCACCCAACGAGTGTGCAGACGAAGCACAAGCAGTCGGGCACTGTCTGGAGTGTCAAAATTTGATCCATTGGCGTTTTTCACTGGTGCGAATTCTTCTTCACGCAATACCTGTACCATGATTACATGTATAGATTCATTTCTTCAACTACAAATATTTCCTACCTGTAGCAGAGAGTAAGATGTATACCTCATAAAGTGCTGTGGAAGGTGCATAAGGAAATGCGTCAAATATGAATTGCTCTAGCTTGTATCCCATTGTGTGCCCATGAATTGAAGGGATATGCTTTTCTGCTAGATGATAGCTGCACTCAGAACAAAAACTCGATTAAACACTCCACCGTCAACAGTACTGGTACTAATAACAAATATTACACATCTGTTCATTTCAACTGCTGTGAAAAATATCAACAAAGAAAAAAGAAGCAATTTCTCACATTTTCTACTAGGTACACTACTGCGAATGCCAGAGGAAAAGATGCATTAAGATTAAATGCAGAAACCATGACAAAAAGTTGAAAACTTTAAGTTCACAAGTATTATGTTCCCCAAAAAATAAGGGCATCTCAATGTAGAACAAAACAGAGCACTTAAATATAGAGCGCCACAAGTGGCAAAAGTTAACATGTGTGGGCACGCACGCATACACACAAACAGACTCAGAGATGATACTGACATGCTGTCTTTCTCAAGACCATTTGCCACTTGGTTCAGAAAGTCCAAGGTGAACATATGTAGGCAAACCTGAAATGAGGAAGATACATCAGAAAGGAAAATAACCACAAAAAAAAGTGCATGTCAAAATCATTATTCATTTTATATCAGACAATAAACCATATCATGGGCCCGAGACAATGTCTACTTCCATTAGCTAAAGGGTCAATAACAATTGCCTAAGAAGAAAGCTTATTCAGCCATGTCTCTGAAGATTCAAAATCCCAAAACTAGAGCAGTTAGAAGATTTATATCATTCTTCAACTTTCAATCAACTGGTCCTAGCTGATAAATTCTACATGCATAACCACAAAGGCATAGCAGGCAAGTTGGGGACGTGGATATTCCAGGGGAGCATTACGTAGGACTACTGAAAGTCCAAAGTTTTGCTCTCTTCAATTATATTATTTCCCAGCAAAGTTTTATCTCAAAAATCATAAACTAAAGGCCATTATTTTTTATTTGTCTATACAATTGCATCTATGTATTGTATAAATTTTTGAGAATCCAATAAAATCTTGGAATGCATTTGACATCCTGAAGCAGAATGGCCTATTGCAAAATTCAATGAAACAAGGAACTTCGAAAGTTCAGAAAGACAAGTAGGGTGTGGATAGTACATTACTCCAGCAAAAGCGAAGGCGACCGGTTTCCTGATTGATTGCACTAGCCAGTGACGAGTCCAGTTCACTGTACTCAACCACAGAGATTGGCCCACCTTTCCCTCGGCGAACAAATACACCAACCTTTTCTTGTGGGTACGCCTGCAATCCAATAAATAAACAGGAAACCATAAAAAATGGTGTATAGCGCTCACATTTGGATTTGTTACGAAAAATTGAAAATACACACCTTACGGACAACCTTGGCAGCAGCTGCCACACCTGTATCAATGAAATAACCCAAGAAAGTTGGATCACCAACACGCACCTGTTTATAAAACATAAACCAGTTACGTTCAGAACATATCTCAAGGTAAACTCTACAGGAAAATAAAAATGGATTAGAAAATGAATAAAGAACTCACCAGAGCATTATCAACTCCATAACAGTCTAAGTATTTAATCCCTCTCGTAGCCATATCTTCCAACAACTTTGATAATTTCAAAGCTGCAATATTTCTTTTTCTTATTAACTCGCAATATATTACTGACCCTATAAAGGGTTACAAAAAAGAAATTGTAAAATGCATGCAATTTCTTAATTTACCTACCTGAATAGACTCCTCCATTCCCATCAGGAGACTTTGCAACCTGGCTTCAGAAATTTAGAAGTTTTTAAGTATATACTTATAAACTGCATATATAATACAGAAATGACAAGCAAAGACAATATATAAGCACAATTATGAAGACTTTGGGGAGACAAACATCAGCTGAAATATCACTCTACAATACTTCGTATCTGGTTTATGTTTCTTAGCAAAAACGTCTTAAAAATGTTAGCCAGCAAACATGTTTTCATGAATACAAAATCTGATTCTTACTTAAACTGAGGTGACAAATCATAAGTATTATAGAGGTCAAAATATTACTTATCAAGTAACAGTAAAGTCTGGATGTATATTAATGTAATTGAGAATGAATCTTACTCTGTATGGACTTTCCATTATAAATCTACCATCTGTTGACACACAAGGAATTGTCCCCTGCTGGAAGAATGTAACCTGTAATCCATTCAGTCTTTCACTATGAGTTACTGCAGTTCACAATCCTAGAAATCAAAACTAGATAGTCAAAATGTTCTTACTTGATCTGCTTCAAGGCCAAAATATTTGTGACTTTCAAAGAATTTGCGGGTAGGTTCATCAGTAAATGGACTAGTCATTATGTACCAATGTATATGAGGAATACTTGCAGCACCTGCACATTTCAGAGTGATCATTGCAGGTCAAACAAATAAGGAGGATTCATGATACGGAAGGAGTACTCACCCTCATTGACCGATTGAGCAGCCAATCTTTGAAGACACAGAATTCGCTCTGCTTGAACTTGGAAAAGTGATTTCCCAGAGGGAAGTCCAATGTCTGAAATGGGAATAAGAAACTCAATGACCAAAAATAATGCATTTTCAAGGACTAGAAATTGTTGTGGTTTAAACAGAAATGGAGTCTTTTACATCAAACAATTAATGGCAGAAATTCAAGATAATGACTAGGTTAAGAAATATTAGGTACTAAATTGAAATGTGACTTTTCAATTAAAATAATGTCCATAGGCAACGGGAAAGTACTTGAAAAGAACACATATGTACAGGTGACCTCTATGTTTCTTTCTTACTTTCCAGTTGTTTTATGCAAGCAGGCAAGGAAATAACCACATGAAATGAAGAGTGGCACATGATATCTTGTCAGGAGATATACAAATGAAACTTCTCTCACTTCGGTTTAATATATTTAGCGCATTTTATCTAAATCAAGCAAATGACAAATTTACTTACTGAAGCAGCCCTTTGGATCTGAGCTTCCAAGGCGAGTTCCCTACATTCAGAAGATTCAAAAATCAAAACGGGAACATCAAGAACCACTTAGTATATTATAGTGCACAGCAAACTATCAATAATCAACGAGCAAAGTTAAGCTGTTCTATTAGTGGGTCCAGAATATATATCTTGATCACATTATTCCCAATTAAGTCATGCATTAGTATTTAATTCCCATAAATATGCGAGGCAAACCATTTCAAACTAAAGAAGTAAAATCACACATGCCCCACAAAGTCCGTTATTTAGTATGTACAGACGCATACTTTTCTTATCCTGTATATCAATAAGTCAAGAATTGCATTACCAGATAGTCATGGTGCACTAGCATAAAAAGTGACATTTGACCAAACTCTTTCACCAAAACAACCATTTTTTTCCACCCATCAACCAAGAAAAAGGTCATCGGGTATAGATCTCTTCTTCAAAGTGTTTGCCTCATCTCTAAGACTCAACCCAAACCAAAAAAAAAAAAAGATCTTTATCATCAATTAATGGATGATGGATGATGAATGATCAACAAACCTGTCCACCAGATAAAAGAATCACGCCCAACTTTCCATCTGAGATGGCCTTTAATCCCATATTCCACCACCTCTCTCTTTCTTCCATTGTCCGCTTCTCCACCGTTGATACGTTGGTCTCTGGAACTGGCTCTATTGCTGCTGCCGGAAGCCCTACAAAATCAAGCCAATTTCCTCAATTATACATACATAATAAGTGTATTTGCACATGCAAAATGTACAGTGACATTAAAGCAAGAACCTTGAGAGCGAAACGAGCACCGAATAATCCGATCAACTCTGGGAAGATCTAAGCTCTGCAATAATATAAAATCAACCCCAAGATCCGAAATTAAACGAACAAGCTCAAACATTCAAATAATTACCTAAGAAGATACGCTGACAAATAAACTAACTGGAAAATTCAAGAATTCTATTTAAGATAACAAATATCTTGAATTCAACGATTACGTCAAACAGCTGTAAACATCCGGGAACAAATTCATCAACTTCACATAATCACGAAAAACACTTCCAATGTCGAGGAAACAGTTCCAATCCCGAATCATTCCATTCCACTAACTTCAAACGCATACTTCATTAAAGTGATCGAACAGGAAAACCGACACGAAGAAACGCAAATCTCTCACTTAGATTTCCTCCACACGAAAAAGAGCAACTGACCTCGATGTCCTTGACGAGAATGTCTCTCTCTTCGGGAGAGAGCTCGTCCCAGAGCGCAAAAACATCTTCTTGGCCGTAATCTTTAACCCTCTCGAGCAGCGATTGCGGCGGCAGAGACGGCGCATTATTTTCCGACGCCGGTTCCCTCATCGCGTAATTCTTAAGCTTCTCTAGATCTACGCCAGATCTATGCGTTCAATTGGCAGTATATATAGAGCGAGATTGAGTGTGTCTATATAAGAAACTATACAGACAGAAGGGGAGAGAGAGAGAGAGAGAGAGAGAGGGGTGAATTTCAGTTTGGTGGTTAAATACGAGAGAAGCAGCGAGGAAGCAAGAATCAGTTTGAAGAAAGTGAAATGACGAAAATAGTCATGAAAATATAGTGGAATTACTGAAAAGCGTACGGTGTTTTGCGGTGGCTTGGGGTTAATTAAGGAAATCACTGATTACTTAATCCGATGCACCAAACCGTGTAGGATATGGGACACGAGTGGTTATGCAGTTTTAATCATGGACCTGCCCCTTTTTATCAATATGTTTTTCTCGATTATTATATAAATTAATTCTATAAATAAACTGATTTCCATTAATCATCACTCTAATCATAAGTGGGTATGCCTTTTTTTCTATTTTTCTTTTTTTAAAACCAAACTCCACATAATATTAAATTACTAATAAGGACCACTAATACAAAGATAAATAATAAAATATCAACATCTTTTTGACCGAACTTATCTGGCATAACTTGTTTTATTTTTTATATATTTTTTACAAGTATAACTCACAACAGCTATTTAAGAGTTCACATACTGAATAAGCCATGCATCTGTGCAATAACCTACAAATCATTCATGAGAAGTAAACCACATTGGAAAAAGGAGTTTATCCTGCATAACTTGCTTAGTTCTTTAAAATATTGATGGATATCATATTCTTATTAATTTAAGCAATATTATAACGTGATTAGTGTTCAAATAAAGGGAATATTTATGCATATATTTTTATGTTTTTATTTTATTTTTGGAGGCATACGTATACATTCTTTTAACAATATTTTAGTCCTTGTTTTCAGGAAAATGTTTATATTTTCAAGGACTTATCGGAATTTCATGATTGTAATTAAGTTCCTATCTGTTCATTTTCATACGAGCTAAAACCGTCATTATTTTGTGATTAATTCAGCTTCATATATATAAATGTGCATACAATGATATAGTGATAATATTATTATTTTTTTTAAACATCTGAAGCATAAACATAAAACAAAAAACAATTCAAACGGGCGGAGGAAAAAAAAAAGAATATCCCACGAATATGTAATAAATATTAATTACACCACCACAAATCATGCTCCAAGTTGAAAAGTCGACTTACCCTCTCAAATTTATCAATTAAAAAGTGATTTCATGCTCAAAATGGATATTTCAACCAAAATAGTTTGGAGATCTTCAATTATAATTTCAATGGCATTTTATTTGCTAATCTAATTAACAAGTAAAATAAGTCATATACATTTGACTAGTCTTCAAACAAAATATAAACTACATTTTTATGATAAAGAAACCGGACCATATTAAATAAATTGAAAATTGCAAATATAAAGAGTAATATCCAAGCAAGGTATGGAGTATGAAAACCAACAAGAAAATATGCCAATATTAAATAATGAAATTATATTGAATAAAATTGATACCGCTGACTTTAGTCTTTAGCCAGTGTTCAGTCAAGAATTTTACTTGTGTGTCAAATTTGAAGATCACGCCACATAATAAACTAAATTATACTGTAATAACTAATACTTTCTTATACGAGTATTGTTTTATATATTTTTAAAAATTTTAAATATTGGTGAAATACAATGAAGTAAAAGTCCATCCCCAAATATTTATTTTAGGTGAGCTGGTATGTTTGACAATCACCCGACAGTTGTTATAAAGATGTAGGCATTGCACCTTAATAATTGCCCATTAAATTAAAAACATACTGTACTATTTTACACTGCCTTATACATCTTTAATTGTTTTTTGTTTCCCTTTATCTATACATATATAAAGGTAAAATCACGTGATAGACAATAATTCTGTTATAAACCATAGTCTATCACACGATTTAATAATTATATTTTAGACAACACTTTTTATATAATAAACAACTGCTCTAAGTTAATAGACAACAGTTTTGAGTAAATAGATAACAGTAGTGATATTTATTGTTGTAAATTTTTCTTCTTCTTCTTCTTGTTTTTTTTTTTTTTGTATTTTCCATGACGGTTTAGATTATATAACCGTTGTATTTTAACAAATTTTTGTAATCTTATTTATTATTTTTAATTGAAAATTTGAGATTTATAATATTATTTTTTTAATTTTTTTATGCATAAGTGGATGATTTGTAAAGTATTCTACATTTGTCGTATAAAAAAATAGATTCCATTTATGTTTCACTCTACTACTACCACCACCACCACCACCACCACCACCACCACCACTAATAATAATAATAATAATAATAATAATAATAATAATAATAATAATAATAATAATAATAATAATAATAATAATAATATATTATTATTATTATTCTATTTCAATTTCATCATTTAAAATAATTAAATAATTATATTTTTATACCTATCATATATTCAAAGGAATCAAATTTTCTTTAATCTTGGATAATTATACATGGTTTTTTATAAAATTATGTCGTTTTAAATATTTTAATTCAATATTTCTAACATGAATTTTCATTTAGTTCCTAAAATTTAATTTTCTTTTTATTTGTCGCAACTACACAAAATTGGTTTTCTTATCTAATTAATTAACACATGTGCAAATAGTTTTATTAATTTTAAAAATTAAGCACAACATATGAAATTCAAAAATAATCATAATATTATAAATTTTAAAAAATAATAATTATTTGTGCATCGCACTGGAGAAATACTAGTATTATTATTATTGCAAAATATTTATCACGACTATTGTTAATTTATGGATAATTCTATTTAGCACAAATTGTGCCTACACAATGATAGAAAAAATAATGTTAAATTACTAAATTATCCTTATTAGGCTATTTATTTTAAAAAAATTCAAAACTTAAAATTTGTCTCTCTTCATTGATTTATGTTGCTCTCTCTCTCTCTCTCTCTCTCTCTCTCTCTCTCTCTCTCTCTCTCTCTCTCTCATTTAATAATTGAACTTCAATCCTTCAATTAATATGAACCCAATTTATGATTATTTGATCAATCAAAAACGGTTCTTAGAAGATGATCAGTGAGTTATATTCATCATTATAGATAAAAAAAAAGGTTTCTTGGAAAATAATTAAACTTTGAACTCCAATTCTTCAATTAAGCAAATGTTTAATCAATTTATGATTATTTGATTTGAATTTTTTTAAAAAAATATTTAAAAAGTTGTCAATTATGCATTATGAGAAAAATAAACAAAGATAACATATAAGAAAATATCATATATTTAATAATGTATAATCCATTCATAACATGTTCACATTCTTTGCCCAAAATTTTTCATTGGCATTCTCATTAGGCAAAACACAATAGCATAATTGCTATATGACACTTACATATTAGAAGTAGAATCGTCGGTGGTGTCGGTAATATCAATCACCGAAAGATTTTTGGCTTCTTCATTCTTTATCTTTTGAACCACCTTAAGATATAGCTCGTACACGTTAGACAACGGAGGCTCATCTAGTAGAATTTGACGTGGCTGTCAGCTCTAAAATTATTGACTTCCGTTGTTAACAACTCTTTAATGTAGAGTTAAATGTACAATAAATATGTAAAGTTAAATGTACAAGAAATATATATAATTTTGTGTATGTCTTTATGAATTATTTATGTGAATTATTATTATTATTATTATTATTATTATTATTATTATTATTATTAAAGTATACAATTGCAAACTTGAGCATAATATTTAAACAACTATGAACTAACACTATTTATATAAATGGTATAATATAAGGATATATGATGTGATTTGTATAGATATATATTGTTAGTATTATCATTACAAATTAAATTAATTCATGCATAAGTTTTTACAAATTATATTATCAAGTTAATCTAGATTGAAGAATCATTTTAATTAAGTCATTGGTCCAGTTTAAAAAAATTATTTGAAGTGAAATATCTATTAAAGATTTTAGGTAAATTAATCTTCTGAAATCGTATCCTATTAAAAGTAGTACCAAACACATGCACATTTGGATTGGCTTGTTAATAGTCTACCAATTTGGATTCTTGATTATTAATGTGTGTTTCAATATTTTTTTAAAAAAAATAGAGTACCAAAACATACTAAAATATATTAGAATTTTATTATTTTAGAGTTCGAAAGATATAATTTCAGTTATAAACTTGAAAGATGATGATAACCATTAAGTTATAACTTGATTATTGAATTTGGCCAAAAATCAAATAGAAATTCAATGAAAAATTATTCACAAATTATTTTAAAGTACATTGGAGTTCTATTATATTTAGAGACCGGGAGATAGATTAAAAATGATTCAATTTGGATTATTTTAATAATTTTCTAAATTATTTTCATATTGATGTTCAAGTACAAATATTAATTTGAGTAGTTTAATTTCTTTTTTTTTTTTTTTAACAAATCATTTATATTTGGGAAATGGTGTAGAAAATGAATTTTATGCATTATTGATTATTCATGCATTCAAATTAAATATTGAGAAATTGTGTAGAAAATAAGGAATAAATTTTAGCTAAAATTGTATGAAGAATAATAATGTTGTTTTACATTAAAATTTTATAAAATTCTACATTTATGCTAGAATAATTTGTGCCATTTAACATTGTACTTAATTTATTATGTGAGTTGCGTGATTTTTTAGTGCGTGACGATCTCTACATTAAATTTTTAAAGTTTGTTATCTAAACACCACAAGCGCATATATTATTCTTCTGCAATTGTTTAACACGATTTCTTTTATTAATGGCAAACATAATATCTCTTCATATTCTTTTTCTTCTCGATTTTACTTTTTGCATCGGGAAAGAGAGCTAGGATAGGGAGTGTCCAATTCGTGATGTATTTTTTATATATCTGGAGTCTTTAATTAGAGCAAATCTCATATTATTTTTTTGTGTTTTTTTGAAAGAAAAAAAATATTGTGTTTAATAAATAGTCTAATTAAACCGCCTCTATTATGTATAATTCATAAAAAAAAAATATGGAGAAAGTGAATTACGCTTTCTAAGAAAGATAGTAAGATTTATTTTTTTTACAATTTTTGTTATAGATAAATATATTTTATATAATTTGAAAATTATAGTATTTGGTTATATTACTATTTTTTCGGAGCTTTTTTGATATAAAATATATTTTCTATCATTTGAAAACCCGCTCTCTCTAAAAGGGATTTTTTGAATTATACATAATAGAGGAGAATTTTTGACTATTTATTTAACATATGAATTTTTTTTAATTTTATGAAGTAATATGAAATTTGTCTATTATTCTTTGAATATATTCGATGAGAGGAATATCTCACGTTCTTGAAAGCCAATTAATCATGGTAAAAGTTGCTATCTTTTTAGAAATGAAAAATCGATGACTGATTTCTTTTTAATTTTTTTTCGGATGCTAAATACGTAATCTAGCTATGTTGTTTGTCGATTTGCGCCGACAAAATTAAACTAGTTTAATAGTTCTTATATAGAAGGGGTTTTTTGGCTATCCGGTCGCCACCGACAACGATCATACCAATTTTATATGCAAAAAGGTGAAGTTGAAAGAATCTGCATTTACATAATAAGACATAGAAGTTGGAAAGGTGTAAGAAAATCAAATTAATTAAATTATAAAATAACATAAATAAAAGGACATAATTTTAATAAAATTATCGAAATGCTATCGATTACAATTAACACCCTTTAATTATGCGCAACCCTTCTCCTCTGTATATTTGATCATCTCCATTCTTTAATTGTAAAAATTAGATCAAGCATATTGCAAACATGTAATACTAAAATTCCGCATTAATTTGGATGGAGAAAAAAATAACAATAAGTGAGATTTTTTAGAATTTATAAAGTTTAATTTTACATCGATTCTAAAAAAGTTTAATTTTACATCGTTTAGTTTGATCAAGATTAAACCAAGATTCATAATTAAACAATACATAGTAAACTTTAGAGCGATTAAAATTTCAAATTTACTAAAATTGACTCCACTCTATTCTTATACGCCTATGTGCTTTACTAAACTATATATAATTAGAGTTGACCATCACAAACAAAGTATAATGTGATGGACTTCAGTGCAACACATTCTTATTTGCGACAGGAGCGTGGCGCTCACGCGTGGGGACACGCGTCCGTTACTGTTCACCTTTTTTTTTTCTTGACTTTTTTTGCTTTTTTCGATTTTTTATCTGATTTTTTTTTTGTTCATTTTGTTTTGTTCCCAAAAATATATATTCCTAAAATAACATTAGTGGACCCTAAAATTAAAATAAATTGATTTAATTTGTTTGAAATGAATATGAATTTATATTCTATAATAGAATTAATAAACCCTAAAAACACAAAATAAACCCCTACAGATCCCCAAAAAAAAATCATAAAAAACACAAAATAAGCCCTAAAAATACCCCAAAAAAAACCCTAAAACCCCTAAAAATACCCCCCAAAAAATCATAAAAATAAAATAAAATAAACCTCTAAAAACACCCCCTAAAACCCCTAAAAGATACAAAATAAACCCCAAAAAATCTTAAAAAATACAAAATAAACCCCTAAAAACACCCCCTCTAAAACCCCTAAAAAATACAAAATAGACCCCTAAAAAACATTGAACCTTAAAAATCATGAACCCCAAAAAAAACTCTGGATTCCTAAACTCTAAGCATTAATTGGATTGGAAAAAATCACAATTTGAACTAAATAAACTAGTATAAGATAACTACCAGACGCCTTACTTTTTAATGATGCAGATGATACTTTTAAAATTTTGAATGATACTTTTTAGTACTGCAGTTGATATTGATTTTACTGGTTTTTCTATTTTTTTGCGGGTTAACCCGAGGTTTGACCCTACCCATCTTAAATAAGCTTATTTACAACATGATGCATGGAAGTGTTTTTGCCAAATATAATTTTTTAAATAAAATAAGTATTAAATATAACCTTAATAAGAGTAAGACACATCCTAACCAATAAAAAACTGCTTGGAATTAGAGAGCCTAAAGTAAGTACATATCTCTCTTTTCAAATACATAATTTATTTTAGGGTGATTCTATTTACACCACCAATTTTTCTTTTCACACCACAATTTCTTTACACACCACAAAAATTGTAATTTTTTTTTTTCATTTTTTCTTTACACACCACATCAAAATATTATTTTATCCTTCAATTTAAAAACCTAAAAAATAATAATTTTTAATAAGAATAATTAAAAAAATGAGAAGAAGAAAAAAGAGCAGAAAATTGTCGACGGCCATCCTCCTCCGACACTAGTGTCAGCCACCATTCTTCCTCCTTTCTCCACCACCAGCCATCCTACTTCTCATTATTTCTCACTTTTCCTTCCTCATTCACCACAATTCTTGATTCTTACACCCACCACCATCACGAGAATATAAATTATTATAGCATTTTACTCTATCTTCTCCGACAACATCGACGAAAAAAATGACAAATTATACTTTGAAATATTCAGTTCGAATCTCCATCTTTGGGTTCGAAAATTATTTTTCGTACTAACGAAGGTAGTTCGAAATCATATCCAAATCGAACGAGGTTTGGAAAATATTTTTCGAACCCGAATGAGGGGATTCGAAAAATGATTTTGGAATCTGTAGAAAGGAGTTCGAACTGTAAATTTCGAAGGATGGTTGAGGGAGGTGAATCTCGCCGGAATTTATGCATCTCAAATCTGCTATTTTTTTTTCTTTGATTTTCCGTTGGATTCATGGTTATGATTATGAGTTTGTAAATATAGAAGAAGAAGAAGAAGAAGAAGAAGAAGAAGAAGAAGAAGAAGAAGAAGAAGAAGAAGAGAGAACTGATTGTGAGATGGAGAAGAAAGGCTCGGGGCGGTCGAGGCTGGAGTCAGGAGATGGCGGCAGACAGAACTGGAGAAGCGGGCGGCACGGCGGGGCAGACTGGAGAAGAAGATGCAGTTGTTTTTTCTTTTTCATTTTTTTGTTTTTTTAAATTTATTCTTAAATAAAGCTTTTGTAATTAAAAAGGATATTTAAGTAAATTGATAATTATTTATTTTTTGAATTAAATTTATTGGTGGTGTGTAAAGAAAATTTAGTGGTGTATTTAGAATCACCCTTTATTTCATTATCTATTTATATAAAAACAAGTATTGTATTTAATTTATACTAGTATATCTTCCCGTACGATATACGGAAATCTGTCTACACATTTTAAGTTTAAAGTTTGATGATAGTTGAAATATTGGTTCTAGTAGTATTAATATATGATAAGAAATAATTATAACTTTATCAAATGATAGTTTACGTGTATAAAATTATATTTGTGATTTTTCAAATATATTCATAAACTCATTTAGAATATTTTTTTTATGTTTTTAAATTGAATAAATTGGAGATTTATATACACTTATTGTGTATAAACACATATTACATAGTAATCTTATTTTTTGATAGACAAAATTGAATAATTTCTTTGTTTTATAGATTTAACATATTAAATATATTTTATGCAGACACATAAATTTAAATATATACCACAATATAATGATGATAATAATAATACTAATAATAATATAACTTATTTTTTTTAAGAAGAATGGAAATCTTAATTAAATAAAATTCGTTCAGCTAAATGAACGTTCGACATAATAGGAGTCGAGAGAGGACCGATATAAGAAAAAAGGAAGGATTGCAAAAAGCAAGCACAACTAGATCATGGGCAATAGAGTTCGTCGTTCGTCTACCTCAAGTAAAGATAACACTCTCGAAATGGACAGCTTCCGTTTTGACCGAGTTGCAAACTTCACCATTATATGATAAATATTCCTTATCACTTTGGAGACGATGGTATACCGATTGACAGTTGGTCTCCAACATGATTTTTAGTCCACCATATTCTCGAGCCAGGACCAAACCTTCCTGACATACAATAAAATAAATAGATAATATTTATTAATAACTATGTTATTAGCTTTTTAACTAATAGAATGTATGATTAATTGCTTGAAATCTTTCATTAATTTAAAAGATTGATGTCAACAATTAAACACATTATTATTATTATTATTATTATTATTATTATTTGTTGGGTGTTTTTTTCCTTCAAAATTTTGTTTAAAATCTCTCATTGATTATAATTTATAAGTCTCTTTGATTACAGATAAGTGGATGGAATCATAAGCTATACTTTGTGAAAGATTAATAACTTTAATTGTGTAACGCAGAGTGTTGCATAAAATGCAGCATAGAATTTCATCCATACTATAAGAAGTATATTAATTAGAATTAAAAATAAATAAATTTTAAATTTTAACTTTTCATTATTTTGTTATAAACGAATTTACCTCTTTTATATATATATATATATATATATATATCTCCATTAAAAACTTTTGTCCATTTGTTTAACCACGAGTAGTATTAGAATTAAAAAAAAAATGTAAATGATTGTCATTCAAAAATCCCCTGTTAAGTATATAATAAGTCATTTGATTACACCAAAAGTAGTATTTGAATTAAAAAAATAATGAAAATTCAAATATTTTCGATGGGTATTTTGTTATGTTTTGATGGTATTTTTTTTAGAAAATCTAAAAAATTAAAGATGTCAAATGGTTGTTAATTGTTATTGATTCATGTTTTGGTGATATTTTTTCATTTAATAAAATCTAAAAAGTTAAAAATATGAATGTTTACACCATAGGTAGTAGTACAATTAAAAAAATATAAATATAAATATTTAGAAAATTTAAAAAATTAAAGATGTTAATGGTTGTTAATTGTTATTTACAAATGTTTTGGTGATAGTTTTTTATTTAAAAAGTCTAAAAATTTAAAACTTAAATATGATCCACCAGACCATCTATAACAGTTTACTTCATTTTACAGTACCTCTATATCTATTCTATTATACAGTAAAGTTTTCACTCCATCTCCAACAATTTACAAAAGGATTATTCCATAATATTCCTTTTTATGTATTTATTTCAATAAAGATTTTTCCAACAAAAATAACTATTAAAATTTCTGAAACTAAATATTATCGTATTGCTTTATTTATATTTTCAATGTTGTATTAGTACTTTTTATATTAGCATTTTTCAATGCTTTATTTGTATTTTTAATCCATTGTATTTTCTTAGTTTTTATGTTTAGTAGTGTTATTATGTAATTTTATTAAATGTCATTTTAATTTGCTTTGTCATTTTATTTTGATATACAATTTTTTATTTTAAATATAAGATTAAAAAAACGTGAACAATAAAATATAAGATTAAAAAAAAAGTGAACATTAAAAAAAATGAACAATAATGTATAAGATTAAAAAGAAAGAAAAAACATGAACAATAAATATAGAACTGCTACAGTGCAGCTGCTACTTTAAATTTTTCCCTACTGCAAATTCCTAAAAACCCTTCACACCAAATAACCCCTTACATTACATTGAAAACAAAGAATCATTTTCAACTTCTAAACAAGTCTTCTTGAACCATCTAGATCTTTGAATTTTTTCTTTCTTTTTACAAAACCCGTCTTTTTTTTTTATTTTATGATAATCAATATCATTGGTAAATTTGTGTTGACCCAGAGATCTAGTAATTTTTTACTGATGAGAACCCATTTTCCTACAAATTTTTATTCGCTTTCACCACCTGATTCAATGACTATGAACCATTTTATAGAGTATCATGTATGAATTGTCATTTTTGTTTTCTTTTTTTTTTTTTAAATTATTTTCACTGAGAGCCTGATTGTACCATTCACTTTCAATCAAACCAAGTAAGATGAAATTAGTAATCTGGAATAGAAAGAAAAATAATAATCTAAAATTGAGTAATCCACATGGAAAGACATCTAAGAACACAATGGCAACACATGTTCCTGCTCTGGTGTTGAATGTTCGGGGCTTTATGGCGGTGAAGAAAACATATGAGATCGGTAAATTGAAAATCAATGGGGGTTATAACTTATAAGGGCAAAATAGGATTTTTAAAAATATAATATTTAAATTAATTAGGGGTTATAATCTATAAAAAGTAAAATGAGGATTGTATGTGTAAATGGATATAAGTATTCAAAAACCAAATAGCAAATGCTTTTTTAGCCAACATTGATAACTCATATTTTTTTATTCAAACTTTTTCACAATGTCTTAAATACCCTTACCAAATGGTGGGTCCAGTCAACAACTACCTCTTTGACTCATATATGAATTTGAAAAAATTAAAACCGTGACCAAATATTCATGGACAAATGGACAAAAACTGTGAGCATATGTACACGAGATTCAAAATACACGTGAGTCAAGATAAAACAAAATACACCAAATTCCTTTAACTGAAATTTTCCTCACGATATCAGCCATATATACGAGAGCAAGAAAAAACAAAAAACAACAAAAAACAAAACTGACTCTTGTGAGAATTTTTCTCACGGTAACCCTGAAATTTTTCTTACGATCCCCATCCAAATTTTCCTCACGAGGCAGCCGATCCACATCCAATTTTTCTCACGAAACCATTCACTTCTCCAAGAAATTTTATGCACGAAAACAAGAAGAAACTCACGAAATACCCTCCGTTCAAATTTCCGCAAGAAAGCAACAACAAACTGACGAGATCTTGAGCAATGGACAATTTGGAGCCTTGGGCTATCGAATTTCAAAAGGTTAGGCTTCGAACCTTGAACTTGAACGATTTGATGTTGAATTTTCGTCAATTTAAATATGTGGAATTGGATGCGTTTTATTTTGCCAATTTAAATGAGATATTATGTTCGAATTTTAGGGTATTTGGTATGAGAATATGTTTGAATGTTGCGAAGTATTGAAATATGTTGAATTTTGTGGATTTTGAATTGTTTTTTTGCCCTGTGTTTTCTGGATTTATGTTGATATCGTGGGAATATATACTCACGAAAACAATCTCGTGAGAATATATTTACACGAGATTTGTTTTCCTGTCTATAATTCTCCCGAATTCTACTTTTCGTGTAAAAAAAACTATGAGAATATATTTACACGAAATATGTTCTCGTGTAAATATATTCTCATGAGAAGGGATGTCGTGATAATATATTTACACGAGAACAAAATTCGTGTAAAAATATTATCACGATTTCTTTTTTTTTTTATAATTATTTTTTGCTTGCATCTTTTATGTCAGAATTAATTCTTTTTCTTAATCATTGGTAAATTCTTAGCATGTAGATATCTATATCATGTCCAATTAGTTTTAATTTAACTATATTTATTTTATTTTTGCATTATTAATTGCTAATTTTTTGTATATTATTTAAAAAATAGCGTGATTGGGTGTGGAGAAGAGAGGCTTTACAGAACATCACATGTGGGATTAATTTATACTGAAAGGACAATATGAGTGTAATTAGGAAAGTATTACACGTGATCAGTAGTGGGCCCGAACTATTCGAACAGTTTAGGAGAGAGTCGTGTTTTGGGCATCTGATAGATTTCGTGAGAGGAAATAGTTGTAACAATGCTTTACACGCATTGTTGAGTAGGGAGGTGATTATTGACGGTGCAGAGGAGCACAATATTTGGTTTTGGGTTGGAGAAACCAATATTAGATTTTCTCCGAGTGAGTTTGCTCTGGTGACTGGACTACAGTTCGGAGGATCCGATTTTGATCCGTCTGCATCACATCAGATTTCTAGGAGATCTTTTTATTCCCGTGAGTTGAACAGGACACCTCTGAGAGTGAAGGACCTACTTGAGAGGTTTAGGACCTATTCACTAGGAGATGACCTCATAGATTACGTCATGATCGCCAATGTCATGTTCCTTCACACCATGATCTTTGGATATGATCAGACACACATGATAGATGACTGGGTATGGGTCTTAGCCGAGGATTAGGATCGATGGAACTCATTTCCATGGGGAGATCATGCATTCAGTCTCTTGACGCATTATATGAGTTTGGTACCGTCTACAGAGGTGGAACTAAGGAGAAAATTCAAGAACACGGAGAAAAAAGCCAGATTGTCTTATCATTTCTATGGACCGGTGTGGGCTCTACTGGTATGAATCTCAATTTTATCATGATTATGACTGTAATCTTATTTTATTAAATATAATTTGATCAATATCTTATTCTACATGTGTGGGCATATGAGGCTTTACCTCGACTCGGTGCACATTGTGCACAGGTTCCAGCACCAGCCGCATTGCACAGGTATTTGAAGTGGGCCTTTAAGATGAAGACTGCGTGTTTGGATACATTATTTTCTGATGAGGTAAGTATTTATTTTAAAGAATGTGTATTTTCTTCTTGATTTGAAGTGTTTCTAATCAATTCTTTACCATTTGCAGCAATTACGCTTCATATATTTATAGCTGAGTGAGCATGAGATGGCCACTCCATATTACAGAAGTGTCTTGCTCGGTGATTGTATGGGCGTGACGTATGAGGCGCAGCGCAATAAGAGGATGAAGCCCACTTATCGAGAGCTGGCTAGAGCCCATCAGCACAGATCTCTCTCTCCCTCGAGAGCTCCCTCTCCCCCCAAAGCTCCCTTTCCTCCCAGAGCTCTCTCTCCTCCTAGAGCTTCTTCTCACTCCAGGCGATCTGGGAGTTGCATTCCTCGCACATGTGCAGATACGGGTGCAGTTGAGTCATCCAGGAGACGACGGAGTCGCCCTACAGAGAAGCGTCCTAGACTGGCCACTCCCACGTCTAGCACTAGTGAGGATCACCAGTGTTGCAAGCATGCTGTGCATATGCGAGAAGTGGTGCGTCAAACAGGTGAGGAGATCCTCCGTATTATGCAGGAGCGTGATGAGGAGCGTGAGAGGGCACGCAGAGAGTACGAGGCGGAGCATGAGAAGGCACACAGGCAGGAGTACGATGACATGTTTCATAGATTGAGGGATTTCGTTAAGGACATGTTCAAGAAGTTTGTCCCCAGATCTCGGTCCCGGTCCCGGTCCCGTAGTAGGAGTCGCTCTCAGGGTAGACATCAAGAACATGCATGGGAAGATAGTCCTCAGCGATCGGCACCTCGTATGGTACATGATTACGATGTAAGTAGTGTTTTGTATGATCTTGTCTTATATATATTTTTAAATATACTAACTAATTTCAGTACAGGTTGAGGGCCCACATCTTGAGGATGTACGGGTTGAGACTGTAGGGCCCACAGATGACGATTGGGATGTTGGATCACATCCCAGTCCAGTTAGGCCGAGCTCGGCTAGGCCTAGCTCAGCTAGTGTGTCGAGCTCGATGCAGGAATTTGTTGATTTTCGATGTTGTGGGCCAGACGCGCGCTTAAGAGTGAATTTGGTCGAGCTGGATCTGGATTAGGCCTTCTTTGATGAATTGCTCGACAACAACAAAGACATGTCCACACAATGTATGGATCTGATCTTGTATTGCCTTCAAATTAGATTGGCCGAGGGTCGTGGATTGAAGTCAATGGTGAATTCACGAAGCACAGTCATCTTGCAGACATCATTCTTCATAAGTTTTTAATGGTTATTTTGATCTAACAAGTTAATTGATTTTATAATTACGTTAATATTTGTTTGTTACAGTATAAGTTGGTGCAAGAGTATCAGCTCATTCATCCAGAAGATGTCGAATTCACGCAGACATACCCCCATTATGAATACGCATGATGGGGTTGGGATGATGAGCTAGTCCAGATCGTCAGAGGGGAGCAGTTATTAACGGGTCCTTGGTGGCAGGCGAAGAATGTAAGTGAACATCGTTAAATTCCAATTACGATACATGTTTCTTTGATGACTGTTTTGTGTTTTATGTTTGCAGATCATCACTGTTTGCCATGTTGATGGAAATTTTGTGACCGTTCGGATTCGTTTAGACACATGGCGAGTTGAGTTATACGATTCGTTGTTGCACAACATGATGGATCCGATGGATGAGCCCACGTATTCGATGCGTGAGCACCAGCTCTGGCCATTGATGCACTTGATTCCAGGACTGCTACGACATTGCAGATATTGGGAGAGAGCCAGACGTACTGAGATCTGCAGACCGATGGAGTACTACAGAACGCCACTCATGTATCAGTTCAGGCAGACAAATGGTGTGAGTTGTGGGGTTTTTTCTGCCATGCAAGTCGATAGATTGATTTCGTCGAAGACATTCAATATAGATCCTACTCCGGCTGACTTGGACAAGTATAGGAAGCTTTTAGCTGTTAGGATATTCGGTAATTGTCAGAGGGTAGCATGAGTAGAGCTTTGACTTATGTGGTGTTTTAGTACTTCGACTTGATTAATGTTAATGTTGATTTAGTACTTGGACTTGATTAATGTTGATGTTGATTTAGTACTTCGACTTGATTAATGTTAATGTTGATTTAGTACTTGGACTTGATTAATGTTAATGTTGATTTAGAAGATCTCGTGACAATAATTGTTACGAGTAGAAGATCTCGTGAGAATTATTGCCACGAGTATAAAATTTCGTGACAATAATTATCTCAAGTAGATGATCTCGTGAGTATTATTGTCACGAGATCTTCCACTCGTGACAATTATTGTCACGAGATCCTCCAGAAAAAATTCAAAATTATATCTGAATATAGAATTAACCCTATAACAATCATATCTCAATATCAATCATCTCACAACATCAGTCTTTACTACATAATAGTCATATTAATCTGTTCATATCTCAATATCAGTCATATCACAACATTAGTCTTTAATACATGAATAGTCATGTTAACCCGTTCAATCGTAACACGATCAAATTTGAGGTTGAACTCTATTTGGACACTTGCCCTTGTTGTGTCCTGGTTGACGATAAATGCTACATTTCTTAGGTCGACGTTGCCCTTCGCCAGGTGCATCCCATTCTTCATGCTCAATCTGTTGTGGGGTTGTACATTTCTTCCTATTATGGCCAGTGCCTCCACACCTCGAGCATACTTGTTGTCTTCTACTTCTTGTATTTGAGCCTTCACCTGCTGAACGATATCTTCCTTCTTTAGGACGACCTTCTTGGGGAACTGATTTGGGAGGGCAAACTTTGAATGAAGATGAGACTGTCCATTTATCCTGGCTAGGCCGAGTGGTGCGTCATTTTTCACCAAAAATAATCCGACACGCAGTCGGTATGCCCACACTACCCAGAATAGTGGCAAACAAGATCGTCTCCCAAAGGACCGGCGAGAATTATCCAACACTTTAGTCTGCAAGTAACCAAACCTTACGAACGAATTTCTTTGTTATAATGTAAAAAATGAAAATAAAAGCAATTAAACAGAGAGTAGATTTCTTCACAGATTAAAAAGGTATTCCGGCTTTCAATCAACTCCACCCTAGCTTAATTATTCCGATCCTCGATGCAAAGATACTTCCAATCAACGCATGTAAACTAGTTATAGCCACCGAAGACACTTACTGACGCAGCCTAATTTCTCCTTAGCTTCTCGATAATCAGGAAGACACTTCACCAATTATTTCCTTAATCGACTGACAACCATAAGAGACACTCTATAGGTTTAATGAGCCGACAACATTAAGAACTAGAGAAACCCGAGTCAAAACCAACAGACTCTGACACAGGACTGTCGAATTAAGACTGTTATTCCCTCGATTCTGAAGAATCGTTGTACCACTAATTAAACTTAAACCATAATTACGGATGACCGGTTTAATTGGCTACTAATTAATTTCGATCTACTAAATATGTGCACCTACCTAGCAGAGATGAAACAATTAACGAATTTAAACACAGAGAATCACAGATGCATTCATATAATTAAAGTATAAGAACAAATTAGATCTCACCGAATAAATACGTCAGAGATTCGTTAATCTTCACCATAATAGAACGCGCTTAGCTTGAATTCATAATTGGATTGGCACCTCAGAAATTAATTGATAGAGAGAACGATGAAGAAAGGTATAAAGAATGAAATTGAATTATGAAATCTGCAGAGAAAAATCCATTTCTAGCATCTCACAGTGTCTAGAATTAATCTATACTGCAATGGATAGAGTTCTACACTATCTAGAAGTCTTTTTATCCAAATCCTTAATTAATTAATTAATTAAAAAGCATCCTAATCCTAATCCAACTAGGAAAATAATAAAAATAAAGTCCAAAAGTAATAAAAAAGATGTAATTTTCGTCCATGGCCCACAGCTAGTGCATATCCACTATCTCCAGCCCAAATACTCGCATAATCCATCAATCGGTATGCCCATACCGATTGGTTCCATACTCTCCAGCTTTTCTTCAATCCAATTGCGTCCAAACCCTCCAAAACAATGCCATTATCTCCACTTTTATGTCAACCACCTGAAATAAACCACAAGACACAATTCTTCCACAAAACTTAACCAAGGGGTGAGTAGCACTGCAGAAATATACCAAAAACGACCCAAAATATATACGAAATAACAACCTAATCAAACCCCCCCCACACTTAGGCAATGCTCGTCCTCGAGCATATCTAAACAGAAAACAGACTCAAAATAAAACTCAGAAATAGACAAGTCAAGCATTGGCCACCTTAACCGGAAAACACTGAAAGTCAGGACTACAACACAATCATCCACAATTCACTAATATTTCTCTTGTTTCATGAAATGCACTCATGCCCTTCATTCAAGTCAAAAACATGCAAACTCAATCTTGTCTCACCAAGATTCACTCAATTTCTCTCAAAAGAAAGTAATGCCATATTTTAATTCACACAGGTCGTGACTTGATGCCTTCAAACATAGATTTGCCCATATGTCAAAACCATTACCAAGCAAGTAAGAACAATGTATAAATCAAAAGGTCTTTGAAACAGGTTGTAATGAGGCTAGGGTGCACAGGTAGGATAAGAAAGGATGAAATGGCTCAAATAAGTGAAAACATGTAAGCATATCAGAACACATTTATCAAGTTCAACTGCAATTTCTCAAATAGCTCTATGAATTCCAAGTTGAGTGCTGGTCTTCAAAAACAATACAGGGCAACAAAAAATAACATCAATCAGGTACAGGCCCTCTTTCCTCCACATCCTTTCTGTTCCAGTATGGGCATACAGACCATTTTTTTCCTTTTTTTTTTTTGTTTTTTTTCCTTTCTTTCTCATTGAGTACTCTTTTTTTTTTTTATGGAATAGGACAAGAGCATATATATCTTTTTCTTTAGTCTTCCAACACCAACTACATTTAAGTAGAGTCCGAACTTAGCTCAACAAAAATACCATATCACTTACATGTTTTCATGGGAAAAGAGCAGGCCAAAAAGGGCGAAGACTGAATTATTTAGTAGCTTTTAACAATGAAAATAGGCATTAAGAACAAATTGGCTCACTAGGGGCAATGTTTGGGAGTGGAGAATTTCTTCAGGCCAAAGTAAAGGTTAATCCTACATGCCTTAATCATCTTCCTGCAAAAGAAAACTCACAAGCAGTATGATCATGGCAACAAGGCAAATCAGAAATTCAGCATTCAAGTCCGACACACTCAACAAAATGAATTGAGCTTTCTATATGTAAATGACATGCTCAACAGGCTTAATTGATAGAGAGATTGATGAAGAAAGGTATAAAGAATGAAATTGAATTATGAAATCTGCAGAGAAAAATCCATTTCTAGCGTCTCTCAGTGTCTAGAATTAATCTATACTGCAATGGATAGAGTCCTACACTATCTAGAAGTCTTTTTATCCAAATCCTTAATTAATTAATTAAAAAGCATCCTAATCCTAATCCAACTAGGAAAATAATAAAAATAAAGTCCAAAAGTAATAAAAAAGATGTAATTTTCGTCCATGGCCCACAGCTAGTGCATATCCACTATCTCCAGCCCAAATACTCGCATAATCCATCAATCGGTATGCCCATACCGACTGGTTCCATACTCTCCAGCTTTTCTTCAATCCAATTGCGTCCAAACCCTCCAAAACAATGCCATTATCTCAACTTTTATGTCAACCACCTGAAATAAACCACAAGACACAACTCTTCCACAAAACTTGACCAAGGGGTGAGTAACACTGCAGAAACATACCAAAAATGACCAAAAATATATACGAAATAACAACCTAATCACCGAGCTCAGCTGGTGTGTCCAACCTACATGTATGATTATCTTCTAATTTAGTCACCATCCACAAGCCACCCTTAGAACTTGCCACTAATTTGAACGGGCAGGTCTCGTTTTGTTTGCGAATAACTGTTAGTCGACTTTTGCTGGATCGGGAGACCGAATATTCCATTTGATGCTGCATATGCCACTTTTCAACAGCAATTACTAAATCTTTCTTCTCCAAGAAAGTCTTTCCCACGGCTATCGCATCAATATCTGTCGGGGATGGGTCGTCCTGTACCACTGCTAGTGCATCGTCAACATGGGCCACAAGAATAGACTAATGTCCCAAGGGAGGAAACTCTACATTCGGAGTTTCAACATCAGGAGCAACATCCTCAGATGAGAAGTTGTGAGGTCCACCATGCTGTAGAATATTGACAAACTCATCGAGACGCCCTGGCTCGTGAATCCATTCACAAAATTCAACAATTTGCTTACACCGAAATTCTCTCTCATAATTCTCGCCGTCATCATCATCATCATCATCATCATCATCATCATTCCAAGACAGATCATCAACACTATCATCTCCAATTGGTTCATCATTAACATCATTTGACGGCATTCCACTTAGAGTTTGCAGAATTAATTTCTCAGTAACGTACACAACCGGCTCATCTTGCTCCTGGATCAAACGAGCTAAATCAACATCCGTCTTCAAAAGTCCTTTAGTGTCCTCTCTGTCAATGACCTCGTCAAATAACTCAGTGTATAACTAACACTTGTTGGAGATGTCTTCATAAAATCGTGAATTTCTTCAACCAATTTATCACGAGATAAATTGTCAAATGGGAGGTGCACCAGCTGATCTTCACCATCCACATACTTAGATCTTTCCCATCTACCGCTATGTCGGACAATAATACGTTGCCAAGCTATCTGCAAATCAACAATAAACAGTAATTAAGGTAATTTAAAAAAAATCTCGTGACAATATTATCACGAAAGCATAGAATTCGTGACAATATTATCACGGTTCAGATGATCTCGTGACAATATTGTCATGAATTCTATGATCTCGTGACAATATTGTCACGAAATGAAGACATTTGAAATTTTAAAAAAAATTATTGTCATGAAATGAATAGATTTCGTGAGAATTATTGTCACGAAATCTATTCATTTCGTGACAATAAATTTTTAGCCACGAGATGTGTTCTTCTCGTGAGTATTATTGTCACAGTTCATAGATTTCGTGACTATATTGTCACAAAATCTCTGAACTGTGACAATAATACTCACGAGAACACTGTATAGTCGAAAAAAAATTCGATGCTATTAATCTTTACAAAATGTCCAAATCTTTAATTTCACATTAATCTACCACAAAATATCCTAATCTACAACAATGTATGCATATACGATCACTAAAAATTACAAAAACAAACATCTTATAACTTGAATACCTATTAAACATATCTATTATGAAATTAACATAAATTACGGATAAATTGCTTAAAATTTTAAAAGGACTTTAAACCCGACTAATTAGATCAACTTGACGGTTATAAAAATTAAAAAACTTACCTCAAATTTTTTGGCTATGTGTTGTTGTTTCTCCAACAATTTTTTGTAAACATAGGCGTGAGCTTCGTATAAACTTGCGTGAATGTCAATTGTGTGTTTTCTTCATTTTGGAATTAAATGCATGCAGCCACAATCCAACTACCCAAATTTAATTGGATTCCCAAATTTTTCGTTTTTTTTTTAAAAATTGCCACACATGCTTTTTTTTAATAAATGAGAAAAGAAATGGAAATTGTTCACATGAGACAAAAAAGGCATATATGACTTTTACACCACTTTTTAATGACCTATCAATCTTGGCTAAAAAATCATTTGCTATCTTGAATTTGTCTATTTTAATTTTTCACCCATTGTATATAGTACTATCTGAAATATTGCTTTATTCAAGGCCCCATCAGTCAAGCTGATGCACTTGCCCGCCAAAAAAAATTGATCCACCTCCAATATTAATTTCTTTTAACGTTTTACATTTTTTAGACATTGAAATATAAATAAATTAAAATAATTTATTTATTCTAAAATTTACTGTTACAATATATGTGTGTGTGTGTATATATATATATATATAAGCATTCATTTGTGAACAATAATTTTATGTGTAATTTGTGGACTAACCATAGCCATTGGAATGATTAGATGGAGGGTCAAGATCAATTTTAATATTAATTATGTTTTTATTTATTTTAATTAGAAAATGGCACATTTGTCAATTTCAAAGATGAACAAATCTTAGTGTCATTAAACCTTTCAATTTACGTCAACTTATTTTCGGAAAGATGCAATCATTATCATCTATCTACTATAATGCTTATTTTAATGAAATATTATTATTATTATTATTATTATTATTATTATTATTATTATTATTATAGTCAATACTATAATGCTTATTTTAATGAAATATTATTATTATTATTATTATTATTATTATTATTATTATAGTCAATGAAAAAATATACGATGAACTTTTTATAACAAAGTTTATTTATTTATTTTAATGTACATTCAACAAGTCAGAAACATTACATTAAACTTTTTAAATGTCTTACTATATCATTATGTTATTTTTATGGCTCATGATGCTTTATTTGTGTGTGTAGGAATTATTAGGGAATGATTAAGTATATTCATTTTTATGTGAGTAAAATTTGTTAATATTTATGAAATCTGAAGTCATATTTTAGGGTTAAATGTTTCAATCATTTGATAATCATATAAAAAAAAATCAGAAATCACATAAAATGCAATCAGAAGTATTAAAATAGCATATATATATATACACATATATATATATATATATTATTTCATAATAGTACAATTAAAAATTTCAACAAAGTCACTAATATATAATCATATAAAAAAGCATCAGAAATCACAAAAAATGCATTCCGAAGTATTAAAATAGCACAAGGATATATTAATTCATAATCTTAAACCAATAAATTTCAACGTAATCACTAATGATCGTATAAAAAAGCATAAAAAAATCACAAAAAAAGCATTCTAAAGTTTTGAAATAGCAGAATGATATATTGATTCATACTCTCACCACTATAAATTTCAACATAATGCTATTATTTAATACTTCAGAATGCTTTTTTTTTGTGATTTATGATGCTTTTTTTATATAATTATAAGTGATTATATTGAACTAATAATCATATAAAAAAGCATCATAAATCACAAAACAAGCATTCTGAAGTATTAAAATAGCACAAGCATATATTATTTTTCTAAATCTTACAACTATAAATTTCAATGTAATCTTAATAATACAATCTCATATGCAGTAACCATTAATCAATTGGGCCGAGAAAAAGCATGTCATTATATGAATTAAGCTGAGATATAACGACACACGCACACACATACTAATTTAGTGGTAATTATTGTTTCATCCAGTGAAAACTGATACACTAATCAACACTTTCAATAATAGCACTACGCAAATTAAAAAAAAAAAAGCATCACAATAACTATAAATACTATGATATGATATCCCTAACAACAAAATTAAACTAAAGCAAATCAAATGTGTGATCGGATGTCACTTAGAACAAAAATCTCATTTCATTCATCTTTTTGAGTAATTAAATGCTTCTTATTTATTTACCCATTCAAATACATTGAATTATATTGATTTACAAATTTATAATATCCCTTGATTTCCGTAGCAATTAATATTCATAAAAATAGATTTTACATTCTTACCCTTTTTAGCATCTACATTTAGAAAAAAACATCATAAATATTTTAACTCTCAATTAATACTAATCATTGATCTTAATTGATCAAGCGATGAGATTTGTTCACAATTTACCCTCCCCTATATATATATATGAAAAGTACAAAATGTCATAATTGGATCGCGAGATTTTTTTATTAAAAAAATTGATTATTGGTCTCCTAGGCTAGGCAACTCCTTACTCCCTACAAAACTGAACAACTAGATTATTAAATGAACATAATTTTAGTCTAGTCTGTGTAACAAATATATTGTTAAATCAACATATATTTTTCCAAAAGTCCACCTATTGTTTGGATGTCAAACCAAATAGAAAATTGGATCTGCAATAATAATTTGGGCTTTGTTAAGGCTCAATTTGATTAAAATGTAGCAATATGGGCTTAACAGGAATTCGGCCCAAATAAGAAATAGTTTTTTTTTTCTTTATTTTTTTTATTATCGTGTTTGTATATAATATTTAAACCAATTTTTAAACTATAAGCGACGCAGGTTACGAAGTGAAACGACAGTTCGGCGTTTCGAGTTTATCAATACGTGATTAAAAAAATAAAATATAATACTTAATTTAGTTCTTCAATGCGCTTAACTATACAGACAATAAATAAATAATTAAGTTGAAAGGACAATTTTCTTCTCTTTATTTTCTGATGTCGAGAAAGTTGTGCATTTTTTTAATGATTTTTTGTCTTTATAGTTTCTATATTCGTTCATTTAATTTGTGGCATCTAAGGTGTCCAGCCAATTTTGCTTTAATTGTAAAAATACCTAAGTTGCAAAATATTTAATTATATACATATATGTATGTATGTATATTCAAGTCTATAACTTACATCGAATAGTATTTGGATTCTCAATTCTACCATGTCCAGAAAAAGAACAACGTACACAGTTTCTATAACAATTACGATTATTGTTAAACTGTAGAACTATCTTTAAAGAACTCACATAGATTATCTTAGAATTTTATCTAACTAGCTAGCTAGTATTTAAAACAATTATAAAAATTGGAAACTATTTCATCAGATGGATGTAACAACTTACACAAGCATTGACATATATAAATAAATCGGGCTATCTAATGAATCCAAGTGGTGAATAATTTTGTATTTTTTTTGTATACGAGTGAATGAATTGAATGAGAGATTTTAGTGAGAGCGACTAGATACAGAGGGATGGAGGAAAAAAATAGTGGTCAGAATCAGAGGGATATGTAGTCTGACCATAAAGCCTTAAACCCCCACTTCTCATATATTCATGTCATCTTCTCTATTTTATTATTAATTAATTAATTAATTAATTATTATCTAATCAAATCAATCTAACTTTATGAGAGATAGTATGACATTCAAAATTCTCAATTCCAAATCGTGTGTGTCGATTTTCCAGTTTGGAAACTATGAATTTATAAGTAACACGATATATAATATGGTGAGGTGAGTATACGCAATAAGACATATATATTGTTATTAATTTGTAGATGAGTATGATTGAAATCAAATAGAATATATATATATATATATATATTAATTAATTGGTAGCAATTAAGCATCAAAGTAGCCATATATATATATATATATATATCACAAATTAAATAAAGTATATATATGTTATGTATGTATGTATGTGTGTGGGTGTGTGCAGAGGCAGGCAGGCAGGCAGATAAATGTAGGGCAAGTAAAGCAGCTAACCCTTTGTACACACGTACTAGTATATAATTAGCCAATTCAGCTGAGACCGAGGCACACTGTTATTGCTCTCACTCACTGCGACTGCGTGTTGTGTGCGTGTGTGTGTGTGAGAGAGAGAGAGCATGATGAGAGAGAGAGAAGAAGAGGAAGAAGAGGAAGTGGCCGTGATGAAGCCTGCATGGCTGCAAGGTTTAATGGCGGAGTCATTCTTCGCCGTTTGTGGGGTCCATGAGAATCGCAGGAAGAATGAAAAAAACATTTTCTGCTTGAATTGTTGCCAGAGCTTTTGCCCTCACTGCCTTCTCTCTCATCACCCCTCCCACCCTCTACTCCAGGTTCATTCATTAAAATCTCTCTCTCTCTCTCTCCTCTCTCTCTCTCTCTCTCTCTCTCTCTCTCTCTCTCTCTCTCTACATACGTACATACATACACAATTATATATATCTATTCTCTCTCTCACAGACACTGTTCTTAATTATTCATCATCATCATCCATTCATCTTTCACAATTTTTTCAAATATGCACGGCTAGCACAATTAATTATTAATTTATTTGAATTCTATTTTCTAATTCCAAATAATTTGATGGGCTACATCAAGAATTCAGGACGCTGTTGATAAAAATCGAAAATTTAGAACATTAATTTCTTCGAATCTTTCTTTATCGAACTGTTGCTGAAGTTCCCGAAAGCGAGCGTTCGAATCTGCAGGATTATGGATAGTAATTAATTAGCATGGAATTGGAAAAGCAATTAATTAATTGCTCTGGATGTAAATCTTCATGCACATATATATAGCTCTAATTCAGACAATTCAATTATATATAACTCAATTGCTTTGTACTAGAAAAGGCCAATTAAACACTAATTAACTCTATTAACAAATGCTAATATAGTAGGTTAACTAATCGTAAGTGATGACCAAACACAATCCCAGATTAATGATCCTTAATTTCTATTGGTCTTTCAGAATTATGTAATTCTATGCAGGTTGCAATTGGCAACCTAGGACAAGATATAATTTTGGAATAAAAAATCTCATTTTGTGATCAAATTAAAGTTACTTTTTGATAAGCTAATTAATTTGGAAGTTGTGAGAAGTAATTAATACAATGAATAGAGTGGTACAAATTTAGGTACAGTTTAATTTGTTATGATTATTACATGTTTTAATTGAGTCCTCATAAATAGTGGAGAAGTGTGTTCCAAATTTCTGTAAAAACAGTTGTTTTTTATATCCATATTTAGAAGGGTTGTTTACTATCCAATTTAGAGTCCTCACCTGTTGCTTTCATTCAAACCCCTGCACTTTGACCCCTCTCTCTATTTTGTCCACATTTCCCCATAAATTTTTATTTCTAACAAAATTAACCATCTTTTTATATTATATTATTATTATTATTATTATTATTATTATTTTGCCAACAAGATGCCCCCATTTAATGATTTTTACAACTTGGGAATAGTTTTAGTACACAACGACCACGTGAGATTTCGTATTCTACCTCATCTCTTTCTTACATTTGGAGTTTCACTTTTAAACTAGAAGTCATATTTCTATTTTTTGTTTTGTGATTTAGTTTAATTTTAAAATTATTTGTTAGGATTCACCACACTTAATTAGGATTTATAATTATTTTTAATATTTAATATTTAATTTTTAATTAATAAATTATCATTATTGTGGTTGATTATTTCAAATTAAGTTTATAATATTTTTTCTTGTTGATAAATAATGGCTATGATTATTTATGTTATAATTAATTTTTATTTTATAATAGATATTATTAACATCGTAAATCTGATAATGAAACACAGAGTGGAACACAAAGGAGTGCAAAATGAAATTTGAACCGCACTACGACATGTATTAATTGATACTAATATTCTATTAGACATTTAATTAGTACTAGTATTCTAATAGGGTTAATTACGATTAAATATATGAATTTTTGCACAATAATTCCAATTTAGACGCTAATTTTAGAAAGTTACAACTTAAAACACAATCTTGTCATTTTTTGCAAAATAAACATAATTTGCAATAGTATCAAAATAAAACACAATATTTCAAACTTATCTTTTTATATCAATTTTTTGTTCTTTGGGGAAAATTTGGCGATGTCTATTTTACAAAAAATAAATTGTAAGATTGTGTTTTAATTTCAATGTTTCAAAGCTCATGCTTAAATTGCAAATCTAGTTAAAAATTTATGAATTTAATCATAATTAATCATATTCTATTATTACTGGATACAGATTGATAGTAATATTCTACGTATTAGACACTTAATTAATTAGCATCATTGGTTTAATTTTGCTCTTTTTTTGTTTGTTTGTTTTGTTTTATTACGATGAGGCAGGTAAGGAGATATGTTTACCAAGATGTGATTAGATTGGACGACCTCGAAAAGCTCATCGACTGTTCTTACATTCAGGTAGAGGAATTATTGTTATCTTCTTCTTCCTTTTTTTTTTTTTTAATCTTTTGTTTTGGTGGAAACGTGGGTACCATGTTATTTCCCAGGAGAGCCATAATGCGATGAAAATCTTGGTTGTTGATTCAATGAAATGACATAATATGATGAGAGAGAAGTGGGATTATATATATGTATACTGATAATTAATAAAATTAGTGGTGTGTTGTGAATTGTTGCAGCCCTACACGATAAATAGTGCCAAGGTGATATTCCTTAATCAGAGAGCGCAATCGAGATCTTGCAAGGCCTCTGGCAATTCTTGTTTCACCTGCGACAGAATTCTTCAGGACCCATTCCACTTCTGTTCTCTCTCTTGCAAGGTCCACCCCTTTCTCTCTCCTTTCTCAATTTTGCTACCTAGTACATATATATATATATATGTTTCTTGTCCGTCCCGTATTTTATTTCATCAATGCACGTCAAGTCAACTCAAACCAAAGTCGTTGCAGGTGGACCACATGGTCTATCAAGGGGAGGATCTATTGAGAATCTTGTACAAATTCGATGACTCTGATTTTGCCATCTCTCAATTCGAAGACTTAAGGGTAGATGTGGCTGAGGATGGCCTCAGCCACATCACCCCGAACTCCATATTGGAGGATCCACTTCATGGATATGGAGCGTCAGATTACCCAATTAATAATTCCGGATCCAAGAAAAAAGGAGGGTTTCTCCCTGGAATAATGCTCTCCTTCAGTAGCAGAAGAAAAGGGGCTCCACAGAGGTCCCCTCTTTCTTGAAAGAAAATAAAGAAATTATAGTTATTTTTATTAATTTAGAGCATGATAAATAAAAAAAGAAATGTAGTGGTTCCATGTTAAATTAATGCAGTTGTATTAATTCTAATTAACTTCTGAAAGTTATGATAAATATTTCATTAATGCGTTGTGCGTGCAATCTCTATGGATGATAATGGTGAGCTTAATGTGTTACTATGTAATGCAATAAGCTCTTATTATTCGTTTATTTTAATTTTTGGTCTAGATAAATTAGTTATTGAAGGAGTAAGTGTTAATTCATACTAAATAATTAGTAGTGTACACGTGATACATATATATGAACAATAATATAATAGACATATTTCACACCGTAAGTCCTCTCTCATCCTATTTTATTGTTGTCAAATTTCAAGTGAGACATATATGTCTATTGCATTGTAAAAATGTTAATTGAAGCATTAAGTGTATAGAATTTATATTCTGAATAGTCAATTAATTAATTTAATAAGTCTAAGAAATTAAAAGGAAAATTATGTTTAAATTGTACTCTCTCCGTTTCTGAATAAATGTAATTTTGGATGAATGCACATATATTAATAAAGATATTAATTACATAATCAAATTACCTTATACACCCTTATGTGAATACATTAATGAGTTAAATATGGTTGTTTGAATACATTAAATGGGGTCATGAGGGCAAATATGAGAAAAATGTGAAATTTTTACCTCGATTGTGTAGAATGACGTTTTTTGTGAAATAAAATTAAAGTATTAGAATGACACTTATTGTGAAACGGAAAAGATATAAACCATGTTTACAAAATCTTTTGAAGTGTGTTTTTAAACTTGATTTGAATTTTATAATAATATAGAATATTATGTCATAAATATTTATTCATACCATTTTTTATTGGTCGGGGAGAGAGAGAGAAAGAGAGAGCGCAATGGTGTCTCAGACTCTCAACAGACAAAATGCCAGAGGGACAATGGGATATTAGAAATTAAATCAACACGGATTCTAGTTTTCTAACGAACTATATTTCCACCCGCACGGGATCATTCATTATCTCAAATTTAATTATTATATTTGTAATGTAAATATTACATTTTTCGTATTTTATAGATTATATTTTAGTTAATAAGTTAAAATAGTTTTTTATTTGTTCGGTTATTCTTTTTATTTCAGATAATTATTATTACGAATCTAAAATGAGTTAATTAAGTTGACAATATAATCGATAAAAAATAATTATATAAATACATACGGACGTATGTATATACGTACATTATAATATAATATATTTTAAATTACAAAAAAATTATATATGTATATATAATATTTCAAAGGGCAAAGGTACAAAAAAACACCTGAAAGTATTTGTGAATTCCCGGTTAGTCACCTAAAGTATGACTCGGCCCAGTTAGACACCTAAAGTTTTAAACTCAGAACATCCATGCCCCTCCGTCAACTGAGTTAAAATCGAACGTTAATGAGTTGAAACGGGGTTAAATTATGAAGAAACGGTGCAATGTTACTGCATTTACAAACCCTTAAACCTAAAAAAACCCTAATTCTCAATTCCCGACTCCCCAAATCCCCCCAAATTCTTGAGAGCAGATGCAAATTCTTGAAGTTTCTAGCCCTAATTCCTAATTTGAAGAAGAAATTATAGAATCCACATCATCCACCGACTCAATGGCGTCACGAAGAAGATGGGGTGCCGATTTGCAAGAAGGAACTGGATATTGCGACTGTGGTGTTCGAATTCTTCTACGGACATCTTGGACTAACAAACATCTAGGAAGAAGGTTTTATAGTTGTCGGAATTATGCTGTAAGTATTATTTATTTTTTTTATCAAAATGGCAGACTTGATTTTAAATTTTGTTGAAATTATGTGATAAGCGATGTAGTCATAAAAAGTTAGTAATTCAATCTTTAATTTTGCAGCCAGCAAAAGATGGAATTCATAAACAAGGTTGCAATTATTTTAAATGGATTGATAGTGAAATTGGTGATAGAGCTAAAGATGTCATAAATGGTTTGAAGGCAGAAAATAGTTTGTTGTTGAAAGAGAAAGGTCAATTGATAAGAGATTATGGAACACAGATTGAGGTCAAGCATGAGATGCAAGCTTTGGAAATTGATTTGAGTAAGCTGAAAATAATGCATAAGGTTGAACCGAAGAAAGTGCGTATGAGGTTGAAGAAAGCATATTTTGCTTTGATATTGTCTTGGTTGTTGATTGCTTTGGGCATAGCCAAGTATTTGTAATAGAAGTAGGATGAAATAGATATGTATATTTCAGACATGGTGTATATTGACTTTTTTGTTTAATGTTCAAGACTGTTGAATCATTATATTTAGTTTTTGTTCAATCAGTGTTATTCAGACATTGTGCATCTTCATTTGATTTAGTTTTTGTTGAAGCAGTATATTTGATAGCAAAAATAATCTTAGCCTACTTATGTTGAAAACTGAGATAAACAAGAGATCAAAATAATACAAGTATTTCCATTATATTGATAGCAAAAGAAGATCAAGTAGCTTGACAGAATTAGAGCCTTACATTAATAGCAAAAGCTGATCAAGTAGCTTGATAGACCAACAGCTAAATAACTAAGTGACATGTTCTGAACACCAACAGACCAAAATAATACAAATTCAGACATGTTCATAAGAAAAAACACCCAAGCACTTGGGTGACAAAAAATCCACATGATCCAGTTGGCTGTTATCCTATAGATATTCCAATTTCTGCTCCTTTCTTGACTTTCTTCTTTTCTCTTTCTTGTTCAAGTTGTCTGGTAGTCATGGCTTGTTTCCCTTTCCACTGTAATCCTGGAGGTTTGAAAGGTAGATTTGTGGGTTGAATGGTCTGGCTCCCATCTACTGCACTTGCAATTCTTCTTACTCCACTTCTCTTCAACAAACCAGAAGATCTTGTTCTTGTCTCAGCTCTCTCTCACTAGGAACTGGATATCTGATAACTGGATCTGTCATTGAACCCAATGATTGACTAGCATTTGGATCCCTTTGTTTGATTACAGTTTCAGATCTCATACCAGGCTACATTAACAAAAATAAAAACCCTATAAGTTTAAAAATTCAGATGTTGCATGTTTTCTGAAGTTGCATCAATATTAGTTCAAACTTTTTTAGATATACTCACATTGAGAGTCATGTTTCCAGAAGTTTCATCAATATATATTCCAAGTCCTGCAGTTCTTTTAGATCTTCTTATGGCTTGCTTCTGACATTTTTGTTTTCCTCTTGAAGTTGATTCATTCCTTGACTGTGGTTGGCTGCTTGTGCTCACATTAGATGCCACCTTAAATAGAAATTTGCAAGATAATTAATTGAAGTGAATGAAAAAAATTAATAATGAATGAAATATACATTATAGTGTTACCTGAGACTGTTTGTTTGGACATCTTCTTCGATTATGTTCATCAGAGTGGCAAATTGAGCAAGTCATTACATCACCCTTCTTTGAGAGCTTTCTTGAAGTCTTTCCTTTCATGAGCTCATGAGCACTGCGGATCCTCTGCTTCCTTGGTCTACCAGTTAGCCTCTCTACAGGAGGTGGTTCAAGCTTTTCAAATCTGCCACTATCCATTGATTTTTTCCAAGGCATGGGCACCATTGCATGCTCATATGTGGCCATGTATGCAGTTTTATGATACCAATTAGAAATGTAGGATTTTGGGTCAAGCTTGGAGTGATTCATTGCACAAATTCCATGAGAGCAGGGAATTCCATAAAGATCCCATGCCCTACAAGTGCAAGATTGTTTATCTAAAAACACAGAATGCCTATCCTCTCCATCCACTATTTCATAACCATCTTTCCCATTGAAAAAAACTCTACACCCAAAAGCATCATCCATGTTCTGTTGATATTTCTCCATACATGCTGGACTCCAATCAGTTGTCCATGAATCAACCAACACTTTATTTGTAGTCAATCTTTGCATTGCATCAAGTCTCATATCAGTCAACATAGACACAATTGGTTTCTCCCTAGCATCTCCTATTATGAAATTGAAACACTCACATATATTGTTATCAACCATTGGAGACTTACATCTACTACTAAGAAATGCCCTGCAGAAGGTGGCTGAGTTGTATTTTATCAGGTCAGTTGCTGCAGCTTTTTTAAGGGCTCCCAATAGATTCAAATTATCCTCAAACTCCTCTCTGTATGTGCTCCATGCACACATCTAAAACCTCTTCTTCAATTCTCCACTGCATCACTTCTTGCTCCAATTTGCATGCACATGTCGTGCACAATACCTATGTTCAGCTGCAGGCAACACCTCATGGACTGCCTGCACCAACCTCTGCATTGATAAAATAGAATGTCAAGATCTATTATAGTTAAATCTTTGATAAATTATTTCTGCAAATTGTTACCTTTTGCATGTCTGACATGATGGTCACTGTGTTTCCATGCTCTTTGATTTCCAGGTCTTTCACAAGTAGTTCTATAAACCATGTCCAATTTTCTTTGTTTTTTATAGAGATGACTGCCCAAGCAATTGGAAACAATTGATTATTTCCATCTTGTCCAACGGCAACTAGAACTTGTCCCTTGAATTTTCCCTTCAAATGACAACCATCTAAGCATATAATTGGCCTACACCCTGCCATCCAACCCCTTTTCAGAGCATCAAAACAAATGTAAAGTCTCTTAAATACAACCTTCCCCTCTGTCATGGATTTTTCACACAATTCCAATTCAGCAGTGCTACCAGGATTTGTTTCTTTTACTCTTGAAATGTATGATCCTAAGTAGCCAAATTCAGCAGCAAAACTACCATCTAACTCCTCAGTAATAATCTTTTTAGCTCTCTTACATTTTGCCTTAGACACATACACCCTCATGTGTTCCTCAGCATGCAGCTTCATAGCTTTAGCACTTGTTCTGGGATTTGGATAGATTTTATTTTTGAATTCTCCAGCTAAAAACTTGGCAGAGGCTAACCTGTTGTTTGCATCCCTTAAACAGGTGTGTCTATCATCTATAGTCTTTACCACCAATCCACCAGTCTTACCATCTTCTGAGATAAACAAATGAAATGGACAACCTGGAGCCTTACATTTTGCTCTAACTCTCTTAGGTTCATTAGGCCTCAAAGTCAAAGGAGTACACTTTGCTATGCTATATCTAGCAATAGCAAGCCTAGCCTCTTTAGCATTCCCAAATGTCATGCCTAACATGAAATGGGGGTTATTATCATCAACATCATACCTCACTTTTCTCTTACTCTGATTAAATAACTTCAAGTCAATCTCACCCAAGTCATATTCTCCATCTGATTCACAGCTCTCATCATAATCTGATTCATTGGAGCCTACCTTAGTTTCATTTAAAATTGACATTTCATCCTCAATTCTAGCTTCATTATCACCCACCTCAAAGTCTAAACTTTCATCTATTCCAGCTTCATTATCACCAAAATTAAAATCTGAAACTTCATCCATTCCACCTTCATTATCACCCAATCAAAGTCTAAACCTTCATCCACAACAGCTTCATTATCACCCACACCCAAATCTAAACCCTCATCAATTTCAATTACATTATCACCCCTGCACAACCCCTGATTAGTGTCTTTCATATACCCTGCATTGTCTTCCATTGGATAAATATGCATATCAGACTCACAATGTGACTCCTTAATTAGTTTCACCAACTCATTTAATCCACCATCATCTTCCATACACCTAAGTCCATTGTCTAATGTATGTCTTGGGATTAGATAAGCCAATTGTTTCACATTATCCATCTTAAACTCTTCCTTATATTTTTTTAACATGTGAGTAAAAGACAGAAAATATATATCCACCCGTTCATTTATCACACTCATATCAATGTAGCTCAATTTTGGTGAATTTACCCACCTACCCATAAAATGATACACCAAAGAGACCATCTCTATATCCATATCTACAAAACCAAATAAAGAATTACCAGAAATTAGATACAGTCCAAAAAGAATAATATTTTTGTACAAAAAGAGGCATGTATGTTTTACCTTTTGTCGGATTTGTGGGTTACATGTGCTGGCTTTGGGACCACTACTCCTCGACCTTGCACCGCGCGAATAGAAGGGTCACTTTCACCTTCAAACTTTACCACTTCTTTGGGGCTATTTGGGGGAGTTAGGAATTAGGGCTGGAAACTTCAAGAATTTGGAATTAGGGCTGGAAATTTGGGGAGATTTGGGGGAGTTAGGATTTGGGAATTAGGGTTCTTGGATGTTTAAGGGTTTAATTTAGTGGACGTTTCTTCATAATTTAACCCCATTTCAACTCATTAACGTTCGATTTTAACTCAGTGGACGGAGGGGCATGGATGTTCTGAGTTTAAAACTTTAGGTGCCTAATTGGGCCGAGTCATACTTTAGGTGTTTAATCGAAAATTCACAAATACTTCAGGTGTTTTTTTTGTACCTTTGCCCTATTTCAAATAATTTCATAATAATTAATAGCTATTACAATCAAAATATTATATTATAAATTATGCAACAGTTATTTGCATACAACGTTTGTAGCAACATTTGTTGAATTTATAAATATCAATCTTTGTTTAACTTAGTTATACATTTAATTAGAATGTTAAATTATAACTATTTCATATTCATTATAATTAAAAAAATATTATAAATGTTATATATACGTGTAAAGCATACGGAGCATGCTATCGATTATAAAATATTTTACCAAATAAATTATTTGATTATTTAATATATGTTGATAATTATTTCACATAATAAAATATACCAAATGTTATCCACTACTTCTCAATATACGAAAATTCACGTATTTATTCATTTGTACAAATAAATTTGAATGACATGTACATAATAAAATATGCTATAAAATATATTATAAATGAATTCTATAATTAAAAATATGTGACACGTGTGTGTGTGTGAGAGAGGGAGAGATAGAGAGAAGATGAAGAGATAAAAAATAAAATAAAATAGTAATAATTTTTAATTTATAGTAACTGTTGATCATATGATGTTTTTGAGAGAGAAAATATTTTGGAGGGACTCCATTTTATTATATTAAATAGAGAGATGTTCTATTATTACCCCTCGCTTGATTTCTCAATAATTGCAATACTAATTTTTAGTTTTGTTTTATAAAGGGTGTCATTCTACACAATTGAGGTAGAAAGTCCTTATTTTTTCATTTTTGCCCCCATTTAATGCATTCAAACATTTATATTTGACCAATTTAATGGATTCACATAAGAGTTTATAAAATAATTTGATTACTTTATTAATATGTGTATATATTTATCTAAAATATATACACTTATTCAGAAATAAATGAAGTATTTTTTAATTATGATTAGATGAAATTAGAGCTGCAACTCCTATGTTGGTAAATACCCTAAAATAACTCAACATTGATGAGTTTTAACCAAAATAACTAAATCGATCGATAAATTAATTACTAACCTCTGATGATTTTTTTTTTTTTCATGATTGACAATTGATTTAGTAATCCATGATGAACATGATGTAAACACAATAAAAAAATGCTAGGTATTTTACGATATGTATTGATAGATTGAGTTATTTCAATTAAAATGTCTAAACTTTAGATTATTTATGATATTTACCCCCTCTTACGTAACAACGGACGAACCTTGCGAAGGAACTCTTAATAATAATGATAATAATAATAATAATAATAATAATAATAATAATAATAATAATAATAATAATAATAAATATTTAAGGCTAGTAAATAGTGCACAGTTTACGATATTAACTTTTGCATGGCAAGGACACCTCTTGTGCAGACAATAATTGTTTGGTTATGCTTTTAGTTTCAATTTTCAACTTCTAGTATGATCAATCTATGATGTATTAACTATTTTATTTTTAATAAAAAAATCTATGATGTATTGATTTTTGTTTAAAAAGTGAGTATCTCATACATTTGTACAATGTACATTTGTTTGAGGGAGAGTTGAGGGAGCTAATCAACATTTAACAATATTAAGGAACTTCAACTTTATTCCAGAAATAAGAAAAAAAAAATCTAATGATCTTGTATCAATTATTCCATTCATTTCTGAATAAATGTTTTGAAATAGAAAATTTACATTTGTCTCATATTTGCTCTCATTTAGTTTATTTAAATATCTATATTTTATTAATATGTATTTAATATCATTACTACAACATGTTAACATTGTTAACCCGTGTGTGTGTTGGAGAGTGGAAGGGTTCACATGGGGGTGGAGTGGTGGGCCCGTCTCTACTCTCTACTCCACTTCCCTTCGCCAATCTGCAGCAGAAAATAGTCTTACGATACAGTGTCTGAAGAGCCATAACGGGGGGGGGGGGGGGGGGGGGGAGTGCCACGTGGCGACTAATCCACGGACAACAATATTATTATTTTATTATTATTATTATTATTATTATTATTATTATTATTATTATTATTATTCCTTCACATTTATTATTCCGCCAATTCAAGACGCAACGACATTACTCCCTTTGTCCTTTTGAAAGAAAAACACTCAATTCTCCATGTGGATTTCACCTCCCTTCCATCTCAATCGTCTCATTACTAAATTTAGTATTCACTAATTTGACTATTAATATCGGGAAATATGGTAGAACATCTTTTTTATTATAATTAAATAAGGATAATATAATAAAAATTAGCTAAATACCTGATTTTCTCATATAACTCTTAATATACGCAAGACACCAAAACGGCTCGGTCGAGTTAACCTAGAAAGTAAATCGCAGTGGGAAAGTGTCTGTTTACTGAATAGATCTAATTTAGATTACAATTCAACATAAAATTATTTATGAACAAATAATAATATATTTTCCTTTTTCTCTTTATTGATACAAGAGAAGGCAATGGTGAAGTAATGGAAAATATGAAGTTCAACAAAAGGGTGCGGGCTGTCTGCAGGAGGTGGAAACAAGTTATGGGAGCTTGCAGGAGCACTCCGAGGAATCTGATTATAAATGGCGTTTTTATTCACAATGCGCAGAGAGAGAGAGAGAGAGAGAGAGAGGGTGTTTCACCGACTCTCACCCCTTCCAAGGTAGAATAAATTCCAAAAATAAAAAATAAAAATCTAGAGAAGAATATCAATAATGTTTTTGACGTGATTAAGGTTCTTGTTCTTTAGCACCAAAGAATAATAATACACCACCAGCAACATGGTCCCCTTTCTGAAATCTATTTCTCGACACATGTACAAACATGATGAATGATAGGCATGAATAACAGTGATTTTCAAAATGGGGGGAGGGGGATCAACTTAATACTAATTTAAATTCATGCCCAACAGACTACAAATCATCATTCGCGAGGAACTTATTCATGATCTCCTATTAAAAAAATGCGTATACATTTCCTACAACACCACACATTCAGTTTTCTACACATTTTATAACTAATACATATCATGTTATCGATATAGCGCAATAGATGAAGATAAAACTAACATAGAAGCAGCATGAGGAAAATGAAGGAGACGAGCAACACAGACAGCTCATATTAATTATTGTCTATTACTCCCATCTCAAGTACTTGGAAGCCATCAAATCCAACATTGAAGTTGTAGTAGTAGTTAGAGATGTTCGGGTCCGAACGAGGAAAAAACCACAAAATACAGCTCTATGGTGGGAGAGAAGAACTGACCAGTTTTCTGAGAGACAACTTCGTATACACATGATATGTTTCGACCCTGTCATAGAAAGTGGCAAGGAGATTACAAAACAAAGGTGAAAAAGTTAAGAGCATTTCAATATCAAAGAATAGCATCCAGTCAATTCAAATGTGGTCAAACTAATTGGGAATGGTTCTATAATTGGATGTGTTCAAGACTAGGACCAGAGTTGTACAATTATTGGTCCAGAGCTCCAAGTTGCAAATTTTCATCCATTGCTTCCTTTTTGCATTATTTTTCACAAAAGTTTTTGAGATCAGATTGTATACATATACATACTTCCTCCAATATCTGTACAAATATGGATATATATATATATATATATATATATATATATATATATATTTACAACTAACCTCTAATAGTCAGTGGGATAATGTTGATAAAGTCCCCCCATAATAACAATTCATTAGGAATCTTGGACATGAGTTCACTTGACAGCAAGTTTAAAATTCTAAGCTGTCATTTTGAATTATTTTGTACTAATTAAGGGTCATTTAAAGTTTCTCCAACTCAAGTCTTCAAATCAAAATTTCCAACAAGCTATTGTAATCATGCAAGGAACACGAGAGCTCCAAGGCTTAAGGGAGCCATGAAAAAGGCCACAGGAGCCCTTTTTCAAAGGATAAATGCTTATTTAGGTACTCATACTTTCATTTTTTTTAAAAGAGTTATTGTACTTTTATTTGATAAGTCGTGTAATCTCATTTATATTAAAATATAGCATCCCTAATTTTAAGATAAACAAAAGTATAAAGACATAATTTTTATATATAAAACTTCAGGGTGGGATTCAAAGAAATGTGGAAGTACATGGATTCAATAATTCAAAATAAAAGTCCAGACCTAAATATGCTTTATTCAATTTTCAAAAATACAAAGTTTCCAATGATTGACATGTTAGCCGCAGTGTATTTAAAAAAATCAATTAAATCATGAGAATCTAATTAATTGGTAAATACATGTAAATATTTACATGTGTATATGCATATAGGACAGTCTCTCTCTCTCTCTCTAGTTGTGTTGTGGGTGCAGGCAGAAAGTTACAGTATGTATGTGTGTGTGTGTTTATGTCTGTCGAAGAGAGACAGAGTGGTGATGAGTGTGTGATCGAGAGATTTGGTATTCAAATAGATGCAAATGGGCTTTTTAAATGTCGTCTCATCGCATCCATCCCTTTCAAGATCAGGCTTTTAGCAACTAGCATCTGCTTTCTGTTTTTCTAATTTGGCGGCTTATTGGTTTACGCTGTCTTTCCATAAGAGAAGTCTCTTTTACCACCTTCTACTACATCTAGCTATCTATCTCTATTAATGTCAGGTCAAATCAAAGGCATGCCTCTTCCCCACTCATTTTTCTTCTACTCATTTCCTTCCCAATGGCCAATATTTTAAATTTCAACAAATTCTAAATAATTTCACGTAACCTCATTTGATCAATGTAAAATAATCATTCGACTTTGCCATATGAAAATGTGAATGGGACAGGACGAGCGTAGTTGAATGATTTTTCAATCTTTATTTTTGACTGATAGCTCTATCTAATTTGTATCATTTCAGTCCTAGCGTCACAGGCATTGCATATATAGGTATAGGCCTCTGCCCAACCAACTGAATCATCCTACCCTTTTCAGTGTGAAATTTATTGAAATGACTAGCACATTATTTTACAATATTGCCCAGTCAAGAAGTGACAATCTTCAGTGTTAACGAACCCAAACAAATTATTATTCCTGTACCAAAACTTAGTGAAAATGTGTTCATTTCCGAAGATGCAGAAATTATCAACAGCGTTATAATGATTTTGGAATTTCTGGAAGTCTTTCAAAATTTTCTAAGAACATATTAAACCTTTCAGGTGTCACAAATAACAGTAGATAGTTAGTAACACAATTAGAGAATCAAAACTTGAGCAGTTGGAAGATACAGCAGAACTATTACCTTGTAAGCCAAACCAAGTACAAAGGTCTGATTGGACAAGCTGAGCTAGAAGCACCCCGGACAATTTAACTCGTCTCAGATAAACTTGGTTCCCATTTGTTCTCTCAATTTCCACTTCATCATAAATTTCATCAAATATTCAAATTTCTTGGACGCTATAAGAGTCATATTGCAGGGAAATCAGGAGAAAAAAATAGTAATGAGCCAAACCAATCTGAAGAATTTTTTATTGCCTATCAAAGCAGAAAGCATGGGAAGAAGTGTACCTCAAAGGAAAAAGGAGGTGTTCATAACTACTATTTGCAATTCACTAGGGATCCTGAAAAGTAGTTCCCATTCAAACGACAGATTAGTACATGGAAACATGCCGATCCAACAGATCTCTACACCCCACAAAAATCTCTCATTAATGGCTGAGACATGGCCATTCTTTTATTTACTTCAGAGCTATGCACTAAACTGCTTTCTCTCACATGGATCTCAAGGCTGAAAGACCTAGCTGCAAGTTTCTACCGTTTAGTTTCAGTACACAATTTCATGGTCAGGTTCATGCCCTCTTCAGTTGACCTTCCTCTATTTATTTACTTCTTCTTCTAGATAATCAGCAACCAACGATACTAATTAAATTAAAAGAACTAAAAGCATGGCATGCGGCATCCACTATTTAGTCTTAGCATAACATATCTTTAACAATTGGTATAACATGGTTTGCATCTAAAGATGAGTCTGCAGTCTCCATTATTCAAGAATTGCCAAGGTTTTAAAAGGTGGAGGCTAGCCTCAAGGCATTTCCGCATGGCCCCACAAGGCTTAGGCTTCAACAATAAGAAGAAAATATTAAAAAAATATCATAATCTTGGGGATTTTCTTTGGTGGAAAGCTGGAGTTAAGGATATGAAAGGCAGCAGCAAGAAGAGTCAATGATTTTTTTTTCCTTTTCTGCCTTCGTGCGTCCGGGGAATTTAGTGAGAGAAATGCAGTTTGAGGAGGCCATAGGCATGGGCTAGGCTATGGATTTTTTACTTTAGGGTTTATAAATTAAATTTATACAAAGTTCAATATAAACAAGACCCAAAACAATTAAATTGACACAGGCCCAACTGAGGCTATAGCCTCACATGGAAGCAGTCTCTATGTGAGGCTATAGCCTCAAGGATATTTTCCAGCACCAGCACCCCATCTTGACGCTAGCCTCAAAACGACCTTTTTAAACCATGAGAATTGTCATAGAACAAGGACAAGATAGCAGAACACAATTATCAAAATTAAATGCAGCATCAAACCTGACACAATAACTGCTCATGACTTGTGAGTAGAGTTGACAGAATCTCCATGGTAAACACTCCAGCGCAAGGAAATGCCCTTCCCTAAGAGCAAGTTCCACTCAACACCATAATATCATAGAACTATGTTTGAAGTTTAATTAGCAGTTGTGCCACTCTCAACCCACTCCTAATTTACCTCACCCCTTGTCCTAATGAATACTGCAAATTAGTTTAATTGTTTAAACACTATTTAATTGCAGCAAATTAAAAACCATGCTTATTAATATTTGCAAAAGTTAAAAGTAATCAATAATGACAATGAGATAAATAAATTACTTGCAGCAAATATAAAAGTTACAAACATAAACATTCAAACTTAAGAAAAAAGAAATTTTAATTATAAATTATTTCCATTTAATTTAATCTTAAAATTTAAGAAAAAACATTTTTTTAAAAAAAAAAATTAAAAATTCATTTGGCATAAATGGGGGGGGGGGGGGGGGGGGGGAGATGGTTTGCAGCGAAAGCCCAAATTTGATGAGATGGGGAGAAATTGAAGATCGTTTAGACATCAATTTGACATTAAGTTGCTCAAAATTTGGTGTGATGTGCGGCCACAGGCCTAAGAGTCCACTTAATGTCTTCATTGTAGCTTAAGCTCACATAACCAGCGGCGCGCAATACATCATGAAGAAGAACATAATAAACCACCATTCAGATGCATAAACAGGACCACCAAAAACATGAGTGCATACCTAAGGAAGGCCTGGCAAAACAAAGATTAAGGTTCACATTCTGCGCAAGAACTGTAAAATATTATCAAAATTCGCACCAAAAATAGAAAATTAAAATAGGGAAGTGGGAGATTACCTTACAATCTTGCCTCCAAGTTCAAGAAGTGTGGCAGCCGATGCCTCCATTTTTGCATGTGCACTTCATCTAAAAGATGAAGAGCAAAGCAGAAGAAGATGAGAGAGTAGCTAAAAGGCATGGCCAGACTACTGCATGTGCTTTCAGAACTCAAATCATATACCATGTCCACAAGAGAAGCATAGGTTATAATATTATATCCAACTGACATGATCACAATTTGATGTCCAAATCAAACTGCCCGACACAGTGCTAATAACAAGTAAAAGAGAGTTCACGGATAGTTTCTCCTTGATGGCCCATTACCAAGTTATCTTATATGTCAGAGTTGAAAGAATGATTTACTTTTACAAATTTATTACCAACACCTAAGCAAATTCTTTCTGGCACAAAAAGGAATTAAAAATTGGTCAAAAACAAAGTTAGAAATTTGCAGGAGATGAGGAACATGATATAAATGTGAAAAATAACTCCATACAGTAAAGACAAAAGGGCATCCAAATATAGTACAAAGTCAACTGGGAAAAAAAATTATCTAATGAGGAATGAAACTGAATTTTGAAGGGAGAACAATGGGAATGGCTGTGCTACATGGTAAATTTCTTTTAGATCCAGGTCTTCCAGAAGAAAGTTCAAGCACAAGGGAAAAGCATGACTGGTTTCACTCGTATAGTGCTTCCATGATATCCTTCAAGCGTTCCACATTAGCACCAACAACTTCGTCCGCCTTTTTGCCATTTTGAAAGAAGTGCAAAGTAGGCTGTAAAAGAAACACCTTAGAAAAATACCATATGCAAGCAAACCATATTATATAAAAGACATATGAATGAGTAGATTCATCACATACTTGCAGCTACACCGACATTCACTTAAAATGTGGGGGAAATCTCCATTATTACTATTTTTTTGGTTTCTGGAGGCTTTTGTGGAGGGGGCAGTGGGGGTGGGTTGGGCTCAATATTTCAATCTAGCACATGGAATGGAATAATGAAAGCATTCATGTATCTCAATCTATGAATACATGACATAATAATCCCCAAGCCAAATTGTCAGCTCTCCCCTGTTCATCTATGCTCTATGTTTGTTACTAGTACATAAGGTGCAAGTCCTTTTCACTCAGCGTGGTACTTTCCTTCAAGAGCAACTAATCAGTGTAACAATCAACCCTCCACATCGCACACTGCAAAACATACAACAAGGAACAAGCTATGCATGTTGGAACCATATGATTGCTTGCTGCTTATGGGCTTCTGGACATTAGCTTGTAGGAAAGAATGGTTGTACCGTCTCCGTATGAGCTTCAGTTACCAATTTTGGGCATGTTTTCAATTACAATGTGTATTCCTTTTCAGTACAATATCTTATGATCTAGTGTAACTCAATTTTCACAATAGCAAAACAAAAGACAATTCAAACACGAAAATGAGATAACTGATCTTACCACAGAGTGGATATTTTGTTGGCTCACTGCATTTTCTAGCCCTTTCTGCACATTTCAAAAAGTTAATAACGTCAATAGATGTAGCCAGCAGGTTAGAAGAGTCATGATAATCAGATGACACGAAGAGCTCAGCATGGATTCCACCTTATCAATATCTACTTTATATGTGGTGACATGGGGATATTTCTCACTGAGCTGCTCAATTATAGGTGATAACAATCTACCTGCAGAAGATTTTTTTTTAATCAACAGATGCATTAACTTTTTAGATAACCATGTCTCATTAGATGGTTTCCAGAAACATCTGATAAGAAAACTTACAGGGGGGGCACCAAACTGCAGTGAAGTAGAATATTGCAGGGAGAGATTCCTCTGCATAAAATTCAAATGAAATGAAAATAAGATCATGCCAAATTTAGATAACATAGGACGGAACTTGCCTAAAGAAACAGTATACCTTTGATTTTGCGCACTGCATCATTAAACTGTTCTTCAGACTCGATTGAAACCACCTTTGACGAATCTGTAAATCAATGCATATCTTAACATGAATATCAAAGTCAGGTTTACCTTCTAAGTTCGCATATAATAAGTTAGCATCTGATATCCCTGCCATTTCTTAGAATTTCAAGTTTTTTAATGTATAAAAAACCTCTGTCTTCTGACAATAAGAGCAGCCATGAGTCATGAGACTCATGACTTAATGTTACTTTTTGTAAATTTGGAAATGCCTATTTTACATAATACCATGAACATCTGTTTCTCTACAAAACACTTTTAACATGACACCAGAAATTGAACTGCATAAATCAATCCAGAATTATCAATGCAGGAGGATTCCTTCTAAATAACACTCAATTCAAATAAAATAAAATCAAAATAAATCCTCCAAAGCAAACGATCCTTAGAAAACCGAACCTCAAACTTGTCAATTGCAAATACATAAACAGAAAGAAACCTGAGGAAGGCACAGACGAGAAGTTCCGCGAATAATTCATGAAAACCGGGTTAAAAGCAGCAGCGTTGCCAGGGGCAACAGCGGAAACAAAAAGTGGGCGGGCGCCATCGTCGGCAAGAGAGTACGAAGCGGCGGCGGCGGCGGAGGACACAATGAGGTTGTCACTGATTGAAGATGACCGAGAAGCGATGCACGGCGCTCGACGGCCTACAAAACGACGCAGGATAGCGCTCGTTCCTCTCATTCCTTGTTTCGCCGGAGCGTTTTTCGACCAAATTTGCACGAAGGTTTAGAGTAATTGATTTTGATTTTTTCTTTTTGCTTTTTGAAATGTAAGTTTTTTTAATTATTTTCACCAAAAATCATATTTTAATTGGGCGTTGGATATGCTTTGGGCTATATATTAATTTTTAAAAAAATTATAGCCCAACAAAATCATAAGGTATCAATCAAGTCTTGTTTGGGCAGCCACGAGATATTAATTGTGAACATGAGATTTTGGAAAGCCCAAAAAATGAAAGTTTGATCCTAAAATATAATCCCATCATATTTGCAATCGCCTCTTCCAAGTAGTTTAGTACTGTAGACTGTAGTAGTTTTTTTTAGTACTCTTTAAAGTAGTTTAGTTGGCGAAGGTAAATTAGTGATTAAAATCACAGATTTAAATCTCACCAACACAATCTAAATCGAGCATTATGCTTGGGAGCACACTTGTGTGAGACCGTCTAACGGGTCTCTTACGTTAGACGGATTCCCACCCGACCCGATCCGACCCAGAATATATATATTAAAAAAAAAAGCTTAATTCTCCCCCCAACTCGCGGTGCCTAGGTTTTCTTCCAGTTTGCGGCGCTCGTTCTCTTCCACCTCGCGATTCAACCACCGTCCGACTATTCAACATCGCAAATAACATCTAAATCCTAGCAGCTCGTGATTCAACTACTGGCGATTCAACCTCTGGCGATTTTTGCACGATTTAATGGATAATTTCAGAAAAGCAATTAGCGTTCCCTCCGGTGGAATTTCGGTCAATTCCGGTGAAAAAACATTAGCCACAACAGGTATGTGTTCTTAGGTTATGAGATATGTAATTTTGTTTTAATTTTTCAACAATGATTACGTATATCAAATTTTGCATTCAAACTGTTCGACAATATGTTACTAAGAACTGATTTATTGAAATTTTGATTTACACGATAATAATGTTACAAATATCAACAGTAATTAGTGATACCCACCGGTTGAATTTCTAGCCTTACGAAATTTCTTTGAACTTAGGTGAATAAACATCTACTACAAGTGGTAACGATATTGTAATTAGATTTTTGAAATTTTTTAGTTTCTAAGCCTTTATTTCTCAAATTGGGTGAATTATTGCTACATGTTCTATATATACATACCTTGTGTTCGATGATATGTCTATGAAAGAATTACTTTGAATTTATATACAGTAGTAATACTTCTATGGTATTCAGTAATACTTGCTATGATGATAGTAATCCTTCACTAGCTATTATTTATATTTTGCAACTGTTTCACTTGAAAACATAATTATAACTCACTCGATAGTAATAATACTTCTATGATATATAGTGATACTTTCTAACGTAATAGTAATCATTCCCTTAAAACGTAACTATGATTCAATAGATAGTTATTTCTGCGTGAATAGATCAACAAAAGTACATATCACATGCATATATTGAATTTTGTAGACTAGTAATACTTCTATGGTATTATTTTATATATATATGCAGTAGTAATACTTCTATGGTATTCAGTAATACTTGTTATGATGATAGTAATCATTCACTAGCTATTATTCATACTTTGCAACAGTTTCACTTAAAAACATAATTATAACTCACTCGATAGTAATAATACAGTTGGAGCGTTGAGGTTGGCCTCCTGATGAGGAGCTCGACTCGATTCGTTTGCACCCTCAAATGGGACGCCATGAGGAAGAAGTTCGAGGCCTTTCGAGCCAGTCGGGACATGTATAGGTGTGGTGCTGCTGCACAATGCCTTTGGCTCGTTAAAGAAGACGGCTTATATTTCAGCAATAATGGGGCTCATTGGATTAAAGATTTTCCATAGTTGTCATAATAATCTCTCTCTCTCTCTCTCTCTCTCTCTCTCTCTCTCTCTCTCTCATAGGCTTGTTTGCCTATAAATATCAAATCTAGCTAGATGAATAAGAGGTTGGAGTTTCTTTCTTTTGCTTTTCTATTTTTCATTTTGCACTATATGCAAGTTAACTATGTTGTCTTCAACGAGTTCCAACCATTAGTCTTTGGTTTAATTTGATGACGAACTTCATTTTCTGAATTAAATTGTCAATTTCGTTTTATGAAAAATAATTATAAAGCTTAATTGGATCACCCTATATTTGCAATGAGTTTGACAACGATATCACTAAAGAATGTAAAAGTATCACTAAATAAACATAAAGTATCATTAAATAAGAATAAGTATCTCTAACTAACATAAAAATATCAAAAAATACAGTATCACTAAAGAATGTAAAAGTATCACTAAATAAGAATAAGTATCACAAACTGATGTAAGTATCTCTAACATAAAAGTATCACTAAAAACCTGTCAAGTATCAATATTTCAAAAATGCAGTATCACTGAAGAATGTAAAAGTATCACTAAATAATGTAAAAGTATCACTAAATAAACATAAAGTATCACTAAATAAGAATAAGTATCACAAACTGATGTAAGTATCTCTAACTAACATAAAAGTATCACTAAAAACTTGTGAAGTATCAATATTTCAAAAATACAGTATCACTAAAGAATGTTAAAGCATCACTAAAGAATGTAAAAGTATCACTAAATAAACATAAAGTATCACTAAATAAGAATAAGTATCACAAACTGATGTAAGTATCACTAATGAATATAAAAGTATCACTAAAAAACTGTCAAGTATCACTATTTTAAAAATACAGTATCACTAAAAAATGTCGACTGCATATATATACTACCTAACTACAACATCTTTATCCTTCTTGCCTCTGTTCTGGAACCTTTGTATTGCAAATGCAAAAGTAGACTGTCTGAGGGGCAGAGCTAATGCAATAAGAAAAGCTTTTAGACCATTCGCCAACAGCAACGATAACAGAATAGGTGAAAGCATCCAACCGTAGGATCTAAAAATCTGCATAAGCAAAGTGTTTAGCCAAGCGAATCATACTTTTGAGTTTGAAAAATCAATGAGCAAAAGATTACAGAAAACACAGTCAAAATTGAGAAGAAAAGCAAAAATGATGAAATTGAGTGCCTCCATATTCAAGCAATTATGTACATCATATGATGAATATATATGCCTAAATTTCCCTACAGCATGGACTATAAGTAATCAACTTTTAGATCAAATAAAACTAATTTTGGACTCACACACATCCCATTCTAGCTGCAAAGCATAAAATAAAAGCATCACTGTCAGCAACTAAAATCAAACACTATCATAGAATAATGCACTGCATCTCAACACATTCCAATAATAATCCATCTATACAGACTACAATGCAGGTAAAACGAACATTTATTTGTGGACTAAAGAAATAAATCACTACTCCGGCCAGAAAACGAGCAAAAACCAAGAAGATATCATCACTATGATCCAAACAAAACCAATTACTAATAATGTCTCAAACAAAACAACATAAATGAAACTGAAAATCAGCCATTGATCATCATAAACCTGGAAAGGAATACAAAAAGCCCAAGTCGAAAGGTCAATCAATTAATGCAATGTTTGGCAACAACAATTAAAGACTTAGAGCAATACAATGATAAATGAGACTTAAAATGTAACATAGACGACCTGAAAATAAATCTAAGCATGCACATATTGTATAATATATCCACTAATTTCAGACTCTGCAACATAAATGCATCCAATACTCCTATGGATGATTCAACAATCATCAATCAGAAAAACATTAACAAAAAACATTCATGAATCATGCCTCCAGCACAATTCATATTTGCCTCAACAATGTGAAGTATATGGATACATCTTATCATTTACAATCTAATCGAAATAAGCTCTAGTAAAGTGCAGTATCTATTGTAGATTATGTGTTTACTTGGATAGAATGATGACTTGGTGAAATTTCAAACATACAAATTTCTTAAAACTAATGGAACAGAACACTTTTCAAACTACTACAAACGACTAAAATCAAATTTCTAAATTACAAATCTGAAATCACAACATATCTCTAACCATCTTTGAAACTTCTAATTCAACGAAAAAAATAAAATCCCTAAATTACAAAAAACCCTAAATAAACTTACAGTATCAACTTCAAGTCGGTGCCGGAGATGTTGACCTCGCAGAACCGATTTAGGTTGTGACTGGAACGCCGGTGGTCGGAAAGTTGCTCACGGTGGTGGTGATCGCAAAAATTTCGCCAACAGTTGCCTCGAATGGTGCGGAAGAGAAACGATGTTGACAGTTGTGAATGGTGCAATTGTGACTAATATGGAGAATGAGTGCGGTTGTGAGGATAAACGGCGGTTACGACGGAGATTCGCCGACAGTTTTGGGGGAGGAGAGAATCACTGGAGAAGGAGAGGAGAGAATCGCTGGAGATGGAGCTAGAGAGAGGAAGCTGGAGGGATTCAAACAAGTGTTTTTTTTTTAATATATATATATATATATATATACCGGGTCGGGTCAGGGGAGATCCGTCTAACGTAAGAGACCCGTTAGACGGTCTCATACAAGTTTTTGTCTTATGCTTGTGCTTCGGAACTCATTCACAAATAACGACTCCAGAATACTCTTCATTTAAAAAAAAAAAAGGAGCCACCGAGATATTTAATCCTTGTAAATCTTAATTAAAAAGCATTAATTATTATTGGAAAACATTAGCAAACATTTTTAAGGATAAATATAACCAAACAGGTGTTAAATTCATTCAGGCCCGTTTTATTGTGGTGGATAAAGGTATATTTTTACAAATTGTCCAATTATATTCAATATTTATTCTTCTTAATTAATATTAAATAAGTGAACATATATTCTGCTTGTTTGGGATTTCTCATTCAAGTGATATATCTTGTTAGTCCATCGAAGACATGAATGTATTTATATATTTTAATTAAGTCTAACTCGATCAGTTCATGAATAAAATCGATGAATATACCAAATTAGAAATATAAAAAGTAAATAAGCACATGATGTAAATTTTTTTACGGTAATGATGGGGTAGCAAAACACAATAGCGCGACAATTAAATACCTAGTAGACTTCATCAGAATCCAATAAAGTAAATTTTTGATTATCTAACAGCTTTCACCCCACTAGAAATACAAATTATTTCAGTGAGTGACAAGTAAAGAGATATATGGAGCATGCGTAATTCGGCCAACTCTTTGTTAGCCCACTAAGAAATTGTCTCCTTCACCAAATTAACACGAAACAAATTATTCTTCAATTCTCACCCAAAAGTTGGAGAGAGAGAGAGAGAGATTAAATTTTTTTAAAAAAATCCTAATTGTTATTTGGTAGTATGGATCAGCTGTGGGCTTGGGTGTCTGATTGGTTAGCATAATAATAATAATAATGAATAGCAATACAGTGAAATGAGGTTTATTATTTTGCGACATTGCAACAAAGCAATCTGATGTTGTTCACCTGCCTAACTCTATTTTCAACAACAAATCACCATCTTTCATCTACTTCTGATGCAGACATGAACTCAAATTTGTTTTTAATTAATTATCCGAGTGAGTGTTCTTGTTGTAACAGAAGTACTAACCACTCCTCATTTTATTTGAATTCTAAAATAGTACAACTAATTAGTACATTTGATCAGTATGAGATTTATGCATGTTATATGCATTGAGATTGAATGCCATATCGAAAAGTGAAAAAATAAAATAAAAAAGTTAAAGTTGGTATAATCAGAATACCATATTGGAATATTTCCAATCAATTAATTACCACAATAATGAACCATATATATAGGATCATCCAACGTGGCGTGTTTAAGGATTTCTCTTGCATTAGTGCAATAATACATAGAAATCCACTTTGGTGCATGGGAAATTTTGTCAATTTATTGGGAAATTTGTAAGGAGGAGTGGAAACGAAGTCATTTTTCCAATGAGAAAAGCCCACATAAACGGATTTTGCCTTTGTGACACTGACCATTAATCTGTCTCTCCGCAATATCCGTTTGCTTTTTCTTTGCATGTCAATTAGGTAATGTTGTGACCATTTAACGAGAATCCATTCATAATATTTTGTTTGAATGAATTTGATTGTCGATCATCAATTTAATCGAGTAAATGATCGATCAATTTTATAATCACGTCCAAAATCATATATATATATATATATATATATATATATATATATATATATATATATATATATATATAGCTAGTAAATTTGAAGAGGCAAAACACTAAATTCATCAAATATATTTATCAGCCAAAACTCGATCCAGCAAATGTTTCCTGAAATAAATTAAATAATTAATTTAATTTTGTTTTCAGTCTTATTTGGAGTCGAGTAACAAATTGATGTGCGACCAGAGAGAGAGGCCATGATATATAAAGCTAATATTTTAAAGCTTGGGTAACGTTCCTTTATCAATAACTATTATTTGCTAAAACAACCACTTAATGCACATAAAGTTAATTATCGTATCTCCATAAAAAAATATATGGATGGTTTGAAGTTTTTCGTTAGAATCTTTATTCTAATTGGAGTGACGGGTATTCATAATTACATACCTTTTATGAAATCTCTATTTCACTTATTTATCTTAAGCCTAACTTGATATATATGAGATTTCATGTTGCACTCTATGTATTTCACTATGTGTTACACTTTCAACTTTCAATTAATTTATGATTTTTTTGTCTTTTTTATTCTTCAGTTTCATTTTCTTGTGCTCTGTTTAATTTTATAATTATTTATTAGAGTGCATCCTATCATCCAACTAGGGTTTATAAATATTTTTTAGATTTTAAATTTTCAGTTTTTAATTATGAATTCATTATTATAGTTGATTATTTTTTAATTCACTTTTTGTTCATAAATCTTGATTATAATTATTTATATTATAATTTACTTTTATTTATAATAAATGTTGTAAAAATTATGAATTAAAAAGTGAAACATGAACGGTAACACAAAAGACTACAACATGAAATTTGAACCTCTTAAACTTCCATCTGTGAAGGAAAAAAAACATTATAGCTAAAAGTTTTGTTCGTTAGTGGATACACAAAAATAATTATTGGATAGCGATATTTTTTTTGCCCTTTTTTGAGTTGGACCCGATGGCTAAATAACATTACTTTATATATCAGCCTATTATTACTTGGTTTTGTAGATTTATGGTTATAATAATGTACACACGACAACTAACTAGGCTTGGGAGAGCTTATTGCTGAATGTCACACAAAACTAATTTAGTGATGTTTCAATCCCAGTCATTGGTACGTAATTTACATGCTATTATTTACTACTAATCTGATATATTCAAAGTGCACCTTTAATTTATGGGGAGGTCTCCTGTGCAGGAGCCTCCCCCGTGAGACGGCGTGCGACGGTGACCACGCGCGTCCGCGTTTTTCTATTTTTTTTTTTGTCTTTTTCTGTTGCCTTTTTTTTGGTTTTTTTGGTTTTTTCGGTTTTTCTTTTTTATTTTTTCTGTTTTTCATTTTATTTTATCTTAAAAAAAACACATATAAATACCTAAAAAATCTCCCCAAATAAATTATAAAAAACACAAAATAAACCCTTAAAACACCCAAAAAAATACATAAAAAACAGAAAATAAATCCCTAAAAACACCCCCCCAAAAAACCCTAAAAAAACAAAATAAACCCCTAAAAAATCCCCAAAAAAACCCTAAAAAAAAAATCCCTAAAAACACCCCCAAAAAACCCTAAAAAATACAAAATAAACCCCTAAAAACACCCCCAAAAAACAGAAAAAAAAAAAAAAAACCCTAAAACACACAAAAAAACACGAATTGGTACTATTTAGTGTTCGAATTAATACTATGGGTGGCGATTTTTTTATTTTTTTTTACGCGGGTCAGATGCGGGTCGACCGGGGTCGGAGCGGGTCCGTCTCATGGGCCGACCCATGCATCTGATGCACAGGAGACTTTGCGTTAATTTATAGTAACTATAATTTTTTCATTAAAAAAAAACTTCACTGTTTAACAATTAAGAGAGATGTTTAAAAGATTTCAATTGACAACAACGCGCAATTTCAATTAATGATTTTAGATTGAGCCACTCGTACCGCGTTCATTGTAGCTACAAAAAATAGTTTAAAAAGTGTCGAATCCATAACACACTAATTTAAAAGTTCGATTTTCTAGCCATGCATTTTTAAAGGCAAATGTAGAAATCACTTTTTGGTTGATCCACTTTGAAGGAAACTAATAATGGAACAAAAAAAAAAAACAGAGATACTAAAATAGATATAAAATATTTAAAGTTGGTGGCCGGGTTCTTTATTTCGGGAGGAGAACAAGACGGTAATAATATAATGTTTTAAGGGGTAATTGCGGAAGGTTCTATGCTCGTAAATAATTAACTTTTCAATTAGAATTTGGGTCAACGATTCCCGACGGCTGCATCCGTGCCCGCCACCCCCTAACTTTTCTAATGCTGAGTGAATTTCCAAAAGTGCCCTTTTCTTATAACTTTTCTAATGCAAAAGGGAGAAATAATTTGTTACGATTTTATTTGTGATGTAAGGGCGTAGCAAATATTTGTACCATAATCGGAAAACTGGAACATCTATTTGAATTATTGAGATTTTTAGATAGCTGGAAATTCAAAAGCTATAGTTTAATCATTTATAAGAGAAGAAAAATGAGCATCAACGTCCAATATTTAAAACAAATCCCTGCCTTAAAGCATTGAGAAATAGCGTAACAAGATTCATCTTGCCACTTTTGTCTTGCATGAAACGCAGCATTTTAGATAATATGTAACATTCACAACGTTTTAATTTTTTTTTGCAATACCAAAAATATAATAATAAAATAATTATAAAATATTAAATTCTCAAGCACAATTCTGAAATACTAGATCTTATATATGGAACTTTGAAATTAACTTTTATATATATATACACACACACATATAATGATACTGTTATGTATAAGGAAAAACATTTTTTTGTAAAGAAAGTCATGAATTATCGGTTCAAAACCCTTTGACGAAAATTTGGATATTTTGACTTTGAAAAACGCAGCTCTACGATAAAAACTTCAGCTGAAAAAGGAAATAGGGACGCGGAAATGGGGATGGTATTCTCAATGTAACGTTTGGTGTTTTAATTCATATTTCATAATTGAATTTGTAAGTTTAATAATAGATATTATAAAAATATAAATTTATTATTATCACGGTCTATCTAATTACATTTATCAATAAAAAAAATAAAATTTAAAAATCATAAATCATATGGAAAAAATAATTAATATCATAGTCTCTCTATCCCATTTTGATATGTTGATTGAGATTTTTCTCGAGGAATAAGAAAAACATTGGGAAATACAATTAATCAACAAACTTCTTAATATGCATATATTTATTCCTTTGACAATAAATTAATGCATAATGTAAAGATATTAAATATGGACATATATTAGTAAATTAACTAAATATATATAGAAACATGTCTATATATTGAGACATCTCAAAAAAGCAAACAAATCTATCAAAATAGGACTGATGGATCGAGCAATAATCATTTATGTGAAAATTAAACATTAAAAATAAATATAAATATTAATCGGGTAGAATCTACCCTTGTTAATGAGTGTAAAATTAAATTTAAGCACAATAAATTAAGATTGATGAAAAGTTGGAAAAAAATTATAAATTTAATAGCAGAAGATGGATTGGAACATCAAATCTGGAATTGGGAACCTCATCCGGAGGAGATGTATAGCTAATAATGTTTTAAATATGAATGATATACTTATAATTTAATTCATATAATCATTTTTGAAACATGTTCATATAAAAATGTGTAGCGTGTTTTATTTGACACTTCATAATTCAGATTATTTTAGGTGTTATTTAAATGATACATAGGTACTAGATAATCGTTGACCACTTCAGATTATATTTAGCTATTAGTCTTGTAATTTCCTTCAGATTCCATTTATTTCACATAGACCCCAATTAGTTTAATTTACAATATTATTCGACACGACATCTATGAAATATTTCATGAGACATCGATTATTACAAGGAAGATTATAAACAACCACTCACGATAATTTTAGCAACAAACAAGCGCACAACAAAATCATTGCTCAGGCAACCCTAAATTTGACAAACCAACTTCTACCAAATTGTGCCCTCAAATAATCCAACATATGTTTATCAACTCCATCTAAAGTTTTGGAGTTCAAGCGGTGTATTTCAAACACGAGACATCCTTCCTTTTATATTGAAGTTTCCATCATTTGGAATATAATACAAGATATCTTTCTTTTTGTACTAAGGCTTTCCATCATTTGAATGTTGGTGTAGACACTCATACAAAATTGTCTATTGCACATTTTGTGTTGCATTTTCTATTGCACATTTGATTTTTTCAATTTTTTCTATGATTTCAATTTTTTATGCTTTGGTTTATTTTTTACACTTTAATTTAGCGTTCGTCCTACTCAATTAGGGTTTGATATAATTTGTTAGTGTTTAATTTTTCAAATAATCAATTAATTATTAAAAATTAAATAAAAAAAAATATAATATATTCTAATTGTGTATGGTGCATTCTAAATAATAAGTGTAAAAAGAAACTAATGCTTAAGAAATTAAAATCGAAAGAAACAAACTAAAATACTGAAATGTCTAGTAGAAAATGCAAGAATGCTTAAGAAATTAAAATCGAAAGAAACAAATTAAAATAATGAAATGTCTAGTAGAAAATGCAATGGCACGTGAAAATTAGATTTGAACCAGTAGACACAACCCCATCGAAATTTAAAACAAATAAATAAATAAATAAAATTCATTTAATCTAATTCTCTATAACTGTTTTGACCTTTTAACGGAATTCTTGAAGTTTGTCAGATAAATTGTCAAATTCCAACTACCCCAATCAACTAATACCAAATCCATATGCAGTACATGTAGTACAACCCCATTTTTGTAATTTAGCATTTTTTTTTCGGATTAACCCCTTTCTTGACCATGACAATTTCTCTGACGCCTCGCTTACAAATCCGCTCTCTCCTTCCTTCCCTCCCACCCCCCACGCACCACCCACAGATCTCTCTCTCTCTCTCTCTCTCTCTCATACATTCATGATACATACATACATAGATATATATATACACTCACACGCGCACATATACTTACAAATAAACACAGATAGACATTTTCTGTTTGGGTTAATAATTACCAAATATATTTTTAAACTCTCAACGGACAAATTTATATAAAACAATCTCCATTTCTGCAATATTTTACTCAATAAGGGGTTTTGGATGGCGCTGACTACGAGGGGCCTGCAGTTAACTGCCTCCGCCGGAAACGGACCGGCGGAGGACGGCGGCGAGGAGGAGAGGCTGCTGAGCGCGTATGATGAAGAGAACTCTGGGAATTTGCGTAGAATTCAAGTGGCCGTGACGGGGATGACTTGTGCTGCGTGCTCGAATTCCGTGGAATCGGCTCTGATGAGCCTAAACGGCGTCGTTAAGGCTTCCGTCGCCTTGCTTCAGAACAAGGCTGACGTCACCTTTGATCCTGCTTCAGTGAAGGTATGTTCGAGCTCATTTTTTTGGTGAATATGCATGTAGGTAGTTTATACATTTGATCTGAGTTGGAATCAAATTTGCTTTGTTGATGGATTCGGCAATTTTCAGAAGCAGCTGAAATTTATGACTTGCTATTTCTCTACATACCGCGGCATTGATAATTCCAGTTTTTATTTATTTAATTTTTCGGGTTTAATTTATCAACATATAAATTTAGCTTGCATTGATTGTGGTTCAGCTATCTGGAGATAGTTGTTCCGGCCTTCCGGGTGGTTTTGTTTTGCACAGTGAAACTAGCGTTTCTGAGCTGATCTCTTTGTCTTATTATACCAACTGCAGAATCTTCACACTCCTTTTGATTTGCTTACAATGTAGTCAGGACGCACTTATTTGGTTGCGCATGGTTATGCCGATATTGTCAATTTGAGTTGTAGTAATCCTAGTTTCTAAATAAGAAAAAAATTGTTGAATCAAGCTTCCCAACTTGGACATGGAAGACATAAATTCTCTTATCACTCTCGCTCGAATCCTCTCCTATGGCATTTGCATCGGGAAACATAAATTTATATTCTTTTTGGAATGAGAAATTTACGGAGTGGCCCTTGATGTTTTGCCATCTGGTACTTATGAATGTGTAGTACAGAGTATTGTAGGTGGATATACACTATGACTCTGTCGTCTTTCAAGCTATTTACAAAGCATTACCTTTTAGCTTATGCTAATCGACTGATTTAACCTGTAAAACACTATTTCACGATTGTAATAACCACTTCTCGTTTCAAATCCATGCTCTTCATGTTTGTTACATGCCAAAGTAAGTTCAATGCTGACTGCCTTTTAACTTATTGTTATTACTGCATAATGCTTTGGATATTAGTACTTTCTCATGTTGTGGAAATGATATTGTTGTCTAATGAATACATGTTCTGGGACAATATTTTCGGCGTTCTTTGTTGTATTCATTCTATCATAAAAAATTTGAAGCATACAATTATTTTTGCTGGCTAGTATGCATGTCAGCATGATATCTTTTTTCTTTTAAGTGGACTATAAGCTGTCCCATTTTATTGTTCAGGATGAAGACATTAAAAATGCAATTGAAGATGCAGGTTTCGAGGCAGAAATTCTACCTGAACCAAGTCAATTTCATTCGAAGGCACATGGGACCTTGATAGGCCAGTTTACGATAGGAGGAATGACATGTGCTGCTTGTGTAAATTCTGTAGAAGGGATTCTAAAGAAGCTGCCTGGTGTGAGAAAAGCTGTAGTTGCCTTAGCTACCTCTTTAGGAGAGGTTGAATATGATTCAACTGTTATCAGTAAGGATGATATAATTACTGCAATTGAAGATGCTGGGTTTGAAGCTTCATTTGTACAGAGTAATGAGCAGGATAAACTTGTGCTTGGGGTTATTGGAATTGCTAGTGAAATTGATGTGCAGATTTTAGAAGGAAAGCTTTGCACCTTAAGGGGTGTGAGGCAATTTTGTTTTGATCGAACATGTAAAGAATTAGAAATTCATTTTGATCCAGAGCTCCTTGGTCCCAGAACATTGGTTGATGAGATCGAAAGTAGCAGCCATGGAAAACTAAAGCTTCTTGTGAAGAACCCTTATAGTAGAATGACTTCCAAGGATCTACAAGAATCATCAAACATGTTTCGATTGTTCACAGCGAGCTTCTGTCTCAGTGTGAGTTACTCTAAATTGGAATATTTTTATTATTTTTGCAGTATGGTTTAGTTTTGGTAATCTCAATTTTATGTGGCAGTAATTTAGCAAATCAATTATGCATACTGTCATATCTTATGAAAAGTTACAGCTGATATACTGTTTCAGGCATCCTCTTTCAGGTGCTAACTAAAAAGAGCTTGTTGATCACAAACAACAAGTTAACTATCGGATGTGATTTTGCTTTGGTGTTGAAATATTATTTGTTGATTTTCCTATTTAATTTTGCCAGGTCCCAGTCCTATTTATGCAAGTGATCTGTCCGCGTATACCTCTGCTATATTCTTTACTACTTTGGCGTTGTGGTCCATTCCAAATGGGAGACTGGCTTAATTGGGGTTTTGTCACTGTTATTCAATTTGTTATTGGCAAGCGGTTCTATGTTGCTGCTAGCAGAGCACTCAGAAATTGTTCGACTAACATGGATGTACTGGTTGTATTGGGAACTTCAGCTTCATATTTCTACTCTGTAGGTGCATTACTGTATGGTGCAATGACTGGGTTCTGGTCTCCGACATACTTTGATGCAAGTGCTATGCTAATTACATTTGTACTTTTGGGTAAGTACTTGGAAACTCTTGCAAAGGGAAAGACATCAGGTGCTATAAAAAAGCTCGTGGAGCTTGCCCCAGCTACTGCTATCTTGCTTATCAAAGACAAAGGTACGTGCTTCTAAGTATATACTAAGTAACTAGCGAACTTTGTAGCTATGCACAGTGATTTATAAGAGGATAAATGAGAATTTGACACGGCTTATCTTTGGTGGTGAGATTGTGAATAATGACACTTTCAATGCTTCAGGGGGAAAGGTTGCAGGAGAAAGAGAAATTGATGCTTTGCTGATTCAGCCTGGAGACATATTAAAAGTACTACCAGGGACAAAAATTCCTGCTGATGGTTTGGTTGTTTGGGGTTCAAGTTACGTAAATGAGAGTATGGTCACTGGTGAATCTGCTCCTGTTCTTAAAGAACTCAATTCTTCAGTTATTGGAGGTACAATAAACTTGCATGGTTCACTTCACATACAAGCCAAGAAAGTAGGCTCTGACACGGTGCTAAGCCAAATTATATCTCTGGTTGAGACTGCTCAGATGTCTAAGGCTCCTATTCAAAAGTTTGCCGACTATGTGAGTGCTAACTTCACTTAATTTTTATCATGCTTTATTTTCTGCTTTTGTAAGCATGTATTGCATGGTGGTCTTCAAAAGATAATTAAGTGCATCCAAATTAACTGAGAAAAGAACTCCTCTTACATTTTTAGGAGATAATGGTATCTGTGAGTTCCCTTTGAATTGAACTATGCGAAAACACGTAGAAATCTCAGTTGGATGTGGCCCAATGGATCATATAGAGTGCCAAAAAAGAAAATTTGTTTAAGCAGCTTGTCACGGTCACTGTATGTGCATTTCTTACACTGTTAGTGCGTACTAGCACATATACAATACATCCTTTTTGTTTTTCCATATGCTTTCTAAAGTTCTATTGACCGAATATTTTCATCTAATTGGCTTCATGTTTGGTTCTAAAATTCTCTCAATGCGTGACATCTGCAGATTGCAAGCATATTTGTCCCTACAGTAGTAACTTTGGGATTGCTGACATTACTGGGATGGTAAGTTTACTATGGCATACTTTTGTCCAGACTCGATCCTATTCTCAACAAACTAAAATATTGATAAAAGAAGAATCAAGGTTTTCTTTCCTTTTCTTTTTGTCCTTTTGTTCCCTGATATAATTTTACATCTATATATAGGTATCTTGCTGGAGTTCTTGGTTACTATCCTGATGAGTGGCTGCCAGAAAATAGCAATTACTTTGTTTTTTCTCTTATGTTTGCAATATCAGTAGTTGTGATTGCATGTCCATGTGCACTTGGGTTGGCCACCCCCACTGCTGTGATGGTAGCAACAGGAGTTGGAGCTAACAATGGTGTCCTTATAAAAGGAGGAGATGCACTGGAGAAGGCACAGAAGATCAAACATGTCATATTTGATAAGACTGGAACATTGACCCAGGGAAAAGCCACAGTTACCACTGCAAGAGTTTTTTCTGGCATGGATCGTGGCGAATTCCTTACATTAGTAGCTTCGGCTGAGGTAAATAATTTCAGTACTAGATGAGTTTGTGTTCGTTCTTGTTTTCCTCCATCTTGTTCTTGTGCTCCCACTTTCTCTGATCATTTTTGTAATTACTTCATTTCTCTTGTTGATTAGCATCTCATTTAATTAAATATTTGGTAGAAAGTTAAGACCCAATTCATGATCTATAAAATGATATTACAGCTGGCAAGTTTCATGTCACAACCTTTAAGCCTCAAGCTGTTAGGATAACAACACTCTATGAGCTCTGGTAATGATTGAGAAGTGTATTTCACTGTGGGTGCCACGGTTGATCAATCACCAATGTTCTATATAAATAAAATTTGATACAGCCTCTTTCTCTTGGTACAGTCTAGTAGTGAACACCCACTGGCCAAAGCAATACTTGAATATGCCCGTCATTTCCATTTCTTTGATGAACCTTCGGCTACTGAGGATGCTCAAAACCATGGGCTGGAATCTAAGTCCTTCGGATGGCTTCATGATGTAGCTGGTTTTTCTGCTTTGCCTGGACAAGGTGTGCAATGCTTTATAGGCGGGAAGAAGATATTGGTGAGTGATTTACACCAGTTATATCTATCTTCAGAGAAAATAGTTTCAAAATGTTAGTGAACATCAGTTTCTTTTGTACTCATGCAAGTTTGTGCTGGTCTAACAGGTTGGTAACCGGAAGCTTATGATAGAAAATTCAGTAACTATTGCAGATCACGTGGAAAGTTTTGTTGTAGAGTTGGAAGAAAGCGCCAAGACTGGAATACTCGTTGCCTGTGATAACGAGTTGATCGGTGTTGTTGGGGTAGCAGATCCACTAAAGAGAGAAGCTGCAGTTGTTATAGAGGGCCTTAAGAAAATGGGTGTCAATCCCGTTATGGTTACTGGTGACAATTGGAGAACAGCCAAGGCTGTTGCCAAGGAGGTTAGTATCTTCTCGTCTTTTTTTCGTTTCTCTACTGTGATTGAAATTTCTTTTTTGATTTTCACTATATTAGTATGTTCTTAAGAGGGGTATTTGCTGCATATATACCTCCAACTTGATACAACCCATCCATACTTAGCCTGTTCTCCATCATGATGCAGGTTGGCATCACAGATGTTAGGGCAGAGGTGATGCCTTCAGGAAAAGCTGATGTGATTCGCTCGTTCCAGAAAAGTGGGAGTGTAGTCGCGATGGTGGGGGATGGTATTAACGATTCTCCTGCCCTGGCTGCTGCAGATGTTGGTATGGCAATCGGAGCCGGGACGGACATTGCAATAGAAGCTGCTGACTACGTGCTAATGAAAAGCAACTTAGAAGATGTGATCACTGCTATTGATCTATCCAGAAAGACCTTAGCCCGAATTCGATTGAATTACTTATTTGCCAGTGCTTATAATGTAGTAGCTATTCCGGTAGCTGCCGGAGTTTTGTTTCCTTGGCTAAAAATCAGGTTGCCGCCATGGGTAGCTGGTGCGTGCATGGCCATGTCGTCTGTAACTGTTGTGTGCTCTTCTCTGCTTCTCAGGAGATACAGAAAACCAAGACTTACAACTGTGCTGGAAATCACTGTTGAGTAGAGATATCAGATATTCCAACGACATAAATTGAAGAAAAAAAGAAGGGGGAAAAGAAAATGAATATTAGAAGTCAACTCCTTAAAAAGCAATCAGTTTTGCTATTTCTCCCCCATTCTCTCCCCATTTGTATTATGAACTTGCGAGTTCTTTCTTTATTCTTTTTAGAGATATGCTTGCAGTCACTACTCGTGACTGCATACATGGTATCTTGACCTATAAGATGAGGATGAAATTCGAACTTTTGACCTCGCTCTTTCGGTCAGGACGTTCGCCTTCACTAACTATGTAATTCCCTCAGAGCAATTCTCTTCTCTCCTGGTCAAATGTAAATGTCTGATATTGTATAGGTTCATTTATGAATTTCTTGGTTTTATGTAAATTTTATTTGAATCCAATGGAATTTGTGAGTTATTCTCCGATACGAATCTCTGTATAGCACAAAACTTCAAATAGATGCTTTTATTATTAGATAATTAATATTTCTCATGTACGTTGTACGAATTTAAATATTTATAAATTAATATTTTAAACTTTAAATGTGGTCTCATTGTAATTAAATGAGAAAATATTATGAGTCTCAAATGTACTCATAATATTTCTATGTGATTACACAAATATCATATAGTTGGTCAAAGAGCTTATTCACATATTCAAATAAATACATTTGACATTTGAAAGCTTTGTCATATATCACAACATATGTTAAACTAAAAAATAAACATTTAATAACCTTATTGATATCATTTTAGTAATTTTTCAAAGTACAAAAATAAAATTGTTGTATTGACTGAACAAAGTACACAACTTGAATTGTAAAAACAATTATGCCCAATATTTTTGTTATATTATTTATATTTATGTTGTATTTTTTAACGTAACAATTATATTCAAATTTATGTTATATTAATTGTTTTATATATCTCTCGTGCATGCACATGTAGAATTTTAAAGACAAAAATTTGTATGAGACCGTTTAACGGGTCTCTTATGTTAGACGGATCAAATAAAATCCATACCCGACCCAAACCCATTTCCATGTGCAGGCGCGTGAGATACACGCGCTCGCCCACCAGAGACGGACGCAAGAATGTTAACTTGGGAGACGAAATGTAGGAATTTCAATTTGAGGGGGGCCGAAAAATAATATTATAATGTAAATTAGATTATATTTATAATATATATATATATATATATATATATATATATATATATATATATATATATATAAAATTGTCAAAAATTGAGGGGGAGCGGATGCCCCCACCAGCCCCCTGTGTCCGTCCCTGCCGTCCACGCGCGACCACTCAGGTATCACTAGGTGTAAAGTATGTGTGAAGTATTACTAATTGTGAAGTGGAGTATCATTAACTATGAAATGAAGTATCATTAGATATAAATTTGACAAAATATCATTAACTATTAAGTCAAGTATCATTAGACATATATCTGGTAAAATATCATTAACTCTGAAATGAAGTATCATTAATTATGAGATGAAATATCATTAACTCTGAAGTTAAGTATCATTAGATATATATTTGGTAAAATATCATTAACTATTAAGTGGAGTATCATTAGATATATATCTGATGAAGTATCATTAATTGTGATGTGAAGTATCATTAATTATGAGATGAAATATCATTAACTCGGAAGTGGAGTATAGTTTGATATTATTGATGATTAAACATTAATTATCGAATAAAAAATGGATAATCGAGTCTATAAATACAATAAAAACTCATTCTTGAGTAAAAATATTTATTTCATTAACACAAAGAAGAATATCATTGATTACAAAATAAAGTATAACTATTTACAAAAGAAAGTAACACTAATTACAAATAAAAGTACCATTAAAAATCTTCAACAAGATCTCCATCTTCCACCTTGCAAAACCAGCAATGACATCCCTCAACGCACCTGTGATAACAGATCGGCTACAAACTCAATACCAACGATTGAATCACAAAATGCGTAAAACTACAAGAATAATATTGTAGTGCTCAAATCATAAAATCACAACAAATGACCTAAAAAATAGAAATTCAAAGTAATTCCTTTGGAGACATATCATCGAACACAAGGTATGCATATATAGAACATGTCTCACAAACTTACAAATTTCAGAAACCTAATCATAAAATTGTCAAATAAGCATACCATTTGCAGAAGATGTGTCATCGTTGTTGTTCAAGGAAATTTCGCAAGGCTGTAAATCCGACAATAAATCGATTGATTGTTTTGATTTATCCATGAAATCTGGATGAAGATAAAATCGTGTAGAGAAGAAGTGAAGATTGCGTTAAGATGGAGAAAATCGCGTCAGACTCTCTTCTGAGAATCTCGCATCAGCTCCAATCTGCTTTTTTTTTCCTTATATATTTTTCAGATGGGTAGGATAACGGGTCGGGTGGAGATCTATCTAATGTAAAAGACCCGTTAGACGGTCTCACACAAGTGTGCCCCAATTTTAAAAGCTACTATTTAAAAATTTGATTGTGGTCACACCGTTAATGAATAAGAAAAATATAATTCATGATATTAAAATACATTTAATGACTTGTTAATAAACAAAAACAAAAACAAAAAAATAAAAATAAGCAATTTAAAATAAAAACTCGCAAAGAGAAAAACATTCCATCCTCATATGCACATGATGCAGACTCAAAGTGGGGCATTTTATTTATGTTTTTTTATATGTTTTCGAGTCTTTTATATCGAGTTTTGAGTCAGTTAGGGAGCTAAAGTGAAGCAGGGGGAAGTGAAGGGAAAAGATCCAATATGGGCGTAAAGTGAAGAGAAATCCGTTGAAGGCATAATGGAGGGAGCTGGGCTTGGAGATTCTGTTGCAAATCCAACGTGGAAATTCAGCTCCAAACACTCCAACAAACTGACGATAGATTGGTAGATTATCTAGATGATGCTTTAAGTGAGAGTTAATTATCATCCAACAAGACCAACACATAAACTCAAAGATCAAATACCAAACACCAACAAAATCAATACTTAAATAAAATGCAAGAAATCAAGATCAACAAGGGAAGATTTAAAGATAACAAATAAAGGCAAGACTTTAGGACATGGATACACAATGTTCCTCTTGAACATACAACAAGAGTTATATCAACAAACATGCTAAGTTCAATGATAGGAAGACCACGATTATAGAAAGAACATCTCTCGAATATCTCTTTAATTGCGAATGTGACAAGGATGACTATCACTAATACATTCCAAGGTCACACCTACCAAAGGCTCAAAGGGGTCACAATTCCTTCCACATATTCAATATTCAACTAAGAATACAAATACATGAATTCAATCCATACATGCTTATGATCACGGGATAGGCAAGATGCAAGTGAATCATAAATTTGATTTTAAATGAAGGCCACTCAAACAACATCATTTAAGAACTAGCATTGATTAAAACCTTGACAAAGCATAACCATAGATAAAACCCTTATCAAGAACAAGATTCACATTGTTTCACCACATCCTAGAGCCCTAAGGGCTCTAGCCCACCATATTTACAATAACATCAAGAACAAAGAGGAAAGAACCAAAACCCATTCTAAAAACAATAGTAGAGAATGAAAGAGAAGATAAAACCCAATGTAGAACCATCTTCTTCAATCCCTTGGCTTGAATCCTCAAGATGGATGGATGATTCTTTCTCCTCTTCTTGATCTTCTTGTGCTTCCAAAATCCCCAAGTTCTTATGTTTTATGGTGTGAAATCGAGTAGGAGATGAATGGTTTGAACTCCCCAAGTGATATAAGATATAGTGGACTAATAATTGAATGCCAAAAGTCAAAAAGCAGATTCGTCAGTCCCGAGCGCGACCCCGTCAACCTCACGCCTGGGGGTCGAGTTTGGCATAAAGAAAAACACGTCTCTGAAGTGGTTGAAACTCGGGCCAACTGGTCGCGCCTGGAGGCCGCGTTGCAGAGGCCCTGGGGTGCGACCCCCCTGTGGTCACGTCCGGAGGGCTCTGCAACGCGCCTCCGGGCCTGGTCGCGCCTCTTGCTTATGCCCGGGCCTCGTGATTTTCAGCTCCTAAAGTGCTCTGCACCGCGACCTTTTGATTGAGCTCGAAGACCGTGTCTGCATGCATTGTGATGCCTAGTCAAGGAAACTCACATTTCTTGGTTGAGTTTGAGCCCAACACTTAGTTTTCTTTATCTTTTCTAGTCTCGTACGACCTTTGTTGATCAAAATCCCTATTCAACTTTAATTTGCACTGTATTAACCTGATAATTCATGTATTGGCCACATTATAAAACTAAAGATAAAAACGATATTTACATTATTAACATTCATATATACATAAAACCTATTGTATTTATTACCAAATGCAATAAAAAATGAGTATAAATTAGACACTCATCAACTACTTGGGTACACAAATTACCCAATTAAGTGAGGCCATCTCACGAATGGAGAAAGGAAAATGCGTGCTACCATCGCAGATTGAGCCTAACCCGAGGGCCGACGTAAATGCAATCTCACTCAGAATTGGAAAAGAATTGGTTAACCCCCCAGTGCAGAAGGACAATGAGGGTGCCCTTAAAGAAACCGGACTTGACAAGAGAGAAGAATCAGAAAAGGAAAGCCATATTGAGAAGCTCATAACAACAGAGGTACCACCGGAGAAGGAAGGAATCATCATTCCTCCACCATTCCCAGGGAGATTGAAGAAAAACAAGAAAGAGGCAGAAAACCGGGCTTGTTGCAGGTATTCAGAAAAGTAGAAATGAACATCCCTCTATTGGACGTAATTCGGCAAGTACCTCATTATGCCTTCTTTCTGAAGAAATTATGCACCCGGAAGGTCCGGTTCAATGAAGAGGCTCAAGTCATCATGAGTGAGAATGTATCTGTCCTGATACGAAGGAAGATTTCAAAAAAATACGGAGACCCGGGGATATTCTTTATCCCAGCGAGATTGGAGGGACAAAGATTGATCAGACCATGTTCGACCTTGGGGCCTCAATCAATGTTATGCCCTTAACCATTTTTGAAGAATTGGACCTGGGCCCCTTGAAGGAAACGAGAACAGTGATCCAGCTAGCAGACAAGTCCAATGTATTTCTTGAGGGCATATTGGAGGACGTACTGATAAAAGTAGAGGACTTGATCTTCCCAGTGGATTTCTATGTTCTGGATATGGGTGCATCCAGTCGGAAAGCCTCATACATGCTGTTGAGTAGACCCTTCATGAAGACGGCACACACAAAAATTGATGTCGATAAGGGCACATTGACGTGCGAATTCGATGGAGACACCATCATCTTCAACATCATGGAGACAATGAAGTACCCCGCTGACACCAAGGGAATCAACACAGTAGATATCATTGAGTCATTCATTCAGACCGAGGGAATAAAGATGCTTGCAAAAGATCCCTTGGAGTGGGTAATCCAACATGGTCAATCAGATTGGGATACCCTTGACGAAAGGGACGAGGACATCAAGAAGACAATAATGCAGCTATACAGTTTGGAGGCGTATCCAAATCCCAAGGGTGACTTGGATGATACGCTCAGAAAGGATGATACGCTCCATCATCAAGCCTCCAAGGTTGGAATTGAAAAAACTACCGGGGCATCTGAAATATGCCTACTTGATAGAAGCGGAGAAGCTACCGATCATCATCAATTCAGCATTAACCATAGTACAAGAAACAAAGCTGATGGATTTGCTCAAAAGATACAAGGAGACGATTGTATGGACGCTAGACGACATTAAAGGCATAAGCCCATCTGTCTGCATGCATCGCATTATGTTTGAAGAAGGGGCCAAACCAGTCAGAGAGCCGTAAAGAAAATTGAACCCCATCATGAAAGAAGTAGTTCTAAAGGATATCTTAAAGCTACTCGATTTGGGAATCATCTATCCCATATCCGATAGCGAATGGGTCAGCCCCATTCATTTGGTCCTGAAAAAATCAGGGATTCAAGTTATTGAGAATGAAAATAACGAGTTGACCCAAACTCATCTCCAAACGGGTTGGAGGGTCTGTATCGACTATAGGAAGCTCAATGCGCTCACAAGGAAGGACCATTTCCCTTTGCCCTTCATCGACCAAATATTGGAGCGGCTTGCGGGCAAATCGTACTTCTATTTCCTAGACGGCTACTCGGGGTACATGTAAATTTATGTGGCACAAGAAAATCAGGAGAAGATGACATTGACATGCCCTTTTGACACCTTCGTCTACAGACGCATGCCCTTCGGCCTTTGCAATGCACCGGGGACCTTCCAGAGATGCATGATGAGCATTTTTTTGGATATGCTCGAAATGTGCATTGAGATCTTTATGGACGATTTCACAGTTTATGGGGATCACTTTGAGCAATTCCTGGAAAATCTAGAAAGGGTTCTGAAAAGATGTGTTGAGAAAGATCTGGTGCTTAACTACGAGAAGTGTCACTTCATGGTTTGAGAAGGAATCGTTCCAGGGCATGTCATTTCAGAGCGGGGAATCGAGGTGGACAAGGCAAAAGTGGACATCATTGCCAAGCTGCCCTATCCTACCACCGTGAAACAAATCCGAGCATTCTTTGGGCATGTGGGCTTCTACAGAAGGTTCATTAAGGACTTTGCCAAGATAGCCCAACCTCTCACTCGAATTCTTCAACAAGATGTGGCGTTTGAATTCAACGAAGAATGCAAAGAGGCATTTCACGACCTCCAGAAGAAATTGGTCTCATCCCCAATCATCCAACCACCTAATTGGGAATGCCGTTTGAAGTAATGTGCGACGCCAGCAGATATGTTGTTGGAGCGGTCCTCTGGCAGAAAAGAGGCAAAGAGAGCTACGTTATCTATTATGCCTCCAAGACACTGAATCCAGCTCAGTGCAACTACTCAACCATAGAGAATGAACCTTTAGCAGTGGTGTTCACATTTGAAAAGTTCAGGTCCTATCTCTTAGGGGTGAAGGTGATTGTTTTCACCGATCATTCAGCTCTGAAGTATCTCTTGGCAAAGAAGGAGTCAAAACCACGACTCATCCGATGGATCCTACTCCTTCAAGAATTTGACCTGGAAATTAAAGACAAAATCAGAGCTAAGAACCTTGTAGCCGATCACCTAAGCAAACTAATGATTGAAAGTAAAGAAGAGATCTGATAAACTCATATTTTACACCATTTTTGGGTTTGTCTCCGTGCGTTTTTACTTAGTTTTCGGGCTTAGTTTAGGCGTTTCAATTTGTTTCTCGTCTGTGTGTGGATTTTACGAGTTTGCCTTGTTTTGAGTGTATTTCAGTGCTTAATGCGTGCATTTGGGTGAATTGGAGATCAACTGGGTCGAAGACGGGAGAAAAGTCGACGAAACAGAGCTGAAGCTCGACCGAGCTTGCCATACGGGAGCTGTTTTGGAAAATTTTTTTTATTTTTGTTTTTACCTAGTTTGTACCCTAATCTTTCCCAAACTTTTCCCACATATAAATAAGAACTATAGGGCACGAAACGTGGGAGGAAACACATTATTTCACTTTTATTTTACGTTCTACTATTGTTCGACTTTGGAGATTCAAGGATTCAATACAAGTTCAATTTTCCTTTTGTCTTCAATACGGTTTTACCTTTAATTTCCTGCAATTCAATTATGTTTTCTCTTCTCAATCTCTCTATGTTTGATTTACTTTTCATCATGAGTGAGTAGTCGTTTATTAATTCTAGGGTTTATGAGCTTTGCATGAAAATATATTCAATGCATGTTTAGATCAATTTTCCCTCAATCTATGTGTTCAAATACTTGAAGTTGATATTTCTCATGCATAATTAGGGCCCGAATCATTGTATGCAAGCACGTTAAGTTGAGACCTTAAGGAGAAATTAACGTAGCAGGATACTCAAGTAGGTTGATACGTGTTTGTCTATGTCTACGTGATAATAGAATTCATGATAGGAGGTTAGTCCGATGATTTAAGGAGTTAGTAATTGTAATCTTGAGATCGCTGACAATATAGATGAATTGCTAATCCACGTCAACCTGAGTTTGGTAAGAGAGGGTTCGATAGTTTTCAGATTCTCCACACATAACTTGGATTAAATTGGGATTTGACTTGCATGCTGGAATATATTGGATTGTGAATGTTCTTGCCCTAGAATTAATAGTTTTAAATATTTGATTTCATCCTTGTGCTTATTAATCGTTGTGTTATTTGCATTGCTTTTGATCTTGTTTTACTTAATTTGTCTAGTTTAAAAATCATTTGATTTCATTACCTGTCTAGTAGAGAATTGATTAGGTTAGTAATTAGTGTTCTTTCGCTATAACAATCTCTGTGGATAAGATACTCGGTATACTTGTCTATTATTGCATTGTCTCGTGTAGTTGTGATTTTTGCATTAATAAAATAGTGTATCAACTTTTTGACACCATTGCCGGGGATTGTTTGATTGATACTAATATTTAACTAATCAACGTATTTACTATTTCAGGTGGTTCGTAGTACATGAACTTACATTCTAGTGGGAAACCATTAGAACCGGTTCCTAATTCTCCTGATCGACTCGCTTGTACTCGGAGAAGAGAAGAGAGAATGGCAGCTCGGCATCCACCCCGTAACAAGCCTCATGATGAGGAGTCAGACGAGCGGCCACCTCCCGCGCTTACAATGGAAGAGTTGACTGCTCAATTGCTAGCTATGCAAAATGCCTTGGCCGACGCTAACGGGACCGACCCCATTATTAATCAGTTGTATGCGCCTCCAGTGACCAATCCCCATGATCGTGCTTGGGGAGGTCGGATAGCTCCGAACAACTTTGAGCTTAAACCATCCCTCATCAGTTTGGTGCAAGCGGAACAATTTGTTACTCATAAACAATCACAAGAGGTATTTATGGATGACTTCTCCGTTTTTTGTTGTTCATATGATATTTGCTTGGAAAATTTGTCTAAAGTTTTGCCACGCTGTGAGGACACCAACCTTGTTCTTAATTGGGAGAAGTGCCATTTTATGGTGCGTGAAGGCGTGGTTCTAGGCCACAAGGTTTCCGCTGCGGGTTTACAAGTGGATCGAGCCAAGATTGTGGCTATCGAGAAGTTTCCACCTCCCCTTTCCGTTAAAGTAGTGCGTAGTTTCCTTGGCCATGCCGGATTCTATAGGAGGTTCATCAAGGATTTCTCCAAGATTTCCAAACCTTTGTTCTCGTTTCTTGAGAAAGATGTGAAGTTTGACTTTGATGAAGCTTGCATGGAGGCCTTCGAGATCTTGTAGAAGACGCTGATTTCGGCGCCTATTCTTGTCCAACCCATTTGGACCGAGCCTTTCACCTTGATGTGTGATGATAGTGATCTTGTCGTTGGAGCAGTGCTTGGGCAAAAGAGAGACAAGTTCTTTCGCGTCATTTACTATGCAAGCAAGACATTTAATCCGGCTCAACAAAACTATACCACCACCAAGAAGAAACTTCTAGCTATTGTGTATGCTTTCAATAAATTTCGTTCTTATTTGATTGGTATGCATACTGTTGTTTACACTGACCATGCAGCTATTAGATTCCTCTTTACAAAGAAGGATGCAAAACCTAGGTTGATCCGGTGGATTCTTTTGCTCCAAGAGTTTGATATGGAGATCAAAGACCTCAAGGAATGTGAGAATGCAGTGGCCGACCACCTCTCTCATCTTGAGCACCCGGTGGAAGGAGATGACCCGAAGCTCCGTATCAATGAGAGTTTTCCCGATGAGCAAGTCTTGTTGGTGAGCTTGAGGAAGAAGACGGAGAAGAATCGACTCCTACAGTCCCTCACTCCATGGTATGCCGACATGGTGAATTTTTTGGTGCTCCATGTGTTCCCTCCCAATCAAACCTCCTATGAGAAGAAGTTCATTCATGAGTCCAAATTCTACTATTGGGAGGACCCAATCTTATGGAGAAGGTGTCCGAATGCCGTCATTCGAAAATGTGTGAGGGAAGATGAGGTTCCCACCATCATTGAACACTGCCATAGTGCACCTAGTGGAGGACATTTCGCCACGAATCGAACCGCTATGAAGATCCAACAATGTGAATTTTATTGGCCTACTATGTACCGTGATTGTCGTGAATCCATTGCGGCATGTGATCGGTGTCAAAGGGTAGGAAACATCACCAAAAGGGATGAGATGCCACAAAAGCCGATGATAGTGGTAGAGATGTTCGATGTTTGGGGAATTGACTTCATGGGTCCATTTTCTAAATCTAACGGTTTTCTCTATATATTGCTTACCGTTGAATATGTTTCTAGGTGGGTGGAAGCCATCCCTACCTTGACAAATGATTCAAAAGTGGTGATGAAGTTTTTGAGGAAGAATACCTTGACTCGGTTCGGAGCTCCGAGAGCTTTGCTAAGTGATGGGGGATCGCACTTCAACAAAAAATTGCTAGCTTCCTTACTAGCCAAATATGGAGTGACACACAAAGTGACATCTCCATATCATCCTCAAGCAAATGGCCAAGCCGAGCTAGCTAACCGTGAGATCAAGCTCATTTTGGAGAAAACCGTGGTGCACCGTAAGGATTGGGCGACTCATCTTGATAATGCTCTTTGGGCATATCGCACGGCGTACAAAACCCCTATTGGTATGTCTCCTTACCAATTTGTTTTTGGTAAATCTTATCACTTACCCGTTGAATTAGAACACAAAGCATATTGGGCGGTGAGGAAGATCAATTTTGAGTTCAAGGAAGCCGGAATTGGGAGAGCACATGATTTGATGGAGCTAGAAGAATGAAGGAATCAAGCATATAAGAATTCTTGCATTTACAAGGAGAGAGCGGCAAAATTTCATGATCGAGTTTTCAAGGGCAAGGAATTCCGACCCGATGATGAGGTGCTTGTTTTTTAGTCTCGTTTGCGGTTATTTCCCGAAAAGCTCAGATCCAAATGGACGGATCCATACATTGTCCACAAGAGTTTGTGGAATGGCACGTGTGAGCTACTTCGTGAAGATGGGAACACAGTCACGGTGAATGGACATCGGCTTAAGCATTAGCTCAAATACGAGCCGAACAAAGATTTGAAGGATAGGAGTGTCACTCTCCTCGATGATCCATGAGCTCATAAGAGGTATCGTCTTGCCAAGACGTTAAATAAGACACTTGATGGAAGGTAACCCATCGTTTAATTGCTTTCATTTTATTCTTCGTCTCTTTAATTTTTCGTCTAGTTAATATTTATTTATTTTTGTTTTTATACCAAAAAAAAAATCGGCAGAGCCAAAGATCGGCCGAGCTCGAGCTGGATGCACCCAGGCTCGATCGAGCCCGGGTTCAGTGAAGTAACTCCAGAACCGGCATAGCCAAAGCTCGGCCGAGCTCGAGTTGGGTGCACTCGAGGCTCGATCGAGCCGGGGCAAGACTGGGCGTGGAATGGGCGAGCTTTTAGGCTCGACCCAGCCCTTCTCCCCCCTTCTCCTCTTTCATTCCACACGCCCCCTACCCCTTTTTGCTCCCAAAATTTTTCCTTCTCCAATTCTTACTTTTCTTGTGTGATTTCTTCCAATATCTTGTACACACAACGCATTGAACACATCTAGAGTGCAATTCCACAACATTTTTGAAGAATCAAAGGTGTTCTTGAGACAAATTTACAAAAAGAAAAAAAATTCACCTAGGGCTCGAATTTGGGGGAATTTTCAAATCCTTTGTTTCTAAGCTAAAAATGTATGATTTCTTGGTCTCTTGACATTGCTAAGCACTTCTATGATGGTTTTGAAGCATGGGCATGATGATTTGTGGGAGATTTATGCTTGTCAATTTTCGGATTTGTCTTAGGCATATTATCAAACACTTAGCATGCGATCTTGTTTGAGGTTTTTGATGATTTTTGATGCTTGATATTGGTTGGGGATGATGAGAAACACGTTTAGGAAGTTAATTTCGGGATCTTGGAGTTGATTGGAATAAAATTTATGCATCCGTGAGTTTTATTTTGAATTTATACTATATTTTAGCTCTCTACCTTTGTAAAAATTCAAATTTCTTGGGTTGGGTGCTTGAATTCATAGCATTTCTATCTTTTACATTTTATTATGGATATGTGATCATAAATCTTGTGTTTCTAAGCATGATCTGATGAGGGATTGATGGTATGACTTGGAATAAGCTTTCTATATGTTGAAATTAGCTAGAAATTGTGATTTTAACTTGATTTTTTGCACTAGAGGCCTCTAAAACGGGATTTTGTTGTCTCTTGAGGTTTTTATGGTTGTGAAATATTTTTGAGCTATGCATGGTTGATATTCCATCTTGATTGTCTACCAGGGGGGATAGTGCATGATATCAATGCTACTACTTGAGACTTATTTCATTGTGTTTTAAAGATGGTTTTAGCATATCTTTTACATATGTTGGAATAAGTTGATGAGCTTGCCTCTATATTTACCCAAGTTTGGGGATTTTGGTAGCTTGATTTCTTTTGTTATGCCTTGCGGGTCTCATGAAATCGTTTTTATGTGTAGGTATAATGATTACTCCCTCAAGCTTCGGTGTGAAATTGAGGAATGGAGAGGAGAAGAAACGTTGGGCAAAGTTGGCCACCCTTGATATTGATCCCACAAGATATGTGGATCCGGCAATTCTCGAGAGGATAGACATTGCTAATTGTTTCGTGCAACTAGCGGATTTGGTGAGTTTGTCAAGGGTGTTCTTTGGGAATTAGCCCTCATACCGTCGCATGATGCTTGAGTTCTTGAGCACTTTGAAAGTGGATAAGGTGGGGATACCGACAAAAGTGACGGAGATTCATTTCCGGCTTAAGAACAAGGAGTACACACTCACCGCCGATGAGCTGTATGGCATTTTTGGGTGCAAGGGAGACTACACAATGAGCATCCGCAATTTGAGCATGAGGAGTTTTGGAGAGCAATCACTTTGCCCGAGTGAGGAAAGATAACCAATGTTTATAACCCGCGGAACTCTAAGTCGAAAAGGATCCGGAATCCGGTATTGCGTCTATTTTGTCGGGCATTGGCATTTTGTCATTTTGCTCGCACGGATGGTGGAGTGGCTCAACTCCTCGAGCTCCATATTTTGTTCCAAGCCTTGCATGGTCGAGGAGTGCACATTGGTGCTTATATTGTTACATGTTTAAGTCGGGCGTCAAAGAAGCAAAAGGGTTCATTGTTGTGTGGCGGCATGATCACCGCTATTGCCGATCACTTGGAAGTTGATAGCTCTTCTTGGGAGGAGGTGCCGGGAGACCTGATGACCACCTATGAGTTCTTGCACGATCTTGAGTATTTGGGTGTGAATACTGGTGGATATGCTTGTATTCGACAAAAGCATGGTGATCATTTCACGGTGCCGTGTATTGAGCTTACTTGTGTCTTGGACCACAATGATCGACGAAATTGGTTGATGGATAGCCCGGTACATGTATGGTGGACGAGTGTACATACCAGTAGTTCTTGGAGGATTGGAACAGCGCCGCGTTATGATCCAGGGCGGGTGTTTTATACTGAGCCTAGTTTGATGCACCGCATGGTGGAGCACTACCCGACTATCTATGGGGCCGTCCTCGAGATGATTTTTCCTCCACCTCCACAACCTTTGCCACCATCAGTTGAGCCGGTTTTGGTTGAGGTGCTTGCTGAGACGCAGTAGGATGTTCCTGAGTCCTCTCGGCGAGGACGAGTGAGAAGAAGGGAACCAACTTCTATTGAGCAATTTGAAGAACTCCGTAGCATGGCTTTGGAGATTAAGGATCAAATGAGGCGCATTGAGACTACCCAAGCTACTATTTTGAGCCGTTTGGATGCCCAAGATAGCCGACAAGCAATCGAGAGCGCCGACATAGCCTCCATTCTTCAAATGATGAGAGGGTGGGCTCCGTATTTGCCACCTAATGCACCGTTGCAGCCGCTCCAGCCGCCTCAAATGCCTTTGTTCCAGCCTCATTTTTCGCCGAACTTTCCTTTCCCACAGCCGCCCCGATATTCTCTACCTCGGGAGGATTGAGGTACCTCAAATTCCACCTTCTTTTCAAACTTATTCCTTCCTTTAGATGGTAATAAGTTTGGGGGATGTTAGTTGGGATTCGAGAGTGTTTATCTTTTATATTACTTTTGCATGCCTTTATTTTTGTTTTGTGTGTTTTGGTGCATGCTTTTAGAAGCATGTCTAGGATTTCCCGTTTTTATTTTTTTTGTTTGATGGATATGTTGTTTGTCCTTGTACGTTTTGACATGCTCACATCTTTGAGGAATATGATATGTGCCTATGATGTTGAATTATTTTTTTTTAAAAAAAACCTTGATATACTTGTTCTTAGACTTGGGATGATTTGCACTACACTGAATTGCTTGTTTGCTTTGATCATTGATTATGCAACCCGGTGAGGTTTGAGCCGTTGAATTCTTGTGTGCGATTGTGATCATATGCATTGTAAGGTGTCTAGAACTTGCTCCTTGTCTATTTGAATCTACATGTTGAATTGAGGGATCAGAAATGATCTTAGGCCATGTTTCTTAAGCTTATTAATCTCATACACTTACCCTCTACATATTTTCACTAGTTGAGCCCCCTTGAGCTTTTTGCCTTTTTATTTGTTAGCCACTATATTGTTCTATCCTGAAAAAAAAATCATCTTGTGATTCATATTGGATTATTTGTTGAAAAAGATGAATTATGTGGTGGAGATGAGGGGATGAAATTGATTAAGTTTGAGATGGTGTAAATTTGTGTTGGAGAAGTGAAACATGAAGGGCAAAAATTTGAGAAAAAAAAAGAGGAGTCCTCTTTGAAAAGAAAGAAAAAAGAAAAAAAAGAAAAAAAAATATAAGCCTTATAAGTAATTGTGGTGATTTATTTGAATTTGTGGATTTATTGGTGTTTGATCTTAGTTGATTATGAGTTAAGGTTATTGTGATGGTTCTAGATTGCATGATGATTTGAGTCACTTAGCCTAAACTTCCCTACCTTTAATCCCGAGCCTACATTACAGCCCAATTATAAAGACCCTTGTGATCTTTGAACTTAATTCATGAGTAGTGGAGGAGAGATCAGATTTGGAGCAAGCCTATGGTTAATCCTTGCATTTCATCTTTGATTTGAGTGATATTTTTCCTAGCTTATACACTTGAGAGGCGAGTGAACTTCGTGCTATCTTCGTGAGTTCAATGATTCAAAGTGATTTACGAGATAGTAGGTGTGGTGCAATGTTTCTCTTGTTTATTTGCTCATTTATCTTATGAGTTACAATGTTGTGTTTTCTCTGAGGCGTGTTTGATATCTTTTCCTCCATGGTGTTTGAGTTTATTTGTTGTTTATCTTTATTTTCTTTGTTTGAGGACAAACAAATGTTCATGTTTGGGGGAGTTGATAAACTCATATTTTACACCATTTTCAGGTTTGTTTCCGTGCGTTTTTACTTAGTTTTCGGGCTTAGTTTAGGCGTTTCAGTTTGTTTCTTGTATGTGTGTGGATTTCACGAGTTTGCCTTGTTTTGAGTGTATTTCAGTGCTTAATTCGTGCATTTGTAGGAGTTGAGTGAATTGGAGATCAACTGGGTCGAAGACGGGAGAAAAGTCGACGAAATAGAGCTAAAGCTCGACCGAGCTTGGGAGTGAGCCAGCTGAAGCTCGACCGAGCTTGCCATACGGGAGCTGTTTTCGAAATTTTCTCTATTTTTGTTTTTACCTAGTTTGTACCCCCAATCTTCCCCAAACTTTTCCCACCTATAAATAGAGCTATAGGGCACGAAACGTAGGAGGGGCGTGCATTATTTCACTTTTATTTTACGTTTTACTATTGTTCGACTTTGGAGATTCAAGGATTCAATACAAGATCAATTTTTCTTGTCTTCAATACGGTTTTGCCTTTAATTTCCTGCAATTCAATTATGTTTTCTCTTCTCAATCTTTCTATGTTTGATTTACTTTTCGTCATGAGTGAGTAGTCGTTTATTAATTCTAGGGTTTATGAGCTTTACATGAAAATATATTCAATGCATGTTTAGATCAATTTCCCCTCCATCTATGTGTTCAAATACTTGAAGTTAATATTTCTCATGCATGATTAGGGCCCGAATCATTGTATGCAAGCACGTTAAGTTGAGACCTTAGGGAGAAATTAACGTAGCAGGATACTCAAGTAGGTTGATACGTGTTTGTCTATGTCTACGTGATAATAGAATTCATGATAGGAGGTTAGTCCGATGATTTAAGGAGTTAGTAATTGTAATCTTGAGGTCGCTGACAATATAGATGAATCGCTAATCTACGTCAACCTGAGTCTGGTAAGAGAGGGTTCGATAGTTTTCAGATTCTCCACACATAACTTGGATTAAATCGGGATTTGACTTGCATGCTGAAATATATTGGATTGTGAATGTTCTTGCCCTAGAATTAATAGTTTTAAATATTTGATTTCATCATTGTGCTTATTAATCGTTGTGTTATTTGCATTGCTTTTGATCTTGTTTTACTTAATTTGTCTAGTTTAAAAAATCATTTGATTTCATTACCTGTCTAGTACAGAATTGATTAGGTTAGTAATTAGTGTTCTTTCGCTATAGCAATCTCTATGGATACGATACTCGGTATACTTGCCTATTATTGCATTATCTCGTGTAGTTGTGATTTTTGGATTAATAAAATAGTGTATCAAGATCATGGAAACATTCCCGGATGAGCATCTATATCGGCTTGAGGGCACAAAGTGACATGATCCATGGTATGCCGACATCGTGAAAAGATTGTTAGCCCCAGGAGGAAGGATTAGAGCAACTACCTGGAGGATGCATTGTGGGCATATATAACAGCATATAAGACCCCGATCAAAATGTCTCTGTACCGCTTGATCTATGGAAAGTTATGCAATCTACCCGTGGGAATGGAACATAAAGCATTTTGGGCAATCCGGAAGCTAAATGCACACTTGAAGGTAGATGGAACAGAAAGGAAACTCCAAATTCAAGAACTAGAGGAGCTAAGGACATAGGCATACGACAATGATGTGATATACTAGGAAAGGACCAAGAGAGTGCACGATATGCTCATAAGGAGGAAGGAGTTCGTAAAAGGGCAAAAGGTGCCGCTGTTCAACTCAAGACTCCGCATCAATGCGGGAAAGCTAAAGTCTAGATGGATGGGACCGTTCATTGTTCAGAATCAGCTCCCTAGTGGAGCAGTGGACATCCTCAATCCAGAAGACGATGACGTTTTCAGGATAAATGGACAAAGGCTTAAACCCTTTTATGAGCACATGTAGGAAGAAGCGGTCGAAAAGAGACATGCTCATTGAGCCCATTTACCAATGAAAAAGGAAGCATAGTCGAGCTAACGATTATAACCAACAGCGCTGATCGGGAGGCAACCTGGTATTTTACTACTTTCAGTTTTTCTTTTCAAATTTTAGTATATATGGTGAGAACTAATCTGCAGAGTGCACAAAGGAAAAAGGAGGCATTAAGGGCATAGGCAAAGGTACATAAAGGCTTAAGTGTGTGGGGATGGAAGGAAAAGTGGATTAGAAGAGAGAGAAAAAGTTGTGAGAGGCGTTTCAACTTCTCATGCACACGTCAAATCAGAAGAGAGAGGATTTGAAATTCAAAAATATTTTAATACCTATCTCTCTATCTCTTAGTACGATTTAAAGTTTATCTCTACCAGATTCTCCCCAATTTTCTCAAAGATCAGATCCCTAATCTCTCGCTTAAAACCCCAACTCCTTCAATTTCAAAACCCACCTGATCGCACAAAACCCTTCTGCCACCTTGAATCATCAAGAATTCACCTCATTCCAAACACCCTAAATCACTATGACAAGAACGAGAGGAGTCCAAGCCAGCCGACCCGCTGGAAAATCCACCCGTGGCCGGAAAAAGGCAGCCAGCGCAACCCCAACGGAGACGCCGTTTCAGTCACCGACCTCGTCTATCGAAATTGGACCTTTGCCGACAGAAGAGGAGCCTCTCAACATTCAACCCCTCACCACTGTTGCGGCCGCAGAGAAGTCAGCAGTCCCGGAGAAGAGAAAAGCTCAGACAAAAGCTCCCAAGAAACCACCAGTAAAAAAGCCCAAGGTTCTAAAGGTGAATTTGGTCGTTTTGGAGAAGAAGATCCTAGAAGCCCTTATTCAGGAGACCCAAAAAGTGCCAGAGCCGGCTAAAATTACGGATCCCATGCCGGCTAAACCTCAACAAGAAGAGGTGGTCGAACCGAAAACTGAGCTAGAAAATGAGGAGAATGAAGAGGAGGAAAATGTAGAGTAAGAGATGGAGAAAAACCAAGAGAAAGAAGAGGACAAAGAAGATGAGACCATGGAAGACATCTCGGAGGAGGAAAAGGGCGAACAAAAAGGGAAAAAGATAGATGAGAATGAGGAGGCAAAGAAAAGAGCAGAGAAGGGAAAAGAAAAGGTGATCGAAGAGAAAGTCACTGAGGAGGAGGAAAAAGCGGGAATAGAAGAGAGTGGGTCAGAGGAAGAAGAAGAAGAAGAGACTCAATCTGAAGAGTCAGAAAAAGCCCTTAACGAGGAAGAAGAAGCAAGCAAGGCACAACCGCCGCAACTACCACCAAAGTCAGAGGCCACTCTAGGGAGAAAGGTTTCCCCTAGGAGTCAGGGTGCCAAGAAGGGCACAGAGAAAGGGAAGGAGGAATCTAGCAAAGTGACAATAGGAAAATCCTTATTGAAGCCAAAGAAGAGCCCGCCCGCCAATGTGTCCTCAGCAAAAAGGAAATTGGAATTGCACGATGATCGCACAGAGGAGGAATCCGAAGAAGAAGAGGCTGCGTCAGAAAGCAGCGAGTCAGATGAACTAGTTCCACCGCCGGCAAGCGGGCCGTCGGGAGTCAAAACCAAGAAAGAACCAACCAAACCCCAAGCTCCACCCAAGATTGCCCCAACCAAGCTAGGGAAGGAAGAGGACAAAAAGCAAGCCAAGAGAGCAAGGGCCATGGACAAAAGGAAGCTTGTGCCCCTTTATGCCTTGGATGAGAGCACCCTGGACGATTTGGGCTTAAAGAGCGAAGTACTGCAGTACTTCGAAAATGTTAGGTGGACAAAGGCACTGCAATGGGAGAATAAGGCCTACAAAGAGTTGTCGTGCGAGTTCCTTCTCTCCTACAGTTTCAAACCCACGAAAGGGTATCTGCTGAACACACCTGGGGTAATCACTTTCGCGATTCAGGGCACAGAGTATAGCATGTCTATAACTGAGTTGAACTTGCATTTGGGGATAGTTGGAGTTTCGGATTTGCAGAAGCAATGGTACAAGGACACAATGACCTTGGTGCTCGACTCATGGACTAAGAAAATTCAACGCAAGTGGGAGGAGATCGGAGGGATCGGCCCATTCAAGTCAGGGACGAGTAAGAACAAGGAGATCAAGAACGCAGCCATGCAAATCTGCCACAGATGGATAGCATACACCATTTATGCCCGCAAAGATGGAGCTGAAGCTCTTGCATTTGATCCATGCAACAATATGATGGATAGCCGATCCGCCGACCCGCTCCACGACCCGACCGTAAAACTGGTACGGCTAAGCCCCGAAAGTCCACATACGCCCAAAGTCCAAGTCTGAGGACGAGATGGGCACGAGCACGGGCGGGCGCGCATGCGCGCGTGTGGGCTCATGACCCACATCCTTGTGCACTTAATTACTTCACTTAAGTGTTAATACACTTAAATACACTTCTTAACTTGATTAAGAAATCAATGTGGATTATTTAATGTGTCTTAAACACATTATCCCACACACCATAAATGCCCAATCGTGTGACCAACTTCAACAATTTATTTTTCACTCACTGAAAATTGGATTTGAGCAAAAAAAATACTACGATTATCTACTCACAACATAGAACAATCGTACGGTATTTAATTCCTCAAAAATTAAATATCCCAATCATGAAAAATCGAATAAAATGAGTCAAAACTCAATTTAATAAATCTTATTTTCCAACATTTATTACATCCAATTTTTCAACAAAATAAAATTCACGTGTTTTTAGTGATGAACTCTTGATTAATCGAATGGGCACTGCTGTTGTCAATTTGTATTCTGGGCCTACACGGCTACACCTACACTATGCTTCAACACACGTTGTTCACACGGGACCTTCCAAAGTCACATCGCCACATATATAAATGTAAATATTTATAGATAAATTGAAAAAATATAATAAGAGGAGACACAAAATATCAGCATCGTAGAATTCTTTTATTGTTTCATTTTTATTTTGTTTCACTGTTAGGTTTGATCAGTCGACTTCATTGATGTGAAATAATTTTTCTTTGACTGTTTTTTGTCTCATTAAATTTTGAAGACCGAAACATAATCTAAAAGACAGACCAACCCAATTTGAATTTTTTTTTTTTTTTGGGTCCAAACTTCCTAATTTCGAGATCCAAAATTTGAATTCCACGCATTTTTTTTCACTATGATAATGATCGTTGACATTATTGTTTTAATTAAAAAATGTACACGAAATTAAATAGTATATTAGCCGTTAAACAAATAGAATACCACAGGGATTAGTGCCATCATATAATATAGGAATTGTTGGTATCCGACCATATCCAATCTCTACATTTGGAATTATTATAAAATTTCATATTAACGGGTTATATATTTACGTGGTCAGTGATTCAATTATAAAAAATATACTCAATAAACAAAATAAACGATGAGATACATTTTCAAAATAGAAAAATCATTTTTTTTTACTCAAACACCCGATCTGGTGGTATTGAGGAAATTCGAATATAAATTTTTTGTGTAATATAGATCTTATTTAAAGCGGGTGATTAGTGTATTGCATTTTCGTGTTGAATTTATTATTACACGTCATTTTTTTTAGTTTTTATTTCAATTTTCGATTTCAACTTGTTGTGATTTCGATTAGTTTTATTGTTGTTATTTATGATTTATCATATCTAATTAGAGTTTATAATTTTTAGTTATTAATTATTTTAAAAATTAAATATAAAAAAATTATAATAAACTCTAACTAATTGAGTAGGATGAACCCTAAATGATTAAATAAAGAATAATAAATTGAAATTGAAGAAAAAAAATAATTGTCGAACATGAAAATGCACGAAAATGCAGTAGAGATGATTTCATCGGTAAATGAAGGACCTAAAAAGCAAAATCCTTTAAATTGAAGTTCTAAAATGGAAGAAACTCCCCCTCACAACATGAATAATACTATTAAACATGAAAATATTAATGTGAATAAAAATTCATTAAAGTCAAAATTCAGTTTTCTGCTAACCTTTTTTTCCTCTCTATAACGTCATGAATTTCCTTCATTTTCTTACTCAACCACTTAATCTCTTTTTTTCATCAAAATAGAAAATAATTAAATACGAATCTAGAAATATAGCTAAATCTGCATATTTAGGACGTGATTGGTAAGATGGAATGAAATGGAATAGAATGATCATTCTTATGTCCATTCACATTCCGGCAATTATTATAGCCCGATTCACCATTCTCGATGTAATCCTTATTCTCAAATAAAGGGGAATAGTCATTCCACCCAACTCTCATGGGTACAGTTTAGCTATTCCCAATGACCAAAAAAATTATAAATGATATATTTATACATAATTATGTCTTATAATATTATTTTATCATATTTAGAAAAATAAATAAAAAATCAAATTATTATTATTATTATTATTATCATTATTATTTCTTAATTAGTTTTATATTATTTATTTATTTTCAAAATATATATTAAAATCAAATTTTGATAGCTTTTATAATTTTGTTGAAGAAAAATGAGAGTGATGCCGAAATAAATAACATAAAAATACGTTATAATACAACATAAAATATTTATGTATTTAATATAATTTAATTTATTCAAATGAAAAATTGAAACGTTAAAGTATTTTTCTATGAATTAATATTTTTATTAACTTATACAAATTATTATATATTGATTAATTAAATATTTTAGTATAAAATTTTTCTATAAAATAAATAAATTATAATTCGATAAATTAGAAAAAAATCATATGCTAAAAAAAAAAGAAAAATGGTGTTTAGAAATATAGAAAATAAATTAAGGCATGTGTTGATATTTATTAGCTACTACGTACACTTTATTCAATTATAAGAAAATTTGAAATTACACAAAATATTCAATATATAAGATAAAAAAAACTGAGATTTCATTCCGTTCTTCATTCCGTAGACGTACCAATCATAAGAATCATCATTCCATTCAGACCCTCATTTCATTCCTAAGTTCATTCCAATCATACCTAATTTCATTCTATCATACCAATCACCTCCTAAGTATATTTACATACGTAGACGAAACGTGTGAAGTGACCGTATTCTCTCGAGATTAGTAGGGCGAAGTTTATATAATTTAGATAAAAACTTATAAAAGACCGTCTAACCGGTCAAATCGGATCAAAACTCACTCAAAATAGCCCAAAATCGGTCCATGTCTACGCCCCAATCAATCCCAGCTGCACGTGGAGCACACGCATCAATCCCCTCCCTTTTTTTGGTTTTTAATCATTTTTTCATTTTTTATTTATTTTTTCAAATTTATTCGTTTCACCTCAATTAATTATCAAGTGTAGTACACGAGTCCACGTATTAGCGTCGGACAGATGCGTTGCGCGAGCCGTAGGATAAAAAAAAATTAAATTAATTCAATTTAATTTTATGGTTTACTAATTTCATTTTAGGTTATATATTTATTTCAAAAAATTTAATTATCAAGCGCAGTGCACGACTCCGCGCGTTAGTATCAGGCAAGTACACTATGTGAGATGCAGAATAAAAAATTTAAATTAATTCAATTTAATTTTAGGGTTCACTAATCCATTTGAGGGTACATATTTATTTTGAAAAATTAATTATCTAGCACGGTGCATGAACCGATACGTTAGCATTGGGTAAGTGTACTATGGTTGATGTCAGATAATAAAATTAAATTAATTTTTAGGTTCACTAATTTTATTTTCGGGTATAATATTTATTTCAAAAAAATAATAATTATCGAGCGCAGTGCATGAGTCCACATGTTAGCACCGGCGAATGCATTGCGCAAGTTGCCTGATAAAAAAAAAATAATTTAAAAAAACATATAGATATATATGTGTGTGTGTGGAGTCCACCTTTCTGAGTCAAAATTCTGCAATTTAATTATCCTCTAAAGGAATGAATTATGTGGGACTTTGTAGTTGTTATGAAACAATAATATATATCTAATCAGGTCAGGATTTTCTTGCTGATACTCTTTGAAGTAAAAAAAGCATGCTATGATTATAATCAAATTAAAACGGTCAAATTAAGCTTAGAAAGCAAACAATATAATTGGGTTGGTTGTTCACTGTTCTCAAATTCATCCCCCCTTTTGATACATGAATTAATTATTTAATGATTCTTGTTGCAATCGACTGTTGCTAATATTTTCCACATTGACCACTCGAATAAATATGTAATATGCCTTTATTAATTGCCTACAGTACTACATTATTCTTACTTCGGTTTTTAGTAAGTGTGATTTAAAGAGTTTCAATTGTATTAATTAAGTGTTATTTAAAGTTCGACTTTAGAGAAGTCTTACTTTAATTCACTTACAAATCTATCTATACTTTCCAACTCACTACACACACACACACACACACACATAGTTGATATATCCCCATTATTTATAATGACACTTAATTAATACTCACAACGTTTCTAAATAATTGTCATTTTAACATTTTAATTTTGTTTTAAAAAAAAAGTGTTATTCTACAAATTTGAGACATAAAATTTACATTTTCTCACATTTGTCTTCATTTAATGCATTCAAACATCTATATTTAATTCATTAATGTATTTACACAAGAGTATATTATGTAATTTAATTAATTTATTAATTTGTGTGCATTTATCCAAAATGACATCTAAATAGAAACGGAGAGAGTACAAATTAGAGAGTATTAATATTGTTTTTCGTTACGAATTTACACTATAATATTATTAATTAGTGCATGAATATTATATATATGGACATTATATATATATATATATATCTTTTTGAAATTTAGACTTTATTAGACATTGTATAAAAGTATTAATATTACGGCAATATATTTACTCTCCAAACTTATAATCTCCAATTCCAAATAGTGTACACATTATATATAGCATTCATTCAAGATCGCTAGACGCTACATAAGAAAGGTTTTACATTCTTAGATTTGTTTTCACACTGCCTCCAAACTTTTGATTTTATTCAAGTTAATTATAAGTTGTCCAAACTTTTGATTTTATTCAAGTTAATTATAAGTCCAAACATCTATATATTATCTAAAAATAAGATATTCGCTTAAAATATAAATTATAAATTTTCCCGCTCAAAATATATTTCTAAATATATAATATTTAATATAAAATTAAAATAAACTATTAGTAAACAATTTTTAATAATATGTCTAATAATTTCCATAAATAACATGCAATCAATTGGGAATAATTATTTTCCCAACTCGATAAAAAATCAATTAATTATAGAAACAATATACCTAACAAAATATGTTGTTGATTCCATAAAATATATAATAATACATATAATACACATCATTTTAATTTAACATCTATACATACATATATAGTATTAGGTAGAATTTAGTTAATTAATAATGAATTAAAACATAATTTTAATTTGAAACTAAATCCATTCTATATAATTGTGTATCATAATCATTATCTTTATAATATATATTAAGTAATGCAATGTTTCATGCATCAAACACAAAAGTACGTCTCTTCCCGTCTATTTGATATTTTATGTTTTAAAAATTATTTTATGATTACCCTAATTATGTGTATTTAAAATTATTCTTAATTGTGGATAAATATTTCTTAAATATTCTATAATTGATTTCAATATATATAAGGTCAGTTGCAAAAAAAATCCCTTAAATAATGACACTAAAATTTATGGTCAAACACATATGGAGATATTATATTAATATATTATATAAATTTATCATAATTATAATATTAAGTCGTACATTTAAAATGAATTACCCCAACAAATAAATTCGTATAATATATAGATTCACCATATAGATGTATTAAGGTTAATTACTTAAAGAAATAGTTAGGTGGATTGTAAGCTAAAACAATACATATAAGTGTGTGTATGTGTGTGTAATCATCAAATTAATACACATGAAAATTCAAAATATATATTTATATCAATATATGTTATATGAGTACCATAAACACTTGTATATGTGTATATTAATCAACTAAATCATCAATTTGATTGATTAACAATTGTTTCATGTAAATAAGTTATATTATAGGATTACATTTCATATATTATCTACTCTCCTTAATATGATTGATTTACTGACTAAATTATATGATTGATATTCATGTTTTTACCTACTATTTTGTATTATACTGATGTTATAAATATGAGGCATAGAAAACTTGGCTACATAATTATCTCATCAGAAAAATTACACAATTTATCTCACTATATATTTTTCTTTATTATAGATCCTACAAGAAGTATGAACACATACGACTTCAATCTCCAACGATGATCCTCCGATCCCGTCTTAGTCTACATAATTGATTTGTTTTTTATATATGTTATTGATTTTAATTATCTTATGCATTTTCATTGACATCTAGCTTATGTATTTTGTTTTTGTAGTGTAGTTTTTGAATCATGAAAACAAAAATCTTACTTTGTAGAATGAAGAAAAATGACAAAAAAAAACTACTATAACAAAAGAGAAGATGTCGAAGAGAGCAATATTTTTTTCCCATTTTTGGCGGCAGACACTGGAAAAAAAACATTCAAGACTGGAAAGAAAGAAATAATGTAATTATTGCGTCCAGAAGATACCGACTTTTTTAAGTGTAATTTTATTGGAATTTGTCTTTGTAATTTTTTATTTGAGACTCATCAATATGATCCAAACTAATCATTTTGGATTGACAAATTATTTTATTAGGGCTCCTATATTTTATTTTTATTAATTAGTTAGTTCAAGTTTATTTCAACGATAGATGTAATATGATCGTAGTTTTAATTATTTTGATACATTATTATAATCCAGTGCTTTTTTCTTAATGTTAAAATTACTTTGCATTTATGATTAGCAATATCAATCAATTATCTAAAAATATGATGTTTAAATGTATGCATGCTTATGTATATTTATTTTATTAACTACTAATATTTAATATTTAGGAATTGAATATCTATTTGATTTTTTTTTTTGTTAACTGTTTATGTTCCTATGATGTAGATAATGTATTTTTGCACAATATTCCACACAATTTGTATATATTTAATTTGATATAGTTAACTATGGAAATTTATTTTATTATATATAATATCTTTGATTTCATTGTGTAAATACTTTATTAATGGAATTGATTTATAATGATAAGTCTTTTAATGTAATTTGTTAGGGAATATGCAGTGCAAGAAAATTTTAGCAAATAAATGAATTACATTATTATTTATATTTGTATTATAATCATATATGTGTAGTCACATTTCTACATTCTACCATAAATATATCATTTTCAAGATTTAATGATATATTACCAAATTTTCGTTGTTAAGTTTAGGTTGCCTTTATTAAAAAGTTATTTAGTTTGTTTATTTAAATTTTTCTACATTTAACTAATTTATATAATTGCAATATGCCGCATTATTTTAAAACAATCTACTAATTAATTTTAAATTTGATTGGGTGACTTCTGAATGAAAAAATCATGTTTCTTTATTTCCAAAAGAATTTGATGATTAATATATCATGTCACACATTTTTATTATAAAATAAAAAAAAGTAAAAATACAATTTTTTTATTTTTTTTTACTTGGGAGAAAGGGGGAGCAGTAGGTTTTTAGTACAAGACGTCTCATTTTTACTCATGTATTTTCATCTGAAAAAAGACGTCTCCTTTTTACGCATGAATTTTCATCTGAGACGTCTCTGGTATTTACCCGAAATGTTTTTCTTTTACACATAGGTTTCCATCGCTTTACTGTTCCTAATGTCTCTGCTTGAGAGTATTCTTTTTATACTTGACTTTGGTGTCCCCACAGTCCAATAAAAACTTAGTTTAAATATTTTTGTTATATTCTTTCATAATTATAATTTCTAATAAAATAATAATAATTGTACATATTTTACCCGTGCATCGCACGACGGGTCATTCTAGTTGGATTTAATTCAAGCACTTTAGGTTTGTTTCACAAAAAGTATAATTCTACACAATCGAGGTAGAAAATTCACAATTTTTTTCACATTTGTCCTCATTTAATATATTAAAACATCAATATTTGACTCATTAATTTAATGTACGTATTCACTTAAGTGTGTGTATAAGGTAATTTTATTACTTCAGTAATATGTGTGTATTTATTGAGAATGATACTTATTCAGAAACGGAGACAGTGGTATATAATTAAGCTCCATCAGCCTACTTCAATAATCTTTTATCTTCCACGCAGATTCAATTTATACGAAACGTATGTACATGATATTATATGCTACTTGAAAATTAACTATATTGGTATGTACTTGTGTAAAATTATAATTCCCACATCCTTAGGATTGCGTTAGATTGGTATTTTCCTTTTCTCTTGCTACATATAAACCAATATTAATTATATTAGTTTAATAAATGCATGCAGTTTTAATTTTGACTTATAATTTGAGCTTTGGAATTCATAGGAGGCATCTTCGATCTTCGTCTTCTTCTTTTTTTTTTTAGAAAATAAAATCTAGAATGTTTTGAATTTCACTAAATTGGAATAAGTCCAACTACAGTTTAGGAAAAAGAATTATTTACCAAAAGCTAGTGAAAAAAATGAAGTCTATTTGATGGAAGAAGTCTATGGCCTTGATATTTTACTTTTATTTATTTTTTAATTTCCGGCAGAGTTTAATTATGAGTTATGACTTATGAGGTCGTGTGGGTTTTGAAGTTGAACTTGCGGGCTTTTGCTGGACTTTGTGTTGGAATGAAAACAAATGTTTGGATGAAGTACTGTTTTAAAATTTAAAGTTTATGTATATATATATGCGTGTGTGTGTGTGAAAATCAGAATTAAATTGGTTGATAGTAAATATGTATTTGTGTGTATATATGCTCGTGTAGGGGTGTGTAAATTGTTAGGTGCAAAACCGGACCAAATCAATAAAAGTGTATACCGAAATTCTTAAAAAATTGAAAATCAAACTAACCAAAGTGATTGATATAATCAAACCTAACCGAACCATAATTCTTTGGTTCGTATGATTCGATTTTTAGTTTAGTCAAATGTTAATGTTTTTTTAAACAATTATACCTAAAGAAACTCAATAAATAACAAAAGGATACATTAAATAAATAATAATAAAAATATCCATTGATTCAATTGTATGGATAGTCAACTCATCACAATATCATAAGTCATAATTACACCTAACAATTAATAGTTCAATACACAAAATATTTCACAAATGAATCCGAACCAAACTATGTATTTTGGTTAGTTCGATTTTAATCAATTTTTTTATTAAAACTGAAACTGAATCAAACTATATTTTGATTTTAATATTCAAAATTGAACTACAATTAAAGATAAAATCACCAAACCAACCAAACTAAATAACATGATTTGGTTCAATTTTTTGGGTTTGGTTCGATTTTACATGCCCTTCTGTTTATGTGGAATCTCTCATTTTAAATTTGTGAGAGGAAATAGATTAAAGAATAATATGTGAGATGTGATTGACTAATGAAGATATAGGGTTGGTAATTGACTAATTGGTAGAGGTGTCTGATAGGCCTATAGCCTAAAATTGGAATTAAGTAGACAGTTTTATTAAACATGAGTTGAAACAAATTAATTTAACATCAGTATATTTGGAACAAACTGAAAATATTTGAGAATTATATATATGTGTGCATGTGTTTCAAATATTTAGCTCTCTGTAGGAAAGAGAAAGAGAAAAGACTATCCAATATTTGAATTTCCAGTCAAATCACTTGGATTTCAATAGACAAGTCATTTTCAACGTGAAGATAGTCTTTATTTTACTGATCGATCGATGAGAGAGAGAGAGAGAGGATTGTTTAATCTCTACATATATATATATATATATATATCCATTAAAATGTGAGGAAGCTTCGTATTTTTTGTTTTTTCGTGTTTTTATTTGACTCATTATTATCATCAAAATTATGCTTTATTATCAATTAATTATGTATGTGTATTTCTACTAAAAGAAAAAAAAAGTTATAGTAAATAATAAGCAATAATCCTTGGTTTTTATCACTCTTCTACCTCTGCATATGCGTCGATAAACTCAAAAACACCTTCAGTTGACATGCAAAATAGAATATTTCAGATAAAAAACAATACAAAATAATTAAGATGACATGTGTGAACCTAAAAGACAGAACCCCGTGTATTTTATTTTGTGTAAAATGTAATTGGGTAATTTTCTTTATTTTTGCCAAAATGCGTAGAAACACTATTTTCGTCATACTAATAAATTAAAGTACGTATTTATATGTTTAGTTTCACTTTTTTTTTTTTTTTTTATATTATCGCTCCTATCATTTCGCTTAAGTGTTGGAGTTAATCCAATTATTGATGCTTGTAGAGGTTGAAAATTAAGTATTTTTTTAATAAATAAAAGTGGTCAAAATTATAATTATTTTATTACCTTAAATATATATATATAGCTAACAACAACTTCATTTTGTTTTGTCATCCTAGCAAGTTTTTTTTAATAAAAAAAACAACTTTTTGGCGGGAGGGGGTAGATGGAAAAAGTAATTAATAATAGTACAACTAGATATGGATAATGGTTTAATCGGTCAATTTCGCCAACTTTGGCTCCATATTATGAATTTATGAGCGCGCGAAGTGATTCTCAATTTTTATTTTTTGAGTAAACAAAGTGCTTCTCAATTTGATTCAACACGAGCGCACTGGTTGAAAAATACACGACATTAATTTCTTTATTTTCTAATATATCTAAATAAAAAGTTTTTTTTTTTTAATATATACCACATCTACAATATAATTTTTTTGAACTCGGGAATCAACAAGAACCAGACTTTATTTATGAGAACCCCATAGGTTTAAGTTTTGGATTTCCATTTTATTTATTTGTACTAAACAGACGTTAAAAAAAAGGTCTATGGTTGCTTTTTATGATATTATTTTTCAATTAAGGTTTTGATTTCATTTGGCCTAAGGCCAAAGATAATGTACCAAAAATGTAATTCTTCCTAAGTGTAATATGACTGATTCGAGGTTGTTTGCTATATTTTGGCTCGGTTTTTCAACTAGCTTATACGTTTGAACTTTTATTTTTATTTTTTTGGGCCAGACAACATCGACCTAGACTGTAGTATAACGCCGTTGAGTTTATTTTTTTTCCCCCCGGCCCTCTCTGGTTATAGTTTCTGTCTATATGGGAATCGGCGTACTCTATGTCTCTATGTACGTACCTTAATTAATTAGACGGTGTTTAGTATGAAAAAAAACAATCTTTTAGAATATTACAATAATGACTTGAACATGTCATTTCCAGAAGAACTAAATTCATTAATTACTGATTTTGGTGAGTTTGAATCCCGACCCATTACGGAGGTAATTATCTATACATATATTAAGGCAAAATCGTATGAACCATTGTCTATCACACAATTTAGTAATTATATTTTAGACAACAGTTTTGATCTATAGACAACAGTAGTGATGTTTATTGTTATAATTTTTATTTTTATTTTTTTTGACATTTTCCACGATTGTTTAGATTACAACCGTCGTGTTCTAATAAATTTTTGCAATCTTATTTATTCTTTTTTACTTCAAAATTCGAGATTTATTACATTTTTTTATTTTTTTATGCATAGGTGGAGTATTTATTATACTCTACATTTGTCGCCTAAAAAATAATTTTTATTTGTTTTGCACTATAATAATAATAATAATAATAATAATAATAATAATAATAATAATAATAATAATAAATTGCAATAATTTATTCTTTTTCTATTTCAATTTCATTATTTAAAATAATTAAATAATTATATTTTACATACCTGTTGTATATTCAAATTAAGAAATCAAATATTCTTTAATCGTGGATAATAATATAATGCTATTTATAAAATCGTGTCATTTGAAATATTCCAATTTGATCTTTCTAACATGGATTTTCATTTAGTTTCTAAAATTTAATTTTTCTTTTGGTTTGTCATAACTACACAGAATTGATCTTCTTAATTAATTAATTAATGCATGTGTATATCATTTTATTAATTTTTAAAAATTAAACAAAACATATAAAATTCAAATATAATTATAAGATTATAGATCTGAAAAAATAATAATTAATATTTGTGCATCGCACATGAAAAATACTAGTTTGAATTAATTAAGACGACACAATCAAGTTAATAAAATCTCAAAAGTCTGCAGAAATAAACACGAAATGGACAATGAAAATTGGGCTCATGGTGGCGTGACGTTGGTCGATCGTCATAGATACTACTTTGAATGAATGAATGAATTTATTGATCGAATACAAGAATATATATATATGCTGTGTCATTCATCGCCCATCAGCCTACTTTCAACGGCTCCCAACGAGTCTCGTCGTCGTACTAGCTCGTAGCTGATTTACCAAATGCAACGCCATATCAAATTTACCCGATCGATATGAAAGATCGAGTTGTAGTAATTTTATGCATGCATCACTTAGGTGTTCTTAAAGTATTAGTCTCTTAAGCAAGAAACATATAAGTTATGCATGCAACACCTATTCGTATGCATGACATCTTTTAGCTTAATTTCACCTCCAAAAAATAAAGAAAATTAAAACAAAATGGTTAAAAAAACCCTTATTGATCGAGTAACATATATATATAATGCGTGAATAATAAAATCCTATTGGTAGAATACGGGTGCGCCACGATTGTAACCAATGTTTGAACTTTATAATATAAAAAATAAAATAATAGAGAGGAATGATGAGTCGTACGTCTATTTACGTTTCATTAATTACTCTGTCACTTTAGCAATTGTATATACATATATATATAATTGATGATCAATTTCCTCGAAGCAACGCACAATATCGGCAGGCGGCCTCGTCAAATTTACATGGACAGTCAGCACGCAAAACGACATTTTGTCTCAATCCCAGGATTTTTGTTCAAACCTTTTCGATCGTTGTTGACTCTTTTTTTTTCAGCTAATTAATATTCGATCTAGCTCTAGCTCTGGCTCTAGCTCGATATAAAAGATATTAGTGGTATACAAACTCCTAATATTAGGAAACACTCAAAAAAGGGTTATTATTAAGTGGTAATATATAAAAGTAGCCGGTCAAACTTTAAAAAAATTTATTTTAGCCATTAACTTTTAAACATATTTATTTTAGTCAGAATGACATTTTTACCCCCGCGTGTTACGTGGATTGCCAGTGCGCACCCCTAGCGCGCAGTGTTTTGCGCTCAATGTCAGCGCGTAGAAGGGCATTTTCGTCCAAAGTGACTAAAATAAATATGTTTTAAAGTCAGTGTCTAAAATAAATCTTTTAAAAGTTCAAGTGGTTAAAATAGTTATTGGCTCTGTTATTAGTTGCTCGCAACTCCTTTCATTCCATTATATAAAGGCGTCTCCGTACGTACCAATTCCAAGTTCCAACTAAATCGTAGAGAGAGAAAGAGAGAGAGAGAGATGGAGCAGTACGCCGCCATGAGCGAACAAATGCATAACTATAGTTTGTGGGAACAAGATTATTACTCCTCCGGAGAAATGGGCATGCTTAATTCTCAAGGATTTATGGATGGCAATGAATTCTGTACAAATTTCTACGCCAAAAACGTTTCGATTAATCTTCCAGACGATCATCAAAGAGCCATTAATTTTCCAAATGCAGTAGATGTTGCAAGAAACGTGCAGCATGTCGTGTCCAGCCCAGAAACCGCCAACAGCCCCGGCAAACCTAAGCGGCGGAGGTCGAAGGGCGGCGCGGCGGCGGAGCAGTCGACAACTTTCCTGAACGCCAGCATCTCGAATTTCCGGGCCCTGGTGCAGCAACATACGGGCTGCCACAACACAAATTCGAGCCCGAAGGGCCCGATCACGTTGTGCTTTGCCAACGCTGAAGCCCGTCAGCTCAACAATCAGTACCACTACTCTTGATCATCAATGATTTTTATTAGAATTTAATTTCTTCTTTGATTTTAATTTGAATCAATATTAATTACAAGCCTTGTAAGTTAGAATTTTATTGAGGGATCGATGATTAGCTAGTATTTTATGTAGCAGGGTTGATGTTTAATTATATATATATATATATATATATATATATATATATATTAATGGAAAATCCAGCTCTGGATTAATTTCTACTTCAATATTTGCATCCACTGGTTCTCAATTCAGTGTAATTATATTCTTCACTTTTAGCATGAGTAGCTTAGTAGCTAGGTATATTTAATTATTCTTAATTTTTTCAGAATACCTCGTACCTATTGAGAAATTAAATACTACATACTATTCATACGACGCTTATAAATTAATTAGATAATCTCAAATTTTTTAATAGGTTTTTTTATTGTACCACATCGATCACCAATGGTAAAATGTGTTTTTAGTTCCATAATTAATAAATTTAATATAGGGCGTTAGAGTTTTTATTTGGTAATTATCCATTTTCCTCGCAACAAACAATATTGAACATAGACATTGGTGTATATTTTAATTTTAAAATGCAAGACATATTATTTTTGATAAGATGATTTATCCGTACGTCCAAAAATATATATTATAAATCGATCGATGGATTACTAATTAATTTGTGAATAGTGTTTGTTTATGAACTGAGGTGGTTTGGGCGTCTCCATCATCGGCACGCCATGACGATACATTAATTACTTGTTCAAAACTCTTTTTTGACCCTTAAGCAACTCTGCTTTCGGCACCCTTACCAGTAATTACTAATTACCATCGTGTTTTAGATTAAAAACTCTAATAAATCAATTAACTAAGGCTTAATTTCACTTTCAATTGCTCCCATTTAAGTAGGACACGACAAAAAAACTTTTAGTCACAATTGTAATTTTTTTGATTCCAAATTTCATTTTCACTACTGTCCGAAATGATATGTTTTGGTGTTAAAACTAACTGGATACTTGATGGCCGTTAATTTTTGGAACAAAAAACGTTGGATAAATTAAATTTCAGATAAAAAAGGTACAGTCGAGACTAAAAATGTAGATATCAATTTGTTTATGTTTTTTTTTTCATTTTTTTCTTTGATTTCAATTCTTGTACTTTAATTTAAATATATATTTCATATTTGTTATATAGGGTTCATCCTACCCAATTAGAATATATTATAATTTTTAACATTTATTTTTCAAATAATCAATCAATTTTGTTGTTGTTTTTTTGCTATTTATTAACAAATATTCGTACTGCAAGTGTAGGTATTATTGCAATATATAAGTGAGCAAGAATATCATATCTCACATAGACTGTTATTTTTCAGTTCTTAAACACAAGCATGTGATTAATATATAGACACGAAGCAAGCAGATAAAAGGAAATAAAACTAAAAAGCATAAAACAAAGACACAATAAAATAAATACTGGAATAAACAAATATAAGAAAACCTAGGCTTTAGGGGAAAATGGATTTATTATATCATTTAACAATATTTATTAATTCTCTCAACCTAACTTTTGTCTTTAATCTATCAATGGTGGGGATCATTAGTCTGTTACCAGACAGCTGTTTAAGGCATATACCATAACATAGATATAATGAGTATGCACTTCAATGTGGTCGGTTCTTCACACATGTCATTACTTCTAATCTAGCACACCAAGATCTATGCAATCCTATCTGATACTTATTCACTTGCTCGATCCTTCCAACCACACATAATCTGATTTCTATCTTTCCATCATTAATTCTTCTCTGGTCAGTACTTCAAATTAACGACTAGCATGCATAAATGATGATCAAGCATTCATACAAGATATGAAATAAATCATAGAAATCAAACCTCGAGAGATAGTAAGAAGAAAAAGTAATCAACTCATATATTAAAATCCATAGTTCCAAACCCTAAAACCTAGCTATGAAATTAGCTAGACATAATAAAATAAATAAACAACAATAGAGTTTAAGTGTTCATGATAAAGGAACTGGAGAATAGTATGTAATCCAGTGACTTTATCTTCTCTGGAATGGCACTTCGTCTCTAACAACCTTGTTGTCTCCTCTTGAGTAGACGGAAACTCTCTCTCTTCTCTTAGGCGTTCTCTCTCTCTCTCTCTCTCTCTCTCTCTCTACCTCTTGGACGTGTGTCACCAGTGTTTTGGGCGTGTATCAAAATGGGAGCTTTTATATGTAGGTTAAAAACTCTGAATTAGAGTGAAAAAATCACATCCCCGCGAATCCGTTTGAGTGGGTCGACCCGCCCCTGCTTCGAGTTGGGCTTCAGATTTCTTCGGATTTTGATTATTTAATCCAATCCAATAGACTTTAATTAAGCATTTAATTAAGCCCAAGAGCTTAATTAAACACCCCTTCAACTTCTCTTGTTCATATTCACTGGTTTTGCGTAAAATATGCAACAAAATCACAACAATTACTGCAAAACTAGCAAATACATCAAAAACTCCAAATAATAAAAATTTGAGCACAAAAGCTATATAAAATGCACAACTTCATATAATAAATAGCATCAATTCATATCCAAAAGTTGTGTAAAATACACAGCTGTCAGTATAAAATTATAAGATTCTAAAAAAGTATAAAATTCTTAGTAGGTACAACTATTTAGTAAAAAAAATTCATACTGGATTAGGAAAGAGGATGACCCTCTATCCCAACATTTTTAGTTTGATGAAAACGCTTATTGCATTTCTCTATTGCGCTATTATTTTGTTTAGTGATTTTCTAGTTTTTCTTCAATTTCAATAGTGTATTAGTTTAGTTTTACACTTATTATTTAGTATTCATCCTACCAAATTAGAGTTTGTTATAATTTTTTGGTGTTTAATATTACTTTTTAGTTATTAATTGATGATTTGAAAATTTATTTTAGTCATTCTACTAAAATACCCCTCAATTTTTCTTTTTAAATGTTTTATTTGATATGTTTTGAAAAATCAATTGATTATTTGAAAATTAAATAGTAAAATATTATAATGAATTATAATTGGGTAGGATGAATCATAAATAACATGTGTAAATTAAAATAAACACAATAAATTAAAATTGAAGAAAAAAATGCAAAAAATAAAAAATTAAAATGTATATTTTTGGTTCCAACCGTAATTTTTTTGATCCCAGATTTAATTTTTCCAATATTTTTGGTCTCGAATGATATATTTTGACGTTTATAGTCACAAAATCTAATAATGGTTAAGTGTTCAATTAGTTTAAGATACCAAAAAATCTAAACATATCATTTGAAATAAAAAAATGTCGAGTAAATTTCTCTCGAGACCAAAAAAATTATGATTGAGATTAAAAATATTTTAATCTTATTCTTATTGGACCAAAAGTAAAATTATTTTACTAAATACATGCTACATTATTATTTCTCGATGAAACAAAATACGAACTAGACTATCACACGGTGAAGAATAGATGGGTTATACTATGCGCTGCTTTATCTAACTTTTATCAGCTTTTAATAGTTTAAGATCAGAATTATTAATTAATACTCTCTCCATTTCTATATAAATGTCATTTTAGATGAATGCAAATAAATTAATAAATTAATTAAATTATCTAATACACTCTTATGTGAATACATTAAATAAGTTAAATATAAATATTTGAATGCATTAAATATGGATAAATATATGTGTGAAAAATGTGAATATTTTATCTTGAATTTATAGAATGAAAACTTTTAATTTTTAAAATCAAATTAAAATGTTAGAACGATAGTTATTAAAAAATGGAGCGAGTATATTATATATATATATATATATATATATATATATATATATGAAAAAGATATACTAGAGCTCAATTCCATATGTTAATGACCTCATCAAACTTGCAATTCTGGCGTCATTGCTGACAATATTTTAAACACCTTTAATTTATTTCAATAATTTCACACACCGTTGCATATCTAATTATATACAGACACAAGCGATCAATGACAAACTGATATTATAAAATTATGGCCACGCTATCTTTTCGGAAACATGAGATCCTCTAAATTCAAGTTGTATATGTTAAATCGTGTATTAAATATTAATTTTTTTTTTAATTTTAAATTTTACGTACCCAAATTAGAATTTCAATTTTATTCCACGTATCAATTAGGATTTATAATTTATTTAGCATTAATTTTCATTTTTTTAGTTAATATAATTGATTTTTATGATTGATTATTCCAAACATAGGATATATAATTTTTTAAAATATTGATTTTTCACAATAAATATTAACTAGAATTGATTATAATATAATAAAATTTATTTTTATTAAAAACATTATTAACATTATACAATTTTGATATTGACACGGTTAACACGCAACTTGAGATTAGAGAAACTCATCTAGAGGTGGAAAACAGTTCTGGAACCAACAGTTAAAACCGTAACCGGAACCAGCAGTTCCGGAACCGTAATCATGGCCGACGGTTTCAAACCATAACTGGAACCGTCATTTGGCGATTCGGTTTCGATTCCAAATTTTTTGGAACCAAAAACCGGCGATTAGCCGGTTCTTACCGCGAACGGGCAAATTTTTTATTAATTTTTTAATGTTAAACTTGTACAAACTTGATAAAATTACCAATAAATTAGAAATCCAAAAAATAATATGAGATTTTCATAACGATATATTATTAGAAAAAAAAACTTTGTGAAAGACCAATATTCTTTTATAAGAAAAGTTTAATTCATTATATTTAGTATGAAACGATGTGGGACAAAAAAAGATATGTTTCAACTCTCAACTCTCAACTTTCAAGTTTTAACTCTCAAACCAAATGCCCCACATCGATTTTTTTATCAAAAGTAATGGCTTGGTTTATCCTAAGGATATTAGGTTACTGGATATCATTACACCAATTTATCTTATTAGAAATTTCATTATTTGTAGAGATTTCTAATTTCTCATTTGTGGGTACATCAACGATCTATAAAAATATATTTTTTTTAAATAAATCAATATAAAAAAATTTATTACTTGTCAATTTATATATACCTTAATTTTAAAAGGGGAAAATAACCTCCTAACTTCTTATGAATCATATGATAAACAAAATCAATTGAATACAAATGTGGATCGGAGTTAATTATTTAAAATAAAATTAAACTCTAATTTCAAGTTGCTTAAATATTATTTTTATTTATTTACTTTATTGTTTTTAAAGTTTTATTTAAATAATTATAATAACAATTAAATCATTTAAAGTTTTATTATATCATATTATAATGGGAAGAAAAAAAATTAAATTTCAACTCATCCCTCAAAATTAGAAGTTGTAGTGTCATTTTAATAATTTATGTGACCATATTCTATTGAGATTAACCTTTAATTATTAGTGCAACTATAAACAAAGATTTAATATCAATTTATAAGAAAATTTAATGAATTGTCTTTGATACAAACCAATGTGGGACAAAAAAAAAATGTCTCAACTCTCAAACCAAATGTCCCATATCGATTTTTTTATGAAAGGTAATAGTTTGGTTTATCCTACAAAAGGCTAGCTAGTGAACCTTTAGTTATCATTACAGTTATTTTTCCATAGAAAATTATCATAATCCCATAATTTTGGATTTTTTTAAATTTGTAAGTGTTTCTACTCAAATTTATAATTATTTTATAAATGAAATTTAAATATTATTTTAAAAAAAAAAATTGAACCAGTTGGAACCGTCTGAAACCGTGGAACCATCGGTTCAGGAACCGTCCCGTAACCATGCTTTGACAATTCGGTTTCAGTTCCACATATTTAAAATCGGGAACCGACGGTTCCGAAACCGTTGCCACCTCTAAACTCATCCTCTTTTCGGATGCCCCAGGGCTAGGGATGTGGTGGAAGAGTTTGTGGCTAAATTTTGTAGTACTTCACTAAATGCAATTTATCTTTCATATCTAGTTGGCGAGTTTTCGTACATATATAAGTGACGTTGGTAAATTATGCTTAATACCTGTTTTCAATATCTGCAACTTACAATAATAATACTATATATTTAGTTATAATTTTACTCTTAACGTTTCATTTTTTCATAATTTTACAATTTCATCCGGTTTTTTGGCAATTGAAAATTGTGTCACCACTCTGAACACGTGCACATGAAATTTTGCTCATTTTTCCACATATGATGTTAAATCCTACTCAAAATGATCATTATTTCCTAAAAAAATATTAGACTTTCGGGATCTACAAGGAGGTTTGACATCAAATTTTTATGAACTTTCGAAATCCACATTGTTTTCGCTTATGTGGAATAAATTTTTTAATTGTTCACACGTTCTATGATATGATGATTTAGCTTTCATTTGCCAGAAAAATTTTCGGCCCGTAGAATTATGGTAAAAATGAAACATAGGGGTAAACTTGTTGCTAAATACAGATTAGTGTATTAATTAGAAATTGGATTTCTAACCACAACTTAGAAAAATAAAGGGCACGCTATATGTAATCCCAATTTACTTACATATACACAAACTTTTTTTAAACTATCACTACCAAAAAAAGTGGTCTTTAGTGACAATATTATTAGCAACGACAAATGTCGTCACTAGTAACAGACTTAAGTAATGACATGTCGTCTCTAAGAATTACTTGTCATTTCTAATGACATTTTTTGTGACGACAATATTGTCACTTAATAATTTTTAATTTATTTGGGACAAATTTTTAGGGACGCTCTATTTGCAACGACATTATGTCGTCGTAAAAAATATTTATAAGCGACAACAATATCATCAGAAAATTTTTATTAGAAATAACATGTGATGATTAGAAACAACATGTCGTTACTATAAGTCTAGTATTAGTGACAATATTTATCGTCGCTAATAATCTTTTCTCTACTTTTTTTTTTCTAGTGTATCTCACTGGTGAAGATACATAAAATAATTTTCTTATGCCTATCCAAACTCATATCCTCTTATATGCGCGCGCGCACATCATTAACATTGGAGACTAAAAAATGGGCAAGTCATGTTCGAATTGTGATTCAGGATGCATATATACAATATTATCACTTACAATTAATGTAGCTTCAATGAAATTTTATATATATATATATATATATATATATATATATGTTTGTGTGTGTATGTGGGCGTAACCAATTGAATCACTCAATCAATGTTTATCGTTTTCATGTTATTTAAGTCAACAGTAGAAAAAGACTTGGCAACTTCAAAGGGGCACAAAGAATTTGTCTTCGTGCATTAGTATATTTAGCCAGGTCATTGACCAAAGATTGTGTTCACACTGGGAAAGGCTACGCTACCTTATGAGTACTATTCATAACCACAAGAATTATGATATGTGGTGTTCTTTTGGGGATGAGTTAGTGTTTGAGTGATGTTATTTTAAGGTCAAATGTTTCAAATTTGAATCTCATTATTAAGATTTATCAAGTGTAGTTTTCCTCTTCTTTGTAATTTGCAGGCTATTACACAGGGATAAAATTATCCAGTACGTACCTCGGTAGCGGTTGTAGGTGGTTTATAGGCTATTACACAGTGGCGAGTTTACCCAGTGCGCACCTCGATAGCAGTTGCGGGTTACCTTTACATATGGTAATTTACAGGCTATTATATAGAAACAGGGTTTACCCAATAGACACTTTAGCATAGAATTTTTCAATCATTTTGGTTGTGATAGTACGTACGTCATGGGGGTAGCAATGTAGCATAGAATTTCTCATTAACATTTATTTATGCATGCTTAATTAATTGGGTGCTACGTGTCCATCCATGAGACATGATCATCTGCTGCTGGCGTATATAGTAATCGAAGTCTTAAGGTAATCAAATTCAATTCATGTAATTAATTAGTATGGAATCGGTCTACACTCAATTACTTTGGCTACAAGGTTACACTAATGAAACATGATTTGAATTTGATGGCAGCGAGAAAAGTAAATCTATATAGGGTTGAAAAAATTAATGAAATCAACATGGGGTAGGTAATAGGAAGCATCTGCTCCAAATTACATCCACATGGGGGAATTCCATTGACTCAGATGAGGTCTCACTGCAAAACGTCGAGACCCTGTATTTACCACATACATCGCCCAACTTTTTTAAAAAGAGTTATTGACGTGGCACGATTTATACCGTTTGATACATTTTTTCGTGCATATTCACGTGAAAAATTACGTAGTTTTAATATTAATTAGGACACGGATGAAGATCTCATCTCTCATTTTGGTGTGTTGGGAAAAGATCAAATCTAGTTCTACTCGCTAGTGCAGCCTAAGCAAGCAGGTTGGCTTGACAAAAATATTATATGTTTCTATCATTTATATTTTAATATTATTCATTAAATTAAAGTTTGGTTTACATTCATATTTGGCTCGCGAATTCATCCTTATAATGGATGATTTTTATTGTATATATACATTAAATTTAATTAAATTAATTTATTAGAACGATGGTACGTATTTAATTCTTAAACAGTCATTTATAATTATTAGTATAAGAAACAATTTTGTTGCAGTAAGGATCCTTTTGGATGGAATTCGTAAAAAAAAAAATGAAACAAGTTTAATTTTATCTTGGACGACAGAGCTCTATAAAATATGTTGGAGTGGTACTTAATTAAGTCTTAAGTTGTGGTTGATTATATATATATACATTAAATTAACTATAATATCTTCCATCCGAATACTTCAGTTTCTTGGTCAACTTTCTTTAGATGTAATTAATAATTAACTAAATTATTTAATTAATGTTAACCTCATCGTAAAGCCACAATAAGAAAGTACACGTACTAATCCACATAAACATGATATCATACAAGCATTTATTCATCCCATATATCTTGTTCGTTATCCCTGCAAAATGAGTTTATGTATACTAGCTAGTTAATTAAATTCCAAGCAATTTAAGTCCAAAGAGAGGTCCTTAAGCAAAATCGAACCTATATTCAAATATTCCAAATTAATTTATTAGGGGCATGTATTAATATATATTATCTCTTGAGTTGAGCAACATTTCATAAACTACCTCAAAAAACCCTACACTATAAGGATCTATATACTTTTTAAATCTTTAAGCATTATAAATAAAATTCATTGAGCAACCTCCAAACGGTCACTTCTCAACACGTATATGTACAATGACTGATCCAAGGATTGGACCTCCAGTCCTCAATCAATTTTTTTTTTTTGTACACTATGTCTTTACTGGTGGGCAGTGATACGGGGATTGAAGTACGAAGGTGGAGACATGGTTAAATCGATCATTGTTTCATTAACATTTTTTTCCGAATTCGTCACAACTTGTGTAATAGATGAGGTCTAGAGAACTAAAACCTAACCCGGCCCATCAGAAATATATATTTAGAAGAAAATTAAGGATTATAAATAAAAAATACAACAATATATGTATTTTGTGTGTTCATCAAGATAAATTAAGAATGGTTGTTTCCTGGAAGTAGCTGATTTTAGAGCCCCTCACTTACCCCGTCTACTCTGTCTCAATTTCTTGTTATCAAATTCGATTAATTTGAAGTTTGAACTCAACTCCACATGACGTGTCCCTTTCATTCACACATCATGTGACACGACAGGTCAACATTCAACACATACGATCATATATACTACAGTCTAATTGTATATATATATAAATTTAGCTTCCTTTCCTGCCAAGGAAACACCAAAATTAATCAAACCATATATATACTAGGTAATTAATCAAAAATTTAGCTTGATTAATCATAGCTTTAATTTCTAAGCATGCAGAACTCCAACTACCAAGAAAGCAGCGGCAGCATTAATCTCGATCACTTAACCTTTGATGATGTCCCGGATTTTGCTCCGAGCCCGAAAGCTTCGTGCAGCGGCCCGAAAGGAAGCATCGGGAAAGCGATCAAGAGGAGGTCTCGGGCTTCAAGGAAGGCGCCGACCACTCTCCTGACCGCCGACGCCAACAATTTTCGGGCCCTGGTGCAGCAATTCACGGGCTACCACAGTGCGGCCCCGCTGCTTCGGGCTTTCAAAGGCCCGATCAACTTGAACTTCGAGCAGTGCTCTTACTATCCTAAAAGAGTAGTGGAGCAGAAGCAGAAGAAAGTTGAAGATTATAAGCAGCTGCATGAAGAATTAAGAGATGAGGGCTTGTGCAGAATTAATATTATTAATAATAATAATAATACGGGAGCTGGAGCCGCAGCTATTGATCTAGAATCGTTTGATCATCAAAACCCTAGAGATATCGATGATGATGCGTTGACTTATGATCATTTGGAATTAATGGACAACTTTCTGGGACAAGCTGAGATGTCGGGAACTGCAGATTATTCTACGGTATCACCAGCTGCAACAATGGACGATGATGAATTTTGGGGATATTAATTAAGAATTTAAGATTATTATTAAGGTATGAGCATCGATTTAATTAGATTAATTAATAATTAAGGTGATCATATATATGTGTGTGTGTATATATTCAACCTCAACTCGATATCATATCATCAAAAGTACAATTTGTCTTCTTAGTTAGTAGTTCATCAGTAAATTTGTCGATCAAACACTCGTATAATAACAGCTGTACTTCTTTGGTCGGGACGCGCGAGTAGTTTAATTTGTCTTTTATATTTTGGGACTATGTCTCGTGTTTCATTTCACTAATGCTTTATGATGTCATTTATGATATATGAATACGGTCACGTGTATTAATTTATGATAATAAAGCACGAGATGATCATCAAAAGAAACGAGATAAGACATGCGCATACCCCTACCTATTAGGGACAATATATGATTTTTTTTTCAGCCTTCGATAGTTACTGTAGCTGCATGCGTTTGTTGTTGTAATCGTGATTTCCACGTCTCGTGAATGTATTCAGAATATTATCGTTCGAAAGCTTTTAATTTACGGAAAATAAGTAATTTGTTGCGCCAGTCTATGTTTTTTTTTTCGATTTTCTGTGTTTTCTTTTTATTTTTTGTCCAAAAAAATTTATATGCTAAAATAAAATTAGTAAACTCTAAAATTAAAATGAATTGATATAATTTATTTGAAATAAATATAAATTTATATCTTAAAATGAAATTAATAAACCCTAAAAAAGCACAAAATAAACCCTTAAATCCCCCCCTCACCCAAAAAAAAAATCCTAAAAAATACAAAAAAAAAAAAAAACCCTAAACTGCCTCCTCAAAAAAAACCCTAAAAAACACAAAATAAACTTACAAAATAAACCCCTAAAAAAACCATAGACCCTAAAAAATCATGAATTCATAAACTCTAAACATTAATTGGAATGGAAAAATTACAATTTGAACTAAATAAACTTGTATAAGATAAGTAGCAGACGTCTTACTTTTTAATAATACAGGTAATACTTTTCAAATTTTGAGTAATACTTTTTAGTATTGCTGATTTTACCGGATTTTTTTCCAGATTGACCCGTGAATTTGACCGCCCGTCTAAAATAAGGCTTACATGCACCTTATGCATGTAAGTATCTGCCTATATATGTGTGTGTGTGTGTCAATATATTATTACCATGTTTCTGGGAAGGGATCGCAGTACGTCTGGGTGCCGTATGAATATGGAACAGAAGAATATTAGATATTAAATAATTAAACAATTAAAAGATAATATATATTGTGGTTGCGTTTTTCATGGAATTAATTAAATTATTTGTTATGATGCAGAATATGAGTTCCCTTCATTCATCGATCGTTTTCTACTGCCGTGGGGCAAAGTATAAAGATTATTTTATTCATTTCAGAGAATTAGCACGTGAAAATTGCCTTTTTTTTGTAAAAAATATATAAAAGTAGTATGGTTGAAAGAATATAATACAGCATTAGAAATCAATGAAAATCTATTTAAAAAACAAAGAAAAAGAAATAAATGAAAATGAAGCACGTGAATTGCCTTCTTTTCTTTGTAAAAATATATAAAGTAGTATGGTTGAAAGACTACAGCATTAGAAATCAATGAAAATCTATTTAAAAAACAAAGAAAATGAAATCAATTACTCGCGCAATCATTGTCAAATTTTAGAATTCAAATATATGATTCATATCTCTCTCGACTAGTTAAAAACGCGACTCAAACTGAAGGAGGGTAAAGCCCAAATTACTCAAATATTAAATCATTGGGCCGAACCCAACAGAGAGTATGGACCAATTTTATTCTACGGAAGATTTGGTGCCGTCCAAATGGGTACTGCTCGACCTTTCCGATGCGCGCCACGTGTACCAAACTTTCCTTAATTCTACTCAACTGAACTATAATATGAGGTTTCTACCAACTAACGGGCCATCTACAGATTCCAATATTCTCTGGGTTTCACATTTTTCTCATATTTATTCTCATTTAATGTATTTAAACAACCATATTCAACTCATTTAATGTGTGTATAACATAAGGATGTATAAGGTAATTTGATTATCTAATTAATATCTTTATTAATATGTGTGCATTCATCCAGAATGACACTTATTCAAAAACGGAGGAAGTATAACATAAGTAATCATAGTCAAGAGTTAAAACACTTATAAATTCTAATTATGAAATAATCAACCATAATAATGAATTATTAAGTGAAAAATTGAAGAGTAAAGTTAAATAATTATAAATCTTAATTGGATGGAATTCACTATCGTAAAATTAAACAAAAAGCACGAGAAACTAAAACAGTTTCACACACAACGTAACATATGTGAAAAAATAGACAAGTGTAGAAAAAAATATGAAAAATCAAGGGACTATTATATCATGTTAAATTAGGAGGGCGTCCATTTGAGAACAGCCGAGTGGTGAAAATTCATTAATAATTTGAATATGGGCCGATTCTACCACATCAACAATAACGATCAATGATACACACATGAATAGCAAGTGTACGTAGCTCGAACAAAATGCAAACTTAATTAGAAGCTAGAGAATTCTACAAAACTGAATCAACTTATAATAACATGGTTGTGAGGCTTGAGATGAAGTCTACAAGTAGGACAGGAGGAATGAGACAGCAACCATTTATCAATACAACAAACATGAAATCCATGATTGCAGTTTGGAAGAATTCGAATGTTGTCGCCATCACAGAAATCCAGCAAGCAAATTGCACAGTTGCTTATAGTTGAAGAAGAAGAAGATGAAGATGATGATGATGATGAAGAGCTTAAGCCAGGATAAACTGAAGTCGGCAGCAACACCACGTCCTTCTTTCTAAGCCCGGAGTTCAGTCTCCGGGCTGCAATCCATCCAACGGGCCCTGTGAGAGCCCGATACGTGCATTGGAGGATGCACTGAAGCATGGAGTTAAGGCCTAGTGCACACAGAGCTGCACATATCACAGCTGCTATGATCACCACAATATTGAAGTCTAGAGCCCATTGTCGAGGCTGTTGATCTGGGGCGGCAGCGGTGGGACTTAGTGATGGGGAAGAGAGAGGGAGAGTTGAAATATGGAGAGAGAAAGAAAACATTGTGCATTGGTGAGAAACATAAAAGTGAAGGGGAAATGAAAAGATGAATTATAATTTTTATAAATGATTGAAAGTTGTGGGGTAGGATGAGGATGCATGCATGCTTAGTTGATTATCCACCATCTCTCCCTGTCTTCGTTTTAGCGCACAGAAGATAAGAGTTGAATAGATGCATTTTATGCTTTATTAATATGAGCCAAGGCAAAACATATAGTTGGATTTGTGTGGCTAAGGTTGCAAGAAAAAACACTCTTGAAGAATGATGCAGATGCCACATACCTATAACTTTTGACCATAATATTCTGCTTTAGTTTAGATTTTAAAAAACAAAAAAGGTTTTTCTTTTATTTAATTTTGTATGCTGTTTAGCATAAAAGTGGCTACTATTTTCAGCACCATATATTAAAAATAAAAAAAATAAAAAAAAAATTTACAAAGTTCCCTCTCCAGCCATGTTGTGCTGATCAACAGAAACCGAGACGACGGCGTTTACAGGTTGCTGGCTCTCAATGACCACCACATTATTCGAAACACTTGTCACAGCATGTGCCGGAAATCCAGCAGCAATCCCTCCTCCTCCTCCTCTCATGTAAAACGAGTATTGTAGGTGATTTATTTGATTAGGAAACAACAAGATAGGCGAAAAATCGGCTTCCCATTTTGTTCCATTAGCCTGCACATTCAACTTTGCAGCAGTCGATTTTAGGCTCATTCCACTCACCACATTATGTTCAATGACAACTTGATCGATGCTCTTGAACTGGCCATCAAGTTTCACACAAGGAACATTATTCTTAGGTTCCCCAGAGAATATATTATTTACAATATTGAGACCAGAAATCTGGCCTTGAATCGACTTCAAAACGATGTTTCCATCTCCGAGAAAGAATCCATTGGCAATAAGAACTTGGTCAGGATCCTCAACAACAATGCTGTTGAAATCTAAGTATGAATCAACTATCCTATTTTGAGCAGATTTTACCAGAATCCCAACACCACCAAAAAAAGTAGCCTTGTTATAGCAATGAACACCGGTAACAATATTGGCACGCCCCCTCAACACAATCCCTATTGCTGCAGAGAAAATGACTACATCAGTGACGGCATTGTCGGTGCTGGCAATGTCAATGGCAGTGGCGGAGTAGCCCTTCTCGTCGCTGTCTCCTCCGACAGTAGGGTGCTGTCCGAGGAAGCAGGCAGAGATGAAGGTCTCGTGGCCTCTTTGGACCATGATTCCTTGTGTGGTGAAGTGTAGGAAGAAGCAGTTGGATACGCGGATTCTGGCTGAGTCCACCACCAGAAGGCCTCCTCCTCGATAGGTGGAGTCGAGGAGGAGGTCTTTCAAGGTTACATCCTCGTATTTCATTCCATTGTTAAGGTCTTTCATGTCGGAAAAAATACGGTGGAGGGCTGCATTTTGTGAATCAGGCGCCCATAGTTCGATCAGATGCCTGTCTCCTGGGAATGTGTTAGATGCCCTCAGACTGCCTCCTTGCACCTGCTCATCACAAATATGCAACAATATTTTCATTCATCCCATCACTACATATATATATATCAAATGCCATTAATTATTTAGTATTTCTTTGGAAATTTATTAATAATTTTGATGTTTGAAACACGACTTACACACACAATTTTGGACTAGAGAACGCAACTTCTCCTTTTTCAAATTTTGGACCAAAATACTCTTATTCACGTGGTTTTGGACACTATAATTTCTATAATTTTGATTGGAGATGAGATTGGAGGGGGGGGGGGAGATAAAAAAATGAAGTGCAATTTTTTTTTAGAACCTCAAAAGAGTTAGGTGCACAATTTTGATATCACTGGAGGGTTTGAGGCATTTTACTCTAAATAAATGTTTTTTTTAAACAACTTTAAGAAAAGGGTGTCCGTATTTAGAGACGGTTTGTGGTTGGAAAAGTAAATGCATGCGGAGATTATAAAGGCAGTTAAGAAACCTAAACAACCTGAAAAAAAGCACCTTCATCTAATTGTTTGATGAATGCATTATATTCCCCATGCATAAGGCTACTTTAATACATATGCTTGACGTCATTTTATACACGAAGACGACGACAAAGACAAGCACATCAAGTTGCTTTCTAATTCCGACGATGCGTAAAACTGCCACCAAACACACACCTACATAGCCCGATTTAGGAAAAGGAGAAATAATTCGTGTTTGATCATGTTCTACTAAAATAGAGTACATTTTCCAACGTAAGATCGAAAATTGGAACCTGAAGCAAGAATCCAATGCCATGTAGCTGTCACGAAATTAAAACGTATAAAAAGGCAAACCGCACGCATTAATTGCAATTGAAGATGCATAATTAACACATGAAAAAGCATTTCAAAAATGTCGCAACGTACCACAATATTGCCAATGTCTGGTGGAAATCTGATAGGACTACTAATTACGAAACTTCCACCCTGCAAATCAATAACTGCACCGCCCAAATCACTGATTCCGGGCAGCAAGTTCAGCCCATTTTTCAGGTTTACGGCGTCGTTCAACGCCGCCATTATGGCGGCGGAGCTATCCTGCGCCCCCGTGGGATCGGCGCCGTACCCGATGGGATAGAACACTCTGCCGTTGCTCTGTGCAACATTAATAATTTTTAAGCATGTGGTTGGTTGAATACATTATAATGTGGAAATTAAATATGTGTGATTTTTCATTTGTTTTACCTTTGGAGAGGTGGGCGATGGTGTAGCTAAATTGTTGGAAGTAACCAATCGTTGAAGCTTTGTCTGAAACTCGTCCAGCTTCGAATGTCTGGTGGAACATTGTGTTTCTTTCAAGTGTAGAAAGAGAAAGAGGATGAATATTGGGACAACAATTGTGTAGGAAGATTTCATCATCATCATCTGTTGTTCAGTGATGGCTTGTGTTACTCAGAGAGAGACAGAGAGTGTTTGAATGAGAGGAGCAATCCTCTGTTGAAATAGGTAGAGGGATGTGAATATTAATGTGCAGGGGATTTTATTTGCCTATAACAATTCTGGTGGATTTTGTGTCCTTTCTACTGCAAATAAACAAAAAGGAATAGAATCTATCATAAAAGGAGAAAATAAATTCATTCTTAATTTATGATTATAAAAATATTTTTATTGCCTGTTACGTTATATATTCAATAGGCAATACATGAATGCCGCACTCTCATCCTTCTATCTTTAACATAAATAAATTTGGTTCAAAATAATCGGGATCCTGCAACACGAATTTAATCTGGTTTTCCAAATCAATTCATTATTCAACCGCCATGCTTATCTTTTTATCCCCATCCGAGAACAATCGGAAATTCGGATCCCTTAGATATTATGTATTGTTAGATTCTACTTTCCACTATTAAATTATAATTTTAGTAATAATTATTATAAAAATAAAATTAGTAATAAGTTATAACATAATCAATCATAGTCAATATTTATCACCTAAAAAAAAACTATAAATTATAGAAATTATGCAATACAATACCAATTATTAATTAAAAATGTAAATAAAATTCTAAAAAATAATTATATATTTTAATTGGGTATAATGAACTCTAAGTAATACTTGTAAAATTAAAGTAAAGTATGAGAAATTGAAATTGAAAAAATAATAGAATTAAAACTCATAAAACAAAAAAAAAATGTTTGATGTGCTGATTTTTTTTCCCTTTCAGCACATGATTAATTGCTTCACGACCAAATACACATTTACTAACGTAATAAAAAGATTGCTTGGGCTAAATAAACTCGAGAATTCTCAACACGCACTTATTATAGAATTTAATTGAAATTTCCTAACTGTACTACTAAATGGTACGGTTTCATATTGAAGTTTTTCATTAATAAGTTGAATGAGTGCATAATGAATATAGAATACAATATCGAAAAACATAAGCAGCGAATTCGGCGGCTTAGAGGGATGAGATAGATCTTTTATTCTAACCTCGTATTCTGATGCTTTAATTTGATATCTCTCATCGTCATTGTCATCGTCACCGTCATGTGTATTCGATCTCGTATTTCAACCATTGAACAGGAAAAGGTAACACCCGTGTCCGATGGCTTGAAAACATCCTGTCGTAAACTAACTTGTTTGGACGCATGCATGTGATTGTTTGATAGAAAAGGAAAGGTGGGAATTAGATAGAATTGATCACAAAGCTGAGAAGGTTTTACCGTTTATTGCTCACTTTTTACTTTTATTGTTAGAAATGCTGTTCAAATGTCTGCTTACTTTCATATGTTTACTAATTTGATCTAATTTACCAATATCGATCGAAAGAGTGAGCGGTGTGGTTGGAAATGCCAATAATAAAGGGCCTCGCCTCATATCCCTAAAACCACGCTTTTTATATACATGGAAAATTTGATGAAATTTGAGATGAATGAAAAATATAATTAAACACTTTAAAAAATTGAATTACGTGGATGAGTAAAAGACACTTGATAAGTGAAACAAGAATTTGTTAATTAATTTCTTCTGGCATAAATAAGGGATTCGTGTTCAATTCGAGCTTGGTTATTTATTCGCTGTTGTTAAAAAAGTAAATGGTTAATTAGTTTATAAGTTTCTTCTGTAATTAGTTCGTAGAAATATTTTGTTTCTCATTAATAATATATAAATCTAAATACTAATTCTAGGAGTTTCTACACTTGAATTATATCTCCAAAATACGAAGCATGGATTTAAGCAAATAAGGTATATTTAGAAACATCTTTCTTCATATTCTTTCTCCTCTGGCTAACTTTGCTTCTAATTAAGCACTTGTAAAATTATCTGTGTCTCTTTGAATATATTCTATTAAACTTTCATAAGTAATATAAAGAAGGTAAGAAAGGTGAACAAATTTGTCCAATTTTTCCTACACAAAACAAATGAAATCCTCTATCCCACTTTTCTCTATCCCATTTGGTGTCCCATTTTAATTTTTATTCGATTTTCATCAATTTTTTTCTTCAATTTCAATTTGTTATGGCTTAGTTTAATTTTATAATTATTATTTAGGGTTTATTCCACCCAATTAGGGTTTATATTTATTTTTTTATATTTATTTCTTATTTTTTAGTTAATATAATTGATTATTATGATTGATTATTTCAAAAATATGGTATATAATATTTAAAAAATTTAATTTTTAACAATAAATGTTGATTGTGATTTGTAATACTATAATAAAATTTATTTTTGTAATAAATATTTTTAAAATATTAAATTTTATTGTGGGACATGAAAAGTGGACTAGATGATTTTATTCCTACACAAAAGCATGGACGATGAGTCACACTGCACGACACGACCAAGACCAATTATATATATTTACCTAATACACCATAAATTACCATTTTCGTGTGGTTGCCTTGATTCTGTTTGCTAAAGCTGTGTGTTGTTAAACCAAGTAACCAACCAGTTACGTTGAAATTGGCCTTCTTATATCTTCTTCTTTTTTATTTTCTTTTTCTTGCGCAATCTTTGACCGCCAAATTGTAATAACCCTTCTGGCAGAACATTTGAATAACTAAATTCAACTAATGAATATATTATTTCTCGATGGAATATTAATTTGTTTTACAATTGATCGATCGAGCTAGGTCCTAATCAATCTCTCTCTCTACAATTGATCAAGAAGAATTAATTAATTAACTAAATAATTAATTAGTAGGTCCATCCCTGATCAGCAGTGATATAGATTCTTGCAGGAACTGCGGCGTCGGACTGAATGACAACCTTATTATCGGAAACATTCCTCAGAAAATGGAGAGGGAAAGAAACAGCATCCGTGATGAACGTATACTGCACTTGTTTAATGAGGTCAGGGAAAACCAGCACGTGCTTCAAATCCGCCGTCCACGACGTCCCATGCCCCTCCACGCTGGCTCTTGCAACCGTCGTTTTCAGCCTCATTCCTCGTACATTGTTCTTGTCGATTGAGACTTGATCAATCCGGTCGAAGGGGCCGTTCCTCTGATCCAACTGCACAATCTCCACCCCTTTATCAGACCCAGCAAACATGTTGTCCACGATCGTCACGCCATTGATCACGCCCTTTATAGATTTGAAGAGAATGAATGCGTCTCCCAGGAAGAAGCTGTTGGAGATGGTCAGCTGCACGGGGTCCTCCGCAACGATCCCCGTGTAGTCCATGTACGAGTTCACTATCCGTGTTTGTGTTAACCCGGGTAGTTGAAGATGTATCCCTATCCCGCCAAATCCCGTTGCCTTGTTGTAGCAATGGACCCCGTTCAGCAAGTTGGCTTGGCCGGAAATCACAATCCCGGTTTGGGCAGAGAAAATGACAACGTCCGTCACAGAGTTGTCATTTCCTGCTAGGACGATCCCGGTGGCAGAGAAGGCCCTCTCACCGGGGTCGCCCCCGGCCGTGATGTGCTGGCCGAGGTAGGAGTATCGGATGTAGGTCTCGTGGCCGCCTTGAACGGAGATGCCGGTGGTGTTGAAGTGGGTGATGTAGCAGTTGTCGATGTTAGTTCTGAGGGATTTCACGACTCGAATGCCGCCGCCTCTGTAGTTGGAGTCGAGCATTAGGTCTCTCAATGTCACGAATTCGTAGTTGTATTCGGAGCTGTTGTTTGAGGCTGGGGATAAGTCTATCAAGTACCCGTCGTTTGGGAAGTCGTTTGATGCTGTGACCGACCCTCCATGAATCTGTATCATTCATTCCAACACAGGTTTTTTTTTAGTCAAATGTAGAATAATGTTGAATGGAAAAAAAATGGCAGCTGAATTTTATTAGTCATAAAGTTTGATGTAATATTTCAACAGTTATCTAGAAATGATATTGATCACATATTCAAATTTCAAACAAACCATCACGTGTGTGTTAAAGAGTTAACCGGGCTATAATTAGTAGTAGTAGCGTTTTTCATACAACACAACTAGTCAAAATCAAGAAGTTCGGCAGAGATTTTTTTTTAATAACGAGGACAACTCACAGCCGCTATCCGTATAATGGAACTTACGACTAGGTTCCCTTTTCCGGAGACGGGAAATTGGAGGGGTTGGCTGATCAAGTAATTTCCACCGTCGAGATCAACACGGGCTCCACCAAGATTGACGATACTGTTCATCAAGAACCCTTTTCCGGGCCCATTCAGCGCATCCGATATCGCTCCGAGAATCGCATCGGTGCTATCGTTTTGGCCCGTCGGGTCTGCCCCGTAAGCAGTCACGTGATAGACAATCGGGCCGGGCCTTGCCTGCAGTGATCGTCAAAACAAAACCGACGACGGATTATACACCGGACAACATCGTATTACTAATTTAGTGCTACTACACAAACATACAGAATATGGAGGAGGCGAAGCTTGTTGAAGACTGCGAATCTCTGTGGTCGGACGCGGCGGACTTGATGAAGAATCGCGTTTCAGAAATGCGGCTTTAATCCCCTGCATTTCCTGGAAATGGTCCTGGTAGAAATGTTTCCTGGAAAACTGAGCATTTCTTGTCGAGGCGTCATCCACGCCGTACACGTGGATTACGAGCAAACTGGAGGTTGCAGCAACGGCGAAGATGAATATAGCTATGATCGAAGCTCCCATGTTTCTGCCGTCTCTGGGGAAAACCGCAGTTGCTGCGTTATGGGTCATGACGGGCTTACGAAGCCTCTTATATAGAGAGAGAGAGAGAGACGGGGAGAGAGAGAATTTGATTGATTATAAAATCATGGAAAGAGGGGGCCTCAACCTCAACTAATTAGTCTCCAAATATTACCTAAATCATGCGAATAATACCTGAATTGTGTTATAAGCTCTCTTTTGATGTTTGTGTGAAGTGAGCGTAATAAATTTATCTATAGGGCATTCAATGCTTTTTTGAGTTTTTTCTGATTTTTTGCCCTGAATTAAAAATGCCTAGCTACTTAATGAATCGGGTGGTTTCAAGACTTAAATGTTATGGAAGCCCTTTTTTTTTCCTCGCCTCAACTTTCAAAAAAATTATTTTACTTACTAAATTTTGCAACAATAATAAATTACACTTTGATACCTATATTTTGAATACTTTAAAAAATTAGCAAATAGTGCCAACTTTTTCAAAAAAATTACAAATCTAATATTCAATCAATTTTACGGTCCGAAAATCGTATGTAATTTGATTGTAATTTAATATTTATTGATTGAATGAATATTTTCTACGTGATTGGAGAAATATAAATATTAAAATACAATTAATTGCATTATTATTTTTGGGTCATAAAATTAATTAAATGTTAGTGTTAGAATTAATTTGATGTCTCAAATACTATGAAAAACCAAACCACGTGCAAAGTTATATACAATCTTGTAGTCAGTGTTGCTCACTTTACCAACAACATTGTCACGGGAATTTATAGAAGAGTTTGTACGAAAATAACTTTAAAACACAAGCATAAAATAGATTGTGAAATACATCAACGCGCATATAATAGAGTTGACGTTGAAGCTAGTGTAATCACTATGCCTTCAACATACAACGGAAATTTAAAGCAACTTGCATGAAAGATAGTTTTAAATCACACTCTTTCAGTTTGTGATTGCCTCATGGCGAAATTCACTAACATAAGTAAAATACAAAAACAATACGAGTGTTATATCGGTTCACTCCTTTGACAACATTGCATACAACATACAAGAGATCTATCCTAACTTCACTCACTTGAACAGTCTCTCAAATAAACACTATCTAAACAAATAGATAGAAACATCACGTCAATCTAAATAATAAGACTCTCAAATTTGACTATCTAACCTACACACACAATTGAATCTAGACTTCAGTTGATTAAGACACTAGGCAGATATTGAGGATAATGTCTTGGATTTTTGAGACGACACCAGATGCAAGTTTCAGAGCTTCTCATAAACCACGGTGATAATCCTGCTTGCACAAATGATTTCAAGGTCTCCTCTTGCTCCAGCAGTTGCTCCACGAACACATGAGATGTGACCTTGAATCAATAGCTTTCAACTCCCCATTGTTGTAGTGGTCTTGAGATAATTGCTTTCTGCTTTGTGTATCACACGTTCTTCAACATCGTGTAATAGTGGCACTTACTCCAATCACTTACGTTTACCTGCAACGGTTAGTGTTCAAGATAGAGTGAGAACATCATATTCCATAGAAAATCGGAACATACTTTGACCAGTTCAAAGTCCTATAAAATCCACGATTTACCACATATTTAATTCAACAATAAATCCATAAATACGTGAAAAATAAAATGTGACAAAAATGACAAAATAATCAGATTAATTTAAAATAAATTAATCCTACATAATTAGAAAGGATAAAGGTTGGCTTTTAGAGAGTTGTACTCGATGTCACGAGAATGATGGATGACATCCGAAATAACATTGACTTCGATGTTATCAAACGAAGTGATACCATCATCTGGAACACATCATTCTCAACAATTAGATTTGTAATTTTTTTTAAAAAGTTAGTCATTTTTGAAAACGTGCACAAAATATAAGTATCAAATTGTAATTTACCCTTAAAACTACCTAAATTTAGTTTACCAAGTTTTATTTTTACTCAAGAGGGCCTGCACACTGGGGCTAACATGACCTTCATCGTTTTTTTCAAATTTTCCAGATACATAAATTTGGACAAAAATTTACCAAAATTCGTTCATTTAGATGGTTTACAAGTATGTTAATTCACTCCCGTTTTAAAAGAATTTTCAAAATCGAATTCATTTTCCATTAATTTTTAAAACCCACTTTTTCTTGCACCTACTTTCTTCAATTTTCAGAATGAACTTTTACTTATTATCGAACAACTTTGAACAAGGAACAACATTTGAGTAGGCATGATATTGATTATTTTCTATGCTAGATTGAAAGATATGAGAGTGAGATTTTGAGAGAGAGTAGATGCCGCATGTTATATATTTTTCACAAATTAAATATAAAATAAAAATAGTTATTGAGGGGTATTTTGGTATGAGTGAGTTAAATAAGTAGTTAGAAAAGTTTTTGAGTTTTTTTTTTTATTTGAAGTGGGTAGTTTTTCACGTTAACACATGTGTATGTCATATATATATACAAACTCCACCAATATTTTTTAAATCGGATCATGGTACATAATTATTATTTTTTTAAATCGTCCTAAAGATTTACCTAATGTACATTCATTTATAAAGATTGTGAATCTTTTTGAAGTCCAAAATAAGGAATACATAATTTCCTTTCGGTCCTAACAAAATTTGACATATGTGAAAGGTATATTTACTATCAAGGAAAAGTAATATTAATTACTTCAACAATAGAATACTGCCTCATTTCATAGATTGTCGCGGCTTCAAGTCTCTATAATTAATAGTTTGGTGATTCTTTACTTTGTAGTTTTAATTGGATTAATGTCTTCTCGTTGAAGTCTTTGTAGTGTTGTACATCATGGCTTTAGTGATTGTACCTTAAAACTGGAGGGAGCAAAGGCTGCGCTAGTCATGCACCCTTTAAATTAAGGCACGAATATTGAAACTTGATACTTGTTTTTTTAATTGTTTTGAAGTTAAATATGATAATTGAATTAATAATGTATATTGTTTTACAACATATATAGACTCATGAATATACGTTTGTAGAAGACTGCAATTGGAATGAAAAGTGAGTGCGCGTAATAATTAATGTATAGAGTTTTTTGGTTATGATTCTCCTTGAAATTGAATGGGTCATTTTACTTGACATCACAGTATAAGAAAGTGTTGTCCTATATTAGGTAGTTAGATGTCCTAACGCAACGAATCGATTCATTATTCATCACATTATTTACTTTCAATTATTTCTTCCGTTTCTGGGGTAGGGGGAAGAAAATTTGAAGCGGCAGGTGAAAATAGAGGCTAAATGGGTAATTAATGACTTTTATGATTGTTGAATATTTCAACCCCTCCACCGAATTTACAGAAAAAAAAAAAAAGAGAGAGAGAGGAAAAACAAAATTAAATTTTTGGAGTTTGCATCATCTTATATAATGTATTTGAAAATTTATATTAACTACGATTTACAATACGAAAATTATCGAGATATCAATCGGATTAACTGGTTCAGTTTCGAGTCAACCCTATTCGGTTTCGGATCTATTCAGTTAATATTTTTTTGCGGCTCAAAATTCTTGATCCTAACCCTTCGGTTTTTCGAGTTGGCCCATCGGGCCGACATGTTTATGATTTTTTTATGTGTATAAATTATATCTTGATAATTCTCCTAAATAATCATCGTCTCTTATTCTTGAAATAAATAAATACACAAAAAATAAGATAAAATGAAAAAAATATGACAAATACAAAATTTGATTAAGATCAAAGTATATCAAATGAAAGAAATTGACAATAAATGACATGACAAATAAAAATAATGTTCAATCATAATTTATTCTTCCAAAAATAATAATTTCAAACTACACCATAAATCTAATTATAATTTAATCTTCGATCTAATTTGAAGTACAATCTTTTTCTACTTCAACAATATTTGAATTACATTATTTTTTAAACGTTAACGACATTTGATGCTTGAATTCAAATACATAAATACTTATATCTTCATATTCTTTCCCATCTATTAAACAAACGATGACATTAGAATATAATACAGTTATATAATTTAAAAATAATAAATAATATAATTTTAACATTTTATAATTTCAACAATATCTAAAATAGAGGAATAACGTGATGGAAGATAATTTTCTCTAAAATAAAAAATAATAATAATAAAATAATTTAAAGTGAAGGATCTCGATATTCAAGTAGCAACAAATGAATAAACAACTATTATCATCAAACTCCAACAATAAATGTGTGCAACATACTAATCAATTATAATATTTATAAAATTGATAAATTCATTAATGTATGCCATAATTGAAAATATAACATTTAACGGAAATTACATCATTGAATGTGACTTATTTATTTTTGGCCGCAAGTTTAAAAATTCATAACACTTAGAATACTTGGAATCAATGAATTCATAATATATGGATTGGAAGATAATTGAGTAATCTTTCCTATACCACTGACGTTCATGAATTGAATTTTTCTACAAAGAGTTATGAGCAAAATAGTGGAGGCTGCCAGTTTTAGCCCATTTAGCCCATCAACCCATCCGGTTTGGCCCGTTCGATCCATTTTTTTTCGGGCTGAAATTATTTTGACCCTAACCTTATTATTTTCTCGGTCTATTCAGACTAATCCAGATATTTCGATCTGAATTGACATTCCTAGTAGTTGGACATAGAGATCATTTTGCGATGATACTTGTTAAGAGAAATCAAGTAGTGTATATTTTTTTACTGTAATCTAATTTGCAATAAAACCAACTTAATTAATCTTAATGAGGATGGTCATTATAATGTGACAAATAAATCTTATATAAAAATTGCACTATAGGTAAATTGATCTCATTCTTTAGTTCCTGATTTTGATATCCATATAATAAAATATAATTCACTTCAGTGAAATTTACTCTCAAAAACATCAAATAATCTACAGTTATTATAAATAAAAAAAATTATACTCTCTCTCTCTCTCTCTCTCTCTCTCTCTCTCTCTCACACACACACACACACACAAAATTTAGATTTTAGTCCCACAGGACATGACCTAGTCCGATTTTGGTCCCAATCCTATCACATTTGGTCCCAAATCGCTTGAATTATCAATTTTAGTCTCATTTTGGTATCAATTTTGGTCCCATACAGAAAAATTCCAGAAAATTTTTTACAAGTCAGTTGGAGGCAAAAATGAACTGATTTGGAGGGAAATTTAACCTGATTTGGATCCAAATTTTCCCCAACATGCATCTATATATATATCTATTCACCAAATCATCAAATTACAACTACTAAATGCCAATTTTTTTTTATTCAGTTTAATTTTCTATCGAGCTCGAGTTCGATCAAGAAGATATTCGGTTCGACTTGACTCGTTTACACCTTTAAAGGCAGGGAAATTTTTTATTTAGTTTAATTTTACAATATTATTTATGAGCGTTCACTACATCTAATTAGAGTTTATAATTATTTTTAATATTTAATTTTAATTTTCAACTAATAATTCATTATTATGGTTGATTATTTCATAATTAAATTCTTATAAAATGTAGTAAAAAACCAAGGAAAAATTATACTTGCATACCTATATTTTGAACTTTCACTATAAAAAATTCACATTTTAGCTATGGAAGCGCGCCAAGCCAAGTCCAGAATATTAAAAAATAATATAAAATAATAAAAATATATATAAAGTAATATAAAATTTTAAAAATCGTAAAGTAAAACAAATAAAAATATAATAAAAATTTATACTCATAATTAATACGTAATTGAAAAATAAAAAATATATATAATATTAAAAATGTAAAATAAATAAAACATTAATAATATTAAAAATATTAATTTCAAATTCATAATTAATTAGTAATTAAAGAATTAATAATATTAAAAAAATTTAAAAATTATAAAGTAAAATAAATAAAAATATTAAAAAAATTATAATCGTAATTAATTAGTAATTAAAAATTATATAATACTAAAAAATATTATATATTATTAAAAAATTAAAAAATAAAATAAATTGTAAAATGTAAAATAAATAAAAAATCAATAATATTAAAAAAATTAATTTCAAATTTGTAATTATATAGTAATTAAAAAATTAATAACATTAAAAAATTAGAAATTATCATGTAAAATAAATAAAAATATTAAAAAAATTTATATTTGTAATTAATTAGTAATTGAAAAACAATATATATATATATATAATAATGAAAAATATTAGAAAAATCTGTCGTTATTGCGTCGTTAACATAAAAAAATAAAAAATAAAAATTAAAATATGACGTGTGTTCTTTGTTAAGTTTGAGACAAAAAATCAGTCATTAAATATCTTAATCTTAATCACTTGTTACATCGCGTTTTTATTGTAGTGTTTTTTTAAATAACCCAATTTTAAAAATAAAAAATAAAAAGTACCCCCTATTTACAAATCTAACATTTGATCAATTTTTCGGCTCAAAAATCGTTCATAGCTGATTGTATTTTAGGATTTCTATTTCGCTGAAAATTTCATTTTTGGTCCTATAGTATCTATTTTGGTCCCAAAACTGAAGGCCGTTTCCCAATTTTTTTTCCTGTCTAAATTGTGGGACCAAAATTGATAATCCAAGTCCTATAGGACTAGATTTAATAACAATATCTGAAATAGGACTAAATGTGATAGAGTTGGGACCAAAATCGGACTAGGTCATGTCCTATGGGACCAAAATCGAAATTTTCTCCTCATACACACACACATTTTTAATTATATAGTTCATTTATAATATTTATTAATTATATTAAATTATGAAATAGTTCACAATTTAACACACTTATTAAATTTATAATTAAATCATACAGAAAATTATATATATTTATAAAATATTGTAGTCTATTTTTTTATTAATTTTTTAGAAAATATAGTCTAATGTTAATTGGATATATAATCATATTTTACATATTTTAAAAGGTTAACTACGTTTTAGTACTTGAATGTTGACGTAGTTTCACTCTTGTCCCATAATTTAAAAAATTACATATTAACACTTAATGTTTGTATAAATTGACACCTAATGAAACGTAAGTTATTGTTACAATATTCGTTTACATATATTTTTCAGAAAATTTTAACCGTTGTTAATTGTATGAAGATGTCTTATGAGTCACAAGTTATGATTGTATGAAAGTTTTGATCTCTAAAGATGATGATAGTATAACAAATGTTGATACAAACATGAAATGCTACATAATTTATAATATAATAGTTGGTTGGAGTATTTTATTATGGATTATTTACATAATTATTTAAAATATATTATATTGTACTATAATATGATATGTACGTATATATGTATATGTACATGTTTGTGTTTGTGTGTATGTGTGTTCGAATAATTATTTTTTTTATCAATTATCAACTTAATTTTTTCTAGATTTGGAATAATAATTATCTGACATATCAAATATGATATTAATTTACAAATTAAAATATTATTTATAAAATATGAATACGTAACACTTACATTAAAAATATAATAATTAAATCTGAGACCATGAATCATGGTGACAAACGGGATTTCACCCTAATTCCGAGCGTAATTTCGTTATCTAGGATGCATTTTACCTTTATTTATTGTATTAAATATCCAATTAGCTATAGTTAATAAATAAGTGTGTTTGACGCATTTGTTCGTGTTTCAAGGATAAAATGAGTGGATCGAGCCTCCGAGGAGTTCAAGATGGCGCGACCCGGACACAGGGTGTGGCGCGAGTGCGCGTGCAAACAGAGGGCATAAAAGCCCGTTGCACGGCGCGACCCACGCTAGGGTGAAGTGGCGCGACCAGCTCGGTCGTGCCTATCGGCGTGACCCGGGTAACATCAAGCAAGGCACGACCCGCGCACAAGAGCTGGCGCGACCGAGCGTTCAAACAGAGGCTTGAAAACCACGTTAAGTGGCGCGACCCGATCGAAGAGCATGAGGCGCGACCAACTCAGTTGCGCCAAAAGGCGCGACCCGCGTGGCTAAGTGGAGGCGCAATCGATCCCGTCTCGCGCCTCCCAAGTCCTGTTCTGAATTTTTTAATTTTATTTTCAATTTCTCTTTAATTTTAAAGACCAAAAAATATGGGGTATAAATAGTGACCATTGTTCAAAATCTAGGGTAAGCCCCCTCATTTTACCCAAAATAGATACTTAGAAAGTTTTGGAGAATTTTGGGAGATTTTTGTGTCTTGAAGAAGTTCATGTACAAGAAGATTGAAGTTGAGAAGTTTTATCTACATCATTCGGGTTTACTCTACACCTAGCTCATGGATTTTATTTTTGTTGTTGATTCTTGTTGCCTTTTAATTCTAAGTATGGGTAGCTAAATTTCTTGTTCTAAGGTGATGTAAATTGACATTGAGTATTTAAAATTTGATATGAATTTATACTTCTCTCTCTCTCTCTCTCTCTCTCTCTTCTTCATAAATCATTGTTTTGATTGTATCTTTATTTGGGTTGGCCACCTAAAGGTAAGATTTTGTGTTAAATTATCTTTGAGAAAAGTAATTTAGCATGGGTATGTGATTTATGATCTCAATTTGATGTTATAACGAGAGTTTAGCATGTCGTTCATGTCAAGATGATTGTGCCTATGTTGATGAGCATCACCCTAGAACCCCATTTTCTTGTTAATTAAATCCTTAAGTTATCTATTTTGCAATTTCCCATTTTAATTGGTTTTGTGAATTATTTCCTCGTATGCTTAATTAGTTTAGAAAATAAAAAAAATATTCGTTTAGTTTAACTTGTAGAACAACGTGTGTATGATGCTTGTTTAGCTCGATTTTCCATAATTCCCTGTGTTCGACCCGATTTTGTGTGCTACAACACTGTACACTTGCACTGTGGGATTGGTTTCTTTTAAAACTTGTTTGTTTGTGCTTTGAAAAGAAAATTTTCATCAAGTTTTTGGCACCGTTGCCGGAGAATTTAATTGTTAATTCAAGTTTTTATGCAATATCAATACAATGGTTGTTTTGCTAGATTAAACATTTTATTTTGCTTTTCTTGAAGTACCCAACTTATCTTTATCCCTTCAACAGGTAGTGCATGCAAACATGCAAACAAGGTCACAAGGTGACCCTTTGCTCGAAGTAGATCCCGAAATCGAAGCTACAAGCCGACATAACAACGCTCGTAGGCGATGAAGAAGGATGGCAGACAATCCACCACCCAATCAAGATACGTTGATCCATCAAATGCAAAGGCAGCTAGACGAGATGATGGGACAGTTAAGGGCTCAGGAGGAAGCCCGTGCTCAAGCTGAGGAAGCCCTAGTCCGAAACTTGTTCCAACTAGTAGTAAATGAAGGAGCAGTTAACGGCCCGACTATTCAGGCGAACAACTTCAAATTAAAGCCGACATTAATTGCTATGGTCTCACAAATCCAGTTTAGGGGATCGGCTCTAGAGGACCCTCATGAGCACATGAATCAGTTTCTAGAGATTAGCCGGACCGTTAAGATCAATGGAGTGCCGGAGGACGCAATCAGGATCAGACTTTTCTACTTCTCTCTTCGAGATAAGGCACGAGTTTGGTGGTTGAACCAAACACACAGGGCATTTACATCATGGAATGAAATGGTTGCTAAGTTTCTCCAAAAAAATTTCCCACCTGGGAAAACGCTCAAGCTTAAAGGGGAGATTACCCAATTTCGATAGAGGGATGAGGAGACCAACAAGTCTGTTTGTTTTATGCTGGGTGTAAGCCTCAAGTGAAAAGTATCTTGGATACAGCGGCTGGAGTGTCACTACTGGCACGAGGCCTCGAGGAGGCCATTACTATTATCGAAGAGATGGCCTGTAATGGCTATCAATAGCCAAGGGAGAGAGAAAATGCACAAATTCTAAAGAAGGTCGATACCATTAGTACAGATGCTATTGCACTTCTAGCTGCACAAATGACCACCATGAACTCAAAATCGAAGCCATGACGTCAATAAGGCCTAAGTCGTCCATGCTGCCTAATTTGGAAGAGATTAACTACGTTAACCAAGGAGGATATGGAAACTACCAAAGACCATTCAACCAAGGCTTTAAACCCCCATAGGGAGGACCGCATAGGCAAGAGAGTAACCAATACCATTAGAGGTCGCTTCATCCAAATTTATCTTATTTAAATCCAAACAATCATCTTCAACCGCCCCCCAGATTTTCAGTTACTAACGAGGTGATTGATGATGACAAGAAGACAAAAATAGATGAACTTTTCATGGCATTCATGAACAAGACCGACAAATATATGAGAGAATCTCAAACCCAGTTTAAGAAGATAGAAAGTAATCAAGCAGCTGTGAACACCCAGCTCAAGATGCTAGAGAAACAGATGGGGCAACTTGTTTCTGTTTTAGGAGGCCAACAACATCTAGGCCAATTTCCTTCTAATACTACAATCAATCCTTCTAATCTTACAAAGAGCCCGCCATGCCAATTTAAGAGAGAGAAGCTAGGGTAGAGATGAGAAATATATAGAAGGGAAGGAAAATTTGGAAGACACACCCATAGAGAAGGAAGTGATGCCTATGGAAAGGAAAGAGGATGAGCCAAAGGTGAATATACCTTACCCTCAAAGGCTCCGGAAAATTAAACATGAAGAATAATTTTCCAAATTCCTTGATATTTTCCGAAGGGTACAAATTAATATACCCCTCGTGCAGGCCTTGCAACAAATGTTGACCTATGCGAAGTTCCTCAAGGATGTGATCAAAAAGAAGAAGAGATTGGGTGATTTCGAGACGGTGAACCTAACCAAGAATTGTAGTACCTTAATCTAATGAAAATTACCAGTGAAGAAAGGGGACCCGGGAAGTTTTAACATTGCAGTCACTATAGGAGAGCATCTTGAGGGAAAATCCATTTGTGATTTGGGGGCGAACATCAATTTGATGTCTGTCTCCTTTTTGTCAAAGCTCAATATAGAGGAGATAAAACCGACGACCATCTATCTTCAAATGGCCGATCGGTCATTGATGTACCTAAGAGGAGTGGTCGAGGATGTATTAGTGAAAGTCCAGGACTTTATTTTTCCTGTAGACTTCGTCATGTTGGATATGGAGGAAGACCAAAGTGTGCCTTTGATTTTGGGACGACCCTTCTTGGCCATGGGGAAGGCGTTGATAAATGTTTCTAAAGAAGAGATTACACTTCAGTTAAATGATGAAGGTATTACCCTTTCCATCTACAATGCAATGAAATTCCATGATGATGAGGAGACCAAGTGAGTAGAGGAGTGCAAGGTCATGAGGGTGTTAACTCTTGTGTACAAGAGACGATGAACGACTTCTATAACTCACATGACTCCCTGGAGATTTGTTTATTTGATTCCCTCTACTCTTCATCTCCATTTGATTTATTTAATGATAACCTCAAAATCGTAGATTCTGCTTATGCCCTTGATTCATTGCAGGAAGTACTAAGAAGAGAGAACCGCTTCTTGCCCTTGAGAGATGAAAAGGAGAAAGCCTTGAAAAAAAATGAAGATGAGAAGAATGACTCCAAAGTCGAGTTGAAGCCCAGGATGGTCAATTGCTGATTTGAAAGGGATTAGCCCATCTGTTTGCATGCATAGGATTTTACTTGAAGATGATTATAAACCCCATGTGCAACCACAGCGTAGACTTAATTCAATAATGCAGGAGGTAGTAAGAAAAGAGGTCTTAAAATGGCTAGATGCATGGATTGAATATGCTATATCTGACAGTGAGTGGGTGAGTCCCACCCAAGTCGTGGCTAAGAAAGGGGGCATGACCATTGTACAAGATCAGAGTAGTGAGTTGATAGCCACTAAACTACTGACAAGGTGGAGGGTATGTATTGATTACCGTGCTCTAAATGCCGCAACTAGGAAAGATCATTTCCTTTTGCCATTTATTGATCAGATGCTTGGTAGACTAGCGGGCTATGAATTTTATTGCTTTCTTGATGGTTACTCTGGTTATAACCAAATTTTGATAGCCCCTGAGGATCAACATAAAGCTGCATTTACTTGTCCTTACGACATTTTTACATTTCGTATGATGTCTTTTGGTCTTTGTAATGCTCATGCTACGTTTCAAAGATGTATGATGGTAATTTTTCATGATCTTAATTGAAAACATTATGGAGGTCTTTATGGATGACTTTTCCATTTTTGGAAAATCTTTTGATCATTGTTTGGAAAATCTAACCCCGGTGTTGCAGAGATGTAAAGAGACTAACCTTGTTCTCAATTGGGAGAAGTGCCATTTTATGGTTAGGGATGGTATTGTACTTGGGCACAAGGTTTCCGCTGCAGGGTTGGAGGTAGATCGGGCAAAAATCATTACAATTGAAAAGCTCCCACCTCTAACAAATAAGAAGGAAGTTCGAAGCTTCTTGGGCTATGCCGGGTTTTACCATCATTTTATCAAAGATTTTTCAAAAATTTCTAAGCATTTGTGTCGCCTCCTTGAGAAAGCTAATGAATTTATGTTTGATGATGATTGTTTGCAGACGTTTGAGACACTCAAGAAGGCTCTAATGACCGTCCCAATTCTCATCACTCCGGATTGGAATGAGCCATTCGAGGTGATGTGTGATGCGAGTGAGATGGCTGTGGGAGTCGTATTGGGCCAAAAGAGGGACAAGCTATTCCGGGTGATTTATTATGGAAGCAAAACCTTAGACCCAGCTTAAGTAAATTATACCACCACGGAGCATGAGTTGTTGGTCGTGGTGTATGCATTCGACAAGTTCCGACCCTATCTTATTGGGGCCCGAATTATAGTACACACGGACCATGCGGCATTAAGGCATCTATTTGCAAAGAAAGACATGAAGCCTAGGCTTATTAGGTGGATCCTCTTGTTACAAGAGTTTGATGTGGAGATTAGAGACCGTCGAGGATGTGAAAATGTGGTAGCGGACCACCTCTCATGCCTGATGAGTTAGAAGATCAGAAGCCAATCAATGACAACTTCCCGGATGAAAGAATCTTGGCCATACAATCCAAAGTACCATAGTTTGCGGATGTCGTTAATTACTTAGTAGCGAGAGTTGTGCCCGTGGAGCTTGAAAGCTACAAAAGGAAAAAGTTTTTTCATGACTTGAAGTTTTTTATGTGGGACGAGCCATTCCTCTTTAGAAAGTGTGCAGATCTTATGTTGAGAAGATGTGTATCGGAGGATCAGTGGGAGAAATCTTCGAAGCTTGCCACACCGGACCAAGTGATGGACATTTTGGCGCAAACCAGATCGCAAGGAAAGTTTTTCAGAGTGGATTTTATTGGCCAACATTGTTTAAAGATGCTGGTAAGTTTGTGAGAAGTTGTGGAAATTATCAACGGATTGGCTCTATCTCAAAGAGGAATGAAATGCCGATGAAAAATATAATTGAAGTGGAGCTTTTTGACGCATGGGAAAAGAATTCATGGGTCCATTCGTTGCTTCTGAAGGGAATTTTATATTCTCTTAGCCATGGATTATGTATCATGTTGCATAGAGGCGATACACACGAAGACAAATGACTCCAAAGTGGTGCTTAAGTTCCAAGAGAAACATTCTAACTTGATTTGGTGCCCCAAGAGCCCTTATTAGTGATAGTGGCTCCCACTTTTGCAATAAGTGGATGACGACTTTGCTTGCTAGGCATGAAGTGAAACACAAGGTAACCACACCTTACCATCCTCAAGCTAATGGCCAAGCCGAGTTGGCTAATAGGGAAGTTAAATAGATTCTTCGAAAGGTGGTGAAAACTAATGGTAAGGATTGGGCATCGTTGTTAGATGAGGCACTTTGGGCGTATCGCACCGCATATAAGACACTGTTGAGAATGTCACCGTATCAACTTGTTTTTGGGAAATCATGCCATCTCCCCGTTGAGTTGTCTCACAAGGCCTATTGAGCGACAAAGAAGCTAAATTTTGATCTTATAGCATCTCGAGATGAGAGGATTTTCCAGTTGAACGAGCTCGATGAATTTAGAATGGAGGCATTTGAGAACTTGGCCATTTACAAGCTAAGGACAAAATTCTATCATGATAAACTCTTAAGGCATAAGGAGTTGGCTTCGGGTGATGAAGTAGTTCTTTTCAATTTGAGGCTCAAGCTTTTTTCCGGAAAACTCAAGACGAAGTGGAGTGGCCCATTTAAAATAATAAGGATTTTCTATGGGGGGAACTCCAAGACGAAGATAGTTGTCTTTTCGTGGTAAATGAGCATCGAGTTAAGAAGTTCTACAAGCCAGAGGTTAAGTTGGGGGCTTCCACGTGCTATCTTCGAGACATCTAGAGCTTGGTACTTCATTGAGCTAACGACGTTAAACTTGGAGCTTATTGGGAGGGAACACAATCTTTCATTTCGTTTTCTTTAAATTCTTTTTGCATTTGTTAATTAGTTTTATGTTCGCTATGTGTTTCTTGGTGTTTTTGATTTTTATGTTTTGGTCTTTTAATAGTTTAGGGTGTTAAGTATGGAAGTGCAAGGAATGGGGCCGAAAATTCACTAAGTGTTGAGCCCCAAGCATAGGGTGACGCGACCCGGACACATGAATAGGTGCGAGTGCGCTTATACACAGACGGGGTAATTCCACTGCTTAAGGCGCGACCATGCCATGAGATGGTCGCGTCTCCAAGCAACAGAAAAGGAGGCGCGACCAACTCGGTCATGCCTATCAGCGCAACCCGAGTGGCAAGGCACGGCGCAACCCCAGTCGCGTCCTGTATACGGGTTTTTAACCCCTCAGCCCTCTTTCATTTCATTTCATCTTCTTCTTCTATTTCTCTCATTCCTTTCGCACACACATGCACAAACACTCACAACTCACCACAATTCAACAATTCTTCATTCCCACACACGAATTGGCACTCAAATTCAAGGTATGATGTTCTCTAATCTCTTCTTTTCCATTATTTTGGTTTAAAATTCATTATTTGGATTATATTTGGAAAATTTAAATTAGAGACATGCATTATGCTTGTTGTCGGGATAGTTGATGTTTCTTTCTTCCATAGAACATGAATATGTGTGAATTTTTTATGGGTTGAGGTTTTAATTTGTGAATTTTTGAATTTTGGATTTTGATGCATTAGGTTTTTTGATAATTTGGGGAAATGTTATTAATGTAAACCTCATGTGAAAATTTATGTTGTTATATGCATTGCTTGTTCCATTGTTGTTGAATTGGTGTTGGAGACTCACATAGGGCATATCCTTAAATTGTTGAAAGCATGAATATGACTATGAATGATTATTAGGGGGATTTTATGTAATTTGGGAATTTTGTGCATTTGATGAGCTTAATCTTGCGAATGTATGTCTCATGAATGGTGATTGAACATTTAGTCCTATTTGCTTGGATTGTATGCACATTGGATATGCATTGTGATTTGTTAGAATGAAATGAAAGTCGATTGGGGAGTTGTGATATGAAGAAGAGAGTTGGAATTGTGCTTGTTTGTAGTAGTGCATGTATGTTGATTTCTTATGGTCTAGTGTGGTGTCTACGCCCGTTATCATGTTGTGTTTTTTAAAAAAATATGTCGTTAATGGGATGTTGTTTTGTATTTGCAAGGTACACACGCTTTGACTTCTCGAAATTCTATAAAAATGACAAGACGAGGATATGAACCACGTAGACGTCAGGTTGAGTCAGAGAGTGAAGAGAAAGAAGCACAAATGTATCAAGAGGCGTCTGAAGAGTAGGAGGTTGAAGACGAAGAGCAAGAAGGTGAAGAGACTGAAGATGAAGAGGAGGAGGACGAAATTGATGAAGATGAGATAGAGGAAGATGACTCTTTGTTTCCTCCGTTGAACTAGGACGGACACCATCCCAGCCAAGTGGATGTTCATTTGCTCAAATACGAGCACAAGGTAAAGTGGCTGAGGATCTCAAAGAGCTTCCAAATACTTGCCACTAAGTATGCTGATGCAGGTGCAACCCAACAGTTGGGTATATATGATGACGTCTGAAGGCTTTTTGGCCGTTTAGGATGGACACGTGCCTTGGTGGCAGGATAGTTCACCTACCCCATGTTGGTAAAGGAATTCTTAGCCATGCTCAGGGTCAAGTCTACAAATGCAAGATGGCCTATCTGGTGTACCTTTCGCCCAGGCAATCAAAACAGGCGCCTCACAGTGGACCAGCTGAACCAAATCTTCGATACACCATGAGGCAGAATCTTCTATTCACACCCCATCTACCGCCTAGATGATTTCTGGAGGCGCATTATGGATCCAGATCCTAGGATGGTCTGTTATGACTCGAGCAAGGCCAAAGCTTCTCACATTCAGAACCATATTTTCCGATACATTCAACGGGTTCTCTCTTCTACTGTCTTTGCTCGTCATGAGAATAGCGCATTCCGTACTCAGGAAATACATATCATCTGGTGCATGTTGAAAGCTATAAATGTGGACTTTGCTGCACACTTCTTGGATCAATGCAGAAGGCAAGTCGTGCCAAGTGGGGGCACTATGTGCATTGGGAGTTTGATCACCCCAATTTCTAGGGCTCTAGATGTGGACCTGTCCAACTTTATGGTTGTGCTCGGGTCCTAAAAATTTAATCTGTAGCATCTTCGCGATGCACGGATGATCGAGTCTATTGCCCCTCTGTCATTCCAGTTCCAGATGAAGAACCGTGTCCAGTTCCCACTCCTCAATCCTGCTCTCACCTGTGTCACCACATATGAGGATCAGAGGAATTGGATGATGAACACTCCGGAGCACCACACATTGATGACATGATTGGATGCCGGTCTTAGTCGGCCCTCTCGAGCGGGTGCCTCTACTTTACAAATCCCCAAAGCGATTAGAAGAACACGAGAGAATGTGTCTGAGGAGAGGTTCAGCAATATGGAGGGGATGATGACTAAGATGACGATGAACCTAGGCAACATGCAGGTAGATATGACCTCGAGGTTCGGGAATTTACGCACAGAGATGGACATGCGCTTCACGGGCATGTATGATGAGTTTGATACGAGGTTCACTAACCTCTAGACGGACATTGATACTCATTTCACTGGGATTAGTGCCGAGATATAGGGCCTGTAGGGAAGTTGTAACAATTTCTAATCTAGTTTGAACGATATTACAGGTATGATGAGACTGTGGAGTGGACCAGGCTCATCTTCCCAGCGGCCTCCTCAGCAGTTCCAGTTGTACTAGATGTACCCGTATCAGTTCTCCTCCCTCCGTACCAATCACAGCAGCCCCAACAGCCACCTCCAGACTCCGACCGCCCCGACAACTAAGTTTGCACACCCTCTCATGGTCCCACTCTTCTTCCTCACAAAATTGCCCTTCCCTTGGTATGGTGCAAGTTTGGAGAAGGAGTATTCTAGTGGTGACCATTGATTCTTAGTTATTTCTGAACAATTTAGTATTTTTGAACAATTTATGTTATGTTTATTTGGATTTGGGATGTTTATTTGGATAGCCTTAGTTGATATGTATGTAGATATTTGATCATTTAGGATTTTATTATTGGGGCTATGTAATAATTTATGCTCAGATTTGGGTTTAATTTCGTTTGTGACATTCTTCGTTGCTTGAGCTATTATTTGTCTTTTTTGCATGAGTAGAGAAAAGCAGGATGATATTGAGCATTTTGGGGATTTGCGTTACCTTGCCTATGATGATAAAAAAATGTGCAAATTTTTTGAAAATCGTGCATGGAAATGGGTGATTAGTGATTGGCATATGGATTGAATTATGGAATTTTGGCAAAACTTTTAGCTTATGTGAGATTTGGGCCATGTTGTTTTTCTTGCTTGAGAGCTTCTTCGACAATATTGCTAGTATCTCTAGAACTTGCTTGACAAACCCTTGTGATTATGTATGTGCTAAAAGAAACTTGAAGATGACCTAAGGTGGTTCTTGTCAAAATTTTGAGCCTCTAAATTTTCTTTTGTTAAAACGCAACCTTTGTTCACCCCTTTTGAGCCTTTAATGAAATTATTTCTTTGAAAGCCAAGGGTAGTGGGAATTGAAGGGAATAGTAGGCTTGAAATGACAAAAACTTGGGAGCACAAAACTTGGAAAGTATTTCGAGATGAAAATGTGAGATAGCCTTGATGAATGCAAATTGATCTCTTCTCCTAGAACTAGAAAGAAAAGTAATAGAGTGAAGATAAGAAAATAAAAAGAGAGACAAGTGAACACTTTAGCTCTTGATTAAAAAGTGAATGATATCATGTAGGATAAATGAACAAAAATAGGCTAAAATTGTCCGTTTTATTGCTCTAAATCCCTAGGTGATTTTGGAAAGGGTAGAAGGAAACTTTTTAGTTTTGCTTGGTTTAGATTGTTATTAGGGAATGGGAATGAATTTGGAGTCGCTCTTTCCTATATTATCCCTACCCGTCCAAAGAGCCGAATGCTTCAACCCTTAAGACCTATGTGATTCTTGTTTCGGGAACATGTATTAATTATGATGAGTTGTCTTACAAGCTTATGGTTGTATGTTGGCATTGTTTGATGTTGAGTGATAATATGCCCCTTTGAATCCCGTGAGATTCATTTGTGAGCACAGTCTTTTACTTAAAGATAGGGGAGCCGAAGTTCCGTAGTTCGATCCTTATGTTTAAAAACTTTGATCTCATTGATTTGCGTGCCTTTGACATATTTCTGAGGCAATAAGGTTTGAAAATCCCCTATGTTTATTTTATCGATTCCTTGTGTCTTGATATCTTGTTTGAGGACAAACAAGGGTTTAAGTTTGGGGGAGTTGACAAATGGGATTTTCACCCTAATTCTGAGCGTAGTTTCGTTATCTAGGATGCATTTTTACCTTTATTTATTGTTTTAAATATCGAATTAGCTATAGTTAATAGATAAGTGTGTTTGATGCATTTGTTCGTGTTTCAAGGACAAAACAAGCGGATCGAGCCTCCGAGGAGTTCAAGGTGGCACGACCCGGACATAGGGTGTGTCGCGAGTGCGCGTGCAAACAAAGGGCATAAAAGCCCGTTACACGGCGCGACCCGCGCCAGGGTGAAGTGGCGTGACTAGCTCGGTCGCGCCTATCAGCGTGACCCGGACAACATCAAGCAAGGCACGACCCGCGCACAGGAGCTCGCGTGATCGAGCGTTCAAACAGAGGCCCGAAAACCATGTTAAGTGGCGCGATTTGACCGAAGAGCATGAGGCACGACCAACTCGGTCGCGCCAGGAGGCGCGATCGACCCCGTCTCACGCTTCCCAAGTCCTGTTCTGAATTTTTTTATTTTATTTTCAGTTTCTCTTTAATTTTAATGACCGAAAATATGGGGTATAAATAGTGACCATTGTTCAAAATCTAGGGCAAGCCCCCTCATTTTACCCCCAAATAGATACTTAGAAAGTTTTGGAGAATTTTGGGAGATTTTTGTGTCTTGAAGAAGTTCTGTACAAGAAGATTGAAGTTGAGAAGTTTTATCTACACCATTCATGTACACGTGCACTGTGTGATTGGTTTCTTTTAAAACTTGTTTGATAATTTGTGCTTTGTAAAGAAAAATCTCATCACATGGTGTGTGGAAATCTAGTGGTAAGATATAATTCGGATTTGGTGGGCAATTTGCTAATTTCTGCCTAAACATAAGGATGCATGGAAAATGTGAGATGACTAGATTAATATAATGCGTAGAAAAATTGATGGCAGGTGATGTGGGCCGATCAAGTTAACGAAATAGTTTATAACTCTAAAGGCCCAGGTGCACATTCCCTTAATTTCATGCCACTGATGCATTTAACCCTAATTTTGTGGTTAATTGAGAGAGAGAGAGAGAGAGAGAGAGAGAGAGAGACTACAAAAAAAAAAAAGTTAGATCAAGTGGTAATGATTTATAGAAAAGCATATGTTTCTTAGTCATAGACAAAAATATCATACTTGGTGAGAAAATAAAAGGAATCTTATAAATAAAAATGAAATGGGATAAAAGAAGAGCATTATAAAGTGCACTTGGAAGATAAATCTTGTATATTTATTTTGGGCCTACCCAAGAGATAAGTGGGCTGACCCCAAGGAATGAGTAGGGGTTAAAAAACTGAAAATAAAACTGAACTAAATTCTGTCTATTAGGTCCGATTCCACTAATTTAATTTTGTTTTCTCTTAACTGCGTTCAAGTTAATATCATATTCTATCACCAAGCTTTCAACAGAATTTCAATTTTATCATAATCTTTGAAAAATTACAATTTATATACCAATTTTTTATTTTGTTTTCAATTCTATCATAGAACCCAATTTGGGCAAAAACTATGTGGCCCAATTCATGCAAAAAATAGGGAGAAAATTTAAATAATCAAAATCAAGTTGGAACTTTTCTTCTAACCAAGAATGGTAGAATATTCTTTTCTAATCAAACAAAGATGTAAATGTCATATTTATTCTTAATGAATATTTAAAAAAGTCAAACCTACACACTACACTTCTTCCACCACACACACTTAGGGCTGTAAATGAACAGAGTCGCTCGTGAGCTATTCGGAGTTCGGCTCGAAAAAAGCTCGTTCGAAGTTCGTTCATTTTCTAAACGAGCCGAGCTCGAACCTCGAATTGAGCTCGATAAAATTTTCGAGCCGAGCTCGAACATATTAGTGTTCGACTCGGTCAGCTCGTGAACATGTTCGAACTTGAGCTTTAATCGAACATGTTCACGAACGTGTTCATGAATATTATAAATAATTCAAACGGGTAAATAAAATAAGCTTTTTTTCAAACTCGAGCTCGAATATGTAAATTAAACGAGCTTTTTTTAGCATTCGAGCTCAAGCTCGTTTAGTAAATTTTCGAGCATTTCACGAACCGAGCTCGAACCGAATTTGAACATGATAAATATTTATCGAGCCGAGCTTGAACAAGAGGAAAAAAGCTCGAATCGAGCTCGAGCCAAGCCCAAGCTTAAATATTCCTTAACGAGCCGAGCTCGAGCTTCAGAGTGTTCGGCTCGATTCGGTTCGTTTACAGCCCTACACACACTATACGTTGGTTTACTACATGCATGCACACACACACAACACGGACCTTCACTATACACGCACACACTACAAGTTGTGTTTTTTTTTAACACACTCACACTATACGCATACACACTACACATTATTTTTCTTTTTCTTTTTCATTTTTTGAGACACGTTCATTTCACACTTTTGTTTTTTTATTATTTTTTAAATATTAAATGATAAAATAAAAATAAAAAATTGATGCAATTAACTAAAAAAATGTGAAAAAAAATAACTAAAAATATGTGAAAAAAATTAACGAAAAGTTTGGGAGCAGATAATCTGAAAGGTAAGCATTACAAGGTATATTCCATTTTTTTATTTTAATTGTTTAATTTGTTTAAATTTTATGATTTATAGAAGCATTATTTTTTGTAAGAAATCATAATCATCTGTTGAAGTATGATAATTCGATATATTATATCTCGTAGTTGAAATTTTGTCTTTTAAATGATTAGGTTATATAATAATACATGATATTTGTAAGATGTGAGAAATAGATTAGCATGTAGATTAACATCCAGACGTGTTGTGAAAAGAAACAAAAAAATAATAGAAATAAAAAGATAAAAATTGTTACACGAAAAAGAAATTTAAAAAAAATGTTACACGTTATATGATCATGTAACACTTTTATTCAATTCAACATGTAAAAGTTTTTTTTTTTTAAGTTGATCTTTGATTTCCTCTTCAGGGAATAAATGGTTTCAAATGCAATCAAAATTTATCTTGATTAGACCGCCCTTCAACAAAAGCTGATTGGGCTTTTGTCTATGAGATTTGACCGAGAACTCTTTAATTTGTTACGAAGTACTTTAAAAATATTTTTTTTACAAACTACATAGAGAAACATGGCAAAGATCTCTCATTGTAGTAGGATTTTCACACTTGGAATAAGAACAATATTTGTAGAATTGAGTCCACCCAAGAAATGAGCACCATTAAGCCATTCCATACAATTAAGTTTGGAAAACATCTTGTCCATCTAACACCCCCACAACTCCATACAACTAGCATTATTAATGTCTAATACGAAGAATAACAAATGACATGGCAAATATTAGAGAAAAGTCATTCAAACAAACCCATATTTGGGTGTATACCGGTAAAAACTTAACTATCTAGCTCGGTTTAGTTTGTTCGAGGACAAATTATAATATTTTTTGATGAAATGTATTTCATAAAAGAAGTATTTTGAGGATGTTAAATATACTGTATAAAAAAAGTAATTGTATTATTTACACATTTCAGAAATCGTGTTGAAATTTCAAAATCAATCAAATATAATATTTATTTTTGTTACACAATCTTATTATATGTTGAATATAAATAAAGACAAACGTGTCACATTTTTATATTTTGGCCATACATGGTTAATAGGTGACAATAAAAAATAAGCTGTTAGATTCACTCTTAAAAGTTAAATTATGAAATCTCTAGCGGAGGATACGCAAGTGGCGAAAATTTAATGTTAAAGAATAGATAAATATCACCCACCCTCTCTTTCCCCAACTAAAAGAAAATGAGGGAGTCTACTGTTTAATCTCTTATTTTTATGCGTGAAAATTCGGATTCAAACACTAATAAATTACAAGTGTATAATTAATCATAAGTTAGAATTCAAATTTTGACCTGCCCTATGGATTTTGATATGTAAAATAGTTTTAAATAAGTTTTTTTTTTTGTGAAAAAGGAAAAAAAAAGATAAATTATACTTTGATACCCACATTTTGATTCTTTAGAAAAAGGTCAATTTTTCCAAAATTAACAAAACAGTACCACACTTTTTTAAAAAATTACAAATTTAACATTTGATCAAATTTATGGTCCGAAAATCATACGTAGTTGATTGAATTTTAGGAAAAATATAATTAATAAAATACAACCAATTACATAATATTTTCGGGCCAGAAAATTAATCAAATGTTAGATTTGTAATTTTTTTTTGAAACAGTGAATGCTATTAAATTTTGAAAAAATAAATTATTTTAAAAAAGATAAAAATTTATATGAGACCATCTAACGGGTCTCTTGCGTTAGACGGGTCAAACAGGATCCAAACCCGTCCAAAAAATCATTCCAAACCCGTCAAAACCCGCAAAAATAGTCAAGCGCGTGGGCTCCATGCGCCCGCCTAAGCGCGACTACTCGGGTATCACTAGATATAAAGTAAAATATCACTAACTGTGAAGTGAAATATGATTAGATATAAATTTTCTGAAATATCATTAACTATTAAGTGAAGTATCATTAGATATATATCTGGTAAAATATCATTAACTCTGAAGTCAAGTATCATTACATATAAATTTGGTGAAATATCATTCACTATTAAGTAAAGTATCATTATATATATATATATAGAGAGAGAGAGAGATGGGATCATGTGAGAACCACATCCCCATGTGAGAACCGAGAACCAATTTCAACCACAGATTGATCTGATTTGAACGACCAAGATCAAATCTAAATTTAAAAAAAAACGGTGGTATTATTGTAATATTTTAGACTTTTTAATGAAGCAAGGGTATTTTAGTAATTCAGGAATTATGTTATATTTGGAATGAATCTCTTCTCGGTCTGCAGTTCATTTTCCTTGTATATATCAAATTCCTTGTATATATCAGTCGATTCTCTTTGAAATTTATTCAACCTAATCGGTGTTCACGCGATTTTTTGCTGGAGTTTTTGTTCTTCGCTGTTATTTGACGAACATGTCGGGTAAAAAACTTTATTCTGTAGTTTTGATGCGATTTTTTTATCCGTTTGTTTTAGACTTGTTCGACAAGGTTGGGGAAGCTGATTAAGCTGTTATTTTGAGTTTCTCACGATTAGCATGCGTTTTTATGCTTCATATTGTGTGTTTTTGGTTTTCTGTATATATGTAGATCTTATTAGCATCACAATATGAATTATTAGCATTGTGAATTTAGTTAACAGATTGAGTATCATAATATGTCTCGTTAATGGAGTATTTTTCACGATGGATGCAGCATTGTGATAAGAAACGAGTATTATGAAAATCATTTTTGTTAACATGTTTTTTAGCACTACGTGAACTATTTTAGCACTTCTTGAATCTATTTTAACACTTCTGTAATCTACTTTAGCACTTATGTGAATTATGTGAAGTTGATAAGCTGTTCTTTGCTGTGAAGTATTTAGCACTGCTGTGAACTATATTTAGCACTGTTGTTATCATTGCAAAATCTACTGTAACATTTTTATGCTTCTGTAATAAATCTTATGACAAAAAACCTCTCAGTTCAAATAAAGCATTGTACTTCATAGTTTGATAAAATATCCATATTCAATTTAAGAAATCATTCAGCAAACTTTATATATGCATATGTTTGCGTGTGTGTGTACTTTAGTACTACTGTGAAGTATTTTAACACTATTGTAAACTAGTTTAGCACTGATGTGAACTATTTTAGCAGTATTGTAAACTATTGTGAAAACTTTATCGCTGTCTGTCACAATGCTTAGGGCTTAGGGGCTGACCATGCAAGCTGTAGAATAAGTATAGGAACACCTTAGCAACGGTTTTGAGCTGTGTAAGGGTGTGATATAGGGATAAAATGCACATACTTTGTTAGCTTGTCCACCACCACTAAAATTGCACCCTTCTTTTGTAAGGGTGTGATATAGTCACATCATCCTTCAAGTGTGGGCAGTAGAAGAGCATCTTTAACCTGCCATAAGTCCCATAGATGCCTGAATGCCCTCCATAAAGGGAGTTGTGCATTTCTTGAAGTAGCAGTTGCTTGATATCAGAGTTTCATCCTTGTACTTCATAATTTGATAAAATATCTAGATTCAGTTAAGAAATCATTCAGCAAACTTTATATATGCATATGTTTGTGTGTGTGTGTGTACTTTAGCACTACTTTGAAGTATTTTAGCACTATTGTAAACTAGTTTAGCATTTCTATGAACTATTTTAGCACTATTGTAACCTAGTTTAGCGCTGCTGTGAAATTATTTTTACATGATCTTAGAATATGTTTTTTATGCATTAATGTGATTTTAGTTTGTGAATTAATAAAATATCCAGATTCAATTTAAGAAATCATTCAGCAAACTTTATATATGCATATGTTTGTGTCTGTGTGTGTACTTTAGCACTATTTTGAAGTATTTTAGCACTATTGTAAACTAGTTTAGCATTTCTGTGAATTATTTTAGCACTATTGTAACCTAGTTTAACACTGCTGTGAAATTGTTTCTATATGATCTTAGAATATGTTTTTTATGCATTAATGTGATTTTAGTTTGTGAATTGATAAATGTGCAGATTGTGCTTCTTCCAATTTGGAGATTTCACCTGTTTTTTCTGAATTTTACACATCTGAATGTGAATCATCTTTGAAGCCTGCATTGGGCAAGACCTTCCCTACGTTAGATGATGGTATAACATTTTACAAGGTGTATGTCTCATCTTGTGGATTTGTGTACACCTAGTGAAGTTGAGGTGCATCCACTTGAATTCGTGAAAACTAAAGGCAGTGCGAGTCGTAAAAAATCAAAAGAAGAGCCGAGAGTTGAACGTGTAAAGAAACCTCGTAGAACCTGCAAGATGTGTGGAAAGAAAGCCAATCATGATTCTAGGAACTGTGGCAAGAAGAAGTAGATACATTATATTTTATTTTTTTATTAATGATAGTAATATTCTTTCTTTTAATTGTAAATAGGCATATCTGGTATTTCGTTTTTTGCATTGGTAATAAATGTTTTAATATTTCTAGTAGGTGTGTAACATCAGTGCTAAACAAGGAAACGTAAGTGCTAAAGTATAAATCTTCAGTGCTAAAATTAAAACTTTCAGTGCTAAAGTAGAATGCGAAATCTAGAGTTGAAATACTTGTGCTAAAAAAGAAATGGCAAGTGCTAAAAAATCATATGCAAGTGCTAAAACTGCTGAACTATTTCATTTAGTGGTTGCTCCCCCTCTAACTTTAGGAGGAGCATTACATTTATATTAACACTGCTAGAATGTCCAAAAATGTTATATATATATATATGGAAGAATAACGAGTCTAAAATGACAAATTATGATTACTATGTATTATTCATATTGATCAAACTTTCAGTTATATTTTAATAAGTAGAGTAAGATGGTAGTCTGTCGTTAAATAGCAATGCTAAAAAAAGAACTGTAATTGCTAAAACACAAAATACCAGCTATTATGAGGTTATATGTCTAATTTTAATGATAAAATACATAGACTGCTGAAAACTCAAAACTGCTTTACTAGTGCTAAAGTATAAAACATCGGTGCTAAAATAAAAACTTTTAGTGCTAAAGTAGAATTCAAAATCTAGAATACACTTCTGATTTCTAAAACTCTTCCCTATGTTACGTCGTCCTCTGGGAAAATCATATATTACAGAGACATCAGAAGCTTCAATCCTTATCCTCCTCCCGTGTTGCAATTGTATTTCTCTCGACACTGGGTCGAAGTTTTCCAGAAGCCAGTAGTTCATCCTCTCTGGCAAACGGATGATATCAATGTGTAAGATGCTGCCAAATCCAAGTTTTTTAATAGCATCACGTTGTGCTGTATTAAGCATACTAACGGCTTCTGATAGATGTTCTGGGCTTGTTATGACTTCTAAGTAGGGATATTTCTGAAATATATCTCTTCTTTTATTATCTTCATTTGTTGGGGCAATTTTAGCGCGTTTTCTCCCTTGTTGGTCCTCTGCAGGTCTTTTTACACCTATAAATTTTTTATATAATGTTATTAAGTAGAAGAAAATAACAATGCTAAAAAACATAATTTAATGTTGAAGATAAAGGGATATGAACAATAGTGTGAAACATAAGTCTAAAATGAGAGATAATTGTGCTAAAATTTGTAAAATGACAGTGCTTCAAAATAAGTGGGAGTAGGGTCTGTGAGAAATGATATTTTTTGAATGCTAATGCTAAAACAGAAGTCATGCTAAGATAAAGGGAGATGAACAATAGTGTGAAACATAAGTCTAAAATGACAGTTTGTTGATGGATTTTTTGAAATGTTGATGGCATTTTTTTTCATGCTAATGCTAAAAACAAGTGGCATGCTAAAATAAGTCTCAAGAGTGCTAAAATAAGCCATGAGGGTGCTAAAATAAAAAATCACAAGTTAAAAAATAGGAGATGACAATTTTTGAACATGTAACACTGTTTATTCATTGGTTTATTGAAATGCCGAAGGTTATATGTCTACTGGAAAATTGAAAAATGCTTTACTAGTGCTAAAAAAGAAAATTCAAGTTCTAAAACCTCAATTACCAGTGCCAATACTAACAAATTTAAAATAGAATAAGTGAGCTAATTAGAAACATAAATGTGTAGTGTTATTTAAAACAGAATAAAGTGAGTTAATTAGAATTAATAACTATCAAATTAGAATAAAGTGTTATATTCAAATAAAGAATGCTGCCGAATCCAAGCTGTCTCACTGCTTCCCGTTGTGTTGTATTCATTCTCCTCACAACGTCTGAGAGAGTTGATGGCGATGTTGTTGCTTCTAAGAATGGATATGTATTACATATAGTACTGAGTCTATTGTCTTCATTATCCGGGGCAGTTTTAGCTCGTTTGCTTTTGCTACTTTGAGCATCTGTAGTCCTTTTAGCACCTATAATTTTTTTATATAATACTGTTAAAGAAAAATAACAATGCTAAAAAACATAATGGGAATGCTAAAATAGGATATGACAGTGCTAAAACACTAAACTATAGTGCTAAAAGCAAGAAAATGTGCAGGTAAATCACAGATGGACAAAAGTGTTAGGTTTACAAAAAAGAAACAAAATTTGAAACTAATTCAGTAAAAATGCTAAAAAACATAATCTGAATGCTAAAATACGAGAGGACAGTGCTAAAACACCAAACTAGTTTGCTAAAAACAAAGAAACAAAAAGTGAAACTCATAAATCAATAACAATGCTAAAAAAATTGTAATGCTAAAAAAGAGTCATGTTAGTGCTAAAATATGAGGCAACAGTGCTAAAATAGGAAATTAGAATGCTAAAACCCTAAATTCAAAAATATACACGTAAATCACATATACATTTCCAACATTATTAGCTTTAGCATGTTTATACAAGTTTTCCGTCGTCAATAGAACAAAAATGAAACCAATAAATTATCATGTAATAAAAAGAACAGATTTTTGTAAAGATTAAGTTTTGTATGTCTCCGGCGAAGTACTATTATGCTAAAAAAACACGAAAGAAATTACTAAATCATCATTATATATTGCGAAATGAATTTTTATAGCAAACAATAATATCCAACAGAATTTGAAAAAATAAAACTGAATGTTGTATTACCTTGAGAGTTCATGATTTTTGATCGGAAATTTAATCTTCGGACGACTTGAACGGTTGAATTTGACGATTTTGCGGGTTTTTTTAGATTTCTTTGTCTGGATTCGCGTGAGGAAGCTCGAGCAATTGTGGTGGGAAGAGAGCTTTTGTCTGCAAACGTTTTCAAAATGCATATAGTTTCAAATTTCTGATTTTACCCTCTCTAAGTTTCAGGGGCAGTGAACTTCGAAAATATTACAATAATGCCACCGTTTTTTTTTAATTTGGAACAGATCTTGGCTGTCCAAATCAGAGTAATCTGTGGCTGAGATTGGTTCTCGGTTCTCACTTAGGGTGTGGTTCCTTCTGGAACCCAACCCTATATATATATATATATATATAGTAAAGTAACTATGAAATGAAGTATCATTAATTATGAAGTGAATTATCATTAGATATAAATTTGGCAAAATATCATTAACTATTAAGTGAAGTATCATTAGATATATATCTAGTGAAGTATCATTAACTCGGAAGTGGAGTATAATATGATACTTCACTTCGCAATTAGTGATACTTTACTTTATACCTAGTGATATCCGAGTCATTTTATTTTTTAATTATATATTTTATTCAATTCAGATCCGGATTGAGATCCGTCTAATAGGTCTCTTTCACACAAGTGTGCCCCTTTAAAAAAAAGAGCAGGTATTAAATTATAGGGGGTGTATTGGATTGAGATTTCGTTGGATTTCATTGGACTTTTAAAAGTCCGTGGATTTATAAAATCCATAGACTCCACGTAGAGTCTGTCAACTCCACGCAGAGTCTGACGGATTTCGTGTACGGATTTCGCATGGATTTGGAACGATTTCAATGGATTTGAAATACTACTTTTCAACGCTCATTGGAACACAACGAGCGGTGGACACGCGAAAAACCTGAACCGAGCGGCCGCTGAGTAGCCAAGTCGAGAGGCCTAGCTGGAACCTAACAGCCACTGGGGAGTCGACTTAAACGATTCCAACGACCGCTGGCACCCAGCGGCCGTTGGGAAATAAGCGGGTTTAAGTACAGAAAGCCCCAGAATAGATCCCCAAATCAAAAACACCCGAGAAACAACGAAAAAAATTCACGCCCGCCTCTCTCTAGCTGTCGCTCGATTCGAGCCATCCATCACAAATCCGACCAACCCCGTTCGAAGCCCACGTCCGCTACCACCATCACAATGCCTCCTCAGATGAAAATTCCCAATGTTGGGCTACACGAAGAGGAGGACCTCACGACAAGGTACGAGGCTCCATTTCATTTATGAACCGAGCGTGAGGGTGAATTATATAAGAAATTTAGCGAGCATATGGTTACAAACCCTCATTATTTTGATTGGGATTTGTTGAGGGATTTGAAAATTATTGTAAAAAGTTACTAAATATTTCAAGGTTTTAGGGCTTGAAGATTATGCTAAAAATGTTGATTTTTCTGGTTACGAGGCTCTTTGTTATGAGTTTTTGTGCACTATGTATGTGATTGAGGATATGAAGAAGATTGGTGTTAGGATGAATGGTCGAGATTATCAAATTAATTTGACGAAGATGAAAAATGTGTTTGGGTTTCCTACTAGCGGGGAACGGGATAGACCCCCTCATTTAGTGTGGAGGCGGCGTGGAATGAATTGACTGGGTTTGATAATTGGGATAGTTCGGGTAGGCCGAATGGGTACATCCAAGACCCGGCACTAGCAATTATGCACAAATTTCTTGCATATAATATGTCGGGAAAGGAGCAGGGGAACAAGGTGAATGCAAATGAAGTGTATTTGTTGCATTGTGCGTTGAAGGAGAAAAAAGTCTGCATTTCGAATTTTATTTGGGCGACTATGAAGACGATGCAGACTCGCGCAGAAATGCACCCGTCATTTGCTCCTATTGTGACGGGGTTGACACATAGCCTCGGGATTTTCAGTGCCACGACGGGGCCCCAAGAGGGGCAAGATGAGATCAGGGTGTACTCGATCGACTTCAGTGAGGTAAAAGGAGCTCAGATTATTTTTGATCGGTTCACCCTCGTCCCCCCTGCGAAGATGCCATGTGTAAGCAGGTAAACAAATGCCGATATTGCCCGAGTCCAAGGTGATGCTGGTGTCGGCTCGTCGACTGGTGGTCAAAGAGATGTCGAGATGTCAACAACCTCCTTTTACAATGCCCGGAGATTTTTATGCGCAGTTCCAGAATTATATGAGGGCGCATATCGACGCATCATTTGGACCATTGAGGCAGCATATCGACGATAGGTATGATGCGCATACCCAGGAGATGTACGCCCCGATTTGACGCGCATACCGAGCAGATGAACGCCCGTTTTAATGCGCATGATGCACAAATTGTATCCTTACAGGCTCAGTGGGATGCTTGGACTGCCTTCTATCCGCCACCACAGCCACCACCTCAGAATTAAAGGTTTATTTTTTGAATTTCATGGATTATATGATTATGTTAATGTTATGTTTGATGTTTAATTATATATTTGATGAGTTTTGTGCATATTGGATTGGTTGGATTTTTTGTTGAATTTGTAGTGTTTGAATTTGATGTCGAAAATGTTTAATATTTTTTGGATTTTTTGGAGTTTGATTTGTTGAGTTGAATATGATGTACAATTGTTGGAGTTTGATTTTGGAGTTTGATTTGTTTATTTGAATATGTTGTACACTTGTTGGAGTTTTTGGATTTTGAAGTTGTAATTTTGTGGAGTTAAGTTGAATTTGTGTTGCGCAATGTGTTTGAATTTGTTGAAATATGTTGATTTTTGGTTGATTTGAATCGTGTAGGTGTGCTCGTTCGAAGAAAATAAACGCCGGAAGAGGACCCCAGCCGCGGCTGGCACCCAGCGGCCGCTGGGAGGAGCTTCTGGACTCCTGCCTAGTCACGGCTGGCCCCCTACGGGCGCTGGCCTGTTATTTGTTTTTAATTTTCGGTGTTTTGGATTATTTTTATTTCAAACAATGTGTTTGTTTTATTTTGAATTTATGTTGCACAATTATGTATTAAACATTTTCTACGTTATTATGTTAATTTCCTTTCACTTTTACTCGATGCTTGATTGGATACATAGATTAGGAACACAAATTGTTAAGGAAAAATACAACAACAATATAAAAATATTTGTTATTCAAAATTGTTTATTAAAATTAGACACAAGACGAACAAGTTGTTTTCAAAATACCACTAAAATCATAAACAATAAAAAGGAAAAACAAAAAACCATTACTCAGCATTCCCATCTTCGGTCTCATCATCGTCATTTCCATCGCCGTTATACGTGGGCCTCGCTTCCCACATAGAATTGACAATGCTCATTCTCCATGCATTAGCTTCCGTTCTTTGTTGTAATTGTCTTTGAGATAGCCATTCCATATTTTCTTCTTCCGGAGGAGGAGGCGATAAATCTTGATCTCTTTCATATTCCACTGGAAATTCGTCAGAGCAGCACTCTTTCCGGAGAAAATTGTGTAAACCAGCACAAGCCAAAACTAATTCAGCTTGTGTTCGAAATGAGAAGGGAGGTGCCGTTTTGAAAATTGTGAATCTAGATTTGAAGACACCAAAAATCCTCTCAATCACATTCCTTAACGATGCATGACGGAGATTGAATAATTCACTTGCATTTCTGGGGTGACGACCTTGACCACCAAAATCTTTTAAATGATATTGAACACCACGTAAAGGAGCTAAAAACTGACGTCTATTAGCAAATCCACAATCCACCAGAAAATATTTACCTACAACAACACAATTTGATTATTATTTGTCAAATAGTTTCCTTTACACTATTTTAAAAAAAAAACACAAATATAAACATGGTACATACCTTGCGGCACCTGAAGACCATTTGTTCTAGATAATGCATCACTTAAAAGCTTGGATTCATGTGTTGAACCTTCCCATCCACTTAGCACATATATGAACTGCAAATCAAAGTTGCAAGCTGCCAAAACATTCTGTGATTGCATACCATGACGGTTACGAAAACTGCTTACTTCTTGGCCTGTTATTGTTACCGGGATATGAGTTCCATCTATAGCCCCGATGCAATTCTAACAAGACATCCAGAAAAATACTAATAAACCAGTATCAAAGTATGTCAAATATGAAGCAAATTATCCCTATTCCTTAATCTTGTAAGCTATCCATTGAGCTCGTTCCTCAACACTCATCTTCAAAAAACCATCTTTCTGGGACTTCGTGACAAGCAAGTCAAATGCCTTAATCCGAGACTCTGTATCCAAATTTGGGATCTCTTTGATTGCATCCCATGTAGTGTAGGATCTTTCTTTTTCTCCTTTCTCCAATACGCTATCTCTTTTTAGTAAGAGATCGTGAACTTTCCCAAACAGTGTTTTCACCTCTTCCATGATCTTTTCACTAGAGCCAGAAGTTGCTTCATACTAAGTTCTACTTCTTTTGGGTTGCTTCGGTCTTTGAGTGGAGCTCTGAGGCACTTCAGGCTGCCCAGAAGGTGGTGTGAAACCAGACGACGGTTGGTCATCTTGTGATAGTGCGACAAACGCATCACTCTCAGGATCAAACGTCAAATCTTCTATGCGCGCATCTCTATTTTCATCTTCTCCTAGTGTGTTTGCATCATTAGTAATTCCCAACCCAATTGAATTTCTTCCGACGGCAACACCATTACCCACCACAATCCTCAATTCCTCATAATCAGGGGATTCTCCATATCGTAATTGTGTGTCTTTCGGGTGAGACTATAAAAAAAAATAAAAAATTAATTCACTTTATTAGTTAAATAAAAATATTGAATAATATTATTGCAATATGATACTTACTGCTAAGTAGGCATCCCACAAAATTCATCTGTAGCCATGAATTTTTTCGTATTGTGGTCATATCCAAAACCAGAACTATACCTCAACAGGTTCGAATAACTGATCCAACGACCCTTAAACCATTTGAGCCGGCTTTGATAATTACTGTAGGTTTTATTACACACGAGTCTTTCATTAAGCACATGAAGTATTCTTTCTTCCACAGTGGCTTTGCTAAATATGCCACTATTATCATGACATCCACGACGCGCACCATCAATCATAAGTTCTAGTAGAAGGTCAGTTTGTTCCTTACTCCAAGGTTCATACGTTGTCTTCTTTTTCGAATCTTGTTGTGAGTCCCCCATGATAATACTAATATATTATGGTGTATATACTATTAATCATCATAATTAAAAATAAAACCATATATACTAGTTTTCTATGATTCAATAATCAGTCAAATTATATCAAAACCAAAAGAGAGTAATTCAAAATTAATGTAAATTTTTTTTATTCTTACATGCCATAAATTCAAGACAAATTTAATCAATAATGAATACACGAGTTAAAAATAATAATCATAATAGAATAGTATAGAGAGTACCTGACGAAGATTGTAGCCGCCGTCGCTCGGGAATAATAATATAGCTGTCGCCGCTGCCATTCGTAAAAAAATTATGGATGAAAAAAGAGGCTGTGAATGAATATTTATAGCGGATTGGGCCAGGCCTAGCGGTCGCTCGACCCAACGGCCGCTGGGATGTCACCGCCTTAAACCCAACGACCGCTGGCTTCGGTTGACCGCTGGGGGTCCCAATTTCGTGTACCCACCGGCCGCTGGGTCACAACGCTCCCCGGGTTTTCCAAATCCATTGAAATCTCGTGTTTGGAGGTCGGATTTCATCCTTCTTAATTTTCACTTGAAATCCATCTGAAATCCAATGAAGTCAATGACTTTTTAAAGTTCGTAGATTATTGAATACCTTAAAATTTTGATGGACTTTTAAAAGTCGTGATTGAATACACCAGGATTTCATTGGACTTTTAAAAGTCTGGATTAAATACACCAGAATTTCGTTGGACTTTTAAAAGTTTGGATTAAATACACTCAGATTTTAAAAATCCAACGAAATCTCAATCCAATACACCCCGTAATTTATCCAAAAAAAGAAGAAGAAAAAAAGTAAAATTAAAAAGGCTGAATTTTACATGGTTAAAATTTTTACCCAACACAAAAGATCACTTGCCGCCTACCCTACCCTGAAAGAAATAAAAGAGAAGAAAAAAGGGAAAGTACCCTTAAAAGCGCGAACACGAGAGAGAGAGAGGGGGAGCGCAGCCATGGCTCAGTCCCAGTGCATAAATTATCCGACAAATCTCACCGGAAAGCTCTTCATCCGAGCAAACTCCCCGCCTGTTTCCCCGAACTCATATAGAACGTTCATGCCAAGCAATTTTAGCCGTTGGAAGTTATATTCAATGGCAATTTCTGCATCATCGTCGCCTTCTACAGTTTCCGGTGAACCCCCTAAATCGCTAGTACTGACGAAGAGTGAGCGCAAGAATGAATTGATGGATGCTATCAAAAGCTCATTATCCAATTGTCTTTCTGAAACTCATCTCGATTTAGCTGTTCCCGGTCTCCAATCCAAGACCAGAGGCAAGGTGCACTTCGGAGCTTTATTTATCTATTATGTTGTGTTTATTTGCTGTGTTCCTCACCCTCTGCTTGGTAGACGTCCATGTTGAGCCTCGAAATATTTATTATATGTTAGTGTCTCGACATATTTATTGTATATGGGAAATATGTGATCTTAGGTTTTATGGACGCCGAGATGCAATTTTTAGCCGATTAGTGTGATGGAGATTGAACTTTAATTGCTTATTTGATGAAGTATAAGTGCAATCAGTTAAGTAGTTGAATGTTAGTTAAGTGGGTGAATGTTATGGATGAATAAAAGACGATTGAACTGTTTTTGAAGGTGAGAGATATTTACGACGGAGGAGATTATCTCGTCCTGGTCACAACCGACAGGCAGAGTGCTTTCGACAGGGTTCTTGCTTCAATTCCCTTTAAGGGTCAGGTATTTATGCCTCATTTCCATGTTTAAGTTGGGTTGTTGGCAATCTTGGACGGAATTGTTTTCTTGTGTTTTGATGCTGATGGTGCAATGCTAATTTTTCAGGTACTCAATGAAACAAGTCTGTGGTGGTTTAATAAAACTCAACACATTATTCCAAATGCAGTTGTGTCTTCTCCAGATAGGAATGTAACCATTGCAAAGAAATGTTCTGTTTTCCCTGTTGAATTTGTTGGTCAGTTTTTCTAACAGCTCTAGCATCTGCCATGTTTAGTTGTTATTGGTCTGTGTAATGAACATTGATGATGCTCTCACAGTAAGAGGTTATGTAACCGGAAGCACTGATACATCACTTTGGACTGTCTACCAAAAGGGCGTTCGGAACTATTGCGGGAATGCGCTTCCTGATGGTGAGGTCCGTAATTGTGTAAGAAGTCCAACCTTTTCAAGTACATTTTTTTACTCATAGCTCTGCATCTATCTGCAACAGGGATGGTGAAAAACCAAAAGTTGTCAGCAAATATACTCACACCGACTACTAAAGCTGCAGATCATGATGTTCCTATAACACCAGAAGAGGTTCGGGTTCTTATCTTTTATAATCTTCACTCATTTGGGCCATTCTTTGCTCTCTTGAATCTGATTTTTACGTAGTTAACTAATGCAAATGGTAGATCTTTCAATTTATTGATCTCAATTAAGTGCATACTGCATCGGCCCATCAACCTTTGTTTTGCGTCCATTAGCATTTTTCTGGTTACTGCATGTGAAACTCTCTTACAGACCTACTAGGCAGAATAAACTCTCTGAAATATTTTTCAAGTTGACAACATTTATCAATCCAATTGTATAAGTAAATTAGGGATTAGGCTTCTCTTATTGATCAATTAGCATTGCAGATTATCCGAAGTGGATTGATGTCTGAATCCGACTATATTGTAGCAAGTAAAGCAGCACTGAGCCTGTTCGACTATGGGCAGGTACTCGAGTATGCTTTATTCATCCTCATCTTCTCTTTGTATGTTGTGAACTCAATGATACCTCTTCAATAGTTGAGTCATATTACGAAATCTTATCCAAATTAGCCAATGCTGGAATTGCGAATGGTCTGAGGGTCTGAGCAATCTTTCAATCTTTGTTACAAGGAATAATTTGTCATGTCAAACTTATAAAAATGGCTATTTATTATGTAATGATAAAATAGGATCATGACTACTAAGATTTCATTCTGAAAATTGTATGCATTCTATTACTTTCATGGGAAGCTGAATACTATTATTGTTTCGGCTCAAGAGCTGCATGAGAAAATATGATAATGCTGTGGGTGATGCCGTGAATCCAATAAAGTATGTGATCTTGCTTGGGAGATTACAAGCAATTTCAATTTGATGCTTAAAAACAAGCGTTTATGATATACAAAAATTGCATGAAGGATGGGCGCAGTAACATGATGGTCAGCATGTCAAATTTTACTTAGTACTTCCTGTGGACTTTCTTGCCTTATCACCATTTTCTGATTTCAACTCTTTTGGCACATCAGGCAAAGTAAAGCCCTGCTTGTTACTCTTCTACTTTTTTTCCAGCGCAAAATTTAATTTGTTCAGTCCAGATATGTCCAAGCATTTGCTCTTGCTTCAGTCTTCTGCTAAGCTTTTAACAATGGGCTTGTGTATATTTTTTTCAACTGTAATAGAATGTGTGTTTTGTGCTATATACCTCAACAATCTCAATGGTCTGCATACAGGTTATTCGGAGAGTTGTTTGTTTTTTACTTGTACTGATTCATCATTTTGCAGTGCATTGCGCGGGAGAATGGCCTGATTCTGGTGGATACTAAATATGAATTTGGTAAAGGATCTGATGGTGGCGTACTCTTGATAGATGAGGTAATTTTCTTATGGAAGTAACTGCAATAGAGATGCATGAATACCAAAGCTCAACTGGATGGATTTAAGAAGATTGATTATTATTTTTTGTCAAAAATAACTTTTATTTTTTCAAACTTCCTTAGGTGCATACACCAGACTCAAGCAGATATTGGATTGCCGATTCTTATGAAGATCGATTTCTGCGTGGTCTTGAACCTGAAAATATTGACAAGGTTTGCCGTTTGTGAGCTGTGAGAGTGTGTTGCTCTAAGGTTTAGGAGTTTCACTACGAAATATATCAATCCATCTATGCCGCGACTACTTTCTGCATGCATTTCATATATATATATATATATATATAATACTCTCATAGTCCTGTTGTCCTTTTGGAGTAAGCACTAACGTAGAAGTTGCAATATGACTTGATTATTTTGTAGGAATTTTTGAGGTTGTGGTTCAAAGATAATTGCAATCCTTATGAAGATGAGGTAAATCACATGCATATAATACTATATTTTCGTTGTCCCTGTCAAGGGATTTGCTGCATCTAACTGTGAGAATGCCTTCTTAGGTCTTGCCTGCTGCACCTGAAGAACTCGTTTCTGAATTATCTTGGCGGTATGTTGAGTTTTCTGTAATTTGAAACGAAGAAGTTTGCTTATTCTCTATGCTTTTTTCTTGCATGATTTACGATTGATATGTTTCATCATTCTATCATGCGGCTGATATATTTGTTAATATCTGAGATTTTTATTCATTTCCTTATAGGTATATCCTCTTGTTTGAGACAATAACAAAATCCAAGTTTGAAATGCCCTCGACAAAGGTGAAACTGTGGCGCTGATGGCACTTTCCCTTCTTCCTAACATCAAGAGATGTAGTAATAACAAAACCTATATTGGTCTCTATGCAGGAACCTATACATGACAGAATATCCTCAAATGTTTCTCGTGCACTTTCATCTCTTCTGTAAAAAACTGGCAGGTCGTCTATTCGCGCTCGTGTTGGAGGGCCGTGCCTCATCGGGAAACCGTCTGACATTAAAGCTCCTCTGATGCTCTAATATTGCCTTGCATATGAAGTCGAGAAAGCTGAATTCTGTACTTCTGTAACTAGAATTCTGGTTTTTGTTGCGAATTTTGTTCGCTGCATGGAACACCACCTGTTCAAAATGTCACAATAATATGCATGCGTGAAACTGTCTGGTGAGCCTTTTTTTTTTGTGGTGACGAGGGAAACTGTAGTCGGGTGCACTATGGTAAAAGTAAAACACATTTTATTACAAAGTCTTTCTAAATGAAATTGTATCTCCCAAAAATAAACACAGGCAAGAGAGAGAAGATTTCATTGAAAGTATGTGGCAATTCATTTGGAACTTCTTGTTACAATTTGAATAATATCAATTTTATAATGTATTACAATTTGAATTGTTCATAATATTACAAGGTATAACTGAAACCTGGGATTTTTTTACCGATGAGTTGCGTAGAACAGAAGCATGGTGATTTTCAATCCAGTCTACTTTTTGTAATCTCTTGTTATTATGGATCCTTATTGGTGATATTTAACAAAATCTTTGATATTGATTATGGTTGTTTTTAGACTTAAATCGTTTAAATTTTCCTTGTTATATAATTTACAATTTAAACTCACCATAATTATATTTTGTGACATTAATTTTGTCTACCTCTAAAATTTCACATCGAACTTCGCCATTCTTTTTAGTGACCAAGGTAAAAATCATAATAAAAAATAAACGGAAAAGTAATTTTGTTTACTATGGTTGGAATATGATAAAATATTTTATTTCCTTGAAAAAAATACAAATTTGTAGGCGTGTTTGAATAGGAGAGGGAAAGAAGGAATAGGGGAATCCATGAGAAAGAAAAGCGTATGTTAATGTATAACAACTCTTGGCGGAAAATAAATAAGAGGGGAGTTTTTTTTTGAAGTAAAGGAGCTGCTGCGGAAGAGGGCGGGTGGCATTGAAATTCCGGAGAAGCTCAATCTCTCTAAACCCTAACCCTAAACAACCAAATTCCGAGCATTGGAATTACTGAGTTGATTGATCGTGGAGCAGAATCGATTGCAGATCAGATCTTCGATTGTCGGTGAATTGAAATCGAATGGGGAAGAAGAAGAAGAGAGGAGCGGTGGATAAGGTGTGGTGTTACTACTGCGACAGGGAGTTTGAAGACGAGAAGATATTGGTGCAGCATCAGAAGGCCAAGCACTTCAAGTGCCATGTTTGCCACAAGAAGCTCTCCACCGCCGGCGGCATGGCAATCCATGTCCTCCAGGTTCACAAGGAACAAGTCACCAAGTCCGTCTCTCTCCCTTTTGTTTCTTTCTCTTTCTTAAATAATTATTTTTTTATCTGTTTTTAATTGTCCCATGTTGTAGTTTATGTTTATTCTGTATCTTTAGGATCTGGACTGTTATGGTTGGAACAATCGGATTTTATTTAATTTTTGTTGTGGAGCTACATAGGGTTTCAGGGTTTAACTATTTTTCCTGTGTGGCCACTACTCTGGACTTATTCTAGATGTTTGATAATGTTTCTGGTGGATTTTTTCTGATAAAATTCGGCATTGTTGCCGCAGAGTTCCAAATGCAAAACCTGGAAGAGAATCAACAGAGATTGAAATTTACGGAATGCAAGGAATTCCACCCGATGTACTGGCTTCTCATTATGGAGAGGAAGGTATATCGATTAAAGTCTAGTTGAGGTCTCAATTTCAATAATTTGTTGTCCTTAATTTTTCCTACTTTGGGATGAGAATGGGATTGCTAAGCTTTATCACCAAACCATCCAGATAGTCTAACTCAAGATAGTTTGTTATGTTTGACCCACGTCGCTATCTGAGTGGTGGTATGAATGTGCTGTGTCTGTGGTGTATTCCATATCACCATCTTGATCTGTACTCTTATTTCTCAGATGAAGAGAACCCTTCAAAAGCCGCTAAAGTTGATCTTCCGACCTCTCAGATAGCTGGTGGTGTGATGCCGGGATCACTAGGGGTTGGATATCCTCCCCAGCCCCCTCTAGGGTCGATGCCTTCTCTGTAAGTTCCCGTTCTGCTCCCTCGATTATTTTTCTAATATTATGACATATAGCTGTAATATTTAATTAAATTGGGATTTGGGAAAGGGGTGAGAATTCTCCAAATAATAATGGGCTCTGGTTGATTGGTGATGTGAGATCTGAAATCCTGGATATCTGTTGAGTATACATTTGAATATTTGATTGAGGATGCTTAGTTTCCTTGTTTTATATGCTTAAATTTCCTTATCTATTAGAAGTTGATGGCCCTTCATTAGAAGACCTTTTATTTGAACTGTTTAATCTCCTCCCCCTTCAAAAAAGTGAAGTTCATGGAATAGTGGCCATAATATTTGATTCATATATTGTCATGTAACTCCAGCTACAATCTAGTTAAAGGAGTAATTACACGAATCCCTATAAAGGATACACGCAATAGTTCATGTTACCATTCCATATTTGAGCAAGATATGTTTTTACCTGAATTACTTTGTTGTGAATGCAGTTACAATCCCAGAATGCCTGGTCCCCCAGCTGGTTGGCAAATTCCACCTCGTCCACAACCTTGGTATCCTCAACACCCAAATGTTTCGGTCCCGCTCCCTGGGCAAGTGGGAATGCCTCAACAGCCTTTGTTCCCCGTGCACAATATTCGGCCTCCCGGTCCACCTGCAGCACCCCCTGCGCTTCAACAAACATTGCCGATCACTCCTCCAGGGATGCCTGCATCTACACCTCCTGTTCCTGTTTCTCAACCTTTATTTCCTGTCGTTCCTAACAGTAATATGCCTCCTCAAAGTTCCCCATTTTCCGCTCCTATGCCTCCGATGAGCTTGCCTTTAAGCTCTTCTTCAGAAATGAAGAGTGCAGAACCTGTCTTCGGTGGCACCTTACCTTCTAATAGTTACCGAACTCCAGGAACCCCAGGTTAGTGTCTCTTTCCTGTCTATTTACCTGTAATGACTTGTTATGTCGTCTTTTTCTCTGATTTGTACTATGCTTTGCTGTTGATTTGGACTATGATTTGTGCCTCGATCAACATAACTTTTTTTTTAGATGTTGTGTTCCAGGAATTTTTGGACATCTTTTTTGTATTTTATTTTATTTTTTTGGTGTTTTCTGGAACAAGTATAGAACAATAGCAAGGAAAGTTTGTATCTTGATAATATTTAAGAAGTAGAAATGGGAGAAATTCAGACGAAGAAAGGGGAGGCAGATAGAGAATAAGAAGGGAGAACTTTAGGTTAATTTCTTCATACTCATCCAACACTACTGCGGGCCTGCGGCTATTTAAGACTTACACTTTTGGGACCACCAGGGTCCACTTAGGGAAACCAAATTGCTTAGGCTGCAAAGAAAATAACTAACAACCTAAGCCCATTACACTTGGCCTAAGAATGACAACATTAAATAATTAAGGTCCATTGGCCCGGCTCGCAACCATATCTGGATCTGAAACCAATCCGAGGATTTTGTCCAATTCTTCTACACCGATGCTCAAACCAGAATGCCATAAAAATTGAGTCTCGGCATTCACTTTCTCCTTGGCTGGGATTTCTTCCCCAGATCTCTTCTTCTTCAATTCCACTCTCGACAAACAGCTCTCATCCCTTGTTAATTACCATGTTCATAACATTATATTTCCTTGTTTGTCAATTGTGTTGACGATTGATTGTTATGATGTAGTCTGGTCATTTGTGTGCAGTCTGGTCAGTTGTGTGAAGTTACATTTATTTCTCTATTCCAAAAGTGGGAGATATTTAAAAGAAGAGTAAGAAAAAAGGATGATAGGAAGGTAGTAAAAATGATTGCTGGAACTCTGATTATGGACAACTTTTAAGAAATCCATTTAAGTTTCTTTCACATGCTATGCTATTCCTGGACTATTAAGGTTTTACAGAATTTGACAGCATTTTATGTCTCTGTGCTCATGTTTTTCTTTATTTACTACAGTTGTAACTAATGTGAATTCACATTCATACGCATCTGGTCCAAATACTGGAGGTCTGTCTATAGGGCCACCTCCAGTAATTGCAAACAAAGCTCCAGCTACACAACCAGCAACAAATGAGGTCTACTTAGTTTGGGATGATGAGGCTATGTCTATGGTGAGTTATTCTTCTCATGTGAAATTTATGTAGATGTTCTCTTGTAGCTACATTTGTTTACTGAAGATTTTTTGCATTTCTTATCAACTTTTCAGGAGGAAAGAAGATTGTCCTTGCTGAAGTATCAGGTGCACGATGAGAATAGCCAGGTAAGTCATTACAACCTATAAAATAATATCCTTACGCCTGGATATAGGGTTGAGTTATTCAACTATCCTGATGGCTAGACTTTTGCTGCTTGTGGTTTTCTTATATGGCTTTAACTATCTATCAAAATAAAGACACATAAAACGTCTTTGCAATATGGTCATGTATATTGCCTACTTTTCAACCCCATTTATGTGATGGGCCGTTTTTCGTTCTTGGCCACTATCCGCTTGACAAGCAATCCTGCCGATTTTGTGGTCAACGAAGGTTCAAGTCAAGTAGGTACTTTCATTTTCTTTGTTAATAATTAGTAATTCTGACTAGCATGCTGCAATCATTCGAGGATCTCCCACTAGCTCCATGCAAGGTTAAGAACATAGTGTATGTATTTACTCTTTGGAAATTAACTTCAATATGTTTTACTTCTACCTATGGTTTCTTGATAACAAAGTGTTGGGTTTGGGTGGAACAACTATTACACCAACAGATTTTTGCCCATTCATGTCAATGTCATCATACAATATTTTTTTTAGATCGAACGTGAATTCAGTGGGCCAGGTCAGCTCCTTTTGCAAAGTTTGTATATATTGACTACAAGCAAAGCTCTAATATTTGAATGATAATCATAGGATCGGCTCCTTTTAGTTGCCTAATATTAAGTTACTTGGATGTTTGTTTCAGATGAGTTCAATTGATGCAGCCATTGACAGAAGGATATCTGAGAGCAGGCTTGCTGGTCGCATGGCATTTTAGAGTATGGATGGTGCCTCATTCTAACTGGGTTCACCAGCAGCAGGAGAAATGTGCCTCAGTCGCTCATGATGAAGTACCTGTTGTTTTGAGCCTCTAACTGGTGCTTCTTGTTGCAATTCTTTCTATTTAAATGTTGTATCTTTTAGGATAGAGGTTTCGGGATAGCCCCTTCTATAATTTAACAGATGTTGGTCAATTGTTCTTGATTTTTATAATTTGAGTTTTGGTCTTTTTAGATTGTATAAATTATGGACCAAAGTACCTTTGGCTTCCAAAGTTATTGAAGTTTGAAATTTTTGACAAAGGGCAATCTATCTCTGGCTGGTGACATGGATGATACAGTTCTTTTGATTTGCTATTGTTTTGTGGTTAAACAGATCTAGTGGTGTACCTGACGGCACGATCAGTTGTAAATCCCAGACAGAACAATAGATGAGTGTGATGTATTCCTGTTTTCTCCATGGATAAATTAGTTTAACAGACTGATGGAGAGAATGCTATCAGCCAAGATAATTGTAGAGTCTTGTAGCACACACATAAAAAATGGTATTTAAATCCCTCCGGGTTTTGAATTCTAAATGTATGATAATGATCCTGGAGATTTGATGATTTGAGAGATAAAGTAGCCACATGTGGTAGTAGTGTTGGTGAGGCACCCTTTTGTACTTTGTGTTATTTGAAAAATTGTAGCTCCAATATTTTTTTTGGTTGTTATGAGTTATGTGACACCCTTTTTTATATCTTTGCAATGCATCATCTCTAGGATCCAAGTGATTAGATCTTAAATAGATTATACATTATTAATGGGAGGATTGGAGCAAGTGGTGGTAATGCTTCGACCAGCAGACAATGGAGAGAGAGAGTGAGAGAGAATGCCGCCCATTTGGGATTGGTTGCTGGTTGAGAAGTCAAAAGGTTCATTAAATGGTGCAACAGTGCCCAGTCTAGTAATACTAGGTTGTAGGCAAGAAAAACAAAACTAGAAGAAAGGAGGTTTGGGGAGTGAGAATGTCATGAGTCACATTCACCTCCACTGTTGCGGCAACTTGGCCTTGAAGCAGTCCCATTCTTTCCTTTTGTGGTGGCCAATGCTTTTTCCATTTTGGGTTGTTTCTTGAGCCTAACCCAACCTTTCCATTTCTGATTGCTCCACTTTTTCTATTTTTGGCTACCTCTCCTCTCTCTCTCTGCTCTGGGCACAATCATATTTATTAGATTGACACAAACTACACACTGAGTTTGTGGAGGACAATAAGTCTGACTTAGATTTGCCAAACCTCACTTTTACATAAACTACTAGCAAAACCCCATTTATTTTCATAAAGAGAATATAATTACTCACTCCATTGAGAAACTAGGTTAGTAGCTACTAGCCTACCCCTTCCTTCCCTTCGCATCCATCTCCCTCCTGCATGGATACACTATATATTATATATGAGGGTTAATTTCATCCCTTTTCTTTCCTTCTTTTTTACTGCAACCAATCCATATGTACAATTAAGTTCTTGAATGATAAATTAATGAACAACAACTTAATTCTATTCTTTAGATTGAAGGATTTGATTTATCCCTTTTCTTTTTTTCTTCTTTAATTTTCTACTGTATTCCATACAAGTTCTTGAATTAATGATGAATAACTTCTTTAGCTAGGTTATGTTTAGATGGAAGGTTTTTATTTTAAAACACGTACATTTGGTAATAAGACTGTTGGGATGGCAATCCAAGTCCCACATAAAAAATATAGCCAAGAGTTATCTTGGATATAAAGAGTTTACCTACCACAATAGTATGAGGCCTTTTGGGAGATGTCCAAAGTGAAAATTGTATGGGCTTAGTCCAAAACAAACAATATCGTACTAATATGGGGGGAAAGGTGAGCTCACGGCCTACTAATCCACGAACACACTTCAATTTAAGAAACTCTCTTTGTTTTAATTAACTTCAAGACACTTCCGCGAACAGTGGTATCAGAGCTATTGACACTTCAATTCAAGAAGCTCTCTTTGTTTATGCCTCTAACTTCAGGACACGAACATGGTACCCAACAGTGGTATCAGAGCTATTGACACTTCAATTCAAGAAGCTCTCTTTGTTTATGCCTCTAACTTCAAAACACTGCCTCTTTGTTTATGCCTCTAACTTCAAAACACTGCCTAATTCAAGAAGACGGGGTCAGTTATTGACACTTCTTTATTTCTGTCTCAATAATTAACTTTTTTGTTTCTGTTTCAATAATGCCTCAATAATTAACTTTTTTGTTTTTATTTCAATAATTCAAGAAGACGGGGTACCCAATAGTGGTCTTAGAGCCCTCTCACAGTTATTGACACTTTGTTTCTACCTCAATATTTAACTTCTTTATTTCTGTCTCAATAATTCAAGAAGACGGGGTACCCAACAATGATCTTAGAGTCCGTCTTTGTTTCTGCCTCAATAATTCAAGAAGCTCACAATTATTGACACTTCTTTATTTTTGCCTTAATAATTCAAGAAAACGGGGTACCCAATAGTGGTATCAGAGCCCGATTAGGGATACGTTACCTCACAATTATTGACACTTCTTTCTTTCTGCCTCAATAATTCAAGAAGACGAGGTACCCAACAATGATCTTAGAGCCCGTCTTTGTTTCTGCCTCAATAATTCAAGAATACGGGATACCCAACAGTGGTATCAGAGCCCGATTAGGGATACGTTACCTCACAATTATTGACACTTCTTTCTTTCCGCCTCAATAATTCAAGAAGCTCACAGTTATTGACACTTCTTTATTTCTGCCTCAATAATTTAAGAAATATTTAAGACAATAGTGATACTTCCTCTGGTATTGACATCACAGTCATTGTCACTTGTTTGTTTCTGCCTCAATAGTTCAAGAAATATTTAAGACAGTAGTGATACTTCCTCTGGTATTGACATCACAGTCATTGGCACTTGTTTGTTTCTGCCTCAATAAGTTTTTAAAACAGTAGTGAATAGTGATACTTACTCTGGTATTTAGTGATACATAACATCACAGTCATTGGCACTTGTTTGTTTCTGCCTCAATAAGTTAATTCAATGTGAAAATTTGTCCTGGATACTCATCACCATATTGATCCTTCGTGCAGTAATTAGTGATCATTTTATCACTAACACTTCATTTTAGTAATAAATGATTTATATTTCAGTTCAACATTTTAATTTTTTTTATTCTCTATAGATTTTTCCGATACAAGACACAAGTTATGCTTGTGACATTTGTACTAGAATGTAATCAACCGATTTAGGAATTTGAAAGGGAACAAGTCCTTCGTTAATAAATTTAAAAAATGGTTGTCTGGTTTAGAGAGGAATTCGAAAATTATTAGAGCTCTATGATATCAACATATCATTTGGAGGATAACTCATGGTTTTCAATGTTCTATTTGCTCAGAGAGAAATGGTGCACTAGATTCAACAAATACTTTTTTGTGATTATCTTGCTTAATTGTAGTTACTAATACTGTTTATTCATGTATTGACTTTTTTTATTAAATTATTGATACGTCGTTATATTATTATTGATACTTTAGTACATATGTTATGATACTAAATTAAATTATTCACGAAATAAATAGGGTACTTCACTACACAGACAGTGATACTTTGTTACATTAATATTGATATTGTATTTTATAAGTTATGATGCTAAACGATTACTAATAATCCAGGAAATTATTTGATATATTGAGAATATCATTACTGTTGCTGATGCTTTTTTACGATTTACGTGTGTGTGTTTCTATTTTTTATTACTGATAATACACGAAGTAAATAGTGTTACTTCACAACATACATAGTGATACTTTTATGCACAAATAATGATACATATTATCTGCTATGCTATTAAATTATTCACGAAATAAATAGTGTTACTTCACGATACAGATAGTGATACTTTGTTATATTAGTATTGATACTTTAGTTTATAAGTTATGATACTAAACGATTACGGTTGCTGATGCTTTTTTATGATTTGTGTGTGTGTCTCTATTTTTTTGTCACTGGTAATACACGAAATAAATAGTGTCACTTCACTACACATATAGTGATACTTTTCTTCATAAATAATGATACATATTATATGCAGCATCAACAATATATATATATATTCAAAAATTTCTAAACCCGTTCATAACTACAACAAAAATGCAATTCATTACAAAAAAAAATCTATGGCTTACATATCCTAAAATTTATATCTCCAACATTATATCTACACAAAAACTCAATGTTTGCAAACTACTAAAACTTCCCATTATATCTAACACAAAAATCCATTGTAGCGAGCCATCATTCATTACAAAAAATAAAATAAAATAAAAATCATTGTTTCCAACCCAGTTAACCTTCCATCATTTCAATGTTTCCAATCATCATTAATTACAAAAAAAAGTCTATCATGTTAGAAACTCCTGTAAATTCTACGTTCACACAACCACAACTTTCACATTCCACCAACTTCTGCATAACTCATACATTTACATCCCTTTGCAAGCAGCTGCCACTTGTGCCTATCATGTTAAAAACATAAAGAAAATTAAAAAAATATATTTTTTTATAAAATGTAAATCATTAAACATTGTATCTGTTTATATTTCGTACTATTCTTTATGAATTTAAGAGCAACATCCTGCATCTATATATGCTCTCATACTAATTTCTAACACAGCAAAATTTATACTGTGTAATGAAATAAAGAATTAATAATATACTAATTTCTAACACAAAAATTCATACCTGATCTCGTCATCTTTCCTCTCCTCACGTGTTACCTCAGAAGGTCATTACAACCTCTTTTTAATCATTTCCATCAAAAATCAATTTGCAATAATGAAAATGAGAAACATAATTTAATCAACCAATTGCATACATAATCATATAACCATCAATTTCCAACAACTTAATTTGCATGAAATCTCCTCAATTACAACAACAATAGAGCTAATTATTATAAAACACATAATTTCACACAAATTACAAGAACATAAGTTTAATTAACATGTTGATTGATGGATATATATTCCACAAATTTTCAAATTAAAAATATCACCATTTACCTACATTGAAATGCATGAGTTTAGCACACTAACTGGAGCAGAATGCACCAACTTTTTAGAACATCTAATCAAAATCAATGTATATGATAAAGTTTTAAGTTGAAACAGAACATAAAGAACTATCATCTCATAGTTTAGGTTGAAGTTGATATGCTACTTTCTAAACACATCTCATCTACTTTTATTAACAATTTAGATTCATAATTAGAAGAACTTAACCCCTTTCTCCGTCATACTCCAAAATTTATTTTAAAAAATGCCCTAAATTCTGAAATAAAAAAAAATGTAAATTGTAAAATCACAAAGATCATAAAAATCGTAAAGTCCTAGATACACTTACAAATAATCGATCGAACTTCTGCGCTGGAGATGATGATGATGAGCGCCGGAGATGACTGCGGTGCCGGTGGTGGTGATAGTTGCTGGTGGTGGTGGTGGTCGCACTACTTGCTGCGACAGTGACATTACTTAGTGCGGTGGCGAAGATGATTGATATATGTAGGCGGTGGCGATGATGGTGAAGGCGGCGGTTGTGGGGAGAAACAACGGTTGTGGGGAGAATTATGGGGTGAAGCAACGGCTGTGGGAGATGGTGTCGTGCAGAGATGAACTGAGAAACAGCGATGGTTTTTTTTTTTTTTTTAACATATATGGCCGGGTCAAGTTGGATCGGGGTTGGACCGGATCCTCATCGGAGATTCGTCTAACGTAAGAGACCTCATTAGATGGTCTCATATAAGATTTTGTCTAAGACTAATTATATTCTACTCATGAATATCCTTTCAATTCTAACAAGACGCTAATCCAATATCATTGTTCACGGACAATATGATTTTATGCACTAATGCAACATATATGGACATAATTTGATTCAAGATAGAATAAGTACTGTTTAAGAAACTTGGTGCTCAAACTTGATCAACATCAACGTATGAATGAATAACATCAATGAACCTCTAGTAGTTGTTTTCTTCTGTAATGGAGTTTTTTTCATTCATAAACCATAACTTTCTGTGTGTCTGAACAGTTCCTTGTCAGGTCTGGTGCACGTCCTTCCTTCCTCGGCCTTGACAAGAAAACACTGAAATGATAGATGGATCCATCACAAATGACTTTCAGTGCCTTTTTTTTCTTTCTTCAATTCACCCCAACTCTTCCAAGAAATTGAAATCATTATGGATCATCGGAAACACCAAACACACATCCAATTAATTCTCTCTCTTCTATAACTATTTCATCTTCTACTACTCTCCTATATATTAATATCGTTACAACACATTACACATTGCCACTTCCTATATATATACATAATTATAAGCACAAGAAAGGAGTCCACAATAACCCCAACTCGACAAGGTGCAGAAAAAACCCTTCCCCACAGTTTCTCTCCCAGTTCCATAAACCTTAAAACGTTGTTGCACAAGAAGCATGCATCCATAAATTTGTAACTCTATTTAGATCCCAAAAAACAAGAATATAAGTGAATAGCCCTTTTTTCTTCCATAAAAATGGAACCTTTCCACACTCCCATAACCATACCTATTCCCTACACTTTCACCTCCAATATTAACCCTAATATCGCCGCCTCAACAAACTGCACCATCAATCCATGGATGGACTGCAGAATATGGAGCAGGCTGCCGCAGAGCCTAATCGATCGCGTCATCGCCTCTCTCCCACCGCCGGCCTTCTTCAGAGCTCGCGCAGTCTGCAAAAGGTGGTACGGCCTCATCTTCTCCACCGCTTTCATCGAGCTATACCTGCAAGTCTCTCCCTCCCGCCATTGGTTCCTCTTCTTCAAGCAACAAACCCTCAAAAACTGCATCTACAGAAACAACAGCAGCAGCACTCATCATCGTCCCAACTGCGAGGCCCATCTCTTCGACCCTGAAAACTCGAAATGGTATCGTTTAGGTGTTCCTTTGATCCCTCCGGGAGTCTATCCGGCGTCGTCTTCCGGTGGACTCATCTGCTTCGTGTCGGAAGATGCCGGCTCGAAGAGCATTCTTCTGTGCAACCCATTGATGGGGACGTTGATCCAGTTGCCGTCGACGTTGAGGCCGAGGCTCTGCCCTTCTATCGGCTTGACCATCACCAACTCCTCCATAGACCTGGTCTTCGCCGGCGACGATCTGATATCGCCGTACGCCGTGAAGAACCTCACTTCGGAGAGCTTCCACATCGACGGAGGCGGATTCTACTCCATATGGGGCACGACGGCGTCGCTGCCGCGGCTGTGCAGCCTGGAATCTGGGCGGATGGTCCACGTGGAGGGGCGATTCTACTGCATGAACTACAGCCCTTTCAGCGTGCTGGCGTACGACGTGGGCATGAATCAGTGGGGGAAGATTCAAGCCCCCATGCGGAGATTTCTGCGATCTCCGAGCTTGGTAGAGAGCCATGGGAAGCTGATATTAGTTGCGTCGGTGGAGAAGAGCAAACTGAACGTGCCAAAGAGTTTGAGGCTGTGGACGCTGCAAGAATGCGGGACGCTGTGGGTGGAGATCGAGAGAATGCCGCAGCAGCTGTATAATCAGTTTGTGGAGATTGAGTGGGGCCGTGGGTTTAACTCGGTGGCGCACGGCGACTTCCTCGTCTTAATCATCAAAGCCTCCGACAAGGCGTTGCTGTTCGATTTCTCCCGGAAGAGGTGGTCCTGGATATCTCCTTGTCCTTACGGAAACAATAACAATGGAAATGATGATGGCCACGACCAGGAGCTGCATGGGTTCGCTTACGACCCCAGACTTGCTATACCCGTTACTGCTCTTCTTGAACAACTTACGCTTCCCTTTAACTCTTTTACTGCTTAGCCTACCACCTAGGTTACGTTGTTTTATTAACTAATTAATGTGTGAAATCAAATCAAATCTATCTATCTATCTAGCTTCTACTTGTTTAATTATTTCTGTGTTGTTAATTCTTTGTTTTCCAAGAGAATTCCTAACCGACCTTGGCCGGTCTAGTTAACATGCAGCTTAATTAACGTTAATGTTGTTGTCTGATTAATTAATTATATATATAGTCTAAAACCATGCACAAATCCACAATGCTTAAATACGAAAAAGTGAATGAATACAAATGACTAACTTTACATGTTTTTTCTTCTCGTATACATAAAAGCAATCCCGGAAAACGAAATAGAATCCATCGGGTAAAAGAAGATGCGTAATTTGACTGATTAACGTGATATGTGAGAGGAGAGGAGAGGATTGGCTAAAGTGAAGTTATTAGATCAAGAAAGATGCCAAATTAATCATTTCCTTAACTGCGTCTGCATCTCTCTCCACTCCAGCAATCAATCTACCTCTTCAGAAGCCGAGTATTGCAGAGATATATATATATATATAATTAGGTGATTTAGCTCCCCTTTACATGCACGGCGTTGTCGAATACGTCATTGATCTCGTCCATAGATCTGCTGCATCATTTTCATTTAACTCTAACCATGAGGATCAGATGGACATTCCTCTTGAATATGGCTCGGAGCTCCTCGTTAGCTTCCATGCCTATTCTCCTGTCCAGTTAAAATGATCATTTTAGCATCCACGCACATATAGATACCAAGCAGTAACATAGAAGAGAAAAGGGCAGTGCAGAACAAATGAACAATATAGCTAAATCAGTGCTTATCTGTGTATTGTGGCAGCATTATATAAACGAAGAGAAGAAACAGAAAGTAATCAGCAGATGCATATATAGGAATATAAAGTAAGATGTGTCAGCATACTGACCCTATTTTGGAGCCCTTCTTCCCCACTAAAATTTTACGTTGGCTAATCTTGGGAGTGATGAAATGTTGCTCGATTCGGATAGAACCGTCTCGTAACTCCTTCCAGCTCATCAAGCGATGTTCAATGCCATATGGGACTTCCTACACAGTGGGAAACTATTCAGATAAATACATTCATTCGCAGTTATATTCCATCTTATAATGATTGAACTGCCAAGCTGATTTACCTGATGCACGTGATCTAACAATTTTTCTCTCACAATTTCCAGCGATATATTCTTCATTAGTTCTTCACTCATGGTAAATGGATCTTCATCCCACGGTCTTTTTACTGCCTAAGGATACAGAAATTAGAAGAGCACCGAGGTCTGTTTTCTCCATAAGTGATAAGATTGTGGTATGTTGTTTGCCCTCACAGTTCAAAACTATAAATTTTTTTCTTACGAGGAACAAAAATGAGACATATTTGCAAGGTTACAATACCAAGCATAAAACATTCTTCCCAAGCAATGGTATTCAAATGAAAATAACTTAAAAGGCATAAGCAACTTTGTGCTAGTGGACAATGGTGACTTGTACTTGATTATCAGAGAAACTTCCAACTAGACATGGTTTAAAAAGGCGTTTATGAGGCTAGCTGAGGCGGTGAAAAATGCCTCTGAGGCACTGCCTTGCTTCTTCCAGGTAAGACGCTCAAGTCGAGGCTTTTTTGCACACCTCCATTGCCTAAGTCTTAATTTTTTTTTTTGAGACTTCTGTACATTTAAGCTAATTATGACTATAAGCCTAAATTAATAACCCATGCCCATCGCAATATCTCTACTTCTCTCACCTTCGCGATTTGCGACACCGGAGACAGGGAAAATAAGTCGTGCTAGCCTCTAATCTTCTCCAACTATCCTCTCCTCCAGATCTCCTCTTATGATTTCAAGACTTAAAAACTAGTTGTGTTTGTTATGGAATTGTTGAATCTTGTGATCTGTTATGGAATTATGTGTTTATTGTTATGAATTATTATTATTATTATTATTATTATTATTATTATTATTATTTTGTTGTGAATTCATGAGTATTATGATTTTTTTTAATAGTTTCTTCTTATTGTTGAGGTTTACGCCTTGAGGCTAGCTTTCACCTTTTTAAACCTTGGCTATTAACAATCTTAAAAATAACATTTTGGAAATTCATCAAGGGAAGCTTAAGCACTCGTCTGTATCATCTATCTAGATATAGCAAAAACAGCAAAATATCATTCCAAAAACGACCAACTGAAGGTGTCAATCAAACAAACCTGCTCCATTAGGTACTTTGTAAGATCTTTTACTCCCACACCCTTCACTCCTGATGTGATGAATCGCCTATACAAAAGTTAAAATTGATATCAAGAACCAGCGCGGAATAGTAAAAAACACAGGAAAAGCATACCTTTCATATCCTGATAGGTCACTGAATTCCTCGACAACCTTTAGCAAATCTTTCTTCTTTTCAACCAAGTCAACCTTATTCATACATAATATGCGCTTCTGATTTGGGTTACTAATCGAACCCATTCTTTCAATCAATCTCACCACTCGCGAATCAGGTCTAGACCAATGAAAAGTTAAGACAGGAATCAATAAAATGCAACTTCTACCCAGATGTGTAATGTTGCTAGAAAAATATGACTGAAACTGAGAAGAAAATGCAGCTCGACAACACCATATATGCAGGAAGTCATTCGTGCGCACATAATAGAAAATGCTTTAACCTCATTTGACCTCTAATTTCTAGATTACAAATAAATACATGGGTTTTGTAGAACTATCTTAATATCGATAGTGTTCTCACAAAAACACAGCAATGACTAGTGTGCATGGCAAATGGCGGTGCTTAAATTTTGAGTTAGGGAAGTTGATCAAATAAAACAAAACAAAAGAGTATGAGTCAACTTGGAGAAAGGCAACCACACCTGATAATATGTCTGTGAACATCAAAAACAACTATCAGGATGTCGTATAAACTAACGGAACCCCAGGCACTTTCATTTCGAACTTTGATATCATTGTAAGGAAATCCGCTTTTCTTTAACATCAGTCCTGGTGTGTCAAAGAAACACTGCATGGGCATCAAAATTAGTCAGAAGTCTTTGATAAAAAAAAACATTGCATTACAGCGACATGTTCTAATTTTGAAAAGACAAAAAAGAAAAGAACGAGATTGGGGTGGAAGGGAGTTGGATATCAGACACAACAACAACTGACACAACCAATTCCCAACCAGAGGGTACAAAGCTCCCAAGGCAGAACTCTAATGTCGACACTACCTCTCAATCCCACTAGCAAATGCATCACACTTATTGCTGATTTGGTGAATACCTTGCTTCCCTATATAACTTTTTTAACTAGTGAAGGAAAAAAAAATACAGCTTGCAACGTGTGATTATGACTGCATGAGCAATTGATTGAAATAACCAATACTCTCTGACAGGGAATTAAGACCCAAAACATTGCACCAGTGCAATGAACAGCCTAGATATGCAAAGCAAAAAAAGAAGGCAAGTTTCTATCATGTTCACATTACTAGGGTAATTTCTAGTTAAATGTAGAATACATCACTTCAAGTTGCTTCTAAATCAATAATCAATAATAAATTGAAAGCAAAAACCAATACTGCAGTGTCGGTTGAGATAAGAGTTACAAGTTCTTAACAAAATATGTAAGTGAAAACTAACTCACATCACCAAGACGTTGATATCTAAAACGCCTTACCAAAATGAAACATAAAATTACATTGTGAAGAAAGATGTTTATATTCACCGAGCCACAAACAATAGGAGGCAAAAAGGAGTCATGCAATAAGAGAACATACAATTTGTGTATCTCCTTTAGTCATAATTCCCAACACTTCGTGAGTCGTGGTATTTGTCTTCCGCGAAACAGCTGAAACTTTACTTCCCACCTTAATCCCCCCAAAAAAACAAAAACAAAATGAAGGCAACAATATAATATATTCGTAAGCTGCTTTAAATGTGACAAGAATGGGGAAAAAAAAGTAAAAAAAAAAAGCACAGACCATGTAATTAGTGAGAGCAGACTTCCCAGCATTTGGAGCTCCAATGATGCCCACAGCTAAAGATTTCTGATCCTCCTCCGTTACCTCTCTCTCCTCCTCATCCTCACTCTCCCCTGAATCCAACGCCGCCTCCAGCAGCTCATTTGCCAGCATCCCAGCCTTCCTTTTCTTCTCCTCTTCTCTTTGCAATATTCTAAAATGCGAAACATTTTCCCCAAACACTTGGCTTTTCACTCTGTCCCTGTACTTGTCGTCCCACGCCGACTCCTGATTACTGCTGCCGCTGGGATTGAGATTTAAATCATCAAAATGGGAACTATCGAACACGGCATCTTGAGCGGATAATTCGTTGGGGTTTGGCGGTGAAGGGTCATCGCGCTGCAGCTCCGCTGAGTAGAAACGGCGAAGAAGAGCAGAATCTTTAAAGGGTTTTTGCCTGTTGGAAGATAGAGTAGTGGCGATTGGGCTGAATCGGCGCAGCGCCCTTACTGCTTTCATTTCAAGCTCTAGCTAATGGCGGAAACAAACAAATAGTTAATCCCCTATTGATACGCATAAAATCTGCACTAATCGAAAACGGCACAAGCAGGATGAGCGAGAGGGATTGGTTTTTACTAAAATTGTGAAACTGCAGCGAGTGTGAGGGTTTTTGCAAGGGTTTAGTGTTTGGGAGAGGAAAATATTGGGGATTAAATTAAATTTTCTGTTTTATATCTTTCTCTTGATGAATATTTTTTAATTAGTCATTTATTTAATTCGAATTGATGCCCTTTGATTTAACAAATCTCATTGTAAGTAGGCTTTTTATTACAAAAAGTTAAATGTGCCACACTTCAGGTGTGGTTTTTTATTTCTCAATTTTCTTTTAGGTTTAATAATTTTTAAAGATTTGTGCAATTTTGTTATTATTTTGGTTAACCTTCACCACTTGCGTTGATTATACGTTTTTTAAAAAAGAGTTACCATGTGTTATTTGTTTATTTTTCAGAATACTTAGTGAGTTATCTATACTATATTAAAGCAAAATCTTTTGCATGGAAAATTCCCGCCCAAAATACTCTTATCCCGCCCAAATTCTATAATCTATTCTATATTTATATAGATTATATATTATATATGTATTATAATATTAATGAATATATAGGAGCCATGATTACTTTAACTTCTCATATTCATTCTCGTGCGGTTTTTTTAACAGATTTTCAGGAAATAAGTTAATCGTAAGAAATAGTTTTATTTAATGTGTTTTATATTGGAATATATATATATATATATATATATATATTCCAATATAAATAAGAGAACGAATTCTGTTTGTAACCTATTATATATTAAATAAATATTTTTATGTAGGTGTACATCTGAGCTATTAATTATACAAGTCGTGATGTGAACCCTTTAAAAATCTATTTAAATATACTAAAATCAAAATTCCTAATTTTATCAATATAAAAATATACATATTATTTTTCTTAGATCTTTTTTGTATATATAACAAATAGATTTTTTCAAATATTTATATGCAGTCTATATTTTTCTATACATAGTGTGTATGTATTTATAGATTATTATATTTTCTTCAATATAATTAAGTTTCTTTTTTTTTCATATCTTATTTTGAAACAACTAATTGAAGTAAGTGATTTAATAGTTTTAAATTTTGGATAATTATTAGTTCCAAATAATGTATTAGCATAAACATCTAACGGAGTATGAAACTGCTCACAATAAGTTACTAATGACCTATTAGATCACACGGGAAATAAAATATGTCCAAATAACATCATCTCATATTCAATCGCGCAACGCACGTGGATATATCTAGTTGAGACTAGTAACACTAACACTTAATTAAAAAAACTATATATCAAAATTACCATTGATTAGCTAAATTGATAACTTTCGAATAATTGGAAAATAAAAACAAAAGAAATCCAATAATTCATGACATATTTTTAAAAAGAAAAAAGTATAGACTCTGGAGTATGCAACAATGACATAGATTTTTTCCTCAAAAAAATAAATAACTTATTTACCGCGAATACCATGGATATAAATATTGGAATTCCAAATAAAATTAGAGATTGGGCCAGAAAAAGGTAAGTGATGGGTCTGAAATAGAAATGGTGAGGTGATTGGCCCAACAAAAAAGAAGGTAAGGTGAAATATGATAATGGAGGGAAAAGAGGAGCAGGGTTCCACTCGCACACAAATTCAATTGAAGATGCCGGTGGCAAGACCAGAATTGTCCGATTCCAGAGTTATTGCTCACGTTGACATGGATTGTTTCTATGTTCAAGGTTTTCCCGCTTCTCTCTCTATCTCTCTCTACCTGCGTAGGTTGAGTTGTGCTTGCTTACGGATTTTGCTCTAAACTTTTTGATTAATTTCTGCCGAACGTTCTCGTATGATGACCGGACGATCATGGCGTATTTTGTGGGTATGTTTTTTTTGTCGAATTTTATTTTTCTTTCTGGATTAGTGGCTTTGCATTGACCTTCACGAATTCTTTCCGGTTAAAGAACCTCTTTCTAGTTGCTCTGGTTAGGAGATTCTCTAGAAGAAATACGGGAGACACGAGGTTTCCAAAAAATGAGTTTTGTAGACGAATATGGTTGTTGAAACCAGCTTCCATTGAACACTGATGTATATACATATTGATATTGTACATTGTGTCAAGTAGTAAGACCTCTTGAATCGTCAAAGAATCCTATGAACCATATAGTTATAGATATCTGTTTGATCACCGTGTGTAGAGAAAGCTGATTAGTAGCTGTAGAGGCAATGCCTAGTTATTCCATGAACCAAGTCCACGGAACCCAGTTTTTTTTTTTTTTTGACACAGCTGTTGAAAGTGAAATTTTTATTTGGTGAGTAATGTGTACCCACTTTTTCAGAAACTGTGCTTCCTTGTCTCGCTATTGGTTGGAAAATTCATATTTTAAAGTATGTCATGAATGTGTTGCCTTTTTTTTGTCAGTTGAGCAGCGGAGACAGCCAACTTTAAGAGGTCTCCCAACTGCTGTTGTACAGTACAACTCCTGGAAAGGAGGAGGCCTTATTGCTGTGGGTTATGAAGCTCGTGAATATGGAGTCAAAAGGTAATATAGAAACCAGTTTTTTTATGTATTGCATTACCTAAATGTTTGATTTGTGAATGCTAACATTTTTCTATGTGGTTTTAAGGTCAATGAGGGGAAATGAGGCAAAAATGGTCTGTCCAGATATCCATCTTGTACAAGTTCCAGTGGCTCGTGGTAAAGCAGATTTAACTGTGTACCGAAATGCTGGTTCAGAGGTACAAACAGTAAATATTTTGTAAGATTTTCTTTTTCAAACTCTTAGATCTATCTACTCAATGACATCAACATATTTGTAGGTGGTGTCTAGCCTTTCAAGCAAGGGTCGATGTGAGCGTGCTTCTATAGATGAAGTCTATCTGGATCTTACTGAAGCTGCAGAGACAATGTTAGCTGAAAACCCCCCTTTGAGTTTGGAAGCAATTAGTGAAGAAGCTATTAAATCACATATATTGGGGCTTGATTTGGTATACTGCTTTATTTTGGTTTCTCTGTACTCTGTTACTGTTTTTTTTTGCTCCCTAGGAAGGGAGAGGGAGGGGGAGAGGTTTCCATGTCCATTTTGGCTGCAAGATGAAATAATGCTTTCTTCATAACTACAAAAGGATCAAAGTTCTATCATTAAAAGGAAAATGATTATTCAAAGTTCCCAGCATCCCCTATATTTCCCTGCATTCTGTTATTCTTGATTTATTTATTCTTTGAATATTGCATTTGTGGGAATATCTACGGTTAAATTTGATTGCTAACCCAGGATGGAGCAGAAAATCGAGATAGTGTGAGGGAATGGTTTCTTACGAGCAATGCTGATCGTCGTGATAAATTATTGGCATGTGGGGCTCTTATTGTAGCAGATCTTAGACTGGAAGTTTTGAAAGAAACTGAATTCACATGTTCAGCTGGCATAGCTCATAATAAGGTCTGAGGTAGCATTTCAAAAATTATAAAATGTGTTTCTTTCTTGCCAACGTATATCTATTTGAGTGTTTGTGCACAAAAAATGGGTTCCTCTCTGGACTCTAAATGGGTATTTATGATGTGAACAGATGCTCGCTAAATTAGCTAGCGGTATGAATAAACCTGCTCAACAGACCATTGTGCCTTTCTCATCTGTTAAAAAATTGCTCGAGTCTCTGCCTATAAAGAAAATGTAAGTTTATAGTTAGTATTGTTATAATTTTCTGGGCAAAAGGCATAAGCTACTTGTTTGGACTTGATCTGGAGTAACTTAAGGCAGAAGTTATTACAGGAAACAGCTTGGGGGAAAGCTTGGAACCTCTTTGCAGACTGACCTTGGTGTGAATACTGTTGGGGATCTATTGCAGTTTTCAGAGGAGAAGCTGCAAGATCGCTATAGCATAAATACTGGGTTTGTACTCTGTTTTATGTTCTGCTGGTGGTTTTTTTTTGTTTTATAAAATATAGGAATATATTATTGTCTGATATGGTTGTTCTAATCATATGTTTTTGATTGATTTACTTATTTATTGAGATGACATTCTATGAACCTTAATTTAAAAAAGCGCGCCTAAAAGCGAGGCGCGGCTTTAGGGCTTTTTTTCCGATCAGGTGCGGTCACCTACAGAAAGCCCACCCAGGCGCGCCTAGGCTCGCGAAAGTGCGTGAGGCGCAGGCGCAGGAGCCGCACTCAGGCGCTGCCTCTGCCGCGCTGTCTCTACCGTGCCGCCCCTATGCCGCGTCGTCCTCTGGCAGAATCATGGAAGTAGGGTGCGGGTGTGAATGAAGATGAAAAAGAAAGAAGATGCGGTGCATTTGACATGAGAGAGAAAGAAGATCTTATTATTTAATTTAGGGTTTTAGTAATTGATTGTAGGTTGGCTTTTTATTGAAGTGTGTGCCACTACTAGTACTGGGCTCAATATAATATTACTCCAAATAAAATAAAAAAATTACAAAATACACAATCAAATATATAATATTTATATATTATCATATAAATATTGGTGCGTCTTGCCTACGAAAAGCCCGCGCCTGCGTTTGAGCCTAGGCTACAGGGCAGTTTGCGCCTTGGTGCGCTTTGCGCTTTCTTAAACTAAGCTATGAACCTTCTTATTATAACATATAAAGAAATTATGTTTTTAATCCAATTTTATCTTGTATAAAAAGTACTCATATTCAACAAATCACTTAACATCTTTCACTTGCTAAGATCTAGGCTTGTATTTCTTGTATATTTGTATCTTTCAGTACATCACTTATGCCATTGGCCTGCGTGAAGAAAGAAACAAGGAGTTAAACTACATTATCTTGCGACTTTGAGGAGATCTGTGTTTTTGGTAAACAATCACCCGAGCCTGGTCACTACAACCCCTTTTTAAGGAGGCACCCTTTTCTCATAGTTTGGGGGTTTATACTGTTTGTTTTACCCCTCTGCTGTAGGACATAATCATTGTCTAGAGTGTCATGAGACATCATAAAATATAATCTCATGTATTTTTGACACATTCATGACAGATAACTACTAGAGTTGCAGATTTGCAGTAATACATTTTGATATCACACTGTCTTAATTTTGGATTTGTTATCATCCATGCAGTACCTGGTTATGGAATATTGCACGAGGGATCTGCGGGGATGAGGTTGAGGGTCGCCTTCTTCCCAAAAGTCATGGGTCTGGGAAGACCTTTCCTGGACATCAGGCTCTTAAAACAATCTCGTCTGTACATTCTCTCCCTCCCTCTCTCTCTCTCTCTCTCTCTCTCTCTCTCTCGGAAGATCCGTTACTCACCTTTTCAGATATTGTTTTGAGTTGCAGATTATACTTAAGTTTGATAGTTGGTCCTTTGTTTTTCTTCATATTTCTGTTACTATTAAAGGTTCAGAAGTGGCTGTATGAACTTTGTGAAGAACTGAGTGAACGTCTTCTTCGTGATCTGGAACAGAATAAACGCATTGCTCGTACTCTTACCCTGCATGCGAGTGCTTACAAGGTCTTTCTCTGAATGAGTTTTTCTTGCAATATAGCCATCAAAACTTCATATATTTAGTTTTGCCTTTCTAGCATATTCATAGGAGACAGCTTATTATTGCAGTTCAGTATTTATCATTAAATGGTACTTCTCATTTTATGTGTTCCTCTAGTTGAATGACGCAGAATCACTTAAAAAGTTCCCTTCAAAGTCCTGTCCCTTAAGGTATGGGATTGCCAAGATTCAAGAAGATGCCCTGAATCTATTTCAAGCTGCGCTGCGTGAATATGTTGGAGTATTCCATGTTAGGATGAAAGAATCCAAGCATCATGAGTGGGCAATTACTGGTCTCTCTGTCTCAGCAAGTAAAATAGTTGTGATCCCATCTGTGAGTCAACGTCACTTTGTCTCTCAATCAGCTTGTTTTCTTTTGTTCTATATCTACTTATTGTGAACATATTTTACTGATCCCATTGCTTGTTTCCTATTAGCTTAAATGAATAAATTTGGTGATCTTAGCAGCCAATGTAAAAATTTCTCCATGCCATGCAATGATCCATTGTTTAAGGAACTTGTTAAGCACCACCATATTAGTGGTCCTTTAGAGATCCAATAATTTTTTTTCCTAACTGTATTTGGAGGTTTCTCTGACCAAATTGTAAACATAATAAGTAATTTTGAGTGGTTTTTTCACAATGTCGCTATGTCATATCCTACCTTATATCTTATACTTCTGTAGCACCAATCTAGTTTTTGGTGGAAAGTTGTCTTTACTACTATTTTAGAGTATCTTTATAGTGTTGGCTTCATTTTGTGGATGATTTGCAATAATTTTCTATACAGCTCATTGGAAAAGTATTCTTTAATTACACGTTCTCATTAGTGTCACTTTCTAAAACCTATTTAGTGCCGGTAGACTTCGTTGTGAACTAACAAGGTTTGCTTGCTTCATATTTGCAGTAAACGTCTCTAACTTTTGCAATGTTTTGGCAGGGAACACACTCAATTATGAAGTATTTCCATAACCAAAATCAGACTTGCACTACTTTAGATGAATTAAATGTATGCACCCAAGATGCTGCATCTTTGTCATCATCAGGTTATTTGCTGCTATTCTGCTTTTGAAGTTTGGTTTTGCTTTTTTGTGTTGTGAAATTCCAGCAATCTTTCAGTATCCTAAGAACATTCAGCTTTGTTCAGGTACTAGGAGTTCTGTAGGATTAAATTTGGCTGACCCAGAAAACGATATGTTTGAGAATGAAGCAAGGTTTGGTCATGCCATGCCAGGTTCAGGACCAGATGATGATGAAATAGAAGTGTGTAAGGCAAGCTTTGGTTTCATATTCTCATTTGTTCGTCTAAAATATTTTGTTCTTGGTGTAAAAGAGAGTTTCCTGATTCATTATCTCGATAATCGGCTCCTTTGTTTATGCATATTTATTGACATTGGGTGCGTCCTCTAGACATTACAGTGTTTATGATGCTTGCAATGGAGTTCTGTGGGAAATTTTACATGCATAGAAACTTTTTCTGCTTGTAGAAAGGAGAAACGTATGGGTTTATGGATGGTTACTGCAAATATTGTTGCTTGTGTGCACATCTATATTTTAGGCATATGGAGATAACAAACTGGATGGATGTTACTGTTTGTGGTCCATACATAGGCCCATCTTTCCCCGATTAGGTGATAGCCGTGGGGAAGGTTTTTATGTGTTCCATTATATCATTCCTTGTGTTTGAAAAATAGGTACAACATATATAAGAAGTTTAAATTGGAGATAACTAGGCTTTCCTGGCAAAAAAATTGGGGAATATTTTCTCTTTTTAATAATCAGCATTTTTTATGTTGTACTAGTACTAAGTACTACTTGCTTATGCAAGATAGCATGACCATTTTTTGGGGGTTTGTAGGACGCGGACGACGCTTATACCAATGAAGTTGCAGATAAGGGAGACCTACCTTTCCTTGGAAAGGAGAAAAACCCAGGGCTCCCAGATGACTCTCTTTCATCATGCTTAGGTGGGTATCATGCCATCTGGCCAAGATTTTAATATCCAGGCTTACCCCTTTTTTTCTCTTCCAATGATACATTGTCAGCTTGATATCAGGTAGTGAAATTGGCTTGGATTCAAAATTCACTCAGTCAAAGATGGATTTCCTCGGACCTGGTTTGAAATCAGAGAAAAAGAAAAGGAGGTTAGAAAAGGTTAGGCATTCCATATTTTGCATTCGCTCCCGGGAATACCACCTTATTAGGAATTCCATGATCTTGTCATTTTATATGGTAATTTTTATCAATTGAGTTCAAGTCTGTGTAGTTGGTAAGTCAAAGATGGTAGCATCTCATGGAAATGAATACCATTTTGCAACAACATGCATTTTGATCTTGCATATTTCTCATTATTGTGTTGATGATCTGCTATTTAATTTTCAATATGGTGCCTATCTTCTGGAGATAAAACCTTAAATATGCCCTGTTTCATGAAATTTTTGTAGGGAACTTCATCAATCTTGAGATTTTTCAGCAGTCAGGACTCTTGTTCTTTTCCTGAGCATGCTGATCTCAAGACTTTTCAAGAGAGTGGGTCATCTTCCTCTGGTAATTGTTATGCTTCACAGACATCTGTTTTCTTCATATTATTTTGTCATATATTTCAAGCAGAAACCAATTTCCTATGTGAATTTCTGAAAGGTAAGCCGCATCAAGAAAAAATCCAGCAAACAATAACCAGGATCACCCCGATAATAAGCAATTCCAGAACTGATGCATGGAGTTACAAGAGTGATGAGATTGACCCTTCTGTCTTGAATGAATTGCCCCCTGAGATTCAAGCAGAAGTGCGTGCTTCGATCCATCCTCAGAAGCGGGCTAACATTGTGAAAAAGGGTTCTAGTATTGCTCACTATTTCTCACCATCTGCAAACTCTTGATTCTAATTGGCCTATCCCCAAGTTGTCGATCCTTCAGAAGGAAGGATCCTTCTCTATACTGTCAACAAAAGGCCTGAATTATCGCATTGTTTATAGCTGGCTGTTTTTAATTCCAAGCTCGGCATCTTCATGTCTAATAGTGAAGTACCTAATTATTTGTAAATACTCCTGTAACAGCTATATATACAGTTGCACATATTTAATTGAGTACAAATTACGGGGATCCTTCTGCTTCCATTCTCTTTATAATAACTACCTGAGGCCTCGGTCAATACAACTGTTTGGATAGAGTATTCATGAGACGGTACATTTATTGTTAGAATAATTATACTGTGAATCTGTGATCACAGATATTGGTTCATGGATTCTCCTCAGATCACTACAACCTGTTCCTGGGCATGGATTTCTTGATCATGTCAAATAGAATAATTCTTCTGGTCAGTGGAAGAAAACTGGTATGTGTTCTAATCTTTTATACATACCCAAACTTTGTTTACATTATTTTATATTTTGCTGCTGTATTTTATCAATATTTTATGTTTTGCTGCGTGAATTATGGAGATGGTTTTTTTTAGATAGAGATAATGATGACTGGTATGTGTTCTAATCTTGTACAACCCTTCCACTCCTCCAGCTGCATTTAGGGGGGAGGTGTTTCTCATGTTTTTTTTTTACGTCTGTCCGTCTGTAGGTCTCTATTTTATATATACACACATACATTATTTTTTCCTTTTTTGTTGTTGTCACAAAGTCAAGTCATTTTGATTTCTGATACATCGCTATCTTTCTTAGGTAGGTGGGTTATGGCCAAAAGAAACTGTCAAAGGTAGTAGATCGTCTAAATATTATTCTAGAGAGACTAGAGTAGGTGTAAAATTTGATGAAAATAAAGAATGGGTGGCAAGAATTGTGCGGTTGAGAGGTGGCTTCCGAAGCGCATAGTGCTGGTCCGGCATGGCGAGAGCAAGGAGGAGGACGGTGGCATATCTCCCAGGCTGAGTCGTCGGGGGTTGGAGCAGGCGAAGCGAGCAGGCACCCTCATCAGGGATCTATTAGACAGCAGCTCTTCCTCGTGGAAGATGTACGTCTACGTCTCCCCTTACGAATGCACCAGATCAACGTTGATGGAGATGTGCCGCGCTTTTCCCAGGACCAGATTGATCGGAGTGAGGGAGGAGTGCAGAGTCAGAGAACAGGATTTCGGGAATTTCCAAGACGCTCAGAAGATGAAACAGCTCAAGGAAATTCGCAACAAATTCGGCAGATTCTTCTACCGCTTTCCGGAGGGGGAATCGGGAGCCGATGTCTACGATCGAGTGTCGAGTAAGTTTGAATGATTATGCAGCAGCAGCAATGGTTTCAAATTCTGAATCTCTGATATGATGATAGGTTTTCTGGAATCAATGTGGAGGGACATAGACATGCAGAGGTTCCCTCATGATGGGGACGATGAGCTGAATCTGATGATCGTGTCGCACGGCCTGGCGATTCGGATATTTCTGATGCGGTGGTTCCGGTGGACGGTGGAGCAGTTCGAGCTGCTCAAGAACCCTAAAAACTGCGAGTTTCGGGTGATGCAGTTGGGGGAGGGCGGAGAATACAGCCTCGCCGTCCACCACGACGAGGCAAAGCTCACAGCCTGGGGGCTCTCCGACCAGATGATAGCCGACCAGAACCTCAGAGCTTCCATCAGGAACAACCACCACCCCACGGCGGCGGACTTCCTCACTTTCTTTGGCCAAGACGATGATGGTGCTGGTGAAGATGAACATGTGTCGCCGGAGACACGTGTCAATGAATAAGAGGACTATGGAAATCGTAGTATTGTTATGGTTTACTTGTGGCCCCTACATTTGATGTTTTTTTTTCCTTTTTTTAATAGCTATTATTTGCTAATAATTGCTTTGGCACGAACACGTTATTTGCTACGCGTGTGGGATGTGTGTGTGTGTGCTACGATTGAATAATTAGAAAGAAATACCAACAGGCAAGCACTTATTTAAAAAGGTCATTTGAAGATATTGATTTTTCTCGTATTAAAATTAGATTGAAGTCGAAAGGTAAAATAGAGGATTAATTGGTAACATATTTGGATAAAATAAATAAGATCTTATTTTGAGAGTCCATAACTATAATCTCTTTGTAAAATATTCACAAAACTTGTTCGAGTGATACAAAATGAATGTTTGTTTCTCAGTAAATAATAATATATACAATTATACATACATATATATATATATATGGAAATAATATTGAAAATCTGTCTCGTTCTTGTATTATGAATCTATGATACTATAAACTATATAGGAGAACGTAAATCATTTCAACCTTTTCGCATGGAGAGATTTGACCAATAATTAATTTGAACCAAATAAAAGGGGAAAAATATTATAGTAAAGAGAAGGTAGTATTCTGAAACAATAGAAACTTTTGGGGTCAAACTGAAAATAACAAAAACATGTTGATTTTGAAGAACTGAAGCTTGGAAAAAAAGGCAGCTCGTCACAATATATTGTACCTGCTGCTCCGGTGAAGACTCAATCCCGATTTTGATCCTCACTATAACGCGGCCCAAACATTCTCTCATTCCTCTTTCCAGATCCAGATCGTTATACCAGGTTCTATCTCTCTCTCTCTATTTGCTCTTTCGATTGGGGTTTTTTCTTGTGCTTGTTCTTCGAATTCTTCGCAATTATCTGTTGATCTATTTTTACCTTTTCTTTTTCTTTTTTTTTTGTGACATTGAAGTCCAAGAAAAAAAGATACAATAATTGGAATTTGTTGGTTTTAGGGTTTCCTGGTGAATTTGTAGTTCTAAAATTAGGGCATAGAAATCCGTAAATAATGCACGAGTATTTTGTGAATGAAAGTTATGAATGCGAAATGAAGTTATAGTTTATGAAGGTTGAGCTGTGGATTTGTTCGTATTGTCCCTTTTGATAACTTTGCTCAGGTATGAGGTTTGCAGCCTTCACTGTCATGAATGTTTCCACAAGTTGTGTAATTGAAGTTTAATTTTCTGAAAATTAATACATTAGGCATAACTTGAGAATAATATTGTCAGTTGTGAAACAATAATGAAGTAATTTCTTGGGTGCCAGAAACAATTTTGTCCAACTTGAAATTGTCAAAAAAATTAGTGGCTTGCACTGATCTCTGTTTTACATCTGTCCTAATTAACTTTTGTAGCTGATGATAACTTCTGATTTATATCACTTCCAGTTTAGCTCTGTTTTACTGTGGCTTAACATACAGAATGTTATATACATCTTGAAATCACTATCTTATGTTAGTAATTTGCTTATCTGATTAGAACCCCAACATAACTGCTTAAACATTTTTATATAGATTGAAACATGTCTAGGAGGTATGACAGTCGTACAACAATCTTCTCCCCGGAAGGTCGCCTTTACCAAGTTGAGTATGCGATGGAGGCAATTGGCAATGCAGGGAGTGCCATAGGCATATTGTCTAAAGATGGGGTTGTGTTGGTTGGTGAAAAGAAGGTGACTTCCAAGCTTCTTCAGACCTCTGCATCCACTGAGAAAATGTACAAGATTGATGACCATGTTGCTTGCGCTGTGGCTGGAATTATGTCTGATGCCAACATCCTCATTAACACAGCTAGAGTCCAAGCTCAGCGTTATACTTATGCTTACCAAGAATCAATGCCAGTCGAGCAGCTGGTCCAATCCTTGTGCGACACCAAGCAAGGCTACACTCAATTTGGTGGGCTCCGTCCATTTGGCGTTTCTTTCCTTTTTGCAGGGTGGGATAAAAACTATGGCTTCCAGCTCTACATGAGTGATCCAAGTGGGAATTACAGTGGTTGGAAGGCTGCAGCTATTGGAGCAAATAATCAGGCTGCTCAATCAATGCTCAAGCAAGACTACAAGGATGATATAACGAGGGAAGAGGCCGTTCAGCTTGCTATTAAGGTACTTAGTAAGACGATGGACAGCACAAGTCTCACTTCAGAGAAGCTTGAATTGGCTGAGGTCTTCATCTCTGGTGGAAAAGTGAAGTACCAGGTTTGCTCGCCGGAGGCCCTGACTCAGATGTTACTGAAGTCTGGAGTTACTCAACCTGCTGCAGAGGCTTCGTAAGCCTGTATTTCGTTTGACCTTAGTGTTTGAACCTGTTTTTTCTCCATGTTTAAGAATCTTTGTCATTGAAGATGTCCTATGTTGAATTCTATCTAAGATGCAGTTAATGATTTAAAATTTCTGCTTTTCCTTTCCTCTCTTACCCTATGCCCAATATGGTTGCTTAAATCTTGCTTGGTGAAGATGAGATGCGTGTTTGGTTTAACACATCATCAAATCACATTTTTGTGTCTGGCAAGTTTTGATTCGGTTGCAGGGTTTGTTGTTGTGTCGGATCAATATTTGCTTCAAGAGCACGACTGTTGGCAAATTGAGTGTACTACTAAATTGCATTGTATTTCGATAGATACCAAATCGGCAATGAACCTTTATGTTTAGTGCAACGCAGAGCTACTTGTTTGGTTAAAATAAGAGAGCACTGGGGAAAAGAGAATGTCATGCATTCACTAGTTAAAATAATGCCTATTCAAAGGCGTGCCACTACAATTTGTTGCAGGAAAAATAAACAAGAAATTTGTTTAGTTTATAAGTTATTTGAAGCAAGTTACAATCAACTTTGTGGTTGAGAAGATAGCCATTCTTGAGCAGCCACCAAGTCTGGTAGCACGATAGAACCAGATTTCCTCCAAATCTCAGCATCTGGAGTTTTAAACCTGTCTAACAATATTGCGTGCATTCCCACACTCTTTGCAGGCAAATAGTCCTTGCGCATGCTATCTCCAATATGAAGAGCCTCTTCCGGTGCTATGTTCCCGGCTCTCTTCAATGCTATCTCATACAGTCTTGGGTCGGGCTTCTCTATACCTTCGAGACCTGAGAATACACCAAAGTCCCACTCCGATCCCTAGATGTTTTTTTTAAGATTTTGCATCATCAGGCATGACAGAAGTTTACATTTACTGGGGGAAGAGAGTAGGACAATTTTTATGAATGAATCTCCAGATCATGCTTTTAGATTTACCTGATGTAGACCCAAAGCTGGAAGGATAACATCCTGGTACCTATACTCTGCATTGCTCACAACTCCTACAATAATACCCTTTCCACGAAGCCATCTCAGGAATGGCTGTGAATCTGGAAAGATAGTATACGGTGCTGAGGAACCAAAGGTGGCATATATGCGTCTGAAAATCTTCTCAAATGTTTCTTCATCATAATCATATCCTGCCTGTAGGATGAGCAACATCAGAAAAACTAGCCATCAAAAAACACAAGTTGAATGCTTCCCTCACCCCCCAAGGAGTTAATAAGCAAAAGCTTCATACCAAAGAAAGATTACATGATGGTTCAATCCCTCTTACCCGGACAAAAGAATCCCGCACGCATGTTTTCCACCAAACAATGTTGGGTATCTTCTCTGAAAATCCAAAACATGGATGCTTCTTCGCCATCTCTGTATAAGCATCTTTAAAACCCTCATGTACTCGTTTATAGTCAGGACATGGGAGTCCAATTGATTTTGCTGCCATGCAATAGTAGTCACCGAGCTCCCCTTTGTAAGCAATTAGGGTGCCAGTAACATCAACCGTTATTAAACGTAACTTTGATATTATAGACATTTTGAAGAAATTGCAGTAGAATGCAGAAGACCTTGATCAGTAACATGCACAAAGAGTCCTGTCATCAAAATGAAAAATAGTATCAATTTGATGGTTAGAGATGCTTTCATTATGTCACTTGCACATGAAAATTGAATTGATAATACTCACATGAACCAATGCATCATTCATATAATAAAAAGATTCACAAAAAACAGCTTCATTGAATCACAGGTTTCGCGAACCTCAGATACATAAAAATTATTATGAAACTTCTTTTATCTTGATGATTGGACTTGAGTTTTGTGTCATTCCTAATCTTTGTCTAAGAGTCCCTTTTCAGTTTGTTCATCACATGTGAATCAAATTTTTATCCAATCTCAAATTGTGCTGCACACTTCATATATAAAAAGGGAGAGCTTGATGACAAAATCATCTTGAAAGTGGTCAGCTATAGCAAGCAGTACCAACTCTGTAAAACTCAAATGACAAATTTATGAAAAAATGAACAATGAAATTAATGTCAGCTAAAATGCAAGGTGATGGCCACAAATCAGTATAAGGACAGGACAATAACGAACTCTTCAGACGAGGTATATACATCAGTAATAAGTAACTTATGATATGCAGGTAGATGGTGGTCTTGAAGTATAAAGGTTTTCTATCAAAGATAATAGTTCTTCCCCACAAAAGCCTACCAGTCACTCTTGCATAGGAGGTGCAACTCCAATCATTAAGGCCGAGATTATTAACATAACACGCCTTCAGACGCAACAATGTATGTCAACTTAAGCCCATAACTGGCACTCAGTCACTAAGACCATACATGAATAACTCTGTAATCAAGCACACAAACCTTAACACAAAAGGGTCATTAACCATAAAACGAGAGAACTGAAACCAGCGAGATAACTCAGATAAGTGGTATTTTGAGGGAACATATAATCAAATAAATCACGGAAGCAATTTAAAACTCATAATTAGTATTTGTAGCATAATATGGGCATACTTCAGAAAAAATCCTCCCAAAACACGAGATCAAATATTATATATATATATATATATATATATATATATATATAAAGGAGCTTGATGAGTTATTGAGATTTATCCCTTGATAAGATGCAATTACTGATACAATGCGGCTAATTTACGGCTATTTGATTATTCATAGCTCGAAATTCATTCCATGGTCTAACATTTCAGAAAAAGTAGTACTTGTCTGAATAATGGAACCGACGCCATATATTTATAAACTGACAGAGATTAAACTCGCTAGCTGGGGGAATTAAAACCGAGTACCGATCAAATTTCTACTCGATCTCTAAACGAGAGAGAGAGAGAGAGAGAGAGAGAGAGGGAGTGATCCGAAAAACATAATTTTTGCCGAAAATGCGAAACATAATAAGAGGGGGGAAAAACAGATTTAGAGCACTACCTTAGCTCAGAACGACGGCAGATTGAGCAACTTCATTTGAATTGGATTGAATTTGAGAAAAGGAGAAGAATTGTTGAGTCAAAACTGGTTTGAGAATCTTGCTCAACAAGTATACATCTTCGCAAAATGATGGTGCTTCCTTCCTTAGCTTCCCAAACATACTAATATACTCTCCTTGCACTTACTATTTATTTTTTTCTACATTCTTGCTCTATATTTTTTTATCTCTTCTCTATATATATTCTTGCTCTTGCACTATTCTTTTTATTTTTATTTTTAAATCATCTTTGCACTATTTTTTTAATTTTTATTTTTAAATCATTGTTGCACATTTTTTTAGGATTGGATTTAATATATATTTTTTTAAAATTGATTTCTTTTCATCTCGCCTTAAAAGTACTTAAAAATACACATCATTTGGAGATAGGCAGATAGCGTGTTGTTACCTATTACTTATTTTTAATCTGTTAATATTTTTAATGATATAGTGTGTGTGTATATATATATATAATATACATAAAACAAATGGGAACTAAATTTGGGAATAGAGTTGTTTGGGAATTTTAAATTTGGGAATAGAGGTGTTAGAAAACCATGGACTTCAAAAAAAAAAAAACTAAGAAGAAGAAGGAAGAAGAAAACTATGGACTTGAGCCTCTGGTTTTCGAAAAATGAGCACACAACCCCAAATCATATTAATTGTTAGGTTTTTATTTTCTACTTTGACACAATTGTTAGGTTTTAGTTTCATGTACAGTACCACGCGGGTTCAAATATCATGGTTATGACCCGACCCATTGGACTAAGGCCCAATTTTATTTTATTTTTTGTTTTTTTAGATCAATCCTTGATCAATTTGAATCTTATGAATAGTTCGCCTTACTTTTTTTGGGTTGTATTATTTCATCTATTACAGATAGGACTATAAATGAATTGACTTGAGCTGAACACCCTGATGTTCGAATTTAGCTCAAGCCCAACTCGTGTAATCCTTGAAAATTTATTAATTGAGTCTGAGTTCAAATACTTGAAAAAAAGTTAATTTAATTTACATTTTTGAGCTCAAGCTAAAAAAAACTTATTTAATGTACCCGTTCGAATTATTTATAATACTAGAATGACTCTTCGTGCGATGCACGAATAATATATTTGCAGTTATTATTATCTTAATAGAAATTGTAAATATGAAATTAATATTATACAACATATTTAAACTAAAATCTATACAATGACTTTCAAAGAACTGCGAATCTCAAAGATAAGCGAGCTTTGGTCGTCCCGACTCTTCACGGAGACCCAAATAGTAGAAATTATGTGTAAAAGTGAGACATCTCGAATCAAAATCTACCGGCTCCCCGTTATCCCAATTCAAAAATGAAAAAAAGGAAATGATTGGCTTTATTGTATGTTTAGTTTTTCATTATAATTTTATAAAAACTATAAGATATTTTGTCATGTTGATTTTAAATTTTTTAGTTTTTAAATTTTATGCAAATTTAAATATCTTAAATTTATATTGTTCTTCAACGCAATAAATGGGTACACTGTTGTAATGATTTTTAGATTAATAAGAAAATATCTTCAACGCAATGAATGGATACATAGTTTAATTTGCAATTTGTGACATTATTATTTATTAAAAGAAAAAATAATTCGTGTTTGATTCAAAAAAAAATTAGATACATCAAAATTATATAGAAACTAGTGGTCCACCCGTGCGTTGCACGGTTGCTGTATGAACATGTCACGAAAGATTGAAGGTTTTGATTTTATCCGAGTATTGAATGAAAATTGTGGCGGGTATAATGAAAGAATACGCCAATAACTGTTTTGACACAAAAATAAGTTAAACCGTAAATTCATTTGACCGTCCATCAAAATTTTTATTGATTTAAAATTATAGGCTATATCATCATTTATATCCCAAATTATTCTAATTTTCTCAAATTTATCATAAACTAACATTTTCATCAATTAAATATATCTCGGGGATACATTTTTCTCCCAAAATCGGATCTAAAAATAAGTTACAAAATAGAATCAAGATATTGTCATAGATACGATCAATTTAAATACAACCAAGAAAAAAACCCACATATTTTTCTAAAAAATTAGGTAATATTTTGCCTTAAAATATTAGTTTGAGATCAATTTGACAAAATGAAAATAATTTGTATATGATAACTGTTGGGCCCAATTTACATATTGTGAAACAATATTTTTATTTTGTGCTCATTTTATTTTATTAAAGCCCAATTCCATATGCCCAATAAGCACTCAATTTTATTAAGGAAAAAAGTAGTTCATTAATTGAAGAACCAGCATAGCCGCATAGGTCATTCTATTCATTTTTTCCGGCAGCGATATCGCATTTCCGATTATCTATTTGGTGCCTTCTTAGAGAACAAAAGAGCACTCTTTCTAAATCTTTCAGCGCCGACGTGGGTTTTCCAACCATCTATTTAGTGAGTTTTTATAGCCATTATTTCATCCCATTAAATGTATTCACATTCATATTTATATACTTTTAATTTGCACAAATCTAGATCTTTATTTTTCGATTTAAATATATGAACTTAAATGTTTGAAAATCTAAAAATTCATACAAATTGCGTAAGATTTTTTTTTTAATTTAGATTTATGTTGATATTTGATGTTTTGTAAAATCAAGTTGTATGCGATTCAGATTTTTAATTCACATTTTGCGATACATCTAAGTGAAATATTTAGGCATATGTTCTCAATATATTTAAAGTTAATTTGATATGCTGGTGATTCATCTTAAAGTATTTTTTTTTTGTGTACATTCTTGACCACCAATAACTTGAGCAAATGATAGGTAGTCAATTAGTCCGGGGGATGACAGAGACATGATTTGGAATTTGAAAATTGGAATTTGATGATGTTTGGGTGTTTAAGAGGGTCGCCTGGGGTAGACAGTTACTCGGGGAGATGCCGGAAACATGATTTAAGATGATAAAAATTATTTTTAAAATTTTGTGGCTATTGTGAACTGAACTAGAAAATTATTAGTGTTTTGATAAAGATTTAGACTCATCATTCAATTGACTAACTGAAAAAAGTAAGAGGTTCAATGTAGAGAAAGAGTCACTAAAGGATTATAATAAACAGGAGCTTACATAATGTATAATTGATGACATCATCAAATCCAGATTGATCATTCATCCACAATGGCCCAAATAATCCAGAATATAGTCATAGCCATAAGGATGACCAGATACCCAAGCTTGCACAATCTCACCTTCTTCTCCCAAGAAAGCTGGTTGAATATCTCAGTTACATCTACAAAGTGCTGTCTCCGAGTATATAATGTTATATTGTAATATGCATATAGTAGGCAGAGCAAAAAATGACCCAATGCCCTGTAATTAGATGGAGAAGGCATAAAACTCCTTCAGCAACAAACTCTAGCAAAACAGTCTTGTTTATTCTAGATGCTGAATCATATGGGTTGATATAGTCATACTCAAGGTCAGCCAAGCTCATTAGCTGGTAAAGTATTATTCCAATAATAACTATCACGAGAAAGAAGGAAATTAGCCATGCAAATAAATCTGTCATTGCTGCTTCTCCCTCTCTCTCTCTCTCTCTCTCTCTCAAAGAAATGACTTAGACCATAAATCAGGTTTTGCTGAGCTTTTAGCTCGCAATTTTGAACTTCCAAAAGCATACCACCTACACTGCCCAAATTACTCTGCACACTCCAAAAACCTTCAGGCCTTTGATAAAGATTTAGACTAAATTGCAATTAAGAGATAATTTTATTTTCCTTGCCTAATTTTAATGAAAATTTTATAAAATGCTCATGTCCTCAAATTACTTCTCAATTGAGGTCATAAATATACCAATTAAAGAAAATATTTTGGATTATTCTAAAATAGTGCATTCATAGTTGACAGTACACATTGTCACGATTTTTGTTCGTTTTCTATTCATTTTCAATTAATCCCAAACTTTAGGAAACATTTATTTAATGTTTTATTAGCTATTATAATTGATTAATATATTTGAGGGTTATGTCGTTAATGGTTCAACATTTTGGAATATTTAATTTTTTGGATGCTTAAGTATGTATTTCTAATTGTGGTTTATATTTATAATATTTTTTTTGTAGGAAATATTACATTTTTTGCAGTATTGAAAAGTACATAATATCAAAAGTTGGTCGATAAGATTGTCATTATGGTTACTCAGGAGATATTAGTGTTATTGAAACGGAAATATTTGACAAAACGCAGCAACATGATAATATTCAGGTATTTGTAAAATTTATTATCTTATTTCATTATAGTTACATACAAATGATATTGTTGCATGTGGTGTGTTGTTAAACATGAATTGTACAATTATTTCCTGCAACATATAATTGACCAGTGATATAGTGTGTTTATGTTGATTGTATTATGCGTGTTTGAGATGAAAATATTTAATTTTTTTATAAACATAGAGACACATATATGTATCTATATGTAAAAAAAACACCCTATATCCACTTTGGAAAAACGAAGTATATAGTTATTATAATAGTGGTATAATATGATCACTCAATATGTAGTTGTTGTGTAGGAGATATGATAATATATTGTTCTTTAATGAGTGTACCTGTTCAACTACTTCACTTCATGGATGATTAACTTTTAAACTATAACTGTTAACAACATATCCTGTATACAATAGAATGACATAATATTTTCAGGAATACTTTCAGGAAACAATTAACATGTTTTCTGATATCCACTTTGATTTTCTAATTTAGAACCAGCTGTTTAACTTCTCCAAGTGATGCAAACAGAATATTTTCAGGAAACAATTAACATGTTTTCTGGAAGTTAAAAACATCTCCATTATCAATTTTAAATAGAATAAAGAAGATTTTTCATATACTAAACTCCAATTCTGCTAACTGGAGTCATATATTTGAACTTCAATTATTTTACCTCAAATATTCAGCAATCATCTATTGAAGGTTGGACATCACCTTTTCACCTATTAAACATGACACCAATGTTATTTGTACCTAAAAAAATAGAGTAAATAATAACAGTCTTAACATTAAAAAAAATAAAATGTAAAATTGAAAATGTTTAAAAAAATTACAAATTTTGGAATACTTCCTTGAACACAACGTTAGTTGTACAACAACTTTCCATACCTTCCTTATCACAAACCAAAATCTTCAATCCTTGACGATTAGTGACTCTAGAAACAGCCACATACAATTGTCCGTGGCTAAAGACTAGTTTTTTCAAGAAAATTCCAACGTGCGACAATGACTGGCCTTGACTTTTATTAATTGTCATTGCATAAGAAACGATAATGGGAAATTGTCTTCGTTGAAACTTAAAAGGTATTCTTTTGAATCTGATGGAGTAAGTGACATTCTTGGAATCAAAACAATGTGACCAGCATTACTTCCAGCAAGAATTTTGGCTTCCAAAACATGACTCCCAAGTTTAGTAACAACCAACCTTGTACCATTGCATAAGCCAAGAGAGGGATCTATATTTCTTAACAACATAATAGGAGTCCCAACTTTCAAATTCAACTCATGATTTGGCATACCAGAACATCTTATTCCATTTAAGAATTCTGGAGTATGTACATCTTGCAGCAAGCCACCATTAGAATCTTATTTGCAAGTTGTATCCGAACTTAGGTATGTCTTCCCATCAGAAATGTTCAATGAAATCATATATTCATTTATGGATTGTACAATATCCAGAGTTGGTGCCAGAATTGCCCTCCCGTTTAAATATGACATCATTAATAGAACCCTCAAATGACGGATAAGTGCTCGAAACAATTGCTTGAATTGGATCATCTGAATATCTCAATAAAATATCTTCTGGAATCTCAATTTTAGTGATTCCATCATTTGGACCTCCAATAATACCGTCACCTATGCTTGCAATCCATTCTGAAAACTGCTGCAACTTCACACCATCATTATGGGCGCCAAAATTTTATAATCTCATTTTTTGTCAACTTCAATACTGTACAATGCTTCCACAAATATGATGAATTAATTGTGGCATGTACAATATCTTGTCTACTCCCCTTTGGAATAATTGGCAATATCTGTCGAAAATCCCCTCCAAATACCACAGTTTTTCCGCCAAAAGGTATATCAAAGCTCAATGGATTGGTAAATCGCAATATATCACGCAAACTTTTATCTAAAGCTTCAAAGCAATGTTTATGCACCATTGGTGCCTCATCCCAAATAATAAGTTTGCACTTCACAATCAATTCAGCGAGTGGAGTTCCTTGCTTGATATTATATGTAGAATCCTCATTCACATTGATAGGAATGGCAAAGCGTGAATGGGCAGTTCTTCCACCGGGTAGTAGCAGGGATGCTATACCGCTGGAAGCAACATTAAGGACAATTTCTCCTTTTGATCGGAGAGCAGCAGAAAGAGTTCTCCACACAAAAGTTTTCCCGGTTCCTCCATATCCATATACAAAAAAAAATGCCCCTAGAGTTAGATTCCACTGCAATAATTATTGTTCTATACACATGACTTTGTTCATCATTTAGTTTACCCAGTAGATCATTCAGTTCTTCATGCAAAATTTCCCGATTATAAAGCATTTCTTCATATATTAGTTGATTCTTGAACATCGGAATAAATTGCTCATCAGGAAATGCCATTGATTGAATATCCCGTAAACTTCTACCGCATTTTCCCATCAAGTTTTCAACCTCTGCTAAAGCGTAGTTTTTAACTTCTTCATCGCTGAGTTGTAGATCTAATAAATAAATAAATAAAATTTTCAATATATATCTAAAAAATAAATAAATAAAATTTCCAATATATAATAAGCTAAAATTATCTAGAATCTATTTTATATTTTATTTAAACAAATGATCTATTAACATACCTTAATGTTGTAGCATGATGCGTTGTTTGTATAAAATGTCATCAGATAAATACGACCAACATTTTTCCCATACCATTTCAGGTCTGCTTAGCGAATCAGATGACAATAATGTGACAAACAAACTTCTCAAAGATTGAGCAGATGCCCACTGACTGGCCTAAATAATCCCATCGATATACTCTCTATCATCATCTAGCAAACCTATTTGATAGCAAGCATCACGAAATGTATTATGTACAATGTCATTTACTTTCTTTATATCATCATGACATGTTGCCCCTTTCACAATATTTATAAGGCATCTTAGATAATAATTTTCACCAGATCCTGGAGGAACATAATAAATTCGCCCAATTGCAAATCTCTTTTGCCTCGGTACCCATTCTCGAGTAGATTTTTTCCACACAAACTTTGTTGGGAAGTCTGCATAAGTCAACTCTCTTGCTTCTGGATATTTTTTATTAGCCTCCATCCATGCCAAAAACATACTTTTACGGATTGTAGGATGACTAACAATATCACTCATTGAATCAGTTTCGCAGAAGATTATATTTTGCTCATCTGGGAGATGAAAACTTAGACGCTCAACAGGAGGATCCTTATACTGAATTTGAAAACCGAGAATTCTCCATACTGCTTCACATGGAGATATATATCTGCAGTCATAGTACATACTGACTTCATCAATAACTCTTTCCATTTTATCACCTATTGTGGTTTGGTAAAATGATGCGTAACACGATCATGTCCTTTATTGACATATTTGAATAGATACTTGATAGATCGTGACTGATTGCACCACTTAATATTCACATGCGCTCCATACTTCAACAGTAAATATCGATTATGTGGTACAATGAATCTGTTGTCAACAACAACACCATTTTTTAATATTGTTCCACCATTGTTTCTGCGTCTGTAGACCGGATATCCATCTTCATCAATAGTGGTCGTTTCAACAAATTCTTTTGGAAAATGTTTAGTACAACGAACTTTTAACATGCACGGGAATTTTGGTCTTACTTGTCCACATGGACCATGTACCATAAAATCACGAACAACATCATAATATTTAGGATTTGTGACTTGATCTGGTATTTCCGCAGAAATTATACTATCAATGTCATCACTTGTTGGAGAATTTATTCCATTGGACAAGAAAAGTAAAATGTGGGCATGTGGCAATCCGCGCTTTTGAAACTCAATAGTATAAATAACTGCAAAACAATATGAAGTAATATTAACATTATTTTAATATAATATGAGTATATTCAAAAATATTACAAACATTATATAACTCGAGCATATATTAACTCTTACCTGCTTTCACATTTCCAAAGAGATTATTGCGGCGGAGATCCTTGATCAAGTTGTCTAACTTAAGTTTAAAAATCCGACAAATAATATCGGATCGATCTTCCGGTTTAAGGCCTCGACTTTGAACAAAACGTGAAATCTCTGGCCATTTCGGATTGCAAGTAAAAGTTATGAACAAATTCGGATAACCAGCCCACCTACATATGGCCATAGCATCTTGATAGTTTTGAATCATATATCGTGCCCCTCCAGTAAATGAAGATGGCAATATGACACGCTTACCTTGGGTCGATGGATCTGTTTCACCTCGTGTCAAAGCATCATCCAGCCCTTTGAAGATCTCAGACCTTAATTGCGTTTGATGTGTCCGAACAAATGTCAAGCGTGCGGATTCAACCATTGTATAACCATCAACAACAAATTGTTGGAAAAGCCTCCGTGAGTGTAAGATTAATGAAGGCTCACAATCTCTTTCATGCAGTCTGTAAGCAAAGAACTCTCTAATGCTGATCTTTTTTCTTCCATTCGATACATTTGTCTTTGATTCAGAAAAACAAATATCTTCTCTATATCCATCTTCACCATATGGGAACAATAAAGGATATTGAAGACTGATATATGAAGCATGCAATTCATTTATGCGTTTTAGTTGCCCGTCTTGTTTTTCCACTATTATGTCTCTATCACCTAACGACTCATCAAGATCACCGACAACTAACGATGCGACTTCAGACACCGAAGGCAAATTATATCTTCTTCCATCTACACCTCTTCGGCCGATAAGCTTTAGTCTCACATTTGATTCACCTTCTTGGCGAATTTTATTCTTTGCCATCCTAAATGATTTTACTAAAACATTATATTCATCGAGCATTGTCTTTAAATCTGATACAATCTCTTCATGAAGATTAACTTTGTTTCCACCAGGTCTGTAAAAACATTTTAAAATTAAGCGTGATGATTAGTTTTATTTGACATTATAAAATAAAAAATTATAATAAGAATTTAAAGTTGGTGTGTTAGATACCTGACAGAATGTATCCTATTGGCAATTTCATTTTCTGTGTCATAAATATATAGCTGGGCGAACTTGGGATTTGAGCCCTCTGGTGGCAATAAACTTCCAAGCAAATGGTAATTTTGGCCATTTAATTTAAAAATTAGAGGAGAATTTCCCTTATTTAAGCTAGATTCGATCTTCCCTCCCATCGATGTAAAACAAAACATACTATTGTATGATCGAATGTTTTGTTGAAAGTGTTTGCTCTTATCGCTACTATCATAAATCAACTTTTGTAAAACATCGGGAGGATTGTTTATTGGAGGAAGTTGGATTTTTCCGTGCATACAACATAATGAATACTTCGGATTGATTGTGCTACTATTACTTAACCTCTCTTCGTGCCAAAACATTGCATCACAAAATTCACATTTGTATGTTGGATTTCCAATATCCCAATATTCTGCATATAAAATAGTTTAGAAAATTTTGATATCATGTGGTAGAAAACTATAACATGCATTATATGTATAAAAAACTATCATTTGTATATATAGTTTGGATATATATATATATATATATATATATAATATTCATAATACATATTTGTAGATACTTACCTCTATCGGTATTTGATTATTTTATATTTTGATTTATGACCATAGTATCTGGTGCAAAATTTGCATCTTCATTTGTAAGATCAATTATTATGGGTGCAGACAATTCTATATCTGAACGTAGCTGAGATGAATTATTGCCAAATTCATCAAGTGTTGCGTTATTTTTTCCGGCTAAATATTCATTAACTGTTGCAAAAAATATCGAAACATTATATACTCATAATATATGTCATTTTTTATTTAAACATTTACAAATATATTAAAGATTTTACCATTGGTAAATATCACTTAGATGATATATTGTCGAACGATATCGAACACTCTTTGAAGAAGAACTTTGATTTTCTGAGTACAAAAGTAAATAAAATTAGTGTTAAAAATCAGTACATTGAAAAGTGATACGGGAGCGGACATAGTATAAACACTTGACATGACTTTATTCAACTATGGAAAGTGATAAGGTAGAAGGTGTATTATAATTTATTTTAGTTCATCAATATTCATTATTCTCTTCTACAACTGGATTACCTATTAGTGATACTAATGTGAATGATGTTTCAGTTATTATAAGATGTACTATTTTAGTAACAAATATGTAGTTTTTCTTGTTCATTCATGTTGTTAATGAGTTAAGTATTACAGCATGCTTAAACTTTGTCAGTCATCAATCAATATTTAGTCTATATTTCTATCTCTATTTAATCTATATATATATATATATATATATGTTTAAATAATAATTATGTGTTCTTACAATCTTTATCAGGTTGAAGTTGTCATGCATTTTAAGGATGACATTAAGGAATACCAACAAATTGATCAACAGGTAATACATATTATTTATTATAAACTATGCAATGGAATATATAATGGTTCGTATTAAATGTTAAATATAATGTATATATACAAATGTTTATATTAAAAATTATTACCACCTCTAAATCACATATAACTCTACTTGACCATTTTTCCAGTCAGTTTTTGGCAATTGAAAAAAGATTAGCCTTCCTAGTGTATCTTGTATAAATTAGGTTTATTTGACGAATTTATACAGATGGTGTAGAGATTTTGAAGAATAAATATATTGGAGCTGGATATATTATTGAGGTTTTATACTGATATTTGTGATTTTGTTTCTCAATTTTTGTTAAATGTATTATTTTGAATTTTTATTTATATAATGAGATGGATCTAATACGCATAAACGTAGTTTTTGTGGAAATCAAATCTATGATATTTGGGACTTTTTGTTCATTAGATATAATTCATGTTTAATTAGTATAATAAAAATCGCTATAAACCCAATTCAATTGAATATTCTATATAGAAATATGAAAATTTGAATACTAAAATGTTACATAAGAATAAGATTAAACCGAACATGCTTCCAAGCAAATGTACATATGAAAATAAGTGAAAATTACGTGAATTACCTATGTCTGGTTGTGAAGTGGAATCTCTCTTCTTGCCAATGGTAGTAGATTTTGTTAACTTCCTCATGATATTTCAGTGTGTTTTCTTTTTCTTCAAAATCTATGATATTTGATGTAATTGTTTGTATGCTAATGACTTATAAATATATTGTTGTTTCTGGTATATTTGAATAGTTATATGGAAAGTTCTAAAATGGAGCAACATTAATTGCAAAATTGAATTGTGATTGGGTGAAATAAGATGAATTTATGATATTATTTGAAACATACAACAATTGAGTAAATATATAATTCACATGTTTATGTGATAAACTATTTTTAAAATTTATGGTTTGAAAACTATGTCACATATTCTTGTATTTTTTTATGGTCTATTAAATTAATTTTGTTTTAATTGAAAAGTCTGAGGTTTGCGTTTTTATAAATGATTCTGGTCGGGTGAAATATGATGAATTTATAATATTATTTGAAACATACAATAGTTGAATCAATCGATAATTCACTTGTTGATGTGATAAACTATTTTTAAAATTTATGGTTTGGAAATTATGTCACATATTCTTGTATTTTTTTATGGTCTATTAAATTAATTTTTTTTTTAATTGAAAAGTTTTATGTTTGTGTTTTTATAAATGATTTACCTTGTTTAATTTAATCATTGATGGTTTTTGGGTAAACTCAGGACACTGCATATATTTCAGAGGATTATTTTCTTGGTTCATATATCTGCACATCAAACATCTTTGTTTTCTCATTATTTGGATTAATTTGGTGAAAAGGTACATATCTTTCATAAATTTCTTATTTAATTTGGATTCATTTTTGGATTAGTATTTATTGTGTTTGATTGAACAATGGTTATTCAATAATTGAAATGCTACATAAGTCAAATGGAAAACACAAGAGCTTCTCAACATCATAACTAAAACATCATTTAGGAGAATAATGTTTGTAGACCCTTTCAAAATAGGGTATCAATACTTATTTGCTAAAAATTAAAAACATTAGCATAAAGATAATATGTAATACTAAATGCCTCTAATCCTTCTCTTGCTTGATAATAACTCCTTTTGCCTTTTTTGATGGGGCATTGCATGACAATTGATCATCAAGCTGTCTTTTGACACCGCCATCATTAGATGTATCTTCCAAGTTAATTATCTTTGATTTCCCCTCAACTGGTGTCTTAACCTCATCTTCTGAAGATACAACCTACATATAAAATTATTGATATTATAAATATATATATATATATATATTGTTGATGAAAAATAACTTAAATAACAAAACATATTTGCGCACATTATCATTATTACTATCTTCTTTTTTCAGCTTGGATAACACATCCGATTCCTGAAAGGAAAAACATTATAGTATCAAAAGATTCATCTATCTAAAAATTAATATATAAATTTTTATATTTTAATGATGAATAACATACCTGGCTGTCAAAATATAACCCAGAATACTTGGAAATTAGGTTAGGATCAGTCGTGACCTTCATGACTGTGTATGAGTATTCAAAATTTTCAATCTGATCAGTTCTGACTTGAACTTTGAACAACACCATTTTATTAACTAAAGACTCTATTTCATATGGAAAAGAGTATTTAGTAACTCCCTGTATGGTTTCAAATCATAAAACTATCTTATAAATAATAAATTATTATACTAACAATATTATATTTAAAATTATATTACAAAAAAATTAATAAATATTACCGTGTCACATTCTTTTAGTTCTGCTGCAGTCTTTCCAATCAAGTCTACACATGACCGATCCCATAGAAGAAAAGAAGCATTCCCCGTGTTATCTCTCACTCGAATTTGTAGCTTGTACCTAGATTTTAAATTGCAAAATTAAAAATCTAAAAAACCACACGATTAATGCAATACATTATCAACTGTAAATTACAATTGTTTGTACCTAATATGTCAAGTTGTCATAACTTTATCACACTTTTCACAATAAAGCTTCTCTTTTGTTGGGGTGAGTAACTTGGGGCATTGTTTATACGACAAATACCACCAATTCCCTGTCGTTTCGTGTTCAACAATCTTAGCAATAACCCAAAAATCCCCTACCTGAAACAAACATATTTAAATATTAATGGAGTCGGATTTTTTTTGTCATGTGCTTTGTTTTGGAGTCTCATATTTTAAATTTTAATAACTACTTCAATTATAAAATAGAAAAAACCTCTTTATCGTAACAAATTTGATGAATTGTTCTAAAAGAATCATCATCGATTGGGAGAGCATGTGATATAGTGCTTTCGGATGACATGTTTGAAAGAGCACTCCTTGATCCAGCATGCTTATTTTCATGAATCAACCTTGAAAAATTGAAAAGAAAATGTAAGAAATTGAAAAAATAAATTAAAAGATAGTACTGCTATGGTTATTATAAATTTATAATATATTTATATACCTTATTTTAAATTCAATTATTTTATCAATCTCTTTGTCCATAATGAGTTTTGTAACATGAAACGTGTTACAAATTTTAGCTTCACCTGTGTAACAATAAACACAAAAATACATCATGAATTAAAATAAAGAATAATATTTTAATGTCATAGTAAAAATTAAAAAAGTAATTAAAAAATTAATAGTATGATAAGAATTCACACCTCTATAAAATGTGGCGTGACAAAATTGAAGAATGACTACATCAGGATTAAGACCACCAAATGCACATGAGCTAAGTTGGTCAATTTCATCACCCCACATTGTACCCATCATTTGGCGTTGCCTTCAAAAATATAATTTATAAGCAACATAAAAACATTAATAACAATAAAATATTTTAACATATATATAATTGTGGTACTCTGCATCTTCTAAGACAAAGTCCATGAGCCTGGTTGGACGACCATTAACAACTTTATTCTCGGGTGGTTTCATTGAAACAACACTTCCAATCACATCTAAACCAAAATCAGATTATGAAAGTTAATTAAAATATATAAATACAATTGTAACATGGATATATAAATTATAAAAAATATTATATGTAAATATACCAAAAAGCACAGAGTTATCTGAATCCTCACTGGCACAAATATCTGAAAAACTTCTGAAATAATACATAAAATATGGAAAAGTTTTGTCAGAGTGCACATTTACGATGGTCTTCTTTATAAAAATTATCTTTTTTCTATGAAGTGTTGTTTTATATTTCATTCTGTTGTCGGCAACCACAAAATTTTCAACGTGGTATAGATGTCCTTCTCTAAGAAATGTTACGTAGTCCCCCATTAGTTCACGTCTGATAGTCGCATGTATGCGATCACCCTATGTAATGAAAAAAAAATTATTAAAAATTTATAACACGATTTTACAGAATTAATAAAAGAAACATGTTACTAAAATTACATCACTGTCATGGAAAATAACTTCCAAGCTCTTTGGTTGATTTGGACTTCCGAATTCAAGAACTTGGTAGGTTCTGATGATGCGTAAATTATATGCCCAAGAGCTTGAATCGTCGTGAATATCTTTGAGGAGGCTGCACATGATAGAAGCCATTCTATATGATTTGAACAAACTATTTTGTGTATCTCGTAATTGTAATTGTAGTTGGTAAACTACATATTTATATTGTTCATTTGAAGTGTTTTTTTGGTAAGTATATTAAAATGTAGTAATTATTGGTTTGTACATAATTGTATCTTGTATATTAAGTTGTACGTATTGTGTATATTGTGAAATGATTTATCTCATACTTTTTAATGTATATTAAATTGTAAACATCGTGTATATTGTTAAAGGATTACTTCCAATTTTTAATGTGGATTTTATTGGATTAATAGTAGTTATTGTATCCTAGCCATTAGTGACTCATGAGACGGGCAAATTTTGGAATGTGCATAATTAGCATAATTAGCAGTTACAAATTTGCATAATTAGCAGTTACAAATGTATGTGCATATATATATATATGTGCAAATTGATGTATATTCACATTTATATATATATATATATATATGTATCTATATATACACACACACACACAATTATATATATATATATAATATAGGCCATAAAACTGAAATTTTTTAATGGTTAATTGAGTTGATATTTTTTTGATCAGGATCCTTATTTTCCTCCCACATATCCGCATCCATTACTGCAACTTGAAACCTTCCTTGTGTGGGTTAATATATGAAAGAACACATTTATTTATATAAGAAATGAGTTAGAATTCAACTTACTAAAATTGAAAGATGGATTTTAGGCGGGAAAATTCTACTAATAGACCATTCTGCTTTTATATATATATATATAGATATGACCAAAAAATATAAATTTAAACTTTTTGAAGAAATCTAAAATAAATAATAATGTGATGAGAGTAAATAAATATTCAAGAAACAATATAAAAAAGAAAAAGGAAAGTGTAATTAGACCAAATAAAAATGATTTAAGAGATGTGACGTTGCTTCAAAAAAATATGTTTGTTTCGTCAAAAATTGGGATAATGGGTAGATTAGTACAATCATTTATTTATATACATACATTATATATGTATATGGAAAGTATCAAAATTAAATGAAATTAAATGTGATGATGCATAATTTTATATATTACTATAATGTCCATATAATGTTAAATAAAATGTCTACAATGCCCTTTTGCAAATGAGCGGGAAAATAAAAGTGTATTATAATATATATATATATATATATATATATATATAGATTCTCACCAAAATAATTTGCTTAAAATTACAAAGATGCAAAAAATATATATTAAAAATATAATTGAAGCATCACAATTAAAAACATTACATTTTTCTCAAATTTTTTATTCGTGATACCATGCTAAAGATTTTGAATCCTGCAGAAAACAAAAAGAAAGAATACTATCAACAACAATGCAAAAATAAAAACTCTTACAAAAGAAGAATACAATGCCAACGATAATCATATTCGCATTTATAGAATTAGTAGTTAATACGCATGCTTTTGAAAATTAAAGGAAATTTAATCAATTAAAATTATTGGACAAAATTGATACTCACAAATAAAGTAGGATTCTATTCTTCAAGTTAACTATTAACGTGACTATATAATTAATTACTCCCTCCGTTTCATTTTGTTTGTTGTTTTAGATTTTTTTTTTGTCAAAATATTTGTTTTTTTTTATATATTTTAACATCCTCTCTCTCAAATTTAACTTTAGGAAAATATTTGTTTTTTTATATATGTTTTTTTTATATATTTTCACCTTTTTAGGAAAATATAAGTGAATAAGATTTTATGTAATATAAAAGGGTGGAATATATTAGTCCAAAAAATTAATAATTAATTCTAGATTAAAAATCTAAAATAACAAACAAAACGAAATGGAGGGAGTACTATATATATATATATATATATATATATATATATTGTAATTGTTACCATGATTAAATGTTAAGAAGACATGAAATTTTATTATAATATCTAAAATATATAAGAGGTATTATATATAATATATAATTTATGTAAAAAATAATAGGTGTATTGTTCTTATTGTTTCCATAATTGATTAATGATATGTTTTTTTTTGTAAAATATAATAATTGATTGATACTTTTGATTGATATTGATTTTTGCCCGATTAATTTTCTTGCGAGAAGCTATTTTTAAATGGAAAATATACTCATATAATTCTCTTCAATTACCGCCCCTAAATTCATTCAACAGTACACACACACACATGATAATTAATGACATAATTAGATCGTGTCTATATATATATATATATATATATATATATATATATATATATATATATTTGATGGATAGTATTATGGGTAGCAACATATAATTTTTTATATTTATGGAAATATATTAATATTTAAATATTTACAATGAAATGAATATTTTTTTAAAATAAAATAATATTTTTTCAATTTTCGGAAAGTGTAAATGAGCGGGAAAATCAACATTTTCTATTTGCGGATCCGTAGTCGTTATTATATATTATATAGATTCATGAACACGTTCGATTAAGCTCGAGCTCGAACATGTTTGTGAGCTGGCTGAGCTGAATAATACTATGTTCGAGCTCAGCTCAATAGTGTTATCAAGCTCAATTTGAGGCTTCGAACTCGCCTTGTTCAGAAAATGAATGAGTTTTTTTCGGACTGAATTCTGAATGGCCCGCGATCGATTATGTTCGTTTACCCTACTAATGGAAAGATCATAAAATTGTCCTACTTTAGTTCATGCATCGAACTTTCTAAATGATCCTTTATTCACTTCCGTAATAATAAAAATAACAAAAGCACAGCTAAAAGTAAAACAGAAATTTGAAAGATACAAGGCATAAATCTTGTAACTAGTCTATTTCTCTATACATTTTTATATGTGAACTTGTATATTTCTGTCTAGTTCAAGCACTAGGTTTGGGCTCCTCGCCATCATCATCAACAATCTTGGGCGATTGCATCGTCGTCTTCATTTGCTGCGCCATGTCGTAGGTAGCATGCACGCCCAAAAACACATAATACAACAGCATGATCACCGTGCAACCCCCGAACCTTATAAACGTTTTACCACTCAACGATCCCATCAGAAATAGATTTATCGCAATCGACAACGACGGCAGCCACGGCACCAACGGCACTCCCCACACCTTCGGCGTTCTTTCCTGTGGCAGCTTCACCGCAATTCCCAGCGTCGCCAAGAACCACACAGGGATGGTGATGGCGTATCCAATCCAGCCCTCCGGTTTTAGACCCCAATAAGCAGAAGTTCCCATCGAAGAAGCTATAATCAGCAGCAAGAAGCTCACCAGCTTAACCAGATTTGCTTTAGGTGTTACTCCTCTCATGTAGTATCTTCTAACCAGAAGCGCAATCGCCATCATCATGAATATGAACAGAGTGCTCACGGACAGTAGGCTTGCCAAGACGTCCAAGCTCGAAAAAAGGGCGACTATGGCGCTAGGAACGGTGATCAAGAGTGTGGCGTATATAGGAGTTCCGGTCTTGGGGTGGACGAGGGCGAACCATGGTGGGATCATGTGTGATCGTGCAATGTGAGTCGTGTAACGTGCCTGCGCCAGCGCCCCAACGAGGAGAACGGTGGTCATTCCCTTGAGAGCGCCGAGGGCTACGAGGTACTTGGCCCATTTCATCCCCACACTCTGGAATGCCAGAGAGTAAGCTGCATTGGTGTCTAAATCTGAGTATTTCTGCATCATAACCAATGAGAGTGCCATCAAGCAGTAGATTACCGTGATCATCGACATTGATCCGAGCAGTCCTAAGGGTATGTCTCTGCACGGATCTTTTGTCTCCTCCGCCATGGTGGCGATGCTGTCAAACCCTCCGTAGGCGAAATAAACGACAGCTGCAGCCTGGAAGATCCCTTTAGCTTCGTAAGGCACGAAAGGTTGTAAATTGGAGGTCTTAGCATGAGCAAACCCTGCAACTATAACAAATATGATGACCACCGTGTTGACAGCTGATGCAATCCAGTTGAGGTAGGAAGTTTTCTTGGCGCTGGTGATTGCGATTGCGGCAGCAATGAGTAGAACTCCGGCAGCGATTGGATCTAGTAAGTTGAATTCGTGGCTGAGATCAGTGTGTATGCGCAAAGAGTTGGAACCGCGGTTGAGGAGAGTGGTGAAGTAAGAAGTCCAGCCTCTAGCAACTGCTGCATTTCCAACAATGGATTCGAGGATTATGTTGCCTGCTGTTATGAAGGCTGCGAGATCTCCCAGTTCAACTCGCAGGTAAGCGAAGGAGCCGCCGGCAACGGGGATTTCAACAGCGAACTCAGTGTAGCAGAAGACGGAGAGCATAGCGGAGATGCCGGAAACTACGTAGGATAAGATTATGGCGGGGCCTGCATGATCATGAGCTTCTTGGCCGGTGAGGACGAAGATTCCGGTGCCGATGACGGCACCGAATCCAAACCAGGTGAGGTCCCACCAGTTGAGGCAGCGCTTCATGCTGTTTTCGCTCTGTTTGCGGAGATGAACGAGCTCCGTTTCTTCGTCGGAGCGGTTGAGAAGGCGGTCCTTGAATCTGGATCTGGTCTGTGAGAGGGCAGATACATAGGAGCTCCAATTCTCAAATGATTTCTCAGGGAAGAAATCTTGTTTGCTGAATCTCCAGTAGCTTCTTGGTTGGACTGCATCACCATCACTTGTTCCTCCTTCTAGTCCCATTGCCCAGCTATTCCACAACTCGGAGCTCTACTCTATGCTTAAATGAAATGATGGGTTTCTCTCTCTCTCTCTCTCTGCCCTTGTTTTTTGGTTCTCCGTCTGTCAGCTGTCAAAGGGTAGCGGTGATTGGACAAAAATGGAGATGGCGACTGCGGGACCATATTTAATTAGAAAACTGGCATTTCATATGCAAACAAATAGTATAGATGCTGATAGTGTCGTGGTTGTCAATGCCACATCCTAGGCCTAGCTAAACAATTTTACTTCAAAACTAACGTGCAATGCAATCAGCAGAGGATAATGACAATTTTGAAAAAATAAATACGCAAAGGATTCAAAAATGAAATTAGAGGAAAAAAAACAAGCCAAGTCATATCAAGACTTTATTGGTCTTGGAGAAAAAAAAAACACTAATCTTTTACATCCAACTAAGTACAGTAATCGAGTAGGAAATTAGCAAATGAGGAAGGCAGCCAATTATGACTTAATTTGTATTGTCCCATTTGACAAATGATGCTTGAAGGAATCTACGGTTGCCGGATGAAAATGTGCTGATAATGACCCATACTTGGCTGCTTTCAATCCTCATCTACACTGACTACACAAACTCCGCCAAACATTAGAACTAGTTGCTCACCACACTGACGCCAATAATTAATCATACCCAACAAGGGGGGAGAGATACAAAAAAAAATGCCAATGGCTTAACGATGCATATATCATATTCTTTCAGGGTTCAGGAAATGAGGATCCTTTCCTTATTCTACCTTTGACAGTGTTAGTAATTAGCAGCAGTAACCCAAGGAAAATTTTAACAGCCAACTTGTAACACCCTAAATTCTTAAATTTAAAATGTTACTCTTTCTATTCTTGAAAGCGGAAAAATAATTAACAATTATAATAATTTAGGTAAACATTTTTTTTTCTATTTTCTTTTTCTATTTTCATGCTAGAAATGCTATATGAAAGAAAAATGAGTTGCAACATTTAAAAGAAAATTTCTGCTTATGTTAAAATTCATAATTTAATTTTTCATTATAAACATAATTTAATTTCTAATTGGAAAAAAAATAAAACATATAAGTTCTAGATCATAAAATTCATAATAAACAAAATCATAATAATTAGCTACTGATTTAAGTTAGTTCAAACGTCATTAATCACAAAGTTTTAGGCTCAAAATAGATTGCTTAAATAGCAAATCCCAAATATTCGAGTTACATATCCAAAACATCAAAAGCGAAGCCACCCCATTTCCTTCACGATGCTCCAAGCTCACTGACCTGAAAACATTAAAAATATGGGGGTGAGTACTCTTAAAACTTACTCAGTGGTGGAGGATCATGAGCATTTCTTTCTATTTATCCAACTGAATTTAAATCGCAGGAATAATGGATTTAGGGTACTTCTTCTATTCGGATATATCACACTGTGCACAGGACATACCTCTTCAGTGGTGTAAGCCACGCTCTAAGTGCGTGCGTTACACTTTCTGATGCGTACGAAACGCTATTCTTATCCATATTCCATCCACGACAAATTCAAGCAGGATTAAAACATTTTTCTTTCTCAAAAGAACATATATCATATGCTTTCGTAAATAATAATATGATCCATTTCAAAATATAACTTTAAAACAGATATTTACCCACCTGAGAGTAAAGAGCACGTAAGATTGAACAGAGAATTACAAACTAGACGAGGGTCCTAATTGCGCCGCACCTAATAAAAAAATAATCTTAATAAATCTGAAAATTAGAAAATTATGGGCTAATTTAATCAATTTATGCAGTTATGATTAAATATTAATTTTTGAAAACAATTTATAGGATCCAAATGTGTTTTTAAACAATTATGACATTCATATAACTCTTGGGGCCTTTTCTAATTTCTGTAAATTAAAGATGATGGCCATGATGCAAATGATTAAATTGCAATTAAACCCTCCCCTTCTTCATCTACAATCACGACCTACAGCTAATTAGAAAACAAAATCCCTAATTCAACTTCATTCTCCCTTTCTCTCATCACTCTCTCTTTCTCGACTGAAAATGAAGAACAAATAGATATCCCCCAAAGTGAATTGGCTTGCCTAAATCCCTAAATCCTAATTTTTCTTCTCATCATCTTTGCAAAATCACAAGAGCAGGATAGAAATAAAAATCCCCAATTTCATTTCTTAATTCCTAACTTGAACTCAACTCCCCTGTTTTTTCGTCTCAAGTACCAGTTTTAGTAAAACGCCCATATCTCATCAACTAAAAATCCAAATCAAGAAATTCGAAGTTCCACAGAATCCTAAGACATATATCTAAATATGTTCTTCAAATACACATTCCCAAATTCTGACATTAAAAGGTATAAAAAGTCGAATTAAATTAACAAAATCAACCTGTTCGGAAAACTGACAGGTTTTGGTAAAAGGGTTGTAACTTCGTCTACAAAATTCGTATTAACCCGATTCAAGTTTCAAATGAAAGCTAAGACGATAACCTACAACTATGATGTGATCTAAACGTCCAGAAACAACTCCAAGAAATCAGATTTTCAGTCGAAGTAGGGGTATATGTGCTGCCCAAAAAACAGATTTGGGGATTTTATGATTTTCCTTTTGATTATACAATTAAATCCTCATGTTCTTCCATATTCAAGGACTTATACATGATATAGATCAAAACCCCAAGATATAAAATGATATAACTTGTAATTAACCCATGCTCATACTTTCAAGAAATTAAAGGAAATAAAACTCGGTATTTTACAACAACCTAATTAAGAACACTAATTCCTCCATGAATTGCTACTTCTATGAAACTCTCATTATCCCTACCACCAAAACAACCAACTTCCTTAATCATTCCACAATCACCATCGAATATCCAAGGAACAAGAAAGGAAAAGAGAAAAAGAAGAATTACCTTTCTTAGAAGAAAACCGACGGGAGGGAGATTGAAAGCTTGAGTTTATGTGTGAGAGGGCTTGAGGAGAATTGAGAGAGATCGATAGAGAGATATGGATCGTGAGAGAGAGTGAAAGAAAGAAATGAATGAATGTCCCCTTTTATTTCTATTTGTTTCGGTAGAGAGAGATTGGGAAGCTTCTAGCATTTAGCTAAGGATATATGATATTTATTTATTTATTATTATTATTATTATTTAAATGTTTTCCCCCATAAACAAGACTCATTTCAAAGGTATGATATTTGGATATCAAGACTCCAATTTTTTTTTTTTAGAATCTTAAGGAAATGCCTAATAAAATAAATATAATAGCCCAAAATTCAAATGTAAAATAAATTCTTTCTATTTCGAAATAAATTCAAAAATATTTAAACAAGTTCAAATAATAATTATAAGGCTCAAATTTAAATTCTAAATTTTCTTTTCTATACTAGGGGCGCAATATCGGACTCCCTCAAGTCCGTCTAATTCTATCGAGCATTATCATATAAATTAAAACTCAAACTTAAAGCAATTTAATAATTTAATAATTTAAATCACGTAGAAGTGGGTTGCTACACAACTCATGTTTACATTCATCACTAGTGCTCGAGGCTCAACTCTACACCCATAAAAAAGAATAAGAAGAGGATTACCAGTTACCACCAAGATCTCCACGCTTTCTTCATTTTACTCCCGACATATTTTAATCCATGAACTGCACCAACAGTCACTAGACCTGCAACAGCCTGTCTTGCACTGAAAACCATGACTTTGCGTCTCAGGATCTTTCGCAAGCAATCTGCAGCCTCTTCCTTTGATTTCATTGCCACTTTCTGTACAGCTCTACCTGAAATATCATTAATCCATTGGAACACTGTAAATGTTGTTATAGAAACATTAGAGAATGCAAAATAAGAAGCTTATGCTGGAGTAATTACATCACCAAATAATTCATGTAGCTAATGAACGGTGCCAAACACATTTTTATTTGAAATATCAATCAAGCAAGTAGAGTTTTGCTGCACAATCGTATACCATACCAGATTTATCAATTGCTTTCTCCTCTACAAGATTCATCTCTATCTGGCGTCTGATATGCAAAGGAAGAGAAGACAAGAGGGAGCATGTGGTAGACAATCCACAATCCTGATTTAACCAGTCAAGTATGCCAGAAGACCCACATGTGAGAATAAATCTTTGCCAAGGTGCAAGCAAAATAATTTCCTTGTAACCAGTTAAAAATGGCAATGATTTTTTTTGTTAATCCCTTGATAAATTAGCAACATATGCAACCACAATTTGTATGGGCCTTGAAATTTGGACTAACCTGAATTAAATTTACTTTTTGATCAACAGAAGATGATATTCTAATCATGTCTTGAGCTGCAAATTTCTCTAAAAATGGATTGTACATTTTTTGGAATAACTTAAATTGCCCTTGCACAATCTTTTTCACCTGGGAAGTATACATATGGATGTTACAAAATGAATGAAAAAAGAGATCTTCAATGTAGTTTAGTACAGATGAACATACAAATATTCCCAAATCCTATAAACCAAGTTCTCTTACAAATGACATAACCGAACAAAATAGCTTATTCAAATTGTATCTTGCATGTTAGTAAATTCCACACTTTTCACTCCAAATGTTAAAACAAATGTGTTATATCACAAGCCTTAGAAGCCCCATCATATACATGAAATTTTAGGCTAAGTTCCTCTTTCAAATTTTTAACTAGAGCTTCAATGATAATTACCTTGTTTTTATCCTCTGCGAAAAGCATTCGTAAGTCGCCCATATATGAGAGGCTACATATTTTGGCATACAACTCTTTCTGCAAACACATTAAATCTTACTGCTACTATCCTTCTCAACTTTGAATGATTGTAAGGAAACTGAGAAAGAACCATACCTCGCTGAATTTTGATGGCAAAAGCAGGGGGGCAGCAGAGGTTGCAGCCTTCAGATTTACAGGGTTGAGTTTTTCTATCTCCGAGTTATTTACTATGACGTTAACCTGAAATTTGTAGATGCTTCAGATGCTATATATGACTTAGCATTTGAGACAGCATCCAACAAAATCGAAGCATATCTTCAAGATAACATAAAATTTATTTAACTAAATCACATAAATGTATATCTTCCGGACAACAGAATATTTATATATTTGAGGTAATAGAGTTTATATCTTACATGATCATTAGTTGTGAGCTTTTTGACACGAATCAAGTTGGGCTTAAATAGAATTTTCAATTTAGCTACTGAACATAACCAAGTTAAAATCTATAAGAGGAATAACCATGATCACTCATTCATTACATTGAATATTATAAATTGAAGTAACAACATGCATAACACAACTATTTTTAAACAAATGTCCATTCAGGAGTAACTAATTCGCATCTTCTAGACTGATAGATAACCAATAAACATCTTCAGAGGAGACAAGTATTTATGCAAAACATACAGGTTTCTGCAAACGGCCACTCAGATAGAAACTCTCCCATTCCATAATATCCTAAACGAGATCATTCATGCGAACAACACCGTACTTGAACATCTGTAGGAGTATCTCATGTCAAAATTTCTTTCCAGTACATCTAATACGTGAACAGGTATTTAGAAATCATGTATCGCATGTCAAAACATCACAATAAGAGTAATGATGAAAATAACTACCCGATCTTTATGAGAAACGAAGGGGTTGAAGTGTACGCGGACACCAATATGATCTGCAACCCCAGTAATCTAATAGAAAAAATATTTCACATCAATTTAAAAGACGCTAAACATCCAAAATGAGAGGAAAGACGTGAAGTAGCACCAGCTGCGCTCCCCCGAGGTAGACCATCCATGAGGCATAATGATTCCGATTGAATTTGAGATTCTAGATCCCGAAAGACGAGTAGATTCTATCAGATGCTAATCAACATTTTATGCATAGAAAGATAGAAAAGATGGAACTTTGCATGAAGTTATAAAATGCAACGAACCAATACCTCAGCATGCCATTGTTGGGGATCTGCTACACCAAGAATGTAATCTACCATGGATGTCTGGGGAAAAAAGATTCAAAAGAGAAAATCATAAATTCATAAGTAATCATTAAATTAAGTTACACAAAGCCCTGAACTAACGGCATAATGATGTTGAGAGTTCTTTCGTTCCAATGCTATAGCCTGTATGGTAATGTCAAGCGACCTGAGGTCAAATAAGCGAAAAGAAGGGGGGAAATACCACCTTATCAAAATTGTTTGGATGGAGAGAGGAGCCATATATACAGGCGAACTCAACAGGAGGCAGAGTGTCGAGGAAAGTTGCGTGGTCGGGTCTCTTTTCAGTGTCCATTTACTACACAATTCACATTCGGCATTTAAGAATGTAAAAAAGGTTAAGCCTTTATTATATCCCTGTTCAAGTCACAGAAGATAATGATAAGTTCTAGAGCGAAAATTGACCAAAAGCATGCAAATGAACAGTTTGGAGTAAAATGCTGCCAGTTTTTTCTCAGAGGAATTTCATCGAACATGTGAGTTGCATTGTTAGCTCGCACCAATTCATAAAAATCCTCAACAGCTTCTTGGCATCTCTAAGCTTTAAGCTTACTCCCCACTCCCGCCGGAACCGGATGATTTGTTGAATGACCGAGGCTAGAAGAGACGATTTCCGGCACTAGGAGTTGAAGAGTGAAGACTACACGTGTTGCTGAGTATATGATTATGATACAAGGACGCGTTTGGATTTTCCAACACTTTTTTCTTTTTTTTTTGGGTTCAAAAACGAAAATTTTGCTGGCCGAGAAAAAATCAATCGTATGATATTTTAATTACCCATTATGATATTTAATTACCTATTATGATAGGGGCAATTCTAAACATAGCCCTCAATTTACTCATTATAACCCCTAAAATTAAATTAAATATAAATAAAATTAAAATAGTCTAATATACCTTATAGGCTTTAGCTCCCTTTTCAAATTTTAACCAAAATTCCAAACATGGTATAGCGCCGTTCTACTTATTGCTTGCTTCTATCTGCAATCTAAATATTTTTTTGGTTCATTAATTTCTGCAAAAACTACTTCCATACTAATCCTCTATAAATATTGTTTCACAAAATCTGGTAAACAAGCGTATTCATGTGGGCTGCTACCATTTGTTTTTAATTTTTTATTATTATTTCTTTCTTTCTTTTTTGCAGAATTTAGTTCCATTGATACAAAGTGATCGAAAAGGGAAGGAGCCAATGTTAAATAGTTCTATTGCTTAATTAATATTAAAAAAAGTTGATAAAGAATAAACACAGATTTCATAAAATAAAATGCATTGGAAATTAATCCACAAAATTGTTCTAAATAGTTGATTTGCCGATTAACCAATTCATGTGCTAATCAATTTTCAATTAATGAGGAATAGAATTAAAAGGAAATAATATTCAACAAATATTTCATGTGTGTTTAGATTAGGGTTTTGATGGAAAAGATGATATCTAAAGTTAAGAAAAGAATGGGATTACGGGAGAAAAATATATAATTTTGAAGTGAATTTATTTTATTTTTAGAGGTTATTATGAAAAATGGTTATGAAGAGAATCTGCAGCTGATCTTTTATTAATTTGGGTTTTATGTTGGGGGCTATGGGACAAAATGGTATATAAAATAATAATTTTAATATTTTTATAAATAAGAGGCTACGATGAGGAAAAAATGGGCTATGTATAGAATTACCCTTATGATAGTCCAAAATCAAAATTATTTTATAAAATAAACATTGAAAAAAAAGGGGTTGTAAATAATAGGGCCCCTTACCTTACAATTTACCCATGAGGAAGAGCAAATTGGGTTTCATGTTTCCAATTCTACTCTTGACCCCAAAATTATATAAAATGTAAGTATTATTTTATTAGATATTTATACCCTTACAATTCCTGTTGCACAAAACTCCTAAAAAATAAAACACCAATATACAAACAGGGGCTATACATTGGCTCATCTTTATTGCAAAAGCCTACACCATGTTTCCTAGAAGCACTTGTATCGCCGACGGCTAGAGTGAGAATTTCTCACCATCGGGAAAAGACTGGTGGGGGATGTGCTGCGGCATACGGTGGACTCTTGCAAATAGATAAATAAATGATGGAAAATTTTAAACACAATCCCATTTTATTTTTCATAGTCCCAAATTAATTAAAATAAAATTTTATTTTTATTAAACATATTTGTCCTTATAATCCCCAGCCATTTAAAAAAACCCTAACAAAATCAATAATGTATAGCCCCCTACTCATCCAAAATGAAAAAAAAAATAGTATACATAGATTTTGCATCTAATCAATTTGTCTGCAGCTCAAGGTTTTTTCTTAAATCCTTAATAACCTTACTACTTTCAATTTTTGCCTGATTTTTCATCATTTAATTTATTTATTTACAGTGCCAACTTCAATAACATCAACAATCGATCTATCACCCCTTCTCTCCTTTAACTCTAGAGAGAAACAATCAACCAATTTCAATTCTTTAGTGGGCAAAAACCACCACAAACCTACACAAAGGTTAAGCATTCGTATAAAGAAGCAAACATCATTGAAAATGCAGAAAAATGTGAATTTCTTTTTTCACAAAAAAATGGGAAAAAAATCTCCAATAGCGCATTGATTTTAAGATGATTTTCTTCATGACTTTCACTGTACAAACTTGGTGTTGGAAAATTGGATGTAATAAATTGAGCCGTGATTCATTTTATCCGATTTTTGGTAATCAAGTTATTTAATTTTGGAGGAATCAAATAGCATACGATTGTTCTATATTTGTAGTAGATAATCGTAGTATTTTTTATTTTCTCAAATTCAATTTTCGGTGAGTGAGAAATTAATTGTTGAAATCAATCACACGATTGGGCATTTATGGTGTGTTGGAAAATGTGCTTAAGGCACATTTAATGATCTCACATTGATTTTTTAACCTAGTTAAAAAGTTTATTTAAGTGTATTAACACTTAAGTGTAATATTTAAAGTGTACAAGGATGTGAGCCATGAGCCTACACGCGCGCGCGCCTGTGCTCGATCCGCGGGTGCACTTGATGGCTCACATCTGACTTCAAATCTCACCTGGAGCTTGTGGAATTAGTGGGCGGGAGAGTAACTGTTGTAACTCCTGGGAGAGTCAATGTGCTGAGAGCCGAAAAAGTTTTCTGGTTTGGACTTCAAGAGGTGGCAGCAGGCATATGATCAATGGATCAACGAAGATTTCTTATGTAAAAATTACATTATGAATGGCCTAGTTGATAGCTTATATTCTGTATAAGTTTTCCGGTCTGGACTTCAAGAGGTGGCAGCAGATATATGATCAATGGATCAACAGAGATTTCTTATGTAAAAATTACATTATGAATGGCCTAGTTGATAGCTTATATTCTGTATATGCCAATGTAGCTAGTGCAAAAGAACTATGAGACACTTTAGAGAAGAAGTACAAAACGGAGGATGTCGGAACTAAAAAGTTCGTCGTGGTAAAATTTCTCGATTACAAAATAATGGACACCTAGTCAGTGATGGATCAAGTGCAAGAGCTTCAGCTCATGGTGCACGATGTTCATGCTGAAGGGGTGGTTCTTCCAGATACTTTAACTATTGTTGTAGTGATTGAAAAGCTTCCACCGTGTTAAAAGGACTTCAAGACTTATCTCAAGCACAAACGAAAGAAGATGACTCTTGAAGACCTTGTGGTTAAGTTTCATATTGAGGCTGATAACCGAAAGGCGGATCCAAGACCATGAGTCCCGATCGAAGCCAAGGCTAACTTGATGGAACGTGGTGGACCATCAAATAGCAACAAGAGAAAGCGCCCCAATCAAGTTGATAAAGGAAAGAAGCCAATGGCGAGGTTCAACGGCAATTGCTTCAACTATGATAAACCTACGCAGATGTCCAAACATTGCACGGTTCCAAAGAAGAAGCATAACAATTATGGTGCGCACATGACTGAACGCAACAATAAAGGCAAAGGTCGTCAAGACGATTGGGATGACGACTTGGTTGTAGTTGTGTCTGAAGTCAACCATGTGGACAATCTGAGGGAGTGGTTCATCGACACTGGGGCCACTTGTCATGTCTGCTCTGACAAGGGCTCGTTTTCTACCTATAAAGTTGTTGAAGGTAGAAAGTTACACATGGGTAACCAAGCCTCGTCTGAAGTGGCTGGTATAGGCAACGTGATCTTGAAGCTTACTTCAAGCTAAAAGCTGACAGATGTGTTGCATGTTCCGTACATCTGGAAAAATATGGTTTCAGACTAACTGTTGGTCAACCATGGGTTTAGACTAGTGTTTGAGTCTGAAAAGTGTATTTTGAGTAAGTACGAAAGGTTCTTTAATCTAGGTTATCTCGTCAACGGGCTTTTCAAAATGAATGATGTGTTGTAAAAGAAAGTGCTAATAAAGTTGATTCTTCTGCTTATTCGGTTGTTGAGTGCTCGGATTTATGTCATTGTAAATTAGGACATGTTAATCTAAATGCTATAAAATGTTTAGAAAAATCTAGACTTGCTAAAAGTGAACCAATTTAATGCACAAAACAAGTGTGAAGTTTGTGTTGAAGCTAAATTGGCTAAGTTACCATTTCATTCGGTAGAATGGAGCACTAAAACTCTAGACCTAATTCACACAGACGTGTATGACTTAAAGTTTGTGCAAACTAGAGGCGGTAAAAAGTACTTTATTACTTTTATTGATGATTGCGCAAAGTACTGTTATCTTTATCTTTTGAGAAATAAATATGGGGCTATTGAAGCTTTTAAAAACTTCAAAAATGAAGTTGAAAATCAACTAAGCGGTTGAACTAAAGCAATTCGAAGTGATAGAGGTGAGGAATATGTTGTTTTGTTTGAAGAGTTATGCACAGAGACAAGTATAATTCATCAAACTACGACTCCATATTCACTACAATCTAATGGTGTTGTTGAACGCAAAAACCAAACTCTCAAAGAGATGATAAACGCTTTGTTGATAAGTTCGGGATTACCATAGAACTTGTAGGGGGAAGCTGTATTGATAGCCAACCACATCCTTAACAAAATTTCATTTAAGGGTAAGGATGTAACACCTTACGAGTTGTGAAAAGGGTGCACGCTAACTTATAAATACCTCAGAGTGTAGGGTGTTTGGCTAAGGTTGAAGTGCCACTTCCGAAACAAGTTAAAATCGGTCCTAAAACGGTGGATTGTATCTTTGTTGGGTATGCACTTAACAACAGAGCATATCATTTTTTATTCATAAATAAAAAATACCTGAGATGACTGAAGGAACGATGATGGAATTGAGGAATGCTATATTCTTTGAGAATATTTATCCTTGTAGAAATAAGGATATGATAGAATGGAGTTCTAAGAAATGAACTTTTAAAGCTGCTACTAGTTCTGATCCTGTGGATGATGAACCGAGATGTAGCAAGAGAGCTAGAACGGCAAAGACGTTTGGTCCGGATTTCATTGTCTATATGCTTGATGATGAGCTAAGTCTTTGAAAGAAACTCTATCTAGTCCAGATGCTTCGTTCTGGAAAATGCTATCAATAGTGAGATTGATTCCATCATGCAAAATCATACTTGGGAGTTAACGGATCTCCCGAGTGGTTGTAAGCCCTTAGGATGCAAATGGATCCTAAAAAGAAAGTACACGGTAGATGGCACTGTTGATAAGTATAAAGCTCATTTGGTTGTCAATGGCTTTAGACAAAGAGAGAGGTATGATTTCTTTGATACCTACTCACCAGTAACGAGGATTACATCTATTCGGGTGTTTTTGGCGATTGCTGCTTTGCACAATCTCGAAATTCACCAAATGGATGTGAAGACTGCATTTCTGAATGGTAAGCTGGAAGATGAAATATACATAGAACAACCTAAAGGGTTTGTTATACTGGGGTAAGAGCGAAAGGTGTGTAAACTTGTTAGTGGCACTGACAGAGTATGTGTACATAAAGAGTAGTTCTAATAGTTACGTCATAGTTTTTCTTTATGTAGACAACATGTTAATCATGGGTAGTGAACACCAAGTTATCGTTGAAATGAAATAGATGTTAAAATGGAATTTTGACATGAAAGATATGGGCTTAGATGATGTGATTCTCGGAATCAAGATAATTCAGACAAATGATAGAATTGTCTTAACACAATTTTATTATGTTGAGAAAGTGCTTAAGAAGTTCAATGCTTTTGATAGTCCGCTAGCTAAGACTCCGTTAGAGCTCAACGTGCACTTGAGTAAAAATCGGGGAGAACCAGTAGCTCGAGAAGAATATGTGAGGGTTATTGGGAGTTTGATATATATCACTAACTACACTCGATCCAATCTTGCATGTTCTGTGAATAAGTTGAGTCGGTACACGAGCAATCCAAGCAAAGAGCATTGGAAATCTCTAGTACGAGTTCTGAGATACTTAAAGTATACTCTGAACTTCGAGCAGCATTATACGAGGTTTCCTTCTATACTTGAAGGGTACAGTGATGCGAATTAGATATCAGACATAAAAGACTCATTCTCAACCAGTAGGTTTGTCTTCACTGTCGGCGATGGAACAGTGTCGTGGAAATCCACGAAATAAACCTATACAGCTCATTCCACCATGGAATCTGAGTTCATAGCTTTCCACAAAGCTTGTGAAGAAGCCGAATGATTTCATAATTTCCGAGAGGATATTACATGCTGGAAAAAACCAGTGTCATCAGTGATGATTCACTATGATAGCCAAGCGGCTATTAGAAGGGCGCGCGGGGTGAAAAAGCTGGAAGCCCAGCTAAAGGCGGGGCAAACTGAAGGCCACAACTGAGGACATACCCAAATTAAAGATCGAAACTGATGGCCAACTGGTGTCGAACTAGTAGCCAGAATGCCAGACTGATGGCTAACTGGTTCCAACTGATGGCCAAGATGTCAAACTGGTGGCCAACTGAAGAAACCGGCTGAAAAGTCCAACTGAAGAGCCAGCTGAAGAGTCTAGCTGAACTGGAGAGCCAGCTGGAGAGTCTAGAACTGAAGAGCCAGCTGGAAAGTCCAGCTGAAGACCCAACTGAAGAGCCAACTGATGGCCAAACTGATGGCAACTTGATGGCCCAACTGATGGCCAAACTGATGGTCAAACTGATGACCAAACTGATGTCAGTTGAACTGATCACAAGCCGAGCTGAACTGAGCAGAAGTTGAAGCATCAAATTGAAGACTTCAAGCTGGAGCTAAGGAATTGGAGCTGAACTAAAGCGAATCAGTTGACTAATCCGCTTCAATTGAGCTCAAGTGAAGCTAAAGCTGGAGTTGGAGCTCAAGTGGAGTTGGAGCTGGAACTCTGGAGCTGGAGCTGGAGCTCAAGTAGCTGAAGCTGAAGCAGGAACTCCAAGACTCTAGAGCTGAGCTGGAGACCCAACTGATGAGATGAGCTAAGTCTCCCAGCTGATGAAGTCAACTGGAGCACCAAAACTGATGAAACCTAGCTGAAGCACTAAAACTAAGAAGCCCAACTCAAGCTCCAAAACTGAAGACGGAAAGCTGGAATCCCAGCTGAAGCAGCCCTGCCAGCTCGGAGGCCCTGCTGGCGTGGGGCTGTGCTCCGCCGGTGTGGGGTGCCCAATTCAGCCATTTTTCGATCAGTTCAAGTTGTGTTTTCGGAGTTTTGCTCTTCAATGCTCTCCACCCACTTGGCCAGCTGGGGAATTAAATAGACCTGATTCTAGACTAGGAATAGGAGGAGTTTGGGGAATAACCTACCATCGACCAATAACTCCACCTTTTGCTCTTGCTCTCCATCAACTCTCAACCACCACATTCAATTCACGAGGAGAGAGAAGGAGAGAATTTCTCCCCTTAAATGGAGCAGAGAAAAGAAAAGGAGAGGAGGCTCCTAAGGAGGAAAGAAGCAGGAAAAAAGGCTCCTAGAGGGGAGGACCTCCGAACTAGTTTGAGGGACATGACACCCTCAGACCAGTTTGGGAGGGTCTATTCCATTCACTCTCCTCACACTACACATCACTCATCATCCTCTCCACCACTCTACCTCCACTCTCTCTCTACACATACACACACACTAAATCTCTTTCACCTCTCTTCACCTTCACCACCACCACCACCGATCCAAAAAAGGAGAAAGGAGGAGGAGAAGAGGTAAGAGGGCTAGAGCTCAAGGAGGAAGGCCCGGAAAGAGGGATCTGACTTCAAGCCATCCGCGGAAGCTAAGCTTGGATGAGGAGGCTCCGATTTGGTATTTCCTTTCCTTTTAGCTTTAGCCCATTTGTGGGGATTTGTCCCAAGACTCTCGAGACAACAAACAATATTGTATAAATTGTATGGATTTTATCTTTTGGTTGTTGAATAAATGACTTTTATGATGTTTATGTTGTTTTGAGCATGGTGTTGGGTGAATTTCTACATTAGGGGATGGATAATCGATTTGGTTTTGATCTTTGCTTGTTATTGTTGGTTGTTGTTGTTTAGAATCGTGCTTTTTCATGATTAGGTACTTGATCACTACTTGAACATTGATAGGATTTAGAGGAGTCTTGATTGTGAATCTAAATCCAGAAATTGGTTCCTTTGATGTTAGGTAGATGGGGTTCTTAAGCCTAACATGTTAATCTTGCTTGTATGATATAGCTAAGAGAGGTTTAACGGATAGATGGTGACAGTAATTGAAGTTAAACTAATCGAAAGGGTCTATTGTATTTGTGAGAGTAGCATTATCAACTTGAATAAAGTATAGTGATAAAACCATTGAGAGAATCTATACCCTAATGCTCTTCTCATAATCCTATCCTCTATCTTTGTGTTTAGTGGTGCAATTAGTTAATTTTACTTGCTTTAATTAGGTAGATTAGTATGACTTTTCTTCCCCTTATTTAGAATGTTTAGGATGTATTTCATTTTATTGTGCTTGACAACAATTATGGCATAGAAAGATAATCACCCACATGAAGCTTTCCTCGAGAGACACGACCCGAGTTAGCTCACCGCCCTACAATTGACCCCGTCCTATTGCGGGAGTCCGGATCAAAGTAGTCTCGCGTGTGGAGTCAAATTCGGACACAACAATACTCAGGAAAAGGAGATCACCTATGTAAGTGAAAAGTGGGGCCGCTTCTAATAGATATTTATGAACTCAAAGAGGTTGTCCATGGCCAGAAACGAACACAAACATGAGAACAGATAATGTTTGAGACACTGTTGTGACAATTATATTGTCTCAGTATACACGAAGGATGAATAGTTCAAGGTATCGCGTCCACTAATCAGCCGGTATATCCAATAGTGTTACAAAATGAATGTTCAAGGTCAAAAGCTATCTTTCTTGTTGTAGCTGTGTCTCTTGAGGCTAGGTTGCTTGTCTGCATTCATGCATGCGCTATTTCCACTTATGTGGGGGATTGTTGGAAAATTAGATGTAATAAATTGAGTCGTGACTCATTTTATCGGATTTTTGGTGATCAAGTAATTTCATTTTGAGGAATTAAATAGCGTATGATTGTTCTATATTTTTATTAGATAATCATAGTATTTTTATTTTCTCAAATTCAATTTTTAGTGAGTGAGAAATTAATTGTTGAAATCGGTCACACAATTGGGCATTTATGGTGTGTGGGAAAATGTGCTTACGACACATTTAATGATCACACATTGATTTCTTAACCTAGTTAAGAAGTTTATTTAAGTATATTAACACTTAAGTGTAATATCTAAAGTGCGCATAGATGTGGGCCATGAGCCCACACACGTCTGCCCGTGCTCGTGCCAATGCCAGTGATCGGGCTCATCTCATCTTTAGATTTGGATCTTGGCAATTGAACTTTAGGCGTACGTGGACTTCTAGGGCCTAACCGTTATAGTTTTATGGCTCAGAAACAGACGGGTCATGGAGTAGGTCGGCAACGAAATGGCGAGTCGGTTAACTAATCTGCGGGTGTACTTGATGGTTGATGGCTCACATTTGACTTCAAATCCGTAACTCCCACCTGGAGCTAGTGGAGTTAGTGAGCTGGAAAGTAACTATTGTAACTCCTCGGAGAGTCAATGTGCAACATTGTTGGAGTGGTGTAACCACACTTGGTCTCAATGCTGGAGTAGTGGAGGCTGATAACTCCTGGAGGTTACACACCTAAGGAGTAATGGTGCTTGGTAACTCCTGGAGGTTACACACCTAGTTTGAATGCCCTCAAACTCTAATTGTTGATCCCCGCCTGAACCTAAAAATTCCTAAAGGTTACACACCTGAAGAGTAATGGTGCTTGGTAACTCCTGGAGGTTACACAGCTGGTGTAAATGCCCTCAAACCCTAATTGCTGATCCCCACCTGAACTTGGAGAGTCCTATAAATAAGACATCCTAGAGCATGCTAGGATACAGAAAAACAAATACATCATTGCATTATATAGTATATCTAGTGTCTTCTCCCAATCCTTGTATCATCTAGTTCGTTGGAGCCTTGTCGGTGTTATGGTGCTACTGCAGGAAGGACGAAGCCTTTTCATCTTTAAGAGATAGAATGTCAAACTGTGAGCACTAGTCGGGGAGTATTTGTCTTGCGGAGAGAGGTCCTCTTGATTCAGCTTGCCAGAATTCTGCAGATTCGAGATTCCAATTTGTTAGCAATTTAATTCTTTTTATTATACTTGTTGTTTTCTGCTCGTTTTCTTTCTTTGCATTTCAGATTGCTTGTAATCCAGAAGCACTGTAATTGTGTACTGATAACCTTGTATTTTGCATTTATTTTGAGGTTCATTTGAATGGTTTTGATGTCGTTTGCATGTATGAAGTGACAAGATTCGCATAGTTTTCTGTGTTTTGTGCAATGTTACATGTTTGCTTGTTTTGAAGAGATTTAATGCCATTTTTTGTGTGAGATTCAAATAACCTTGGAAAGAGCTTAAGAACATAGGAAATCGAGTAAAGAACGCATTGCAAAAAGAATCAGATCAATCGAATGAGAAACGAGTGAGAACGGTGCAAAATAGTGGAGTGCGCCGGGTGATGTCGGATAGCACGGGCCGTGCAATACATAGCAAGGTCCATGCTAATATTTACGCCAATGCAGATTGTTCCAGACGCGTAGCACGGCCCGTGCAACCCTTGTTTGACCCGTGCCATTTTTAATAGCACGGACCATGCTATTTAGCATAGCCCGTGCTGAGTTTTCGACGATTTTACAAAATTTTCTTATGGGCTCGATTTTGGTTCCTTTTAGGTTTTAGACTTCTCCAACTATATAAAAAGGATATGAGACACAAAAATGACAACGAGACACCATATTCATCCCCTAAACATAGAGATAGAGAGTTGCAGAGAAGAACACGGAGATCAAGGCCAAGAGATTCAAGCAAGTTAAGAATAAAGACAAAATAATTACTTCCGAATTTTATTTATCTTTATGTGTGTTAGACATGATTTCTTGTTGGATTTTAGTTTTCTAATAGATAGCTAAACCCTAGTTTTCTAGGGTTGGATGATGAATTATTTTTATGAAGTTTATTTAATTGGTTTTATTATATTTTCTATGACTTTATATTGATCTTTGATTATTCTTGTGTTTATCTATATTGTTTAACTGATCACTAAATGATACAATTCGATGTGTTAATTTATAAATCGAGAGATGAGTTTTAACACGTGATCTGGAGTAATTAACTTATTAATCAATAGCACTCGAGAGGGTTGGGGTTAATTGAGAGAGCAATAGACCCTAGGAGTCATTAGGAGTTGCATGCTAGGTATTGAACAGAGACGTTAATACTAGTTGTGTGATCCACGCTTTAGGCACTTCGAAAGGAGGTTTAAAGTATAATTGTGGTTGTTCTAGCTAGATTTAAGTCTCTATATAGGAATATGATGAATTACTTAAATAAATGGATTAGATAAGGATTCTCCAACTCTAGAATTCATCTTTCTCCATTGTTTATTCTTTACCCTTTCTTCTCTGTGTTTCCATTTATATTATATATGTTTTTAAGTACTTTAATTAGTTCAAGCACTTTAATTAGTTGTCTAGATAACATTTAAGAGTTAAGTTCTAATACTTAGTTAAATATTAAATCCTTGTGGATACAACCTTGTTTCACCGCTACACTATACACCTCACTGTACACTTACAGTTTAGGTGAAATAAATAACCGAACATGTACAACACTTGGCACCAATCGTTTTCTTCTATGTGGCTTCTTTTGATCTGAGCCATCTGATTTCAGCTTCATTTCATCAACAACATTGATTTTTATCGGCTAAACTTCCACCATCACTGGATGGAGTGGGTTAATTTTATCAAATAAATAAAGAAAAAAAATAGACCGAACAGAGAATAAAGAAATCTTTGATTTTTCTCCAAAGCAAAAATTCGAAAACTATAAGAAAAAGTCACATATTTTTATGCGGAAAGGCTTTTTAGTTGGAAAATATTATGAAAGAGAACTGGGGGTTATACACTGTTTAATTCTCCTTTGATTTTTTAAGGGCAAATATGCCTAATAAAAATAAAATTTATATTTTAATTAATTTGGGGGCTATAAATAGTAAAATAAGAGTTGTATTTAGAATTTCTCATGAATGAATAGAAATAATTTACCCAATTACATTTTTGAGTGTTCCAAAATCTAAATTATAATTATAAAATCTCAGTTATCGTACGTATTTAATTGGGAATATTAATGTGATTGCTCTATGGTAACCAGACTTTTTTTATGTGTCCACTGTTACTTTATTATCATCCCTTTTAATTAAAAAAAATTAATTAAAAAGGATGAAAATGAAAATTAAAAAAAAATTCATAACATATTAAAAATAAATATATAAACACCCTAATAAAATTATCAGTGGACACATAAAATAGAGTTACACAAATCTTTTTATTGACCTTAATTGTTAGGGAAATTCTAAACAGAGTCCCTAATTTACTATTTGTAGCCCTTAATATTTTAAAAATAGAAAAATATTACTTGCATGTCCTTTTCCATCCCTCAGCCTCTATTTTTCTCCTTCAACTTAAAAGTATTACAAAAAACATCAAAATAACAAAAGTATTACAATATATTTTTTCATTTTCTTTTTTTTTTTAGTTTGTCTTCAGTATCTCAAAAACAAGAAATGAGAAAAGAAAAGGAAAATTATTACGTAAATCCCCTACCATTCAAACTCAATAAATTGAGTAGAGAAACCTACAAGAAATTGAATGAAAACGTGCAAAGATCAATGCAAATCGATATTGGAAGACGATTATTGATGCTAAGATTGTTGTTACGTCTTCCTTTTTTTTTTCCAGAATTTTGAAGTTAAAAATGAATGGGGTTTACAAATACAATAATAATAATTTAGGTTAAAATAACATTAAAATTATATATATATATATATATATTGAGGGGCTATAGAAAATAAATTGAAAATAAATTGGGGGGTGAGGGTTATGTTTAAATTTTTCCTAATTGTTATCATTACACCCTAAAGTTAATTTATATATTAGGCCCCATCCACATTATCATGACTTACGACAACCGATATATCCAAATCCAAATCTAATTACAATCGACACTCATCAGAATCTCTCTCTTATCTATCATGGTTACAAATTAACACGCTCACTGCTTATTTAATTGATTCTTTTCTTATCATGGCTATAAATTAACATGCTCACTGCTTATTTGATCATGCCACCGTTTATCTGATCATGCCATATGTCCACGTAAATCAACTATTCAATCCAACATATTTGACTTACTATTCATTATAAATACTTAATATCTATATTTTTGTATTGCTTATTATTTTACAAATTCCCTTAAATAATTTTATTTTTAGTGAAATGTAAATTTGATTATAAATATTTATATCTATATTTTTGTTTTGCTTTTATTATCTACTAGTACAGTACCCGTGCGTTGCACGGTGGAAGTAACGCGGGATGTGAGACGTACGTTGCACGGTGGAAGCGAATTGTTATTTAAGTGATGCGTTTTACGAAAAAAAAATTAATTGAAATTAATATTATGTTCTAAACTTATGTAATTTTACATAATTTAGTATTTTAATTGTTATAAAATTACTTGTAAGAGTCTCATAATTATTAAATTTATCAAGAAAATTATTAATACAAATTTTAGATGACATATATATAATAAGTAGGTAAATATTTGTTAATAAATAAAAATCATATCAATTCATTATTAAATCATGCACAATTTATAAGTACATATTATGAAAAATAATAATGAAGACTTAAAAAAAAATTAAATTATGAAGTTTACAGATTCTGAAAAACTTCTCTATACACGACATTTGTAGTGGTGTTGCTATCATTATCATCAAGTAAGATCTTCAAGCCAGCACGACTTCTAACCCTTGAAACAGCAACGTACAATTGGCCATGAGTAAAAACTGGTTTTTGCAACAATAAACCAACATGCGAGAGTGATTGTCCTTGGCTCTTATTTATTGTCATTGCATATGATGGCATGAGAGGAAATTGTCTTCTTTGAGACTTAAATGGCAATCTGGGATCAACAGGCATAAGAGACATTCTTGGAATTAATACCATTTGCTGTGCATTTTGGCCAGTGAGAAATCTTGCTTCGATAACATGTTTGCCAAGCCTTGTGATCATCAATCGAGTCCCATTACATAAACCATTTGCATGATCTATGTTTCTCAACAGCATAACAGGAGTACCAACTTTCAAAAATAATTCATGATTCGGAATCGCTGAGCATCTGATACTGTTTAAGAATTCCGGAGTATGAACTTCTTCCAATAAACCTGTATTGTTTTCTGAGTTGCATGTCGAGTCAGAACTTAAATACAATCTGCCATCACCCTTGTTCAAATAAAGCATGTATTGATTTACAGATTCAACCCCATTTAAAGTTGGAGCAAGTATTGCTCGTTCTTATAGATAAGTTGTATCTGTAATATCAATACCATATAATGGAAAAGTACTACGAACAATTGATGAAATTGGATCTTCTGACCATTTCAATAAAATGTCATTCGGGATGTCAATATTGACATGTCCATCGTTTGTGCCACCGATTGTATCATCTCCAATATCGGCAATCCAATTTGCAAATTGTTCAACCTCATCACCTGCATCATTAGGACCAAAATTTGACAATCTCAATTTTTTTGTCAATCTTAGTACCCTGCAATATTTCCACATATAAGAAGAATTTATCGTGGCATGAACAATATCTTGTCTGGTTCCTTTTGGGATAACTGGTAAGATCTGTCGAAAATCTCCTCCAAAAATTATTGTTTTTCCTCCAAAAATTCTACGTGCACTTGATGAATCAGAAACACGCATTATATCTCGAAGTGTTCGATCCAAAGCTTCAAAGCAATACTTGTGCATCATAGGTGCCTCATCCCAAATGATAAGTTTGCATCTAACAATCAATTCTGCTAGCGGACTTCCTTGAATAATGTTGCAGGTCGAATCCTCATTTGGATTTAAAGGTATCTTAAATCTTGAATGTGTTGTTCGTCCACCTGGTAATAATATAGAAGTAATACCACTTGATGCAACATTTAACACAATTTCTCCTTTTGATCTCAATGCTGCTGATAATGTCTTCCATATAAATGTCTTTCCAGTACCTCCATATCCATATAGAAAAAACATGTCTCCTGATTTTGATGATATAGCATCCAAAACAATTTGATACACATTGTGTTGTTCATCTGTAAGTTTGCTAACAAATACTTTGTGATCATTTTTCAATTTGGTTCTGTCATATCTCATTTCATCATTTATCAATCTGTTTTCTTCAGAATGAAAAAATTCAGAACTTGGGAATGGTATACCTTCAAATTCTCGTAAAGTCCTACCAAAACTCTTCAACATCTTTTCAATTTCCACCAGACAATAACTTTGAATTTGTTCATCAGTCAAATGCAATTCTGTACATTTATAATAATAGTTAATAATTAAAGTTCAAATATTAAATAAAAATTGAATAAATATTAATCAATAAAAATTTTATTTACCTGGATGTTACAACATTGATCGTTGCTTATATAATACGCCATCAGATAAATATATCCAATAATTATTCCAAACGATTTCTGGACGTCCCATTGAATCAGATGCTAACAGTGTAACAAATAACTTTCTCAAAGATTCAGCAGATGACCAATAGCTTGCTTCAATGATCCCATCAATAAATTCTTTATCATCATCTAACAAATCCCAAAGCATAACATGCATCTCTGAATAAAGCATACTGTACACCATTAATTTTTCTGATGTCTTCATAAGACGTTGGGCCCCGCACTACATTAAGCAAACATCTCAAATAATACATTTCCCTACTGCCTGGTGGAACAAAGAAAATTCTTCCAATTGAGAAATTTTTTTTCCTTGGTACCTATTCTTTTGTAGCTTTTTTCCAAACAAACCTTGTTGGAAATTGAACATAAGTAAGTTTCCGTGCCTCCGGATACTTCTTATTTGCTTCAAACCAAAAAATTAAAAACATAAAATTAAATTAAAATAAAACCTTAGAAGAAAAATAAAATTTAAAAAATTAACATAAAACCTTAAAATAATAATAAATTTTAAAAAATTAACATGTGCCTACTTTAACATTTCCAAATATATTATTTTGACGCAAATCTTGAATCAAATTGTCCAACTTCATTTTAAAAACTCGACAAACAATATCGGGACGATCTTCAGGTTTCAATCCCCTTTCCTGCACATATCTAACAATTTCTGGCCATCTTGGATTGCATGTAAATGTGATGAATAAATTTGGATATCCAGCCACTGACAAATAGCCATAGCATCTTGGTAATTTTGAATCATGTATCGAGCTCCTCCAGTGAATGTGGAAGGCAAGATAACTCGTCTTCCTTGAGTTGCCGGATTTCTTTCACCTCTTGTTAGAGCCTCTTCCAACCCTTTATACATATGACATCTCAATGATTGTTGATGTGTACGTATGTATAAAAGTCTAGCAGATTCAATCATTGTGTAGGCGTCAACAATAAATTGTTGAAATAACCTCCTTGAGCTCATAATGGTTTTTGAATCACAATATCTTTCATGCAACCGATAGGCAAAATATTCTCTTATGCTGACCATATTTCGAGAAAATTTTGATGAAGAACTCAAATTGGAAAGTGGTATATCTTCTCTATAACCATCTTCACCATATGGAAACAGAAGAGGATATTGTAAACTCAAATAAGCTGTATTTAACTCATTAATACGTTTCAATTCTCCTGTTTGAGTTTCCAATATTATGTCTCTATCTCCAAAAGACTGATCAAAATCTCCAACAACTAATGCAGCCACTTCAGACACAGTTGGAAGATTATAGGTTCTAACATCACCCCCACGTCTACCAATGAGTTTCAACTTAACATTAGATTGGCCAAGATCAACAATGTTGTGCTTTGCCATTCTAAATGACTTCACAAGAACATTATTATCATCCAACATGTTTTTAAGTGCAGAAACAATCTCGGCATGAAGTGTGTCTGTGGATTTTTTGTTCCTACATAAAAAAAAATTTAAAATCCAATTAGAAGGAACGCACATGTTATTTGTAATTATTTTTAAAAAAATGTAACAGAAATATATAAATTACCTCACAGACAAAATTCTATTTGCGACTTCATTTTCAGTATCATAAATGTATAATTGAGCAAACTTTGGTGCAGAACCTTGAGGTGGCAATAAACTTCCAATCATATGATAATTCTGACCGTGTAGTCGGAATGTTGGTGGAGAATTACCAACATTTAAACTCAAATCTATCTTGCCTCCCATTGATGTAAAAGAAAACATACTATTATATGAACGAATATTATCAAGAAAATGTTTACTCTTCTGATCATTTCCATACAGCAAACTTTCCAAAACTTTTGGAGGCCTTTGAATAGGAGGCAATTTTATTTTTCCTCGAATACAACATGATGTATATTTCGTGGTACGTGATTTTGAATTTTTTCCCAACCTTTCATCATACCAAAAACGTGCTCCACAAAATTCACAAATAAAAATTGGATCACCAAGATCTGAGTAATCTGAAAATGTTAACAATTTTTAAATTTAGAAAATAAAATTATATAAATCATAATTATATTGTTAAAAGTACACTAATTATATATTAACAATATACAATTATTTAAATAATAAATTTTTTTAAAAAAATTAATTTATGAATAGAAATTTGTTAACAAATATTTTTTACATTTTAATAAATATTATAAAAATAGCATAAAATAAATAAATTAATTAGTGTCAAAAATTAAATTACAAAATTACACATAATTATTAACTCACCATTACAATATTGCTGCAAATTGTGATTATAATGTTGACCTAATTGCGAAAAAAAATAACATTAGATTTATATAATTAATAATACAATTTAATATATAACTTCTAATTAATATATACTGCAATTAGTACCTGCATTAGACACATGTGTAACATGTATATCAATTAATTGCTCATCCTCCAGTGATTCATTAACTGTTAAATCAACAATCTCTTCATCTTCATTTGTTGTTTCACCTGGATTTGTTTTTTTAAATAATTAATTTATGTATATCGTCAAATATCAAATTAAAAATATGTAATAGTTGTTTTTTTTTAAAAATACACAGTACTTAATTGCAAACTTACAAATTCAAAATATAATAAATTTGCAAATAGAAGGCAGAAACGAAAAAAAAAATTCCAATAAATATTAAAGAAACAAATAATTTAAAACAAATAATTTTTTTAATAAAATAAATAATTTAAATTGGACATAATCATTAACTTACCAGTACAATATTGTTGCCAATTACGATCAAACTGTACAACTAATTAAGATAAATATTTTTTTTAAATAAGAATCATTTAATAAATATTAAAATTTAATATCAACTACTAAATTAAAATGTACTGCATTCAATACCTATATCAGACATTTGTGTAACATGTATGTCAATTAATTGCTCATCCTCCAATGATTCATTAATTGTAAAATCAACAATCTGTTCAGCTTCACTTGTTCCTTCACCTGTATTTGAAAAAATATGAAAAAATAATATGAAAAAATACCCCACATATAATTTTAAGTATCCAAACTAATATGAAAAACTATATGAGTAAAATTAATTTTCATAAAAATATTTACAATTTTAAATTAAATTTTATTGTTTTAGTAAAACAAAAATTAAATGATTAAAAAGAAATATGGTATATATATATGTATGTATTTATATATAAAATTGGAAATATTTTCGGTCACATTTTATGTATTTATATATACTATGTTATAATTAATTTTCGGCACAATATACTATGTTATATATATATATACCATATATAATTATAAAAATTCTAGATTTTATGTACATAAAATGTACACACCAAAAAACTTAAAACTATGTTCTAATTAATTTTCGGCCCAAAATACCATCACAATTATTTCGGCCCATTACAATTATTTCGACCCATGGTCTTGGCCCAGCTAAAATGAAAAAAAATTCGGACATGATGAGGCGGATTAATATATATATATATATATTGCAGCTTAGTGTCTCTCATTTCAGCTCATTAGGGCTAGCCGATTTTTCTCTCAAACTCCGCCGCCTCCCTCTCCAGCTGCAAACCTAATCCATTTTCACTCCGCCTCCCTCCGCTTACTTTTTAACCTGCCGTCTCTCTCAACCCTCATCTTAAGCAGCCCTCATCATAACTCTGCCGTGAAATCGGCTAATATGTTTTAAATAGAGATACGTATTTAGGGTTTTTTCAAGTTTTTCACATGTCCACCTCCCTCTGTCGCCTCACTGACCTTCCGCCATCCTCCGGTTCAAGGTTTTTTCAACTTTTTCACATGTCTGATTTAGGATTTTTTAAAGTTTTTTTATTTTATAGATCTGTCGATCTATATATCCACATATCTGTGGATCTACAAAATTTTCCAGTGTTTATTATATGTATGTTATACTATACTTTTAAATTTTTTGAATCTCCCCAAAACCAACCTCTTGACAGACCGATTTAGGGGTTTTTAGATCCGTGGATATATAGATCTCTGGATCTATAAACACTTTATAATTTTTCATTTTATATATTACTGTGAAAGTTGGGCAGAAGCAAGATGATAAGCTAGGTTTCGCCATTTTCACTCTATAATTTTTCATTTTATATTTTACTTTGATGTATGCATTACTAATTTTGTCTTCTATTTTTTCTTTTATCTCAGGTACTAAATCACGAAAACTTAGCTTCAATCCGAAAAAAGATAAGTTCATCCTTTTTTTTTACCCGATGCTCTATATCTCTGCCTAAAACACACGCGCACACACATTTTTTATACTAATATACTATATCTCCCTCTTAATATATAAGTTTCTCCATGTATCTCTGTTTCTCTGTAAACATGTAAACATACATATATTTGGGTGTTTTTAAAATCTGTCTCTATTATACATATATGTCTATCTATATATCTCTATTTCTGTATTAAATAAAATATAACCTATAAAGTTGACTAACATTTCATTTTTTTCAACCTACTCCTGCAGACTAAAGTTGTTGTATTCATTTCAAACTCAAATGTCTGTCTCCCTATTGATAGATAAGTAGCTATATGTGTTTCTCCAATTTTAATTAATTTTAAAACATAACTGTACTTAAAATGTTTAACCTAGCTTATCATTTTTTTCGGATTTATATGCATATAAACGATGATGATTAACAATGAACACAATACTGCAATATAATTACCACCTCAAAAGGTAATATTTCTTAAAAATTTTAATCAGAGCATGTGTGTATGTTTATACTATTGTTGTGTTCTGCTGATGATGCTGGAATTTTTCTGCAAATTGAATGAAAAAAATTTCTAGAAAATCATACCTCCAAATGACTCTGACACGCATATTCTTTTTATCCGTGCTTCTGTTTCACCAGAAAATGCTATATCCTTCAATGTGTTTTTCATTTTCTCTGTAAATTCTTTTTGTGATTTGCAATTCGAATTTTTGAATTGTAAGTGGCGGTTTAAATTTTTTTTCCACTACCCATTAACGTAAATCACAATTATATATATTTATTTAGCTTATTTTTATTTTAAATTTTTTTTAACTGCCCACTTATATGGTTTTGCAATAAACTGATTGTTATATATATATTGGGCCAGACCAAAAAAATTTATTTCTTGAATTTAAAAAATTTATGTGGGCCAAATTTTAGTTAATAATTTTTTTATGAAAAATTCTATAATTTCTATAGATAATTAAACATTTAAATTTTTTAGATAATTAAATATTAAATTACTGTGGTAATTAATTTATTATTATTTTTAATAATATGTTAATTTATATATGATTGAATGTTACTGTTATTGTTTATTTTTAATATTAATGTGAAAGTTAATATTAAGTGTTCCCTGTATTTAGAAAACTATATATGTGGTCATCAATGTATGAATGAATATTATACATTAAAGTCTGTTATATAATTTATATATGATTGAATGTTACTGTTCTTGTTTATTTTTTAATATTAATGTAAAAGTTAATACTGAGTGTTTTTAATTTAATTAACACCTCTTTCTGTGATATATGAATCTGCTAATTCTTTGCAATTTTAATTGTCTGTGGCTCTCATTTTAATCTGTAATTTTAATTATATGTGCCTGTAACATTTGAGCTGTTCCAATTATTGAAAATTTTACTGTTATTTAATTCAATTCATTGTTAGTATGCATTTTATTTTATTACTTGAATGTTTGAAAATTTATTTGTATGTTATAATGTTATACTTCTAAAATCTGTTATATATATGATTTAATAATGATATATATATATACATACACACATCAATACTTGTATGCTATGAGTTGTAAACCATCTGTCAGATCAGTATGATCTGAGATTGTTCTTTTTTAGAACAATCTGTGTGAAATCTCTCGGTGAGAGGTTGTGATTTGTGTCATTGTGTTTAACCCGATAGGACCATGGACTTTGTGTGACCCCCTGCGCCCCCGTTCAAACGGGTGATTGTGAACTGGGAAATCCACTTACTCCTATATGGTTTTTGAATGGTTAATAATCAATGATCCAGATTTTTCGCACTTATTTCTGTTAGAAAATTATTAGTTTAATCTGTTTTTAATTGTGCACTGTTTATGTTTATTATGAACTGTACAGTTGGATTTTTGTTAAATTGTTTTTAATTGTGCTCTGTTTATGTGATTATTAAGTTGAACGAATACATTTTCTGCAACATCATACCTCCAAATGACTCTAGCACACAAATTATTTTTATCCATGCTTCTGTTTCACCAAAAAATGCTTTATCCTTCAATGTGTTTTTCATTTTATCTGTACATTGTTCTTGTGATCTGGAATTCGAATTTTTTGCAATTCTTTGATTTAGAAAATTATTAGTTTAATCTTTTTTTAATTGTCCACTGTTTATGTTTATTACGATATGAATGATTTTATTTATTTTTAATAATTGTGCTCTGTTTATGTGTTGTCTGTTATATGTTCAGTTGTATTTTTTTAAAAAAAAAATATTTGTGATAAAAAATTTAAATATATTAAACGTGGGTTCAATAAACCTTAATATTAAACTATAACCATAATCAAACATCAAATCCAATACATAATAACCATCACATAAAGAAAAATTGTCCAAATGAATACAAATCCAAAATGCAAAACTTAAATTGTCTGAATAAAAAACTTTTCAAAATAGATTAACTTCATATGACTGAACTACTCCTTCTTCACATTCCTTTCCTGCCTTTTCTTCAATGCATTTGATGAAAACTCGTCAATCAATTTCCGATTTGTTTCATCCTCGTTGATGAGATCAGCTGAATTTTTTCTGTCAGTTGTTGATTTCATTGTTGGTGGTGTCTCCAATGCATCACATATATAAACAGCCTGAAAAAAATGTAAAAACCATTATATTTTATTACATATGAATTATACGTATAAAGACATTAATTTTTTTTATAAATACAGTACCTCATCACCAACTTCATGCATCTTTCTCTTCCCCTTTGATCTTCTAACACTCTCCTGTAAAATATAAAGTTTTCGTTAATTAGACATGTAAATTTGTTCCAATTATTTATAAAAATCTGGTGTTAAATAATTTTTTCCTATATAACTTGCCTCAATCAATGTCCTCATCTTATCGTCAGTTGTAACCTTAACAACTATGAAAGGTCCTTTAATTTTCTCATGCATCACTATTATTTTGAAAAAGCCTTTTGCACCCACAATTTGATCAATTTCAGTAGGTTGTATATCAAGAACTTGATCCTGCCAAAAAAATTTGTTAACATTTTATTCGATTAAATAGGAAAAAATTTAATTGTTTTTACTCACTTCTGCTGGTTTTTTTCCAATTAATTACAATCCTTGAATATCCCACATATCAAGTATTGTTTCTCCAGCTCCATCGCCAACTTTAACATCCAATTTGTATTTGCATATGTCAAAATACTATAATGTTAGTTAATTCTTAAAAATTTTAAATCATTATATAATTTAAATTATATATTTAATAATAACCTTGATTTTCCACAAATGTCAAATGTTTGACATTGTTCACAAAAAAACTTCTGCTCATCTTGTGGTTGCAATTCTTTCAAACATTCCTTGCATGCAAGGAATGAAAATCTATTACTTGACTCAATGCTTTTAATAGTGCCATGAATCCAGAACTCTCCAATCTGTTTTTTGTCATATGATATGTTGAAATTAATCAATGAACTAATTAAATAAAGTTGTATTAATATTGACATGTTTATCATCTATCACTTGCTGAATTATTTTTTCGATGACCACATCATCTATGTTTCCATCAACTGATTTTAAAGATGACATAGGCTCTTCTGTGGAATCAACCTGAAAGAAAAACATTATACACAAATTATAAAATAAAGTTTATATATATAAATTTGAATATAATTTTTTTAAATAATGAACACGAATTTTCTGAACAGACCATCTCTTCAGCATCTTCTACTCCAATTTTGGAAAATGAACCTTCCTCCTGCATCGATCAAACAACTTATTCCATTAAATAAATTTATTATCTAAATAAATAATTACATTGTTAGTTATTTTATAATTTACCTCGATCGAAAATCTCTTTCCACAAACTTTTTCAATTATTACCCTATCACAACAAATCCTAGCTACACTGAAAGATCCAGTGTAATTGCTAGTTTGTCCAGACTGTACACTTATGTTAAACAATATTTTTCTGTTTGCTACCCTTTCAATTCCTTCTGGAATTTCATCAGTCCTTAGACCCTGTAAGATAGATGTAGTTAATATTAAAACATTGTAATATTTTTTTTTAAAATAACAATTTTTACCTCACTCAATTCTGAAGCTGTTTTTCCAAGAAGAGCTGTACTTTCTTTATCCCACAAAAGGAACGTCGTCGTTCCAGTTTGATCAACGACTCTTACTGTTAATTTGTATCTGTAATATAAAATTTATAATTTTGAAAATAAATATTTTAACATAATATTATATTTAAATTTATTTAAATTCACCTTAGTCTTCCTGCAATGTCATAGGATTGACATTTTTCACGGAAAAATTCAGTACCACTGGTTTTCAGTTTCTTCTGACATCTCTTGCATGCCAAGTATGACCAGTCTCCTCTTGTCTCTACACACAAAATACTTGCATATATCCAAAAATTCCCAGTCTGAAATAAAAATATATTAGATATTTTGTTTCTCAAATTATCTATATTAAAATGATCTTATAAAAATTCATAATACCTTTCCATCTAAGAGAATTTCAGATATAGTTTTCAACTGAAAATCACCTTCTTTTATTTCATCATTCAAACTCCTTGTTGATGATGATGTCAAAGTAGAAATTGTACTTGATCTCACTTTTCCAGTAGTGAGATAACTTTAAATATGTAAAACAAAAAATTTAAATAAAAATTCGTACATGAAGTATAATTTAAAACTGCATATTACAAAATATGATTTTAAATTAATTATGATCAGTCAATATCTTTGTAACATTATCTTTGTAACATTAAATAATGTTGAGACTCTAACCTCACCTATTGTGATATAAAATTAATATAGTGAGTATAATGCAATAAAATATACAACATAAAATGTAAATAACATGTGCGTGCATTTTTTTTTTTGCTGGATTTTAAGAGAAAATATAGAAGCCCTAATAAGCTGAAATGGTGTATCAAACCTAATTCCCTAAGTACGAAAATTATATAGAATAACATATGGGCCATAATATGTTGGGCCAAAATTATTGATATCTCAGAGTTAATGTTGAATTGTGACCCAAATAATAAGTATTCTGTTAATAAATAAGTTATCCATCATTAAATGGGCCAAAATATGTTGGGCCGAAATAATTAATTTTTCAGTATTAATATTGAATTCTGGCCCAAATAATAACTTTTCTGTTAATACTTATATTTTAATTTTTTTTTCTCATTTTAGTAATACGGTTGCATGTAAACCATTTGAATGAAATATATTACTTCATAATATTGTGTGGCATGAATCTGTAATCTAATCTCATCCTATGTATTTATAACTTTTAATTGTCTAATTGGCCTAGTTCCAACGCACTGGAAAATATACATACAAATGAACAACATACGTAGACTAAAATTATAAAAGTAAACTAATTAATAAATAAGTTCTGCATCATAATTTTTTTTTATTCCAGCAAAAAAAAAACAAACATAAAAAAACATACAACAAAGAAAAGGTCTGAAAATACCTCTAAAAATAGGTGCTCTGCATAACTGCAGTATAATTCCAACAGGTGCTTCTGGACCAGAATCCAAAAATTTTATCACCTCATCAACATAGTGCTCCCAAACTGTGCAAGTGATTGTATTCCCCCTACAAATGTGTAACAAATAACATCAAAGAAAAATGTAATAATTTCGAAAACATAAAAAAAATAAAATAAAAGGTGAACTGTAAAAATCTTACTCCAAGTCTTCAAGCAGTATGTCCATCAACTTTGTCATCTTCCCATTTATCTCTTTCTGTTGTGGTCTATAGTGAGAAACTATAGCACCAATGACATCTGGAAAAAAATAAAAATAAAAACAGTAATATATTGTTGGAATACATTAATGAATTTCGTTAATTCTGAAAATGCTTACCAAACATTGATGAGTCGCCTACATTGTCCATTTGTGCAATGTCTGCAAATCTCTTTAGCTTGAATAAACACTTTTGGAAATCTTCATGAAAAACCTCAAACAATCTTGTATGTTTAAATATAATAATTTTATGAATACAGGATGTGGTCTTGTATTTCATAATATTCATCTCGATCACAAAATCTATGAGTGCGTACACGCTGCCTTCAATCAACTGTTGTTTAAACTTTTCAGAATTGGATCCTGGAATTGTGACATGTATTCTTTCAGCCTACAAAAAAAGAAAAAAAACGTTTATTTGTCAGATTATTTGAGTTCAAAATTTTTTCGAGAAAATTGCGCTAAACATTGTCATTACCTGACGATCATGGAAAATACATTCCATTCCACCAGAATTGGAATTCTCGTAGCATCTTATCAGTCGCAGTTCGAGACAGAATGTACTTCTTCCTGATTTGAGCATGTCGATAGTTCCAAACACTGGAGCCATTACTTGCTGCCTTGCGGATGTTGGTTTTGAAATTTCTCAAAATTTGCAGAATTAAATTACTGTGATCGTTAAAAAATTTTCTGAGAAGTGAACTTGTAAATGTATCTATTTCACTATTTCTCGCTTTTTTTTTTCATGGTTACAAATATAGCGGGGAAGTGGGTATTTCTTTAGTGGGGCAGTTAATGATTTTATATTCTACAAAATTTTTATTTATTATTTTCGATATTACTATTATCACAATCTATTTAATCTATCTGAAAATGATTACATATTTTCACAATTTATTTTCGTTCTCAACTATTATTTTCACAATATAAATTTATTTTGTTTAAAAATTAATCTGAGTCATAAATTATAAATTTTACAATGCGTAAATCTACTTAAAATAATATAATTTGAATGAAATTCTATTAGCATTAAACATTTTATTTTGTGAAAATAAAAAAAAACTTTACATACAAAAATTTAAAATAATTATGGAAGAAAATGCAAATGTAGGTAAGCACACGTTCAGTTGCATTTTAAAATTAAAAATTAAATGCAAATTATATACATGGCAGAAAAACACGCGTTCTTAATGAATACATATTTTTTTTATTTTTTTAATTAAATATAGCGAAAAAACAGAATAAATAATTGCCCTCATTCACATTTAATATTGCAAAATTGTCATCAATTTGAAGGGAGAATCAGATTTTTTCTGCTTTTATATATAGTATAGATAGTTCCTTATTATTTAATTTACAAAATTCAAAAGCATCATTACTATTTATGAATGAACTTTACATTAAACCAACAAAACACATCGATATCAAAATTTGTTTTTATTAATTATATTGGAATTTACACGAGGCATCCGCTACCAAAACCAACAATTTTTAATAAACAGTCGAATATATGCATGATCATATCAAACTTGTTTAGTATTTGTTTTTATATAAAAATATTATAACTGTGTGAATGTCTGTTAGGACAAAAATAAATGATTTATTTATTGTTCTAAAACTTCCAAATGATAAATGCCATCCTCATTTTTTTATATACACAATTCACAAATACATTTATTTGATTTGTATACACGCAAATAATTAGTAATATGATTTTTTGACAAGAATTGTGTCCGGTAGAGTTAATAATTATTGATAACAAATTTTGATATCAATATAATTAGTTGGTTTTATATAAACAGATGTCAATAAATATTAATGATAATTTTGATTTTTGCTAAATTAAATAATAAGGAACCGTAGATGATAAGAGCAAACAAGTATACACAAAATTATAGATATATATAGCCGTGTATAAGTGTACACAAAATTGTTATTGTGATTTATGGTATTTCAGGCGTGGTTTAATTTATAAATCATATGAATTAAAATGATACATTTTGGTTATAATAATATAATTTGACAAATAAAATGAAGAAAAAAACACAGTAATATTGATTATTGAGCTCTACTAAAAATAAAGCCAGTAAAATTATAGAGTGAGAAAAAATACAACTAAACCAAAAGAGGTTTTGCAGAACCCCCGGTTGAAGTCGAAGGATAACGTTTTGATTTGCTGAAATTTTCCGCCAAAATTACACTGCAACGCACGCGATGGCCATGTCGCTCCTGCATCCACCGCCGCAGTGCATCTTCACCCACCACCACCGCCACCGCCGCCAGCAGCAGCAGGTAACTCCTTTTACTCATTTACGAAAAACCAAACAAAATTGAGCATCATAAGTTAATCAGCTGCTGGTTTTGCTTTCATCAACAGCAATGGCGAGCTACTCCGCTGCGTGCGGCTTTGATTACCAATGAAGACACATCTTCTTCTTTGTCCACTTCCGATTTCCCGCTCTTCCAAACCCCCCTCGCTTCCCAACCTACTGCTTCTTCTCAGGTGCGCGGGGAATTATTATGTTATTTTTCAGCTTAATACTTTGTTTGATTAATATTCTGATTGTTTGATGTACGTGGCTGGTAATAGTTGGAGCCAGCAGATCCCGATTTCTATAAGATAGGATATGTTAGGAGTATGCGAGCTTATGGTATCGAATTCAGAGAAGGTCCCGATGGTTTTGGAGTTTATGCCTCTAAAGATATTGAGCCTCTTCGTCGTGCTAGGGTACTTAATTCTTCTTTTTCATGGGAGATATTGTGTTGCTTTGAAATAAATTGATTTGTAATTCAATCTTCTTTTGGACGTGCAGCTGATAATGGAGATTCCATTAGAATTGATGTTAACTATTAGTCAAAAACTCCCTTGGATGTTCTTCCCTGACATTATACCAGTGGGTCATCCTATCTTTGACATAATTAACTCAACCAACCCTGAGGTAAGTGTGTGGCAATAAACTTTGATTATTTGTTAATTATATCTATGTATCTTCATATTTAGAATAAACTACTTCATTATTATTTTGAAGGATTTCAGCCTACTTCATTTGTGTGTTTAATCAAGCTACTAGGAGATGTTAGTTTTCAGTTCCTCATGTACATAATAGTTTTTGGTTTATGTCAGACAGATTGGGACCTGAGGATGGCATGCCTTCTTTTATACGCTTTCGATTGCAAGGATAATTTTTGGCAGTTGTATGGCGACTTCTTACCTGCAGCTGATGAGTGTACTAGCTTACTTTTGGCAACAGAGGTCTGAATTCTGAGTGCATTCTTGTATGCTTCTTTCTAGTGCTACAGCAGACTTACTTTTAAAATTCTTTTGGTGACTGCTGAAGGAAGATCCCATGTAATTCCATTTGAATACTTCTTTCTTGTACTTCAGTTTACTTAATTTTAATATTCTTTTGATGATTGCTGAACGAAGATCCCATGTAATGCCATTTGATAGTTGTATGTCTTGAGGCCTTCCAAGTATTCACTGTTGAGACCATGTCTGTGCCACTTATGTCCTTCAATGTTTTCACACATCATTGCTTGGTTTATGTTATGTGCAATTCATGTGATTCAAGCTAGATTCAAATAACAAAAGTTCCCCATGTCTATTATGACATTGTCTTGCTGTCTGAGATGCTTTCTTTACTCCCCATCTTCACTAATTGCAGGAGGACCTTTTGGAGTTGCAGGATGAGGAACTTGCTTCCACAATAAGACAGCAACAACAGCGAGCTTTGGAATTTTGGGAGAAAAACTGGGTATGGAGTTGTCTTTTATAATTTTGTTTATTACCATACTGTCCTTTTGACCAATTCTCCGGTTTTAACTATATGACATTGTCAGCACTCTGCAGTGCCCCTTAAAATAAAACGCCTTGCTCAAGAGCCCGATAGATTCATGTGGGCACTGAGTATGGCACAATCTCGATCCATTAACATGCAAATTAGAATCGGTGCCCTAATTCAGGATACAAATATGCTTGTCCCCTATGCTGGTTAGTCTCTCTCAAATTCATTTTGATCATTTCTTAATTCTGCTCAACAATCTATTCGTGGATATATTGTGTATGTATCCTTATGTGTCATGAGGATAATATAGAAATTTACTTAGACCAGTCTAGAGCTGGGTGGTGTATTGTATGGCTTGGATATTGTTTATTTTGGTGAAGCCCTTTCAATCTATATAACTATTGAAGCTAGTGAAGCTAGTGGTGTTAGATACCTATATGATCATCAACCACTTTTGAGTAAATATTTGAGCGGCATCTACTGTTAATTCAAAATCTAATTGTTTTATGAGTTTGATGAGTTCTGAATATATCAATTTGACTGTTGATAAGTTTCTCTTCCTTCTTGTAAGTGGAATGACTAGAAAAAATCTTGCGACTGTACAGTAGCTCATTAACTTGATGTGCTTGATTGCATGTTTGTAGATATGTTAAATCATTCTTTCGAGCCGAATTGTTTCTTCCACTGGCGTTTCAAGGATCGAATGCTTGAGGTCATGATAAATGCTGGGCAAGGGGTCAAAAAGGGTGACGAGGTATAGAATGCCATATGTTTTATGTTGGAAGCAAATATGTATTTGTTGGATAACCATAAATCTTTAACCATCTCTAAACTGAACAGAGAAATCCCAATGAGAATTGGCATTTATGTTTTATATTATCCCGAAGCTTATAATTATTTAAACCCTTAACCAATAAAACCTAAAAGAATAGTGTTTCCTTGATCTCTTAGAGGCTTTTGGCAAGAAGAGCAGTTTATTTGTTTGATACTGTTTCATTTTCATAATTGTGATGCCTATTGATCTCTATGCAGATGACTGTCAATTATATGAATGGGCAGATGAATAACTTCTTCATGCAAAGATATGGATTTTCATCTCCAGTGGTAATTTTCTCGTTCACCAACTTTTTTTTTTGTTGATTTCTGCCTAAAAAGAAAGATGATTATCTGAATATCGGTGGTGTGGCTACGTTGTTTCACCGAGAAAACATAACTATTGAAAAAACTTAACACAAGGTTTCAGAAGTTCCAAAACTCTTGAGATGTATACAGGCTATACAGCTGTCTTTTCCATATTTCTGGCAGCACCAATGCCAAAATAAAAATAAAATAAAAATAAAAATACAGAGCTGGTTTTTAATTTCTGCAAATTCTCTACTTGTCAAGCTTTTTCATTGTCTGGGCGGTTTCATATGTTTATGTCTACTTGATATTAACTTCATTACAATGTTCCTTTCGATTAGTATCTCACCCATTTGAAACAAAAATTGCAGAATCCTTGGGATGTTATCCAGTTCTCTGGCACTGCACGGATTCATTTGGATTCTTTCTTATCTGTCTTCAATATATCTGGCCTTCCTGAAGAATATTATCACAATAGTAATGTTGCATCCTTCTCATAAGCATTTCATATTTTACATCCATTTAGAAAATTAAAATTGAACTTTGTTATGGTTGATGAAATAAAGATCATGCCCCATATCAGGTAAGCTATCTCATGATGAGGATGGCTTTGTTGATGGGGCAGTCCTTGCTGCCGCGAGAACCATTCCCAATTGGTCAGATGGGGACATCCCTCCAGTTCCAAGTACAGAAAGGAAAGCTGTGAAAGAGTTACAAGAAGAATGCCAGCAAATGCTAGCAGAATTTTCTACAACCGCGGATCAAGATGAGCAAATTCTAGGTATACTCGATGGATTTGAGTTTTCGTAGCGCTATCTGAAGATTTATAATTCATGAATAGATGAAAGTTTAACAGAAATTACAGTCATGAAAGTTACTAAGATATGTTGGTTAGCAATTACACCTGGTTTTTCTCTGCCCTTAACAATGACTTGTTAGTCTTCCAAGTCATGAAATATGAGGTAGTTTCTGAGGCTTTGTTACCATGTCGATATGTATGAAGTGAAAATCTCTGGTCGTGGTAGAATTATTTCTCATGTGTTAATTTTTCTTGGTTTCTTGCTGTAGAGTCGATCCCTGAAGCTAGGAGGACACACGAAGCTGCAATAAAGTATGTATTATTCATGGAAGACTTGCCTCGTTAGATTGGATGTTTCCATAGGACAACCATCCATCTCACTCTCTGTGTTGCTATGCAGGTATAGGTTGCACCGAAAGTTGTTCATGGAGAAGGTTATCAAGGCACTAGATATTTACCAAGAGCGGTTATTATATTAATCTAGAATTGCGAAAACAAGATTGTCAGAATTCGAGTACTAAATAGAGAGCTGTGGTTGTTGGAGGCAGGATGAGAGCTTGGGCCTTAGGGAGGCTACAATATAACTTGAAATTATGTACCTCATTTCTGTATATTGAAGTGTAAAATAGTGACTTTGTAGAACGTACTGTATTTTTCTTTTAACAAAATATTTAGTTTTACAGAAGAACGTCTGTTTGACAACTTTTGCCTAAGAAATGTGTTGCTGTCAAATAAAACTAAGAATAGAGCAAAATGGATGGGAAAAGATCTTGAAACAAGGAACAAAAATAACTGGACAAAGCTGCTGATTCATATGTATTATGAAGCTATCTAACAATCAATAGATCACAACATTCTTTTGGATTTTACACATTACAACTTGTATCTTCTTATTTTCATCAGTTTATATTAAACATTGTTAGACCACAAGTATCACCAATAGTCTCCACACGAGCAAGTGCCATCCTTGAAATGATGGAACCTCCTAACGTCCCTCACAACTATCTCCCTATCAACAATCTTGGAGATGAATTTTGTTGCAGAGTGGCAATCGTTACAAACTCTAAGATTCTTGGACACTCGAATAGTTGTTCCAGGAGGCATATTAAGGAGGCCGAAAGCAATTGCTAATCGCTCACTGTGTCCACATAGTAAGTTCTCCTTTTCCTCCTCGTCAACATTGTGAAGAACACAGGATGTGTCTGGCACATAACCTTCCTTCTTCATCCTCTCATACAAATCATTCAAATACTCGTAAAGGTGCTCACTTTGGGGGTGTCGCCTGTCCCCAGCCAAGAACTTGTGAACCTCATCACTGTGCTCAATCCAACTGCATCCAGGTTCTTTCTTTACCCGCATGGTTTTCATCTTTCTACGAACTTCATTAGCCTTCTCCCAGAGCCCAGCAGAAGAATAGATATTAGAGAGCAGAACATAATGGCTTGCAACATTTGGTTCTGACTGAAACAGATTAAAGGCTGAGATTTCCCCAAGCTGCACATTTTGGTGGATCCTGCAAGCACCAAGCAAACTGCTCCAGGCCCCTACCTTATCAAGTCCTATGGGCATTGAATTGATGATGCCATATGCTTCATCTAGCTGGCCTGCTCGACCTAGCAAGTCAACAACACAAGCGTAGTGATCAGCATGAGGTTCGACTCCATAATCCACTTTCATAGTCTGGAACAATTGTTTGCCTTCATCAACCATCCCAGAATGACTGCATGCTGCAAAGATTGCAATAAATGTAATTTCATTAGGCTTCACTTCTCCACCACCTGCCCTTTTAGCCACCATTTTCCTAAAAAGTGCCAAGGCCTCATCTCCTTCTCCATGCATCCCATAAGCCAGGATCATAGCATTCCATGTTATTACATTTCTGCTAGGCATGCTCTCAAAAACTCTCCGAGCCATATTCAAGCAACCACACTTGGCATACATATCAACCAATGCACTTCCAACCGTGACATCTGATTCCAGTCCATTTCTAAAGGCATAAGCGTGAATCTCCTTTCCTTTTGTTAGAGCTGCTAGAGCAGCACAACCAGGGAGGATGGTCATGAGTGTTACGGAATTAGGTCTAAATGAGACCTTAATGCTCCTGTCAAAGCCATCATTCTCTTCGTGTTTCCTTTCAACTACTTGCATTTCATGTAACAAAATAAGAGCATCTTCATGAAACCCACACACTACATAACCAGTTATCATGGTATTGTAAGACACAATATCTTTGCTCTCCATATTGTGAAATATATATTCAGCAATATCTATCTTTCCAATCCTGAAGTACAAGTCCATCAGAGCATTTTGTACATATGGATCCCTCCCGATCCCCAACTTCAAAACGTACCCGTGCATAACTTCTTTATCAGCAAAAGCTTCACAGTGTACACAAGCTGGCAAAACACTAGCCATTGTGGTTGGGTTAGGGAAAAGACCAGAGACAACAATCAATCTCATGAATAACATCAGTGCATCCATGTAAAATCCATTTTGAGTATAACCAGCAAACATAGCATTCCATGTTCCAAGATTGCGATCAAACGCACGGTCAAAAACTCTGCGCCCACTCACAACTTGTTTACAGTTGCAATACATGTCTACCAAAGCACTGGTCACAAAGGAATTCCTCATAAAATCATCATTTCTGAATACAAAAGCATGAATTTCTTTTCCAAAGTCCAATAACTCCAAATGGGAACATGCCGGAAGCACGCTCGAAATTGTGACCCCATCAGGTTTAAATCCTTCATCATTCATATCACGGAAATGCTCCAATGCCTCACAGAACCTATCATTCTGCGAAAAAGCGCTAATAATAGTGTTCCAAGAAACCATATCGCGGTGAGCAAACCACTTAAATATAATCTTAGCATAATCTACTCTCCCTAATTTCGCATACATCGCCATCAAAGAATTGTCTGTAAAGGTCTTTCTCTCATCGACTCTCAAGCTATATCCATGCAGTTGCTTTCCAAGCCTCAGACCATCACGCCTGCTCAAGTTGCTACACGCGAGAGCAACACCAACCAAAGTAAACGAGCTAGGCTCGACTTTCTCCATCCCCATCAAACGAAATGCCTCCAAAGCCAACTCCCATTCTTGATATTTGCACAAAGCATTTATCAACGAGTTCCAAGAAACTTGGTCTCTTTGGGAAATTCTGTCGAACACCTTGAAAACTTGGTCGACGTCATTCCCACACTGGGCATACATATGCAAAACTGTATTGGAAACAGTGGAGTGGGACTCGTAGCCGAGCTTAACAAGGGACCCATGAATCTGTTTCCCTAGGTGCAAATCTCGAAGGGCAGTGGCGGCCTTCAATACAGCAGGGAAGGCGTAATTGTCGGGTGGAATTCCGGCGGCCTGCATCTGAATAAAAGTAGTAATGGCTTGTCGGAAGGAGTTTGAGCGGGTGTGGGAGCGAAGCGATTCGATCCATGAGTGTTTGGAGCGGGTGAGTTCGGGTGGTGTGGCGACGAGCGGTGGATTCTGGGCTTGGAGGGAGTTAGAGAGAGAAACTGAGGAAGGAAGAGAGCAGAGCATAGTTACTTACTACTTACTACTACATTAACCGAAGCATATGAATGCTGCTGCCTGAAGAAAATGAAATGACTTAAATACCAACATAACAGATGTTTGTCCACAAGATTCTACGGGGGTAGAAGTGTAATTTCGTTTATCATGAAGTATATATCTAAAAATTAGAAGGGTTTGCGAATTGCCCCCATTCTACAATTTCTGCTGCAGCTGCTCTGAGCCCAACCCTCTCTCTCTCTCTCTCCTTTGGGTTTTCAGGTTCATCAATATTTCCATTCTATCATACCTCCTTTTGATTGTTTCGGTCACATTTTTCTGGTGCTTTTTTAAATTACTTTGTCAATTTATTTCAGTGTGTTTGCGTTTGTGGTTGTTATTATCCCGATTCTCGCTCGCTTGCATTGTAGGTTTATATGGCAGAATTAGGAGTTTGATTTTTTGAAAATGAATTCTTGAACTGGCGATGTTGTAGTAATTTTAGGCGGAAAGTTTTGTGAGCTAGAGACTTCATCGTTGTCGATTCTCGACTTATTCAATCATGAAAAAAAAAACACCTGAATCTGCGTTGAAATAATAATCGAAAATCATTCTGTGTGCTTTGTAGTTAAATTCACGTTGCAGTAATTTCGATTGGAAGGTTTTGTGAGCTAGGGAGTTCATTGTTGCGACTTATTCGATCAATAAAAAATGCTTGAATTTCCGTTGAAATAATAATCGAAAATCATTTTGTGTGCTACTGCTTTGTAGTTTAACTTCATATTGTAGAAGGTTTTCTGAGCTAGAGACTTCATTTTTGTTGATTCTCGACTTGTTCAATCAAGAAAAAACACTTGAGTTTGTGTTGAAATGATAATCGAAAATCATTCTGTGTGCTTGATAGTTAACTGCGTGTTCATATGGTTGTGTACTGCTGGATGACCTTTCACCTTGTTTTTTTCCCTAGTCATTATATGCAGATGCAATTCTATAATCTGAATCAGGCTTCCCCGGTTTAACTTGAATTTTCATTTTCTAGCTTGATTTTCTGGATATTCACATTAGCTACCTATTGTAGAACAATCAAGTGGTGCCTTCTCATGCACATTCTAATATTCCCTCTAAACCAGAAGCAGCATTTGTGTATTGTATAGATGCAGATGCTATATCAAAAACTATATTTTTTCTGGAAAAAGAGGCTTAATCTCTTGAGATCTTATCTGTTGCAGAATGGAGTCAGCAATCAAACACGCAGTGGTTGTTAAGGTGATTGGCAGGACGGGGTCTCGTGGCCAAGTCACTCAAGTCAGGGTGAAGTTTATTGATGATCAGAACCGTTTCATCATGAGAAATGTCAAGGGACCGGTTAGAGAGGGTGACATTCTCACCTTGCTGGAGTCTGAGAGAGAGGCTAGGAGGCTGCGCTGATTTCTTGATTGTCATGTCTTCCTCAGCTATACTTTTTTGGAAGTTTGATTATTACAAGCATTTTGTTATAGGCTCGTCCGGATTTTGTTACCTTTTGGGAATGTATAACCTAGACCACAAACTCAAGCATGGGTTTGCTATTTTGTTTCTTAATTAATCGAATTTGAGTTTCATGTTTGGCTTTGAAACATGATTTTATGAATTCTTGAGATGATGGTGGTGTTTTTAGCACTGTGAAACATGCCTTGTTTTTCAGGTTAATGCGTATCTTGTGGAAGATGTGATGTTTTTACCGCAGACGCAGGTGAGGTTGTATGACTTGTGTGTTCTTGCCGTTGCTTACAAGTGTCTCTCTCTAGTTTTCTTATTCTCTCTCTAGAATGGCAGAACATAGGGTAAGAAATGCAGGAGGAAGGTTAAATAAAGATCCAATTGGGATTACTTTGGTTTTAATCTTGAATGATGTAGCTTAATTTTGTAAATAATGATCAGTCTTCGACATTAGCTACTGTTAATTTACTGCTGGCATTTTATGTTTAAATAATATAAATTGTACATAAATGATAATAATACCATTTTTTTTCAGTTTACTATGATTTAGTTTAAGGGTTTTTTTATATTAACACCACTATCTTTTCTAATACATCACAATTATTCTACACAGTTTTTTTCTCACTTTTTCTTAACACAAACACATGAGGTCATTTTTGCCCCTCCTCTTAAAAAAATTATATTATTTTATTAAAACATAAAAAATATGAAATAATATTTGCAAATTCTGACACTCCACTCCGCAGACTTATCCAATGGCTGGAAGTGAAAACGAAGAAGAAAAGAAGAGAAGAAAGTAGAGAAGAAAGTGGTTATATCAAAAGTTGAAGTTTTGAAAAATTGGAACAACGACAGCATGGACTCTTCAAATTTCATGGAGTCTCTCGAACATATAACCACCATTGAATCTATTGGTAAATTTTTAGTTTTTGAAATGTTACACAATTGAACCTCATGGAATGTGACATTAAGATTTAGGTTTCGACCTGATGCACTATTTATTATGCAATTAACTATAACTAACACACGTCGCTGCAATATAGGTAGTAAATCAGATATCGTATTCATAGGGACTGTAATTTCGATCATACTAAGTACTAATCTAACAGGTTTCTATTATTCAGGCTACCTATTTTCGAGTTGAATTAATCCTAGATAAATAATCAAAATTAAACTCGTAAACTCAATTATCAAATAAAATGCAAATCGAACAAGCTTAAAAATGTGAACTATCAAATAATGAAACTAATTAATCTTAGAAAATGCAAACACATGAATCTATTATATATTAATCTAATTCCATCAACTTCCAATTTAATCCAATTAGTAGTGAAGGATCAGAATTCTAATTACATATCTCCGCCAAATCTCAAAGTAAAAGTAATTTAACAATTTATCTATTACTTTTGTCTCTAGATTAATTATTAACTCCCAATAGATCAACAGATTTAAAACCTCCTACAGATCACAAGTACGTGTATCAAATCATTCAATGTAATCCTATTAATTAATTATCTCCGTCAGGACTCAAATTAATTAGCTAGCATACAATGACTATGGCCTTAATCATGCATGAGAAATCTAAATTTGAAAGTTTGAACACGATAATCAGAAGGACAATTGATAAAGAATTAAATCAATACATAATTTCATATATGCTACAAACCCTAGAATTAATTATACGAACTACTCACACATAATGGAATCTAAGATAAAGAAAAATAATTAAAAGACATAATTAAAATTGTAAAATATTAAAAGAATCGTAATTGAATTATGTAAAATAAAACTTCAATCTTCAAAGTTGGAGAGGAACATCCGTCCACGAAGCTCTAAAATCTAAATTAAAACTGAAATATATTGAAAAGAAGGTCCTCAAATTCGTCCATGAATGTCTTTTAAATAGCAAAGGGAATGGAAGCCCACAGAAGGAATGAGAGCCCGATCCAAAAGAAAATCCGTTGGAAATCGCCGATATGAGCACGGGCCGTGCTCAGGGGAGCATGGTCCGTGCTCTTAATTGCATAAAAACTGGTCCTCTTCGCCGAGACAGGAGCATGGGTCGTGCACTTTTTCGCCACTCGATACACTTCACCGTTTTGTTCCGTTCTCGCTCGTTTCTCATCCGATTGATCCGATTCAAGTTACAACGTGCTCCTAACTCGATCCTCTATCTTCTTAGGCACTTTCCAAGTTCAATTGAATCTCATAAAATAATTGACATTAAATCCTTTCAAAATGAGCAAAAACGTGAGTACGTGACACTGCACAAATTATGAAAAACTATGGGCAACTTGTCAATTTATGCATACATTGATCATTAAATACCATACAAATAAACACCAAAATACATACAAAATCTATGTTTATCACGACCCCTATTGAATCGACCATCCCACCCCATTGAATCATTTTTTTGTTCGAGTTGTATATTGCCGACTGAATGCCCAAACAATTGAAAAATAGAAAAGTGAACTAAATGTTTATCGTTTGGAAAACCGATTTGTCAAATTTATTGTACCACATTCAAAAATTAATTTTTTTAACAGACCCAAAGTTATTTGAGAAATCAAATTTTCAGTTCGTCAACAGAATCAAATTTTCAGTTCGTCAACAGACAGCTTGGTAATATATTTTCGAACCAACTTTATAGCATTTGACAGATAGTTTTTTGAACCAAATCAGAGCTGATGAAATTGTATTTACATCTCTTTTAAAATATTTCAGCATCAATTTATCTAAAGAGACCCACTGTGTCTGTGAGGAGATGATGTCCAGCAGAACGTTAAGAGACATCACGCATTCAAAAATCTAAACAAGAAACGGGTCCTCCAACTACTATTCAAGCTCATGAATATTTTGTATTGGATGTGTTGGATATTTTGGATGTATTTATTATTTTTGGATTGGATGTGTTCAATGTTGGATATTTTTAAATATTTTGGACCCCCTCTGGATATTTAGTATTCAATGTTGGATAGGTTGTGGTCAATTTTGGATCAAAAAATAATTCTTTGAACGCTATTGTTTGGGTTTGGAAATCAATTATTTGGATCTATATATAGGCTTTCGAAAAAATTTATTCAAACCCCGCTATTTGAGTTCGAAAAATAATTTTCCAAACTAATTTAAGAGGGTTTCGAAAATATGTTTTTCGAACAAACTCAATTCCTACTATATACTTAAAAAAACTCAATTCATTATATAAGTTACAAGTCAATTGTAATGAAAAACTCAATTCATTATATAAGTTACAAGTCATTTGTAATGAAAAACTCAATTCATGGAAACTACATATCAGATACAAGTCAAAACTAATGAAAAAATAAATTTATGGGCAACTATAAGTCCTTAGATTCACAATATACCAATGTATTTGTAACAACAGTTTCCCACCCAATTGATCATTTTTTCCCGAGAATTAAATAATTTCATTGTGGTGAACACATTTTGATAAATATGAAGTAATTCACGATTCAATGGCCAGCTACACTACTCTCTTTAAATTCCTACAAAAGTATTGAAAAATAGCAGAATCAATATTGTTTGAAAAATTAATTTCAAAACACATAAGTGCATGTTTAAAATCAACATTTTCGAAACAATAGAATTTTTGAACCACTCCATATTTATTTTAAAAACATGTTACCGAACCTATGAGTATCATTTGATAACATAGTTTCTGAATCAGATCATAACATATTGAAAAATGAATTTTCAAACATTTATGTTATTGTACAAACTATTTTTTTTCCCGAACCAATGTGACGATTTGTAATTGTAAGCTAGATAAACCTCACGAAAATTGAAAAAAAAAGTGATGTAAATAGCAAGAAATCACTTACATTGCTCGTGTCTTCTTCATTTTTAAACTCCTTGGTGATTTAGACACATAACATGTTATCCAATGTTTGAGAAATAGGTAGGGCTTTTGGTCATCTTGCTCTTATAGTTAGTACCCAGTCAGTTCAGAAAAAATTCACAATTGAATCATATTTTCTGTTTTTTAAAATATTTATTATGCTATTTTAACTAGTGGTGTATGAAGTGAAAAAATGATATTTTAGTAATATCAAAAATTCATATTTTTTAATTATTTTGATTTTTTGGTGTATTGAGAAAAAGCACAGGTGTTAATAAAAACACCTTTAAACTATCCACATCAGTGATATTCATCCAACCCAACCTTCAAATAAAATATTAATTTCTTTCTCCTCCACATCCACAACGTGCAACATTTTAAAATTTGCACTCCATCAATGACACTCATCTAACCCGATATTCAATTAAAATATTAATTTCTCTTTCTTCCAATCTACCTAAAATATTTATTATTTTATTTTTTAAATAAAATATTATTAATAATAATTTTTACTATATATTTAAAAAATCGTAATTAGTTTATTAGATATATTTTTTTAATTCATAATTAAAAAAATACCCATACAATTATAAATTTATAATTTACTTGACAACAAAATGAAAATTACAAGAGTTAAAACAAAATAAAACATAATTAAATAAACTACAATGAGAAAACTTGAAATTCTAAATTACGAGTACATAAGATGTAAATTACATATTCAATTAGTGCCAAATTTTTGCCAAATGTGCTCGATCAAGTCCTTTTGAAGAGCATTGTGAGCCTCTTTGTTGCGAAGTTTATCCCTAATAATCATATAAGCCGACAAACTTGTGTTGCGTTCAGTAAAGTAGTGAAAAGGTTCGGCATTTGAAGTTGAAGATACATCCGTAAAAAATTATATGGGATCATAATAGTTTTGGTATGTGTCCTGTTCATCCTCTATAATCATATTGTGTATGATGATACAAGCCATCATAATTTTTCCCATCAAAACCTTGTCCTAAATAAGACATGGGCGTCGAATAAATGCAAAACAAGCTTGTAATACTCCAAAGGCCCGCTCTACATCTTTTCTAACAGCCTCCTGGTGTTGAGCGAATAACTTATGCTTCCAAGTCACACAAGATGTAATAGACTTGACAAATGCAGCCCATGAAGGATATATATTATCGGTGAGATATGCCCTAGCATTTTGGCGACCATTGACGATTGACACGCTATTAATTAACAAAATAACACGTTTCGCAAGTGTACAGTGCTATTGTAATACCTAGGTGAGCAAGAGTATCGTATTCCATAGAGACTGAATTGACTGACTCTCACACAAGTACTCACATAATATCTAGACACTAATAATCGCATAAAGAGAACAAAAATTAATAACAGAAAATAGACAGCATATATCGAAATTATACAGAGAAACAAATAATTGGAAAAACTTAGGTTTTATCATTTTAGGGATAGTGGATTTATTATTTCAAATTATATAGTCATTGAGTCTTTCAACCCGACTTCTTGTCTTTAGTCTATCAATGGTGGGGGATCACTAGGATGTTATTAGGCTGCTTATGACGGCATATACCATAAAATATATTGTGGTCGGTTCTTCACACATGTTGCTACTCCTAATCAAGCACACGAAGATCTATTCAACCCTATGCAATACTTGTTCACTTGGTCGGTCTTTCCAAGCACATATAAAATGATTTCTATCTTTCTATCATTAATCCTTCTCTGGTCAGTGCTTTAGATTAATGACTAGCATGCATAGATGATGATCAAGCATTCATACAAGATATTAAATAAATCATAGAAATCAAATCCTGAGACATAGCAGGAAGAAAAGTAATCGAGTCATATATAAAAATCTATAATATTTCACGCCCTAAAACCTGGCTAGAAATTCAACTAGACATGAATAAATAAACAAACGAAGAGTAAAAGTTTTCATGACAATAAATAAACAAAACCCGAAAAACGTAGTGTAATCCAGTAGTTTTGACTTCGTTGCAACGGCACTCCGTCTTTATCACCCTTGTCAACTTCACTCGAGGTCTAGTGCGTCTCCTTCTTTCTTCTCTCCGAGATGTGTTTTTCATCCCTTCTCTCTGTATTTCGGAGCTCTCTCTCGTGTGTATCAGTTGAGGCTTTTATATTTAGGTCAAAAACCCTGAGCTTGAGTGGATAAAATCAATTCCCGCGGACCCGTTTACATAGGTCGACAGAGCTCAGTAGGTCGATCCAGATGAGTGTTTTTACACAGGGTCGACCTAGGTGACTCCGATCGGGTCAACCCACCTCTGTACAAATTGTACTAGGATCGGTCGACTGACACTTTTCGGGTCAACCCGGTCTCTTTTCTCGCTGGGCTTCGGAATTCTCCGAGCTTTAATCATTTGATCTAGTCCATTAACTCCAAATTAGCATCCAATTAAGCTTAAGAGCCCAATTAAACACCTCTTTGACTCCATTCGACCATATTTGCTCATTTTGCTCCAAAAATGCAGTCAAAACACAACTATTGCTACAAAACTAGCAAACATATAAAAAACTCCAAAAGATAATAATATAAGCACTAAAACTATGTAAAACACATAACTTCATATAATAAAGAACATCAATTCATATCCGAAATTTGTGTAAAATACACAGCTATCAACGATGTAACTAACCTGTGGTGATCAGCCTTCTATAACATCACTAAAAACTGGAGATCGATGGAGAACATTAATATCATTGCACGCACCTGGTGTTCCAAATAATGCATGCCATATCCATAAATCATATGATGCAATGGCTTCCAAAATGATTGTTGGCTTTTCACTTTTCCCTGTAAATTGCCCAGCCCAGGTAGTGGGATAATTTTTCATTCTCAGTGCATGCAATCAATACTACCAATCATGCCAGGGAAACCACGTTGTTCCCCAACATAGAGTAATCCTGCCAAATCTTGTTGATTAGACCTTCTAAGGTATGTATTATCGAAGCAGAAAATGACACCGTCTATGAAATGGATGACAACATCTCTTGTAACTGTTGCACTCATTCGTAAGTATTCATCAACAACATCAGGTGATGTCCCATAAGCCAACACCCTCATGGCTTCGGTACATTTTTGCAATGGTGAAAGACTTTTTCTACATGTGTAATCAGACCTCTATTGAAAATATTCATCATTGATAGTAACGGCATCCGCTATACGAAGAAAAAGTGATTTCTGCATGTGAAATCGACGTTGAAAAAGCTCTGGAGAATACGTCAGATTAGAGACAAAATAGTCTTTCATCAAACACTCTTCACTAATCTCACGTTCCCTATCACAATACCTTCTTCTAATTGTAGAAGTTTGAGCTCCTACAACCAGATGAGGATTGGTTATGAGCATATTCTGGATGATGTTATCCTCTTCACGACGTTGTTGATGAACTCGTTCTTTCCATTCATCAAGTTCATTGGAATTTGAATCATCAGAACTTGAGTTTGATTCGATTGAAGCATTTTCATCAACCTGCATTTTTCTGAAAAGAATTGAAAATTGAAGAGAAAAAAAAAGTAATATTGAAGATTTTTGTGAGTTTAATTTTGATTTGTATTTCATGATATATTTAGAGACAAAGCAAAATAATAAAAAATAGTTAAGTTGAATCAGAATCCAATGCAAATAATGCGACAGGTGCATGTGATTTTTTACAGATAAATTGGCAAGACATACAAATAATTATTATTATAACCAACTTTAAAACATAATTTACATTATTATATGACCAAAATTTTCAAAGCATGAGAATTCAATACAAATAATGTGACAGGTGCATATGATTTTTGCAGATAAATTGAGAAGGCATACGAATCATTATTATTACAACCAACTTTAGAACATAATTTACATTATTATATGACCAAAATTTTCAAAGCATGAGAATCCAATGCAAATACTGTGACAAGTGCATGTGATTTTTGCAGATAAATTGACAAGACATACTAATCATTATTATTATGACCAACTTCATAACATAATTTACCTTATTATGTGACCAAAATTTTCAAAGTATGAGAATCCAATGCAAATATTATGACAAGTGCATGTGATTTTTGCAGATAAATTGATAAGACATATGAATCATTATTATTTATGACCAACTTTATATATTTTAGAGATATGCATGTGGGTTTGTAGGGAAATAAATAAGAGTACTAGAGATATATAAAATGCATTAATTATATATGAGGAAAAAGATATCTCACAATTACAACACGCATAATTATATGTGGGTAAAATACACTCCACAATTACAACACACATTAATGTAATGTGAGGAAAAGACATCTCACAATTATAAACATGTCTCGCAATTACAATTACATTAATTTAATTTTGCCCAAACACAAAGGCAATCAGTCGGCGTTCGTCTTCTGGAGATAAGTGATCTTTCGCCAATAATGTGTTCAACATTCTTTTTCCCATCTTCAAGGACATCATTTGTAGCTTCTGGCTCTCCAATTCGAATTTCTTAGCAATTAACTCATTTTCATTGTCTCTGGTGAGCTTCAATGCATGAAGTTCTGCAGCAACTTCAGATCCACATTGTGTTGTCTTGCTTTTTCCTTTCTTTTTTGACTGATCTCTACCCGTTAGACGAGAAATAGTCGAACCTCCAGTAGTTGGAGTTTCTGGATTTGAAGGAATATGATACTCCTCATCTTCAAAAGTCCTTGATCTTTTAGTGCTGCCACCACTTTCTTCATCATCTCCCATTCCATCTTCAGGACGAAGTCGTGTTGCATCATTATGAAACGATGCAACCCACCTTGAATGTTTACTCATAACATCATTATAAACAATCAAGTCTTGAAACTTGCTGTCATTCGCTTCATAAATTGTATGAGCTTCCATCTCAATATCTTTCTGGCTCATTCTATTTCTTTTTCTCCGATTTGCTTCTTCCAAAGTAGCAACCCACTTGTCGGCATTGTCACTAAGTCATTTCCAACGACCTTTCATTGATTTGATATTTCTTGGGTTGAGCTCATCTGAATTTTCATCTTGAGTTTTGCGATACAATTCATTGCAGACCTTTTTTGATTCTTTCCACGCACACTGTCTGTGCTAACGTAGATTCAAGATGACATAAGGGTTACATCTTCTTTCACGGACCAACAATTATATTTTTTGCTCCTTTCTGGTTTTGGTTTGAGGGTTGAACATTCCCAAATAAATTGTGAGAGATATTTTGTGTGGTGGGAAGTTCTTTAGATGATGGAATTTGAGTAAGGTTTGGTGAAAATTGGAAATTTTGATAATAGTGAGAACTTTGTTATCTTCTAAATTTGGAAAAATTTGTGGGTGAAAGTAAGTTCTAAAATTTGAAAATTTTTGGGAGTCATAATAATATTTTGGGTGATTTGGATCCATAACTTAAAATGAAGAAGAAATGTGAGATTGGGATTTTGGTCAAATAAGATATGTGAGAAAAAGAGAGTTTAGTTGCTTGTAAAAATATACCAATAATGGCTCTATTTATGGAGAAAAAAAACTATGAATATTGATATATATATATATATATTTTGATAATTATATAAATTATTTAAATTTTAAATTAATATATATATATATATATATAATTAAGTGGCACCCAATCAGAGGGTGCCACGTGTGCAAGAATTGATGGGCAACCTAAAGTCGGATGACCGACTCGATTGACAATATGCATGACTTTTTCCTTTTTTTTTTTAAATGCGTTTGTCTTTTGCGATGACACCCACTCAGTTGTCACCACTGAGAATGATCTTAGGTCCCGTTTGGTTGGCAGGAAAGTAAAGTTGTTGTATGAGGAAAATGAATCATAGCAATTTGTTATCCTATGTTTGGAACATAACAAAAAAAATGTCAAGATTCTCATTTTAGTATTTGATTCAAATTAAACAAGTAAGAAATGAAATACCTGAAATATCTCTTATTATTTTTGTATCATTAATAATTTTTATCATTTTTAATATATGAACAATATAGTTTATAATTATGCGTACAAAAATAATTATATGTTTGTATGTGTGTGTGTGTGTGTGTGTGTATATTGCTGAAGTAATTTGAAGAAAACATGTTATTTAAATTTAAATCAAAAGAAATTATATGATTATCAAAATATTAAATAATCAAGATTATTATTTCGTTATTTTAGGTTAATACAATATTTTTGTTGATTCTACAATCGATTTGCTCATTGTCATGTCGTTCTTCTACCATCAATTCTAAAAATTGGTTGCTAGAATGATCAAATTTTAGTTGGAATCTCAATGATAAAAAATAATTTTATTTTCAATTTTTTTATGTTTTTGAAAATTCTCAATTCCAAATTAATAATAATACATAAAAATGAAATAATCAAAATCCAAAAAAAAGTTGTTGAAAAAAATATGAATCCAAACTTTTATAATAATATATATATATAATATAATATAATTGATGAAGAAATTCATAAATGAAATGATCATACACAATATTCCTAAAATCAAGTAATCGGAATGCCTACCTGGAGTAGGTCAGAATCCAGGAAAGTTGCATCATTTTCCTTGTTTTGAGAATCTGATTTCTTTCCCAGAGTCCATGAAAATTAAACCAAACACAATATATATATATATATAAACACAGTTTTCATCATTATTTTTATGGCGCCAAATTCTATTGAGAAAATTAAAACTGATGTTGTAGTTTTTTTAATTATTAATTGTAGATGCAGTTATTTGCATGGCTTAATAGTGCAACTGTTTTTCCCTCTCATTAGATAAAATCCTCCTTTTAGTTCTGCCTAATTTTGAATGTCAAGGGTAATCGCAACCGCTACCGTGGTGCGTACTGGGTAAACCTCATTCCTGTATAATAACCTCCAAACCTACACAGGAGAGGTAAACTACACTTGGCAGGCTAGGTGTGACAGGCTCACACCTAGTGGTATTGGTGATGGGTCGAACTTGAGATTTTGGCCTTAAGAAACACCACTCCACCACTAGACCATCTCTAAGAGGACAATTCTGCCTAATTTTATGAATGCAACAATTTGGAGAAAGCCAAATTTTCTCCACAAAATTCTCTCTTACCTGTTATCATCGTTACAGAAAAACTCTCCTTTTTACAAGTTAGGAGAAAACTGATTTCTCCATAAATTTTCTTAGTTATTTTCGCTACTTAACAAATTAAAAGCCCCTCCTTTTTTGCAGGAGGGAAATGTACGATTTCTGCGAATATTTCCTCTCTCACCAAAATTCAAGGTGGGTTTTCTAAATTGACATGTTTTTAGTTAAAAGATGAGATTCGAGATGATAATGGGTAACAGACCCTATGGATATCCGCAAAAATTATCCACGATGGGTAGGGTAATTACCCATTTAATGGATACGGGTACAGATAATTATCCGTAAATTTTGACCGGTGCGGGTACGGATACCTTAGTACCCAACGTGCCACATACCTATATATATATATATATATATATATAATAATAATAATAATAATAATAATAATTATTATTATTATTATTATTATTATTATTATTATTATTATTATTACTACTACTACTACTACTACATTGTATGTATTGAATTGCATTGTTAATTATATGATATTATTTTTTGAAAATTTCATAACATTGTTATGTGTGTAGTTTTTTTTTAATGAAATGTTGCATTTTCATGAAGGGTCTTTGTATTATATTTTTAATCGAATTATGATTTAGTTTTAATTAATATTTTTAAAATTATAAATTATTTAATCATAATTTTGAATTATTTAATACAAATAATAATTTCTAAATTAAATATTCAATAAATAGTTCGTGATAAAGAAATTTGTATGTTTATATATTTTATTTTTAAAATATGACCCTTGTTAGAACTAAAATAATAATTGAACACGAATAAAATTTGGACTAATTGAAATATTAATTTGTAACTTATGTTATTTATTCTTATATATATACACATATATATTGTAAACGTGATAAATAAATGTTTATAAAGATTATATCTTACATAAAATATAACATATGTATTTTTAAAAACGTATACAATAAAAAAATGCAAATATATGTTTGAATGATTATAGAAAATGTCATTAAATTTATCAGAAAAGATATTATTAATTTTATGCTCACTATGCTCAAGAATATGTTTATCAATATATGTGCATTAAAAAATATTTATTTATTCTATATCTACAAATATATTATATATAAATACTCTATAATAAAAAAAGTGAGAATTTATAAATATAATTTAATCTTTTTTATCTCTTTTTAAAAATAAATAATTATTTTAGTCCATCATCTATATATAGTACATATTGTCAATATATTTTTCATATATTTAAAGTATACACATAGTATATATACATATAACTACGATTTTTTTTATTGTAACTTATAAAAATATTTTAAAATATATTAAATACTACAAAATATTTCTCATGAATCGCATAAAAATAGTTAAAATGCAGGTAATGGGTACGTGTATGGGTAGTTAAGTACCCAAAGGGTACGGGGACGGGTATAAAGTTGATACCCAATGGGTATGGGGACGGTTACGGTTTTTTTTTTAAACGCGGGTATATATGAGGACAGGTACCATAGTACCTTATCCATACCCTACCCATTGCCATCTCTAGATGAGATCTTCAGTTGTATTTCTATTTATTTTATTTTCTCTTTTATTATCAAGCCAAGAAGTGATCACTACTTTTGCAATTTCTTAGTAGGTTTCTTTGATTTTTTTTTCTGATAGAATTTAATTCGATGTTATATTGTTATGCAGCCGTCTGAAATTATTTCCTTAATTTCAAGGTTTTCCCATTTTTTATTTAATTGTTTTGTTCTTCAAGTTTCTCTTGGAACTTATGCAGTTTGTTGAGTGGTTTATGTTTATTTTTATATATATATAGGATTCGATTCTGATTGAAAATGGTCATCGAGCCTTTACTGCCTTCATCCTCGATTTTAGTTCGCAGTCCTTATCAAGTGGATCAAATTCTTGAGTAGTTGGATAAATTAACTCCATTTGCAACATATTTCATCTTTTCATTTACGTTCACTTTGTGGTAGTTTTGTTAATTGCCCTAATTATTTTCATTTTTCTTTTCCAATTGTAGGTCGAAGCACAAGTAGAAAAAGTTATATTTGACCTTTTGCATGAAATTAAATTTCTTTCATGTTTTTTCCTATGACAAGAATAATCGGACTTGCTGGAAATATCAATACTTCATGGACAACAAGCGAGTGAAGAAATTGTTTACAAAGTTGCTAAGAGATCCACCAAAACTTCAGAATTAATATTAGCTAAAAAAATTACTTTCTTTGCAAGTTCAGATGTAGCTTCTGCAGCCTCAATACATTTGTATTCTATATGAATGTAATTATGCTTTGATATGAAATTTTAAGCATTCAGGTAATAACTTATGATTAGTCGATTAGTTTAATGTGATGAGTATAATCAATCAAAATGTGATACGTTGTTGTTTGGGTCCATATGTAATGCTACATAACACGATCACTCATAGAAAGAAGTAACATATAGTTTGAAGTATTTTTGTCTGAGTTGTATTCAAAGCGTGAGAACTAGAAATTAATTGATAATGTCTTAGATGGAAGATGATAGTGTCTTAGATGAAAGATGGTACAGCGGGTTAGGATTTTTTTTTTTTTGCTATGAGAATTTGGTTTTGTCTACATATTGAATATTGATTTTGTTGTCTCAAATATCAAAACGACATGTATAATGTATTGTTGTCTAAAAATCATGTTTCTTTTTACTCATACACCCGACCTGTGGTATTGAGAAGGTTCAAACTCGTGACCTTTGGCCATCTAAAAATCATGGTTTGGTCCTAAATATTTTATCCAACTCCTAAACAAGAGGTGGTGAGTTCTTATTTGTTGTGAGTAATCATGTTTCATGGATTGAAGGATCGAGACATTAAAGTATTCATGATTGCTGTTGCATCTTATAGTAGCCATGTGTGTCCAATCTTAATTTAGTTATTTGATTTTCTGTTAAATTTTAGTTTCAGTCCAAAAACACTGAATCTACTAATTAAAGGAATTGCTAAAGAGCATGTGTCGCTACAAAAAAAAAATTGTGAAAGCCACATGAAGACTCAACTTGCTGGTAAGATTTGCTAACAGGTTGATGTTTGTGTCATTTTCCTATGCGTGATGACACTGTGAAACTAGCCACCAATAAAAATTCAATTGGGTCTTACTCTGATTTTGACATGCTATTTTTCACAAGTTCCTAATGTAGTAGCCATTACAGCTAAATAAGGACACGGCTCTGAAGAACCGTTTTACCACTTATTAAACCTAAACCACAATTACGTATGGCCGATTTAATTGGCTAGTAATTAATCTCAGACTATCAAATATTTGCAACTACTCAATAGACCTGAAACAATTAACCACTTGAAATTCAAGAACAACAGATGCATAATTAATGATGAACGAACAAATTAGATCTCACAGTTTGTATAAACGGGGCTTCGTTGTTGTCACCGGAATACGAGGAACTTAGCTAACTGGCATACTTGGAAATCGAACACACAAAATATTGTGGAGTAATGTGATCAATTAAACGAAGAGAAAAGAAAGAAATCTGAATAAAAACCGTTCTTGCTGCTGCGTTTCTCGTGTTGTCCATGTGTGTGATGAAAAAATAAGCTAAAAACCTAATATATATCTACTAACCATAAAGAGATAGAGTCCTACTAGGAAATAAGATCCTAATCTAAATAAACATAGTAATTTCCATGCAAAAACTTCATTGAGACGGTGGAAAAATATATTTCCGCGTCCAAGTTGTGAGTTGGGCCGAGAATCAGATTTTGCAAGCCCAAAACGCGTGCAGAGGCCCAGATTCCAGAAACTCGCTCCAGCTTTCCAGCGGCAAGCCCTTACGGCTTGGTCTTGTCGGACTCAAATGTTGATCTTTCTTCACTCAGCTTCTTCTTGCACCAAAACCTGCCATTTTCTCCAACTTTGTACTACATCCCTACATAACTCAAAAAACACATCATTCTTCCAAAATACACAAGTATATGGCAATTAATTAGGAGAAATGACACTAAAAGATAACAATAAAAGCAAGTAAAATACGTCCTATCAGATACTGTGGAAACAAATTAAACTAGTTTGTCCTTCCATATCTCATATATCCATCACATTGGTTCGTTAGCAACAGTTGCTTTTTTGGCCTCCAACTATCTCAAATTAAAGATTTAAGGATAATAATGTCAATTTGTAGGATTTATTGGTTGTTGTTCAGCTTCGCATAAGTGAGCTAAAGTGGGGGGGAATGAGTTCTCAGTTCCAACACAATGTTATTTCAAAAGCACCGAGTCATAGTGATTTAAAAATGTTAATTTCTGACTAAGATATATAGTACTCATTGTAGATGCACCATACAATTAATTTACTTTTTGTATATAGATAAGTATTTCAAAATTTATAATATTCTATTAATTTTAGTTTATTTATTCATTTTTTTATATAAACTTATGCTATGAATTGTTTTTAATTATTTAAATTATTACCGTGCAAAACTAGTTAAAAAATAAGGAATAAGATTACTTTCCTAGGCCATATTCCATATCAACCAAACGACCCTTAGTTTAATTCAAAATATTGATTTAGGATTCATCTTCTCCCAATTAGTGTATATTAAAAAAATAATTTTTAAAAAAACTAATTATGGCATAGGAGAAACTAGGGTTGGCAATTCGGGCACAGGCACGTTGGGCCAATGGCAAAAACAGGGCCTGGCCTGACCCGAAAATGTTCGAGTCTATATTTTAGAGAGTGGGCCCGGCCTAGTGTATTTTTGTAGTTTTTTGGGTCAAGTAGCCCGTCCCATCCGGGCCGGGCTGGACCGAAATTGCCATCCCTACGAGATACCACACTATTCGTAGTAGGGTATCCATCCGAAACTAAACGTGCAGCTTTTATCATTTAATTTGTCCTCTCATAAATATTAGTCCAAGAGCTCGTTTACTTCAAGGATTTGCTATTGGGTAGATAGATAATTTAGAGGATGAGGGGATGAATAAATCATATCCCACCTCTTTAGGTGAGATACATATCCTACAAATAGACACTCAAAACTCATTTTATCACGGAATTTGAATAATTCACTATTTTAATATCATACAAAGTAAACATGTATACGTGACAAGAAAACTCACTGGCATAGCAGCCATCAGAGAGCGTTCCTATCTCTTTGTTTTTATCGTTGAATATCATGAAGAGGGCGCACGCCATATTTGATGATTCACTCTCATAGTCTCATGCATCAACATCAACACATGTTACGTCTATATTTACGATACATATATAGATATTATGTAATAATTAAAAAGTCATATAAAACATATTATATATATATATATATAATGGATTGGTGACGTTTCAACTTTAAATGTCTATCTCCATCATATTCTCCAGCAAACGACCGATCGATCCATCTGGTAAAAGTATATATTAATTAGGAGGTGAGGTAGCAAAATTAATAATCTTAATTTGAATTGAAGATGGCGGAAGCGCCTGTGGTGAAGTCGATGTTCGTCTACCCCATTAAATCATGCTGTGGAATATCCGTTTCTCAAGCAACTCTTGCTTCAAATGGTATTACTACTATCAAATCATCATCTTCATCTTCTTCTTGCTAATTCAATAATTCACAGTTTTTTTTTCCACTTAATTAATTAATTAATTACGGGCGCATGCACAGGGTTACGGTGGGATCGATTATGGATGATTGTGAACTCCAAAGGCAGGATGTACACTCAGAGAGTCGAACCAAAACTTGCTCTAGTTCAAGTTCAATTGCCAGCTGAAGCTTTTTCACCTGGCTGGGAACCAAATAACACCTCATTCTTGCGTAAATTAATTAATTTCTACATTTAATTATATATATCCTAGCTAGCTTGCTTTTTTGAAGTACTTTTTTAGTTTTTGTTTTGAATATATATGAAGGGTTTATTTTTTTCTCTCTAATTAACAGTGATAAGAGCTCCGGGCATGAATGAATTGAAGATTCCAATGGTTGAGCCTTGTGCAGTGGCCCATGGTGTCTCAGTGTGGAAGTGGTCTGGCTCTGCCTTTGATGAAGGAGAGGAACCTGCAAAATGGTTCTCCGATTTTCTTGGCAAATCCAGTCGACTAGTTCGTTTTGATGAAGGTATTTATAATTATATATAATTATATATGCATGTGGTTAAATATAATATTGATGAGACCATGTTTTTTTTTTTATTATTATGATCTTGAATCTTGAATCTTGATAGAAAGAAAGCAATTAAATAATGGATGCTTTTTGTTGTTGTGTGAATTTATATGCAGCATCACAATGCAGGCCTGTAGACTCTGATTATGCCAGAAACCATGCCGTCAAATTTAACGATTTGTATCCCTTCCTCCTGATATCCCAAGTAAGCTAGAAATGGTGTGTTCAAACATTTTAAGGTTCACCTATATATATATATATATATATGAAGTTGGAAGTAATTTCTTTCATTCTTTGGCAGGGCTCGTTGAATGCTCTGAATGATCGTCTTTCAGAACCTGTACCCATCAACCGATTCAGACCCAAGTCTGTATATATAGTAACTCACTTGCCCCATATAGTCATTCTTTTACCTATGCAATATTAAAATATATACTTGCGCATTCTTGCTGTTCATCAGCTTCCTTGTTGATGGATGTGAGCCTTTTGCTGAGGATTTGTGGAATGAGGTGGAAATAAATGAGTTCGTTTTCCAGGGGGGAGAGCTTTGCTACCGTTGTAAGGTAAATACATCTGCATTTGGCATGTTATTACAATGCACTCATAATAATCCATTGATTGTGTTCCATGGTATATAACCTCTCAGATCCCAACAATTAATCAAGAAACTGCAGCATTTGGCCCTGAGCCTACCGAGACTCTGATGAAATTCCGGTCTGACAAAATACTACGTCCTAACAAAGAAAAACATCAAGGAAGGGTTCGTAAAATGAGATTTAGATTCAGATATATGTATACTGTCAAACTCTTTCAAAATTAATGGATATATATTGGCTGCCATTGTAGGTCTACATGGGACAATTGCTGGTCTGCAAGAATTACACTCCAGAAACCGGCAAGAGCAAGGTTATCAGAGTGGGTGATCCTGTGCATATCTTGAAGACTGTTTCCTCCTATGATGAGTGCATTATATAACAACTGATGATATTATTAGCCAAATCTGTAACATCAGAGCTTCGATATATCTATACTTTAATTTCAATAATAGACCTTAGAATGGTACTCAGAATTTGATATATGTTGCTTAGAAAATGAATAGCTATGTCTGGAACTACTGAATAAAGTGGAGTTTATGTTAAACTATCAGATTCGGACAATTACAATATTATTAAACAGAACAGCATACAACAACGGCCAACCACAAAACATTAACTTTACAAAAGCATAAACCATAAGAAAGTGGATCAAGATCATAAGCCAAAATTTCTTTTCATTTCAATGATGTCTTGTTCACAATATAAGAACAAGCTCGTAATGTTACATGAATGGTACAGGTCTCGTGGTCTAGTCTACACCTAACAATACTTTACATTGTAAAGTTGATACAGTAAACAATTGTGATTTCCTCCTCAACACATTGGAAGAAGGATGAATAAACCTTATGCTATTTGGGGAACTAACAAAGGTAAAAACTATGTAGCCTGCCGGAGCATCTGTTGGAGTTGAATTACTTGTTGCTGCTGATCTGCTGGCAGCAAACTTAGCTGCTCTGGCGTCAGATTCAGCACTTGCTGAAGCAAGGCAGAATCCACGTCGGGGGGAAGTTGCATCTGTAAGCAATGAAGATTTAGTTGATATCAGACTACTCTCAATATACAATAAATAAAATTTCTAAGCAGATGTTCCTGTTAAGCTTCAATTACTATTCTGCATGCTGCAAAATCTGGACCTAATCATAATCATATTTCATAGAAGCATCTATTATATCAAGATCTCGTGAAGTTTCTTCATCTTCAAACGAAATACATTTGAAATAAAAACATGATGAAGATGAAATTTCAATCAAAATACATGATAACAAATCCAAAGTAGGTAAACTATGAAAAGAGAATTTAAGCTTCAAGCTTCTAGCTTTGCTTCAGAAAGTACACGACATATAAGAGTTCTAGATTCAACATCTAAGTGATCGAAAAGTTGAGCAATTGGATGGATACATGTCTTAGAAGAATAGACTATATTTGTAAGCATAGGTAGGAGAAACATGACCATAAAGAATGAAATAAAAAGGATGCTATGGAGAAATATACTACCTGGGTAGCTTGCTTCCCAGTGTTGGGAGTTTCTTCTGTTTTCAGAGGCTGTCTTCCTGGAATAGCAGAAGTTGGGAATGGTGTAGGCATAGGTGACACTATGTTTGCAGCATGTGAAGGAGTAGCCTTTCCATCATTCAATTTCAGCATTTTTGATGCTCTATCAATCTGGTTCGTCTTCCCAGGAACACTTAAAGCATGCCCTTTCAGATCCATATCTTCTGGCATGCCAGAGGATGTTGAGAAGCTAGACTGTTAAAGGAAAAAAGATATGCACAAAATCATCTTTGAGATGCGCAAAAGTCCTGATTAGACAACTATTTATCATAATAACACTTAGAAAACATTATTAATAAAAAGCATACTGTATGCCTAATTACTCCAGGGAGTTTTTCAGGAAAAATTAAAAGTGTATAAAAATCTTCATTATACTAATCATAACTTCTATCTTAATCAACTAACCTACAAATCATTACATCTAAGCCATCATTTAGCTACATCCATACGAATCTAATGTAAACTTGATTGAGTCTATCCACGCCAAAAGTTAATTATATAATTAATTTTGTCAATGTTGTGTTCACAGAGCGGATCAATCGAAGAGTTATGCTTTGACTTGAAAAACAGATTCTATTTTCCACAAAGATAAGAAAAAATAGAGGGAATCATTTGTTTAGAAGGAGCTGCAGTACAAGACATATTTTGACTTCCAACTCCTATGTTATCAGATTGAGTAAAGTTCCGCACCTGAAAGCCTGCAGAAAATTGTGGATTTATGGGCACAGAAGCATGTGTAGCAACAGTCTGTGACCTTGTTACAGCATTGTACCCTGAATTGGTGGGTGGAACTGTGCCTACATTTTGTGACAACGGATGTTGCATTTTCTGGTTGAAAGGAGTTGGCACTTGAATTTGTTGTCCAACTGACAAACCACTCACTGATTGGGGGTTAAAAGAGAGATGGGAGGGAACTCCAGATTGAGCAAGAAGTTGGGCTTGCTGCAAGACTTGGTTCTGCGTTAGCTGTGGACGTTGAATTTGAGTTTGTGTAGGAAATTTCTGGAGTGCAGTATATTGGGTTGGTACACCAGCAGATACTCGACTATCTTGTGCATATGGCAGCAGACCCGACTGTATTTTGTTCTGTGGAAGTGGGGGCAGTCCAGAAAGAGTTTGAGAATTTGGTACTGAAGACTGTACCGGTTGACCCGAAGCTTGCCGAATATTGGGCATCTGCAACTAAAGAGTTCAAAAAATAATAAAAACTAGCTTAAAACATAATGGCTTGTTGCAAAACTGAGCAATGATGGAAAAACTCTGTGAACAAAACAAACCATTTGAGGGGACACTATCCCAAGCATAATCTCGACCTGCATTCAAGTCAAACAAAAAGTTGATCAACCTAAATTGTAGTATATCAATGATGAATTGAAGAGCTAACAATTTTTTGTGCGCTTATCAAGGGCTGATAAGAACCTGAAAAAGAGCTTTAGGCAAGTTTGGGATGGCGAGCAATAGTTGTCGGGCTTGTTCTTTATTTTGTGTAGCCAGTGCCTGTCAACATCATATGGCTGCATGAGATCATAAACCCCCAGATTGACCTCTATAAAAACAAATTCCAATAATTTTTCTAGTAAATTAGCATCTTTTTTCAAATTTATATGTCAGACTTGGTCTTGCATCTTCAGATCTTATAGAAATGTAAGTACATTTAGGTAGCGCATATTTAGTCACAAATTCAGCCTTAATTATTTGTTTTTCTTTAGGAAAAATAAAAGGAAAAAAAATCTTTAAGCGCCAAATTGTGAGTTGGTCCAGTTATATGTTGGGTAATTACTATTCCAGGCTAACTTGCGTTGCGAGACTTACCTTGAGTTCGGACAAAATCTCTGTCAACTGACTCCTTGGCATTTTGGCCAAGTGACGAGTCAAAGGATCAGTACCCAACAAGGACGGGTTTTGCAATCCAATCTGATTTGGTATGCTAGCAGTCTGAGCAGATCCAAGAGATCCTGCCATAACAGTTGCAGCAGCCATAGCAACTGAATCGCCTACTGGCTGGTGAAGACTCGGATGTCCAAGGACTGCTGGACCCCCAAATTGCTTTGGAGCATCTGCATTTTAGCATTGTATGATGCAATTAATACTAGAGAACTGAAATGAAGAAGTTTATTAGAAAAGGAAATAATTTCCTAACTTTCCATCTTCATTAAAAAATATATGCAATATTACAAATAAAAAATATTTTAGTTACCAACATTCGGGCCAACACCAGGACCACCGCGCCCCTGCAAGAAAGCAATATCCTTAGTGAGTTTATGATGGAACATTAGATTTTGTCTCAATGAGCCTTGGTTAACACTGAACAAGAGCACAAGAACATAATAGCTCCATACACTCACAAAAAAAGACAAAATTCATAAACCATTTACCTGTTCCCGATTCCTATCAGAATTCTTGTCATTCTCAGCAAAGTCAACTCTTAGCTGCCGACCATTTATCTCATAACCCTGAAGATTACGACGAGCACTCAGAGCAGTCTCTTCATCCTTGTACTCACAGAACCCATACCCCTTTGGTTTTCCAGTTTCTCTATCAGTAACTAATCTGAGATAGCAAAAAAGGATAAGTAAAGTAAGTCCTAAATCATATAGCTTAACCAACATTAACATCAGTTATTTTTTAAGTTTTTGACGCGAACTTGGTAGAGAAAGCTTCGAAAGATCCAAAACTTATGAAATTGGCAGTGCCATGGCAGGTCAAAGTTATTCACGAATTTGTTTCAATCGTACATATTACAATAAGAAACAATTAGATGCAAATATTTACATAAAAGCGCAGCACATTACAATTTACACAAATAAACCACCAATCAATCAAGCAATATGTATTCTATATACAATAGGCCCACCTAAACCCCAATCAAACTCACCTGAAGGAAACAACAGGGCCGACCTCCTCGCATATTTGAATAAGTTGCTCTTCACTAGCATCATACGGTATATTCCCAACTACATACATACAGCAAACTTTAATTAGTTAAAAGGCCAACTCACATCCCTACCAGTATAAATAACACAATTACAATCCAAAAAAAACAGAGAATTCCCCAATCAAGAAAACCAAATCTCGAGCCTAAATCAAAGCAAGTTCGAAAAAGATTGCAGCTTTCCCAACATCACAGAAACGACACGGCGTGCGCATAAAAATAAATAATAAGGAAATGAGGGGAAAAAAACACTAACCAAAAACGCAGCGATGCTGAGCTTGAGGATTGGCGGCCATGAACGAAATCGATGTCTGCAGCCACGAATTTATTCGCCTTTATATATTATTACTCTACCAATTAGGTCCCAAGTATTCCAGCAATTGTAATTGTATTCAACTCTGTATACTACTTACTAGAAACTGGAAAGAAAACGCCTTGGGCAAACCGACAACAGTTTGCCAATGAGAGGGAAAAAAAATAGAAGAGATTGAGAGGGGATGAATCTTCCCGTTTTATTTATATACAGATTGGAATTGGGAGAGAAGGGTGGGATTTATGCAGAGATCGAAAGGGTGTTTGTGTTGGCGCCCTCCATATATTTTTCTTTCCCTATTTCTATTTGGATTCGTCAATTACGTAAAATAGCAATAGCAATATCAATGATCAATCATACGGGAAAAAAGGAAAGCAAGTTGGGCTCTGTAATCTGTATTTTTCTTGGGCTTAGGCACCCCATATAAACAATTAGGAGTAATCCCTTTATTTAGGGGCAATTAGGGCTACCTATATCTATATCTATATCTATATCTATATCCAGTCATTATATTATATAAGTAATAAACTAGGGAAGTTATATAATGGGTGAATTACACTACTTTTACGCAATTCATCCTAAACTAAAATAAAAAATAGTATTTCATATCATTTAATTATTATTTTCATTGCAAATTGCAGTCTCATACAATTTATGATTATTTATCCACCTAAAAAAATTAATGGGATCAAATTAAAACAACACCAATGTACGTGGGGCCATTTTTCGTAGGCCCGAAGTAATGTGGCACAATGTAGCCCAACGGTGTGAAAATACCTTAGGAGTTCGAAAGATACGATCCCTCTAAACGCATTGAAGGGACTCGGTCAAAACGTCAAATGGCCTCCAAAGATGAGAACATCTGACAATGAGCGAGACAGGAATAAATTCTGCGACTTCCACAACGACCATGGACATAGAACAGACGACTGCATCGCTCTTAGACTTGAGGTGATCGAGCTCCTCAAAAGAGGTCACTTAGCTGACCTCCTGACCCCTAAAGGAAGAGAAAATGGGAATAGAAGAGATAATACTACAGGAACTCAGCCTGCCGAACCCCCGAGAATCGATCGGACGCTAAATTGCATAACCGGTGGTTCGGAGATCAGTGGCATCTCCCAATCATCAGTGAAGAGGCATTGCCGATCGCTCAAATATACAACGAACATACCTAAAGAAGCAAAACCTGATGATCAGACAACCCTCAGCTTCTCTAGTAGTGAAGTATCTGAACTCTCACTCCCACACCACGACGCACTAGTTATTTCACTTTTTAATATCAAACTGTCTAATCAAACGAACTCTCATCGATAACGGGAGTTCTTCTAACGTGATCTTTCTTAGCACTTTAAAAGAAATGTAGGTGAAAGAAACAGATATCGTGAAGAAATCTACAACGTTGATCGGCTTCAGCGGAGAACATAAAACAACACTAGGAGAAATCACGCTTCCCACTTACATCGAAGGACTCAACCTCTTCACAAAATTTCAGGTAATAGACGCGTCGTCAGCATACAACGTGATTATGGGACGATCCTGGATCCATGAACTTCGAGCAGTACCCTCAACATATCACCAAAGCATGAAGTTCCCTACCCCATGGGGAGTCCGATCAGTACGAGGAGAACAGATCTCGTCAAGAGAATGCTACGTCGCTACATTTAAATAGAAAGTAATCATCGAGGTTAACCAAATAGAGGTCGGCTCAACCTCATCAAACCCTAAAGATCGAAGTTACGAAGAACCAAAAATTGAAGACCTCGACGAAATACAAATTCATCCCGAACACCCACATCATAAAGTATCCATCGGGTCCAGATTAACCTCAGACATCAGGGAGCTATTGATCGAATTCCTCAAAGAACATCACGACTGCTTCGCATGGTCGTTTGAGGATATGACAGGTATTGACCCCTCCATTATAACTCACAAATTGCAGGTAGACCCGGAAAAAACTCCGGTTAAGCAGAAAAGACGCAAATTCACCCCGGAAAGAAACAAAATCGTGGATGAAGAAGTCAACAAACTATTAGAGAACGGACATATCCGCGAAGTTCATTACCCTGAATGGTTAGCCAACGTCGTAGTGGTAAAAAAGAAGAACGGAAAGAACCGCTTATGCATAGACTTCACCGACCTCAATCAAGCGTGCCCCAAAGATTCTTTTCCCCTACCACACATAGACGCACTAGTCGATGCAACGGCAGGCCACGAGCTCATGAGCTTTATGGACGCATTCTCTGGATACAATCAAATACTAATGCACCACGAAGACCAAGAAAAAACAGCATTCATTACACATCGAGGTATGTTTTGTTATAAAGTTATGCCTTTTGGACTAAAAAATGCAGGTGCAACGTATCAAAGGCTGGTAAATCGAATGTTCGAAGAACTCATCGGGATAACAATGGAAGTATATATCGATGATATGTTAGTCAAATCAGTACGAGCACAAGACCATGTCATACATCTACGACGAACCTTCGAAGTCCTACGACGATATAACATGAAGTTAAACCCCACCAAATGTGCCTTTGGAGTAACTTCTGGGAAATTCCTAGGATACCTAGTAACAAAAGGAGGAATAGAAGCCGACCCTAGCTAAATCAGAGCAGTCCGAAATATCCAACATCCCAAAAACACTAAAGACGTCCAAAAACTGACCGGTCGGTTAGCAGCTCTCAGCCGCTTCATATCCAAATATTCAGAAAAAAGCCGAACATTTTTTCAGACTCTACGAAAAAACAAAGACTTCGAATGGACTCCGGAATGCGCCAAAGCCCTCGAAGACCTTAAGGAATATCTCGCGAGTCCACCTTTTCTATCCAAACTAATCGACGAAGAGGTACTCCTTGTTTATTTATCTGTTTCTACTAACTCGATCAGTGCAGTGCTTGTTAGAGAAGATGAGGAGAGACAACATCCTGTATACTACGCCAGCCGATCGCTACTGGATGCAGAAACCAGATACCCACAGCTCGAAAAATTGGCCTTAGCACTTGTAATGACTTCCAGGAAAATGAAACCCTATTTTCAAAGTCATTCAATAAAAGTGGTCACAGAGTTTCCCTTAAGAGCAGCATTGAGAAAACCAGACCTCGTAGAGAGATTATCAAAATGGGCCATCGAACTCGGGGAGTACGATATCGACTTCGTTCCACGAACATCAATCAAATCACAAGTCCTATCAGATTTCATCGCAGTCTTCTCCTATGACCCAGAAGGAAGAATATTAACGAGCCTCGAAGATAATGATTTTAAGTACTGGACCCTCCAGATCGATGGATCCAGCACTTCGAAGGAGAGTGGAATGGGCTTAGTACTAACTGATCCAGAAGGAATAATCACAGAAAGATCTATTCGATGCGGATTCAAAACCACAAATAACGAGGCTGAATATGAGGCCCTCATAGCAGGATTAAATTTGGCAGCCGACATAGGGGCTAAAAAACTACGAGTCATGAGCGATTCGTAATTGATAATAAATCAGTTTGAAGGAGAATTTCAGGCAAAAGATTCAAGGATGGTATCGTACCTCGCGGTCGCAAAACAAGTAACAGCCAAGTTTGAAAAAATCGAAGCCCGACACATCACCAGGGAGGAAAACCGCCACGCCGACGCATTAGCAAATCTGGGATCAGCCATACAAACGAACCAGGACAAAAACATCCAAATCCTATACACCAAATGGCCCGCCGTATGGAAAGGTGACAACCCAGAAGTCCTCCCAATAGACATTGAGGTAAATTGGATGACCCCTTTATGCAGATTCCTAACAGAAAATGAACTACCCGAAGAGTCTATCGAAGCAAGACGCATACAAGCAAAAGCTCCAAAATTTGCCATGATTTCTGGATTCTTATACAGAAGGTCATTTTCAGGACCATATTTGAAATGTCTAAGTCCGATCCTAGCAAAGTATATTCTAGCCGAGCTCCACGATGGCGAATACGGAAACTATTCAGGCCATAGAAGCCTGGCTAACCGAGCATTGACAGCCGGCTTTTACTGGCCAACTATGAGGGAAGACACTAAAAACTATACCAAAAAATGTGACGGATGTCAAAGGTTCGCCCAAACAAATCATATGCCGCCAGAACCCCTACATACCGCATCCATACCTTGGTCGTTCATGAAATGGGGAATGGATATCATAGGACCATTACCGAAGGGATCAAATCAGAAATGTTTCATTTTGGTCGTGACTGATTACTTCACCAAATGGGCCGAGGTAGAAGCCTTCGCACGAATAAGGGATACCGAGGTATGTAATTTTTTATGGAAATATGTTATTTGCAGGTTCGGAGTCCCTAAAGAAATAGTCACCGACAACGGCTCTCAATTTATAAGTTTGAAATTCCAAGACTTCTGTCACCATTGGAACATCAAACTCTCATTCTCTACACCAAGACATCCGGCCTCGAACGGTCAAGCCGAAGCTACCAACAAAACAATATTGAATACCTTGAAAAAAAACTCCCCGAACACAAAGGACAATGGGTCGAACAGCTCCCAGGAGTCCTTTGGTCTTACTGAACTACCGTACGAACCGCTACGGGGGAAGTTCCTTATGCTCTCACCTACGGTTCGGAAGCGGTCCTCCCGGCAGAAGCAGAAATAGGGTCGAAAAGAACTCAGTGGTCGGGCAGAAGCAACGACTCCGATCTCGAGGTCAACCTCGACACCATAGACGAACTCAGAGATAAGGCCGCGATAAAAATATCCGCCTACCAACAGAAAATAAAGAGACATTTCGATAAGAACATAAGACTAAGAACGTTCAAGGTAGGAGATTGGGTGCTAAGGAAGGTATTCCAAAACACAAAAGAAGTCGGAGCCGGAAAACTAGCCCCAAATTGGGAAGGCCCCTATGAGATCGAGAAGGTCATAGGAAATGGAGCCTACAAACTGCGATCTAAAGAAGGACGTTCGATAGCTAACAGCTGGAACGCCATCCATTTAAAATAGTATCATTTCTAAACTCTTCGACTCCTCATTTTGCCTTTCAAAATTCTTAATGTTTTGTTTACTGACTTGAGCGTCGAAGTAACTAACAGAATCCGAAGCACAGGGTTCCCAACACGTAAAAGTCAAAAAGATATCGACATCGAAGCAATCTCACGAACGAAGAGTAAAGTATCCGATCCTCATTTTTTGTTTTTTCTTTCAAAATTCTTAATGTATTGTTTACTGACTTGAGCGTCGGAGTAACTAACAGAACCCGAAGCACAGGGTTCCCAACACGCAAAAGTCAAGAAGATATCGATCTCGAAGCAATCTCACGAACGAAGAGTAAAGTATCCGATCCTCATTTTTTGTTTTTTCTCCCAAAATTCTTAATGTTTTGTTTACTGACTTGAGCATCGGAGTAACTAACAGAACCTGAAGCACAGAGTCCCCCAATTTACGAAAATCATCGGCCTCGAAATCAGTTTTGCGATCAAAGAAACCCGAAAATTCAAGGATCCTCCCCATTACTATTTTTAAAACGAAGTCGAGAGGATAAAGTATAAGACAAGACTTACACCCCACACTTAACCTTTTTTTTTTGTTTAATTTCAGGACGAGTCCTTAGAAGGAAACCAAGGATATTCGTAATCTCATCACAACGTCGCAAAAACAGTCATATATAAACATCATATGAAGTTCCCATTCAAGAAAGAAAAATATACAAAAAACGTCAATCAATATTTGAAACTAATTCGTTAAACTTTTACAAAAAAGATATAGTAAGGGATCTACAGAGGATCCTCTACTCCCTTCTCAGCGGCCGCAGCATCCTCCCCGCCCTCGACCCTCTTCTCTCCGTGATAAACATGGTTTTTACATGCATTTGAGTAGTTGTATGGCTCATATTCGTAGAGTAATGCATGCGTTTGTTGAGTTTTTATGCTAATTTTGAGTTTTCGTGTGCTTTTTGATGTTTTTGTGTTTCTTGTGCAAGTTTGAGCTGAATTTGAGATTTATCCAAGATCCAATTCAAGGAGTAAAGTTTCTAGAAAGATAGAGGATCAAGAGAGGGTCGCAATGCAACTTGAATCGGGTCAATCGGACGAGAAACGAGAGAGAACGGAGCAAAACGGCGGAGCGTGTCGGAGCGTGCGCGCTGGCACGGACCGTGCCATGAAACAATCAATTTTTGGAGTATCTGGAGCAACGGCACGGTCCGTGCCGTCACACGGCACGGTCCGTGCCACTTTACGCCGAAAATTAGGCTCTTTTTCCTTCCTTTTTGGGCTCTGTTTTTCCCCAACTATATAAGGCTTTGCCTTGCACGTTTTTACACAGACTTTATTCATTATTTTAGAGTTTCAAAATTATTTTTACTTTCGAGGTTTTGCTGTGAACATTCAACATTGAAGAATTCAAGTTTTAATCAACGAATCGTCATTCCGGTTTTTCCAATCTATCGCATATTTATATTATGTTTATGATTATTCTTAGTTCTATTATTTCTATAATTTTAATTATGTGTGAGTAGTCTTTTATTAATTCTAGGGTTTGCAAAGCATGATTGAAGCTATGTATTTAATTTAATCTTGTTATTTTTCCCTTCCGATTATTGTGTTCAATTGTTCAAGAGCTTTTGATTTCATGCTTAATTACTGATCACAATTGATGCATGCTAGCTAGTTAATTTGAGTCCTGGCGGAGATAATTAATTAGTGGGATTAATTGAATAATTTGATACACGTTCTAAGGAATCTGTAGGGGAATTTAAATATGTGGTTCTATCGGGAGTTAGTAAATCAACCTAGAGACGAAAGTAATAGGTTATTTATTAATCTGCTTCTACCTTGAGACTTGGCGGAGATAGGTAGATATATTTCTGATTCCTCACCTTTAATCGGATTAAAATTGGGAAAGATTAGGATTAAATTGAATCATAGTGGATACATGTGTGCTGCATTCCCTAGGATTAATATTTCATTAATTGATTGAGTTTGATTATTTGTTTAATTAATTTATTTGTGTCTTTTGAAGTTGTTTATTTTCTTTTATTTTATTTAAATTCGTGCCTAGTTTTAGAAGTCTTATAATTGGTAGCCTGGATAATAGAGAGTTGTTAGCTTAGTACTCAGTATTTATCAAATATTCAGTCCCTGTGGATACGATACTCGATTCGCTTGCTATATTGCATTGTCCTGTGTTAGTTGCAGTTTAGTGCATAATAAATAGTGCATCAACTTTTTGGCGCCGTTGCCGGGGACTGATTTTAATTTATATACTGATATTATTACGGACAAGGATTTATTACTTCAGGTAGTGTATGAAAACAAGGTCTACACAGCCACACGTAGACCCTGTTCCTAATTCCCTTGATCGAGCTCATAGACAGAGGAATAAGGAGCGCAAATTGCAAGAGAAAGAGATGGCAGCCAACAACGAGATTGAGATGGAAGCGTTGGCTAGACGGCTACGAGAGATGGAGCAGAGATTGGCTAGACAAGCTGCGTCCGAAGAAGAAACAGCACCTCTAAATCAGCTGTATCGGGCTCCGACAGACAGATATTTAGGCACCGGATGGGGTGGCAGCATCGCCGCGAATAATTTCGAGCTGCGTCCTGCTCTGATTAACATGGTTGCTACCCAACAGTTTGGCGGACGGGCTACGGAGAATCCAAATGCTCATCTGGATGCATTTTTGGATATCTGTGACACCATCAAGATGAACGGTGTCAGTGACGACATCATTCGCATGAGGATGTTCGTCTTTTCTCTGAAGGATCGAGCCAAGGAATGGTTCAAAATCTTGGACAAGACGTCCATTACTACATGGGACCAGATGTGCCAGACGTTCATTGCCAAGTACTTTTCTCCATCAAAGGCACAGAAGATCATTGCTGACATCACCCATTTCACTCAGATGGGGGATGAGTCCATTTATGAGGCCTGTGAGAGATACAGAGATTTGCTACGGTCCTGTCCACAGCATGGATTCAGCACAGATCAACAAGTCACACACTTCTACAGTGGCTTGACGATCAATACAAAGAGATTGGTGGACGCCTCAGCTGGAGGATGTTTGGTAAATCGCACTGCGGCTGAAGCACTACGGATTATTGAGGAGATGGCGGATACCAGTTATCAGTGGCCGATGGAGAGACGAGAAACAAGGCCTGCAGCTGCAGTATCTGATTCTGGAATGGATGATCTGAGGGCTGAGATTGAGGAATTGAAGAAACAAGTTCTTGAGGGGCGACATGCGCACATGGATGTGAATGCAGTGCAACAGCAAGGTTCTAAATCCTCTGCAGTGGAAGGCGTGAATTTTATCAATCAGAGAAACTACGACAGAGGCCAGCAAGGATTCCAGAGCAACAACATGGCGTATCACCCGAACAATAGGAATCATCCGAATTTTTTCTATGCTAACCCCAACAACGCCCTGCAACCTCCGGGTCTTGTTGCTCCTGCTGCAGCCCCCGCTGAGCCAAAGAAGCCTTCACTGGAAGACATGGTGGCACAGTTGATTTCTAATCAAAACTCATTCATCGGGGCCACCGGTATAAAGATTACGCAAATTGAAGGGACCGTGAGCGTCTTATCGAAGCAAGTGAATATGCTGGAAGTCCAAGTGAGCCAACTAGCAAACTAAGTGGCAACTCAACACAAGCCGGGACAGTTTCCAAGCCACACTGAGGTTAACCCGAATGCGCACTGCAATGCCATTCAGGTGGTGTCTGGCGCCGCGCATCCTTCTGCACCGAAATTGGCGCCAACTGCAGCTCCAAAGGTGGCGCCACCTGTGTCCCTTCCTCCTCCTTCAAATTCTGCTGTTGATCATCTGTTCGACATCTTCAAGAAGGTACACATCAATATCCCTCTTCTTGATACTTTACGAGGTTTACCTGGTGGAGTTAAAATCTTGAAAGAGGCCGTCATGAGAAAGAAGAAGGTGGAGGCTATCGAGATGGTTCATCTGGTGGAAGAGTGCAATGATTGGCTGCAAAAGAAGCTACCGTTGAAGATGGCAGATCCGGGTAACTTTACTATTCCTGTGAAGATTGGGAGATCCTATTTTGAGAGAGTGCTATGTGATTCTGGAGCTAGCATAAATTTGATGCCTTTCACTGTCTACAAGAGGCTGAAATTGGGAGCGTTGAAGGAGATTGAGATGGAAATCCAACTTGCGGATAGATCCTTTGCCAAGCCACGAGGAATCATCGAAGACGTGCTTGTCAAAGTGGCGAACTTGATGTTTCCTGCAGATTTTGTGGTGATGGACATGCCTGAAGACCCCAAGATGCCTCTAATCTTGGGGAGACCATTTCTTGCTACTTGTGAGGCGGAGTTGGACATGAAGCGAGGCACGATGACTTTGGGGATTGATAGAGAACGAGTTATTGTTCGAAATCCTCCACCAAAGGATATCCCGTAGTGTGATGATGTGAGTTTGGCCCACAGCTTCATGGTCGATGTGAATGACAAGCCCGAAGAGAAGCTAATGATGAAGACGTCTCCAACGCGTGTTCCGAAAGCTCCAAAAGCACAGTTATCTGAGATGTGCATGGTTTTACAAGATGATGGGGGATTTTCTGCAGCTCTAGCTCCAAAGAAGATGAGAGTTAAATTCCGGGTCTTCCGAAAGAAGAATGTGAAAGGAGCTATGCTCGTTGCAGTGGCACCAGAGAAGCCAACAGTGGCAGTGGATAGCAGTCCTCGAAAGGGGCGACAATTCTGTTGGTTGGAGTGCTGTTTTCGACCTCATTGACTGTTGAGGTATCGTCTAGCTAAATACGTTAAATAAAGCACTGGATGGGAGGTAACCCATCATTTTATTTGCTTTGTTTTTTTTTCTTTCTTTTGTTTTGTGTCGTGTTTTGTGTTTTAGTGTGCTAACTTGTAGAAAGGCGTTTGGAGCCCAAAAGCTATGCTGAGATCATCCATGTCGGGTTTCAAGGTCCTTTTCTCCATGTTGGTGTACGGTGAGTTCGTTCCAAACACATCTTTATTTAGTTCCCTCCAAACTTATTCTCTTTGCAGTTGAATAAGTTTGGGGGAGGGGGATGGATATGATATGTTTGGCACGTGTTTTTTTTTATCTGTTTCTTAGAGTCTGTTTGTTAGAGTCTGTTTGTTTTTGTGTGTTTTTGTGGTTGAAAGCCATATTTTTTGTGAACTCGTGAAATGCTAATGATGAAAAGGAGCGTTGTTTTGAAAAATATTGCATGAATTTGATGGATATTGACTTATTTGAATTGATGTACTTGAAATTGAAGTAAATGAAGCATGAATAATCCTGTGAGTTTTTTTTTTAGCCTTAACTGTATATCAATGCACAGTTTGATTTCTTTCATGAGTGTTTGTCATGCATGCTTTGGTGTGTCTAGAACTTGCCATGGTTTCTATTCGAATAATCTCGATTATGTGTAGAATTTAGAAGTGATTTGAGGCCATCTTTTCATAGCCACATTAATTCTTAAACACTAACCGAAAAATTGATCATTGCTAGCCAATTTGAGCCATAATTACCTTTTGTTCATGAACTTGGATGATAGGGGGTTCGAAAGGTGAATAAGGGTATCTTGTTGTGGAAAATAGTGTTTTTGTGGGGAGAGAGTGGAGATGTTGATATTGGGGTGAAAAATATTCTCATAGGCTCGTGAAAGAAAAAGAAAAAAAATCGAAAAAAAAAGAGTCAAATATTGAAAGGTAGCAATTGAGAATGTTTGCTATTTGTTGGCTTGTTGTATTTCTGTTTTTGAGATGAGAAGAGAATAATGTTTTGAAGTGTAAGGGAGTTGGAAAGAGTTGGAAGATGGATTTTGGATCCATACTTGTGGTTGGAGTTGAAAAAGTCGTGAGTGTCTTGAATTTTCGAGTCACTTAGCCAAATTTCCTAACCTTAACCAATGTTCCGACATTTCATCCTAAATTAAAGACCTAATTGATCTTGATTCTTCTATGATTGAGCATGAGTGCTTTAGACGATTGGCAAGCCTATGGTTAACACTTTTGCATTTGCATTTGATTCGATGAGCGTTATTTGAAACACTTGTGCGATGAGCGATACACATATCGGTGAGGTTCATGCTTTGTTTATGGATATTAATTGTGCTGAGATTTGGATGAGTTGATGATGTTGAATTTATGCAATTAAATTATTTTGAGCATGTTCGTGAAGCATTTATGATCGAGTGTACTTGTTCTCCTCCATGTTTATATTTTCTTAATGTTCTTCTCATTTTTCGAGGACGAACAATGGTTCAAGTTTGGGGGATTGATAAACATGGTTTTTACATGCATTTGAGTAGTTGTATGGCTCATATTCGTAGAGTAATGCATGCGTTTGTTGAGTTTTTATGCTAATTTTGAGTTTTCGTGTGCTTTTTGATGTTTTTGTGTTTCTTGTGCAAGTTTGGGCTGAATTTGAGATTTATCCAAGATCCAATTCAAGGAGTAAAGTTGCTAGAAAGATAGAGGGTCGCAACGCAACTTGAATCGGGTCAATCGGACGAGAAACGAGAGAGAACGGAGCAAAACGGCGGAGCGTGTCGGAGCGTGCGCGCTGGCACGGACCGTGCCGTCCAACGGCACGGCCCGTGCCATGAAACAATCAATTTTTGGAGTCTCTGGAGCAACGGCACGGTCCGTGCCGTCACACGGCACGGTCCGTGCCACTTTACGCCGAAAATTGGGCTCTTTTTCCTTCCTTTTTAGGCTCTGTTTTTCCCCAACTATATAAGGCTCTGCCTTGCACGTTTTTACACAGACTTTATTCATTATTTTAGAGTTCCAAACTTATTTTTACTTTCGAGGTTTTGCTGTGAACATTCAACATTGAAGAATTCAAGTTTTAATCAACGAATCGTCATTCCGGTTTTTCCAATCTATCGCATATTTATATTATGTTTATGATTATTCTTAGTTCTATTATTTCTATAATTTTAATTATGCGTGAGTAGTCTTTTATTAATTCTAGGGTTTGCAAAGCATGATTGAAGCTATGTATTTAATTTAATCTTGTTATTTTTCCCTTCCGATTATTGTGTTCAATTGTTCAAGAGCTTTTGATTTCATGCTTAATTACTGATCACAATTGATGCATGCTAGCTAGTTAATTTGAGTCCTGGCGGAGATAATTAATTAGTGGGATTAATTGAATAATTTGATACACGTTCTAAGGAATCTGTAGGGGAATTTAAATATGTGGTTCTATCGGGAGTTAGTAAATCAACCTAGAGACGAAAGTAATAGGTTATTTATTAATCTGCTTCTACCTTGAGACCTAGCGGAGATAGGTAGATATATTTCTGATTCCTCACCTTTAATCGGATTAAAATTGGGAAAGATTAAGATTAAATGGAATCATAGTGGATACATGTGTGCTGCATTCCCTAGGATTAATATTTCATTAATTGATTGAGTTTGATTATTTGTTTAATTAATTTATTTGTGTCTTTTGAAGTTGTTTATTTTCTTTTATTTTATTTAAATTCGTGCCTAGTTTTAGAAGTCTTATAATTGGTAGCCTGGATAATAGAGAGTTGTTAGCTTAGTACTCAGTATTTATCAAATATTCAGTCCCTGTGGATACGATACTTGATTCGCTTGCTATATTGCATTGTCCTGTGTTAGTTGCAGTTTAGTGCATAATAAATAGTGCATCACTCCGTCAGCCCCATCTGTAGAGTCCTTGGCCGCCTCAGTCTCAGCCTCGTCATCAGCCTCAAGGAAAGAAAGATCAAGATCGGGCATCTTCTCCTTGATAGCCTCGACCACAGCAGAACCCCCCTCTTGGTAAAAGAGTTCCTTATAAGGTTCGAACTCAGCAGAATCTACCAACGAGAAGAAGTCCAGGGTCGTGTGACGGGCCTCGAGCTCCCCTATTCATGCCTCTGCAGCAGCTAGCTTCGACTCAAGTGAAGCCTTCGAGATCTCAAGCCGGGCTTGGTGGTCCAAAGCCCGGTCAAGCTGCGTTTGAGCCCCGGCCGCCAACGCGCGAGCCGAGTCCCGCTCCACGAGTAGGGCTGACTTCTCGGCAGCAAAGTCTCGCCTCTCCTCAGTGATTTTCTCTTGCTCCTCTGAAAGCTCCATCAGCCTCTTCTCGAGGCCCTCGGCATGCCCCGAGACCCGGCTCCGGAGCTGGTATTGGCAGAAGAAGGCCTATAACATGGTAGATCACTCTAAGTCAAATACCCTCTTGAGCACAGAGTGTATATATAAAAATATAAATGTATATATATATATATTAAAAACAGATAAAAATAAACCTTCGACAGCATTTGGAAGGCAAGTCGAGTTTGCTCCTCCAAGCCTTCCCTTTCGAACTCTAGAGGAGAACAGCCATCTGCGATCGCGGACTGCACATCCAGAAGGAAAGGCCTCAGAGGCACCTTCAGGCTGCTCGATCCCTTCGAAGCCTTCTTTGGAGCCAAGGCTTCAACGTCAATAACGGAGGGGGGCACTGTCAAAGGATTGGAAACCTCAAAGCCGAACTGTTCCTTCCGCTTCTTCGAAGGTGGCGAAGTTGAAAGAGTGGCCCCGGCAATCCTTTTTACGCCAGAAGACGAGGGGCTTAACACCTTAGAAGCAGCTAAGGCCTTGACTTTGTCATCAGAAGGGCGAATCTTCAATTTTCCCATGTTGAAAAGAGTACGACCGCGGCGAACAACTTTGAACTGACGATCTTCTTCGGAGAGGGAAAAGGCTGCTTCGATTCTTTCTGCCTCAGTACCTAATACCTCTTTTCGTTTATGAAAGCCTACAAAGAAACATGAAACATAAAAACCAAATGATCTGATTCATGTAAAGAAGAAGAAATAAAGGGAGACAGGCTTCGAGGACCCACGGGCTTCAGCGAACGACGATGGCAAGATCCTATCGCTCGAAGTCTCCGCAGGAACAAAAACAAATTTTGGCTTCCAGTCCTCTGACGAAGATAGAAGAGTGTTTATTAAGGGGGCTCTTTCCCCGACCCACTTAGTGAAATAATAAAAACCTTTCTGATTTGGAGTAGCCACAATTCGGTATGAGGAGTGCCACTCCCCGACACTGGGTTCTGGAAATCCTAAGTTCTCCTAAAGGTAAAACATACCTAACATATGATACCACCCTATTGGTGATATTTGGGCAGGGGCTACTCCGTAAAAATGAGAAATCTTGGTGAAGAAAGGGTGAAGAGGAAGCCCTATACCCTTATCGATGATTATGGTGTAGAAGGCGGTGAAACCAGGAGGGGGTCTGCTGGCTCTATCTGAAGGCCTAGGCACGTGGACTTCTACCCCCGACCCTGAATATTCCGGAGAAGTAATTTTCCTAACTAGGTCATCCCCGACGTGAGGGGCGACCTCGGCAGCTTTAAAATCTGCATTCAAAGAAGGAGAACCCTTGGCTTCGTCTTTTCGCTTCTTCAATTTACCCTTATGTTTCTTGGTGGCCACCTTCGAAGCTTTGAGGCGGCTCACCACGCTTCCTCCCCCGACACGAGGAATAACAGTAGACTGGGATGAAGGGACAACAAACCCAGTAGACTCGGAAACCGAGCCAGAGGATTGTTCCGACTCGGCTGACCTAACTCCACCGCCCCAGCTTCGGGTCCTCTCATCAGAATCATCACTACCCGACATACTCATGGTCCTAACGAGAATATAAACCTATAAGAATGCGCTAAGAGTACCCAGAAACGCCAAAAAACTTTTCCCCTGTTTCCAACCCAACTTCGTCAGAAAGCAAAAGTTATCGACAATTCTACAACTATCCCAAAGATTGCCACCCAGTCTATTTACGTAAAATCCACGTAAATCCAAGCCTAAAATCTTCTATTTTCGTCGAGCTACTAACAATAAAACCTTAGTTTGGAAAATTCCTCAAGAAAATGAAGAGGGGATTGAGGAATAACCTGGAGATTTGGAATCCGGTATTAGAACAAGAAATCTTGAACGGCAGGGAAGTAGAAACGCACGACAATCAGAGAGGAGTCGGGCAAAATCCCCATGATCTTTATACAGGTCTGGAATCTTGAGTAATCTTTCTTCGATATTGAGATCGTTTATTAATAAAATACTGGCTTAAGGCTTTAGTACTTCTCAGGAGTACGTTACGATTTTTTCTTTAGTATTACGAGGATATTCATTACATGATCCTCGGTCTTCAAGCATCAAGTAATGAGGGGCTAATTATAGAGGTCTAATTTATCGAAGCCCAGTGTATACAGCCCATGTCCATTCAAGGGTCTTGGGGCTTAATAATTGCACATCGAGGCCTAGCGGCCAGAGGTCGAGAGATTGATGACAGACAGGGGACAAAGGTCGTACCGTTATAGAGCTCGTAGCTAGGAGACCAAGTAAAAAAGGAAACGTTTAGAGATAAACGAGACTCGGTCAAAACCCTATTGGAGATAAATAACTGACCCCGGAAATAAGAGAGAATCCCTTATTTTTAGGGAAAGAGGTTAACAATTCGACCTATATAGGTGAAGCAAGGAAGTGAAGCAAGGGGATATATGCGAGATCAATCAAGTTAGCACCACACTCGATTTTTTACATACGTTAATCTCATTGTTTTATACTCTTTTCTTCGGCCCCGAGAAATCAATTAGGTTGCCAGAGCCCCGAACCTTACATCAAAATTAATTGTAGAAATCGATCGACTACAGTTGGATAGTTAAATTATGTCGAAAACAAATACTTTTTTTTAGTTAGTAGATTTATATTTTTAGTTAGTAGATTTATGTTATAATAGTCTTAAGATATGCGAGAACACGTAATTGAATATTTCCTTTTTAGAATCCAAAAATTTATATTTATACAACACATGCATTTCAAATTTTCTAATGTTCCTTCTTTAATAGTAAGATTTCATATGTATATTTCACATCCCATACATTAAAAAATTATCAATATTTAATTTCACACTACGTATAGACTAAATAGTATATTTTAATACATTCAAACATGTGTAAGGAGACATAAATGATATGATGTCGAAGATGGAGTTTAAGACATTTTCTACAAATAAAAGAGATGATGACAAAACATCAATCAAATTATGGGGCTACTTAAGTCGTGATAACTTTCCCTCAATGATGTATTATACCTAAAATTATAAATGATTTCAATTATGTTTGTAATGAATTTCAGATGACCCAATTATTAATTGTTTTATTGGGCTAAATAAATGGAAAGTGTAAGTTTATTCATGGATATGAGTTGTTTACTAATAAACTAGCGAATAAACTTGAATATTCTTTATATATTTTATATTTATTTTTATTAATTATTTAACATTTGATTTGCACAAATTATTTATATATTTTTCGATGCACGGGATGTAATAGTAGTTAATATATATACATATATATAGGGGTTGGATAAAAAATACACCATTCCTTGATGTAGGAACCATAAAACCATCTTATACCGTCCATCTAGATGATCTAATGGCTGAGATTAAATGTCAAAGTCAAGGGAAAAAAAAAAAACAGAAGACAGGGGTATAGTTGTCCAATCCCCATAAAAAAGCTGATGTCATCATTTTTAAAAAAAAAACTTAAAAATTTTGAACGACCATAACTCACTTGTTTCAAATCGGATCAACGCAAATAATATACCAAATTAAAGATCTTTTCATGCTCTTTAATTCAAGATTAGTCATGGATATGTTTGTTCAAATAAATATAGATGAAAAATACAAAATATATATTTTTACTCGTGTCCAACGCGAAAATGCTTTCGTTAGCTTTTAAATAATGGTTCGTCAGCATTGTGATAAGTTGATAGCGTATGCTAATGAAACATTTGTTATATGCTAACATATTGCATTAATTGTGCTAATGAATGATTATCATAATGTTAATGTAGTATACATATTTATATTGTTATTATGATTTATTACATTTCAATCAGGACTTATACTTATTTTTTATGATTTAGTTTTTATGTTTTAGTTACTAATTGATTATTATATATTATTTATTTCATCAAATTATAATATACTACCTCCGTCCCGTTACTAAAGTCCCATTTGGTTTGGGCACGGAGATTAAGGAGGAATGGATTAATGTGTTAAGTAGTGGGTGGAAAAAAGTGGGGTCCATTTAATTAATGGGTAGTGGGTGGAAAATGTGGAGTATTTTATTAATGTGTTAAGTAGTGGGTGGAAAAAAGTGGGGTCCATTTTTGACTAATTTTTGCCAAAAATGGTATGGGACTTCAGTATTGGGACACCCAAATAAGAAAAGTGGGACTTTAGTATTTGGACGGAGGGAGTATTAGTTAGTTAGTGTTTTCTTCATCCGTTTATGGTTTATACCTTATGCTAACGATGAATTGTCATATGCTAACATAATTTATTTACAGTGCTGATAAAACAATTTCATTATGCTAATGTTGTATATTTATATTGATATTATGGTTTATTCCATCCAAGTAGGATTTGTAATTAATTTTTAGAATTTAATTCTATTTTTAGATCATTGAAGTTTATTATATCTGAATTATGGTTTATTTCATCCCATTAGAATTTATAATTACTTTTTAGAATTTAATTTTTCATTAATAATATGAGAACAAAATTCATTAGCATAACGATAACGCTTCGTTAGCATGATGATAATACTTCCTTAGCATGACGATATGTTATCAAATATCCTGCGCGATTTTTATAAGAATTACCAAATTACGTTAATACGCCGTGCGAATTTTTTTTCCAAATATTACAGAATTACTACCACTCTTTTAAGCAAATCTAGGCCATAGATCTTTATTGATTGTATGGTGTGAGATGGGTTCCTAGTTCTTACACTAGGGTTGGTTTGCATTATAACCACCACACACACACACACACACACACACACACACACACACACACACACACACACACACACACACACACATACTTTTTTTTACCCCCAAATCTTCAAATACTTAGCAAAATAAAATATAACCCATAATGCCTAATACAACAATTTATAATAAAATGAAATACAACCCTATTGTATAACTAACCACCCCATATATATATATACACACACTTTTTTTACCCCTAAATCTTGAAATACTTAGCAAAATAAAATATAACCCATAATGTCCAATACAAAAATTTATAATAAAATGAAATACAACCCTATTGTATAACTTTCACTACTTAAAAACTCTATGATAAATAAAATGAAATACAACCCCTATTGTATAACCTATGTTTTTCTCTTTATAACCCCATATATAATTAAACTATAAATATTATTCAAATGATTTTTTATCACTTATAAGTTCACTTTAAATTCATAACAAATTATTATAACTCACACTTTAAATTCATAGCAAAAGAAAAAAATGTATTCGTATCCCAAAAAATAATAAATAATAAATATTTTTTTCTATATCTCTAATTGTATTGTCGTTCTTGAATTTCTTCTACGGTGTCAATTACCTGGGATATTGAGAACAAAAAGAAAGTTTAACAGATAAATGGAGATCATTATCTAAATTACATTCGACGAGAAAGAAAAGCAAGCATGTTAATACTTAATACAGAAAAGGTGAAAAGAAATATTCATAAAGACTACTTAATACGAGTATAAAATGTCTATAAATTTAAATTTAAATTAAAGACTCACGGACACGAGTATAAAAGATGTACAAGTCCAAATTCAAGTTGAAGACTCTTCGATATGAGCATAAACTATCAAAGTTCAATAAAACTTCTTGATACAAGATAAACTATCTAAGTTCTATCAAAGTCAAAATATTGAAGGTATCATAATATGAGCATAAACTATCTAAATTCAAATCCAAACTGAAGGCTCATTGATATGAATATGAACTATATAATAAATTCAAAATGAATAACTTTTGAATATGAGTATAAGCTATTCACAAAATGAAATTCGAGACTCTTTGACACGAATATAAACCATCTAACAAAATCAAGTTTAACATTCCTTGATACGAGTTTAAATTGTTTAATCAGTTTTCGAGATCCATTCGCTTCAAATGACACGTCGTCCATAAACAAGCTCGAGGGGCATTTTAGATGATATAAATTTACAAAATTATATATAATATTTTTATTGATTTTTTTATATATTTATTTTGTTTTGAAATCATACGAAAGTCAAAATTAGACAAAGTATTTAAATAATACATATACTATGATATGATAAAAGATCAAGTTTTCTTTAGCAACAATTAAATGTCTTTTAAAGAATATATATCAATATTTAAGAACTAATAAAATCCCTCTACGTATGCCCTAAATCTCTTATATTCTCTCTCCCTACAACTATAAATATGTTTCTCTATATTAGATGAAAAATCACACAATAAGTCATAATTAAAGAGTTCAAGAAATTGAAAGAAAATTCTCAACAAAATTATCTTCAACATTCAACTCGTTTAAGTGATATTTAGCTTGACACGATAATAACTTAATTTGGTTCGATCGCTCCTAACATTATACTGCCCGCCCTAAATTCATAATTTTGTTTTGCTCGAGCTCGACCTACTCCTGAGCTTTGTGAGCTTGTTGCTCCAAAATTTTGCAAGTTTGAAATCGGTTCATTTAATAAATGATCAAATTTTGATCCTTTTTTTTAATAAATCGATACAGGAATTGCTGAGGAACACTTTGGTTAATTTACGGCACTACTAATGACCTAATTCTTAATCACGGCCGCATTGCTTCTCCTTCACCTTACGAGAACATTTACTGTACGGCCCATTCATCAATTTAAGCATAATATCCATTCCACCAAAGCCCTCTATTCTCTCTCTTCCCATCCCTCCCTCCCTCTCTCTCTCGGCTGGCGTTCTGTGCGGTGTGGAGTGTTACAGGCTCTTGCATATAAGCATAATATCCGTAAATCATGTAACTTTTTTTTTTTATCCCTTCCATATTAATCCTTTTGTTTAGTTCAGCTCATTTTCAATTTGTGTTGTCTTTAATGGCGCTCTTTGTTTCGTTAGGTCGCGAATTTGTGTAAAAAACTTGCCCAAATATGCAGCGGAGGACCGTCTCCGAGAGTTCTTCTCTCAGAAAGGGGAAGTGACTGATGCAAAGCTTATGCGCACCAAGTGATCACCTCTCATTTTCCTCCCAAATATTGATATTGCAATTTTAATCGTTTGTTCTTTATTTAAGTTACCGTGATGGAAAATTGGTTCAGGGATGGGAAGAGCCGGCAATTTGGTTTTGTGGGATTTAGGACGGAGCATGAAGCCGAGGAAGCCATTAAGTATTTCAACAGATCTTTCATGGATACTTGCAGAATTACTTGTGAGGTCCGTCTTAATCTGCTGCATTGTCCTTACAGTATTTCTTTTAGGTTTCGAGCTTCCCAGGTTAATTGAGATTAAGATGATGGTATGAGTGTCGAGTGATGAAGTTTGTCCTACAGTAAGCCATCAGCGCTGGAAAAAAATGTAAAACAAATGGCCATATCATTCCTTATAATATAAACTGCCAATTGGATTTTGGAGGTTGTGGGCAATGAGATCATTATAACATCTGCTAGAGTTAGTTTATTAGTAAAAAGTGCTCGAGTTTCTGCTTTCACTTAGTTGCTGGAGGCTAAAAACTTGGATCTTCTTTTTAAACAATCACATGCAGTAACCTTTTTATCTACATAGCCAGATTGCTCGGAAGGTTGGAGATCCTGATATTCCGCGTCCTTGGAGCCGGCACTCGTTGATCAAAAAAGAAAATTCTTCTGTAGAAGAAAATAAAGTAACCAGTTCCAAAGTTTCTAAAGCTGTAGGACAAGATGGGAAGAGTAGTAAGAAAAGTGTGGAGGATGACCCCCAATTCCAAGAGTTTCTTGAGGTTATGCAGCAACGTAGCAAGTCAAAATTGTGGGCAAATGATACAGCTGCTGCAGTCTCTCTTGTGCAAAGTAATGTTGTGCCAGATAACAAAGACCAGATTGCAAATGGACGAGAAAATAAATTAGACGGAGATCTTGAAGGAACTGAAGGAGAACTGATTTCTCCATCAAAAAAAGCAGATAAACCTAAAATGTTGGTTCATGATGAAGTTGTATCTGACATGGATTACTTCAGGAGCAGAATGAAAAAGAAATGGTCAGATTCAGAAAGTAGTGACAATGAGGGGAGTATTGATGGAAACAATCATAGTGATCATGAGAATGACAGTGGTGAGTGTAAAGACAAGAGCAACTGTGATCCTGTGGAGAATACACTTGAACCTGATGTTTATGAAGGGGAGGCTGAAGATGGCTCCTCTAAAGAATGTGGAAATGGCTCAGATGAACCGTCATCCAGTCTGAAAAACAAGAATGAGGAAGTTGTAGAATCTAACCGTCTGTTCATCCGCAATCTTCCCTACACTGCCACGTATGTATGATGCTATTTGGTCTCTGTTTTATTAAGTGGCCTGTACATAAAGTAGTGCATAAATTATCAAAGAAAAACTTAGATAATTATGCTGAGAATCATGATTACCACCTAAATTATCTTATAACTTTGAGGAGCATAAATGGAGTAATTAGAGCTTTGAAGTTTTTGTCAGTTAATTACTTATTCATTTATAATTAAGTGAATAATACTTCTAATATGATACTTTAATTGCTACTCCTCGTAATGTTTGTTTATAATGTTTTCTGTGTATATACATCTACATGTATGTTAAAATTTTGTGCATCTTCTATAATTTTTTCTTTTATTTGTATATTTACACAGTTACACTGACACTTTGTGATTACTCAGCGAGGAGGAACTAGAAGATCACTTCAGCAAATATGGCACCGTATCCCAGGTCCATATAGTTATTGACAAAGAAACAAGACGCTCAAAAGGATTCGCTTATGTACTATTCACTCTCCCAGAATCTGCTGCTAGGTATTATTTCCTGAGCTATAAAACTTGACTTTTAGCACACACTTGTGGCTTGGAAAAGCAACTATGCCCTAGTGCCCTACTATATAGTGTTAGGAATTGAATCTGTTACTACTCCAGTAGATGTAATTGGGGTTCAATAGCTTATGTTCTCATTTTAGTCTCTGTTCTAAATGAAATCAAAGCAATCTGTCTTATTTGAAAATCAGGTGTGACCTTATTCTCACAATACTTCTTTTCACATGGTCATACACAGATACACTTATATTCTTGTGTACATTAATTTGGTTTACTTGCCTTAGTTTGTGTTTTTTCAATGTCTATGCATCATTCTCACCTAATGTTGATTTCCCGGAGAGGGTTACCTGAAACTTGGGTTATATTAGTAGTATTTCTGGTTCAGTTGCTTGATTAATTAAACCTCCATTATAAACATATTTATATGTTTTGGGAGGGAGCTGCTTTGTTGAAATCGTAATGTTGTATTTTTGCCTTTCAGGGCTCTAGAAGAGATGGACAGCTCAATTTTTCAGGGGAGGTTGTTGCATGTCATGCCAGCTAAACAAAAAAAGCCTTCTTATATGGCAGAGTATGCATTCGAGACTATCAAATTTCAGTACATGTGCTAATTTTGGGCATTATCTTGCCATAAAAAGTTTTTATAATGGAACTCACTTTACAGGATTAAAAACGACGAAAGACCATCTTCAAAAACACTTAAGCATCAGAGGAATGCGGAAAGGAAGGCGTCAGAAGCAGCTGGAAACACAATGGCATGGAATAGTTTATATATGCGCCAGGATACTGTAAGAAAAGTTGAAAATTAGGCTTGTCATCTGTGATACATTGCCTCATGTGATTTTAATAACTTATCAGTGAGCTTGTAATCTAAAAACTTGGAAGTAATACTGGTAGGAGAGTAGGTATTGGCCGTGATCTATTTCCTCTCTTCAAAAACTCTGTTCCCAAAAAAACTCTGTGAGGATATCCCTTAAGTGCAATTCAAGATATGCACTTGTTCTCCTGAACTAGTCTCTAAATGGGTTCATTATCTCTGTATTGCCCATGTTTTATTCACTTCTTCAAAAACTCTGTTCTCAAAATAACTGTGAGGATATCCCTTAAGTGTAAGTCAAGATATACATGTATTCTCTTGAACTTCTTTCTCTAAATGGCTTCATTATCTCTGTAATGGCTGGGATTCGGTTTGCTTGAGCATAAAGCTTGATCCTTATTCCTGACTCCTGAGGTAATATATTGGGATGATAGCAGCATCGTGATGTTCTTTTCTTCCCCTTGACTAATAATACGACTATCTATGCTTGTAACCTGCATAGATATGCAATCTGACTTATTAGAATGCTCGATCACCTGACTTTCTCTTCTTTTCTTTCATATTCAAGGTGGCTGAGAACATTGCACGAAAATTTGGTGTGAGTAAGAGTGAAATTCTAGATAGAGAATCTAGTGATCCTGCTGTGAGAATGGCATTGGGGGAGACTCAGGTGATTGCTGAGACCAAAAAAGCTCTATCACGTGCTGGGGTTAATGTTTCCGCATTAGAAGAGTTTGCTGCTGGTAAAACGGATGGTCTAAAGAGAAGCAACCATGTTATATTAGTGAAGAATTTACCTTATGGTTCATCTGAAAGTGAATTATCAAGTATGTTCAGCAAATTTGGCAGCTTGGATAAAATCATTTTACCTCCTACTAAAACCTTGGCTTTGGTATGTTTCTTTTCTTTCTTTTTAATATTTATTTGTGCTTTGTAGATTCATTATCTCATACACCATTTGGATTTGATAAATGCTGTACCGTTCTATCTTTATTTTTCTTTAATTAATCAGCACATGTGTGCTCCTTTATGGTTAAATTTTAAAGTGCTTGATGCATAGTGCATAGTCAATGATGAAGAGCCCTCGGTGTGATTCAGATTTATACATATACTCTTATAATCATGTACTTCTATTGAACTTTATGATACCCAGGCTATCTTTCTGGAACCTGCTGAAGCTCGTGCAGCTTTCAAAGGTTTAGCATACAAGCGTTACAAGTAAGTTCATTTAATTGTTGAAATGGTAGATTGTACTCTGTTCAAGAATGTAATGGTGCTTAAAGTTTGTTAGCAACTCATTGCGCTTGGTAGCAATACTATGCTATTGTTAGTTGGTACTAGAGTTCAAGTGGCTCCTTCCGTTTCCGTCATGTGCTATGAGTTGTAGTCTAAATTGTAAATTGTATTCATATTCAACCAATGTACTTGAATAACTTGTTTGTTGATATGGGGGGGGGGGTAGTGATTCACCCAATATGGTACCTCAGAAGGATGTTCTAGATCTCAGAGCAAATTAAGGTATTCTATTGAATGACTATGGAGAATATGAGTGAATGGCGAAATATCACGATGCCCACATATTTGGTGGGCCATCACCACTAAATGACTGCTATCTATTGTCGAATAAAGACCTGAATTTCATAGATATATATACAACATTGCTTTTCCTATTCAGTCAACTGGATAGTGAAAATTTAAGAATTTTAGATGATTTAGACTTTGGGGCTCATATATTGTTGGTTTGTGAAATTAAATTGTCAATTATTTCTTATTTCACAGGGATGGTCCGTTGTATTTGGAATGGGCACCTGGTAATATTCTTAGTCAAACTTCCACTGTTGATGATGATAAAGTTGTAGGTGAACATGAAGTCACGAGAGTTGCGCTGAAGCAACAAATTGAAGATATAGCAGAAGCAGATGTCGACCCTGATAGAATTGAGGTTACACTTGAACTAATTGTAGTTTTAGAAATGCATGGTAGCTAATCTATCAAATGACTGCAGTTGCACAATTAACTGTGTAACTTGGGAATGCTCTCCTGTACTCTCAAGGTGGCTTCTTCTTCAATCAATCTTTTTGGAAAGCTTAACTTAACATTACTCCTTTTTTAATAATTTAAACCTTTATTGCATTGAGATATGTGCTTTGAATGAACTTTAATTATTTTTTATATTTGAACCTTTATTAGCATTGAGATATATGCTTTAGTGGATAATAGTTTTGTTTTGAAGGGGAGAGTTTAGTCATACATAGGACATTTTAGGAGACAGGAGAAGTGGAACCTTAGAGTAGAGATTTTGGAGAGAAAGATATTAAAGTACTTGGAATTATATGAGCTGTCCACGTTAGAGTTTTAGCGACTATTGAATGAGATATTGATCTATGCTTGTTTAATGACTGATAATTGTTCTAGTTAAAGAATTAATTTTTTGATATGATCTATGCTGCAGTCACGCTCATTATATGTCAAGAACCTGAACTTCAAAACATCTGATGAAAGTGTGAAAAAGCATTTCGCGGATCATATGAAGGGAGGAAGGATACTTAGTGTCAGGGTATGTTCCCCCACACACGTGCTTTACACCCTGAAAACTTGCTGTGTTCTCTATCTGTCTTTGATCCCCATTTCTCCTCTTTAATAGGTCAAGAAGCATGTAAAGAATGGGAAGAATCTTTCAATGGGATTTGGTTTCGTAGAGTTTGATAGTGTTGATACAGCAGTGAAGGCTTGCAAGGACCTACAGGTATTAATTAGAGCCAGCTAATTATGATATGCTGTCCATTTCCTGCATTTATGGACTCCATCAGTGTTATCTTCTCGATATTTGCTCCAGGGAACTGTTCTGGATGGACATGCCCTTATATTGCAACTTTGCCATTATAAAAAAGATGAAACGATACCTAAAAAAATCGAGAATGACACGAGTTCAACAAAATTTATTGTGAGGAATGTAGCTTTCGAGGCAACAGAAAAGGATCTGAAGCAATTATTTAGTCCCTTCGGTCAGGTATAAGCTCTTGCCTTTTTATTTTGCCATGATGAAATGATAATTTTTCTGGTCATTTTCACCTTAATTTCTCGCAATTTTAGATGCTATATGATGTTGTCAACATTGTATTTAAATCTCATGTTTCATAAATTATTTCTTCCTTTTTTTGGAAGCAGATGATTTTTTTTTCCCACTAACACGACAGCATGTGGCCTGTTAGCAACTTCTATATTGAATTTTGCTTGATGTTTTCATTGCATCTCTTATATCTTTGTATGTTTTCCGTTTGGGGGCATGGTTTCCTAATTTGGAGTAACACGATATCTCCCGTGCTCTGCAGATAAAAAGATTAAGGTTGCCAATGAGGTTTGGTAAGCATAGAGGTTTTGCTTTCGTAGAGTATGTCACAAAGCAAGAGGCTCAGAATGCCTTTGAAGCTCTCTCAAACACCCATCTCTATGGTCGTCACCTGGTATGTTGTGCTTCAGCCATAGACAGTAATTCAAGTAGTGTGGTAAAGTAACTTTCGCCATTAACTGTTTGGCTTTTGGTCTGTAGGTACTGGAGAGAGCGAAAGAAGGAGAGAGCTTAGATGAACTTCGAGCAAGAACGGCCGCTCAATTCACAGACTCTGCCAAGTTATCCCATAAACGAAATCACCTGACCTTAGTAGACGAAGGGAATGTCGAGTTTCAATGAATTGCGGAATATAATTTTGTTATTTTTTGTATTTTGATGAACTTCATAAACTCGAAAATCCGAGTTGCAAAATTTTGACGTTTGAAAACCAACTATTTAGGTATTAACAGTTGATGTATGCTCGACAATTTTGGGAAATTTTCTTACAAGTATAAATTCTCTGGGAGTTTATGTATCATCAAAGTCTGGGAGTTTCAGTAGCCTAAAACGTGGACACAGATGATTTGGTGAACCGACCATTTTGAGGTCTATTAGAATTTAGAATTTGTACAAGTTGATGATCTTCAAACTAGAAAAACGATGAGCCACACATTTTATAGTTCAAATTGATAAAATTATATCTTTTGCCCTTGGTATTTACCATTCGAAGGTTAGGATTGACTATACAATGCTAGATCTCCTGCCCGGTCTTGTTCCATAAATGAAGAGAATGATTGGATTCGTGTTACGTCTCAAGATAAGTTTAATTTAGCTCCATCTCATTCTTTCTTTTCTTAGAAACCCCAAAGTCCTGCACAACATAAGTTTTACAACAAATATAATAACGTACGACGTACGAGAAATGTTAATCAACACGATTTTCTAAAAAAACAAAAATCAACAAGAGATTTTTTGAAGCTTTTTAGTTACTTTTTTTTAGAAAGCTCTATAATTATTTGTGAGGGGTGGATGATAATTGTGCTCAGACATTAAATGACAGTTTTCAAGTTGATGAAAGAATGCGAACGCCTTAATTAAACCAAATAGAAGTTTAAAGATGTAATTAAACCACACAAAGATGTGAGTTGTGAGTACAAAAAAAATAAGGAACCGTCATTTAAATAATAATAATAATAATAATAAGGGGGGAGGTTTCCTGTGCAGGAGCCTCTCCCGTGAGACCGGTGAGACGAGGCCCACGTGCACCCCGCGTTGACCACGCGCGGCGCGTGTACGACACGCGCCCGCGTTTTTCTTTTTTTTCCTCGTTTTCTGTTTCGTTTTTTTTGCTTTTTTCTGTTTTTCTTTTTCATTTTTTCTGTTTTTCATTTTATTTTTTCTTAAAAAAAACACATATAAATCTCTAAAAAAATCCTCCCAAATAAATTATAAAAAACACAAAATAAATCCTAAAAACACAAAAAAAAACCCATAAAAAAAGAAAATAAACCCCTAAAAACACCCACAAAAAATCCTAAAAACACCCCAAAAAAATCATAAAAAATACAAAATAAACCCCTAAAAACATCCCCAAAAATATAAAATAAACCCTTAAAAACACCCCCAAAAAACAGAAAAAAAACAAAAAAAAACACCCTAAAAACACGAATTGGTACTATTTAGTGTTCGAATTGGTACTATAGGTGGCAATTTTTTTTTTTGCGCGGGTCAGATGCGGGTCAGCCCGGGTCGGAGCGGGTCCGTCTCATGGCCGACCCATGATGCACAGGAGATTTGGAGTAATAATAATAATAATAATAATAATAATAATAATAATAATAATAATAATAATAATACATTTAATTTTGTTAATAAATATCTATTTTCGGTGGTTTAATAGTGTTTAAAAAAGGTCGGCGGTGTTGAGTTGGGCTGAAAATTGAAATAAGCAAGAGCAATGGTATCTTCGTCTGGATTATATATATGGGGTTTGGCCCCGATTTCCATCCGACGGCGGCGCCAATCCGCTGTAACACCGTGATTTTCTTCCCTCATTAAACCTTTCACCGCCAATCTCCGTCTCCTCTCGTCTTCCACCCATTATATTTCGAATACCTAGATTTTCCTTTTGCAGATCTTCTTTCTTTACTCGCACACTGTAAACCTGTGCTTTCTGCTGTCTCTTCGCGCCTCCTGCTTAGAGCTTAGTTATTAAGAGGTGATTCTCTCTCTCTCTCTCTCTCTCTCTCTCTCTCTCTCTCTCTCTCTCTCTGCATCTTGATTATGTGAATGAGTGGAACCTGTTTCTAATTTACATGTACATTTTCTCTATGCAAACCATAATTGCTATTCACTTTGTTTACGCGGAATACAATCCGTCACTTTTGCTTGTTCTGGGCTAATTAATTGTACTTTTCGAGAGTTTCTGCTTTCCCGATAACTTATTTAGGGTTTATCGACTTACAATTCCGTGACTTTTTTATTTTTTAATATACGACTCCGGGGCTAGGGTTTGACAGTGATTCTTGTTAGCAGTTTGGAAAAATGCTGGGTTCATTGCCAATATTGCCCCTTCCGGCACCACCCGCCGACGGGGATCTTGGCCCACTACCCGCTGCTCAAGTGACTGAGGAATCCATCGATGACAGAAATATGGAGACTGATGAAGACGAGAAGATGTCTAGTGATAAGCCCAGTTCAGTAGCAACTCACACGAGGACCATAGGAATTATATACCCACCGCCTGACATCAGAAATATCGTAGACAAAACTGCTCAGTTTGTGGCCAAAAATGGACCAGAGTTTGAGAAAAGAATTATTGCAAACAATGAAGGGAATGCGAAATTCAACTTCTTACGTTCCTCTGATCCTTACCATGCTTATTATCAGCACCGTCTCTCTGAAGCTCGGGCGCAGAATCAGTCTTCTGCTACACAGTCTTCTCTGACTGACCCTACTCCTGAATCAGATACCAGTGCTCCACCGGCTGATGCAAGTGATGCCTCAGCCAAGCCTGACCCTTCCGCTCAATTCCGACCCGTACGTAAGGTTCTTGAGCCACCGGAGGCAGAGCAATATACTGTTCGGCTTCCTGAAGGGATTACCGGTGAGGAATTGGATATAATCAAGCTCACTGCTCAGTTTGTGGCCAGAAATGGGAAGTCTTTTTTGACTGGTTTGACTAGTAGAGAGAGCACCAATCCTCAGTTTCATTTTCTGAGGCCAACACACAGTATGTTTATGTTCTTTACATCTCTTGCTGATGCATATTCGAAAGTATTGATGCCTCCCAAGGGGCTTTCTGATAAGCTAAAAAATAGCGTCACTGATATGACAACCGTCCTTGAACGCTGCTTACATCGCCTTGAATGGGAACGGTCTCAAGAGCAGGCTAGGCAGAAAGCTGAAGATGAGATAGAGCAGGAGCGACTGCAGATGGCTATGATTGATTGGCATGATTTTGTTGTGGTTGAGTCGATAGACTTTGCTGATGATGAGGATGAGGACTTACCTCCTCCAATGACGCTTGATGAAGTGATAAGAAGAAGCAAGATGTCAGCTATGGAGCAAGAAGATTTTGTTGAGCCTAGCAAGGAGGTAGAAATGGAGATGGACGAAGAAGAGGTTCAACTGGTTGAGGAGGGCATGAGGGCGGCAAGTCTGGAAGAGAATGGTGACACGAAAAATAGTGAGGGCAAGATATCTCTAGAAGAGCATGAACCACCCATGAGGATTGTGAAAAATTGGAAGAGGCCTGAGGAGAGAATCCCAGCTGAAAGGGATCCTTCTAACTATGTTGTCTCTCCAATAACTGGCGAGCTTATTCCCATTAGTGAGATGTCCGAACACATGAGAATTTCTCTTATTGATCCCAAATTTAAGGAACAGAAGGACAGGATGTTTGCAAAGATAAAAGAGACTACCCTTGCAGCAGATGATGAGATATCCAGGAATATTGTGGGACTTGCTAGGACACGTCCTGATATTTTTGGCACAACAGAAGAAGAAGTTTCTAACGCTGTTAAGGCTGAAATTGAAAAGAAGAAAGATGAGCAACCTAAACAGGTCATATGGGATGGTCACACAGGAAGCATTGGCCGCACCGCCAGCCAGGCCATGTCTCAGAATACTGGTGTTGATGACATTAGTGATCCATCAAACAATGATGGTAGGAGCCTTCCAGGTCCAGCACCTCCTCCTCCTAAGCCTGGTATGCCATCAATTAGGCCACTGCCTCCACCTCCTGGTCTTGCCTTGAATATTCTAAGGCCTCCCACAATGGTCCAATATCCAACCCCAACCAGCACTGGAGGTGTTGCACCCCCACCGCCTGGCCCCCCCATGGTCAATGTAATTCCTTCTATTCGCCCTCCAACTCCTTCAATGCCTATGATGCATGGGCAACCTCATATGGCCAACCGCCCTCAAATGCCGCCATCTATGCCCATGGGTCATAATATCCCTGTTCCACCACCACCTGGATCACAGTTTACACCTTTGGGAGGTCCTAGGCCATTCGTTCCTGTACCTATGTCCCAATCAGGCATGCCTATGGTTCCTCCACCTCCTATGCCCCTAGGCATGCCTCCGCCACCACCACCTGAGGAGGCGCCTCCACCCCTTCCTGAAGAACCAGAGCCCAAGAGGCAAAGGCTCGATGACTCTATGCTCATTCCTGAAGATCAGTTCCTGGCACAACATTCAGTAAGGAGCTTCTTCCTTTCTTTTGTCGCTCTTTAATCTTTATACGTCAATTTTAATCCATGGAGTTACCTTATGAATTGCTTCTAATATGTTGTATAATGTGGGTGTGGTTTCAGGGTACTGCTCGTGTTAGTATATCAGTGCCTAACACTGATGAAGGAAACCTGAAAGGGCAATTACTGGAGATTTCTGTGCAATCCTTGTCTGAAACAGTTAGCAGCTTGAAAGAGAAAATTGCTGGGGAGATCCAGCTTCCTGCAAATAAACAGAAGCTGAGTGGGAAGGCAGGGTTCCTCAAGGACAATTTATCTCTTGCTTATTACAATGTTGGACCTGGAGAGACACTATCTCTTTCTCTTAGAGAACGTGGTGGTAGAAAGAGATGAGCTACTTGTGAATTTTTCTAGTCGGAAGTTTTGGGATTGCCATATTGGTCTTATTATGAAGTTCTTAGACACTTTTTTTTTGTCTTTTGTTGTTTTTTAGGGATGTTGATGGTTGTGTACTTGTTATATCTTTAAAATTTTAAGCTGAATTATATCAATTAGAAAAATTTATGGTTGGCATATTGACATTGTCTGCTCTTTCCTTGAACATTACAGCTTTGAATTGGGTTGCATAATTTATATTATTGATCTGTTGCTGTTATTTTTGCATCCGGGTCCTGTTTTAAATTGAGATTAAAATTTGAAGGTTTGCATGCTCCAGTGTATTTCTGTTTTCAGTGCGTTAGATGCTTGCTTTTGCTGTTCATTTGAAAGTTTACGATATCCAGTGGAGATATTGGGTCGTTCTTATCTTAGTTCTCTTTGAACTAACATGCAACTTTGATTAATCCAGATGTCCTTTTACTTTTTCTATTTATTGAGGTCCTCATATTTTCAGGAAATGTGAAAATCATCATTGTCAGAAAGGCTAACCATTTATTGAAGTTCCCTTGATATGGGGAGCATTATAATTTAGAAATTGACAGGAAACGCCTTGAATGCCAAAAATCTACCATATTGTTTGTATCATGAATCCATGATTCAGAAACCAAACCATTTTCCTTAAACGCAGTAGTGAACGTGGAAAAAAGAAAAAGAAAAGAAAAGAAAAGAAAAGAAAAGAAGTGATGTAGTTGTGTGTTTCACTTTCACAACAGGAACTCCTATATATAATTTGAAGGGTAAGCGAGTGTGGTTCTTTATTGTGGCCGTGTTTACATAATCTCAAAAACGTTATGTACAGAAGCAGTAGTGGGGAATATATGGGATCCTAATCCTCCTATTATGTGGAAAATCTCTGGTACAGTGCTGCTGCTGCCGCCGCCGCCTGCGTCTTACACTGAAGAAGTACGCGTGAAGGGTTCAGCCGTGTCGTGATGAACAACAACTTGCTGATTCTGCTGGCTGTCAAGCGGCATGTATTGCGACATGATAGCCATTATCTCTGAATCCATGTAAGACTGCATAGCAGAGCACAGGTGAGCCACATGAATATGAATATTCACAACAATTGAAAAGGAAGAAAGAAAAACAAGTTAGCTTACCCGCAGCCTGTACTTGTAGAATATGTAACCAGCCATTCCAGCACCCAACACTACGGCTAGCACCACAACGGTCAGAATTCCGCCCATCTTTGAACTTTTCCTTTCTGCACAGAACACATTCATATTATTGATTAATACTTACATAGGAGATGCATATTATATGAGTCTCTCGACATACCGATGCAGGTATCGTGCTCGTTTATGTAGAGTTGGTCTCCTCTACAAGTGCACTCAAATCCACCCCACGTGTTCTTACAACTACACCCATCGCATTGGCAGGCCGTCCCTAGTTTGCATTCATCCACGTCTGGAAATATATATGCATCAACTGTAAATTAGTAATTACAGAGACAAGACAAGACTCTGTTCATCTGTTGTGTTGAAGCATGTACTACCTTCACATGTTTTACCATCTCCGCTGAAGCCAGTTGGACAATGGCACCCTGATAGATCAGAGTCCTGCTCGAACCAACCCCAACACATGATTGTTAGTTGAGTGAATTAAGCCGAGACAATTCAAGTAGTTATATATGTGTAATTGTGTATTGATGAACTACCTTGCATGCTGAGAACTTGGCCCCGTTTTTGTTATCCGACCAGCACCCTCCGTTGTTGACAGAGCACCTACCCGGTCCAACAGCTGCTCATCAAGAGTCAGATAACTAGCTAACTAGTTTTAAGGCAAGAGACGAGAATCATGTTAATGTTCGTGTATGTACCTTCACATGATGCGTATCCATCTCCTTCAAACTGAATGCCACTGACTAGAGGGCACTCGCAAACTCTTCCCCTAAATGTATCCTTGCAGGCTGTTACATTGGATTTTGGATCGTTCCAACACCCTCCATTATTCTCGAGGCACTGGTTTGTCTCCAAATCTGTCCATCAACAATACTTGAGGTAAGCTAATTCATCGATCATCTTTAGTTAATTCATTTATTATGTATATGAAAAAAAGCATGTCATGTCAAAACCTCCGCTCAGGCAAATGGGAGGCTCAGTTGTTTCCTTAAACCCCGCGCATACAGCTTTCAACACCGCACTTCTCTCCAACTTCCCTACACCACCAAATCATAAACATAAAACAACATTATTCTGCAGCTTTTATTTAATTATTTCACATGAAAAAAATCAACAACCAACCAACCAACCAACCTCTGTATTGAACATTATTTATCACCATAGTCGGTAAGATGGTAACATCACCACGCGATCCACGGCCAACCTAGATTCACAAGATTACATGATATAAAGATTGTTATAAGAAATAAGAAATAAAAAAACATCTCGACTGTAAGTAGAGAAGAAACCTGCAGCTCTTGCTCAATTTTGAGGACTTCATTTTCAGTATCAGCTTCGGGATCACCCATGCACTTGCTGATCTTCTCAACCGGGATACCTGAAGCGTGCCATGCATGATATAAACTTTTCAACCAAAATCACTGCATGCTTTTGTGTGCGTGCGTGCGTGCGTGTGTGTGTGTGTAAAAACACATTTCTTTATTAATTTTTACCTAGCGATTTCATGACTTCCTCTGCACATTCTTTGCTGTATCTCTTCTGCTTCATGGAGCATCTAATATGAAAATCAGAAACATAGTCCCACCACATCCATGATCGGTTGGTTTCGTTGGAGACTCTGTGAACGCAGAGCTGCCTCAAATTCTCAAGAACAACATCTTTCCCTTGATAACCCTGGCTGAAGTCCAGCTCCGGATCAGGGGCGCAGTATCTGCCGCGGTTGATGCACTGAGACTTGCACTGTTCGGTCTGAACAAAATCGCGAGGGCAATACCAGGTTATGTAGTGGGGAGTGAATTGGGTGTAGCCTCCTTTCTCGAGAATCTGAGCGTGGCCCTTGAAGGCTTTGATGAAGTTCATCTGGTCGTCGCAGCGAGCGCCGCACTCGTCGTTGCTGTTAGTCCAGAGCTCGTATTCAACCCTTTGGTCGGGATGGGGCATCGACTCCGTCCAGTCTATTTTGAGCACGACGTCCTCACCTTTCTTGAGGGACTCCTTGAGGGCGTCGGCGAAGGAGTGGTCGATGAGGGCGGAAGGGATGTTGATCTTCTCCACGTAGCCATCCGAGTCGGGGCCGCTCACTTCGGGGGAATCCATGGTGATCAGAGGTTCATCTATGGTGTCTGCTACCAAAACAGCCGATGCACCCGCCTGCTGACCGTTCCACACCTTCAGCGCGAAGTAGCACTCTGTCATGATATATATAATGGAAATTCAGTTGGAAACTAAATAATTAAGAAGCAAGAAGAAGAAGAAGAAGAAGAAGAAGAAGAAGATGATGATGATGATGAGCACCTCCGCGGTCGAGGAGAAGAATGGTGGGGCGAGAGGACTTGGGCTTGAAGGGCTTATCGCCGTCGAAGGGAGAACAGCCGACCTGGGCCTTGTCGGGATAAAGGAGAGTGCCGGTCAAGGATCCACCGTAGTCGGGAACGCCGAAGTTGGCGATTGCGGCGTCGTGCTTGGACCGTTGATCGTAAGGAGACACCACGCTTATGCTGCTCTTCTCCACCACGAATCTTGATTCAACTAGCAACGCTACTAGTACTAGTGTAAACGATAGTATCCGAAACATACAAGAAGTATTAACGGCCATATCCTGGCGGCGGTAATGGTGGTGGCGATCGAACTAGCTAGCTAGTCAATCAATTATTCAATTCAGGAATTAGGAGAAGAGAAAAAGAGGAGAAGACTTGGGCGTGAGGTCTACGATTCCTGTTTAAAAAAAGAAGAAAAAACTAGTAGTTGTGTTTTTGTGGTGGTGGTAGTAGTAGACGAAGTTGTTGTTGTGTAAAGAGGTGATGCCATGACGTGAAGTTAACTGGAGACAGCGTAAACAAAGGGGGAAGAAACGACGACTGCGAAAGCAGGGCTGAAGGAGTCAACACTGGAATTGGAATAGTATTAATGAAAATGAAAATGCAATGTCCATTCTTCAATTCTTGCGACTACAACACTAAGATTCCATGTTTTTTTTATGCAGCTACCAAAATACAAAGAATATTATGATACATTATACAGAGCTTTAATTTTACCAGAAATTCTCCTAAAAAATATTTTAAAAATCGGTTACTTAGCGTGATAATAACTTATCTTGATTCTTAAGGAAGTTTGGTGCCATGTTTTCATCATTCATTCACATTTTGATCCTCTCACCTAAACATATAATATCATTACATTATTACTTTTCCAGACTTGTTGCATGCTCTCACGTCCCATTATCTCTCTCTCTCTCTCTGTTAAAATGTTTAAGATCGTGCTAATCTGTAATTGACTTCATAAATTAATGGTGGTAGGAATCCTGTGAATTGTTTGAGTTGCAAGTTGCGCTTGGGCATTTTAAAATTTTATTATTTCATGACGGAATTTGTTTAATCAAGGCAGTAGTTAGATAATAGATGTAATATATTAGTTTATTAAATTTGAGTTGCCATTCGTAGGTATTTTCTTGCCAAAACATAACATTGCTATCATAAAAAATACAAACCTAGACTTGGTCATAGTTGACTTTGCATTATTTATTCGAGTAGACCAACGTAAAGTCGCGCGGCCAATACTTATTTAGATTTTAGTCGTGAGAAGAAAACATACATTATTATCAGTTATCACATCTTTCCGCAGGCCCGTAAAAACGAGTAATAAATGATAACGGGCTAAGAAATAAATAAAACAAGCTCATTCTTATGGACTTGGGCCAACGGCCCTATATATAAATATATGCAACTTTAATTAGTTCCGATCCACTATCATAGGTCATGTTCACAGATAAACTACTCCAAATGCAATTTATCTCATATTACAATCATTAGATTTTCGCTCTTTATTATTATTATAAAATTCAACGACTTTTCACTAAAACAAATTATGTTGCCGACATGATAAAAATGAAGGGTGTGTAGAATCTCCCAAACGATACAGTCATACAGGTTCGTGGTTCAATACCAAGTCGTTGTCTTTGTTTAATTTTTTGTCCATTTTGTTCGTTCTTTATCGAGTTGTAATCTGCATTGTTCATTGAAAAAAAAAAAAGAAGAAAAGAGCAAAGGCAACGCCTATGCAAAAAAAAAAAGATACTGTTCAAAAAAAAGAAAGAATAGTTCGTTAAAAAAAAGTTTCAGTTTGATTCTTCTGTCCAACTCGTGTTTATTGGTTCAAGTATGTTATTACTTATTTGCTCTTGTTTAGTTAGAGTTGAATTGCAGATAGAAAAAAAAGCTTTGATTCTGCCAATTCCAGTCGTTTACTCTTGTTTAGAAGTGTCAATTGTTCTTGTTGAGGTTATGAACAAGCTGATTTGCAGTTAAAAAAAAAGTTCGATAGAAAAAAAAATCGGATTTGAATCTGCTGTTCCAGCCGTGTTTTTTCTTGTTTAGGAGTGTTATTGTTCTTGTTTAGGTTGAGAACAAGTTGTTTTGCAGTTAAAAAAAAAAAGAGTTCGTAAAAAAAAAACTGCACTTGTTCAATTCATTTTTATTCTTCTTTCCTAGTTGTTTTAGACTCTTTCCTTTCATAATAGATATTTTGGGCTATTTAGATTGTGTAATGGACGTTTATGGCTCGGTTTTATTGGCTAGGGTTCGTAGTGTACGTATGAAGAGACTTACGGATGTATGAAGATGAACACGATGAGATGGTGATGATGATGAACGGCTGGAGTTGATGAGGATGGCACGACAGCTTGGGATAAACGAATGGTGATGTGATTTGTAATCTATTGAACCCGTGGATTTAAATCAACGAACACGATATGGATACTTCTCGATTGATAGTTATTCCCCCGTGATCTTGAAGAACTCGAAAGAACCTTTGATAGGACTTTAGAATTGCTAGGTCTAAAGAACGTTTGATTGGTCGATCAATAGTAAATCGCTGAGATAATTGAGAAAATAACTTCTTTATTTCTTGCAACGTCTAAATATAAAATAAATTGATGGATCCCTATATATAATCATAGGGAACAAAATTCCTATCATCTAAAAGAGTCTTGGACGAAAATTAAAAGAGAGTTCTACCTTATTTAGGACTCTAATTAAGGTAGTTCAAAAATACCAAAAATTAAATCTAAACTAGGATAAAATAAATCCAAATTAACTTGGGCCTTCAAATTGGACTTCAAATAATCGAACATGGACTGAATTAAATTTGTAACTTGGTTGCCCAACATGCTCGAATATTTCATGCAACTCTCAATGTAAATAAGTCCGTGCAATACGTCGATCTCCTTCTTCATGCACTGCACGTACTTGTATTCTTCATGCCTTGGTCTTCTTCATCTTCAATTGACAACATAGCAATCCATTTGGGGCTGCCATGGTGGATATATTCTTCTTTGCTCGGCATGCTGACATGTAAATATGTCTAGGCACTTGGGCCAATGGGCACATGGCCCGCTTGTGTGTGATTTATTATCTTTTTTTTTTCTCGATTTTAAATAATTTCTCAACTAGGTTTTATCCTCCAATGTGTATAAGACCTTTGAGGCTACACATTAAAACACACTGCACAATACATATCAAAGATCTGGTGTAACACCCCAGAAAATATAATATTTAAATTTATTATATAACAAGAAATTTCATTAAATTATGACCCAAATTATTTCAGGCTATTTGATTATGGACTTAGACACACCGTAAGAGCAAGAAAAATCGTTTGACTTCATATCTGTTCAAAACGATCCCAACATTTAAACCCTTATTTAAGTTAATTATGACCTAAGTTATTATCTTATTGAGATATATGAGAATTCTAAGTTAGAATTCTAATTTTGTAGGTCAAGACGATGAAAAATATAGTAGCATTTCACACATACATTACACTCGACGTTGAGATCATTAAGGTGAGTTTTTCTATAACTCACATTTATGTTTTAAATTCGTTCATGAAAAGAATATTAAATGTTTTAATAGTATTGTTTACGCAATATGATTGGATGTTTGAGACTTCATGCACAAAGAAATTCCGAATTAAAAGCATAGACGATTTACTTTGTGACTTAAAAGTCTAAATAAGTAATCGTAAAGTATTCCATTGGGTCTCTCATCCGATGAACAAGAGTAAACTTTGTTGTAAAACATGTTCATGATTGATCTTCATGATTTATGTAGTATAACGGTTTGAAAGCATGAAAGTATGACTTGGACGGATGTTAATATCCACTGAGTGTTTTTTGGCACTCAACCCATTTTTTTTTCAAATGTTTTACAAGTCATGGAGATCGAGCTGACTAATGAGGAACCGTTGGAATGTGTTTGGTGGTTGATAACCTCGTGTTTTACATGTGTTTTGAGGTTCATTTGAGTGGTATTTGATGGGCATTATATGCATGAAGTAATAAGTTTTGTATGGTTTTCTATATTTTGTTCAATGTCATGTGTTTGTTCGTTGTGAAGGAATTTAATGTCATTTTTGTGTGAACTTAGAATCATCTTGGGAAGACCCTAGAAATATATGAAATCAAGTAAGGAACGTGTTGCAAAAAGAATCAGGTCAATCGAACGAGAAACGAGTGAGAAAAAAGCAAAACAGTGAGAGGCTACCGAGCTGCGGCCCGAGCCGTGAGTGATTGGGTCGCGGCTCCAATCACGAATCCACTCGTGGGTAGCCTTCTGGACAACTTTCTGTGAGCTCGCTACTGGGAGGGGGGTCTGCCTTTGTATTACCCATGACCCCATTCGCGAATTTTGCACTGGTCGCATGATCGCGCCTATTTTGCCACATTAGTGCCACGTGGACCCGCGACCAACCTGGTCACGGGCGAGGTCGTGAACATCCCCAGAGTCCAATTTTGGCCTATTTTAGCCCATTTCTTTTCTTTTTCAACTGGGATACTTCCTACACTATATATATATATATATATATATATCTTCTCAAGCACGAAAATTAGGCATCAAAAAACCCACCCTACCATAACATCAAAAACCACAACAACACACGCCATATTCCTCTCCTAAAGACAGAGATTTGAAGAGCATGAGAAGTACAAGTTGAAGATCAAGATCAAGATTCATCATTCGGGTTATCGTGTTTTTGTTATTTAATTATGTTTTTTCTTATATTGTTTTTTGCTACTTATCTAATTATGAGTGGCTAGATACTTTAATATTATAGGGTTTGACAGTAGTTGATTTTGAAATACAATGGATATTTAATTATATGATTGTGATTCTTCTTTTATTCTTTGTGTTCTTCGCCTTGTTTGCTTGATTGATTGATCACCATGATAACATGATTTGTTGTGTTAATTCATAAATCAAGAGAGGGGTTTTAACACTTGAACACAAGAACACAAAGCACATTAATCAATAACAATCGAGAGATTTGAGGTTAATTGTGAGGGCAATATATCCTTGAAACTTTTAGAAGTTGCATGTTAGTATTTGAATGGACACTTTAATTCTAGCATGTAATATATGGTTTAAACACTTGGAGAGAAGGTTTAAATTAAATGAGTGATTGTCCTAATTAACATTGAATTGTGAATATTTATATAATTGAATTGACATTGTTTGGATAAATCAATGAAATCAAAACTCTTAGAATATTTCTTTCCCTTTGAATTTAGAACTGAATTCCATATTTTCACATTTAATTGCTTTATTTATTTTCTTGTTTAAGTTGTTGATTAAAATCCAATATTTTAATGTGTTTTCTAAATAGTATTATAAAATTGACGTTACAATACTCACACATAAATTAATAATTAATCTCTATGGAATACGACCTTGCTCATCATTGTACACAGCTACACCGTGCACTTGCGGACAGTCAATATTTTATCGATCAGTGGTTGACGCTTGTCATTCGTGTGGTTTTTTTCTTAAATGTTTGTACGCATGTAAAATACAAAATGCTTCCGCTATTGCGTTACTAAACTGTTTAAGCTTGAAAGTTATAGACCTGAGTGGTTAGTTTTTTTTATTGTAAATGCAAATGTTTTAAATGTATAAAATGGTTGACTGCTGAATTTTGAATGTGTGGCCCGACTGACTATATATCACAAATTTTAGGTCATACTATGCTTACGGGTGAGTCAATGCCTTTGAAAGTTTTGTTGGAAGTTGACTTTTGAGTATGCCTTAATGCATGGTTTGAGCATTTTTAAGGTGCTTCTCGTTTATTAATTAATTAAAAAGTTAGTTTAATTTTTTGAAAAATATTTATCACGTAAGCATGTACATGTTTTTGGTTCTATTGGGACTGGGTGTTACATCCGAGCATAAGTTCTATTTTTTTATTTTCTTCTTTCTTGATCTACATGTTATCGACAATGTTTTTTTTGGTTTATTGTGATTAAGGATGATAATATCACAATATATTGCGGATATATCGTAAATTTGACATTGCAATACAGATATAGGGGTGAATATATTTTTTCCGGATATCAGTGAAATATCATGAAGTATCGCAATATATCGCGAAATATCATAATATATCACGATTTTTATTTATATTTATATAATATATTTATATTTTTATTTATTACTAATTTTTTGTGGTTTTCTTTTATTTATAAATTGGTACGTATATTGTATGAGTTAATGTGTAATTATATCTTATGAAATATTTTACTTGTTGTTGTAAACTTGTAATTTAGTTGCAAATTCATTTTTTTTTGATAATTTTCAATTAATTTGATTAATGATATTCATGGTTAGACTTGAAAAAATTACAAAATCTATACATAAATTAAGGAAAAATTGCAGGGGTAAAATTATAAATAAAAAATATCAGCAAAATATTTCCTACAAAATAATTTATCTAGAGAAGAAATTTCAAAATGTGCAAATGGTGGCGTGACTTAATAGGCTTGGATGTAAATGGTGGTATTCAACTACACATGATAAAGTCCTATTTCCAATACAAATTTTTCTCATTTTTTTCTATTTCTTTAAATATGCTTCTAATTTCATATTTTTTTCTCTTTTTTTATGACGTTTTTTGCGAAGCTTGCTCCAAGAGTTGCTCTAAATTTTTTATTTTTATGCCCACTAATCAACAAATCTTTTCAAGTTCTCACCACCATATCATTTATTTAGATTTTTTTTTATGTAATGGTGGTTGTTGGTATTTATTTTTAGTAACTATATATATATTTCCATATTTCAATATATATTTTTTTAGAGACAAATGGTGGGGGTTCATATTGTCTTAATCTAGAATATTTTTTAGACACAAACGTGAATCATAAGAGATGTTGAGAAGTGATGTATTATTTATTTAACAATTATAAATAAGGACTATGTTGGGAACTTACACATATATGAGAATTCACAATTTGATTAGACTACTCAAAATGTGTATGGAGGTCAAAATGTGCATCAAGAAAATAATTGGATCAGTGGACATTATCATTATCCAATCCATGGTGAAGCAGTTGGAAGAAATCAAGAAAGATAAGCGCATGTGCATAGTTATATCCAGAATTACTTTAATGTGATGAGTTGTATCAATATTGTTTGGAACAAATGTCATTTCATCTACTGTATTTGAAACTCATAGATATTCATTTTGGTATTAATTGTATTTTATAATGTTTATTTAGTTATTGTATATTGTATTATGCATTATTTTTTCAAAAATATATTGTCTCGGACAATATTTATATAATCTATTATTTATATGTTTGCTTTCAAAATACAATTCTATCAAAATTTTGAGTAGAATATGTGCATAATAATATGTTATAATAATTCCTAAAATTCCTTATTAAATTTCCAAGATTTTAATATAGTTTTCGTCATTTTTTTCAATATTCTGCGATATCGATATATCCTGCAATATATCCGTAAAATTGAAGTTACGATATTTGGTGCGATAGCGATATTTTCATCCTTGATTGTGATTTTGAACAAGACATGAATAACCAATCATTTTTGTGATTTTAGGGTTGTGAATAGTTTAATGAATTTCATGTTTTAATTATTCTAATGTTCTTTTTTTTTTCTTATATTATTTGTTTGTGCATTCTTGCTTTAATTGATCATATATGATTGTTGGACCAGCTATTATGCATGTTAGTTAATTTAATTAATTTATTTGAGATCTAGAGAAGATAGTACATTAATTTGAAATCGAGAGATGATGATTAAGAACTAATCCACTTTTATAACTTACTCGAGAGACAAGTTATGATTAGTTTTGTGATTGTTCCTACAAATATTTAAATTAGAAATAGATCTGTTGATTATTTATTGGTATAAGGTTCAATTTGGTCATTTAACTATACCGAAATCTCACTTTGATCTAGAAATAAAATTTCGGCCCAAATCGATCCCTTAATTTTTTAAAAGGTATCAAAATGATCCCTCCGTTACACCCTTAAAGGACGGACGTTAACTTCCGTTAATAACAACCGTTAAATTATACTTTTTGGATTATTTAACATACTAACACACATTTTACACACACATGAATTAAACATATATTTTTAAAAAAAAATCACTACTCAATTCTCATTACACCCAAATTTAGTTTAACCCTGCAAACAGAGAAGCTACATAATCTCTCAAAATGCAGCAAATTAAATCTAGGTAAAAAACAAATCAGATCTAAAAGTTGCAATTGTATCAAGTGTCAGAGCTCTTTCTATGGCTTCCAGACCCTTGAAATTAATTATTTGCAAAACTCAAACAAATCGATATTGCAATATTAAAATAGAACTCAATTATCTTAAAATTTTCGATTCATTTAAGTTAAAGGATTAAATTGGACATTTATCCTTATTTATTTGCAGGAAATTCATTAAATGAAAATAACCCGAGAATCCTCTTTTTAATGAATTGTTCATTTGATTTATGATTTTTTAAATAAAATGAAACTTGTTAATTGATTACTTAGTTGCAATTAAAATTTCAGTATGTGAATTCATTATTTTTACTCGCACATTATTTGTTATAAATCGCACCGTACACTTACAGATGGATTTTTAGTTAAAATAAAATAACGAACAAGTGTCCCGTTTTCCATCACCGTCATCTTCTAATTTCTTTTCTTAATTTCTAGCTCTACCAATTTCCATCTCCTCATACTTGTATGGATATGGTTACATCTCCATTATTTCTACAATTCAATATAAAAACCAAGGATGAACTCAAAAGTATATAGCATGAATAACGTGCCACACATAACATCAATGATCAAACCACCCACTCTAGCTCTATGTTTGCATTAACATTTTATATTCTTCATAAAGGCGATATCTTCATTTTTTAATGCTGACAGTAATGCGCATAAAAGGATCAAATCTGTCATTGTCCAAATATTTTCTAGAGATTCGAATCCTAAATTCAAATGTTTTATTTTAATTACAGCGAACCGCTACAAATTATTTATACATATTATTTTAAAGTAAAAGATGTTTTGTCAATTTTGAATTTATCTATTATATTTTTATTATATATTTTATTTAAGGAAAATAATGTAATATTGAATTTTCCTATTATTATTACAACATAACTTTAATATAGTCTATTATTATTATTATTATTATTATTATTATTATTATTATTATTATTATTATTATGCACATGTGATAAGCACGAGTTGTTCTGCATTAGCAATTTAACATATTGCATTGAAAGGAGAACATTTTATTCTTTATAATATTAAATAAAAATAAATTATAATTATTTAATTATATTATAAAAAATATTAAATATAAAAATATATTATAAAATTTATTAAAATATATTATATATAGATAAAAATTATATATTATAGCATGAAGTAAGAACATATATATATATATATATATATATATATATATATATATATATATATATATATAGGATGTGGATCATATGAGAACACCTTGTTGGTGTGAGAAATGAGAACCCATCTTACACCATCCAATTTAATGATCCAATGGTTGAGATTTAAGGTGACAATTTCGTAAATAATAGGGCAAAAAATAAGGAAGGAGGGCTATTTTCGTCCAAATCCATTAAAATTGATGATGTCAGCAATTAAAAAAAAATCTTAAAAACTTTAACCGACCATAACTTGTTCGTTTTTAATCAAATGCACACAAAAAATATATCAAATTAAAGCTCTCTTCATGCTCTTTCATTTAAAATGTCGAAAGGCTATGTTTAGATGAAAAAATATGAACGAAAAATAAAAAAGAATTTTTTTTACGCGTGCCCAGATTGTAAATGCTTTCGTTAGCATATAATAATTCTTCGTCAGCATTATGATAACATATGAACGTATGCTAATGAAGCATTTGTCATATGCTAACATAATATATTCGATGTGCTAACAAAGAATTATCATAATGCTAACATAGTATAAATTTATTAGGGTTAATTAAATCTCAATTATGATTTATTTAATCTCGATTATGGTTTATTCCATCTAATTATCATTATTCTTTTGAAATTTAATTTTTTGTTTATAGTTCTTAATTGATTATTATGGTTTATCTTATCCAATTATAATTTATAACGTATGTTGAAAGAGTATTGTCATATGCTAACATAGTGTATTCGCAATGCTGACGAACCAAAACTATAATGCTAACGTAGTACAATTATATTATTATTATTATGATTTCTTTCAACTCATTTAGGGTTTACCACATCCAATCAATGCTTATTTCATCTAATTAGGTTTATTTCATCTAATTATGATTTTTTCCATTTAATTATGGTTTATTAAATCGAATTAGGTTTATAATTAATTTATAGAATATTTTTTTCGCCAACAATATTTGAAAACTTTAATTAGCATAACTATAATGCTTTGTTAGCATTATGATAATACTTCGTTAGCATAACGATCTGTTATCAAATCCTCCGCGATTTTTATAAGAATTACCAAATTACAGTATTACCCCCGCGCGAAAAACTTTTCAGATATTACAAAATTACCACCGTCTTTTTCATGAAATCTGGACCTTTGATTTTTGATGGATGTGTGGTGTGAGATGTGTTCTCATTTCTCACACAAGGGGTTATTTTTATATAACCCCACTCCTATATATATATATATATATATATATATATAAAATTTTTATCTATTATATATGAAACTCCGTGTTCATTGCCTCTAGTAATGTTAAATTATATTATATATAGATAAAAAGTTATGAATTATGAATTATTCATAATTAATAATTAAGTATTATCTATATATAATATAGTTACTTCAAATTCTTCTTGAACTCTATTAATAGATAATACTTAAATTATTAAATATTAATTTTCCGATCAATTAAAATTAAACGGAGTAATATTAATAAAACATCAATTAAAATTGATCACCGGATTTCAAATCAGCTAGATTAGCAACAACAATATTGTTTCCAGATTGAATCTATATAATTTGTTCTTGATACAGAGCTCGTCTCTACTTAGATTATGGAGTTTTTATGTTTCTATCACTATATGAATCAAATCATAAAAAAATCCCAATTCAGATCATCTTATAGGCCTTCAACTCACATAACTAATGTCAAGATTGCAAATTAAAGATTCATTAATCGAGTATTTCAAAACAAAATTCGGAAAAGACAATTCAAAGCCAGTAGTTTGTTTATGCTGAAAAAGGGGCTTCTGATAGTTAGGGCAGTAGATAGATATACATGAATATGCTACAAATTTACATAGTAATCAGTATAGCTGTCAAAACCGTCGGGCCGGGTCGGCCCGGCCCGGCCTGAGCCCAAGGGCAAAAAAAAAAAATTCGGGTCGGGCCGGCCCGGTCCGAACCATTTCGGGCCTGAAATTTATGGGCCCAGCCCGCCCTAAAAATCGGGCCGGATCGGGCCGCCCGTGGGCCTACAGCTAAAATTTAGTTTTTTCTCTCGGGGCGGCCCAGCCCATTTCAGCCAAATTTTTTTCGGGCCGAGCCGGCCCGGCCTGAAATCAAATCGGGCCTAAAATTTTACAGCCCAGCCCGACCCAAAATCAGGCTAGGCTGGGCCGATTTTGACAGCTCTACTAATCAGTGTGAAAATGAAAATAGGTACCATAATTGGTTAAGATTTAGGGGTTTGCAGGCCACACCAGGAGCACGACAAAGTTGAATAGTGAGCTCGCTTATGGAACTCTTTTGGCAAATCAAAGATCCAATCCTCTTATGTTGCTATAAGAATATGTGCTTTTTAGAGCATTCTGAACTTTGTTGTAGTGCTCGAATACGATCAGCACTTGAACTGCCATTTTTCTGGACATAATTGTGAAGAAGTATTATATTCTTGATTTTCATAGTTTTGGATCCCTTCATGTATTTCTGAGTTGATTCTCCATGTTGGAAAAACTCGTTCTAAACTGCATCAACTTTTGAATTTCCCATCCAAAAAACTCCATCAAGTTAAATGTAACCACACCAACTATTATGAGAAAATTTGAGCTAATGAAATTTGAAACAAAAATCAATTGAAAAAGGAAAATATTCAAGCAGATTACTTAGCTTTACCTACACAATAGAAAATATGCAAGCAAGACAACATCCAATGGCATAATATGCAATCAAACAGGCTCATCATCACTTATACCACAAATGACCCATTACTATTTAAGAGTACATAGAAACACTAATAATGATTGAAGATGCGCGTTTTGAGGAAATAAAATATATTGACTAAAATCTCTAGATCACAGTATTAGATCACATACATAAACTGAAACACTAATAATGATTGAAGATGCACATGATATTTTTAACGAAATCCCATGCAAGATTTAAGATTTGGTCTCATAACTGAAGAAGACTAATATAAAGTTATGATTCTTATAAATGATAGCAAAATCAAGCCAGAAATATGTGAAAGAATTCATATATACTACTTGGCCTCAGAAAAATTAACACTTGAACAAAATACGAAATCATGTGCACAAAATTAATAAATGCTTACAATTAATCCCAACACACAAATTTAGGAATATCAACACGAAATCTAATGCATCTCGTTTCTACAAAACGCCAAACAAATTTGAATTAACAAAATTTAAAAATAAAATACTAAAAAAAAGAATGAACTTCTCATCTACAAATGACGCACTGTAGAGCAACTCACTGCCCATGTCGTCTTGAACGTGTTGTTGCATCTGAATCTGTTAGCATTTTGATCACCATATTTCAGATAAACCACCAGATTAGAAACAATTATATTGTTTCTAGATTGAATTCGTATAATTTGTTCTTGATTCATAGCTTGTCTCTACCTAGATAATGGATTTATTTTATGCTTCCTTCTCTGTATGAATCGAACTAATCAAATTAAATTCTATTGAAATCAACATTGCATATTAAATATTCATTAAATAGCATACGTCTAAACATCATATGAAGAAGCCAATTATTAAAATACAAAAGTTTGTTTCTGCCAAAATTGAATCTTCTTAAATGTTTGGGCATGAATTCACGCTAAATGGCTCCATAATTCTAACATTAAAATAATTTCCAATAGAAAAAAGATCCCAAAAAACTACTAAGAAAGGCCAAACCTGCAAATATAAACTTCAATAGGTTCACAGGATAAATTCCTGATGTGTCAAAGAGATGATATATTAAAAATCTACACAATGTCTAAATCATCATACCTACAGTTAGGATTGGTACGGTCAATGAGAAAGAGCACAGAGCTGAGAAAGAGAGGGCAATGTAAATTGCGCAAACATATTAGTTAGTAAAATACTGAAATAATTAAGTCCATACAATGAACTAAATAGTTTCCGTCCAACACCTAAAAATAACCAAACAATCACGGTAAAAGAGAACATGGAAAAGATGCAAAAAGGATTACCAAATACACTGCTGCAGTTATAGGATTATGCTCATTTCGAGCAATGACATCATCGTCTGCATACCAGGTAATTATCTCATCAATTCAATGACTTTCCCTCTCACTGTTATCGTAACAAAAAATGCAAACAAATCAAAAGTCAATCCCCTCATTTTCTCCAAGTCCCAGCTTCGTATAATCCCCAAATTTAATACATCAGAAGAATTAGTGAAAATTAGATGCAATAAAAATCAAATATTCATGAAGGTTCCAAATTCCAATGCATGGCCGAAATATAATTTTCATATAAATAATTTCCCTCGATCTCGAAATACGATTCACACAAAAAGGAAAACAGAAAGAAAATGCAGCACTCTTTAACCAAAAAATACAATATCTACAAAAATCCATGTCCAATAAAATAAATGAATGAAGTTCATAGGTTGGACAACATTACAGACAAATAAGTAAAAAAAAAATATCAGTGTGAATTACCTATTGACATTGTGTATTGTTGATGAAGTGCATTGGCTCTTGCAAAGGAGAAAATTGGGGGTTCCATTTGGGAAAATAAAGGGAGAACAAATTTGTTGGGTATCGAGTAGACCGCCTCAAAAGCCATTCCCTAATTACAACTGATTAAGCCCAAAGAATCATAGAGATGATATATTGATTGGCTCATACTTGTTCTACGAAGGAAAGGCTGAAGATTACAAGCAATATCATGCAAGAACCACAAGAGAAGAATGGCAACCAAGAACCCTAACTACTGGGGCCTTCACTGACCCAGAAGAAGCAACCCTAGCTGAACCCTAACCAAACCCTCACGAACAATCCACCAAGATAGTGAACCTAGAAACTCCTTAAACTATACATTAATCAAGAGATTTACAGAAATTACACAAATCTCACGAATGTCATAGATTTCACTCGAGAAGAAGAAGAGCTCTCTAGAACACGCACTGAGAATGAGTTAGTGTTTGAGAACAATATATCGAAGTAACATAAGTAGGGCTTCAGGGAGTTGGGCCGGGTCTCCACTTCATCTGGGCCGAGAGTTGCCACCAGAAATGGGCCTTGAGTAAAAGTAAGCCCATTAGCACAGTTGAGCCTATATCACCACATTCTCCACCTTAGGTCCAGCTGTAAGATAAAGCTTGAGACAGCACTACTTGCATCATTGCCAATCTCCATATTCAACATAATCACAAAGAAAACATTAAATAGAGAGAATTAGACACTAAGTCTGAATGGGAAATATTAGACCTCTTATTTTAAGTGAAAGTATCAAAGCACAAAGCAGTGAAGACCTAACACTCCTTGATCAACAAGGTTCCTTATACCGGCAAGCTACAAAGCTTAGACCAAGAGAAAGTAACCAGACACCCTCAACCATACACACAGTAATGGAACAGGAGCAAGCACATACACATACATATGCAAGCACAAAGCATGCAGAAACCACAAAAGAATAAACATTCAACCATTATCTATATGAAGAATGCACATGCAAGAAACATGCTTTTCAACAGGCAGACATTTTGTACCATATCAGCTAGATTATATTCATTAGGAATTTTCTCAAGTAACACATGCTCTCAACTACATCTCTGATAAAGTGAAACCTAACATATATATATATATATATATATATATATATATAGTTCTATCATGAAACACAGGGTTTTTACACAACTGGATAGTAGATTGACTATCTGAGAAAACACTAACTTTATCTTTTAAGAAACTAATTTCAGATATAACACCTTTTAACCAAATTGCTTTCTTAATAGCTTCAGTGATAGCCACATACTCAGATTCAGTAGTAGAAATGGCAACAACATGCTGAAGTTATGACTTCCAACTTATGCATGCACCATAAAGAGTAAACACATAAGAAGTATTTGACTTCCTATTGTCCCTATCAGCAGCATAATTGGAATCTACATAACCACACAAAGTGATACATTTTTCATGCTTATGAAAACTAATACATGTCTTAGCAGTAGATAGCAAGTATCTGAGAAGCCATTTCAGTGCCTCCCAGTGAGGTTTACCTGGATTAGACATGTACCTACTTAAGCAGTTATCTGCATAGGCAATGTCAGGTCTGGTACTCACCATCAAATACATTATAGATGCAATAGCATTAGAGTAAGGTATTTTTTTTTCATAGCAAGCATTTCAGAGTCAGTGTTAGGACACTGATTCTTACTTAACATAAAGTGAGATACAAGAGGAACATTAATAACTTTAGCAAAAGACATAGAAAACTTCTCAAGAATCTTTTCAACATATGAAGTTTGATTCAACACTAGAGTGCAGGCTTTTCTATCACTTACAATGTTCATTCCTAGGACTTTCCTAGCATCCCCTAAGTCCTTCATTTCAAAGTTTTCACTGAGACAGTCTTGAACATGAATGACAGACTTAGCACAAGGACTGATTATTAACATGTCATCAACATAGAGCAATATGAACATAGGCACAGAGTCAGTATCCTTATAATATAGACAGTGATCAAACTTACTCCTTATAAATTTTAAAGACTTCATACATTGATCAAATTTAATATTCCATTGTCTAGGAGATTGCTTCAAATCATATAAAGATTTTTTCAACAAACACACATGATCAGGTTTAGAAGCATCAACAAAACCCTCAGGTTGAGACATGTAAATAGTCTTGTCCAAATCACCATTTAAGAAAGCTATAGTTACATACATTTGCTTCATTTCCCAGTTAAAATGAGCTACAGGAGCAAGCATCATGCACACAGTAGTAAATTTGACCACATGAGCAAATATTTCAGTATAATCTACACCTTCTTTTTGAGTAAAACCTTTTGCAACAAGTCTAGCTTTGTATCTCACAGATTTAAGTTCATGTTTAACTTTAAACAACCACTTACAATCAACCACAGAGCAACCAGCAGGTTTTGGAACTAAAACCTAAGTGTTGTTGACTTTGAAAGACCTCATTTCATTTTCTATAGCACTTAGCCATTCATTAACCTTATCAGACTTTAAAGTTTCTTTAACAGTCTTAGGTTCATCACTAACTAGAGATTCATGGACATTGAAAGCATAATTAAACATGCAAGATTCAAATTCAGAAGAATGTCCTACAAATCTAACAGGCTTTACAATGTTTCTTTTCCCCTATCTCTAGTAAGCTGATAGTTTCTCAAGTCAACATTTTCAGTTTCAGTAGCATGCTCATCAGATTCAGAAGTAGACTCATGCTTAGTTTCTTCATGCATTTGTTCATCTTGGTTTACATGCTCATGTTCAGTTTCAACAGATTCATTAAGCACAACAGGTAAATGAATATGTTGAGTGACTACAGATTGAGACTCTACCTTAAACAAAGCATCATTAGATTCAGAAGTAGAAAGGGGTTTGTTTACATTAGAAATAAAAGATAAACATGGAAACTCAAACTCATTGAAGATCACATCTCTACTAATTGCAGTTTTGAATCCAGGTTCATCTCTAACCCACAATCTATAGCCTTTAACCCCTTCAGGATACCCCAAGAACATACATTTTCTAGCTCTTGGTTCTAATTTATGAGTTTTCTGATACATAAATGCAGAGCATCCAAACACTCTCAAATTAGAAAGATCCACAGGTTTATTTAAGAACACAGATTCAGGACACTTGCCATTTAAAAGGACAGATGAGGATCTATTCACAAGATAAGCAGCTGTACAAAGAGTTTCACCTTAAAATTTCTTAGACATTCCAGACATAGTTTTCATGCTTCTAACTTTATCTAGAAGAGTCCTATTTATTCTTTCAGCCACCTCATTTGGTTGGGTGTATAGGGAACAATTTTATGTCTCTTAATTCCATGATTAGCACACAACTGATCAAATTGGACATTGCAGAATTCAAGACCATTGTCAGTTCTTATGGTTTTGATTTTCCTGTTAGTTTGGATTTCAATGAAAGTTTTCCAGTTTTTAAACTTATCAAAAACATCAGATTTGTTAATCATTAAGAACACCCAAACTTTTCTGGAGTAATCATCTATCACAGACAAGAAAAACCTCTTCCCACCATGGGTGGGAGTACTAGCAGGTCCCCATACATCAACATGCACATACTCAAGTATATCTTTGCTTTTAGGCACATATGAGGGAGGGCTCAGAGGAAGTTGGAGTTTATGTTGTTTTTCTAGAACACAGGTATCACAAAATGGCAATTCAGAGATCACATCAGATTGTAAATAACCATTTTTGGACAGAATTTTCAAACCCTTTTCAGAGATGTGTCCTAGTCTATTGTGCCACAACACAGAATTATCATGCTTAACATTATTTGCAGAAGATAAAGTGATGGTATTACACACATATAAATAACCCAATTTGTGTGCAGAGAATAAGACATTGGAGTTTTTCATGATTGACATCACACCATTACCCCAAACACCAGTTAACCCATCTCTTTTAAGAGCACCACATGACATCAAGTTGTGACCCACCCTAGGAACATGCCTGGCCTTTTTTTAACACATAAGTACAGTTCTCAGAAAACCTTAAACATATATTTCCAATTCCCAGAACTTCTCTTTTAATGTCATCAACCATAAGAACATATGAATTTTGCATAGGTTTATAAGAAGAAAATAGGTGTCTGTTTGGAGAAATGTGAATAGAATATCCAGAGTCTAAAAGCCAATGATTTGATTCCAGAGAACTAGTTACAGAATTCACAGAGGATTGCACACAACAGCCATTATGCACCATATAACACTCACCCATATTGCCCTTAGTGGCATTATTTGTACTACCATCAGCTTTTTCTCTAGGTTTATATGGATTTTTACACTCTTTAGCATAATGACCAGTTTTTTGACACCTGTAACACTTCCTAGACTTCTTATTGGTTTTAGACTTAGATTTCTCTTTCTCATTTTCCTTTTCCTTCCTTTTCTTTTTATTTTTACCCTCAGATTTGCCTTTTTCTTTACCCTTGCCTCTGACAAACATAACCTTATTCCCAGAATTATTTTCCCCTTATTTCAAATCCATTTCTTTACCCTTAAGAGCATTTATCACAACATCAAGAGACAAATCATCTCTGTCATACTTAATGGCAGATTTAACATCATTAAACTCTTCAGGTATGGAATTTAACAACATAAAAGGAGTATAATCATCAATATGTTTGTCACCAGAAAGCTTCAGATCCAGAATTAGTTTATTAAATATATTCATATTTTGATCAATGTGTTTAGTTAGGTCAAGTTTGAAATTAATGAACCTATCAAGCAAAAACATCCTTCCAGATAAGGAACTTCTATATAAACTTGATCAAGAGTGTCCCCCCACAGAATTTTAGCAGAATCATTTTTAGTTGAATCAATGGACCCAACTTTCTTAATCACAAAATCACTCAAATTAAAGATTAAAGTGAAATAAGCTAATTCATTCATTTCTGTCTTTTTAGCATCAGTGGTTCCATTTTGGTAAGATAAATCAACAACTTTAAACATATGTTGTTGAATTAAAACACATTTCATTTTCTGTTTCCAGATATTGAAATCACCTTCACCATTGAACTCAGCCAAGCCATATGGAGCATTTACAGAATTATTAGCCATGATTCACAAGACAACTTAGAACAAGAAAATGCATAGAAGCCTAAAAGAATAACAAAAAAACTAAAATAGAGAGAAAAAAAGGCAAATCACAGAGATATCCGATTGCACACGACAGAGTGGATTTCCCAGTTCACAAGCACTCGATTTATCGAGGATGTAGGGGGTCAACACTTAGTCATAATCAAAGTATCAAGAAATCTTCGATTTCTTTGAGTTCACACAAACTCGACAGAGGTTTTGCAAACCTCACTCAAGAAAAAATATTTGCAGGAAGTGAAAATTGACCCTACACTTGACAAATCACAGGCAGACTTCAGAAACTTAGAACCAGAAACACAGAGATGGCAGCGGAGATAACCACACAGACTAAGAATCACAGATACCTAAACTACCAAAAGTCCAAGCCTATTGCCGTTCACAGACGGCACTAGAAAATTAAAGTAGAGGGGATCAAGCCGCTTTACCAGAGCGGAGCCTTAGGAGAGGGTACTCCGACCTACCTTCCGTGTATGCGAACACGACGATGAGGCCTGAGTTGCGGGGGCTTCAGCGGCAATTCTAATCCGCTCTGATACCACTGTTGGGTATCGAGTAGACCGCCTCAAAAGTTATTCCATAATTACAACTGATTAAGCCCAAAGAATCACAGAGATGATATATTGATTGGCTCAGACTTGTTCCACAAAGGAAAGGCTGAAGATTACAAGCAATATCACGCAAGAACCACAAGAGAAGAATGGCGACCAAGAACCCTATCTACTGGGGCTTTCACTGACCCAAAAGAAGCAACCCTAGCTGAACCCTAACCAAACCCTCATGAACGATCCACCAAGATAGTAAACCTAGAAACTCCTCAAACTATACAGAAATCAAGAGATGTACAGAAATTACACAAAAATCTCACGAATCTCACAGATTTCACTCGAGAAGAAGAAGAGCTCTCAAGAACAGGCACTGAGAATGAGTTAGTGTGTGAGAACAGTATAACGAAGTAACATAAGTAGGGCTTCAGGGAGTTGGGCCGGGTCTCCACTTCTTCTGGGCCGAGAGTTGCCACCAGAAATGGGCTTTGAGTAAAAGTAAGCCCATTAGCACAGTTGGGCCTATATCACCACAAAATTTTTCTTTGAATTCAACCTCCAATCATAATGCCTATCGTTCGATACTTGCTCTGCTCATTCTCTCATCTTGAATACCTTCACCACCTTCTTTCTCCTTGGAATCGACCGCTCATCTTTTCCCGAACTTCATGTCCTTTTCGTCGCCTAGGTTTATGTTATTTTTCTCGATCTTTTTGTAAGATAGGGTTTACAACTGCACGCGTTGATTATATAACTGCACACACATAATTCTTGATTATAACTGCCCATTCAGATTTTGATTTAAGTAAATGCCCGCAAATGACTCTAATTTACAAAATTACCAAAAAATTGGCGCTAAAGCTGAATTTTTTCTGTTTTTATATATAGTATAGATTATTATTATTATTATTATTATTATTATTATTATTATTATTATTAATTATTATTATTATTATTATTACTAACCTTACTACACGATTCTATTGAAAATAATTAATGGTTTAAATGCTACAATGGAATGCATTTCTTAAAGTTTGATGATAATCGTTTGTTTTTTTATTTTTCCTTTTAATTGAAATATATATATTAAAAAAATTAAATATAAAAATGTTAGAAAACTACCTCTATGTTGCACAAGCAAACATGAAACATATCAATATTCTCTTTATATTGCACAAGCATGAATGAAATATGAAGGAGTCGAATGTTCTATCACTAGGGCAGGACCGACCCTGACAATTCAGGGGCCTATGGCGAACTGAAAAAAATGGGACCTAAGATTTTTCTTCTTTCACAAGTATCTTAAAGTTTCTTCCATTTTTATCCTGAGTATCATAAATCTTGAAAAAGTGCAATCAACACTTACAAAATACAATTCGTGAATTTTATAGGTTAAAAAAACACTACATTAATTAAATAGTCACGAAAGAAAGATATTGATAATATTAAGAAAAATAATTCAAAATGACATCATCTCATTTTTTGTGATATTTTATGTTAAAAGCTTTACTGAGGTGGGATACATATTTTCTTTTCTATAATATCCACCTTTGCTTTATCAACCTTAATGCCCCTTTCATATATTACATATCCCAGTACAATGCCCTCACGGAAGATCAAGTGGCATTTTTCATAATTCAGCACCAGACATTTATCCACATATCTGTGTAACAGCTTCTCTAGGTTATCCAAGCATTGATCAAATGAGCTCTCATGTAAGTCATCCATGAACACTTCAATGCAATTCTCGAGTAAATCAGAGAAAATACTCATCATACATCGTAGAACGTCTCCGAAGAATTGCAGAGGCCAAAGGGCATTCTGCGATAAGCGAATGTTCGGAATCGACATGTGAATGTTGTTTTCTCGTGATCCTCCTGATCGATTTACTGCAATCTGTATGTATCCAAAATACCCATCCAAGAAACAGAAAAACTTATTTCATATGTGAATATCTCCAATATTTAGTCAATGAACGGAAGTGGAAAATAATACCTCCTTGTGACCGTGTTCAACTTCATGTAATCTTTGCAAACTCTTCAGCCAGTTTGTAGTCTTGTGGGCACAAGCTCTCCTTTCTCATTATTCGCAACCTGGATATCAGACTTCTTGAGCACAACATGAATTAGACTGACTCACTTACTATCTGATATTGGATATATAATGTCTTGGTCTAACAACTTGATGATCTCTTTTAATACCACATCTTCATCATTGGATTCAAATTCCGTTGCGGATCATGAACTGGCTTTGCATCATCTTTCAATAAAATTTTGTGCATGCATACTGCTAGGCTAATGTCTTCTTCTAGAATGATCTTGAATCTCTTCTTGGTTAACAAATTTTGAACAACTTCAATGATCTTGGAAGAAACAATCTGGACAAAAGGATGTTCATGCAAACATTCACGAATGTTGCAATGAACATTGTTGATCTTGAACATTCACATCAGGTAGCATAGCGAAATGTCTTGTATGTTCACAAACTAACTTCTGACTATCACTCAAGCTAGCTGTCAGTACTCAGCGTGTTGAACAATTTCAGTTGTGTCTCCATGCACAACAATTATCATCTTCAGCTCAATCCAATCTTCATGCTTGAGTTGTTTTCTATGAAGTTCAGATCACATTCTTGTACGTCTTTGAGAACATTGTCCAGAACTGCATGTGTACTTGGAAAAAACTAAATACGTAGTGATGATTCTATGTCATAAAGATCAATGACAATCAATCACTATTGTAAGTGCAAAGTACAACACTTGATAAATATACTTAGTGCAACGTATAACACTAACACACACAAATGAGTCGAGCACAACGATGAGCTTCAAGCATCGGCATCGAAGAGATGAATCACCGATGATAGATTGGATCAAATCGTAACATAGAAAAAAAAGAGAGCGCGATGGAAAGGTGGCTAGGTTTGAGCACAACGACGAGCTTCAAGTAGCTGTGGTGAAGAGATGAATCACATATATGACATGATGGAAGAAATCAGAACAGAAAGATCTAGAGACGGAGAGAGAGAGAGAGAGAGAGAGAGAGAGAGAGAGAGAGAGAGAGAGAGGGTGGCAAAAGTTTCGCAAGAGGCTAAAGATCAGAAAAAAATGAAAAATGGCAAAAAAATCGATGAAAATTTATTTTATATATTCCAGATCATTGGTGCGGGTTAGCCGGGCGTCTATGGTTTAGGATCCATAAATTAGGCGTATGGGAGAATTTGCGTTCAATATATATCCCTAATCTTTATCAACAACAACTCAATGCTTATATATTACCATAGATGAACCTACATTTATGCCAAGGGAGTCACTGGGTCCCCTGAAATTTTGAATTTTTTTAATATTAATATAATAACAATACATGTTTTTGTCAAATTTTATATAAAAATGGATAACAATTTTCAACCTTAAGGAGTTTAGCGAAATGGTCGAGAGAGTTGTTTTCAAATTTGAGGCCTGAATCATCCACTAAAGCATTGATTTATCTTTCATAAAGTGCTTTACTTCAGTTCCCTTGGGTGGTTTTTTTTTAAGTTGAGAATTATTTTAATTTGTTTGTTTTGTTTTCACCAGTAATAATTGTTGTATTTTTATTTATATATTTATATACAAAAGTTATTAATTTTCTCATCAAAGTAACAATTGCCTCCTTAATTTAGTGGAGGTGGTAGATATATGATTTGCTAATAACTTTTGTAATATGTATCGGGAAGCAAATATTGTGGCTCATATACGTACCTGCTCAGTTTGGAGCAAGGGTGTGTGTCTTTATGTACTTGGAATAAAGATTTTTCTCATTGGTTCAGGTCGTTGGTTTATTAATAAAGATCTTTTTTTTTTGTTTTAAAAAAAAAAGTTGTTTGGGTCTAATTCATAGATTTGTAGTCCACTAACTCTATATTTATATCGTAAGATTTTGATAGTTTATTTATTTATGTATGCGCACACACATATATATACTATGTATATATTTATATACTTATCTATTAATTTTATTTTTATAAATTTATAATGGGCAAGTCTCTTGTACATAAGATGTACATGAGACGGTCAACGCGTTGACCGGGTCAACGCGTGTTGACCCGGTCAATGCTTTGATCAAAAAATCCGTCAAAATTAGTACTATTCATAATACTGAAAAGTATCATTTTAAAGGTTAAAAAGTATCATTTGTATCAATAAAAAGTATTAGGCAGAATAAAAAAATAAAGAAAAAAACTGTTAAGATCAGTATCAATTGACACACTAAAAAGTATCATTCGAAATTAAAAAAAGTATCAATTGTATCCCCAAAAAGTATCACCAATTTTCATAATTTTTTTGGTCAATGCTTTGACCGAGTCAACGCGTTGACCGTCTCGTATACATCTTATGCACATGAGTTTTTGCGATTTATAATTATGTACTGTATATATGTGTACATAATTTTTTTATAGCATTATTAAATGAGTCCTGAGTAAAATTTCTGTATCCGTGAGTACATATCAAACTGAATTAATTAGTGTCAGTGATCAGTAATTGGGAAATTATTACACAAGAAAACATTTGTATTACATCACACTCTTTAAATTTGTGCCTATATATTTAACTCTCTCTCTCTCTCTCTATGTATATATATATATATATATATATATATATAACACATGCAATATATAATTGCCTCTCAGTTTTGTCCCTATCTGCATTCATTTTCATGCGTTCTTGACCTTTTTTGTTCGTTTCCAATAACTTCCATTATTCATATTATTATATGCATGATTGTTATAATGTGAAAAAGAAAAAGGTCTGGCCGGGTGGAACATTGGATACGGGATTCATTATTGGAATGAAAAGAAGACAACCAATCCAATACAAGATTGATCGATTATTAATTACAAGCGAAGGCTGCAGGATGTTATAATAATTAAGCAATATATATTCGTAATTAATTAATAATTAATCATGCCGAGACGAGTTCAACTGCGCAGCCGAGGGGCCACGCTGCACCTATCCACGAATCCTCGTACTTGATGTTTTTCACCACCGTTATATTCTTTGTTGGTTTGATGCCTGAAGGTCATATACACATATATTTCAATTAATCAGCTGGGAATTCAGATAATCATTAATCTTATATGAGCCTAGCTCAGCCTGTAATTAATCAATGATTATTATATATACAGTATATATATGTACGTACCAAAGGCGTCGACGAGCAAAATGTACTCGTATACGAGATCCATACACAAAAACGGCACATCTGCCTCTTGCAGTAGAGGAAATATAGAGTTGATATTGTCGACGCTGGCGCTGCATGCCTGCTTTGCTGCTTTTAGGTATACTTTTGGACGAACTATCGTCGTATTTGCATTTTGTTCCACGATACCAGCCTACGTATATTATATATTTAATTAATATAGAAAAAGAAAAAGAGAAGAAGTATATATGTATAGGGACCTCAGCAGCTGTGTCGTAGTAGTATGATGCAGCATAGAGGTTGTTGAAGCCATCTCCAGCTCCCCCATTCCAAACCCCGTCGAATGAGCAGTTCTTGTAGGAGCAGGGCGCATCAAGTCTGAGCACCTTTCGGGCCTGCGCTATGCATCCTCTCAAGCTGGTCCCTGAACGAGAAGGCGACACTGTATATACCACCCCCGAATACTCGTACGTACCTCTATAACCATTAGTCACACATGGATTCCCACCAGAACCAGAAACCTTCAGACTCTCAGCTCGAGCCGCCATCAGCCCATAGTTCAGATAACTATATATATATCCAATATTCCAACATATATAAATATAAATATAAATTGATTAATTAATTAAGGACTAGCTAGTAATTAGCTACGTACCTGTGAGTATAAAGGTTGTAATTAGTTCCAATCGCAAATTTATTGACGACGTATGTGGTTGGGGCGTTGGCAGCAGCTTTGTCGGAGATGGCATAAGCCATCTGCACCGATCCCCCTCCAAGGTCGACCACTGCTACCGTTTTGGAGTATATTTCCCCCAACTTTCCTGATAAATAGTTCACCGCGACCCACATATAAGCACCTTCATCTGTTCCATCAAGAACAGACACCCACTCTGCCTTGTACTCCAGGCTCGATTCGCTCTTGAAAAGCTCTCTCACCTAATTAATCAATTTCAAACACAAATTATATTCAAATCATAATATTAATACTACTTGAGAGAGTACTGGAGTTGGTAGGAACAATTAAGTAGTGTACTACTGTACGTACGGCGTCTAATATGTCTTCAGCAGCGCTGCCCGGTAACTGTCGAAGACCGGCTGTTGCCTGCACTCATTAATTATATATAAATGCATGTTAACGTATATCTATGTGTGTATATACATATATGTATAGAGAGAGGGAGAGAGAGAGAGAGAGAGAGAGAGAGTCTATAGTAGTAGTAATTAAGTAACGTAACCCCGAGTCTAAGAGGTGTCTTAGAGCGCAAGTCTTGGGGAACAACTTCTTGGGCTTGTTCTAAGAGTGGCCTCAACGACTCTGCAGCAGCAGTTGGGTCTTTCTCATACGAACTCAAACCTGGTTTTATCTGACCCCCAATATGAATATGAATGAATGAATTAATTAAAACGAATCGAATTGAATTAATTGAATAGATGAAATATTTCAATTCAATTAAATGATTACGTACAGCGAGGTAAAACTCGTAATCTTGGCCAATACGGAGGAGAGCCATGTCGCCGTCGAAGCTGAAGACATGAACTCTGGAGCCGGTGCTTCCCGCGTCGAACACAACTGCGTACTTGAGCTCGCCACCACCTACACTAAGACTACTACTCTCATCGTAGTTACCAACCAGAGATAACACTACCAGCAAACGTGACACGCTTTCCATCAACATTTTCAACTAACCGCAATGCTCTCTCTCTCTCTCTCTCTCTCTCTCTCTCTCTCTCTACATTATCACCATCTCTATACATACACACACACACACACACACACATATATATATATATATATATATATATGTCTATGGCTCTCATCACTTAACGTCATCACTCATCTTTCATTTTAACTCAGTTACTCAGACAACCAAGCGAATATGTATCATGTATGGTGTATGGCTCCTTCAAATTAAAAACGTACGTGCATGAAAGAGAGATAATTATAAATTATACATACTATTTTTAGTACGCTAGTATGTGTAATATGTGGAGACTATTAATTGCGGTGTCTCACCTAAATACATGAATGTAAGTAAAACCACATGAGTCATCACATGTATCTATCCATAGCTTTAGTTGTTAATATGAGAAAATAGTCATTATTACTAAAATAATATAAATAGTCACTTTTTTAAAAAATAATATTTATAATCTTTTAGGATAGGAACGTGCATCAATACCCTTAATAATAATATAAATAATTTAACATTAATTATTTCCTAAAATAAAAATACCATAATATATTAACAAAAAAATCATGGACAATGATTTCAAAATCTATCTTTCGCACTCTAAAAAAATGTATCTTTCACCGCCGTTCTACATTAAAGTCTCAAAAGTCACAACTGCTAGGTTTTTTGATGTTGTCTTCTGTCATTGTTGTTGTCGGAGACGAAAACTACAAGATTCAACCGCCGTCTCTTTTAAGGTTCAAACACCCTCATCGCTGAACAATCATGGACGATCATTTCGAACAATCTCATCTTTATAATGAATGCACGAGTACTCAAGTGCAACAACACGAGTAGTCTAAGTCGTGTTCTCGTACATTAGTTTACTAATGATTTAATACACGAGTACACAATTAGTTTAATGTGGCAGTTAAAAAATAACACATACACGAAAACATGATTAGGGTCGTTCGTATACACGTGCAGCAGTTGATCATCAAACTGATACACAATTGCATGAGTATGCCTATTCGTGTACTCGTGCACTAGTTAAAAAATGCATAGATACACGAATCAACTCCAATACTCGTGTACCGAAAGAAATCGATTCATGCAGCAAAGAACATTCAATTTCTTGCCACTCATTCCAAATAAAGATTCAAAAGATTTAAATATTTAGATCGATAAAAAGAATACAGATCTGTATCATATATCTTATTGCCGCAAAAAACAACACACGTGATATCAACAAAACTTCAAAAATATTACCAATTCGCAATGAATCTCTAATTTTCGATATTGCATCAGATAATTTATTATTGAAACAGGAACTAGAGAGAGGAAAAATAGTGATAATCTTCAAAAATCATAACTTGATGATCTTCGCTAATGGTAGTTTTTTTTTTAATTGATAAAACAAAGATTGAAAAATGAGAGAGAGAACGACGTTTTGCAGAGGGGAGAGAGAGAAAATCAAATCTTTTTTCTAATATTATTAATATATATATATATATATATATAATTCTTAATAATAAATATGGAACTAAAGTTATTGTAGTACTTTTTTTATGATAATGGCTAGAAATATTTTTTTTTAAAAGTGGCTCTTTACATTATTTACATTATTTTCTCTAGTTTTAGTGTACCACTTAAATCGTCTTAATAAAGAGAATTGTCAATTCAGGAGTTGAAAGATAGGTAATATGTCAATCTAGCATCTAAAAAATCATGAATTTTGATTTCTTTTTTATTTTTTAATTATTTTCAGAATAATTTTCAACGAAAATTCCTTTATTACTTATCTATTAAATCTAGTAAAAAATTATTATAAGAATTAAAAAAAATAAAAATACATGACTTTTGAGGTCCTAGATTGATAATTATTATTTCTCAGGTCATGAATTGATAGTTTTCGTCTTTTAGATGCTTTGAGCCTTTGATTGATAAATTGTCGTTCTTTTAATTTTTGAATTGACGATTCTCATTTTAATAATTATTAATTATAATACATTAATAAACTATAATTAGCATTTACCAAATTAAGAATTGAAACTAAAATGATTATAAATACTAATTAATTATGAAATAATCAACTACCCTAATCATCAATTATTATCTGAACATGAAAATTCAAAACTAAAAATTAATTATCAACCATAATAATTAATAAACGTAAGATTAAAATAGTCTAGATGAGATGATAATATTTTAGCGGATCATATCTTCTATGTTAAATCGTATTACATTTTGTGTGTCATAACTATTTTTTTTAATTTTTTAATATACTGTATTTGGGAAAGAATGGATCCTAATAAAAAATTTAAATTGAATTAAAACATAAAAAATTAAAAATAAAAAAATGAAAATTTGGTACACAAAATGTGTAATACCCCGTAAATTAATTACTGCTTAATTGCAGTAAATTGTTGCAATTACTAGTATAGTAATTTCCAGTCAGATTAGAGTCGAAAGTATCCGTTAGGTTCCATATAATTCAAAATCAATTAATTCCCATAGGTGAATTAATTATTTCAGTTAGGGTTTAATCCTCTTTTTTAGTTATGGAAAGCGGAAATTGTAATTTCAGATAAATTCAATTCCTATTCTTTTAAATTTGCAGTGTGTGTTTGTCGTGAATTAGATATTTCGATAAATATTTTTAGGACTAGGAGAATCAGATATTCTCCAGTCATTAGTGTTTAAATTCAGATAATTTAAACAGGGTGATTTAAAATCCGAGAGAATTAAATATTCTCTAGTTCGGATGTTTTAATGGTCGAGAAATTAAAACCAGTATTTCGAAGTGGTATTTTAAAACCAAATAATTTTAGATAATTTATTGTTTTAAAGTAAGTGAATTATTCCTAGCAATATCGGTTTAAGTTTGGGATTTTTCCGAAGATGGAAAATATCACGATAGTCGGACAATCGGTTTTTGAACCGGGTAGTTGTTTAGTCAAAGCAAGGCATGTTTTTCCCCTCACCTCACCCCATGCCCCCACGTTTTTTTTCCTTTCCCCCAATAGCCAAGCCATACTACAAAGTGATTTTGGCAGGGATTTTGGCAGATGAGGGACCCGAGCTATACTTCAAGGATCCACCTCTTCATTTCACTTTCTACACCCAAAAGTTGAGAGAGAGAAAAAGGCAAAGCAGCCTCACTTCATCATCTTCCATACACCTCTTCATTTCATCTTCTTCACCAAGTTTTTCGAGAGGGCGAGGGAGATGAAATAGCAGCCAACTTCTTCTACTTCATCTCCATTCCATTTTTTTTCATCTCCATTTCTTGTGCACATTTTCGAAAGAGAGAGAGAGAGAGAGAGAGAGAGAGAGAGAGAGAGAGAGAGAGAAAGAGAGCAACAAGAACAACCACCGCCATTTTCAGTTTTCAAAGAAAGAGAGAAGGAGAGTGAAGTTGCAGTCACTTGTTCCAGCCTTCTTCTTCCATCGTCAACCCCATTCAAGCTCCTTTCATCTTCACTCCATTGTTGTTTTGAAATGTATTTTCGAAAATCATGAGCTATGTATAAACATATATTTTCAGATCTAAGCTTAAGAAGTATATGTGTGGATTTTTGGTGTTTTAAATGACGCTAATGTTTAGAAAATTAGTTGGTTATGTGCAAGCATGTGTAGTCCAGTTTGAGATGTTTTGAGGTGATGAAAGTTTTGTATTTGGACTGAAATAAATCAGTCATAGCCTAGGATAATCAGTTTCGGACTGAAGCTCATTAGTTCAGTTAACTAACTGATGAAGTGAATCAGTTCCAGACTGAAGCTCATCAGTTCAGTTAACTAACTGATGAAGTGAATCAGTTCTGGACTGATACTCATCAGTTCAGATAACTAACTGATGAAGTGAATCAGTTCCGGACTGAAGCTCATCAGTTCAGTTAACTAACTGATGAAGTGAATCAGTTCCGGACTAAAACTCATCAGTTCAGTTAACTAACTGATGAAGTGAATCAGTTCCGGACTAAAACTCATCAGTTCAGTTAACTAACTGATGAAGTGAATCAGTTGACTGATCAGTTCTGGGAACCAGCTGACTGATCAGTTCTGGTAAGCAGCTGACTGATCAGTTCTGGTAAGCAGCTGACTGATCAGTTCTGGGAATCAGTTGACTGATCAGTTTTGGAAATCAGCTGACTGATCAGTTCTGGTAATCAGCTGACTGATCAGTTCTGGGAATCAGTTGACTGATCAGTTCTGGAAATCAGCTGACTGATCAGTTCTGGGAATCAGTTGACTGATCAGTTCTGGAAATCAGCTGACTGATCAGTTCTGGGAATCAGTTGACTAATCAGTTCTGGAAATCAGCTGACTGATTCGGAGTTTGTTTGGAGTTCGCGCAGACGGCGCGCTACGCAGCTTGGTTCGACAGTTTCACCACCCTTCAGTAAAAAGAGCATAACTCCTTCGTTAGACATCGTATTGAGTCGTTGTAAATTTTTCCAGAAACTAGACTTCCGTGGATTTATAATGGTATATGGCTCAGTCCGTAACTCTTCCTGAATCGATTGTGAAAAATCTTCAAAGTCCGATCACGAGTTCGTTTTCAGAAATTCTGGCAGTTCTGCCACCTTTCAGTAAATCGGGTATAACTTTTTCGTTACTAATCTTCTTGAGTCGCTATAAATTCTGTAAAATTCTATACTTCCGTGGCTTTCCAGAGGTATAGGTCACATCACCTGTACCTTAGCGAGTCAAAGCAGAAAATTCTGTAAAGATGGGTGATGTGCAGAGTGTTTTCAGTTTATGAGCTTAAATGTTGACCTTCGTTCTAGTATCAAGTTGTGTTGGATGTTGAGGTATTTTGATACCTTAAATGATGAAGATGTATGTCTTAAGATGTTTAAGAGCTGGGGTCGAGATCAACCCTTAAGCTAAGAAGAATCTAGAACGGATACTAGACCCTAATAGGCCTTCAATTTCATGTTGAGTCCAAACAACATATTTGGTTCAACGTACTCAGTTTTATATTAACTTTTTGAAGGCAAGTCGTCCAGTGTGAGATAAAGCGCGAGAAGGAGCATTTTGCTGCTGTGCTAAAACATCGGTGAAAGGTGGGCTTTCTTTTCAACGGACTCTTAGTCCAAATAATGATTTGAGTTTTCACTCACCCACAGTTAATTATTCTGATGCAAATAAATTATTGTCATGCATAAAATGTTTTTTTTTTGTATGATATCCTTATCTGTATTTTAGTTAGCTCGCAAGGGACTTTCTAACTCTTAAATCGATCGGGCCTCGTGCTAACTTAGCATGTTAACCGAGGTTAGTGTACACTTGGGTCGGTGATATTAGGAAGAGGGAAAGGCTGAGCGGAGCTATTCCTGACTAAGACATCGACGATGCTAAATGTTTGTGGAAAAGGCTGAGCGGAGCTATTCTTCGGCATTTAGTTATGTTAAGCGTTTAAGGGAAAAGGCTGAGCGGAGCTATTCCTCGACTTTCAGTGGGATATGGATGATCGTACAATAGAAAAGAACGCTCAAAAACAGAAAGTGATTTAGTAAAACATATGGCCTTTTTAGATAAAACCCCTGTGTGTTTACTCAGATGCATGACAAGAAAATCAGTGTTCAATTCAGTAAATATTTTTGGCAATGTGTTCACTGAGTACCCTTGTACTCAGCCCTGCATGTTTGTTTTTAGATGTGCAGGTTGAGCTGGTGTGGAAGGGAGAAGTGCTGAGAGTGGAGTTCTTTTTGGTACAAGGCTCAGATGACCTTGTGTTATTATTATTATTATTATTATTATTGTCGTCTTTCTTTTGCTTCCGCAACTCAGTTATATCACCAGTCCAATATTTCAGCTTTTGTTCTGGACGAGTCCCATAACTCGATAATCATTTGAGTACTATTATTAATCAGTCATTTGTGAGTACTTAAAATCAGTCGGGAATTAGAGTTCTCAGACCAAAATATCGATCCTGGAAGATAATAGTTCACTTCCTTATTTAATTATTTCCGGTTCGCGTCTTGATCCATCCTTCATTGGGGTCGAGTCGTGCCAGTCACACTTTGTATTAATCAGATATTAATGTGGGGTCATGACAGAGTGGTATGAGAGCCAGGTTTGTTTTTTCTCTGAGCTCTAAGTTCTTTCAGTTAAGTCTAAGATTGTTCCTTAGACTGTTCAGTGATCATTTAACAACTCTCAGCACTCCCTCACATCAGTCTCAGCCAAGGAAAGAAAGGTATGTGATTGTCAAAATTACAGTATTCAAGCGGGCTATTCAGATAATAGCAAAGTTATAAAAATTTTCAGTTAAGCCATTTAGATAATGGTGAAATTTTTATAAAGGTATTCAGATCAAGCCATCCAGATGTTGGCAAAATTTTTATAAAATCATTCAGATTAGGCCTTCCAGAACTGGCGATTTTATCAAAAATTTTAATAAGACCATTCAGATAATGGTATGGTAAGACCAATCAGATATTGACAAAAGTTTTAAGACCAATCAGATATTGGCAAAAGTTTTGCATCAGAAAAAGTTTATGAAAGCCTTTTATGTTTAAAAGAGTTTTAATTATTTTATTTCATTGGGGCAAGCTCACGATGTAATAGTTAAGCAGACACCCAAGGTTGCCAGATTGTAGCAATGCAGTTTAGATAATTGCAAAATTTAAATGAGTGAGACTTCAGATAAGTCGGACTTTTGCACGATCGGACTTCAAATAAGTCAGGATTGTTTCATGAATTTAAGCCTCAGATTACATAGAGGAATTTAGAAGAAATCTAGATTGCCTTAGTTCCCTTTAAGTTTGCTTTCATTTAAGTAAACACCTAGTCAGTGAAATCTGATGAAGAATTTCAGCAAGTTCAAGAACTTGAAGAAAAAAAAGACAAGTTTCAGAAGCAGATCCAGTTTCAGGAGGCATGATGACCAGGAATTCCCGTTCCAGTAGCTGATGCATCAAGTCCTCGTTTGAGTAAGGTTTGCGAATTAGCGTTTCGAAACCTCGAGCCAAATTTATTTTGAGTCGGCGTCTCAAAATAAATCAGTCCAGGAACCTTCAAGATAAAATCTTGAAAAATTTTTGTTTGAATCAGCGTCTCGAACTAGATCCTTCAGATATTTTACTTTTCGAGTCAGCGTCTCGAAAAGGGTAACCTCAAAATTGTTATCTCGAGTTAGCGTCTCGAGGTAAAACTTCAATATTTGAGTCAGCGTCTCAAATAGTAGGTTCAGAGTTTTCAAGTTAGAAACTTGAAAAGTAGCCAGAAGTTTTGTATTTCAAGTTAGCGCCTTGAAATAGAGTTTAAGAGTTCAGGATTTTTCGGTAGATGTTTCGAGAGTTGGTCGGGAATGTTCAAAGGAGTTAAGAATATTCGAGTCAGCGTCTCGAAAATAGACTTAGAATTGTTCTAAGTCAAAGAGTTCATCAGTAAGAACTCATTTCAAAATGATTTTGAGTGTGGAAATTATTAGTCCCTTTAGTTTTGGGAGAGGTTAGAATTACCATTTTAGTTAGTATATTAGTTCAAAGAGACATAATACGGTTGTATGTGTACTTTTTAGGCGTGCCTATATAAATGAGTTTCTCACGAAGATCCTCCTTTATATTTCAGATGGCGGGACTGAGATGTACGGCACGGAAGAGTGTACCCCATCCAATATCCGTAGCACAATATACCTTTTGGTTCAGGACTTGTGAGCCAGAGAGCGGGGAGACCTTAGCAGGGTTCTTGTCACGCTACCACGAGCTATGGTTGCATGCGAGGGTCAGTGATGTGGAGGGTATTCATCGCCTGATTAGAGTGCTTCCACAGTTGTGGCGTGGATGGGCGACAGAGGCCTCATACTATTACATAAGCCAGCACTCTTAGACTTTTGAGCTGATGGTGAATTTGCCTGAGTTTATCGCCCTACTCATGCATCAGTACCTTACTCAGCGTGTACCTCCTCCAAGCCCATATGCTCAGATGTATGGCTATCTTCTCAGGGATGAGCCACCTAGGGGAGTTTATGACCGTCTTGTTCCTCCCGTTTTCGCAGCACATGTAGCACCACCTCCAGAGCCAGCAGTACATATGGATGCTGATCTCCTACCACATTAGAGATGCAGGAATGATAAGGAGGCTGGACCCTCGCGAGTGAGGTGAGCAGTCTCGGGAGATGCAGATGATGAGCTTCCTCCCAGGAAGCGCCAGACAATGATGGGTTCTCTAGAGAGGACCATAGAGGTTGTGCATGAGGTGCGCTGCCAGAGAGTTGAGGAGGGAGGTGCAGCAGCTGCAGGCCGTCTGGTACTGGCAGTTGGGGAGGAGTTAGATGAGGATCCCTCAGAGGATTCATAGCCAGAGGAGGGAGATGGCCCTCAGAGGATTTAGGATGGTCGGTCGGCCAGTAGCTCGTCTGACTAGTTTAGCTTTTGTACTATAATAGTGTATTTTGTATCAGGACGACCATCTATTTTGTTATGTACATTTCGATAGTTGAATGTGTTCCCTAGAGGACCATTCTTAGGACTTAAGTATTCCCACCTTTTGAGACAAGAATGCGTAGCTTGTAAGCATTCTGTCGTCCAGGCATGGCTGGTTTTTGCAGAACCCATGCATTAGAAAATGTACTTGTAAGACCTCATTCGAGGTGATTTTCCTGATGTATAAATATATAAGACTAGAATGGTTGTTAATTATGCTTCAGAGTTTCAATGCGTTTTGCATGCTCAAGATATGTTGAGGATTAGTTAAAGCATGAGTTATTATACATCAGTGGGCAGTGGCCTAATTATTAATTATAAATTGAAATTATAATTTGCAGAATGGTACCACCCAGAGCAGCACGAGGAAGAAATGCGAATGCGAATCCCGTAAGACAAAATAGGCCTAGAGGGAGACCTCTCAGGCAAGGAAGACAGGAAAGAGTAGAGGAAGAACAACGAGAAGAACACGAGGAACAAAGAGAGAAGACACCTCCTCCACCTCCACAACGTAGAATTGAGGAGCTTTTTCTGCGACAAAACCCTCCATCATTTGATTGGGCAGGAACCCGGCCGATGCTGAGGCGTGGATCCGAGCAATGGAGCGGATTTTTAATTTCCTCCGCTATGATAACCAGGAGCGACTCTCCTGTGTAGCATTCCAGTTAACCAGATCTGCAGATTTCTGGTGGGAGTCTAGAAGGAGGACCATGACTCCGGAGCAGCTTGATGCTTACACGTGGGATCAGTTCAAAACTGAATTTTATGACAAATACATTCCTAAGACGTTCAGAGTCAAGAAAGAAGCAGAGTTTCATACTCTGAAACAAGGAAAGATGCTCGTCACAGAGTACGAGCGAGTATTTTTTGAGTTATCACGGTATGCACCTCTTCAGGTAGATACTGACGAGAAGATGGCATCTAAGTTCAGATCGGGACTGAGGCATGAGATTGCCATGTCTTTGGCAATTCGGGAAGACCTAACCTATGCCGAGTCGTTGAATAGGGCATTGGACATCGAGGCAGTAATGCCTGAAGAAAGAAAGGCCCCAGTATCAGCTCCAATACCTACTTCAGCACCAACACTAGCCAGGACTCCATCCCAGAGCTTCCAAGGAAAGAGAAAGTGGAATGATGGAGGTAACCAGAATAGGAACCAAGGCTATAGGAAGCCTTGGCAGGGAAATAGGCAGCAGGGCCAGCAGGGTGCCCCTGCTCAGGGAAGAACTGCACCATCACAACCCAACATTCCTCTATGCCCAAGGTTCAACAAAAGCCACCAGGGCATGTGTCAAGCCAGCAACACGAGTTGCTATAACTGTGGCCAGGAAGGTCACTATGCAAGGAATTGCCCCAAGGCACAACAAAGACGGAACCCTCAGCAACTTAAGGCCTTGCAGGCATCGGGGCAACAAAGTCAGCAACCCTAGCAACAGCAATATCAGCAGCAACAGCAGAGGCAGATGCAGCAAGGAAATCCCAGGTCTTATGCAATGAACCCCAGTTTCTCCGGGAAAGGGAAGCAGAAAGGTAATCTTGCAGGTATGGGCAAACTTCATGGCATGCCTTTAGTTGTTTTATTTGATACTGGAGCATCGCACTCCTTTTATTTCATCAGCATGCTGTGAAAAGTTAGTGCTTAAAACTGAACGAGCTAGTCATAAGAAAAAGATTTTAACACCAACTGGCAGAACCATAACTACGACTCATGTTTGCTCGAACATAGAAATAGACTTGGGAACAACTAGGATTAAGGCTGATAATCTTAGTGTCCTACCGATGTGGGATATCGACGTAATCCTAGGAATGGATTGGTTGTCAGAAAATCATGCCACGATCCTATGCAGCGAAATGAAGATATGTTGGTCGGTGGTGGAGAGTCGACGATGGCCGAAGGATGGTACGATTGTGGAGAGCCGACTGACTGACTGGTCTGAGTTATCAACACCGAGTTATCTGCCGGAGAGAGTGAATAACTCATGAATAAATGATGATGGGTGTGTGGTGTGAGAGATAGAGACGAGACGAGAGACAGACTGAGAGACGAGATGAAGTGCTTTAAGAATTAGGAATTAGCGAAAATAATATATACATATATCCGTCGGTTTAGATTGACCGACGACCTCCACACCTCAACCACCGACCACCGAACCAACTTTTAGTTGATAAGCATTGCGGACACCGACCGCCGAACTGAGCGAAGAGCAATGGCACCGCGTTATTTATTTTTCAAAAGCATAAGACGTAAGTTATGGAGCTTCTCTAAACAGGATTATGAACAAAATACTATTAGAAAAATACAAAATACTTGTCTAATTTTGTCAGCAATTCATGAGTAATTTTCACATGCCAAACACTTACATATATATGATTTAAAAATACACTAAAATATGAAAGAATAATTAGTTAACATGCATTATATAGTGAAGACTGAAGAGCAAAAAAAAATGAAACAATAAGCAAAGAACGTGAATTTGCTTAATATACTTATAGGTTAATCCACGCGTTGACTGGACTCCTGATATGCACCTAGTGTACACAAGATCTGTCCATAAAAAATAAACATAATTATTACAAAATAATAACCATATTTCATGATAGAGTTAATTTCATCAACCCCATTCAAGGCAATACAGACAAATATTATATATGTTTGACGAAGTTGAAACAGGGCCATTGTTATCTTATGGTAGTGCACTTCACTCATGTTGTATAACATCAATTAAAAAAAATCATGTCATTAAATACTTAAAAATAATTGAGATTCGACGTTTTGAGTCTATCATCATGTTTGATTTCACATTTTTCTTACATTTAACTTGAGTACTATTATTTAATAATTAGATGAATACTTTTAATGGTGGCTATATTTTAATAAAGTGTTTAATTATATATAAATATACTTATCTCATCCATGCATCCGCACCGGTGATATACTAATCTTATATATATTTAATTTATCTCTAAAATAAATAATGTGTGTGTGTGTGTTTATATACATATATGCATGTGTGTGTGTGTGTGGAAAGGAAAAGGTAAATGAAAATTGATAATAGAACGTTGAAAGAATTATTTAACGATGAGATAATCATAATTCATAGACTATATATGGATGGATCGATCATAAAGTAAAGTAGGATTATATAGGCAGATGGGGCAGCAAAGCATGAAGCAAGTGATCCCTAATTATTAGGTGATGTAGATAATTAAGGTAGGTAGGTAGCTAGGAGAGGAGTTCAACTGCACAGCCGAGTGGCCATGCTGCCTCTGTGGGGGAACCCTTGTAGTCCACAGTCTTAACGACCGTGATTTGTTGAAAGGGATGTATGCCAAAGCCTCTGACAAGCAGCGTGTACTCGTAAAGAAGATCCATGCACAAAAATGGGACATCTCTCTTATCAATTAGAGGAAATATGGAGTTGATATTGTCTACGTTGGCCCTGCATGCCTTGTTAGCAGCATTCCGGTAGTCTATTGGACGAACGATGCCTTTACTAGCATTTTCTTCCACGATACTCACCTCCGTCGCGGTGTCGTAATAGAATGAACTGACATACAAGTTGTCGAGGCCGGCTCCACCTCCTCCGTTCCAGACCCCGTCGAAGGAGCAATTTTTGTATGTGCAAATGGCCTCAACCCTCAGCACTCTCTGTGTTAGCGCTGCGCATCTTTTGAAGCTCGTCCCTGATCTCGGAGGGGATACGTCATAAACTACCCCGGAATAATCGTATGACCCTTTATAGCCGTTGGTTACACATGGATTGCCATTATAAGTCGCAGAAAGGTTGAGACTATGAGCCCGAGCTGCTTTGAGGCCATAGTTCAAATAACTGTGAGTATAGATGTGATATTGTGTTCCCACAACAAATTTATCCACCACATACGCCTCTCCGGCTGCACCAGCTGGGGGTGCATTCGCAGCTGATTCTTCAGAGATAGCATAAGCGATCTGCACCGATCCCCCTCCCAAATCTACCACGCCTACTGTCTTTGAGTATCTTTTCCCTAAATTCCCTATTAAATAGTTTATGGCCACCTGCAGATCATATATATATATATATATATATATACACACACACATGCAAACTATCATTATATGTTCTCCATGAAAAATATAATTATTAATCCCAAAAAGTCCTGTCGCGCTGTCTAATTAATAACGGTTCGTCTGATGCTAGCTACTCATAATATTTGCATCCCAACAGGCCAACAGTGACAAATTTATAATTTTGCTTTATTTTTAGACATGGCCTTTACATTTGGAATATTAATTACAATATAAAACAAATTTTTCTTTTTTTTTTCAAAAAAATAAAACAAATTTGTCCAACCGTGTATTTGTTTAATTCCACCACTCACATAATATTTATCATGTTCTATAGACACAAAGCTAAGCTACCACCACATTAAATTTATTTACATGAATTTTTGCCCATGTATTTTAATTGCAAAAAATGGGTTGCATCGATTTATGTTTAGAGCTCTCAAAACAGGTCAGTGGGGCAATCCGACCAACTTGCCTAAAAACTTTAACCAGGGCTGGCCCTTGACGTTTTGGGGCCCCATGGCGAAATGAAAGAAAGGGACCCTAATATATATATATATATATATTCAAACATTTTGAAGTTGCTTCCATTATTGTCTTGATCATCTTAAATCTTAAAAAAATACAATTAGCACTTATAAATGTACGAAAAATATAAGTATTGAATAATTATCCAAATAATTTAGATCTTCTATAATTTTGAGAAGCAAAATCATCAATAAAGTCATTAAAATCAATATTTTCCAATTGTATTTTCAATATTTAAAATAATTATAGTCCATTTAATCTCTCTTGAGACAATAGTTAATTTCAATTAATATGTTTTAGTTAATTTTAGTTTTGAAAAACTTCTTTATGTTGATGTTAGCTACAGTAATTTAAATAGTCAATAGTATTTTGTATGTGATAAAAACATTAGGAAATCAATCTAAAATTTAATAAGTTCAAGAACTTTAGTGATTAAATATATTTATTTGCTTATCATATTTGTACACTTGGAATTCAAAAATTAAATAATCATTATCAATATCCAATTTATTATTATATTTTAGGACATCTTGAAGTATAGCACAATATTCGTACAATGTATACTCATTCAATAAATAAAAGCCAACTTCTTATGATAAATCAAATGACCAAAAATATTTTCAAATACATACAATTATTCAAGATTTCAAAAAAATATATACATGTAGTAATTATATTATAAAATAAAATAAAAAAATTAGGACCCCCAAAATTTGAGGGCCCATGGGCAATGCCTATGTTTTAAATATGCAAGGGTCGGGCCTTGACTCCAACCCAACTCGCCCTTACCATCAGTACCATGGGCGATATCAAAATTTATATTTATTTTCGAAACTAATCTTTATATATATGATGATATTTAAATATGAATATGAACATTTAAAAGCCCAAACTACTAATAACATTACACTGTTTTCAATATTTTCAAATTTTATAATATTCGTATATTTTTTCCTAATTATCAAATTATATTAACATATTTTGCTTCACAAACACAAATGATCGCCATTATATGATATTTTTAACTGTAATAATAAGTAGTTATTATTAAATTATTTTATTTATTTCATTATTTGTCCATTTATTTTTCAAAAATGGGCCGACCCGACGGATATTTTAAGAGATCTATAATTATGTTGTAATTGTTAAAATTCAAAAGTCATGTTGGAATAAAATAAAATCCGAATATCATGATGTAGGGACAGTTAACTGTAATAAAGTGAACCTACTCATAACTCACCCACTGATAAGCACCTTCGTCAGTACCGTCAAGAATAGACACCCATTCTGCCTTGTAAAGCAAGCTGCTTTCCTTGTCGAAAACATCTCTCACCTTCATCACAATTAATTGCTCATCAAATAATTAAGTGGGTCTGTAATTATATTTAGCCCTCGACTATTTATTTAGTTAATTGGTACACACCGCTTTTAATATGGCTTGGGAAATATTGGATGGTAACTGCCGAAGACCTGCTGTTGCCTGCAGTGTACGCAGTTAACTTTTATTTTTTGGGGTTGGCTAATCAATAAATATTAATATTATTGGTGGTGAGTGCTGATCACTGCTGAATGAGTGAATTATTAGTGAAATTACTTAATTGTAGTTAGTATAACTAAATACCCCGAGTCGAAGAGGTGTGTTAGGGCGGGAGGCCTCAGGAACAACTGCTTCTGCTTGCTGCAAAAGGGGCTTCAAAGACTCTGCACCACCCTTTGGGTCTTTCTCATATGAGCTCAGACCTGGGCTTGTCTGCATTTATATATTTATTCCATTAATTAATTAATTAATTCCCACAAAACGAATAACAAGAAAATTAATAATTAACTAATTATTACTCACAGCGAGGAAAAATTCATAATCGGAGCCGATAGGAAGGAGATTCATGGATTTGTCAAAGCTGAAGACATGAACTCTGGAACCGGTGCTTCCCGCGTCAAAAACAACGGCATAATTCTGTGACTCAGAATCAGAATGATTGTCGGCGGGTAGAAGGGAGAAGAGCAGTAGCAAACGCCCCACAATTTCCATCAACATTTTCTTCAATTTTCTTTAACTATCTATCTTCTCACTTCTCCCACTACTCCCCACCTAACCTATAGGATACTGGATACTGGATATATATCATACTAACCCGTGGTGTGCCATCGACGTACGTACAGTAACATCAATCATTACAATTCTATTCTTCATTAATTTTTACATCGTTTAAATTTCTCTCCAAACCAATGTAAATATGTCCTTCGAACAGTCAAAAGTAGCCTGTCCCGGTGGAGATAGCCTAGTAGTGGAGTGAGGTTGTTTGAAGATCAAAGATTACGAGTTCAAATCTCTTCAATATCACACGTCGGATGTATGAGTAAAAAAACAGTCAAAACTAACTTTTTTTAGGTTTCTTTTACTTATAGAATTTTTAAATAGTCATTTTGACTCGATAAAAATTATATATAGGTATTAATTTATAAATTGTGTTTCTACTTTCTAGTAACTGAGACAAAATACTCATCTGTCGTGCGCTTTAGTCATGCAATAATGAAAAAATTGTACTAGTGCACGATTGCACACAATCATATAATCACAGTCGTGCAGTAGTGTAAATTTATACTATTGCACGACTATGATCAGTCGTGCACCCCCACTTCTACAGCAATATCTCTTTCATGCACCTTAAATAATTTAGTCTAGTCGTGTATCACACAATTCTTTTCTTTTTTAAAATGAAGGGTAATTAAATTTATTTACTGAAAAAGTGGCGAAAAATAATATATTTTTTAAGTTAATAATTAGAAACAAATTTAGTAGGTGAAAATGACTATTTTTCTATGATAAAAACTTATATCAGACAGTCTAATGGTCACAATCCGTTAGAGGGGTCAAATCAGTCTAAAATCCACCTAAAAGAGGCCCAAACCCGCCCAATTAAGTTCATGGAGCTTAGCGCGTGTGCACAAGTCCACGTGTTAACATCAACTGATCCACTGTGCAAGCCGCCGGATAAAAAAAATTAATTCACTTTAATTTTAGAGTTCATCAATTTCAATTTATGGTATATATTTATTTTTTAAAAATTAATTATATAGCACAGTGTATAAACCTAGCATTAACATTAGATTAATGCACTGCACAATACGCTGAATAAGAAAAATTAATTAGTTTTTAAAAATAAATATATATTTATAAAAAAAATTGAAAAGAAAATTAAAAAGAAAAGGAAAAAGAGAGGAGCATTAAAAAAACTGAGAAGAAAAAAAACGAGAACCATCTGTTAGATGTCTCAAAGAGGGTACCTACTATTAGAAAGTTACAGTGGTGTTATCTTGATGTCATAGGTCTCAAATCCCATCACCAATATCATTAAGTGTGAATTTGTCACACTTGATTTTCTGAATGTGATTTATCTGCGTAATTTACAAGTTATTATATAAAAATGAGATTTACTTAATGCACATGGATAGTGACCACCGGTTCCTCTCAACATAAAAAAAAAAAAAAGAAAAAAAAAAGAGAGTACCTCTTTTTCTATACTACCACTTTCTTTTTTTGGACCTTTTCTCATGTAAAAACATTGCATGAAAAACGTGTCGCGCCTCTAACGACATATCAAATCATAGCATTTATTTAATTGCTACTTGCTCCTAATCGATCATGGACTTTCCCCTTCTCTGGAATGGCGACTGGATCAAAATATATTTCCCTATTTTTTAATGTTGGCCTTTCCAAGTAACAGATCTTTTTTGGTAGCTTTGAAGAAACGAATCGCTTTAAAAAATTAATTCTGAAATTTGAATGGGGTCGAGGCTAGCTCAGATCACATGAAGGAGTATAAACTATAAACTACAAGATGCTTTACACATAAATATACTGTGATATCACTCGTTACTTCAAATAAATAATTTTGTACAAAAAAATACTCAAACGAAGAAAAAATAATCATAGTCATTAGTATTTAATTAATAAACATTAGATAAAAGTAGCATATTTTAGATGTTTTTTCTCTATCAACTTAAATTTATTGACGGAATATACACTACTGAGTGCAGTCGTGCATTAATACAAATTTATTGATGTAGGACTAAAGTGCACGACAGAGGAATATTTTATTCAAATGACTGAAAATATATAATTTTTTAAATTAGTTGATATAAAGAACTTTTACTTAGTTAAAATGACTATTGAAAAATTCACCACAATACAAGTGAAATCCCCAAAAAAGTGCATTTAAAATAGCTTGTCAGCATATTAAATATTAAATCGAATGTAAAATCCTATACCTTCTAAGAGTAAACAAGAATGAATATTTTAAAATTAAATTTAAGAAAGAATGTTTAGAAAACAAACACATCTTTAAATCTATACTATATATAAAAACACGGTTTTCAATTGGAATCAATTTGAAATTGATTTCAATTGATTGGTGGCAATTTTGCAATATATTTAAATTATGAAGTCATTCTATTTTTCTTTAATATTGACAGAAAAATGAAGTAAATAAAATTACAATCATGTACTGTTTAGAATGAGAACGTGTGCTCCTTTTTCAAAATTTAAAATTATTTGTTCTTTTTTAAAAATAAATAAATTCTGATAACATTAAAGTAGGCTTTATTAATTACTTAAAATAATTATTAAATATTTGTAATTCTGATAATATTTGTAATTCTGATAATATTCTGATAATTTTCTTAAATATTAAAAAAAATTGATTTTTAACACGTTAAAATTTTTTTCAGCTTAAATTAATTTTATTTTTAATATCAATCAGAGGAGATCGTGTGCAGCATAATAAAATCTGAAAAACAAATAAAAATTATGCATTGTAAATAACTACACGAAATCAAATAAAAATCGAGTAAAAAAATCTGAAAAACAGTCCACTACATAGAAGTTATGCCCCACTTCATACCACCCACTACTTTTAACTGTTAATATTGAATTATAACTATTGAAAAATAAATTTACAATTACAATTCAGATATCTCTGCAGAAAAAAAATAGAAAACTGATTTCATATCCGATTCTCCCTTTCCCATATTTTCCACCACAGTTTGTACAAATGGCTTCAGTCTTTGGAACGGTGCAGATGTTGAAACCCGGAAAGAGTAATTTTGGGTTAGAATTACGCCTCATAAGATGCTACGAAAACAGAAATTCGTTCAGTATGGAATGTATATTCCATGATCGAGAGGTAAACTCATTTATTTAAAATTTTGATTTTTTAACTTTTATCAAATCATAACTTTGAACGATTTTCATTTTGCAGGGTACACGTGTTCATGTAACAATTCCTAGAGCAAATGTTGAAAATTTCAAACATTGTCTAATCGAAGGCAATGTTTATGCTCTTATCAACTTTGTAATAGGAATAAATGTGATGAAATACAAAACAACGACGTCGTTGTACAAGATTATAATTTTTAACCAGACCAGGTTATTTGAGGTATTCCATGATGACTTTCCACACGAGATAAAATCATTTGTTGATGTCGCAAACATGGAACATTTAGGAGACGCGCCTATGTTTGGTAAGATTTTAAAAAAGCATACAGAAATGTTTTAACTATTCCAAAGTTATATATATCTAATAAATTTTTTATATTAATTCTGCAGATGTAATCGGAACTATAGTTTCTCACTATAGACCACTTACAAGAGACATTAATGGAAAGCTTACAAAGTTGATGGACTTGGTTCTAGAAGATATTGAGTAAGCTTTTACTTTTCATTAGCATATTTCGATATTTATAAGTATAACTTTAATTATTCTGAAAATTTGTTACTAATTTTAATATTTCGTTAATTATGTAGCAAGTGAAATTATTAACTAACATAAATCGTAATTTATTTTGAATGTTTATAGAGGAAATACAATTACTGCTACACTGTGGGAGAACTATGCAGATGACATGATAGAATTTTTAAATTCAGCACCAAAAGCACCAGTTGTTATAATTTTGCAGTTCTGTAGACCTAATGTCTACAGAGGTAAGATATTTTTTTTTCTGTAAATTTTTTGTGTTTTAATGATTCTGATTGATTTAATGTTCCAATAGGTGAAATCCGAATTTCCTCACTGTTTAATGTTACAAAGATTGTCACAAAGCAGAGTATTTCAGAGCTGTCAGATTTCTGTAGTAGGTAAATTTAATTAATTTACTACAGTACAATTTTAAATGATGTATATATTAATTACATTATATCTGTTAATTCTTATAATTTATAATTATTAAATATTTTTTGAAGCTATCTGAGTACTGGAAAACTTAGATCGACAACAATATCAACACTGACTTCATCATCATCAAGGTCATTGAATGATGAAATTAGAGATGTGGAATTTGTGCTAAAAACAATATCTGAACTGATGACAGATGGAGAGGTAACATAATTTTTTCCATTGTATAATTAATAGTTGGGCTGGTATTAATTTAAAAAAAAAACATAATTTCGGCCCATCCTCAACAATTTATTACATATATATACACAGTTAACGGATTAGGTGCGCTCATTTGAGCTCAACTATTAAAAATTAGTTTACAACTTATAATTTTTTACAGAATATACATTCCATACTATACGAATTTGAGTGAGGTAAATTTTATCAACTTATAATATTTTAATAATATTTTATCAACAACTTTTTACTGTCACATTTGTGTAGTAGGTAAATTTTATCAACTTATAATGAGCTCATTTGAGCTCAACACGATTTCTGACTCCCCATTTCTGTATATTTTTTTAAAAATTTATATAACTAATTTATTTATTGTATAATTAGGTTGGAAATTACTGGGTATTTGCAACCATATTGTGTGTAGAGACCATTGGAGATTGGTCTTACTTAGCATGCAAAAAGTGTCAAAAAAGATGAGACCAAGTGGAAACAGATTTTTCTGTGAGAAATGTCAAAGCTTTGACATTACAGGAAAATTGAGGTTGATTGTATTTACAGTTTATTATTTTACATTTTTAGAAAAATTATAATACTTAATTTTTTAAATTCTAGGTACAAACTAACGGTGAGGGTTGTGGATGATACTGGAACCACTACTTTCCTACTGTGGGACAAGGAGAGTATTGCACTAATTGGCAAATCAGCATCAGAACTGAGTGTGGTAGAAAATAAATTTTAGATTATGTAATATTAAACAATATAAATGCTAATGCCATTTTTTTTATAGGGTCCAAGTTATGAGGGAATTCCAGCAGCCATTGAACAGTTAGCTAACAGAAAAGCTCTATTCAATGTCTCTGTTCAGCCAGGTCACACAAGAAACTACACAGGCTCTTTTAGTGTAGCAAGGATTTCAATTGATAGAGAAATAATCCTCAAAGTCTGTGGAGAGTATGTTGTGATTGAGGTAAAAAAAAATTATTTAAAAATATTATATTAATTATATATTTCATAACAATTTGTTTTTTGTAGGATGAGGCTTCAACTTCAATAAATGGATCTGAAATGATGGAAGAGATGGTACTTTAATTTATTTCATGAAATTTTTTTATTGATTTTGAATATATAATTATTGATTTTTTTTTTTGCCAGATTGGTTCTTCATCTTCAAAATATGTTGTTCAATCAGGAAGTGCTGAAGTTATAACGAAAACAATTCAGCAAATTTTAGAAGATGGGCAGGTTAAAAAAAATTAGATCATTTTATTTAAATGAAACTTTTTTTTTTATTCAGTTAACATAAAAAAATCTAATGAATTCAGAGTGGGGAGTTCACAGTATTTGCCACTGTGAACTCGATAGAAGACATTACTGGTGTTTCATACCTTGCATGCAAAGTATGTCGACAGGAATTGGATCCACAAGATACACTCAAATTCTTCTGTGAACCATGTCAATCTTTTGATATATGTGGAAAATCAAGGTTATTGATTTATTTAAAATTAGTATTTCATCTTTTTAATATAATATATAATTAACGGCTTAATTTTTTTATAAAAATAATAGATACAAATTAACTGTGGGAGTCAGTGATGGCACGGGAAGTATAACATTTTTGTTGTGGGAAAATCAGTGCATGGAATTACTAGGAGAAAATTTGGCAGAGGTACTTTTTTCAAAATAAGATGAATAATATTTTTTAAAATGTATGTATTAATTTTTCGTTTTTTATAGGATGAAATGCTTGATTTGCTACCTCCTAAAGTTGAAGCCATAACAACAAAAAAGGCCTGTTTAAGGTCATTGTCCTGCCGAAGCAGGTCAAGAATTTTATGGGACCTTTTAGTGTTGCTAAAGTTGAATGTGAGAAGAGTGCAGTGGGAGCAACTCCACAGAATCTGGTACTAATTATAATTAAGAAAAAATACATACCAATTTTCACAATTTTAACTAAAATTATATTCATTTTGTAGGAATCATCATCGAAATCAAAAAAGGGGAAGGAGGTGATTGATGAAATTGCAGATGAGGTATATAAATATACAGAAAATATTTATATTTTATTTAAATATATTTATACATATTAGATTATAAATTTTTAACCAGCTTAAGTTTGTGTCTCATTTTGTATTTTTATTATTTCAGGAAATTTTGATAAGAGACTCATTAGTCACACCCAAGAAAACGACTAATGCAGTCACTATTTTGGATGATGAAAGTGTGAAGAGAAGATTGCTTGATGAGTTTGCAGCAACAACACAGAAGCGAACTAAGAGAATTATGAAGAAGGAGAAAATGTGAGCTGAAGACAATTGGAGGGTTCCAAGAAAGAAATTGAAGTTTTTAAGATTTTATTTTTATTGCTTTGAAGACATTAACAATATAAAGGTTTTTAATGCTTTTAGTAGATGAACAGTTTAGTTTTGAATGTTTGATTTTATATTCAGCTTATTGAGTTTTATTATTATGATTATTGACATTATTTATTTATGTTTGATTTTATATTCAGCTTATTGAGTTTTATTATTATGATCATTGAATTTATGTGTTTTTTTTCATGTTTTTTATGTTGTTTCAGTATTAGCCTATATATGTCTTTTATATTCAGTTTTGATTTTATGATTATGTTGGTATTTTAATGTGAATGATTTGTATAAAATCCATTCAATTAGCAAACAGTGTAAAATGCAATGTTTTTGCATCACAAATTTTTTTTTCTGCAAATATCGAAACATGTAAATAACATGAAGTTCATCAATACAACATAATTAACTCATCACATTCTAATTAAATTTAAACATGAAATGCATTTTAAATATGTCACAATTTAAAAAAACACTGCAATAATAAATACATATAATACGATATTCCACAAATGATGCAATACCATAATGAAGATGAATTACATATTAACTTATTAACTGCGAAAGCTAAGGATCATAGATTATTAACCCGTCAAGAACCATTTAGGAGTAAGTGGATTTCCCAGTTCACAATCACCCGTTTGAACGGGGGCGCAGGGGGTCACACAAAGTCCATGGCCCTATCGGGTTAAACACTATAAACCAAAGCAAAACCTCTCATCGAGAGATCTCGCCAACTGTTCTAAAAAAGAACAGTCACAGATCACACAGATCTGACACACAGATCTGACAGTTAAGCACAAACCAACCGGTACAACATTCAAGGATTCATATATAAATATTAAATCACATATATAAAACATTCTAAACTCAAATATTCAACCAGAAATATAAATTCTGAAACAACTAGGCAAAACATGAATAAATGTAACATTAAATTAAACAAAACAACAATAACATATTTTAAATAACAGAAAGTGTTCAATAAATTAAAGAAGCAGGAACAACATTGAAGCATATATATAAAATCAGTCATAGATTGTAATAATATTAACATGACAAGTTAATAACATATAATAAACAAGATAATTTTGGCAAAATTTTTTACGAGCATAACAGTTAATTAAAGTTATTAACGTTATCATATTTTTAATAAGAACAATTGCAGTAAAGATTTTTTACTATAACATAAAAGCATAAAAATAAATTATCAAACATGCAATCAAAAAATACATATACCACCTTTATAATTACAGCAATACTCAATTAATATGCTGTAATAAATAAAGCAAAAGTGACAGATGCATAATAAAGCAAAAGTAACAGATAAATAATAAATATATTTATAAATAATTTACCTTATTTTCAATCATAAATAATAAAAATTATCAAACATGCAAGCAAAAAAAACATATACCACCTGTGTAATTACAGTGATAATAATTAATTAATATGTTGTATTAATTAAAGCAAGAGTAACAGATAAATAATAAATGAATATACTGTATTAAATACATATAGTAATAAACTAATAAATTATTATTATCATAAAATTAAAAAAAACATGTTAAAATATACAAAAAATCCAACTAACTGGACAGTTTATAAATATGTAAAAAAAATGTAAATAAAATTATATGTGAATAAACTTTTTTTTAAAAAAAATTGTTAGTGGGTTGTGTTTGAAAATAAAACTGCCATGAAAATTCAAAAAATCAAAATTTCTACCCCAACTTTCAGAGAAAAACGAAAATGGCAAAAACAGAGAAGTATGAATCATTCTCAGATGAAACACATGAACAAAAAAGAAGAAGAATCATGTCACAATCATGGCCAGGTATGGTTACTGCTTATACATGGTTTAAGTCTAACAAAAACTTTGAATAATTTTTTAAAAATTTTAACAAACTGATTTAACAAACTGCATATTAAATGTGAAGTGGATTATTTGTTTAAAGCTGGGCATTTGTATCTGAAATTTAGTTGGGGTAGAAATTTCTTAAAAGCTGGCCATCTCTCGATTTAGTTTAAAAGATGGGCATATTTGTATCTGAAATGTAAGTAACTCACATTTATTTTTGGATTTGGAAGTTTGTGTGAGTTTGTATCTCACATACTTAATATTTGAGACAGATTCAACACAGAGTCTGCAAAAAAAATGAAAAAAAATAGAAAAACAAATTTTTAAACTTATATAATACACAAATCCACAAAGAATAGATCTGCATATATTAGTGTGTGTTACTTATCTTTTTTCAAATACTGCATTGCTCAGTTTTGGCCGCTTTATAGTCAGGATATTTCCTGCAAATTATGAAAGGAAAAATTAGATATAAAGTAAAACATAGCTGCAGTGAGTGTAGTTCATAAATCAAACATAGATAATGAGTAAAACTCATCTTTTTAGCTGAAATCCGTGCATAAAACTCTGGTATTTTGGTTTACATAGTAGATGTAAACAGATGAACAGCTGATTTACATAGATTCACAGTCGATCTACATAGATCTAACAAAAGAGTATATCATTCGTGTAGTAGTAGTACAGAACGTCAACCAGAGAGAGAGAGAGAGGGGCAGGGAGAGAGAGAGAGACAGAGAGACGTATCTTTGTAAGAAGCAGGCCGAGATGAAACATGGAGAGATATAATCGCACATAACAGATCTTTAGAACAACGTAGCTGTGTAGTATAGATAATCATAAATCATATACCAAATTATACCGATTCACTTCATTGAACAAAACAGAAAAAACATATGTAATTTTTAAAAAAATTAAAAACCAGAACACATGAATAAAATGTTTATAAAAAATTAAAAAAAGAAAAATCAGAAACCAGAAAAAAATACGAAATCATATAGGAAAATACAAAAATCATATACGAAAAAGGAGAACACGAATAAAATTTTAAAAAAAATTTAAAAAATGTTAAAGTGTTTACCGTTTTTGGCGCACGGTTGAGGCAGAACCGGTGAAGGGATTTTTGGCGCACCGTTGAGACAGAACCGGTGAAGGGATATATTTACAGTGAGACAGAGATGTAGAGATAAAAAAATAAAAAATTCTCCCTCGGCAAGAAGAGATATAACGAGGACTGTAGCGACGGCTGCTTAAGTGTCAAGCACTGACACTTGTCGGAAAATAAAATCATAACTCATACACAGAGGCGGAGAGGAAGGGGAATGCGGAAGAGTCGAGAGGAAGGGGGAGGCGGAGTTACTGTTTGGGAGGAAGAACAAAGACGAAGGTGGAGGCGGAGAGGAAGGGGGAGGCGGAATTAGGGTTTGGGTGGAAGAGGCGGAGAGGAAGGTAAGGCGGAGAGGATCGAGAGGCGGAAGTAGGGATTCAGCTCAAATGAGTTGCCCTAATCCGTTAAAGTGTATATATATATGTAAGAAATGGTTGATGATGGGCCTGCCCTAATCCGTGATGGATGTATTGTGTGGGCCGAAAATTTTTAATTTTTTTAATTTAATACCAGTCCAACTATTAATTATATGTAATTATATATTCCATATTGTAATTGTTTGTTTTGTTTTTTTTTTTTTTAGATTTTCGATTAAATTATTTATATAATTATATATTAGTTAGATAAATTAGGGTTTAATACTTGCAGATAATTTAATAATTCATAATCTTCATATTTGAGTTCATATTTAAATATTATGGTAATGATTAAATAATTAATAACTAATTATAAAAAAAATTAGGCTAAAATAATTTATTTAATCTCTTTTATTCTAAATATAATTCCCTTTGAGTTGTTTCATATATTTTAATAAATATTTTTTAAATTAAATTTAAATTTAATTAATTATAATTTACCCAATTTTTTTACCTAATTTAAAATATTAAAAAAAATTTCCAAAAATTATTACATTAAATTAAATATTTTAATTGTGTATATATCATTAAATTATTACATTAAATTAAACATTACATTATTACCCAATGTAGGGTTTTCGCTGAATAAAAGCATTAAGAAGGAACTTTTAGTTGTACAAATTTGTAAAACATCCGGCCCAATCATAATTTTAAAGCATTCAGATCTATGGCCCAAATAATGTGATTGATCCACTATAAGTATTAATTTAGGCCCAGATAAGGAGTTAGATAATTAAATATTATTAATTTAGATAATGTAGATAATTAATTATTTAATATAATTAATTACGTAAAATATTTAGAACATTAATTCATTTATACTAAATGTACAGAATAATTTAATGGGAATCACACTTCTATTGGTAAATTTAGAATATATTCAAATTTTATAATTAATTTAGATAATAAAATATTTCATATTTGACCGTTTCATTAAATATTACTTAATTAATATAAATAAGATAATATTTATATATTTAGTCCATGATTATCTATATAATTTATACTATATATAATATAAATTGTTACATTTAATATATACTATATATAAAATAAATAATAATTTAGCAAGTGTAAATAAATTTAATAATGATTATATGAATCTTATTTTAATAATTTTTTTATATTTAATGTGAACAGTATGATCGTAGTTATGTATTACATAATTTGTGGATTAATTTTTGTATAATCTATACTATATATAAAATAAAATTCTTCAGTACTTATAGAATTTAAGAAACTATTTCTCATTTGTAATAAATATTTGTAAACAAATATATTAAACATTTAATTTATATTGTTTTTTATTTTTTAAAATTATATTATATTTTTTCACTACAGGTTATTCAATAACGGATGAACTACTGCAGAATACAAGATTAGTTGACATACATGTTGAAGAGATTTCTAATATAGGTATTTTTTTTTTGTATTAGATTTTGAAATAATATATTATGATATTATAAAATGTAGATTTATATTTTTAATAGTTTTTAAATCATTGATATTGATCGAAAATAAAATTTTTGATTTCATCAGTGTTCAAAGAAATTGATGTTAGTGATTCTCTAAATTTTAATGGTAAGTTTGCAATTAAATAATGTATATTTTATATGTACATAAATATTATTATTTTTTTCATAATATTTTAGATATCTAAATTCATTCTTAAATTACTCAATTATAGGTGAAGGAACAAATACATCTGAACAGATTGTTGATTTAACAATTAATGAATCAGTGGATGTTGAGCAGTTAATTGATATACATGTTACACAGATATCTTATATAGGTATTAAATGCATTATATGTTATTTTAAAATTTAACATTAAATTATAATAATGATTATATGAATCTGATGTTAATAATTTTTTTATATGTAAGGTGAACAGTATGATCGTAATTTTCATCAACATTGTACTGGTAAGTTATTACTTATATCCAATCTTAATTAGTTTTTTTATTTAATAATTTATTTATATGGAATTTGTAATTTTTTTTATTTATAGTAAATTAAAAAAAATTAGGAATGACATTTCTATTAGTAAATTTATAATATATTCAATTGGTAAGTTTGCAATTCTATATAATTTTTATAGAAGAAATATTATTATTATTATTTTTATATTACTTTACATACCAAAAATTATTATTAAATTAATTAAATACAGGTGAAGAAACGGTTGAACAGATGGTTGATTTAACAATTAATGAATCAGTGGATGTTGAGCAGTTAATTGATATACATGTTACACAAATATCTGATATATGTATTAAATGTATTATATGTTATTTTAAAATTTAACGTTAAATTATAATAATGATTATATGAATCTGATGTTAATAATTTTTTTATATGTAAGGTGAATAGCATGATCGTAATTTTCATCAACATTGTACTGGTAAGTTATTACTTATATCCAATCTTAATTAGTTTTTTTATTTAATAATTTATTTATATGGAATTTGTAAATTTTTTTATTTATAGTAAATTAAAAAAAAATTGGAATGGCATTTCTATTAGTAAATTTATAATATATTCAATTGGTAAGTTTGCAATTCTATATAATTTTTATAGAAGAAATATTATTATTATTTTTATATTACTTTACATACCAAAAATTATTATTAAATTAATTAAATACAGGTGAAGAAACGGTTGAACAGATGGTTGATTTAACAGTTAATGAATCACTGGAGGATGACCAATTAATTGATATACATGTTAAACAAATGTCTGATATAGGTAATAAATGCATTATATTTAAATAAAAAATTAAATATCAAATTATAATATTAATGATATGAATCTGATGTGAATATATTTTTTTTTTGCTTATTAGGTGAACAGTATGATTGTAATTGGAGTCAATATTGTACAGGTAAGTTAATGATTTTGTCAAATTTAAATTTCATTTTTTTATTTGATAACTTATTTGTATTAAATTTGTTATTTTGTCAATATTTATAGCAATGCAAAATAATACAAATGGGATTCATATTTTTATTTGTAAATTTAGCATACATTTTTTAAAAATTGAGTTATCTAAATTTTTTTTACTAATATATGAATTTACAATAATTATCAATATAATTATGAATAATATTAAATATTTATTTAACATTTAATATTCATAACAGTTTCAGACTACTCCGATCTTGGTGATTCGGTTTTTATTTGTTCATTTTGTGGAGCACATTTTTGGTATGATGAGAGATTGGGAAAAAATTCAAATTCACGCATTCCGAAATACTCATCATGTTGTGTCGGAGGAAAAATTAAATTACCACCTGTTCAAAGGCCTCCAAAAGTTTTGGAAAGTTTGCTCTATGAAAATGATCATAAGAGTAAACATTTTCTTGATAATATCCGTTCCTACAATAGTATGTTTTCTTTCACATCAATGGGAGGCAAGATAGATTTGAGTTTAAATACTGGTAATTCTCCACCTACATTCCGATTGCACGGTCAGAATTATCATATGATTGGAAGTCTACTGCCAACACAAGGGTCTACGCCAAAATTTGCTCAGTTATATATTTATGATACTGAAAATGAGGTTGCCAATAGAATGCTTTCTGTGAGGTAATTTATATTGATTAATATAATTTTTTGAATATATCTTTTAATATCATGTACGTTCGTTCTAATTCAATTTTATATTTTTTGTTTATATAGGAAGAAAAACAGCCTAAGCACACTTCATGCACAGATTGTTTCTGAACTTAAAAGCATGTTGGATGAATATAATGTTTTTGCGAAGTCATTTAGGATGGCAAAACACAACATTGTAGATCTTGGTCAACATGATGTTAAGTTGAAACTTATTGGTAGACGTGGAGGCGATGTTAGAATGCATAATCTTCCAACTGTGTCTGAAGTTGCTGCATTAGTTGTTGGAGATTTTGATCAATCTTTTGGAGATAGAGACATAATTTTGTAAACTCAAACTGGAGAATTGAAACGCATTAATGAGTTAAATACAGCCTATTTGGGTTTACAATATCCTCTTCTGTTTCCATATGGTGAAGACGGTTATAGAGAAGATATATCATTTTAATATTTGCATTCTTCAGCAACTAAGGGTAGAAAGATGGTCAGTATCAGAGAATATTTTGCATATCGATTGCATGAAAGAGATTGTGATGCAAAAACCATTCTAAGCTCAAGGAGATTATTTCAACAATTTATTGTTGATGCCTACACCATGGTTGAATCTGCTAGACTTTTATACATACGAACACATCAACAATCATTGAGATGTCATGTGTACAAAGGTTTAGAAGAGGCTCTAACAAGAGGTGATAGAAATCCCGCAAATCAAGGAAAATGAGTTATCCTGCCTTCAACATTCACTGGAGGAGCTCGATACATGATTCAAAATTACCAAGATGCTATGGCTATTTGTCAATGGGCTGGATATCCAAATCTATTCATCACATTCACATGCAATCCAAGGTGGCCAGAAATTGTAAGATATGTGCAGGAAAAAGGATTGAAACCTGAAGATCGTCCCGATATTGTTTGTCGAGTGTTCAAAATGAAGTTGGACAATTTGATTTATGATCTGCGCCAAAACAATGTTTTTGGAAATGTTAAAGCAGGTATATATTAATTTTATTCAAATTATTATTTCAAAGTTTAATTTTAATAAAATTTAATTTTTTTTACTTTAAATTTTAGTTGTGTACACTGTTGAATTTCAAAAGAGGGGTCTTCCACATGCGCATATCTTGCTTTTCATATCGAAAGAGGATCAAAATCGAGGATCAGAAGTGATTGATCAAATTATATCAGCTGAAGTACCTGATAAAGATCTGGATCCACAATATTACACAACTGTACAGGAATTCATGATTCATGGTCCATGTGGTGTTGCGAAAAAAAATTCACCCTGCATGAGAAATGGTCGCTGCAGTAAATATTTTCCAAAAATTTTTACTGAGACAACAACCACAGATGAAGAGGGATATCCAATATATAGACGCAGAGACAATGGAAGAACAATTTTGAAGAATGGAATGTTGATGGATAATAGATATGTGGTTCCTCACAATCGATTCCTTTTGATGAAGTATGCTGCCCATATAAATGTGGAATGGTGCAATCAGTCAAGATCAATAAAATATTTGTTCAAATATGTGAACAAAGGTCACGATCGTGTCACCGCAGCATTTTATCAGAGCACTAAAGATGATGAAAGTGGGAAAAATATTGATGAAATAAGTATGTATTATGATTGCAGATATATTTCCCCCTGCGAGGCTGCATGGAGAATATTTGGATTTCAAATTCAATACAAATACCCTCCCGTTGAGAGATTAAGTTTTCATCTTGAAAATGAACAGACAGTTTTTTTTCAAGATTCTGATTCAATGGATGAAGTCCTCAACAGACCAACTGTCCATGAAAGTATGTTTTTAGCTTGGTTTGAAGCAAATAAGAAGTATGCGGAAGCACGGAAACTTACTTATGTTCAATTTCCAACAAAGTTTGTTTGGAAACAAGCTAAAAAAGAATGGGTGCCGAGGAAACAAAATTTCTCAATTGGAAGAATTTTCTTTGTTCCTCCGGGGAGTGGGGAGATGTATTATTTGAGGTGTTTGCTTAATGTTGTGCGGGGACCTACGTGTTATGAAGACATCAGAAAAATTAATGGTGTGCAGTATGCTTCATTCAAAGATGCATGTTATGCTTTAGGATTGTTAAATGACGATAAAGAATTTATTGATGGGATTATCGAAGCAAGTTATTGGTCATCTGCTGAATCTTTGAGAAAGTTATTTGTTACATTGTTAGCCTCTGATTCAATTGGACATCCAGAAGTTGTGTGGAATAATTGTTGGATGTATTTAGCAGATGATATATTATATAAGCAACGATCAATACTGCAACACCCTGGTACTTCAAATTATAATTTTTTAATCTTTCTTTAATTTTTGCATAATATATTAATTTCCATTATTAACTATTCTTATAAATGTACAGAATTGCACTTGACTGATGAGCAAATTCAAAGTTATTGTCTGGTGGAAATTGAAAAGTTGATTAAAAGTTTTGGAAGGACGTTACGAGAATTTGAAGGTATGCCATTTCCAAGTTCTGACTTTTTTCAATCTCAGGAAAATAGATTGATAAATGATGAAATGAGATGTGATAGGATGGAATTGGAAAATGATCACAAAGTGTTTGTTAGCAAACTAACAGATGAACAACACACTGTGTATCGAATTGTATTGGATGCTATATCATCGGAATCAGCGGGCATGTTCTTTCTGTATGGATATGGAGGTACTGGAAAGACATTCATATGGAAGACATTATCAGCAGCGTTGAGATCAAAAGGAGAAATAGTTTTAAATGTTGCATCAAGTGGTATTGCTTCTATATTATTACCAGGTGGACGGACAGCGCATTCAAGATTTAAGATACCTTTAAATCCAAACGAGGATTCCACCTGTAATATTATCCAAGGAAGTCCACTAGCAGAACTGATTCTTAGATGCAAGCTGATAATTTGGGATGAGGCCCCTATGATGCACAAGTATTGCTTTGAAGCTTTGGATCGAACACTTCGAGATATAATGCGTGTATGTGATTCTTCAAATGCACGTAGAATTTTTGGAGGAAAAACAATCATTTTTAGAGGAGATTTTCGACAGATCTTACCAGTTATTCCAAAAGGAAGCAGACAGGATATTGTTAATGCCACAATAAATTCTTCTTATCTGTGGAAACACTGCCGAGTCTTGAGATTAACAAAAAATTTAAGACTGTCGAATTTGGGGTCTAACGATGTAGCTGCTGAGGTCGAACAATTTGCAAATTGGATTGCTGGTATTGGAGACGGTACAATCGGTGGCCCAAATAATGGACATGTGAATATTGACGTCCCTGATGATATTGTATTGAAATGGTCAGGAGATCCAATTTCATCAATTGTTCACAATACCTTTCCATCATATGGTACTGATACTACAGATACAACTTATCTAGAAGAAAGAGCAATTCTTGCTCCAACTTTAAATGCGGTTGAATCTGTAAATCAATACATGCTTTCTCTGAATAAGGGTGAGGGCAGATTGTATTTGAGTTCTGACTCAACATGCAACTCAGATAACAATACGGGTTTGCTGCAAGAAGTTCATACTCTGGAATTCCTAAACAGTATCAGATGCTCAGGGGTTCCGAATCATGAATTAATTTTGAAAGTAGGCACTCCTGTTATGTTGTTGAGAAATATAGATCATGAAAATAGTTTATGTAATGGGACTCGATTGATGATCACAAGGCTTGGAAAACATGTTATCGAAGCAAGATTTATTAGTGGCCAAAATGCACAGCAAATGGTACTAATTCCAAGAATGTCTCTTACGCCTGCTGATCCCAGATTGCCATTTAAGTTTCAGAGAAGGCAATTTCCTCTGATGCCCTCATATGCAATGACGATAAACAAGAGCCAAGGACAATCACTGTCTCATGTTGGTTTATTGTTGCAGAAACCAGTATTCACTCATGGACAATTCTATGTTGCTGTTTCAACGGTTAGAAGTCGTGGTGGATTGAAGATCTTACTTGATGATAATGATACAAATACCACCACAAATGTTGTATATAGAGAAGTTTTTCAGAATTTGTAAAATTCCTGCTTTTATTGTTTTTTTTTTAATAGTAACTTTGATTTTTCATAACATAAAGTGTATATAATTTAAATATGAATTAATATTCATTTAAAATGTTAAGAATTATATAAGTACCTATTATATATATATATATATAGAAATTTTTTTCATAATTTGTAATATTCCTGCTTTTATTATTTTTTTATAGTAACTTTGATTTTTCATAACATAAAGTGTATATAAGTTAAATATGAATTAATATTCATTTAAAATGTTAAGAATTATATAAGTAAGTACCTATTATATATATATGTATGTGTGTGTGTGTGTCATGTAAAATTTGTGTTAATAATTATTTGGTAAAATTAATAATTATTAGCGATCAATTTTATAAATTTATAAAAAAAAATTAAATACCAATATATGTAAAATTACAGAGAAATATAACAGAATTTTAATTTTAAATATATTTGTATTGCGCGATAACGCAACAGTGAAATAACAATTCGCTTCCACCGTGCAACGTACGTCTCATATCCCGCGTTACTTCCATTGCGCAACGCGCGGGCATTGTACTACTTACAATTAAAAAAAGCGGTTTTAAATTAATTTGAGGTCCAAATTATAATAGAACGTTAACCGATAAAATGGTCAATCTATGGGCAGAAATCCGAATACTTGTAGATGATGGCCCAGCCCAATATTCAACTTTGGTTCTCACTCTCATCACGCAATCTAGTTACAGCAAGAACAGACCCTCTCTCTCTCTCTCTCTCTCTCTTGTTGGGGGAAGGGTAGGGATTGGGTTTCTGCGAGAGATTCCGACCTGAATCGAATAGATATAAGGTATATTGTCTCTTTGTGGTTTGCGCTATTTAGTTCTAATATTTGGTAATTATTTGATTTCCCCCCTTTCGTAGGCATTCATCAGCTACTTATACTTAATGACTTTTCAGTAACTTTTGGACGATGTAAGCTGTTCTTCATTTCAGCAACCTTTTGTTTTTCAGCAGTCCATCAATGCCAAAGATTGAGGATAGTAGCAGGAATCCATTCATTGCTGACAAGTATTGATCGTGAGCTATTGCATTGAAGCATAAGTTTTCAGTTTAGGGTTTAAAAGAATATGGAAACGAATACATTGCGATTCGTTTCCACGAGCCCTGTTCTTCTGCGATCATATTCGGGGAACGGTGCATTGAGTTCTTTGCCGTGTCTTCTGACTACTTCTCCTAGATTTAAGAACAAAAAACGTCTTATTGTCAAAGCCACTTCATCTGCTGATACGGGTCATGCCCATCAAAATGCGAATGTGTCGTCTTCTGAATCGAAGAGCCTATTCTCGCTGGTTCTGGATGTTCCTCGGGCAATTTGGAAGCAGACTTTGAGGCCTTTGGGTGATTTTGGTTTTGGTAGGAAAAGCGTGTGGGAGGGTGGAGTTGGCTTGTTCCTTGTTTCTGGGGCATTTCTATTGGCCTTTAGTTTGGCTTGGTTGAGGGGGTTTCAATTAAGATCAAAGTTTAACAAGTATTTAGCTGTTTTTGAGTTTGATCAGGCTTCTGGAATTTGCACCGGGACACCTGTAAGAATCAGAGGGGTAAATGTTGGCAATGTGGTTCGTGTGAATCCCTCGTTGAGGAATATTGAGGCTATAGTTGAGGTGAGGTCGTGAGACGAGCTTTTGGCTTGTTTTCCAGTTGTGGCGTCAATTTGTTCTGACTCTATTGTTATTTCTTTTGACATTGATATTTCCAGATTGAAGATGATAGAATTATAATACCACGGAATTCAGTGGTTGAAGTTAATCAATCGGGTCTTCTCATGGAAACTCTCATTGATATCACTCCACGAGACCCCATTCCGGCGCCATCAGTTGGGCCTCTTCATGGAGGTTGTGTTAGAGAGGGTCTAATTGTGTGTGACAGACAAAAGATAAAGGGGCACCAAGGGGTGAGTTTGGATGCACTGGTTGGAATATTTACTCGCATTGGGCGTGAGGTTGAAGGAATTGGTGTAGCAAATACCTTTTCATTGGCTGAACGGATTGCTGCTGTTATTGAAGATGCAAGACCTTTGCTTACAAAGGTATGGTCTGCGTGTTTTTTGTTACTCGACTCTTGTTCTATCTTGAATCAGCTTGTTTTGGCCTCCTTGGTAACATCTTCATGTTTAAAATTTGTAGTATTTGCAGTCATATTTGTGCTCAACTTCTGCAAATTTAGATACTAAACAATCATTGACCAACAGGTAAATATTATCATATTTTACAATGCAAATGGATTTGACTGAAAAGTAAATCTTTTTTGGACGCCCAAGAGTGAACGTGTGGTCAATCTTTGTGTACTTATCAATAACTTGACTTATTGTGTATTTCTTTGTTATTTATAACTCATCATTCAGGTTAGAGATATTATTGTTATGTGTTCACCCACTGGTTCCTCGCCCTCTGCAATCCTGGTGATCTTCTTTGAGCTCCTTGTAAAGCTTAGTTGCTTCCTTATAATATATCTTTGCTTGGATTAACAAATACTTTGTTTTTTGTCTGGGAGTTTTTTACTTAAACCATTCAAACAATATCTTGATCGTAAAAATTGCTACACGGCTACACCTCAAAAGGACATCTTGCTCTGAATCTCAATTGTTTTATCTGATCATGTATGTAGTATGGGTCTATCCTGTGTGAATTTCTCTCACAAACCATGTATGTTTCCATGGCACGGCCAGCAAAAGCAAATTAGAGTGTTAAATCAAGGACTTCCAAAATCATGATATCTCTGACTATCCATATTCGTCTTAATTCTTTTTCTGAATTCATTGTGGTGTCAATTACATGGAATGTATTCTCATGCAAGGTTCGGTTTGATGTAGTGATTTCTCAGATTCAAGCTCTTGCTGAAGATGTAGAACCATTGCTGGTTGAAGTTCATGATAGTGGTTTGCTGAAAGAAGTTGAGAATTTAACCAAAAGCCTTACACGAGCTTCTGAGGACCTGAGGTAGGCTATAGTTTTATGTTTTTTTTTTACTTGAAACATATATTAAAATAGTTTTGAACGAATTAAGCATTTTTTACATTAAACCATCTGCAGTGCAGTAAACATTATTGTCTTATTCTTATAGATAGCCTTCAGTCTTCTACAATTGTAAAATTGTATCGAGCTTTTTGTTCCATTTGCAAAATGAAAATTGGAAAAAATTGAATGCACTTTTTCCCCCTTTGTACTGCGATATCATATGTACCACAATTCAGTTTGATTAGCACTGCGATGGAATACTTAACAGGTATCCCATGTTTTAAGCTGTAATTTGCTATAAAATTCCTGAGCATCATGCAAAATTGGTTGTTCTGTCACTAGGTTGTTTTTGGCATTAAGCTCTTAGAACATCTTTGAAAATTAGCTGATGAGGTATTTTGTGTGGACTGTGGAATATACAGAAAGGTGCAATCATCAATTTTAACACCAGAGAACACCGAACTAATTCAGAAGTCTATCTATACCCTCATTTTCACATTGAAGAACATTGAGGTATGCTCTGTCTAGCATGTGCCTTGGTCCTGAAGCTCAGAATGTGCATTACATCTGTTTCTATTATCATTGTACTTGTTGTGAATTTTTTGTTTTCTCCACTGCCTATCAACATGTGCAGAATATAAGCTCTGATATATTGGGATTCACTGGGGATGAAGCCACAAGAAAGAACTTGAAATTGCTCATTAAGTCTCTCAGCCGGTTATTATGAAGAATTGGAAGCAAAATTGGCTGATTTAGTCTGTTGCTGTATGTTGAAAGCAGAGGTGAACTTAATTCAGGCAAGATCTTTTAGATCTGAATATGATGGAGCTACTCTGTTTTGGGCATTGAAAATCAAATGCTTGAAGTTTTTCCTTGAAGGAGCTGAATAGGTCCCTAGTTACCCTCATGTTCTTCACAATAGATGTTTGCTTTGGACGTGACCTCCATCATTCACTCTTTCGGGCTCCCGGCATGACAACTTTCAGTAGTTTCCGTATTGAAAGAAAGATTCTCTGATCTTTGAACTGGTGAGCCTGGCCATTGTTTATACTTAGATCGGATGCTCTGTTTCTAGATTACAAGAAAGTACAATAATGATTACTACTCAATTTCTGCACGAAAAGCTCCTATTTTGATGATTTTTCACATCTAAGAAATTGTTTCAGCTCCTCTTTTGATGATTTTTCACATCTAAGAAATTCTCTCTCTCTCTCTCTCTCTCTCTCTCTCTCTCTCTCTCTCTCTCTCTCTCTCAATTATCAGTTCAGTCGTACATTTGGGTTCAGAAAAAGATTTGAGGCAAAGTTCCCTGGATAATGTTGATGTATGATATGATTGCATTTTGTGGTCCACCTAGAGTTGATGTTTCTTCTGTACAGATGGTGACATGGTGGAATTCAGCTTTTAGTGAGAGATTATTCCGGCATTTCGTTTTCTGTGTATTTTTCTTGATTCTTAGATGGTAAAAAAAACATATAAACAAGAGAAGAATTAGTGAGATAAAGATATTACATTGGTAAAATTGCTGCATCAAACAGATATGAAATTGTTTATTTCATTCTTCACACAAGTCGAACTCCAACTCCAGTTGTGATGAAAGTAGATGCCCTGAGCTTCCTGACATTCTGGGCGAGCATCAAGTCTCTCAACCTCTCGGCTTCACTGGTTCTGCCGCATAATAGGTGCAGATCAGATATAATCGAGTAAATTCCTCCGTCGTTCTCTGGCTTTATGACGGACATCACCTCATGAATGACCCTGTCAGCCATCTCGAACTGTCTGTGCAACTTACAGGACGACAAGAATGAACCCCAGACAACAGCATTGGGTTGGTAAGGCATGGTGTTAATGAGCTCGTACGCATCACTCAAAAGCCCTGCCTTGCCAAACAAATCAACCATGCAGCCGTAGTGTTGAATCCTGGGTCTCAACCCGTAGTGAGATAGCATCCTGAAATATCTGCGACCCTCATCTACCAACCCTGCCTGGGCACACGCAGTCAGAATTCCCGTAAATGTCAGCTCGTTGGGGTTGGCACCTGCTTCTCTCATCTTCTCGAATACATGCAGTGCTTCTAGGGCATGGCCGTGTTGTGCAGCGCCACAGATGAAAGCTGTCCAGGCCACAACGTTGCGGTCATTGATGTGGATCATGTGGAATATCAACCTGGCGTTCATGAAAAGGCCGCATTTGGCATACATGTCGACCAAACAGGTGCCCAGCTCCACGTTCAAGCTCCAGTTGTTCTTGACCGCAAAGGCATGGATGGATTTCCCTAAGGGTAATCCAACAGAACCGAGGCGGCCGCAGCCTGCAAGAATGGGGCCTAAAGTGAGCTGATCGGGGGTGTGGCGCATTTGGCGGAAAAGTGCAAGGGCGTGGTTCCAGAGGGAATTGTGGATGTATGCGGCAACCATGGCGGACCAGGAAGAGAGGGACGGGTGGGGCATTGTGTCGAAGAGGAGGCAGGCGGCCTTGACGTTCCCTTGGCGTGAATATCCGGTGATCATGACGTTCCAGGTGACGGAGTTGCGGGAGGGCATTTCGTCGAACAGGATGCGGGCGTCACTGAAGACAGAGGTGGAGGATGATGATGCATAGATAGAGAGGAGACAAGTGGCCACGTAGAGGTGGGCGGAGAAGCCGAGTTTCAGAAGGTGGGCGTGGAGGTGACGGGTGAGGGGGAGGCTGTGGGAGCAGGATTTCAGAGCCCAGAGGAGACTGAAGGAGTCAAAGCCCATCTTTATCCAACTACTCTAAGCTGCAACCAACCACCACGATTCCATCACAATGACTCTACCTGTACCTTGGGGCTCTTCACTTTGCTCCCCATAATTAATAAATCTATATCTGTCTATATATAATTCTATAAAATGGAGTCTCACCAAAAAAAAAAAAAAAATCCCTTCCAAAAATCTCAAATTATCTACAATTTTATAAATAAAAAATATTCTACTTTTTTTTTTATCTCTCTCTCTCTCACACAAATACAAACACACACATTTTTATATTTTAAAATTCATCTGTACTATATTTAATAATATATTTTCTTATATACATAACATTCAAAAACTGTTTTCATGAATAAATAAATATGTGAGATTTCGCATATTTTATCATGTCAAATAATCACCCACATATATTAAATACAATAAATAAAATAATTAAGTGAATTATTTCGTAAAACATCATAATCGGTAGCATATTTTATTATATTTTATATGTAGATATAACATTTATAATATTTTTTTTAATTATATTGAACATGACATAGTTAACAATTTAATATTTTAATTAAATGAATAACTAAATGGAACAAAGATTGATATTTAGAAATTCATGTAGTCTATTATATTATTTTTGAGAAAGTACAGTCTAATGTTATTGAATATACAATCGTAGTTAATATATTTTATAGGGTTCATTATATTTTAGTACCCAAAAAATTGACCGTTTTTATACTTTTGTCCCAAACTTTTAAAAAATTACACGTTAACGTATATTGTTTGTACAAATGGACACTTAAGAACTAGTTGTTCTAGCACTATAGCGTTAATTTGTGCAAATGGAGAAAAAGAAGTGGAATGAGCAGAAGGATATTGAGATAGAAGCTCATACAATTTATGAAGCGAATAATAGCAAGTTTCAAGACTTGATTGTTTATAATGATGTTATGAGTAACGATGCAACATGACTTCGTCCTAAAGATGGAATGAGAGATGATGAAGAAAGTGATAGCAGCACTAAAAGATCAATGACTTCTGAAGATGAGAGTATCATATTCCTTCAAATCCAGAAACTCCAACTACTGAAAGTTCGACTATTTCTTGTCCAACAAGTAGAGATAAGTCAAAAAAGAAAGGAAAAGGTAAGACAACACAATTTGGATCAGAAGTTGCTGTAGAACTTCGTGCATTGAGGCTCACCAGAGAGCCAAAAGCTACAAATGATGTCCTTGGAGATGGAAAAAAGAATGTTGAACACATTATGGTGAAAGATCACTTATCTCCAAAAGACGAAGAGGTGACACGCCGATTAATTACCCTTGTGTTTGGGCAAAATTAAATTAATGTAATTGTAATTGTAGGACGTGTTTGTAATTGTGAGATGTATTTTCCTCACATATAATTAATTTGTGTTGTAATTGTGGGGTGTATTTTACCCACATATAATTAATGTGTGTTGTAATTGTGAGATGTCTTTTTCCTCACATCACATATAATTAATGTATTTTACATATCTCTAGTACTCTTATTTATTTTCCTACAAACCCACATGCATATGTCTCAGTCATATAAAAGCAAAGTTAAATCTAACATGCAAAAGTAAATCTAACATGTAAAAATAAAGTTAACATGATTCCTATGCCTTGTCAATTTATTTGCAAAAAATCACATGCACCTGTCACATTATTTGCATTTGATTTTCATGCTTTGAAATAAATTATTTTTTCTGATTATTCACATTCTGATATAGGTTTTGTCAATTTATTTGTAAAAGATCACATGCATCTGTCACATTATTTGCATTGGATTCTCATGCTTTGAAATAAATTATTTTTCTGATGTATTCATATTCTGATATAGGTCTTGCTAATTTATATGCACAAAATCACAGGCATATGTCACATTATTTGCATTGGATTCTGATTCAACTTAACTCTTTCTTATTGATTTGCATTGTCTATAAATATATCATGAAATACATATCAAAATTAAACTCACACAAAAATCCTCAATATTACTTTTTGTCTCTTCAATTTTCAATTCTCTTCAGAAAGATGCACATAAGTGAAAATGCTTCAATCGAATCAAACTCAAGTTCCGGTAATTCTAATCCCAACGAACTCGATGAATTGGAAGAACGAGTTCATCAACAACGTCGTGAAGAAGATAACATCATCCAGAATATGCTCCTAACCAATCATCATCTGGTTGTAGGAGCTCAAACATCTATAATTAGAAGAAGGTATTGTGATAGGGAACGTGAGATTGGTGAAGGGCGTTTGATGAAAGACTATTTTGTCTCTAATTCGACGTATTCTCTAGAGCTCTTTCGATGTTGATTTTACATGCAGAAATTTCTTTTTCTTCGTATAGTGGATGTTGTTACTATCAATGATGAATATTTTCAATAGAGGCCTCACCATTGCAAAAATTTACCGGAGCCATGAGGGTGTTGGCTTAAGGGATACCAACTGATGTTGTTGATGAATACTTACGAATGATGCAACGGTTACAAGAGATAATGTCATCCATTTCGTAGACGGTGTCATTTCCTGCTTTAGTAATACATACCTTAGAAGGCCTAATCAACAAGATTTGGCAAGATTAATTTATGCTGGGGAACAACGTGGTTTCCCTAACAAGATTGGTAATATTGATTGCATGCATTGAGAAAGAAAAAATTGTCCTATTGTCTGGGCTGGGCAATTTACAGGGAGAAGTGGAAAGCCAACAATTATTTTGGAAGTCGTTGCATCATATGATCTATAGATATTATATGCATTCTTTGGAACACCAGATACGTGCAATGATATTAATGTTCTCCATCGATCTCCAGTTTTCAGTGATGTTTTAGAATGCCGATCACCACAGGTTAGTTACATTGTCAATGGTCGCCAAAATGATAGGGCATATTATCTCTACAATGGCATATATCTTTCATGGGCTGCATTTGTCAAGTCTATTGCATCTTAATGACTCGAAAGCATAAGTTGTTCACTTAACACCAAAAGGCTGTTAGAAAAGATGTAGAGCGGGCCTTTGGAGTTCTACAAGCTCGTTTTTCATTTATTCGACGCCCATGTCTTGTTTGGGACAATGTTTTGATGGAAAAATTATGATGGCTTGTATCATCATAATTCATACACAATATGATTGTAGAGGATGAATGAGACACATACCAAAACTATTATGATCCCACATAATTTTTGACGGATATATTTTCAGCTTCAAACGTCGAACCTTTTCACTACTCTATTGAACGCATCACAAGTTTGTTGGCTTATATGATTAATAGGGATCAACTTAGCAACAGAGAGACTCACAACGCTCTTCAAAAGGACTTGATCGAACACATATGACAAAAATTTGGTATTAATTGAATATGTAATTTACAACTTATGTATTCGTAATTTAGAATTTCACGTATTCTCATTGTAGTTTATTTAATTAAGTTTTATTTTATTTTAACTCTTATAATTTTCATTTTGTTGTCAAGTAAATTATGAATTTATAATCATATGGGTATTTTTTTAATTATGAATTTAAAAAATATATCTAATAAATTAATTACGATTTTTTAAATATAGTAAATATTATTATTAAAAATATGTTATTTAAAAAATAAAATGATAAATATTTTATGTAGATTGGAAGAAAGAGAAATTAATATTTTAATTGAATGTCGGGTTGGATGAGTGAAACTGATAGAGTGCAAATTTTAAATTCTTGGAGGTTGTGGATGTGGAGGAGAGAGAAATTAATATTCTATTTGAAGGTTGAGTTGGATGAATGTCACTGATGTGAATAGTCTAATGTGTAAAATTAAAAGTTATTAGGCATATTATAATTATAAAATATTAATTAAAAATTAAAATAAACCATTTCATCTAAACTTTACTATACTAATTAATCATATGGGAAATAGAATTTAAATTTACATAACAAAAGGAAAATAATTAAATTGATCTAAATAAAAAAAAATATATGATTGGCCGATGATTTTGATTTAATGATTTCAAATAGTGTAACTTATTTTTAAAATTATACAATTGAAATAAGATAATCATAAGTGTAAAAAATGTTGAGCTTTTAAATCTTAATAAGCGTATTTTACATTTCATTTTCTTTTTATCAAAATGTTAATTATTTTCAATAATTACTTATATTAAATATTGAGCAACTTTTGAATTATTTTGTATTTGATTAATTAAAAGTATAGAAAATTAAAAAAAAAAAAACTAAAAAATATTTAACTATAAACGATACTCATGGTTTGTTTTGTATTTATCTTCCAAAAAGTACAATGAATGTCTACATTTTAATTGAATCGATATTCATATATCGTTATGCACCTAATGAAATATTGTACAATAAATATAGTAGACTTATACGTACTAAATGAGGATAACACAAGTTACTATCAGTGTATGAAATAGAAAGCAGTAGGTGTATCCACTATCCTCTGACAATAAGCTCACAGAAAATCGAAAAAACGCAGTATGCTAACAACAGAAAAGGTGTTTCTATCAACCAAAGCATAAAACTTAATATCCTTTCTTTGTCTGTCTAGAATAGGATCAAATTCATATATACAAATTTCATTCCCATCATCCAATATGTTTTTGAAAATGTGTTTGTTTTGATTCATTTATATATAAGCCTAGGATAGTTGCTTACACTTTGAAGCAACAAGATCGAGAACACTTGTTTCTCGCAACTAAATTCTCCAGCAGAAATTAATAGCCCATAATTGAATTTCACACGATGAATCAATTCTTAATTATTTCTTACTATATATCATTGAGTAGTAGCAGGTCACGTGGCTCGAGCATATGGATGATTTCTCCCATTCTAGGCCTCTTTTCGACATCAAAATCCACACAGTGAAGAGCAATAAGCTGAAATCGCTTGAACTGCTTGATTGTGGGCATTTCTGCCAAGTTTAGATCGAGTATATGATCAAACTCTTTCTCTACCACCATGGATTTGAAAGAGTATCACCCGTCGCACCAATTAGATTGGTTATTTATACTCTTTTTATTATTTATTGTAAATATATTCTTAATGGATTATATTATATCAAGGTATTTTATTTATCTTATGTGTTGATTATATAAGCATGTGATAAAATCCCTAGATCTTAATAAGTCATGAAACATGATCATGCATGTGATGATGATTATGGAATATATTTTTTGTACTTAGATCTTAAATTAGTTCCGAGTTATATAACTGATCAAGATGGGATATTGAACAGTTTAACTCGCACGTATGATACACACTCATAAGATGAGAATGTTAAATTACATTGACATTAGTGTGGTGACATAAATGTATATACGTGGGTGCTTGTTAGAGAACAAGTTCACTGAACAAACCCATTAGAAATTCTTAAATGGAATTTATCGAAAATATGAATTTCTAAATTACAATAGTACACAGTTAGTCCTTTGACTTGAGACACCATAGTAATCTTGTATTAATTATATCTCATTTTGATATAGTCTCTGATTGCATGACAATCGTAACGAGATTATGTTGGATGTTATATTAATTGATATGGAGATTAATGGAGTGGTCAATAAAGGATCTATTACTCGATTGTCGAGAGAATCTTCCAATTAATTTTCATGATTCATGATTCAGAAGACCTTGGCCAAGGCATGATGAACATTGATTCATTAATGAAATTGATTGAATGGAAATGAAAATTTACTGTTGGATTGATTGAGTTGTTCGTATTATTCCATAACTCAAAATCCAATCAGAAGATTAGATAATAGAATGATCGTACGTGTATAACGATTTGTAATTAAATAGGTTCACTCGCTATTTCACCTAGTGCTAGGTGATCATGCTACTTGCTAGATGTTCCCATGATTTGTAGGTTCTCGAGATTAAAGAGTTAATTTCGAGTATATTAATTTATTGGATAAATTAATAGAATAATATTTTATTCGTTAAATTGTAAATGTTACAAACCTACTACTAGTGCTAGATGTGAACCTAAGAGGGTTACACAAATATATTGGAATTGTATCGGTTGAATTGATTCAATTGTTGAATCCAATTAATTAATGATATTAATTAATTGAGACTATTTTTGATTTAATTAGTTAAATCAAATAATCAATTAAAATGTTTAGTTGGAATTAATTGGATTAAAAGTCTAATTCAAAATATGGATTAAATTAATTGGAATAATTTAATAGATATATAAAGTTAATTAGATTAATTTATATATAGTGTAAAATGTTAGTTCTATTTCTTTTGTAGAATTAACGTGGAATAAGAATAAAAAAGGTTAAAGAGACTTTAATGAGATTAAATAGTGATTAATGGGGAAATCAATTACCAATTGAATTGGTTTTATGGTGTTAATTAATCACACGATCATGGATGGAAGAATGATATATCTTATCATTTTCTCCATAGATGCTTAATCTCTTGATCTTCATTTTTACACTAAGCATATTTTCTCCATATATCGATTACTAGCGAAATCGAGATACGAGTTACAATCCGATTGTGTGGACTTGATAGAGGAGATACGTTTGGATCTCTACGAGTAGACTGGCAATCGACTGCTACACACCCTTCATCAACCGGATTGCGAAAAGGTGTGTTTATAATTAAATATATAAAATGATATGATCATTTTATAATCCATCATATTAACGTGAATCCGATGATACGTGTGTTATGAAATAATTGTTATTTCATATTTTATAAAATTTTATTTTCCGCTGCGTTTACGTATACGATCCCAAAAGGATTTTATCCAATCAGCCAAGAATTCCTGCACATTACAACTTATAATTAGCAATCTTGTTTTGTTTAGTAGTATTAATAAGTATTATTAATTTCATGAATCTCATGATGCTTGAAATTATATATATATCATATAATATCATATATATCATATCATATCATCACCTCTATCTCATTCCCAGATGAGACTATTGTAGTTTTACCTGATACTATCTCTATTATAAGTATTTCGTACCTGTAAATATCAGTCTTCTCGTGTGGAGCATGACTGCTCCGTATAACTAATAAAAAGCACACAATTCACTTCATTTACGTGTGCGTGCTAAAAAAACAAAATAGGTCTAGTTAGTTTCTACCCTGACATTCATGTTGGAGAAACTGCAACATAATTAATCTATTCATGGCCTAAGAGGTCTACTACATCCAAGGGGAAGGGTTTGTGCTCATGTAACAACAAAGGCCCATTTCCTACATGAGCAAGACTCTATGCATAAAGAATCAATTATTGTCAATGTATGAAAGGGAAATCCTATCAATATTAATGGCCGTGCAGAAATGGAGGCTTTACTTGCAAGGCCACAAGTTCCTTATCAGAATTGATCAGCAGGCCACGAAGCATCTCCTTAATAAAAAAAATCATGACTTCTATGCAACAAAAATGGATCACCAATTGTTAGGGCTAAACTATAAGATTGATTACAAAAAAAGAAGTGAAAATAAAGTTGCAGATGCCCTATCAAGGAAACACTCTACAGAGGATGAATGTTATTCTATCACTACAATAATACCTACTTGGGTCCAGTAGATTCAGGCAGCTACAAGGGTGACCTACACTTCACCACCATATTGTAGTCTCAACTAAAGGATCACTCTTGTCACCCTGACTTTGATATTTTGGGAGATTTAATAAAGTACAAGGGTATATTTGCAGTTGGCAGTGGAGCTAGTGTGAGGATTCTTTTATTGCGAGAGATGCAAAACTCTTCTTATGGGGGAAACTCTGGAATATTTGGTACTTATATGAGACTCAAGAGGTTGTTCTATTGGCCTAAAATGAAAGGTGATTGATAGTTGTGTATTTTACATAACTTTCGGATATGAATTGATGCTCTTTATTATATGAAGTTGTGTATTTTATATAGTTTTAGTGCTTATATTGTGATCATTTGGAGTTTTTTATGTGTTTGTTAGTTTTTCAGCAACAGTTGTGTTTTAACTGCGTATTTGGAGCAAAATGAGCAAATATGGTCGAGAAGAGCTAAAGAGGTGTTTAATTAGGCTCTTGGGCTTAATTAGATACTATTTTGGAGTTAATGGACTGGATTAAATGATTAAAGCTTGAAGAAATCCGAAGCCCAATGAGAAAAGAGACCGGGTCGACCTGGAAAATGTCGGTCGACCGATCCCAGTGCAAAATGTAAAAGGGTGGGTCAACCTGACCTTAGTCACCTGGGTCGACCTTGTGCAAAGTTGGTCCTCTAGGTCGATCCTCTGAGCTCGGTCGACCCATATGAGCGGGTCCGCGGGACTTGATTTTATCCACTCCAACTCAGGGTTTTTGATCTAAATATAAAAGCCTCACTTGATACACACAAAATATCATCATCATTATCTTCACACTTCTTTGAAATACAACCAGAAGAGGGACGAGAAATACAATCTTGAAGAGAAGAAGAAGAAGGAGACGACGCACTAGACCTCGATTAAGTCGACAAGGTTGATAGAGACAGAATGACGTTGCAGTGAAGCCAAGACTACTGGATTACTCTGCTTTTTTCAGTTTTCCTATCTTTGTTGTTATGAACACTTATACTCTAGTTTCGTTTATTTATTTTATCATGTCTAGCTAGATTTCTAGCTAGGTTTTAGGGTTTGGAATATTATGGATTTTAATATATGACTCGATTACTTTTCTTCCTGCTATCTCTCGAGATTTAATTTCTATGATTTATTTAATATCTTGTATGTATGCATGATCACAATTTATGCATGCTAGTCGTTAATCTGAATCACTGACCAGGGAAGGATTAATGATAGAAAGATTGAAATCATTCTGTGTGCTTGGAAGGATCGACCAAGTGAACATGTATTGCATAGGGTTGAATAGATCTTCGTTTGCTAGATCGGGAGTAACACCATGTGTGAAGAACCGACCGCAGTGAAACATATGCTTGTTATATCTATGTTATGGTTTATGTATTTAAAAGCAGCCTGATAACAACCTAGTGATCCCCACCATTGATAGATTAAAGACAAGAAGTCGGGTTGAAAGAGTTAATGATTATGTTAATTGAAATAATAAATTCAGTATCCTTAAAACCTAGGTTTTTCCATTTATTAGTTTATTGCCATATTTTCAATTATTTGCTTGATTTTATGTTATTTATTTTTGCTCTCTTTTATATGATTATTTGTGTCTAGATATTAAGTGAATACTTGTATAAGAGTCAGTTGATATAGTCTATGTAAGATACGATACTCTTGCTCACCTAGGTATTACAATAGCACCATACACTTGCATAACGTGTTATTTTGTTAATAAATAGCATGTCAATGATGTGGCAAAATGGGTCAACTGTTGCACTACTTGCAACATCAGCAAATCATAAGTGGGTTGTTATCCAGGGTTGTTACAAGCCCTACCAGCTCCAGATCAAGCCTATACTTGGATTTTATTGAGGGGCTACCACCACCATTCAAGAAAAATGTTATCATGGTAGTGGTGGATAGGCTAACCAAGTATGGGCACTTCATACCCATATCACACCCCTACACAGCCCAATCTGTGGCCAAGGTGTTCCTAAACACTGTGTATAGACTCCATGGACAACCCTCGAGTATGGTAACAGACAGAGATAAAGTGTTCAATAGTGGGTTTTGGAAAGAATTGTTCAAGTTGATGGGCACTACCTTAAACATAAGTTTAACCTATCATCCTTAGTCTGATGGCCAAATTGAGAGGCTGAACCATACCTTAGGTGTATGATGCATCAATAGCCCAAAAAATGTGTCAAATATATGGTTACCTCTAGCCAAATATTAGTACAATACCAATTACTATTCTAGTTTAAAAGCTACATCCTTTTATGCCTTATATGGTTTTCCTCCATCACAACACTCACTACATACCTATTTTCCTTCTATGAATACTAAATCAAAGGAACTAGGGGCAGAAAGGCAACAATTCATCTCAGAATTAAAAGCAAATCTAATTGTTGCCCAAAACAGGATGAAAGTGTATGCAGATCTTAAGAGGGTGGAAAGAGAGTTTGAAGTGGGAGACTATGTCTACCTAAAGCTTCAACCATTTAGAAAGAACTCTGTAGCTCTTCCTAAGAATGTGAAGCTTACTGCAAAATATTACGGGCCTTATAAAATTACAAAAAGAGTTGGAAAGGTGGCGTATCGCCTAGAATTACCAGATGGAGCCAAAATCCACCCCGTTTTTCATGTAGCCCTACTGAAGAAGGTGTTGGGGAAGGATGTGATACCTGCTGCAACTCTTCCATCACACGACGATGAGGGGATCTTTCTAGTATTACCAAGCTCCACTGTAGTAGAGAAGGTTATCTGGTGGGGAAGTATTTTTAAGTGAGAAAAGATTGGTTTTTTGGGAAGGTTTCAGAAGGGATCTAACTTCATGGGAGGATGCTAAATTTCTGAATCGGGTTTTTCAAATGATTGATCCTTATGGGCAATGATCTTCGAAAGAAGGGTCTATTGTCATGGACACAGCTGTCGGAGGGGGAATTAACGGAATGGTTGGAGTTGGGGTTGATGAAAGGGAGAAGATTGAAGAAAAATACAATCTTGATTTGGGAGAGTATGAATTCAATTCAGGTTCTGTACAGGAGTTGAGAGCGTCGGATCTGGGTTATGGGAATGGATTGGGTACCCATGCAGGAGATTGAAGTGGGCTGGAGCAATTTATTACCTTGGGCTTAGTATTTAATATTTATATTTCAATTAAAAGTATATATGTTTGGAATATTTATTTCATGTTAAGTTTAGCATATGGTTGATACTATATATATATATATATATATATAGGGGATGGTTAGCATGCATATAGGTCCCTAGTGTGTAAATTATGAATTAATCTGATCCATTAATCTGTAAAATCGACGAATCTTATTAATTGAGAGAGTTAGTAATAACAATGCTCTTTTTTAATTTGTGGGTGCACATAAGGGCAATTCTGTAAACTTTTCTAAAGGCAAGAACATGATTCAAGGGAATTTATTTGGGCAAGTAATTAAATCATTACTCAATCACAATCATTGTTGTAAAAATCGGCCTAGGCGCTAGGCGCCCGTTAACCGTGGCGATTTTCACTAGTCGGGTGGTCTTAGGCGCTAGGCGGGGCTAGGCGGTCCTAGACGGCCCTAGGCGGCGTTAGGCGGAGTTAGGCGGTGTTAGGTGGATTTTTTTTTTCAATTTAAATTATTTTTCCCCTTTTTTAATAAAGCCTTAACTTAATTAAAAATGAAATTGCAAAAAATAAGAATCTTGTGTTTGTCCAATTCAATGCAAGACTTTTGAACAAACAAAAGAGAGAAAGATAAAAATGATGTTGATGTGCTACTTTCACACGATTCAACTTGTGCACAAGAGTGGATTGTTAATGTGGTTGATGATAATGGTGGTGATGATGTGGGTGATGTGGGAGGAGTAGGACATATGTTTCCAACTCCAAAATATAAATCAATGAGAGAACTATATGATGATGATTTTGAGTCCGAAGATGAGGAAATTAATGAGAATGAATATGAGCCGGATGTAGATCATCCGTCGCTTGGATGATTTCAATGTTTGAACTTTATGTCATTGTTTTTTGAATTTTGGATTATTTGAAGTTTGAATATTATTTGTTTTTTTATCTTTGGATGATTTTAACTTTGAATGTTCGTTTATATCGACTTTTGGATGATTTTACTTTGAATACTTTGCTTGAAAGGATATGTTTTATGAACTTAGAACTCAAAATTACAAAATTTACAGGTTAAAAATAAAAAAATTAATTAAAAATTCAAAACCGCCTAGGCTCCGCCTAAGCGATCTAGGCGCTAGGCCCCCCTGACCGCCTGCCTAGCGCCTAGCGCCTTTTGCAACTATGATCACAATTAGATCAATACGTCATTCCTTGGCTTCTGAACATCACATATTAGACTCTTAGGTAGTATTAAAAATTGTCTAAATGTATACATTCATCAAATTCGTTGTATATTTAGTGGTGTGCCATATTATTTTTTTTATAATGCTTTATTTTATATGTTGTGATGCATTACAAGTGTCGAGTGAGGATGATTATTTTTAGTCTTTAGAATGCTTATTTTGTTATTTTATGATGCTTAAATGCATGATTAGTGTCTTACTAAATTATATGTTGATGCTTTTTTACTATACAAGATGCATGTAATTCAATAATATAATATTTAATACTAAATTATTTGTTATCATATGTTAATAAAACTTATAATTCCTTTGATAGTTATTTTAATTAATTATGCACGATGTGATAATTTAATTTGTTTAATGATCTATGTTTAAATAATTTTTAAAAAAAAATGCTATCTATTTAATTCGTCATGTTATTTTTAGGTTTTGAAATGCTTATTTTGTTATTTTGTAATGCTTTAATGTATGATTGGTGTCTTATAAAGTTTTATGTTGATTTTTTTATTATGCAACTTTCTTGTAATTCAGTAGCCTAATGTTTATTATTAAATTCTTTGTATTTATCATATGTTGGTACAATAAATAATTCAATTCAATGAATATTTTTAGTTTTAAACTTAATTACACATTTTTAATCATCGTTACTGACGACTTTAATCGTATCTATTATTGACAACATGTACACAACTAATCATTTGAAATTGTTATATTTTTTCATTATACCTTTAGTGTACCCACAAATTATAAAAGGGTTTTTATTTTTTATTTTTTACGAATAAAAGAATTATTCGTTTGCAAAAAATTGAAAAAAGTGCAAATTTTTTAATGGAAAATAGGGTTGTTTTCCTTTACGTTTTTTTTAGTGATGTTTTCCTTTAAGTTTATCAATGTATTTATTGGTTAATCCTTGTTGGTTTAGTCGATTTGTTAATAAGAGTGCCAATGCCTTACTTTGGTAGTTTTTTCGTTGTTAATGTTTTTTTTTTGTGAGTTTAAATGCTTTAATTGTTGCTTGTAATGCTCTTTTTTTAAAAAACTTGCTATTGTTAGTAGAGTTGTGAATTCTTTGCCATGGAGGTGGTTTTTCTTGAGTAATACATGTAGCTTTTGATGTGAGGAGGGGGATATTTTAAAATCAATCAAGAACATTTGTTGACATTTATTTAATCAACAATATTTTGTAAGTAAGAGCAAGAAGATATGGAAGTCCGTATCTCAACATAACAATGTTAGTTATAATAATTATACAGTTAATATGTAGAAAAATAAATAAATCATGTAATGGGACAATAATAATATTATTATATTAAAATAAAAAATGTTTTGCATTATTAAATAAAATAAATACAAAATTATAAGATGTTGAACAATTCATATATATAACCGTGTACAACATGATAGAAAAAGCTGTAATTTAGGAATTGGAAGATATTAAAAGACATCAATGAATTTATGATGACAATTATAACCTTTTCTAAATAAAATTAATGCAAAACGCATTTAAATTAAAAAGATCCAAACCATCCATCTAACAAAATGAATGGATATGATCAATCCCTAATTTATACACTAGGGACTCATTTACAAATGATCCATCCTCTCTCTATATATATATATAGGGGTGGGTTAAAGTGTATACTACCCCCCTATGTAGGAAATAGGAACAAACTGCAACCATAGATATAGTCTAAATCAACGGTCTAGATTCAATTTCATTTCTAGGGACCGAATGGCAATATATATAATATTATTTTACAATAATATATGTGAAAGGGTAAAAAGGGGTTGAGGTAAAAATACCAAAAATCACGTCCCCTAATTTACGCTCACGGCCGAATCGAGCGAGAGATTTGGAGAGATTTCATTTGCATCCAAAAAAAACTAGGTTTTAGCTTTAGAATTCTCTATTGAGGCGTGAAAAATTCTCCAAAGCCGGCTATCGAACTCCACAAGTGCGTCGAAGGTATTCTACTATACATCAAAAGCCGATTACAACAGCAGATGACGAGGAGACGTTCATCAATAAGAACTCCAGGTATTCAAGTATCGGTTTTTTTTTTCCATTTAGTTTGGTTTCTTTGATAACAGTTGCGATTTTTCAAATATGTAGAATGGTGTACTTCATATTTGATTATTTGTGTGCTTACTAATATTTATATTTTGGGGTTTTGCTTTTCTGTATTTTTTTTGTTTTTGGGTTCTGTATATTTATAATTTTTTTTTAATGATAGAACTTGAAACTGAAAAAATCTGGGTGAAAGCAATGTTAATAAAAAAATTTGGATGTTGATGGGGTTTGATTTTGTATTTTTTTTTTTTTTTTGCTATTAGCAAATAATTATGACGGAATAGCATATGTTAGCATTTCCGTTAGCAAATATGTTTAGTGAACTGCATGCTAGTACTTTTATTATGAAAATATGTTAATTAGCAAATAATATTCTTTTCAGCATATATGGTGAACAATTTCATCATAAAATATTATATTACAATTGGTTGATTTGGGAAGGCTAGATATGATGTATGATTTAATTTTATATATTTAGTTTGCATGACTTGGAATGTTTTTCTAACTTAGCAAATGCTAATGATATAACTTGCATTTAGAATATGGACTGATAGCAAAAGACAGATTATTATAATTTTGTATGGTTATGTTTTGTTTTTGGTTAGCTGTTATATCTCAAGTTAGCAAATGCTAAAGATATATATAACATTCAAAATATGGGTTGTTAGCAACTGATTTGTACTGTGATAGTCCATATTTCGATGAATGATATCAATTATGATTATTAGCAAATATTTATGCGCAGAGTATAAAATATTATCATTCTTGTTAGCAAATATGTTTATCATACTGTATGTTGGTGATTGCATTGTGAAATATGTTAATTATCAAATAATAAAATACTTTTTAGCATAGATGGTGAATAATTTTGTCAGAAAAAATCATCTTGCAATTAATTGATTTTGGAAGGCTATATATAATATATGTTTAGTTGTATATTATGAAATGTTTTTCAAGTTAGCAAAAGCTAATGATATCATTAGCAATTAAAATACAGATTGCTAGCAAATGAGATATGATTGTAATTTTGACTAGTTGTGTTGTGTTTTGGTTAGCTCTTAATTTCTATGTTAGCAAATGCTAAATATATATTTAGCTTTTAAAATGTGTTATTAGTAACCGAATTGTATTATGTTAGTCAATATTTAGAGGGATGATAATAATAATTTTATTTGCCTATTTTGAATAAAGATTGATTTTCATTCTAAATCACTAGTTTAAATTATTTTTTTGTTTATGATTTGGGCTGCTTTTATTGTTCGACTGATCCTTCAATGGTTCAGAGATATTGACCATTTACAATTGGTAGAATTAAATAGTACAAATTATGATTATTAGCAAATAATTATGACGGAATAGCATATGTTAGCATTTCCGTTAGCAAATATGTTTAGTGAACTGTATGCTAGTACTTTTATTATGAAAATATGTTAATTAGCAAATAATATTCTTTTCAGCATATATGATGAACAATTTCATCATAAAATATTATATTGCAATTGGTTGATTTTAGAAGCCTAAATATATATGATATATGTTTTTTAAGAATGGTATTCTAATTTTATATGTTACTGTTAGCGATTATGTATGTTTGTATAAGCAATTATGTGAATCTGATATCAATTTAGTGCACATTATTAGCTAGATATTTATGAACCAATTAGCAAATACATAGCTGATTATAGCAAATAAAAATGAATATGTTAATATTTCTGCATGTAATTAGTAGCAGATTCATATTTGTGTCTTGGCAAAAAAATAGTTTAATGGTTTCAATTCTTTGGTTTTTTTTTTCCATTTAGCTCTTGGTAGATTTGTGGAAGGTGTTTTTTCTTACCTTGAATTTTCTATTGGTGGTGAACTCCGGTTTATTTATTGTTATAGAAACCAAAAGTGGAATGTTAAATCTAATTTGTTGTTAGCAAATATCCAGCCGCCTATTAGCTAAAAATGTTTAATTCAGTTTATAATATTTTGCTGGTTTGGATATTAGTTAATTTGTTAATTTATGTTTCCTTTTGTTGGATGTTTGCTTATTTAGGTGGGAGCCATCAAGGTGATCACGGCTTGAGGAGCAACCAACGAAAAAAGTATTGTATTAGCAAACCATATTGCAATAGTTAGCAAATATTATTTTACAGATAGCAATTGTCTGACAATAACTATAAAACAAACACAATCTGCAATAGTTAGTCATGATTCTGTAAAAAGTATTGTATTAGCAAACCTTATTGTAATCTTTAGTTTAAAAATTATATTGCAACAAAAATGGAAATGGCGGATATAATCTCACCTTTTGAATCAATAAACCTTAAAATCTTATAAATTAACAAATCGTATTGCATTAGATAGCAAAATATTATTTTACGGATAGCAATTACCTCACAACTAATTATAAAACAAACACAACTGTACGTAGGTTAGTGTCATATTGATGCATTTGATTTTTTAAAATATAATATTACTACCTTGCGAATACAATACAATAGCATAAACAAATTTCGTTTGTTTGTAAAAAGTATTAAATTAGCAAAACTAACTCTATTATTTAGCAAATATTATATTACAAAAAATAGAAAATCCGGATGCAATCTGAACTTTTGAAATAAACAACATTAGCATAATGATATTGTGAGCTAATATCCAAACCAACAAAATATGATAAACTAAATTTAACATTTATGGCTAACAGACGGCTGAATATTTGCTAACAATAAATCTTTTATTTGCTAACGCAATCTAATAAATTTACAAACATTAGTCGAGCCATGCAGTTGACCCTCTTTGATACTTTACGTCATTTCTTCTTTACATCATCGCCAACTCTATCCTCAACCAGATTCTTTTCACCTTCACGACTGTATAACACGTACTTCCATATAATAACACCATCATTAGACCTTTTAGTTGTACCACGACGAATGTCAAAGCCAGTAGCTGCACCATAATTTCTATAAAAAATAATATCATCATCTACACTTTTGAACTACTGACCAACAAATGATTTTAACGATTTTTCACACTATGGTATATAATCCTCAATTGTATGATTATCTTGAGACAAATTACTACCTGTCATTTTAATAAAATTATAATTCATTAAGCTATATATATTAAGAATAAAAAACAAAAATAATAACCATAATAATAATATTTATAATAGAAAATATGTTGATATAATTAAATCACACAAACAACATAAATATGTCACATAATTGCAAATCATGTCACATATAGCAACATTCTGACAGTTAACACAACTTATATAAATCATACAAATTAAAAATCGTCATGAAATACGTGTAGGTTTTGAATTAGCAAATAATGATAAACTAGTTAGCAAATAATATATTGTATCCAGCAACATTTTGATCGTTAACATAACACACAAACACAACTCCAAAAACCCCTACATATAAGATCAAAAATATCAACTCACGTAATTTTTGTCATGACCGTCCAATATATAACATAGATGAATACTCTGCAACTTCTTCTACAATGTTTTAAAAATTAAACTTCATAAAACTATATAATTTAATAATTACAAACAAACATAATAATCGTGTAACTAATATTGTTTCACTGTACACAGCTTAAAATTAGCAAAACTTTATGCATTGGTTAGCAGATTGTGTTCTGTTGGTAGTAATATAATGTCACTAAATTGAAAATATATATGTCGTGAACCACATGCATAAAAAGAAAAAATTACTATAAACACATATAACAAACAACTCGCACTGATTAAAATTCTGACTATCGCCCATCCATAAAATTCTGAGATATGAAATTAACTTGCATTCATAGTGAAAAACATATATGATTTATATCGAATGAGATGAAATTACGAAATACAATACAGTACAATCAATGCATTATTATAATGTCTTAATTAGCAAACATTTTTCCGTTAGATAACATATTCTAGCCCTACCACGACGAATATCAAACCCAGCAGTTGCACCATAACGCCTATAAAAATCAATACCATCCTCTACACTTTTGAACTTCTGTCCAACGAACGGTTTCAACGATTCTTCACACTCTGGTATATAATCATCACACACATGACCTTCTATTTTTTTTTACTCACCTTCTGTAGATGCATTACTGCCTGCCGTTTCAATTAGCAAACATACAGTAATTAAGTAGCAAGCATCTCTATGTTAGTTAGCAAAACGTCTGTTGTTCATATCACCACACTGACCAATGCATCCATACTGGTCTTAATTAGCAAAACTTTTCACTATAAATAGCAAAGCGTGCGTCGCTTACAGCCATATTCTGACATTTAACTGAACCACACAAACTAGGAAGATCTACCCATGAACGCATATTTTTTACGAGAACTCAAATTAATATACAAATTTTATCGAAACATAAACAAATATTATTTATAACCACGATGATTATGCGTGAAATACCTGAATTTTCCATCGATGTTGATATCTTGATTTTCTATCGAACAACTATCAAACAATCCGCCGTATAAGTCGTCCCAATATATCGATTAGAAATTTGACAAATTTTGCAGAAGTTATTAGATTTTTGCTATCTTCCAATGAACTGTTTTTAGAATAATCACCAAATAATAGACAAAAAAAATTGTATCGGTTATTGATATTAAAAAAAACGGTTGCATGATAATTAATTTACAAAGTAAATTGACATAGAATCCATAATTGCATCTATTATGGAAATCCCAAAAATTGTGGGATTACATTTTATATATTAATATGTAAAATACATATATATCCCTGACTAAATTATGTTATTAAATAATTGCAATCTGATCCCTCAAATAGAAACTGATCTTGTCCATTTAAATATATGCATCCTACGGCCTGAATTCATTCTTATTTCCTACATAGGGTTTGTGTTCTCATTTGAACCCAAATCTATATATATATATATATATATATATATATATATATATATATATTGGCCTCTGAAATGAATGGATAAAGAAAATATTATCTCAACTGCCTCTTTCTTATTCTTTTCGTATTCTTGTTAGGATTGTATACTAAAAGCATATATTTTATGTATATAATTATTTCTCTTGAATTATGAATGAGAATAATGTTCACATATTTTGCATTTATTTTATATAATAAATAATTCAAATCGTCCTATACTTAATATTGTAGATAATATGGTGTGTGGAACGCACACAAAAGAACGGTTTCTTATAAAGTATGAGAACGGTTCACAACCTAGATGGAGTTGGACAAACTATCGGTATAGTTGTAATGTGATTTGGAATTAGTCTATCTTGGCTATGAAATCATACAAGTGCACTTTTGTAGTGTATTGAACTGGATCGCAGTGAGATAATTCTTATGGACTGACAACACGTAAGAATATAAATCTCAGATACTCATAATTCTTAATCCCTATATAATAGTAGACGTGTATATTTTAATCTACATTACTTTGACCTATCAATGGGTGAGATTCTAATTGAAGAATTAATAAGCCCGATAGATTGGGTAGTGACATTTCTATATATGATGAGTTACTAATTATAGAAGGAAACAGTGTCTCGGTGTGCTGAGTTGATGATGTCCCATGAGGAGCTTAAAAAGAATTATCATGTTAAATCTTGCAAGTGGATTAATTTTTAATCCAACATGATAATAAAGGTTGAGTGGTACGACTCATGGATAAGTAATTAATTAAATTGAGTTGTCAGTATACTCGATATAATTAATGGATATTCGACATCTTAAACATGTGGAATTAATTAAATTGAAAAAGACATATCCATAAATATGGAATTAGGGTGGTTGTGCAATATTAATTCTTTAGTGGATTGATTTAATATTAATGGGCTAAAGTTATGTCTGGGCTAGACATGGGAACTTAAGACCTGTTGTAGGCTCAACCCTAATTTTTTTCTAGATGTCTATTGTAGCCCTATATATACCTTATGAAGAAAGAAGAAAAACTCTAGCCACCATAGATGTAAATTTCGACACCTTCGACTGGCTTTTGTGGGCCCCTTTTTCTCAATTTGATTCTGCAACACAAAGCCCGCGTTAAAAAGCACTTATTATAAAACTAGGTTAATTCAAAAGAAAAACATTCAAAACAATAACAAAAACACTAAAATAAAGACAAAGAAATACTTGAAAATAGGGTAAAAATCCCTTATGTCAGAAGCACATTATTATTATCTCTGTTATGCTCTTATGCAGATTCACAATTATTAACCTACGAGTTATAACTATTATTATTAGCTGAAGAGATGCATATATCCCGATATATTATTAGCCGCGGGCTACCCATATTATAATTTGTTATAATTGTATATCTTGGATAAATGTGTTCACCACTGAGTCAATAGCACTCACCCTAAAGCTATTATATTTTTCAAGTCGATGATTTACTCCGGCGATGTGCGTGATGACGTGTGATGATGGATTTTTAAAGAGCTTTTATTATTTAATTTCCACTGTATTAGTGTTAAATATTTTATATTTTAATAAAAGTGAAGTCCCTTATTTATTATTTTATTTTATGAAAATTGAGGGTGTGAAAGTTTGGTATCAGAGCGGGTCTACGTTTCTGTAGACTTGCTGAGAAAAACATATTTTATGAAAATATCATCATCACGTCCACCACGTCGTGCCAAAAAAAGGTAAAAGAAGCTCAAATATTTTATTCTTCATGTCAATGGGTTTTTATGTGTGCTGAATTTCAAAGACAAAATTATTTTAAGTGGTAGAGCCTGTAACGACCCAGATCTTTTTAAAATTGGTCGTTACCTTTTTTTTATAGAATGAGGTTTGAAAATATTATTTATTAGTGCATGTTAATTTAAAATATTTTGTTACGTTCCTATAAGTCACGCCTAAATTATTATTATTATTATTATTATTATTATTATTATTATTATTATTAGTTTAGTGGAACTTTTTTATAGTTTTTTAAAAGTTGAAATCTTTTAGTTAAGGTGATCTATTTTTGAAGTTACTACAAAATATTATTGCATTGAATAAATATTTGAAAGTGTACAATAATTATGTAGCTATTTTTTTTGTAAAGCAAATTGGATTTTAGATGTTTTAAATGAGTTCATTAATTAATTAATTAATTATCTTTAGGTTATCTCAAGTATTTATTTTATTTTGAATAAATATTTAAATAAGTATTCTTTTCATTTTTTCATATTAATCTCTAACATTAAACATCAAATCTTCCACTATCCACCATTATCTTAGAATTTATTTCTATCCTTTAATCTCAAACATTTCACTTCCATCCCTATCAATTTAAAAAAAGACTCAATGATTCATTCTGAAGACACCAAAAATCATCTTCTAAAGCCATCCAAGAAAAAGGATTAACTTTTCGGTATGCATTTTTGGTTTTACAATTTCGCACATGCATTATGTTGGTGGAGGTAGAAAGATGGGATTTGTGAGTGTTTTGGGTATAAATCCATGCATCATTATTTTTGTCAAAATTATATTATTTTATTGAATCATATCATCAATGCAAATTACTGTAAACTTATTATAATTTATTTATATATATTTATCTAACTATTTATTTATTATATTTTATGTTAATATTTACATATTTAATTTATTAATAGGCGGCGCGTGGAACTAATTAGTCTCGTATTTTCTAAAGTCAAAAGTTCAAGTCAAGGTTAAGGAGGGGAATACGATGCGACGCGCATTATTATTTATCTTTGTTATGCTCTTATGTAGATTCACAATCAGTAACCTACGGGTTATAACTGTTATTTTTGGCTGACAAGCTGTATATGTCCCGATATATTATTAGACGCGGGCTACCCATATTATAATTTATTATAATTTTATATCTTGGATAAATGTGTTCACCACTGAGTTAATAGCACTCACCCCAAAGCTATTATATTTTTCAGGTTGAGGATTTACTCGGGTGATGTGCGTGGTGACGTGTGATGATGAATTTTTAAAGAGCTTTTATTATTTAACTGGTACGCGGCCCGTGCGTTGCACGGTGGAAGTAAACCGGTATGTGAGTTGTGCGTTGCACGGTGACAGTGAATATCACCGGTGCATTGAACGAAAAAAAATTGTTAAATTTAATTTTGTATTATATTTTTATGGAATTTTAGATAGATTAATATTTAAGTTATTTTGAAATTTATAAAATATAATCATAATTATCAATTTTATACACATAATTCTTAAAACATTTATATATATATATATATGATAAATACTTATATAGTTGTTAATATTTTTTACTGACATCATTTCATTATTAAATTATATACACTTTATAAGTTTAAATTATAAAAAATGTAAGTAAACCTTAAAAAAAAAGTCTTAAGTTTACAACTTCTGAAATACTTCTCTATACACAACATTTGTAGTGCTATTCGTAATATTATCATCAAGTAAGATCTTCAATCCACCACGACTTGTAACCCTTGAAACAGCAACATACAATTGTCCATGAGTGAAAACCGGTTTCTGCAACAATAAACCAACGTGAGAGAGTGATTGCCCTTGGCTCTTGTTTATTGTCATTGCATATGAGGGCATGAGAGGAAATTGTCTTCTCTGAAACTTAAATGGCAATCTTGGATCAACAGGCGTAAGAGACATTCTTGGAATTAGTACCATTTGCTGTGCATTTTGGCCACTGAGAAATCGTGCTTCGACAATATGTTTGCCAAGCCTTGTGATCATCAATCGAGTCCCATTACATAAACCATTTGCATGATCTATGTTTCTCAACAACATAACAGGAGTACCTACTTTCAAAATTAATTCATGATTCGGAACCCCTGAACATTTGATACTGTTTAAGAATTCCGGAGTATGAACTTCTTGCAACAAACCCCTATTGTTATCTGAGTTGCATGTCGAGTCAGAACTTAAATACAATCTTCCCTCACCTTTGTTCAAAGAAAGCATGTAATGATTTATAGATTCAACCGCGTTTAAAGTTGGAGCAAGAATTGCTCGTTCTTGTAGATAAGTTGTATCTGCAATATTAGTACCATATGATGAAAAAGTACTATGAACAATTGATGAAATTGGATCTCCTGACCATTTCAATAAGATATCATCAGGGATGTCAATATTGACATGTCCATCATTTGGGCCACCGATTGTACCGTCTCCAATACCAGCAATCCAATTTGCAAATTGCTCAACCTCATCAGCTACATCATTAGTACCTAAATTGGACAGTCTTAAATTTTTTGTTAATCTCAAGACACGACAACATTTCCACAGATAAGAAGAATTTATTGTGGCATTAACAATATCCTGTCTGCTTCCTTTTGGGATAACTGGTAAGATCTATCGAAAATCTCCTCCAAAAATGATTGTTTTTCCTCCAAAAACTCTACGTGCACTTGATGAATCAGAAACACGCATTATATCTCGAAGTGTTCTATCCAAAGCTTCAAAGCAGTACTTGTGCATCATAGGTGCTTCATCCTAAATTATGAGCTTGCATCTAACAATTAATTCTGCCAGCGGACTTCCTTGGATAATGTTACAGGTGGAATCCTCATTTGGATTTAATGGTATCTTAAATCTTGAATGTGTTGTCCGTCCACCTGGTAATAATATAGAAGCAATACCACTTGATGCAACATTTAACACAATTTCTCCTTTTGATCTCAATGTTGCTGATAATGTCTTCCATATAAATGTCTTTCCAGTACCTCCATATCCATAAAGAAAAAACATGCCACCTGATTCTGATGATATAACATCCAAAACAATTTGATACACAATGTGTTGCTCATCTGTAAGTTTGCTAACGAACACTTTATGATCATTTTCCAATTTTGTTCTGTCATATCTCATTTCATCATTTATCAATCTATTTTCTTCAGACTGGAAAAAGTCAGAACTTGGAAATGGCATACCTTCAAATTCTCGTAAAGTCCTTCCACAACTTTTCATCAATTTTTCAATTTCCACCAAACAATAACTTTGAATTTGTTCATCAGTCAGGTGCAATTCTGTACATTTATAAGAATATTTAATAATTAAAGTTCAAATATTATGGAAAAATTAAATAAATATTAAACAATTAAAATTTTAAATACCTGGATGTTGTAGTACTGATCGTTGCTTATATAATATGTCATCAGATAAATATACCCAACAATTATTCCACACAACTTCTGGACGTCCCATTGAATCAGATGCTAACAGTGTAACAAATAACTTTCTCAAAGATTTAGTAGATGACCAATAGCTTGCTTCAATGATCCCATCAATAAATTCCTTATCATCATCTAACAATCTCAAAGCATAACATGCATCTCTAAATGAAGCATACTGCACACCATTTATTTTTCTTATATCTTCATAACATGTAGGACCCCGCACTACATTGAGCAAACATCTCAAATAATACATTTCTCCACTCCCTGGAGGAACAAAGAAAATTCTTCCAATTGAGAAATTTTTTTTCCTCGGTACCCATTCTTTTGTAGCTTTTTTCCAAACAAACTTTGTTGGAAATTGAACATAAGTAAGTTTCCGCGCCTCCGGATACTTCTTATTTGCTTCAAACCAAGCTAAAAACATACTTTCATGAACCGTTGGTCTATTGAGGACATCATCAATGGAATCAGAATCTTGAAAGAAAACTGTCTATTCATTTTCAAGATGAAAACTTAATCTCTCAACTGGAGGGTATTTGTATTGAATTTGAAATCCAAATATTCTCCATGCAGCCTCACAGAGGGAAATATATCTGCAATCATAATACATACTTATCTCATCAATATTCTTCTCAGTTTCATCATCTTCAGCACTCTGATAAAATGCTGCAGTCACACGATCTTGACCTTTGTTCACATATTTGAACAAATATTTTATTGATCTTGACTGGTTGTACCATTCCACATTTATATGGGCATCATACTTCATCAGAAGCATTCAATTGTGAGGAACCACGTATCTATTATCCATAAGCATTCCATTCTTCAAAATTGTTCTTCCATTATCTCTACGTCTATATATTGGATATCCATCTTCATCTGTGGTCGTTGTCTCAGTAAAACTTCTGGGAAAATATTTACTGCAACGACCGTTTCTCATGCATGGTGAATTTTTTTTGGCAACACCACATGGACCATGAATCATGAAATCTTGCACAGGTGTATAATATTCTGGATCCAGTTTTTTATCAGGTATTTCAGTTGATATAATTTGATCAATCACTTCTGATCCACGATTTTGATCCTCTTTCGATATGAAAAGCAAGATATGTGCATGTGGAAGGCCCCTCTTCTGAAATTCAACAGTGTATACCACTACAATTGAAATTAAAAAAAATATTAAATTAATTTCAAAATTTGATATAATAATTTTTATAAAATTTAACACGTACCTGCTTTAACATTTCCAAATACATTATTTTGAAGAAGATCATAAATCAAATTTTCAAGTTTCATTTTGAACACTCGACAAACAATATCAGGACGATCTTCAGGTTTCAATCATTTTTCCTGCACATATCTTACAATTTCTGGCCATCTTGGATTGCATGTAAATGTAATGAATAGATTTGGATATCCAGCCCACTGACAAATTGCCATAGCATCTTGATAATTTTGAATCATGTATCGAGCTCCTCCAGTGAATGTAGAAGGCAATATAACTCGTCTTCCTTGAGTTGTGGGATTTCTCTCACCTCTTGTTAGAGCCTCTTCTAAACCTTTATACATATGACATCTCAATGATTGTTGATGTGTACGTATGTATAAAAGTCTTGCAGATTCAATCATTGTGTAGGCATCAACAATAAATTGTTGAAATAATCTCCTTGAGCTTAAAATGGTTTTGCATCACAATCTCTTTCATGCAACCGATAGGCAAAATATTCTCTTATGCTGACCATATTTCGAGCATAACTTGGTGAAGAATTCAAGTCTGAAAGTGGTATATCTTCTCTATAACCATCTTCACCATATGGAAACAGAATAGGATACTGTAAACCCAAATAGGCTGTATTTAACTCATTAATGCGTTTTAACTCTCCAGTTTGAGTTTCCAATATTATGTCTCTGTCTCCAAAAGACTGATCAAAATCTCCAACAACTAATGCAGCCACTTCAGACACAGTTGGAAGATTATATGTTCTACCATCACCTCCACGTCTACCAATAAGTTTCAACTTAACATCAGATTGGCCAAGACCAACAATGGTGTGCTTTGCCATCCTAAATGACTTCACAAGGACATTATGATCATCTAGCATGCCTTTAAGTTCAGAACCAATCTTCGCATGAAGTGTGTTTATGCATTTTTTATTCCTACATAAACAAAAAATATTAAATGAAATTAAAAATGAACGTACATAATATTTAGAGTAAGAATTTAGAAAATATAATGCTAAATATAAAATACCTCACAGATAGCATCCTATTTGCAACTTCATTTTCAGTATCATAGATATATAACTGAGCAAACTTTGGTGTAGAACCTTCAGGTGGCAGTAGACTTCCAATCATATGATAATTTTGACCATGCAGTCGGAATGTCGGTGGAGAATTACCAACATTTAAACTCAAATCTATTTTCCCTCCCATTGATGTAAAAGAAAACATACTATTGTATGAACGAATATTATCAAGAAAATGTTTACTCTTCTCATCATTTTCATAGAGCAAACTTTCCAAAACCTTAGGAGGCCTTTTAACTGGTGGCAATTTGATTTTTCCTCGAATACAACATGATGAGTATTTTGTAGTGCGTGATTTTGAATTTTTCCCCAACCTTTCATCATACCAAAAACATGCTCCACAAAATTCATAAAAAAAAACCGAATCACCAAGATCTGAGTAATCTGAAACCGTTATGAATAATAAATGTTAAATAAAAATTTCATATCATTCATATTTATATTGACAACAGTTATAAATTCATATAGTATTAATAAAAATTAATTTAGATAACTCAAATAAATAAAAAATTATATTTACCAATATGATTGTGATTTAAAATTGTTTCATTTTCCATTGATGTAAATATTATAGAAATAATAAAATAAAACTTAAAATACATATTAAATAAAAATACTTAATTATAACTACACATAATTATTAACTTACCAGTACAATATTGTTGTTCATTATGATCATACTGTTCACCTAATGGACAAAAAAAATAATTAACATCAAATTTATGTAATTAATATTATAATTTTATATATAATTAAATAATAAAGATACACTGGATTTAGTACCTATATCAAACATTTGTGTAAGGTTTATATCAATTAGTTGATCCTCCTCCAGTGATTCATTAATTGTTAAATCAACAATCTGTTTATGTTTAGTTGTTGATTCACCTGTAGATCATTAATGTAAGAATGGTTTAATGTATGTAAACTAAGAATATACAACACGCTAAAAAATTTTATTTTTAAAAATATAAAATATTTAGTTGCAAACTTATCAATATAGAATACACTTAATTTAGAAATATAAGTGCGATGGCCATAAATTTATTTTATATATAAATATTTTAAAAATAAAAATTGTTCTTTTTAAAAAATAATAAAATTAAAAAACAAAATTAATTTGGACATAATCATTAACTTACCAGTACCAAATTGATGCCAATTACGATCATATTGTTCACCTAATCGAGGAAAAAATTATTATCATCAGATTTATATATTTATTATTCAAATTTCATATTTTATTGTTAATCAACACATATTGCATTAAATACCTGTATCAGACATTTGTGTAACATGTATATCAATTAATTGGTCATCCTCCATTGATTCATTATTCATTAAATCAACAATTTGTTCAAAATTACTTGTTTCTTCACCTGTATTTGAATAATTAAATAAATATTATAAGTATCTAAACTAAAATGCGAAAAAATAGTAATAATATTTATTTAAAATAAATATAAAGTATTGAATTGCAAACTTATCAATTCAATTTAAAGAATGACTAAAATAAATTTCTTCCAGAATTGATTAAATAACTAAATAATTTTTGCATCAATACGTATGATTTAAAAATAATATTATATACAAAACCATCATTTAAATTTGGACATAATAAGTAACTTACCAATACAATATTGATGCCAATTATGATTATACTGTTTACCTAATAACGGAAATAATAATTAACATGCGATTCATTTAATTATAATTTAAATTTGAAATTCAATTTTTTATTAACATATAATGCATTTCATACCTGTATCAATGCATTGTGTAACATGTATATCAATTAATTGGTCATCCTCCATTAATTCATTAATTGTTAAATCATCAATTTGTTCAGCGTTACTTGTCAGATCACCTGTATTTCAATAATTAAAGAATGCTTTTTAGTATATCAAATAATATGAAAAAATAGCAATAATAATTACATAAGCAAATAATATACAGAATTGAATTATAAACTAACCAATTTTCTTTAAAGAATCACTTAAATCAAATTCTTTCACAAAATGGTTACATAATACAATAATATTTTCATAAATATTAATTATTTTAAAATTTTATAAAATATAACTCTTATTTATAATATTATAATCTATTATTTAAATTTGTAAAAATAAAAAAATAATACCTGTATTTGAAATTTGTTCAACATGTATGTCAATTAATCTTGTATTCTATAGTAGTTCCTCTGTTAATAAATAACCTGCAATAAAAAAATATAATATAATTAAATTAATACAATACTATATAAACTAAAGATTTAAATTTTTTTTTCAAATATAAACGTAAATATTGTAACATTTAATTTAAGGTAATAATTTATACAAATCTATCTTAATATTTGTCAATTATACATTAACAGCATATGTTAACAATTTTAAATTCTTTAATTTTATATTTTACGTAAAATAAAACAATCAATTATTAATGTAATTGTATTTATAAAAAATAAAATTAAATGTTTATAACGAAATAATAATACATCTATGTAATTTAATAAATACATATTAATAAATTTATGGGCATAAACAATTTAACCAAACTCCTAGATTTAAATTATTAAAATTAAATATTTAATAATTAGCTAAACATTATTATCTATTACTATATAATTATTTACAATTAAATTTGATTTAACTAATTAGTTAATACTTACCATAATATTTAAATTATCTGCAACTATTAAACCTTTAATTATCTAACTAATATAAATTAATAATACAACCAATATTATGTATAATAATTAAAGTAAATAAATAATTTAAACTATAAAACAATCAATTTAGATAATAATAAATTTTGGGCCAAAATACTAATTATATGTACCAAACTGTATCATCAGCCCACATTTAATATTAACATTTGGGCCACAATATCCGTTTTTTTGACCCAGCCCAATACTAAATTTTTTTGGACATATATATACTTCGGATCTGTTAGGGTTGAGCTCATTTGAGCTCAACCCTATTTCTCCACCTTGTCTCTCTTCTGCTTCTCGATGATTCCGCCGCCTTCACTCTCCCTCTCCCTCTCCCTCTCCGATCTTTCATATTCTCTGAAAAAAAGTTACCGATGAACACTGTATTTTTCACGGCCTTCACTCTCTCTCAGATTAGGGTTGAGGTTATTTGATATAAAAACCTATTTCTCCGCCTCCTCTCTCTTCTGTATCTACACGATTCCGCCGCCTTGACTATAACTCTCGCTCTCCGATCTTTCATTTTCTCTGAAAAAAAATACCGAGGAACAGTGTATCTACCACGACCTTTACTCTCCGTCAATTTAGGGTTCAGCTCATCTGAGGTGAAAAACCTATTTCTCCGCCTCCTTTTGCATCTACAGTACTCCGCCGCCTTCACTCTCACTCTCTGTGGTCAATTATTTTCCGGCAAAATTAATATTTCACACTTGAGCCTCCGCCGACAATGAACGGTTCGTCTAAGGTTCGGACTCTGTACCCTTTTTTCTTTTTTTCCTTTTTTCCCTTTTTTGATTCTCATATTTCTTACTTTCGGTGTTTTGATAATTTTTATGTTTCCTTGCTATTTTTTTTCTGCTTCAAGATTTGAAGAATGTGAAGAGCCTAGTGACGGATGATCTCGGTAGCTTCTGTGAAAGATAAGTATCAATATATCTCCCTTTTTCTGTATCTCTGTATCTCCATGTCGTTGTATCTATATATTTTCCTTTTTCTGTATCTCTGTATCTCCATGTCCATATCCCTTTTTTTTGTATCTCTGTATCTCCATGTCCCTTTTTCTGTATCTCTGTCTCTTTCTCTATATGACACTTTTGAAACTCAGTCACTTACATATTTTTTTTTCCCCTAAAATCGCAGGTGCACTGAATAATTCCAGATCTACGCACATACGTTATTCTTGTATTACTACTACACATATGATGTAGCCCTATGTTGGATTTTCTTAGATGAAATATGGATCTATGTACACCTGCTGTAGATCTAAGCAGTTCTATAGTGAAAGGCCTCATATCAGAGATTGAGCCAAGGTTTCCGGATAAAAAGTTGAGTTTTACTCACACATACACACACACACATCTTGTAGGAGATGTCATATTTATATAATCAGATCTTAAACGTTAAAGTCATATTTATATATTATTTTTAAAGATTTTTCTGTCCTGTTATGATGGTGTTTAATGTTCTTATTTTTTATGTGAACTTGCAGGAGGTTTGATTTAACTGAATCATACCTAATGTCATATGCGAGTAGTGAATCATACTTAATGCTCAATGAGGGAGAAAATAAGATGAGTATACACCTGTTCAATATTAACTATATAAAAATATATGAATGTCTATTTAGTATTCTCTCTGACATATTTTTAAATTTTTTTGCAGCTCTTTAACAAAAACATCGGCCCAGATTTAAATGAAAATTTGCAGCACTTAAGGTACAGATTATTGCATCTGTCTTTCAGAAAACTATGAATGTGTGTTGAATTTTTTGTTTCCTCATGAAAAGTTTTGAAAAAATCATTAGCTCTTTTTACTTAAAACATATTTACGCATAAATTAGATACCTGGACACGATTGTGACATGATTTTTCTTCTTTTTTCTTCATGTATTTCATCTGAAAATGATTGATGCTTGTCGTTGTTTGCCATTTTCGTTTTTCTTTCAAAAGTGGTAATCTAGAAGTTGAAAGTTTAACTATTTTTGAATTTGAATAGCAGTTATATATTTTCAAACATTACCCACTAACATTTTTTAAAAATTTTTATTCGAATTCCATTTTATTAACTGTTCTTAAACATATTCAAAAACTGTCCATTAAGATGGATTTTTTTATCTATTTTCGCATATTTTTATAAATTTAATTCCAATTTCATATTAAATTAAACTGTCCACTAAAATGGAGTTTTTTATATTTTCACCTATTTATTATTACTATTAATTTTGTATACTTAAGTTAGCTGTATCTTTTAAATTAACAGTATTTTTTAATTATGATAGAAGTGGCAGTTTTAAAATTTTTCCCATTTTTACATATATTATTTATTTCTTAATAATTTATTTCCCTACTTTAATTAATTTTTTACAAATTGGTAAGGTTGCTGCATTTTTAATTGTTTATGGTGTTAATATAATTTTAACTGTTCTATTTATAAAAAAATAATATATTACTTATTTAATATATGTATATGTTTGTATTTATAATTAATTATCTTTTACTTTTGGTTTATCTGTTACATTATATTAATTTATTGTTTAAAGTGACATATTTATTTATCACATAAATCTGTTATAATAATGACTTATTATTAGATCAATGTTTGAATGCATGTTTAATCTGTTATTTAATTTATAGATGCTTCATTGTTATTATTCATGTTTAATGTTAATTTTAATGTTATTTAATTTGATTGAATGCATCTGTTATTTAATTTATACATGCTTGATTGTTATTGTTCACGTTTAGTGTTAATTTTAATGTTATTTAATTTGATTGAATGCATCTGTTCATGTGATGAAAAAAATATGTTAATGTTATTTAATTTAATTTTCATTTCCTGTATTTTTTTAATTCAATTTAAAGTTCCTATTATTAAAAAATGTGTTAATGTTGTGTAATTTAATTTAATGTTCCTGTCTCTTTTATATGTCTATTCGAATGATTGTATGCTTTACTATGTCCTTTCGTATGTCAGATCCATGTGTGATCTGTGACCTTCCTCTTTGAGAAGGGTCTATGCGAAACCTCTTGATTAGAGGTTTTGGTCTGAGTCACAGTGTTTAACCTGATGTTCGGTAAATTCTTAACCTAACTGCAAGTGTACAGTAAAGCTAATAATATAGCAGTGAACAAGGTCGATCCACAGAGACTCAATATCAACCACTAGTTATTCTATTTATCCCACGGCTGTTATCTAGACTAACTAACTTAATGAGTGTGAAATTAACTAAATTAAACAATAGAATCAAATAAACCACCACAAGAAATGAAACAAGTAAATTAACAAATGAATAAATCAGAAGAACAAACGTATCCTAGGATTGACTATTCATCAGTTAATCCACCAGTTATCTAATTCAATCTCATGCCACAATTCCGATTCAAATCATGCTAGAGCAACCACAAATATATCCACAATCTCTTCTCAGAGTACTGCAAACATTAACCACACATTAACTAATAACGTCCCCGTTCATTACCTAACACGCGATTTCTAAGTGATCACAAGGTTCAAAGCTCTCTCAACTAATCTCAACTCTTTCGAGTGTTATTAATTACTGAGTCAATTATTCCAGATCTCATGTTAATACTCATCTCTCGAATTATGAATTAACACATCACGTTACATCAATTAATGGCCAGTTAATCAACACATAATAAAAGCAAGAATAATTGAAGCATGATAAAACCATAAACACAAAGATTGAATTAAATAAAAGGGTTCATAACTGAATCATAATCAACCCTAGAATACTAAGGTTTAGCTGTTCATAGTCAAATAAACAAAACAAAAACTAATCCAAAAATCCATAGTAAAACGAGAATAAAAATCTAATAAAATCCGGAAGTCAATTCTGCCTCTAATCTCGTAAAACTCGAATCCTCAGAGCTCGTTCTTCACGATGGTCTTCGTCCGTCTCTTTTCTGTATTCCAAAGCGTATGGTAGGGTTCCAGATATCCAAAAATCGTGTACACAAGCCTTTAAATACTTAGCAAGAGTTCGAAACCGAATAGGAGACAAAAGCTGCCACCGCCTAAAGATTCGCGACCTCGGTCCTGAGCACGTCGGTCGCGACTCGGGTCGCGACTCCACGTGGCGTCCAGCTGTCTCCCGATTCGCGACCTCTTCTGAAATTCGCGACCGGGTCGCGAATTTTCCAAAGACGACCCCTTCCTCTGTCGCGTTCAAACAGTGATCGGCCTTCGGTGGTTCGCGACCTGAGTCGCGACTCGCGAATTTTACTCTGCACATCCCGGCCTCTGTCGCGATTTAACAGTTGATGGCTCACTAAGCTGACTTGCGACTGCCACGTCAGCTCGCGAATTTGCCTCCTTTCCTCCAGCTTTATTTCGTCCCGTTTCTCGTCTATTTTCCATATAATTCCGGGACTTCAAGCTTCTTTTCCAAATACCACCTTTTAAGGACAATTTCTGCAAAATACCAATAAGTAATACCAACTTCCAAAAACGCAAAAACATAAATAAACTGAGATAAAACACATCCGAATCAAACTAAACTCAATACTAAAGTGTATGAAAATAAGTGTAAAATCTCAGTTTATCACCGGATTGAGCCTTGGACTTTGTGTGACCCCCTGCGCCCCCGTTCAAACGGGTGATTGTGAACTGGGCAATCCACTTACTCCCAAAGGGTTTTTGAAAGGTTAATAATCTGTGGTTTAGATCTTTCGCATTTATTATGTTAATGTCGCACTGTATTTCATTATATTCTTGCATAATTATTTATTTATATTCCGAATTTATATTTGTTAATGTGGTGTGATATTTTATTTATTGTAGAATTATTTATTTATGTTCTGAATTTATATTTTTGATGCAGTTGATGTTATTATTATTAATATCAGTAGATTATGTTGTTAATTTTAGTTTTTAATTAATATTCTGATCTTATCGTAGACTCTATTCAAATTGTCTGTATTTTATGATTTATGTAACATTAACTAAACTATCTCAAAATAAAATGGTTGAACATAAATTGAAACATATAGAAATTGTGTAAAACATCCCAAAATCTCTTAAAATAAATAAAATAAAACAACCGAAAGTGTCTCAAACTTTAAAACCCAAAATTAATTAAATTGGCTTAATAAGAACAACTGTCCATTCTTTTTCATCCTCACTGTTTTTCTTTCTTCAGCAATCTCTTAGTCCTCTTTTGAGTAGTTGATGAAAACTCATCAATGAGTTTTCTCTTTACATCATCATCATCCATAAGAACGACTGCATTACTTGTGTTAATGTTGTTCTTTCTTGGTGTTAGTAATGCGTCGCTTATGTAGTTATCCTGAAATTGTTATAAAAAATTAATTAACTGAACAATGCTCCATAAACATAACAAAAACATAAAATGTTATTCCTATTTCAAAAATATTATACCTCATCCGCATTTTCATCAACTTGCTCTTTCCCTTTCTTTGACTTTAATGACTTTCCCTACAAAATGCATACAATTATAAGTAATTATTTAATATTACACAAGTATTTTTTTAGTGCTAAAAAATCCACCTGCTTTTCTGAAACTTCCCTTTGTATTGTGTCCTCACATGCAACCTTAACAACATCAAAAGGTCCCTTATAATTGTTCACTTGCTCAGGCATGACAATTATATTAAAGAGACCTTTTTTGTTGGATATGCCTTCAACTTCAGCTGGAAGTTCATCAAGTACCTCATCCTAAAAAAAAAAAAATTAATCTGTAATTTTTTTTTTTATAATATGTGTGACATACCTCTGCAAATTTTTGTCCAAGTAATTCCATGCATTGCATATCCCACATTCTAAACGTGGTTGTTGCAGTACAATCAGTGACTTCAACAATCAATTTGTATCTATATGTTTAAAAAAAAATTATTTTTAAATATATAAAGATTTTTCTTTATATTAAACACTAAAAATATATTTTAATCATTAACCTCAATTTGCCACAAATGTCAAATGTTTGACATTTTTGACAAAAGAACTTCTGTTCACCATATGGATCTAGTTCCCTCCGACATACTTTCCATGCAAGGTATGACATGCCAGTAATGTCTTCAATGTCCTTCACAGTGGCAAATACTGTGAACTCCCCACTCTAAATAACATAAAAATTATGTTAATAAGTTGGACATTATATTTTGTATTTAAATTGAAAATGAAACTGTAATAACATAATATTTTACCTCCCCATCTTCCATTAATTGCTGAATTGTTTTGTTGACTACATCAACACTTTTTGACTGAACAGCTGTTTCGAAGATGATGAACCAATCTGTATTTAAAATAATTATTACTTTATAAATATTATAAACCTAAAAAAATATTACATAACTCAAATTAACCAACCATCTCTTCAATCATTTCTGATCTATTTATTGAACTGGATTCTTCCTCTTGTATTAAAAAATAATGTCATTAAATTCATAAAAGCATTTATTTAAGAAAAATAAAATATTATATGTTTTTTTCCTACCTCAGTAGGCAAATCTTCACCACACATCCTTTTAATAATCTCTCTGTCTGTACAAATCCTTGCTACACTGTAAGATCCAGTGTAATTTCTTGTCTGTCCGGGTTGAACAGTAATATTGAACAGTGCCTTTTTGTTAGCTAACCGTTCAAGCCCAGGTGGAATTCCTTCAATACTTCGACCCTATAAAAAAATTTAATCAGCTTTTATATTTTTTCATTTTATGAATTTCAGTGTTTTTTACCCCGATTAATTCTGTAGCTGTTTTTCTGATTAGTGCTATACTTTCCTTGTCCCACATTAAGAATGTCGTAGTTCCACTGTCATCTACCACCCTCACAGTGAGTTTGTACCTATAATGGAAAACTTATAAAAATTAGAATTTTAATTAAAAATATTAAAATTAATATAAATATAAGTTACCTCAGTTTTCCTGCAATGTCAAATGACTGACATTTTTCACAGAAAAATTGATTCCCACTTGCTTTAATTTTCTTCTGACATCTTTTGCAAGCCAAGTAAGACTAGTCACCAATGGTCTCTACACAAAGTATGGTGGCAAATACCCAGAAATTGCCAATCTAAGTTAAAGAAAAAAAATATGTTAATATATTTTTTATAAACCAATTAAAAATGTGATTAAAAAATATTTTAAATACCTTTCCATCTGTCATTATTTGAGATATGTCTTCAATTCAAAATCACCATCTCTAATTTCATCATTTAGTGTCCTTGATGATGATGATGTGAGAATGAAGATACTGGTTGATCTCAGTTTTCCAGTAGTGATATACCTCCAAATAAATATATAATAAATTAATGTTAATAAAGTAATGTGTATTGAATATATAATTATAAATAAATAAAAATAAAACAAAACCCAACCCTATTACAAATGAGCTCAACCCAGTGGATCGACAATATATTTATGTGTAATAAAATCGTTTTGGGCCTGGTTAAAAAAATTCGATATTGGGGCCCAAATATTAATATTATCATATGGGCCGATACATACAGTTTGGTAAATCTAATTACAATTTAAATTATTTCTTTACTTTATTTACTATACATGCTATCAATTGTATTATTAATTTATATTAGTTAGATAATTAAAGGTTTAATACTTGCAGATAATTCTGTTAATATATTGTTATGTACGAATAAATTGTACTCAATTGTAGAAGATGAAATGAAACTGTAGTACATCCTAACATATAAATGTCGACAATCTCAAAAATAAACAACAGAAATGAACATGGTTGAGTCAAAAATAATTTGATCACAAATAAAAATTATACATTTTCTATAAACTGATATAAATAATTTTACCTAAAACTGAAATCCACAATCTCTGGAACTTTCTGATCCAGCACAATCTTTGTAATATTAAACAAAGATGAAATGCGTATTTCACCTATTTTAATATTTAATCAATCAGTAACTTTATCATAACACTGACTGATATCAAAATAAAAAATTAAATATTACCCCTGTATATGTTAGGTCTGCAAAACTGTATAATAACAGTCACTGGTCCTTCAAGGGGCGTCTCTAAAAATTCAATCATCTGTTCTGCGTAGTTTTCCCAAAGAGTTGCTATAATTGTGTTTCCACTACAAAAATTAAGAAATAATTACTAAATACATAAAAGCAGAAAAGTTAAAAAATTTAAAGCATTATTTTAAAAGCTTACTCTATATCTTCCAATACCAAATCCATCAATTTTGTTAGCTTTCCGTTTATCTCTCTTGTAAGGGGTCTATAATGTGACACTATAGTTCCCATTACATCTGCACAAGAACAAAAAATAAGTTAAAAATTATTCGTTGCATGTTATAAAAATATTTTTTTCGTATATATTGATATGTCTTACCAAACATTGTTGCATCTCCTATGTTCTACATATTTGCTATATCATTGAAATTCTTGATCTCGTACAAATGTTGTGGAAATTCTTCATGAAAACCTCAAAGATTCTCGTGTGTTTAAATGCAATAATATTATAAAGGCTGACAGTTGTCTTGTACTTCATCACATTCAATCCAATAACAAAATCGATTATAGCATAAACATTTCCTTCAATAAGGCGATCTTTAAACTTTTCGATATTTGTTTTTGGAATCGTCATATGGATTCGTTGACCCTATAAAAAAACAATCTGTTGTAAGTTTTTATGTCATAAAGCAAAAAAAAAAAACTCGACAATTTTAAAACTGAAACATACCTCTCGATCATGGAAGATGCATTCGTCATTCCAGACTAAATGCATTTGAGTTTTCATACCATCGTATCAACCTTAGTTCTATGCCAAATGTACTCCTTCCCGGTTTTAGCATCTGTACAGTTCTGAAGACTGGAGCCATTTATCTTCTATCTTTGTAACAGCACAGTATAAAGCTTCACACTGATTTTCTGCTTTTCTGCTTTCAGAGGAAATCGAAATGGAGAGTGAATGAGATAATTGGTCCTTCTTAAGATGTAAATTTTTTTATATATGAATCAGTTTTTTTTTTACATGTAGTGGGTGCTGGAAAGTGGAGGTTAACTTCTTTGTAGTGCTCCGAATCATTTCTATTTATTTTCTGTATTGTATAATTTTTTTTTCTGTATGTAATTTAATGTAAATATTAATGTTGATTATGTATTTAAATTACATGATTATGGTTGTGGATTAAAAAAAAACCAACCCCACGTCTGTAATTTACGTACACGTTTCAAATAATTCATATTATTAATATATAATTTAATTTAATCATAAATCGGATTTATTTAAAATATTATCCATAAATCGGATTTTTTTAATAACCTCAAATCACTGTATATTTGCAAAATTGCCATCAATATTAAATATCCTCAATTCACTGTATATTTGCAAAATTGCCATCAATTTTCCCTCCAAAATCAATTGCAATTGGATTTTTTCTGCTTTTAGATATAGTATAGATTTCCGATGTATTAGTGTTAAATATTTTATATTTTAATAAAAGTGATGTTCCTTATTTATTATTTTATTTTATGAAAATTGAGGCGTGACAAAGAAACTTGTGGAAGGGTGCATGAGGTGAAGTTGAGAGTTGATCTGCATCTTTGTTTGATTTTTTCGGTTGAAACTTCAATTTCATGAACTTGAAATCTTATTGATATGAAGTGAGAAGTTGCATAAAATCGTTAAATACAATAATTAAGAGAACGTCCGAGATTGCAAAATATGTCAAAACATCGTCCGTTAATAATTTATCCACAAACACTACTATCTACAATTGAAATAGTTTTTAGATGGCTGATAAAAATTAAACTTACATATGACAACCTCTTCGAAGTTTATAAAATGAAAATAAAATAATAACCATTTTATTAGAGAAAGATGTAGATAAATGCTCAATAATATAAATTACAAATATGTGAGCAGGGGACTACTAGAAAAACCTATATGTAATGGAAATAATGATGCATTCCTTAACTATTATAGGTCAAAAAGACCAGTTCTGTGTTTCATGTAAATAGATGAATTCAAGAGCTCGCATCTTCCAAACTCTTGATTATCTTTTTCTCTCCAGTCTTGTGATTTCGATAATTCCGCACTTTGTACTTTTAGTAATACAATAATTAATTAAGCCAATAAACTCCGCGGAAGTCACTAACCAAAAAGAAGAAAGAACAAGTACCAATAAATTTTACAGATCGACGGCTGTTTGCTACGATATCGACACCAACAAATTTACTAATTATGGATATTAAGATAAAAAAAATTACGAAGAAAAATAATAGACAGATAAATTACATATGAACAAATCCCACAAGGGGCACACTTGTGTTAGACGGTTTAACGGATCTCTTGCATTAGACGGGTATTTTTTTGACCCAACAAAGTGGTCCCCCTTCTTTCTTCCTTTTCTTTTTGATTTTTCTTTTGGTGGTCTTCCTCCCCTTTCCCTCTTTTCTTTTATTTTCAATTTTTTTTTTCAATTTTTAATTTCTTCTTTTTTAAAAAATATATATATTTAATTTTTTTATGGTGAATTTTTTAATTCTTTTAAATTTTTCCTAACAGAATTTATACCCTAAAATAAAATTAGTGAACGCTAAAATTAAAGCGAATTGATATAATTTATTTGAAATAAATATAAATTTATACCCTAAAATGAAATTAATAAATCCTAAAAAAGCACAAAATAAAACTCTAAAAACAACCAAAAAAAAAATCCTAAAAAACACAATAAAACCCCTAAAAACACCCCCAAAAAAACCCAAAAGAACATAAAATAAACCCTTAAAAGCAACCCCAAAACACGTGGGCTCATGCACTGTGCTCGATATGTACTTTTTTTTGAAATAAATAATATATCCTAAAATGAAATTAGTGAACCCTAAAATTAAATTGAATTAATTTAATTTTTTGAATAAATTTATTTTTTTTATCCGATGTCTCACGCAGTGCACTCTCCCGACGCTAACGGGTGGGCTCGTGCACTTTGCTCGATACAAAATAATTATTTAAAAAAAAAAAAGAAGAAAGGGAAAAGAAACCAAAAAAATAGAAGGAAAAAAAAAAAGCAAAATTGGCACTGCCAGAAAAAAAAATGCACAGGCGCGTGAGATACACGCGCCGTGTGTGGAAACGCGTTTTGGACGGGTTTAAGTATTATTTGATCCGTCTAACATAAGAGACCCGTTAGAAGGTCTATCACAAATGTTTGTCATCCCACAACAATTTAGTTGAAAATCCAAGTGTAACTGAAGGAGCTACAACCTTTTATTTGAAAGCAAGAAAAAATAGTCATTGGGTTTCAGAAGATACCAAGAATCAAGATACATGATCTGTGAATGGATGCATATTATGGCATACCACTTTATATAGATATTGAGGCTAATATTCAATCAAATTTTTGGATAAACATAATTATGGATATTGCCTATTTATAGAATATGTATAGAAAATTTAGATCCATTATAGCGCTAATAAATACAAAATCAATCAAACTTTATATAATTTCAAGAATTACTAGATTACCATATTTATATAAATGAATTTTTTATGATTATTAGGACTTCCTTCATAAAATTTGGTAAATATCAAGCCTTGTGCAATTTTATAATTCCTTAACGAAAATGCTGGCTAGCTATCGCATTTTATAATTTTTACTTAATTCTGGTGCAGTGGTGCCTATAATTATAACTTTAGTAATATTTCTAATTATTATTAATACTATGTTAATATGTTATGATAACATGCACATTAAACATATTTAATGGTATTATTTTTATATTTACTTATTAATTTATCATATATGTATAGAAACAATAGTTGAAATATATTGTAATCAATATATTATAGAAATTTAAAATGAACTAAATGTACCTTATTTAAAATATATATTCTCGGGCTACAAATATAGAATGGTTGATACTACAAAAAAAATCGTTGTTCAACGACGGACACATCCGTCGATAAATCCTAGTTTTCCGTCATTAGCCTAGTCTAGCGACGGACTAGGAATCAGTCTGTCGGTAAAGCCATGAAGAATACTGTTGTCTTAGTTGCCCAAATGGCTGGAACCTATCAGTAGATAGACACAACCTAACGTTAAGTGCTTCTGAAGCGAATTGGGGAAAAATTGTGTTCAGGTGTTTCCATGCAGGAGAGTCTGCTGGATGTCGCATTACTCCGTCATCAATAGATGATGCATGCCAACGTATCTCCTTTGTTGTTGCATTAGATGCATACAACCTCTGTAATCTCAGAGTGAGTGAAAAATAATACATCTTTTTGTGTGCAACTGTGGTCTTTTGTTGTTTCTGCGAACGGCGACTTGTTTCCTTGAAACGGGGATGACCACAGAATTTGCATTCAGCCAATTCACTATCAGCAGCCCAATAAATCATGCAATTGTTGAAACAGCAATCGGTGTTCTCTACGGGTAACCCCATACCATGTAGTAATTTCTTTGTGGTGTAGAAATTAGCAGTTACCAAATTATTCTCAGGAACAATCTCTTTCATCAATTAGGTTATCTGATCAAAACACTTCTCTAACATATTATTCTCAGATTTTAAGTTCATCAGGCGAGCACCGCGTGACAATTGAGAATGGTTTTGACAATCCGGCCACAATTCTTTGTCTGCGGTCCTCAACATGTCATAAAATCATTGCGCTTCAGGATTTGGGGCCTCATCGGTATGATCATCGACATTCATGTTGATATGCAGACCAGCAGCATCCATTACCATGTTCTAATACGTATTCAGTCCATCCTGACCACCCAAATTCTGCTCGGTAGCCGAGCGCACCTGTTTTTCACCTTGATACGTCCATACATGATAATTGTACACAAATTTATTCCTTGCCATGTGTAGTCGAACGGTAGATGGCGTTTGAAATGGCACGCTCTTACACTTATGACAGGGACACTTAATCTTATCTACACTCATGAATGACGGTTGATTGCAGGAAAACTCGATCAAAGAGTTAAGTCCATTAATGAAGTCCAGATTTAAACCACCGTTATTAAGATATTGTTGGTACATCCATTCACGATCTAGACTCATTGTAGGAGGCCAATTTCTAAAATATTTGATCGTAAAAAACGCACTGATTATCATTCAATTAAATGTAAAAATAGTAAATAAAAATTAAAATGGCACTAATTTTTTTCAAAATTTCGGCAGGACCTATGTGAATTTCCTAGTCCCAAGTTCTCGACTCTATGCTAATTGATCTATGTTCTTCTAATCGATCCATAACAACAATACCAACAAACACCAACAATTCAATAAAGAGGGATCCAGGGGCCCTCATCCCATTCAGATGAAACAAGTATTAAAGAGGAATCCAGGGACCTTTATCCCAAACAAACACCAACAATTCAATAAAGAAGGATCCAAGGACCCTCATCCCATGCGAAAATAGCATGATAATTGCATAAATAGCATACTTAGCCTAAATTGCTCAAATAGATTTAACAAAATTGGCATACTTAGCATATTTATAATCATAAGCCAAATAAATGTTATATAATTTATTATAAGCCTACTGACTAACCTCGTATCAGCAGCAATGTCACACAATGTGTAAAAATCATGAACGAGTAAATTGTAAATTAAAGAACTCATTAGTACAATAAACTCGAATTAATAATTGTAAAATTAAAATCTAAACTACATATTCAATAATCAATAATCAATATGGATCCTATAAATTTCATTATAATAAAATTTAATTATAATAAATTATACTAACTAAACTACATATTCAATAATCAATAATCAATATGGATCCTCCAGTTGTAGTACCTATATATATCATACAAATCCTACACCTTAAAAGAATCATAATTTACAAAAACAATTGGAAGTTATTTTCCCAATTTATTTATTTTTCACATATAGAATTTTAGTAAGAATAATAATAACTCATCTATATTTCAATAAAACATAAAATAAATTAGAAAATTTTAAAAAATAAAAACGAAACAAATGTTCACTGCCTTTCAATTCTGCAAGCAAGAACATTCTGCAAGCATAACATCCATAAAAATCCAAATTCTACAACTAATATGTCTAATTCCTACGTACAACCTATTTCACTGCCTTTCAATTAGCATAACATCCATCAAAAATCCAAAATGTATATATCTAGCATGTATATATATTTCTCTCTCTCTGCCTTTCAATTAACACAAATTAAAGAAATGGGCAATCAAATGCTAAGAAGGAGAGAGAGCGAGGGAGAGGCAGAGTGAGTAAGAGAGAGATCGAGCAAAGAGAGGGAGAGAGGGGGACTTACGTTGGCAATAGCATCGGTGGCGGAGGCGGAGACGGTGGATGCTACAGCAGAAGAGATGGAGAGATTAGGGCAGAGAAGAGAGAGAGAGAGAGAGAGAGAGAGAGAGAGAGAGAGAGAGAGAGAGAGAGATAGGGCAATCTGAGAGAGGGAAAACGGCGGGGGGGACGGCGATTTGGCGTAGGGCTCAGAAATGAAATGAGAAAGGGAAAAGCAGTCTGTATATCGACTTTTACCGATGGACCTACCGATAGCCAATCCGTTGTTAATGTTTAAAAATAAAAAAAATTAAAAAAAATACCTAACGATGATCATATCCGTCGTTACCATTTCGAATTACTTAAATAATTTAATGAATAATTTAACGACAGACACTATCCGTCGTTAGTTGTTAAAAATAAATAAAAAATAAAAAATATAATAACTAACGACGGATATGGCTCGTCGTTACCATTTCGGATTACTTAAATAATTTAATGAAAAATTTAATGAGGGACACCGTCTGTCGTTAGTTGTTATAAATAAATAAAAATTAAAAAATAAAATAACTAACGATGGATATGGTTCGTCGTTACTATTTCAGATTACTTAAATAATTTAAATTAAAAATTTAATGACGGAACACGTCCGTCGTTACATTAATCTGATTGAATTAATTAAAAATGTTTATATTTAACGACGGAAGGTATCCGTCATTACTAATTTTGTTTTTTTATTTTATATTATTTTAAAAATCTAACGACGGATAATATTGTCCGCACCTAGCTATGATACTGCTAATCTCAGTTCGTAATCCTCTCTTGAACCTATGGGTTTTTTTCTCATCAGTGTCCGTCAGGTGTGGAGCATACCTAGACAGCTGATTGAATTTCCGTTCATAATCATTTACAGTCATATTTTCCTGAGTTAATTGTAAGAATTCAGTTTCTTTCTGATCTCGAAAACACATGGGAACAAACTTCAGCATAACAGCTTGTTTGAACTCCTCCCAAGTCATATTCGTAAATTGTTCAGGCGTCATCGACCTCCTATGTGTTTCCCACCAATGATCAGCATCACTAGTGAGGTGGAAGATTGTACATGCGATGCGCTGAGAATCGGTACACACCATGTATGTGAATGTGCGTTCCATCATTCGTAGCCATTCTTCAGCGTCAGTCAGTTCACCCTGACCATTAAAGGTCAGAGGTTGGTACGTTCGAAACTGAGCGATAACACGTGCTGTATTTTCTTGTGGAGGATTTTGAGCCTCATTATTTTGACGTCTTGACGGTATCCTATACACGTATTTCATACGTTAGATATTTTGATCGTCAAAACTCTTATAAGATTTTAAGGCAATGATACAGTGCACTTATATTCGTGTAGATCATAAAATTCCAATGAGCTAAAGAAGCTCTAAGGTTTTACCATATACTTATGTTCAGTGTATCTATGTTCAAATCCAACTAAGTTCTGATCTAAAACTAGCTCAGATGACGTTTATGCATCAAATGGATTTGACATGAAAACACTGATAACCATGATTTGTAAAACATAACTTTCGCAATCATTCTTTTCACCTTGCTTTAAATCACACAATGAGATCACTTGTATTTGTATATCATGCATACAATCACATATATATGTATATATATATATATATACACTTTTCATAAGAATACTAAAGAAATTTAAAACATGAACTTTAGTACCTTCCTGGAGTAAGCTTGGCGTAGACGATAGTGCTGGGTTATGGGTAACCATTTCAATAACACAATACTCAAAACATTTCAATTTTGAAAATCACAGGCCTACAATCATGTAAATCTGGCTCTGATACCACCTGTAACGTCCCGGTCCCACTAGGACCAAAACGTCACCAAAAACATACGTACATGCTTACATGATAAATATTTTTCAAGAAATTAAATTAACTTTAACCAAATTATAACCTGTCAACAAGCAATATACATAGCCAATCGGACCAAACATTTAAAAACAACACGGCCAAGCCTTATATACATTCAAAATATTGGTATATACAATCAAAAATTGGCCACTAGGGTCAACAACTTTCAAACTTATAAGTTTTGCAGAGATTAACGGAAGTATATAATATTTAACATATAAACATAAATTTAAAGATGGCTTTGAGCAAAAACTGTACAAGGGTCAACCATCAAAACCCAATCTAACAGCTCATCATCAACCAGCTCGATCTCCAGGACCTGAAAATATTTGAAAATATTTAGGTTGAGTACCAGAAAACACTCAGTGGGCATTATTATTCGTCCAAGATATACTTTCATGCTTTAAAATCAATCATAACATACTTTATAACATAGTTTACTCTTCTTCATTGGATGAGAGACCCAATGTGATCTGTAATACCCCAAAATATTTTAGAAGATTTTATTCAACTTATGTTACCCTCTGGTAAGTTAGAAAATAAGTTGGGTCCTTAAATGACTCAAATAAAGGAAAATCGCAGTCAGGAAAATCTGTTAAATCTAATTTGGTCAAAAATTGCCTTAAAAATATGTTATGATATTTTTCTCGGGTTGATAGAAAATATTTCAAGAATCGTGCCAACCTTTGAAATTTCAAATTTCGAGTTCAAATGAACTCTTGGCACAACTTTAAGTTGGAAAATAATAAATTTAATAGAAAAAAGCACATCCGTCATTATCCAATTTCTTTTTCAAAAGATTATCTTATTCGTAATTATCCTATTCTTTTTCCATCATTATCTTCTTTCTTTTATTCGTTATTATCCTATTTATTTTTCCTCTATAAATAGGAGCTTAATGTTTCATTTTTCATTCATTTTCAAAATCGAAACGCCGAGCAGCTTCCAGAGAATGTACGACTCTAGTTTCTAATTTCAATTTTGAAATAATCATTTTGAAGGTGTCAACACGTAGATCACGAATACATGATTGAAATGATAACACGAAGGATGATCACGATGGAAAATCGCCGTGACCGCCGCCAATTCCTCGGAGAAGGTACTTTCTCCAATTCTGGTCATTCGGACCGATGAATTTAGAAATTTCAAGTTCTAAATATGCTTATATTTTGATTATCTTTAATTCTACCGATTCCGATTTTTGATGTTGTGAGTTTTAGGTATTTTTCCCCATTTTCATTTTATGTAAATCTCAGATCTACTCTTCCTGGATAGTCGTATTAGAAATCTTATTTTTATAAATAGTCTTTGATCATTTGGATCATATAGTTAACCGGAATAGATTTTTGATTTCTCGTTGTTTGAAATCCGGATTCGAATATTATATTATAAATCTGCCCAGTTCGAATTTATGTACTAGCCGTCCGATCTTTGATCTGATTACACCATTAAATTCCTTATTTTCTGCACTATCAAAAATTGTACTTTTGAGCACAAATCCAATGAGTATCGAGCTCGATCGAGACCGATAGATTTTCAGCTAAAATCTGTGGCGGGAATTTTCGCCAGCCAGCTTTTCGGCCGGTGTGGCCGGAATTAGCCTTTGATCCCTTCTGACCAATTGTGGTACCTCTGAAGTTAATATCTCATTTTAAAAAATTGCATTTTAGTTAGAATTGCTTTAAAATGTTTGTTAGATCTGTCCTAGCAAAAAGGTTCATTCAGCTTCAGCATTTATTCCCTATGGTGGATTCTCTACTTAGCTATAGATTCCATTTTTATCCAGGCGGATTTTTCAGTTTACCCAATTATTCAAATTGTATATTTAAATTCGTATCTTTTTCATGTGTCGTTTGAAAATCATGAAATTTTCACACTTGCATTGTTATATGTGAAGTATGTTGTCAATTAAATTTGGTAATTTTTTGAAAACCAGAAAGACTCGTAGATTAAATTTGATCAGAATCGAGTAAAATGGCAAGTGATCGACCTCCACCTTTTCCAGATGTTTTTGGACGGCTTTACTCGAAAATATTCGCTGAATTTAATTCCCTAAAGTGTTGAGTTGAGAATGAAATCCTAATGTTGTGCATTGTAGTCTGAAGCCGTTTTATTAGTTTAGAATATTTGTATTACATTTAGTTTAGCTTAGAAAAAAATCATTTATCTATCCTAAGTTGAAGCTTACCTTATGTTATAGTTTCAAGGCCTAGCATGATACTAATAGGTAGTTTCTCCTTTTTAGGTCCGAACCTGAGACCCATATTTAATTAGAATTTGCAAGACACATGTAAAGCTTCAGCTACTATTAGCTAACCAGGTGGGTTATACTATACTATCTTTGCAAATTGTATCTTTCGAGTTATTAAGCTCTGCTTTGCTAAAACTGCATATGTGACTATCTGTGTTAAATATTTAAGTGCTACTGTATGTTGTCGGAGTCTCATATACCAGCGTTGTGTCAATGTGAGTAGTTACAGTATGCATGCATTATTTGTCCTGCCCTACTCCTTGTCGGTGAGACTAAAATGAAACACTTATTGGTTATACTCTTTGGGTATACTATGGTCATACTCAACGTTATGCGCTGGTGATGTAGTTTGGGTTGCGGGCAGTGACGGGTTATACTCTTAAACGCTTCACGATAAAATATTTTGGTGAACTTAGGTTCCTTCCAACTTTTAAACCTCCTAAGCTTCACTACCTGCATGAACACAGATAGATTACTTTAACAAAATGATTTGCATAACTTAAATTGTGATAACTTGCCCACTGAGTGCATTAGTACTCAGCCTAAATCTTTTCAAATATTTTCAGGTCAGTAGGCTGGAGCGTGGAGGTGACGAGGCTGAGATATGAGCTATTATGATTTACATATTTTTCCGTTGTCCCTTTTTGTTAGTATTCTATTAAGAATTGAGCTTTCGCACTTATTGTATTCTTTTGCTAAATGCTAAGAACTCTGATCTTGATATTTTGTTAATATGATTCTGCTTCTCTGATTCTGAACATTTGTTGACTTCCTAGTTAACATGTATTACATGCTTAGCTATATAATTATTCCAAGGGGAGGAAGTCCGTCTTTCGTTATGTCTATTTGATCTTTCATTTTGGCCTATGAAAGGGGCTTCATTTGTTCAGCATATTGGTATCTGTTTCTTTTGTCGACCTATGAATGGGTCTATTGATTGTTGGTATCTGGTTATTTGTTTCCGTTTGGCCTATGAAAGGGCTTATTGAATTGTTACAGCTTCTATTCTTCTCTTATAAGCCGTTATAAACGGGGATTCGCTCTAGTTACAGAGGTTATATTGTCTAATTTTTCCGGAAGGCATAACCTATCTTTGGCATACTTGATTGTTAAATTTTTATTCCAAACACGAATCCTTTTTGGATTAACACTCCGTCATTAATTTAATTACCCTATTTCTTTCCCGCTTCGTAACTCCCACCCCCGTGGCGTCCATTTCCACGATCTTTCGGGATCGGGGCGCTACATGATCACATGGTACTTTATGGTTACTTATCTAGACATTTAATCACAAAGTAAACTATCTATGCTTGTAAGTCGGAATTCCTATGTGCATGAAGTCTCATAACATTCAATCATTGCGTAAACAATCATATTAAAACATTTAACATGCTTTTCATGGACGAATTTAAATATATAGTTTGAGTTATAGAAAAATCCATCTTGATGATCTCAATATGCAGTGCAGTTTATGCGTGAAATCCTACTATGGTCTCCGATCGTCTCGACCTACAAAATTGGAATTCTAATTTAGAATCCTCAAATAGGTCATAAAGATAATAACTTAGATCCTAAATAACTTAAATAAGGATTTCCTATACTTTGGGATCGTTTGAAATTAAAATGGAGTCAAATGGGCGAATAATGCACATTTGACGAAATAGATTAATTTGGTGACCCTGATTGAGAAATTATCGGACTTTTTAGACCAAAATGAAGAAATATGAATGATGAATTGAATTCAATGACTAATAAGTTTGGTTTAGCATTTAGGAGGGGATTATAATATTTAGAATTTCTTTTGGGACAATATAAAATTTGAAAATTATAGAACTTAATTGGATTTTATAAAAATCTTAACTTAATTCTCCAAGAATCCATGTGTTATTTATAAGTTTTTGATTTGGGAACTAGACTTAATTGAAACAAGTGGAACAAATTGCAAAAATCTAATTACTTCAATTAAAGTTACTATTTTATCAAATTTCCATTTCCATTTCCACTATTCTTAACCTCTAACACTTCCCTTGGCACCTCATATCTTTAATACAGTGCCTCCTTGGCGACTAGCTAGGAGTAGCCAACAACCCCATATCAGAATTCACTAAAGAAACACATGATACTAACACACACACACTCACGTCAATAACACAACAAAAGCATAACCATTAATCTATGTCTCAACATACCTAGTAGGTACCTACATATCACTACAATCTCTGCAGCCCGATCAAAACAGGAGAAATGAAAGAAAACAAAGAAAGAAACCAGTTTTAGTATTCCCCGATAGATTTTTCCGAAGAAAATTTCGATTTTGGTCCCATAAGACATGGCTTAGTCCGATTTTGGTCTCAACCCTATCACATTTGGTCCTATTTCAGAAATTGTTATTAAATCTGGTCCCATAGGACCTGAATTATCAATTTTGGCCCCACAATTTAGACGGAAAAAAAAGGATAATGGTCGTCAGTTTTGGGACCAAAATAGATACTATAGGACCAAAAGTGAAATTTTCAGCGCAATAAAAATCCTAAAATGCAATCAGCTATGAACGATTTTTTAGCCGAAAAATTGATCAAATGTTAGATTTGTAAATAGGGGGTACTTTTTATTAACTTTTTTTTAAAATTAGGTTATTTAAAAAAACACTACAATAAAAACATGATTTAACAAATGATTATATTTCGTTGTTAAAATACCGACACATTAACAAGTGATTAAGATTAAGATATTTAATGACGGATTTTTTTATCTCAAACTTAACAAAGAACACATGTCGTATTTTAATTTTTATTTTTTATTTTTTTATATTAACGACGCGATAACAACATTATTATATTTTTTTTATTTTTCAATTACTAATTAATTACAAATATAAATTTTTTAAATATTTTTATTTATTTTACATGATAATTTTTAATTTTTTAATTACTATATAATTACGAATTTGAAATCAATCTTTTTTTATTTATTTTAAATTTTACAATTTATTTCATTTTTAATTTTTAATAATATATAATATTTTTTAATATTATATATTTTTCAATTACTAATTAATTACGAATATAAATTTTTTTAATATTTTTATTTATTTTACTTAATAATTTTTAAATTTTTTAATATTATTAATTTTTTAATTACTAATTAATTATGAATTTGAAATTAATCTTTTTAATATTATTAATGTTTTATTTATTTTACATTTTTAATATTATATATATTTTTTATTTTTCAATTACTAATTAATTATGAGTATAAATTTTTATTATATTCTTATTAGTGTTACTTTACGATTTTTAAATTTTTATATTACTTTATATATATTTTTATTATTTTATATTATTTTTTAATATTTTGGGCTTGGTTTGGCGCGCTTTCATCGCTAAAATGTGAATTTTTTGTAGTGAAAGTTCAAAATGTAGGTATGCAAGTATAATTTTTTCTTGATTTTTTACTTTACATTTTTCAAGAATTTAATTATGTAATAATCAACCATAATAATGAATTATTAGTTGAAAATTAAAATTAAATATTAAAAATAATTATAAACTCTAATTAGATGTGGTAAACGCTCATAAACAATATTGTAAAATTAAACTAAATAAAAGATTTCTCTGCCTTTAGGGGTGTAAACGAGCCGAGTTGAGCCGAGTATCTTCTTGATCGAATTCGAACTCGATAGAAAATTAAACTAAACAAAAAAATGGCTTTCTTTTGATTTAGTAGTTGTAATTTGATGATTTGGTGAGTAGATATATATGGATGCATGTTGGTGGGAAATTTGGATCCAAATCAGGTTAAATTTCCCTCCAAATCTGTTCAATTTTGACTCCAATTGACTTGTAAAAAATTTTCTGGAATTTTTCTCTATGGGACCAAAATCAATACCAAAATGGGACCAAAATCGATAATTTTTTTAACGGAAACCATGACGGCGAGACCAAAATTGATAATTCAAGCGATTTGGGACCAAATGTGATAGGGTTGGGACTAAAATCGGACTAGGTCATGTCCTATGGGACCAAAATTGAAATTTTCTCGATTTTTTTCGTTTAACTTTCAACATGAAAATGAGGGGTTAAATGGTGTTTGATCAAAGATTTGAAGCCATATATACAAGAGGTTCGAAACGGTATATAATACATCAAAAACCAACGCTCGGATTGTCGGGAAAAGCTCCGATAAGTTGTTGTACTGTCGCACAACGGCGAGCAACAGCAAATAGCAGCCATAAGTGGCTTCTCCCCCGACTTCCAGACTTCAAAACAAAATATGATTAACACCTACATAATCTACACATAAAGGAGATCATTTTGGTTGAATTTCATGGGATTTAATTGAGGTTTGAAGGGTAAAAGATGACATACAATAATATTACAACTTATTTTCCGAACAAATCATGATGCAGAAACAGGTGACCAAATGAGCTTAGATTAAAAATCTAAAACCATATAAATAAAGGTTATAACAAGAGATTTGAAACGACTTAACGATTGTAAATTTTGAACGGTTGAATTGATCAGAAACTAAATCTCAAAAGAAGGCTTCGGTAACTTACCAATTTTTCTCCCTTTCTCTTCTCTCTTTCTTTTTTTTTCGTTTTATTTTCTGATACTTCTGTACTCTCCCAAGTAACCCAAAAATATTATACACACATATATATCTATGGCTAAATCTATGCACGTGTACTTCTCATTAAACACTCATTCAAACTAAAAGCTTCCAAATGGCAAAGTTGGTTTGGAGGATGCAATCTTCATCCAAACATTTTTATTTGAATTGTTTTTTTTTATTAGTCACATTTATACAGATACGTGCCAATAATAAATTGATAGGAATTAGGCCTAATTATTGAATAAAAAATATTTGATAGATTGAGCTTAAGTTGGGCCGAAAATGTGGTTAATTAATTGGACTTCAATTTAATAAAGTTGGCCTTATAGGAATAAATTGAGTTCAAATATCACATTGAATAAATTTCATTGGAAAGTCAAATGAAGTCCGAGTTGGTTTATTTTGGTACCAAAATGATCTCATTAATGTCTATTTCTATAATATAAATTCTATTATTAATTAGAAAACTCAACCAAGGTCGAGCCTTTTCTTAGTCTTATTGCGTCTCTAAGCCCCTAATTAACTAGCCAAAATAAATTGGGTTCTAATTTCATGAAATTTCTAACTATAAAATAATACTATATTTTTTCGGGGTGTTAGAATAATTCATGATCTCGGTGATGTGAGTCTAGGAGGGGTGTCGAAGGACTAGTTCGAGTGTTCGAGAGATGTGCGCAAGAAATGGTTCACAAGCATAGCTGGTCACAAACAGAGAGATGGAGTCATGCTTATCATTCGCGAGCAGAGAGGTGGTCGCAACTCGAGGTGCAGGGGGTCGTGTGTGGACGATTCACGATCAGGGTCGCGAACGGAGTTGTAGGTGCAGGTGGTCGCGAGCTCGGAACATGCTTTTCTGAGTTTTAGACTTTATTTATTTCCGTTTTCTACTGGTTTTCATATTAGAGTTTGTTTTATTTTGTCCCATCTCTATAAGGGACTCTAAGACATTATTTTGATACGTCTTATTTTTTATATTGAAAATTTGTGTTTTTCTCTGTGGCGAAATCTATTGAATCGTTGATTCAACCATGACTTATCAAACAAATTCATCACCTCTGTTTGTAGCGTCTTCACTTATATTCTAAGGTTCGTGTCTTCAATTAAAGTAGGGTTGTGAACTCATATGTCAACGGTTTGTTTACATTGTTAAAATGGGTCAAGGAATTTCACCATATATATCATGTTGTAATCTGATATTCTTAGAGGTAGATTCTCATGTTGCCAATTTGTCGGCGAGGATGACATCAGTCCGAAGCCTTTGATGATTTTCGGTGGAGATTTTTCCTTTTCAAATTTTTCATATATATGGGTCTATGTGTGTGTGTGTGTGTGTTTAATCAAGAAAAATCAACCTTTCTTTTTTTACAAATATTGGTATCAGATCGCAAGGTAATAAAATAAACCGCATGAAAGAAAACCAGAAGCGACATTGTTTGTTACACGTGTGTGCTGTCATAGTTGTTAACGTGGTTTATAGACTAAACACGTCATACTTTACTTGCTAGAAAAATTGGGGATGTTTAATCACATACAAATAAAAATATGGTGTTGTAATTGACTAGATTTAAACGTGGTGTCTAATTTACAAAAGGATGTGAACATAGTGATTTATTTGACAAATAATAATAATAATAATAATAATAATAATAATAATAATAATAATAATAATAATAATAATAATAATAATAAGATTGAAGTACAAACATATATATTCGCCAATGCACTTTACCCCTTTCACCTTCTGGATTATTGACTAGTCTAAATCCAGCTGTTAGACTTATTTGTCAGGCTCACAAAAAACCTCGTCAGCCTAATCTCAAAACCAATAATTAATGATGTTATAATCACTGATTAACAAGTTTTAAATTACTTGTCCAAATTATAGTATCACGGTTTTCAACTTGTGCAATTCCCTCAAGAAACATATGTAGAGTATGAATGAGGTTGTTTAAAAATCTGAACTATCAATTTTATTTTATTTTTCAAAAAACAAGATTAGGAATTGGATATAGACCCAAGTCCCTCTCAAAGCACAAAATTTAATTATTTATTTACTAATTGTCCTTATCTGATTGGATATGGCGCCGTATATAATATTAATTAATTAATCCTCGATCAGAGATGATTATATAGACAAGTACCAACTGAATTCATACATATATATCATTCCCAGAAACTATTAACTAATTACTGATTCTATTTTGGCATAATTTTATTCGAGAGAGAGAGAGAGAGAGAGAGAGAGAGAGAGTAATTTTGTTAAATGGTCATGATGAGAATGAGGATGACAGGAACAATGTGAGAGGGAGGGACAAATTTAAATTTTGTTTTAAAAAAAATGTCATTTAATAAATTCGAAACAGAAAAATCACATTTTTCACATATTTATCTGTATTTAATGTATTCAAACATCTATATTTAATTCATTTAATATATTTACACAATAATATATTAAATATTCTAATTACTCCCTCCGTCCCATTTATATAATCCCTATTACTATTTTGAGGTATTCCAATTATATAGTCCCATAACTATAAATAGTATTAATTATCATGGTAATATACAAATATACCCTTGCTATGTATTGGAAATTAAAACTCAACCACTTAAATTTTTTAGGGTCATTAATTTTAAGTAAGGATAATAATGGAAATTAAGCTTTAATATCTTGTTTTCATAAATATTTTTAATCTACGTGCGAGGATAAAGTGGACTATATAAATGGGACGAAGGGAGTAATTTATTAATTTGTGTGCATTCATGCAAAATGACATTTATATAGAAATGGAGTGAGTAATAAATAAGCATAGTAAATGGTCACATTCACATATAAATATAAAAGAAGAGTGCTTGTTTGAACCAAATTATATATATATATATATATATAGAGAGAGAGAGAGAGAGAGAGAGATGAGATCATGTGAGAACCACACCCCCTGTGAGAACTGAGAACCAATCTCAGCCACAGATCGCTCGTTTTTGGACGGCCAAGATCTATCACAGATTGAAAAAAACGCGGTGGCATAATTGTAATATTACTGACTTTTTAATGAAGCAAGGGTATTTTTGTAATTTATGAATTCATATGTCATTTCACCAAATCTTCTCTCAATCTATTCGCGTCTCTTTCTTCTGGCAATGGTGGTTCCCATTTCACCCGCCATGAGAGACGGCGCCGCCTCCGCTGCTTGTCGTCGACGGCATCGACAATCCGCAACTTCTCCTCTACCAAACAAAGGCGAGCAATTTTCAGCAAACAAGAGATATGATTATTAATGAAACAAACATTGCATTTTTTACTATATATTTTTTTTTCTCTTTTTTAGATCAGATTTTGATTTCATTATTAGGTTTGACAGAATAAAGAATCTGTGATGAAGTTCTCACGTTTCATCGGATAAATAAATAGATGAATATGCTTCTTGATGTTTTGTTTCTTTTAAAATCACATCCAAATAGTTTAATAGTAAATGTTCTCATGCACTTTAATTAACACCAGTCTGATTTTTATTTTTAAATGATATCGATCATTTCTATCTAACTCAAAATTGTTGATAATATATACCCAAATTTTCAAAAGTTTTAATTTGCGAATCTATTCCACAGCCTCATTTTCCGACAAAAGTTTTTATTTTTAACATGTACTTTAGCACTACTGTGATCTATTTTAGCATTGTTGTAACCTATTTTAGCACTATTATGAGCTGTTTTAGCACTGCCATGTACTTTAGCACTACTGTGATCTATTTTAGCACTATTGTAACCTATTTTAGCACTACTGTGAACTATTTTAGCACTTAGGTTGACGAAGCTAATTAAGCTGTTATTTTGAATTTTTCACTATGAGTACTTTAGCACTACTGTGAACTATTTTAGCACTGTTGTAACCTAGTTTAGCACTACTGTGAACTATTTTAGCATTGCTGGACTTGAACAGAAATCAAATGGCTTGAAGATGAAATTGTGCAAGAGAAGAATTCCATCTTATATTTCAATCATTAAGTGTGTGTTAAATTCCAATATAGTAGTTGGAATACACAATGAAATATAAAGTTGAAATATATGATCTCGTCCGTTAATCGAATGAGATACGATATGTATGATGAGCATAATGTATATAACAAATGATTGAAACACGCTTTTTCTATGCATTACACTTCAATACATAAATATATATATATATGGGAAATAAAATACCATGTAGAGTATGATTGTATGAAGTTCGTGATGTATAACTAATCACTAATGTACCACCACTAATGTACCATGCATAATAAAATCAAGAAAAATGAGTAACATGCATTTACAATCTATATATAATAGTAAATATTAAATTTTATAATATTAAGTCAAAATGCATAATCTAATGTTTATATATGCAATCTATATGTATTTACGAATAAGAATAATAAACACCCTAGGTGAGAACCGAGAACCAATCTGAGCCATAGATTGCTAGACGTGGATGCAACGGTTAATGATCGAGGAGGAAAACTTGTTTGGTGTAGGGTGTACTTTAGCACTACTATGATCTATTTTAGCACTGTTGTAAGCTATTTTAGCACTACTGTGAACTGTTTTAGCACTGCCATGTACTTTAGCACTGATGTGATCTATTTTAGCATTGTTGTAACCTATTTTAGCACTACTGTGAACTATTTTAGCACTTAGATTATATATTATCTACGGTTAATGTATATACTTTGTCTATATATATAAGTTATAAAATATTGAATGTATATATATATATACATGATAGTGAAGAGCATCAAAGCCTTCAGCCAAAAAGTTAGGATTGCAGGCATGAGGAAGAATCTGACTTGATAAGGGAGAAGTTAAATATGCTTGACCACATCAAGGAATTGTTCAAGCCCTAAAATGTAAAGACGAATGAGAAAAATGATAGTACATCGTCAATTTCACCCGATGAAATCAACACAGAAAATTCATTTAATAGCAATCTCTCTAATCTCGATTGTCCCTAGTGACATGAAATAGAGAAGGAATTAAATGAGAAAAGGTTCGGATGGCATCCAGGAGCTAGACATCTTGGATTGCCAGAGAGAGTTACTAGCAGTGGATTCCAAAAGAAAAGGATCAAGAAAAACCAGGGGATTATTACTTGTTCAACCCAGAACTTTCCTCAAACTATCACGAGAGATACAATTCCACGTGTTCATACAGATAAGTACTAATCTAATTAAGTGGAATGACGAACCTCAGCTTCAACAAGTTCTTTCTCAGCTTGAAGCAATTCTATTTCCAGCTGCACAATTCTCTGCTTCTCTTCTTCAAATCGAGACTAGAAAATGCTAGTCTGCTTCTCAACATCAGCAAGTTTTCTCATGGATCTCCTCTCTCTCTTCAGAACTTCTCCGAAATCTTTCTCATACTCGGATGCATTCAATTTTATTGCTTGAATGTCTGCTCTCATTTGGGTATTTTCTCTCGCCAACCTTTTCATGGTATTATTGAGAATCATTATGGTATTACGTATTTTGTGGACACCTTGTTCGGTCTCAATGAGCATCCCTATGCTTGTTCTTCGCAAAAATAAAATGGTTTGATAGTTTCTTGTCATGCTAAACAATGGTCATGTTAGTGCTAAAATAAGTCATGACAGTGCTAAAATAAGTCATGACAGTGCTAAAATAGAAAATAACGATGCTAAAACCCTAAATTGAAAAATATAAGCGTGAATCACATATACATTGAAATTTCCGATTTTACCCTCGCCCGAGTTTCAAGGGCAGCGAATTTCGGAGTTATTACAATTATGCCACCGCATTTTTTTAATTTTTGAACAGATCTTGCCCTTCCAAATAGGCGAGATCTACGGTTGAGATTGGTTCTCGGTTCTCACATGGGGTATGGTTCCTTCTGGAACCCAACCATATATATATATATTGTGTGTGATATGGTTCAAATAGGGATTAAGTGTTGGTATGAAAAATATGGACTATTTTTAGCCATTAGATCTATCAAATCCTACAGTTTAGATTTAATCCATGTGGCATTTAATTAGATTCTGAATTATATTAATAAGGGTATACTAGACATTTTGTAAATTAAATCCCACAAATCACGTTTCTTCCATATCAAAACAAATCTTCTTCTATCTTATTCAATCGATTTTTTTTGTCAGTTTCTTCTTCTTCTTCTTCTTCCAACTCATAGATTGACGATGGCGACAAAGCGGCACTCACACGATTTGTACAGACGGTTTCTTCTTCTCCTCCTTCTTCTTCCAACTCATAGATCGATGATGGCGATGATGCGGTACTCACACGGCGATTCTAGAGACGACGGCGGTTGTTGTGCGACACTCACATGGCGACTCTGGGCGACATTCATGGCGACATTCATGCTGATATTTATGGCAACATTCACAGCGGTTGTGAATTTTTCTTTGATGAATTTTTTGTGTTTCCGGTTTGTGACAATGGAAGATTTAGGTTTTTGATCGTTTGTCATTTTTTGTTGTTCGTTATGTATGCAATCTGGATGAATATTATATTTTATTTTATATATTTCAAATTGTTGGTTAGAATGTTCATGATTATGTACCTTTACGTATACAGTTTATGTTGTTGTTGTTATTTAGCATATATATGTTCTTTATGAAGCATCACAAGTTTTTGCTTTAAAATATTGTATGTTGAAGGATTCAATGTTTTTGTTTGTGTAGCATGTTTGTCTATTGTAGGAAGCATTAACAGTACATTTACATAGCATTGATTATTTGGCGTTTTTTTTTCAGAGCTGATTCACTCCAGTCAAGGCGTTTTTTTCCATTGTTCCATTTTTTGCTTAATTTTATTTTTAGTTTACTTATATCCGTGTTGTTTTATATGGTACAATTGAGGTATCTTAATTTTTTTCATTACATTATTTATGTTATAGTAGAAATTTTTTACAAGGTAGGATTCGTAGTATGAAGCATTTAATTTATGAATATATAGTATTAACTGAAGCATTCACATAATACAATGCAAATGAGTATGCTTACGAAGCACCAACCATCAAATATGAAACTCTTAATTTAACTTATGAAGCATTAAAAGGTAATGTTCGAAGCACTGTCTTTATATCATTCTTATTTTAACATAGACATTAAATCATATAAATCATTATCATAAAAGTAAAAACAAAACTTGCATCCGAGCAATTCAAAATATGATACTATCCAAAATCGATCGGATCCAAAATAAAAAAAACTACCAACATTCATCATAAATAAACTGCAATCCGTACTTGCATAATAAGACCTAAACATTGTCCTTCAAAACATCACTAAAAAAGACCTAAATATTTTTCTTGAAGTGGGGGTTCTCTCAAAGATGCTTTGGAGCCCTCTCAATGAGAAGAATAAGCTGCATCATTGTGTCTGTCATTAGCTTTGATTTTGCTAAAAATTGTGTAGCAAACTGCTGCATTTCATCCGCTTCAACGTCATTGCTTGAAGCATGTCCTCTTCTACCTTCATCATGGGAGAACGGTGCATTCTCCTCACCAGTCTTTTGGAATTGTGGACACAACCGTCCACCCCCAAACCCACCTGCTGCCATTTCTTGCTTTTCACGTTTTCGAATTAAGTGGAAGGTCCAACCTTTCACTGTGGGAACGACTTGTCAACAAGTCTCTTACCGTGCGATATCACTCAATCTACATACATTGCCTGTGCATGGATTTTTGGAATAAAAAAGTTTAACACGTTAATAAGGATCCAATCATTGCCCTATAAAGCACCAAATTTATACATGAGTAGCATCAAAATGGGGCAGATAGGATACGAGTAGCAAACAATCTTGGCAATGCAAACTACCAAACACAACTTTCAGAAGCATCAACTTTTCAACGCAATTTGTAACAAGACTATGCAGTAATTCATATGTAATGGAATTCAACATTTTTTGTATCAATCTGAACCATATTCAGCATATTCATCAACTTTACCAAATAACGCATGGATAGCTTAAACGTTTATCAATAGCATCAACCTACACCTAATATCGCATAAATTCATTGTAAACATTATTCTTCTTTGATTGAACCAGTGACTCGTCTTCCACATGCGATTCAGGTGTAATAAATTCAATGTAAACATTAAATGCTAATAATAATATGCTACTCATAACTTACTGCAATGCTTCTTATAACTTACTGAAAAGCTACTTAGCTTCCGTACCTTTTTTTTGCAGTGATGAAATTTTTGGTGATTAGCACTGACTGCAATGCTTCTTATAACTTACCGTAATGCTACTTAAAACTTAATGCAATGCTACTTAAGACAGGTAGCATCAACATCTTATATGCTACTTATGATAATATGTTGCTTATAACTTAATTAAATGCTTCTTATAACTTACCGCAATGCTACTTAATTTATGATAGATAGCATCTATATCTCTTCTTTTGTCGTGTTTAAATTTCGATCTATTCTTCTTCACATGCTTTGTTGTGTCATAATTTTGATTATGCACATGCATCTCCTCCTCGAAATCAGAGTCCTCCCGAACAACCTTTGAAGTGCCTATATATCGAAAACATTTCTTATGTAGCATTCAGACTTTGTTCTCATAATAAAACATACACAAATGTTACTGTAAACATGTAACAATTACCTGTTATTTTTGTGTCTTCATTACTTAGTATTTTTAGATCAACTTTTTAAATTAATCAGCAGCATCAATCGATCCATTCAAACCACAATCCCCAAATTTTTTAAATTCATCTACTCAAAAAGGCGATACTATTCATAAGTTTCGTCTATTTTCAAAATTTTCCACCAAATTCATCCTAAAAATCGATTTAACCCAAATAGTAGATAATTAATCAGCAGCATCAATCGACCGATTCAAACCACAATCCCCAAATTCTTTAAATTGATTTACTTAAAAAGGCGATACCATTCATACTTTCTGTCATTTTTCAAAAATTTCCACCAAATTCATTATAAAATTCAATTTCACCCAAATAATATGTACCCAGTTTCTTTCGCCCCATTTTGCTTCCGCCTACTCGGACGTCCACGCCGTCTCTGGAGCATGCAATTTCAGTCGGAATCGTCGACTGTATTGAGGATTTTCGTCGTCTTTGGGTTTATTCTCTTGCGGTGGTTTCAAACTGAACCAAATACTCGGACGCCCGCGCCGTCTCTGAAGCCTACAATTTCCGCCGGAATCGTCAACTCTATTGAGGATTTTTGTCGTCTCGTCTCTGGATTTACTCTCTTGCGGTGGTTTCAAACTGAACCAAATTCTCACATGCGACGGTTTTCATAATCTAGGGTTTCAATTTCGTTGGATAAACTCCCTAGCAGTTAAATTGTTCTTGATTTTATGGGATTTTGAGATCACGATGCCATATTAAATTATAGGTTGATTTTACATAAATATCCTTCATGTTTAGTTAATAATTAAAAAAATCCTTAATATCAATTAAAATCCCCCACATCTCAGCCGTTGATCTATATATTAAAATTGTAGGGACTAGATTTGTCCCTAATTTTCACACCACCACTTATCCTTAGAATAACCAACCTCTGTGTGTGTGTGTGTGTGTGTGTGTGTAAAAGTAGTAATTATAGTAAAACCGATCTCTAAACCGTCTTGCATTTTGTTACTCTCTTTTTCTGTAAACTACTTGAAATAAGTTATAGGATGAGTGTGGGAGAGATGATTGCAACTTGTCGGCACAAATATATTAATGAATCAGTCTGAATGTGAGTGGAGATTAATTCGGAGTAGCGTAGCACCGGGTCCATCCCAATTTACCATCATCATCATCATCACCTCTCCGTACAAATAAATGTATATATACACTTTGATTTAAAAATTCATCTATCTTCAAACATGCATACATACGTATATACTTATACATACACACACGATTTCATATATCATACACGCCAAATATAAACAATTCATGATCTAATAATAGCAATTAAGTTTGAAATAATAATAAGAATAATTCGTGTGTTATTCGATAATATTAGGTGTCCACTCCAACAATATTGCACTCTCCCCCCCCCCCCTCTCTCTCTCTCTCTATATATATATATATACACACACACTCCCTCCGTTTCATGATGTTTGTTGTTTTGAAATTTTATTTTTATGTCAAAATATTTATTGTTTTAGATATTTTCACACCCGTTCTCCCAAATTTAACCATACAAATATATGGAGAGAGAAAAATTTGCAAACTTTTTAAAAAAATATAAGGGAAGAAGATTTTATTTGATATAGAAGGAAGAGAGTATATTAGTCCAAAAAATTAATTATTAGTTTTAGATTAAAATTCTAAACAACAAACAGTATGAAACGGGGGGAGTATATGATTTGAACACGAGTCTTGTATATAAATTATGGATGAATCATATCTATTGATTTGTTAAGACCAATAATCATTATTAATTTGGAGATAATTAAGGAAAATGTTATTATTTCCATTATAGATGCACTTAATGTCAACTATATCAAATCACCATTTTTTTAATTTTTTTATCAGCATCTTCAATGTGAAAAAAAATCAAGAAATTACAAATTAATTAAACATTTTGAAATGTAAAAATAGCATAATAATATATTATATCATTCTTCTAACCAAATTAAATTACAAGTACGTAGATGTTAAAAAAAAGCATTACAAAATAATAACTTAGCATTCTGGAATGTAAAAATAATATAAACAAAATTACTATAAAAGAACAATTAAAATAAATTTGATCCTAATCATCCATTCAACAAATTTAATAAATATGATTTATCCACAAATTATACACTAGACTATTGTTCATAAATAAATGATTTCAGTGTGTGTGTAAAAACAGACACTGAGACACATGTACAGTGAGTGAGTGGGTGAGGTTGCATGTAACAGGGACGAGGTAGAGGAATGCTTAAAAATTTATGAAGCAGCGCAAGACAAGAAAACCCCTCTACTTTCTACTTTCATGTTTTTTCCCCAACACGACAAATCTACCCCCACCTTCGTATACATTAATTTTCCACACATGTTTAAGTAATATTCTGGGTTACTTTTCATTGGCTACCTCTGTTTTTTTATCTTAAACCAAAATATATACTATATTTCCACATAATTTATTACTAATTGCTTGTCAGGAATAATAAAGACTTATGGAGGAAGAACTTTTCTTCAATCTTACTGCTGTACGTTCATATTAATTTGTGTAATATAATTAATTAATTAATCAATATTTGCATATATATATATATATATATATTGCATATATATATATATATATATATACACGCGCGCGCGCGCATGTGTGTTAATTTGCATAAGTCATATATATATCCTAGTTTGTTTTACACACTAGTAGTCATTGGATGTGTGAGTTCTTGAAAAGTCCCATACCTCACGAATGTATGGTTGAATCTTATTAATATTTAAGTTCTCATAATATATGATTCCTATATATTTATATATGTACATATAATTTATCTAGAAATAACTAAATATAATAATTTAATTAGGGCGGGTATCATTTGATGTGGCGTTTTGAATGTGAATGAAGAAGTAATGATGGATGGGAGGGAGTAAAACAAATGAATCAATCAATCAATCAATCTGTGTGACATAAAATTTGGGGAAAAGAAGTGGAAGTGAACATATTTAGCACCGGGTTAGTGCGTATAAATTTTTTTATTGCACTTTTTCATGTTTTTTTATTAAATTTATGATTTTAATAATATTTATTATAAAATAAAAATTAATTATAATATTATAAATAGAGCAAATTATAATTCAATTCTCAACGTTTGAAAATTTTAATAAAAATAACCCAACATTTTAATAATAACAATTTAGTTCCCAACATTTGAATATTTTAACAAAACTAACCAAAACGTTTAATATTAACAATTTAATTCTCAACGTTTGAAAATTTTAACAAAAACACTCAATATTTTAAACTAAAAAAACTATTTCGGTCGATTTAAATTACATTTACTCTCAAGTGAGCTAAAGACCCATATAATGGACTAATATTTTTGCCGAAAAAATGACCAAAATGGTTTTTTTCGTCTAAATTATCGGGCCATTTCTGTTAAAGTGTTTAAACGTTGGGAATTAAATTGTTAATAATAAACGTTGGGTTATTTCTGTTAGAATATCCAAACGTTGAGAATTAAATTATAATTATTAAAACGTTGAGGTATTTTTGTTAAAATCTTCAAACGTTGGGAATTAAATTGTATTTGCCCTATTAATAATCATAATTAACATTTATCAACAAAAAAATAAATTAAAAAATTATAAAACATAATTTTGACAAAGTTAACCATAATAATCAATTATTAATTGAAAATAAATATTTTTTTAATAATTATAATTAATTCTAATTGGGTGGGGTGAACCCTAAGAAATCATAAAATTAAACTAAGTACAAAAAAAAAATACACGAAAAACTCGTAATTTGAAAGTGCAATATATAATGTAACACAGAGCTAGGGTACAACAGGAAATTTCATATGAGTTTAGTGTGCCTGCACCTTTGATTAAACATTCTAGAGGCACTTAATTTGCTTTTTCACTTGATTTCCTCTAACAGAAAGGATATAAATGAAATGAAAAGATAGGGACAAATTAAATAGGTTTTTACGGGAGGCAAAAAGGCCGATTTTAAATCATTAGGCGGGGCTGCTCATTATATTCATCATCGATTTTTATTAATTACCACATGCATATCTTTAATTTCTTCGTTGACATCCAATTAATATTTCTTTTCTTTTCTTTTTTTCTTTTTGGACTTGCAACCCCAACCAACCGACGGTACCATCAACAGTTTAATTAGATATATAGATGCCAAATGCTGCTCATCTCTCATCTCTCTCTCTCTCTCTCTCTCTCTCTCTCTCTCTCTCTCTCTCTCTCTGCCGTCGGTGGTATGAGAGGTAGACAGAAGAAACGAGGAGGCTAATTTACTTTGTGAAACTAACAAGGAAGATTCCTATGTTGAATTTGGAACCGGGAAATGATGAGCCATTGCTCTTTAAAATCATTTGGTCTTCCCCTAAATGCCCATCTCATCATTAATTCTTCTATACCCTTAATTTCCTCATTTGGTTATACAGTTATACTATTATATATTATTATTTTTCTCATATATGGACGTACTAATCATTTTACATACTGACCTATTCAAACTAAATCTCAATTACCACCCTTCACGCACACATAATATTATAATCAATAAATAATTGCGTAGGATGTGGTACTAATATATATATGGATTAGTTAATTAAAACAATTAATATATATATATATTGCTTCACTGAAAGAAAAGGGAAAAAACAAACAACTAACTTCCACTCATATCTAACTCATGAGGATTATGAAAACTGAAAGGATATATAATCTTGATAACATTGCACATAAAATTGTACAACGTGATATATATATTCATACCAACGCACACAACATGTGATTAACTATGTAGAGATAAGATTGCTTGAATAATAAGAGCCTCATGCAAATTTGTGTTAGCTCAGTTACAACAGTAATCAAATGGAAATGGAGTAAAATTAATATATATATATATATATATATATATATATATATATATATATATTCCATCTTATGTTATAGCCGTTTAATTAATTAAAATGCACAAACCAATGGAAATACATAGAAATATATAGCATTAATTTTAGAGTAATGGAAAATATCGTTGGAGTAGAATACATGTGAAAACGCAAGTCGCTGCGTGCTACATATATAGCAGATGGAAGAAGCAAACTTGCGACTAGAGGTGATTTAAAATTAATTAATGAAAAGTAGAGTCGTCCGATATTATTCTATTCATTAAATATTTTTTACAATAATTAACTGTGTATGGATCATTTTGAGCATTGATCGCGACATGATGTAATTGGGTGAGTATAGTTTACCCTTGATATATGGTTAAGACATTTCAGTAATTAAAGAGCAAAAAAAGAAACAAAGTTTTCTTGTGACGATCTACATGTTTCTAGATATATATAATAATAACCACAAGAAAACTCTATATATGTGTGCATATATATATATATATGGCTGTCTGCTGAAAGGGATGTATTTGAGATATACATATATATAATTAAAAGTATGTATTAATTAACACGATTAATAAACTAGCTGGGGAAGAGTGGCGATGAAGCTGAGAAGAAGAAAACTTGTTAAATAGAAGCCGCTGAAGCAATCAAACAGCAGAGCTAGGTTATGTGAGAGAGTGGCCCTCAAATGAGTGCAGCCTAGCTAGCTAAGTTGAAATATCAAGAATTTAATTATCCCGCTTGTCGCTTGCCTTAATATTTATTGCATCATAATACAAATATATATATATATATATGTTGTTATACTAAGCTTATACTATTTCGTACACTTTACCAATAGACATGTATTATGTATAGGGGAATCGAAACAGTCTTATTTGAAAGAAAGAAAAACAGAGAGATCATATATATATAATTATATATTAATGAATTGTTTATTACAGTATGTTTTAAAGTAGCAGCTAGCTAAGTATCGATGAGTGAGTAGTATATATGAATATTGGTGAAGAAAGCTAGAAATATTAAAATTTATAAAGAAAGGAAACAAGTAATTAACAGTAGTATAAATAGATCGCAGTTGGGAATTAAGGAAGGTGGTAGTTAAGTTGGAATATATGTGAATGGGGCACCACTGCTGCAGCAAACAGAAAGTTAAGAGGGGGCTCTGGTCTCCCGAAGAAGACGAAAAGCTTGTCAGACACATCACTACCTACGGCCATGGCTGCTGGAGTTCAGTTCCTAAATTAGCAGGTAATTAATTATATATTAATCTCTCTGTCTGTCTGTCTGTCTGTCTCTCTCTCTCTCTATATATATATATATATATACACATGTAGTAATTAATTAATTAATTGATTAATTATATATAGGACTGCAGAGGTGCGGGAAGAGCTGCAGACTGAGATGGATAAATTATCTCCGGCCTGACCTGAAGAGAGGTTCCTTCACGGAGCAAGAGGAAAGAACCATCATCGACGTTCACAGGATTTTAGGCAACAGGTGGGCTCAAATTGCCAAGCACTTGCCTGGCCGCACCGACAACGAAGTTAAGAATTTCTGGAATTCCTGCATCAAGAAGAAGCTCATTGCTCAGGGATTGGATCCCAACACTCATAATCTCCTCTCCAAATCCAAATCCCTCAAGTCTTCTTCTTCTTCTTCTTCTTCTTCTTCTAAACTCATCATTAATAACAATAATCATAATTCCTTCACGGTGGACACGCAGCCTCCGGATCACCATCAATCACTACTCTCCAATATTATCATCAATCATCACAACTCCAGGGAAACGTCCTCCACTACTACTCCATTAATGCTTTCATCATCTAATTCCTCTGCCTTTCCCATTAATGTTATAAACGATAACAACTGCATTAACTGGGCCGATCTCGACCAACAATCTCAACTGCTGCAAAATTCATGTGGAACCCAACTCTACAAAGTTGACACCCATATTAATACTCCCGTGGATCAGCTTATACTGCAGTCATCGTCAGGTCATGATGATCAACATCAGATGGGGAATGATACTCCATTAATTGACGACGCCATGGGAAGTAATTGTCACTTTGATTTTGAGTTTCTCGATTCTGCATTCATACCTCCTCAAACTTATAACTGTAGTCTCATTTCTATTGATGATCAGCTTGCTTGGGATATTGTTAATTAATTCATTATATATGTTTTCTTACATATTCTTTTAATTTACCAGATCAATTATCTAGCTACTTCTTTTCTTAATTATATATATATATAGGTGTTGGTTATAATGGGTACTATGTATCATTAGTGGTTTATATATACTCCCTCCGTCCCGATTATATAGTCCCTTTTCTACTCCCACGTAAATTAAAAATATTTATGAAAACAAGAAACAAAAGCTAAACTTCCAACTTTAACCTTATTTAATGAAAATTAATAAAACTTAAATTTTATCTCAACTTTAATGTATTAATTTTTTGAAATAAAGAAAATATACAATTAATTAATGAAGTGCAAATACAATGAATATCAATAGATTTGATCAAATTCAAGTACATGCAAATTAATTAAGTTAGTTAATTTTAATTAATGTTTCTCTTTTTTGAAAAATAACATTTAAGATTTATAACTTTCACAAACTTAAATGTTTAATTTTTTTAATTTTCAAAACCTAATAAGGGTATAATTGTACATTCCTATTAAAAATAGCACTACTTATAGTAATGAGACTATATAATTGGAACACCTCAAAATAGAAACGTGGGCTATATAATCGGGACGGAGGGAGTGTATATATATATATATATATATATATGTTCCAAATTGGTTGATTAATTCGATCAGCCACTAATTAATTATGGAAATTTAATTAACGAGAAAGCTAGTCGATCTCCTTTTTTTAAAAAAATGTTATAACTTAATCAACAAACTCCCTCAACCATTAATGATACATAGAATTCTAGGTTATGAGTTCATCACAACTAGCTCCAAACTTTGCGAAGCTATATGTATTTGTACATATAAAATGATCTGCATGATCTTAATTAATCATCATGCAGCTGATTATATATATATATATGCTCAATCGATCCCCCCACAATCTTCATATACCTCCACGATATGATTATAATTACATTACAAGCAAAACAAAGAAAACGTACCTTGAAGCCACATTACAGAAAAAGTGGGAATTAATTAATGTTGGAAAATATATGTTCATTTGAATTTAAAAAATAAGTTATATCTAGACCCAACTTTTAGGTAAATAAGTTTATACTCATGACTTGTATATGTTAAATGACTAATATACCCTAGGTTTCTCTTTTGTTCACTCGAGCACTCAAACAAACAAATGGAGATTGAATAGTAAAATTGGACCCTTCTTCAAAGTTTAGTACATTTTGCAGTGTTACGTTATAGACCTTGAGCTTAATTATAATCCTAAAATTAGATACACGTGTCATTTGTCAACGAAGAAACAAATATACCAAATTAATTGCATGTGTCAGGGGGTGGTTAATGCACCGTAACTTGGCTGAGTCAAATGGATAGTTGGTGCACTGTCGCATGGGAGTCGTGCGGCTAAAAGTCAGTTGGTGTACAAATGTCAAATGAATTTTACCATTTTTTTATGTCGCGTATAATTTTCATTATGAAAATAACCTTAAAATGAAAAAAAAAATCATACATTACACGTAAAAATAATCCATATATTATCCTTAATTGACTTGAAATAAGTAGGAGTTGAGGATTAATGTGTAGCGTGTTGCATAATCAATAAATAAACAAAATATATAATATAATCTAATATTTATCTTAAAAATAAATGAATTTAAAAGATTATGACCTTCAAAATTGATTTAAGAATTCTTAGGGATGAAATAGTCTTAATCAAAATTATTACAAAGCCCTTACAATAAAATTAAGGAGATATAAAAGCTAATATGAGAACTTGGGGGATTATTTTGAAAAGGTACTTTACTATTAAAAAATTAGAAAAATCCATCTCCTTCTCACTCTCCTTTCTATTACAGTCAATGAAGAAAATCAGATTCACCGAAGAATTAAAACAGAACCATGATCTCATTTTTTTTTCTTATTTCTTCCTCTAACATCACCGCCCTTAATCACAGCACGCCTATTCTCAGTACACGACGACGCTTTGGCTCTGGATGCAACCCCTTCTTTCTTTTTTCCCATCGTCGCTACTAGGGGCTGTTCTCCAGCCCCCCTGGATCTGTCACTGTGTGTAGGCATGCATATGCATGTGAAGAAACGATCTCTCTAATTTGTTAGGCTAAATTAATTTAAAATAATATATTAGATTATGGTTATAGTTTATGAATAATGTCAGCACTATAGAACAATGGTGGTCGTGTGAAGTTTGAACGTCACCTATCTATATGTATGGATTATGACTGAGTCTCGTATGGTGGTAACTCACAAATGTTGAGGTTGTAGTGCATGATCTAATTTCACCAACTAGCTAGCTATCATAGAAAAATATCCCCCGGCCGCTTAAAACTAAAAGGTCACAAATTACCCATCAAACTTTCAGGAGGCTAATCTAACGGTGGAATAAACGACATTTGGTTCAGATCATCATGACCTGATCTCTTTTATAACAAAATTATGAAGTCTCACAAAATATATTTCGCCAAAATTTTCTCATGCCTGCATACCACGTCAATTTTTCTAGGTTGCCGAAAATATGTTCCGTGTTATAGATATTTTTTTTCTGAATCAATATATATATATATATATATATATTGTAAATTTTAATATATTATTATACTCCCTCCGTCCTGATTACATAGTGTCTTTTACTATTTTGAGGTGTTTTAACTTTCAATTATATAGTCTTATTACTATAAGTATTACTATTAACTTTCATAGTAATGTACAAATAAATCTTTATTGAATCTTGAAAATTAAAAAAAAATAACAACTTAAAAATTGAAAATCATAAATATTTAATGAGGGTGTTATTGAAAATCTATATTATATCTAAAAGTAAGACAGTCTAGCACAAAGAGAAATTACTCATTTTCCCGCCTAAACTACATTTCTAGATATAGAAATTTGTGTTATTTAATTAAAGTATTATTTACATATATTAATTAATAAATGTCCATAGAAAAATTAGTCAAACCAATTCAATATTGAAGTAGATTTGATTTTATTAGAGAATTAAACTTATCTAATTATATTAAACACCCAAAATCATCTTATTTCCTAAGATTCATCTTTGGAACATCCTATTAGTAAACCCCAGCTTGAATACTCATTTGATGATTTAAATGATTTAATTGAAGTATTTTAATATGGTATGTTCATATATCTCTTAAATGGTGATTTTTCTTCTATAGTCCTATAAAGAGATGAAGGTAGTCCGAGAGGAGACTAAAAATAATTTTTTTAATGTCTTTCTTATCATGCATCACTGAAAATTGTACATTTGTTTATTCAGATACATTTTTATCCAATAAATATATTCACAATTTTTACATATGGAAATAGAGTTGATTATAATTGTACTAATATATTTCATTATATATAAAGTTGAGCTAATTAAATATAGAAGTAGATTTGATTATATAGAAATACATTTGATTAGATTGCTTAAACTTATAATCAATTATATTAAACATGTTAACCGTCAAAATTCTCAATTAAATCACCTCTAAATTAAATTTTCATTATTTAATTAGATTATTTGATTGGACATGGAAAGTGATACACAAACACACAAACAAACACACACACACACACACACACTAAACTTAATGGATGTATTGATGTTAATTTTCAATTAATTCGAATTACTAAACTTAAGTGATTGAAAACATTTCAATTCACATCGTTCACTAATTATCCACTTCATAGGTAATCGTATTCTGCCGTATTCTAATTATACTTTTTAAATATATTACTTTAAATTGTATAATAATGAAATAAGTTTTATTGTTCGGTCGTATGTAATCGATTATTTTGGCCAAATTTATTTTATTTATGTATTTTGAGTTTTTTTTGCTTAAATGAAAATATTTATGTGTTTAATAATTAATCGACTTTTAATTACAAATTGCTTTCAATTAGTAATGTGTAATTTTAGTTGCGGTCAAATTTAATTTAATATTCTTGCTAAATTATTTGATGGCATAATACATTAAATCATTAATTTTATTAAAAAAATGCTAATTAATAATTTAAGTGTAGAGAGTTTGGCATGTTGTTTGATTTAATTACGATTTTATGATTTTAAATAATTATTTGTTTGCTAAGCCCTTTAACCATGGAATATATTATGCGCTGATTATTAGGTGATATTTAATCCGTACTTACCACATAACAATAAATTTTATAAAATTTAACTGCATATATAAATTAAATAATTTTTAAGATGAATTTTTAGTCTTTAAATCTAAATATATTTATTTAGTGGAAGACATGCAATAAAGATTTTGAAATTTAAAAAGGAGAATTAATAAGATTTAGATATGATATACACGAATGAATAAAACTTTATACACATTCAGTTTTGTCTTAATATGAACTTGTACTTTTATTTTGTGTTTCAATTGGTCTTTTTAATAATTTATACACTATGGGGGTTTAAATAAGTGGCCTCCTACATGTACGTTTATTTTTAAACTTCGATATAAATCCAATTGAAGATTGTATATATCTTATAATTATTGGAGAAGACGGTCGATGAGTTCTTTTACAAAGTATGTTGGATGAGTTCTTTTACAAAGTATTTGAGTTCATAATTCATGGAACTTGTGTAATACATTTGCTTTCTTGCTTAATCTTTATTGTGATGACATGCATTATTGACAAAGTTAAAATGTATTTTAAACCTCCAGAGACAAATTGGAATAGACGTTGATATCCAAATTCAAGACCTAAGTATATTTCGCTGTTTTTGTTTTTTTTTACTCCTATTATTTAAGTAAATCCTTCTAATTAATTTTTTTCAATCATTTTAAATGGATACTGTACTAAATGTATTATTTTGAATGGTTGAAGCCGTTCACGCCGATTTGAGAACAACACCACACATCCACCTATAATTAATTGCTCTTCAATATGTTGTGGAAATATTTATCATTCTTACTGTTTTTATTAATTATTTAATTCTAAATTAATTTATTTGTACAAATATTTTATATGTCTTTCACCGTGCGCGATCCTTGTATCGCACGGGTGCAATACTAGTTTAGCTGAAAAATGATATTATAGAAAATAAATTAGGGCGGGTGTAGGCGGCGCCGCATGAAATTGAAAGGGTAAATTAGGCCAAGAGACAAATTCCGGTGTAGCGCTGTAGAACGACAGAGATTTAGATTGTTTTTTGCCCCCCCGTCTCTATTGATTGCCATTGTCGTGCCTATCGCTCTCCCGCCCCCCCTCTCTCTCTCTCTCTCTCGCGACGCACCGACTTCGGTAGCACTGGCACACCTTCAGTTCAATTATTATGCCGAAAGGTTCTCTCTCTCTCTCTCTCTCTCTTCCGAATTGCTTCTATCATCAACTGTTTTTTATTTTGGGTTGCAGAGCTTCCGGGATTTTACTTTGACGCGGAGAAGAATAGGTATTTTCCTTACAAAGGGCCTATTCCGGGTTCCTCCACAAAACCTCCTCCTTCAAGGCCACTGCCCTCCCACCCACCGCAGGTACCTACCTACTTTTGATTGTTGGTTTCCTGCTTCCCCTTCGCCTTCGCCTCTTTAGCTGAATACTCAACTTCACCGTCCACCACTATTATGATCGTGGTTACTTTTAATTTCTATGCTTTCATGGCTTTTTTGTTATATTAATTCATTGCAGCAAACTTTACTATCTCGCGTTGTGTCTTATTAGAATATCTCTTCGCCGTTAATGTCTAACGGTTTCACTATGACTTCTTAGGAATCTCTAATATAAGTGCTTTAATACCCAATACTTTTTGGGTTTCTTTGCTTCTCCACCCCTCCTTCTAACAAAAAAAAAAAGTAATAGAAAAACAATCCAAAATGCAATCAACTTCCAGATTTTGAATATTTTAGAGAAGTGTTCAGTTAGTCCATACTGCTGCTGGATTTGCTGGTTTCATTTGCGCACCTTGCTTTAGACAGTTATTTTCCACATTAAAATTTCAGGCAGACAGCTTATGCCAAAGCATAAAATTGAGACAAAAGTTGCTCCAGGCCAGGGAGTTATGGGGTAATGTAATTTTTTCCCGCAAAGAGAAGTTTAATTTCCAATCCGTATATCAAAAGTGCCATGCATCGCAACCAACGGTTAGAGTTACTTTCTCATATTATGTTGTGAATCTTGAAATTTCTATCCAGCTCTTTTTTTTAACTCTATACATTCAGTCATATAGAGCCCGTCGTTCTTTCCTGTGAGCATTCTCCTAGCAATCTATCCATGCATATTTGTTCGTCCAAATCTCTGCTGTCAATAGTCTATCATTTTCTTTTGGGGGTAGACACCTACATTCACTTATCATCAAATAATTTTGTGAAGTTTGTAGTCATAAAAATGAGATTCATTGTGAAATGGGAATCATTCTTTTTGTGCTTTCTCATTCCCACTTAGATAGACAATTTTACCTTTGTCTTTCTCTCTAATTTAAGACCAACCTCAATGATTGATGTTTTGTTAATATTATACATAGATGCACCTTTTGGGATTTGATAGGGGCCCTTCTTCATTTTAAAATCTATGAATTTCTTTCTAACCATACCAAACAAAGGTTTGATTTTTCACAATTTTATGAGTTCTATTGTCTAGGAAAGCATTCAGCTTGAGCGATGCCAGTTCTGAAGAGCTTGCATTATGTTCTGTCCCTGTGTATTTTGCACTCCATTGAGCATCTGGCCATTGACCAAGGCCTCTCTTGCTTTCATTAATTTAATTGTATGCTATTCAGGACATCGCTTTTTGTGCTCATTTGTAAGCAAAATTGTAGATATGGAAATATAGAGAGACTAAGAAGATCGCAAATATTGCATTGGGACATGTGGTTGCTGATGTTTCTACTGATCATGGTCTCATGGAGAGAGATATATTGGTCAGTGTTGGCGCGAATGGCTTACTCAGGTGAGTTGTATTTCTAAGCCTTACTTCAAAGGTTGATAATACAATTAAAATAAGGAAGAACACTCTCACCATTGGAATTTTTATTTTTATTTTGCTTTAATTAGTTGTTAATTCTTTTGATTTATGACGCAGCGAGTGAGACTATTTTCTTTGCTCTACTCTGCCCCTGATATTTGAAGTTTCTTACGTTTTTGTTGTTGCTTGGGTAGATTATTATTGTTTTTTTCTTTATGGGACAACTATTTGTATTTTTCAATGCTTCTTCATTATGTCATGGAGCAAGATTGTGATCACAAACATTTTGAGTTACATGGGTAAATATTTATGTAAGTTTACCATACGCCAAGTTATATGCTGAGGAATCTGGCTGCTGCACGAAGTATTTAACTAATATGCTCCAGGTGACCTGGAAACACCAAAATTAACACAATTTTTGTTTATTGGGGGGTAGAGAAAGAAGCTGGAAGCTTCAGCCCGTTAGTCTTATTTTCTTTATCTATTGGTGGCTCATTATCATGCAGCTTCATCTTCAATATTTTATGTCTTATCTTTTTCTGATGGTCATGGATTCTTTTTAATTCTGGACACTGGTGTACCATAGCCTTTTTCTAGTTGGAAAGGCTGAACAGGAAATAGATCCAATGGAAACCCACAAGGTTGATCTTGTATGGCCTCTCAATTCAGATCAACTACCCAGGCGCAAAGAGCTAATCAGACAGCTTGGAAGCTTGTATGGATCTACGACATATTTGACATCTGATGTGTCTTGTATGAAGTTGCTGAGGAAGAGTTCTCTACCAGATGACATTTTATCAAAACACTTTCTGTATCCTTTGGAAGATCTCTTGTTGTTATGAATATTTATGCTGGTTCCTTCCAAAATAATGCAGGTTTTGCTTATACATGAATTTCAACTTGAAGATTTTTTTTTTAACTGAAATTATAGTTTGTAGAATATGATTAAACATTTCCCAAATGGGCTTTGGTTGGTGCATCTTAAAATGCAAACAAACTGTAAAGAATCAAGCCCATACTTGGTTATTTGATGTCATTGAGTGGATGATATTGTAAAGAGGTTGAGTCCCATCTGATTGCTGCTCTCTTATTTAGCTTACAGATGCTGATATTATGCTTAGTTGCCCAAACTTTCATTCATTATTGTTTACTTTAATTACTTAACAATAGAACAGGATTACAACACTGGGGTCCGAAAGTGCTTCTGGATCTGTCTACCTACTAGATCTAAGTAAACCTCTAAATTTTGGGGCTAATGTTCCTGTACAAGGATTTTATGAGCTTGCTTCATTTGAGCAGACACTCTGGGCTGCTGACTGTGACCCTGAAGGAAGATGTGCTGTAATTGGTAAGTACTTTTGGCCTTATGGTTCATCACATTATTACATGATAATAATGCCCTCCTTGGTTGTCTTACTTTCATGTGCTGCAATTGCTAAGGAATATTGTGTCCTTCATATACCTTCAATGTTTTTGTATTTGATTTTTTTAGAAATACCATTTCAAGTTCATGCCATGATGAGTATTAGGGGTTTCCATTTGACCTGATAGCTATGCTGAAATAAGTCGCCAGGCATCTTTGTTCAATGTTTTTATTTGATGTCTTTTCTTTTTTTCCTGCATTTTGGACCATTCCTAACAGTTTTCCCCCATAGAAGAGGTAATTTTATTCGTTGGGTATGCCAAGATGTGTTATAGTGCACTTTATTGTTAATGACAAGCCCTTTTTTTTTATAGGAACCAACAGAGGAGTTATGCTGCTAAATATGGAAACTAGAACATCATCATGGGTGTTTCGTTGTAAGAGTGATGTATTGTCCTTGCAGCTTGAACAATCTGTAAGTTGAATGAAAATAACAAATATATTGAGATGTAATTGTAGTTATTGAAGTAGTGGTTCTTGCATCTGAAGCTCTCTGCTGACTTTTTCTAGCATTGATAAATCAAAGAAGAAATGTAAGTTAAGTTGACTCCATGTACCCTGTCTTTGTGTTATAGTTGGGAAACATTAGATTGAATGTTTTCCAGGTACACTTTATATGCTAGATTGCTATCAAGATGCTTGTTCAGGTAGTGATATTACTTTTTAATTTGCCCCAATGCAATATGATGTTTTTGGTCTTTTAGCAACAATTTGGGCTTCATCATAGGTGAAACAGTATCATAGGATAAACATGAAGTTTCTTTAGGTTTCTTTTTCTTTTCATCTATTGGTTCATTTTGTCATTTAGTCTTGCATTAAACAGTGGATCTCTGTCTTTGTAGTTTACTGAGGTTCTTCCTCTTCTATTTCAGGGGAAAGTCATTCTTTGCGGGTTGAGAAATGGAGCAATAATGACTGTTGACACTCGTGAAAAACAAGTGAGAATTCATCCTTAAGGCTACTTGTGAGTGTGAAATTAAGCATGACAACACTGACTTGGGGAGGTACTTGGTTGAACAACTGAACTAATGAACCAGTGTGCGCACTCACTCCCTGCTTGCAGATCATATCTATAAAATGAATATTAGATTGTACTGCTGCTAGCTAAATTAAAAATGCTCAAATGACTTTTTTTAAGTCATTTGCGCTTTATATTAATCATATGTTGCAAATCACAACATTATATTTTCACATTTAAGTAATGTTGTCCCTTTTTATCAATTTACAATAAATATTAAGTTCAATATGTGATGAAGTAATATAAATCTTCCACACCCAAGTCTAAATTAGATGAGGATTAATGAGCAGAAATCAGTAGAAAGTTGCTTGTTGGTAGTGGGTATTGTTCATGTACTGAAAGCGTGGTCTATTTTCTGATCTTGTCTGGTTTTGTCTCTTTGAAGCCATATCTGACCACAGTATCTGGTTTATTATTGGACTACTAGCTTATCTAATTTGATGTTCAATTTAATTGCTGAGAAAAATGCTAGAGGTCTTCTAATCTTTTGTATGAGATAATTAATGATTATGGTTCAAGTTACTCTGATTTCTGTGAGATGTATTTTGTAGTAACCAAAATTTTAGGTGATAAGAATCAGACCTAATTATGAAAGCAAACAATATGTTTAAAGGATTTTATGTTTCACCATTCATTTCGTATAAATCTAAAATTATATATGCAGATTAAAAGGAGGGCAGATAGATCATTGGCAACATCGATGCCTTCATCTGTTTGTTGGTTAGTAGCTTACTCAGTAATTTTGCTTCACTATCTGTTATTCAATTTCTCTATTTGTTAGTGCTAAGTTGGGCTTTCCCTTATGTTGTAGCTTGACATCGCTCGATCTTTGGGATCAATACTTCTTAGCCAGTTCCATGGATGGATCGGTTAGTTTCCGACAATTTATGGTTTGGCTACATTTATGACGTTATTTCCTTTGTGCATTGTTGGGATATTTGGATGACAGGACCATGGGATATATGCATCCACCTCCCAACGTCTTTACAACCCATACCGCCCTAAGTTTGAATTTCCAACAAGTATTACCTATGTTGCTATTCTTTCATGTCTATTTCTAAAAGTATCCTGTTTCAAGACCAAAATATGTTCTTATAGGGAAAAAGAAATGCATGCTTTGATAAATTAATTGGTGCATTATTCATAATGCATGTTTTTGTCCTAGAAGAAAACTATTTCAAGACAAAATATGTTCTTATAAGGAATAATAAAGACATACTTTGTCAAATTAATTGGTGCATTATTCATAATGCATATTGTTGTCCTAAAGTGGGGGGAGGGTGGGGGGGGGGGGTTAAAAATTCCATGTCAGCTTGAGGTGTTTGCAAAAAGTTACAACCTCAAGGAAAGTAATTGTAGGTAATTTGGGTAAATGCATAAAATTATGAAAATGTAGTTGTAAAGGGTAGTTTGAAGGGTGCTGCTTTGGCTGCACAGGTCTGATTGTAGTGAAAAGTCAGTTGTGGTCTGTGGAGCTGGTGGTTTTGATTTATTTGGGTGTTGGTGTTTAAGCTCTGCAAACTATTTTTTCGGAATGTTATGTGATCATTTATGTTGCTTGGGTGCAGAAAATTGGTGAAGGTGTATGGGTGGGGTATATGTGCATTACTGTTCGTTCTTGTCCACTGGAAATTAACTCTAGCCTACCCTGCTTCTCCAGATCAAGCTCTATGATCATCGTCTGATCCAGAAAGGCCCAGTTCAATCATATGAAGGCAATGTAAACTCTCATACGCGTATAGAACTAGGAGTTGACCCATCAGAGAAAGTTGTCATGTCAGGTGAAAATGATTTTGATGCATGCCGGTTTCTTTATTCTGAATGAAATCTGGTTCTGAATATCTCCAGTTGTCAGGTGGAGAAGACAGCTACATCCGCCTCTGGGATATCAAGTCTGGTGAGTTGCTCTTCAGAGAGAGATTTATGAATTCGATTCCATCAGCAGTCTGTTGGCCAAGAAGAGGCGTTGCTTTTAGAGGTATAATTCTTTTTCGTGTGTGTTCATGTCCGTCCTTAAAGTAACAGCTAGAAGTTAGAGCTCATATACAATGGTGGTGCAATGGACAGCAGATGGGCAAGACTACAGAAATTACTGGCAGGATCATAGCTTGGGTGCATGGCTTGGATCATACGAGGGAATCTTTTACATGGACTGGCTGTGATTTACAAATGCGTAAAGTAGGTGATGTTTGAAGAGAAGACCTTAAGCTATATACCAGAAGTGGAGGAATTAAGGAGTTGGGGTTTGATATGGGATTGAGACATGCATGATTTTTTAGAGTTAAACAAAGTAGGAATATATGTAGTATGTCAATTAACTGTCTTTAGTCCAGTATAAAGAAGCTCTGTTGATATAACTAATAAAGTAACATGGGGAATTAGTAGAAATTTGTTTTATGTTGTTGTATCTGTAATCTTCTTGAGATGAGAAAGAAACATAAACACTAGTTGACGTTTTGATTTTGCATGAAATGTCAAATCATTAATATATTTAACGCGTTGACCATATGAGTCAGTCTTGTCTCTCTCTCTCTCTCTCTCTCTCTCCGCCTCCACCATGACCAATTGATGTTAATTCTTACATTAACAATGAATCTCTATGAAAGCGTTTAAGTTGTTTTTTCCCTTTGGATTGACGCACTGGAAAATAAGTTGTTTTTTTTTTAATGGAACTGAGTGTATATGAATAAGATTTACGTTTCGAAGTAAACGTGTTACTTTATTTAGTGAGTCTGATTAATATTTATTTTTGCGTTTTCATGCTATTATTAGTTATACAGCTGAAAGAAGTGAAAGTTTCATGGTCATCTTGAACTGGCACTTGTCAGCAACTCAGCATATACTGATTATTAAATATTAATGCCACACGCATTATTGTTGGTTCTGTACTTCTAATCATCTTACGTGCATTATTGCAATTCTCATCATATATAAATGTGACCTATTTATAGGATTAGGATTAATAACATTACTAGGAGTTGTTTCTATGTACATTAAATTATATAATCGATTTCTGTCCGGATGAGTGTGTACTTTTATTTGAGAGAGAGAGATCTTGAACTGCAAGTATACTGTATATTATTGCAATAAAGGTTATGGAACCCAAATTGACATTATTTAATGAATTAATACGACTATATATTAAGCTAAATGGTTAATTATTTTGAGGGATGTGAAGTGTTTGGAAACATAAAAATGAGAGCGGATATGAAAAGGCCAGGGGTATGAAAGAGACAATGGATCTTATGAAGGGAAGCCCGTGACAGCATCATATATGAACAAAAAAAATATACCAGATAAGGATAAAGATATGATATACCATTGATTATTGTCGCTCCAACTCGATCAATCAATTCCATACACTTGATTAATTGGATTTCGTCGTTCATATATATGTCAAACCTATATTCACACATACTTAAATACCTTATAATGATAATCTTCCATTAGTTTGATTAACAATCCAACTCATCGATCCTCAGCCAGCTAGGTAGTAGAGTATAAAGACAAGACAAGATAAAATTCAAACATAAGAATTTTTAGGATATATTTGAGATTTACCAGATTCAAATAGTAATTACAAGCTCCCATTGTACCAAAAAAAAATAAAAAATAGTGGCAGCAATTTAGCACAACTGCAGTAGAAGACAGATACATGTTGTGCAGTTTGGCTTTTTGAGAGAGAGAATATATATACACTGACTACGTTGATATATACATTTTATTTGACCCATGCAATGTTATTATTAGTACGTTACACGTTTAATTAATAATTAGAAGGGGAATTAAGCAACATCAACATTTATATAACATGTAATGTGCAGCATAATTATGACCACATTAATTGTAAGAAGTTTGTTCAACTAATAGGTCCAAAACTAGGGGCATAAATTCTTGTCCGGAATAATAATTCTTATTACTTATAAAATATACACACGTAGCGCCAAAATTAAGAATAATAATAAAATGAAGGAACCAAATTGAAGGGCGCCGTGTTGCATGTAATTTGTGGAGCCCTCCCCCTCTGGGTTTGCATAATATTAACTTGGTAGCTAATAATTACAATATAATATGGCAACTTTTGGAGTAGATGTACATAGGTGTGTATGTGTGGAGTAGAGCAGAGAAATTTGAAAATTGAGTAAATGATATTGGTTCAACTCAACCATATTATTATCCATCAAAGCAAGAAAACTAAAGCAGCAAACAGACAGCAGGAGTCGGTAGCTCAATCCATTAACAGTCAAAATTATGCATCTACTAATAATCGATTTTTTTCATTTTTTTTTTGTAAAAGCTATTAATAAAAAAAGTTGAAGTGCAGTAGCATGTATGTATGTATGTGTAGGGGATTTGGTTGTAAGCTTTTGTGATGATGAGATATGCATAATATCTTAAAAAGGAATTATTAGGTGGTATTTGAACAAGACTTAGATGTGGTAATTAAAAGGAAAGGCAACCGCTCACTTTCGGAATGAGGATTAAGTCGTGTGGTATAAGCAGCAAATTAAGTTTGGATTATTCCGAGTCCAACTCCAACCAACAACCCCAATATGAATATGAATATGAATATGTTAGATTATTATTTGACTTAAGTCTGTGTAATTAGTAATAATAGAGTAATTAATTGAATTTTTGCATTATTACTAGTTGAGTAAAATGAATCGATCCCTTCTTCTTCCTTCATTTAATGCCTAGTTGCAGTTGATCATATCCCAATATCCCTCTCTCCTCTCTCCCTCTCTAAGTGGTTCACTAAATCGGTGGTCATTAAAACTCATCTGACACTCTCTCTCGTTCGCTCCCTGCTCATAATTCAATTTAGTTTTACTTGTGACTTTTGTCTCTGATGAATACTGGTTCCAACTGAAATACTACATAATTTATTCAAACTCCCAACACCATTAATGTAATGTGTTATCTCTCAACCACCTCCTCCATGCACTGCTGCTACTGCTACTACTCATCTACAAATTGCATTTGCATGCTTCTTCTTTCTACATGATCGATGCATGGTCATCTAAGATCGATATATAATTTAATTAGAGATGGTATCATCATCATTCCTGCTACTGCTGCTGCTTCTGGTGATTCTCCAATTGACGGATGCAGCAGCATCGTCATCATCATCGTCCACCCTCAATATCCTCTTGGAGGTCAGAAAATCTTTCCTTGAAGACCCTCTCAATGTGCTGCACGACTGGTCCTCCCACAACCCCAATTTCTGTGCATGGAGGGGAGTTTCCTGTTCCGACGACGTCTCCGTCTCCGTCTCTGCTATCAATCTCTCCAATTGTTCCCTGCGTGGCTCTATCTCACCGGCTCTCGCCCTTTTCCCAAACCTACTCCACCTCGATCTTTCTTCTAATCTCCTCTCCGGCCCCATTCCACCTGCTCTCTCCAACCTATCTTCTTTGGAATCTTTGCTTCTCTTCTCCAACCAACTCTCCGGCCCCATTCCCCCACAACTCGGTTCTCTCCTCAACCTCCGATTCCTCAGAATCGGCGACAATGACCTCACCGGCCCAATTCCGGCTTCCTTGGCCCAACTTCAGAATCTGCTCACTCTCGGTCTGGCCTCCTGCAGCCTCACCGGCCCCATCCCGCCGCAGCTAGGAATGCTGCCCCACCTTCAGAACTTGGTCTTGCAGCAAAACCAGCTCGAGGGCCCCATTCCCCCCGAGCTCGCCAACTGCTCCACCCTCGTTGTCTTCACGGCGGCGCTCAATCGCCTCAACGGCTCTATCCCGGAGGAGCTCGGCCGTCTTGGCAATCTCCAGATACTGAATCTCGCCAACAATACTCTGTCCGGTGAGATTCCTGGCCGCCTCGGCGATATGGCCCAACTCCAGTATCTAAATCTCCTCGGCAATCAGCTTGGAGGTCCCATTCCTAAATCCCTCACCAATCTCATTAATCTTCAGAATTTAGACTTATCCGGCAACATGCTCACCGGTGATATTCCGCGAGAGCTGGGGAACATGGCCAGCCTAGTTTACTTGGTGCTCTCCAGCAACAATCTCACGGGCACCGTCCCCACCGCCATATGTTCCAACGCCACCAGTTTGGAACACTTGATGCTGGCCCAGAATCAGCTCAACGGTCAGATTCCGCCGCAATTGAGAGACTGCAGGTCGCTCACGCAGCTTGATTTGTCCAATAACACACTCGACGGCGTCATTCCTCTGGAGCTCTACCAGATGACTAACCTCACCGACCTCATGCTCAACAACAACACTCTTTCCGGTTCCCTCTCTCCCTTCATCGCCAACCTCACCAATCTGCAGACGCTCGCCCTCTACCAGAACAATCTGCGGGGCGATCTTCCTAAAGAGATAGGCATGCTCACCGACCTTCAGATTCTGTTCCTCTACGACAACCAGATGTCCGGAGAGATTCCGGTGGAGATCGGCAACTGCACCAGCCTGCAAATGCTTGATTTCTTCGGGAACCAATTCAGCGGGGCGATCCCCGTTACAATGGGGCGGCTGAAGCAGCTCAATTTCCTTCATCTCAGGCAGAATGATCTGTCCGGAGAGATTCCCGCCAGTTTGGGGAACTGCCGTGAGCTCACTATACTCGATTTGGCAGACAACCAACTGTCCGGCAGCATTCCGGCGACATTCGGGCATCTCCGAGCCCTGCAGCAGCTCATGCTCTACAACAATTCTCTCCAAGGCAACCTACCCGATGAGCTCACCACTCTTGCCAACTTGACGAGGATCAATCTGTCGCATAACAAACTCAACGGCAGCATTGCTCCACTCTGCACTTCGCCTAACTATCTCTCCTTTGATGTCACCAGCAACGCCTTCGATCATGACATTCCTCATCAAATTGGGAACTCGCCTGCTCTTGAAAGATTGAGGCTGGGCGGCAATCGATTCACAGGAAAAATCCCTTGGACCCTCGGATTACTCCAGCAACTATCTCTGTTAGATCTCTCCAGCAATCTACTGACGGGCCAGATACCGGTTCAGCTTTCTCTGTGCAAGAGCTTGACTCATCTTGATCTTGATCATAATCTTCTGTCTGGGCCACTCCCATTTTGGATAGGACGCCTCCCTCTATTAGGTGAGATCAAGCTCGCTGCCAATCAGCTCTCCGGTTCTCTCCCTTCAGGGTTATTCAACTGTTCCAATCTACTGCTCTTGTCTCTCAGCAACAACTCCCTTAATGGAACACTCCCTCCCCAAGTCGGGCAGCTCAAGTCTCTCAACGTTCTTGATCTCGATAACAATCAGCTTTCCGGTTCCATTCCTCCCACCATTGGTCAGCTGAACAAACTATACCAACTACGGCTTTCGCGCAACAGCTTCAATGGAGAGATCCCCGTGGAGATTGGCCAGCTTCAGAATTTGCAAAGCGCCCTCGATATCAGCTACAATAACCTCACTGGAGGCATCCCATCGTCTATTGGTGCCCTGGCCAAGCTTGAAGAACTCGATCTATCTCACAATGAGTTAGCCGGAGAAGTCCCTCCTCAGGTTGCTGAAATGAGCAGCTTACAAAGATTGAATCTCTCTTTCAACAGTCTTAGAGGAAAATTAGACAAGCGGTATGCACGGTGGCCAGCGACTGCTTTGGATGGGAATTCGAACCTTTGCGGGGGTCCTCTTCAGAGTTGCAGAGACGCAACATCATCATCATCTTCAAATGGTGATCAGTCCGGCCTCAGTAAATCGTCTGTGGTGATAATCTCAGCAATATCAACCACATGTGCAGTTGTTCTGTTGCTACTCGGAGGTGCCCTCTTCTTCAAGCACAGGCGAGAAGCCTACAGAAGGGCGGGCGAGGAGGATTCCGCCTACTCTTCTGGTTCTTCACAACAAAGGCGAGGGTTTTTTGACAATGCTGGTGGCACTACTGGCAGATATGATATCAGATGGATGGACCTGATGGAAGCCACGAATAATCTGAGTGAGGAGTTCATAATAGGTCGCGGGGGATCAGGAACCATCTACAGAGCTGAATTATTTAGTGGAGAGACGGTGGCGATCAAGAGAATAGCGAGGAAGGATGATCTCATGTTGGATAGAAGCTTTGCGAGGGAAATCAAAACCCTAGGCAGAATAAGACACAGGCATCTGGTCAGACTGTTAGGGTACTGTTGCAACGCAAGGGCCGGCTCCAATTTATTGATCTACGACTACATGGAGAACGGAAGCTTATGGGATTGGCTATATAAGCAGCAGCAGCAGCAGCCATTCAATGAAAAGACAACAAAGAAGCAGCAGCATCATATACTGGACTGGGACACGAGATTGAGGATAGCTGTGGGATTGGCCCAGGGGATGGAATATCTTCATCATGATTGTGTGCCCAAGATACTTCACAGGGATGTCAAGTCCAGCAACGTGTTGTTGGATGCCAACATGGAGGCTCATTTGGGAGATTTTGGACTGGCCAAACCTCTCACCACAGATAATCATGATTCCCTAAATACAGAGTCCAATTCGTGGTTTGCAGGTTCCTACGGTTATATTGCTCCAGGTATGAATTGAAAACTCATGCATAACTTGTTATTGTGCTAAGAAATGAATGATATAACTAACTGTGCTGCTGCTGCAGAGTACGCCTACTCCATGAAGGCCACAGAGAAAAGTGATGTTTACAGCATGGGCATTGTGCTCATGGAGCTGGTGACTGGAAGAATGCCTACAGATGAGAGATTTGGTGTGGATATGGACATGGTGCGATGGGTGGAAACACGTATGGAGACGCACGGATCTGCTGCTACTGAGGAGCTAGTAGATCCAATGCTAAAACCACTCTTACCCAATGAGGAAAGTGCTGTGCTGCAACTGCTTGAAATTGCTCTGCGCTGCACAAAAACTGCACCTTGTGAAAGACCATCATCCCGCCAGGCATGCCATCACCTGGTGCACCTATTCAATGATACTGTAGTTCCATCCCACAAAATTAGTCCATGTATAGCTGATGCTTATTCTAGCTAAACAATTCGATGGAGTCTTCACAATACCTTACTCAAGTTGTGATTTGGAACGTAAGAGAGAACAAGTTTATTCCATCCTCATAGTAATCAAATGAAAATTTGGGTTCAACTTCATTCCTAGAAATGAGTTGCTGCTAATCCTTTTCAATTTGTGTATCTTTTTGTTTGAGACCGAGTCTAACTACCATTCCCCAGATCGAGCTGGGATGCTCCAAAAGTTGTTAACCTTTTACCAATATTCCGATGAACAAATAACCATGTTTCACATTTTTGTATTTGCCTTCCACAAACTTCTTGAGCAATATACTACACAAACTTTGTTCATGATGAATGTAAAAATGCAAAACATTACATGTCATTGATGAGTTGCAAACAAACATGCAGCAACCAAGATTTTTATTCTCAAAAAAACACTTGGAGCAAGCCCATGCAGGCAGATCTCCTGAGCCACGCAAACATGGTACAAATTAGGCTAACAATTGTTTGCAGAAAAGTAACTCCAGTACAAAAAGAGTTTTGATCCCCAACATCATTTATTCTTCATCATCATCTGCAAACACAATATCCAAATAAAATTACCTAAAGCATCTGAATGAATGGAGGTATGACAAAAGTGTAAATTAGAGGAAATAGAAGCGATGAGAGATGAAGTACATAACCATAGCAAGTGAAGATTGTTGAGGAAAATAAAGTGAAATCAAACATAAAACAAATGGAGTGGTGGTCAACTCATAATTCCATTAAACAACAGGGGCCAAAATACTATCAGTTTAGATGATTTAGGCATTCAGTTTTGCCCTCATTCTTTTGCTATCCCTCTTATCATACTTCAAGACCTCACTTTTGTTACATACTATTAGTTATTGCCACCCAAAACGGAATTAAATTTCAAGATATTGGTAGCTCTATTCACTCATATGCAATCAAATTGTAGAAAGTGGAGGATGGAAGTACAACTTTGAAACTGAAGTTGGAAAAAGGCAACCACGCAGGCCATGCCTAACCAAAATCCCAAAAGCCTAATAGTGCCAAAAAAAGGATCCTTTGAGACTATTTTGGACTTTGGCTAATTCTTTTAATTTATCAATTTAGCCATAATTTGGTTGGTTGAGCAAAATTATAGCCAATTTAAATACCAGTCAAAACTAACTTATGCCCGCAGACATGTGTATTTGATTAAATTATACATTAACACAACATTTGCAATTTGCAATTCATATCACAACCTTTAATATTTTTGCCATTGTAACAACCCCAATATTGATCCGGCAAATCTATCCTACGTGCCCGATTTGTAATCCAAGTAGACTGTTATTTCTGGCTAGTGGCTACCTAAACGACGCCGTTATAAGGATTCACTATATACAACAAGATTATCCATCGATTTCATCTCCATAAAACGTCATTTTATGTCGGATTAATATGGGAGATGTTACAATTGCAAAAATATTAAAGGTTATGATATGAATTGCAAATTTTTTAAACGTTATGCAAAAATTGCAAAATGGTGCAAACGTTGAGTTAAATTATGCAATTAACCCTAAAAAATGGTAAAAGCAATTTCCTGTCTGTAAAGAAATTGCCTAACTCATCTAATCCTCAAGCCACTGCCACCATCCATCACTACCCCTAATCTCCATTTTTCACATCTCCGCCACCACTAATCTGTCTTCAAATGTTATAGTATGCTCTCTCTAGCTAGCCTTCATCCATAGCATCACAAACACCACTAATCATGCCTTGAAATGCCCCCTGTCTCTCTCGACAGGGAAAAACTCTAGCATTAGGTCCGCAATGGCAGTTCATTCAATTAGTCTTTTCTTCTACTTCCCTTTTTCAATTATTTGGGGATGGACAATCATGGCTGTGGAACGGGGAATGTGAAGGTGATCTGTACATTGTCCCAGAAAAAAAGAAGAAGATTTTTTTAACTCATTTTTGGATTCAGTTTGATAGTGTGTGCCTTTTATCAAGTACATGTGGCATCCATGTAAGCTAATCTTAAGTCTTAACTCAACATATTAAACTGGCCATGATTTGGTTTACATGATCAAATTATGGCTAAACTGCCAAATTTAAAATTAGTGACCTAAATTCAAAATATCATAAAGGATTGGATTTATGTAGCACGAATTCCAGAAAATACTCTACAAAGTAATATTGGATGAAATTGATCACAGACCTGCTAGATAAAAGTAGCCTTCCTGATTATATAATCTCGATCTTGTTGTATCTGAATGTGCATCATGTTTTCAGATTAAATAGCTATTATCATCACTGTGATGCAACAAACCTTATTATGGCATGCCTTGAATCACTTCCAAATTTACTTGTTACACCTTGTCTACAACTGTTTGATAAATTCATACAACCTTTAGGATTGGTGTAAAGATCATGATGCAGGATAATATGTTCTCTATTTCTCTTAAAATCTTGATTCATGTATGTACAAAATGTAATCTACCTATTTGGTTAATTAAGAAGCAACCCAATCCACTAAAGATAATATTATCCGTGGCTTCAAGTTGCTATATGCCTTGAACCTGGGTTCTCACAATCCTCAACAGACTTCAACACTGATAACACAACTAGCATTTACAAGTAAGCAATATATAAGAGGAGCTGTTTACAAACGTTTTCTTAGGCTACAAACAGTTTACATGTCAAACAAGGATAGGGCATGAAACTAAAGCCATTCACAGAGTTTAAGAGGAAAGGAATAGTAGCGAGCACGAATTCATATACTTGATATGTATCACAGCATCGAGAATGATTGGGTACAATAGACCTTTTGTAATCATAAATTTGATTGTGGTTTGCAAAAAAGAATAATTAGCAATCCGAAAAAGAAAGGTGCAGAACGGAAACCTAGAATATGAAAGATATTGAATGTTAAGAGTAAAATACCAAAGTAGCGGCGTTCATTGGCTTGTTTGGCTTTGATGAGCAATTTGTCGAGATCCTCCTGGGCCTTGGCGTCGAACTTAATCAATTGGTTAACGAACAGCGCCCCCAAACCCATCCCCAACACATGCTCCCACGGATCTGCAATTTCACAATTCTTCAATTCAACAAATTTATAAAACAATCATTAATAGAAAATGAGGAAAGAGCGGCGGCTTACGGCGCATGTACGGGAGCTTGCGGAGGGCGTTTGAGTACATCTGGGTTCCCACTCCCAGCAGGGCTCCGAACAGAGTCGCGCTGATCGCCATCTCCTCTCTCTATCTCTCTCTTCCCCCAGCCACTCACCAGTCACCACTCCCAACCTGCGACGCCTGCAAGTTTTTCACTCAGTTGTTTCGAATGACGGCCAAAATCAACGACAGGCTAGGGACGATAATATAAACTACGACTTTTATGTAAAAGCGTGGTTAGGGTAGGGGGTTATTGCATCATCACATTCAGAGTTACTGAGTTACATGGCAAGTGTGCCACGTTTAACAATTAAATAGTAATACAAACTTCTTCAACGGTCAACCCTGTATTCGACTGGTTAATTTATGAGTAATATTTATTTTACTTTTTTTTTTCAATTGGGAGATGGGATTTTGAGATTGAACTTTGATCATTTACCTCTACGAATAGGAGGAATGCCACTAAACTTACCAATAAGATTGTTAATATACTCATGATGAACAAGTTTTTAAAAATTTATTTATTAATTTACACAAATTCTCCCGTACTGTTGTACATCAGATGTACATCAGAACAAAAAAAAAAAGCGATTCTGGCTGATATTTTTAATGATACAAGTAATATTTTTGAGCTTTTGAGTGACATTTTTAGTATTCGATTAATACTAATTTAATTGGATTTTTTTGTCAAAGCATTAACTGTCTGTCTGATCTTCACCTAGTGCACACAAGACCTGCCCATTCATTTAATGGTGATTTCATTTTTTGCTATTGTGAGAACCCAAATTTTCATAGTATTTTTTAAATATTTATTTATGTAAATATTAAAAAAATACAACGATAATGTCATGATAAAGTTAATAGTTTTAGATTACTCTATTATTTGGTGGGGCATTTTTTTTATTTTTATTTTTGTTGAGAAAACACGGGTTATATGAAATTTTCTCCAAATTATATATTAATTGTTTTGTTGATATATACTGTAGCACCCCGAACCCGGAGGTCCAGTGCGCTAACGGGAACACACACGATGAAATAAAATCACAATAAAATTTTCGCAAACTAACATAAATCATTTTCTCGAATTATAAAAAATTCGGACAGCACTTCGTTTAAAATATTAATAAATTCCACGCCCAAAGACGTGTACTATTCAACAACCAATCACATAAGACAAGACTTTTCAACCAACCTATCATTTTAAAATCACACCTTTCGAACCACCAATTAAAACATGTTCAACCTTGACTAGTCAAAAATTCAATATTCCATTTAAATTATGCCAGCAAGGCCACGGTGATCACACGCGTCTATAAAATATTTAAATAATCCATAAACATACAGCGGAAGCATAATTAATCATATTTATTGACCAAAACTAAAAAGAGTCAATATTTCAAAAACTAGAATATGGTCAACCATACAAAATGTCTACATTAGTCCACGTCCGCCACCTGCCGTCATCAATTACCTGAAAACATTTTTAAATAGTGGGGCTGAGTGCCAGAAAACACTCCGTGGGAATACTCATACATTCGTCCAATAATTTGCAATAAGAATATCCATAAATCCATATTTGACATGTCATAAATCATACGCTCAATAAACATAGTGGAGACCGACCCTAATGTGATCACATATAAACTATAACATATTCATAACATGAACATATTCATCAGTAATTGCACCGGAGTGCCATATTCAGAATTCCTCATATGAGTCGTGTCAATCCACATTGAGCAGCATAAGCATAAATAATTTTTCATAACGGACGAAAGTTTAAATATATTTTCGAAAGCATTTTAGTAAGTAAACCCACCTTATAGCTAAATTAGCTGAAGCTTTATTCACGACTTCTCGTCCTAAGCCTGCTGTCGGATTAGAGCCTTACGCTTAAATATAGGATTAGTCTTAATCGTGGTCCTAAACGGGTCTCGGATTGGGACCTATACATAAGAACTATGTTTTAATAACATAATAAAGCTCTAACATATACTATAACATAAATAAGGTTCTAGGGATCGAGTCCCTAAAGTAAGAGCGTAACCTGATGTCGCTTAAGTGTCGAACGGGATTCTAACTTAGAATATATCGGAGTCCTCGATTATGCAAATAAATGCCTTAAATACATAAAGGAAAAAAATATAATATTTAATATATGATTTAAATTATCATCTTAAATCATAGAAGAATGTGGAAATATCAATTTAATATACCATATACTTAATTTCGAATTTAATCTAAATTAAGCAAAATAAACTAAATAAAAATAAGGATAAATATAACATAATTTTGTAGTCAAGAGGGCTTGAACACTTGATCAAAAATATTAGTGAAATAATAAGTACTTAATTAAACTGTTTTGATTAAATACACTCATAAATGTTGTGAATTACACAAAATGAGAATTAAAACTGCATCAAATGGTTTTGAACTCTGGCCCTCCTAAACACAAACAGATCACTTAACCATTAGACTAAGCCCCGATTTCAAAACCCTGGCCCTCCTAAACACAAACAGATCACTTAACCATTAGACTAAGCCCCGATTTCGAAATTAATCATCTATAATTAAGTATATATATACCATTAGACTAAGCCCGGATTTCAAAACCCTGGCCCTCCTAAACACAAACAGATCACTTAACCATTAGACTAAGCCCCGATTTCGAAATTAATCATCTATAATTAAGTATATATATAGTCCAGAAAGCTTTTATGATAAAAAGATTAAAAAAGTATAAAATTACTTCAATAGGATTCAAACCCTTGACCTCTTAAGTATTAATCTGAACACTGACCACTAAACCATATGCTATTTTCGAAAATTAAATGATGGTTTTAATTAAATAAAGACAGTAAAATAAACTGTTTTCAAGGAGATTTGAACCATAGACCTAAAATATTAATTTTAAACCTTAACCATTAGTCAAAGGATCATTTTCAAAAATTATATTCAAATTTTATTTATATATAGTTCAGAATTATCTTGCATAAAATGTTAATAAATGATTTTAAAAAAATACAATGAGTCTTAAAATGCATTACATAAGATTTGAACATTAGATCTCTCATTATTAAATCAAGACTCCAAACATTAAACAAGATATGATTTTCAAAAATTACTACAAGTTTTAAATTTAATAACTTAGAAAATACATGAATTAATTAAAATAATAAACTACTTCAAGTATATTTGAACATTAGACCTTTGCATATAAGATTAAATGATTATCCATTAGGCTAGAATTGAATCTTTGAAATATATACCAAAATTTATAATTAATATGTGTCAAAAATATATGCCTAAATAAAAATAAAATAAAATGCTACTAACAAAGATTAATCCATAGCTCATGTAATTTAATTGATAGAGATTTAACCATTGTATTAAGATCAATTTGTGATAAGTATTTCTAAACTTTTTAATTATACCTATCTACATTATAATAGCATAAAATATAAAATAAATAAATAAATAAAAGAAAATAAAAAAAAAATTAAAACTCACGCACGCACACACCCAACACAAACACACACACAACCACACCCACAACACACACACTGCCACACGCACAAACATATACAAAAATTAAAAATTCTATTAATTTCAATAACTAACAATTACACCAACATTAAAAATGAACATTCATAATTTCTCTTCTCATCTTTCACCCATTCCACTTTTAATGTGTTCAAGAACATTAAAAATAATAAGAACACTAGATAAAAATATCCTTTAAAATGGGCAACCAAAACAGCCCATAAATCACAATATAAATACTAATATCGAAAATAAAATTGAAAAATAAAGAAAAAATGAGGTATTGAAAAGTTAGGGTTTAACCCACTCTTAGATCCGAAAATAGGATGCCTAAACCTCAAAATCTTTCAAAAATAATTGAAGAAATGGAAAGTGGGAAAAGAAGGGAATCTAAAAATGGTATTGCATGTAAAATATATCGCCGGAAAATTTTCCGGCATGGAGGAGCGGCGGCGGCGGCGGTGTGGGGAGGGGGAAAGGGAGGCGAGAGGGGGTGAGGGAAAGAGAGTGGGGGCTGCTCCTAATTTGTTCCCCAACAAATGACCTAAAATGAAATAAGGGGGTATTTATACCACTCCTCAATAAACCCCTAAATTAGGACTTAATTTAGAAATTAAATCATATCTTGGTCAATTTAATTCATATATCAGTAAAATCAAGTTCTATAGATTCGTATCGACGAACACTATCGTCTAATATATTCGTTCATCTCGATCGGGTAATAATTGGGCCGTAAATAATTAAAATCATAATTGGGCTAGAAAGCCCATCATTTGGGCCTTTTAATAAAATAGACTCAACTTAAATATTTGGGCTCTAGAAAAATTCATTGGGCCTCTATAATTGGTTTTACGGTGTTACAAATCTACCCCCCTTAAAAAGAATTTCGTCCCGAAATTCACGCATTTGCTATCAATAAGTTTGCATATCGTCTCATGATTTCATATTCGCCTTTTTATATAATATCAATATTTTCGTGTCGTCTCCACGAGCCTCTTACCATCATTTCTTCTCCATTTTGAGATTTTAAAATCTTGCTATCAACGATTGCCTTTGATTTTTTTTGACGAGTGATCTGGATCTGCCTTTACTCCGTCTCTATGGATGGTATGGGTTGGGTCAAACTCCTATTCTTGGAGTATTGAAACGTGAATACGTGATTGTTACTGACTTTAACGACGAAGGTAAAACTTAGGTTGTCTCTATGCGATTCGAGGATTTCATGATGACCAATTGATCATGGTCATAACATATTTTGTCCAAATGGTCTTTTGGTATGCGTCAACTTGTGAACTTTTTCTTCAACTTCGAATCGTAAGCTTGTACAACGCTTGCAAGCATAGGTTTGTTTCTATCTCGGCATTTTTTATTTTTCTCATACTCAATCTAAGACTACTATCGCAGTTGGTTCTAATTCGACCATGTGATCTTTCTTTCACTTGCTTAATCCTTGTAAAGAGGATATCTATAATTCAAACGATACATGTCTTATATGATATCATTTCAATCGCTCATTGGTAGCTATTTCTAAAAGCTAATTATATCGTTAGTAAGCATTCCTTCCAGTCTTCACCTTGATCCACAATGTAATTTTTAACATACACTCAAGCGTGCGTGCTATCATTTTTTATTAATCGTGCAAGAGTGGAAAATCATACTAAGATCGATTCTTTATCTATAACATCTCGTAATCTTCTTGAACCTACGTGGGACCCGTAACAAGGTATACTAGTATCAATAATATGAATCTATAATAATCTTACAATCTCTTCGATATGTGCCTCGTAAATGTGTGTTGACTCATTCAGTTTATCCATAATTATCCATACTGCGTGATCTTCACAGATCGCCTTAGGTAATCCTATAATACAATTCATCAAAATGTGTTTGTATTTCAACTTTAGAATTTATGTAGCCTTCTAAGCATTTTATAGTTGAGCCTTTATGGTTCAACTTTGCAACTAACTCTCATATTCCCCATCGTTCTTACTTTTATTTTGCTTGGTGCTACCACCACTTCGTTCTTCAATCCCGTAATATCCTTGAGCAGTTCCTTATTAGGTTATTATGCAATTAGATGTTTCTTGGGTCTTTTGACTTTAAGCGCTTGCTACGATATCCATCTTTGCTATGTGGCATATGATAATGTAATCGTAGTCCTCACTAGCTCCAGTCGTCCCCATGCATCATGTAGAACTCCTTCAAATATTTAAACTATTTGATCAGCGCAAATCTTGTGCATCTTGTCGTGGAGATCAAGCATATGAATTCTTAATGCGTAAACTATGAAATCAAACTCTTCAGCATATTTCAGATGTTCTCATGTGATCTCGATTTTCGGGATGTAGTTGCGATCACTTATCATTTTCATTAACCCTAACACGAATGCATATCAAAATCTTATTTTCGAAGCATTATTGTAGATGACTATTCTTTTATATCCTTCCAACATAATCCACATTCAGGTGGTGACTAACCTCTTCTTGAGCTCTTAAATAATCTCTTCACACCCTTTTATCTAGTGGAACCTTTACTGATCCTTAACAAAAAAATCATGGTTACTAAAATTTTGGAGAATCCTTCAATGAGTCTTAGTATAAAACGTATAAACTTAAAACATTAATTCGCTCATTCAAGTTGGTTATTTACTCCATATCACCTTATCTTATTCTACCATAGAAGAATCCATCTTGATTCATTAAGTTATCACTTAAGTTTTTTTTTTTTTGTGGTCCTACATGTGTTAAACTATCGGTCCATGAATACTACGTGAGCATTGCTCAAATCAAAATACATAACTATTAACTCATAGTGATCATAACGAGTCTGAAAAAAATGGTCTTGCATGTATCATTTTCATGAATATAACTATTAGCATCTGGATTTGTAGGCAATCCCGTAGAAAACACTTGTACCTTTCAATTACTCAAGTAGGTTGTCAATCCTAGATAGTCGTCGTACGTCTTTCCTTGTTAAGATGCTTAGCTCTTGGTCTTCAATAACATTTGGAACAATCTAGCAGTTTTCATAACATACAATATCGATGTAGCTTCGGTAATATACTTCACCTTATAAATCCTTGGTCTAAGAATTCGTATAGTCGTACTTCAATTCTTGTGATCACTTTGACGTCACTCATAATGGTGACTTTAACATGAATGTAACTGGAGAAACAAGATCAATAGTACTGTAATCCATTTTTCAATTCGGGCGCTTTTTGGAGAAGTCTTCAAAATTATATCATTAAACTTGCTTATGACATTACATTATTTACTATACATTAGTAGTCATTCCTCTTCCTAAGCTCACTAGGAATACCTAGCATTCTGTCTTCATAGTCATCTCCAAGGTCTTCTTGGTTGTTCGTACTCGCATTGTTGTACTTGTCTTTTACTTCATGAAGTGTAGCTCTTATTCTCCTAGATTTAGAATTCTCATATTTGTACCATATCACTTAATCATTGGATGGATAACTCTTTCTAGGTTGTTCCCAAAATAATATTGAAATCTTCCTTTTGCAACATATGTAAGGTCTTCTTGCTATGAAAGCTAAGATCTAGCATAAGGTAACTTATATCGTTCACTAGTAGTTTTCTCGAATATGAACATATTTATAACGTCTTTCATTCCAACTCATCCTTTTTCCTTATGAATGAAATATAATTTTTCTTATTTGTATCTTACGGATACAAAACCTTTAATATTTTTCCTATTTTTATTCGTATTAGCCATTGTTATATTCTGTTTCTTTCGATGAACAAAATTGTTTGTGAGCTCGCAGAAAAATATTCATTTGTCGATGTGAACTCCCCATAATCTCCATCATATTGATTGTTTCAACCTTATTGTTCCATTGCAATACTACTTCGATGATTAACTCTTCCATTCTTCATGTCGCCTGTCAAACTTGTTATCAAAACCTGACATTCTTTTTTCTTAATCGTCTTCATTGCCTTCATTCATGTCGCCTGTCAAACTTGCTATCAAAACCTGACATTCTTTATTCTTAATTGTTTTTATTGCCTTCATAAACAATATATCGAGTATCATAGCACTTATTTTGATTCATAAAAAGTGAACTCTTCTTCCTTTGGTAATTGGAGCGTTACTTCTTCCTCACGGCATCATACTGTTTAACAATTATCCCCAAGTTGATCCATCCTCAGGGTAATATTAAATCATTTATTTAATTCTATCACGTGCACATCTGCCTTAACATAGCTATCATCGAAAATTAAATCTATTCCAACTCCTATCGTACTGCATACTTCTCAATGGAACTTCTTCTTCTTCTTCTTCTGATGTTTTTTTTTTCTCCTCTTTTTTTTGTTTCACCATGATTGTGGAAGATTAACAGTCGTATTGTTGGAATTGTTTATTGATCTAGCTTATAATGTCTCGTTACGGTTCGATTCATATTACGTTGGTTGAGTTTCAACCTACTGACATATTACTTTGAGCTTATAGTTATATAACGTAGTTCTTAACACCTAACGTAAATCATCAAGCATTGAATTCATCAAGATCGATTCTGATCAGCATCATGTAGAGTTGAATTCGAACTTCTTTATTTGCGCCAGGAGAGAATAACTATTTCATATTTCATAAGAATTAATCTACCATGAAATTTCCTATCTTAGTCGATTCTAAATTCGATTCGGGATACTTAATGGGTAAATGCATTGCGCGCACGTCCTGGCAAAATATAATTAGTCCATAAAACATAGTGAAGCTACGCATAGTTCTCAATTGGTACCTCATAAAAGAGGAATTTCGTAAATCATAAGAAATTGCATCGCAACTTACATGCAGTTGTTAATATATTGTATGTGGTGTCATCATAGTTATCCTTGCATCAAGTGTCGCATACTAGGTCAATACTTATCATTAGGAGTTTCATAGTTCATCTAATTTACAACATACTTGGATCTAATCAAAGTACTCATACCATGTATTTAACTATTGATAGAATAGAGTAAGGTCGTCTGCAGCTCAAGTTGAACTTCTCATCATGTAGAAGCATCTTCACTGGTGTCGTCCTCTAGTTCGTCGAATTATCCCGATCGAATAAATACAGTAAAAGTCACCCGATTCCTAATCATAACTAAAGTTCTCAAAATATATCGTATACCGCATAAATAGTCCAACATAGTTCACTAAGCAAGTGAAAACTTACAGGCAATCTAATTATGCCTAACTCCATCTAGGTTCATTCTATGCTGCGATCATATCATAAGTATTTGGATAAAACATTTTCATAATAAGGCAAACCAATAGATTTCCAATAACTTAGGCTTGAATTACATTGTAATCAAGCATTTTCTTTATCATAATTTCTCAAACATAATATACGTTTGCCTAAAATATACTTTGCTCAATAAAGATTTATTCTCATAAAATTTGTACCTGATTGGACAAGGTGTGGCGTGGACATGGGACCATAGGAAAGAAATAATTTATTATTATTTTTTTTAAATAATATTTCAAAACATTTCAAAATCACTCCGCAGGCCTACAGATTCGTAGACCCGCTCTGATACCATATGTAGCACCCCGAACCCGGAGGCCCAGTGCGCTAACGGGAACACACATGATGAAATAAAATCACAATAAAATTTTCGCAAACTAACATAAATCATTTTCTCGAATTATAAAAAATTCGGACAGCACTTCGTTTAAAATATTAATAAATTCCACGCCCAAAGGCGTGTACTATTCAACAACCAATCACATAAGACAAGACTTTTCAACCAACCTATCATTTTAAAATCACACCTTTCGAACCACCAATTAAAACATGTTCAACCTTGACTAGTCAAAAATTCAATATTCCATTTAAATTATGCCAGCAAGGCCACGATGATCACACGCGTCTATAAAATATTTAAATAATCCATAAACATACAGCGGAAGCATAATTAATCATATTTATTGACCAAAACTAAAAAGAGTCAATATTTCAAAAACTAGAATATGGTCAACCATACAAAATGTCCACATTAGTCCACGTCCGCCACCTGCCGTCATCAATTACCTGAAAACATTTTTAAATAGTGGGGCTGAGTGCCAGAAAACACTCCGTGGGAATACTCATACATTCGTCCAATAATTTGCAATAAGAATATCCATAAATCCATATTTGACATGTCATAAATCATACGCTCAATAAACATAGTGGAGACCGACCCTAATGTGATCACATATAAACTATAACATATTCATAACATGAACATATTCATCAGTAATTGCACCGGAGTGCCATATTCAGAATTCCTCATATGAGTCGTGTCAATCCACATTGAGCAACATAAGCATAAATAATTTTTCATAGCGGACGAAAGTTTAAATATATTTTCGAAAGCATTTTAGTAAGTAAACCCACCTTATAGCTAAATTAGCTGAAGCTTTATTCACGACTTCTCGTCCTAAGCCTGCTGTCGGATTAGAGCCTTACGCTTAAATATAGGATTAGTCTTAATCGTGGTCCTAAACGGGTCTCGGATTGGGACCTATACATAAGAACTATGTTTTAATAACATAATAAAGCTCTAACATATACTATAACATAAATAAGGTTCTAGAGATCGAGTCCCTAAAGCAAGAGTGTAACCTGACGTCGCTTAAGTGTCGAACGGGATTCTAACTTAGAATATATCGGAGTCCTCGATTATGCAAATAAATGCCTTAAATACATAAAGGAAAAAAATATAACATTTAATATATGATTTAAATTATCATCTTAAATCATAGAAGAATGTGGAAATATCAATTTAATATACCATATACTTAATTTCGAATTTAATCTAAATTAAGCAAAATAAACTAAATAAAAATAAGGATAAATATAACATAATTTTGTAGTCAAGAGGGCTTGAACACTTGATCAAAAATATTAGTGAAATAATAAGTACTTAATTAAACTGTTTTGATTAAATACACTCATAAATGCTGTGAATTAAATACACAAAATGAGAATTAAAACTGCATCAAATAGTTTTGAACCCTGGCCCTCCTAAACACAAATAGATCACTTAACCATTAGACTAAGCCCCGATTTCAAAATTAATCATCTATAATTAAGTATACATATAGTCCAGAAAGCTTTTATGATAAAAAGATTAAAAAGGTATAAAATTACTTCGATAGGATTCGAACCCTTGACCTCTTAAGTATTAATCTAAACACTGACCACTAAACCATATGCTATTTTCAAAAATTAAATGATGGTTTTAATTAAATAAAGACAGTAATGCATGCATTAATTAAAGTAAAATAAAAGTAAACTGTTTTTAAGGAGATTTGAACCATAGACCTAAAATATTAATTTTAAACCTTAACCATTAGTCAAAGGATCATTTTCGAAAATTATATTCAAATTTTATTTATATATAGTTCAGAATTATCTTGCATAAAATGTTAATAAATTATTTTAAAAAAATACAATGAGTCTTAAAATGCATTACATAAGATTTGAACATTAGATCTCTCATTATTAAATCAAGACTCCAAACATTAAACAAGATATGATTTTCAAAAATTACTACAAGTTTTAAATTTAATAACTTAGAAAATACATGAATTAATTAAAATAATAAACTACTTCAAGTATATTTGAACATTAGACCTTTGCATATAAGATTAAATGATTATCCATTAGGCTAGAATTGAATCTTTGAAATATATACCAAAATTTATAATTAATATGTGTCAAAAATATATGCCTAAATAAAAATAAAATAAAATGCTACTAACAAAGATTAATCCATAGCTCATGTAATTTAATTGATAGAGATTTAACCATTGTATTAAGATCAATTTGTGATAAGTATTTCTAAACTTTTTAATTATACCTATCTACATTATAATAGCATAAAATATAAAATAAATAAATAAATAAAAGAAAATAAAAAAAAAATTAAAACTCACGCACGCACACACCCAACACAAACACACACACAACCACACCCACAACACACACACTGCCACACGCACAAACATATACAAAAATTAAAAATTCTATTAATTTCAATAACTAACAATTACACCAACATTAAAAATGAACATTCATAATTTCTCTTCTCATCTTTCACCCATTCCACTTTTAATGTGTTCAAGAACATTAAAAATAATAAGAACACTAGATAAAAATATCCTTTAAAATGGGCAACCAAAACAGCCCATAAATCACAATATAAATACTAATATCGAAAATAAAATTGAAAAATAAAGAAAAAATGAGGTATTGAAAAGTTAGGGTTTAACCCACTCTTAGATCCGAAAATAGGATGCCTAAACCTCAAAATCTTTCAAAAATAATTGAAGAAATGGAAAGTGGGAAAAGAAGGGAATCTAAAAATGGTATTGCATGTAAAATATATCGCCGGAAAATTTTCCGGCATGGAGGAGCGGCGGCGGCGGCGGTGTGGGGAGGGGGAAAGGGAGGCGAGAGGGGGTGAGGGAAAGAGAGTGGGGGCTGCTCCTAATTTGTTCCCCAACAAATGACCTAAAATGAAATAAGGGGGTATTTATACCACTCCTCAATAAACCCCTAAATTAGGACTTAATTTAGAAATTAAATCATATCTTGGTCAATTTAATTCATATATCAGTAAAATCAAGTTCTATAGATTCGTATCGACGAACACTATCGTCTAATATATTCGTTCATCTCGATCGGGTAATAATTGGGCCGTAAATAATTAAAATCATAATTGGGCTAGAAAGCCCATCATTTGGGCCTTTTAATAAAATAGACTCAACTTAAATATTTGGGCTCTAGAAAAATTCATTGGGCCTCTATAATTGGTTTTACGGTGTTACAAATCTACCCCCCTTAAAAAGAATTTCGTCCCGAAATTCACGCATTTGCTATCAATAAGTTTGCATATCGTCTCATGATTTCATATTCGCCTTTTTATATAATATCAATATTTTCGTGTCGTCTCCACGAGCCTCTTACCATCATTTCTTCTCCATTTTGAGATTTTAAAATCTTGCTATCAACGATTGCCTTTGATTTTTTTTGACGAGTGATCTGGATCTGCCTTTACTCCGTCTCTATGGATGGTATGGGTTGGGTCAAACTCCTATTCTTGGAGTATTGAAACGTGAATACGTGATTGTTACTGACTTTAACGACGAAGGTAAAACTTAGGTTGTCTCTATGCGATTCGAGGATTTCATGATGACCAATTGATCATGGTCATAACATATTTTGTCCAAATGGTCTTTTGGTATGCGTCAACTTGTGAACTTTTTCTTCAACTTCGAATCGTAAGCTTGTACAACGCTTGCAAGCATAGGTTTGTTTCTATCTCGGCATTTTTTATTTTTCTCATACTCAATCTAAGACTACTATCGCAGTTGGTTCTAATTCGACCATGTGATCTTTCTTTCACTTGCTTAATCCTTGTAAAGAGGATATCTATAATTCAAACGATACATGTCTTATATGATATCATTTCAATCGCTCATTGGTAGCTATTTCTAAAAGCTAATTATATCGTTAGTAAGCATTCCTTCCAGTCTTCACCTTGATCCACAATGTAATTTTTAACATACACTCAAGCGTGCGTGCTATCATTTTTTATTAATCGTGCAAGAGTGGAAAATCATACTAAGATCGATTCTTTATCTATAACATCTCGTAATCTTCTTGAACCTACGTGGGACCCGTAACAAGGTATACTAGTATCAATAATATGAATCTATAATAATCTTACAATCTCTTCGATATGTGCCTCGTAAATGTGTGTTGACTCATTCAGTTTATCCATAATTATCCATACTGCGTGATCTTCACAGATCGCCTTAGGTAATCCTATAATACAATTCATCAAAATGTGTTTGTATTTCAACTTTAGAATTTATGTAGCCTTCTAAGCATTTTATAGTTGAGCCTTTATGGTTCAACTTTGCAACTAACTCTCATATTCCCCATCGTTCTTACTTTTATTTTGCTTGGTGCTACCACCACTTCGTTCTTCAATCCCGTAATATCCTTGAGCAGTTCCTTATTAGGTTATTATGCAATTAGATGTTTCTTGGGTCTTTTGACTTTAAGCGCTTGCTACGATATCCATCTTTGCTATGTGGCATATGATAATGTAATCGTAGTCCTCACTAGCTCCAGTCGTCCCCATGCATCATGTAGAACTCCTTCAAATATTTAAACTATTTGATCAGCGCAAATCTTGTGCATCTTGTCGTGGAGATCAAGCATATGAATTCTTAATGCGTAAACTATGAAATCAAACTCTTCAGCATATTTCAGATGTTCTCATGTGATCTCGATTTTCGGGATGTAGTTGCGATCACTTATCATTTTCATTAACCCTAACACGAATGCATATCAAAATCTTATTTTCGAAGCATTATTGTAGATGACTATTCTTTTATATCCTTCCAACATAATCCACATTCAGGTGGTGACTAACCTCTTCTTGAGCTCTTAAATAATCTCTTCACACCCTTTTATCTAGTGGAACCTTTACTGATCCTTAACAAAAAAATCATGGTTACTAAAATTTTGGAGAATCCTTCAATGAGTCTTAGTATAAAACGTATAAACTTAAAACATTAATTCGCTCATTCAAGTTGGTTATTTACTCCATATCACCTTATCTTATTCTACCATAGAAGAATCCATCTTGATTCATTAAGTTATCACTTAAGTTTTTTTTTTTTTGTGGTCCTACATGTGTTAAACTATCGGTCCATGAATACTACGTGAGCATTGCTCAAATCAAAATACATAACTATTAACTCATAGTGATCATAACGAGTCTGAAAAAAATGGTCTTGCATGTATCATTTTCATGAATATAACTATTAGCATCTGGATTTGTAGGCAATCCCGTAGAAAACACTTGTACCTTTCAATTACTCAAGTAGGTTGTCAATCCTAGATAGTCGTCGTACGTCTTTCCTTGTTAAGATGCTTAGCTCTTGGTCTTCAATAACATTTGGAACAATCTAGCAGTTTTCATAACATACAATATCGATGTAGCTTCGGTAATATACTTCACCTTATAAATCCTTGGTCTAAGAATTCGTATAGTCGTACTTCAATTCTTGTGATCACTTTGACGTCACTCATAATGGTGACTTTAACATGAATGTAACTGGAGAAACAAGATCAATAGTACTGTAATCCATTTTTCAATTCGGGCGCTTTTTGGAGAAGTCTTCAAAATTATATCATTAAACTTGCTTATGACATTACATTATTTACTATACATTAGTAGTCATTCCTCTTCCTAAGCTCACTAGGAATACCTAGCATTCTGTCTTCATAGTCATCTCCAAGGTCTTCTTGGTTGTTCGTACTCGCATTGTTGTACTTGTCTTTTACTTCATGAAGTGTAGCTCTTATTCTCCTAGATTTAGAATTCTCATATTTGTACCATATCACTTAATCATTGGATGGATAACTCTTTCTAGGTTGTTCCCAAAATAATATTGAAATCTTCCTTTTGCAACATATGTAAGGTCTTCTTGCTATGAAAGCTAAGATCTAGCATAAGGTAACTTATATCGTTCACTAGTAGTTTTCTCGAATATGAACATATTTATAACGTCTTTCATTCCAACTCATCCTTTTTCCTTATGAATGAAATATAATTTTTCTTATTTGTATCTTACGGATACAAAACCTTTAATATTTTTCCTATTTTTATTCGTATTAGCCATTGTTATATTCTGTTTCTTTCGATGAACAAAATTGTTTGTGAGCTCGCAGAAAAATATTCATTTGTCGATGTGAACTCCCCATAATCTCCATCATATTGATTGTTTCAACCTTATTGTTCCATTGCAATACTACTTCGATGATTAACTCTTCCATTCTTCATGTCGCCTGTCAAACTTGTTATCAAAACCTGACATTCTTTTTTCTTAATCGTCTTCATTGCCTTCATTCATGTCGCCTGTCAAACTTGCTATCAAAACCTGACATTCTTTATTCTTAATTGTTTTTATTGCCTTCATAAACAATATATCGAGTATCATAGCACTTATTTTGATTCATAAAAAGTGAACTCTTCTTCCTTTGGTAATTGGAGCGTTACTTCTTCCTCACGGCATCATACTGTTTAACAATTATCCCCAAGTTGATCCATCCTCAGGGTAATATTAAATCATTTATTTAATTCTATCACGTGCACATCTGCCTTAACATAGCTATCATCGAAAATTAAATCTATTCCAACTCCTATCGTACTGCATACTTCTCAATGGAACTTCTTCTTCTTCTTCTTCTGATGTTTTTTTTTTCTCCTCTTTTTTTTGTTTCACCATGATTGTGGAAGATTAACAGTCGTATTGTTGGAATTGTTTATTGATCTAGCTTATAATGTCTCGTTACGGTTCGATTCATATTACGTTGGTTGAGTTTCAACCTACTGACATATTACTTTGAGCTTATAGTTATATAACGTAGTTCTTAACACCTAACGTAAATCATCAAGCATTGAATTCATCAAGATCGATTCTGATCAGCATCATGTAGAGTTGAATTCGAACTTCTTTATTTGCGCCAGGAGAGAATAACTATTTCATATTTCATAAGAATTAATCTACCATGAAATTTCCTATCTTAGTCGATTCTAAATTCGATTCGGGATACTTAATGGGTAAATGCATTGCGCGCACGTCCTGGCAAAATATAATTAGTCCATAAAACATAGTGAAGCTACGCATAGTTCTCAATTGGTACCTCATAAAAGAGGAATTTCGTAAATCATAAGAAATTGCATCGCAACTTACATGCAGTTGTTAATATATTGTATGTGGTGTCATCATAGTTATCCTTGCATCAAGTGTCGCATACTAGGTCAATACTTATCATTAGGAGTTTCATAGTTCATCTAATTTACAACATACTTGGATCTAATCAAAGTACTCATACCATGTATTTAACTATTGATAGAATAGAGTAAGGTCGTCTGCAGCTCAAGTTGAACTTCTCATCATGTAGAAGCATCTTCACTGGTGTCGTCCTCTAGTTCGTCGAATTATCCCGATCGAATAAATACAGTAAAAGTCACCCGATTCCTAATCATAACTAAAGTTCTCAAAATATATCGTATACCGCATAAATAGTCCAACATAGTTCACTAAGCAAGTGAAAACTTACAGGCAATCTAATTATGCCTAACTCCATCTAGGTTCATTCTATGCTGCGATCATATCATAAGTATTTGGATAAAACATTTTCATAATAAGGCAAACCAATAGATTTCCAATAACTTAGGCTTGAATTACATTGTAATCAAGCATTTTCTTTATCATAATTTCTCAAACATAATATACGTTTGCCTAAAATATACTTTGCTCAATAAAGATTTATTCTCATAAAATTTGTACCTGATTGGACAAGGTGTGGCGTGGACATGGGACCATAGGAAAGAAATAATTTATTATTATTTTTTTTAAATAATATTTCAAAACATTTCAAAATCACTCCGCAGGCCTACAGATTCGTAGACCCGCTCTGATACCATATGTAGCACCCCGAACCCGGAGGCCCAGTGCGCTAACGGGAACACACATGATGAAATAAAATCACAATAAAATTTTCGCAAACTAACATAAATCATTTTCTCGAATTATAAAAAATTCGGACAGCACTTCGTTTAAAATATTAATAAATTCCACGCCCAAAGGCGTGTACTATTCAACAACCAATCACATAAGACAAGACTTTTCAACCAACCTATCATTTTAAAATCACACCTTTCGAACCACCAATTAAAACATGTTCAACCTTGACTAGTCAAAAATTCAATATTCCATTTAAATTATGCCAGCAAGGCCACGATGATCACACGCGTCTATAAAATATTTAAATAATCCATAAACATACAGCGGAAGCATAATTAATCATATTTATTGACCAAAACTAAAAAGAGTCAATATTTCAAAAACTAGAATATGGTCAACCATACAAAATGTCCACATTAGTCCACGTCCGCCACCTGCCGTCATCAATTACCTGAAAACATTTTTAAATAGTGGGGCTGAGTGCCAGAAAACACTCCGTGGGAATACTCATACATTCGTCCAATAATTTGCAATAAGAATATCCATAAATCCATATTTGACATGTCATAAATCATACGCTCAATAAACATAGTGGAGACCGACCCTAATGTGATCACATATAAACTATAACATATTCATAACATGAACATATTCATCAGTAATTGCACCGGAGTGCCATATTCAGAATTCCTCATATGAGTCGTGTCAATCCACATTGAGCAACATAAGCATAAATAATTTTTCATAGCGGACGAAAGTTTAAATATATTTTCGAAAGCATTTTAGTAAGTAAACCCACCTTATAGCTAAATTAGCTGAAGCTTTATTCACGACTTCTCGTCCTAAGCCTGCTGTCGGATTAGAGCCTTACGCTTAAATATAGGATTAGTCTTAATCGTGGTCCTAAACGGGTCTCGGATTGGGACCTATACATAAGAACTATGTTTTAATAACATAATAAAGCTCTAACATATACTATAACATAAATAAGGTTCTAGAGATCGAGTCCCTAAAGCAAGAGTGTAACCTGACGTCGCTTAAGTGTCGAACGGGATTCTAACTTAGAATATATCGGAGTCCTCGATTATGCAAATAAATGCCTTAAATACATAAAGGAAAAAAATATAACATTTAATATATGATTTAAATTATCATCTTAAATCATAGAAGAATGTGGAAATATCAATTTAATATACCATATACTTAATTTCGAATTTAATCTAAATTAAGCAAAATAAACTAAATAAAAATAAGGATAAATATAACATAATTTTGTAGTCAAGAGGGCTTGAACACTTGATCAAAAATATTAGTGAAATAATAAGTACTTAATTAAACTGTTTTGATTAAATACACTCATAAATGCTGTGAATTAAATACACAAAATGAGAATTAAAACTGCATCAAATAGTTTTGAACCCTGGCCCTCCTAAACACAAATAGATCACTTAACCATTAGACTAAGCCCCGATTTCAAAATTAATCATCTATAATTAAGTATACATATAGTCCAGAAAGCTTTTATGATAAAAAGATTAAAAAGGTATAAAATTACTTCGATAGGATTCGAACCCTTGACCTCTTAAGTATTAATCTAAACACTGACCACTAAACCATATGCTATTTTCAAAAATTAAATGATGGTTTTAATTAAATAAAGACAGTAATGCATGCATTAATTAAAGTAAAATAAAAGTAAACTGTTTTTAAGGAGATTTGAACCATAGACCTAAAATATTAATTTTAAACCTTAACCATTAGTCAAAGGATCATTTTCGAAAATTATATTCAAATTTTATTTATATATAGTTCAGAATTATCTTGCATAAAATGTTAATAAATTATTTTAAAAAAATACAATGAGTCTTAAAATGCATTACATAAGATTTGAACATTAGATCTCTCATTATTAAATCAAGACTCCAACCATTAAACAAGATATGATTTTCAAAAATTACTACAAGTTTTAAATTTAATAACTTAGAAAATACATGAATTAATTAAAATAATAAACTACTTCAAGTATATTTGAAAATTAGACCTTTGCATATAAGATTAAATGATTATCCATTAGGCTAGAATTGAATCTTTGAAATATATAATAAAATTTATAATTAATATGTGTCAAAAATATATGCCTAAATAAAAATAAAATAAAATGCTACTAACAAAGATTAATCCATAGCTTATGTAATTTAATTGATAGAGATTTAACCATTGTATTAAGATCAATTTGTGATAAGTATTTCTAACCTTTTTAGTTATACCTATCTACATTATAATAGCATAAAATATAAAATAAATAAATAAAAGAAAATAAAAAAAAAAATTAAAACTCACGCACGCACACACCCAACACAAACACACACACAACCACACCCACAACACACACACTGCCACACGCACAAACATATACATAAATTAAAAATTCTATTGATTTCAATAACTAACAATTACACCAACATTAACAATGAACATTCATAGTTTCTCTTCTCATCTTTCACCCATTCCACTTTTAATGTGTTCAAGAACATTAAAAATAATAAGAACACTAGATAAAAATATCCTTTAAAATGGGCAACCAAAACAGCCCATAAATCACAATATAAATACTAATATCGAAAATAAAATTGAAAAATAAAGAAAGAAATGAGGTATTGAAAGGTTAGGGTTTAACCCACTCTTAGATCCGAAAATAGGATGCCTCAAAATCTTTCAAAAATAATTGAAGAAATGGAAAAAGGGAAAAGAGGGGAATCTAAAAATGGTATTTGCATGTAAAATATATCGCCGGGAAATTTTCCGGCGTGGAGGAGCGGCGGCGGCGGCGGTGTGGGGAGGGGAAAGGGAGGCGAGAGGGGGTGAGGGAAAGGGAGTGGGGGCTGCTCCTAATTTGTTCCCCAACAAATGACCTAAAATGAAATAGGGGGTATTTATACCACTCCTCAATAAACCCCTAAATTAGGACTTAATTTAGAAATTAAATCATATCTTGGTCAATTTAATTCATATATCAGTAAAATCAAGTTCTATAGATTCGTATCGACGAACACTATCGTCTAATGTATTCGTTCATCTCGATCGGGTAATAAGGGCCGTAAATAATGAAAATCATAATTGGGCTAGAAAGCTCATCATTTGGGCCTTTTAATAAAATAGACTCAACTTAAATATTTGGGCTCTAGAAAAATTCATTGGACCTCTATAATTGGTTTCGGGGTGTTACATATATTGTATTAGACATTAGGCATTAGTGTTTAGACATTATAATTAGTAACATTGCTAAAAAAATACATTAATTAGTAACAAGTGATGGATATATGTAGATATTTACGTTTGGTGAGAGTATATATAGATGTGCAGGTGCGCCAATTAAGTGTGAGCATATATATACTCGGAAAATGAATTGATGGGTGCGGTGATGAGTGATAGATGATAGATCCATGAATAAATTGTATGAAGTAAAAAAAAAAAAAGCAAGGGAAAGGCGTGGTTATTGGAACTACCTCAACGGTCGCCCACACATTTATTTACTTGCAGGGATGCCACCTTCTTCAACCCGCCCCTGCTCCCGGCGGCCCCAACTTCCTTTTTTTCCTTTGATCAACATTAATTATTATTATTATTATTATTATTAGCATTATCATTCATTCCTCCTTAATTAATCCTACCTCTCTGGCATGCTTGTGATTTTTGTTTCATTTCATGTGATGGCTTGTTAATTTGTTATATATCTGGATCGATCGAGATCATACGTCGTCCCTGCCATGCCCATGACCTCTTTCCAAGTGGAGATCGCCCCCCCTTCCTCCCTCTTCTTCCAGAAAAACCTGGACCTCACCGACTTGTGGGTTCACCAACCGCAATGGCAAGCCACCTCCTCCTCCACCGCCGCCGCCACCACCACCACCAGCACCTACGCTAATATTAATAATTACGACGATGGGGAGGAAGCCCAGAAGCCGAAGCTGGATAAATGGGCGCGGGCTCGCGAGATTGTTTTTCCCGCCACCAGCATTACTAATATTAGTCCTCCGAAGGAAAAGCAGCAAGACATGATTAATTCCGCCTTCTCCTCCTCCTCCTCCACGGAGGTTTCCAATTCAGGCGGCGTCTCCTCCCTGGTTCAGAAATGGAGAGGCTTGGAGACAGGTTCGGGTGGTAAGCCCCCTCCCCCTCCCCCCCCCTCCCGGCACCCTCACCAACGACGACGACTCCATCATTGGTGATTGGGAATCTGATAGAACCGTACTGAGTGGTCGGTCTTCCATCCGGGGGCGGGACTCGGACGCCACAGAGAGTGAGAGGCTGAGAGTGGCGGACATCATCAGAAAATTGACCCCCAACGAAGCAGGGTCGACGGTGTCCCCTAGGACATCATTGGATCATGTAGACATGAGCTGCTTCAGCAGGAGTAGTAGTGGTATTAGTACTACTTCTCATCGTGTTAGGACCTCCTTGGATCATCAAACAGACATCAGGTCTCGGCCTCCCATCGCCAGCTCCCCCCGCATCAGGGGCCGCCAGGCCTACATTGATCTCCTCGTGCAGGTCGAGCGTGACAGGCGCAAGGAGCTTCAAGGACTCCATGCTCGTAAACCTGTTTCCCACTTCTCTCATCGAGGCCGCATTCAGGTCATTTCATCATTAATGCCTTCTCTTCTCTTCTCTCCTAAATTAATACTAATTAATTATACTGCATGTTCATGCATGCAGGCTGTGCTTAAGCTTAAATTCCTGCGTCGTGCCATGGAAGCTAAACAATCTGCAGCTGGCGCCCAATATTCCTTTGAGTACTCTCGATCGCACAAACCTAGGACTTCCTTTGATTCAAAATTTTGTAGGGAAGAAGTGGTCTTCAAACCCGAACCCCAAAGTGTGCATGAGACCTTCCGCAAAGATGGTGATCATTCACCAAACTCAAATTCAGTCACTACAACTGCTTGTTGTCTCCGAGACTCACAAGAGGAGGAGCACGTCTGCAAAACAACATCCCAACAACATAACAAAATTAATATACAGCATGGATATGAGGAAGACGACCATCGTGAAGCAATATTTACCGACTGGGAGAGCAGCAATATTTGCAACCGTAGCTTGCCTAAATCTGCAGAAATCACTTGTGCAGAGGCAGCCAAAACCAATATTCATCCTGATGATGATTCTGCTCATCACACATGTACATCAGTAGAAGCATACTGGGTAAGTAGTAGTACTGCTGATCATATTGACGATGTTTCAAATTCGCATCCCGATGAAGATGAAGGATGGGAAGAACTGCACTCTGATTACCAAACAAAAGAAGCAAACAACAGAGACTGGATTGATGAGGTATCACGCCCTCGCAGCGATTGGGAATATCTCAGGCAGGCAAGATACCAGGAGATGCTTGATCCGTTCATGGATAAGGAAGATATTCGTGCACTCCTAGGCAGGTGAACATGCAATTCAATTAATTTACTTTTGTTTAGTTTATTTTCCTCGGCTCGATCATGAATTAGCTAGATAGCTTATTCTTTAATATAATGAATTTATATTTTTGCAGAAAAAGCGTGTCGAACTTTCTTTCGAGTGACATGAGAGAGAAAATTGATCAACTGATGATATCTCGTACTCAAGGGCCACAAAATGTAAGCAATAATAATCAGAGACATGGACAGGCAGGCAAACAAGGGCCAGCAGAGGAAGAATATGGCGAATATTGTGATGCGTATGAAGAAGCTGAGAGCTCAGTGGGGCAACACTATACTGACTGTGATGAATACATAAATCCAAGCCCTAGCGCATCTCTGGAGCCAGTAGCTGCATCATGGCCTGAGAATCAGAATAAGATAAATCAGAATAATAATAATAATAATATTAATCAATTAGGTCGTGAATCAAGCGAATGTTCGTATCAGGAGGTATCTCCTTCCACACAACAATCTTCAACCAACTATTGCTCTCATCAGGATATGATGACTGGACGTACCTCTTCGTATAATACCCATCCTTCGATCGTAAGCATGCATTCATATGATATATATATATATATATATATATGTACGTACATGCATGCATGCAGTTACTAATGAAATATAATATTAATTAACAGGAAATGGAACTGATATATGATTTGAGAAGGCACATGGAGCAACTGCATCAAGAGATATCCGAACTGAGAAAATCAATGAAATGCTCCACGGACATGCAGATGAAACTACATCGTTCCATCAAGAAGGAAGTTACAGCCGCTCTCACTCATCCAGGTGATCATATATATATGAGTTTAATTAGTTAATTAATTTTTTTTGTTAGTTAATGAATGAATGGTACGCAGATGCAAAGAACGGACGACGGCATCCCGTGAAAAAGAGCAGTACGGCGAATGTGAGAAGATGTAGCGTTTGCTGCAAAGTGCAAGTTGATTGTGTTCTGTACAGGTGCGGGCACATGTGCACCTGTTTCGAGTGTGCCCACGAGCTGCACTGGAGCAGCGGGAGATGTCCAATATGCAGAGCTCAAATAGTGGACGTCGTCCGCATACATTCCAATTTTTGAACATTATTAATTAACTACCTATATCATCATCATCATCATCATCATCATCATCATCATCATCATCATAATATTCAATTCCTCCTAGCTAGCTCCCTTTTCCAAACTAAACTTAATTTATATGAAGATCAATTGATGATGATATATCAAATATATAATAGATCGACCAAGATCCTTCCTTGTAATCTTGCTTATAGTTTACGCCCACCAATTCGCTGGCTTTATTCGGCACGCGGTTGCCCTTTTGTATGTAGAATTAATTTCAAATGCTTACACTTTACAGAGAATTAAACATATATATGGTGGATTGGTGCTAGGACCAAACAATAATTAATATTGTATGTAACTTTTCCTGTCTACACTCTACATATACATTTATATATAGTCTGATCTGATTAAATTGCATCGATCCATCCCAGAGCTTAAGTTGCTCGTAGGGTCCCTAAATTTTGATTTAATTTCTCTCTGAAACGGACCTATATGTATATATAAATGTGGATGATGAGTATGTAGTGGTTGCAAGGTTGCACCCTAGCCTTCTGCATGGGATAAAGTTCTCTAGTCCATATTTCATGTCTCACTATTGTGTCCTATTATGAAATTTAATATTTTAAAAATATTTATCACAAAAATAAATTTTTATTATAGTATTACAAATCATAACCAACATTTATTGCTAAAAATTAAAAATTTTAAAAATTATATACCATACTTTTGGAATAATCAACCACATTAATCAATTATATTAACTAAAAAATAACAAATGAATATTAAAAATTAAATATAAACCCTATTAATTTGGTGGAATGAACCCTAAATAATAATTATAAAATTAAACTAAGTCATAATAAATTGAAATTGAAGAAAAAATGGATGAAAATCGAATAAAAATCAAAATGAGACACCGAATGGAATAGAGGTATTTCATTTGCTTGTGCATGAATGAGTTTAAGGCTTATACTGACACTACAAAAAATTAAGTTTTAGCGACGGATTTTTCCGTCGCTAAATCTCGAAAATCTGTCGCTAATCCGTTTTAACGACGGATCAAATCCGTCGTTAAACACGTTGCCGTTAGACAAAATTAACGACGGATTTTTCCGTCGTTAAATAATTTCCAAATTCAGTCGCCAGAAAAAAAAAAAACTTAACGACGGAAAAATTCTGTTGCTAAAAATGAAAAAAAAAAATTAGCGTGTGCTCCCCACGCGCCACATATTATTCTAACATTTGCGGCTCGCGAGATTCGAACCCTTGACCTCCCGTAAAGGCAAAGATCTATCTTCTGCATCTCAACCAAGTGGGCTATTATATATTTATGTTTATATTTAGATATAATAAATATATATTACTTCGAAACTGTTATCCTTCATTTATTGAAATATATATTATAATCTTTTAATATTGTAAATTAAAATATATTATTATTAAATTATTTATTTAATATTATATTATTTTAATTAATTTTCTCAAATATTATATATTTATAATTAATAATATTTAAAAAAATAAAATTAAAGTGAGAAAAATTATAAAAACAAAAAAAATATTAAATAAACATTTTCATTTAATTATATTTTTAAAAATATCATAATATTATCTAAAATATTGAAAATATTAATTTTAAATTCATTTTTCTTAATTGGGAAATAAAATAAATTAAAAATTAAAAAAAAAAATAAAAATCGAAAAATAAAAATTAAATTTAACGACGGAATTTTCCGTCGCTAAATCCGTCACTAAAATTAAAAAAAAATAAAAAAAATAAAAAATTAAAAAATTAATTTTTAACGACGGATTTTTCCATCACTAACTTAACGACGGAAAAATCCATCGTTAATGAAAAAATTAAATTAAAAATATTAAATTTAATTTTTAACGACGGATTATATCCGTCGTTACAGATAACGACAAAGGTTCCGTCATAAATCCGTCATAAAATTAACGACGGACAGTCCGTCGTTATTCCGTCGCTAAATGACGACCCGAATTATATCCGTCGGAAATTCCGTCGGTAAAATGCAAAATTCTTTTAGTGTGATTCCATCGTATACACTCTTAATTAGAAATATATATATATATATATATATAATTATTTTAGTGGTGGGGATGAGTTCCTAGTTCCCACATGGGGATTAATTGGTTCTCATGTGAACCCTACATATATGTAGGGTTCACATGAGAACGAATTAATCCCGATGTGGGAACTAGGAACCCATCCCCACCACTGAAATAATTAAAATCAACGGTTTAGATTTAATAGTTAATGTGGTGGCAAAACTGTAATTAAGTATAACTTTTTCATCCCGCCAAACACATAAGGACATAATTGGAACTTCAACAATTCAGTCTTTTCGAAATTAAACTCTTCTGCAACTTCTTTACGCAAAAACGAACGCCAACTCCATCGAAGAACTCATAAAAAAATCCGATCGAAATCTCTTAATCATCAACGATAAACTCCATTGTTGGCAAAAGCTTGAAATCCACAACAAAATCAACCAGAAACCTAATGGCGGACAAGAAATCTCGACTGACGTTGAAGAAAAAAGAAGGTAACGTTCATTTTGCCGATGAAATTTTTTAGAAATTGATCGATATTTTCAACCTTCAACTAGAAAAGATGATTTAGCATCACATTCATAAAACATTTTTACTTTTGTGCGAAGAATCTACAACATTTGAATATTATGAAATATAGGTGTTTAAAAAAAAACTAGATTTTTACATAAATTCAAGCGTGAGTAGGAAAATGCACAATAGCATGATGAAATATCTACCGTTAGCAATGATTTTGTTAGATTTGAAGTATTACATATGCAATATTTCATTATTGCATTGACCTTACATTCTATTATTATACAGTAAGATAAATACATTAGGTGCATATGCTAGCAATAATGCTGAAATTATTGAGCTAGTTTGATAGTTAGATGGTGGTTGTGCTTACTGTTTTTGGTATTTGTTTCTAATACCAAATATTTCATGATTTTAGCATTATTTTATACTAATACTAGCATACGACATAAGATGTGTTAGATTTTAGCATGTGGATAATATAATTGTAATGTGTTAATTATTATTCTACAGATGTGTTAGATTTCAGCATTCAATATGCTTGCAAAACTTATAACCATGATTTTGGCTTTATTCTGAACTACATTTTGTATTGATATTGGTCTGAAAATACAATCACATATGTGTTAAATTTTAGCATTATTTTACACTAATACTAGCATGTTCGAATGCACATTTAAGCCTAATTTTAAATTTCTTATAAACTAAAACTGGAATGGAACATATAAGATATCAACATGATATATATATGTTTCTTGTGGGGGTATCACCATGAAACATATCAGTATGCTCAAAAGAACATATAAGCATGTGAATAGAATGACCTTCTGCATGCATATTGTGACAGATGTGTTGGATATTAGCATGTGGATAATATAATTGTAATGTGTTGATTATTATTCTACAAATGTGTTAGATTTTAGCATTCAATATGCTTGAAAAACATATAAGCATGATTTTGGCTTTATTCTGAACTACACTTTGTATTGATATTGGTCTGAAAATACAATCACATATGTGTTAGATTTTAGCATTATTTTGCACTAATACTAGCATGTTTGAATGCGCATTTAAGCGTGATTTTAAATTTCTTCTAAAACTAATACTGGATTGGAACATATAAGATATCATCATGATATACGTTTCTTGTGGGGGTATCAGTATGCTTGAAAGAACATATAAGCATGTGACATTCAGAAAAATAGAATATCCTTCTGTATTCATATGTGTTAGATTTTAGAATTATTTTGCACTACTACTAGCATATGACAGATGTGTTAGATTTTAGCATTCAATATGCTTGAAAGAACATATAAGCATGATTTTTGCTTTATTCTAAAACTACAGTTTGTATTAATAATGGTCTGAAAATACAATGACAAATATGTTATATTTTAGCATTATTTTGCACTAATACTAGCATACTACATATAAAAAAAAATATATTGTTCTAACCTTTTGTTTTAAAATAATATGCAGACATTCCCAAGCGTAACATGGTAGAAGATAATGAAAATGATGACAGTGAAACTGATACTGGAAGAATGGAAAGGAGAACAAAAGCCAGACATGATCATCATGAAATCAAACCAGTTATCCGACACCTACATAATTTCTTTCCCGGCTACAAGAAGGATCAGATTGGACATCATCACAAAACAACATTGTTAAGGATGAGTCATCATTAGAGATTGAGGTAGTGATGGAGATAAGCAAGAATTAGATTGAAAATTATCCAGAGCTTGTATGTCGTGCCACCACATCCGCGTTGACTAAAGTTATTGGAAATTTGAATCCTATGCAGAGAGAACAAGTTATCAGGATGGGTTTTGGAGCAATCCTACAGCTCACAATAAAATAAATACCTCACAAACTTGCCTACTGGGTGCTAGACAACTTTGACCCCAAAAGTTGTGAGATTAAACTTCAAGGAGGTAGAACTGTGCATATTAAGGAAGAGGATGTACGATTGGTAATGGGATTCCCCAGGGGTCCAAATTTAATTCAAAAGAAGGTGAAAAATCATCCAAGTACAGAATCTTGCCGACTCATATTTCTACAAACATGCTGACAGACGCAGAAAGAGGGGAATGGTTCTAAAGGCAGTTTATGTTGCTGCTCACATGTAGCCTTATCGAAAATGGAGAAAATGGCTATGTTTCCCCACAGATAATGCAGAATTTATATGATATGAATAGTGTAGCACAACTCAACTGGTGTAATTATGTTATGCGGTGCCTAGTGGAACACACATTGAAATGGAAAAAGCACAAAGAGAGGGAATTGACAGGCCCAATCCTCTTCTTAACTGTAAGAATACCTACTACACTTTAGATTTTGGTTATCTTTTTTTTTTTTCAAAAAGTTTCAGATTTATATATTAGCTACATACAAACTACATATTAGCATCTTAAATGAAATATAATATATATCATAATCATTTTTGTTACAAAAATTATCATAAACATTATATAAAACTTAGACTGACGTTATTTGCCACAACTACTTTATGTTGACAGAGTAAATATTTTCAACCTGAATGTCACAAGGATTGTTCCAGCAATTTACAATTAGGGATACAGAAAATTGTTTGATAGACAAGCTATTGAAATTAAAATAGGTGGTTTTGGGTTTTGATTTCCGGAAGAGAGGTTAATAACTGATGTACAACAAGGAGTAGAAATCGGTGAAGGTGGTATTGGAAGCTATGCGAACAACGTGCCTATCAACCAACAACCACCAGAGAATACTGATGCAAATGCTCAGCCAGGCCAAATCAACTCAGAAAATGCTCAGCCAGGACCTCAACCAGGATCAAGCAATCCAGAAAATGCTCAGTGAAGACCAAGCAGTCGAGAAAATTCTAAGGCTGAAACAAGCAATGAACAACCTTAGGCCAACAATGCATTAAGATTTGGTTCAAAGATACCTCTTGGATTTGGTTAGTTGACCGATCCTAATTTAGACGGTCAACGTTTTTGATCTGGTGAAACGCGGGTCAACGCGTGTTGACCCGGTCAACCTGCAAAAAAAGAAAAATGAAAAAATAGGTGATACTTTTTAATGATACAGATCATACTTTTTGAATTTGAGTGATATTTTTTTGGTGTTACGGTTGATACTGATTTTGACGGTTATTTATTTATTTATTTATTTTGGCCGATACTTTTTAAGGATACAAGTGATATTTTTGGTCTTTTGAATGGTACTTTTTAGTGTTACGGTTGATACTGATTTTGAAGGATTTTTTTTGTGTTGACCGGATCAACGTGCGTTTTCCGACGTTGACCGATCAACGCATTGACCCGATCAATGCGCTTGATGGTGCTTCTCAATTTAATAATATGTCTCGAAAAGTGAGAATGGCTGAAATTTTTTACTTTTATGGATAATTCCATAATTATATTTTTTATGGGAAAGTCGTAAAATAACCTAGTTCACGTGGGAACGAGAGGGGTTACAACGAGGGTTCTCTCATCGAATGAATCAGGGGCATCAGTTGTTGATGATGCCAATCAATATAGTGGGACAAGTCATTAGTTATAATCAAGAAACCGCGCACTCGGACATATACGTGCATATATATATATATCTATACATATATTAAAGTAAAATCGTAGGAATAAAATAGTCATAAAAAAAATTAGTGAAATACTTATTTAAATATTATTTCTGTCAAATAATTCCAAAACTTTAGCTTTGCTGTGATGGTGAGTGTGATGTCCAAAAGCTTTCAATGGGCCTAGGTTCGAAACCCTTGTGTCCCCTTTCTTCTTTTGGTTTTTCTTTTTCTTTTTTTGTCTTTTTTCTAAAATAAAATTCAATTATTGTTTCATTTTTTTTTCAGTTTGTTTTTCTTTTTTCTTTTTTCCTTTTCGTTATCTTTTTTTTCAATTAACTTTGTTTACTATTTTTTAAACTTTTTTCAAGCGTTTTTATTATTAGAATATATATTAAACAAATTATTTTTTCCAATATTTATAATAGGAGAAAAATGTAAAGGCCCTCGAAAACTTTTCCCCTTTCTTTTTCTTTTCCTTTTCCTTTTTTTTATATTTTTTCGAAACTAAAATTCGATTGTTGTTTCCTTTTTGTTTTCCTGTTTGTTTTATTCTTTTCGTTTTTCTTTTTTTTTTTAATCTTTTTTACAATTTTCTTTGTCTACCATTTTTTAACTAATTTCAACCATAAACATAGTATTTTTTTTTTAATATTTATAATAGAAAAAAATGTAAGGGCACTTAGAAAATTGGAATACAAATAGGATTTCACAATTACACTTAATAGGCATATTGATGCGTGTATTGAATGATAATTTAAACTAAATATTGTACTATAGTAGTAAAAAACTATATGTATCATAATTATATATGTAACCATTCACATCTTTAACTTAAAAATATCATTAAAACTTAATAAAATGCCCGTAGAAAATATTTTTATTTTATTTTTTAATTATACCACTACTTATTGTGTAAGCATTCATATTTTCAAAAAATTATAATTTGTTTAGTAAAAAAAATATCACCGAAACATGCATAACAACTAACAGCCATTCGCATATATTTAAATTTTTAGACCTTCTAAATATGAAATATCAATAAAGCATAACAAAATATACCCATGATAAATATTAAATTTTTTATTTTTTTAAATTCTAATACTACTTATGGCATTCATATTTTTAACATTTTAGAATTTGCTAAATAAAAAAATATCACCCAAACATAAATAAATAATAATTAACAAATATTCACATCTTTAATTTTTTAGATTTTCTTAAAAAAATTACCAAAACATAATAAAATGCACATAAAAAATATTTGAATTTTTAAATTTTATAAATTATAATACTACTTTTGGTGTAATTAATCAAATGACTTATTATATAATTAACAACTGTTTTGAATGGCAATCATTTAAATTTTAATGGTGTAAACAAAGGGACAAGAGCTTTTAATGGGTAAAAAAGAGAGAAATAAGAGAGGTCAATTTGTTTAAAATAAAATAATGTAAAATTGAAATTATTAATTTTTCGCACTGTAGCTTATGATTTTATTGACTGCTTATCGCTTAATCAATTGTAGCTTATATTGTGGTAAGAAATCTATTTATTTAAATTTATGTGTGGCCGCATAAAATATATTCAATATGTTAAATATATAAAATAAAGTAACTATTCAATTTTGTTTATCGAAAAATAACATTACTATGTGGTAGGCGTTATACGCAATAGGTGTATATATATCTCCAATTAATTCAGTTTTAAAACATAAAAAACATTATAAACGTGTTTATGAATATATTTGAAAAATCACAAATATAATATTTTACATATAATGTAAACTATCATTTAATAAAGTTATAATTATTTCTTATTATATACTCATACTATTACAACAAACAATACTTCAACTATCATCAAACTTAAAACTTAAAATGTATAGACCGATTCCGTACATCGTATGGGAGATATACTAGTATAGATATATAAAGAACCAACTTTTTTCAGCCTTTTCAAGTTTTAAAAAATTTGTTTTAGCCACCAACTTTTAAACATGCGTATTTAGTCACTTTGAACCAAAATATCTTTTAGACATTAAATAAAAAAAATTGAAGTATCCCACCTACCCCACCTTGCATATCACATCTCAGCTCTGCTTTCGTCATCTTCAATCTTCATCATCAATCTTCATCTTCCCCATCACACCCCACCCCAACCTACCATCTTTATGAAAAAAATTAGACATGGTGAAGTTCTCGTCATAATTCAACCATGCCGAGCTAGTGCAGTGAGCAACCAAGTTCAATTTTTACAAACAAAAAAAAAGTGATTTTATTCTTAAATGTGTGTTGAATTATTTTTATCTGCGCTCAAGACCCGGCGTGCGCGCGTGCAACAACTCGGCTGACAATTGTCGAATATCGTTGGGCTCGGCGCGCAAGTTCTAGTGTGCAAAGTTAAGAACTTCACTTTTCCATATTTTTTCAAGATTGCAGAAATACTTAATTTTTTTTCATATTTTCATAAATGAACGACATTAGGGATGATTTTAAATATCTCTTATGTCAAAGCATGTCTAGTATGTCTTGTAAATTCTTCCACTCAATTTTTCCCTCAAATCAAACTTTAAAACTAAACAACACCCATCAATCTAACAATATTAACAATTAGATCTGAAAGTAAATAGGGAGAACTTTTGCCAATTTTTTTGAAAATCTTCCAGAGTGGTTGACGAGTCGGGGAATAATTTTGTATTTCTTCTTTTGGATTTTCAGAGGTCAACAATGGCTCGGTTGGTAGAGAAATTTGAATTTCTTCTCTTCAATATGTGTGATTGACATCATGGGGAGAATTCTTATCAAATTTTCAAAATCTTCAACTTTTTGCAAATCGACGATAAGATTGTAAAGAAGAGGGAAAATTTTCAAAATCTGTTTTTGCAAATGTGATATGGCGCGGCTAGTGGGAGATAAAGTAGGGTTTCTTTTTTTAAAATGGATATAAAGGTATTTTGAAAATTGTGGGTAAAAAAATATATTTAAAAATTGTGGCTAAAATATATTTTTTAAAAGTTCAAGTGGCTACTTTCTCACATTTTCTCAATATTAACAATATAGTACATCTCATGTGCAACTACCAAATTAAACCCTATTAATGATGATAATATATTATACTAGTGATGGTCCTGAGACCGTGCAAGAGGTGCGCCACACAGGCCTCAAAATTATAAGGGCATCATTTTTATATTTTTATAATAGTAATAGTCATATTAATATATTTAAAAAATTAATCTTTTGCCATGTAAAAAATAATTAATATATAACAAAGATCATAAATATATTTAGCCCAATATTATTTTATAACATAATATTTGAGCAAATAAATATATGTAAATCGTAAATACCGTTGAGAAAAATTGATAGATTGTGGTCATAGATTTGTGAAGACTATCATCAAAATATGTTGATTAAAACTAGTTCCATATTTATTCTATTTGACAAAAACATATTAAAAATATTAATTAAAATCTTGCAGACAAAAAATACTACTAATTGATACTATAGGACAATGCATACTTTACTTTGTTCAAACATTTGCAATTTTATTTCGCTTTTTTCATAATTCAAGATCAACTCTTTATTACAATTTATAAATGAAAATATAATAACGGCAACTAATACAAACGAATTTTAATAAAATTATAAATATTTCATTGAATATGAGCACCAAATGTTCCAACACAATTTTTTATGTTATTAAAACAAAGCGCCTCTTGATCTAATATAAATAATTATTTGTCTTTAGAACATCTATCAAATTACAAACGAATGAATATACTCAATTATGTGGCAAAGATATGATGAAAAAAAATATTAGTGAGTTTCTTCAAAAAAATAGTTAGAAAAAGTAACTTTAAATGATATTTTGTATTGTGAGCCTCCTACTGTCATACATAATATTTGTTATAATATCTTTTAAAGCCTTTAAGAATGCCAATATTTTTGCGAATTTGAACATATTAAATAAATTTTGTAATTTTGAAAGGTAAAGAATTTTTAGTCCATTTTTTTTTTAAATTTTGAAAATTTTATTTTATTATAATAGGAGCACCATTTTAACGTTCGCACAGGATCTTCAAAATGTTAAGGCTGTCCGTGTACTATACCGAGCAGCTCCTCCCATTTTATAATTCCCTGAATTATTTTCACTCTTTTCTTTTTTATTTGTGTAAAACTTACCAAAGAAAGAAGAGAATGGAGGGCAATTTGCTGGTTGAGGAAGAAGGTAGGAAGTTAAGATGCATATGTAGGCCTAAGTGGATATATATATATATATATATATATGCATGTTATAGATATAAATAAAAAATTGATTTGTGAAAACGAAGTCATGTAATAGGCCGGGGAAGTCATCCACTCACTCAATGATGCATGTGTCGTGCCTGGCGTGCTCTTTTAATTTTGTCTTGAGAGAGAGAGAGAGAGAGATTACATACATTATTGATTGATGGCATTATTTTTATTTTTGTAAAAGCACATGGTGTGTTCCCCAGCGGCCCTTTTCCATCGAAAACGCATATTGATATATCCATTAATTCCATCGTCTTTATGTATATGTGTCATGAGTTGGTCAGACAATCACCCAATATTAACATTCATCTCAGAATTAAGAAGCAACAACTGTATTAGTTTGCTAACTAAGAGAGGCTTACACGTGGATATATTGTGGTTTTGGTACTCTTGCCATTAGAGCACATCAAAGTTGAGAATTTTGATTTTTCATTAATTATTTAATTAATTATATATGGGTATCTCAGCTTAAATAGAGAATTTGAGAACTTGCAAGAGTAATGAAATTGATTTAAATATATATCCAGAGGGGTAAAAATTTTATACAATGATCTAAATTGTTTGAATGTTACCGGAGGGAGGAAGAGAGAGGTGAGGGTACGTAGTGGATATATATGTATATGTATTTAGTATTTAGTATTTAGTAGGGGAAATGAAAGGAATAGGATTAATAGGAAGAGGAATGGGAAAAGAAAGGAAAAGGATGTTGATTAGTGGGGGCGGGGGAATGCACATGGGGTTTTAAGCTGGTGATGGATGCCTAATTGAAGTGTACGTGGGTAGGCTAATGTAGGTCCCATCCCCAGCTCTAGCTTCCAATATATTCTATTCATGCACACGTTTAATTTAAACAAATAATTAAATTAAAACAAATGGGATTTTTTAGATCTACTAGCATAAGACATTAGACATTAGACATTAGTAGTAGTAGGGGTGGCTGGCAATTAATGGGCAATTGGCAAATGAGAATTAAGCTAAGGTTGTATGTATGATATGAGTGTGTGCGGCAGATGCCCAACCTCCCCATGTTACAACTGCTCTCCCATTGTCCCTACACACCCCAACAAAGCAACTGCCTTTTTTCTTTCTTTCTTTCCTCTCTCTCTCTCTCTCTGTATTTTATATATATATATATATATACATCCTCATTAATTAATAATCTTCATTCATCCAATTGAATCTCCATTCGCAGTCTTCAACTAGCTACAGCAATACATCTCTCTCTCTCTCTCTCTCTCTCTCATACATTATCAGAAAAATCATGTGTTCCTCCAAAACGAAATCGAAGTTACAGCAGCAGCAGGGCCCTAATCGCGCTCCTCTTCTGGAAAGGCGCAACAACTCCTCTAATTCTTACAATTCTAATGATGGTGGCGGTGGTGATGTATTGTGCAGTCCCAGATTAATCCACGAGGATGATGATGCCACCATTAAATCCGTCCTGAACAAGTCCAAGAGCTTCAGCTGCAGAAATAATACTATTAATGCGGCGGGAAGCATCGCTGCCGCCAGAAGAGAGCAGGTCGCCATCCTTAACGAGCAGAGGAAATTGCGGATCGCTCATTACGGCAGGACAAAGTCGTCGTCGTCGTCGAAGCTCCTCGATCACGATCAAAATTCTAATATTAATAGTTTGAATGATATTAAGAGATGCAGTTTCATCACTCCCAATTCAGACCCCATCTATGTGGCTTACCACGACCAAGAATGGGGCGTGCCCGTCCATGATGATGAGTACGTTGTTAATTACTACTACTTGCTATATAGATGTATATATATATATATATATATATATAGAATATGCTAGCTAGCTGTTCATTAATATTCATACATGAATATAATATAATGATCTAGTCATTTAGCTAGCTACAATGAATGAATGAATTACCTTATTTATATATCTGATGATTAGGTTGTTCAATTAATTAATTAATCGACTGCAGAATGCTGTTTGAGCTGCTGGTGTTGACTGTGGCGCAAGTGGGATCAGACTGGAGTTCGGTGCTGAAGAGAAGAGAGGATTTTAGGGATGCATTCTCAGGCTTTGATGTGGAGGCTGTTTCCAAGTATTCCGAGAAGAAGATTAATTGCATCAGTTCCCAATATCGTATAGACTTGAGCCTACTCAGAGGAGCCGTCGACAACTCCAAGAGGATTCTCCAGGTATTTTTTTCATTAATTAATATTAATTTACTACATAGATATATAGCTAATACATATTGAAATGAAATTTCAGATAAAGAAGGAAGTGGGATCGCTGGACAAATACCTGTGGGGATTCGTGAATCACAAGGCAATAGAGACGGCGTACAAATGGAGCCACAAGATTCCGGTGAAGACGTCCAAGTCGGAGACGATAAGCAAGGACATGGTCAGGAGGGGGTTCCGCCAGGTGGGACCCACCGTCATACACTCCTTCATGCAGGCCGCCGGCCTCACCAACGACCACCTCATCACTTGTCCCTCCCACCCCAAAACCACCACTCATCATCATCATCTCTAAATATTCTAATTAATTCAATTCTACTTACTATACATATATTTATATACATGGTGAATTAATTAATTATACATGTACATGTGTTTAATTGGGTTGGGTTGCACTTGGGTCTTGGCTCTTGGGTTAACAAAACAAGGGTTTTGATTAATTTGGGCGGGCTACCGGTATATATGAAAACAAGAATTAATTAATTAATTAAGGCGTAGACAGATAAGGCAGCATGCATGTGCACTGGGGATTTTAATTTTGATTTTGATTTTGTTGCTTTTTCTATAATTATAATTTCTACATCTAGAGGCTACAGCCCATAACTCAGTCAAATCCCATTTTCCTCTTTATTTATCCTCTGACCAATCACGTCGTCATCTTCCACTTCCCTTACTTGTCTACCTACGCCTCCATACCAACACAAACTCTCCATCCCTATATTTCATTATTTTCGTATTCATACCATAAAAATATAATTGTAACTACTTTCTTCTGTAGCCGCGTGTATTTCCCCATCGGCCCCGATTTATTTTGGATTGGTTGATTGTAATATATATTTTCATGAATTGGTTGGACGCTTTGGCTTGTTGTCCTACTATCAATGAATAATGATGACATTTACATATCTCATCTTTTATTCTTACTATTCTTTTTCGTCTCTAATTCATATAATCTCAATCTTATTTTATCCACCTACACATACATGCATCAAATTGATCATGCGTCCCCCCCCCCTCTCCCACACTAATTACATCGAAATTATACGGTACAAATTATTTTCGCAGTATTTTCAAATTATATAATCAATGGAGAATACACGAATAAATAGAATTTTAGTAGTTTGTCCCTTCAAATTCAATAATGGATCTTAATTAATTTTTAAAATCATATTGACATGTTACTCTAAAAATGTCATATTGACACATGGGTAATTTAATTAGCATCTGTTAAGAGTGATTTCTACATGAGGGGCATGCGTTGTTGCCGGGGTGTTATTCCACCAAACTCAAAAGAGATGCACCAATAGTATCTTTCTATCCGTTGTCAAATATATTCTGTTGTCAAATTTTGGAACACCCCTGCACTATTTATAAGTTAATAATGTAAGAGATTCAAGTAAATAAGAACTATATATATTTTTGAGAAAACGTGCAAAAGTTTATTTGTATGGAGCAAATACAAACCTTGAAGTTTATTTAAGTGTATAGACCCTAAAATTCATATAAATGGTGCAAATACATCCAATTTGACTGATGGAAAAGTGTTGACCGGCTCTAATTTTGATTTTGATTTTTTTTTTCCCATTTTCAAAACTAATTAACAAAATAGAAAATATATTTGTAGATAAAGAAGGGGATGAAATCCTCTATTCTAGATTTGGTAATTCAACCCGACGATCAAATTCACAAGTATATTATAATAGATATTACAAAAATAAAAATTAACTATAACATAACCGACCTGGTCACATCTGTCAACAAAAGATTGAAATTTTAAAAATTATAAATCATATTTTTAAAATAATCAACCATAATAATCATTTCATTCAACATTAAAATACTAAAAAATAATTATAAACCATAATTAGATGTGATGAACTTAAAAAAATCATAAAATTAAACGAAAACATAATAAATTAAAATTGACAAAAAATGAAAGAAAACTTCATAAATTTGATAGCGGAATACAGATTGAAAGATCAAATCTAAAATAAAGATCTCATCCGATAAAAAAGTGTCCACCAGCGTATATCTTCTATTCTTCTTCTCCAATCTACCATCAAGCTCTAATTTTGTTCCCGTCATTGTTTTCTCTCTCATCCGTGCAATAAAACTAGCTACTTTTAATTTTTTCCACGATAAAATTTTCTGATTTTATTCCAAATTATTTCAATTTCCTCAAATATATCCCAAATTAACATTTTTATGAATTAAATACCTAAACTATTAAAAACTAATCAAATTTATCCCCCGAATACATTTTTAGGCCAAAATCAGATCTTAAAAAGAGTTTAAAAAAATTAGAATAAAGATTTTATGTCATATATATGGTCGATTTGGCTACAACATAAGAAGAAGACCCAAATATTTAGCCGAAGCGTGAGTAATTTTTTGCCTAAAATATATCGAGGATAGATTTGATTAATTTTTTAATAGTTTAATTATTTAATTGATAAAAATGTTAGTTTGGGATATATTTGAGAAAATGGAAATAGTTTGGGATATAAATGATCGTCTAGCCTTTTAAATATATAAACTTTGAGGACGTTTTAAAAAACTAGTATAGATTACGTGCATTGCACGTGTAGCCTATTATTTAACACTTTAAAATATGTAAAAATTGTAATATCAATGAGTAATTTTTAACAAAATATTATAAGTATACATAAATAGTATTGTATAGTACGCTCGTTTGAAAATAATATGAATTATTTAGGCATTCACATCAATAGTTACATTTAATTTACACATGTCAGAATTTTATCTAAGATTTTGAAAGTGGTACAATGTGTGTGTGTGTGAGGGGGTGGATCTGGTGAGAACTCTTCCCCATTTTGGAACTAGGAACTCATCTCATCCACTCAATAGCTAAATTTAGACGGTTATGATTAAAAGCATGGGCACGGTGGCAAAATTGAAAATAAGAAGAAGATTGAAAGCCGCTCAATTCATTAAGGGAAAAATTGGTACAACATACAAAAATTGATTCAACGGGTATAATATTAATATAGCTTCCCAGGAGAGAGAAATTGACTTTTAACAAAAGTGATATCATCATATTTTAAAAAATTCTTAAAAATTTTAAATGATCATAATTTATTCATTTTTAATTTGATTTATGCAAATCATATATCAGCATAGTGTATATAGTATTTAAGCATGACCAACTGTAAGTCACATACTTGTGTTTAAGATATTTTAGCATGATATATATGACATTTTACCGTAATATGTAACTCATATCATCATTGTATTCTAGCGCGATACTCATAAATTAAGAAGATGATATCAACATATTTACACAAATATTATAGAGACTTTAAGCAATCGTAACTTGATTGTTTTTAATCAGATTTGCGCAAATCATATATCAAATTAAAGATATTCTCATAGTTTTTCATCTAAGATCCATATTCCATATGTTTATCTAAACAAAAATTATTTTGTTCGCAATAGTATAAAATAATATTCATAATAGTATGACAAAGTACTCATTATAACATAAAAATATACGCAATAGCAAAGAAAAATATTCACAATAGTATGAAAAAAATATTCGTTAACATGTAAATTTACTTGTGTAATACCATCTGTGTTGTTCATTCATTTTAGTATAGTTATATGTTTGTAATTTGATATGGTTGAAAGTTGTATTAATTGACACAACTTTAGCATGATTCCTTAATTTTTAGCATAATATTTGTATTGATTTTAGCATGATATTTTCTTGATTTTTGCATAATATTTGTATTGATTTTAGCATCATATTTCCTTGATTTTTGCATAATATTTGTATTGATTTTAGCATGATATTTACTTTGATTTTATCATGATGTAATAAAATCTAATCGAGAAATATTAAACCCTAAGTGAAATATAATAAACCATAAGTAATTTGTATGGAGTAAACGTTAATTGTTTAGCATGTTATTATCCTTGATCTTAACATGATCTATTAAACCCTAATTTGGACTAATAAACTTTAATTGGGATGTTTGCACGACTTTAGCATAATAATTCCTAGATTTTAGCATAATATTTGTATTGATTTTAGCATGCATGATCTTTCATTTGACTTTAACATGATGTAATAAAAACTAATTGAGTTATAATAAATATTAATTGAAATGTAATCATATCTAATTGGAATTAATAAAACCCTAATTAAGTTGTAATAAAATCTAATTTGGAGAATATGTAGTCATATACAGTGCTAATATAATTTCATAAAAATAATATGCTGAAATGAGTGTAACGCCATGCTAAAATTATATAAGATATAATGCTCAAATGAATACAACATTATGCTAAATAAAAAAAAAATCAATCCCTACAATTTAAGAAAATAAACTACCCTCTAACTATCATGGTGCATATGACATTTTAACTTGACTTATAACTCATATTAGCATTGCGTATATGGCATTTAATATTAAAATGCGCTCATATTAGTATGGTGCATATGACATTTCGAAAAGTGATCTTATTTACCCCTGAATAATATTAGAAGTGATACTTTTCAGCATTAAAAATGATTTTTCATAGAAATTCTAAAACCCTAATGGGAATGAAATAAACTCTAATTGGGATGAAGTTAACCCTGATTGGGTTGGAATAAACCCTAAAAATGAACAATTTATATTTTTCATCCATATTTTATTCAAAAGTACCAAAGGCATGCGGTATCTTATATGAAAACAAATTAATTTGATATATTATATGAAAAATATTGCGTTCATAATGTTTTAGCCTAAAACTACGCTCATTTACATCGTATATATGAAATTTTATCATGAGAATAAATGCAAATTTACTCTTAATAACATGTGTTGTTTGTTCATTTAGTATGGTTATATGTTCATACTAGCATCATATTATTTTCATTTTAGCGTGATGAAATTACATGAGAAAAAGAAAACATAACAATTATTGAATTATCATATATATATATATATATATATATATATTGAGAAAATTTCACTTTTGGTCTCACGGGACATGTCCGAGCCTGATTTTGGTCCCAATACTATCACTTTTGGTCCTATTTCAAAAAATTAGATCAAATATAGTCCCATAGGATATGAACTATCATTTTTGGTCGCAAGATTTAAATGGCTCTTTCACGGATTAACGTAGAGCCGCTTGCACTTGACTCATGTGCCAAATTTATCCCCAAATTGAACGAAAATTCCCAAATCAAAAGAGAAATCCCTAATTCCCACCCGATTGCAAAAATACCCAAACTCTCCTCTCCCAAATTTTCCCCGATTTCAAAGAACACCCAAAATTCTCGATTTCAAACAAGCTCATCGATTTCATAAGAAGAGTTGGTGGCTAAATCGGTTAATAGGACCAACTAAGATGGTGGAGCTGCAGGGGCAGAAGACGGTGGAAGAGGAGGACCCGCTGAGGATATTGCATTTCAATCCGCGGTTGAAGGGGGAATGGAGTGAGAAGTCTGCGATCAAGCTTAACACTTGTTATAGGATGCAGTGGGGGATGTCGCAGTGCTGTGAAGCCAGGAGCTTACTTTCCTGCCTGATACCTTCTCTCGAGATTAAACATTTTAGGGTTAAACATTTTTTTTCTCTTTCAAACATTTGATCAAACACCTGGTTCACAGTTGCAATTGCGCCGTATATTTATCTTCTTCCTTTTCATTATGAGAAGATATTTGCGTGATTTTTTGTGTGATACAGAGGTTGAAGTGTAGCTTTGTTGAAGACCGGAATCGCACTCATTTCTCTTCTCATACGGGTCCATATTCAATTATTTGACAAAATTGTCAAGCCTTTATTATTGTGTTCGGTGTTGTTTTTTCGAATCTTTGCACTTGCAAATAGTAAGCTCTCTTATGAGATTTTTTTTTTTCTCATGAGTCCAATTTTATGAAATCAATGCAGTTCGAATTAATTTCATGAAATCAATGCTGTTGGGATGGTTTAAAAGTTTGAACTAAGTGCATGTTTTGATTTTTACTTGTTCTTATTTAAGAACTTTATGAATGTCTTCTCTGTAAAATATTAAAATATGATTGTCTTCTTCAAATTTAACTATGCTTCAGGCCAAGGTGAGTTTTCGAAATGGAGAAAATTGGACTCAAGGAATTTTGGGATAGCAAGGTCAATGATATCTATTTTTTCTTGGAAAATTTTAAAGAATTTACGAGAAAAAGGTGCTACTCTCGTGTTATCTTATATGTGACTTACTTCATTTATCATTTGTTTGAAAGTTTGAAAGTTTAACATTCTTATCATTTGTTTGGATGTTTGGAAAATTTAACATTCTTATAAATTATAATTTTCTAGCTGCAATATTTAGCCACTATTGCTTATTATAAAAGTTGGTCTGGGACCAGAAGTTTGTTCTTGACTTCAACATATAATTCTATGTATAGTTTTGTCGTATGACATTGGTTGGAATTTATTGTATAGTATTGAGTGGTTTGGACCTCATCCTTGTGTGGTTTGAACCTCATCTTCAATTGTGTAGTATTGAGTGGTTTGAACCTCGTCTTGAATTATAATATATATGAATTAGATATATAACTTCCTTCCTTGATATATGTTGAATGGCTTCTACAAGACTACAATTGTGTGCCAGGAATGATGTCCTTATGAGGAGGGGTTGATGATATAAAATTGTTATAGTTAGTGGATGATTTTGTAAAATGTGAAAAGTGGATTAGAGATGATGATGTTGTGTCAGATGAATTAAAGGAAAGTTGATTGGTTGAATCGGTTAATAGAACAACTAAGAAGGTTGGCATTGACTGGCTATTCTCTTTTTCAGAAGAAAAATTATTTTTTCTGACTCTTAATGCTGGCTTGGAGGGCTTCCATGTTGTTAAAGATATTAGAGATAATTAGAGATAGTAATATTAATTGTAGAATATTTAGTTTCCTAGTATAGAGTTATATCTCTTTTATAAATATGGATGTAATTAATCATTGTGGAATATAACAAAATAAGAGTTTATCATTCTAAGCAACATGGTATCACAGCCACGGTAGGGTTTTTCAAATCAGACTTCCATTTTTTTTTCAAGAAAGGGTTTCATAACCCATTCCGTTTCGGGCTGCTACTGGTCGACATCTCCACTAACAGGAGGTTTGCCGTCTAATTTTTGACCTTCGCCAGCCGTCCTGTCACCGGAGTCCGCGAGTATGAGCCATACACGCCGCGAGAAGATTCTGCTCTAGTCGCATCACCGATGCGTGAGCGCGCATCCGTCACCGGCACTGGCTCGATTTCTATCCGTCGTCCCATCTCGGTTATTATGGCCCTTTGGTGGTCTCCATTCTGGTCTGCGTCATTTTTTCGCTCAGGTTTTGATTTTATCTTGATTTTGTCTTATTTCACTTTAGTCTTTGTGATATCTCTGTACTATGGCCGACTCCTCCGAGAAGACTCTGGATGTTGTTCCCGTGATGTCTCAGATCACGGATCACAAGCTGACTGTGTCCAATTATTTGGATTGGTGCAATATTATTAAATTGTATTTGTTAAGTGTCTCTATGAATCCTCATATGACTGATGATCCGTGTAGTGATGATTCAAAATAATCTTGGTAAGGGATGATGCTTGTCTGATTCTGTAGATCTGAAATTCTATAGACTCTGGTGTTATTGGGATGGTGTCTCTCTTTCGTACTGTTAAGGCTCTTCTAGCCTATCTCAAATTTCTGTATTCTGGAAAGGAGAACCTATCTCGCATGTACACCATGTACCAGGCCTTCTACAAGCCAGATAAGAGTGATCAGTCCCTTACAGGCTACTTTATGGCATTCATGAGGAGCTGAACACGCTTCTTCCCTTTAGTTCAGACATTATGGTTCAGCAGGCCCTGCGTGAGAAAATGGAACTTATGAGTTTTTTAGCTGGTTTGCTCTCGAAGTTTGAGACTGCTAAATCTCAAATCCTTTCTGACTCTCTAAGATTACATCGCTGGAAGAGGCCTTTCATCGAGTTCTTTACACTTATCCACCTGCCTCATCATTGAATACTCAGTCTGTTTTTCTTGGTTACCGACCTCAATATGACTCTAGGACCTCTTCTTCCAAAGGTTTTGGTGGTCCTTCAGCGACTCACTCTGAATGGATTGCCTCTGCTGAATGTTGTTACTGTCATGAGATTGGCCATCTCAAGAACACTTGTCTGAGAAAGAAACGACCTTCGTCTGCCAATGTTGCATCTGGCTCTTCTGTCTATTTGTTCGCCGCTGATGATACCCATCTGTCAACTCTAGCTAGCCATTCTTCTGCCGTTGCCATTGCTGACTCAGGTAAACCAAACACCTGCCTTGTTTCCACATTTTCTGAATGAGTCATTGATTTTGGTGCCACCGACCACATGACAGGTAATCTAGTCCTTTTCTCATCATTTATGCCTCACAATTCTAGTCCATCTGTTTTCTTAGTTGATGGTTTGCACGCTCCTGTTGTTGGCTCTGGCACTATTAACCCCACTCCTTCTTTATCTTTGTCATATGTCCTCAGCCTTCATAACTTATCATTTAATTTGATTTCTATTAGCCGCCTAATTCGTTCCCTAAATTGTTGCGCTACATTTTTCCCTGACCATTGTGTTTTTCAGGATTTGTCGACGAAGAAGATTATTGGTAAGGGTCGTAGGTTGGCTGATCTCTACCTTCTTGATATACAATTACCAACATCTGTTGCCTACACGAGTTCTGTCACCCCCTTTGACGCTCATTGCTAATTGGGCCATCCTTCTCTTTCTGTGTTGAGGAAGCTTTGTCCTTAGTTTTCTAGTCTATCATTTTTTGCTTGTGAGTCATGTCAGTTTGCTAAGCATCATCATCTTAGCTCTAGTCCTAGAGTCAATAAATGAGTCAGTGCTCCTTTTGAGTTAGTTCATTCTGATGTTTGTGGTCCTTGTCCTATTACTTATGTTCCTAGATTTCGGTATTTTGTTACATTTGTTGATGACTATTCTCGTATGACATGATTATATTTAATGAAAGATCATTCTGAGTTGGTTACCCATTTCTCGTCCTTTCGTCCTGAAATACAAACTCAATTTGGTGTTCCTGTGAAAACATTAAAAAGTGATAATGCTAAAGAATATTTGTCAGCTAAATTTCATGACTTTATGCTCAAACATGGTATTCTCCATTAGACTTCTTATGTTAATACTCCATCTCAAAATGGTGTTGTTGAGCAAAAAAATCGACACCTTCTTAAAACAGCTAGAGCACTGTTGTTTGAGATGTGTGTTCCTAAAAAATTTTGGGTGGATGTTGTGTCTACAGCTTCTTTTCTCATAAATCGGATGTCTTCCACTGTTCTCTAGGATGAGTCACCTTATAAGGTTTTATTTCCCTCCAAGTCTCAATTCCCTATTGATCCTAAGATATTTGGGTGAACCTGTTTTATCCGGGATGTTCGTCCTAACCTCACCAAACTTGATCCCAAATCTCCCAAATATATATTCTTGGGTTACTCTCGTGTCCAAAAGGGGTATCGATATTATAGCCCTGATCTAAATAAGTATGTTGTGCCTACTGATGTTGTCTTTTTTGAGTGTGCACCTTTCTCATCTTGTGATCCCGCTCCGTTAGGGGTAGTCTGATGATGATTTTCTTATATATATGTACCCTCCTAACCCTCCTCCTCCTGCTCCTACCTTTCATGTTCGACCTTCAATCACTCAGGCTTACAGACTTACTTATGTCAGCTTCATTTAGAGATAACTGTGATTCAGAATGGGCCACTTACTGCCTCCGATGCGCTAGATTATCAGATTCATTTCTGAGTGATGACCGTCCTATTACTCTTCGTAAAGGTAAACGCTTATGTACTTATCCTTTCCTCTTTCATGTCTTATGAGGGTCATCTATCATCGTCATCTCGTTCTCTTGTTGGTTTTCTTTTTTATGTTCCTAATTCTGTGTCTAAAGCTTTGGCCCATTCTGATTAACATGATGCAATGGTCAAGGAAATGAATACCTTAGATGCTAATGGGACTTGGGCTTTGGTTGACCTCCCTCTTAGCAAACACCCTATTAGGTGTAAATGGGTATTTACGGTCAAGGTCAATCTTGATGGTTTGGTTGCTCATCTTAAAGCTTGTCTTGTTGCTAAAGGTACTCTCAGACCTATGGCATTGATTATTTTGATACATTCTCTCATGTTGCCAAATTGACTTCTATTAGGTTGCTGATTTCTCTAGCTGCTTCGCATCACTGGCCCCTTCATCAGTTGGACATTAAGAATGCATTTCTTCATGGTGATCTCCAAGAACCTATTTTTATGGAGCAACCACCGAGTTTTGTTGCTCAGGGGGAATGGAAAGGTTTGTTATCTACACAAATCTATGTATGGTTTGAAGCAAAGTCCTTGTGCATAGTTCAATACCTTCACAGTAGCGGTTGAGAAATTTGGCATACAGAAGAGTAAGTCAGATCACTCGATTTCTATAAACAGTCTAAGGGTGGTCTCATTTTGTTGTGGTGTACGTGGATGATATAGTGCTTACAGGTAGTAACTCTGAAGACATTGATTCATTGAAGGCTTTTCTTCACACTCAATTTAATACCAAAGACTTGGGAAAATATTAAGGTATTTCTTGGGTGTTGAGGTCACTAGGAGTAAGAAATACATTTTCTTATCCCAAAGAAAGTACGTTCTTGACCTACTCTCTGAAACAGGTAAATTGGGGGGCCAAGCCATGCAACGCTCCAATGGTTCCAAACTTGCAATTAACCAAGGATAGAGAGTTATTTGATGCTCCTGAGTGGTACAGGAGGTTGGTTGGAAAGTTAAATTATCTTTGGATGACTCGTCCTGATATTTCTCATCATGTTAATGTAGTCAGTCAATACATGTCATCACCAACCATTGATCATTGGAAAGCAGTTGAGAAAATTCTATGTTACATGAAAGGCTCACCTGAGCGCAGAATAGTGTATGGTGATCATGGTCATGAAAATATCGAGTGTTTTTCGGGTGCTGATTGGGCAGGATCCAAGGAAGATCGGAGGTCTACATCTGGTTATGGTATTATGTTTGGAGAAAACTTGATCTCGTGGTAAAGAAAGAAGCAGAAAGTTATTTCTCGTTCAAATGCTGAGTCAGAGTACAGAGCTATGGCCATAACCACATGTGAGATATTTTAGATACATCAGTTTCTAACTGAGATAGGCTTGAAAGTCTCGGTTTCAGCTAAGTTATGGTGTGACAATCAAATTGCGCTGCACATCTTATCGAATTATATCTTTCATGAGCAGACTAAGCATATTGAGATTGATTGTCACTTTGTTCGCGAGAAAATTTAGCTAGGATTGATTGCTACTGGATATATGAGGACTGAGAATCAGTTAGGAGATCTTTTCACAAAGGCTCTCAATGGGGCACGAGTAGATTATCTCTGTGGCAAGTTGGGCATGATCAATATTTATGCTCCATATTGATGGGAGTGTTAATGATATTAGAGATAATTAGAGATTGTAATACCCCTCCCCCCAAATAAAACTTAACCTGGGCCCGCATGCGCGATTTACTCGGCGCAGGCCCGGGTTTCTCTCGTTCGTCAACACGAACGAGAGAGAAAGAGAGAGAAGAGAGAGAGAGAATGAGCAAGTGAAAATGAGCTCTCCCCTCCCCTATTTATAAGAAAAAGTACTTTGGGGCGGGTATAACTTTTTCGGATATAAAATACTGATAAAGTGATTTCCGGATTCAATTAAAGTTGTTTTATTCAATGGCGAGGTCCAAATGACCTCCAACACAAAATCCGAAAATACCAAAAGACTCGTTGGCTCGAGTACTATTGAACCAACCTGACTCGGGATGACGAGGAAGTCATCTGAAGAAAAACGAAGAAAGATTCCCTTTCAAAAATTACTTTTACTATTCATTTCGATTAACAGATTTTGCTCCCGAGCGCTCGATTGACCTCAGATTGGCAATTCGTGAACGCGAACGGATTCCTTGGGTCATTTTCTATAAGATAGGCTTGATAGAACAAATCTCAGATCAATAAGGAGGATTTCGTAAATTTTTTGAAACACGACCGCTCGCAGAAATTACTATTCACAGGTTTTTCCCTTTACGATTTTCAATTACGGGACTTCTGTAGAGGTCAAAATAAAATTCTGAAAGCATCAACGGCTTCCTTTAGATTGTTACATTCCAAAAAAGACTAATATTGACTATCTTCCGGCGGCAAACACAAAATCTCATAATCGATTTTTACATAAAATACACGAAAAGGTCGCGACTTACATCTGTTTTACTTTATTTTAGCTCCAATTATTTTCTTTAGTCTTCTAAATAAATTTAGAAAACTCACTAAGGTATTCTGAAATTCTGGGATATTACATATAGAGCTATATATATATCTCTTGTATAAATATGGATATAATTAGTCATTATGGAATATAACAAATATGAGTTTATCATTCTAAGAAACACATTTGAATGTTGATGGAAGGCATGTTACTTCATTCCCTTACCGCACTGTGAGTAATTTCATTCTATCTTTTGTGTTACATTTCCCTCACCAGTATCTAAGATTCTATTCGGTGTATTTTAGGGATTCACCCTTGAGGATGGCACTGGATTATTTTTAATTGGGGATGTTGATTTGATCTTCATTATTGTTGCTTCCTTGCCCACATCACACCCCCAGATTTGCTCCTCGGAAATATCTTGATCTACATGTTGACAAACTAAAAGTCTCGGTTCCAGATGAACAATGCTTTTAGTTTGTCAACTTGTAGTTTAGTGTTGGTTTTGCTGATTGAAATTGAATTTGCTGTTTATTATTGGTTTGTGAACAATGCTTTTAGTTTATGATTGTTGGTTTTGGCACAGTTAACTTGAGCTTTGAATTCATTCATATTGATTTGTTTCTTTTTGTTTGGGATTTTTTGCTTTCTTTTGATGCTGTTGGTAGTTGTGTTTTGATGGGTTAGTAGTTATGTTGGTGGTAGTTTTGGCTCTAAAATAATATTAAATTTCCTTTCAAATCGTTTCAATTTTACCTCAATCACTATTAAAGATTTTCTGAATTTTTTTTGGACCAAAATCGATAATTTTTTTAACATAAACCGTAACGGTGGGACTAAAAATGATAGTTCATGTCCTATGAGACCAATAGTGATAGTATTGGGACCAAAATCGAGCTCGAGCATGTTTTGTGGGACCAAAAGTAAAATTTTCTCTATATATATTACCTAATTGAGATGTAATTAACCCTAATTGGGGTGGAATAAATCCTAATTGGATGAAATAAACAATATTTTAAACCCCAACTGAAATGAAATGAACCCTAAAAATCAATGTTTTGTATTTCCATCCATATTTCTTCGGATAAACAAATGTATTCGAGATCTTCAATGAAAGAACATGAAAAAGGCATTAATTAATTTGATATATTATATTCTTTTCATTTTAACATGATAAAATTGTATGAGAATAACATGTAAATTTGCTCATAATATTAATTATGTGTGGTTCGTTCATTTTAGCATTGGTATATGTTCATATTAGCATTATATTGCTTTCATTTTAGCAGAGTGAAATTGTATGAGAATAACATGTAAATATACGCGTAATAACATTTGTGTTGTTCGTTCATTTTAACACAGATATATGTTCATAATAGCATTTAAATATGTTCATAATAACATCATATTGCTTTCATTTGATGAAATTGTATGAGAATAAGAAAACACATAAATTATGAATTAAACCCTAATTGTGATAGAATGAACTCTAACTAGAATAAACTAAGCCCTAAATTGAATATTTTATATTTTTCATTCATATTTCTTTGGATAAATAAAGACATGTGAGACCTTAAATGAAATAGCAAGAAAAAAATTATAATTTGATATATTATATGAAAAAAGCAATACATTTATGAAATTTTAGCATTAAACTACTCTTATATTAGCATATTGTATAAGATATTTTAGCATGGTGTTACATATCAGTATTACGTTTAAACGCGGATGAAGGTATGGTTGTTTAATTGAAGACTTTCAATTTATTGTAAAATTTATCCAACTTATAATTCATACCAACACCGTTTCAATGATATTATATATCAATATCAACATAATTCACATGTCATTTTAGCATGAACTATGAACCATTCCATCATGATGTATATGTCATTTTAGCACGAACTATAACTAATAACAAAATCATTGATGAAAAAATGAAAATGAAAACCTTAATCAGAACTGAATACAATGTATGAGATAACTATAAAAGATGAATGCATGAATCAACAACATTATATGAAGAAGATGAAATAAGGTAAAAATTTAATTGAGATGATTTGCATTTAATTCACAAAGAATAATAGTATCTACAAACAAATCAAGAAATCCTGAAAATTCAAATGCGCATATGAAAGTAATATATATATATATATATATCATCATCAAGAATTCAAAGTCATATCTGAACCAGCAACATCGATTTTGATTTTACACATAAAAAATCTTCTTAACCTTATATATATATATATATAAGTATAACATTTTATTATTTTAATAAATTATTAAAATTTTCATAATTTTTTCAATTTGTATTTAGTGAATGGTTTACAAAAAATAAACGGAGAGAAGAAAGAGGCGAAAACAGAGAAAGAGAGAGAGTGTGTGTGTTCTTAGAGGAAAAAAGATAAGTGGGTTAATGTTAACGATAAATAAATGGAAAGAGGGGAGAGAGTCATGTTTTAAAATATAAGAATTATTGAATTACCATAATACCATCATTTACTTAAAATTGTAAATAATTACAAGTATGTCACCTTCTATTTTACTAAACTTTGACTGAATTATGGTCATTAAGATCTAAGTCATGGATGGTCCAGATTTGGTCAAAGGACGGCGGCATTATTGTAAATAAAATGAAATTCAAAAAAATGTGGTGGCATTTTGGTAATTTTCGCGTCAAGGTCAAAATTTAAAAAATGGAATTTTAGGATTCATGTTAATGGAGACTCATTCATATGCTGACGAAGACATAATCATATGCTAATGAAGCAGTATTACTTCATGCACAGCAAGTAACTTTAAATAGAAAATTGATTTTGTTATGAAATAATTAAATGACGAGTTTTATATAGTTGGAAAGTTAGTCAAGCCTACTTTTCAATTAAAAAATATTTTCAAAAAAATATTAATCATGGACAAAGGTATGATTGTTTAAATTTGGCTTTAATCCACAACATTATTATTCTTATAGATTTCTTCAGCATTACATAATGTTTATGTCAGCATAAGACTGTACTAATAGAAATAAATGATGAAATGCAATAAAATTAAATTATTGAACACTAAATTAAAGATATGATAACCCCTTATAACAATAGCATTACTATAATATTTTCATTAGTATATGTCAATGTTAAAGTTAGCACTAATGTATTGTTCGTTGTTAATTTATTATCTTTCATTAGCAATATGTTATTATTTCGCTAGCATTATATTAATACGATAATAACCAATGTTGAAATATCTTCATACATTAATTTATATTGTTCTATGTCAATGTACTATTCTTCGTTAGCAATATGTTATTACTTCATTAGCATTATAATAAAACAATGTTAGTATTGGATAACCGTCTTAAAAAAATACAACACAAAATACATTTCTAATATAAATCGAACAATATATTAATGAAAAATAATATTAGTTCATGTTATATTAAAGATATAAACTACCTGAAACATAAAATAAAAAGAAGAAATTATAATGAAAAACTAATAATACAAGACAATTTAGCTTATTTTAAGTTCATATTTCTTCATCTGAAAAAAATGTGTAGGTGTCTTATAAATCTTTCAGTGGCTTCATAGAAGACTCACATCCTACATAACTATTCTAGTCTTCAAATCATCAAAACTTGAGTTAGTACCTGTCATTATAATATTATGCGGTCAGCATTTTAAAATCATCTTACTTAACATACAGAGAAATATACGTTAGCACGAATATTTTTCAAAATGAATCTATAACATATACAACAAAAATATAATGCTAATGACAAACCATAATGATACTGATAAATAAACCGCATCATGCTAACAACGCGAACAAAAATACCAAAAATAAATATACTGATTATTTAACCAACGATTAATCAACGTCAACTTTGAAAACATAAACCATCAACGAACAATATCTCTAAAAAGAACGCATATTCAATAAAAGTAAAAATCCAAACAAAAAACACGATAAATATCTCAATTTTGATTTTTTATCCATGAAATAGTAACAAATAATTAAGCGATGGTACACTAAAAAATGAATCGAAAAAAAACAAACACCAAATTGATCGATTGTGTAACAGATTAAGAATACAAAAAACATGGTAAAGATCTTCGTGATATATGAAAGGGGCAGTGAGATAGAGACAAGATATAGAGCAATCATTGATATAGTTGTTAGATTTCCTCATATGAGTGGAAAAGACAATGATGGTGGCAGTGGCAGTGGAAAGAAAAAAATTTAGAAGGGGTGACGATCAGAGGCGGATCTAAGGGAGGTTGGGGGGCTTCAGCCCTGATAAACTCGGGATTTGCATACTTTTCGGATTTGCTTTCTACATATTTTTGGAGTCAAATGCATGTGTTTGTGACTGTTTTGAATAGATTTGTGTTGTGTTGGTACAGTCATGGGTTTATTGAGTTTTGACAGGAAAACCGCCTAGTCTGGACGTGTTTTGAGGTGTACAAAGTCACCGGGTAGAAGGAGTACCTGAGTCGAGATCGAAGAGGTAAAAATAGGCCGGAAAAGCATGGTTTTGGAGAGAGTAAGATGGCACGGACCGTGCCGTTGCACGGCACAGCCCGTGCCACGAAGCGTGCAAGCCAAAAACTCTCAGTAAATATGGCATGGACCGTGCCGTTGCACGGCACGAACCGTGCCCCATACCGTAACTCTCAATGCGTGTTTTGTTGCACGACACGGACCGTGCGCCTATTGGACCGCCCATGCCGCCTTTTTCCGAAAAATTGGTGTTTTTCCTTGTTTGGACTCTTTGACTCCCCAACTATATAAGGCTTCCCTTTGGACGATTTTTGTGACACTTTTTACCCTATTATTGAAGCAGAGAAGTACTGTGAAGAAGAAAAAAGCGAAGAATGGAGACTAATCACCCGGCATAAGTTTTTTATGATTTTTATTTTAATTTCGACTATGAGTTTTGTAATCATTACAGTATTTTCTTAAGATTTCTATTTTTCCAAGAGTGGCTAAAGGTGTATTAATTTTAGGGTTTGTGTACATGTGGATTCTATGTTATTAATCTAATTCTGTTATTCTTCCCGTCTGATTATTGTGTTTAAATGTTCAAATGTTTTATTGTATGCTTCAATTATTGGCCATAATTGATTGCATGTATAGTTGGTAAATTTGAGACCTGACGGAGATAATTAACCAATAGATTAATTTAACAGTTTGATACACATTCGTCATGAATCTGTAAGAGATAATATCTGATGCCTTAAGGAGTTAGTAAATTTACCTAGAGACAAAAGTGATATGAGATTTATTAACCAACGACTACCTTGAGACCTGGCGAAGATAGGTAGCAGCTTTTCTGATTTCTCCAGTAATAATCGGATTAAAATGGGAAGAATTAGAATCGGATTAGTACACAGTTGATACATATGAATTGCATTCCCTAGTGTTGGGTATCGCGCCTAGCCAGGGGTTTACTTTCTTGGTTCCCGACCCTTGCGGTTCACCCTCACAGTTGGTCAAGCAACTAGGGTTCACAAACTCTCTTTCTGCGGCTTTGAGGTAGTCTCAGAGATATGGTTCTTCACAGACTCTTCCTCCGCCTCTTTAGATACACAAATCTGTAGAGTAGACAGGTTAGAACGGGCAGCCAAATCAAGCAAAATAAAGCAAAAGCTAGAAAATCAAGGAATAGAAAAGAAAAGTAAAAGATAGTGAAAATCTGAGATTTGAGAAGTGGGAAAGATGTGTCTCTAGGACACTTAGGCTCAGATCTTTCCCGTCGGGGGCACTGCAACTTTCGATGACAATAACTCAAGCCACAAAGGGGATTTCAGGTGGGATTAGTGGCTCGAAGCTCTCTATCTCACTCTCAAAGGTTATGGCTAACATTCTCTCTCAACTCACAGCCACTCAGGGATCCAAGGGTCAGGATTCCGGCTAAAGAAACAGAGAGAAAGGATTTACAGAGCTCAACACTCGGCAAGAGATCAGAGATAAGGCTTGAAGAAGAAGGGGTGAACGGCGCAACTTAAGTAGAGAGATTAGGATTCTAAGTATGGAAGATTAGGATTTGGGTAATATATATGGGAGGTACCGAGTAATGGGCTAGGGTTAAGCAAAAGGGCTCAGAAAAGATTTGGGCCAGAATAAAAAACTAGAAGGTAAGAAATTGGGCCAGACAGAAATAAAGAGCAATTGGGCCAACCTCCATAACTAGGATTAATCTTTGTTAATTGATTGAATTTGTTAATTTGGTTTAATTGATTTGCTTTGGATAATTAGTTTAATTATTCTTTTATTATTCCAATTTGGTTTATGTCTAGCTTTAGTAAACCCACATAAAATTTAAGTAGTCTGAATAATAGAAACGTGTTAGATTAGTACTCGGTGTGGTCATATTTACTGATTTACAGTCCCTAAGGATACGATATTTGATTCACTACTACAATGCATTGTCTTGTGTTAGTTGCAGAATTGTGCATAAAAATTAGTGCATCAACTTTTTAGCGCCGTTGCCGGGGACTGTATTTGATTTTGCATTGATATTATTACTAACACCAATTTATTACTTCAGGTAGTGTATGAAAACAAGGTCTATACAACCACACGTAGATCCTGTTCCAAGTTCCCCTAACCGAGCTCATAGACAGAGGAATAAGGAGCGTAGACGATAAGAAGCAGAAATTGCAGCCCATAATGAGAACATGGATGTGGAAGCATTGGCTAGAAGGCTCCGAGAGATGGTGCAGAGATTGGCGAGACAAGCTGCACCCGAGCACGAAGCAGCACCTCTAAACCAGCTGTATCGGGTGCCGACTGACAGATACTTGGGCACCGGATGGGGTGGCGGCATCACCACAAACAACTTCGAACTCCGTCCGGCATTGATCAACATGGTAGCCACAAAGCAGTTCAGCGAAAAGGCTACTGAAAATCCAAATGCTCATCTGGATACTTTTTTGGATATCTGTGACACCATCAAGATGAATGGTGTGAGTGACGACATCATTCGCATAAGGATGTTCATTGTCTCTCTGATGGATCGAGCCAATGAGTGGTTCAAGAGCCTGGACAAGGAATCTATCACCACGTGGGATCAAATGTGCAAAACTTTCCTTGCTAAATACTTTCCTCCATCGAAAGCTCAGAAAATACTTGCTGAGATTATTCATTTTTCACAGATGGGAGATGAGTCCATTTATGAAGCATGGGAGAGGTACAGAGATTTGCTGCGATCTTGCCCACAACATGGATCCAACGCTGACCAATAAATCACTCACTTCTACAGTGGTTTGACTAACAACACCAAATCATTGGTGGACGCCTCAGCTGGAGGATGTTTGGTGAATAGAACTGCAGCTGAAGCACTAAGGATTATTGAAGAGATAGCGGCCACCAGTTACCAATGGCCGATGGAGAGACGGCAAACAAGGCCTGTAGCTGTAGTATCTAACTCGAGAATGGATGATCTGAGGACCGAGATTGAAGAATTGAAGAAGTAAGTTCTAGAGGAGCGGCGCGCGCACATGGATGTGAATGCAGTGCAACAAGAAGGTTCTGAATCCTCTATAGTAAAAGGCGTGAATTTTATAAATCAGAGAAACTACAACAGAGGCCAGCAAGGATTCCAGAGCAACAACATGGCGTATCATCCAAGCAATATGAATCACCCAAATTTTTCCTATGCTAACCCCAACAACGCCCTGCAACCTCTGGGTTTTGCTGCTCCCACTGCAGGTCCTTCTAAGCCAAAGAAGTCTTCACTTGAAGAGATGATGAGCTAACTAATTACTAATCAGAACAACTTTATCGGGGCCATAAGAACGAAGATTATGCAGATCGAGGGGACCGTGAGTGCTCTGTCTAAGCAATTGAACATGCTTGAGGTTCAAGTTGGATAAATAGCCAATAACTCATCTACTCAGCACAAGCCAGGCCAGTTTCCCAACCAATTAGTGATCAATCCCAAGGATCAATGTAATGTCATTCAGCTGAGAAGTGGAAAGGAATACACAAATAACAAGCATTTGATGCGAGATGAGAAAGATGACGATGTGGTCAAAGTCATGAATGATGAAGCAGTTCCAACCATAGAGATTCCATCTGCTCCTGCACCAAAAGTGGCGCCTGCCACTAGTGCACCTCTGACGGTGCCCATCAGTTCTACTGCCCTATTTTTGACTAGGCTAGCTAAGGCAAAGACTAAGCAGAAGATGGAGAAATTCATGGAGAAATTCAAAAAGGTAAACATCAACATTCCTTTGTTAGATGCTTTACAAGATATGCTTGGCTATGCTAAGTTTCTGAAAGATGTCGTTTCTAAAAAGAGAAAGTTAGGAACGTTTGAGACAGTAAACCTGTCTGAGGAATGCAGTGCATTCTTGCAATGGAAGTTACCGCTGAAGCAGAAAGACCTAGGCAGATTTACTATTACCTGTGTAATAGGTGGACGCACTTTTGGTAAAGTGTTGTGCGATTTAGGGGCTAGCATCAATTTGATGTCGTTGTTGATTTTCAAGAGATTGGAAATTGGTGACATCAACCCTATTTCCATTGAATTGCAAATGGCGGATAGATCAGTTATATATCCGAGAGGAGTTGTAGAGGATGTATTTGTGAAGGTGGAAGAGTTTATTTTTCCTACTGATTTTGTGGTCCTCGACGTGCCGGAAGACAAGAATATTCCATTGATTCTTGGAAGACCATTTCTAGCTACAGGCCGTGCTTTGATTGATGTACAAGATGGCCAGCTGACATTCCAGATGAATGATGAGAAGATCACGTCTTCTCTATATGATGCTATGAAGAGGCCTCATGAAAGTGAGTTTGAGGATTGCAAGTTGATAGAATTAGTGGAGGACGAGTTTTCCTGCACCAAGGTGCCAATCACATTGGAGAACCCTCTGCAATACTGTATCGAGCACTCTATTTATTCTATTGACTCTAATGACTCTCTTGATTTTTCCTGTGAAGAAATTTTGGACTATCTTGTTGTTCTAAATTTTATGCAAGGACTACCGCAAGAACCAGTGCAATACTTGGATATTCGGGATCCGCCATAAGAGGGCACCGCAAAGAAGGAGACCCCTGCCACCAAGTCGGCGCCTTCACCATCGGTTTTGAAGATGAAACCACTCCCAGATCATTTGAGGTATGCTTTTCTCGGAAAAAATGATACTTATCTTGTGATTATATCTGGTTTTCTATCTGATGCGGAGTTGGATAAATTGTTGAGAGTGCTGAGGAAATACAAGTCTGCTATAGGTTGGCAAATTTCTGACATAAAGGGGATTAGCCATTCTATTTGTATGCATCGTATTTTACTTGAGCATGATTACAAGCCGAAAGTGCAAGCACAAAGGAGATTGAATCCAGTGATGTAAGAGGTCGTCAGAAAAGAAGTGCTGAAGCTTCTGGATGCCGGGATGATTTATGTCATATCTAACAACGAGTGGGTGAGCCCGACTCAATGTATTGCAAAGAAAGGAGGCATGACAGTTGTGAAGGATGAGAGGAATGAGATGATTGCTACGCGGCTCATGACGGAATGGCGAGTTTGCATTGACTACCGTGCTCTGAATGCGGCTACACGTAAGGATCACTTCTCCCTTCCTTTCATTGACCAAATGTTGGATAGACTTGCAGGGTACGAGTATTACTGCTTCTTAGATGGCTATTCGGGTTGTAATCAAATTATGATTGCCCCGGAGGACCAACAGAAGTCGGCGTTTACTTGTCCCTATGGTGTTTTGGCATATCGACGTGTACCGTTTGGTCTATGCAATGCTCCAACCACATTCCAGAGGTGTATGATGGCCATTTTCCACGGTTTCATCGAGAAAATAATAGAGGTATTTATGGATGATTTTTTTGTCTTTGGTTCCTCTTTTGATAACTGTTTGGAAAATTTGTCTCAAGTGTTGCAGCGATGTGAGGAGACAAATCTGGTTTTGAATTTGGAGAAGTGCCATTTTATGGTATGTGAAGGTGTGGTTCTTGGCCACAAAGTCTCTACTGTCGGCTTGGAGGTTGATCGAGCTAAAGTTGTAGCTATCGAGAATCTACTCCCTCATACATCTGTTAAGGCGGTTCGTAGCTTCCTTGGCCATGCGGGATTCTATCAGAGATTTATCAAGGATTTTTCCAAAATCTCCAAACCACTGTGTTCTCTGCTGGAAAAAGATGTGAAATTCATGTTTGATGACTAGTGCATGGAGGCATTCGAGAAACTAAAGCTAGCTCTGGTAAGTGCTCCAATCTTAATACAGTCTATTTGGAGTGAGCCATTTGTTTTGATGTGTGATGCCAGTGATCTTGCTGTGGGAGCTGTGTTGGGGCAAAAGCGGGACAAATTCTTCCGAGTCATTCACTATGCCAACAAGACACTTGACTGTGCTCAGCAGAATTACACAACCACAGAAAATGAGTTGCTAGCAGTGGTGTTTGCTTTCGACAAATTCCGGGCATATTTAATTGGGGTGCAAACAATAGTCTACACTGACCATGCAGCCATCTGATATCTGTTTACCAAGAAAGATGTCAAGCCGAGGTTGATTAGATGGATATTGTTGCTGCAAGAGTTTGATATAGAGATCAAGGATCGAAAGGGCTGTGAGAATGTTGTGGCGGACCATCTGTCCCGTTTGGAGAATCCAGTAGAAGGTGAGGATCCAAAATTGCTCATAAATGAGAGTTTTCCAGACGAACAAGTGCTAGAAGTGAAAGCCGTTGATAAAACTCCATGGTACGCAGACATTGTGAATTATATAGTGATTCAGGTCATTCCCAAGGATCTCAGCTCCTATCAACGCAAGAAGTTTCTCCATGATGTCTAATTCTATTATTGGGATGAGCCAATCCTTTACAAGAGATGTGCTCATGCTGTGATTCGGAGATGCGTTCGAGATGATGAAATTCATGCTATTATAGAGCAATGCCACAGTGCACCCAGTGGAGGCCATTTCGCAGCCAATAGAACCGCCATGAAAATTCAATAGAGTGGATTTTATTGGCCCCACATCTAAAGAGATTGCCATGCTTTCATCTCCAAGTGTGATCGATGTCAACGAGTTGGCAATATTACCAAGAGGAATGAGATGCCTCAAAAATCTATGATGGTTGTGGAGCTGTTTGACGTGTGGTGGATAGATTTTATGGGACCGTTCCCTAAATCTCGAGGATTCCTCTGCATTTTGCTTGTTGTGGAGTATGTGTCTCTATGGATGGAAGTCGTTCCTACTACCACCAATGACTCAAAAGTGGTGTTAAAGTTCTTGAGAAAAAATATTCTGACTCGGTTCGGAGCCCCGAGAGCTTGCTTAGTAATGGCGAGTCGCACTTCAACAACAAATGGCTTGGAAGTTTGCTAGCCAAATATGGTGTGAAGCACAAAGTAACGTCTCCCTATCATCCTCAAGCAAATGGACAGGCCGAGCTTGCCAATCAGGAGATCAAGCAAATTCTAGAGAAGACTGTGGTACACCAAAAGGATTAGGTGGATCGTCTTGATGATGCTCTGTGGGCCTATCGCACTGCATATAAGACTCCAATTGGTATGTCTCCTTACCAGCTTGTTTTTGGTAAATCTTGTCATTTACCTGTGGAAATCGAGCACAATGCATATTGGGCTGTGCGAAAGATAAATTTTGAGTTCCAAGAAGCCGGAGTTGAGAGAGCTCATCAATTGTTGGAGTTGGAGGAATGGAGAAACGAGGCCTATGAAAATTCTTGCATCTACAAGGAGAGGGATAGCAAATTCCAAGATCATGTCATCAAGCAAAAGGAGTTCGCCCCGAGAGATGAAGTTCTTGTATAGGATTCGAGGTTGAGATTATTTCTGGGAAAGCTCAAGTCTAGGTGGACGAGTCCATTCGTGGTATACAAAACTAGTTGGAATGGCACTTGTGATCTATTGCGAGCCGATGGAAGTACTTTCACAGTCAATGGGCACCGTCTCAAACATTATTTCAGGCACCCAACTGAGGAGCGGAATTTGCAGGTCACACTCTTAAATGACCCATGAGCTTCCTTGAGGTATCGTCTAGATCAAGACGTTAAATGAAGCACTTGGTGGGAAGTAACCTATCATTTTTTTTAATTATTTCCTTGTGTTTTTCTTTTCTTGTTTTTAATTTTTTTTTGTTTTTCGTTATTTAGTGTGTTTTTGTACTAATTTTTCGTGCAGTTATATAGATATAGAAAAAATAATAAAAATCAGCACGAACCGTGCCGCTGACCGCACGGCCCGTACCGCGAGACACAAGGCAACCAAAAAGTCTTGGTACTGATGGCACGGACCATGCCGTTGAACGGCACAGCCCGTGCCACTTAACACACCCAGCCCCCTCTTTTAATACTTAAGGTGAGTCTTTTGGTTCCATTTTCATTCACACACACGCACGACGAGAGCTTGGCAAGAAGAACTCGAGTTTTGTCTCCTCAAATCCTCTTGTGCTTTCCAAGTTTTGTTTCATCTTCACACTACCTCCCAATCCTAGCTTAAATCTCCCTTTGAGCACCCTCATTGCAAGAATAAGCAAAGCAAGTGCAAGTTCTCCCCCTAATTGTACCCTAATTCGAAATCGAGCAAATTCTCCACCAAATGTATGAAATTTCTTACTTTCTTTACATGAGAAGTTGATTGGTGTTGTTTGGAGATGATGGGCCGGTAAGCTTGGGGGTGCCAAATTTTGTGGTTTAAATCCATTTTCTCTTTGAAGCATTTTATCGAACATGTGGCATGCGTGGCATTTTTCATTGAAAATTGATGATTTTACTTGTTCTCATGCTTTTCATGCTTTAATTCCTCTTCATATTGATGGGTATTGTTGTTGTGTGCCGGGAATGGGGGTGAATTTTTGGTTTTGGGGTGAAATACATTTATTTTGGCTAATTGAAGAATTTTTGGGGTGAAACTTTACTTATTCTAGCAATTTGAATACATGTTGTTGGCACATGCTTCTCTAATTTCCTTTTTTGCATGAGATAGTGCGTGTTGGGTATATTTGATGATTTTTAGGTACTGAATTCTTGCTCATGGCCTTGAGAATTGCTAGAGACCGATGTGGAGGAAAAAAACCGGTCCCCGAGAACCCCAATGACCCTCACCATTTTGGGGTTGTTTTGAATGACTTGGCACATCGTGAAAGTTGGGACCGGCTTGTTCAATTGGAGTGCCTCCCATCTCGTTATCCGGACACTTCCGTGTTGCGAGCGCTTGGTTTGAATGAAGACTTTTGGGCTCTTTGTTAATGGGGAAGAGTCAGATTTATTTTGGAAGGACAGTGGCCCTCATACCAATGAATGATGTTGGAGTTTTTGAGCACTATCTCGTTATACAAACTGAGAGGTGCAAGATTCTCTTCTAGTATTTTGTTTCAGCTGGACAATCGGCCTTTCACTATCTCCCTCGAAGATTTGAATCGCATTTTCCACAATGAGTATGGAAATCCTAGTGAGCCAGCTTGGGAGGATGACTCATTCTGGAAGGCTATCATGAGAGTGTATAATGCTGACCCTGGCTTCAGTTTCCGGCCTCACACGGCCAAGGCCTCCAGGATCCGTAACCCCATTTTCCGCTTTCTGCAGAAAGCGTGCGCGAATGCCCTTTTTGCTAGATATGATAGTGGCACTGTGCAAAATCGGGAGATCTTCTATCTGTGGTGTGCTCTGAGGCGTCAAAATTTTAATCTGAAAGCCCACATTGTTGCACACTTAAGCCACGCAGCAGCCAAGAAAAATGGCATTCTCATTTGTGGCGGCATCATCACGTCTATCGTGGAGTATTGCGGTATTGACTTTACTGATTAGGAAGTACTGCCTAGAAATATGGTCTTGTCTGTTGAGACCTTGATCAATATCGATGTCATCCACGTGGATCGAGCTGGCAGGTGTTTTTTCACGCAAAAGACGGCTGACCACTTCCCCTTGCCGAATCGTCATCTGACGAGAGTGTCCGATTGGCGTCATTCTGCCAATTAGTGTATGTCTATACCGGCCTATCAAGCCGCCATGGCCGTAGCTCAACAGGTCTTGCCCTTTAGAGCACGCATTGCCGAGCTAGCGGAGGATGAAGGGGCCGAAAAGGAGGTGAATGATCAGTCTGGTGATGATGGTGGAGCTAGCACCGGGGATGCCACCTTACAGGTGGATACTAATTCCCTCTCTAGTTCACGAGCAGTGGGACGTCATCAATCTCGTCCCTGCTCTCAGGAGGAGCACCTTGATGATGTGGAGGGCCATCTCTCTTCGGTCGAATCTGAGATGCAAGGATTGCGGGGCAAGTTCACTCAGATGAACACGCGGGTTGGAGCAATTGATGCGAATACAGCTACAATGCTACAAATGATGCAGCAGTAGGGGTTGCAGTTTCCCCCATACCCGCCTTCATCGTGATTTCTGTTGAGGTTAGCAATTCAAGGTCTTTCCGTCCGTTTTTTCAAACTTATGCTCTTTTGAGTATAAGTTTGGGGGTGGATGGACGTTATGCCTTGAATCCTTATTCTAAGAATTTCTTTTAATCGCTTTCTGCATTTAGATAGTTCATTTGCATTAGTTTAGTGGTTTAGATTGTAGTGCACGTTTACTGCTTTCTAGTCTATAGTCGGGTGTGTGTTGGATTAGGTTAATCTCATGCTATGTACTGTGATGAATGATGGTTTCCAATGAAGAATTCTGGTATTGTTGAAATTGATTGTCTTTATTGAGTTTACTATGAGCATGATAGGTGCAATTGCGATGAATTGCTTGGTTGTCTTGAACTGTGACTGTCCTGTGAGAATTTGAGCCTTATGATCCCTTTCTTGTGTGTGAATGCTGGGTTACTGATTGAATGTCTAGAACTTGCCTCTTGTCTGCTCAAGTTTAACAGGATGTGTGTGGAATTTGGAGATGATTTAAGGCTATTTTTGTTAGCCCTATTCTTATCCCGTGTACTTTTAGCCAAAACACTTCAAATTGCCATTGTGAGCCCCGTTGAGCTTTATAGTCATTTCTTTGTTAGCCAATTTAATTCAATCCTATTTGTTAATGTGTTTTTTTCACTCGGACTTGTTGGGTGGGTAGAACAATTATAAGAGGGATGAATTGTTTTGTTGGAACTTGGGGAGGGAGAATAAAATGATGGAGTGTGGATTGTGAAAAGGGTCATGGAGTTGGAATATGTATATGGCACTTAGAAAAAAAAAGAGAACAAAAGAAAAAATGAAATATAGAAAAACAAATGATGAAAAAAAAGAGAAAAAAAAGAAAAAAAATATCTAAGTGGCCATATTCATAATTTGGTGATGTTGTTGATTTATGGTTTTAAAAAAGGAGAAAGAAAGTTAGACAAAGTCTAGTTTTACTTGTTTGGTATTGGGGTTGAGTGTTAGTGAGGAAGTATTTAGAGTGATTAACTCAATAAATCCAATTTAGTCACTTGGCCTATATTTTCCCTACCTTGTCCAAAAGCTTACATTACAACCAAATTATAAAGTCCTTTTTTTATCCTGATTCCACATCTCATTGCATGTAAAGGCGAGATAAGATAATGGGTAAGCTTATGGTTAATTTTTCAATTAATCCAGTTTTGAGTGCTTGTATTTTCTATCCTAAACGCTTGAGAGTGAGTGATACACAAATCCAGTGAGGTCAATGGTTCAAGGCTAAAGACAAGTTAGTAGTCGTGTTTTGTGAGAGTATTTTTGCTCATTGTATGCTTGATTTGGATGATTGATGTTTGTGGTGTCTGAGGCAATTAAACTGTCAAAACATCCCCTCTGTGCTTGAGTTTAATTCTTTCATTTTTTTGTTCGAGGACGAACAATGGGTAAGTTTGGGAAAGTTGATAAACTCGGAATTTGCATGCTTTTCGGATGTGCTATCTACATATTTTTGGAGTCAAATGCATGTGTTTGTGACTGTTTTGAATAGATTTGTGTTGTGTTGGTACAGTCACGGGTTTATCGAGTTTTGATAAGAAAACCGCCTAGCTTGGACGTGTTTTGAGGTGTTGATACGACCCGAACTATTAATCTAGGACGAATCTAGAGACGTAGCGGAAGACTTTAGGATACGAAACACGTCGGCTAAAGAAGGGAAACAATCCGACTTGATAAAGAATGAAAATAAGAAAATCTAGACAATTAAATACCTAGACAATGACACAAACTATGTAACACAAAAACCAAATTCCAAAGGGATGATGGGCGAAGGAATAGGGCTGGAAAATAGGTGTAGGAATTGTGTATGAGAGGTTAAGAATGGCTTGGAGTAGATAGGGTATGATAATGATAGAATGAACTTACGTGTGAATGAATCAGGTAGAACTCGAACTCGTCTTGTGGAAGAGACTCGATCGATTGGTGGCTGGATGGTTACAGACGTGGATGACTTGATGGAAGTCGTCGTTAGGTGTAGATGGATGATGATTCGTTGAGGTGAATCACAATCCGATAGTCTCTTTGAATCTCGAACGTACCCAAGGATGAAATCTCCAAGTTGATCTTCGGATAGCGAATACCGATTAATCCCTCAAGTGGATTAAGCAATACCCTTGAATAAGACTTAGATGTGTTAATTTTAAGAATGATAATTTTCTTGATGGAAAACAATCAAAAGAATATAAAATTTGAGACACAACTGGATGCAAAAGCAATATATCTTCAATAATGTCTAAAGTAACAAAGTGACATGGTTCCCCTATTTATAATACATAAGGGGGACGAAATTTGATGCTAATAAGACCTAAAAAACTGATCCAAAAGGGATCTCTAACTATACTAGGAAGATACCTAAACTAGAATTCTATTCAAGGTAGGAAATTGCCTTAAATACAATTCTAGTCAAACATATTTAATAATGAACAAAAATTACAATATAAAATAGATAAAATCTGATCTAATTAATTAAATACCATAGTCTAATTAAATACTATAGTCTAAATAAATCAATCCCTTAATTAAATAACTAAGGGGGATGAAAACTCCATGCAACTTGTCTATGCAATGTGAATCTGCCATGCATGCACAACTTGATGAGTTCTATCTTCATGCATTGCTCTTCAAATCTTGATCTCCAATCTTTGATTATTAAAGGAGTAACAATCTTGGGATCCTTTAATGGCAGCTTTGGATAGACTGATTTGATGCTTGCCATGGTCTCATCAGGTGTACAAGGTCACCGGGTGGAAGGAGTACATGAGTCGAGATCGGGAAGGAAAAACAGGCCGGAAAAGTATGGTTTTGGAGAGAGTAAGATGGCACGGACCGTGCCGTTCACGGCACGGCCCGTGCCACGAAGCGTGCAAGCCAAAAACTCTCGGTAGACATGGCACGGACCGTGCCCCATGCCGTAACTCTCAACGCGTGTTTTGTTGCACGGCACAGACCATGCGTCCATTGGCACGGACCGTGACGCCTGTTTCCGGAAAATTAGTGTTTTTCCATGTTTGGACTCTTTGACTCCCCAACTATATAAGGCTTCCCTTTGGATGATTTTCGGGACACTTTTTACCTTATTATTGAAGCAGAGAAGTACTGTGAAGAAGAAAAAGGCGAAGAACGAAGACTAATCACCCAACATAAGTTGTTTATGATTTTTATTTTAATTTCGACTATGAGTTTTGTAATCAATACAGTATTTTCTTTAGATTTCTATTTTGCCATAAGCGGCGAAACGTATATTAATTCTAGGGTTTGCGTACATGTGGATTCTATGTTATTAATCTAATTATGTTATTCTTCCCGTCTGATTATTGTGTTTAAATGTTCAAATATTTTATTGTACGCTTCGATTACTGACCATAATTGATTGCATGTATAGTTGGTAAATTTGAGACCTGGCGGAGATAATTAACCAATGAATTAATTGAACAATTTGATACACATTCATCATGAATCTGTAGGAGATAATATCTGATACCTTAAGGAGTTAGTCAATTTACCTAGAGACGAAAGTGATAGGAGATTTATTAATCAACGACTACCTTGAAACCTGACGGAGATAGGTAGCAGCTTTTCTTATTTCTCCACTAATAATCGGATTAAAATGGGAAGAATTAGAATCGGATTAGTACGTAGTTGATACATGCGAATTGCATTCCCTAGGATTAATCTTTGTTAATTGATTGAATTTGTTAATTTGGTTTAATTGATTTGCTTTGGATAATTAGTTTAATTGTTCTTTTATTGTTCCAATTTGGTTTGTGTCTAGCTTTAGTAAATCCACGTAAAATTTAGGTAGCCTAAATAATAGAACCGTGTTAGCTTAGTACTCGGTGTGGTCATATTTACAATCTCTGAGGATACGATACTCGATTCACTACTATATTGCATTGTCCTGTGTTAGTTGGAGAATTGTGCATAAAAATTAGTGCATCAAGCCCTCTAATTGAAAAATTGCCCCATTTATATAGAGGTTAGACGGTTTTTTTCATAGCCCCCAATAGCGGACGGCCGAAGAGAAGGAAGAAAGAAAAATGGAGGAGAATATTGATGTCTTGATTTTTGAATTGGAACTTGGAACTCTTCTTTAGTCAGGCTACCATGGATGAATATTTTGAAAAGAAAGAAGAAAGAAGTAGATACAAATATAATAATTTTTTAATTATATATGTAAGGTTTTAAAGTTAAAAGTAAAAAAGTGTTGTTTTGAAAACACAATTGAAAAATTACCCCATTTATATAGAGATTAGACGGATTTTTTTCATAGCCCCCCCAATAGCGGACGGTCGGAGAGAAGGAAGGAAGAAAGAAAAATGGAGGAGAACATTGATATCTTGATTTTTGAATTGGAACTTGGAACTCTTCTTTAATCAGGCTGTCATGGATGAATATTTTGAAAAGAAAGAAAAAAGAAATAGATACAAATATAATAATATTTAATTATATATGCAAGGTTTTAAAGTTAAAAGTAAAAAAGGATTGTTATGAAAACACGTTTTTTTATTAAAAGGAGCAACCTTCCTTTTCGAAAAATAAAACTAAAAAAAAATATTAAAAGTCTCATTTGAAATAAAATATTACTTTTCCAAACTTTTGAACTTTCATTTTTTTTTATTTTTTTTTTGTGTTCTGCTGTCTTGCGCCAGTGCAGCAGCTCTTCCAAGTTCTAAATTTCTAAAATGTATTTTGGATTTCTTCAATAATATTCTTTTTTTTCTATAATATTAATATTTTTGTTAATTTTTTGCAATTTTTCCTTAAATGTTAAAATTTTAAAGGTTCAATATTTGTGGATTGTGGTGCTCATGCAGCTCATCATTTCATTCAACTTATTTAAGGCAATTATGCCAGTCTACTGCTTTACTGTATAAAATTTGTTAGATGTATTATAATATTAAATCTATTTTGGTTGTTTGAGTTTAATTTATATTCTTTAAATATGCGATTAAATTATGGTTTAAGTTCATATTTTGAATTCAGGGTTTTAAAGAATATAATTATAATTTAAAAATTAAAAGTTTTGATATAGCTGCTATAATTTTGCATATTAATTTATATTGAATTTTGTATTGTGTAGATTATGAAGCGATATTACAATATTTTTTTTTGTAATTGTGTCTCTTCACCGGCCTTCTTCGAACAAACCTGCTATTGTTACTGAATCAATGGAAAATAGTCATTAGGTTTTGTTAGAGTTGGAATTAATACTCACATATATCAGTTGACATCAAAGTGAATTTTTAGAATTCTTTGATTAGTTTCAATATATTAAACTAATTTAAATGTATGAATTTTTTATACTTTTTTTTATCTCTATCATGATTTTGATTTTGATGTCATTTATGTTGTTATTATGTATAAATATATGACTGGGTGAAAAAAAATTACACTGCACTACAAAAATAGTACGACCCCCCTAATATATTTTTCTGATTCCGCCATTAGTAACGATGGTGGTGGTGGCAGTGGCGATGGAAAGAGAGAGCGAAGATGGTGGCGGAGAGAGGGGAAGATAGAGAATCCACTCACGGGAGAAATGGAAAAGGAGAAGAAATTAGATGAAAAACCTTAATAAGAATTATTAAATTACATAAATAACCATCCACCTATAAAATAAGTTGAATATTACAAAAATGCCACCTTAAATTGGATTTAATCTGAACCACTGATTTTTAATGGATGAATGGTGGGAGATGTGTTTACAATTTACACACTAGGGAATGGTTTACATTTGATCCACTCCACACACACACACAAACACACACACAAACACACACACATATATATATATATATATATATATATATTAGAAATAGATGATATTTAATTTATGCAATCAATTTTACGTGTGATTTTGTAGGGGATATGAATATGATACTTTTTTTGTGATAGTTTTATTGTTATATTACTAATAAAGGAAAAATGCATGTAGCTAGTGCCTCAATTATTACGCATGATTGGATGACATTATCACATATCCTTCATTGAATGGAGAATTTAATAATATTAATAAAAACACATTAACATGCATTTTCTACACATACTTAAATATTTCCATACACCAATACACACTATTCACCAAAATTTAGTGTACAAATAATTGGAAAAAAATTGTTAGCACCAAAAATCAACAAACATTAAATATTCATAATAATTGCAAATACGTAAAAATTGTGTGTCTAAAGTTGAATTAAAAAATAATGTAAATTAAAGCTAAAGTGGGAAGTTAAAGAGGGGCAAGAAATAATTTTTTAAGTCTAACACTTATAATTCATTTCTGGATTAAAGTTAATTACAATGAAAACACAACAACATAACTCATATTATATATCATATTTGATTCAGACAAAAATTTATCATGGATTTCTAGTCTAGCATTTAATAACAAAAAATGCATTGAAAGCATAATATTTTTCCCCAATGATTTGTATTAATTTTTTGTATGTAAAAAATGAGTGTTAGTGGGTGCTTAGATCTACATATGTGTGAAAAATTATGTGTTAGTTTGTACTTGCTAACATTGTTAACTTTTTCGTCCAAATAAGAGTGTACAACGTCTAATTTTTAACTTAACGGAGGCTATTTGAGCCAAATAGTAAAGAAGAGGGTAATAAGTTCCACAAGTAATAGTCGATGGACTATTTGCACATTTTTCTTAGTAAGAATTAGAAATAAGTGAAAAACACACAATATTATCTATCGAAAAAACATTGCACATAAAATTCATAGAAGTATGGAATGAAGCAACAAAAATTTGAAATATTACTATTAATGAATGATATCTATATTATTTATAGTGTGAACTATATATTCACATTAAATCTTTTCTGGTTTGATCTTAATGTAATCTTCAATAATTTTGTTCTTATGTGTTTTTTTTTTCTCTTCTTGTACTTCATTGGCCTACAACTTTGTATTTTTTCTTTTCTTTTCTCTCACTTTAGTTGCCTTGGGGTTTTTTTGTGCATGATAATTATATCTAAAGTCTTCAAAACTCCATATGTACTTTTAAATGCAACCATTCCACTTTCTTAAATTTATTCTAAGTCTCCATAATATATAGCTATAATTAGTGATGTGGATATTATATATAGAAGTAAATAATATATGCAATAAATTATGCAAATGCAATTATCTACATATATTATATATTGATACATCAAATAGTTATACATGTTGAAAGAAAATAATTTGTAAGACGTAAGTCTTAATATTTTCTCTACTATATGACATGCACTCAAAATAATAATAATAATAATAATAATAATAATAATAATAATAATAATAATAATAATAATAATGGTGGTGGTGGTGGTGGTGGTGGTTTCTTTTGGTAGTAGTAGTGGTGGTGGTGGTGGTGGTGGTAGTAGCAACTGCTGCAGCAGCAGCAGCAGGAGTAGTAGTGGTGGTGGTGGTAGTAGTAGTGGTGGTAGTGTAGTAGTGGCAGTAATGGTGATAGTAGTAGTGGTGGTGGTCGTAGTAGTAGTAGTAGTTTCTTTTTGGCTGATTTTTTATTCTGTATTTAAACTTTATAAAATTATACTGTATTTTCTTTTCAATGTTATTGAATGCATCTTTTACCTTTTGTTTATCAATTTTTTTATAGGATGTATATGATATATTATAGGGATAATGGTCAAATTGGCCACTGAACTTATTTGGGGGACTCAATTGGCCCACTACTACTTTTTTGGGCTCAATTGAGCCACCGCATGACGGAGCCCGTTAGGGCTCCATTAAGTGCACCTAAAATGACGTCGTTTTGCTCCTTTTTTTACACGACCCATAGCTAACCCCTAACTCGACCCACTATTTTTATTTTTATTTTCATTTTTTCTTTGTTCTTCATTGTTCGTCCTTCCAAAAACTGATTTCCAGCAATGTTTTGGGTCAAAAACTGGTAATTCCGTGTTATGGGGCGCCAGAAACTGCATTCTGGGCAATTTGCCCAGATTCAGCAGCCAAGTTCATCCTCTAAAAAAAATTCCAAAAAATTGGCTAAAATTGCTCACTCCTCTGCAGCACAATTTGCAAAAAAATCCACAAAAAAATCAGCATCAAATTTCTGTCCCAATTCATCAAAAAAAACACAAAAAAAATTATGTTGCATCTACCGACTCTTCCCCATATATCAACCCAACTCCAGAAATTGAAAAAAAAAATCCAAAACATCAAAAACCATCCAAAAAACAACCTCACATTCCAGCTTCTGCATCCTCGAATCAAAATACACCAATCTACTGTAACGCCTCCCCTTCATCTATCTCAACCTCTAACACATCTTTATCTAACCCTCTGTTTGTGCCATCCCTCCCACAGCAACTCAATAACCAACCTGACCCACTCCATCTCACAGCTGGAACGATCACTCGCTCCAAAGTTGCTCTCCAACCCCAGCTTCTTCACTCTACCCTTCTTTCACCCTCATTCCACCGCATCTTCGCCGGAGTCATATGGCTCATCGTCATCTGACTCCACCCCCAATAATCCACCCACAAATTCCACACATTCCACAAAAAATCCAAAAAAAAACCCAAAACAGCAAATCGTTGAAAGCTCAGAATCAGGGGAAGAGCAAGAAGACTCAGAGGATGAAGATTAGAAAAATTACCTGCAATTATTGCTCCAGACTTGATTTTGTGCATTTTAGATCATTGGGTCGGGTTATGGATTAAGAATGAGTCGGGTTAGGAGTTAGTTGTGGGTCAGGTAAAAAATGAGCAGAACAACGTCGTTCTAGGTGCGGGCTCCGTCACTCGGTGGCCCAATTGAGCCGATTTTAACAACCGGTGGTCCAATTGGGCCCAAAAAAGTTATAGTGGGCCAATTGAACCCCGCCCCCCCAAATAAGTTCAGTGGCCAATTTGGCCCTTATCCCTACATTATATCAACTTCTATAAGTACTATCACACCATTAGAGATTAAATAGATTTTGTTGACCATAAATGTCTTGACAAAAGAAATTTTATAATCCTTAAATATTGTAACTCCAATTTGAACTTCCTACAAATTTTATAAATTTGTAATTAATATATAATTACAAATAAGATTTATAATTTTTTTGAATTTAATATGATAAACTTTTAAATAATAATATTTAATTGAAATTAAGATTTTTGTTGTTCGTGCAATCATGAGCACTTAATTTGTTGACATTTATTTTGATAAATCATGTGTTTTGGCTATGGGTGGTCTTTGAAGAGATCTAAATTTGCGTGTAAGTAAGTCAACTCAACTCGTGATCGATTCATAAAATAATTGAACTTCATTCGTAGTTGACCGAGTCGAGCTGTTAATCAAGTAGCTATTAAGCTTGATCTTGACCCCACGTATACCCAACTCGATAAGCTCACATATTTTCTATATATATAAAAGAGCAAAGAGGTAGACGTCATTCTTCACCACTATCTCTCTTCTTTTCCATTTTCTCTCAACAACAAACAATTTTAGACATGTCTCTAATTTTCACTATCGATGAATGCTTTTCCTTGCCAACAAAATCAATATTTTTGTGGTCCTTTATCTATTTACTCAATTTCAATCAATGTAACAAAATATTTCTAACTATTAATGTATTCTATATTTTTTCTTCCCAATTCTTTTTGTAAATATTGCATTTATATCATAATTTTTTCTTTGCTCTTGATGAAGAGATCTGGAAGAAGACACTATTCGAGAAATTAACCCAACATTTTTCTTTAAAGCAATTTGTAAAACAAAATTTCTTTGATGATGTGTTAATTCCGTTAATTTTTTATTTACTTGTATTGTTGTATTTTTTATGTTTGACTTAGTTATTAATCATAAATGTTGAATATAACTCAAATTCATTGGTCAAATTAAAAGTTTATATAATTTAAATCCTTAATGATTGTTTCAGAAAACCTTACTGGTCTAAAAAGTTGAAATAAAATTGAATATTGTTTAAAAGTTAAATGAAATATGCCTTTTATGTAGATTACATGAAAAAAAAATTTGAAAGAAAAATAAAATGCATTAAATATATATTGAAAGAATAAAAAATGAGAAAACTAAATAACAAAATCTTACATGAATTATCAAAAATTAAAATCCATCTGAATTTTTTTTTATATCGACAAAGAATAATTTTTTTATTTCTTTGTAGGATTTAAAAAATAAATTGTGACAGAGAATTTCTTCTTTGTTTTAATATGTAAACTAATACAGTATATTATAATATATATATTTGGTAATATAGAGTATATAAGATCATTATATTTTAAAAAATTAAATTATAATATTATATTTCAATAAATATTATATATATAATATATGTATTACAATGTTACCCTTATATTAAATTAATGATAGGAATATAATAGGTAGATTAAATTTTGTAAAACATGACTCTTTTTATATAGTAGTGGATATAATTTTAATAACATAAACTTAGTACTTGTTTGATTTTTTACATGATTTTCAAATTTCGATCAGCTGAAGTGACGTGGTTGTCGGAGATTTCCACGTGTACATCTACGTCGACACCAAATTGTTTTAAAATAGACTAATTTTTTTATCGATTTTGGTCTGATTAGAGTACTTGAATCATGTGAAAAACTAAACAAATGTTAAGTTTATGTTATTAATATGATTTTTAAAATGTGTGAAAAATCAAAAACTCCCCAAAATTTATGTATTTTAAGATAATTAACCATATTATAAAGGGTTAATTGCCTTAAAATACTTCAACTTTGACGTGTTTTTGGTTTTTCACACATTTTAAAAAACATGATTTTAATAACGTGAACTTAACGCTTGTTTGATTTTTCACGTGATTTTCAAATTTCAATCAATGGAAATGACTTGATTGTCAGAGATTTTCACGTGTACATCTACGTGGACACCAAATTATCTTAAAATACACGAATTTTTGATCGATTTTGCTCGGGTTAAGAGTGTCCGAGTTTGAAAATTATATGAGAAACCAAACAAATGTTAAGTTTATGTTATTAATATGATTTTTAAAACGTGTGAAAAATTAAAAACACCCCAAAATTTATGTATTTTAAAATAATTAACCATATTATAAAACTAGAAGTTATAGAGATTGTTTTGACATTAAGTACGCTCAAAACGGAGTCCACGAGTCTTCTACTCTTCTACGAATTCAATTTGAAATCTTGTCAACACGAACAAGAAAATTCAAATATGGCCTATGGATATGTTACACTAAATATTTGGGCTTCTATATATAAGCACAAACTCCATATGGGCTGCATTATACAGAACTAGTAAGTTAGCCACTTCATACAGGAAAATTCTAGCCCAACTCTCTCTTCTCCCTCACTTTCTCGAACGGCTCCAGTCATGTTCTCCATCAAAGTTTATTGTCAACTTAAAAATTTTGTTTTTAATTCTTTTCGATTTTTTTAATTTTTTTTCAAAAACTTTTTATTTCATTCAATTTAGGAGTTATATCTAAGTTGAAAATTTTTATCATCGAGCACAGTACACGACACCATGCATTAAAGTTGGGCAAGTTAATGCTGGACAAGTGCACTGCTCGAGTCATCGGATAAAAAATAGTTAAAGTAATTCACTTTAATGTTAAGGTTCATTGATTTCATTTTAGAGTATATATTTATTTTGAAAAAATAATTATGAGCGGGTGTGCGAACGCGCAAGACTTCGACAATTCAATTTTAGAGATTTAATAATTTTATTTTAGGATAAATACTTTTGAAAATAAAACAGAAAATAAAAATTGATGGTTCTTTTTTTGTTGTTGGTTTAATTTTAAGGCATTTTTTACTTACATTTTTTATTTATAATTTCACCGGTCTGCTTCAAAATATGTATAGATTGTCAGTTTTAAAATGTTCTTAAATGTTATAATGATGGCATATATATTCAGATGTTCGAAGACATCAATTTGTAATAGATTTCAAACTGTATTTTTGGTAAAAATTTGGAAAAAGTTGCCAGCTTGATTTTTGTTTTCTTGTTAAAAACTGGAGTTTGAATGAATGAGCTTGAACTTTATGTTTATGAGTTTTGTTTGAAAGGTGTTCTTAATGCGTTAAATTGGGTTAATTATTTTTCAAATTATTAATTAATAGTTAATTTATCATTTTAAATTGATAAAACTTATTTATGCAGTTCTGTATTTAAAATTAGCGGATAAGAAAAAAAATAAAGTAGAAAAGATAAACTTTATGATGTAGAAAACAAAACAAAAACGAGTTGGGCGGTGTAGGTTCATCCATGTGGAATACATGGAAATATGGAAGGGGGGGGGGGGGGGTCCATGGAAAGATTCCATGCTGCCTCATCATTTTTATGTGGGAATAAAATAAATGATAAATTACATTTTCATATTTATATTTTAGATATTTTTTGTTAAAATGAGTCACTTTTATAAAATTAATAAAATAGTACCAATGTTTTAGAATTTTTACAAATATAATATTTAATTAATTTAAAGTTCCGAAAATTATAAATAATTGATTGTATTTTAATATTTCGTGATTGAATGGATTTTTATGTGGCTGGATAAATATGAATAATAAAAATATAATCAATTACCTACGATTTTCAAACCGTAAAATTGATTAAATGTTATATTTATATATTTTTTTTTTTGAAAAAGTAGGTACTATTTTATTAATTTTGAAAAGTGATATATTTTTTAAAAAAATCCAAAATATAAGTATCAAAATGTAATTTACCTGAAAATAAAATAAATATATTTATGCGATATTGTATATATGTAATTCCTATTATCATACTATGGAGATATTAATTTTGTGTATCACGATATTATTTACTATTATCTTAACAATATGGATTTTTTAAGATTATATGAGATATTTAAATAAAATATTACATCAATGTATATTTTGAATATTATTTTAAAAAAATCGGATAGCGACCGTATAGGGAGTACCGTGTACCGCATGTCCATGTGGCCACCAAACATGCGTCCTTTCAATTCTTCCCCCAATATGCCGATGCTAGTACTCTTCCACGTTTCGTATCGTCACATGTCAATCTCATACATAACTAATCGTATGACAATTTATTTTTCTAATAATACTAATATTTATCTGATACGATATATAAATAATTATAATATTTTAAATTTTCAATATTATGATTATTTTTAATTCTATTTATGATTATTTTTAAATTGTATATGTTGTGTTCATTTTTAAAAAATTAAAAAATGATATGCACATACATTAATTAATTAGATAAGAAGATCAGTTTTGTGTAGTTATGTCAAATAAAAAGAAATTAAATTTTAGGATTAAATGAAAATCAAATGACACCATTTTTAAATAGCAATATTTGTCCACGATTAAAGAACATTTGATTATCTATGAATACATGACACGCGTAAAAAATATAATTATTTAATTATTTTAAATGATGAACTTAAAATAGAAAAATAATATATTATTACAAATTAATGTATACTTATGTGATCATCATCATCAACATAATCATTATACAAATGAAAACTATTTTTAGGTGACAAACGTAGAGTACTACAAATATGTGCATAAAAAATGTTATAAATCTCAAATTTTCAAGTAAAAAATAATAACTAAGATTGCAAAAAACAATGGTTGTAATCTAAACTGTCGTGAAAAAAAAAAAAAAAAAGAAGTAGAAAGTTTAGAACAGTAAATATCACTACTGTTGTCTATTAACTCAAAACTGTTGTCTATTGTGAAAAACTGTTGTTTAAAATATAATTATTAAATTGTGTGATAGACAACGGTTTATACCAGAACCGTTGTCTATCACACGATTTTGCCTTAATATATGTATAGATTCTTTTTTTTTTTTTTTAGATCATTCTAATAATATTCCTATAACTAGTTTGAGGGTTGTCATTGTGAATATGATTAATTCCTCGATAAAAACTATGTTATTAGAGATATATATTAGATTAGTAATCGGGATGTATTTTTCAATAGATTTTATTTTTTGTGTTCACATATATAAGATGACATATACTTATTATTAAAATACACAAAATATAATTATCTGCATGGTGTCAAGAGCCTAAGATTAACACTAAACCCTAGATCCTAAAACACCAAACTATAGATCCTAAATTTTCTTTTTTGTGGAGGTGCTAGTCTCCGGTGGAGAAGGCGAATTAATAGTGCGCATTTTCTGTCATTTGTAGTTTTTTGGATGTCAAGTTTATGTTGTTTATTATTTTATTATTTCGATATTGGTTATTATTTTTATTTTTATTTTATTTTTTCGATATTGTGACCTCCATTATGTGCTTGCACCATCATCACCCCTTATCAACATGGGCATCAACATGGGCATCAGCTGCAACCAGCGACCCGACATCCTACAGCACGGTGCCGTCAGCCACCGCATATTTACACCATAGTGCCGTGACCACCACAAATGTTTTTCATATGCACTGATCATTATATCATCTCAATTTATATAACAAGATTGATGTCTTAAAGACAGTCAAATTAGATATATATATATATATATATATATATTAGATTAATTATTGTATGTACGTTCTTCAAAAAATATTAAGTTTTATATGCACTTATATAAGGTGATGTCTATTTATTGTTCAAACACACAAAATACAATTCTCTACAAATTATACCAACAAAACTAATTTATCAACTAAAATATTGATATTCATCCTTTAAACCAATGTTACTATTATAAAATACAATTATTACCTAGTTTAATAATGTTGGTTGTCTTGTTCACTCGGAACAATAATAAAAGATGCAACAATAGCTTATTATACTAATAAGCTGAACAGAAATACAATGCTACTATTACACAATGCAATACAAAATATTGTACTAATAAAATTAACAAGTATATAATAATATAATGAAAATACAAATAATGAAGCTAAATAACAAGAACAATTTAAATAACTAAGCAATTTAAATAACTAGAACAATTTAAATAACTAAGACAATTTAAATAATAAATTAAATAACAAGAGTAAGTTTAGAAAAAATTCAAGGCCTATGGAGATCACATTTTCCTTAAACCAAATTCGCCCCGTATGAGCGATTGATTCCCAAGATACGACAGACCAACCAGAGCAACTTCCGGTGAACTGAGATATGCTCGAACTTGAACTAAAAATATTTGAACTAAAATCGACTCAAAATTTGAACTCAAAAAGAGAAAAATCAAGAAGATTAAGAAATAGGAAAAATGCCTTTTTCTTAGTGCCCTTAAAACAAAAACTTTATGTCCTATTTATAGAAACCAAGTGGGAAGGACTCCCAAGGAGCCACCGATGTTGGACAACCAAAGAAAAAAAAATTCAAAGTTCCCTCACATTTCTCAACAATCCCCACATGAGGGAAATTCTTGATCAAGTTCAATAGTTGAATCTTGCACAGGATAGGTAGGTTTAACCCTTTGAACCTTCCCTTATAAAATATATCAACTTTACTGGCTCTCAGTAGACGCGATGTCCTTAAACTGGTCTGCCGTTTGTGTAAACAACGATATAATTTACACAGGATTCTCCTTAACACATCTCAGTTCTCATTGTTATGTTCATTCATGGCCCTGAACATCCGTCTGGTTCTGTAAGATGGTCTAAGAATTTATCTTTACACAATTCTCTTTGAAGCGGCCCAGTTCTCTCTTACATAGGTGATTCTTTTCAAATAGCCCGTACTATTTTGCTCGACTCATCGACATGTAAGAATCATTAAAAGCCATATGCTCATTCTTCTCAATTCGGGTATATCACTTTAACAAAGGGATAACGACCCCCACAGTGATCATATGAGTTTTTCTACAATTAAGTTGTCCCATTGAACCTAGATCTTGGGATCTCCAGTCAACTAGGTTGGGTTTCCATTGTATCAACTCTTTTCCAGAGGCTTTAATCTCATTCATCTTGTCGATTTTGCAACCAACTCACTGTTTAACCCCTTGGTTAACGGATCCGCTAAGTTATCTTTTGACTTCACGTAGTCAATAGAGATAACACCAGTTGAGAGTAGTTGTCTAATGGTATTGTGTCTTCGACGTATATGTCTAGACTTACCATTATATATATGGCTTTGTGCCCTGCTAATTTCAGATTTACTATCATAATGTAGACAGATAGCAGGCACTGGCCTCGGCCAACTTGGAATGTCTTCTAAGAAATGAAGTAGCCAATCAGCTTCTTCACCACCCTTGTCTAACGATATAAACTCAGACTCCATGGTGGATATGGCTATAACCGTCTGCTTAGAAGATTTCCATGATATGGATGCACTTCCCAAAGTGAATACATATCCAGTTGTGGACTTAGAGTCCTTCATATTAGATATCCAGTTGGCATCACAATAGCCTTCAACAACTATTGGAGATGTCCTGTAATGCAGTCCATAATCACATGAATATCTCAAGTATCTAAGTAGTCTTACTATACCTTTCCAGTGTGCATCAGCTGGATTACTAGTATATCTACTTAGCTTACTCACTGCATAGGCAATGTCTGGTCATGTACAACTCATTAAGTACATCAGACTTCTTATGACTCTCGAGTATTCCACTTGAGAAACACTTTCACCTTTATTTTTCGATAGATGTTGACTTTGTGTCTATTAGGGTTCTAGCAACACTAGAGTCATTCTTGCTAAATCTCTCAAGAATTTTGACAACATAATGTGACTGACTCAACACAATCCCTTGTGATATATGAAGAATTTTAATTCTAAGTATCACATCAGCTATACCCATGGCTTTCATGTTAAATCTTGAATTCAACATCTCTTTTGTGGAATTAATCATGTTATCATTGCTCCCAATAATAAGCATGTCATCTACGTAAAGTCATAGGATTACATATCCATTTTTCATTTTTTAACGTAGATGTATTTATCACATTGATTAATTTTGAATCCACATCCCATCATGACATTATCAAATTTCTCATGCTATTGCTTTGGTGCTTGTTTCAAGCCATACAAAGACTTCACCAATTTGCAAACCTTATTCTCTTTCTCAGGAGCAGAGAATCCTTCAGGTTGCTCTATATAGATCTACTCTTCTAAATTACCATTTAGAAAAGCAGTCTTTATATCCATCTGATGTATTTCAAGACTTCTCAAAGCTGCAAAAGCAATAATGATCTTAATGGATGTTATTCTCGTTACCGGAGAATAAGTATAAAAGTAGTCAAGACCTTCTTTCTGTCTGTAACCTTTAATTACAAGTCTGGCCTTATACTTATCAACTGTTCCATCAGCTTTCATTTTCCTTTTGAAAATCCACTTATACCCAAAGGGCTTACTTCCCTCAGGAAGATCCACTAGCTCCCAAGTGTGATTTTTCAAAATAGATTCAATTTCACATTGAATTGCCTCTTTCCATTGAGGACCATCCAAAGACTTCACTGCTTCGGAAAAGCTTTGAGGCTCACTTTCAACCATGTAGGTTAAAAAGTATGAACCATAAGATTTTTCAATCCTGCCTCGTTTGCTTCTTTGTGGTTCCACCACTGAATCTTCATGTTGTTCTTCTTCCACTGTTTCCAGATTTCGTTTAATGGAAGTAGATTCCATTTTTGACTTTCGTGGAAACACGTGTTCAAAGAATGAAACATTCCTCAATTCAATTATCATGTTTTTGTGTATGTCTTCAATTTTAGACTCATGCACAAGAAATCGATAAGTACTACTGTTTTGTGCATAATCAATAAATATGCAATCAACAGTTTTTGGTCCAATTTTCACCTTCTTTGGTGTAGATACCGCTACCTTGGCAAGACATCCCCATACTCGCAAGTATTTATAGGATGGTGGTCTTCCATGCCACAATTCATATGGACTTTTGTCTAACTTCTTGCGGGGCACTGAGAAGTCCAAATTCTCTTGTATTTTTGTGTCTTTTTCTCGTTCTTTTGTCCTTTACTTTTTGTATTTTTTTAGTCGGAAAGAGCCAGAATGGGCACAAGAGGCAGGAGAATCACTTCTGGAGGGCATTACAATACCAATGATACCAAGATGGGTAACTTCTCAGCAAAAAGCTCTCTCTCAAGCCTGGCAGAAATCGCCCACCATTCCAGCAAAAGCTGAATGAGAGGTTCGTGATCGTGCCCACAACAACCCCAGAGTAATTGAGAGGAGAAGGAAAGGAGACTGGGCACAAGGGAAACTAATACCAGCTACAGCAGGAGTAATGCACCCTAGCCGCCGAATGAAAGAAGAGCCGCGGAAGGCAAGTTGACGCTTCCAGAATAATACTCGGCTCTACAAGGAAAGTTGACTGTCAGTGCTACTAGGGCATGGTGAGTACAGAATCTGCGACTCAGGATCTTCTAAATAAGGGAAGAATCTGCCAGATATGGAAAGTCTTGGGCATGGCGACTGCAAATTGGGCTGAAGATCCCCCAGCCTGTGGGAGTTTACCTTGTGTTTTGCACTCCTATATAAGTAGATTTCATGGCAAAAAAACAAGCACTTCTTTCACGAATTTATGTACCATAACACTTATATTTTATTTTTGCTTTATTTTACTTTTCTGCATTCTGTCTCGGGCCTTATGCCCATAGGCACTTAGGATTTTACTGTTTATGTTCTTAAATCCAGCGTTGGAGTTGGATTCTTTTTGTAATTTAATCTAAGTAAGTTTTTCATTTATATTATGTCTTATTTCAATTCTTTTAATTATTATTATTGTTCTAAGTCTAGCATGAGCGACTAGACTTGTTATCCCGGATTGAACAAAGATAAGAATTTAATGAACATGTAAAAACCATGAGGCTTATGGGCACAAACTGTGCGAATTTGGTTCCGTCGTGTAATCATTTTCTTTATTGCATTATACAGTGGGCTAAGCTAATTAATTGTGGCTGATCATTCGTTAATTAGAATTGTGTTCACTACCTCTATAAATGTTCAATGAATCATATCTGTGTGGTGGTTATAAAGGGATGGGATATATCACGGGTACTGAGGGCGTCTAAGAGATCAGTGTCTAGGTAAATATGGGTCTGTCTAGGGCATAAAATTGCTTTGTTGTTTACAATCATATGAGAGATCGGGGTTGGGCAACATGTTAGGGTTTAGGGGACGAGAGATCACCTCTAAGCTAAACTGAAAGGATAGATTGGGTATGTTGAGAGAGATCCGATACCTTTAACCAGATAATTAGATTTGCATAAGTAATCAGCGTGCCCATGATCGGTCAAGTATTTGTTAAGTTCGAAATATGAGTTCTAATCCGGAATACTTTTACTATTAATATTTTCATTGTCTTTGTTTTGTTCCGTTATTTAGTTTACAGACTTTAAATACAAGTACGGAGACCACAACAATCCTCAAACCTTTTGGAAAAGTGACATTGGAAGATAGAATTCGCAGCTCCTCGTGGGATCGACCCTTACTCACATTAGTTGGCTACGCCTTGCCGTGGGCATAAGGATAACTCTCTCTTGAGAATTATTTTGACCGCAAAACGACCACGCGTCAGCACCTTATTTAAAAGGTAGTTTGCTGTCAGAATAGCTTTCCCCCACATTCCAAAAGATAGTCCAGAACTTAATAGCAACGCATTTATCATTTCTTTCAACGTTCTATTTTTCCATTCTGCAGTGCCGTTCTGTTGTAGCGAATAAGGTGCAGTGGTCTCGTGCCTTATTCTGTTTTCAGCACAGAAATTAAAAAAAGGTGACTCATACTCACCTTCTCTATCACTTCTCAACACCTTGATCTTTCTACTGAGTTGATTCTCAACTTCAGTTTTATAGAGAATAAATTTTTCTATCGCTTTTTTTACTTTTAAGAAGATACACATACCAGAACTTAGTGCTATCATCTATAAAAGTAATGAAGTACTTATTGCCACCTCGTGCGGGCTCAGTCTTTAAATCATACACATCTGTATGAATAAGGTCAAGTGGTTCACTATCTCTCTCAATAGTTTGGAAGGACAACCGAGCTAACTTGGCTTCAACACAAGTTTCACACTTAAGTATTAAGTCAATATGGAGCATAGGAATGCTTTTCAAACTCATTAACCTGTGCAGGGTTTTAAAGTTAACATGTCCTAGTCGACCATGCCACATAATGGAAGACTCAAGCATATAAATGGAAGAGTTCACTTTCTCATTAATAATCGACTTAACAGTCATTACATTGAGTTTAAAGAGTCCATTGCACTCATAACCCTTTTCGACAAATACTCCATTCTTTGTCAACATGATCTTATCTGACTCAAAGACAATGCGAAAGCCAAACTTGCTTAATAGTGAACCAGACATAAGATTCTTACAAATCTCTGGCATATACAACACATTGTTGAGAGTCAGCTCCTTCCCTGAAGTCATCTTCAGAACCACCTTTCTAAGGCCTTCACATCGGATGTAGCAGAGTTCCCCATAAAGAGTTTCTCTTCATCCACTTTTTCATCAAGGACACTAAACAGAACAGTTCCTTATTTGAACACACATGACGGGTAGCACCCGTATCAACACACCACTCACGTGGGTTTGAACCAACAAGGTTCACCTCAGAGATCACAGCAGCAAAGTGCATCTTATCAACATCCATGGTGAGGTTTTCCACCATGTGTGCATCTTGGCTCTGATTAGTGCAATCAAAGGCTCTGTAACCAGTTTTGTCACATTTGAAGCATTTTCCGTTGAACTTCTTCTTGAAGTTCTCCTTCTTTGGTCCTAACGCCTTCTTCCCTGCATAATTAGGCTTCTTGTTTGAGTTCCGTCTTGAGCTCTCGCCATGCTCAACCACATTTACTTTAGCCGGTGGAGGGTTAAACTGTCTTTTGTCATAGCCCTTGGTGTCTTCTTCAATTCAAAGTCTAATAACGAGCTCTTCAATGGTTATCTCCTTCTTCTTGTGAGTCAGGTAGTTCTTGAAATATTTCTAGCTCGGTGGTAGCTTCGCAATGATAGCAGCCACTTGGAAAGTTTCATTCACAATCATTCCTTCTGAATAAATGTCGTGCAAAATTATTTGGAGCTCTTGTACTTGACTGATTACAGCTCTTAAATCAACCATCTTGTAGTCGAGGAAGCGACCTACAAGAAACTTATTGGCTCCAGCATCTTCAGTTTTATACTTTTTCTCTAAGGACTCCCACAATTCCTTAGCAGTCTTGATTGAGGAATACACGTTATACAATGTATCCACCAAGTAGTTCATCACATAGTTCCTGCACAAGAAATTAGAGTGATTCCAAGCATCAAGTGCATTGACAGCTTGAGCATCAGTATTTTCCCCCAACGTCGGAGCATCTTCTCCCAGAAACCTCGCAAGGTTTAACGTTGTCAAATAAAATAGCATCTTTTATTCCCACCATTTGAAATTCAGACCATTGAATTTCTCCGGTTTATCAACATGATTTACAGGAACATTAAAAGCACCGATCCTCACGGGGATAGCAACAGCAACATTGTTTGTCTGCTTCGTAGACATCTTTAAAAACAAAATTTTTCAAGTATAATTTGGTTTAAGATTGTTGGTTGTCTTGTTCACTCGGAACAATAATAAAAGATGTAACAATAGCTTATTATACTAATAAGTTGAACAGAAATACAATGCTACTATACACAATGCAATACAAAATATTGTACTAATAAAATTAACACTAACTATATAATAATATAATGAAAATACAAATAATGAAGCTAAATAACAAGAACAATTTAAATAACTAGAATAATTTAAATAACTAAGACTATTTAAATAATAAATTAAATAACAAGAGTAAGTTTAGAAAAAACCCTAGGCCTGTGGAGATCACAGTTTCCTTAAACCAAATTCACTCCGTATGAGCGATTGATTCCCAGGATACAGCGGACCAATCGGAGCAACTTCCGGCAAACTGAGATATGCCCGAATTTGAACTAAAAAATATTTGAACTAGAATCGACTCAAAATTTGGACTCAAAAAGAGCAAAATCAAGAAGATTAAGAAATAGGAAAAATGCCTTTTTCTTGGTGTCCTTGAAACAAAAACTTTATTTCCTATTTATAGAAACCAAGTGGGAATGACTCCCAAAGAGCCACCGATATGGGACAATCGAAGAAAAAAAATTCAAAGTTCCCTTACATTTCCCAACAAATAATAGTGGAGGTAATCAATTATGTTCATAACCATCATATCGTCTAATTATTTTGAGCAAACCATACCCAAATTAGAGCATCGGTCTTACTCGGAGACAAATCGAAAATCTGGTATGTTTGGGGTTTTCTATGAAAATTCAATTTTATGTTCGATTTGGGGTTTTCTCGGAATTATTAATAATTGTGTTGAAATGAATTTGTGCATTGTATTGGTAGCTAACGAGTGGCATAAAAGAGAAAAGTGAAAATGTACAATATTGTATTTTAACTTTGGATATTCTTGGGAAATTTTTTAAGTTCAAAATATTTTTATAGAACGTACAAAAGTTCATGATATATATAATATTATATATTTGACCAATTATTTGAGCATACTATACCCAAATTAGAAAATCGGAATTAATCTAAAATAAATGAAAATTTAATTGGTATGGTTCTTTGTCTTGGGTCAATTTTCGGTTTGATTTCAGCTTTTTTACTCTCTCTCCCTATACATTATTTATTTAACTTCATAATTTTTTTCTTCTCTCCACTATTAAAATATATTACCATTATGTTTTTTTGATCATACATGTACATGAATATATATTTTATAATCATTAAAAAGAGTAATTACAAGTGATCATACATGTACATGATTTTTGCGTTTTACGTTTCTTAGTGGCAGGAAGGCCTAGAGGCTTGGTTCTGGAACATGTTTACTTTTTGTGCGCTTTCTTCGAGCTTGCTTAGATCTGTTGGATTCTGTTGTTCCTGGTGCTTCTACTGTTCTTTCTGCTTTTTTTCGCATTTTCAGTTTCTTTATTCTCATTTCTTGCTTTCGGTTCTTCTATCTCAGATTTGTGTGATCCTCTGTTCGAACTTGTATAAGCTCAGGGAAATTTGTAATTTCCTCAGAGATTTGTACATCTCTGGTCCAAAGGACTGTTAGTGACCCCCTGCGCAGTCGATAAATCGACCTGTGAACTGGGAAATCCTACTCTCCGTTACTTGGACGGTTTCAGTTTTGCTTCACTGATGTTATTCTCGTTCTGCTGTTTTATGCAGTGTTCTTGTGTTTCTTGTTCTTGTTTCGTTGTGGTTTCATTAGCTTTGTTTGCTCTGGTAATATTTTCCCTTGTGTTGGTTAAAATGGCTGTGAATGCATATGGTATGGTGTCATTTAATGGGAAAAATGATTTTAATATCTGAAAACAGAAAATTAAATGTGTCTTGATACAACAATGTATTGTTAAAGTTATTACTGAGTCTTATGATGAAACTGACACTCCTACTAAGCAACATGAGATGAATGAACTTGCTTGCTCTACTGTTATGTTGAATCTGAGTGATTCTGTCATGCACAAAGTTGGTGAATTGACATCTGCTAAAGAATTATAGGAGAAACATGAGGAAACATATACTGAAACATCATTTGCAAACTGCATGTATCTCCTTGAAAAATTGTTTAAATTCAAGCTTGATTTGTCCAAAGATATTGATGACAATATTGATATCTTTTCAAAACTGGTTTAGGATATTAAGTTGTCTAGGGATAAAACAATTGATCATTACACTAACATTGCTCTCTTGAATGCTATACCTAACACTTATTCTGATGTGAAATCTGACATTAAGTATGGCAGAGACAGTGCTTCTCTTGATGTTATTATAAGTTCTCTTAAATCCAAAGAGTTAGAGTTGCTAGAAACAGTAGGGAGTGGTAGTTCTAATGATCCTAAGGCTATGCATGCTTGGGGAAGGGAAAAACAGAGATCTTCCTCTAAAAATTTTGGTAAAAATAAAAAAGGGAAATCTAGATCTAAATTAAAGCAAAAATCTGGTAGGAAGTGTTATAATTGTGGAGATCCTGATTACTATATTAAAAACTGTCCTAAGCCAAAAAAATCTAAGAAAGAAAAGGCTGAGCATACTAATTTAGCTACTGGTGATAATATGGGTGACTGCTATATGATTATAAATGCTCATACTGCTTCTGATGATGACATGAAAGGTGTTGTGCATGATTCTGAATGGTTAATTGATTCTGGGTGCACTTTTCATATTTCCCCATTTAAAAAGTTTTTCTCATGTTTTAAAGAAATTTCAAATGGCTTTGTGTCCATGGCTAATGAGAAAACATGTAAAGTTGAAGGAATTGGTGACATTTGCCTAAAATTTGATTCTGGCTCTATGTATACCCTGAAAAATGTTATATATGTCCCAGATCTATGCTATAATTTGATTTCTTGTGCTGCATTAGAATCTGAAGGGGTTGAGGGAAAATGAGGGAATGGGGTGATGAAAATCATGAAAGGTTCCCTGGTGATCTTTAAAGCTTTAAAAAAGAATAAACTGTACATTTGTAATGCTCAACCTACTTCTGTTCCTTGCTCTGTACATGTTGTGAATGCTGACAAGACTATGATATGGCATAATAGATTGGGTCATATGAGTAATAAGGGTCTGGATATCATGAAAAGAAATGGGTACTTTGGTACTAATTCTGTGCATAAATTGCCTTTTTGTGATGCGTGTTTTGGGCAAACAACACAAAATCCAATTTCCTATCAATGCCTCCTCTCACATGTCTAAAAGCACTTCCATTCTTGAATATCTTCATGCTGGTGTGTGGGGACCTGCAACTGAAGCCACTCATTGTGGCAATAAGTTTTTCTTGTCTATTGTTGATGATTTTTCTAGGAAGGTTTGGGTGTTTCTTATGAAACATAAATCTGAAGTTTTTGAAAAGTTCGAATCCTGGAAATCATTAATTGAAAACCGAACTGGTATAAAAATAAAGACCTTAAGAACAGATAATGGCTTGGAACTTTGTAATACTCAACTTGATTCTCTATGTGATCTATCTGGTATTACAAGGCATAAATATGTTCCTTATACTCCTCAGCAAAATGGGGTAGCTAAAAGAATGAATAGGACTCTGCTAGATAGAGTGAGGAGTATGAGGGTCATGTCTGGTTTGTTTAAGTAATTTTGGGGTGAGGCTCTTATGACTATTGCATACATCATCAATAGGTCTCCTTCTGTCCCTTTAAAAGGGCAGTGTCCTGAGTCTGTTTTTCAAAACAAATCTGTTGATTTATCTCATATGAGAATGTTTGGCTGTACTGCTTTCATGTATCAAAAAGGTGACAAACTAGAACCAAGGTCCAGAAAATGTGTTTTTCTGGGGTATCCTGATGGTGTCAAGGGTTATAGATTGTGGGTGAAAGATGAACCTGGTTTTAAAACTGCTATTAGCAGAGATGTGATTTTTAATAAATATGTGTTCCTGTGTTTATCTGAGTCAGCCCCTTTATCTATACTTGTTTCCAGTACCACTTTGTTTGAGGTGGAGCCTCCTGCTTTGTATACTACCCCTACTCAGACTAATCATATCACTGTTGAATGTGATGTGTTCCCAAATCCCCAATCTGATCATACTGAAACTGAGTCCGATTCTCCAAGTGATATGGATACTGCCTCTGATTCTGACACTTCTTCTGAGCAGGTTAACCTGCAGGATTATCAATTGGCTAAAGATAGACTTTGCAGAAATATATTAAAACCAATAAGATTTGCTGATTATAATCTATTTAATTTTGCATATAATGTGTTTGAATCTTTAGATAGAAGTGAACCCAAAACCTACAAACAAGTAATGAAGTCTCCTGACTCTAGGTTTTGGGTTGCTGCTATAGATACTGAAATGAAGTCCTTGCATGTTAATAACACCTGGGAGTTGGTTCCCAGGCTCCCTAACTGCTCTGTGGTAGACTTTAAATAGTTGTTTAAGATTAAACATGAGTTTGAATCTATCAGATTTAAGGCCAGACTGGTGGCTAAGGGTTTCACTCAAAGGGAGGAAATAGATTACACTGAAATTTTTGCCCCTATTGTTAAGTTCACCACTGTGAGAATAATGTTTGTCTTAGTGGCTCATTTTGACTTGGAACTTAAGCAAATGGATGTAACTACTGATATCCTTCATGGTGACCTTGATAAACCAATTTACATGAATCAGCCTGAGGGCTATGTTGACTGCAATAAACCTGACTATGTATGCTTGTTAAAGAAATCCCTTTATGGTTTAAAATAGTCTCCTAGACAGTGGAACATTAAGTTTGATAATTGCATGAAATCTTTGAAGTTTAACAGAAGCATGTATGATCACTGCTTGTACTTTAAAGATGTGAATATTGTACCAATGTTCCTGCTGATTTATGTTGATGATATGCTCTTAATTAGTCCCTGTAATGAATCTATCAAGCATGTCCAAAAATGTCTAAGTGATAACTTTGAGATGAAAGATTTAGGGGAAGCTAAAAAAATCCTTGGCATGTGTATAACTAGGGACAGAAAACATAATAGGCTTGTTTTAAGTCAATCAACCTATGTGGAAAAGATTCTGTCTAAGTTTGCCATGTCTGATGCAAAGCCTGTAAATGTGCCCATTGCTTCTCATTTTTTACTAAGTAAGGATCAGTCTCCAAAGACTGGTTCTGAAATTGATGCTATGAAATGTGTTCCTTACTCTAATGCAATTAGGTCTGTTATAAATCTTATGGTGAGTACTAGGCCAGACATTGCCTATGCTGTCAGTTGCTTAAGTAGGTATATGTCTAACCCTGTTATACCCCATTGGGAGGTTCTGAAATGGCTGTTAAGATACCTTAAAGGATCTATGCATGTGGGTCTATCTTTTTCTAAGCATGTCAAAGGTGCTATATTATCAGGCTATGTTGACTCAAACTATGATAATGACAGGGACAATAGAAAATCAACTACTTCCTATGTGTTTACTCTATATGGTTCCTACATTAGTTGAAAGTCCCAATTACAACATATTGTAGCATTATCCATTACTGAATCTGAGTATGTTGCAATCACTGAGCCAATGAAAGAAGTTATATGGTTGAAAGGTGTCTTATCTGAGATTAGATTTCTGAAAGATAAGGTTACTGTGTACTCAGACAGTCAGTCTGCTATACAGTTGTGCAAAAATCATGTCTTCCATGATAGGATAAAACATATAGATGTCAGATTTCATTTCATTATGGATGTTGTAGATAAACATTTCGTTTGTCTTGAGAAAAATCATACTGACTTGAACCCTGCTGACATGGGCACTAAGTGCTTACCTTTGGAAAAACATGTTTCCAATTTGAAAATTTTTAATCTTGATACTGGGTAATTGTTTTTTACAGGTACATCTTCTCTGGTCTAGAATGTGATCTTCAATTAATAGCATGAACTTACTGCATACTTTGTGTTAGCAGTAGTGTTTCATGTTGTTGTTACAGTTTCATTTTCTATGTCAAGGTGTAAGGAGGTAGACCTCAGCCACAGTAAGAGGTTTGCAACCTACTATGTGTAGGTTTAGCTCTTCTACTGTGGTTGAAGTTCCACCGCCTTGGTTATTACCTTGGTTATTTCCTGGTCTTTGTGACCTTACCAGACTCTATGTCTGGTTGTGCCTTTCTTTGTGATTTCAATAAATGAGATAGACGGCGATGATGAAAGTACAAACAAGGATACCTTAAGATGTGTTCCATACAAATGTGCCAGATGGAGATTGTTGGACTGTTAGGCCCATTTGTGGGTTTTAATAACTTGACCAGCAAAGGCCCAAGTTGCCCGGCCCAACTCAGAAGGCCCACTTGCCTTGCCACTATGGTTGCGATGTCGGCGGCAAGGCCTTATCTGTCGGATCACTTCGTGGTGGTTCACTGTGTTCTGAGGGTTTTCATCTTGTTGTCGGTTCCTGAGCCGTCAGTCCGATCGGTTTATAGATTAGGAGATCTTTTGTATTATTTTCTTTTCTTGTATTGTTCTAGTGTGTAGATAGGTTTCCCTGTGTAATCTTCGATTATTGGTGATACCTAACACTAATAATTAAAAAGAGTAATTACATGTGTAACGTAATAGACCCACGGGGTGGAGCCCAATAACGAAACGACGGCACAACGGGCTCCGCTAGCAACTACTTGGCATCCGTCCTCGCATTACCAAAATGGTATACTTATCAAACTTTCATTCTACCACCGATGTGGGACATTACAACATGCCAATTCTTTCTGTATAAATTCGAGAGTTTTATTTTATGAAGAATATAACAAAATAGTCCAAATTTATCTTATAATAATAATAATAATAATAATAATAATAATAATAATAATAATAATAATAATAATAATAATAATAATGGAACGTTACAAAGAAGATTAATGACAATAAAAGGAAATTAAGAGTAATATAATTAAAAAAAAAAAAAAGATGAATATGAGAATTTTATATTTACTAAAACGTCTATAGGATGCAAAATGAAAAAAAAAACTACTATATTTCAATGGTGCAATTTGTCAAAATATTAAGTTTGGGTGCAAAGTGTCAATCCTATGTAATTTGAGGGGTTATATATCATTTATTCATTTATTCATAAGTTATTATAATATAAAGAGGAGCACTTGTATGCACTAGGTGTATCATGAGGTGTATTGATAGGGCCAACTTCAGAAAACGCGCGTTGACCCGATCAATTCAAAAAAAAAAAGCTTCAAAATCAGTATCAAATATAACACTGAAAAGTATCACTCAAAATTCCAAAAGTATCACATATATCCTTAAAAAGTATCGGCCAAAATAAATAAATAAAACCCCCCTCAAAATCAGTATCAACTATAATACTAAAAAATATCACTCAAAATTCAAAAAGTATCATCTGTATCTTTAAAAAGTATCATCTATTTTACCATTTTTCTTTTTCGTGGGTTGACCAGGTCAACGCGCATTGACCCCCGTTTGACCCTGTCAAATGCGCTGATGTCTGATATAAACTTATATACATCTAGTGCATGTAAGTTTTTGGCCAATATAAATTAACTAATACTATCTCCGTCCCAATAGCAAGGTCCACTTGCTATTAGGCACGGAGATTAAAGAGAAATGAATTAGTTGGTTAAGTAGTGGGTAAGGTAGGTGGGGTCCATTTCTTTAAGGAGTATTATAATAAAAAGTAATATAAAGTAAGTGGATCCACTTTGATATTGACATTAATTATTTTCATATTTAAAAGTGGATCTTGCTATTGGAACAATTAAATAAGACAAGGTGGACCTTGCTATTAGGACGGAGAGAGTAATATTCTTGCAAATAGAAAAGTGAGTATATACAATATGGTATTTTAACTTTTAAGATATCTCAAAAGTGAAATTATAGATGAACAAAGAAAAAACACACTTATATACAGTACCAAAAAAATGATTATCCCTGCTAAAAAAAAATGATTAACCAAAATTTCGATTTGTTTAACCGAATAAACACCTGGAAATTGAACCAGGGGTCCCACACGCTAATTTTATTTCCAATTTTATCTTTCCTTTCCAACACTCTCTCTCTCTCATATTCCAGAGTATGTATGAATTCCTTGAAAAGTTCATTAAGTATTTATTAATGGTTTTAAATTCATTTGATTAATTATAAAAATAATTAAAAAAACGACAGTAATAGAAATCAGAGCGAGTATAGATCAAACAAAATACGTACATGGAGGAGTGGGGACATAACGGGAATGGAGATGAGCTTTCCCAGGTTAAAGCAACAACTTTCCATTAATTAATTAAAAGATTTTTTAATTGTTAATTAACCATACAGAGCATCTACTTTACTTTGAGAGATGAGACTAGACTAGACTAGACTGGATGTTATAAATTATAATAACAGCGCCACCGCACCACTAATGATGATTACTTACTAAATAATACATTCATTCAAAATAAATAATAAAGCACGTCTTCAAAGACGACCAATATTTACCTAATCATTCCAAATGGCATAACGTACACAGCTTCGTTTCTCTGTCCGGATCCATTATTATTTTTATTAAACTGTTTAGATCTTGATTATTGTTTACTTACTCAACAAAATAAATGACATTATGTGGGAGTAAGAAAATTCATCATGGAACAGGATTGAAACTGTTCATTTCCCAATTTTAAAGTTAATTTTCCTAAAAATCCGCTGGGAATAAGTACACTTGAATTATGAAGAGAGAGAGAGAGAGAGAGGGAGAGAGAGACATGCCTAATATGCTAATTAGCCAGCACAGAAGATAACCCCAACCGTCCAAAGGCAAAGGCAAAAAAAGCAAAGGCAGGCAGGTGGAAGAAAGGACAGATCGAGAGAGAGAGAGAGAGAGAGAGAGAGATTCTACATTCATTCCCCATTCACACTTGGTGGTAGCTAGTATTGTGTTGTGTTGTGCAGCTGCATCAATATCACAGTTTGAAGAAGTGCATTCATTCATTCCGATGGTGATGAGTAATCAGAAAGAGAAAGATGAGAATTCGAAGAGAAGGACGTTGGTGGGTATTGCGTGGAATTGCGCTGCTGAGCTGAAACTCCTCCTCTCCGCTCTCCTCTTCCTCTGCACCCTCGCCACCCTCCTCCAATTCCTCCCTTCCCGCTTCTTCATCTCCCCCTCTGACATCCGCCGCTGCCTCACTACTCCCACCACCGCATCTCTTCCCCCCCCATCCCAACAGATGTCCACAGATGAGATGTCCGACGACGGCGTCCTCAAGCGAGCTTTCAACCCTTACGGCTCTGCTGCCTACAACTTCATCTTCATGTCGGCGTACCGAGGCGGCGCCGACACCTTCGCTGTCATCGGTCTCTCATCCAAGCCTCTCCACGTCTACGGCAAGCCCTCTTACGAGTGCCAATGGGTACCGCGCCACAACTCTACTGCTAACGCTACTGTCACTACTATCGGACAGAAGATCCTCCCCGACTGGGGTTACGGCCGCGTCTACACCGTGGTGGTGGTGAACTGCACTTTCCGGAGTCCCGCGGGGGCAGATGGAAAGGGAGGCAAGCTGATCCTCCACGCCGGCAGCGATATCATCGTCGCCTTGGACGAGACGGCGGAGGAATTCGCCGATTTCACAGCGCAGGTGGAGTCGGTGCCGACGTACGACTATGTATACTGTGGGTCGCCCCTGTACGGGAAGCTGAGCCCTGCGAGAGTGCGAGAGTGGGTGGCGTACCACGTGAGGTTGCTGGGGAAGAAATCTCATTTTGTGATGCACGACGCAGGGGGAGTCCACGAGGGGGTGAGGGAAGTGCTGAGGCCATGGATGGAGAAAGGATTCGTGAGTTTGCAGGATGTGAGGGAGCAGGAGAGCTTCGACGGCTACTATCACAATCAGTTCCTCATAGTGAATGATTGCCTGCATAGGTACCGCTTTAGGGCAAAGTGGATCTTCTTCTTTGATGTGGATGAATTCATATTCGTGCCCAAGAAAAGCACCATGAACTCCCTCATGAACTCCCTCTCCGGTTTCACACAGTTCACCATTGAGCAGATGCCAATGTCCGGCACACTCTGCCATCACCAGGATGGACCCCTGCCCTTGGCTTTCAGGAAGTGGGGATTTGAGAAGTTGGTGTACAGGGATGTCAAGAGAGGTGTAAGGAGGGACAGAAAGTATGCAGTGCAGCCGCGCAATGTGTTCGCCACCGGGGTGCATATGTCACAGAACGCCGTGGGGAAGACCACCTACAAGACAGAGGGCCGCATCCGCTACTTCCACTATCATGGGACCATTGCCAATCGCCGCGAGCCCTGCAACCAATTTCTCAATCAATCACAAATCACGGTTCATGGAATTCCTTATGTTATGGATACGACTATGCGTGAGGTTGCCGCTGCTGTAAAGAGATTTGAACTCAAAACCATTGGCCCTGTGTTGCAGAGAACGCGCCAGTGACATGTTATATTGCATATAGCATATAGATAGATAAACCTGTTACAGTCGGTATTCTTTTATTTCTTATTACAATTTACAGTTTACAATCTAGTGCCTGGTGAGATGAATAGATCACAGATGTGTTGTGTATACGTAAAATATTGGATTGGAGAGCATGAAACATATGTATGTACATACACAGGAGGAAGGAATTCGTCATTACTAGTATGCATATATGTGTGTGTGTGTGTGTGTCAATCACGACATGTTTGTTGCTGGAACCATAATGCATTTGTGTTGTTTAGCACCACATCTACACTTATCTTATAATTAAAAAACAGAAAACCCCAAAAAAAGGAATGTTATGGTAATAGAGCAACATGTATGCTGTGTAGTAGCTATAGCACTCCAAAATACAGACAGGCAAAAAGAAATGGGAGTGTGGTTTTGTCAAGCGCTTTGTGCTTCTAAGAAGGCACTGAAATCATCCCTGGCTTTGCGGAGGCGGGGAGTAATGCACGGAGAACTTGGGGACGACGTAGAAAAACGAACATGACGAGATGAGTTACAAGTGAGTTGGCCGCTGCCGCTCTTGAGAACTCCTTTCCGATGAATGTTATTATTATCAAAGAGAAATCCGGTGGTGACTGGGGATTCTGCATCGTTGACACTGCTGCATCGCATGAGCTCGAGTGGCAGATCAAAGAAGAGATTGGACGTAGCATCTCCATCCTCTTCGTTGTTTATGACGGCCGATGATCTCCAGGACCCGCATTCAAACTTCTCCAGAGACGCTCGTTGGGAAGCTATATCCACATGCGGATGCTCCTCCTCTTCTTCCTCCTCCTCCTTACGCGCCCTCACCGTTTTGCCTTTCCCCATTCCCATTCCCATCCCTGGAAGGAACAAGCATGCCCCGCATTTGAACTTCTCCTCCACCTCTCCTTTCTTCTCCAATTTTATTTTTACTCGCTCTTCTCTTTTATCTGCTTTCACCTCACTTTCATTCGGATTTTCCCACATATCAAAGTCCACCGAAGGTTGGCACGCCCTTCCTTCTCCACATGACTTGCTCCTCTGCATTCGATTTTCTCTCAGCCGCTCCAGATTGCCCAGGGCCACCGAGTGCTGCCTAGACAGTGGCGACACCTGCTGCTGCTGGTTTCTGTGTTTCTTCTTCTGCTTTGCGGATATGAACTCAAAACGTGGAGACGAAGAGGCGGAGTTGGGGAGACTGCAGCTCATGAATTTAGGTAGAGGTGGAAGAAACTGATGCTGTGGGACAGACACGACCTCCATTTCCGGCCCTGTACTAACAGGATATTGGATCACAGAAATTGGATCCACCGATATCTGCTTCTCCTTCTGCATGCTTTCCTTCTTCTCCAAAATGATGTTAGTAGCAGAGGGGCTCATCTTTGGACTTTGGTGCAAGATTTGGCCTACTTATATCAAGAATACTGAATAAGAGTGATAAAACGTGGATGCCATCTCTCTCAAATATTTGCTTATGACTCTCACGTCCTCCTCTCTCTACATGCATCTACACTTGTATATTTTTTTTTTAAATACAATAACTCCATGGACGTGCAAGTCACGACGCGGGCTACCTGGGGAGTCAGGAATTTTAAACAACAAAAAAAAATCAATGTGCCTAACCATCATCCCATGACATCCCTTAGCTTTGACTCTCAACTCCCTAATTATTAAAATCAATTGGATCCCTTTCTCCATTTTACTTTCTGCTTTTATATACTTTAGAACCATTTCCTGTCCTCTTCTACAGCAACACCAAAGATGCAATCATACAAATTATCGTGTTGTTGAGAAGTGAAAACTCACATCAGCAGCATCCAATTAGGCACATGGAAATTCTGTTGGGAAGGCTATAAGAACAGCAGTGGAGGCCACCAAATAATTCCAGAATCAGACTTTAAAATTTAAAACGCACAGAGAAGTTAATCAACAACCATCTCAAACAGAAAAGGTAAAACAGCTCCAATTTTGAATATCTATAATTTCATTAATATTCCAATATAAACACCTGTAATGTACAAGATCAAGTAACAATTTTGAAATGTATAATCACTAGTACTTACTGGAGAGAATTATAAAACAGAATCAACACAACAGAGATACCGATAATGACTGGAAATGCTGTGACCAAGTAAAGAGCTCCATATCCCTGCAATCACAAGTGGGTAATCAGTTTACTCTAAATAGGGCAGTAAACAAATGCATAATTTCATCCATTTTGCACAAGATATATTCAACTTCCCTTCTTAACAGGGAGCAGCATTCTGTCAATTTCACACATTAAACATTGATAAATAAATAATTATTCAAGTATTTATAGTGCAAATGAAATTCTCAGATATTGCAAATTTATAGACCAAAAAAATTACTATAGCTTCTTATGCATTAAATGAAATCTCTTCCATACTACCACAATTCCATTTATCTTCTTTCATGTGTCGTGTCTATTCATCACTTCACCCAACAAAAAGAAATAAAAATAAATGATAAAAAAGCATAGCCAAAAAAGTATATGCCATGCATAGAATTCACAAATATATTTTTTCATAATACTATGCGTGTAATCAAATTTTCCATCACAATACGAGGTGGATATACAATTTTCAAGAAAATTTTGGAATTAAACTTAAACATACCCGATTTCTCCGCCGCTAAAACTAACAAGAAATGAAGGGTGGAATCTAGAAATGATGAATGTTCAATGTCAAGAATATAAATTGACATGTTGACTGAACTGAATCAGCACTGTACTTCTAGGCCAAAACTGTTAACTGTTCTTCACAGAATGAGCACCAAAAAGCTACAACTATCTTTTATATTATACACAGATTTTGATGAATTTCAGTTAGATATACACGTCTGAAATGTAAGCCATGTAATGCAAGAAAACAGATATTAGATGTTTGAAGGTGTAGGGAAATTTTCATGGCAGTGTCAAGCTTGACGGGAAAAACTGAAGCTTCAGTATCTAGAGCAATGAAAAACCAACCACAGCAGGGGGCACTTCCACATCATCGGTCTCCCCATCCTCAATCTCAGCAGCTGAATCCCAATCAATGTTCAGCCTCTTCGCAGCCTCTAGTGGATTGATACCCGTGTCTGTAAATTTCGCATACAAGGATTTGCCAGGTTGTTTCTTCTTTGGTGCTTCGACCTATCAGAATATTGGAAAAGAGAAAAAAAAAATTACACTTTTTACTAAATCAGTTGCACTGTCAAAATAAACTCAACCATGTCACTTCTTTTTTAACATTTGTTTTATGCTATAGTCACCATCGATCAACCATTATAACTCTATCTTGGACTAAATCTGGAAATATCTTTTCAGAGGTAGGATGACTTAGATAGATGTTGGATACAAAGTCCAACAACATCTTTAGCCCAAAAAATGAGAATTTTTTTCCTAAGTTCATCTCCACAGCAGGTGACTTCGGATTAAGCTGCATACAAAAAGCCCACGAGTTCCCCAGATCTATATGCATTTTCTTCACAGACAACAAGGAGAACTTGTTACAAGATATGCTGAAATGATTTCTTCTGAAGCACTAAACTATTGAATTATAAAATGATTAATAGATAGATGGTTGGATAGCAATCAACAGTTCGGGGTCTAAGCCTGGCAAACATCTTAACACCTGAAGCAAAATCCCACATCAACAATGTCCCAAAACCAAAGTAGTTCACAAGAGTTCAAACTTAAGGGCCAGTCCAACAAAATCATCAACAGCTACCGTGGATTGTTCATTTGAGTTGTGGATTGTTCATTATAACATTTATCATAAAACTTGCTGCATATCTTATGCATGCTTTACCGTGCCACATACCACGATAATCTTGTAATATCAATTGTAAAAGGGTGATCTTTGAGGCAATCAAATAGTGTAAGGGCTTAGGTACACCGGGTGGAAAGCTACCACATTGTAAATTGACCAAAAATGAAAATGATCTGCAGCTAACTAATGAACGTAGGTATGTCAATAAGTTAGAAGATATTATTAAAAGAAGCGTACAATTGTTGAAGCATAAAGCAAATATTATTAGCATTCAGGAGCGTAGCAATAGCTAAAAAGTAGTGATGTTGCAAGTTACCTCTAAATTAGGCCACTGAAGCATTTCCTCGGCTAACATTTGCAAAGCGAGACGATTCTCGGGGATTTTTCCTTCATTTACCTAAAGAAAAAAGTGAAATACAAGAATGAAAAGTCAGTTGGAGAGGATTTTGAAATGTGGTGCTACTATACAGAGAGAGAGAGAGAGAGAGAGAGAGACTTGTACTAAAGCATCAGCAAGATCGTCCCGCGTAGGCGCGTTCTCATCATCAATGCCAAGAAGACGCCTGCGCTCAACATCTCTGGGGTCTTCAATCAGTACAGTTAATTTGACCTCATTGAAGAGCATGTCTCTGTTTTTCTTGAGACGCTCCAAAACCTGAAGTTGAATAATTAACGACAGTAACAAACAAACGAACGAACAGTATTAGCAATTAAGTATGATTGATTGATTGATGAAATTACCGTTTTAATTTGGGAAACATATTCAAGGTCCTGGGGATCTGGGTCATCTCTTTCCCTTTGCTGCTGCTGTAACTGTTGTTGAGAAATTGAGTTGGAAGCGGCGGAGTCCTGTCCTCCTCTACTAACCAACACAACAACACTACTACGCCTATTTCCTAGATTTTTGCTACATCTACATGGGACTGGGATTGACCAGCGCTGCTGCAACAGTGACGACACCGCCGCCGCCGCCGGGAACGCACCGGATACCCCAATCATCGTCGAAAATCGCTATCACAAAAAATAACTAAACTAGTGGCGTCAATTACTTCACTCGCCCCATCCCATTCCCCGCCCCTGGTAATGGCATGGTAAGTAAATAACTACTCTATACATATTAATAAATCAATAAATAAAATAGAAAGTACGATAAAACCATGGGAAAAGCGAGTCAAATACATACCATGCCAAACAATATCATCGTCAGTCGTCACTCACCAATTGCCAATTGCTCAACTTCACCGGCAATGCTGACGCCTGCACTTATCACGCCTTCTTCTTCTTCTTCTTCTTCTTCTTCTTCTTCTTGTCCCGCCTTTTCCGCCGCTCTTCCCCAACTTTGACTTCCCCTCTTACCGTCTTAAGATTACCGACTTCAAAGATCCCAAAACTTCGAATCCAAGCTTCATCAATGATCGACAAGGAAATCCCTGTCGCTGAAAAGCCTCCCACTTTCCTTCGAGAAGTGGACGAGAACAATACTTCCAAATCCTCTGTTCGAGAAAATGATCAGAGAGGCACAAGACAGCGTGTGCTCTGCCATTGAGGCCGCCGATGGAGGTGCCAAGTTCAAGGAAGATGTGTGGTCCAGGCCCGGAGGCGGCGGTGGAATGAGTAGAGTCTTGCAGGATGGTGCTGTTTGGGAGAAAGCCGGAGTCAATGTCTCTGTTGCTTATGGGCTTATGCCTCCCGACGCTTATAGAGCGGCCAAACCCTCTCAAAATGAAAATGCCACTCTCACTGTTCCCTTTTTCGCTGCCGGCATCAGCTCCGTAATTTTCCTAACCTTTTCTTTCGATATTTATGCATGTTGCCATCTTTGTTATTTTAATCCTCTTATCTTTTTTTTCTTCTATAGGTTCTTCATCCAAAGAATCCTTTTGCTCCAACGTTGCACTTTAATTACCGTTATTTTGAGACTGATGCTCCCAAAGGTCAATTCTCTCTCATCGCATTTTAGTTCCTACTACGTTTCCCATATGTGATTAATGATTATCTTCTAGTGACGTTAACTAGTTTGATTTTGGTGGAATTCATTGTGCATTGTGGCAAAAATTAGTAACATGCTTTAAGTGAATGTTAACTAAAAGCTAACTTGTCTATTCCCTGAAGAAAAAAATGAACTTCAACTTTTCTCTCCAACTTCTTATCCTCTTAGAAGCTGCCAATCCTATATATTGAGCCGAAGTTAAAATGTATATGCTGCAACCCGGAGGAATGATGAATGGAGAAAGGACTAGTGTAGGTAAGGCAATAATCATAAGAAATCAGTAATTAATTTACTGGTTTGCTGTTCAACAGCAAAGTGCATCAGAATAGATGACAAGTGGAAACTAACAGTGGTATACAAGTGTAGGGCTGCCCGTGTAGTCCCTTTGCTGGATTGAGAGGATCCCCATTTTGAAGACATTGGGGTCTTATAGCTGCTGTATTGTGGTGGCTCATTCCTAGAGCATTAGCTTTCGTTTAAAAGATTCTATATTTGTTTTATTTTTATTTAGATACATCTTAAATATGCAAAGTATTCTATCAAACTGTTGCTCAGTGCTGAGATGAACAGATGCTCCAGGAGCCCCAAGGCAATGGTGGTTCGGCGGGGGAACCGATTTGACTCCTGCATACATTTTTTAGGAGGATGTTAAACATTTTCATCAGGTCTGAACACCTGATCGAAATATCTGCTCGGTGTGAATATCAGCACTTTAATATCAGTGAAACTGTATAGTTTCCTAATCAGGCCATCTGATTTGTGGAATATATTGAAACTAGTAATGTTTAAAATAGCGTAAATTTTTTAATAGCACCACATGAACCATTTTTTAGATTTCTTGATGATGTATTTTTTTTTCTTTTTTCTTTTTTTTTTGTTATTTTAAGCTTTGGCATTTTTGCTTTTGTTTCCAAAGTTGTTTGGGATATATGGTCATGAAACCACTTGTTTATAAGAGAACTGGTCGAATACTTCCACTGTTCAATTTTATGTGCATATTGTAGGTTCAAAAGGCTGCATGTGACAAGTTCAATAGCGAATTCTATCCTCGTTTCAAGAAATGGTGTGATGATTATTTCTACATTAAGGTGTGGATTCTTTAAACTGCTATTTAGTTGCAAGCGGATAGTATTCTGCTGCTGGTGCATCTATTTTTGTCTGTGCCTTCATATATACTAGCAAAATAAGTTATGTTCTTGGAAATTTCCTATGTTAGATCACTACTATGGCCTATGGGGTGTTTATACATATATATAATAAAGGTGCCATTTCTTGCAAAATTTGTAGGAAGGAAACATGATATCCTAAATAGAATAATAAAATATAATCAAATCCAAGCTTGAATGTCAAAATCTAAAATATTATATGAAAAACTGATATTGATACCTCCATCACTTCTATGTTCTGTGGAAGAGTTTTTTTTTAGTGTTGAACATAAAATGCTAAAAGTTTGTGAACTCTGATGGTATTTATTATAAGAAGTTCTTAGTTTGGCTTGCTGGAATGGAACATGGTGCGATGGATGTTCCGACTGAAACAAAAAATGTGGATATTTTGCCTGGAGAACTCTATCTTTATGTTTGATAAGTTAGTTTAATTTTGTTATCTTCTTTTGTGTTTGGGTTTATCATATTTTGCACATTTTATAAGCAGCTAAACAGTTTTTTGCTTTTCATTGACGTTATGTTTTATGCAGCATCGTGGTGAGAGACGTGGTCTTGGGGGTATATTCTTTGATGATTTGAGTGCATATGATCAAGAAATGCTTTTCTCCTTTGCTACTGGTAATTTCGTAGAAAGATGATCCTTCATGAACTCATATTTCTCTTATGTAAGGCCTATAATAGAGTGAGGTGGTCATGCTGAAAAAAAAATGGATATTTTGTATGGTGAAGCTCTTAAGACTTGTTGTTTTTGAATGATTGTAGAGTGTGCAAATTCTGTGATTCCGGCATATATACCCATCATAGAGAAGAGGAAGGACATGCCATTTACAGACAGACACAAGGCATGGCAGCAGCTACGACGAGGGCGCTATGTAGAGTTCAACTTGGTAAGTTATGGTGACCAATGTTCGAAGAAGATGATAAGCTTCTTTAATTCATATGTGAATTGTGAAGGTCTATGATCGGGGAACTACATTTGGCCTCAAGACTGGGGAGGATGGAAAGTATACTTGTCTCACTTCCGTTAACTGCACGATGGGAATATGACCATGTAAGAAGCTCTTTAGGAACTTGTAATTTTTATTTTGGTGTGGTAAAGACTATGTCTGAGAAATATAATTTTTTCTGCAGCAACCAGAAGAAGGTAGTGAGGAATGGAAGCTTTTGGATGCCTGTATCAACCCTAAGGACTGGATCTGAGTTTTTCATATATGCCTCTTCAATTCTGTGTTGTTTCTTTCAAAAACGTCAAGGTTGTTCCACTCTTTTTGTGAGGTACAAATAAGAATACAAATACAAGAGGAATCTGTTTTCAGGTTTCATAAGACATGTGTCCATCCATAATCAAACGATTTAAGTTAAAGACAGACATCTGCCAAAGAGCTATCTGAAATCTCTCATATTATGGCAATACAAGCTCTAACACTTCGAACTATTTGTATCTTAACCACAAAATTCACTTGAAAATATAATCATAAGAAGCAAAAGCAAGCCCTAAGCCAATAGCACGAGACGGGAGTCGCATACAAGCTCTTCCAATGGGGGCAGTAGACCTACAACCGATAATTAGTAACGGGAGTAGTAATAATCTGGTTTTGTGCTGCAACTACGACATTCCGTTTTAAAAGACCGGAATTTGGCTGCACACCACGGATGAATCACCATGAAAAAACACTATAAATCCTCCTATAGGACTACTAGCACTAGTATCGCTTTACACAGAGAGAGATGCTGGAACAAAATCAATGCTACAAATGCATGCATGCATTCAAACATGTAGACCATTCCCATTGCAGTAAATGCCATCTAAAGCCCCATTAGCTAGCGCAGTAGCATTCTCATAGAAATGTGCCTTTATTGGTGATGAACCGTTGCTCATCCTGCATCTTCTCGCCGACCCTTTCTTTAGAAGAGCGTCCAGCTGTCCGCAAGCTGCTCCCACAAGTCCTGTGTTTGCCAAAACCATTCAAATTGATCATTCCTTCAAGCAACTCTCTTCATTAAAGAGAATTTTAAACCAAACTATCACTCACAGCCTAGCAGATTTTTCATAGGACAGGACAAAGATATTGCCAAGACAAAAACAAAATACCTAAAAACAAGGGGGAGGGCTTCCCTGGTCTTGATTTAAACTCCGGATGAAATTGAACGCCAACAAAGTATGGATGGTTAGGCAGCTCAACAATCTGCAGCAGAAACTTAATAATTTAACTCGGACACCTAAAAGAACGCAATCATGCATCATTTGAAAGTTGGCAGTAATTGAAAAAACTACCTCCATCCGACAACCACTTTCATCTTTTCCTGTGAATGAGAGGCCTGCATCTTCCAGTTGCTGCACCATATCAGGATTTACCTAGACAAGGTGAAGTTCAAATTGTCAACAAAAAACCCAATAAGTACACCGTGAAGATGGATACATTTTAGGAGCGGGATCTATTTAGATGCACAAAAGTTGTATATAAAACCACAAATGGCGGGTTTTATGCACCTCATATCTGTGCCGGTGTCTCTCATCAACAAAACTCCCATTCCCGTATCTGAAAAAATAATATTAGCTCCAATAGCATAACAAAACCTTTTTCCTCTTTTCTTTTGTAATACTAGTGGTAAGGACTGGAAGCAAAGATATGAAAACTTACAGTCTCGCGGATTTACTAGAGGTACCCTGAAAGTATGTCCTCCTTGAACCAAGACGCATAGTGCCTCCCATGTGTGTCTTTGAACCCTGTTATATGACACCATCATGAGATTAGATAAGGCAATGAATTTAGACAGCTATAATAAATCGAGCAATCTCCAATACAACAGTGAGTATATCATAACCTCTGGCATGAAAATAACACAAGGGTTCTTAGTGTTTGGATCAAACTCTGTGCTATTCGCATTCTTCAGGCCAAGGACAGATCGTGCAAACTCAATGACAGCAATTTGCATTCCTAGACATATCCCAAAATATGGGACTCTGTTTTCACGGGCATATTTTGCAGCCAGAATTTTACCCTCCACTCCTCTGTCTCCAAAACCTCCGGGAACTAGAATTGCATCTGCCCCCTATAAGAAAATAAATTTGTTGAAGGGCTGAAGAGGGAAGTACAATTAACAAAATACAAGTTGCCCTATTAGCAGAAATTAAATTGCAGATACAATTATTTAAGTGTAAACTACACAGACCTTTAACAATTTCCAAGCTTTTTTGTAAGAATCTGGATTCTGCAAGTATACATAGCCAAGCTGTGAGATAATAAATAAGAGATCAAAGAATTAATAAATAAAGGAGGAAACAAACTTAACCTCGTCTAGGGTTGCATCTTCAAGATCACAAGCCGGGACCCAATCTATGCATAGTTTCCTACGACATGCAACAGAAGCATGCAAAAGAGCCTGCAAACAGTTACAAGTGTAAGTATTAGCAAATTGCCATTTCACCAACAGAAATCATCAATAAATCCTTGTCGACAAAAATGGCTGAGAAATAGATGCGCATGTCATTTCTCCAGTATCATATAAATTTCTTTGAAAATGCAAAGATACTCAAGTTTATTTTCTTGCATTTTAAACCACTCATTTTCAACCAAAAATTTACTAAGACACCCCACTGATGAGACGTTAATTATGGGACATGTGTGCTCATACTAATTGGAATTGGCAAAACTCATTGTTTTCTCTTTCTGGTCATTGTCCATTCTAATGGTGATTATTGGCATCATAATAAAATGGGACATTAAATTGCATTGCATAATGACAAAGTGCCAATTTGTATTCTCTAGATTATCAGCAAAGCACATATCGAAGATTGAGTACCACAAAGTTATGAAATGCCTTATCTTCACCAAGATCAACTCAAATTCTAGGAAAAATCTGATAAATTAAATAAAATACCTGTGATAGCTGTTACTAAGTTAACTAGATAACGTTTTTCAAGAAGACTTAAACAATTTTTATCAAATTCATCACGCAAATATTACTCTGTGCCTCTGTGCCAGTTGTTTTACAATTAGAAAAACACATTTTACTGGGACTAAACACTAAAAACTAAAAAATGAATGATTTTACCTTCAGCACAGAGAGATACGAATCTGAAAGCCCAGTGTACTTTCCAACCATGGCAATTCTGACCTGCAAAAGAAAGGTATGTCATTCAGAAGACCGAAGGAAAAACTAGATCATTTAAATTCCAAATTTGGAAAAAAGACAAGAACCTACAGTTTCAGTCAACATATCACAGAGATCTGCTCTGGATGTCCATTCCCCTAGAGATGGTTTCCTAGTCTCACTGCACACAATATACGAAGAATTAATACCAAATGGAAGAGAGCTCATGGAAAAGCTCAAAGCAGCAGAAAATCCTAAATGAAAAATACTATGGTTGCTAGACAAACCCGTTTAGGTTCAAGACTTTCAGAATTGCCTCATGAGCCTTCTGATCCTAAATGGAAAGATTACATAATATACGTTAATAGACAATGAATTTCAGATGCAGAAGAACATTCATGTGAAGGTGCAATATTACGTACTCTCAAAAGCAAAGGTACACGCCAAATGTTGGACACATCATAGAGGGTGATGATGTTCTCTCTCTACAAGGGAGGAAATATATTGTTATTAACCTCAATATTAAAATTATGATCACCATATAATTTGGAACTAACAAAATATTGCAATGTTTTCCTGTATATGTTACCTGAACATGGCAAAAACGAGAAAGCTTTTCCTTGACGGTTTCATCAAGTTCCTACATAATGAAGCATTTTTTAGCAGAAGATACAAACAAAGGTAGGGATTTTATTTTTATTTTTTGGTTTGGGGGGGGGGGATGAGGAGGGGTAGAAGACCATTGTGCTGCGACATGCTAGAATATTTGGAGTCAGACCCAAGCTCCTTAGTCCTCTAACACTGTGTTGAGTTGGCTTTGTTTTCTGCTCATGTAAAAAGCAATGCAATCCTCATGTTATATACAAAGATATATACTGGTGGAAAAGGCACTAGGTGAAATCCCCAACGCAATGTACCTGCTCACCAACGACACTTAGAACAGGAACCAAGCTGACATGTATCAAGCAAAAATTTCCAGCACCTGATAAGGTCAAGGGTCAACCAAGTAACACAGAGAGACTACCCCATATTAAGACAACATTGCTGATTTTGTGGCTGCATACATACTTTTATGGGCAAGACACACAAACATAATGATACATAACCTTATTTCTTACCTACACGATACGAAAATTGTCCAAGAGCCTCAATGAAAGGCATGGATTCAATATCCCCTGCAGTAAGAAGTTGTGATAAGAAAAAACAGATTCTGTGAAATAACAAATCAAATTTTAAATGAGAAGTCATGTTATTACCAATGGTGCCACCCAATTCTATGACACAAACATCAGCTGGACCATCTTTCCCATCCACTGGTATAGCAGCAGCCCGCTCAATCCACTCTTGAATGGCATCGGTTATGTGAGGCACAACCTGAAAAGGGGATCTTGTATGTGAAAATGGGTACTCCCAATAAAGATGGACAGGACAGGACGAGATGAGACAGAAGAACACACCTGAACTGTTTGTCCCAGATAGTCTCCCCTTCTCTCCTTGTCAATAACAGACTAAAATCCAGAATCGGAGTAGTTTAGCAAGTCAGGATTGAAAAGCATAAGAAAACAAGTAGACCCAAAAAAATCAATCTAAATACTTGCCTGGTAAATTTTTCCGGTAGTTAAATTATTGTCTCGTGTCAATTTTAAATCCAGAAAGCGCTCATAGTTTCCAAGGTCCAGGTCCACCTTCAAATATAAATTGAAGTCATTTTCGAAGCAAAATCTCACACCACAATATAAAGATTCCGTGCTGCTATCTTTACTAGATGGCGGTACTAATTACTTTAGTTTAGAATGTGTAAATGGTAAACATAAAATGAAAGAGAAGACAAAAAACAAAAACAAAAAATATTCATGAGGAGAGGAAGAGCGAGAGACTGTAATAACAGTCAAAGTTGTAAGCTGTAAAGTAATGATTTCTGACCTCGCCACCGTCGTCCAAAACATAGACTTCGCCGTGTTCAAAAGGAGACATGGTCCCAGCATCGGTGTTGAGATAAGGATCTGAGAAAGGAGGAAAAGGTGAGAAAAACAACAATAGCACATCGATATAACCTAAGCCTGTAAATTGTAGGCGACCACCAAATCAAGAGATTAAAGCATGTAACTGAGACTGCGTAGCAATGGTCTAACGAGAGGGGATTGGGAGCATATATTTAGGTGAGGGTCGATTAAAATCTCGTTTCCTTTAAGAAATGGAGTCTATTGTTGCAGAAGGAATGCATTGCAGTATTGAAGTCGCGAGAGAAAAAGAAAGAAACGAACCAATTTTGATGGACGTGACGCGAAGTCCGCAGGCCTTAAGGATGAGACCGATGCTGCTGGCGGTGACGCCTTTGCCGAGGCCGCTCACCACTCCTCCGGTCACCAACACGTACTTCATTTCTGCTTCTCCGCTCGAAAAGAGGCTTATCTACCAGTTGGCTTGAGAGAGAGAGAGAGAGAGAGAGAGAGAGAGAGATTGGGGGTGTGATAGAGGAGGCAATGGCGGCTATATAAGGAGGCCAGGGCCAAGGAAAGAAAAATAAATATCAAAATCAGGGTACAACAAACACCCCACGCTCTCTCTCTCTCTCTCTCTCTCTCTCCAAGAAAAATAGTTGCGACTACTGCCTCAGTCTTCAAGTAGACAAGTACTACTCTCTATAGCAGCAAGCACAACAATGCATATTAATGCTGCCTGCAGCCCTATTGTCCCGTGATTCATCATCAATTCATCATCACTAATCGAAACACAAAGAACTCAACCCCACGCTCTTTCTTTTCTTCCTTTCTGTAAAATATGTATCGCAAAAATAATCAATAGAGTAAACCGAATCAGAATATCAGATCAGTCTCACTAATACAGTAATAGAGTGAATCAGATCAGTCTAAGATGCTTTGAAATCTAATCACCAATAAACATTCTCTTTTTTATGTGTCACTAGGCATACTTTGTTACATCATCTAACGGATCTGTTACGTTACACAGAATAAGAGTTTCTATTTGACCCATTCCGCGGCTCTCACTCATTTTTCTCTTTTCTTTTTTTAATGTTTTTTCACTTTTCAATTTTTTCTTTTTTTTTTATAAATTTATATTTAATTCTTTTTTTGAATTAATTAAATTTTTTGAAATAAATATATACCTTAAAATAAAATAGTAAACCTAAATTAAATTAAATTAATTTAATTTTTATATCTGATGGCTCGCTTATTGCATTCATTCGATGCTAACGTGTGAGCTCATGCACTGGTTCAATATAAAATGAAGATTTTAAAAAAAATTGAAAAAAATTAGGGTTGTCAGATGCTTCGTAAGTAATGATGATTCACTTCATTACTAGTGATACTTTATTTTATACATGGCAGTATTTGTTGTATAGAGCATCATCAAACATATTCAAAAAAAAAAAAGATAAATGAATCACCTAAATTAAAAGTCCACATTATGATTTATGTAGAAAATATTTAACTTTTTTCTTAGCATGTAAAAACACTTTATAATTGATGATACTTCAATTCATATTAAATGATACTTCGACACATAATTAGTGATACTTTACTTCATACATAGTGATACGTGATGTTTGTAGAATCAACCAACATATCCCAAAAAAGATAAATGAATCAACTAAATTAAAACATCACATTATGATTTATGCATAAAATAATTCATTTTTTTCTTCTTATCATGTGAAAATATTTTATAGTTGATGATACATCAATTTATATTAAGTGATATTTTGACATATAATTAGTAATATTTTACTTCATACACAGTGATACTTTATTTATATTTAGTGATACGCGTATGGGCGGGTGGGTGGAGCCCACGCGGCTTTTTTGTTGATTTTGGCGAGTTTGGATGAGTTTTTAGGCGGGTTTAGGTCTTATTTCATCCGTCTAACGCAAGAGACCCGTTAGACAGTCTCATACAAGTTTTTGTCATTAATATATTTTTAAGTGTCTTCCTTTCTTTTCTTTTTCTTTTTATGTCGAGGGTTACTGAGCAGAGGTATTTGTAGATTCGAACATGAGATATTTAGCCTCAACTTTATAACACCCAACCATCAGGTCATTCCCAGTCAAATAAAATGTAGATTGCACTAGTTGTGTGACACTCCGTTTTACTCTATTAAATTTATTTAATTTTACAATTTTTAGTTTTTATAAAAATAAAAATTATTTAATTTTACAATTTTTAATCATGGCTCATTTTCTCAATTATGATATATAATTATTTTTATAGTGTTTAATTGTCATTTTATTATTATGGTTGAATTTTTCATAATTAAAATTATAATATTTTAATTCATTTTTTTAATAAATGCTAATTAGAGTTCATTATGTTATAATTATTTTTTATATTTTACACAACTATTATAAATTTAATAGTGTAACACGAAGATGTCAAATCAATAATGTAATACTCCATTCGTTTCTGAATAAGTGTCATTCTAATATTTTAATTTTATTTTTAAAAAAGTGTCACTCTATAAATTCGAGACAAAAAATTTAATTTGTTCTAACATTTGCCCTCATTTTATTCATTTAACTATTTTAATGTATTCACACAAGGGTAAATTAGGTACTTTAATTATTTTTATTAATTTGTATGTATTCATCCAAAATGATATTTAAATGAAAGCAGAGAGAGAAGATGATTTCACCCCTCTTCTAGTTTCATATATAACTCATGTTTCGTTGCAATAATGTCCTTATAAATAATAAACTTTTGACACAATTGAAAAATCGACAAAACTTTAAAAATAAACAATTAAGATATCAACTTTTTGGTAGGGTGATATTCAACATTCCCAAAATTTTCTCTTGATGTGAGTCTAAATTTCAGTCATTTTAATGTCAGAAAATTGATATACTTAAAAAAAAATGTCAGAAAATTGATAATCCTGTCACGATGGGCTTGAGAAGATAGGGTAAGGTGGCAGATGATCTTGGTGGTGATTTTTTATTTTTATTTTTCAAAAAATGCTGCTCTCGCATGCGGTGAAAAGACTTTTTTCGAATGAATTATAGCAAAATAAGGTAGCATCCACTGTGGTGCTACCCCATAGTGATGTCACATGTGTGCCACATCATCAATCACTTTTTTTTTAATTACTCAACATTTTCTCCACTATGGTGCTACCTCACTTTTAACTATTCATAGACCCCACTATTTAATTTAAGAACCAAAAATACAAAAAGGGAGGAGAGAGAAAGCACAAAAAATGCAAAAATGGAGGAGAGAGAAAATTTTTGGGCCCACTATTTAATTCAAGAACTAGGTACTTGCACAAGGGACTCATTCCTTATTTTGCTACCTTAACTTGTGTTCCACTATGGTGGAATCTGGTGCTTATTTTACCACATAGATATAAGCACCCCCATAGTGGATGCTCTAAGAGGCTCAATGGTGAAGTACCGCATACAATGACATTGAGACAAATGTGATGATTTATGTTGGCTGAAGCTACGAATTTCGACCATAATTTATGAAATCGCGAATGAATTGAAAAAAAAAAAAAAAGTCTTTAATTTCTCTATTCAAAGTTAACTTGAGGTTAGATTGCACATTTTCTGACCTAGTGTTTTTTGAAAGTTTGACAATATTGAATAACACCAAAACTCAAAATTCATGAATTAATTGATTAGTTTAAATTCGTATTGAATAACACCGGTACCCACATTGAATATGCAGTTATAATCAAAGTCCGTAATCAATCCAAGGGTTAAAAGGTGATTTATCTACTGATATATAACCTAAAAGATAGATTATATCGACTCAAGGCTTGAAAGATATAAAATTATCAATTTAAGGTTTGGAGATTTAACGGTGTTAAAACTCCATCCAACATGAGGTGATGTGACCTACCACATCATTTTTATCATAAATTAAATTAAATAAAAAAAACATATTTTACATTAATTAAATTGATGGAGGATTTTATTATATTTTATAAATTCAATCTCTACTTAATTTAATCAGAGATTCTTAGAAGTTTAAATTAAATTCAACATTTAACTAAATTTAGTATATAATTGTAATTTTTTTTTTTTGGTTTTGATCACAATAATAAATTGATATAGTTATTTTTATTTTTATTTTCAATTTTGATGGGGAAATAATTATTTTAAAAATAGATCTTGAAAGAGAATAAAATTCATATTAATTAATTTCTTAAATATTTCAATAACATTTAATAGTTTGCGATGAAATTAATTATAAATATAATAAAATTTAATTAATCAAATAAATAAAGATTAATTTCAAACTAAAAAATAATAAGACCCAAACAACAGAAAGTGATGGTTTTTATTTAATGAAATTCAATTAAACCTCATGTTTAATTTAATAAAAATAATTAATGTAAATTTATTGTTTAATTTAATAAATTAAATGATTTTGGATATTTAAGGATCACATCACCTTTTGTTGGATGGAATTTTAACACCGTTAAAACTACAAGACTTAAATTGATAATATTAGATATTTCAAGCCTTGAATCATAGAATCTATTTTCCGAGCTCTATATTGATAGATAAACCATCTTTCGGGTTTTAAATTGATAATTCTCCTTTATTTATTTATTTTATTCCAAATTATCGTATTTAACTAAATAGCACAACATATGCTGAAAGTTTGAAACTAACCAAAAAAGTTAACTTAATTACACTTTTGTTTGATAAGATCTGCACAATTGAGATAGATATTGTCTAGTTTATTTAAGTAAAACAAATATGTGGATTCCATAATTAAAAGGCTTTTTTTTTTTTTCTCTTGGGTGGGGATTATAAGGTATAACTTGTTTTACTTGCTATTGTAGGTAACATAAGTGGTGGCATTGGTGTAATGATGGCACCATGAAATTACCCATTATTAAGGGGTTTCGGAATTTGGAGAGGGGAAATACGAATTCCTCTAGCTATATATAAAGGCGGTTGGTTCGTAATTGATACTATGAATCATTCCTCGATCCCCAACCACTTTTATATCTTTTGAAAGTCATTAGAACCATTTCCCACTTACTTTAATTTACTCTCGATTAGTATTTCTTACGTGTGATGCACAAATAATTAATATTTTTTAAATCTATAATATTATGATTATTTTTTAATTTTATATGTTTTATTCAATTTTTAAAAATTAATAAAATGATATGCACATGCGTTAATTAATTAAATAAAAAGATCAATTTTGTGTATTTACGACAAACAAAAAGAAAAATTAAATTTTAGGAACTAAATGAAAATCCATGTTAGAAAGTTCAAATTCGAATATTTCAAATGACATGATTTTATAAATAGCATTGTATTATTATCCACGATTAAAGAACATTTGATTTCTTTGAATATATGACAGATATGTAAATATAATTATTTAATTATTTTAAATTATAAAATTGAAATAGAAAAATAATAAATTTTTACAAATTATATTATACTTATATGTTGTTGTTGTTGTTGTTGTTGTTGTTGTTATAGTGTAAAACAAATGAAAATTGTTTTTTTAGGCGACAAATGTAAAGTATTATAAATACTCCATATATGCATAATTAAAAAAAAAGTTATAAATCTCAATTTTCCAATTAAAAGATGATAAATATGACTGCAAAAAATTGTTAAAGCACAATGGTTGTAATCTTAAAAAAATATAATAAAAAATGTAATTATTGTTGTCTATTGTACAAAAACTGTTATCTAAAATATAATTGTTAAATCGTGTGATAGTAGCTTTAATTTAAAGAGCGTGACATTTGGTTTTCTTAGCAAATGAAATCTATACATATATTAAGATAAAATCGGGTGATAGACAATGATTCTGGTATAAATTATTGTCTATTATACAAAAACAGTTATCTAAAATACAATTATTAAATTACGTGATAGATAACAGTTTATACCAAAACCGTTGTCTACCACACGATTTTACCTTAATATATATATAGATTTCATTTGCTAAGGAAATCAAATGTCACACACTTTAAATTAAAGCCACATTAATTTCACACTGCTTATTGATATTTAATTTACTGTATAAATTAGCGAACAAGTTTGAATCAGCTATATATTTTACCTAATTCAACTATTAAAATAGTACTCCTTCTTTGTTTATGAATAAGTGTCATTTTGGATAAATGCATACAAATTAATAAAATAATCAAATTACCTTATACAATCTTATATGTGAATACGTTAAGGGCTCGTTTGCTAGGTTGTATGGTATAAGGTTGGATGTGTTTGACATGGGATGTATTTCACGTATAAGATATCAATATCATGTTTGTTTTGGTGTATTAAAATATATGTATTAATAATATATTGTTTGCTTAGATGTATTATATTCTCTATAAAATTTCAATTCCTAAAATATCATTTAATTAGTTACCATATATTGTGTGAATATTCTATAATAACATTTTTAATTAATATCTGCAAGATTATTTTAGTCTACAATTTTTAATAATTCTCTATGGTATTAAATATCCCACCAGCAGGGTGTGATATGTTATACCATATAAATGGTTAACACATACCGGGTCTTTGCATAATCATGAGCTTCAATATTGCTAATAAACAAAGTATTAGGGTGTCATAGGTATTTATCTCACCCTTATACTACCTAGCAAACAAGCCTTAAATGTGTAAAATTTGAATGTTAACAAATATTAAATCAGAAAAAATATGAGAAAAATGTGATTTTCCACATTGATTGCGTAGAAAATGTCACTCTTTGTGAAATAAAATTAAAGTGTCAAAATGGCACTTATTTAAAAAGCCGAGAAAAAAAAAACTATCAAAAACTATAGAGTTTACTTTTAACATCTCAACTAAAACATACCAATATACTCGATGAATCATCCAACGATCAGAGTAAATAATTACTTGCAATAAAAAAAATGCTATATTTTATAATTACTTTCCATTCATCATTTTTTCATGAAGTTGAGCGCTTGATATATTCAACATTTTAATGACATAATTATTAATGCTAGAAGTTAACATAATCTACTCGACAAGGATGTGATCCTAGGTGGGGTGGTGCTCAATCTGGTTCAAGAATTATGAATCTCAAAGTTATCAAAGGGTCGTTGAAGGAGTTGGATCCGTTGTTCATGAAAACCCTAATTTGGCCGATGTTGATCTTCTATATTATTTTGGAGTCATATTTTAATTAGGAAAGTTATTAATTTATTTATTATTTTCAAAATTCAAGTAGATTATAAATTAATTTTAGGATTTTTTTATTATTTTGGCAGATTTATTTTCTTGTTTTCTAGAATTCTGTTTAGGAAGTTTATTTTCTAACATCCCTATATAAAGGAGGCTAAGGATGAACGAAAATAACACTTCTTTTATTGATATATTTTGTGAGTTTTCTCTCTGGTTGGTGTCTTCAATCGCAGTAGGGTTGTGAATTTAATATACCAACGGTACTTATCAAACAGAACATCACATCTGTTTGTGGCGTCTTCATCTATATTCTAAGGTTCGTGCCTTCAATCGTAGTAGAGGCATGAATTTAATATATCAGCGGTTCATTTGCGTTGTAAGACTTGAGTCGAGGAATTCCATCATTTATCCTGTTGTAACCTGATACTCCTGAGTTAGATTCTCACTATCATCCATATGCTGATGAGGATCGCATCAGACAAGTAATAAGTAATCCAAAATAAATTGGATTTTGTTGATTTATTTATTAAAAAAGCATTCAGTATTTGAAAATTTTCATCAGAGTTTTTTTACTTGTTTGTAAACTATATTACTGTGTCAATTTTTTTTAATTTATTCACACACCCGACTTGTGGTATTGAGGAGATTCAAACACGTGATTTTTGATCTCTAAACAACCCCACTCTACCACTAGACCATCCCTATCATGACATATTACTATGTCAATTTGAAAGTATATTATAACAGCTTGTATTGACGTGTCACGCTACACGTCTGTTTTCATACGAATTTAATGAACAATTAATAAATATGTTAAATATGAAATAAAAAAAAAATTTGAAGTGTGATTGAACCAAATAAAGTAAGTGGAGTGACATTAACATTTATCCCAAAAGGTAGTAACTAAATTGCCATTTATGTTGAGTGGTACTTGTCTAATTTAGTACATTTAGATTATGTATCTAATTTAGTCCATTTTTTCATTTAAAAAAGTGATTTAGTCATTTAAAAATTTCAAATTTAAAATCATTGAAACGTTTAATAATAAGAAGAAACAATGTTATAGTTTAAAGCTTCACCAGACCCTACTACGGATAGTGTGACATTTCCTATATCATAACTATATATTTTTTTAATATATTGTAATTGGAAAGGATGAATCCTAAATAAATATTTTAAAATAAACTAAGAATATATAAAAAAAAATAAGTTTGGCTCAGGAAATATTATAGAGAATGACTTGGGGATCTAACGTGTCAGCGGAAAGTGTAAGATACGGGCAAGTTGAAAAGATTTATGTTATTTGCATTAAAAATAATAATTTTTAGGCTATTTTGTAATTATAGTATGACCTTGTAATTATTGTAAATAAAACATAAGCTTTAGTTATTTTTGCAATTACAACACACCCGATTTTTTTCCAACCATTTCAATCCAACTTTATAATCAAATTTAAACATTTCGTGCGCGCGATCATGTTAAAAAACACAAACATACATGTTTGGGGTATGTTGAAATTGCAAAGATCATTAAATGTGATGTTTTATTTGCAATAATTACAAGGTGTAATTCCAAAATAACCCAAAGACTGTTTTTTTTAATACAAATAATCCAAAAGATTTTGATATGGATTGCAAGGGTGAAGGAATTTTTAAGAAAGAAAAAAGAAAAAATAAAAGGAAGGAAAAATCCATTGTGGGGGGAACACTTGGGAATTGTCAATGTATTGATGGTGGTTGGGATAAATCGAGGTAGAAGTGGATAATCTATTAATACAACAAGGCAAATGAAATTATATTAAGATTTGAGGCCCTAATCCTAATGTGAATGAAAGATGAAAGATGGTCCACCAGCAGCGCAGAGGTTAGATTAGAAGAAAAGGATATTCCTAAATAGATTAAGTTGTGGATAGAAGAGGCTTTCCGAAAGTTGAGAGAGAGAGAGAGAGAGAGAGAGAGAGAGAGATTTGGTCAAAGTTCCGGATGATAAGAAAAAAAAAAAAAGTGAAGTGCGGAATCCTTATATTACAAGAAAAGCCACCAAACACGAATTGGAGCAGGAGCAGGTGTGCCCCATGAATTGAATTATGTTTGAATGCTTAATTCACGTAATCTCATAGCAAATTTAAATTAATTTTTTCCGAGAATGCATTATGCTAGAAAAGTAGCGGTTGGCTGTTTCTGGTTTTTGGTTTATACCAACGGTAGATGAGGGGGGGTCCCACGCCACTCCCACGACCTGATACTTTGCACCTGGGTGGCCGGGCCTATTTTAGCAATAAGAGTAAAACCGGATATACTTACTCAATAATATTATTATGGAAAATCTTTCAAAAAAGCAGAGAGAGAGAGCATGAATTGCGCCAGTCAAATCCCTAGGCATTGACGAACCAACCACGACCACACCAATCACCAATCACGAATGAAACCAATATTAAAAACAGCATACAGCTGAATTTCCTAGAGAGGGAGAGGGAGAGGAGAGAGAGAGGGGGAGGACGTGGCGCTGATTAGGCCGATGATGATGCTCCTTCCTTACTTCCGCCTGCCTGCCGTTGCGCCGCTTCGATGTTACCGTCATCGTCGATGTCAATGTAACTACCGGGGGGGCCCCACCTCAAACCACACGTCACTTATACGTGTTATCCACATCAGATCTGACGTTACGCACAAGATACTAATAATAATTACCTTATTTCGGTTGTTGGTTGAATAATCGAGGGCAATATTTGCCAATTGCCAATTGCCACTCCTCCTCGCCTTCTTGTGCCGGGTGGTGGACCCATATCTATCTAATCCTAATATCCTAATATTCCCATCACATTCATTTTTTTAATTTACCTTATCTACTGTATTAATTAATTAATTAATAGTTATTATGCCATTATGTCATTACCATTGCTGCTATAGACTACTCACTAGTACTACTGCTGCCGGGTTTCTTATACTCAATTCTCAATCTCTTCTGGGGCCGGGACCCACGCTTTTACCTCAGTGTGAATGAAGAAGCCCTTCAAAATGAAACATGCCATCATCCCCACCAAACCCCACTTGCCCACGTTCTTTCTCTTATCACCTCCAAATCTACACCTTTTTTTCTTTTTTTCTTTTTCTTTTTTCTTGAGATTGGGAAGGGGAAATGTCGATTTTCAATTCAAAATCTCTCACGTTTATATACAAGAATTTCTACCGTTTGGTTATCTCTACGAACCACCTACCTTTTTTCTCACATTACTCGTTAACATGAATGTAAACTTTTTTTTTCTTTTTTATTCCATTAATTGTTCTGATTACATCTTTACAAAATCCTACTTTCATTTGCATTTCAATAATCATTGTTGTGTTTAATTTGAAGTTAGAGCTCCCAAAACTCCTTATAAAAAATCAAATTAAATATCTTGGATTTTAGAATCTCAACCCTGATATTTGGTTGGGCATTTACACATACCACGTGGGGAAGAAGTAATGAATCATTCCAGATTTCTCAAAATTTCTTCTAGGCAGAGGTGGCAATGAGTCACATGATTATCCATTATAGTCTCTGTTCAGTTTTTTGAATCCCAAAACTTGACTTTTCATCATCTCATGACTTTTACATACACGCGATTTATGTTTTTTTTTGTAAGATTCAATTTTAAAATACATTAATTAATAATTAAGCTATACCTTTTAGCAATGGGTGGGGCGACCCAAATTAAATGCCTAATTAATCCCTTAATACTTTAATATAAATTATTTATCCCAAGTCTTCGATAACTTTATCTCGTCTAACTAGAAACATAAGAAGCAAACATCATACGGTATTCGCAAAAAATAATAATAAAATATTTTGCACTTTTGACTGAAAGATCTTTAAAATAATTAGCTCGGATCTTGAAGTATTCTACTTCTCCAATTTCTTAATTTCCTTAAATGTTTCAACCTTTTGTTCGACATTTACACTCACGATATAATATTGGCAATATAAATTACCCACTTTTTTTTTTACCTGTTAAGATTCTATATTCTTTAATCTTTAACCTTTTGTGTAGGACTTTTAATTAATTTGATGCCCCTCAAAACTGCTGGGTAGGTTAGGTAGAACAGTATTGATCTTAAATTGTCTTTTTTCACACGTTTAGAACAATAAATTAACTTACAAAAAAAGTGTTACGTACCGTCTCTTTTTATTAGATTATTATATATGTATTTAATTATGAATAGGTTGAGCTAAATACATAATATGCTAGAGTATCTTTTCTGCATAATTTTATTTATTAGAAATTATAATTATGAAAAAAATAAATAATAAAATTATCATAGAAATATAGATATTAGTTTTAAAAATTAACAATGACTTTCAAGAGAAAAATGGTGATTTTGATTTGCAACAGGTCTTTTATCTCGTGTGAAGAAGAGCGGGAGCAATTGGGTGATGCCACGACAGGATAGTACAGCAGACACGAGGCCGAAGACGAGGAGTGGTTGTCCGTTAATGGCAGTTGGCCACGTAAGGGACACGTGCTTTGGCTTTTAAGGTGGGCCCACATAACGGTTGATCGTTTCAAGCTGCAGGGTGGGCCCTCATCTAACCTCCCCAACAACGTAAATTCTGCCGACAAATCTCTTTTTCAAAATTTCCTGCCTGTAGCCTAGTGTGTGATACATTATCCTTTGTCCTTTTCCCCATCAGAATTCACAAGATCATTAAACTATTTCAAATCAACGTAACGACTACAATTTAATCACTCTGGAATAATGTGGTCACCATCAATACTATTGCAACCTCATCAATTCAACAATATATATATATTTCAAATATTACCGATCACGAAGCTAAGATTTCATTTTACATTATCTTTGTTTGACTCCGTATTATAGTTTTAAGTATGAGTTTTTTTTAATTTTAATTTAATTTTATAATTATTTATTATGATTCACCTCACCCAATTAGGACATATAAATATTTTTTAGTATTTAATTTTTAGTTTTCAATTAGTAATTAGTTATTATAGTTGATTATTTAATAGTTATAATTTATAATTTTTTAATTCATTCTTTTGTTGATAAATATATGTTGATTATGATTATTTATGTTATAGTTAATTTTTATTTTTTTAATAAATGTTATTATAACTATAAATTCAATAGTGAAATACAAAAAACTGCAACATGAAATTTGAATTATTATAGAAGTTCTACGTGAGAACTAGGAACTAGTTTTAGCTTTCAATTTTAGGTTGATGTGATCTTCAATTTATGTGACAATTAAACAACAAATGTAACATAAGAAATCAATAGTACCTAATAGATATGTGTATTAGCACAAAAACAAAACAAACTAATCAATACATATAATAAACGAAAGCTATAAAATATATATAGCAACTATGTGAGAGATCGTATTATTTTTTAATAAATGTTATTAAAACAATAAATTTAATAATGAAATACAACTGCAACATGAAATTTGGATTGTTATAGGAAGTGACTATAATATCCACCAAATTCTATGTGAGAACTAGGAACTAGTTTTAGCTTTCAATTTTGAGTTGATTAATAATTAATGACATTCAATTTGTGTGACAACTAAACAACAAATGTAACATAAAAAATCAATTGTTAGTAATAGATATATGTGTATTAGCACCAAAACAAAATAAATTAAGCAACACATAATAAACGAAAGCTATAAAAAAAATATATAGCAACTATGCGAGAGATTATAGGTTAATTTGATCCTCAAATCCCCCGTCCTAAAGTACAATAAGATACGTAATAAAATTAGGGAGATTCTATTTGTACCACCAAATTTACTCATTGCACTCCTGTTTTTACTCTTTGCACCACTAACATTGACAATTATACCCTTTCAATTAAAATGTGTGTTTTACTTAAAAAAACTGAAATCAGAAAAAAAAAGAAGCCATTGTTGTTTCTTTTTCCTTTTCTTTGCACTAGATGAGTGGTCTGCCCTTCCGGTCTCTGGCGGAGCTGTCGAAACAGTACCTCTAATAGGAGTGGCAAGAGCAGGGAATATAATGGGTATAAGGGAGATGATCGATGATGCAGGGGAGGAGGAGGTGCTAGAGCTTGTGTGCAATGAGAATTGGGCAGGAGAAACGCCCTTGTACGTGGCTGCTGAATATGGTTACTACGAGCTGGTGAGAGAGTTGATTCAGTTTTATGATTTAGCAGGTGCTGGAATAAAGGCGAAGAATGGCTTTGACGCCCTCCACATTGCCGCGAAACAAGGGGATTTAGAGGTGGTGAAGACGTTGATGGAGGCGCATCTGGAGCTGTCTATGACTGTTGATATAGCAAACACGACGACGTTGCACACGGCGGCGACACAAGGTCGGATAGAGGTGGTGAATTACTTGTTAGAGTCGGAGAGCAGCCTGGCTACCATAGCTAAAAGTAATGGGAAAACAAGGGCAATATGTTTTATTTAATTTTATTTAATAAGGGCAATTACGTAATTTCATAATTTATTATTTTTTAATTAATTTAATGCAAGGTTGTAGAGCCCCATAAATTTTAAAACATTTTACTAGTTTTAACTGATTCTGAAATATTATATTATCGAATCCTATAAGTCGCGCTAAATAATTTAAGTTATATTTTATGCATATTTATTTTGGGCCAATGTCATAATAATTAATTTATTTTTCTTAACCCAATTTGTAAGCCCTTTAGTTGAGCCCATTAAACCTAACCCTAAACCTAATTTCCTTATCCAAGTATATTGAGTTTTGGAAAGAAATTAATCAAATTTCAACCTTTCCATGATTAGTCCCCAATTTCTAGTATAAATAGTTGAATCCTCCTACACAAAAATCACACCAAAACAAAAAGTAATAATAAATAAGAAAATTTTCTTTCCTCAAGCTACTGACTTCGTGAGGCAAGGCGTGCAGAGACCTAACCAATTAATACGAAGTCAAGGTCAATGTGGGGTTTACGTTGAAGATTTTGATGTTATCCTCTCTATATATTTATAGATGTACTATGTGAAATACAGAGTCCTCCGGATTATAAAGTACTGAGTCTTCGAGACTATAAAGTACAGAGTCCTTGGGACTATAAAGTACCGAGCCTAAGGGCTGAATCAGATTTGCAGATCACAGATTTTGGTTTACGAACCAAAGACTTTTATCGCTTCACATATTTACTTTTAAATTTATAGTTTAGATAACGACCATTTCCCCATTGAGTTTAAAAGAACTCACCCCAATCTTTTACCTCTTTCAGGAAATAACTCGGGCGATGTGTGACGGGCAAGATGCAATGGCGGTGGTCGTTTAAGTTCATTAATTAATTTAAGAATAAATTTTGAGATAATATTATTTCCAAATTTTCCGCATTTATCTTTTAAAACTCTGATGTTGCATTTATTGTAATGATTTTATTAAGACCCGATTTTACGGGATTAATTAATGAATAAAGTTTAGTAACGTTTCTTTAAATTTATGAGTATAAATTTTTGGGGCGTTACAAAGGTGATATACGAGTTAGTAGCTGCAGTGCATTGTTTCGTTTGCTTATTAATCTTGACCCCTTATGTTCGAGTTTTTCTTGAGATATTCTTTCTCTTTTTGTTTGAGGACAAACAAGTGGTTAAGTTTGGGGGGTTGATAAACTCGGTTTTTCAATGCATTTCGGGGTCGAACTTGGTGCATTTTGTGTGGCTTTCGGGCTATTAGAATGTATTTAAATTTAATTTCCATTTAATTGGTAATTTCACGAGTTTGTTAACTGTTGCATATGAAAAAGGGATGATATACGTCAAAAGACGAGTGGCACGAAGTTGGAGAAGAAAATCGAGCTGAAACCGTACCGAGTGGTGCCGCACGGACCGTGCGGAAGAGCAAGCTAGAGCGCACGGCCCGTGCGGCCGTGCAGATTAAACATCCGAGACTACAGAAGGTGGCGCACGGACCGTGCGCCAACACACCCACGAGCGTACGGACCGTGCGCGAAGAGGCGTAAAATTCTCAACTTCTCCAACTTTCCTTGCGCGATTTCTACTTCTTCCCAAATTCATCCTAGGTATAAAAGGATTGTTCCCTGGCGATTTTGCACACCCTAACACACCCCTAAACCTAGAGACACAATTAAGGAGAAGATCAAGAGGAGTTCAATCAAGAAGAGTTCAAGAGTTCAATCAAGACAAGCCAAGATTCTACCTCCGGGTTTACTTAGCTTTTGTCGTATTTTTTTATGGATTGTACTGGATATTTTATGTTCTTTTCATTCTCCATGGATAGCTAAATATCTTTAATTCCAGGGATTGAAAGTAATTGACTATGATGCATATTTGATTTTGAATTTAATGTTTAGACCTTGTTTTATTTTAATTGTTCTTGTGTTTAATGCTTTCCATTAATTGGATTGATATTATGCATTGTTCCAATATTCGAGAGATGAGATTGAATGCATGATTGGAAATAATTAACACCTTAATTAATAGAATCGAGAGATTTGAGATTAAGAGTGAGGACATTTGGTCTTGAGAACTTGCCGGAGTTATAAATTAGGAATTGAACGGAGACATTGGTTTTTAGTTTGTAATCTACGATTTAAATGCTTCGAGAGAGGGTTTAAATTATTTAAGTGAAGTCTTCAATTGTGTTGATTAGTCAATGAAATCGACTCCCTAGGATTCCCTCGTTTAATTGATTTAATCTTGATTTGTGATCTTCAGTTTAGTGCATTTTATTTTCGATTGTTGAAGTTTGATTTTAATTTATTTATTCATAATTCATATTCTGATTCTTGGTTCGTCTAGATAGTATAATTTAGTTGATGTCATAGCACTTAGGATTGAATCATTTAATCTCCGTGGATACGATACTCTTGCTTGCTGTGTTTACTATAATTGCGCCGTACGCTTGCGGTTTAATTTTTAGTTAAATAAAAGGTCGATCAGTATTGTATTTCATTCCAATGAAATCATCGTTCCATTTTTGTTTATCAACACATGCTAAAATGAGAAATGCATGAGGCTAAAATGAGCGAAGTAGGAGGCTAAAATTGAATCTGGGAAATTTCTGAGTTCAGTTCCGATTTTGCCCTTAATGAGACGCGTGAATTGAAGATTTTCATTTTAATTACAAAATTACCACCGAAAATCTGGATTAATCTGGATCGTTCAGATTTTGGAATGGAGGGATGAGATTGGTTCCTAGTTCCCACCTGGTGACTGGTTCTCACCAGATCCCATCCCGATATATATATATATATATATATATATATATATATATATATATAGGGAAATGATCAAATAGGAACCAAATCACTCGTGAGAACGTAGGAACCAATCCTAACCTTAGATTTGATTAGATCTAATGGCCATAATTTAGTCAAAGTTTTAGTCAAAGTGAGGTGGCAAACTTGTAATATTTGAGAACTTAATGAAGGCGGGGTTATTTTCGTAATTTAGAAATTCGGTTATATTTTTTCGGATTTTGGGCCCAATTCTTGGAATTAAATAGACAACGCTTTAAAACCGTTGTCTTTTCTGGCGTTGTATTAATATGCTAACATGAAAGATTTATATTGCTAACATCAGCAGATTTTGTTGCTAACATGAAGTAGACTCATATTGCTAACTTGACGAGATCATAATATTAAATTGACACGTATTAAACACCGCACATATAACATTGGACCACATTTAAAATAATATTGTGTAACATCATTCATACATACAACATATTGCTAATATGTTAGAGAATATACACACTGCTAATATGTGACTAATAATTTGCTAATATGTTAGTAACATGTTGCTAATATGTGAATAATGATATACTAGTATGACTTAAATTCTCAAATATTACAAGTTTTCAAAATAATATTAAGCATTGATAAAATTATAATTGTTTATGATCTTAACTATATATAGCTCATACTTTAACTATTTTCTCATGAAAGCAACTTAAAATTCAAAGTCGTGCATAAAAAACTTCATGTTAGCAACATATACACAAGATATGAGCAATATTGTGATATCATATTAGCAAATGTCTCACAGTTACAAGTTGAATATACGTGAAAAAAAGTTTTTTGTATTTTTCATCAATTTTTGCTCAAATAAACATATGCACTATGTATCCTAAATGAAAGAGCATGAAAAAAATCTTTAATTTGATATATTTTTTTGCATAAATTGGATAAAAAATGAGTAAGTTATGATTATTTAAAGTTTTTAAGAATTTTTTAAAAGATGATGACATCATCACTTTATAAAAAAAATCTGGAATTACCCCCTATATTTCGAATTTTACATATTTACAACTATGCCACCACCTTTTTATTCGTCATGTCATTAAAATCCTTGAATTTGATTGGTTCCTAGGTTCTCATGGGGGGATTGGTTCCTATTTGAACCCACCCCTATATATATATATATAGATGGGATCATGTGAGAACCACATCCCCTGTGAGAACTGAGAACCAATTTCAGCCACAGATCTCGTTTATTTTGACGGCGAAGATCTATTCCCAGATTGAAAAAACGCGGTGGAAATCTTGTAATATTATCAACTTTTTAATGAACTGAGGTTATTTGTGTAATTAGCTATTCCAACCTCTCTCTCTCTACAACTCAGCAAACCTTCAATTTCAATTCTCCGAATCATTCAACAGAACGACTCCGCCTCCGACGAGGAGAAGAATCCAACAGAGGCGGCGGCGGCGCCGCAACTTAAATTGGAGGAGCTCCAACTAGAATTCTCCCGATCTTTCCGCGGCTTCTTCACTTGAAAATACATGACGAATTTTCTCCGACTGACGGCTTTTTCTGTGACCTTCTTCTCCACCCACTTCTCTATCATGCAGGCTCGTTGGAAATTTGCCATTTCTTCATCACTCTTAAACACGCCGCGACGCAGGTTAGTGCTGGCGTCCGCATCAACGACATAGGTCTTATTCCTCATTCCTTCTCTGCAGATTACCATCTCGTTGTCGCCTTGATCGATGGAGCGATAAATCGCATCAAGCAGGCTCAAAGAAAATGATGAATGGTTCGAATTCGAGGAGTCAAAATGCGAGATTTCACTCTCCCTTCTGTATCTACACCTCTCCACTGGTAGTGTATATTTTAGCACTGGTAGTTTATATTTTAGCACCGGTAGTTTATATTTTAGCACTTTCATTTTCTTTTTTAGCACTATTAGTTTATTTTTTGAATATTTTGGTAGGTGATAGTGTTAGCATTTATAGTTTGTTATTTACGATAAGTATTTAAATCCCACTGAATTCGAGAAAGAATATTGTGAATACATATGAATGGGTATATGAGAAGCAAAGGAGCAAAGAAGAGCGGGAGATACATTGTAGCTAGTGAGAGTTGAATTCAAACAACTCCATTTGGTGAGATTTGAATTTCCAATGGGTTGAGTACAAGGCCACGGCGGCGAGCACCGGAAGAGGCGGCATCTAACTCATGATCATGACTTGTGTTTCTCCAGAGAAGCTTGGGCAATGAGCAACACGTAGACGAACTACTTCTACTTGTTGCACACATATTCAATGAGAAATCATCCAAAGCCTCTTCTAAACCACGAACGCGTGCCTCCACTGACTCAATGCCGTTTTCAGAGCTCCCAATTAACCTCTGCATGCGCCCATTATAATTACTCATATACAATTCATTAATTAATAATGTATATATGCTAACTAGCTTAATTACCTGAAGAATGTGTAACAAATTTGACTACTAAAGAATTGTCATGCTAAACAAGGGTCATGTTAGTGCTAAAATAAGTGATGACAGTGCTAAAATAAGTCATGACAGTGCTAAAATAGAGAATGTCAATGCTAACATCCTAAATTAAAAAATATACGCGTGAATCACAGATACAATGTTAAACTCTAAACTACAACGCTAAAAACGGAAGATCATGAAGCATAAAAAGATGCCGATGATATTTTTTATTGTAATGCTAAACAATTGTAATGATAAACAAGGGTCATGTTAGTGCTAAAATAAATGATGATAGTGCTAAAATAGGGAATGACGGTGCTAAAACTAAATAGGCAATTAAGCACATTTATATAGTCTTTGTTTCGATCATATATTCAATTATACTAGTGGACATCACACGTAAAATAAAAATTATTTAAAGGAATAAATCTTTATTCACGTTGTAAAATGATAACAAAAAACATATCAAAATGAAATAAATAAATCACTCATACTATATTTTATATAGTATTTCATCTATTAAACTTACCACGCATATATTAGAAATATATATATTGATTTGAAAAATAAAAATATTATTTGTAGTGGACAAATTCAACTCGGATGAGTTGCTATTTGAGGAAAGTGTGTTGATACCGTCAAAATGGAAATTATTTTTGAATATTGGACATATCTTTTGAAAGAAAGTGTGTTGATCCCAACCATCAAGTTTGAAATTTCGCGGAGACTTCACTCCAGCAAGCATCGATTCAGTCTGGTGATTGAGACAATTATTTTTCATAATCGAGCTTTTGTGTTCTTGTTACTTGTCTTGGGTGGAATTTTATTTTTATTTCGTATGATTTAGTTTTGATTATCAATTATATTTTAAGATTGATGGCTAAAAAAGGTCATGACAGTGCTAAAATAGAAAATGACAGTGCTAAAACTCTAAAAGAGCCATGCTAAAATAAGTCATGACAATGCTAAAATAGAAAATGTCAGTGCTAAAATCCTAAAAGAGGCATGCTAAAAAAGGTCATGACGGTGCTAAAATAGAAAATGACAGTGCTAAAACCCTAAAAGAGTCATGCTAAAATAAGTCATGACAATGCTAAAAAAAGTCATGACAGTGCTAAAAAAGGCTATGATAATGCTAATTATCAGGTATCTGGACACATTGCATAATGTGTTAGTACATATATGCTCTAAAATATTTTGAAACAACTTTTATTATCATTTTGTTGCAATTATATTTTACTTTTAATTTTAATGCATGAAAATGCTTGGGGAAATTATATTTGAACTAAAAATAGCCAAATATAGCTATCAATTAGTATAGTGACACATAACATAAGATAAATACCTATTAAACTTAAGTATGCATAATTTTACATGCCCGATATTCAAAATGTAGAATCTCAAAATTCTTGAATTATTAATAAAAATGTACAGTAATCTTTAAAATATAATTATGTAGGCCTTTCGAGTGTTGTATATTGTCAAACCACACTAATTATGTTCCACATTCTAAAAAAAATAAACTAACATTTTTAAAAAGTATTAATTATTTAAATTGAAAGAATAAAGTAGAAGTCGGGATTGTGAATCAGTTACTTTAATCACAGTTCGTGATTTTTTACAATGTCAATGACATTTTTTTATGCTAATGCTAAAAAAAAGTCATGCTAAAATAAGTCATGACAATGCTAAAAAATGATATGACAGTGCTAAAATAGGAAATGACATGGCTAAAATTGGAATGATCGATTGCAACATCAACATCGCCACCACCTTCAACTGTCTTCTTCTCTTCTTATATTGTTCCTCTTCATATTCTGACAATGATCAAACATCCCAATATTAGACTCTCTCCTCATCTTGTTAGAGCAATCATGCTCTTTGCCACTCCCAGAAACAGCACACAGAAACCTCACAACAGAAATACATTAGGGCAAAAAGGCAAAAGCTAAACATGAAACGAATGGCGAAAATGTGAAGCTATTTGCATACTCCTAATAACAGCAAATACAACAACAATGAAAAAGGGCAAAAAATGACAAAATGCACAACGATCAAAACACAAATCTACACATGCAACCATGAAACATGCAGGAATACCTAACGAAGAGGAAGTTTTTCGCAAAATCGCTCCAAAGAATTAAAAAGAAATTCAAGAGTACCGCAAAAAGCTGCATCAACGCAACGAGCATTATTTCCAGAAATCAAATTATAATGCCAAAGAACATAATCTGAATTCTAAAATATGAGATGACATTGCTAAAACTTTAAAGTAGAGTGCTAAAAAATAGAATCTGAATGTTAAAATATAAGATGACATTGCTAAAACTCCAATCTATACTTGTAAAACCAAGAAAATTTTACAGTTGAATCACAAATGCGACAAAAGTTTTATGTTTATAAAAAAGAAGCAAAATATGAAAGTACTAAATCAATTACAATGTCAAAGAACATAATTTGAATGCTAAAATATGTTATGACACTTCTAAAACTCTAATATGAATTCTAAAATATGAGATGACAGTTCTAAAACTCTAAACTAGAGTGCTAAAAAATAGAATTTGAATGCTAAAATATAAGATGACAGTGCTAAAACTCCAATCTATACTTATAAAACTAAAAAAATTGAGCAGTTGAATCACACATGGGACAAAAGTTTTATGTTTATAAAAAAGAAGTAAAATATGAAAGTCCTAAATTAACTACAATGTCAAAGAACATAATCTGAATGCTAAAATATGTTATGACAATTCTAAAACTCTAAACTAGAGTGCTAAAAACAATGAAGGTTTTATGTTTACAAAAAAGAAACAAAAGATGAAACTCCTAAATCAATTACAATGATAAAGAACATAATGTGAATGCTAAAATATGAGATTACAGTGCTAAAACTCTAAACTAGAGAGCTAAAAGCAAGAGAACATTGTTTCATGCTAATGTTGAAGCAGGTGCTATGCTAAAATAAGTCACGAGAGTGCTAAAAAATGAAACTCCTAAATCAAATTATAATGCCAAAGAACATAATCTAAATGCTAAAATATGAATGACAATTCTAAAACTATATTCATAGTGTTTTTTGACAATGCCGCTGACATTATTTTGTTGTAAATGCTAAAAGTTTGTAATGGTAAAAAAGGGTCATGTTAGTGCTAAAATTAGAAATGACAGTGCTAAAATAGGGGAATGAGAATGCTAAAACCCTAAATTCAAAAACATACAACTAAATCACATATATGTTGCAAACATAGTTAGGTTTAACATGTTTATACAAGTTTTATGTCATTAACAGAACAAAATTAAACGGAAAAATTATCATGCAATAAAAATAACAGAACAAGTTTTCCGTCATTATGTTTTGTATGTGTACGGGTGAAGTACCTTTATGCTAAAAAAAACGAAAGAAATTACTAAATCATCATAATATAATGCGAAATGTATTTTTATAAACTCAAAGTAATATATAACAGAATTTGAAAAAATAAAACAGAACGATATGTTACCTTGATGATTTTAGTTCAAAACTGTAATGTTCTTCGGTGGTTTTGGGATGATTTGAATGGTTGAATTCGATGATTTTTTGCCGGTTTCGCGTTAGAAAGCTCAAGCAGTTATGGTGAGAAGAAAGGTTTTTGTCTGTAAATGTTTGAAAATTCGTATAGTTTCAAACTTCCGATTTTACCCTCTCTAAGTTTCAGGGGCACTGAACTTTGAAAATATTACAATAATGGCACCGCCTTTTTTTAATTTTGGAACAAATCTTGGCCGTCCAAATCAGATTAATTTGTGGCTGAGATTGGTTCTCGGTTCTCACCTAAGGTGTGGTTCCTTCTGGAACCCACCCATATATATATATGGGGTGGTCTCCTGTGAGACGGTCTAACGGGTCGTTTTCGTTAGACAGGTCATAATCCGACCCGTTATCCTAGCTTCATATCTAGTGATACTTCAGTTCATAGTATGTGACACTTCAGTTTATGATTGGTGATACTTAGCTTCATCTCTCGTGACACTGGGTTTCACACAATAATTAAAGATATTACTAAAAAATATTTCATATCTGGTGACACTTTCAGTTCATAATATGTGACACTTCAGTTCATAATTGGTGATACTTAGCTTCATATTCGGTGACACTTCATTGTTATTTGCTTTAATAATTCAACGTGATAGTTCGTTGTACATGCTTGTTATGTTAGTGATACTTCACGTTACAATTGACAGGACTTCACATAATAGTTAAAGATATTACTAAAAAAATATTAAAATTTATTAAGACTTATGCTGCTTCATATCCGGTGACACTTCAGTTCATAGTATGTGACACTTCCGTTTATGATTGGTGATACTTAGTTTCATACCTGGTGATACTTCATTGTAACCCGGATCCGGGTCGGATCTTAATATCCGTCTAACGGTTTATGACCCGTTAGACGATCTAACACAAGTCTTTGTCTATATGTATATATATATATATATATATATATATATATATATTATAATATTTAAATTAATAAATTAAAAATTTAAGTTACTCGTACTTGAAAGTAGCAATACAATATTTAATTAGTCGTGTTCTTTTTTATTATGTGATTTTTGTAATAATAAAAAATATATAATTAATAATATTTAGCTACAAAACCGGGTCAACATGAAATTAATATTTATACTCATTTGACCAATGATCGATTGTGTTTAATAATAATAATAATAATAATAATAATAATAATAATAATAATAAATTAATCCATATAGCGTAGTTCTTCCCCCTTCCCCAACCCGTCAATGGGAGAAAGATATTGAAGTGCCCCATGAACGATTTTTTTCATTGTAAATGCTCTTAATGGACAATGTCTATCATCGAGCCAGTTAAATCTAGTAAATAGCCAAAATAATTATTAATTAAACCAAATATATATGCATGTAAATGTATATAACACAACTATGATTGTGTGACCAACATATTTATGAATGATGATCCGCAATTTAAGAAATCGTGATACTTGCACATTAAAACGCATTAAACATGGACGATTGTATGTGCCAACTTTTGATAAAATCAAGGGTTAATTGCCCAAAAAATGCACCACCTTTCAACAAATTTAAATTAGACACAACTTTTCAAACGTTTCAATAAAGACACGACCTTTCATTTTGTAGAAAAATAGACACCCCCTTTCTTTTCCGGCCACCGGTAAAATGACGTGGCTTTATTTATTTCCTACGTGGACTATGATTCCTACGTGTACTTGCCACGTCAATATTTAGTTTTTAGTTAATTGTCAAAAAATGCACTACCTTTCAACGAATTTGCAAATTAGACACCTCTTTTCAAAACGTTTCAATAATGACACAACCTTTCATTTTGTAGCAAAATAGACACCCCTAATTTATCACGAGACGTGGTTGCAATTGAGGGTATTGGCATGCTGATGTACAAAAAGCTCATGACACTGAACCTCTGCTAGGGAGGGAGGTGGATGCACCAACCTCGCTGCTGCCGCCACTGGCGCCACCGCTCTCCGCCGCGCAGCAGCACCGTCTTCGAAGGCGGCCATGAGGCCTGAGATACTGAACTGCCGGCAACGGGAGGAAATGCAGGAGGATGAGAGATGTTTTTTTTTCTTTTTAATATTTTATTTTATTTTATTTATTTATTTTATTATATTTTTATTTAATAAGGATATTTATGTAATTTTATAATTATTTATTTTTGACTTATATAATTTAGTGGTGTAAATAGAAACACTCTTAATTGGAGACATTCAGAATGTCTCATTCTCTTCTAATTCAAGAGCAATTCTGAGTGTCTCCAATTAATTCGATCTTGCGTAAAATCTATTGTAATTTGACTTGATGGAATTTAATTTATCATGAGCTTTTTGTACATCAGCATGCCAATATCCTCAATTACAGCCACGTCTCGTGATAAATTAGGGGTGTCTATTTTGCTACAAAATGAAAGGTTGTGCCATTATTGAAACGTTTTGAAAAGTGGTGTCTAATTTGCAAATTCGTTGAAAGGTGGTGCATTTTTTGGCAATTAACCCTAAAATCAATATTAATTGTGTGATGAGATTTTAGGATTCAGATCTGGAATTCGCATCTTTCATGTAGGTGGTAAATATTCGTAATTTTTAATGTTTCTTTATTATTGACTTATAACTTGTACTAACATTTATTCAGAATTTCTATTTCACCACCCTACATGCCAAACTAAGTCATTTACAACCACTTCTCCATGTTCACTAAAAAAAGAATAATACAAAACCAAATAAAATAAACTTCCAAGAAATTAAAAAGAGAAAAAGTGGAATATTTTTGTGCGCCAAAAATCAGACGGAATGACCATTCACCACCAAATTTGAAAGTCAATCCAGCGGTCCACACTCTTCAACTCCCTAAATCACCTCCCCGCCATTTCTTCTCCGGTAACCACACTCCCAACATCCCCCCTCTCTCTCCGTCTCTCTCTCTCTCTCTCTCTAGAAAAAACAGAAACGAAAAAAGAAGACGATTTTCTTGAATGTTTGTTGTCAAAAGATCGGGAAACCATTACAAACAAATCAGAATGACACGATGGTTCAAATGAAATTGTCGTCGGTGGTAACGTTAACGTTAATTCTTCTGCTGAGTGGAAGATGGCGGGTGAGCCACGGACAGCCACAAGAAGGCGTCGTCGCTCCGCCCGTCTCCGGAGGCAACCCCGCCGACAACCCGGTAGCCATGCAGCTTCTATCGCAGGCGATGTACACCCGTTTCAGCAACTCCTCTGCTTTTTTTGGCCCCGATGTCAAGAAGCATCTCGGTTTTTGCATCAGAGACATGTAAATGATACTCCTCTCTTTGTAATTAACATGCAACTAATTGCATGCATTGCATGTCTGTTGAAGATGATTAGATATCAATTTCATTTCATAAATTGCGGAAGAGTATGAATGAATTTGTATGGTTTTTTGTTTGCGTACGTGCGTATGAGAATGCATTGAGTTTTTGTTAATTTATGGCGCAGGGATGTTGAGTGGAATCGGGCGTTTAATTTCTCGAAGAATACAAAGTTCTTGGCAGAATGTCTTAAAGTGGACAAAGGTACGTACATATGAGGTAATATAAGTAATGAATATAATGTTAATAATTATGGGTACGTACGTAAATGCAGATGCTATGCAGCGACTGTGCACAGCAGCGGAAGTAAAGTTCTATGGGGCGAGTCTATTGAATGATGCACAAGGGGGGCTAAAGAGCAGTTACTATCTGAGACCAAACAAGAACTGTAACCTGTCGTCTTGGCCAGCCGGTTGCGAGCCAGGATGGGCTTGCAATACTAAGGTTGAAGACAAAGTTGACCTCAAAAACGACAAAGAGATGCCTGAAAGAGTTCTTCAATGTCAGCCTTGTTGCCCTGGCTTCTTCTGCCCTCATGGCCTTACTTGCATGATTCGTGAGTTCATTCAATTCAATGCCCACTACTTCTTCATTTTAATTTGATTGCATGCATTATCATATCTACTATTTTTTGAATTGCTTGAAGCCTGCCCACTGGGATCTTACTGCCCCGCAGCTAAGCTCAACGAAGCCACCGGTGTCTGCGACCCGTAAGTCTTTTTCTATATATATTCCTTTGAATTGAATTGAAGTGTATTGTATATTTATATTAACTCACTCTGTGAGAATTTGGAAGGTACCGTTATCAATTACCCCCAGGGCAAGCCAACCATTCCTGTGGCGGAGCAGATATTTGGTCTGATTTTTCGAGTGGCTACGAGTTGTTTTGTTCCGGGGGTTTTTACTGTCCCACTACCACACAGAAAATTCCCTGCAAAAAGGGGTACTCATTTTGTTCTACTATATTGTTTTTTTGAGAGAGATTAATTATATATTCTTTTCACTCACGCATTCTTCGCCTCTTCTTCAATGTCTTGTAGACATTTTTGCAGGTCTGGTTCTACTGCTCAAATGAGTAAGTCAAATTAATTAATCTTGGAGCTTCAACAAACACTTTAATTAATATTCTGTTTAATTAATTTATCAATCTTCTGAAGAAATTAATTATAACATATATGATATCTGCCGCAATCTCTATTTAATTATCACTTAGCTTGATATCTTTTAGATATATGAACTGGCAGGTTGCTATCAGCTGGCAACTTGTGATCCGCAAACTGAAAATCAAAATATTACCGCTTATGGAATCATCTTCTTTGTAAGCAAGCCTCTACGCACTGCTTGCTCACTTAATTCAATTCGTTTAAATATATATACATCTTGTACAAAAAGAAAAGGAGTAGAATTTCAACATTTTAATTAAATAGAAAATCTAAAAAAATTTCCATATATGTGTGTGTGTGTGTGTGTGTAGGGCGGTATCACTCTGATCCTTCTGATCATATACAACTGTTCGGGGCAAGTTCTGAGCGATAGAGAAAAAAGACAGGCAAAATCGAGAGAAGCTGCAGCGAGAAGCGCTAGAGAAACAGTACAGGCGCGAGAGAGATGGAAATCAGCTAAAGATGTTGCACGAAAAGGCGCAGAGCTGACGGCTCAACTGTCGAGAACATTCTCACGGAAGAAGTCCGTGATGAACGAACCACACAGAAGTTCAGGGCAAGCTAAGCCCGGATCAGATGCTGCATTACCTCCTATGCCTGGTGATTCCAAAGGGAAGAAGAAAAAGGAAAGCAACCTCACCAAAATGATGCGCGACCTCGAAGAGAATCCTGATAATGATGAGGGATTCAATGTCGAGATTGGAGACAAAAACCTGAAGAAGCACGGTAAGGGTAAGGCACTGCACACGCGCAGCCAGATATTCAAGTACGCATACGGCCAGATTGAGAAGGAGAAGGCCCTGCAGGAGCATACTAAGAATCTCACATTCTCCGGTGTCATATCAGTCGCTTCTGATTTGGATTTCTCAAGCAGGCCGCCTATAGAGGTATTTTTCCAAGATTTGACTCTAACACTCAAAGGTAAAAACAAGCATCTCCTCAGGTGCGTAACGGGGAAACTAGTACCCGGCCATGTTTCTGCTGTTATGGGTCCATCAGGGGCTGGGAAGACCACGTTTCTTTCAGCATTGCTTGGAAAAGCTGCTGGATGCACCATCACCGGCTCCATTCTGATAAATGGCAAGGACGAACCAATGCAGTCGTACAAGAGAATAATCGGGTATGTTCCTCAAGACGATATAGTTCATGGGAACTTGACAGTGGAGGAGAATCTGTGGTTCAGTGCTCGGTGCAGGCTATCGGGTGATCTTGAAAAAGCAGAGAAAGTCCTAGTTGTCGAAAGAGTTATCGAGTCCTTAGGATTGCAGCACATTAGGGACTCGTTAGTAGGAACAGTAGAGAAGAGAGGGATATCTGGAGGGCAGAGGAAGAGAGTGAATGTGGGGCTGGAAATGGTAATGGAACCTTCACTGTTAATCCTAGACGAGCCAACGTCAGGGTTAGACAGTTCATCTTCACTGCTGCTGCTGAGAGCTCTTCGGAGGGAAGCTCTTGAAGGAGTAAACATATGCATGGTGGTTCACCAACCAAGCTACACACTGTACAGGATGTTTGATGATCTCATACTGCTAGCCAAGGGGGGGCTCACGGTGTACCACGGCCCAGTCAAGAAAGTGGAGGAATACTTCAGTGGGCTTGGGATCGTTGTACCGGAAAGAGTGAATCCTCCGGATTACTACATTGACATATTGGAGGGAATAGTAAAGCCCAGCGCCAACGCCACCGTCAAGTTTAAGGAGCTTCCTCTCAGATGGATGCTTCATAATGGGTATCCAGTACCACCGGACATGCTGGATTCAGCAGGGGTATCCTCTATTTCCACCACCAGTGTCGACGATTCTTCTTCTGCACATATTAATAGTCCTTCTGTCGCAGCCGCTGCTGCAGATCAGTCTTTTGCTGGAGAGCTGTGGCAGGATGTCAAGTTCACCGTCGGCCAGAAGAAGGATCACATATGCCTTAATTTCACCAGGTCTGTCGACTTGTCTGATCGGAAAACGCCAAATGTGGTGATGCAGTACAAGTTTTTCTTAGGGAGGTACGCACGGTTAAATAACTATAACTATAACTATATATATATATATATATATATATATATATATATATTGCTAATTAATTAATTTCATACATATATATTATAGAGTGGGAAAGCAGCGATTAAGAGAAGCTAGAACACAAGCTGTGGACTATTTGATCTTACTACTGGCAGGAGTGTGCTTGGGAACGCTTGCAAAAGTGAGCGACGCAACCTTCGGATCAACGGGATACCTATACACAGTGATTGGAGTGTGTAAGTAGTTCATTTACATTAATCGATCCCTATGAATGAATTAATATCTATATATATATGAATGAATTTGATGAGATATTGTGTACGTGTACGTAGCCCTGCTGTCGAAGATTGCTGCATTGAGATCATTTTCTCTAGACAAGTTGCACTACTGGAGAGAAAGTGCTGCTGGGATGAGCAGCTTGGCATATTTTCTAGCAAAGGACTCGGTGGATCATTTCAACACCATCGTAAAGCCAGCCGTCTATCTATCCATGTTCTATTTCTTCAACAATCCAAGGTCTACCATTTTAGACAATTACATGGTCTTGCTCTGTCTCGTATACTGCGTTACTGGCATAGCTTACGTTCTTGCAATCTACTACGAACCTGCTCCAGCCCAACTGGTGCGTATAAATACTACCTAGCTACTACTTGGAAGTTGCATCTCTCTCTCTCTCTCTCTCTCTCTCTCTCTCTCTCTATCATATATATATATATATATAATTAGTGTATATCTGCATGCATGCAGTGGTCAGTGTTGCTTCCTGTTGTTCTCACTCTGGTTGCCAACCAAGAGGGGGATTCATTCGCCACCAAGTTAGGAGACTATTGCTACACCAAATGGGCTCTCGAAGCATTCCTGCTTGCAAACGCAGAAAGGTAATGAATGAATTCACATGCAACAACACTTATAACGTACGTAAGTAGGTAGTAATTCACTAGTATACATTAATGCAGGTATTCCGGGGTATGGCTGATTCAAAGATGTGGTGCAATAAGACAACGGGGTTATGACCTTAAAGACTATTATCCTTGTTTAGCAAAACTCATCGCTACTGGGTTGGTTAGTCGGGGGGTGGCCTTTTTCTGTCTGGTCACCTTCCAGAAGAAATAGTTATATATATATTTAGCTGCTGCACCTTAATTAATTTCATTTAGGCCAACAGTTTTAGCACACTATTTAACACTAATTAATATATGTCCATCATCATGGCTACGTACGTACACTTAGAATTAATCTTAATTATACTTTATTAGGGTTTTGACATTCACATGTTAATTCGCTTCTCATGTTACGTTCTATCAATTCTTAAGGACATAACCTCCACTACCAATCAAATACAAGATAATTAAACTATACACATTAATTAATTAATAATGAACAGGACTTTGCTAGCTAGCTAGCAATATGCTAAAATAATATTTCTCTAATTTTGTCTCGCGAGTTTTGAGATCCAATTATGATGTGAAATAAATGATAAATTTCATATTCGATGCACGTATATACGTCCTTCTCAATCATCTGCAGTGACGGATCTAGAATATTTTTTCGGGGGGTGGGGGGCATTTTAGCTGAACGACCCTTTTTTTTTTCTTTTTTTTTATTATTATCAAGAGTAACCCGCAACCGTTATTGATCGATGTGCGCACTGTATAAACCCCGCCCCTGTGTAATAGCCTGCTGCAAATCACAAACAGAGGAGGTTAACCACATTTGGCAAGCCAAAATGGTGTTGATGGTGGGATTCGAACTTGAGACCTTTAATATCAAGATAACACCACTCCACCACAAAGTCATCCCAAGGAGACTAAACCACCCATCTTTTGTGCTTTAGAGTTTGCGCACTAAAGAAAGTATGTGATTGTCAACTATTTTATTTAAGTCCACGTGTGTAAGTAAAACAATGTTGATTTACGTCTAACACACTATAAAAAAATGTTATTATTTTTTGAAATTGATAACATACCTCCATTTTTTTAAAATTTTATATAATATAATTTAATATTCACAAAACTTACATTTTAACATATTTTAATAATATGTAACATTCATAAATCATAATTTAAATTGAAAATTCCTAATTTTTCACTTTCATTATAATCAATAAAATTCATAATTTAATCTATACCTATATAAAAAGTATGGATGTTTCTTACAAAATATGATTTACCTATTATATCCATAATCTACACTTAATTTAAGGGTAAAAAAGTAATATAATGTGTACTATTTATAAATAATTATTTGTAAATATAATATATTATATCTACTGTCATAGCTTTGGTATATATAATTGAACTCTATTATCTAAAATTATCCCAAAATAATAACAAAATTATTTCTTTAGTATATTATATTTATTTAATTAGTTTTGTTAAAATTGAACTTTATTATATAAAATTATCCTAAAATAATAACAAACTTGTTTCTTTAATAAGGTATATAGATATAAGATTAATGTTCAGCCATCCCAGAGGCATTGTCAAATTTTTCCTAAATTAATCCTTTTTTTATTACATTTTTTTGTAATATAATAGGTTATATTTAATTATTTCTTACAAAATATGATTTGTCTATTATATCCATAATATCCATTTAATTTAAGGGTAAAATGGTAATATACTATATTATATAATTAATTATTCAATATAATGTATTATATTTATTTCAATAGTATTGTACTATTTCAATTCTTCATCCACACCATATTAATTTTCCACCATTTATTTTTCTATCAGATCAACCATAACAAATAAGAAAAAAAATTAAAAAAATATAATCCCACAACAATATAATGTATTAGATAATTAACTTGACACGTATAATATATTATATTTAATTTTATAATTTAAATATAAAATTAATATAATTGTGCTATTATAATATTTCATTCACCCACATCAATTAATTCTCCATCAATTACATTCGAATGAAGAGATTGAAAAATAAAAGTTTGAATTTATAAAAAGATTATAAACTAACTTGATGATACTAAAGAAGTTTTCTATCAAAAATCAAAAATTTATTCTCCATCAATAATTATAGAATTAATTATTCACCCATAATATATTCTATTTGTTTTAATAGTATTGTACTATTACAATTCTTCATTCACATCAATTAGTTCTCCACGAATTATTTCTCCACCATATCAACCATAGCAAACAAGAAAAAAAAAACAAAAAAAAAACATAATTCCACATTAATAAAATATATTATATAATTAATTCTCTATATATAATATATTATATTTTATAATTTAAATATTATTTCAATAGAATTATACTATTACATAGTTTATACAGATTACAACCCAATGAAGGGATTGAAAGATAAAAACTTGAATTTATGGAAAGATTATAAACTAACATGTTGGTCTTAATTATCTGTCAATAATTAAGAATTACATCTTCACCAAACATTAATTAGAGGGGAAAAAAGATAAGAGGAATCACATTCAATCACTGATTTGATTCATTTAATATAAATCATTTAAGTAGTTGTTAATAGACAACATGAAATTTTAGTTGTGGCAACAATGTGTGTGTGTGTTCTGAATCATGTTATATGGTATGAAAAAAAATGTTGATTCCATAATATATACAATCAAAATGCTAAGTTTTAATTTATCATTTGAAATTTATGTGTTCATTCTCATTCATATGATTAAGAGTAGTTTCAATTAAATTAATTGAAACTAAATTTCAACTTCTTTATTTATGGTCAGGCTCGGATAATGTTGACTGCACCAAGAAGACGTGTCAGATAATATATGCTGAACTATTAGAATATACTCCTTCCGTTTCGTTTAAATTGTTGTTTTAGTTTTTTTATTTAGAATTAACAATTAATTTTATGGATTAATATAACCATCTCTTATATATGGCATAAAATCTTATTCATTTGTGTTTTCTTAAAAATAAGACAACATTTTCTCATATATATTTTTAGGATTTAGAAATTGGTAAAAATTAGAGGTGAGAGTGTGAAAATATATTATACAGCAAACATTTTGATACAAAAAAAAAAAAAAAAAACAATCAAAACGAAACAGAAGGATTATATATCTATTAAAGTGAAGAACACCTAAAAAAGACAATGATGAAGATAAATAAGAGAATTAATTAATGTAGAAAATTTTGAGAGACTCTATTTTAAAAGTTGCTAGACAAAATTTTAAAAATATGGTTAATTGTAAAAAAAAATTCACCAACTTTAAACGAATTTACAATTTATACATGACTTATAAAATATCACATTAATAGATGGTTGATTGGGAAAATAAATTTAAAATTATGGTTCAAATATTGCGTTTTTCTAGCTTATTAGTTTATAATTTGAGAAATTTAGAATATTGGTTGGTTTGATAATTATATATAAAATATTTTAGATTAGATTACTCAGTTAATTAAGAATAGTTAATTAAATTCATGTGGGGAAAGGAATGAATATTGCACAATATTTTAGAATATGGATGTTGACTACCCATAATCATATAACTGAGAATAAACATAATCCAATTACTTAAAAGAGTTGAAATAGAAGAATTGAATATTTTCTCTTAGATTGAACTACTAATTATTAAAAATAATCCTCTATTTAGCTAAACATAATACAAATCTCTAATATAATATGTAGTTATATGTAGAAGTGTTACTGTAACGCCCCAATTTCACTTTAATAGAAAACGGTACGTTATCCATACTTTTCATTAATAAAAAAATATTGTACTTGAAATACAGCGGAAGTTTCTAAGCATAACTCTAAATTTATTAGATAAAATAAAGTCAAAATAAAATAAATTAAATTTTTAATCGTGCTTGATCACTTGACCACCATCATCACATCTTGCCCGCTACATATCACTCGAGACAACACCTGAAAAGATAAGTAGTTTTGGGGTGAGTACTACTGACTCAGTGGGGAGTGTCCAATTATCCAAGCTATATATATTAAACAGAATAATATGCAAATCATAAACTTGTGTTCATTCAGTAGACCAAACCATGTAGTCCGGAGGCTCTGTGTGATAGCTCGAAAGCTCTGTGTGATAGCCCGTAGGCTCTGCGTGTATAGCCCGAAGGATCTGCGTGATAACCCGTAGGCTCTTGTTATGCTGTGACATCACATATATTCGGTAAAACATATAGAGAGAATAATAGGGACAAATTCAACGTAAAACCCCACCTTGACCTTGACCTTGATATTAACCGCTTGATATTAACCGATTAAGTCCTGCGCGCCTTGCCTATAAATTATTTATCGTAAATTAATACATTTACAAGAAATAATGATCGAGACTATTATATGATGCATGCATAAACCATATCTAATGTTATTAATTAATCATTTAATATGCTAACTATGAATATAATCTTTACGTGAACCACACTATATATACACACACACACACATAGAACATCCTATATGCATGCCATAAAATAAAATGAATTGTTATAATATTGCATGAAATTGGACCTAAACCAATTCTCGCCCACTATCTCTTATTAATTAACTATGGCCCATTTCTCTTTTGATTAATTAAAGCCCACATAAAATATCAAATTCTCTCTTCTTTACGGGACAGCAACGAAAAGCTCATCTCTCCCTTCTCATTAACGTGAACTACAGTATGAAATCAAAATGGGTTTCTTCACTTCATTCTCCTCACCGGAATAATAAATCTTCCATCATCGACTGTCTGCTGCTACACTAGAATATCTCTGCCAAGGGACGTGGCTGCAGAAGAGCCAGCTGGGAAGTTCCAAGACAGCTTATTCTCGTCGAACACCACCGTGTTTCAACGTATTCCCCCGACATATCCATATATCATTGTCGGGAGTTTCTCCTCCACTGTCGTCTCCCTGAACACCCACAACCCTTCCCCAAGCATGCTATGCTATACAGATGTTATGCAAATGAAAAATAATAATAATAATAATAATAATAATAATAATAATAATAATAATAATAATAATAATAATAATAATAATAATAATCTAAAAGAAGAACCATACCTCTCAAAGACTTCCACAGAATTTAAAAGGCTCGTAAGTTTCACTTCTTTGGTAGTAGGAAAAGATGAATAAAATTCATCTATTTATAATGGTAAATTAGGGTTAGGGCTAGGTTTCAAAGCCATCAAAAGTCAAAACTACTTGATAAGACCAAATCTTGATAAATCTTTAGGGATTTAAAGAAATACTATCTATATCGTCTATATTATCGATAAGAAGAAATGAAGAAATGAATGAAGGTTCTAGACTTTGGGTTTTATATGAAACTAGGGCTAAAAATAACACTCCAAATGGGTTTAAAATAAAACTTTGGCTATATAAAAATAAAATTCAATCTTGTTTAACTTTCTAAATAAAATTCTAGATGCATGGTCATAAAAAAATAAAATAACCATATGCTATAAATAATAAATTCATGCTTAAACATATTTAGGCGCGACTTATTAGATTTAAACGATTAATATCACACATAAAAAAAGAATAAATAAATCAAATAAAATATTTAAAAAAATGTAGCAATTTAAATATAATTAGAAAACGGGGTTGCTACATTTGTAACGCCCCAGGCGCATGGGGTGGGGCCCAGCAACGAAACGACGACACAACGGGCCCGCTAGCAACTACTTGGCATCCGTCCTCGCATTGCCAAAATGGTTAACCCAAGTTGCTAGAGAGTCCATTGAACCCACTTATATACTTGTCATACTTTCGTTCTCCCACCGATGTGGGACATCACATTCTCCCCCCGTTGGAGACATGACGTCCTCGTCGTGCTCCTTCCTCTGTAGGACCGTCTCCCGGGGTCCGGTTTGAGCACACCTGAACTGGCTCCAGGGCCCTGTCGAGCGCACCCGGGGTCTTCTCTGATACCATTTGTAACGCCCCAGGCCCACGGGGTGGGGCCCAGCAATGAAACGACAGCACAATGGGCCCGCTAGCAACTACTTGGCATCCGTCCTCGCATTGCCAAAATGGTTAACCCAAGTTGCTAGAGAGTCCATTGAACCCACTTATATACTTGTCATACTTTCATTCTCCCACCGATGTGGGACATCACAGTTACATATTATGATTTTTTTATAAAATGATATATATTAGGTGTTTTGGTTGAATGAGAATTATTAAACTCCTCGGGTAGAAGGAGTGTATATTCCACATTTTTTGGAATATAGTTTTCCACGAAAATGGTGATTACAAATTTTATTTGTTAGTTGAGGAAATAATGGAAATTGAGGAATTGAATAATTTTCCTTTAGATTTCGTACTACTAATTAAATTAGTTAGTAATTGAATCAAGAATTACAACTACCAATCAAATTATATATTTTTTTTAAAAAAATTGTAAACATTTTATAAAATTTTGAAAAATATATTGAACATGAAACCTTGAATGCAATTTACCATAATAAACTATTAACTAAACTTTGAGATTTTATCGTTTCTTTAACGTTGAGCAACACATGTGCTATAATAATATATTTTTTTATCTTTAAACACATGAAATTTATACATTCAACACCATTTCAATTTAGTTAAATTATTTTTAGTTTTATTTGTTCAATGTAGTCATTTATATTACAATACAAAATATAGTATTAAATGTATGTTCAGATAAAATACACAAAAAAATAGTTAATATTTTGCGACAAGTGTAATAATTAAAATAGTTCAATCAATTCGGTGCATTATATCATACGTAAATTAATTGATAACATAGAGTATTTAAAAATATAATTTTCTTATTAGATAAACTATATCAATTGATGTGATGTAATGTGTTTTATCATGATAGTATAAAAATTATATAATTATTAATATTTTGAACTCATTAACTATTTAAATTTTTTTTTAAGTTGAATTAATTTTATACTTAATTTTTCTAAAATGGATGATGCAAGATTTTGTGAATTTACATTAATTAAAAATTTATATTTTTATTAGACAGTAAGTCAAAATAAAAATTATTGAATTGAAGATTTGAATTGTATTAATACATATACATGTCAACAATCAAAGATTGAGAATTATTGTAAAAAAAGGAAGCTGGGAAATGATACATCTCTCTCTCTCTCTCTGTCTGCGCGCGCGCGCGTGTGTAAATATTAAAAGAACAAACATATAAACAAATGAAAAGATTATAAATTTCGAGTTCGTGTTCGAATAGTTATAATTTATATTTATATAATTTTTCTGATTATTGATTTGTAATACCCCGAAATATTTTAGAAAATTTTATTCAACTTATGTTACCCTCTAGTAAGTTAGAAAATAAATTGGGCCCTTAAAGGATTCAAATAAAGAAAAAAATCGCAGCTAGGGAAATCTGTTAAAATTTAATTTGGTCAAAAATTGCTTTAAAATATGTTCTGATATTTTTCTCCGGTTAATAGAAAAAGTTTCAAGGATCGTGCCAAACTTTGAATTTTTCAATTTCGAGTTCAAATGAACTCTTGGCACAACTTTGAATAGAAAAAGGCCCATCTGTCATTATCCAATTTCTTTTTCAAAATATTATCTTATTCGTAATTATCCTATCCTTTTTCCATCATTATCTTATTCCATCATTATCCTCTTTCTTTTATTCGTTATTATCCTATTTATTTTTCCTCTATAAATAAGAGCTTAAGGTTTCATTTTTCATTCTTTTTCAAAATCGAAACGCTGAGCAGCTTCCTAAGAAAGTACGTCTCTAGTTTCCTATTTCAATTCTGAGATAGTCATTTTGAAAGTGTGAATACGTAGATCACGAATACGTGATTGAAAAGATGATTTGACGGACGATCACGACAAAAAATCGCCGTGACCGCCCAAAGACCATCACCACCGCCACCTATCACCCCAACAATCAAATCAATCACCACCACCCCTCCACCACCCCACCCCCGTTAATCACCAAACAATCAGCCCCATCACGCCAACAATCTCCAAATGGAGATTAACTCCACCACCGCCACACCAACCGCCTCAAATCGGCGATCCTTTCGGGTCGCCGAATCAAAAGGTGCCTTTAGCATTTTATGTTCTATGTATATTTATATACATTTTTCATATTGTCACTTTTTAATTTCGGGTATATTTTGAGTATCCCAATATTAAATTGTAGTCTTTTTCAGACCTATCCTTCATGGATAGCCCTATCGTATTTTTAATCTCAAAAGTTGTTCCGTCTCAAAATATAGTATTTTTATTTAAAGTTTCATATTTTTCCAATGGGCGGATCTTGTGGTATGAATTTATTTGTACCGAATTAATTTTAGGATACGGATTTGACCACCCCGTATGCTAAAACTTCTAAAAGAGTTTTTCTTTATAAAAATGCCCTGAGTAAAGTTCCTTTAAAGGTCAAAATATTTTGATGACCCGGGTGCTGCGTATTAAGATTGTAGATATTATAATATTTACTTCATAGCTAAGAAATGTTAGATTTTGACCTAATGATAGTCTTTCATCGAAACTAAGTTGCCGGATAATCTTGTAGGCACAAAAGAAGGAGACTTCTAGTTGAGACCAGAATCAGAATCTAGATCTAGCTATCCCAGATCAGATTACCAGGTGGGTTTTATTATATAAATATGTATTTTATGGGTTATTAAGCCCTGATATTTATAAAATGAATGTGATTGAATATCCAACTCATGACTGTATTTGATGTGCTCTCCTGACTCATGTAAGTCTTACTACTGTTTTTGGTGACGAAACTACAATGGTTCACGATATCGAGCCCCAAGCAAACAAGGCAGTGTCCAACCTTAAGCAGTCGGGTTGTGTACACGAACCGACTCACCGTAAGCGTTCTAGGGGAGAGTGGCGCGCAATGATGGAACTAAAATGATTTAGTATACATGAAATTCACAAATTTTCTATTTTAAAAGCTTTCCATGATATGCTTAAAATATGATTGGATATTCTGTTTTATAAAATGATTGTGAAGGTTTTTCTCAAAAGTACCCACTGAGTGCATTAGTACTCACACCCAAATCTTTTCAAATATTTTCAGGATGAGCTGCGGGATGGTGGACGGCTGTGCTAAGGCTGAAGGGCTATCTTTTGATGTATATGTTTCTTTTATGTGTAGAGTCCAACTGAGAACATGGTTACCTTTTGTGTCTGAATAAAGGCACTGCGTTTTTATCCGCTTACTCTGATTATTGTTATGGAGTGTTCGGTTCTCCGAATCCCATTTTATTTACTGTTATGGAGTGTTCGGTTCTCCGAATCCCGTTTACTTTCCGTTCCTGACAGGCAAAAGCCTGACATTTATTTACTTTCCTTATTCAGACAGGCACAAACCTGGCTTTACATTACTTTCCATGTCAAGGCGAAAGCCTGACTTTATATTGCTTTCACGACAGATGAAAGTCTGGCATTTATTTACTTTATGTATTTGGACAGACATCTGTCTAGCCTTTTTCATGCCTAACCTATTAACAGTTAACCTTTGAACTGTTATGATTTACATTGAAGTTTGCTTTCTTGGGTTTATTCTAAGAGTCATGGTATCTGGTTTGAGTCATTCCATACGCTTTAAAAGCGTGGATTGATCCATTTATAGAGGTTATGCTGCCCAAATTTTTGGGGCACTAACCCTATTTATTTGATTGCTTCTGTTCAACAACCCCTTTCCCTTCCCCCAAGTAGTGCACTGGTCCCCTACCCTTTTCCCGGGATTGGGGCGTTACATGATTAATCTAAAATTTTCTGATATTATTATATTTATAAAGTGATATATATATATATACATATAATAAAAATATATATTTTTAATTGACTATTCAAATAGTAAAATCATTCAAATTTTAATAATTAATTTAAGCATATTAGTTGAATTGCGTGCAATGCACGTTTTCTCAGCTAATATTTAATAAACGACCCCAAATGATAAGATAACTAACACCTAACATAATTATTGAGCAAATAATCATTAACAATAATATAAAAATACTATTGAAATTGAAAAAAAAATACTTTCGACAAATAAGAAATTAAGTAATTTTTAAATACTAAATAAAAACAAAATATTACACTTTTTCACGCTAATAATGAAAATTTCTTAATACTTAATAAAGCAAGTCTATTCTTAAAAAACCAAAGAAACGTTTCTTTTTTCTATAACATTTCACAAAAATGCATTAATTCCAAAACAAAAATTAGTAAGATAGATTTATTTGTTATATTTAAATGTGTGGGACCCAGCAACTTTTGACTTTTTCCTCCAACCCTTCTCTTTCTAAAAAAAACCCTCTTCTCCATCTTCACCCCAACCCTACAAACACATGGCTGCCATCTCCATCCAAACCTGTACATAAAAAAAATATGGGGGGTTAGATCCGCGCCTTTCTTATGCTAGCTAGAGATGTCAATCTAGTCCGAAACTGATGGGTCGGTTCGAACCGCTCGAAAAAAATGTGGATTTGGATCAATTTTTTAAGGACCGAATTGAATTTTAACCGAACGGGCTAGCCCGATTGGCCTATGGGCTGGCCCGTTGGGCTAGGGGTTTCTTTGAAAAAAAAAATATTTACTTAAAACCCAATCTTCAACCCTAAATGCTAGAGATAACTGAGAAGTGAGTGCCACCTATTTCAATCATATATTGTCTTAAGCTAGAATTGAGGTTGAATAATTTGTGAAGGTGTGGTTTAATGGTTACTTTGATGCTTCTTTACAAATGGGTTGAAAATTTTGTATTTGTTGATTTCTATTTTTTTTCAAAGATAACGATTGAATAAATAAAATAATGATTTCAGTTCAACAAACTACTAGGATGTAAAATTGGTTTGAAAATTAACCATAAACATGTGCTTGAAATTTATAGTTTGATGAGCTGTTTTCAATTTCGTTATGTAAAAAGTGTGAAGACTTATATTTTATTTGAGAATTTACCTTTTTGGATTCGTTCTTGCTTGATTTGGATATAATCATAATTTTTTGGTTCATTTTTTGATGTGACCCAGGACTTATAGGACACGACACGGACGAAATAGGCGGAAGCTTAAGAATGGAACAACGTCGGATGCGTAAGGGATCAATACGACTCTAGAAAAAGGACGAAAGACTCGACTAGAAAAAAACAAGACTCGAACGGAAGTAGAACTTACTAGAATACGTAGACACGACAAGGACTCGATTGGAACACTTGTACGACTGGATGGGGGCTGGAACTCGATGGCGGACGGCGGCGTTGCTGGTGGAGGACGTCGGAGGGGTAGAATTGGCGGCGGTGAAGGATAGTTGTGGATTGGATAGATCGGTGAACCCGTGTTGTAGCAACTCGAACGCACTCGTCTAGCTTCTCCGGATAGCAATTCTCCCAAGTACTTGAATATACCCTGAAGAACCTAAATAAGACTATTGATTTGCTAAATCAATAGAATTGTTTGGTGTTATTTTCGATCAACAGAAGATCAGGAGACAAAAGAGAAATAACTTCTTGAATTCATGCAATTGTCTAACTTTATTAAAACAAATGGATCCCCTATTTATACTACATAGGAACGAAAATACTAAACCTAAAAGTACTAGGAATTCAAAAATAATCAAAAGAAAACAAAAGGAATCCTGCCTTAACTAGAAGTCTTAATTAAGGCAAGATAAGATAACAAAAATCTATCTAGATAAGGATAAATCCTAACTAAACTTGGGCCTCTTATTTTCGCCACTTTTGGACTTTAGGATACACAATATGGGCTGAAATAACTTGATTTATTTTCGGTCCAAATTGTGATTTACCTTTGCATGAAAAACAACAACTCCTCGTATTTCCATGCAAACGTGTAGAACTCTTCATGCACACGTTCAAATGGCATGCCTTCTTCTTCATCAATGGACATCATAGTGATCAATCTCGGGCTGCTCGACACTTCATCTTCATGCAATTCGAATTTACGTCTTATTGAAGTTTGTAGATAAGCTTGTAACTTCTTAGCTCGCGAACGCGTCATCTGACCTTTGAATTGCAGCTCCGGATCATCTTCTTCTTTGCTTAGCTTGATCTCATCATTTTTTCTGATAATGTAGCTTCAATTGAGCTTTGGAGTTGTATTAATAACTACTGGGTATTTTTTCATGGGACTAGAAAATAATTTAATTTTTATCGGAAATATGTCGGCTCGATGGACTAGCCCGAAAACCGAAGTGTTATGGTTAGGGCCAAGAATTTTTAGCCTAAAAAATTTTCAGCCTGAAATAGCCCAAACCGAATAGCCCGATAATCCGATAGGGTTGGTCTGAAACCGACGGGTTGGCACGTTTGACATCCCTAATGCTAGCTTAGCTACTTCACATATCTAGAACTAGAAGAGAATTGAAATGGAGTATATAATCTCCAAAACATGCATTTGACACCATTATATTTCTACCCCAATTAGAATATGAGCTATTGGGTTATGGGATAAAATTCTCTAGTTCATTTTTCATGTCCCATTGTTGTGTCCCTTATGAAATTTAATATTTTAAAAATATTTATTACAAAAATAAATTTTATTATAGTATTACAAATCATAATCAACATTTATTGTTAAAAATTAAAATTTTAAAAAATTATATACCCTAGTTTTGGAATAATCAACCATATTAATCAATTATATTAACTAAAAAAATAAAAAATAAATATTAAAAAATAAATATAAACCCTAATTGGGTGGAATGAACCCTAAATAATGATTATAAAATTAAACTAAGTTATAACAAATTGAAATTGTAGAAAAAATTGATGAAAATCGAATAAAAATCAAAATAGGACACCAAATGAGATGGAGAAAAGTGAGATAGAAGATTTCATTTGATTGGATTATAGCTTTAACTAATATTTCACCCGTGCGATGTACGGATACAAACTACATGTGAAAAAAATTGAGTCTAATGTGACGAATATATGTTATATTACTATTTTATTACAATATATTTATATCAAATAAAGAATATATACATTGAGAAACATGATTCAACCTGCTTATGATTAAAGTGAACAATGACCTAAACAAATGTAAATTTTTTTAAAAAAATGTCTAAAAACCAATAATACAAATTAAACTTCGTCGTTTTACAACTCTCTCCTCATCTTCATTTTCCCGATACTATATAGACGACGTCATAAAAGTTGATTGGTTTCTTAAAAAGAAATTAATTAATTAAACAAAATAGCAATTAATAGAAGAAATTAAGGAAAAACTCAAGTGGAAGATCTACGTAGGTTTCGATTTCATTGATTTATTTATACAACTTCAATTTAATTAAATGATTTATAAATATCTAAGTGGATAAATGTGGGCAAAAATAAATAGAGAATTATTCAACTTTTATTAAGACGATAAAAAAATTAGCTTAAAGCCAAAACACTCTGAGTAGTAAGCCCACACCAAGATGAGTTATGTGTTCATTCAATTACTAACATGCTAACTCCTAAAAAAATTATAATTAATAGTTTATGTCCTCACAATTAATATCAAATATGTTGATTTTATTGATTAATGTGTTGTGTTCTTAGTTCATGTGTTAAAATCATCTTTCAATTTACAGATTATCACAACAAATCAGGCAAACTGATGATCTAGCAATAAAGCAAACAATTAAATCAAAAACACAAAAAATAAAAGAAGGTTTAAATCATTTCATCAAATATCATTGTATATCAAAAATCAACTATTTTTAACCCTAAAATGTTAGGTTAACTACTAAAATCAAATTGATTTCCCAAATGTTGACCACATTCATGACCTATTGTTTAGGAATATTGATGCTAAATATATAATAATAATTGGATTTGAATGAGAATGAATTAGATGAGGAACATCATATGGTTGGAGAAGTAAATATGATATGTGGAGAGAGTTACAACTATTTCATTGACCACTGCCAAAAAATGTTTAAAAAAAATAATTTCAAGCAAGTATTACTTTTTTTATTTCCAGAGATAATATTTTGCTAAAATTCTTTTTTTTTTTAATTGAAAACTAGACGCAATTGCCTTCCAACCATGAGCCGCTGATAATCTAATTCCTTCTTAATCAATGATAATTGGGTCTTCAAATTTAGACCACATTGGTGACCTATTGTGGGCTAATGGGCTCCAAGACATCCACAAATAATATTCTCTTGATATTTTTTCCCATATAGCTTCCCAACCATATATCACCCATCATATAATAATTTATCTCAATCATGACCAAATTTATTTTTAATTTCAGCGAGCAATCACGTCCCATTTTCCCGTAGTTGACAGTAAAAAAAATAAAAAATATCTCCACAGATAATATTTTATGGATTTTTTTATTGTTGAAAAGTATACACAATTACCTTTCCAACCATATATGATTCATTATCTAGTTCCTACTCAATCAAATCAAATTATTTTCCAAATGTCGGCCACATTCATGACTTATTGTTTAGGAATGAGGTCTAAATGTGAAAAAATAATTAGATTTGATTCAGAAGGAATTAGACGGTGAGCCTCATATAGTTGGAGAGATAAATATGACATTTGAGGAGAGTTATAGTTGTTATATATATTGACGGCTGCAAGATAAAATAAAAACATAAAAAATAGAATTTCAAGAAAATATTACTTGTTAGAAAATTGTTAGGAAATTCAATCATGATATGTCAAAAAAGGAGAAATTATTAGAAAATACATATCATACTTAAACGAGCCGAACTCGATAGCATTCGTGTTGACTCGGCTCATTTACACCTCTAGTCATATATACACAAGACTACATTACAACCATACACCTCATAAACCATTTGAGTTTTTTACATTGACTTAACTTTCTTTTATCAAAATTAAGTTAAATTCATTTACAAGCTAGTTAATTTATTAACTTGTCGACTCCATGTAGTACGTACCACATCTCTGCTTTGTTTGCCTAACATATTACATATAGAGATGAAGTACGATATACGAGAATAATGTTGGTCCCGGACGGGTCTAATAGAGTTTAGAAGAGGAGTTTAATAAACTCTTTTTCAAAAATTCTTAACAGTGTTGAATAAGTAAGGGCCCTGACTCAATGTTTAAAATGTGTGTATTTTGACAGTTGTCATAGTAAGATACAGTTATGCAAAGTGCCATGGTGTGTTGTAGACATATATAAGTAAGACAGTTTAAAGCAATGTACAACAAACAAAGATTTTATAGAGGTTTGAAGCTAAAACTTCTACGTCCTCTCTTCCTTCTTCTAGAAGGGAAATTCACTATATAACTTGAGGTTACACTTTACAAATTATATAGAAAATAAGAGTTGAACCTGGTAACAATTACTTGACACGATTACCTCAGCTGGGTCGACTTCTCATATTTACAATCTTTGGCAGATAGCTATTGTGACGATAGTTTCTTTAGCGGCGGTTCACACTTAGATAGAAAGTTAGGTGCTATTGAAATATTTACAAGATTTTAGATCTCTTTCGATCTTCAAGAGGAATTCTTGAACTTTTATCAATGAATTATGCTTCTAGAATAAGCGGGTGTTGATGACTTTAAGGCTTGAATGAAAGCTTTTACAAGAACTAGGTTTTCTATTCTATTAATGAAAGAGCCTAGCGGCACTTTTTATGAAGTTCTAATGCTTTTGAACCTGCTTGTACACTTGCACATTTTTTCAACTCATTGTTTTCTTTGTATGCACTTATATGTCTGGAATGAATGCCTTCACTTATTTATAAATGAGTGAGTCCAAGTGTGACCGTTGGTCAGTTGGCTAAATATGCTTGTTGAAGGTTGAGTGTGGATGTCTATCAGTTGAGTAAAGAAAACCATTGGCGTTTTTCTTCTTTGTTTGAGTAGTTATACCTTCAACTGTCAGATGTGTCAGTTTCTTTCAACATTAAATGTGGGTCGGCCAAGTCAGTTTCCAAGATTGATATTTTTCTTGAAATCTTGCCTTTCTTTGAACTTGTGAGGTTTTTGCATGGTGGCTATCAATTCCGCTTGCCGCCATGCTTAGCTTTATATCATAAGCTATGGTGGCTAATTCTTCAAAATTTCTTGACTGGATTCATCTTAAGATGTATTGAAGACCCCTAATGCATTCCTTGGATGCACATTTCTATAGTAGATGACTCAAACAAACGATTTTTGCAGTTAAGATAAAGATTTCTCTATTGATTTATATAATCAATTACGGGCTCTTCTTTTTATTGACGTAAACTTGTGAGTTCCACCACACTAACTATTCTTTTGGTGCTATGAAAACGATTGAGAAACTCATGCTCGAGTTGTTCCCAATTAATTGTTAATTGAGCTAGGCTCTAAGTCCGTGTTACCAGTTAAATGCATTTCCTTTTAGAGAGCGAACGAATTGCTTGACCAAAATAGTCTCCATAGGTTCCAACATTATTGCACGTTTCATCAAAATGGGCTACATGTTGTCTTGGATTGCCCTTTCCATTGAACTGTTGAAACTTCGAGGGTTAATAAAATACATGTATCTTCAAGTTATCGATCCTTTGAGTATATGACTTAGAGTAAGCCGCCAATGACTTGGAACTTTCACCAAACCTATCTTTTATGGTTCCTTCAATGAACTCTTTAAGTTGGTTGATTGGAATAGAGCCATCAACTGAAACATTCAACTCTTTAGCAGATGATTTTGCATCATAATTCATTTCTGGCTTCTCAAGTGTTTCCTCGCCATCATTTTCTTCAAGGTTCTCTTGACTTGCAGCCTCTTTTTTTCTAAAGCTTTGCAATCTAGCCATCTTGCCTTTTTATAGGGGGAATATATTTCCTCCATCAACTTTGTCAAGTTTGCAATTTGTTCATCAGTAGTCTATCCGTCTGCCATCATGACGAACTCCTTGAGTGAGTAGTTTGTTGATAGGTGGGGGTTTATGGTGCAGAACCAATCTCCGCTTCATCACTTTTTTTATTCTTGCCAGCAAGTTGTATTTCTTTTTCTGTAAGATTAATTGACTGAGAAATCTCTTTTGCTTGTTTGGCCATTCTCCATGTAATGACACCAACGCTTTTCAAAGAGCTATTTGAAGTAGTTATGGATGAAAATTTTATTTTTATTGTACTACTTTGAGTAGACATAGTTCACAAATTTGGTGGAGTGAAGAGATCAAAGATAGAGATTGTCCCACCAGGCGTGCCAAAATTTGTAACATAATTTTTTGTATTTAATTTGGTAAAACACAAAACAGTGTACAAATAATTTATTTACGATCAAATTGTATTTCTTGAATCCAATCTCTATTTTCCATCTAATTAATCACTCTATGAACGATCTTCAAACAGTCTTCAAAGTTTTCGGGGTAGGTTTGTATCCTCAATCTTCTTTGTCTTGGTCTTTGATTTTGAAAAACGTTAATTCAGAAGGCCGATGCCTTGCTTCCGGATCAAACACTAAGTTTGGGATGAATTTGATGAAGAACACCGTTGAATGCCTTGCTTGTGGATCAAACGTAAATTTCATGATGAATTTGGTGAAAAACGTATGAAATTTCACTTATAAATTTCTTCTTAAGTTCTTGAACTCTTCAAATGATGATGTGTCTTTTCTCATCCTCCATATGACCTCTGTTTATTGGTGCAATGAGAGAGAAATTCGAGGAATTAAGGTTGAGGTGGCACCATATAATTGACTCAATATTTGGACTTATCTTTACCAAATATTCGATTTTCTTCATAGATTTGACATGTGTCGACTCCTGATTGGTTGAGAATATTCACGTATTTAAATATCAACATTTATTTAATTAATCCTTGTAAATCTCTAAAATATAAATAAATGATATATTTTGATATTTAAATTTTTATCTCCATTTATTAAATATCAATATCTATTTATTTAATTTAAAATTAATTTAATTAAATTCTTAAAATATAAAAAAATGATATAATTTGATATTTAATTATTTACACAAAATAATTTATTAGCATTAAAATTTATTCGTCTATAAAAATAACACAAGGAAAATGTTTAAAAAATAATCATGGCAAGTAAGCAAGCTTGAAAGAAACGATGTTTCTATTGAATGTTAAAAAAAAACCTAATCCCAAAATCGAGCTCAATTCGCTATCTGCTACGAAGGTAAAAGCATCTCTCTTAATTTGTCTAAGCAAGTTATGGGCTGCGATATTATGAGGAGAAAGATTAGGGCATGCTCGCCATCTAGGAGTTCTGCTATGATATTGTTTTAATTGATGAACTAAATTTATCTTGGTAATTACCGAATGAATATTACCAATTTGTTTTTGTTTGGGTAAAATCTAGGCTATTTGATATCTCTGCTTAATCTCGCAAGCAGAAGGATGGCGATTGCGAGAACTGGAGTTTTTGTAGACGACTATTTGGAGTGTGAGATGTTTTCACCTCCACTTCATTATAATTTATGTATACATAGATATCCAAATTTGTAATGAAAGAAAATGTTATAACTGTGTCCTTGTTTGTGTGCAATGAAAGATTCTAGCACGCTGCCTGCGGAGCTTCAAAGGCTTCTCAACACCATTCGAGAACTGGATGATCGTTCACAAGGTTCCTTTTTGCTATTTTCATTCAAGTTATGTTATGCCTTTTCATCTCTGCTATGTGTTAAATGTAAATATTTGCATACAGCCATGATAAACCAGACAAGGCAGCAAACAAAGTATTGTTTGGGTTTGGCATCTCAAGGGGGCTCATTCTCTAGGAAAAACGTGGAAGAGGAGGTGTCTGAAAAGCTTCGAAAAGAAATTGAGGCAAACCAGGACAATGCCCTTAGCCTCTGCACTGAGAAAGTTCTACTGGCCCGACAAGCTCATGACCTTGTAAGTTGATCACTTCAATGCGGATGAACCTTGTAAAATTTCCTTGTCAAAGTTGAATTTTAGTCTTTAGATGATATTGGGAATGTACGGCATGGTTTTAGAAATTACATAATTGCTCTTTGGGGTGTCAGTTTCCCTGATAAAGGATGCTGTGTTACCTCAAAGCATTGAGCACAATTGGTTTCCCCGAAAATAAATTTCAAAAGGAATTGACAACTGGAGCACCTCCATCAGGCACGAGACCAGCCCAGCGAGAACACCAATCACTATGACTTTTCTAGTTCATCCTACGTTCCTACTAACTGGCAAGTGCCTTATGTAGATAGATATTGGTAGAATCCTACACAACCAACCCCCCAAATGATAAAAATAAAGAGAAGATAATATACACCAATTCCGGTGTTGCCTTAGAATGCTACCTGTACACCCATAGCAGTGGATTATCAGTTGATGGGGATACAGAGGAGTAAAAGTGCTCCTAAGTATGCATGTTTCATTTTCTTAGAAACATTGACACTTATTGTTTGATTAACATGATATGCACATTATTGTCTTTATCCTTATATTTAAACCTGATAATTTTTTCCTTCTTTGCCACTTTTCTTCAGATTGATAGTCACATAAAACGTCTTGATGAGGACTTGAATAACTTTGCAGAAGATCTCAAGCAAGGTGCGGCTACTCATATTTGGCTTTCTTTCATTTAAGTTGTACTGCGAGTTATAACACTAGCAAGTAGCAACACCTAAATGATAAATTTTACGTGACAAACATATTCTAGCTTTTATGCGTCATTGCTGTGGTTGACTGTGGACCTATCAACTTGGTTTTTCCCTAATAAATGCAGCTGTGTCAACGAACAAATATCTATAGATGCCAAAACATGTAAGGCATGATATGTTGAGAATTGAATGGTTCTTAACTCTTACAACCCTATCCCTCCCTTTCCACATCATGAAGGTGAAGCATGCTGACCCACTTAGGATCCACAAGTAGTGGGTCGAAATAAGTTAATGAGCATAGATTTCAAACCTTGACAGTGGTTAGCATATATATTACAAACAACCCCCCCCCCCCCCCCCCCAAAAAAAAGAAATAAAAAATAAAATAGAAATAAATAAATAAAATACACATATCTTCCTGTACCTTGACAAGGGGTGGCAAAGGCTGGCACTGCCTACATGGAAATGGTTTAGCTCTGGCATTGATGTGATTATTGTAATGGCATGTACTTTGCTTACCATTTTTCTTTGTTCTAAGTTTTACAGAAGGAAAAATATCACCAGATGAGCCAGCCGTGCTTCCTCCATTACCTTTAGTTCCTAAGATTGAAAAACGCAAACCACTGTATGTAACACCTCAATCGAAGAGGGTTGATTACAAGGACAGAGATTGGGATAGGGAGCGTGATAGAGATTTTGAGCTTATGCCTCCTCCCGGAAGCCTTAAGAAAGACTTTCCTTCACCTGTTGAACTCGATCAACCCATTGATCCAAATGAACCTACTTACTGTGTCTGCCATCAGGTCAAGCTTCTGTTAAGTTTTATCCTTATACTGATTATCAGTTCTTACTAATGAGTTAAATTTTATACCTAGTTACTTCTGATATTGCAGGTATCTTTTGGTGATATGATTGCTTGCGACAATGAAAATGTAGGTCCATTGTCCCATTCTTTCATGGTGTATTTGTGCAGTTGCTTTTGATCAGTTTTCCCTCTTTTGCTCCATTTACAAAGGCAGGGTCTTTGAAAACACTGGTCAAGTGAATTTGTAGTTATTAAGTTGCAGATTGGCTAAGCTTGGTGGATCTTTTTTTTTTTTTTTTTTTTGTGGCAGTGTGAAGGAGGCGAATGGTTTCATTATACTTGTGTTGGGCTTACTCCTGAGACTAGATTTAAGGGAAAGTGGTATTGTCCTACCTGCAGACAGTTACCGCACTAACGTTAACAGGCAGAGTTGTCTTCTTCGTCAAGACAGTACTCAAGTAAATTTACTTGTGATAGAAATTGTTGGAAGTGTTGATTCATCTATCCACAAATTAGTAACTAGCGGGCCTGGATATATTATAACTTTGGTTTTCGAAACAGTGCAGTAACATTTCTATTTTATGTCCTTCTGTCGCTTTCCTTTAGGTCATCTTTATATTCTCACAAACTACCATTCTTGCACCACAATCTTTATTGTCTTATGTTTTATTATCTCCTATCTTATTTATTATTATAATGTTGAAAATATTCTCAACGACCACATTGCGATTTCAGATTACAGTAGTTACTTGTTTATTATCAAGCTATTTTATTAGGCATGTTACATCATGTATTGTATATTATTCAGGTTCTACTCAGAATATGTATGTGTGTGTATGTCTAGGATCATTTTGGACAGTGGAGTCAAATAATATTTCTCTTGGAAAAGGATGTTTTTTTTCCCCTGAGTTAGGAGTGGGGGAAATTATTATTATACTGCGAGGCTTTTGGTCATCTTTCGAAATGTTTGTTAGGGTTGCTGTTGTTAAAAATTTGAAGACAAGTGTGTACGAAGTAGCTCAGCTTAATATTTACTTCATGTTACTATTAAATCACGAATATATAAGGTGAATGTTTGTAATGCGTTCATAAGCTGCTCATGAGGACAAAAATTTAAACGAGAGACGGGCCAAAAATTTACTATCGCAAAATGATCATAAGAATACAAAAAATAATATAACGATGAGGATAACCGACATACATTATAAAAAAAGGGATGTGGAAATTAGGGAGGGAGTAGAATTGTAGTTCTAGAATGTGAAAACAAGAGAAGGTTTGATTAGCGTGCAAGTTTTGGGAGAGTGAAAACCTACACATGTACATAGTTAAAAAATGAATAAGTTGGAAGGTTGAAATGGATAGCCCACCTTACATACATACATTACATCAAACATCAAACTGTGTTGTTTTCTTGAAATTTGGTTTAAGAAAGATTTGTCCTTTTTGGTAATATACTATTTATTTTAGAATTGATTAATGAGAGTGGGAGCAGTCCAGCTCATCTCATCTCATGTGTTATTAAAGTAGTATTGTCTGGCTACTTTTTATTCATAAAAAAATAGCAATAGCCAATTGCCAATACAATAGGCAGCAAAGCATCATTACAATCTCTTTATTACAGCTACTCCTCCATATTATAAGCACTTGTTTTGACTCAATTACTGCATTGCGTTTGCATTTGCTGCTGCTGCTGCTGCACTCTATCTCTATTGCCCAGGTGATTCTCTCTCTCTCTCGCGCTCATTATTGTTAATTCTCCTATCATTCATGTTAATCATATATGAATGGTGGAACTGGTAGTTATTTAGTCTAGATCTGATTTTTTAAGCTTACCAGATTATGCATGTATGTATAAATTATAATTGTATATGCCTCTGCTGCATCTGCTTGTTACTTGTTAGTTAGTCACTTAATTGTGAGCAATGTCTTCAATTTATAGATCTGTAGCACTGCATTTTAGTTGTGAGAGGTTGAGATCACATTCGCATGCGCACAGATCTGGTAGTTTGTTATGTGCTCTCGGATTTTGTAGTTGTTGGTTCGTCACTTAGATTGGATTAACTGGAATTTCTAATTCTAGGTATAGCTATCAGATCTAAATCTAATTTCTAATTGAGTTAAGCATTACTAAATTAATTAATTAATCGAGTATGAATGTTGCAGAAGAAGCAAGTCAGAGAGAGAGAGGCGCAGGCAGCGGATATATACATATATATATATATAGAGAGAGAGAGAGAGAATTAATAAGAAGAAAATGTTGGAGTTTATAAGAATGAATGGTATTATTGGTACTCTGTTCCTGGTATGGTGGTGTTTTGCAGCATCATCAGCCAATGCGGCGTCGTCTCCTCCGTCTCCGTCTCTGTCTCCTTCCCCGGCGCCTGCTCCCGCCGCCCCCGAGTACGTGGATCTGGCTCAGCTGCTATCGGTGGCGGGGCCATTCCACACCTTCCTCAAGTACCTGCAGTCGACCAAACTCATCGATACTTTCCAAGACCAAGCCAACAACACCGACGAAGGAATTACCATATTCGTGCCTAAAGACGCCGCTTTCTCATCCCTCAAGAAGCCCTATCCATCTCTCTCTAATCTCACCCAAGACCAGCTCAAGTCTGTGCTCTCTTTCCACGCCATTCCTCATTACTACTCCCTCTCCGATTTCAAGAATCTCAGCCACCAGAACCCCATCCCCACCTTCGCTGGGGGCCCCAATTTTGGCCTCAACTTCACCGACAATGCCGGAACCATTCGCATTGACTCTGGATGGACTCATACCACGGTGATCAGCGCCGTCCACGCCGCAGACCCCGTCGCCATTTATGAGACAGATCGAGTCCTGCTGCCCGAAGCCATCTTCGGCACCGACATTCCACCAATGCCTGCTCCAGCTCCAGCCCCTGCAGCAGCAGCACCACCTGCGGCCGACACTCCCGCCGCGGCTGATGGCAAAGACAAAGGTTCCTCCGCATCCTCATCTCAGAAATCTGCAGCCGCGTCTTCTTATCATATTCATTTCTTGGGTCATCTGCTGAAGGAAGCTGTGGTTGGTCTGCTAATGCTTATGTTTTGCTGATGATGGGATGATCGGATACCTCATAGTCATACCTCCTCGTTTGTTTCATTGTTTGTCTCTCTGTCTGTCTATCCTGTTAATTTAATTGCATACCCATTTTTCGTTTAATAATTTTTTTGGATCCCTATTAATTCTTTCTTCGAATTTACCATTCAACACTGTTCTATACTATACGTATGATATTTCATCTACCTTCTGTTGCATGTGTTGTTGGAGAATCTGCAGAATGTATTTATTTTATTTTATTTTATTTCCACTTTTCTCAATTACATCTCATTCCAGAACCAACATTAATAAATCATCTCTATCAATATTCTATGTGATTGATTATCAATAATCATTTTCGTACTATCTAGTTTGTTAATTGAGAGATATATCAATGACAATGAGACTATATATATCTAGTTAGTTTTTCATTTCTCGACGTAGACTCCTGGCCAACCGGTATTTGGATTTTCATATGGTGAAAAGGAGCATTCATCATATTAATAAACAGCGACAGCGTTGGCCCCCCCCCCCCCCCCCCAACCCCACAAATCTGCAGTTTAATATACGAGGCACATTCTTGTGACACGAGAGTACGAGACGACATCCAATGCGCCCGCCTGACGCGTTAGTATACGTTGCTCGATAATTAATTTTTTTGAATAAATATATACTTTAAAATGAAATTAGTGAACCTTAAAATTAAAATAAATTAATTTAATTTTTGTATCTGGCATCTCGTGCAGTGCACTCATCCGACATTAATGCGTGGGCTAATGCACCGCGTTCGATAATTAATTGTTTTGAATAAATATATACTATATAATGAAATTAGTGAACCTTAAAATTAATTTTTTTTTGTATCTGACATCTCGAGCAGTGCCTTCGCCCGACACTAACTGATACGCTATCGTCATACGCTCAAAATAAAACTGTTTTTTCAAATGCCCAAATGGGTATTAGTGTGTGGAAAGTACAGGTCCAATCATTAGGGAGTGATGCATTCTTCTTTCAAATGTAACTTTGAAAGTTTTGGGAGAATTTAATTAACTAATCAAATAAATAGAGTAAAGAAATCAGTAGGAAATGAACCGAATGAAATTGTAAATTAAAAGAGATGTAATCATATAAACCACTTATGGAATAACATAAGGAGCTGACGCATTCCTCATTTCTCCTTAAGTATTTTCGAATAAAAGAACCCTTATATTTGACTTCTTATCAATTAACAACCAGCAATGATGTAGTGCAGATTTTCTAAATTCTCCTTTTTTTTTGAAACTGTCAGCCTTTAATGTTTCTATCATAACTATCTCTAGAAACGTCCAAATAATGAACGGCCGGTTGCATTGGAAAGCCAGTTCAATTACCTTTCTATCAGTATATTACTCGTGTTCAGACTCTTAGTATTCAGGGAGTTATGAAGGTTTGAAATAACGGTTAGATCAAGAGGGCTACTTTTATAGTTGTTAGTTCTCAAGAGTCCTTTATAGCTTATAAGTAGTTGGCTACTTTGTAGTTGATGGGGGACTTGAATATTATGAATATTTTGATATTATAAAGTGAGGATAATCGTTATTTATCCCTTGTTTCCAATTGGAAGTCGAATTCGGCATTGTTATTTGTTATTTCCTTTTTTTCGTGTAAATCTACCCTCATCATTTGGTATCAAAGCCAGAGGTTACGTTCTTGGCAGTCCTTGATCTCTTCAATGGCAGCAAGAAGAGAAAGAGTTGGACGTGGTAGAGGAAACTTGGAAAATACGGGAGATGAACGAGATGCTGAAATTCAGGCACTTCGCAGACAAGTTGAGGAACTGAGCATACGTCTTGAACGTCGGGAGGCCAGAAGTGAACGAGGTTCCAGTCATGGCTACTCCAGTGATGATTCGGAGTATGTGAATCCATTTTCCAACAACAAATTTGAAAACTTCTTTGAGAAGTTTAATCGTTCATCAGATTCAGTGAAAGTTGACTTGCCCGAATTTCATGGTCGCCTGCAACCTGAGGAATTTCTTGATTGGCTTTCTGCCATAGAGAAATTTTTTGAATATAGAGACATTCCAGAGTTTCAGCTAAACTTGTTGCTACTCGACTTCGAGGCTACGCATCAGCTTGGTGGGATAAAACGCAAGAGCTACGCATGCGGAAAGGAAAGACTAAGATAGTCTCTTGGGAAAAAATGAAAGCAAGGTTGCGTGAGAATTTTCTTCCCACAAATTTTGCTCAAAGTATTTTTATGCAATTCAATACTTTGCAGCAAGGTAACAAAAATGTGATGGATTACATGGAGGAGTTCTATAAATTGATGGCAAGAACTAGCAACCAAGAATCGAAGGATCAACTTGTTGCAAGATATGTAAATGGATTGAAACCATCCATTAAAGATGAAGTTGAAATGCATCAACTTTGGAGGCTTAACGACACTTACCAGTTAGCCTTAAAAGTTGAAACAAAATTGCAACGGCGAGGTGTGAAGAAGTTTGTTGATGTGCACAGCCTCTATCCTTCAAAGGCGGAGTCATCAAACAAAGGTGCGCCAAAAAAACCTGGAGCAAAGATGGGGCGAATTTACCTTATAAAAATAAATTGAAGCCTTGCTTCAAGTGTAGACAAACTGGTCATTTTATGAATGAATGTCCAAAGCGAAGAGATGACGTCCGAGCAGGAGCTGTTGTCGAAGATGATGAACAACTTCAACTTGAGGATGATGAGCCAAAATATGATGATGATGACCTTGAAAGAGAAGAACTCGATCCAGAGGAAGGATAATGTTTGGTGATCGAATGAGTCCTTGCAACCCCAAGGCAAGAAAATGATCAACGTTGGCTAAGGCACAATATTTTTCGAACAAGGTGTAAGTCATTTGGGAAGGTATGTTCCTTGGTCGTTGATGACGGCAGCTTTGAGAACTTTGTTTCTCAAGAAATGGTGGATAAACTCAAGCTTCCAACAGTGCCACATCCCCATCCATATTCTGTTTCATGGATAAAAAAAATAATGAGGTACGAATCAATAAGAAGTGTCTCGTCTCTTTCTCAATGGGAAAAACTTATTGTGATGAAGTGTGGTGTGATGTGACTCCTATGGATATTGGTCATATACTTTTGGGTCGACCTTGGCAATATGATAGAAGTGCCATCCATGATGGAAGAAAAAACATGTATACCTTTACGATGGGTAAAACTGAAATTGTTCTTTTACCTTGTAAAGATATTGGTGTTACTAAATCATCTACAAAAGAGGATGGAAACACTTTACTCACTTTGTCGCAACTTGGAAAGGAAGTTCAAGATAGTGGTATGATCTATGTTCTACTTGCTAAAGAAGTGGATCAACATAGTGAGATGCCAAGTACTGTTAAAATTCTCTTGAAAGAATTTGAGGATGTTATTCCCGAGGAGTTACCCGATGAGCTTCCTCCTCTAAGAGATGTTCAACACCAAATTAATTTGATCCCTGGAGCTGTTTTACCGAATAAATCTCATTACCGGATGAGTCCAAAGGAGCATGCAGAGCTTAATCGACAAGTGTCGGACTTGCTAAAAAAAGGTCAAGTAAGAGAAAGTCTAAGTCCTTGCGCTGTACCGGCACTGTTAACCCCAAAGAAAGATGGGTCGTGGCGTATGTGTGTGGATAGTCGAGCAATCAATCGAATTACCATCAAATATCAGTTTCCTATTCCGAGAATAGATGATATGTTCGACATGTTAGCGGGAGCTAAAGTGTTTTCAAAAATTGATCTTCGGAGCGGCTATCACCAAATTAGAATCAAGCCGGGAGATGAATGGAAGACGGCTTTCAAAATACGAGAAGGCTTATACGAATGGCTTGTCATGCCATTTGGTTTGTCAAATGCTCCAAGCACTTTTATGCGGGTAATGAATCAAGCTCTTCACCATTTTATCGACAAGTTCGTTGTTGTTTATTTCGATGATATTCTTGTGTATAGCAAGAATTCATTGGAGCATATGGAACATTTAAGGACTGTTTTTCTAACTCTAAGGAAAGAAAAAATTTACGTGAATCTCAAAAAGTGTTCTTTCATGACCGATCGCCTAATTTTCCTTGGGTTTGTTCTAACCCCTTCGGGAATTATGGTGGATGGAGAAAAAATCAAAGTTGTTGAAGAATGGTCTACTCCAAAGAATCTCAATGAGGTGCGAAGTTTTCATGGATTGGCATCATTTTATCGTCGATTCATAAAAAACTTTAGCACCGTTGCAGCACCGCTAACAAATTGTCTAAAGAGAGGAGAATTTATCTGGAGTGAAGAGGCAGAGGCAAGTTTCAAAACTATCAAGAGAATGTTATCCAGTGCACCTGTTCTTGCATTACCTGATTTTGATAAAGTTTTTGAAGTTGATTGTGATGCATCTAAAGTTGGAATTGGAGGTGTGCTTAGTTAAGAAGGACATCCAGTTGCCTTCTTCAGTGAGAAATTGAATGAGATAAGGATGAGATATTCTACTTATGATGTGGAGCTCTATGCAGTTGTGCAAGCTTTACAACATTGACGACCCTATCTTATTCAAAAAGAATTTATCCTCAATTCAGATCATGAAGCTCTCAAGTATATTAACTCGCAGACAAATATGAATAGAAGGCATGCTGGCTGGATTTCATTTTTGCAAGAATATACTTTTGTGCTAAAACACAAAAGCGGATCTCTAAATAAGGTTGCGGATGCACTGAGTAGGCGGGTTGCATTGTTGAATTCTATGGCTAATCATCTTGAAGGATTTGAGGCTATGAAGAAGCTGTATGTTGATGATCCAGATTTCAAAGAGATATACCAAAGTTCTCTGCTAGGTAAGTGTGTTGAATTTCAGTTACTTGATGAATTTCTCTTTAAGGGGACTTGTTTGTGCATTCCCATTTCTTCCATTAGAGAATTTATTATCACAGAGCTTCACGGTGGTGGACTTGGCGGACACTTTGGAAGAGACAAAACCATATTGTTGATTAAGGGAAAATATTTTTGGCCTACTCTTTATCGAGATGTTGCGAGATTTGTGAAGAGATGTCGTGTGTGCCAAACTTGTAAAGGCCAAAGTCAAAATTCTGGTGCTTATACTCCTTTACCTATCCCAGAAGCATCTTGGGAAGGTGTTAGTATGGATTTCGTTGTTGGGTTTCCAAGAACACAAAGAGGTTTTGATTCCATTTTCGTCGTTGTTGATCGATTTTAAAAAATGGCCCATTTTATCCCATGCAAGAAGACGATGGAAGCTTCATACATTGCTGATCTCTACTTTAGAGATGTTGTCAAGCTTCATGGATTTCCAAAGACGATTACATCTGATCGTGATACCAAGTTTCTCAGTCATTTTTGGAGAAGTTTGTGGAGGAAATTGGGCACTAAACTGCTGTATAGTAGTGCCTATCACCCTGAAACAGATGGGCAAACTGAACTTGTGAACCGTACGTTGGGTAATATGCTCCGTAGCCTTTCTTCCAAGAGGCCAAAGCAATGGGATACTATTCTACCAAGGGCAGAGTTTGCTTATAACTCAATGGTTAATCGTTCAACTGGGAAAAGTCCATTTGAGGTTGTTTATGGGAAGATTCCCGACCACTATCTTGATCTTGTTGAGGTGCCATCAAACAACAAGAAAGTTGAAGATTTTACAGCATCATTAACAAAAATTCAGAATGAGGTGAAGAAGAAGCTCTAAGAAAGCAATAAGTTGTATAAAGCTGCGGCGGATACTCGTCGACGTATCCAAGTTTTTAGAGAAGGCGATCTTGTTTGGGTTTACTTGAAGAAAGAGAGATTTCCTGCTGGTACATATAATAAGCTCAAAGAGAAGAAGATTGGTCCTTGTCGGGTGTTAAAAGTGATAAATGATAATGCCTACAAGATTGAGTTGCCGACGCATATACATACTCATTCTACATTCAATGTTCGAGATTTAACTCTGTATCATGGCGAGAATGAACTGAACTCAGAGATGAGTTCTTTCCCATCTGGGGAGGATGATGTAGTGCAGATTTTCTAAATTCTCCTTTTTTTTTGAAACTGTCAGCCTTTAATGTTTCTATCATAACTATCTCTAGAAACGTCCAAATAATGAACGGCCGGTTGCATTGGAAATCCAGTTCAATTACCTTTCTATCAATATATTACTCATGTTCAGACTCTTAGTATTTAGGGAGTTATGAAGGTTTGAAATAACGGTCAGATCAAGAGGGCTACTTTTATAGTTGTTAGTTCTCAAGAGTCCTTTATAGCTTATAAGTAGTTGGCTACTTTGTAGTTGATGGGGGACTTGAATATTATGAATATTTTGATATTATAAAGTGAGGATAATCGTTATTTATCCATTGTTTCCAATTGGAAGTCGAATTCGGCATTGTTATTTGTTATTTCCTTTTTTCGTGTAAATCTACCCTCATCACGCAAGAACTCTTAACATATTTAATTAATCAATAACTTTAAGAAATAGAGAACCCATTTATATTATAGACATACGAACCCGTATTTCCACAATATCACCATATGCCCACTAACAAAGAAAATCAGTCTTACCACACATAGAATTGATTCGACAATTACATATTTTACAATTCTATTGGTTTTAGATATTAACTAACGAACTGTACATTGGCCACTATACAATTAATTAATTAATTAACAACTAAGCTTGCTATTGCAGAATATAAAAACGTATAAGAGTGTGAATCATATGAAATTTGATTTGACCTCACGATATGAGCATATCATCGATTATTACAACTTCATTCTGGAGAATAACTAAACCACTCATATTGAACCCAATACAAGTGATTATTATAAAATGCAATAGTCTGAAATTGAAATAAAACAACGATGAAACTTAACCGAAAATTATCTAGAAAACTATATATAAAATTGAATGACTCTTCCAAATGACCTCACAACTTATATAGGCAAATGATAATTTAAGAATTAAAAAATTGCATTAAGGCGTATCGTGATTTTGGCTATGCAATCGTCGATTTCATCCTTCAAAGTCGGTCATTTCTCTCTTCCATAATCTTTTTATTAATTTCTTTCCTTATTCTTATGATTTTTCCATCAATGTCAATAGTTCTTTCCTTTCTCATACTTTGTCAAATCACGTATCCTTGGCGGTTTGGACGTCAGCCTTTTTTCTCGATCCGTCTACTCCAAATTATTGTTTGTTGTCTGCATTATTTCCTATCAACGTCATTACTTCATCTGAAGTCTTGTTCATTAACGCTCCACCACTTGCTGTATCCACCATACTCCTATCACCCGATTGCAAACCTTCATAAAAATATTGAATCATTTATAAACTAAGAATTTGGTGTTGTGGGCATTTAGAACACAATTTTTTTTAAATTGATCCCAATATCTATCAAAAGACTCTCTAACCTCATGTTTAATTCCACATGTTGCTTTTCTAATGGAAGCTACTCTAGATGTCGGAAAATATTTTTCAAGAAATTTTTGTTTCATAATTCTCCAAGTTGTTATAGATCCCGATGCTAAAATAAACACAATCATTCACATGTATTATCTTGTAAAGAGAATGGAAATGATACAAGCCTAACATATTCCGTATTATCAACATTCCTGATTTTGCACAGTAAAACAAGCAAGTTGGAAATCCTGCAAATGCTTATGTGGATAATCTCCAGGATAATCATGGAATTTAGGAAGTATATTCATAAAACTAGATTTTAATTGAAAATTCCCATGAGTTTGGAGAAGTGTTATCCATAGTGGTCCAAAATCCATATCTGGTGGATTAGCCAATTCATGCAAAGTACTATTATTTGCAGCATTGTTTGCATTATTTCCTCCGTTGTTAGCTGCATTATTCCCTTAGTTATTAGCCATATTGGATTCTGCAGATGATGTTGTATCTTCAAACCCGTGTTTCTCAGCAGATTCAGATACAGGCGTAGGATCGGATGCTGAAGAAGTTTCTTGCTTTGCCTTTTCTGATTCTTTTCTTTTTTTTTTTCTCGTGCAGATTTTTCAACTTCAGGATCAAAGATTAGTTCACATGTACGAGAAGATCAGGGCATAAATGAAAAACAAACAAATTAAACAATGAAATAAAAAAAAGATTACTAGGACGCCAATTTTGATACGCTGGCGTCACATGCCCAAAAAAACTGTTCTTACAAATGCCCAAATGAGTGTAGTATGTGGAAAGTACAGGTCGAATTCTCAGGCAACCGTGTATTCTTCTTTCAAACGTAACTTTTAGGGTTTTGAGAGAGTTTAATTAACTAATCAAATAAAATAGAGTAAATAAATCAGTAGAATAAGAACAGGATGAAATTGTAAATTAAAAGACATATGATCATATCGTTCATTGGTGTATTGATTTTAATTCACACTTCATATAAACCACTTATGGAATACCGGAACCCACTGACGCATTCCTCATTTTTTCTTAAGTGTTTTCGAATAAAAAAGCCCTTATTATTTGACTTCTTATCAATTAACAACCCGCAAGAACTCTTAATAGATTTAATTAATCAATAGCTTTAAGAAATAGAAAAACCTAGTTATATTATAGACATAAGAACCCGTATGCCCACAATATTCTCCTATGCCCATTGATAAAGAAAGTCAGTCTTACCACACATAGAATTGATTCGACAATTACAGATCTTACAATTCTATTAGTTTTAGATATTAACTAATGAACTGTACGTATATTGGCCACTATAAAATTAATTAATTAACAACTAAGCTTGCTATTGCAAAACATAAAAGAGTATAAGATTCTGAATCATATGAAAATTGATTTGACCTCACGATATGAGCATTTCATCGATTATTACAACTTCATTCCAGAGAATAACTTAACCACTCATATTGAACCCAATACAAGTGATTAATATAAAATGCAATAGACTAAAATTGAAATAAAATAATGATGAAACTTAACAGAGAATTGTCTAGAAAACTATATATAAAACTGAATGACTCTTCCAAATGACCTCACAACTTATATACACAAACGATAATTTAAGAATCATTAAATTATATTAAGGTGTATCGTGATTTTAGCTATGTAATCGCCTATTTCATCATTCAAAGCCGACCATTTCTCTCTTCCATAATCTTTTAATTAATATATTTTCTTATTCTTATGATTCTTCTATCAATGTCAATAGTTCTTTACTTTCTCATATCTTTCCAGTAATAATCACAAAAATAATATTTTAAGTCTCCAATATATAAAAATATAGATAATAAATATACAATATTTGTGACTTATCACTAACGCATGGGCTCGTGCACCCGTTCGATACAAAATAAAGGTTTTTTTAAGAAATTGAAAAAAAAAACAAAAACAAAGAAAAAATGAAAAACAACAGAAAAATATAAAAAAATGGGGGTGCCTAGGTGCGTGAGCTCACACGTGGAGTGTAAGCGTGTGATGCTCACGCATCTGAGCATATTTTTACGGGTTGGGTAGCTGGATAGGTATTTTTGGGCTGGTTCAGATATTATTTGACCCGTCCAACGTAAGAGACCCGTTAGACGGTCTTATACAAATTTTTATCTTAGGGGAACACTCCTATAGGATGGTCTAACGGGTCACTTCCATTAAACATATTCTAACCCTATTTGAGGAATATATATATATATATATAATTGATTGAATTCCTCTCTTTAGACTTTTCGCCGACAAGAGAATCTCTCTTGTCAAACCCGCTATTGAAGTCATTTTTCTCTACGATATTTTATCTTCTTCTTCTAGACTTCATGACTAAATCAAGACAAACAAATGACTTATTTTCAGATTTTCAGCCCTACGAATTTCATTGAACTCCGATGAAGACACGTCTACTACAAATGATATATTTCTTTGATGATATTGCAATTAGGATTTTGAAATTTGTGAGTTTGTGAGCCTTGACTTCAAATTCTGTGTTAGCGTATTCATGTTCTATTTATGCATACAACATGTTCGATTATATCTCTCTGAAGGAATTACTTTGAATTTCTATTTGTTAGGAAATTTGTTGTTGTGATTTTATGATTTCAGCACTTCAATGTTATTTTTGTAGTATATTGTTGTTGGTGAATTGCAACAATATAATTCGTTTAAATTTCAATTTTATAATTTTCAGATATAGTTGTACTTGATGATTCAAATAATGGAGAAATTGCACATGTCAAAGAACATGAACCTGTTCAATTGGTATTTCCCAGTGATAGTTCACTTCATATGTAGTGATACTTTCATTACTGATTTTATCCAATTATTTTTCTCCCATTTTGTTGTAGATGACAAAGATTTTCAAGGTTTAGATATGATATTTTGTAAATATTAATTCTGGTAAATTCATAATTGATTAGTTGCTTATTATTATTCTATCGGCATTGAAATTCATCAAGTAGTGTTTTTTTTGGGACATCAAGTAGTGTTAATGAGAAGCTATTTTAGTTTTTTTTTTTATTTATCGTTACACTTTACAAACTAGAATTTATAGCTAGGAACAAGTCTTCATTTGGTTGCCACCTCATAATTCACCAGTAACCAACCATTTTCCTATATTTATAGGAATTTTGATAGAGTAGATTAAAAATTATTTATAATGACATGACTAATGTCAGATGGAGATGTCATTATATATATATATATTTGTATTTATCTAATATTTAGATTTTTTAGACTTATAATGTTACTCATATGTAAAGAGTGATTTTACTGTAACTTAGTATCCCTACTTGTGGGTTATAAATATTTTGTATGTGTTGTCGTAGCTTGTTTAGATTGCCGTAAATAATTTGGCTTCATTTGTACTGATAGATGTTGTTGTAATGATATGAGATTTAATAATGGAATGATTTTGTTGTCTATACTTACAAGACCATGTTAATCATCAATAATATTATATGATATTTTACCCTTAAGTTAATAATACTTCATTTCAAAGTTAATGACACTTCATCCTAAAGTTATTGATACTTAATCTCATAGCTAATGATAATATCATATAATACTTCACCTCATAGCTAATGAATTTTTTTTGTTCAATAAATAATATTTAATCAACAATAATATTATATGATACTTCACCTCATAGTTAATCATATTTAATTGTTCTTTGTTCAATAATTAATATTTAATCAATGATAATATCATATGATACTTCACATCCAAGTAGATAATATGTCACCTCATAGATTATGATACATCACTTTGTTTCAACGCGATCCAATTTTGAATTTATATTTTCCAGTTTCGACTCAACACAACAATTACTTTGGACCAAACCCGTAATTGGACGGGGTCAATTATAGACGTGATGAGCTAACCCGAATCGATCTCACAAGGAAGACTTAGTGTGAGCTACTATCTTAAGGGCTATGCATGCAACGTGCTAAAGCAAAGAAAATAAACCTAAACATTCTAAACATGTGATTGATGGTGATTTAAACTAAGAATTGAAATTAGCAAGTAAACAAGATAATGCAAATGACAACAATGAAAACAAGATTGAGGAAAATAGAATGATAAAGGTATTAGGGTGTAGATTCTCTCAATGGTTTATCTCTATGCTTGATTAAGGTTGGAAATGTTAATCTCACACATCTAATAGACCCTCTCAAAAGGCTTAATATCAATTACTGTCACCGTCTATCAACTAAGCCCCTTTTAGCTATATCGAATGAGCAAGAAAAACATATTAGGCTTAGGAATCCCCATCCACCTAATGTTGAAGGAACCAATTTCGGGATTTAGAATCACCTTCCAGTTTCCTCTAAACCCTAGCAATGCTCAAGTAGTGATCAATTACTCTAACATAATAAGCACAATTCCAACAACAACATCTAACAATTATCAAGCATAGATAAAAAACCAAATCAATCCTCTACCCCCTAATAGAGAGATTAGCCACTAAATATGCTCAAAGCAACACAAATATTATAGAAGATCATCATCTCATAATCAAATGTAAATAACATAAAACTTCTACAATATTAGTTATCCTTCAAGAGTTGGGACAAACCCCCATGAATCATCCAAGAAATGGAAAGAAAATACCAAAAGTAAACCTCCTAACGAGCTTAGCTTCCGCGGATGGCTCGAAGTGCCAATCCGGATTGACAAACACATGAGATGAGTAGAATCCGGAGTGCAATCCCCTTTATTTAAACAAATTCATAGGGGTATGGATCAAAATTTACAAGGTAAAACCATAGGGAGGAAATCCCTAGTTTTCTTGTCTGGTTTCCCATACTCATAGTCGAATAAATCAACTAGAGGAGTAGAGATCCTTATTTTCCCCCTTTTTTATAGATATATATATATATATATCATAAATACAAGGATAATTGATTAAGGGGAGTAGTTTTCATGAACAAGGCTAAGCATGCTTCCCAATCTTTCAAGGGCAAGAACCTTCAACACCAATCATTAAATTGGGATCACATTCAAAGATAATTCATGTTCAAGAGTGAAACCACGAAACAATTCATTCATTCATGATCGACTTTAAAATAATTCCTTGAAGATTCATATAAAAAATTGTTCAAATTTGACAATCGGGCAAAACAAGATACTAAGTGGGAGAATCACAACATACCTATATAACTAGAACAACTAACATTAATATCTAAATCAACATAATCAACACAATAAATTAAAATAAAAACTTCACATGAACAACAAAATCCATAACATAACATAACAAGCTCTCCCCCACACTTAAAACATGCATTGTCCTCAATGTATGAAAATAAGATGCAATAAGAGAAAAGGGAAGAGAAACACATCACAATGCGTATAAGACCAGCAACAGGCGCTGGTTCCTACAAAACACACAAAAAATACAACCAACGAACAATAAAAAGAGAGAACTGAAAATAATAAAACACGCACAGGAACACAAAAATACACAAGAAAACACGAAAGAACTTCACTACTACGGTGGATCATAAGGTGGGGGAGGAGGCTGCGGGTATGGATAGGAGATCGTCTAGTTGTTCCAGCTTTCTTCGAGGGCCATCATCCTCTCGTCATGCCTATCGAGGCGACCATAGATATCCTGCCTCATGTCTCCAACATCCTGACAGAGGGATTCCAACTCTTGGCGCAATTCGCCCATCGAAGCATCAAATCATTCCTGGAATTGCCCCATGGTGTTACTGTAGGACTGCTGGAACTGGCCCATGAATGTATCAAAATACTGCTGAAAATGGCCCATGGAGTTGGCATAATTCTGCTGGAAGCTTTGCAGTAACTGCCCCATGGTGGTGTCAAAGTGGTCTTGGAAGGACCTCCAATTGGCCTGCGGCATCTGATACCCATGTTGGGGCATAGTGGAGGGATAAGTCGGCTGCTGGTAGTGGGCCTAACCTTCTTGCTCATTCTCTTCTTCAGCTTGGTCTTCTTCTTCTCTTTCCTCATTCTCTTCCCCGTCCTCATCGTCATCATCACCATGTGGAGCTGAAGAGGAGCCGACTTTCCTGTCGCGTCTGAGGGCCGCAAGCTGAGCATTCATTAGCTTGGAGACACAGGGCCGATCAGTGTGAGAGACCAATCTCCTCTCATCAAGGACTAGCTGGGCTCGCTTGAGCTCATCAACAGTGATCATATACTTCTTAAACTTGCTTTAGCCTTCAGGGAGAGGGCCTCGGTCGGGAATCTGGCCAAGCTTAACAGCAAGCGCGGTGATGAAAGCACAAAATGATGGATGCTGCTTTGTGCGCCTAGTCATTTGCTGGATGGCGGTCCAGATGAAGTAAGATGGGCAGACCTTGGTGTTGTGAAGGGCACACCAAAGAAGATACACCTCTGTGGCATTGACTTTGTTGGCCTGTTCTTTCCTCGAAATATAATAGGCGAGGAACTTATGTATGATGGCAAGGGCAGGATCCCTGATAAAGCCAATAGGTGTCCCTTGAGGATCCTAATTGTTGAAGCCGGTGAGCTCTTGCCAGGCGGCAGCTGTGTTGAAGTTGGATGGCCTATCTCGTGGCCCATTTGTCGAAAACCCAAAATAGGATTTCATTCTAGCCAAGGTCACTTCAAATTCTTCTCCAAGCATACGAAAGGTAATCTTTGAATTCACAGAATCAAGCTTGAAGGTGACCAAAAACTCAAGGCACAACGGATTAAAGCCAACATACTTCAATTTTGCAAATTTATCCAAAGTCAACACTTTCAAGTATTTTTCTACTTTCTCATCAATTTTCAACAATTTCAACAAGTTCCAATCAAGGTAACATGGGGAAGTAATCTCATAATCAGTGAGCACTCGGAATGAGCAACTCAGAATGAGCAACTGTAAAGCTCTTGAAGATTCTCATCGCCATCTTGGTGAGAAGAAGAAGCATTCTTTGTCCTTGGCGGCATGGTGGATGGTTGAACAAGGGCAGTCGAGAAAATGCACAGAATAGAGAGCCGGGCGAGCAATGGTGCGTGGAGATGAGCGCGGGCAGAGAGTGCGCGGCCGCGGAACAGTGCGCGGTCGTGGGAGTGTGCGGGGGCAGGGTTGCATGGCCGCAGGCCTTCGTGCGGTCGCGGGACTTGGGTCGGTGGAGAGATAGCCACTGCGTCGGCGGTATGCGGCGGCGGCGAGCAGCGTGGTGGCTGGAAGGAGATGGCGTGCGGGCACGGAGTGTAGACACGGTTGCGGTGACGAGGATGGTGATGAGGAGAGGAAATCTTCTTGAACTGCAATTTTGGAGTGATAGGGATGGTGGAAAACAAGAGGAGAATTTGGGGAGTGATGAGTAGGGGGAAAGAGCTCAATAGCGGCGCAAGAAGAGGGTAAAAGTAGGGTTCCAAACGAGTGGTCCCCTTTTATAGGGAGGAGGGCGCACGACTGTGGGGGCGTGCGAGGCCGCGGAACGAGAGGGATCGTGCGCTCGCGGGGACCCTTTTTCTGCCAAAATATATCGCGCGCCCGCGGACTCTGTCTTCCGAGAGTGGTGGCACGCGGTCACGCGGCCGCGGGTTAGCACTTAGCTAAATTTTCCTTTTTTCGCCCCAGCATCACTCCGACTTTACCCCTGCAAAACAAACACCAAAAACGCGAAAAACTCAAACACACAAACACTATAAAGATTAAATAACATAAGTAAAAACAAGATAATCATGAGTTGCCTCCCATGCAGCGCTCATTTTAATGTCTCGAGCTAGACGAAGTCCTTCGGAAAGTTAGATGGAATCGAGGAGCTTAAAATCCTCGACATTGGCTTCTTGGGAAAAACCTTCAATATATGGCTTAACTCGGTGGCCATTCACTTGGAATGTATTGTTGGTTCTCAGGTTTTTCAATGTAAGAACTCCGTATGGAAACACCTCTTCTATAATGAACGGGCCACTCCATCTTAACTTGAGTTTTCCGGGAAAGAGCCGCAAACGAGTGTTAAAAGGAGAACCTTCATGCCCGGAGTGAGCTCCTTCTTAACAATGCGCCTATCATGAAGCTTTTTCACCTTGTCTTTGTTAATCTTCGCATTGTCATAGGCTTCATTCCGCAATTCATCGAGTTCGGTCAATTGTAAGGCTCGTTCCTTTCCCGTACAAGTTAAATCAAAATTCACCGCCTTTAGAGCCCAATAGGCCTTGTGCTCGATCTCAACGGAGAGATGGCATGCTTTTCTACACATAAGGCGGTAAGGGTTCATCCCTAGAGTAGTTTTGTAGGCCGTCCGGTAGGCCTAAAGAGTATCCGGTAGCTTTGTAGACCAATATTTCCTCGTCACATTTACGGTCTTCTTCAAAATGTTTTGGATTTGCTTGTTGCTCATCTCCACTTGACTGGAAGTTTGAGGATGATAGGGAGTAGCTACCTTGTGAGTCACTCCATTCTTCTTCATCAATCTTTCGAAGAGCTTGTTGGTGAAATGCGTTCCTTCGTCACTTATGATTGCTCGAGAGAATCCAAACCTACTCAAAATGTGCTTCTGCACAAACTTGATAACCACATTAGCGTCACAAGACCTAGTGGGGATTACTTCAACCCACTTTGACACATAATCGACTGCTAACAGGATATACTCGAAGCCAAATGAGTTAGGAAATGGTCCCATAAAATCAATACCCCAAACATCAAAAATTTCAACAACAAGATTGATATTTAAAGGCATCTCATTTCTTCTCCCAATATTGCCAAGTATTTGGCACTTATCACATGAAAGGCAAAAACATGAGCATCCTTAAAAATTGAGGGCCAATACAAACCGGATTGCAAGATCTTTCGGGCCATCTTTTGCCCACCACAGTGTGAGGCGTGACAAAAGGCCAAAACATCAGTTTGCTCCTCCTCCGGGACACATCTTCGAATCACTTCATCTTTTCCAAAGTGGAAAAGGTAGGGATCGTCCCAAAAGTAATACCTACACATTGCCAAAAATCTTTTCCTTTCTTGAAAGGTAAGGCTAGGTCTCATTCTACCACAAACAAGATAATTAATAATGTCGGCATACCAAGGAGAGGAATTAATCTCAAGAACATCCTCATAAGAAAATGAATCACAATCAACTCCTTTTTCATGAGATAGATCAAAATTTTCATCAACGGGGAGGCGAGATAAATGGTCTGCAACCACATTTTCACATCCCTTTTTATCTTTTATTTCAACATCAAATTCTTGCACAAGCAAAATTCACCTAATGAGTATAGGTTTAGCTTGGGGCTTGGTCAACAAATGCCTTAAAGTCGCATGATCACTATGAACAATCACTTTAGAACCTAAGATGTAGGATCTAAATTTATCTAATGAAAACACAACGGCAAGAAATTCTTTTTTGGTAGTGGTGTAATTTACTTGAGCACTATTCAATGTGAGGCTAGCATAGTAAATTACACGAAGAATTTTATCAATACGTTGACCCAAAACGACACCCACAGCGGAATTTGATGCATCACACATAATTTCAAAAGGTAAAGACCAATCAGGGGGAACAACAATGGGTGCGGTGATCAATTTCTCCTTAAGAGTATTAAAAGCATGCAAGCATTTTTCATCAAACTCAAAAGGAACATCTTGAGCAAGCAAATGACATAGAGGTTGGCTAATTTTGGAGAAGTCTGTAATAAACCTATGGTAAAAACCGGCATGGCCTAGAAAGCTTCTAACACCTTTCACATTAATGGGTAGAGGTAATTTTTCAATCACATCCACTTTAGCCTTATCTACGCTCACTCCTTCTTTAGAAACAACATGCCCAAGGACTATGCCACTAGTAACCATAAAATGACTCTTTTCCCAACTAAGAGCCTTAGGCTACTCTCTATCCATCTTTTTAAAACAAGTTCTAACTTCTCTAAACAATCGGAAAATGAAGATCCAAAGACTGAAAAATCATCCATGAATACCTCAATGAAGTCTCCAATCATTTCGGAGAAGATAGAGAACATACACCTTTGAAACGTGCCCGGTGCATTGCATAGTCCAAACGGCATTCTCCGACGCGCAAATGTGCCAAACGGGCACGTAAATGCGGTCTTGGCTTGGTCCTCCGGCGCTATGGCCACCTGAAAATAACCTGATAAACCGTCAAGGAAACAATAAAAACTATGCCCGGTCAATTTATCAAGAATTTGATCAATGAAAGGAAGGGGAAAATGGTCTTTTCGCGTTGCGGCATTGAGCTTTCGGTAATCAATACACATTCTCCATCCGGTGGTGGTCCGAGTAACCACATGCTCTCCTTTGTCGTTCTCCACCACTGTGATTCCTCCTATGTGGACTGGGCTCACCCATTCACTATCGGCTATCAAATAGATAATTCCTTCCGTAAGAAGCTTGAGAATATCTTTTTTGACGACCTCTATCAACACGAGGTTGAGCCGCCTTTGTCCTTCTCTAACCAGCTTAGCCCCTTCCTTAAGAATGATTCGATGCATACACATTGAGGGGCTAATACCTTTGATGTCGGAAAGGTTTCATCCAATAGCTTTCTTGTTTCTCTTGAGTATAGCTACCAAGAGATCTTCTTCGTCTTTCTCAAGCCCGGAAAAGATAATCACGAGCTTCTTCTCATCTTCATCAAGTTAGACATACTTGAGGTGAGATGGGAGCTCCTTGAGCTCAAGCTCGGGAGTAGACTTCACTTATTTTTCGGTCGAAGCAAGAACTTCCATTAAGCTTACTCCTTCTCCTAGCAAAATCTCCATCTCTTCGGCATCCAATTCGTCTCCCCCACACTTGAGGTGAGCTTCTTCTATAACACGTTCCTCGGAAAAGGCTTCACTCATCCAATGTGAGCCTATTTCCTGCAAGAAAACCTCCTCGGCCAAGGCATCAATAGTATCAATGAAAGAACAATTTTCCTCAAATGAGGAGACGGGAATAGCCTTGTTTTCATGGAAGGAAAAGGACACGGTTTCTCCTAACACTGACATTTTTAAAGTTCTATTTTTGACACCTATCAAGGTGTTTGTTGTAGCCATGAAAGGTCTACCTAAGAGAATTGTGTGCTCCTTACCCGTTTCTTTGACATCTCTCACATCCAACACAACAAAATCCACCGGGATTATCAAACCACAAACTTTAACTAGAATGTCTTCTATTATTCCTCTAGGGTATCTCACGGACCTATCTACCAATTGTAGACACATTCTAGTTGGTTTTAAATCACATAACTCTAATTGCTTATAAATTGAGTAAGGCATCAAGTTAATTCCGGCTCCTAGATCTAGCATACCACATGCTTCTTTACCATTTCCCAAGGCAATTTTAAGAGTAAAACTATCTGGATCACGAAGCTTGGGTGGTAGTTGATGTTGTAAGATTGCACTCGCCACTTCGGATACCACAATTTTCTCATCCTCCACAAACTTCCTCTTCTTGGAAGCTAGCTCTTTGAAGAACTTTACGTAGGCCGGCACATTGCGAATGACATCAATGAGTGGAAGGTTGACGTTCACCTTTGAAAGGAGCTTGTAGAACTCTTGAAATTGGGTGTCTTGCTTCTCATTCCTCAACCGGCTTGGAAATGGAATTGGAGGATTGTAGGGATTGGTGGCCTTATGGAGTGTGAGCTTCTTCACTTCTTCATTTTTCTTTTCGGGCTCCTTATGTTGTTGATGAGCCTCATCTTCTTTCTCAACCTCTTCAGTTGGGCTTGAATCTCCAACCTTGTTATCAATCACCATGCCTCCTCTAAGCACGGTGATGGCTTGAGCTTGCTCCGGTTGGCTTGGCAACTTTCCCGGCTCGGCTTGCTTGGCCAACTCTCCAACGGTCCCGGCTATTTGGCCCACTTGAGTCTCAATTCTCTTCATGAAAGCATCAATGGATTCAAATATTTGTTGGGTGGCTTGAATGAAAGATTGCAAAGTGTCTTGAAGTGTAGGCCTAGGCGGTTGGTTTGGTGGGGCCGGATATTGTTGCGGTCTCGGATAAGGTGGAGCTTGGCTACCCCCGACTTATTGAGGTGGAGGCAGTTGTTGTGGCGGTTGAGGTGGTTGTTGAGGTTATCTCCAAGAGAAATTTGGATAATTTCTCCACCCCGGATTGTATGATTGAGAGTATGGGTTGTAAGGTTGGCATGGTTGGAATCCTTGAAGGGCATGCACTTGCTCTTGAAGAGCATGGAAATTAGCCTCTTCACTTAATTCCAGCTCGATCGACTTTTGGCACAAGTTGGCCCCATGGCCATACTCTCCGCATATCCCACAAGTTTCAACGGTCATCGCTTGTTGGGGTAGTCTCTCGGAGGTTCGAAGCATCTCTACTTACCTTGTCAACTCGGCAAGTTGTTTCGTCACATCATAACTAGGGTTGGCTTCATTGACGGAAGCTCTCTTCCCTCTAGCACTCTTTTGTTGAGAAGTCGTGGCCATAGTCTCATAGATGTTTGAAACTTCTTCGGTGGTCCGGCCTCCAATGTCTCCTCCTGATGCATTATCCACCATGTATTGAAAATTTTAGGAAAGCCCGTCATAGAAGAATTGGTTGAGCAACTCGGGTGCGAGATGGTGGTGCAGGCATTGTTGTTGGAGACCTCGAAATCGATCCCAAGATTCATGAAATGCTTCACCTGGAGATTGGGTAAAGGTAACAATTTGAGCTCTCCAATCTTGGGTCTTTTGATTGGAGTAGTACTTGACCATGAACTTCTCATAGACGGCATTCCAATTGGCTAATGAGTTGACCGGTAGTGACATGAACCATGTCTTGGCTCGATCTTTCAAGGTGTAAGGAAAACACCTCATCTTCAATTGATCTTCATTCAAACCTTGTAAAGGAAAGGTTTGAACAACGGCATAGAACTCCCGGATGAAGTTCAAAGCATCTTCGGCCGGCATCCCATAGAATGAGGGAAGTTGGCTAAAATGAATATTCTTCAACTCATAGTTCCTTGCGGCTTTACCAAGAACTATGTAAGAAGTCGACGCCCCAATCATGGGACAAACAAAGTCTCTCATATTTTTAGCCGCATTGGCATTGGCATTGTCGGGATTGTTGAGGGGGTTAGCGTCCATCTCTCTTTCCTACTCGAACACATTAAATCTTCTTGGTCGATAGATGTTATCAAAGACGAGGGCTAGTCTCCGATTGAGGCTTCGCCTCCCTAGCATACACAACCACAAACAAAACGGAGATCACACGTAACTTGTAGAAAGAGATACGAAAGCCAAACACAAGAAAATAAACACAAAAGCAAAATTAAACAAGCAACACAAACACAACACTTTAACAAGAAAGATTTCACGATCACACAATACACAAAAGCAATTATAGCACCAAAAATACAATAACTTCAAGCCTTCCCCGGCAATGGCACCAAAATTTGTTTCAACGCGATCCAAATTTGAATTTATATTTTCCGATTTTGACTCAACACAATAATTACTTTGGACCACACCCGCAATTGGACGGGGTCAATTATAGACGTGATGAGCTAACCCGAGTCGATCTCACAAGAAAGACTTAGTGTGAGCTACTATCTTAAGGGCTATGCATGCAACATGCTAAAGTGTGGCACCCTCAAATGGATGTAGAAGAACAGACTACCAATGTGAGTGTGCCTTGTATTTTTTTTTTTGAAATAGAATAGAAAAGTATTGAATCACTCGAGAAAGGATAAGATTTACTTTCACACATAATTTACATAGTTATATTAAGGGAAGAAAGAGTACTCTGAAGTCAAAAGAGTACACCAGGGAAAATAAAAGTTTATATACAATCAAAACAGTGAACTTCGAAGAAGTTTCACGCTTGAACAAAAATAGAGTCAAAAGGTGGTGCGAAAAGCTTATAAACAAAAGCCCATCAGGTCGTCATCCATATACATAGACCCTCAGGAACTTGTAGAAACTCCACGTCCCGCACCATGTATTCTCATGCTTCATCTGAGTCACCTACAATGCATGAACTACATGAGCTAAAGCTCAGTAAGCAGAAATCATGCATGCGACCTCATACATGATGAATAAAGAGAACACCACACCATGGCTAATGCTCGTGATAAAAAATATTTTCATCTCAAAAGCATTTTTATTGTTTAGGAACTTGGCTCCCTTCACCAGACACCAACATGAGTCATGAGCTCATAATATATTCAATATCACTTGGCCAGAATGTGATTAGTGCACTCATGTGGCTCATTCTTCCTGGACCCCAAGGGACACGCCCCCTGCCTGTTCCCTTTGATCCCACATGAAAGTCATCCCACATCAGCCACTCATCACCTCAAAGGTGCAATCGAAGTGGACCATCCTCCCTGGACCCCAAGGGACACGCCTCCTGCTTGTTCCCTTTGATCCCACATGAAAGTCATCCCACATCAGCCACTCATCACCTCAAAGGTGCAATCGAAGTGGACCATCCTCCCTGGACCCCAAGGGACACGCCCCCTGCCTGTTCCCTTTGATCCCATAACTGTTGCCCCTGTCTTGGTTGAAACTTCGGTCTCTGGCCCTGAAGAAAAGGTTGTGTCCTTCTTTCACCTCCAGCCCACCTTTGACCTTGCCCTTGTCCTTGCCTAAGCTGACGTCGCATTTCTTGAGCACGAAAGATCCTGAGTTCAGCTTGTTCAGCAACTAAAGCTCGTTCAGCAATTTGTGAGTATGTTGCTCCTTGAACTTCTATCATACTCACATCTCTATATAGTTCTGGCTTCAGCCCTTCAAGAAATCTCTCAGCTTTAAGTGCCTCAGTGTTAATCATATGCGTCGCAAACCTAGACAATTGTTCAAATTTTCGAATATAGTCTCCAACTATCATGTTTCCCTGTCTAAGTTGTATGAACTCATTCATCTTCAGCGTACGAATAGGGGCTGTGAAATATTTGTTCCTGAATAACTCCTTGAATCTTTCCCAACTCATGGTAGCAACATCTTCAATGCTTGTTACAGTATCCCACCAATTACCTGCACTCCCACGAAGCATAAAAGTGGCGCATATAACTTTTTCATCTTCAGGAACTCTACTATATTTGAACATGTTCTCTAATGTTCTCAGCCAATCTTCTGCATAAATAGGATCCAAAGCATCCTCAAAAGTTGGTGGATATAGTTTCCTAAATCTTTCTCCAACCATTTCCACATGCTCAGCTTGATGGCATGCCCGATTTTCATCGTTCACGTCTTGTCGATTTGCCTCTCTCTACTGGATAAGCTCCTGAATTTGTCCAGACTGCCTTTCCACAAGCTCGGTAAGTCTATTAATAATAGCGTCTCTATCCATCCCTAGATTAGAAGTTCCCTCACCAGATGCTCTCTCACCACCACCACCCATACCTCGACCTCTCACCATGATGATAGAACTTTTATATGTAGTCTGATACAAACAAAATAGACATAATCTTATGATATACATATAAATAATCAATTAAATAAAACTTACGGGTACGTGTTGTTCCCATGTCCAGAGATCATGTACATGGACAGTCTACAGAAGTATGACCTGGCTCTAATACCACTCTGTGGCACCTTCAAATGGATGTAGAAGAACAGACTACCAATGTGAGTGTGCCTTGTATATTTTTTTTTGAAATAGAATAGAAAAGTATTGAATCACTCGAGAAAGGATAAGATTTACTTTCACACATAATTTACATAGTTATATTAAGGGAAGAAAGAGTACTCTGAAGTCAAAAGAGTACACCAGGGAAAATAAAAGTTTATATACAATCAAAACAGTGAACTTTGAAGAAGTTTCACGCTTGAACAAAAATAGAGTCAAAAGGTGGTGCGAAAAGCTTATAAACAAACGCCAATGAACAGATCAGGGTAAGGCACCTGCGGTGCAACCTACATGCCCGGCGTGCGGTGAACAACATTCAGGAAGATGTTATGCTGAATCTCGTAATTGTTTCAAGTGTGGAAAACTGGGTCATGTTGTCAAAGCTTGCCCTGAGTAGGATACATATATATATATGTATATATATATGTATATATATATATAACTTACGTAATGTTCTAATCACTATAGCATCTCTATAGTGTCTTATGTAAGCTCACTTTATTTAGTACAAAAGTCTCATTTTGATTAAAATGATCTTTGGATGTCCTAAATTAGTTAAACTCTGAAATAATTAAATATACAAATGCAAATATTACTATGTATATATATATATATATATATATAAACTCAATTGGCACACAAATAATCACATAATACTTATATAAAATATATCAAAATAATCATTAAGTAGTGAGAGGATCGGTTACTACATAAAGTAACGAAAATAAACCTAAACATTCTACACATGTGATTGATGGTGATTTAAACTAAGAATTGAAATTAGCAAGTAAACAAGATAATGCAAATGACAACAATGAAAACAACATTGAGGAAAATAGAATGATAAAGGTATTAGGGTGTAGATTCTCTCAATGGTTTATCTCTATGCTTGATTAAGGTTGGAAATGTTAATCTCACACATCCAATAGACCCTCTCGAAAGGCTTAATATCAATTACTGTCACCGTCTATCAACTAAGCCCCTTTTAGCTATATCGAATGAGCAAGAAGAACATATTAGACTTAGGAATCCCCATCCACCTAACGTTGAAGGAACCAATTTCGGGATTTAGAATCACTTTCTAGTTTCCTCTAAACCCTAGCAATGCTCAAGTAGTGATCAATTACTCTAACATAATAAGCACAATTCCAACAACAACATCCGACAATTATCAAGCATAGATGAAAAACAAAATCGATCCTTTACCCCCATAATAGAGAGATTAGCCACTAAACATGCTCAAAGCAACACAAATATTATAGAAGATCGTCATCTCATAATCAAATGTAAATAACATAAAACTTCTACAATATTAGCTATCCTTCAAGAGTTGGGACAAACCCCCACGAATCATCCAAGAAATGGAAAGAAAATACCAAAAGTAAACCACCTAATGAGCTTAGATTCCGTGGATGGCTCGAAGTCGGTTTTCTTCTCGTCTCTTTTTCTTCTTCCTTGGTTTGTTCTCTTTTTCTTCCTTTTCTCCTTTTTCCTTGAGTGGTGGTGAAAATGGTGAAAGTGGTGAAAGAAAAATGGTAGAGATGATGGTTAGTGTGTAGAGAGAAAGTGGAGATGAAGAAGTGGTGAAGATGAAGTGAGAGGAGTGTGTAGAATGATTGATGATAATGAAGGGTGATATCCCTAAAAAAATCTAAAATGGGATCTATATGAAAGGGAGAGAGACGTAAGTGATAGATTGATAGAGAGAGAGAGAGGTATGAGAGGTATGTGAGAGAAAAGGTGGTGGTATGGTGATGGTAAGGGAGCATTAATTGTGGGAGGAATTTGTGGAACAAAAATCCAAAGCTAGAGTTAGGTTGAATTAATCCCTATTCCCCTATCACTTAGATTATGGTGGCCCAAAAGTCTAATATTCAAAATGCAAACAGGAGAAAGGATGAAGAGGATGCCTTCTTGTGGAAAATGGTGAAGAAAAGACGAGAGTCGAGTAGAGGGCAGGGCAAATTGGGCGAAACAGAGCGTCTCGTGCGCCGGTGGGATGCCGCGCGCCTGTGGGTTACAAGGTATGCGCGCCCCCGCGGAGCAGTACGCGCCCGCGGGGTGCCTCCACTGAGAGCCCCCTCACGCGGTCGCGGGGCTCGCGCGGCCGCAGGGCCTTATTACGCGGCCGCGTGGTCCCTAGTATCATAATTAATGATATATCTTTGTTCGATTATTAATAATTCAGCTCATAGCTAATAGTATTTGAAAGTGCACACCCCGTGTGAAAGGTATCTGTCTGCAAACGTTCACTAAAAAGTTTAAAAATATTGTAGGATAAAGTTCACAATAATGTTAATGAACGTTATAATGAACTTAATGTAAATTGCAGAATGTAAAGCACACAACAGATTGGTAACCATGTTCAATCAACTGATCTACATCAGGGGGACTTGTTAAGTCCGTGAAAAATAATTCACTACTTTAATGTCACGTTTACTTAGGATATTACACGCAGCTGACCTCTCGTCACTCGATACCCTTTCTACCCGTACACCCTCTTGCGTTGAATTGAATCGTGGGATCCTCTCACAACCTAGATATCTAATATATCTAGTTCCCATAAGAAATATATCCCGAGACTCCTTTTGACAGTGTATGAAAAGAGTTTCAACACACAATGACTAGAACACAAAACTCTAGTCTAAACTCACGATCAAAACTTTGTGGCTCAAAATAGTTCGAGCTCTTGAAATATTCAGTGCAATTTTCTCTATTCGGCATTATGTCTACTAAGAATTCTGTATCTCATGCTTATTTATAGATAAAAATATAGCCTTAATAAGGGAACAAAAGTCCTAATCCTAATCTGAATTGAATAACAAAACTTTCCTTATTGAAATCAAAATCTAGTACAATCCAAGATAGGGTATTGTTTAGTGTTTATTTGTGATATTTTCTTATAGTAATTGTATGACTTTAATGCGTGTGCTTCCGTTATTTTTGTGTTGTTTTGGTGCTTTTAGCTTCACATTTGATCTATCGGTGTGTTATGCCAGATTTGTGTAGACTTCGAGCTTTTACTCCAAAAGAAGTGATTTTATGGAATAAAAGTGGAAAAAAATCGGAAGCCCAACTGAAGGGAAAACTGAAGAAGAACCGGAAGCCCAACTGAAACCAAACTGAAGCCTAACTAAAGACTAAACTGAAGGCTCAACTGAATTCCCCTGAACTGAGCACCAGCTAAACTGATTACAAGTTGAACTAAGCCCGCACTGTGCACGAATTGAAGCATCAAAGCCGGAAGAAGCACGAACCGAACCAGGGCCAGACGTTACCGGGACCCCAACTGCCGCTCGGCATACCTCTCACGGAAGAGGGCCCAGTGGGCGCTAGGCACCCAGCCGGTGCTAGGCTTCCGTTCCCAGCTGGCGCTAGGTACCTCACCCGGTGTTAGGTCTCCAGTTTGCTATCTAACCAATACTGTCCTTGTGTGTTCTCACACACTCGACTGACGCTACTATCCAACGATTGTTGGGTGGAGTTTTTGTCTCATTTGAGGGCATTGTTGGAATCATTCTGGGGCTCACTTTTGGTTGTTGGCAGGCTTCTTTAAAGCCCCTTCTGAGCCAATTGCCCAATATATGTCATTCATTATCACACAGAGAGAAGAGAGAGAAAAGTCCCCAACCATTGATGGGGGTTCTCATCAGTTGGGAGAAAGTTAGGGAATGATCAGTTGGAGAGTTCTTGGAGAGGAGTTTGTGAGAAAAGCTAGCAGGAGAAGTCTAGAGCGGAGAAGGAAGAAGGGGAGAAAGGGATTGGAAGCTCAAGTCCGGCCTCATCAGCTAGGCTTGTAGAAGATTGCAACTTCTCTCTTTATTTTCCCCTTTAGTTTCAGTGTCATTTGGGGGATTTGTCTCAAATCATTATCGAGATAAACAAAATTTGTATAAGTTTGTATTTTAATTATCTTTTGATATTTGAGATGAAGAACTTGTGCGATTCTTGTGGTTTCCCTTGCATAATGAGGAGCTAATTCTATACATTAGGGGAGATAGATAATCGATTTAGTTTCAACCCTTGCTTGTGATTGTTAGTTTCACGTTGATTGAATTGAACTTGTTCATATTGAGTATCTGGTCAATATTCAATATTGCTAAGTAGTAGATGAGATTGCTAGAATATTCTACTACCCGACTAGGATTTTTTCAACATTAGGTTGACTAAAAATACATGCCTAATTTTTAATCTTGATTATATAATTTAGCCTTAGGGGTTTAATGGATTGAAATGAAAGCTATTGAAGTTAATCCTATTAGTGGAGTTTATTGTATGTTTAAGATTAATGAAATTAACTTGAATCAAGCTTGGAGAGAAACTGAAGAGAGAATCTATGCCCTAATGTCTGTTTTATCATCGTTTATTTATCTTCGTTGTTTTCTTGTTATTGCCTTGTTTTGATTAAGTAGATTTTAGTTCAAACCCTTCAAGTTATTAGTTTAGAATGTTTAGGATCGTATTTAGATTCATGAGTGTGACACAAGAGGGACAATTGCCCTGTTAAGCTTTCCTTGAGAGTACGACTTGGGCTGACTCACCGTCCTACAATTGACCCCATCCTTTTACGGGTCGGTTCATAATTTTAGCGTGCATTTTCAACCGAACAAATTTTCTAGGCACCATTACCGGGGAAAGCTTTAGGCGTATTATCTTTTGTGTTATATTTTTCCATTTTTATATTTATATTTTGGTTAAGTTTTCATAATTTCTTCCACAGTTGTGTGTGACCTTCTCTTTGTGCTTGTGTCTATGTATGCTAGGTCGACAAAGTCTCAACAGGAGATTAGCCCCTGTGTTCAACAACATTCATAGACCAAAGAGGATAGAAGTGGCTAATTGGGAAAAAGAAGGTTTGAGTGAAGCTTACTCTTCGAGTGATGAATCTCAACCTCTAAAGATGGATGCCAACCATGCCAATAATGTCAACAATGCTAATGTGGCAAGGAACATGAGAGATTTTTCCCACCCTTTGATAGGGGCATCAACTTCTTGCATTGTTCTAGGAGAAGCCACAAGAAATTATGAATTGATGAACATCCACTTCAATCAATTACTATCCTTCTACGGGATGCCTGCTAAAGATGCCCTGAACTTCATCTGGGAGTTCTATGCAGTGGTTCAGACTTTTCCTTTGCAATGTCTGGATGAGGATTAATTGAAGATGAGGTAATTTTCTTACACCTTGAAGGAACATACTAAGACATGGTTCGTATCTCTTTTATCAAATTCATTATCAAGCTAGAACGCCATGTAACAGCCCGGTCTCGAGATAGGGATTAACGAGTGGGTACGGGGTGTCATTAAGGGGTTAATTGGATAAAACGGAAGATTAATAAGTTGGTTTTACAGTCGAGATATGATTTTGGGGATTAGACGGGGATACTCGGGTTCACTTTTGCTAGACGGATAGACGGATACCATTCATCATAGATGATGATGGTTAATAATACATGCAAGCCCATTGATTGACGAAAGGAAATCATACTCGGGTAGAAGAAATAGAACTTAGTATGCATCTTATACTCAAATAATTATGTCTAGGGAGATTATTCATAGAGTCTTGATAATCATAATAGAACTTAAAACAGAATTAGAAAGAGTGTATCAGAGTAGCAGATCACATAGTAGGATTTCAAGGAAATATTAGATAATAGCAAAACAGTCTTGGCAGCTAACCCACATCCACAGCCACCAACATCCTCAGCATCTCAACCTGTAAAATATTTGAAAAAAAGGGGCATGAGCACTAATGTACTCAGTGGGTTTTAGTAAAACACTTTAATAAACTTCGAGATATCTAATAATCAACTGGCGGTATATGGAGAGCAAAACGCTAAAACCCTCTCCATATCTGCATAATCTTTTCTTTTCCTTTTGGATCCATCTTGGCTCAAACCCGACGTCAACTGTACCCTTAGGCATGCCATAGGATAGAAGAGGGGTTACCTCAAATATCCGAACGAGTTTGCGAGGGAAAAACCCAGCAGTGACTCCCTTAAGAGTTCCGAGCTCAAATTCTGCTTAAGTGAAAAGCAAAGTTCATTCCTTTCTTATTCTTGCTAGCAATACCAAGCTTAGAACAATGTCTAAGGCTAATCCTTCAATACTACATGATCTCGGCCTACAAAGGGTTTAATGCTACCCTAACAAGGCAAACCTTAATTCTTAATTCTGCGAGCTTAACAAGCATAAACATTAAATTATAGGAGAAGAATGTAAACAAGTACGAATCGGAACTATAGATAATTCTAAACATCTCATGCTAAGCATAAACAATACTTTAGTAGTTCTATCATTTCTAAACATGCTTGAGAGCTCAAGTAAAACATAATATCTTCCTTTCTTCCTTCCTTGCACAGAGATCAATCAGGCTGAGCAAAAGTACTTTATTGGATATCTCATTTGCCCTAACATGCTTCTAGAGCTCATTAGCTCAAACTTTAGATGAGTATAGATTTACCCACCTTGATTACGGGACGGAAGATGAGGCAACGAGCTGATGGTCTTCCTTAGTATTCCTCCGAGACTCGATTCCCCCTACAAAAGTCGAACCATCGACTTAGCGGCCTCCTTCGAGGATTTCTAAAAACATGAGATTAAAAAATACCCAACTAATATTCCCTTAGCTAGGACTTAACATGGATAGCATGACTTTTGACTTTATAAGGTTTCAAGAAGAATTGATTCGAAGAGAATCACACCTTGGTTACACGAGTTTTATACGGAAAACAACTTAAGAAGTTTTACTCGAAATAATTTGAAGATAACCTGAAAATCTTCTTAAATTAAACTTGGAATTAACTCGGGAAAAACACGACTCGATAGCTCGAAAAGAGGGTACGGAAATAGCCAGGAAAAATCAATGTCGGATGACACGGGAGGGCACCGTGTACCGGCGGCACCCCGCGCGCTCGCGTCCGCGGGCTTCTGGGCCGAGGAGGTTGTTACGCGGCCGCGCACCCCCTCGCGGTCGCGGCACCTAGTTTCTCTCTCTTCCGTCCAATTTTTGGGCGGACTTCAATTCTTTTGTGTTTCTTCAACTGGGTTCTTCGTGTTCGTTGATTCCTTCGACGAACACGAAGAACAATTAACCCGAAATTTCTTAAAAACAACGTACTTGAATTTAACATGCAACAACATGCTTTAAGTTAAAAAGAATTTTGGCATTATAACGGCATAGACACGATAATCCTCCTTAAATATTTAGAATAACGACAAAATCGTTAAATGTGGCCTGAACGGAAATTAACGGAAATAACGAGGCTAATCTTTTAGAATAATAATAACGGATGTAGAATGAGAAATATAACACAAACCTTATTAACTTGGAACTTAAAAAAAATTGAAATACAACATTTAGACGAGCAATAATGAAGAACGCGAGGAACTTAAAGAACGGAAAGTACATGCAGAATTTAAAAGACGGAAAAGAAATGGTGTTGAGACCGACAAACAAGAATGGACGGGGTTAGGTGCGTCGAAGGAATGTGGTTAGCTCGGTGTCTCATCGAGTCGCAACGGCGTTAGAGCCGCCTGCTACGATTTCAACGGAGCCCCTAGCACATTCCCTCACCGCATCCCTTCTACGCCACTCCGCTCGTTGTCTTGAAGAACACTCACGAAGAACGCTTTGTACTTCGACAGAACCTTCTCGGCTTTCAAATCTTTTCACTCTTTCGATTTAAAAGTGAAGTGAATTAGAAATGAGCAAAGAATGCCAAAGGGGTGGTCCCCTATTTATAGGAAAATCTTTGGCTTCCCTTGGAAGCCATTGCTGTGCGGGAATACTGCAAAAGCTACCCCGGGTTTAGTTAAAAGCTGCTTTATTCGATGTCGATGTCCAAATGACTTCAGACACGAAATATAAAAATACCGGAAGACTCATTGGCTCGAACACTAGTGAACCAACTCGATTCGTGAAGAAGACAGGGTCGTCAGAAGAAAGACGAGCAAAGGTTCCTTTTTTGTAATTACTTTTTACTATTCACTCAGATTGACAGATTTTGCTCCCGAGCGTTCGATTGAGTCATTTCCCATAAGAGGGACCTGACAGAACTGAACTCGGATAAACGAGGAGGATTTCGTAAATTTCTCAAAACACGAACGCACGCAAAAGTTACTATTCATTTCCCTTTTAAATACGTTTTCCATCACCGGGAACTCAAATGACTTCAGATTTAAAATTCGAAAACACCAGTGTACTCCTTGAGTCAAAACCTTTCTAAAGAAACCATAAATGGCAATAAAAGAATTAAAATTATATTTTCCAAAAAGACGTTCTTCACGAAAACTAACTCTTAAAGTCGTGACTGACATCCAACCATAGCTAACCTTATTTAAATTCCTTCTTTAATTAAATAATTTAATATTAACAATTCTCTAAACCTTATTCAAAAATCTGGGGTATTACATCCTATCCCCCTTAAAGAAAATTTCATCCCGAAATTTACTAACCATGATAAGCGATATCAGGGTACTTCTTGAGCAGTTCGGATTCAAGCTCCCAAGTTGTTTCTTCTGAACCATGGTAGTTCCAGATTACTTTTACCAAATCGATCTCCTTATTTCTCAGCTTCTGGATCTTTCGATCCACGATGGCTTGGGGCTTTTCTTCATAGGCTAAGTCCTCATTCAGAACTATCTCTTCCTTGCTAATCACATGTTTTGGATCGAACACATATTTTCGTAATATGGAAACATGAAAGATGTCATGCACGTTATTCAGGTTGGGTGGTAAGGCCAACCTGTAGGCTACTTCGTTCACCTTTTCTAAGATCTCAAAAGGTCCGATAAATCTGGGCCTTAATTTGCTTCGTTTGCCAAAACGAACTATTCCTTTTGATGGAGACACCTTCAAAAACACTTTATCTCCAATGTTGAAATTGAGCTCCGTCCTTCTCTTATCCGCATATGCCTTCTGTCTATCCTGAGCTTCTTTGATGCGTTGACGAATAAGCTTGATCCTCTGGACAGCTTCTTGGACCATCTCGGGTCCATGTATCATTCTTTCTCCAACTTCATCCCAATACAGGGACGATCTACACTTTTTTCCGTAAAGGGCTTCATAAGGGGCCATGCTGATCGACGACTGGTAGCTGTTGTTGTAAGCAAATTCTACCAAAGGTAGTAACTCCTCCTAACTGCCTCCTTGATCGATGACGACTCCTATAAGCATGTCTTCCAGAATCTGGATAGTCCTTTCGGACTGGCCATCCGTTTGAGGCTGGAATGTCGTGCTGAATTTAAGCTTTGATCCCATTGCATCTTGTAGGCTCCTCCAGAATCTTGATGTAAATCTTGAATCATGGTCTGATGTAATCGAGACCGGCACTCCGTGCAAACGCACAACTTCCTTAACATACAACTGGGCTAGTTGATCTAGCCCGTCCGTCATCTTAATAGCAACAAAATGTGCTGATTTAGATAATCGATCAACGATTACCCAGATAGCGGTATTCTCTCGCTTAGACTTTGGCAATCCTACGACAAAGTCCATATTGATATGATCCCACTTCCATTCAGGGATTTCCAAGGGTTGAAGCAACCTAGAAGGTTTTTGATGCAAAGCTTTCACTTGTTGACAGTTTAAACACCTTTCCACGAAGACGGCTATCTCTCTCTTCATGTTGTTCCACCAAAAGTTCCTCTTGAGGTCTTGGTACATCTTGGTGCTTTCGGAATGTGCTGTATATGGCATGTTATGTGCTTCGCACATGATTTCCTCCTTGAGTTCTTCCTTGCATGGCACGCAAAGTCTTCCTTTGAATAAGAGCGCGTTATCGGGGGCTTCCGCGAAATCTTGCGAGCTATCAGATCGTGCTTCTAGTCTTTTCTTTTCGAGAAACTCATCTCCTCTTTGGGCTTCAATCATCCTTTGCCTTAGGTCGGGCTGAGCGACTATCATGGAAACTTGAGCTTGAATAGTCTCGGGTGGTGTTAACACCTCAATCCTTAACTTCTCGAATTCCTTGCGAAGATCCTCCTTGGCTAGAATGAGTTCTAACTCTGCCTTCTTCTTCCGACATAGGGCATCTGCTACCATATTTGCCTTGCCTGGGTGGTAGTGAATCGTGTAGTCATAATCTTTTACGAGTTCTAGCCATCTTCTTTGCCTCATGTTAAGATCCTTTTGCTCGAAGAAATACTTCAAGCTCTTGTGATCTGAGAAGATCTCACACTTGGCTCCGTAGAGGTAGTGCCTCCAGATCCTCAGCGCATGAACGACCGCTGCTAGCTCTAAGTCATACATCGGGTAGTTCTGCTCGTGATTCTTAAGCTGTCTTGAAGCATAAGTAACCACCTTTCCTCTTTGCATTAGTACGCGTCCTAATCCTTTCCTCGATGCGTCTGCATAAACCATGAAATCTTCATTCCCTTCTGGAATGGCTAACACAGGGGTTGTGGTCAGCATCTTCTTCAGAGTTTGAAAACTTTCCTCGCACTCAGGCGTTCATTTGAACTTGGAGTCCTTCTTCAGCAATCGTGTCATAGGCTTGGATATAGTCGAGAATCCTTCGATGAATCTGCAATAGTATCCAGCGAGTCCTAGAAAACTTCTTATCTCATTCACGCTTCTTGGAGTCTTCCAGTTGCTTACGGCTTCAATCTTGGCTGGATCCACCTTGATTCCTTCTACCGAGACTATATGACCTAAAAACATAACTTCCTTGAGCCAAAACTCACACTTGCTGAACTTAGCGTAAAGCCTTTCTCTTCTTAATGTCTCCAGAACCACTCTTAGGTGTTCTTGATGCTCTTCTTTATCCTTGGAATAGATGAGGATATCATCTATGAAAACCAGAACAAACTTATCTAGGTACGGTTGAAAAACCCGGTTCATTAAATCCATGAACACCGCTGGAGCATTGGTCAATCCGAATGGCATTACCACAAACTCGTAATGCCCATAGCGAGTTCTAAAAGCAGTCTTAGGGATATCTTCTTTTCGGATCTTCAACTGATGGTACCCAGATCTTAAGTCTATCTTGGAGAAGACACTCGCTCCCTTGAGCTGATCAAAGAGATCGTCTATTCTTGGGAGAGGGTATCGATTCTTGATGGTTAGCTTATTGAGCTCTCTATAGTCGATGCACATTCTCAATGTACCATCCTTCTTTTTTACGAACAAGATTGGAGCTCCCTAAGGCGACACACTAGGTTGGATAAAACCTAGGTATAGTAACTCTTGCAGTTGTACCTTGAGTTCTCGCAACTCCTTAGGCGCCATTCTGTAGGGGGCTTTTGAAACTGGGGCGGCTCCTGGTTCCAATTTGATAGTGAATTCTACCTGCCTGTCCGGAGGCAGTCCTGGCAGCTCCTTTGGGAATACGTCGGGGTATTCCCTTATGACTGGAACGTCTTCAATGGAAAGCTCTCCTTCCTCCTTCCTTATTAGATTAACTAAAAAGGCTTGGCAGTTCTTCTTCCTTATCATCTTAGTGGCCTTCAGGGCGGATATCACTGGGATTTTGGTTCCTATCCTGGATCCGTTGATTTTCACCTTGGGTTTCCCGGGTGGTCGTAACACTACTTCTCTCTCAGGGCAGCTTATAGAAGCATAAGCCGAGGCTAACCAATCCATTCATAGGATTATATCTAAGTCCTGAATCTTTATCACATAAAGACTTGACTTAAAGTTTTTCCCTTCTATGTTCAATTCTAGGTTAGAGCAGACCTTCCTAGACATCATTCTCTTTCCAGAGGGAATACTTATGTCAAGATCATTCTCAGCATTCTCAGGTTTTATCTTCAGTTTCTTACAAACAAACTCAACTATAAACGAATGCGATGCTCCAGTATCGAAAAGAGCTAAAACTGGCGTCTCGAGGAGGGTAATCATACCCGCTAGATTACCTGGGGCCTTAGTAGCTTGCCGCTGATTGAGAGCATAGGTACGAGCTGGCTGAGGCGGCCTCTGTCCTTGGTTGGACCTTTGGTCTCGTCCTTAGTTCGGTCTTGGGTTCATCCCCGGCCTTTGACCCTGAGGTCCTCCTTGCTGCAGCCTTGGCTGATTTCCAAGAAGTTGCTGAAGCGGCTGCGGGTACATGGGTTGTTGTGGTGTTTGAGATCGTCTGTTCTTTCCCTTAGGGCACTCTCTCTTGAAGTGCCCCTTTTCACCATAGTTGAAACACCCAGTTAGATTTGCTCGACAGACTCCAAGATGCATTCTCCCGCACCTTTAGCACGGCCTAAAGCTAGGGGCGTTGCCAGACTGACTTCGAGGCACCCCTGACTCTCGGCTTTGCCAGTGGGGTTTCTTTCCTCTGTCATCTCTTCTTCCTCCTTCCCACTTCCTTTTTCCCTTTGGATCATTAGATGACTGAGAGGGTTGAATTTTCTCTCGAGGAAGGATGGCCTCTATGCTCAAGGCTTTGGCTAAGGTTCGAGCATAGGACATGTCTTCTTGCCCAGCGAGGGCTATGCCAATCTCGGATCTAAGTCCCTTTCTGAACTTGCGTGCTTTCTTTCCGTTTGTGTCCACAAGATGTGGAGCATGCCTTGACAATTGATTGAATTCTCTATCGTATTCTGACACTGTCTTATTTCCTTGCTTTAGATTCCAGAACTCCATCTCTTTTGCCCCTCGATAACAATCCGGGATGTACTTCTGATACAGGTCATGCTTGAAATATTCCCAACTATAGTCTTCCCATTGCTCTGGGGTTATGGTCCTTTGAACGGATTCCCACCAGTAGTCCGCATCATCCGTCAGCATAAAAAGAGCACAACTTAACTTCTCCTCTTCTGAACAAGCTATGAAATCGAAAATTCGCTCTAAGGAGCGAACCCATTTTTCGGCATCCATCGAATCTCCTAAACCATTAAACGATGAAGGGTTGTGTTTGAGAAACACACTTTCGGCTCTTGGTCCGGGGTTTGGGACATGCTCGGGTTCGTTCTCATCTTCGTTCTCAGCTTGACGTCTTCGGGGTGGCATCCTAAAGAACTAGATATTAGCGACACTTGATTGAATTCGCACATTTGCAAGGATTCCTTTCGATGAGGTCTTTAAATTAAGATAGATCAAAGAAGGCGGAAATTTAAACGTCATTCACACATAATGGGAAAATTGCCTCATTAAAAGGACTTTTTGGCATCGATATCATAGAATAAGTTATTGGTTACATTGGAATAGGGCAGTCTATTGGAAAATTCACTGCCAATATTTGAGTTTAGAAAATTTAAAGCATCAAATACATATTAGAGTCTTGGTTAAAGCGGATATTTGATAACAGACAGGCAGACAGATGGATTAGATAACTAGGTGTTCTAACAGCAACACCTCCTACACCTCCAACTATAGCTTAATTGTAGGCTGGAGCCTTCCCTTTCCCCTTACAAGGCGACCCTACTTTCTCCTCGCCTCCTTCTTCCGGGTCTTCCTCTTCTTCCTCATCTTCAACTGTGTCCGGCACGCTGAACTTCAACGTCCTCATGTGGACATTCCTTTCAGGGTACTGATGGGACATACATTGCCCCAGACTCTGAGAAGCGTATGCAGGGGTCCGCTGGTTCATTTGAGAAGTGCAAGAAAACAGGGACTCGGTATGGTTCACGACCCGGACATTTGAGGGTCCAGCTCCTGAGGTCCCTTCATGTTGAGGACGGGGTGCTTGGAATCCAGAGGTACTGTTGAGGGTTGTCCGTTGCAGTTCTTGCTCTACCACGAGAGAAGGGTTTTGCTCGGTCGCTTGCTGCTCGGCTAAGACTTGCACGTGGCCATACTCCATCACCCAACGAGCCATCAAGGCTGAGGAGAACTCCGTCAAATTCCCGATTTCAGCATATATTACAGGATCACGGGTGATAGTGCCTTGCAAGATGCGGTACATTGTAGGCCTCCAAGCGGGCGGTGCGTGCTCGCACATGCAAATGCATGTCTCCAAGTCAGATACACTCCCGGGCTCTCTTCCGTAACCATTAGCCCAGGCCCACCTCTCTAGGTATCTATCCATGAAGGACAACAATTGCTCGTTACCATCCCAAGTTTCTCATCTGAACCTTTCAACTCTTTCTTGGACCGGGCAAAAAAGAGGTACGCTCTTCTTGGCAGTCATACGGCGCTTAACCATCTAGAAGAGAATAGCTTAATCAGTCTAGATTATAAAAGGGAGACCTAAGGTTCTTCTGAGATCATACTAACGTCTAAATTTTATCTTGCATGCATAGTTCCCTTTTGAAGCAGTTGACGTTTTTATAAGAAAAATTTTGGTGCCCATGGTCTGTAACATACAAGTTTTACCTTTTCGTTGAGTTAAAATTTTTGAGTATGAATGTAAACCTTTTGGGATCGAGAAATCTTTTTCACAAACTTCTCGTTCTCAGAGATCGTCTTACCTGAACACCTTTTACTTGGAATTTCATTCTCACGGTTTTTCTCTTATCCAAAAAATAGGTATGCTTGCTCAAATCTTTTCCTTTCCTAGTATTCCAAAAATCAAATCCAAAATCCAGAATCTCTATACTATCATACCTTGATTTTTGGTTGAAGATACGACGGTGATGGCGAGCTGTGGGTTGCTGCTTTTACTTATCAATGAACAACTTATGCATACATACATACTTAACTCAATTCAAACAAAGAGACAGGCCTACAGTTTTGCAAACCTGTCTCTGATACCAACTGTAACAGCCCGGTCCCGAGATAGGGATTAACGAGTGGGGACGGGGTGTCATTAAGGGGTTAATTGGATAAAATGGAAGATTAATAAGTTGGTTTTACAATCGAGATTTGATTTTGGGGATTAGACATGGATACTCAGGTTCACTTTTGCTAGACGGATAGACGGATACCATTCAGCATAGATGATGATGGTTAATAATACATGCAAGCCCATTGATTGACAAAAGGAAATCATACTCGGGTAGAAGAAATAGAACTTAGTATGCATCTTATACTCAAATAATTATGTCTAGGGAGATTATTCATAGAGTCTTGATAATCATAATAGAACTTAAAACGGAATTAGAAAGAGTGTATCAGATTAGCAGATCACATAGTGGGATTTCAAGGAAATATTAGATAATAGCAAAATAGTCTTCGCAGCCAACCCACATCCACAGCCACCAACATCCTCAGCATCTCAACCTGTAAAACATTTGAAAAAAGGGGCATGAGCACTAATGTACTCAGTGGGTTTTAGTAAAACACTTTAATAAACTTCGAGATATCCAATAATCAACTGGCGGTATATGGAGAGAAAAACGCTAAAGCCCTCTCCATATCCGCATAATCTTTTCTTTTCCTTTTGGGCTCATCTTGGCTTAAACCTGACATCAACTGTACCCTTAGGCATGCCATAGGATAGAAGAGGGGTTACCTCAAATATCCGAATAAGTTTGCGAGGGAAAAACCTAGCAGTGACTCCCTTAAGAGTTCCGAGCTCAAATCATGCTTAAGTGAAAAGCTAAGTTCCTTCCTTTCTTATTCTTGCTAGCAATACCAAGCTTAGAACAATGTCTAAGGCTAATCCTTCAATACTACATGATCTCGGCCTACAAAGGGTTTAATGCTACCCTAATAAGGCAAACCTTAATTCTTCATTCTGCGAGCTTAACAAGCATAAACATTAAATTACAGGAGAAGAATGTAAACAAGTACGAATCAGAACTATAGATAATTCTAAACATCTCATGCTAAGCATAAACAATACTTTAGTAGTTCTATCATTTCTAAACATGCTTGGGAGCTCAAGTAAAACATAATATCTTCCTTTCTTCCTTCCTTGCACAGAGATCAATCAGGCTGAGCAAAAGTACTTTATTGGATATCTCATTTGCCCTAACATGCTTCTAGAGCTCATTAGCTCAAACTTTAGATGAGTATAGATTTACCCACCTTGATTACGGGACGGAAGATGAGGCAACGAGCTGATGGTCTTCCTTAGTATTCCTCCGAGGCTCGATTCCCCCTACAAAAGTTGAACCATTGACTTACCAGCCTCCTTCGAGGATTTCTAAAAACATAAGATTAAATAATACCCAACTAATATTCCCTTAGCTAGGACTTAATATGGATAGCATGACTTTTGACTTTATAAGGTTTCAAGAAGAATTGATTCGAAGAGAATCACATCTTGGTTACACGAGTTTTAAACGAAAAACAACTTAAGAAGTTTTACTCGAAATAATTTGAAGATAACCTGAAAATCTTCTTAAATGAAACTTGGAATTAACTCGGGAAAAACACGACTCGATAGCTCGAAAAGAGGGTACGGAAATAGCCAGGAAAAATCAACGTCGGATGACACGGGGGGGCACCGTGCGCCGGCGGCATCTAGTTCTCTCTCTTCTGTCCAATTGCTGGGCGGACTTCAATTCTTCTGGGTTTCTTCAACTGGGTGCTTCGTGTTCGTTGATTCCTTCGACGAACACGAACAACACGAAGAACAATTAACCCGAAATTTCTTAAAAACAACGTACTTGAATTTAACATGCAACAACATGCTTTAAGTTAAAAAGAATTTTGACATTATAACGGCATAGACACGATAATCCTCCTTAAATATTTAGAATAACGACAAAATCGTTAAATGTGGCCTGAACGAAAATTAACGGAAATAACGAGGCTAATCTTTTAGAATAATAATAACGGAAGTAGAATGAGAAATATAACACAAATCTTATTAACTTAGAACTTCAACAAAAATTGAAATACAACTTTTAGACGAGCAATAATGAAGAACGCGAGGAACTTAAAGAACGGAAAGTAAATGCGGAATTTAAAAGACGGAAAAGAAATGGTGTTGAGACCGACAAACAAGAATGGACGGGGTTAGGTGCGTCGAAGGAATGTGGTTAGCTCGGCGTCTCGTCGAGTCGCAACGGCGGCAGAGCTGCCTGCTACGATTTCAACGAAGCCCCTAGCACATTCCCTCACGGCATCCCTTCCACGCCACTCCGCTCGTTGTCTTGAAGAACACTCACGAAGAACGCTTTTTACTTCGACAGAACCTTCTTGGCTTTCAAAGCTTTTCACCCTTTCGATTTAGAAGTGAAGTGAATTAGAAATGAGCAAATAATGCCAAATGGGTGGTCCCCTATTTATAGGAAAAGCTTTGGCTTCCCTTGGAAGCCATTGCTGTGCGGGAATACTGCAAAAGCTACCCCGGGTTCAGTTAAAAGCTGCTTTATTCGATGTCGAGGTCCAAATGACTTCAGACACGAAATATAAAAATACCGGAAGACTCATTGGCTCGAACACTAGTGAACCAACTCAATTCGTGAAGAAGACGGGGTCGTCAGAAGAAAGACGAGCAAAGATTCCCTTTTTGGAATTACTTTTTACTATTCACTTAGACTGACAGATTTTGCTCCCGAGCGTTCGATTGACCTCAGAATGAAAATCCGTGAATGCTAACGGAATCCTTGAGTCATTTTCCATAAGAGGGGCCTGACAGAACTGAACTCGGATAAACGAGGAGGATTTCGTAAATTTCTCAAAACACGAACGCACGCAAAAGTTTCTATTCATTTCCCCTTTAAATACGTTTTCCATCACCGGGAACTCAAATGACTTTAGATTTAAAATCCAAAAACACCAGTGTACTCCTTGAGTCAAAATCTTTCTAAAGAAACCATAAATGGCAATAAAAGAATTAAGATTATATTTTCCGAAAAGACGATCTTCACGAAAACTGACTCTTAAAGTCGTGACTGACATCCAACCATAGCTAACCTTATTTAAATTCATTCTTTAATTAAATAATTTAATTTTAAATGTTCTCTAACCTTATTCAAAAATCTGGGGTATTACACGCCGTGTATGAGAAGTTAATGGCAAAGTATTACTCAAATCAAAAGACCCAAGATTTGAGAGCTCAAATTGTCACTCCTTCGCCCAATCTCCGGGTGAAGCATTTCATGAAGCATGGGATCGCTTTAAGGGTCTACAACAACAACGCCCGCACCATCATCTAGCACCCGAGTTACTAAATCAATTTTTCTATAATGGGCTTTCACAAAATTTCCAATACATGGTGGATAATGAGCTGGAGGATATATTGGTGGCCATATAACAGAGAAGGTCTCTAACATCTTTGAGACCATGGCTACCACGTCTTAACAAAAGAGTGCTAGTGGAAAATGAGCTTCAGTAAATGAAGAACCCTAGCTATGATATGACGAGACAATTAGCCGAGCTAACTAGACAAGTGGAGATGTTGAAAACATCCGAGAGACCACCTCAACAAGCCATGACTTTTGAGACATGTGGAATATGTGGAGAATATAGCCATGGGGCCAACTTGTGTCAAAAGTAATCAGAACCGGATTTCCATGAGGAAGGACAATTTCTTGCTCTTCAAGAGCAAGTGCATGATCTACAAGGGTTCTAACCTCGACAACAATATAATCCGTATTTCTAAACTTATAATCCGGGGTGGAGAAATCATCTAAATTTCTCTTGGAAGCAACCTCAGCAACCTCAGCCACTTCAACAACCACCTCCACCTTAACAAGCTGGAGGTAGCCAAGCTCCATAGTATCCCAGGCCACCATAGTATCCAAATCAGCAGAACCACCTTACAAGGCCGTCATTGGAAGATACACTGTAAGCCTAGATCTATGCAGGCTACCCAACAAAGATTCGAGTTCGTGAAAGCTTTGATTAACCAGATCGAGACTCAAATGGGTAAAATTGTGGATACTGTGAGTGACTTGTCCAATAGATCAAGACCAGAAAATTGCCAAGTCAGCCTGAACAGTTGCATGCCATAACCGTCTTCAGAAGTGGTAGCATAATTGACAACAAGGTTAGAGAATCTAACTTAAATGAGGCTGCTTTTCGGAATAAAAGGACTCCTCAGCACGAGGAAAGGAAAGATGAGTGAACGAAAGCTCAAGGAAAGAAGCCTCCTCTCCACAGAGTCGAGAATCCCTATAAACCTATTATTCCTTACCCGGGCCGGCTGAGAGATGAAAAGTAGGATCAACAGTTCCAAGAGTTTTACAAACTCTTCTCAAAAGTGAACATCAATCTTCCTCTCCTAAGCATCATCCAAAATGTGCCTGCCTATGTGAATTTTTTTAAAGAGATAGTGTCAAAGAAGAGGAGATTCATCGAGCAGGAAAAAATTATAATATCCGAAGTAGCAAGTGCAATCTTGCACAATCAATTACCTCACAAGCTTGGTGACCCAGATAGTTTTACTCTGAACATTGCTTTGGAGAATGGTAAGGAAGCACGTGGAATGCTAGACTTGGGGGCGAGGATAAATTTAATGTCTTACTCCATATTTAAATAATTAGAGTTAGGGAACTTGAAACCCACTAAATGTGTCTGTAACTTGCTGATAGATCTATTAGATATCATAAGGGAATTATTGAGAATATCCTTATGAAAGTGGGTAGGTTGATAGTCCCCGTTGACTTTGTGGTCTTAGATTAGATGTAGAGGATGTCCAGGAGACGAGGAAAGAACATACGCTGATATTGGGTAGACCTTTCATGGCTACTACAAATTTCCTCATAGATGTCAAGTATGGTACATTGAAAATGTCTGTTTGGGGGGAAATATATCTTTCTCTGTTTATGATGATCATATGCCTGTTAATTCATTAATTGAAAATTGTTCCCTCATTGATGTTCTTGATGCCTTGCCCGAGAAAATTTTTGTACAGGAAGATAGCACCGAGAGTGAGTACAAGGAGATTGAGAAACTAAGTGTGAAGAAGTTTCATGACAAACGCACCCCAAGGAAGAATGTTTCTCAAGGGATAAAAAAGCTTGTGTCTAACACTCGCCTGAGGTGGTTCCCTAGCAAGCCAAGATTCAAGGATAGTGGATCGTTGAAAGTTGAAGAAGTGTTCCCATGTGGGGAAATCAAGTTGTTCAATCTATGGATGAAGAATTTGTTCCAAGTCAATGGGCACCATGTCAAGCCATATTTTGAAGGCCAACCCCCGAAGCATGGAGTCAAGTCAATCGTGCCTGATAACTCCATCTAATTGCTCACTAAGATTATGTCCAGCTCAGGACTTTAAAATGAGCACTGCATAGGAGGCAGCCCATGATTTTGTTGTTTGTATATTTTGAACAATTTTTTACCTTTGTGTGTTTTGTATTTTGGTGTGTTTGTCTTGCAGGAGAAGTGGTGTGGTTCTTTTGGTTCTACTCAAATAAGTTGGTATAGGAAGTTGCTGAAATTTGAAGAAGCTAACCATCGCTGGCCGAACCTAGCCGACGGTCGGAGTGCTTCTCGGGATCCGAAGCCAGCCAGCGCTAAAGTCCCATGAGCTTTGGCAAGAAATTCAGTGAGCGCCGGCCCCCAACGGGCATTGAGGGAAAATTACAAATCATAGCCCAACAAGCGCTGGCAAGCCAGCGACCACTCGCTCGCTCTCTCGGCTAACTGTACCCAGCGGGCGCTGCGTCGCCAATCGATGCTGGGCTCACACCCACAACCTTCTCCACCACCTTACCAGCCACTGGATCACTGAAGTTGTTTATGTATTTTTATGTGCTTTTATGTTTTGTGTGAGTTGTTGGACATTTTCCAGTTTCTATTTTATTATGTTCGTTCTATCGTTTCTTGTTGTTTTTGTATTTTGTATAAACTTGCACCCGTTGCCAGTCCCCTACAAACTGTGATGTTCCATCTCCTTTTTATTTAGTTCATTTCCTTTTCATTCATTGAGGACAATGTACCTTTTAAGTGTGGGAGGGGGTGAACTTATGTTTTTATGATTTATGTGATGTTTTGGATTTTGTTTTGTGTCTCTAATTCTTGTCTTTTGATTGCTGTCTTGATCATGTTTTGTGTGTTGTGTTTTTTTATTAGTATGTAGCATTTAACATTCTTTGTCTTGTCTACTTGTCGAACTACGTGATTTAAGATATGAATTTTCAAGTATTTGTTTTCGAGTCGATCATGCTATATGAAATTATTCCTATTGTTTGCTCTAGAATATGAATTGTCGTGAGAATGATTATGATTTAATGATTAGTGTCGTGGGGCCTTGTCCTCTAAGAATTAGAAGGCATGCTTAGCTCTCTTAACAAAGGTGACAATTATTCTCTTTAAACCATTCTATCCTCTAACTTGCTTTCATGAAAAAAAATGAATTAACAATATAATAAACGAGGATAATAAGGATTTCTGCTTCTCTAGTCGACTATGTTGACCATGAGCATGGAAAACCACGCAAGGACACTGGGGATTTTCTCTCTATGGATTAAACCTTGTGAATATTGATCCACATCCTCCTAAATAATTGTCTAAATAAATGGGGTTGCATTCTGAATTCTACTCCTATCATGTGTGCCATTTCCAATGAAATTCTGCATGATGAGTATGGGAAACCACGTTAAGAAGCTCGGTTTTTAGCTCGATGATTTAACCTAATGATTTATGTCTTATGATTGCATCCCTGAATTAAAACTTAAATAATTGATTAAGAAAGTTAGTGTGAAGAATGTTTTGAAAGGATATTTATCGTATATTGCTTTGAGACTAATCTGTCTTGCTTATTCTCATTGGACAAGCAACATACCTGGTTTGATAATTGTCTTCATTTTCTTCAATAATGAGTGTTTTAGTTTGAAGCCATGTGCAATGAATAATTATGCATGATTTAATTGAGAACCACTCCTTCTTCCTTTATACATTGAGGACAAGTAAAATGCTAAGTGTGGGGGAGTTGTTTAGTATTTATTTGTGATGTTTTCTTATAGAAATTTTATGTCTTAGTGCAGTTAGACTTTGGTATCAAATATACGAAAGAACAAGAAGCATAAGCCATGGTGTAGGAATTGTCGTAGGGTTTTGAAGTTGTTGTATTCTGTTATATCAATAATACAAAATACAGTCCTTTATATAGCTAAATAAGCATATATAAGGAATTTATCTCTTCCTAATTATATGTGATTCTCTAATCTAATCCCTTGATATATGGGATACAAATATACTTTCTAACACTCCCCCTCAAGTTAAGTTACCGGATCACCGAAACTTAACTTGCTCAAAACTTCCTTGAAGACCTTGGAACTGACAGCCTTTGTCAGAATATCTGCTAATTGGTCTTTTGATCGAATAAACGGTAACTCCACAATACCAGCTTCTAGCTTCTCCTTGATAAAGTGTCTGTCAATCTCCACGTGCTTAGTACGATCATGCTGAACTGGATTTTCAGAAATGCTTATTGCTGCTTTATTGTCACAAAACAGTTGGCATGTCTGGGTAGGACAACAACCTATTTCGTTCAATAGTTTTCGCAGCCAGAGAATTTCTGTTAATCCACTCTTGATGCCTCTGAATTCTGCTTCTGCACTGGAGAGAGCGACCACTTTCTGTTTCTTGCTTCTCCAAGTAACAAGATTTCCACCAACAAAGGTAAAGTATCCACTTGTAGACCGTCTGTCTGTTAAATTACCTGCCCAATCAGCATCTATATATCCCTGAATCTTTGAGTGACCGTATTTCTCAAAAAACAACCCATGTGCAAAAGTACCTTTAAGATATCGCACAATCCTAATTGCTGCCTCCAGATGATCAGCTTGTGGCCTGTGCATGAATTGACTTACTACCCCAACAGCATATGCAATATCGGGTCTGGTGTGAGATAAGTATATGAGCTTTCCCACTAGACGCTGATATCGACCTTGGTCTGCCAATTCAGCACCTTCAACAATCTGCAAGCCATGATTTACAGCCATGGGTGTGTCAGCTGGTTTACGATCCACCAGCCCAGTTTCTGCAAGAAGATCGAGGGTGTATTTTTTCTGACAGATGAAGATTCCTTTAGCAGACCTAAGAACTTCAATTCCGAGGAAATACTTGAGAGTGCCCAAATCCTTCATTTCAAACTCAGTAAATAGATTCTCTTTGAGCCTTTTGATTTCTTCAATATCACTGCCGGTAATAATCATATCATCAACATAGATGATCAAACACGTAATCAGTTCTCCTCTATTCTTCAAAAAAAGTGTATGGTCTGAATTGCTTTGACGAAACCCATAGCTCTTCATAGCAGTGGTGAACCTCCCAAACCATGCTCTTGGTGACTGCTTGAGACCATATAGAGTTTTCTTAAGCTTGCACACTTCCCCATTTCCAAACTCGTCTTGGAAACCAGGCGGTGTCTCCATGTAAACTTCTTTGTTCAGGTCACCATGTAAGAATGCATTAGTGACATCAAACTGATGGAGAGACCACTCCTGATTTGCTGCTATGGAGAGTAAGACTCTTACGGTATTCATTTTGGCCACAGGTGAAAAAGTCTCCGAGTAGTCTACCCCATAGGTCTGAGTATACCCCTTTGCCACTAATCGAGCCTTGTATCTTTCAATGGTTCCGTCAGGTTTTCTTTTAATAGTAAAAACCCACCGACAGCCAACTGGTTTTTTTCCTGTGGGTAGTTTACACTTTTCCCACGTGTTATTTCTTGCTAGTGCTTCCATTTCTTTTTCCATTGCATTCTTCCACTGTTCAGATTCCATAGCCTCTTTAGCATTCCTTGGTACACTTTCTTCTTCATATAAGGAAGCTTCAAAGGTCTTGGCCATTTTAGACAGACTCCCTCTGACAACGTTTGCCATCAAATATCTTGTCTTCCTTATATTTCTTCCGGGCTATACCGTTTAGGTGGGACCCCTCTGTTACTCCTTGGTGGCAGTACATACCGCCCTGTATCCCCATCAATTGCTGTAGTTTTCTCTTGTTCCCTTATCTCATGAACTATAGATAAATCAGAGTGCACATTAGAAATCTCAGTATTATCAACCTCAAAAGTATCACTTACCTCGGGTATCAGAAGCGGTGAAGATGGTAGGACTGTATCACTGAGAGTTGGGGTTTGCATTTCTGTTTCTGAAAGTTGCGCAGCGGAATTGGTAACTGTCTCTATTGGTCCTCTAATCGGGTTTGAATTTGGCATAGAAGTTGGCATAGAACACCAGCTTAGTGGGTCAGAAATGGAACTATTTTCCCTCTCCCCCTGACTACTAAGAGGGTAAAAGTATTCGGTTTCCAGGAAGTCACAATTTAGTGTGGTGAAGATGCGATTGGATTTGGGATCATAGCAACGATACCCTTTTTGAGTGATTCCGTAGCCGACAAACACACATTTGATTGCACAAGGTGATAACTTGGTGCGTTCGTGTTTAGGAATATGAACGAAGACTGAACAACTAAAACACGAGGCTGAAGATTTAAGGCGGGTGGAATGTTGGAATGAGTAGATAGGACATGAAGGGGGGTTTGGAGTTTATGGATCTTGGTAGGTAAGCGATTGAGGAGGTAGGTGGCAGTGGCTAAAGCTTCAGGCCAAAAATGGGTGGGAACTTGAGATTCAAGAAGGAGGGCTCTCATGATTTCAAGAAGGATTCTGTTTTTGCGTTCGGTGACTCCATTTTGCTTGGGAGTATATGGACACGTGATTTGGTGAACTAAGCCTTTGGTGCGAAAGAACTGGGTCATAGCAGTGTTAACAAATTCACCACCATTGTCAGAACGGAGTGTTTTGATGGTGGTTTGGAACTGTGTTTGGATCATGGTGTAAAATTGGACAAATTTAAAAAAAACCTCAGACTTATTTTTTAAGAAATAAATCCAGGTCATACGTGTGCAATCATCAACAAATATCAAGAAATATCGAAAATCCTAGCCCCCTAAAACAGGTGTAGGACCCCAAACATCTGAATGAACTAAAGCAAATATCGAATCAACTTTAGTATTATTTGGTTTAAAAGTTTGCCGATGATTTTTGGCTAAAACACATGTCTGACAAAACAAATGCTGGGAAAAATCTAAGCTAGGAAAGAGAAGCTTTAAATAACCCGAAGATGGATGTCCAAGACGTCTATGCCAAAGCCAAGCGTCCCGATTCTGAGATCCGTGAGCCAGCATCACAGTGCCTTGTTGAGCAATTTCATCCACATAGTACAATCCCCTTTTCTCAGTGCCACGCCTAATAATCTTCCCCGTCGTGATATCCTGTAAGAGACAGAAATGAGGATGCATTAGAACAATAAAATTTAATTCCTTGGTGACATGACTGATGGAGAGCAACTTATGAGACAAGGACGACACATATAAGCAATTTGAAATTTTCAAAGTAGGGGAAATTTCTATTATTCCTGCGCCGTGGACAGGCGTAATAGCACCATTGGCAGTCTGAACATGTGTCTTAAGGGGTACATGGGATTGTATAATATCAGAGGCTTCAAAATTCATTGTATCAGTGGCACCACAGTCAAAAATCCACTGATCAATTTTTTCACCAGTGTTGGCTCGGACAGTACATGCAGTTGACATATCCCCATTATTTTTATAAGTATAACGCTGTTCCCGAGACATATGAGACTTAGGCTGGTCACATTGTAATTTTTGTAAATTGCTGGTACTAAAAATAAAGGAAGAGGGAGTAGAAGGGCTCAATTGCAAATTGAGCCCTTTACCTAATTGAGATCCGCCCCCTTCATTTCCAGCCCTAGCCGCCTCGTCCTCTCTACTGGGAAATCGCACAGACTTTTGCTGGAGCACATTCGCCTCGCCGCCTAGGGTGCCGGTGGCCCCAGAGCCACCCACCATCATGGCGGCGCCAGTGACGGTAGTCTTCCCCCTTTGTGCTTTCGGTTTTTTGTGGTTGTCTTCCCACCACTCCGGGAAGCCGACGATCTGAAAGCACTGCTCCTTAGTGTGGCGTTTCATTCCACAGTGGCTACACATGAGTAGATCCTTGTTCTCTCCATCTCTGGCTTCGAGCCGCGAGACCTGCGCCGATGCCACTACCCGATGATGAAGAGGTCTCGCCGCCAACGCCGGTGATAGTTGCCGGCTTTAGAATCTGAAGTCGTGTAGCTTCTCGTTTCACCATGGCGAAGACAGCCTCGGCTGAGGGTGGAGGAGTAGTTTTGACAATATCTCGCTGGATACTATCAAACTGGTCATTCAATCCGGCCAAGAATTGGTAAAGTCGACGAGTCTCCGTGAGTTTTCGATACTGATTGATACCCTTTTCACAACACCCCATTGGGTCCGGCTGCCTCCGATCAATACTTATCCATAGTCCCTGTAACTCGTTCCAGAAATCCTCCAAGATATTTTCCCCTTGAACTACTTTATTAGCTCGAGTTTCTAGATCATAAATTTGCACGGGATCGGCTCCACTCCCGTAAGTGACGGCTAAGCTGTCCCATAGCGCTTTTGATGTTTGGTGTTGTGCAAAATTATGAACTAATTTGGTTTCCATGTTTTGAATAATCCAAGAGAATACAGTTAGATCACTTTCTTCCCATTGGGAATATTTTGAGTCATCTGTTGCCGGAGGAGAAGGAGTTCCTGTGACGTGGCTCGATTTTCCTTGACTTCCGATGGCGACTCTCATGAGTCGGGACCATAATGGATAGTTTGTACCATCAAGCTTGATTCCCAGCGTGATGTTTTCTGTCCCTCTGAACATGTTTGCAATTTGTTGGGTTAATTCTATTTGTTGGGTTAATTCTGTTATTTGACTGTTGCTCGCCATTGGAATTGGTTTGCAGGAAAGGTTGTTTATTTCTGATCTGTGGCTTAATTGGTTTGAGGAAGGTATGGACGATGATGATGACTGTTGCGTGTGTTTTTGTTATTTTTGTGTTGTTTTGGTGATTGTAGCTTCACATTTGATTTGTCGGTGTGTTATGCCAGACTTGTGTAGATTTCAAACTTTTGCTCCAAAAATAGTGATTTTATGGCATAAAAGGTGGAAAAAATTGGAAGCCCAACTGAAGGGCAAACTGAAGAAGAATCGGAAGCCCAACTGAAGATTAAACTAAAGCTTCAACTGAATTCTCCCGAACTGAGCACCAGCTGAACTGATCACAAGTTGAACTGATCCCGCATTGTGCATGAACTGAAGCATCAAAATAGGAGAAAGCATGAACCAAACCAGGGCCAGCCGCCGCTGGGCACACCTCTCGGCGAAAAGGGCCCAGCAGGCGCTAGGCACCCAACCGGCACCGGGCTTCTGTTCCCAACTGGTGCTGGGTCTCCGATTTGCTACCCAACTGACGCTGGCCTTGTGTGTTCTCATACACTCGGCCGGCGCTGCTTTGGGCGGAGTTTTTATCTCATTTGAGGGCATTATTGGAATCATTTTGTGGCTCACTTTTGGTTGTTGGTAGGCTTCTTTAAAGCACCTTCTGAGCCAATTGCCCATTATCTTTCATTCATTATCACGCAGAGAGAAGGGAGAGAAAAACCCCCAACCATTGATGGGGGTTCTCATCAGTTGGGGAGGAAGTTAGAGAACGATCAGTTGAAGATTTTTTAGAGAGGAGTTTGTGAGAGAAGCTAGCAGGAGAAGTCTGGAGTGGAGAAGGAAGAAAGAGAGGAAGGGATTGGAAGCTCAATTCGGGGCCTCATCAGCTAGGCTTGTAGAAGATTGCAACTTCTCTCTTTGTTTTTCCCTTCAGATTCAGTTTCATTTGGGGGATTTGTCCTAAAACATTGTCGAGATAAACAAATTTGTGTAAGTTTATATTTTAATTACCTTTTGATATTTGAGATGAAGAACTTGTATGATTCTTATGGTTTGTCTTGCATAATAAGGGGCTAATTCCATACATTAGGGCTAGATAATCGATTTGGTTTCGACCATTGCTTGTGATTGTTAGTTTCACATTGATTGAATTGAACTTGTTCATATTGAGTATCTGGCCAATATTCGATATTGCTAGATAGTAGATGAGATCGATAGAAGATTCTACTACCCGACTAAGGTTCTTTTAACATTGGGTTGACTAGAAACACATGCCTAATTATTAATCTTGATTATATAATTTAGCCTTAAAGGTTTAATGGATTGAAACGAAATATATTGAAGTTAATCCTCTTGATGGAGTTTATTGTATGTTTAAGATTAATGAAATTAACTTGAATCAAGCTTGGAGAGAAACCGAAGAGAGAATCTATACCCTAGTGTTCGTTTTATCATAGTTTATTTATCTTCATTGTTTGATTATTATTGCCTTGTTTTGATTAAGTAGATTTTAGTTCAAACCCTTCAAGTTATTGGTTTAGAATGTTTAGGATCGTATTTAAATTCATATGTATGACACAAGAGGAAAATCGCCTTGTTAAGCTTTCCTGGAGAGTACAACTTAGATTGAGTCACTTCCGTACAATCGATCCCATCCTCTTGCGGGCCAGTTTGTAATTTTAGCGTGCATTTTTGACCGAATAGATATCTTCCATCTTTAGAACTCTGCCTTTGACTTCAATCTCGTGCTCTTCAAGCTGGATAAGGCATCTTCTAGAATGATCTTTGAATCTCCTCTTAGTTAGAAACCTCGAACAACTTCATCGATCTTTGGAAGAATAAACTAGGCAAATGATGTTCATGCAAATGTTCATGAACGTTGAAATGAACATTGTTGATCTTGAACCTTCACTTCAGGTAGCACAACAGAATGTTTTGTATGTTCATAAATTGACTTCTGGCTATCACTCAAGCTAGTTGGCAGTACTTAGCTTGTTGAACAATCTCAATTATGGCACGATGCACAACCATCTCCATCTTCAGCTCAATTCAAACTCCTTTATGAACGTTCATGTACATCTTTATGAACGTTGTCCAGAACAGTAGACATGTACTTGGAAAAACTAAATACTTAGTGATTATTTAATGCCATACAAATAAATGACAACTAATCACTGTGACAAGTGCAATGTAGAACACTTGATAAAGAAACATAGTGCACAACATGACACTAGTAATCCACCTTGACTGTATATCTTCGTTTAGTATTAAGCACAACACTAACAATCTCCCACTTTATCTTTATCTGTTGTCAAATCAACTCCTTCATGTTTCCAAGTGCAACTCCTTTATATTTCCAGATGCATCTTCATCAGAAGCAGGGACGTTCACCTAGATCTTCACGAATATTATTATGAACTTCAGCTATGTTTTGTTTTGTTTTCTTTTATATTTCTTCTTTTTATCATTTTTATCAGAGCATTTGAAGATCATTAACAATAAGATGGTAAAGACAAAAGTATCATGATGAAGGGGTATGAATTGATGTAATAAAAGATGAGGTGGTGGTTACAGTTCCGATTACATCATTAATGAAGCTCGAGGTAAGGAGCTTCACAAAAACTAAGACTCATCAAGAGAGTCCTACAAAGATCAGAGCAAAAAAAATTGATAAATTTTTAAGAAAAACTAATACTCCTCCTATTTTCCTGCAGATATAGGCAAATGAGTATTAGTAGAGAGTTTTCCATCATTGAGATGTATGTGCATCTGATTGTGCAGACTCAAATTCTTTATCTTCTGCTTCCTCTTATACGTTTTCTTATGCGTGTGAAGCTGCTTATTCCTTATCATCACTAGCTTCAGCTTCTTCCTCATTGTCCTCCTCTTCTTCCTTTGCAAACTCCTCATCTTCTTCTTTATCTTGATCTTCAGTTCGGGCTGGTGTGCTAAGATGGTCTTTCTTTCTTTGAGTATCTTCACTTTCCTTTATTGTTGTTTTAGCTAAGGTGTGAAGAGCACAAGAACAATATCGTTGATTCTAAGAACACCCGAAAGAACACAAGAACAATATCGTTGGTTCTTGCAAGAATACCGAATTGTACGTAAATATCATAATTTTTATTAAACTTCAACTTCCCTAATAACAATCTAAATCTATCTATTTATAATATTCGATAAACTTGGAAGACAAGAAATATAAAACCTAATTTATATAAAATTCCTAATTAACAATGTAATCAAAATAGATAATTAAACTATGATCAAATCTAAAATATAATTTAAATCTTGATAACTTCATCATTCACTCGGGGTTTGACACGATTCACGCACCCTCGAACCAAAAGTTAGAAGAGCACGCTGAAAATGATCTGTAACAAAATCCTCAAAATGTGTATAATTGAGATGATATGTTGATGTATCACTCATCAAATAATCAACATATTTGTCGTTGGAAAAAAACATAAACTTGAAACTTGAAGAAATATTGGCACTATTGAACAATTGCAAAATATCATCAAATACCAAAACAAATTATGTTGACGATGGCACATCCACTCTTGGTGCAATCACGACACGAGACATTTTTTAGAGTCATAACATATCAACGCAGCATCATCACAGGGTACGACCATCATCTTATCATCAAAGATCGGAGGACCATTGTAGTCACCACCCATAGACCTCAAATCATCAAGAAAATGAGTTTTGCTGGAGAAGATATCCATCTCTTTATCAAAAATCGATGGACCATCATAATCATCATTGACAACATCGTCTGAAAATGAAAAGTTCTCAGAAAACAAACTATGAAAGATTTTAGTAACCATGAAATCTTCAACCACATGAATCGGTATATCAAGATCATCGAACGGAGCATCTACTGACTCCGGATACCAACTGATACAGGTAAAAACGTGTATAATCCATTGATTCTGAGAATACACAGAAGAGCACAAGAACAATATCATTGATTCTCACAAGAATATCGAATTGTACTTAAATATCACAACTTTTATTAAACTTTAACTCCCTTAATAACAATCTAAATCTATCTATTGGTCCCGGGACGAATCAGAATCAGTTTAGAGAGGGGGTGAATAAACTGATTATAAAACTGAACTAGATGGAGAATATTCAGGGCCCGTTTTGACTTGCAAATATCATCCGTGCTATGTAGAGATCGGTTGAGAAGATCTGCTAGCTCGGAGTGTCGTGTGTGCTTATATGTGCAGTTTAAAAACATGCAATTGAACTGGAAATTAAAGTAGAGCACACAAATAGTTTATAGTGGTTCGAAGCTCAACTTCTACGTCCTCTCTTCCTTCCGCAGAAGGACAATCCACTATGCAAGTGTAAAGATCGTTTATTACAGTTACACAGTGAAGACAGTTGCTGTCCCGGAAGCTACACTCTCAACTTTCTCAGCCGGTAGGTCGACATCTCACATTTATGATCCTCAACTACTCGCTGGAGAGATAAGGTGCTATTGCTTATCTTTTCACGATTTTAGATCTCGCTCGATCTTCAAGAGTACAGTCTTGAAATTGGTATCAATTGGGTTGCTCCTTTGCACATCTGCATCTGAGTTGAGGTAGTTGATCACTTAAGTATGGTGATTGAGAGAACAACTCTGGCTGGAAATCTGCAACAGCTAGCTCGAAGAGCGTTAAGGCTCATTCTCATCAGTTAGAAATTTTGATTTTTCTGAGTTCTTTGAGCGTGAGGCTTTAGTGCTTTGGCGAACGTCTTCGCAAAAAGACTTAACTAAAGTGCTCTCCAAATTCTCAAAAGTCCCGTGATCTTCACTGGGGTAGCTCACCATTTAAAGACAGGTGAGTTGGTGACCGGTGGTGATCACCGTTGGATCATAAATGATAAAGCCTAGTTGCAAGGCTTTCATTTAATGGGGCCGTTGAGTTGCCATTACTCTTCTGACGAGCTTTTGCTTCAAGATCTCGATTGCATTAACTTCAAGATCTTCTTTGGCATATCTGAATTTCAGTTGTGGCTCCCTTCTTGATCTTCAGTTCTGAGCTTTGTCTGGCAGCTGGAATCTTCAGTTCCTTTATCTGTCAGCTCTGCGTGTCCCTTGGCAGTTTGGAAAGCTTTAGTTGAGATCATCTTCAGTTGGCGTTTTTGGGCTTGGGCTTGATGCCTTCTGAGCTCTAGTTTACTTCTGCTTTAGCTGGCAGTTTGAACTAGTGTTCTTTAGCTGGTATTTTGGACTTGTGTCCCTTCAGCTTGAACTTTCATGGACTGGTCTTCAGTTCGGTTGTTGGTGCTTTATCAGTTGGACTTCAGAACTGATGCGTCTTCAGCTGCTGTTCTTTGAAGTGGTGCTTCATCAGCTGGAACTTCATTTTTCAGCTGGTATTCTTTGAGCTGGCATTTTCTATCAGCTTGTACCTTAGTCTTCTCTTTAGTTGGTATGTTCTTTCAACTGGAATCTCCTAAGCTGACATTTTCTTAGACTTGGTAGGTTTCTTCAGTTGGTATTTTCTTCAACTGGAATATCTTGAGCTGGTATTTTCTTCAGCTCGTGATTGTCCTCTCTTCAGCTAGCAGTCTTCATCAGTTGATGTCATCATGGACTGGCATGTTCATCAGTTCAAGCTGATGTGCTCTTCAATTGGTATTTCTTTAGTCGAGAATGATCTAGAACTGGTATGTCCCTCAGTTCTTCTCTTTCAGCTGTTTCAGCTGGTATTCCCTTCAGCTGGGATCTTCCTTTGACTGGAACATTTCTTCAGCCAGTATTGGACTAGAACTGGTATATGCTTCAGTTATCTTCAGGTAGGACTTCTCTTCAGCTGGTGGCGGCCTAGAACTAGTATGTGCTTCAGGTCTCTTCAGCTGGAACATTTTTTCAGCTAGTGGCGGCCTAGAACTGGTATGTGCTTCAGTTCTCTTCAGCTGGTGTCGGCCTAGAACTCGTATGTGCTTCAGTTCTCTTTCGCTAAAACATCTCTTCAGCTGGTATTGGACTAGACATGGTATGTGCTTCAGTTCTCTTCAGCTGGAACATCTCTTCAGTTGGTGGCGGTCTAGAACTGGTATGTGCTTTAGTTCTCTTCAGCTGGAACATCTCTTCAGCTGGTGGCGGCCTAGAACTGGTATATGCTTCAGTTATCTTCAGCTGGTGGTGGCCTAGAATTGGTATGTTCATCAGTTCTCTTCAGCTGGAACATCTCTTCAGCTGGTGTCGGTCTTGAACTGGTATTGGTCATCAGTTCATTACTGTAGACTGGTGGCAGTTAGTACCTTCTCTTGCTGGTACCTGCAACTTGCAGTTTTCCTTGCTAATTATTCTAGCAAGCTACAGTCTTTTTTTTGTCTCTATTCTGCTCTTTTCTATCACACGAATTGATCATATCTGTTGGCTTTGACAGCTTTGACTCTGTATGATCATTCTTAGTTTTATGCTTGATTTCTTTTTAGTTCTTTCAAGGCTCCTTTCATATTTTGACATTTCATCAAAACCCTTGTAAGAAAAACCTTGATAGTTTTTCCTAACCATTTCCCCCTTTTTGATGATGTCCAAAACATGGCAAAATTGAGCAATGATGGAAGAACTGTTTGAGAATTTTTTATCTATGTAGCAAGTACACAATCAAGCAAGAAAACTTGTAGCTAAGAAATTGCTTATGTAAACTGATTAGATATCTTTCAATCTACAACAGTTTATTTTTCTTTTCTTTTTCTTGAGTTTCTAGCTCTTCAGCTGCTGCGCTTCTTCAGCTGGTATCTCATCTTCTTCTTCACCTATTCCACCAATTTCTAGGCTCTCCTCTTTCTCTGGCACTAGCATTTCTCCAGATTTCTCCCCAGACTTCCCCCTGAGACAAATGTCCCTGGACATCTTCCCAGTCTTCCTCCTGATGCTGATGCCTCTCTTCTCTTCTCGAGCAGTTCCTACAGCTCTCACTACTTCCCCCTAAGGTTGTACTTTCTCTTAAAACTACGAGGGTTCCCTTTGAATCTCATCACAGAGACTCAAAAACTATCTTCCATCATTTTTCTCCTCAATTTCTTCAATCTCTTCCCCCTTTTTGGCATCATCCAAAAGGGTGTGCATGTGTAGATCAAAGGATGGAATGAGAACATGTGGTAACAAGCTAAAGGTTGTAGCTAGGTTACCTTCAAATAGGGAAAGGAATGGCTGTTCTCTTAGTGGTGAGGGTAGACAATTTGATGCTTCTTCAGTTGGCATGAACTGCCGTAGATCTAGCAGTGGAGGCTGAACTTGATGTTTAGTTGTCGTCATAGCCAACATTGGGAGGAGTTCTTCAGTTGGAGGTGGGTGGTTGAACATCATAGGTGTGGAGGATGAGTTGGATGTCTCTGCAAACGGTAGTGGAGCTGCGGTAGGTATTCCATTTCAGATTCTGTTGATCATCAAATCCATAATCTCTGAGATAGTGGGAGTAGCCGTCGATGGATGATTCATCCAGTTTCTGCTCCAGTGTCCTTCTTGACTCCAGTTTCCTTCTTGACTCCAGTAGAATCATCCCTTCTTGTCAAGCAGTGTAAACATAACTGCTTCATCAACATGATATCTCCAGAGTGACGATCTGAGATATCTCCTCAGTTGATTGAAGAGATCGAAGTCATATATCTCAATAAGCTGAAATCTACTGAGCAAATTAGCGAGAGTGTTGTTGAAGCTTTCTTTAACACCATCCATGTAGTTGGTTTCAACTAGTGTAGACTCAGCTGTCGCAATTGATTCTGATATCATTTCTTCATCTGACATGAGCTGTTTTTCTTGACTATTTACAGTCGGTTCAGTCAGAGTGGAGGGGCCTTTTTCTGCAGTGCTCTGCCTCCTTGATCATGTGCCAAAAAGTTTGAGATTTTTCTCCTTTTGACAAAGATCATGGGGAGATAATCTCTCATGTCCAGCAACTCGCCTCTCTGGTTGAGAAGTTAGATCTAATCAGTGATGATCATGCTGATCTTGTTGAGAAACCCCCAGTTTCTCTGTGAATGTTCCAGTTTGATGGTCAAAGTTGACCCTACGAACATTTTGACGTAGTTATGATAGCACATACGATGCCCAATCAACTCTGCATAAGTTATAAATGAGTGCCACCAGGTGAACATTGTTGGTGCTGAAGCGAGTATAGTCCAGATTGCCTCTCAAGCAATGGATGACTATATCTTGGAGTTGAATGAACTCCGACTGAAGATCATTCTTCAGTTTGTGAGAGTAGTCATTATGCTCGACTCCTAGATTCATCCATTGACGCCACAATTCTGCATGGTTTGGCATGACTATTGCGTCTGCCTGTTCACCTGTTCCAGGAAGATGGAGTGACTCCATCACAACTTCCTTGGTGATCACGATCGGATTTCCTCGGACTGTTGAGATTATGTTGCCATCTTCTGCGATATCGGAGAAGATATAGAACTCGGCAACTACCTCAGGAAAGCATCGTCCAAATCTTGGACCTCGTGTGAGAAACTGAAAGAGACCAGTTTCCTCCACTGCTGAGATTAAGCGATGGAACAAATCAAGCTTAAGTCTCTCCATCATGTAGTCCAGTTCTACGAACTTGTCTCTTTTGAGGTTAAGAGAAAGTCTAGCTGGGTCGATGTATTGAGCGGGCAATTCCATTCTTTGATAGAATGTTTGAGAGAGAATGAATGGAGTAGAGAGAAAAGATGCAAATCAAATGCAGGAAGGGTTTGAGTTTGATCTGAAGCTTGGATCAATATCCCCTTAGCATTTAAAGAAGCTTTGTATGCATGTACTTCGAATTGCACTCAAGTACACATCAGCTGATCAGTTTAAATAGATTTGATTAATTTGCAGCCGACATAAATGAGATGATCATCTTAGCCATCAACAAGTATAACTTTAACTTGCAGATCAGTGGTTGAGATTTCATCCATTTGGAAATGAGGTAGTTACCGTAAATAGCAAATATTTTGTGCAGGATTTTGCTATTTATATCCCTCAGACTATCAACTCATTTTCCACTTTAGTGATTAATTTTGCTCAGTAGTATTAAAGACTTTGCTATCTTGAGAGATCTCCCATTTGAAAATAATACCCATTAGATCACAATGGCATTAATGTGATGAGGAATAAGTTTAAAGATTTTAATCAATTTAAACTTTTCCTTGGCAGTTGGGCTACCCCGTCCAACTGATGACTTTTTAGTGAACTGATAATGTGGCAACTGATCGATTAGTTCTAGTCATATCTTCTTCATAGCCCTTGGAACTGATTCATCACTGAACTAATGAGATTGGTTGTTGAACTGCTGGATCATATCTCAGTCAATTTTCTCTTCTTGAGGGGCCGAACTGGATACTCTTCACTGCTCTCGTCAAGGCAGTTTGACCTCTTTGTCTTGGAGGCGGATCCAGCTCCTGCATCAGGCTTCTCTGGCCTTGTTTTCTTCACGGATTGACTCCGGTGCTTAGTTTCAGCGGATGTGACCCTTCACCTTTTGTTCAAGTTCCTTCTTGAGGATAACTTGTTCTGAACTTCCTGCAGGTTCAGTTGGGCGGCTGTCTTCTGGCTTGAAGCAATCAGTGGGGTGACATATCTCTTTGATAAGAGATTGGGTAATGTGGCAGTGTCTTCATCATCACACAGTCGACTCACTGCAACTGGGGTGAGAGGTGGCTCTCGTTGCTCCTGTGCAGTTGCAGGTTCAGTTGGTTGATTAGGCTCAGCTAACTGATTTGGCAGACTTCCAAAATTTAGTTTTCTGCGAGCAGGGCTGATTGTACAGATCTCTTGTTGCTTGGCTCCTGCTTCTTTTTTAGCCTTGATGTCACTTCCCAATTCGGCAAGTAGGGCAGTTGGAGGAATTTTCTTAGTCAATCTATGATTCATAATCCTATGTACTTGCACAATAGTTGAAGGGAATAGATTTGCAGACCCTATCCATTTCAAACTCCAAACTTCTTCTCTTTTCTAAAAATTCATGCCGTGATAAGTAGTGATCATGAAATGAGACCGGATGGACATTGAGTGTCTCCAGTTGTACCAGTAGAAGTACCGGTTCAGAAGCTTAAAAAGCTCTTGATCTTGCTTAGCCACAAATACAAATTGAGTAAGAAGTAAATGTGTTACCTCTTTTTGTGCATTATTAGCTGCATATTCACCACTATAAAAAGTGCGAATATCATCTTCCGTCAATTGGAGAGGGGGACAAGTTTTCCTGAAGTAGTTAGCTCCATAGTTTAAATAAGGAATTTCGATGAATGAAATAAGCTCATCTGGATCAAAACAGTCTTGGAAGTCCGTTGTTGATCCATTCTTAGAGACTGATGATGGGACGGTATTGGCAGTTGAGGTATTTGAGGCTGTGGCATTTGTATTGCCATTTTCTAGCCTTTTCTTCTTGAGTAAGTGCATATAAATGCTTCATCTCTTGGGAATCTAGTCTGAGATGAGGATTGGTAATGCATCATTATTTGATAGCTTCAAGATGTCTTCAATCATCTTGCTCATTCTGAGAACAAGTCCTACCACGGACTCAAACTTTCGTGTTCTCTTTGAGTTGAAAACCTTGAGAACTTGACGCTTGAGTTGTGAGAATACATACTCTGCCCAGTTTGTCTCGCATCCTTCAGCCTTCATCTAGGTGTATCATCACCTTGTACCTCTCCTGGGTAAGCTGGCTTAGGCTTCCAATTTCTCCAAACATCATCTTGTTTGTGATGTCGAGCAGAACTCCATACTCTGGTCTTAAATCAGCTTTAGCTGTGGAAAAATTGAATGCCTTCTTGCAGGTGGAGGTCTTCCACATTTTTCAGTATGGTTCAGCTGCTTCACTCAACTCTTGAACGGTTGTGCCTTGCCTTGGAAATTGAAAAACTTATGCAACTGTTCTTTCAGTTATCTTGATTGGTCGGCCTTGGATAACTGATGTAATCTCCTTGCCATCAGCACTGATTTGTGCTTGGAGAAGAAATTCACACATCTGCCTTTGTCTGTAGAATCTGGGTGGTGTTTCCTGGTAGTGAAGAGTCCCTGTCTTATGAAGAGAAATAAGCAGGTTCTGGCCGTTTGAATTTTGAAGAATATCCTGGAATTTCTTCCTTTCAAGGAATTTGTCTCTCATCATTTATTTCTTGAAAGAGCTGGGGAACTAAGTAATTCTGCCATTTGAAGAAGGTTTGGCTAGAATTCTTGAGAGAGATGAGAGAAAGAGAAAGACTCTTTGAATGAGATTGGGAAATGAGTATGCCTCTTCTCTTTTTGCAAGGGAGATGGACTAGATCTGAATTGATTTATGAGTAATGAATGAATACTCATATATATTTGAAAAATTTGTGTCCCTTACTTTTGTTTGTTTGTTTGAAATGCCTTTGTCAGATTTTCAATGGTAAGAATTCAAGTGATTTTGGTGACATGGCATTTTTATAAATAAAGTATTTATTTTATTGATCAAAAAGAGTTACAGAGCTTAGTTACAAAAAGAACACTTAGAGGTTCTAATTAGCGAAGCTTGATCAGTCTCCAATCCTTCTTGTGCTCTGTCTTCTACCTTTTAGTAGGTAGGTGGCTCACCGGTTTCATTCTCAGTTTCTTCAGTGAGTTGAGCTTTTTGAACTGGCTCTGCAGTGGAAGTATCTTGAGATTCCTCTTGGTTCTTTTCTGACTCAGTTAGCCCTTCAGTTTGACCATCTTTTGGTCTAACTGGTGAATTTAGCAACTCTTCAAACTCCAAGTCAGTGATGTACTTGTGAGTTTCTTCAGTGGAAGGTACTTTGTGCTCTAGAGAGTCTACAATGATGTTGATAGTGACTCCTTCTTCTTAAGGAGTTTCTTCAGATAGTTTTGAACTTTGACGTATTGCAGTGGATCTGGATATCGAGGCTTCAGCTATCGTTGGTTGATTATGAGCTTGTTGATTTTGCCTTTGGATGCTTCTAGCACTCTGTTGCTATTGTTGAACTCTGATTTTGTAGACTTCATTTAGAACCCAGCACTGATGTACTTGGGGATTGAGCTCTCTTTCTTCTTGAGTTTGTAGTGCAGACAACTTAATCTTTAACTAAGTTATAAGATCATTCATAACTTCAGCCAGTGTTTGCTCTCCTAGCTTTGAATGACATCTTTAAAGATCCAGCATTCCTCTCAGCACACCAATTGGGTTTTGTTCAGGGCTCCTTTATCCTGCCCATTGTATACTCCATTTTTCTTCTCTTCTCCAGAAACTCATTCCATGTAGAGCTGTCAGAAGAAAATGGGTCTCTGAATTGAGACAATGTCTCCATAAGTACCAGTAGCAGTACCTTGTAAAGGCTCTGTGCAACTCTTCTGAATCCGCCATGAATTTATGAAATTTTTTCTTGATGAACTCTACTACTTCTCTGTCTACTCTTTGCTTTGCCATCATTGCTTCTGAGTGAGCTCTTCTGTTCCCGGATGTCCTATCCAGTGGAGGACATATCATTCTGAAGTAGTCAGCTTCAGAGCTTTGTGGTGGAACTCCTCTGTGTGGCACTACTGATTCCAGAGTCGACGCTACTTCAAATACTTTGATGCCGAGAGAGGGTAACCCTAGTGGAGATGGGGGGTTTAGTTTCTTCTTTTCTTTGCCTCTCATTCTTGGATTGTCCAGCTTTGTTCCTGTTTTGAGCCGATCCCTTTGTATTTCTCCTGTTACGAGATATTTTGACAATCTATGGACTGTCTATGATGAAGGCAACTTGCTGTAAAGGTTGAGCTCGAATTGGTATACCAATCAAACGCCAGAGTGGAAGGTGATCCTCTGAGTCTGATTCGTTCTGATGGGGCTCTGCATCATCCTTCTTTTCTTTTCCTTTTCTGCTGATCGTTTCGTTGCTTTTCTCCATATGTTTGAAACTTAGATTTTTAGATCATTGCTGCCTTCGAGTGACTTTTGAGATAAAGTTAGTCTCTTCTATTGGGAGTGTATCAGTTTTTGTAGTTGCGAAGCCGAGTTCTTCTTCTAGCAGTTTGCTTATTCTGCAGGAAAAACACATATTCTGCTTGAACTCCTTGTCGCTCCAATTTTTCTCAATAGCATCTACATACTTCTTGATTTGATCATAGAAGTATTGAGCCCATTTTACTTTGATCCCTTGAAATATTGCCCAGCACACTTTGTATTTGATAGTTGTCATTTTTGAGTGACTTCCAGTAATTCCAACGATCATTTTGTTCACAACTGATACTAGAATCTTGTATTCTTCTTGGAAGCACATAATGGAAGTGGTTTTCTTGAAGACTTCTTGACATTCAACATCTTTCCAGTTGTTGTAGATCTCCAGTGGATCAATTTCCACTTCTTCTAGCCTTATTCCCTCAGTTGTGAGATGGAATATTCTTCCCAGTGATTCTGAGGTGATCTCCAGTTGTACTCCTCTCACTTCTGTTGTGATTCTATCACTATGAGCTTTTGAGTTTAGATAGAATTCACAGACAGGGTCTGGATAGATTTTGGTCGGTGTGCTGCAGATGAACTCTTGCAACCTAACTTAGTTGATTTTTGAAATGATGAAATTGCATAGAGGAAAGTTTGAGCACTTTCTTCTAAAAGCAGCTTCATGGAGCAATTTTTCTCTGTAGAGACTCATTTGGAACTTTTGAGATGATTCACCAGTTTCTCTAAAGTTAAACTTTCGTCGAACAGTTTGGGCGCTTTTCTTGGCCATGGAGATTTTTATGGTGATTTTTTTTGGACTAGGCTGTTGATTGGATTTTCTCAGTAGAAGATCTTGGGTAATTTCTAAGTTTTGTAAGACATAGAGTAGATTTCAGCTCTTGGGTCAGCAAGGTAACTTTTGGCGATTCAGCTATCTGTTGTGAATCGATGATTTGTGATATTTTGATGCTCTGGTTTCAACGATGGAATGAATTAGTCGCTTGATATGAGTATTTATCCATTGAGAGTAAATGAAGAGAGATAAAGTGGGTCCAACGGTAACAATTGTGATACACGTCATTTTACCGTTCCACTTGACCAAGGTAAATTCAAACTTATCTGTTTAAAGCTCTCTCTTCTGGTGCTTTCGCGTGGCTTTGAGCTGCTGACATCATCAGATGATTTGGCTACATCTGGCGATCTCTAGTTGGCATGACCGGCTTCACCTGAGATATTTTTAGTCCAGCTCTTCCTTTTGCTGAGTTGGCTTACAACTCTCCTTCCAGTGCAGCTGCTTGTTTCAGCTAATCACGAGCTGTCTTTTTCATCGAGAACTGATTGAGCATCTGATCAGTTCTGGCCTTCAGCTTCCATGCTTTTCATCAGTTTGTAAACTTTTCAGCTTGCCTTTTGTTTCAACTGATGATATGAGCGGTTTTGACATCTTTTGTTGACTGAACTGATGCACCTTCAGTTTCAGTTTCTGCTCTTTTTTACTCATTTTTTTATATTAGCTGGGGTTGCCTTTTGCATTCTCCATTATTTTCTTGATCATCTTCATCTTGTGATGCTAGTTCCAAAAGCCCCAATTAGATATATAGCTTGACAGATTTTGCTTCAAGGGCTTTGCGAAGATGATGTCAACTATCTGCCTTTCGGCGACCGAATTTTATTGTCACCTTGAGCTCTGTTGCTCTTATGGTATAGCCGGTTGACAAACCAGTTATAGTGAGGATTGATTCTCAGTTCATCCCTTGAGTCCAGATACTCACTATACTGTGTTGCGAGATCCGTTGGAGTGAACTTCTCCAGAACGATCTGAGAATGTTGACGCACTTGATATGGCATTGTGGACACATTTCTCCTTGAGTCAACTTCTCTTCCAGGTTGACTTCTTAGATGAATTCGAGAATGGGCTGGTTGACCAGTTCTCTCCTGAACTGATGCCCTATCTTGATCAGATTGCGGTCCAAACTAAGTATTTATCCTTACTTCAGTTGGCCGGTCAGTTCTGTTCACCATAGGCCGGTTTTGAGGTTCGGGCCTTTGAAAATTTGATGATCTTTGATGAACTAACTATCTCTGATGAGCTGGAGGTCTTGGCTGAACTGAAGACCTCTGTTGATAGGTTGGATGCCTTTGTTGATAGGCGAACTGCCTATTTTTAGCTTGTGCCCTTCCTTGAGATGGCTTCCTCTGCCGAACTGATGGCTGGATTGCGTCTTTCAGTTGGGAAGACTGGCTAGACCTTTTAGGCAGATCTGTAGGGATGTCTTCAGTTCCCTCGCCTTTGGTCTCTTCAACTGGTTGCGTTGGTGCAGGTCTAACAAAACTAGGAAGTGTTCATTCTTGACTGGTTTGAATAACTGTCTTTCCTTTCTCCGAGGCAGTGTACCTGTTGTATCCTAACCCTATACTACTAGTTTCAACTCTTTGATGGCTTAGAATCTCATCAAGAGTTTGAGATCCCTTTTTGAATTTGAGAGAAATATTTTCTCTCTCATGGACCTCTTGCCATAGCCTATCATTCTCAGCTCTTAGCTCATCTAAACTAAGCTGTAACTTATCACATTCAGGTGACTGAGCCTCAAGTGATTCAGTTCTATCATGATCACTTATCAGTCTTTTGACCTCATCTCTTAGGTCATCATTTTCTTCCCTCAGTTGTAAATGCATGCTTGAAATAGCAGCTAATTGGTCCTCTAGCATTCTTAATTTTTCATTTATTTCATTGCTAGTCATGGAAGATTCATGAATGTGATAAAAAGAGGTTAAGAAGTCGCCGGTGCTAACCTCTTCTTCGTTGTCAGCCATGAGGCAGAACAATTCATCTTATTCAGAGCTATAGCCGTTGGAGCTGATTCCTGATAGATAATCTGAGTCATCTAGCACGGTGTTCTCTGAGTTGGCCATCATAGCTTTTCTTTTGAAAAAGCTTTTCTTTACCTTGGCCTTCTTGTCTTCGGGGAGCTCTGGACACTCATATCTGTAGTGTCCTTGCTTGTGGCAATGGAAGCATTCTCCTATGCTTCTGTTGGCTGCCCTGGGTTGTTCAACAGGCGGTTGATTTCTCTCGCCTTTAGGCTCATCATCAGTTTGAAGCATAACTGATGGTTGATCTCTGATCCGCTTGAGCTTTTCTAGCAACTTAGCAACTGACTGAATTTGATCATTGATATCTTCAGTCAGGCTCTCCTTCTTCTCCACTACTTTTCTTCTGCGATCAGTTGAGCCACTTGGTTGTTCTCTGGCTTGAGAACTTCTAGGTCGGAAGACATTTCTTCCTCGAGTTTCTCTAAACTGATTTCTTTCGCCATAGAAGGCTGCATCCTGGGCTGATGATGTGGATGCTTCTCCTTTTCGGTTTAGGCTATAGAGCCTTAAGAGAACCAAAGAGTTCTTTTAGGATGATGCTCGTCAAATCTCTTGACTCTTTTGTAGCAATCACCTTCATATCCCATTCCTCGGTAAGATTGTCCAAAATTTTAAAATTTATCTCACTATTGGGATATGTTCTTCCCAGATTATTCATCTCACTGATGATGCCAAGAAATCTTATTTCAAGGCTGGAGATGGTCTTATCTAAGTGCATCTTGAAGGACTCATATTTGTCGACTGCTAGCTGGAGCTTGTTTTCTTTGATAGCTTCGGACTCTTCTCACAGATCTGCAAGTAAGTCCCATATCTCCTTGGCAGTTCTGCAATTCTTTGTGTCCTTCATGCGATCTTCATCTAGAGTTTGGAACAATGCGACTTGGGCCACAAACTCTAGGTTCTTCAACTTCTTCTCTTCACCCGTGAGAAGATGAGTTGGCTTCGGGATCCTTGTTGGTTGGTTGACATCAGCAACGTGGGCTTCATTGTCCATCATAATCATGATTAGACCATCTTCGATAACTTTCCACATATTTTCGTGGATTGAGCAGAAATGCACCCTCATTCTCCTGCTCCAGTTATCGTAGTTATCAACTGAAAAGATACGTAGCTTATGGTTTCCCATAGCTATAGATTAGCATAGATGACTAGATCTGATTCAGTTGATCTGTAGAAACGGCTGATCTTTAGAATCAACTTGGCTCTGATACCACTTGTTGGTCTCGGCGCAAGTCAGAATCAGTTTAGGGAGGGGGTGAATAAACTGATTACAAAACTGAACTAGATTTGAAATATTCAGGGCCCGTTTTGACTCACAAATATCATCCGTGCTATGTAGAGATCAGTTGAGAAGATCTGCTAGCTCGGAGTGCTGTGTGTGCTTATATGTACAGTTTAAAAACATGCAACTGAACTGAAAATTAAAGCAGAGCACACAAACAGTTTATAGAGGTTCGAAGCTCAACTTCTACGTCCTCTCTTCCTTCCGCAGAAGGGCAATCCACTATGCAAGTGTAAAGTTCCTTTATTACAGTTACACAGTGAAGACAGTTGCTGTCCCGGAAGCTGCACTCTCAACTTTCTCAGCCGGTAGGTCGACAGCTCACACTCACGATCCTCAACTGCTCCCTGGAGAGATAAGGTGCTACTGTCTGTCTTTTCATGCTTTTAGATCTCACTTGATCTTCAAGAGTACAGTCTTGAAATTGGTATCAACTGGGTTGCTCCTTTGCGCGTCTGCGTCTGAGCTGGGGTAGTTGATCACTTAAGCATGGTGACTGAGAGAACAGCTCTGGTTGGAAATCTTCAACAGCTAGCTCGAAGAGCGTTAAGGCTCATTCTCATCAGTTAGAAATTTTGATTTTCTGAGTTCTTTAAGCGTGAGGCTTTAGTGCTTTGGCGAACGTCTTCGCAAAAAGACTTAACTAAAGTGCTCTCCAAATTCTCAAAAGTCCCGTGATCTCCACTGAGGTAGCTCACCATTTAAAGAGAGGTGAGTTGGTGACAGGTGGTGATCACTGTTGGATCATAAATGATAAAGCCTAGTTGCAAGGCTTTCATTTAATTGGGCCGTTGAGTTACCATTGCTCTTTTGATGAGCTTTTGCTTCAAGATCTCGGTTGCATTAACTTCAAGATCTTCTTTGGCATATCTGAATTTCAGTTGTGGCTCCCTTCTTGATCTTCAGTTCTGAGCTTTGTCTGGCAGCTGGAATCTTCAGTTCCTATGTCTGTCAGCTCTTCGTGTCCCTTGGCAGTTTGGAAAGCTTCAATTGAGATCATCTTCAGCTGGCATTTTTGGGCTTGGGCTTGATGCCTTCTGAGCTCTAGTTTACTTCTGCTTTAGCTGGCAGTTTGAACTAGTGTTCTTTAGCTGGTATTTTGGACTTATGTCCCTTCAGCTTGAACTTTCATGGACTGGTCTTCAGTTCGGTTGCTGGCGCTTTATCAGTTGGACTTCAGAACTGATGCATCTTCAGTTGGTGTTCTTCGAACTAGTGCTTCATCAGCTGGAACTTCATTATTTAGCTGGTATTCTTTGAGCTCGCATTTTCCATCAGCTTGTACCTTAATCTTCTCTTCAGTTGGTATGTTCCTTCAACTGGAATCTTGTAAGCTGGCATTTCCTTCAGGATGGATCTTTAGACTTGGTATGTTTCTTCAGCTGGTATTTTCTTCAGCTGAATATCTTGAGCTGGTATTTTCTTCAGCTCGTGATTTACCTCTCTTCGGTTGGCAGTCTTCATCAGTTGATGTCATCGTGGACTGGCATGTTCATCAGTTCAAACTGATGTGCTCTTCAACTGGTATTTCTTCAGTCGGGAATAATCTAGAACTGGTATGTCCCTCAGTTTTTCTCTTTCAGCTGGGATCTTCCTTTGACTGGAACATTTCTTCAGCCGGTATTGGATTAGAACTGGTATATGCTTCAGTTCTCTTCAGCTGGTGGTGGCCTAGAACTGGTATGTGCTTCAGTTCTCTTCAGTTGGAACATCTCTTCAGCTGGTGGTGGCCTAGAACTAGTATGTGCTTCAGTTCTCTTCAGCTGGAATATTACTTCAGCTGGTGGCGGCCTAGAATTGGTATATGCTTCATTTCTCTTCAGCTGGAACATCTCTTTAGCTGGTGGCGGCCTAGAACTGGTATGTGCTTCAGTTCTCTTTAGCTGGAACATCTCTTCAGCTGGTGGCAGCCTAAAACTGGTATATACTTCAGTTCTCTTGGCGGCCTAGAACTGGTATGTGCTTCAGTTCTCTTCATCTAGAACATCTCTTCAGCTGGTGGTGGCCTAGAACTAGTATGCTCATCAGTTCTCTTCAGCTGAAACATCTCTTCAGTTGGTGTCGGTATTGAATTGGTATTGGTCATCAGTTCAAAGCTGTAGACTGGTGGCAGTTGGTACCTTCTCTTACTGGTACCTGCAACTTTCAGTTTGCCTTGCTAATTATTCTAGCAAACTACAGTCTTCTTTTTCCCTCTATTCTTCTCTCTTCTTTCACACAAACTGATCATATCTGTTGGCTTTAACAGCTTTGACTCTGTATGATCATTCTTAGTTTTCTGCTTGATTTCTTTTTAGTTCTTTCAAGGCTTCTTTCATATTTTGACATATTTTGACATCTCATCAAAACCCTTGTGAGAAAAACCTTGATAGTTTTTCCTAACACTATCTATTTATAATATTCGATAAACTTGGAAGACAAGAAATATAAAATTTCAAATTGATAATGTAATCAAAATAGATAATAAACTATAATCAAATCTAAAATGTAATTTAAATAATATATCAAGATCTAATCTTGATATCTCCATTAAGAAGTTCTTGAACTTTCTTCCTCTCAGCAGCATGGTCCAGATTTTTCTGAGCATCGAAGACAATGCAGTCTTTCAAATGTGTGATAATTATGTGATACATAGAGATTATAGAAGTGGAGGGTGTTGATGCATATGATGAACCCTTATTGGGACTGGTATATTTGTGAAGTTGAATTCGCAGCAGCTCTTTTGATGAAGACGACAAATTAGAATAAACTTTCATGTCAAGAGACTTCTTGGGCTTGATGACTGAATCAATTTTGGTTACAACATTCTTTCTGTGGCTTTTAATGATTCTATAGATCAGCACATGATAGACGATCGGAGCTTTGATCAGCTCACTCTCAGCCAGACTTACAACCTTGTTGAACACAAATTGCCCAAAATTAAAACCTTTTCCAGTTCCTACATGAAATAGAAACCTTCCTTGATTCTGATATACTCATGTCTGATAAGTGGTTGACACCTAGTTGTAAATGGCGATCTGAATAGGGCTTTACAGGTGGCCGCCATCTTGTTTGATACGATGGTCTGTGGATTTGATGGCCAATAATCATACTCACCTCCTGTGAGTTCAGCAGCAATAAGGCCTCCCGGTCTTCTACATCTTCTAACTCCCCCTCAACCTTGGATCCGATTGACTGATTGATCAGTCGTGGAGAGAATTCCACTATCTCTCTCCTAACAAAAACATTCTCAAAATTTTCAAAAGCAAGATCGTCCATGTCCTTAGTCAGGTTGCAGTAAAACTCATTGACAACCATAGGGACATACTCTCCAACCTTCAACACGATTTGCAACAAACCCGCAGCCTCAATCAAGGTATATATACCCGCCTCCACCAACATATAGATATCTACCCTTATCTCAGATATGACATTTCTTTTCTTGATTTTATCCCATAGAGAGGCATGAAAAATAGATCTAAAAAGACCGTAAGAAGTGCTTTTTTCTTGAATTACTTCCAGTTGACTGGAACGCCCACCAACTTGTTCAAGAACTTCCTTGTGAACTTTCTTCTTTTCGGTATCAGCCTTGGATCTAGTCTTCCTTCCAGCTTGGGCTTTCTTCAGAAAGCTTGCCAGAATTTCTTCTGAAGCTTGGCTTCTGTTCATTGGAGACCTGGTGGACACATGAACTATTCCCTTAGTCGACTTCTGAAGGACCTTCTTCTTTTGAGCAGTAGATCTACCCAAAATCGGTGATCCAATAATGAATGGCTTAATAGTATACTGCGCACTGGCCAACAATTTCTTTTTTGGAGATGTAGGGCCCTTCTTCTCAAAAGATGAAGAGCTTTAAATCTCTTTATCAAAATCTTCTGTGACCACGAATCGATGGATGATCTTGGTCTTCTCTTTGTTGACAACAGCTTTCTTCTTGCTTAAAACTTTGTATCTTTAAGTAAGTGAAATATGCTCATCTTCATCAGAATGTTCAAGAACATGTTCTTGAACAACCTTCTCAGCAACAACCTCTTCAGTAGGTTCTGGAACGGTTTCAGGTGAAGTTTCTTTCTCAGCAACAAGGGCCTTCTCTGATTGATCACTTTGTTCAACTTCTCTTTCAACGTTCTTTGAGACTTCTTCCACTATCTTCTTGAATTTCTTCGTAGTGGCCTTCTTCTTGATGCTGCTTTTTATTCTTGCTTTTATAGCAGGGACTAGCTTGTATGACTTAGTGACACGCTATTTATTAACAAAATAACACATTCCGCAAGTACACTGTGCTATTATAATACCTAGGTGAGTAAGAGTATCGTATTCCATAGATACTGAATTAACTGACTTCACACCAGTACTCACTTAATATCTAGACACAAACAATTGCATAAAAAAAGAACAAAAATAAAGAACGTAAAATACAATTGCAAGTGTCAAAAATAAGCAAAAAACAATTAATGGAAAAGCCTAGGTTTTAGGGATAGTGGATTTATTACTTCAATTAATATAATCATTAACTTTTTCAACCCGACTTCTTGTCTTTTTAATCTATCGATGGTGGGGGTCACTAGGTTGTTATCAGGCTGCTTTTAACGACATATATCATACATAGATATAACAAGCACATGCTTTACTGTGGTCGGTTCTTCACACATGTTGTTACTCCTGATCTAGCACACGAAGATCTATTCAACCCTATGAAATACTTGTTCACTTGGTCGGTCCTTCCAAGCACATATAAAATAATTTCTATTTTTCTATCATTAATCCTTCTATGGTCAGTGCTTCAGATTAACGACTAGCATGCATAAATGATGATCAAGCATTCATACAAGATATTAAATAAATAATAGAAATCAAATCTTGAGAGATAGCAGGAAGAAAAGTATTCGAGTCATATATAAAAATCCATAATATTCCACACCCTAAAACCTAGCTATAAATTTAGGTAGACATGAATAAATAAATAAACAAAGCTAGAGTATAAGTTTTCATGACAACAAAGATAGAAAAACCAAAAAATGTAGAGTAATCCAGTAGTCTCATCTTCACTGCAACAGCATTCCGTCTCTATCAATCTTGTCGACTTCTTCGAGGTCTAGTGCTTTTCCTTCAATTCCTTGGTCTCTCGAATGTATTTCTCAAGATTTCCAGTCGTCCTCCAAGTTATTGGGGCATCTCTAGTTATATTTCGTGTGTATCAAATGAGGCTTTTATATTTTAGGTCAAAAACCCTGAGTTGCAGTGGATAAAATCAAATCCCGTTGACCCACTTATCTCAGTCGACCGAGCTCAGTAGGTCGACCTAGAGGCTTGTTTTTGCACAAGGTCGACCCAGGTGACTTCGGTCGGGTCGACCCACTTCTTTACAAATTGCACTAGGACCGATTGACCGACACTTTCCGGGTCGACCCGGTCTCTTTCTTGTATTGGGCTTCAAATCTCTTCGGACTTCAATTATTTAATCCAGTCCATTAACTCCAAATTAGTCTCTAATTAAGCTCAAGATCCCAATTAAACACCTCTTTAGCTCCTCTTGACCATATTTGCTTTTTTTGCTTCAAATATGAAGTCAAAACACAACTATTATTGCAAAACTAGCAAATACATAAAAAACTCCAAATGATCACAATATAAGCACTAAAATAATATAAAATACACAACTTCATATAATAAAGAGCATCAATTCATATCCAAAAGTTATGTAAAATACACAGCTATCACTTAGTCACTTACTTGATTAGATCGTCAAGCTTTAATGATTCCTCTTCTTGACTTTCTTTGAGGAGGCAACCTCTGCTTCTTCTTCTTCATACGATCTTCATCACCGCTTTCATGGTATTTTTCTATGAATCGGTCTTCTAAATCACTAGATTCTTCTTCTTTATCTCTAAGGTGTCTAGACACATTTTGTTTCTTGAAGTCAAGTCCCATAACTTATCTATCGAATTCGTCAAGGCCAGTATCTTCATCCATGGTGCGGCTAACATATGTGATGAGACTGGGCCTCTTTCTGGGTTTAGAAGGAGTTTTCCTTTTGGGAGCCATTACAGAGATGAGAGAAAAATTTAGAGCGAAGTTAAGAGAGAAGAATAGGCCAACGGTAAGAATTTTTAGAGAGAAGAGAGTAAGAATTTGAGATACAGAATGTGAGAGTGCACTCTTGATCATAAAATTTTCCTTATATTGTGATCATCTTTCTCTTGTGACGTCTGAATAGTTTTCATTAGACACGAAATTTGGAGCGAAATCCCATCAAATCCGTACTCAGCCTTTCAAATTTGCAGAGACACGAACCAGCCATTACGGACATAGTACACGAATATCTTCACCACAGTGTTCGTGAACATCTTAAGTAAACATTATTCGCAGATTCTCCAATTTAGCTTATTCTTTTGCAGGAGCCTTCTTTGTCCTGCTGAGTGTGAAATAAACATACTCATAAACCATTAGGCTGATTAATGGTAGATACAAAGACCTAGAGAGGATCTCAGCTTCTCAAATTTTGTAGTATCCAAGCCCTTTGTGAACAAATCTGTTAGTTGATCTTCTGTATTGTCATGCTCAATCTTCAGAATGTCTTCTTCAACTAGACTTCTGATGTCGTAATGTCTGATATTAATGTATTTGGTCCTTGAATGTTGGACTTGATTCTTTGATATGTTGGTGGCACTCATGTTGTCACAGAATAAAATAGATTATCATGTGTTGCTTCATAGTCTTTCATCATTTGTAGAATCCACATAATTTGAGTACAACTGCTTTATATTGCAATGTACTCAGCTTCAACTGTAGAGAGAGTTGTTATTATGCTTCTTGCTAAACTAGGAAACAAGATTGTTCCCTACAAAGAAACAAGCACCCGATGTGCTTTATCTATCATTTGGGGAGTCTGCCCAATCTGCATCACTATAAGCCACAATGCTTGAATTTGTGTCAGTGGAGTACCAAAGGCCGTACTCAGTTGTTCTATTCACATATTTAATGATGTTCTTCACAGCGTTCATGTGACTTTCCTTTGGACATACTTGATATCTAGCACATACTCCAACATTGTATGATATGTCAGGTCTGCTTGTTGTTAGATATAGCAAGCTTCCAATCATGCTGCTAAAGAGGATATGATCAACTTTAGTTCCAGTATCATCCTTGGTGATCTTGGTTGATGTCCTGATTGGAATCCTCTTATGCTTGCAACTTTCAAGACCAAACTTATTTACAAGACCCTTGGCATATTTGGACTGAGATATAAATATACATTTTTCTGTTTGCTTGATCTGTAATTCTTGAAAGTATGTAAGATCTCTAACCAAGCTCATCTCAAATTCAGTCTCCATGTCTTTGATAAAGTTTATGACCATCTTCTCGGACTTTGATCTAAATATGATATCATCAACATATACTTGGACTATGATAACAACATTGTTATTCTTTGTGATGAACAATGTCTTATCTTCTCCTCATCTTCTATATCCTTTACTTAGCAAATAGTTTGCAAGCCTCTCATATTAAGCACGAGAAGCTTGTTTCAGACCATAGAGGGCTTTCTTGAGCTTGTAGACATGGTCTAGAAAGTGAGGATCTTCAAACCCTTTAGGCTGAGCAACATGCATAGGTTTGTTGAGAAAACCATTGAGAAAGGCACTCTTCACATCCATCCGATGTAGCTTAAAAACTTTAGCTGGCATGCTATGGCAAGAAGCAATCTTACAGATTCCAATCTTATTACAGGAACAAATGTCTCATCAAAGTCAATTCATTTGATCTAAGAGTACCCTTGAGCAGCAAGTCTTGCATTATTCCAAGTGATGTTTCCTTCTTCATCAGTCTTGTTTCTAAAGATCCACTAAGTCCCAACAATGTTGACATCTTCTGGAGCTGGTACTAGATTTCATACATCATTCATTCTAAATTGCAGTAATTCTTCCTGCATGGCTTCAATCCAATACTAATCTTGTAGGGCTTCCTTTACATTCTTAGGCTCAATCTTTGATGTGAAGCAAACATTGGAAATCAACTCCTAAACTTTTGCTCTGCTTCTAGTTTTTAGGGAGTCATGCACATCTTTAATGATTGCAGTTGTTGGATGGCTCTTAACAATCTGCTTGTATGTCCTTTTAGGAGTCACGATTGGTTCTTCTTCATTTGTGTCTAATTTTTCTAAACATTCTTTAGAATGTTCAAAGACATCTTGAAAATAAATCTGAAAATATTAATAGTGGATATAACCGGTCATTAAATTTTAATTTTTAATTTTATTCAAATTGGGAAAACTTCACGATGGGTTATGTCTGTCGTTAAATTTTAATTTTTAATTAAATTAAATCTAAAAATATTAATGACGGACGTATTCCGTTGTTTAATTTTTATTTTTAATTTTATTAAATTGGGAAAAAACTTAACGACATATTATGGTCGTCATTAAATTTTAATTTTTAATTAAAATGGTGGAGTTGTATGAAAAATAGAAGAAGAGATCATGAGACAATACTCAAACTTATCGATAGCGAATACGTGAATTTGAGATGAAATTCTTTTAATGGGTAGATTTGTAACACCCCAAATTCAATTATGGAGGCCCAATGATTTTTTTAGAGCCCAAATACTTAAGTTGTATCCATTTTTAATAAAATGCCCAAATGATGGGCTTTCTAGCCCAATTACGGTTTTAATTATTTACGGCCCAATTATTATCTGATTGAGATGAATGAATACATTATATGATAGTGCTCGACGATACGAATCTATAGAACTTGGCCTTGCTAATATAGCAATTCAATTGACCAAGATATAATTTAATTTCTATAATATATTTCATTTTAGGTTAGGTTAGAGAGGGATATAAATGTCCCCTTATTTCTATTTTAGGTCATTAGTTGGGGATCATTTTTAGGGTAGCCCCTTTGTCTTCTTCCCCCTCTCTTCTCTCCCCTCTCACCTCTCCCCTCATTCACCGTCGCCGCCGTCACCAAAATTTTTCTGATGACCCACTTTTCGGCATGCAATTACATTTTTAGATTCCTCTCTTTTTTCTCTTTTCAGTTCTTCGATTATTTTTGAAAGATTTTGAGGTTCATGCATCCAATTTTCGGATCTAAGAATGGGTTAAACTCTAGCCTTTCAATACCTCATTTCTTTCTTTATTTTTCAACTTTACTTTTTATATTAGTATGTATATTGTAATTTACGGGTTGTTTTGGATTATTTACTTTAGAGTATGTTCTTAATTTTATTTTTGGTGTTCTTGGTGTTCTTGAACACTTTAGGAGTTGATTGGTCTGATGATAAAATGAATAGAAAAAAAATGAATTCTTTTGGTGTTTGTGTATTGAATTTGTGAGTGATGTGCTTGTGTGTGTTGGGCGGGTGTTATTTATTTATTATTTCAAAGAATCTCCCATCATTTAATTAAAGGGATAAAGTCCAATTTGGTCTTATAACTATACCTGAAATCTCAGTTTGGTCACGAAACAAAATTTAGGCCCAAATTGATCCCTAAACTTTTTAAAATGTATCATGTCAATCCTTCCATTAGTCCCTAAACTAATTTCCATTAACTCCATTACTAACTCCATTAGGGGTTGAATTTTAGGTGCAAAAATTCGAAGAAATCCGGCGGCGCCGCCGCACCAACCACATGTGCCACCACCTTTGATGATGCCACCACTCCATCTCCACTAGGAATTCTCCCTTATCCGCCAAAATCCTTATTTTCCGACACTAGAAACAACAGTTACTTCAATTCTCATACCAACTCCAGCAACAACAACATTCAAAACAATCTCTCTCTCCTAACCCTCCCCTCCATCCCTTCCATCCAAAAAATCACCCTCTCCCCCCTCAACTCCGTCGCCCTCTCTACCTACCTCAGCCCCGACCTCCGCACTCACATCCATTTCCTCACCCTCCACAACAACCTTCTCTACGTTGTCTCTGACAACGAAATCAACATCTACGATACCATCACCAACATTCTCTTCGACACTTTCAACCAGACAAAACCTCCACCAGCATCTTCAAATCCACCATCTTCCAATTTGCAAAATGAAATGAAAACCCCAATTCATATTTTGTTAACGGTTTGGAAAAATGAAATTTGCGAAATGAAATGCAAACCCCAAACTTGTAATTCAATTTGGGGATTTTCCACCTAAAATAAGATTCTAACGTCGTTAGTGGAGTTAACAACAAAATTAGTTTAGGAACTAACGAAGGGATTAACATGATACATTTTAAAAAGTTTAGGGATCGATTTGGGCTGAAATTTTATTTCGGGAAAAACTGCGATTTCGGGTATAGTTGTAGGACCAAATTGGATCTTATCCCTTTAATTAAATAACTTGAATTAATTTTCAAGTTTAAATCATAGCCTAATGAACAAGTTACTGCAATGATAATGATATATTCAGGTCTATGATTCAATCCTTGGGTGTGACAATTTTATTTTTAATTAAAACTTTAATTTCTAACACTATTTTATTAAAATCAAAGCATAATTTTCGTGTAAGTTTATGTGGCCTAATGGTTAGGTATTGTTAATTTTTATTAAAGATGTTTAAGGATCAAACCCTATTGTGTGCATTTTAAAATCTATTTTATTTCATTTCAAGTTTATGCCTTATTAAATTAAAGTGTGAAAAAGATTTCAAATATTAATGTTTAGTCTAATGGTTGAAATCCAGTTTCATTAAATATAGGTCAAGGGTTGGAAATCACTTAATTATAGTTTTAAACTCATTTTCATCATTTTAGTCTAAGATGATTTTGAACCTTAATTAATTACATCTAATAATTTTTGAAAATGGCATTTAGCTAAATGGTTGTAGTTCAGATTGTTGTTTGAGAGGTCTAGGTTTCAAAATCCTTTTTGGTCCAATGGTTATATTTTAAATTTTATTATGATAGGTCTAAGGTTTAAAACCTTTGGAATGCATTTTATTTATTTTTATTCCAAGATAATTATGAACTTTATTTAATTAAAACTACTAAATAATTTTTAAAATGTTGTTTAGTCTAATGGTGAGAGTTCAGATTCTATGCTAGAGGTCAACGTTCAACTCTTCAAGCCGCTTTGATACATTTTATAATTCTCTTTTACTCAAGCATTTATGAGTGTATTTAATTAAAACAGTTTAATTAATGTTGTATAAATCCTTCTAGCCTAGTTGTTATGCTCTTATTGATTTATTTTATGTTATTTGTTATGTATAAAATTATATTATCATTTTATCTTATTTTTATTTTGTTATTTTGCTTAATTCAAATTAAGTTCGAAAATTAAGTGTAGGGTAAAATCATAATACTTAGATATATTAATGTTCTCATCATTAATTCATTGATTAGTATATATCGATCGTCACTATTGTCATTATAGTATAAGAGATACTAAAAGAATATATATTCTTGATTTACATACTATGTATAGTCAAATGGGTCGGGCTCACCCAGCTAGCCTGACCCAAGCCCGTTATGGGCCGACCCAGCCTAACTTATGAAAATCATGGGCTAAGTGGGCTAGGTTTACCCTGACGAAATGGGCCCACATGGGCACTTTTTTTAAACTCGGCCAAGCCCAGGCCCAGGCCCACCAAAGGCCCGACTCAGATCCAGCCCAAAGCCCGCTTCAGGCCCATCTTAATTTAATTTAATAATTAATTTCAACATATATACAAAATGTTTCAACATACTACAATTTTCAAAATTTAATATCATAATCATATTGCTAATTCTATTTTGTCATATAAATGACAAATATATTCACTAAATATAATTATATAAATTAATGTCGTCATTTAAAAATTCAAAGCCCACTTCAGGCCTAACCTAGACCCACATTAAACCCGGTGTGTGGTTTAGGCTGGGCTCATATATATTTAAGAAAGCCCAGCCCAGCCCGTTCCACTAGTGGGCCTGAGTTGGGTTGGTCCATTTTATCTCAAAGTCCACCCAAGCCCCAGCCCGGCCCAGTTGACAACTCTATGCAATACTATCTTAAAGTTATTTGTAAACATAAATTTTCATTAGTTCATGTAGTTGAAATATTAACCTCTATACATTTATAGTGTGTGTGTGTGTGTGTGTGTGTATTATGGTTTTATAAACACTTTATGTGTTCTTTCTGATATTAATTATTGAAAATAATAAAGCTTACAAATATATTTATTCTTTAATATCTAAGACTCATATATTCACGTTATGAAATGTATTATATTTTGTTTGTCCCAGGGCGAGTCTGAATCAGTTTAGAGGGGGGGTGAATAAACTGATCCCAAAATTTTAAAGTAGTTGCAGAATATATTGGGCCCTTGACTCGCGGTGAGAACTTATAGTGCATTTGATCAGTTGAGTTGGTCAGTTTGCTTAAAGTGCAGTTTGTGTGCTGGAGGTGTGCAGTTAATACATGCAACGGAAAGCTATAAACTGAGCATACAGAAACGATTTATTGAGGTTCGAAGCTTAAACTTCTACGTCCTCTCTTTCTTACTGAAAAGGGCAATCCACTATGCAAGTGTAAAGTTTCTTTATTACAGTTACACAGTGAAGACAAACTGTTGAACCTGAAAACGGCACCCTTCACTCGAGCACAGTCTCCTTTTCAACTGGTGTTGTCCTGAAAAAATGGACTCGTCGGTACACCCTTCCTCAGCCGGTGATGTTCGACAGCTCATACTTACCGCTCCCAACTGCTTGCTGGGACTTTAGGTGCTATTGTCTGTCTTTACGAGATTTTAGATCTCTCTCGATCTTCAAGAATACAGTCTTGAAACTGGTATCAACTTTGAATGCTCCTTAAGCTGAGCTGAGTAGTTGATCGTTGAATAACTTGAACTGAGAAGTTTGGCTCTAGTTGGATTCTTCAATGACTAGCTTGATGAGCAGTTTTCTTCTTCTTCTTCTCAGTTGGGACTTTTACTGCGGGTGAATTTGAGCTTTGAGCTTTGAAAGTTGTTCTCTTTGAATTTTTGCAGAAGTCTCACAAAAGCTCCCGTCACAAGTTGAGTTACTCACCCTTTATATAAGAGTGAGATTGTGACCGTTGCAGATCAATGGATGATCATAAATGATCCATTGATTTGTTAAAGTCATTGAGAGGCTTTTTGTCGAAATAGTCGTTGTGTTGCCTTTGTTTTCTGACAAGCTTTTACTCCAGGATCTTGGTTGCATTAACTCCAAGATCTTCGTGTTGGCAGCTCTGGAAATTTGAATTCCAGTTTCGGCTTCTGTCTTGATCATCAGTTTTAGGCTTCAACTGGCAGTTGTGATCTTCAGTTCGGAACATTTCCTTAGCGAACTATTCTGCACATCTTGTTGGCAGTTTGCAAGCTCCAGTTTTGACTATCTTTAGCTGGCAGTTCTGGGCTCTGGCTTGATGCTTTCTGAGCTCCAGTTTGGTTTTCTTCAGCTAGTAGTTTTGAACCAGTGTTTTCTTCAGCTGTTACTTTAGACTGATGTCCCTTCAGCTGGAACTTCTTAAACTGGTACTTTCTTCAGTTTGGATATTGAACTGGTGCCTCTTCAGCTGGTGATCTGAACTGATGTATCTTCAGCTGATATTTTCTGAACTGATGTATCCTTCAGTTGGTACTTCATTCTTCAGCTGGTACCTTCTTGAGTTGGCATATTCTTCAGCTCGTACCTTGAACTGGTACATTCTTTAGCTGGCGATCTGCAGACTTGAATGCTTCAATTTGCATGTGTACTCATTTGACCCTGATGGTCAGTTAGTACTTTGACCCTGTCAGTTCGACAGTCTGCGTCTTTAGTCTGCTTGTATTGCTAACTGATCTAGCAATCAAGCTTTCTTTTTCTCAGCCCTTGGCTGGTTTTCTCTCTTTTCTTTTTCTTTTCTCTCTCTTTTCTTTATTTTCTTTTTCTTTTCTTTTCTTTCTTTTTCTTTCTCTTTTTTTAATTCTTTTTTTTTCTTTTAGATTGATCATTCTTAGGCTTTGATAGCTCAATCTTTTATTTTATCAATCTTGATTTTCTGCTTGATTTTCTTTCAGTTTTTCAAAGCGTTTTGACATATTTTGACATTTCATCAAAACCACCATAGGGATTAGGTAACTTTTGATAGTTTTTCCTAACATATTTATTGTTAACTTTTTCCCATTTGACTAATCTGGTGATTGTCATAATAAAATTGAATCGTGAATAAATCATTTTATTGAATTGAAATTGTTTGGATGAATCTGTGAAATCAATGATTTAGATTATTGTTTCTTCTATTATATCAGTTCCTAATTTTCTCTATATATTTTGATTTGTCTTTATTTAATTATTTCTCTTTAGTAGATATAAAATAAAACCTTGATTAATGTGCTACCTATCTCACATTATGATTAAGTTTTTAGTCTTTGTGGAATGCGATCTTGCTCAGTATTGTAATACAGATACTTCGTATATTTGTGGATAGCTAATGAGAAGTTGAATAATTGTAATGTAATAAAATAAATATTTGATTGAGAAGTGCAAGGAATGATATTTAAAAATAAATTGTTATATTTGTCCAAATTTAGCAGCTAAAGTCTACATTTTTAATTATAAGATTTGTACGTGATATTATAAAAGCAGTATTATGCTCTATTATAGTGTAATTAAGCTAATTTTTTTCCCAGTTAAAATAGTATTAGAAAAATTAGTAGTGTTCTAAAATCAACTGTTGTATACATGGTAACTTGTTAGGGCCGCTTTGAGACAATATTGAGCCCGAGGCGAAATAATGAATATGTTTAGAAGTAAAATATTTTTTTAAAAGATAATATACTAATATGTTTAAAGAAATTCATTTCTTATTTCTCGTTTTATCAACAATAAAACACTTTTAAATGTTCTAAATTCCAAACTGTGATATATTGCTCAACTAAATCTCAAAATGTGACATATTGCTCAACTTAAAAACTTGCTTCAACAAAAAAATTGTTATAATTAGCATATCCAATAACATTCAATAGATAATATATTTATTGGGAAATGTTTATTTATATAATATAATATCTCAATATATAATTTTGGATTTAATTTATTTCCTAGGTTCTATTAACATATACTATAATTTTGAAAATAAATCAAATCTATTAATATTTGAGTGTTTTTCAAATGTTAGATAAGTTATATATGGTTAAAAAATAATTTGTTAGAGATTAAGACATGATAATCTTTATTCAGAATTCATAGATTCGATCATTTATATATTTAAAATACTTGACTTCAAAAAATTATTAATCGAATGTGGATAATGCATATATTTATTTAGCTAACTAATTTAATGAAAATATGAGGGCTGAGGCGATCGACTTGTTTGCTTCATAATAGAAAAATATAGTGTTATTTCATTTTTATACACACACATTCTTGATTTATATATGTCTTAATTAAATTACTTGTAATAAAATTTAAATTAATATATTCACTTATGAATAACATTTTTTTCTCCAGTCTATATATCTGAAATTATCTTGTATGATTTTACATTAATAAAAAAATTATTTAGATTGTTGAGTAATTGTGATGTTTATTTTGATAAAACATGTAATTTTTTTAGAAATAATATTTTTATGATTTGGAGGGCATGGCATAATTTTTACAACTTAATTGCTTTGATAATATTAATTAACTTATCTTTAATAAAAATAGATGCGTGGCCAAAATAACATTTCATTATACATACTATCTATAATACAAATATATAGGCGATGATAATTTTTTTGGTGCTCGTATAAGTTTAGATTGCTCTATTACAATGAAATTGTTTCAATTTATTTACATTATGTAACATTTTTGCTATTTTTTTTTTATCTATTTCAATTCACTAATATTTGAATTATTGATATCACATTATGTGAATGAGTAATTTATAAGTAAAAAAACTTAAATTTTAAATATATTGAATAAATCATATTTATAATTTCCCTATAATTAAATTATAATATACTGGACCAATTTTGAAATTCAACATGATTTTTAAAATGTTTTAATAATGTCATCTTTTAAATTGTGGAAAATTCGACATCCCTAAATTGTTGCTAAAAAATAAATTAGAACAAACATTCATCATATAAAAAAAGAATAATAAAAATAATTTACATGAATGCATGTGATATGCATTGTATATATTTCAATTCATAATTTATATCTTGTTGGTTTTATAAAGATATTAATGAATTGCCTAACATTTAATTAAAAAATAATATGTTGGTTGAAATTTGAAACTTATACACACACGCACATATCAAATATTTGATGCACCAATCGAAATTATATATGTATTTTAAATATAATATTATGGAAGTCAATAATAATATTTATTAATTATTACCATATATATGCATATCATTTACATAAAAATCACGCTATAAATTTTATATCTGCTACTATATGATAATAAAAAGTTATGTTGTAGATTTATTATATTACCCTGTTGCGCTTAATTTAAATATATTATAGGGATATATTAGCTAAATTCAATTTTGTAAAATAAGAATTTTTTTATATATAGTAGTAAATTCACATGGAAACTAATATATTATATTATATTTTACATTATAAATACATACTATATATTATATTACACAATTACTTTTAAATTAAAGTTATAGTAGGACTACAACAGGTAAATCAAAATTTGTAAAATATCACCCTTTTATAATAGTAGTAAATATCATAAGTTTGATTTATGTTGTATGGAGTAGTAGCTAGACTGCTAGAGTAAATAAAGACAGTAAATTAATTATGTGGGAAAATAGATATAAAAATAGATAGATGGAGGTAGTTGTGTATACATACTATATATTCGCGGGTCCGCAAGCCCAAACGTTTTTTTCTCCGATCATATTAATTTCATATCAATCATCATCATTCATCATTCTCCCTTTTCATTTTCATTCTCATTCCCATCAATTTTGAATCTTTAATCTTCAATATTTATTCTCATACAATTAAATGATAAACAAGAGATCGATGGCATGGGGTTGGGGTTGATCGATCATCTTCGTTAAATGAATTACGATTGATTCATCAAAAGGTAATCCGCATGCATATCAATTGTTTGTTTATATGCTGCTTCAATTACAGACACAGACAGATATCATGAGTTTTGAGTTGCTTGATTGATTGATTTGAGTGTTTGTTAATTTGTAGGAAATGCATGGATATATATAGATAAGATCTACCACCTTTGTAAGGTGTAAGGTGTTTGGTGATTTTGATTTGGGTTTGCATTGAAGCTGAAGATAATATATAGAGCAGCTAGCAATGTCCAGTTTCGTGGGAGTTATAGTCTCTGATCCTTGGCTTCAGAGCCAATTCACTCAAGTCGAGCTGCGAGGCCTTAAATCTAAAGTATGCATACACATACATTCAATATTCATTGTTAATAGTTAATGCTGTATATATAAATTGATCAATCTGCAGTTCATCTCCGCAAGGAACCAATCTGGGAAGGTTACATTGGCAGATTTGCCACCAGTCTTGGTGAAATTGAAGGCCATCGTTGACATTTTAACTGAGAATGAGATCAGGGACATCTTGAGGGAGTCTTCTCCTGATTTAGACCAAGAAGTTGATTTCGAATCCTTCCTCAGGGTACATATATACTATACTATCTCTTTCCATCAATACCCATCAATCAATTGAATTATAATTAAATTTGTTCATTCATTAATTTCTCAAATATGTATGTATGTATTTATGTATGTGCACTGTGCAGCAATATTCCGACCTACAAGGTCGGGCCTCCGCTAAAGTGGGTGGTTCCAAAACTTCATCCTCCTTTCTCAAAGAGACTTCAACTACATTACGACACACAATTATTGGATCCGAGAAGGCCTCCTATGTCGCCCACATCAACAGCTTTCTCGGAGAGGATTCATTCTTAAAGGATTATCTCCCCATTGATCCATCAACCAATGCTCTCTTCGAATTGGCAAAGGACGGTGTTCTTCTATGGTACTCTTACTCATACTACTGCTAAAAATCATACATTGTCCTTGTCCATGCATGATGTATGTGAACAGGAATAATATTAACATTAATGCCTGTGGTTTTGCTGATTTAATGCAGTAAACTCATCAATGTAGCTGTACCTGGTACTATAGATGAACGAGCCATCAATACCAAGAAGGTGCTAAATCCATGGGAGAGGAATGAGAATCATACCCTTTGCCTTAATTCTGCAAAGGCAATTGGATGCACTGTGGTCAACATTGGCACACAAGACCTTATTGAAGCTAGAGTAATAAGCTAACCTACCCATTTTGCTTTAATCATCTTTCACTTCTATTTTCATTACCATTTGGATATCAATTTCCATAACTTTCTTGTTTATCCCACAGCCTCATCTTCTTCTTGGGTTGATTTCCCAAATAATCAAGGTAAATCAAATTCTGCACTCCGTAGCATAACATAAATTGAAAATGTAATTGACTTCTGCTTTATCTTTTTTGTCAAACATCAGATACAATTGTTGTCTGATCTTGATTTGAAGAAGACTCCTCAACTTGTTGAATTGGTGGAGGATAGCCAGGTAACAAACTGTCAAAGTTGTTTTCATGTCATAGCATGCATGTTCTAATAGCATCTCTGTTGTATGCTTATAATTGGTCCAGGATGTAGAGGAGCTTATGGGCTTAGCCCCAGAGAAAGTTCTTCTGAAATGGATGAACTTTCATCTGAAGAAAGCAGGGTTTACGAAGCAGGTTACAAATTTTTCCTCTGATTTGAAGGTAAGAAGAGTACATGAGTTTTATCAATTTATGTTCACGTGTATGTCATTCTTGTGTACCTCCACTGAAACAAGAAAGAGTGTCATTGGCGATTGTTTTTAGTACGTACTTTGACATGTCTTCCCATCCTGTTAATCCCTTAAGATTTGTGTGCTCAAACTAAGTGAGATGATCTGAATTTGACCGTGTAATGAAGAATATGAATATATAGGAACTGGAGCTTCCAGTTCCTATATATTCATATTCTTCATTACACGGTCAAATTCAGATCATCTCACTTAGTTTGAGCACACAAATCTTAATTGGTGAATTTTGTTGGGATACTTGTAGTGTACAGAAGACAAGGGCAGCTGCACTTTCAGAAACGATAGGATATCCAGCAAAAAAAATAATACTATAGAAAATATAATCACTCAATTAGAAACTGCAAAATGTAACAGACTAAAGAAGATTATCTTCTAGATGTCCTAATTTACAATGTTAAAGTCCATGAGAGATGGTAATGAAACCCTAGCAGAAAGATAAAAAGATTGAATCCATCATGTTTACCATCCATTCAGGACTAGGTTAGGAACTCAAAAACTGCAAATGATGTGAAGCTCTTATTAAGGAAAAGAACTACTCACAGAAACTTTTTGGGAATTGTTTAATCTGATATAGCTCAACTTTTTGGGAATTGTTCTAACTGCAGGATGGAGAAGCTTATGCTCACTTGCTCAATGCACTTGCCCCAGAACTTGGCACAACTACAACATTGGATACAACAGATCCCACTGAAAGAGCAAAATTGATCATTGAGCAAGCTGAAAAACTGGATTGTAAGAGATATGTTACTCCAAAGGATATCGTTGAGGGATCGCCAAACCTGAATCTTGCATTTGTTGCTCAAATATTTCAACACAGGTTAGACTAGAAAATCTTCACCTTCCATTTATGGAGACAAAATCTCAGTGTAATTCATTTTAATGAGCATGTTACTCTCTATGTTAGAAGAAGAGAGCTAAGTTTCAAAATAGAATAATTTTATGATGAATTTGCTGGTTTTAGTTGCTGTTCTTTATACACTTTCATGACGTTGTTATTTAAATGAGACAAAGGGAGGCCTACTCCCAAAGAGTCGTGGCCCAATGATAATTTATTTCTTCTGGTATAAACTGGTCATTTCTGATTTTATTTTGAAGAAAGATCATAAAGCTTAGTGTTCCCATTCAATTTTCAGTGATGTGATTGTAGTGATTAATTTAAGTTACTTTCTTTCAGAAATGGACTGTCTTCAGTGGAGAATTCGAAGGCATCTTTTGCTGAGATGATGGAAGATGATGCTCAAACTTCACGGGAAGAGAGATGCTTCCGGCTATGGCTTAACAGCCTTGGGGTTGAAACCTATGTCAATAATTTATTTGAGGATGTCAGGGAAGGGTGGGGTTTCCTTTTCTTTAATTGTCATCAAATTTGGCTTTATGAGTTTTCCTTATATTTCAAGTACTTGTCCTGCATGCATGCAGATGGGTTCTATTGGAAGCGCTTGACAAAATTGCTCCGGGGTCTGTAAACTGGAAGCAGGCTTCAAAACCTCCTATTAAGATGCCTTTTAGGAGAGTTGAGAATTGCAACCAAGTTGTAAGTATTGGGAAGGACTTGAACTTCTCCCTAGTGAATATTGCTGGAAGTGATATTGTTCAGGGAAACAAGAAGCTCGTATTAGGTAAGACTGCTCAACTTTGTTTGTTATGGCTGAAAGTATGTTATGCTTCCGACCACTTCACATTTCATGCTGCATCTGCGCATAAGCTTGCAGATTTGCGTGCTGTCCTGATGTTTCACACTGAATCATTTTTGTCAATAATTTAGTGCGCATATATAATTATCACACTGAGAAGACATATATTTCACATCAGCCAAAACAATCGGATATACTTGCCTATAGTTATATGGATTCAAAAAATAATAGGTGTCTGGTTACAGTTTTATTGGACAAAAATCAATATCTTAAACTACATGCTAAACACCAAAATTGGAATACTAGTGGAAGATAATCAATCTTCTGGATAGGTACATCCAAGAAAAGTAGTAGATTTAGGATAAATGGACAGATCTGGATGTTGGGAATGTGGAGAAGATACCTAAAATAATTCTCTTTCTCCATATTCAAATCTACCAAGTTAATATAAGGCATGAATGGATAATATTTGGGCATGATTAATCCATAAGGTTGTGGAAAGCATTTAAGATGTAGCAATGTCTTTCTGGGGTGAGGGCTGTGTAGGTCGTGCTTGATAGCGGATGCTTGAGACGTGATATGTTGCATCATCATTTTAGCACCTTAAAAACATCAGCTATAAGCTTTCATTTACTAATTTAAGAATGATCACATCAAGATTGCATGATTAGCTCCGAGCATGGCCCTTCTGGTTCTAACTTAGAATTCTCCTTATTAAGCATGATGACAGAGGAGGCGGATAAGTTTGAAAAGGATACAAACTTTTGGAAATGGATGGGCTCTGCAAAAGGCAGCTTAGATTTATTCTCTGTTGGCTTGGTTTATCAGCATTTGAAAATTTAAATATCGCCATAACTTGATCTGTTTCTCTTTTCCAGCTCTTCTGTGGCAGCTAATGAGATTTAGCATGCTCCAACTGTTGAAGAACTTGAGACATCATTCCCAAGGCAAGGGAATTGGAGATGCTGACATACTAAATTGGGCAAACGGCAAAGTTAAGAGATCTGGTAGAAGTTCCCAAATGGAAAGCTTCAAGGTAAATGCTAGCTCATGACCTTGATCCTGCAGTTTGTTTATATGCTTGCTAATATACCTCTGTACTTTGTCTGGCATTGTCAGGATAAAACCCTCTCAAGTGGAAAATTCTTTCTTGAACTACTAAGTTGTGTGGAGCCAAGGGTTGTTAACTGGGCCCTAGTTACGAAAGGCGAAACTGGTATGCAAGTCCCTAACCTTCTCTGAACTCGTAATTAACTTGCAGCTTTTTTCTCAACAAAATCTGGTTTAATATATTTTCTTGGAACTGAAAATGGGTTTAATTGTAACACAGATGAAGATAAGAAATCGAATGCAACATACATAATCAGTGTTGCACGAAAGCTTGGATGCTCTATATTCTTATTGCCTGAGGATATAATCGAGGTACATTAGCCAATAGCAAGCACTTTTTTTAATATTCTGTTAGTTTCTGTGCATTCCAGTGTTAGCTCATTTTGCTTGGCCTATAATATGATAAGTCATTAGTTACGTATTAGCTCATTTTGCTTGGCCTATAATATGATAAGTCATTAGTTATGTATCTCTACTTGAGTATCATAAATGAAATCTTGAATTTGGTGTGATTTTAATGCATAAGTACACGTATACACACATGATGCAAAAGTACATCAGAAGAATCCAGATTTAATAAAAAAGTAATCTCCTCTTGTTGGTCAGGTGAACCAGAAGATGATGTTGACCCTGACAGCGAGCATCATGTACTGGAGCCTACAGAAAAGTGCTGAGCCGGCATCTCCTAGTCAGCGCAACAACGAAAGAGGTGAGCCGGAATCTCCTAGTCAGCGCAATAACGCAATGGCTGAGCCGCCATCTCCAAGAGAATAGGTTGAGTGAGGTGATAATGTCTAGTGTAGTTTGTCAAGTAATGCTCTGCTGTCAACACAGAAGTTAGCAGTGAATAGCCATTTTGCACAAACTGATCCAGGAGCAAGGAAGCAAATATAGTTGCAGTTTAGAAATTTATTTGGAGTGAACTATTGAGATTTTTTATGCTAGCTAGAGTAAGCAAGAAGAAAAATGATCGAGGAGATGTAGTAGGCGTCCTTTACATTTATGAAGATGATTAAGTTTTTCCACTAGTGACAGTGCGGTTAAACTGGGGAATCAGAATTGTATGGCATATATATATATATATATATATATATATATATATATATATATATATATATATTATCATTGATGTTATAAAAAAAAATGCAAAGTGATGACTGCAGATCGAGCCTTTTTTATTTATATTTTGGTATTGGTAAATTCATTTGAATGATCTCCTCCACTCCAGTAACCATTAATTAATTAATTACAAATGATATGTAGTATTTGTATTTTATCTCCCTCTTCCTCAATCCTCTAGCAAGCTGCAGGGTGTACCTCTGGAGTATTCTATTTGCAAAGCGAAATTCACACTTATTCTTAATACTACCCCTACAAAACTTATCTATTCATTCCAAATGTTAGCATGTTTAGCATAAGCTGGCTGGAACTAGCTAGTATTCTTATCTTTTGCTCATTACTTGGTTGACCTTAGTTTCAACTTACAAGAGCTGCTGCAAATTATATATAGGCTGTTCACATACATGGAAATTTTGTAACGCATGTAGGTGTACCACCTTCAATTCAACAGCAAAGATCACGACACACATCAATAAAGTATTTCTTTATTTAAAAAAGATTGATGATTTGTCATGATCTCTATAGTGAGGTACGTAGTATCACTACATGAATTAGTTATTAGGGTTGATTAATCTGTAATTAGGGTATATAATTTTTAAAATTTCAATTCTTAGTAATAAATATTAATTATGATTGATTATATATATTATAATAAGATTAGTATTTAATTTCGTCTAATCTTTATGTGAAGTATTTTTTTCTACATTTTTCACACAGGGGATTGGGACCCCTGTGCTTGGGGTTTCTTCGTTCATGAAGCCGACTTCGGGGTCAGAACTTCATTGACTTTTGAGGGTCGGGACCACTGTGCTTGGGGTTCTGTTAGTTACTCCGATGCTCAAGTCAGTAAACCAATCTTTAAGTAAATAATACGAATTTGAAAAATAAATAACAAATACATTACTCTTCGTTTGTGAAGCTGACTTTGGGACCGGAGCCTCGTCATTTTTTTGAGGGTCGGGAACCCCTGTGCTTGGGGTGCTGTTAGTTACTCCGATGCTCAAGTTAGTAAACAAGTTTTTAAAAGTAATAACCAAAAAATGAGAAAAGACATTAAGAGTTCTAGAAAAGATAATGTTTTAAATGCAGTGCATTCCAACTGTTGGCTATGGGTCGACCTTCCTTAGTCCGGAGTTTATAAGCTCCATTTCCTACGATCTTTTCGATCTGATATGGGCCCTCCCAGTTTGGTGCCAGTTTTCCAGCCCCACTTTCCTTTGTATTCTGAAACACTTTCCTGAGTACCGAATCTCCGATTTGGAATGTTCGAAGCCTCATGTTTTTGTCAAAGTGTCGGCTTATTATCTGTTGGTATGCCGCTATTTTCATTACTGCTCGATCTCAGAATTCATCGAGAGAGTCGAGGTTAGCTTCGAGCTCCTTGTTGTTTGATTGACTGGACCATTTGGTCCGAGCTGTTCCGATCTCTGCTTCTGCTGGTAGCACAGCTTCCAATCCGTATGTAAGGGTGAATGGGGTTTCTCCCGTGCTTGTTCTCGAGGTCATTCTGTAAGACCATAGGACTCCCGGGATTTGTTGGACCCATTAATTTTTGTGCTCGGATAACCTCTTTTTTAGGATGTTCAGGATTGTCTTGTTCGTGGCCTCTGCTTGACCGTTTGCTGCAGGGTATCTTGGAGTGGAGAAGGAAAGCTTGATGTTCCATTCTTCGCAGAATTTTTGGAATTTTGAACTTATAAACTGGGATCCGTTGTCTGTTACAACTTCTCTAGGAACTCCGAACTTGCATAGAATAAATTTCCATAAAAAATTTTGTTCCTCTACATCCCTGATTCGTGTGAAGGCCTCGGCTTCGACCCATTTAGTGAAGTAGTCTGTCAGCACCAGCATGTAGCATTTTTTATTTTCGCCTTTGGGTAGTGTTCCTACGATGTTCATTCCCCATTTCACGAATGGCCATGGGATGGTTGTTGTGTGTAGGGGTTCTGGAGACATGTAGTTTGTCTGTGCGAACCTTTGACATCGATCACATGTTTTGGCATAGTTCCTTGCATCTGCTCTCATGGTCGGCCAGTAAAATCTGGACGTCAGGGCCCGGTTGGCTAGGCTTCTGTATCCTGAATGATTTCCGCATTCGCCTTCGTGAAGCTCGCTTAGGATGTACTTGGCTCGCATCGAGTTGACACATTTCAAATAAGGTCCTAAAAAGGACTTTCTGTAGAGGGATCCGGAGATCATGGTGAATTTCAGGGCCTTGGCCCTGATCCGTTTTGCCTTGAGGGGGTCTTCGGGATGTTCGTTCTCGGTTATGTATCTGATGAGAGGGGTCATCCAGTTCGTGCTATTTTTTATGGATAAAATTTTTGAGTTTTCCTCCTTCCAAACGGCTGGCTGTTTGGTGTTTATTTGTGGTGTTTTGTTATATGATTTTGTACGTTTCACTTGTATTTCCTAGTGTTTTAATCTAGTTTACCTCTAGGTTTTGTGTGATTTTCTTCTCTTGTTGCTCTTATGGTGGAATAAGCCAAGTTTTGGAAAACTTGAGCTTTTGTGCACAAAATCTTGATTCTTAGGTAATAAGGTGGCATGGAGCGAAGATAGGCCAGAAGAGATGAACCCGGAGGGAGAATCCAAGGGCTCCGCGGCCGTGCAAGGCCCCGCGGCCGCGCACCATTTGACGCCCAGTGACACCGCGGCCGCGCCAGGCCCGCGCCCGCGCGAGGGTGCTCTCGGCGGAGACACCCCGCAGGCGCGCATACTCCAAGCCCTCCGCGGGCGCGCAAGCTGCCCTGTTTCACCCGATCATCGCCAATCTACACTCATCTCTCACCTCCTCTTCTAGAATGAACATATCCTTCTTCCTCCATCTAGTGGTATGGGAGAAATTAGACTCTTGAGCCTCCCTAATCTAAGCCATAGAGGAATAGGGATTAATCCACCCTAAACCTAGCTTTGGATTTTTCTTCCACAAAATCCTCCCCAAATCCCTCTCACATTTAATGCTCCATCACCCTCACCTTACCACCACCATACATTTCACCATACCTCTCTCTCTCTCTCTCTCTCTCTCTCTCTCTCTCCCTTCATCTTAGGTTTCTCTCCCTCTCTCATATCTAATAATATATATTGGGGATTGGAGGGGACACAATCCCATTCATTCATGAATCATTCACTCTCACTCCACTCTCACCATACCATTCTCTCCACCATTCTACATCCATTCTCTCTCTCTTTTTACACACACTACACACACTAAATCTCTACACCATTTTCCCTCACCATTTCCACCATCATCACCTCCACAAGAGGGAAGAGGAGAAAAGGAAGAAGAAGGGAACCTAGCCAAGCTAGGAGAACAGAAGACGAGAAGGTCCCGACGATGAGCCATCCGTGGAAGCTAAGCTCGGAGGAGGTTTATCTTGTGTTTTCTTTGTATCTCTTGGATATTGTGGGGATTTGTCCCAAAAATCTTGAAGGATAATTAATATTGTAGAAGTTTGAGTTATTTACATTTGATTTATGAGATGACTTTCTTCTATGGTATTTGTATTATTTTGAGTATCTTTAGTGGCTAATCTCTCTATTCGGGGGTAGAGGATCGATGTAGTTTTGATCTATGCTTGTTCTTGTTGATTGTTGTTGTTGGAATCGTACTTTTTCATGTTTAGGTACTTGATCACTACTTGAACATTGATAGGATTTAGAGGAGTCTTGATTGTGAATCTAAGTCCGGAAATTGGTTCCTTCAACGTTAGGTAGATGGGGTTCCTAAGCCTAATATGTAAATCTTTCTTGTATGATATAGCTAAGAGAGGTTTAACGGATAGATGGTGACAGGAATTGAAGTTAAACTAATTGGAAGGGTCTATCATATTTGCGAGAATAGCATTTTCAACTTGACTTAAGCATAGTGATAAAACCATTGAGAGAATCTACACCCTAATACCTTAATCAAGCTTATTTCCTCTAACCTCAATTTAATTTGTGTTTTTGCATTTAATTATCTTGCTTTATTGTCCATTTCAAATTCCTAGCATAATCATCATCAACCCCCTTGTTAGAATGTTTAGATTCTATTTTAGTTGTTTTGTTGAAAGCATGTGTAGTCTTTAGATAATTCTTTCATATAAAGTCTTCCTTGAGGGATCGACTCGGGTTAAGCTTATTGCTTCTATAATTGACCCCGTCCAACTACGGGTGTGGTCCTAAGTAGTGTTTAGTGAGCATAAACCGGAAATTATAAGTATAAATTTGGATCGCGAATCAAATTTTGGCGCCGTTGCCGGGGAAGGCTTTCATGAATTGTCTTTGTGGTGCTATAGTTGCTTTTGTGTTGTTTTGAAATTGTGAACTTGTCATTGAAGTGTTTGTGTTGTTTGTACAAATTTGTTTTGGTGTTTATGTCCTTTTGTTTGGCTTTGATAGCTCTTTCTGCAAGGTACGTTTAATCTCCGTTTTGTTTGTGTTGTGTATACTAGGGAGGCGAAGCCTCAATCGGAGACTAGCCCCCGTTTTTGACGACATCCATTGACCAAGGAGATTTGACATGTTCGAGTGGGAAAGAGAGATGGAAGCTAACCCTTTCAACAATCCTGACAATGCCAATGCCAATGCGGCTAGGAATATGAGAGACTTTGCTCGTCCCGTGATTGGGGCGTCGACTTCTTGCATAGTTCTTGGTGAAGCCGCAAGGAACTACGAGTTGAAGAACATTCACTTTAGCCAACTTCCCTCATTCTACGGGATGCCGGCCGAAGATGCTTTGAACTTCATCCGGGAGTTCTATTCCGTCGTTCAAAACTTTCCTCTACAAGGTTTGAACGAAGACCAATTGAAGATGAGGTGTTTTCCTTACACCTTGAAGGATCGAGCCAAGACGTGGTTCATGTCCCTACCGGCCAACTCATTGGCCAATTGGAACGCCGTCTATGAGAAGTTCATGGCCAAGTACTACTCCAATCAAAAGACCCAAGACTTGAGAGCTCAAATTGTTACCTTTACCCAATCTCCGGGTGAAGCATTTCATGAAGCTTGGGATCGATTTCGAGGTCTCTAACAGCAATGCCCTCACCACCACCTCGCACCCGAGTTGCTCAATCAATTCTTCTACAACGAGCTTTCACAAAATTTCCAATATATGGTGGACAATGCATCGGGAGGAGACATTGGAGGACGCACCGCCGAAGAGGTCTCAAATATCTATGAGACAATGGCCACAACTTCTCAACAAAAGAGTGTTAGGGGGAAGAGAGCTTCCGTCAATGAAGCCAACCCTAGTTATGATGTGACGAAACAACTTGCCGAGTTGACGAGGCAAGTAGAGATGCTTCGAACTTCCGAGAGACCACCCCAACAAGTGATGACCGTTGAGACTTGTGGGATTTGTGGAGAGTATGGCCATGGAGCCAACTTGTGTCAAAGGTCGATCGAGCTGAAGTCAAATGAAGAGGCTCATTTCCATGCTCTTCAAGAGTAAGTTCATGCCCTTCAAGGATTCCAACCGCACAAACAATACAACCCCTACTCTCAAACATACAATCTGGGGTGGAGAAATCATCCGAATTTCTCTTGGAAGCAACCTCAACAATCACCTCAACCGCCACAACAACCGCCTCCACCCCAACAAACCGGAGATGGCCAAGCTCCACCTTATCCGAGGCTGCAACAATATCCGGCTCAACCGAACCATCCCATAAGGCCATCCTTAGAAGATACACTACAAGCCTTCATGCAGGCAACTCAACAAAGATTCGAGTCCGTGGAAGCATCTGTTAAGCGGATTGAAGTCTAAGTGGGCCTAGTTGCAGATACGGTGAGTGACCTATCCAAGCGGCTAAAGAGCGGAAAATTACCAAGCCAGCCCGAGCAAGTGCACGCTATTACTATGCTCAAAAGTGGCAGCATTGAGGAGAATGAGCTTAGAGAGCCCAACTTGAAGGAAGTTACCTTTGAGATAGAAAAGGAGGCTCGTCAACTACAACAAAAGGAGCCTGAAAAAGAAAAAGAAGAAGTGGAGAAGCCCACACTCTACAAGGCCGTAAATCCCTACACCCCTCCAATTCCATTTCCAAACCGGTTGAGGAATGAGAAGCAAGACACCCAATTTCAAGAGTTCTTCAAGCTCTTATCAAAGGTGAATGTCAACCTTCCACTCCTTGATGTCATTCGCAATGTGCCAGCCTATGTCAAGTTCTTCAAGGAACTAGCTTCCAAAAGGAGAAAATTTGCGGAGAATGAAAAGATTGTGGTGTCCGAAGTGGAAAGCGCAATCCTACAACAACAACTACCGCCAAAGCTCTGTGATACAGGTAGTTTTACTCTTAAACTTTCTTTGGGATGTTAGATTTGGGGGCAGGAATAAACTTGATGCCTTACTCCTTATTCAAGCAACTAGAGTTAGGGAACTTGAAACCTACTACAATGTGCCTACAATTCACTGATAAATCCATTAGATATCCCAAGGGAATTGTTGAGAATATCCTTGTGAGTATAGGTGGGTTGATAGTCCCTGTTGACTTTGTTGTCTTAGACGTAGGGGAAGTCCAAGAAAATGAGAAAGAATACACGTTACTTTTGGGTAGATCTTTCATGGCTACCACAAACACCCTCATTGATGTTAAAAATGGAACATTGAAAATGTCTATTTTTGGAGAAATCGTATCTTTCTCTATGTTTGATCCTCTTATACCTTCTAACCCCATAATAAAAAATTGCTCTTTCCTCGATGTTATTGATGCCGGGCCCGAGAAATTTTTTGTGCAGGAAGGAAACCCGGGAAGAGATGGCAAGAAGATTGAGAGGGAAAAGGTGAAGAAAGTCTCTGATAAATACACTTCGAGGAAGAAGGTTGCCCAAGAGCTTCAAAATCTTGTATCCAATACTCGCAAGAGGTGGTTCCCGAGGAAATCAAACTCTAAAGAGACTAAGGAGTCGATAACTGAAGAAGCATTTTCTTGTGGAGAGTTCGAGCTTTTCAGCCCATGGACGAAATGTCCCATCCAAGTCAAGGGGCACAAGTCATCGCGCTCCACGAACCCCCATGACCTCTAACTGAAACTTTGTCTAGCTCGAGACATTAAAATGAGCGCTGCATGGGAGGCAACCCATGATTATCATCTTTTTACTTCTGTTACTTAATCTCTTTTAGCGTTTGTGTGTTTAAGTTTTTCGTATTTTTGGTGTTTGTTTTGCAAGTGCGAGTAGAAGTGATGCTGGGGTGAAATTTCCGATGAAAATGGCTAAGTCGTGGCCCGCAACCGCGCAAGCCCCGCGGCCGCACGACCCCCCTCTCGGCGGAAAGGTTTTGCGAGCGCGCGACCCTCGCGCCCCGCGGTCGCACAACGCCCCGCGGCCGCGCGCCTCACTCCCTATAAAAGGGGACCACTCGTTTTGGAACACTATTTTCTCTACCCCTTGCGCCGCTTTTGAAGCTCTCCCCCCTCTCCATCACTCCCAAGTTCACATTTCTCCTCCACCCTCCAATTCCAAGCAAATTACAGCTTAAGAACCCTCTTCTCCACGTCACGACCCACGTCACCGTGACCGCGTCGAAACTCCGCGCCCGCGGACCATCTCCTTCCAGCCACCACGTCGTTCGCCACCGCCATGCCCAAGCCGCCGCCGCAAATGACGTCCGGCTCCGCCCGCAGCTCCGCGACCGCGCGACTCTCTGCGGCCGCACACGCCTTCAGCAAGAGCCCGCGACCGCGCGCCTGTCCCTTGTAGCTCCCGCGACCGCGCGCTAGCTGCCCGCGCCCCATCCGCGCGCTAGCTGCCCGCGCCCCATCCGCGCGCCTTTGCTCATCTTCATCGCTTCTCCTTGCTCTCCCTTGTTCCACCATTCAGTATGCCGCCAAGGACGAAGAATCCGTCTTCTTCCCACGACAATGGCGACGAGAACCTCCAAGAGCTCTATAGGTGCCCGTTCACGGTTCGTACCCATGCCGAAGGTAACCGATATCAAGCTTTCACTGAATTTAAGATTACCTCTCCCCGTTATCTTGATTGGAATTTGCTGAAATCATTGAAAATTGATGGGAAAGTGTAAAGCTACTTGAAAGTATTGACTTTGGATAAATTTGCAAAATTAAAATTTGTTGGCTTGAATCCGTTGTGCCTTGAGTTTTTGGTTACATTCCAGCTTGATTCTGAAAATTCAAAGATTACTTTTTGTATGATGGGGGAGGAATTTGAGGTGATATTGGCTAGAATGAAGTCGTATTTTAGGTTTTCGATGACTGGGCCTAGGGAGAGGCCAACTGACTTCAACACGGTTGCCGTCTGGCACGAGCTTACTGGCTTCAGTAATTGGGACCCTCAGGGGACACCCATTGGTTTCATTCGGGACCCTGCCCTGGCCATCATGCACAAGTTCCTTGCCTAGTCGATTTCTGGGAAGGAACAAGCCAACAAGGTCAATGCCACTGAGGTGTATCTTCTTTGGTGTGCTCTCCACAATACCAAAGTCTACCTGTCCTATTTCATCTGGACCGCTATCCAGCAGATGACTCGACGCACCAAGATGCATCCCTCCTTTTGTGCTTTCATCACCGCTCTTGTTGTCAAGCTTGGCTTGCTTCCAGCCACAGGTGCCATCCCTGCCGGATAGAGCAAGGTCAAGGAGTATTTGATCACTGTGGATGAGCTCAAGCGAGCCCAACTTATCCTGGATTCGAGGAGACTGGTTCCTCACACTGACCGTCCCTGTGTCACCAAGCTTATGAATACTCAGCATGAGGCTCTCAGACTCTACAGGGAGGCCGGCTCCTCTTCAGCCCCACGTGATGATGATGATGATGAGGACGAGGAAGAGAACGAAGAAGAAGAGAATGAGGAACGAGAAGGAGAAGAGGATCAAGGAGACGAAGACAATGATCAGAATGAACAGGCTCACTACCAGCCGCCGTCTTACCCCTCTACGATGCCACAGGCTAATTGGCGGTCCTTCCAGGACCACTTCGACACCACCATGGGGCAGTTTCAGCAGAGCTTCCAACAGAACTATACCGACTCCATGGGCCAATTTCAGCAGCACTTCGATACCTCCATGGGCCAGTTCCAGCAGTCTTACAGCAACACCATAGGGCAATTCCAGGATCGATTCGATGCTTCTATGGGCGAGTTTCGCCAAGAGTTGGGATCCCTCCGTTAGGATGTTGGCGACATGAGGCAGGACATCTATGGTCGCCTCGATAGGTATGACGAGAGGATAACGGCCCTTGAAGAAATTTGGAACAACTGGACGATCTCCTACCCCTACCCGCAGCCTCCGCCACCACCTTATGATCCACCGCAGCAGTGAAGTTCTTTTGTGTTTTTGTGTACTTGTTATTTTTGTGTTCGTGTGCGTGTTGTTATTGTTTTCAGTGACCCTTTCCATTGTTCGTTGGTTGTTTTTGTCGTATGTTTTGTAGGAACCAGCGCCTGTTGCCGGTCTTCTACGATTTGTAATGTGTTCCACTTCCCTTTTCTCTTATTGCATCTTGTTTTCATACATTGAGGACAATGCATGTTTTAATTATGGGGGAGAGCTTGTTATGTTATGTAGTGAATTTTGTCGCTTGTTATGTTTTGTAGTGAATTTTGTCATTTTTGCTTAAATATGTTGGTGTTGATAATGTTATGTTAATTGTGTTGGTTTTGATACGCATGATTGTTGTTTTAGTTATCTAGGTATGGTGTAATTCTCCCACTTAGTATTTTGCCTTGCCCTATGGTCAAATTTGAAAATTTTTGATATGAATCTTCAAGGAATTATTTTCAAGTTGCTCATGAATGAATGAATTGTTCCGTGGTTTCTCTCTTGGACATGAATTATTTTTGAATGTGATCACAAATTGATGATTGACTTGAAGAGTTTTGCCCTTGAAAGAATAGGAAACATGCTTGGCCTTGTTCTTGAAAATTACTCCCCTTAATCATGTATCCTCGTATTTACGATAAAAAAGAGAGGGGGGAATAAGGATCTCTACTCCTCTAGTTGATTTATTCGACTATGAGTATGGAAAACCACGCAAGGACACTAGGGATGTCCTCCCTATGGTTGTACCTTGTGATTTTTTATCCATACCCCCATGAATGTGTTTAAATAAATGGGATTGCATTCCGGATTCTACTCCTCTCATGTGTGTGTCAATCCTTTCACGTGTTGCATGATGAGTATGAAAAACCACATTAGGAAGCTCGGTTATGCTCGATGATTAGACCTAATGACCCTTATCCTGTGTTTGTAATTCCCTTTGTCGCTTTATGTGGTATCTTAATAAATGTGGATGTGATTCGTGGGGATGTAATTTATTTGAATATGGGCTAATGTGTTTTTTCCTAGACTTGAGAGGACAAGCAATTCACTTGATAAGATATTGTGTTCACATTCTTGGATAATGAATGCTTTATGGGAACCATGCAAATTGTCAATTACATGATCACCTTGTGAATATTTCCTTCTTGCTTCATATTTTTAAAATTCTTATTTACTTGAGGACAAGCAAAGAGCTAAGTGTAGGGGAGTTGTTTGGTGTTTATTTGTGGTGTTTTGTTGCATGATTTTTTATGTTTCACTTGTATTTCCTAGTGTTTTAATCTAGTTTACCTCTAGGTTTTGTGTGATTTTCTTCTCTTGTTGCTCTTATGGTAGAATAAGCCAAGTTTTGGAAAACTTGAGCTTTTGTGCGCAAAATCTTGATTCTTAGGTAATAAGGAGGCATGGAGCGAAGATAGGCCGGAAGAATGAACCCGGAGGGAGAAGCCAAGGGCTCCGTGGCCGCGCAAGGCCCCGCAGCCGCGCATCATTTGACGCCCAGTGACACCGCGGCTGCGCGAGACCCGCGCCCGCGCGAGGGTGCTCTCAACGGAGACATCCCGCGGGCGCGGAGCGCCCTGAGGGCACGCACACTCCAAGCCCTCCACGGGCGCGCAAGCTGCCCTGTTTCGCCCGATCATCGCCAATCTACACTCATCTCTCACCTCATTTTCTAGAATGAACATATCCTTCTTTCTCCATCTAGTGGCATGTGGGAAATTAGACTCTTGAGCCTCCCTAATCTAAGCCATAGCGGAATAGGGATTAATCCACCCTAAACCTATCTTTGGATTTTTCTTCCACAAAATCCTCCCCAAATCCCTCTCACATTTAATGCTCCATCACCCTCACCTTCCCACCACCATACCTCTCTCTCTCTCTCTCTCTCTCTCTCTCTCCCTTCATCTCACATTTCTCTCCCTCTCTCATATCTAATAATAGATATTGGGGATTGGAGGGGACACAATCCCATTCATTCATGAATCATCCACTCTCACTCCACTCTCACCATACCATTCTCTCCACCATTCTACATCCATTCTCTCTCTCTTTTTACACACACTACACACACTAAATCTCTACACCATTTTCCCTCACCATTTCCACCATCATCACCTCCACAAGAGGGAAGAGGACAAAAGGAAGAAGAAGGGAACCAAGCCAAGCTAGGAGAAGAGAAGATGAGAAGGTCCCGACGATGAGCCATCCATTGAAGCTAAGCTCGGAGGAGGTTAATCTTGTGTTTTCTTTGTATCTCTTGGATGTTGTGGGGATTTGTCCCAAAAATCTTGAAGGATATTTAATATTGTAGAAGTTTGAGTTATTTACATTTGATTTATGAGATAACTTTCTTCTATGGTATTTGTGTTGTTTTGAGTATGTTTAGTGGCTAATCTCTCTATTAGAGGGTAGAGGATCGATGTGGTTTTGATCTATGCTTGTTCTTGTTGATTGTTGTTGTTGGAATCGTACTTTTTCATGTTTAGGTACTTGATCACTACTTGAACATTGATAGGATTTAGAGGGGTCTTGATTGTGAATCTAAGTCCGGAAATTGGTTCCTTCAATGTTAGGTGGATGGGGTTCCTAAGCCTAATATGTTAATCTTGCTTGTATGATATATCTAAGAGAGGTTTAACGGATAGATGGTGACAGGAATTGAAGTTAAACTAATTGGAAGGGTCTATCATATTTGCGAGAATAGCATTTTCAACTTGACTTAAGCATAGTGATAAAACCATTGAGAGAATCTACACCCTAATACCTTAATCAAGCTTATTTCCTCTAACCTCAATTTAATTTGTGTTTTTGCATTTAATTATCTTGCTTTATTGTCCATTTCAAATTCCTAGCATAATCATCACCAACCCCCTTGTTAGAATGTTTAGATTCTATTTTAGTTGTTTTGTTGAAAGCATGTGTAGTCTTTAGATAATTCTTTCATATAAAGTCTTCCTTGAGAGATTGAATCGGGTTAAGCTTATTGCTTCTACAATTGACCCCGTTCAATTGCGGGTGTGATCCTAAGTAGTGTCTAGTGAGCATAAACCGGAAATTATAAGTATAAATTTGGATCGCGAATCACTGGCCATTTTACAAACAAAACTGGAATGTTTTTTACTTTAGTGGTCTCAATCGCCGATGCCAAATTGGCCAGTGCATCGGCATGTCTGTTGTCTTCTCTCGTAAGGTGTTGGGCTTCGATCTTTTCAAACTTCAAAGTTGTCTCTTTTGCTGCGGCGAGGTAAGCGATCATTCTAGAATCTTTTGCTTGGAACTCTCCCTCAAATTGATTCATTATTAACTGGGAGTCGCTTTAAATTCGGATGTTTCTGTCTCCGAGGTCGATAGCCAGGTTTAATCCTGCTATGAGGGCTTCATAGTCGGCTTTGTTTTTGGTTGCTTTGAATCTGCATCGAACAGATTACTCGAAAAACCCGTTGGACTTGTTAATACCATGCCTAGACCACTCCCCTTCGAAATGCTGGAGCCATCGACTTGAAGGCAGTCCTTTAACTTTACGAATCTTAGCAAAATAACAACATTCAAATATGATGAAATGAACTTATATAAACACGAATTGCAACTAAAGACAATTCTAATATCTCATGTTAAGCAAAATCAATACTTAACAATTCGGGTTAATTACTATAAAATACACAAACTTTAACAAGATTTGTAAATTAGACACAACTTTAAAATTTTGCAATTAAAACACAAACTTACATTTTTTTGCAAAATAGACAAACTCAAAGCAAAAATTTAAAATCAATAGAATTTGAAAACCGCAAAGCCATAAAAATTGTTCACCTTTCGATTTAGATGACATTGCATTGGTTTTAATAAGTGAAAATGAATTATATGTCGCAAATTCTCATTTTTCCGTTAGTCCGAAAAAATTTGAGTTTGTCTATTTTGCAAAAAAATGTAAGTTTGTGTTTTAATTGCAAAATTTTAAAGTTTGTCTCTAATTTGCAAATCTTGTTAAAGTTTATGTATTTTATAGTAATTAACCCTAACAGTTCTAGCATTTCTAAACATGCTCGAGAGCTCAAATAACATACAATATTTCCCTTTCCTTCCTTCCTTGTACATAGATCAATCAGGTAGAGCAAAATATTTTTTTGGATATCTCATTTGTCCTAACATGCTTCTAGAGCTTATTAGCTCAAACTTTTAGATGAGTATAGATTTACCCACCTTGACTACTGGACAGAAGATGAAGCAAGAAGATGACGATTCTTCTCTGAATTTTCACGAGCTCACTACCTCCTACAAAAGTCGAATCATTGACTTAGCGGCCTCCTTCAAAGATTATAACAACTAAAATGAAATTAAATAATATCTAGCTTATCCACCCTAAACTAGGACTTAAACATAGATAGCACGACTTTAGAACCTTTAGAAAACATGAGGGTCTGAAATACTCGAGAATCGAACACACTTGAAGACAAAACATGGCGACAGAGGCCTTGCACAGGCCATGCAAGCATAGCACGGGTCGTGCTAATAAATGGGGTGAGAATCAAAATGCCCAAATTTCCGACACGGGTCGTGCAAGCCTTGCACGGTCCGTGTAGACCCTTGCACGGGCCGTGCAAGCCTTGCATGGTCAGTGTGGTTCCTTCAGAACTTGGGGCCGAGAGTTTTGCACGGCTTTGCATGGGTCGTGCAACCTTTGGACGGTCCGTGCTCTTTCACGAACCTACAAAACTTTCGATCGAAGCGTTGGTCGAGGCGTTACTCGTTCGCCTCTCCTTTTCCTCGACGTTTTAAACTTCAAACTAAGGCTTAGTACTTTGAATAAAACATAGAAACAAACATGTTTTAAATATAAAAAAAATTGACATTATAACGGAATAAACACGACAATCCTCCTTGAATACTTAAAAATAATGATGAAATCTTAAATATAACTTGAACGGAACTTAAAGGATAATAACGGGACTAAAGACGAAGATTTATAATGAGATCTTAATAATGAGAATATAAACGAGCAATATAATGAAAACGCTATTGTTTAGTGTCTAATTATTGTCTAATTAGTATTTATTTTGTTTAATTTTATATTTTTATGTGTTGATTTGTGTTTATTGCTCTAATGGTGGATTGTGCCAAGTGTTGCAAAACTTGAGCTTTTAATTATAAAAGCAGGTATTTTATGGAAATTTATGGCAAGTGGAAAAATTGGTTAAATTGGAGTCTTGAGATTGTGAAGAAAAAAATGAGAAATAGCACCCGCGCGGGCGGGCTACACAGCACGGGCGGGCAGGCACCAGGCCGAGACCCATGCAGCCCCGCCGCTCCCCACGCCCCCGCGGCGCCCACAGCCCACGCGGCGCCGCACCCCGCCGCCGCACGGGGTGCCTCCCCCTTCCTCTCGGGTCCAGTTCTCCCCCATGTTCGTTGCAATTCCACTCATTTTCACTCCAGTTCCAACTGATGTTACTAAAATTAGATCAAGGACTTTTTGAGCCATTTTTAATTGCTAGATTTTTAGGTTATTATTCCCTAAATCCTAGAAAGGGACTTTTGCTCCCAAAAATCTCCACAAATCTCTGCATTTAATGATCTCTTACCATCAAATCCCATCAACTTTTCTCTCTCTCTCTCTCCCTCTCTCTTACGATCTCTCCCCTCTCTCTCTTATGAATATAGATTTTGGGGATCAAAAAGGGGGACATCATCATTCACTTCACTTCACTCTCACCACTCCACTCTCTCTCTCAACCATACCATTCTTTCCATTCTCTCTCCTTCTACACACACTACACACACTAATTCTCTACACACTTTTCTCACCATTTTCCCACCATCATCACCTTCACCAAAGAGAAGAGGAGGAAAGGAAGAAGAAGGGAGCCAAGCCAAGAGAGACGGAGAAGACACGAGACGGACGATGACGAGCCATCCGCGGAAGCTAAGCTCGGAGGAGGTTACCTTGTGTTTTTCTTTTCATTTCTTGGATGTTTGTGGAGATTTGTCCCAAAACTCTTGAAGGATATACAATATTATAGAAGTTAACTTCATTTACATTTGATTTATGAGATGATGTTCTTCTATGGTATTTGCATATTTTTGAGCATGTTTAGTGGCTAATCTCTCTATTAGGGGGTAGAGGATCGATATGGTTTTGATCTATGCTCATTCTTGTTGATTGTTGTTGTTGGAATCGTGCCTTTTCATGTTTAGGTACTTGATCACTACTTGAACATTGATAGGATTTAGAGGAGTCTTGATTGTGAATCTAAATCCGGAAATTGGTTCCTTCAACGTTAGGTGCATGGGGTTCCTAAGCCTAATATGTTAATCTTGCATGTATGATATAGCTAAGAGAGGTTTAACGATAGATGGTGACAGGATTTGAAGTTAAACTAATTGGAAGGGTCTATCATATTTGTGAGAATAGCATTGTCAACTTGAATAAAGCATAGTGATAAAACCATTGAGAGAATCTACACCCTAATACCTTAATCAAACTTGTTTCCTCTAATCTCGATTTAATTTGTGTTTTTGCATTTAATTACCTTACCTTATTGTCTATTTCGAATTTGTAGCATAATCTTCATCAAACCCCTTGTTAGAATGTTTAGATTCTATTTTAGTTATTTTGTTGAAAGCATGTGTAGTCTTTAGATAATTCTTTCATATAAAGTCTTCCTTTAGAGATCGACTCGGGTTAAGCTTATTACTTCTACAATTGACCCCGTGCAATTGCAGGTGTGGTCCTAAGTAGTTGTCTAGCAAGCATAAACCGGAATTATAAGTATAAATTTGGACCTCAACCAAATTTTGGCGCCGTTGCCGGGGAAGGCTTTTAAGAATTGTCTTTTTAGTGCTGTATTTGTTTTTGTGTTATTTGTGTTATATTTGTGAACGTGATCTTGTTTGAGTGTAGTGTTTGTATTGTTTGTATAAATTTGTTTTTGTGTTTATTTCCTTTTGTTTGGCTTTGATATCTCTTTCCCCAAGGTACGTTTGATCTCCGTTTTGTTTGTGTTTGTGTATGCTAGGGAGGCGAAGCCTAAATCGGAGACTAGCCCCCGTATTTGACGACATCCATCGACCAAGGAGATTTGACGTGTTTGAGTGGGAAAGAGAAATGGAAGTTAATCCTTTCAATAACCCCGACAATGCCAATGCCAATGCCAATGCGGCTGGAATATGAGAGACTTTGCTCGTCCCATGATTGGGGCGTCAACTTCTTGCATAGTTCTTGGTGAAGCCGCAAGGAACTACGAGTTGAAGAACATCCATTTTAGCCAACTTCCCTCAATCTATGGGATGCCGGCCGAAGATGCTTTGAACTTCATCCGAGAGTTCTACTCCGTTGTTCAAACCTTTCCTCTACAAGGTTTGAACAAAGACCAATTGAAGATGATGTGTTTTCCTTACACCTTGAAGGATCGAGCCAAGACGTGGTTAATGTCCCTACCGGCCAACTCATTGGCTAATTGGAATGCCGTCTACGAGAAGTTCATGGCCAAGTACTACTCCAATCAAAAGACCCAAGACTTGAGAGCTCAAATTGTTACCTTCACCCAATCTCCGGGTGAAGCATTTCATGAAGCTTGGGATCGATTTTGAGGTCTCCAACAACAATGCCCTCACCATCATCTCGCACCCGAGTTGCTCAACCAATTATTCTACGACGGGCTTTCACAAAATTTCCAATATATGGTAGACAATGCATCGGGAGGAGACATTGGAGGACGGACCGCCGAAGAGGTCTCAAACATCTATGAGACCATGGCCACTACTTCTCAACAAAAGAGTGCTAGGGGGAAGAGAGCTTCCGTCAATGAAGCTAATCCTAGTTATGGCGTGACAAAGCAACTTTCCGAGTTGACAAGGCAAGTAGAGATGCTTAGAACTTCCGAGAGACCACCCCAACAAGTGATGACCGTTGAGACTTGTGGAATTTGTGGAGAGTATGGCCATGGGGCCAACTTGTGTCAACAAGCGATCGAGCCGGAGTCAAGTGAAGAGGCTCATTTCCATGCTCTTCAAGAGCAAGTGCATGCCCTTCACTGATTCCAACCACGCCAACCTTACAATCCATACTCTCAATTATATAATTCGGGGTAGAGCAACCATCCGAATTTCTCTTGGAAGCAACCTCAACAATCACCTCAACCACCACAACAACCGCCTCCACCTCAACGAGCCGGAGGTAGTCAACCTCCACCTTATCCAAGACCTTCCCAATATCTAAATCAACCAAACCATCCTACAAGGCCGCCCTTAGAAGATACACTACAAGCCTTCATGCAGGCCACTCAACAAAGATTCGAGTCCGTGGAAGCCTCGGTTAAGAGGATCGAAGTCCAAGTGGGCCAAGTTGCAGATACGGTGAGTGACCTGTCTAAATAGTTAAAGAGCGAAAAATTGCCAAGCTAGCCCGAGCAAGTGCAAGCTATAACTGTGCTCAAAAGTGGCAGCATTGAGGAGAACAAGGTTGGAGAGCCCAACTTGAAGAAAGTTACCTTGGAAGAAGAAGATGAGGCTCATCAACAACAACAAAAGGAGCCCGAAAAAGAAAAGGAAGAAGCGAAGAAGCCCACACTCCACAAGGCCGCAAATCCCTACACTCCCCCAATTCCGTTTTCAAGCCGGTTGAGGAATGAGAAGCAAGATACCAAATTTCAAGAGTTCTACAAACTCTTATCAAAGGTGAATGTCAACCTTCCACTCCTTGATGTCATTTGAAATGTGCCGGCCTATGTCAAGTTCTTCAAAGAACTAGCTTCCAAGAAGAGGAAGTTTGTGAAGGATGAGAAGATTGTGGTGTCCGAAGTGGCGAGTGCAATCCTACAACAACAACTACCACCCAAGCTTCGTGATCCAGGTAGTTTTACTCTTAAACTTGCTTTGGGGAACGGTAAGAAAGTATGTGGGATGTTAGATTTGGGAGCAGGAATAAACTTGATGCCTTACTCCTTATTTAAGCAACTAGAGTTAGGGAACTTGAAACCTACTACAATGTGCCTTCAATTTGCCGATAAATCCATTAGATATCCCAAGGGAATTGTTGAGGATATCCTTGTGAGAGTAGGTGGGTTGATAGTCCCCATTGACTTTGTTGTCTTGGACATAGGGGAAGTCTAAGAAAATGAGAAAGAATACACGTTGCTTTTGGGTAGATCTTTCATGGCTACCACAAACACCCTCATTGATGTTAAAAATGGAACATTGAAAATGTCTATTTTTGGAGAAAATGTATCTTTCTCTATGTTTCATCCTCTTATGCCTGCTACCCCCATAATAAAAAATTGCTCTCCCTTGATGCTACTAATGCCAGGCCCGAGAAAGTTTTAGTACAGGAAGGAAGCCCGGAAAGCGGGTGCAAGAAAATTGAGAGGGAGAAAGTAAATAAGATCTCTGATAAATGCACTTCGAGTAAGAAGGCTGCCCAAGAGCTTCAAAGGCTTGTATCCAATACCCACAAGAGGTGGTTCCCGGGCAAATCAAAGTCTAAAGAGAATACGGAGTCGATGACTGAAGAAGCATTTTCTTGTGGAGAACTCGAGCTTTTTAGTCCATGGACGAAATGTTCCATCCAAATCCAGGGGCACAAAGTCATCGCGCTCCACAAACCCCCATGACCTCTAACTGAGGCTATGTCTAGATAGAGACATTAAAATGAGCGCTGCATGGGAGGCAACCCATGATTATCTTATTTTTTTAATTATGTTATTTAATCTCTTTTAGTGTTTGTGTGTTGAGTTTTTCGTATTTTTGTTGTTTGTTTTGCAGGGTAAGTCAGAGTGATGCTGGGGCCAAAAAGCAAAAAAATTCGCAAGCCCTCCAAGCGAGCTGGGATGCATGGACTCTTACCTCATCTTTCACGCCACAGAATCCACCACCTTATCCACCACCGGAGCAGTAACGTTTCTTTTATGTATTTCGTGTTTTACATGTTTCGTGTTCGTGTGCGTTGTTTTTTGTACTATATTGTTCGTATTTTCCGTTGGTGTTTCCTAGTGTTGCTTTGTAGAAGCTCGCGCACGTTGCCGGTTTTCTACAAAATTGTGACGTTCTCTACTCTCTTCTCTCTTATGCTTGCATTCGTTTTTCATACATTTAGGACAATGCATGTTTTAAGTGTGGGGGAGTCATGAAGCTTGTTATTATAGTACATTTTGTATTAGTTATGTTGGATTTTGTATTGTTGGACTATGTTTTTAGTTGTTGGTTCTTGTTTTTATGTTACATATGTTTCGATCGTATTGCGTTCATCTTATCGTTCTGATTATGTTGTGTATTTTGTTCTTCCCTTGCTTAGCATGATGATTTTGTCTAATTGTCAAATTTGAAAATTGGAAGATGAATCTTCAAGCAATTATTTTCAAATCACTCATATTAATTCAATGATTTTGTGGTTTCACTCATAAGCACAATTGTTTTTGAATGTGTTCATAATTGAAAAAAATTTGTGTGAAACCTTGTCCTTGAAAGATTATGATGCTGGGTAGCCTTATTCTTGAAATTATCCCCTTATTATCTTTCTTCATTTATATTTTTGTATTTTTGATTGATATATAAAAAAAATAATAAAAAAAGAGAGAAATAAAAAAAAAATGAGAGAGGAAAAAAAAAGGGGGGACAATAAGGATCTCTACTCCTCTTGTTGATTTATTCAACAATGAGTATGGGAAACCACACAAGGACACTAGGGATCTTCTCCCTATGGTTTCACCTTGTGAATTTTGATCCGCCCCCATAGTTCGCATAAATAATTTAGATTGCATTCCGGATTCTACTCCTCTTATGTGTGGCAAATGCTTCTTTATTTTGCATAATGAGTATGGAAAACCACATTAGAAAGCTCGATTAATTTCGATGATTAAACCTAATGAATTTTGTCCTACGATTGCAATCCTTTATTTATGATCATATTTTGCTCGGTTGTGAATAAATTTTGGAAGTGATTTATGGGAGAATAATTGGATAGAATCTTGCTTCCTTGATCATGTTGATTTTGAAAGGTCGGGCTCATCACTTGTTTTGATATTGTGCTCATTTTCATAGATGATGGATGCTTTTGTAGGAACCATAAATCGTGATCAATTATATGATTGAGTTGCAAGTTTTTCTTTCTTGATTCATGTTTTTAATTTCTTGTTTGCTTGAGGACAAGCAAAAGGCTAAGTGTGGGGGAGTTGTTTAGTGTCTAATTGTGTCATTTTAATTTATTGATTTTATTGTATTTAGTATTTATTTTGTTTAATTTTATATTGTTATGTGTTGATTTTATGTGTTTATTTATGTTTATTGCTCTAATGGTGGATTGTGCCAAGTGTTGCAAAACTTGAGCTTTTAATTATAAAAGCAGGTATTTTATGAAAATTGGTGGCAAGTGGAAAAATTGGTTAAATTGGAGTCTTGAGATTGTGAAGAAAAAAATGAGAAATAGCAGCCGCGCGGGCGGACAGGCACCAAGCTGAGACCCACGCAGCCCCGCCGTGCCCCGCGCCCCCACGACGCCCGCCATGCAGCCCCACCAGCACCCGCGGCCCCTGCCCCCGCGGCGCCAGCCCCCGCGGCCCCTGCCCCCCGGCGCCAGCCCCCGCGGCGCCGCACTCCGCTGCCGCACGGGGTGCCTCCCCCTTCCTCTCGGGTCCAGTTCTCCCCCATGTTCGTTGCAATTCTACTCCTTTTCACTCCAGTTCCAACTGATGTTACTAAAATTAGATCAAGGACTTTTTGAGCCATTTTTAATTGCTAGATTTCTAGGTTATTATTCCCTAAATCCTAGAGTTGGACTTTTGCTTCCAAAAATCTCCACAAATCTCTGCATTTAATGATCTCTTACCATCAACTCCCATTAACTTTTCTCTCTCTCTCCCTCTCTCTTACGATCTGTCCCCTCTCTCTCTTATGAATATAGATTTTGGGGATCAAAAAGGGGGACATCATCATTCACTTCACTTCACTCTCACCACTGCACTCTCTCTCTCTCTCAACCATACCATTCTCTCCATTCTCTCTCCTTCTACACACACTATACACACTAATTCTCTACACACTCTTCTCACCATTTTCCCACCATCATCACCTTCACCAAAGAGAAGAGGAGGAAAGGAAGAAGAAGGGAGCCAAGCCAAGGGAGACGGAGAAGACACGAGACGGACGTCGACGAGCCATCCGCGGAAGCTAAGCTCGGAGGAGGTTACCTTGTGTTTTTCTTTTCATTTCTTGGATGTTTGTGGAGATTTGTCCCAAAACTCTTGAAGGATATACATTTTTGTAGAAGTTAACTCCATTTACATTTGATTTATGAGATGATGTTCTTCTATGGTGTTTGCATATTTTTGAGCATGTTTAGTGGCTAATCTCTCTATTAGGGAGTAGAGGATCGATATGGTTTTGATCTATGCTCATTCTTGTTGATTATTGTTGTTGGAATCATGCCTTTTCATGTTTAGGTACTTGATCACTACTTAAACATTGATAGGATTTAGAGGAGTCTTGATTGTGAATCTAAATCCGGAAATTGGTTCCTTCAACGTTAGGTGCATGGGGTTCCTAAGCCTAATATGTTAATCTTGCATGTATGATATAGCTAAGAGAGGTTTAACGATAGATGGTGACAGGAATTGAAGTTAAACCAATTGGAAGGGTCTATCATATTTGTGAGAATAGCATTGTCAACTTGAATAAAGCATAGTGATAAAACCATTGAGAGAATCTACACCCTAATACCTTAATCAAACTTGTTTCCTCTAATCTCGATTTAATTCGTGTTTTTGCATTTAATTACCTTGCCTTATTGTCTATTTCGAATTTGTAGCATAATCTTCATCAAACCCCTTGTTATAATGTTTAGATTTTATTTTAGTTGTTTTGTTGAAAGCATGTGTAGTCTTTAGATAATTCTTTCATATAAAGTCTTCCTTGAGAGATCGACTCAGGTTAAGCTTATTACTTCTACAATTAACCCCGTCCAATTGCGGGTGTGGTCCTAAGTAGTTGTCTAGCAAGCATAAACCGGAATTATAAGTATAAATTTGGACCTCAAACATCTAATAACTTAGAATTTCAACAAGAATCGAAATACTAAACTTTAACAGAAATAAATGATCAGTAACGAAGAACATGAAGAATGCGAAGAATGGAAAATAAATACGGAATTTAAAAGACAGGAAGGAAAATGGATTCGAGGCCAATGAACAAGAATGGACGGAGTCGGGTGCGTCAAAGGAAGATGGCTAGCTCGGCCTCTCATCGAGTCACAACGGCGGCAGAGCCACCTGCTACGACCCAACAGCACTCCTAGCATCCCTCCCTCATGTTCCTTCCTCGTCATCTCAGAGGAACACTCACGAAGAATGTCCCTCACTACGACAGAACTTCAACTTTCTCGACTCACAGCTTTCCCACTCTCTAGAAATGAAGAAGTGAAGAGTGAATGGTGTGAAAATGAGTGAGGGGTGGAGTCCTATTTATAGGAAAAGCTTTAGCTTCCAAGGGAAGCCACTTCAGTGCAAGAATACTGTAAAAGTTACCCCGGGTTCGGTTAAAAGCTGTTTTATTCGATGTTGAGGTCCAAATGACCTCAGACACGAAATCTAAAAATATCGGGAGACTCGTTAGCTCGAATACTAGTGAACCAATCTGATTCAGGATGAAGACAGGGTCATCAGAAGAAAGACGAGCCAAGATTCCTTTTTTAGAATTACTTTTTACTATTCACTCAGACTCACAGATTTTACTCCTGAGCGTTCGATTGACCTCAGAATGGAAATCCGTGAATGCGAACAGATTCCTTAAGTCATTTTCCATAAGAGAGACCTGACAGAACATGACTCGGATCAACGAGGAGGATTTCATCATAAATTTCTCAAAACACGAACACACGTAAAAGATACTATTCATTCACCCCTTTAAATATGTTTTTCATCACCAGGAACTCAAATGACTTTAGAATAAAATTCCAGGAACACCGGTACACTCCTTAATTTAAAACCTTTCTAACAAGACCAAGTTTGACCAAAACAGAGTTAAGATCAAAATTTCTGAAAAGATGATTTCACGAAAACTGACCCCTAAAGTCGTGATTGATATATGACTTCACTTAAACCTTATTTAAATTTCTTCCTTAACTATTTAATTACTCTAACAATCCTCTAAACCTTATCTGAAATTCTGGGGTTTTATATCCTATCCTCTTTAAAGAAATTTCATCCCGAAATTTACCAACCATGATAAGGGACATCAGGGTACTTCTTGAGTAGCTCGGATTCGAGCTCCGAGGTTGCTTCCTCCGAACCATGATAGTTCCAAATTATTTTTACGAGACTGGTCTCCTTGTTTTCCTCAATTTTTGGATCTTTTGATCCACAACAGCCTGGGGCTTCTCTTCATATGCTAAGTCCTCATTCGGGACTATCTCTTCCTTGCTAATCACGTGTTTGGATCAAACACGTACTTTCCCATCACTAAGACATAAAATACGTCATGAACATCACTCAAGTTGGGTGGTAAGGCCAACCTGTAGGCTACTTTATTCACCTTCTCTAAAATTTCGAAAGGTCCAATAAATATAGGCCTTAGCTTGTTTCGTTTGCCAAAATGAACCACTCCTCTGGACGGAGATGCCTTCAGGAATACCTTCTTTGATCAGCATAAGCCTTCTTTAATTCAAACACCTTTCCATGAAGGTCACTACTTCCCTCTTGTTATTCCACCAGAAGTTTCTCTTAAGGTCTTGATACATTTGGGTGCTTCCGGAATGTGCTGTGTATGGCATGTCATGTGCTTCACACATGATTTCCTCCTTCAGTTCTTCCTTGCTTGGCACATAGAGCCTTCATTTGAACAAGAATACATTGTCGGCAGCTTCTGCGAAGTCTTGCGAGCTATTCGTTCATGCTTCCAGTCTTTTCTTCTCGAGAAACTCGTCTCCTTTATGGGCCTCAACTATCCTTTACCTTAGGTCGGGCTGAGCGACTATCATGGCAATCTTTGCTTGAATGATTTCAGGTGGTGTTAGCACCTCGATTCTCAACTTCTTGAACTACTTGCGAAGGTCCTCCTAGACCTGAACGAATCCTAACTCTGCCTTTTCTTTCCTATTTAGGGCATCAGCTACCACATTCACCTTGCCTGGGTGGTAGTGAATCATGAAATCATAATCTTTGACGAGTTCTAACCATCTTCTCTGCCTCATGTTAAGATCCTTTTGCTCGAAGAAATACTTCAGGCTCTCATAATCTGAGAAAATCTCACACTTAGCCCCGTAGAGATAGTGCCTCCAGATCTTCAGCGTATGAACAACTGCTGCTAGCTCTAAGTCATGCGTGGGGTAGTTCTGCTCGTGATTCTTAAGCTACATCGAAGTATAAGCAATCACCTTTCCTCTTTGCATCAACACGCAACCTATTCCTTTCTTTGACGCATCTGCGTAAACCACGAAATCTTCATTCCCTTTTGGAATGGTTAATACTATGGTTGTGGTTAGCATCTTCTTCAAGGTTTGGAAGCTTTCCTCGCACTCTGGTGTCCACTTGAACGTGGAGTCCTTCTTCCGCAATCGCGTCATGGACTTGGATATTGATGAGAATCCTTTAATGAATTTACGATAGTATCCCGCGAGTCCTAGAAAAATTCTTATCTCGTTCACGCTCTCTAGAGACTTCTAATTGCTAACCGCTTCAATCTTAGCCGGGTCCACCTTGATTCCTTCTGTTGACACGATATGACCTAGAAACATCACCTCCTTGAGCCAACACTCATACTTATTAAACTTAACGTAAAGCATTTCTCTTCTTAACTTCTCTAGTACCACTCTTAGGTGCTCTTATTGTTCCTCTTCGTCCTTTGAATAGATGGGGATATGATCTATAAAAGCTAGCACAAACTTATCTAAACACGGGTGAAAAACTCGGTTCATTAAATCCATGAACACCGCTAGGGCATTGGTCAAACCAAATGGCATTACTACAAACTCGTAATAACCATAGCTAGTCCTAAAAGCGGTTTTAGAAATATCTTCTTTTCGAATCTTCAGCTGGTGATACTCAGACCTTAAGTCTATCTTAGAGAAAACACTTGCTCCCTTAAGTTGATCAAAGAGATCATCTATTCTTGGGAAAGGGTATCGATTCTTGATGGTCAACTTATTCAACTCTCTATAGTCGATGCACATTCTCAATGTGTCGTCCTTCTTCTTCACAAACAAGATTGGGGCTCCTCAAGGCGACACACTAGGTTGGATAAATCTTTAGGTCTAACAACTCTTGTAGTTGAACCTTGAGTTCTTGCAACTCCTTAGGCGCCATTCTGTAAGGGGCTTTCGAAACTGGTGCAGCTCCTGGTTCCAAATCGATAGTGAATTACACTTACCTATATATGGGGATAATCCTGGCAGCTCCTTTGGGAATACGTCGGGGTATTCTCTTATGACTGAAATGTCTTCAATTGACAGCTCTCATTCTTCTTTCTTCATCGCAGCCGTCTTTTCTTCCTAAGGTGGTATCCTGACTCTATAGCTTCTGCTGGAGGTCACCATCGCTTGCAAGCGTAAAGATCGCATGTCTGAACTTTAACTGATTACTCGAAACTTACTTGACGTCTTTCCTTAGATCGCCTCTTAAACATAACGAGCTAAAAATCGCTTTAGAAATGCGCGTCCTACTAGGAGAGCGCTAACTAGCACTATTTGGATTCTTCTTCCTATTGGGATTACTGTCTCATATTCTTCTAACAAAGACTAAAAGGAATATTGCTTTATACTCTCTACTCTATTCAAAGGTCCACACTTGAGCTCTATGAGTGGGAGCAAAATAAAATGAATGCCTCTGAGTGAGGGCTTCATCTTGATCAAGAATTCTTTTAGCAAGTTCAAAAGCTGGAAGAGATATAACACTGGGTTATCTATGCTGAAAATATTGCATTTTCAGAGGACTTACAAACTTAAAAGGGGTTTTTGCACATAACAAAGGTATGGAAGAAAATCAACGATTAGCAACTGAGAACTGTACTGAATATTTTTACAAAGGCGTCAGCATAGCCTAATAAGGAAATGCTATTACTAATTCTTGATGATCAAAGAAGTATCATCAAAAGATTGCAAACTGTCCAAGATGATATAATTGAAGAATTTCAAATGATATAAATGAAGAATTTCAATTGATATTAAGCTGATGATGGGCGATTGATTCAATTGACACGAGAATGAATAAATAGACTCATCAAAATTTCCTATCTTACTGAAACTCTCAATCTACCAATTCTAGGACTATCTGCCTAACGATCTTCTTCGGGTTCTCTTTCTCTTTCCTTGAGTATCATGCACCTTCTTCTTTACGAGATTGCTACGAAACAACATGAGTCAGCTGGAATTCAATTAGCTACACTTGGCCGGAAAGGCGACATCTGGGGATCAGTTCCTACCTATCGAAAGGGATACAACAAAATGACTTGTTCTATACGCACTTCCTTCCCGATTGAAACCACAAATGTGGAGCATACCTTGATAACCGGTTGAACTCATGATCGTACTTTGACAACATCCTCTTTCCTTGCCTTAAGTTCCAGATTTCCATCACTTTTGTCTTACGATAGCAATCCGGGATATACTTCTGATATAACTCATACTTAAAATCTTTCCAACCATACTTCATCCATTGCTCTCAAGTTATCTTCCTTCAAGCAGACTCCCACTAGTAGTTCGTATCATCCATACGCATAAAAGAGCACAACTTAATTCCTCATCTTCCGAACAGGCTATAAAATCAAAAATTCACTTTTAAGGAACAAATCCATTTCTTGATTTCCATCGGGTCTCCTAAACTATTAAAAGACGAAGGGTTGTGTTTGAGAACCACATTCTTAGCTCTAGGCCGGGGTTCGGGATTTGCTCGATTGCGGCCTCGTTCTCTCCTTCGATCTCAACTTGATGTCTTCTCGGTGGCATTCTAAAGAATTCTAAATATTAGCTACGCTCGCCCAGATTTGCATGAAGCAAAACGAAATGCCTTTCAATAAGGTCTTCAAATTACGCAAAATAGATCAAGCAAAGTGGGAAAATTGCCTCATTAAGAGGACTTTTGGCATTAATAAGAAAGAGGTTCTTGGTTACATCTGAAAATAGGGCAGCCTTCTGGAGAATTACTGCCGCTATTAAAATCTAAAGGGTTTGTTAATATATTTACAGAATAAGATATGAATTAAAGCGGATAAACGGACAGACAGATCAGCAAGGTGTTCTAACAACAACACCTCTTTTACCTACTACTAAAGCTTAACTATACCCTGGGCCTTTTCTTTCTCTTTTGCATGACGAACCTATCTCTTCCTCGCCTTCCTCCTCTGGGTCCTTTTCTTCCTCATCTTCATCTGTCTCTGGTACCTCGAACTTGAATTTTCTCGAGTTTCCTTCAGAGAACTGATGGGGCATACACTGTCCCAGAACCTGAGGGGTAAACGTTTGATATGCAGGGGCCCACTGGTGCACTTGAGGAGTACTGGAGATCAAAGACTTGGTGTGATTTATGATCCAGACGTTCAAGGGTCCCGTTCTTGAGGTTCTTTCAGCATGAGGGTGCGGTGCTTGAAATCTAGGGGGACTGTTGAGAGTCGCCCTTTGCAGTTCTGGTTCCACCATGAGGGAGGGGTTTTGCTCGGCAGCTTGTTACTCGGCTAGAGCATTCTCGTGGCCATACTCTGACACCCAAGCCGTCAAGGCTAAGGAGAACTCTGTTAGATTCCTGGTTATAGTATATGTCTCGGGGTTACGGATGATGGTGCTCTGTAGGATGCGATACATTACTGGTCTCCAAGCGGGCAGTGCTTGCTCACACATGCGGATGCATGTTTCCAAATCGGATACATTTCCTGGCGTTCCTCCAAAGCCATTCCTCTCTTGTACAGGGTGGACCAGAGGCACATTATTCCTAGTAGTCAAACGACGCTTTGCCATCTAGAAATAGGAAGCTTAATCAATCTAGATAATAAAAGGGGACACCTAAGGTTCTCCTCAGATCATGGAGATCATACTATCGTCTAGATTCAGACTACTTATCTTGCATGCTTAGTTCCTTTAAAAGCAGTTGGCATTTTACAAAAATTTTGGTGCCCAAAGTCTTTAAACTCAATTTTTACCTTTTTAGACAAAAATTTGAGAATGAATTAAACCTTTTCTTTCTGATCGAGAACTCTTTTTAAAAACTTTTTATCTCAGTAAATCATCTTACCCGAACACTTTTTATTTGAAACTTCATTCTCGTGGTTTTTCTTTATTCATAAAAGAGGTATACGCTTACTCAAAATCTAAAATCTCTATACTATCATACCTTGATTTTTGGTTGAGGATACGAGGGTGATGGCGAGTTGTGGGTTGCTGCTTTGACTTATAACAGAACAAACTTATACACAAAAAAACACATAACTTATCTAACAAAGAGATAGGCCTGCAGAGTTGCAAACCTTGCTTTGATACCAATTGTAACAGCCCGGTCCCGAGAGGGAAAATTAATGAATGGGGATGGGGTGTTAATTAAGGAATTAATACAAGAATGGAAGATTATCAAAGAAGGTTTATGAACGAAGGCATAGTTTCAAAAGATAGGTGATAATACTCGGGTTTATTTGAATAAAAAGGAAGCATGCTTAGCAAAATGAAAAGACTAACTAATCAGATACCAACAAGCATAAACACATTCATAGGTTAAAGGGAATAAACAGATTTCAATGCACAAGCCTCTTTATAGGCGAAAGGAAATATACTCGAGAAGTAGGAATAGGACTTAAATATACAACACTTATATATTTAATCATATCTGGGGAATATTCGTAGAATCTCGATAAACATAATATAACTTAGGAATTATAACGAGTGTATTAGAGTAGCAGAAACATCATGGGATTTCAAAAGAAACTTATACTATAGCAAAATAATCTTGGCAGCCAATCCACATCCACAACCACCATCATCCTCAGCATCTCAACCTGAAAACATTTGAGAAAGAGGGCGTGAGCACTAATGTACTCAGTGGATTTTGATAAAACACTTTAATAAACTTCAAGATATCCAATAATCAACTGACGGTATATGGAGAGCAAAATGCAAAAGCCCTCTCCATATCCATAAAACCTTTTCTTTTCTTTTGGGCCCATTTGGGCTCAAACTTGATATCAACTGCACCCTTAGGCATGCCTTAGGATACAAGAGGGGTTAACTCGAATATCCTTATGAGTTTGCGAGGGATAAACCTAGCAGTGACTCACTTAACGATCAAAGTCCTCTGAGCTCAATTCCGGCTTAATCAAAATGTTAAGTTCCTTTCTTCCTTAATATTTGCTAGCAAAACCAAACCTAGAGCAACATCTAGGGGCTAATTTTTTTACTTTAGCATGATCTCGGCCTATAAGGGATTTATCTCTAACCCTAGAAGGTAATCCTTTAACTTTATGAATCTTAGCAAAATAACAACATTCAAATACGATAAAATGAACGTACATAAACACGAATTGCAACTAAAGACAATTCTAATATCTCATGCTAAGAAAAATCAATACTTAACAATTCTAGCATTTTTAAACATGCTCAAGAGCTCAAATAACATATAATATTTCATTTTCCTTTCTTTCTTGTACAGAGATCAATCAGGCTGAGCAAAATATTTTATTGGATATCTCATTTGCCCTAACATGCTTCTAGAACTTATTAGCTCAAACTTTTAGATGAGTATAGATTTACCCACCTCGATTACTGGATAGAAGATGAAGCAATGAGCTGAAGATCCTTCTCTGAATTTCCACGGGCTCGATACCTTCTATAAAAGTTGAATCGTTGACTTAGCGGCCTCCTTCGAAGATTATAACAACTAAAATGAAATTAAACAATATCTATCTTATCCACCCTTAAATAGGACTTAAACATAGATAGCACGACTTTAGAACCTTTAAAAACATGAGGGTTTAAAATACTCGAGAATCGAACACACTTGAAGACAAAACATAGTGGCAGAGGCCTTGCACGGGCCGTGCTAATTAATGGCGCGAGAATCAAAACACCCAGATTTCCGACACGGGCCATGCAAGCCTTGCATAGTTCGTGCAGACCCTTACATGGGCCGTGCAAGCCTTGCATGGTCCATGCAGTTCATTTAGAACTTGGGGTCGAGAGTTTTGCACGGCTTTGCACAGGTCGTACAACCCTTGCACGGTTCGTGCTCTTTCACGAACCTACAAAACATTCGATCGAAGTGTTGATCGAGGCGTTACTCATTCGCCTCTCCCTTTTCTCGACGTTTTAACTTCAAAATAAGGCTTAGAACTTTGAATAAAACATAGAAATGAACATGCTTTAAACTTAAAAAGAAATCGACATTATAACAGAATAAACACGACAATCCTCCTTAAATACTTAAAAATAATGACGAAATCTTAAATATAACTTGAATGGAACTTAAACGATAATAACGGGACTAACAAAATAGAATAATAATGAGATCTTAATAACGAGAATATAAACGAGCAATATAACGAAAACGTTATTAACTTGGAATTTCAACAAGAATTGAAATACTAAACTTTAACAGAAATAAATGAACAATAATGAAGAACATGAAGAACGCGAAGAATGAAAAATAAATACAGAATTTAAAAGACATGAAGGAAAATAGATTTGAGGCCGACGAACAAGAATGGACGGAGTCGGGTGCGTCGAAGAAAGGTGGCTAGCTCGGCATCTCATCGAGTCACAACAGTGGCAGTGCCGCCTGCTACGACCCAATGGCGTCCCTAGCACCTTCCCTCACAACATCCTTCCCACACCACTCCACTCGTCATCTCGGAGGAACACTCATGAAGAATGTCCCTCGCTATGACAGAACTTCGACTTTCTCGACTCAGAGCTTTCCCACACTCTAGAAATGAAGAAGTGAAGAGTGAATGGTGTGAAAATGAGTGAGGGATGGATTCCTATTTATAGTAAAAGATTTGGCTTCCAAGGGAAGCCACTTCAGTGCAAGAATACTATAAAAGTTACCCCGGGTTCGGTCAAAAGCTGCTTTATTCGATGTCGAGGTCCAAATAACCTCAGATATGAAATCTAAAAATATCGGGAGACTCATTGGCTTGAATACTAGTAAACCAATCTGACTCGGGATGAAGATGGGGTCATCAGAAGAAAGACGAGCTAAGATTCCTTTTTCAGAATTACTTTTTACTATTCACTCAGACTCACAGATTTTGCTCCTGAGCGTTCGATTGATCTTAGAATGGAAATCAGTAAACGCGAATGGATTCCTTGAGTCATTTCCCATAAGAAAGGCCTCACAGAATAAGACTCGGATCAACAAGGAGGATTTCGTAAATTTCTCAAAACACGAACGCACGTAAAAGTTACTATTCATTCACCTCTTTAAATACATTTTTCATCACCAGGAACGCAAATGACTTCGGAATAAAATTCCGGGAACACCGGCACACTCCTTGAGTTAAAACCTTTCGAACGAAACCAAGTTTGACCAAAACAGAGTTAAGATCAAAATTTTTGAAAAGACAATTTCACGAAAACTGACCCCTAAAGTCGTGACTGACATCTGACTTCACTTAAACCTTATTTAAATTTCTTCCTTAACTATTTAATTACTCTAACAATCTTCTAAACCTTATCTAAAATTCTAGGGTTTTACTATCTAGTATGGATCGACTTGCGTAGTAGACTGGATGTTGTCTTCTATTGTCTTCTCTGACTAGAACTACACTAACAGAGTTAGTCGAAACAGATAAATATACTAAAAGTACCTCTCCGTTTAAGGGTTTTGATAATAGAGGTGGGCTCACCAGATATTCTTTTAAATCCTCGAGGGCCTTTAAGCATTCAGCGGTCCATTCAAAGCTTTTGTTTTTGCGTAGCGTCTTGAAAAAGATGTGGCTTTTTTCTGAGTACTTCGAGATAAAGCGGCTAAGGGTCGCGAGTCGTCCAATGAGCTTTTATACCTTTTTTATACTTCAAGGTTGTTGTATGTTTCTGACAGCTCTGATTTGACTGGGATCAGCCTCGATACCTCTTTTCGTAACGAGGTAGCTAAGGAATTTCCCCGAGGTTACCCCAAATGCGCATTTTGCGGGGTTCAACTTCATATTATATCGGTGAAGGACTTCAAATGTTCGGCGGAGATGATTGACGTGATCTCGAGCTCTGGGGGATTTTACAAGCATGTCGTCGAAATAGACTTCCGTAGTGTCCCCGATTAACTCTTCGAACATTCGGTTCACCAGCCTTTGGTAGGTTGCACCTGTATTTTTTAGTCCGAAGGGCATAACTTTATAACAAAACATACTTCGATGGGTGATGAATGCGGTTTTTTCTTGGTCTTCCGGATGCATAAGAATCTGGTTGTATCCTAAGAAGGCATCCATGAAGCTCATCAGTTCATGTCCAGTCGTTGCATCCACTAATGCATCGATATGAAACAAGGGGAATGAGTCCTTCGGGCAGGCCTGGTTGAGGTCGGTGAAATCTATGCATAGCCTGTTTTTGCCATTCTTTTTCTTTACTATCACAATGTTGGCTAGCCACTCGAGATATTGTACTTCTCTAATATGTCCGTGCTTGAGTAGCTTACTGACTTCTTTATCCATAATTTTGTTTCGTTCGGCTGCGAACTTTCATCTTTTTTGTTTTACTGGGGTCTTGTCTGGATCGACCTGCAATTTATGTATTATAATCGAGGGATCAATACTTGTCATGTCTTCGAAAGACCATGCGAAACAGTCGTGGTGTTCGACGAGGAATCTTATTAGTTGTTCTCATATCTCTGCAGTGAGTCTCAATCTGATTTGTACTTTGTGATTAAGAAAATCAAGATGTATTTGAATTTCATCGAGATCCTCCACCTCAGGTTCTTCGTAGTTGCGATTTTCGGTACTGGTTAAAGATTATCCGGCCTCGATTTGGTTGATCTCCAAAGCTCCTTTGTGTTTGAAGGTGGAGACGTAACACTCTCGAGCTCTTATTTGTTCACCTCGGACTTCACGAACTCTCCAAAGTGTAGGAAATTTCATGAGCTGGTGATAGGTTGATGGTACCGCTCGGAGTTCGTGGATCCAAGGTCTCCCCATTATGACATTGTAGGCTGAAGGGGCATCGATTACTTAGAATTTGGTGAAGATGTTCATCCCCTCAATATAGGTGGGAAGTGTGATTTCACCTATTGTGGCTTTTTGTTCTCCGCTGAAACCGATTAGGGTGGTTGACCTTTTGATTATTTCGGTTTCTTTCACCTGTATGCCTTTTAATGTGCTCAAGAAGATCACGTTAGAGAAACTCCCATTATCTATAAGAACACGCTTAATCAAACAATTAGAAATTAATAAGGAAATGACTAGTGTATCGTGGCGGGGGTGTGAGAGATCGGAAGCTTCTCTGTTGGTGAAATCGATGGTGACGAGGTCATCTGGTCTAGCATGTCTGATTGTCTGGAGATGTTTTCGTTATACTTTATCGAACGGCAATGTCTTTTCACCAAGGACTGTGAAATTCCACTCACTTCTGAACCTCCTGTTATACAGTTCAAAGTACAATCAACCATCGGGGGCTCGGGCGGCTGCATTTCTATTTGACTTTCCCTTCTTGACCAGGTTTCTTTTCCTTTTAGGGTTAGGAGGTCTGTGAGATATCCCCATTTTAGGAGCTCCGAGACTTCGAGCCTCAAAGCTATGCATTCGTCTGTCTTATGTCCGTGATCGTTGTGAAACTTGCAAAATTTACTCCTGTCGCGTTCGTTGTCTGGGGCTTTCATCTTTGCAGGCCATTCAACATTCTGACTGAGTCCCTTGAGGGCTAGGACTGCTTTGGATGGTGATATGCAAAGGCTATATTCTGGGAGTCTTCTATGGATTTGAGGTTCTTGATCTTGTCTGCTTCTCGAGTCGAATCATGGGTTTCGTGGATATGGATCCGCTCTGAATCTATTTGTCCTGTTATTTCTTTGCTCTTTTCTTGGATGTTCATTCCTGGTACGAGGTCTGGATGAGTTCGCTTCATCTTCCTCCCATTTGATTTGCGCCCAAGCTTTAGCAATCACGTCTTCCATTGTTTTTCAGGGATATTTGGTTAACTCCTTGTAGAGGTCGAAATCCTTCTTGAGGCCTTTTCTAAAAGCCGAGATTGCGGTATCGATATTGCAGTTGGGGATCGATACCTTTTCTCTGTTAAATCTTCCGACGAAACTTCATAGGGGCTCTTTCATCTTTTGCATGATTGTATAGAGGTCTTCAGTGCATTTTTCAATCTTACGGCTACTGGCGAACTGTTAAACGAAGAGCTCGTTAAGCTGGGCGAACGATGAGATCGTCCCATTGGGTAGGTTGATGAACCATTGGAATGCTAGGCCGACGAGGCTGGATCCGAAGCCTTTACACATGCTGGCTTCTCGAGCATCACAGGGTATGGTGGTGGTGAACATTCTTTATTTATATTGGGCGACATGGTCGTCGGGGTCGGATACGCCATCAAACAGCTTCATGCTTGGAAAGGTGAATTTTGGGGGCATCTCTACGAGGCTGATCTCGTCGGTAAAGGGGAAATCTGCAAAGTTTGTTGGTGCATACTTCCTAATAGGAGCAGGGACTCCTGGGATTTAGGTTAAGATGTCTTCCAATTGCTGGATCTTCTTCTTGACCTCGGATTCTGATCTTGGTTCATAATCTTCGAATCCAGGAGGGGGTCCTAGGGGGAAGTCTTATTTTCCCTTACCCTTAATCACGGGTTCTTTGCTTGTGCCTGCATTGAAATGATTAGTTAACTCATGCGTCGAGTTCAGAAGTACCTGCTCTTAGAGTTCATTTGACGTACGAGTTCGTGAGAGCGGGGACAATTGAGTTCGTGTGGATCCATTCGGGAAAAAGTTTGGTTGCGAAATGACTTCGAATCTAGCCTTTAAGGCTGAGTTCTCGGTTCGATCGCTGCAAGTTCGACCGTGGTGGTATCTAATTGACGCTAGATCGAACGCAGAAGCCGTGAGACATCGTCATCGCCTTCAGGTGAAAGGGTTGTTGTTACTCCGTCTTTTCAGGCTTCCTAAGGAACGATTGTTGCATCCTTTCAGCTGTTGTTCGTCATCTTGAAGTGATCGATCGGAGCCCCATGGTGGGCGCTAAATTGTAAAGGTCAAAAATCTCTACAATTAATCATTCTTCGAGTTCGGGCTCCGGCAATCTACAAGACAAAGAAAACACGTGAAGCCGAAGGACCGTCGGGGGGTTGACAATCGAACGGACTTCGACGCTCAAGTCAGAATTAAATAAATTAAGGAAAAAGCGAGTAAATTACTGAATAATAAAGTTATGATAGTAATTTATATATGAGTCGAGCTTCGTTGCTATGGAGCCTTGTGTTAAGCCTGCTTGCGGAGCTGTGTGATGAGTGTATATAGTCTGATTAAAGTTACCAGCGTTGCCTCTTTCATGTGTGTACAACATATATATATATATATATTTATTAGATACCTAACTAAATCCCGTTAACTTAGGGATCCTCTCTTATCCCTTTTAGGATTTTTGACGAGGTCAAGGCTTATCATCAACGGATACTTTGACCGAGTCTTCACCTTGAGTTTGCTCTATCATGGACTCTTATTTTTAGACCTCTGGCCTTTGAGACTTAATGCTTCGACCTCGAGGCTTGGATCTCGAGGGGTGGACTTTGAGGTATGGGCCTCGAGGGGTTCTGATGTGACCCGAGACTCAATGACCAATGAGACACAAAAGACGCGGAAGCAAAGGAAAGAAACTATGTCGGTGAAGTAAGGGATCTATACTCGATTATCTAGACGACTAAGACTCAACTAAAATACCTAGACAATGACACACAAAATAACACAAATCCAAATAGAAATAGGGCTGTTTTGGATGAGTTTATGGATGGCTTGGATGAAGGTAAATCGATGGTGATGAATGGGTTTAGAATGGCTAGGGTAGATAGGATATGATAGAGGTTCGAAGGACTTACAGTATAGATTGAAAACACGATGAATTTATGCTGAATGGAACCGAACCCTTGATGATCGACACACGATCAGGTCTTGATGGCTTGGGAGTGTCACGGACGTTGATGGAAGGTGTAGGAAGTCGAAGATGGTGGCTGGACGATGGAGGTGTTGTGATTTGCAACCCGATTAATCCCCGGCGTATCTTGTACGACGAAAACGAATCTCAAAGTTACTCCTCGGTAGCGAGTCCACCCTAATTCCTCGTGTGAATTAGAACGTTCCCTTGATGTAAGACTCAAAGTTGCTAGGCTTCAAGAATGAGTATTTTCGACAGAAAACAATCAAAAGCTTTGAACGGTTGAGACACAAATTGAATGCAAAAGCAATTTTAATCAATAATGTCTAAAATATCAAAGTAACATGGTTCCCCTATTTATAGGGCCTATTATGCACGAAAATAACAATTAAAAAGGCCTAAAAATCTGATCCAAAAGGATCTCTAACTATACTAGGAAGATACCTAAACTAGAATTCTATTCAAGGTAGGAAATTGCCTTAAACACAATTCTAGTCAAACCTAATCTCAATATGGACGAAAATTACTCAAATAATTAAATAAAAATCTGATCTTCTATAGTCTAAATTAAATAAAAATAATACTATAGTCTAGATAAAAAATATCAAGTGACGGAACTACTCGATATGGGCATACCGACCGAAACTAGTCGGTTTGGGCATACCGACGGTTCACGCACAAATGCATTTCAACTCTTCAAGTGTAATTCTCCATGGTGTGTTCTTGATCTTCAATGGTTAATAAATTAACCAACTTGGCATCGCCTCTTCCGGATTCTTCATCTCCAATCTCGAGCTTTCTTCGAATCATCACTTGCAAGTAAGCTTGCAACTTCTTAGCTCTTGATCTTGTGATTGGTCCTCGAAATTGCAACTCCGGATCTTGATCATCTTTGTTGCTCATGGCTTCATCAGGTTCGGTCGTAAGACGTTGATCTTTTTTGGTTTTTTAGACCTTTAAATAGGTGTGGGCCTAATTTTTGGGCCTATGCTGAAATATGACCTCTACAAAATGATAAATGATAAAATCAATGAAAAAATCCACAAAAATCAGCATATGATAAATGGACAAACATGATTATAGGATAATTATGATTAATAACTATCAATATAAAAAAATGACAAATATGTCCTTTCTACCAAAAATAATTATGCAATAAACATTGAACAAAGTAAATTCTAACTGTAGATCTAACAATATTCAATGAGTAAGATCAATTCATATTTAACACACTAGAATATATATATATATATATAAGTGCTTTTCTTGTGTATTCTTGATAAGCCAGCGTTTATATATAGATGTAGCTTGTGTTTCGGGCATATACCTTGAAAATTTTATATTCATAAAAAAAATTATTAATTATATCCAATTTTGGGACCCCAAAAGTTTGAGTTCATCATGGGTAGAGACACACACACACACACACACACACACGCACGTATATAAGGCTCAAAATCACAACATAATTAATCACTATTTGCTTGAAATATACGGCATAGCACATGAGATCCTCTAATTTTAATTGTGTCCCAACGTCAATTTCATTAATATTTCTTCAATTTCATAATCTTTTGATTTAGTTTAATTTTACATTAATATTTAGCGTTTATTGCATACAATTATTTATGGTTTATAATAATTTTTTAGTATTTGATTCCATTTTTTAGTTAATATGATTAATTATTATAAAGTTATGGTATCTAATTTTTTAAAATTTTAATTTTTAGTAATAAATTAAATATGAGTGATTATACTATAATAAATATTACTAGTATTTAATTTATTCTAATCTTCCTGTGAATTATTTTTTTCTGTATGTTTAATTAAAAACCTCTATTGTGATTGCATGGGCAGGGATCTCGACTAGCTCCTCGTACAAGGACCAATCTCTATTGTGATGGCATGGGCAGGGATCTCGACTAGCTCCTCGTACAAGGACCAATTAATAATAATTTGCAATAATTTATCCTCGTATAATTAATTATGTTTGTTGTAAAAGGAAAAGGATACATATCAATGATATCATCAAGCTAAGGCTCAAAATCACAACACAACTAATCACTATTTGCTTGAATTAAATATACCGCTTAGCACATGAGATCTCCTCTAATCTCAATTATTATGATTAATTAATTTATAATTAGGGTATATAATTTTTAAAATTTCAATTCTTAGTAAAAGATATTAATTATGATTCATTATATTATGATAAATATTAGTATTTAATTTCATCAAATCTTAGTGTGAAGTATTTTTTATACATTTTTTACACATCTATTTGATTGCATGGGCACGAATCTCAGCTAGCTCCTTATAGAACAGGACCAATTAATAATAGAGGCAACTTTTTTTTAATCACTTCAAGTTTTAAATATACTTTTTTAGTTGTAAGTTTTAAGCATATTTTTTTGAGTTAATATGAGAAAATAGCCATTATTACTTAGTAAATAATGTAAATAGACATTTTTTAAAAATATAATGTTTATAGTCTTTTAGGATGGAAATATACATCAACACCAATAGTAATAATATAAATATTTTTTAACATTAATTATTTCCTAATATAAAACACCCTAATATATTAACAAAAAAAATTATGGACGATGATTTCAGAATCTATCTTTCACACCCTAAGAAAATATATCTTTCGCTGCCTTCTACGCCAAAGTCTCAGAAGTCATAACTATCAGGTTTTTGTTACCGTCTACTGTTGTTGTAGTTGTCATCTTGATGTTGTTGCCATCTTCTGTCACTGATGTTGCTGAAGACGAAAATTACAAGATTCAACTGCCATCTCTACCAAGGTTCAAATGCCCTCATCTCTGAATAATTATGGATGATGATTTCAAACAATCTCATTCTCATAATGAATACATGAGTAGACGAGTGCAACAACACGAGTAGTCCAAGTCGTATTCTTGTGCATTAGTTCAATAATGATTTAATATACGAGTACACGATTAGTTCAATATGACAGTTCAAAAATAACTCATACACGAAAATAAGATTAGGATCATTCGTGTACACGTGCAGTAGTTGACTGATACACGACTTCATGAGTATGCCTATTCGTGTACTCGTGCACTAGTTAAAAAATGCATAGATACACGAATGTATGAATTTGCTAATTCGTGCCCTCGTGCAACAATTAAAAATGAGGTATTGCACGAGTTCACAAATAAATTATTACATGAATAAACTCCAATACTCGTGTACCGAAAGAAATTGATTCATGCACCAAAGAACATTTACTTTTTTTCCATCCATTCCAAAGAAAGATTTAAAAAACTTAGATATCTAGATCGATAAAAAGAGTACATATCTGTAAATATCATATACCTTATTGCCGCAAAAAATAACACGCACGATGTCAATAAAATTTTAAAAAATTCCAAATTCGCAAAGAATATCTAATTTTCGATATTGCAATAGATAATTTATTGTTAAAACGGGGATTAGAGAGAGGAAGAATCGTGATAATCTTCAAATATCATAGCTTGCTGATTTTCACCAATGGTAGTTTTGTTTCAATTAATAAAACATAGATTAAAAAATGAGAGAGACGAGAGAACGGCGTTTGCAGAGGGAAGAGAGAGAAATTCATTATCTTTTCCCTAATAGTATTGATATGTGAATATATAGATATACATAAATAATAATTCTTAATAATAAATATGGAATTAAGGGTATTATAGTACTTTTTTTATGATAATGGCTAGAAACATTACCTTTTTAAAAAGTGCTTATTTACATTATTTACTAAGTAATAATGGCTATTTAAAAATTTCTCTTTACTTTTTAGCCACTTTGGACCAAAATTTCCTTTAGACATTAAAAATATAAAAAAAATTGAAATATCCCACCTACCCATCACATCTCAGATCTGTTTTTCATCTTTATCTTTATCGTCAATCTTCATCTTTGTCTTCATCGCCAATCTTCATCTTCATTATCGATCTTCATCTTCATCGTCGATCTTCATTTATTGGACCATAATTCTCATAGTACTTCGACCATGCCGAGCTAGTGCAGTGAGCAACCAAGTTCAACTTTTACAAAAAAAATGATAAATTGCCTTAAAATACACAAACTTTGGGGTGTTTTTTATTTTTCACACGTTTTGAAAAACTTAGTTTTAATAACATGAACTTAGTCCTTGTTTGGTTTTTCACATGATTTTCAAATTTCAACGAGTTGAATCTGACGTGGCAGCCGGAGACTACCACGTGTACATCTACGTGGACACCAACTTGCCTTAAAATACATAAACTTTGGGTTGATTTTGTTTTTTCACACGAATTAAAAAAAAGACCAATTTTATTTTCCAAAATTAATTGTCGAACAAAATATAAATTTTAATCAATATCATTTGACAGTTATGATCTTTTCGATCTTATGCATTTCATTTCATATGCACAAAAATCATACTGTAACTTTAGGGTGTCTTTGATGTGTACATTTATCATTATGACGTTTGGAAAAATTGGAGTCGTTACATACTTATATTATTAATAGCTAGGTTTAAACAATAATAAAATAGATGAATTAAGAATTTATTCAACAATTAATATAAATGAAAATATTCAGTTATAAAATTATTTAAGATTATCTAACATATAAAGTTATATCAAAAGATGTTATATTAAACATATATGAAAAATTAATATGTAGTTTCTACGTGATCAATCTATTTGTTAACTTAATTGATTGATTGTGTAATATTATTCATCAACATATAGGATACAACATAAACCATTATTCATGACTTGATGATTGTTGTATTTGCAATTCAATTATTTATACTATTACACTACCTTAAGTTATATTTTTATAATTTTTCTTCAAATAGAGAACTAAAAAGGTCTGATAGTTATTTTATTTAATTTTTTCGATCCTAAATTTTATATATTGCAAGAACTAATAAAATTCAAAGTATTTCACAATGTCTACTACAATAACTCTATAGTAATAATTGATGAATTTTCTGTATTACACAATAAAGCAAAAAAATGATATTTTTAATTCGTGTGAAAAAACAAAATCAGTCCAAAGTTTGTGTATTTTAAGGTAATTTGGTATCCACGTAGATGTACACTGGCATCTCCGGCTGCCACGTCAGATTCAATTGGCCGGAATTCAAAAATCATGTGAAAAACCAAACAAGGGCTAAGTTTATGTTATTAAAACTACATTTTTTAAAATGTGTGAAAAATCAAAAAGGCCCCAAAGTTTATGTATTTTAAGGCAATTTACCCAAAAAAAAGTGATTTTGTTCTAAATTGTGTGCTGAATTATTCTTGAGTGCGCTAAAGATACGGCGTGCACTGTTGGTTTTGTATACTAGAAGACTTGTCTTTGTATACTTTTCTGATGATATGATGATATGAAATGAAAGTTATTGCAGTCACTATTTGCATTTAGATTATGTTCTATAATTGTTCTATGCAATGTTCCATATACTTACATTGTAGATGATATGGTGTGGGGAGTCACACGGTAAGATCATATCATTAGAACCTTGTATTGTATTAAAGAGCTCACTGCTTAGATGGTCCTGAACATACCATCGGTACACCGTAGAATAATCTGACAAGTTAGTCTATCTTGACTAACTGATTATTCTAGTACACTTATTAGTGTGTTGAGGAGGATCACGATAGGATACTATTCTCTGTCTCTAACCCAGTTACTGAGAGAATAAAGATCCACAGAGTTCGGGTTCTGAACTCATGTGATATTGGCGAGCATATGTGTGCGTTGTTTATTACTTTGATTTATCAATGTGTAAGATCTTTTCGTAGATTGAATTCGATATCTTGGGTAATAACAATGTATACATGATGTCTCGAGCAGTATGCATGAGCACCGTGTCCTGGTGTGCCAGGTTGATGATGTTCTCTTGAGGAAACACAAGTTCATGTTGAAACCCTGCAGGTGGAATTTATTCCTTATATGATAAAGCTTGTGTGGTACTACTCGATGTTTTAGATGTTAATTAATTATAGTTGTCAGAGACTAACATAATTAATTAATGAACATTATATCTTAAACACGGGGAATGGCTGGACTAAAGAAGAAAGCATATTCGCAAATATGTATTAAATTGGTAGGTCAGTTTTACTTATTTAGTGGAATAAAAGTAAAACTTAATTTATTTAACTATATCTTAAGTTTATTGGATATTAGATATTAAATAAATTAGTGGGCCAATTTAATATTCTTCAAGATCCTTGTTGTAGCCCAATATGATTGAAAGTGGACTGGATATAGAACTTGAGATATAGGCCCAGCCCAGTAGGGCTGGAGCATGAAATTTCGCCCCTCCCTATATATAAGGGGAGGGGGGGCACGAAATTTAGATGATATTTATCATAAGAAATCAGCCCCTCTTTGTCTCTCAAAGTTATCCACAGATTTCACAATTCTATCTAGTAGATTTCAGCCCACTCTGAATCTAGATACAGTCCGGGAATACAACAGAAGATCTTGGAGTAGAATATTGTGGTGGCCGATTTTATTGACATAAGTGGTGCCTATCATTGTTTATTCAACAACAAGATTAGATCTGTAATCTTGTCCTCAAACCGTCTGTCGATTTGTAAGTAGATTCGTTTTCTATGTCTTCCGCTTTATTAGAATTGAATCTGTTTTACATGCTATTTGATTAGACTGTGATGAACATGCATGATACATAAAATTATGATTTGCATGAACATGGATTAATGAACAACCAAATAGATCATGCGGTGGTTTAATTCGAAAAAACCCCAACATGCACAAGCCATGCGCGCATTTAACAACAAACATAGGCAGACATCAGCATAACATCAGCTGATACTTTTCGAGCATCGGCAGAATAACAGCTGATAATTTGGCCTCAGGTGCGCGAGTGTGGCCACAAAGCGTGCTCACACAAGGCATGCGCGCGATTTTCTTCTTATTTATGCGCTGAATTGTTCTTCACTGCTCGCACAAGGCATGCGCACGTAGATGGCTACACGCAACAATAAATATCGACAGACATTGGCAGAATATCGATTGATAATTTTCGAGCATCGGCAGAACATTAGCTGACAATTTGGTCTCGGGTGCGCGCATGTGTGCACAACGCGTGGGCATACAAGACATGTGCGTGCACAGATAGCTACGCGCGTAACAACAAATATAGATAAACATTGACAGGACATCGGCTGATAATTTTCGAGCATCGGCAGAACATCGACTGACAATTTGAGTTTGGGTGCGCACGTATGAGCACAAAGCGTGCGCACACAAAGCATACACGCAACAATAAATATAGACAGCCATCGACAGAACATTGGCTGATAAATGGGCACACATAAGATGGTTCTGCACGCAATAATAAACATCGACAAACATTGGATAACAAATTTGAGCTCAAATGAGGCATACGTGCAACAACAAATATCGGCATACATTGATGCATGCACATCAATTGCGCACTAGGCTCCGCGCGCAGGTTCCAGTGTGTAGTTAAGAACTTCATTTTTTCAGATTTTTTGAATGTTACAAAAATACTTAATTTTTTTCTAGATTTGCAAAAATGAACTATATTAGGGGTGATTTTTAAATACTTCTAATGTTAAAGCATGTTTATTATGTCTATAAAATTCTTCTACTCAAGTTTTTCCCCAAATCAAACTTCAAAAAACAAACAACACCAAACAATCTAACAATATTATTAATAATTAGATTTGAAATCACATAAGGAGAACTTTTGTCAAAATTTTCGACAGACATTGGGTAACAATTTTCAGAGTGCTTGACGGGCTGGGAAATGCTTTTCTATTTCTTCTCTTAAATTTTCGGTGGTCGATAGTGGCTGTAGATTGTGTAGATCGACAACATGAGAAGAATTCTTGACAAAATCCATTACTGTTGCAGATTGTGTAGATCGACGATGTGAAATTGTAGAGGAGAGAGAAAATTTTCAAAATCTGTTTTTTGAAATGTGATGTGAGCAGCTAGTGGGAAGGGAATATAAAGTATGGTTTCTTTTTAAAAATGAACATAAGGGTATTTTGGTAATTGTATATAAAAAAATATATTTAAAAGTTAGTGGCTAAATAAATTTTTTAAAAGTTTAACTGACTACTTTAATCCATTCACACTTAATAATAATATGCATCAATTTCTCACCTCGTTTTGGATGCAAAACTTAATGTTGTGCTCTATGTGGTGGGGCTATGCTTGCAGGAATGGTTGATATATAATACCTTTTGTTGTTTACTCAGATTCATTTAAAAGTTAGTGGCTAAATAATTTTTTTAAAAGTTTAACTGACTACTTTAATCCATTCACACTTAATAATAATATGCATCAATTTCTCACCTCGTTTTGGATGCAAAACTTAATGTTGTGCTCTATGTGGTGGGGCTATGCTTGCAGGAATGGTTGATATATAATACCTTTTGTTGTTTACTCAGATTCGCTAATGTCAGTTCGATTACTCACTAATTGTTATATGAGGGTGAGTCTTATATTGAGGAAGAATCACCTCCTCTTATTGTGGTTGTTAAATCAAAATAGGATTTGTTATTGATTTTTGCATATGTTTCGAGAGGCTAATAATGTTCCTCATTTCGTTGAGAGTGTTGATGGTTTAATATAAGTAAGCTTTTTCTTCAAAAAATAATAACTTGTAGTAATTTCTCTTCTCTATATATAGATAATGGATAAAAGGATATAATTCACAACCAACTACTGTATAATTAATTATGTTTGGTGTAAGCTGGGTAAAAAGATATCATGAAGCCAAGGCTCACTATCACAACACAATTAATCATCTAGTCTCGATTGTGTGTTCCAACATCAACGTTATTAGTTTTTCACTTTTTCTTCAACTTCATTTTCTTTTAATTTAGTGTAATTATAAATTATTATTTATGATTTATTTCATCTAATTAGAGCTATTAAATGGATCAGGCTGGGACGGCCTGAGTCCACATGCCAAATTTAATATTACGGTCTACCTGGAAATGCATGGCCCCAGCCTAGCCCGTGGGCCGAAGGGTAATTTTTCAATTTTTTACTGGGCCAGCCAGGCTCATTCGGGCCAATGTTTTTTCGGGCTTGGGCGGCCTAGCCCGAACACATTTCGGCCTATGAAATTGTGGTCCAATCTGGACCAAAAACAGGTTGTGTTGAGTCGGACCAGTTTTGACACCTCTACATCCAGTTAGGATTTATAATTATTTTTTAGTATTTAATTTTATTTTTAGTTAATATAATTGATTGTCAGGGTCGATTAATCATTCCAAAGTTAGAGTATATAATTTTTTAAAATTCTAATTTTTAGCAATAAATATTAATTTATTTTTGAGTGAAGCAATAAATATTAATTAGAATTGTTTATAATATAATAAATTTTATTTTTATGAAAAATATTATTAAAACTATATAATTTGATGTTGGAACACGAATAGGACAAATACTTCGGACTAGAAGATCGCATTTGACGTCCAGGCGATTAACTTGGTGTGAATGGATCCAACCTTTTTTTAATTAAATTATTTAAAATAATTATTTACTTTAGTTATAATTCATGTATTGATTTAGTTATCGTTAACATAAAAAATGGTCTATAAATTACTTTACAAATGATCTCAGTCAATATATTATTTCAATATTAACTTTCTTAAAACCACAATCCGGAAAGAAAAAAAAATCCAATTAGATAATGCATCAATTGAAAATACATCACAATACGTACATTGCCATGTATTTTTTTGGTGGTTCTGATATTTACAAAAATGCCACTGTTTCTATGGTCTTTATAATAATTACAATTTACAAGCATGTCACTATATTACATTTTAATTAAGTGTATTTTAGGCCGTCCACACAATTAAATTGAAATAACAAATGAACGATTAATAAGAATCTATGTATATATACAGTAAGTAATTGGATATATATAGGGGCAGGGTAGACCTGATTCAAATTATTAATTTTAATTATGAAATTAATAATCAATCATAATATAATGAATCTATATCTATATCTATATCTATATTATATCTAAAAACAGAATAGTCAACATAAATAGAAAAAATAGATTTTCCCATCCAAAACACCATCCCAAATCCAGAAATATAATAATATATTTTACTTTATTAAATTTGTATGCTATAATATGGATATTAATAATAATTAGGTTACGAATCAATAATTATTTCACAAAATGGACGTTTATTTATGTTTCCTGAATATCATAATCAATATATAAATCTATGATAATTTATGTAACATAGTAGGATAAATCTATTCTATATAATCAATACATAATGTGCGCAATATAATATGCAATAATATCATTTTATATAAGGTAAATGTATCATAATCATATTTGAACCAAATAAAACATTTGAATGATAGTATATGTGAGGTAAATATATTCAATTAATGTCATAAATAAATTTTCCTTAATAATAAACAAATTTGACGAATATATTTGGAAAACATTGATTTAATTAAATAATCTAACAAATCAAAATCATATTTCTCGCTCCTAATTAATTAGTTAATTGTCTTTAATTTTGCGAATCTCACACATTTACATTATTTACAAGCTTGGAATAATACATTCATTCGCATATAAATATAGGGTGAAATATTGTGAGTTGTGACATTTGTGTGCTTCACCTTCATTACTATTGCTATTTGAATATTTAAGTTCTTGCTAAGTTATACACTGTATAGGAATATATGATTACACCAACTATTTTTATTTTTTGTGTGCTTTTAAATAGAATATGTAAATAAAACTAAACTAACAAACACTTCTAAAATGTTGCTTGCAGGTTGACCGATCAAGACAATCAATTATCTCCATTGTGATGTCCAGTTGATGATTTTTTTTTATCCCCAAAATCAATGGTCTTGCACAGTTCATTCAGTCGAACACCAACAACCATGAATGTGTTCTCAAGAATAAGAGGTTCATGTTATGGTTGCTATTTTATAATAGGATTTATTAACTTATAACTTGTATTTACTAATTATTACGTATTTAGTGAACGTGGTAAGATGGGTGATGCTAGAAGAATAATTTGATTGTGCCTATTTATGAGGACATATATATGATCTTTTTAATATTAATAAATTTATCTGTGGTTTATGTTGTGCAATTATTGGGATTAGTGATATTCAAACCATTCTAGATGTTTTTAGAAAATTATAAATAGTTAAATTTATTATAATTTATGTTAATTTATCATTATGTTTGCTGAAGAATTTTAAATTGTATATGATTGTTTGTTTATGTTTCAGTGTTCTGTTTGCAATTTCATCTATTTATCTTGCTTTAATAATATTTATTTAAAACTTATAATAAATATATTGATAATAACATAGTATTACATTGTAGTTTCATTCTTTATATATTGATAATGCAACTTATTGTTAAATGCTATTTTATGTGTTCTATTTCGAAATTGATTAATTCTATGTAGATATACATTATAGAGATGATAAAAAAAATATCAATTTAAATTGTCTTTTTATTAAATGAAGTGATAAACTTAAGTAGACGTTCCACTCATGGAAGAAACAGAAAAAAAAACATTCTAAATATAATTTAATAAATTTCTACAGCGATCATCGAAGAGTTCAAAATCAATTTAAATGACTCTTTCAGTTTTGATATGAGTGACAAGTTCATTGAACCCACGTATATAAATCTTTAATAGCATCATAAAGAGAATATATATTAAAGCAAAATAATAGATACATACTAATTAGCGTAAATCATATACAAAATATATTTTCCTTATATTTATGTTTTGAAACACAAAAAAATATATATTATATTATACATATTGTTAATATTTACTCAAGTTATTTAATAATAAATAATATAGTTATTTGAAAGTTTTAAAATTAAATAATAAATATATATTTGGACCATGCACCTCTATGTTTTATTTTCATCAATTATATACGTTTATTACTTTGTTTGTCTCTTTAATAGCATAACAAAAAAGAATAGATGATTTTAAAGTAAAACAATAGATATACACTAATTAACGTAAATTATATGCAAAATATTGTAATCCCCTTATATTTTAAGTTTTGAAACACAAAAAAAATTATATTGTATTAGACATACTGTTAATATTTACTCAAATTATTTAATAATAAAGAATATAGTTATTTGAAAATTTTAAAATTAAATAATAAATATATCTTTGGACCATGCATCTCTATGTTTTATTTTCAGCATATATATACGTTTATTACTTGTTTGTCATTTTTATTTTTTGATGGATTTTTATATATATATTATGTGTTTATCATTTTTTTACATCACTTTTTTTTTTAAACTTACAAAATGTTACAAACCCCAATCTAATAAATATGAAATTGTATAATTTGTGTTGTAACTATCTATATTTAATTGTGGTCACTGAGTACATTTTTCGATTCCGAGAAAATATAGACTTACAAGTATTTCTCGTGCATCACATGTGATAATAGTAATGAATAAATTAAAAAAAATGCTGAGTTTTTTAGGTGGATAAGTATTGGGCTATTTATTTAAAAGTGAAAATAAATTGTTTGAGAGTGTAATGTGCAATGAAAATATTAATAGAAACGGGTGCTGAATGACTTTTTTTTTTTTTTTTTTTGGTTTTATGGTGCATTACGCGCAAAATGAGTGTAATTCATTGTCAGCTTAAAAATAATAAAATTATTTATTCTTAGAAAATCACCAAAGGATAAATATAATTGATCTTAAAAATAATAAAATTCTACTCAATTCCACCGCACTCGATTAAAGATGATGCAAAATAATTATTTACTGTTATAATTTCACCAAAGGAGAAATATAATCAATCTTTAGTCTGTATAGTTTTTTGAGGGCTGTTATAAATTATAATTGTTAAGAATAATTTTATTTAAGGTAACATGGTGAAAAATAATTCTTTCTATAAAATGAGAGTGTGCGAATGTTAACTTAATTCGGAAGTCGAAGATGTGGCTCAATGGTTGACTCCCCCACCCACATGGCGATGCCACATCACTGGTGGACCCGTTAAGTGCTGCCCATGGTGGGTAGGGAAACCGTTCTCTTCTGTCAAAATAGTGGGAATTAAATTGTAATATTAAAGTGTTTGGCTATTTCTATTAAAACATCCAAATGTAAGAAATTAATTATAATTATTAAATATTAAATTATTTTAATTTAAAACATTCAAATATTGGGAATTAAATTATAATTTTGAAAGACAATAAATTAAAGACCATCCAAGCTTTGGAGCATATGTTATTATAAAAGATATATAAATTAATAATTCAATAGAATTCAAATTGTCTAATGCATTCAATATGGAATTTTCACAAATGTTCAGTAAAGTTAAAATCACATGATATTCAATAATATATTTTTAAAATACAGTGATATCGTTTAAAGAGTTAATGTTCATAAGGTTAAAATCGCATAATATTCAATAATATATTTTTAAAATACAATGATATCTTATGAAAAGTAATTTTATATTTAAAAATAAATTTAACCAAATTCATCATTCGTGTATTTTTTTTTATTAATTATAAACTCTGATAATAAAATTAATTCACAAATGTCAGTTTTCATTCATATTTTATTCATTATAGATATCATCCATTTGAATGACAATGTTCATTCAACTCCATTCCCAAAATCATTCTATTGATAAGTTCATTTCCTTTCCACGAGATTCCGTTACTGCATATCATTCATTATCCAAGTTATAAACCTTATAGTAAAAAATAAATAAAAATTTAATGCATGTTGTGTTTGATAAATGAAACTACAAACGGTGTGTTAGTTGTGTTGTTTTGTTGTTAAATATTTAGGGCGTGTGAGTCATTGTGTCCTGAGTGATATTATTTATAAGTCATTGAGATTCAATTTTATAAATGAAACATCATGTTTGATTTCATTTTTTTCTTCTTACATTTTGTTTGAGGATTGATTCTTTTGATAATTTGATTAATAATTTAATGGTAATCATATTTTAATAAAATTTTACGTACGTGTCTCATCCGTGCATCGCGCGGGTGATATACTAGTTATATCTAAAAGTAAGATAGTTTACATAAATAGAAATTATTAAATTTTCCCGCCTAAATGACATTTCTAAATGTAACAATAAATAAATAATATAATATGAGAATAATTAATTATGTAATTAAATAATACAAATTTATGTAATTAATTAAAAAAGGAAACACCGCAATGTCCATTTCTATGAATACGTATATATATAGAAATATTGCACATATCTAGCTAAATGAATACAGAGATATTATTTAGATTGTCAAGCCAATCAATTAACACACATTTCTGAGTAAAAAAAAAATCAACACACATTTCTAAAATAAACCGTGGATTACATAATTGAAATCCCAAATTAAATCTCCATATTATATAGATTTCATTTATTACTACTTTGAATAGACACACGTATATTTAGATTATACATACATCTATATTATATCTAAAAGTAAGATAGTCTATATTAATAGAAACTATCATATTTTCCCGCCTAAACTACATTTTCAGAAACAAAAATATATATCATTTAATTAGTTAAAAATTTATTTACATTAATTAATTAATATATTGCAAATCAATAAACAAAATATGGTATACGTATCATAAAATTTATTTACATTAATTAATATATATGCTATTTACCTTAAATAAGATATTTGTTTCTATATCGTTACCTTGATTAACTAAATCCTATGAAATCATAAAAGGTAAAATTTAACTAATGAATTGGCTTAAATTTATAAGAATTGTTGTAAAATTTGGTCGTAATTGAATTAATAGTATATAATTATCTTAATTTTCTTTAAAAAATTGTGTTAATTAGTTAAATATATAGTTACTTATTTACTTTAATGATATCCGAAACTCTATACAGTATGGAAAATCAATTGAACTTTAATGCACCAACATATATAGGTTTCAGAACTCAAACTAAATCATTTGAAATTAATATATGATTCATTAATACCACCAGGTCAGGTGTATGAAAAAAATATAATTATGTTAAAAAACATATAATTATGTTTTTAGATTCAATACTATCCGAAAAGAGAATAACACTTTAAATTTAGAAACATAAAATTACATTAAATTTTAAATACTATTGGAGAAAATTTGCTTGCCATGATTAATAAAAAGTATCTTCTTTAATATATAGATTGGAATCAGTCTAGCAAATTACATTAATATCATATATACTTTCTCTGTAGCAAATTATATAGATAATTCATTTATTTGGGTTCATATGAAACCCAACTTCTTATAGAAAAATAGTTGTACGTAAGAGCCTTCTTCTGCATTCCAATTTGTATCTCTGTAGTAATCTTGTGTAGTCGTATTCACAACACTAATGTGTATGTCTTTTTTTTTAAATAATTTTTGCTGGTATTTCGACAAAAGACAAGAATATTACGGCATAGTTTATAGATGAATCAAACCGTGGATGAGTTTTCAAACTGTGTCCTGTGATGAAAGAGATTTACTTCATGAGGTATGTGCATTCATATTCATGTACATTATTAGTCGGCAAGTATTTACAATTTTCAAGTTGATGTATTGGTTGTTCTTTATATATATGATCATAAATTGAAGTGAGGGTGATATGGATTTTATCAAGCATTTTATTATACAGTGAACTAATTAGATGAAGTACAAGACAACCCCGCATATTCCAGATTTCTTCAATAACCGATAATATTTGGTGATGAAAGGCTCAAGATTTAGTTTGACTATTTTTTTTAAAAACCAATCATGAAACTATTTTTGGTATTCTTATATGGAATTAAAACCGATTTTTTCGATTTCAAATTTAGTAGCATGAGTTTTATGTACAAGTTTTCATATTGTAATCAATTAAATGATTTTATTACTATACAATATTTGTGCGATATATGTGATGCATGTTAATAATAACCTGTTGAATTATTTATTACAGACCCAAAAAATAATTAATTTGATATTTTTAACAAACTAATTAAATGTGCATTTTAATGATATTAAGCATACTAAATTTTCTTGCATTATTTCATGAGATGTCTTATTCAATTGTAGATTATTTATTTTTTGTATTTTTTAATTTATATGCATAAGTTTGAGGGTTCTATATTTTTATCTGTTTTTTTTCCTTCCTATTGATGATACAGTAGCATTTGGATCTATGCATCAACATCAGAATACTTAGCAATGTTCCCCAATATAAATTTTTGAAATATGTGATCAGAATCCTAAAGAGCAGTTAAAACTAGGGATATTATCAGATTTTAACCTAACCTTTCAAGTAATTCATAAGAATGTCCTGACCTTTTATAAATAACAATTTAATACCCGGTCTTTTGAATGTACAACAAATATAGCTTGAAATTAATTTTTGGGATTTTAGTTGCCGAAGTGTATCTTTTTACATACGGTGTGGAGTGAAACATAATTTTGTTTTAATTTTATTTGATCAATTGACGTAGTACAAATATTTTCCACGTCATTAAAAATTCAAGCAAAAAGATACACGCCGGCAACTAACAGCCTGAAAATTAATTTCAGGTTAGATTTGTTGTATATTTAAAAGGTCTGCTATTAAATTGTTATTTATAAAAGGTCATAACATTTGTGTGAATTACTTAAAAGGTCATGCTAAAATCTGATAATACCCCTTAACAACTATAGATCTAATATTGCTGAAAATCCGATTATTTTATACTATTGTAATTTAATTATTTTATTTGTATATCTCACACCGTGCATCTTACGGGTGTAATGCTAGTTTTATAATGTATAATATAATCACTCTATAATTTTTTAATAATATATATATATATTTACTTTTATCTTATTTTATCTTAATATATATATAAGTAAATAAGATGCCTTAAATACTAATTAGCCTTTTGCCTCACATTTCAAATTTCCAAAAACGAAAATTCATAATATGAAATCAAAATAATAATTATTGAATAAATTCTTAATATATAGATTATACCTTAATTATTTAAAATTATATCCATATGCAATCATGCAAGTTTATTAAATCCGGAAATAGGTATTAAATACGAACATGTATATATAACTATAAATTATAGATTGTTATATGTGGTTTAATTAACTTTAGGCAATGTTTGGTACACTGGTACGGATATACCTATATTAATAAAATCTTGATTACTTTGAAAGATAATTGCGTATTAGCTATTTTAATTATGTGTTTGGTTATTAAGATAAATATACTAGATTGTTTCACACATCTGTTTGGTACATTGTTTTATTTGGTAGACTGAGGGGGGCGTCAGATACCTTGTCTAGAAACTGTAATTGAGGGGGGCGTCGGATACATTATCCAGCCGAATTAGTAAATTACACCACGGGCCTCGTGTTAGGATCGGACCTCGCGTGAACAAGCAATGTCTACCAAACACACAGTTCTTGCTGGATACCTTTACTAATATGCCTTTATCCAGACTACCAAACATTGCCTTAAAGTATTAATTGATTGACCATACTATATATTCATATATTATTCACAAACATTCTTTTTGGTTGATTGATTATATATGGTGGTGATTACATATTATATTCATTGATAAGTTGATAGATGATATTATGCGAATTGCATTATTTATGATAAAATGCATTAATTAGAGAAATATATAAATATATTTGAATTTCGCCTTCATTCTCTTATATATATAGGTGTAATGGTGAAATGCTATTGGTATTACACATTTACACTGTATTTTTACCTAATGTTATTGTTTTAACCTTTTTTAATTACATATTGTTAAAGAAATATCTACATAATGTTCTTACATTTTTTTTTACTTTGAAATTATATATGCATTGTGCGAAAACATTAGCCTAACCATATTATTTTTTGCTTACAAATTGAATATATATGTGCATATGATCAATAGTGGTCCAACTACCTACCTCTTTCCAGTTGGTTGTATTGGGGACTTTGAAAAAAAAAAGTCATTGAAGAGGTATGAATAGATCTTAAATATTTTATACACTTTGCACCAATTTTTTCTATCCTAATTTAATATTTAATGAGGCCAAACTCTCGGTGTAGAGTCTCTTCATCTAAACTTTATTTTTATTTCACAATTAAGTTGACCATTTTTATTTATTATGTTACATAAATATGTTTTGTACACCAATTGCCAATAATCATGCATAGAAAATATGTCTCTATTCCATTGTTTTTCGTAATTTTTTTCTAGATCTCTTTAAATAACATCATTACGATAGGGGCAAAGAAAAACTCATTTTTGATTTATTGTTATATTTTTTAGTGTCAAATTAATCTTCCCTCATTGACATTAATCAAATGCATAAATATAATTAATTAATTAACCACGAAGGCACAAGCACACATACTCCAAGGACAAGAGAATATCTTTCCGCGGAGCTTTGAGAAAGAGCAGCAGGAATCAACCGACTTTTAGACCCCTAAATCTCAGTTTTTAAATAAATTTATTGTTGTTTTATATTGTGTATTAGAAAATTTGGATACTTTGTCGGTGCACTTTATTTTTTATTGAATGTAATGAAGTCCCATTATTTTTTATTTTTCTATTTATTTGGTTTTATAATTGATACTACTTTGTTGAATGTTGGCATTATTTTCTTTTGGTTCATAATGCATTATACAATAGATATAAAAAATAAATATTTATAAACGTATTTTGTTTCATATATGCAAATGAATTTACACTACTAAATCTCAATTTTTCATATTTATAAGTGTCGAAAGTTTGGTTGACTTTTATACAAGACATTACTTTTCACTATTTTTTCTATTGTTATGGTTAGGTAATAGTTTTTTTTTGTAAGTGGAAAGTGTTTAACATATACATCTTCAATAAAAAAATGTAGTGTGTTTAATATATGTTTCATCAATGTAGTGGATATTTATCAAATTAAAAAAAAAATGTAGGGAATATCTATCAAAATAGTTTCATGTCATTATTATTTTATACGGCTCGAAAATCGTATGTAATCGGTTTCATTTTAAGATTTCTTGATTGAATGGTTTTTTTACGTGTCTGAAAAAATAGAAAATATTAAAATACAATCAATTACGCACGATTTTCATGCTGTAAAATTGATCAAATCTTAGATTTGCAGTTTTTTTTTTTTAAAAAGCGGGCAATACTTTGTGAACTTTAAAAGTGTAACTTACCCTAATAATTATGTAGTTACGTTAATAGTAATTTACCCTAATAATTATTAAAAATTATAGATCCACATCCTTTTAATGAGTTCAAATCTTTAAAGACAATGTCCTTGATATTTACCACTTCTCATTCGTAATTTTATAATACTCACTCCGTCCCATTTATATAGTCCACTTTATCCTCACACGTAGATTAAAAATATTTATGAAAATAAGATATTAAAGATTAACTTCCATTATTAACCTTACTTAAAATTAATGACTCTAAAAAATTTAAGTGGTTGAGTTTTAATTTCCGATACATAGCAAGGGTATATTTGTATATTACCATGATAATTAATACTATTTATAGTTATGGGACTATATAATTGGGACACCTCAAAATAGTAATAGGGACTATATAAATGGGACGGAGGGAGTATATATTTACCACTTCTTATTTTATTTTATTTTTTGTAGATATTTGTGAAGTTCTAAACTTGCATATCAATCATCGAGATCACGTTGTTTTATTTCTTTACAAGTGGGTTCATAAAATTACATATCATTATATGTAACAATCCATTTAAGTTGTCTAGGCGAGGTCTAGGTAGCACCTAGCTAGACCTTTTTTTAAATAATATATTATTACATATTATTATTTACACATTAATTTTTCATTTACCTATATCATATATCGGTTATATAATGAAAATTGAGATGTAGCCTGTAGGATGTTGCATAAAAGCTCAAATTAATTTTTCAACCTTTTCTTTCCGGCACGGCTAGAGGCCGCTTATTCCTATTTCTCCAACCTTAAAAAATACACAAGTAATTTATAATTTTGTCAATATAATTCATATATTTATATACTAGATTAAAATCATGTTTGAATACACTTTTATTATTGTACATATATATTTTTAATAACATTCACTGTGCATCGCACAAGTGGTATACTAGTCTATATTATATCTAAAAGTAAGATAGTCACTGTAATAATAATAATAAGTTTTCCCGCCTAAATGCACTTTCTATAAATAAAAGTATAATAGTTATTAGTTAATTAATATTTATATTATATAGTCATTCAATACTAGAATTTCAATGTTATATTTTTTTTATTTTGCAAATATACTATTTTTTATCAAAAATTATTTTGTTCATTCAATGAAAAAAATTACGTGGCCTTTAAATTGTTGATTATATGTGAATTTTCTAAACACCTATTTTTTCTTTATGATGGACCATAAGTTTATATTAATTATCATTCTTTTAAGTGTTACGAGTGAATGTTCTAATATATTAATTTAAAATATTTTAAAATTTTAAGTTGATTAAATATATTAAAATAAATCCAGATCCACATCAAAATTTCAATTAAATATCTTTAAATTTTTAAATTAAATGTATTAATCAAGATATACAATGAGAATTTTAAATTAAATCTACTTAAATTTTTGAATAAAAATGTATTAGTAGAACTTGGCAATTAATTGTTAAATATATTTATGTAATGAATTATATATATATATATATATAAATTAAATAGTTAAAGCTTATAGTTTTAGTTTTTAAAACAAAAATCATCACACGTAAAAAAACTTACAAATATTGTTATGCATGAATAAATTATAAATTGTGAGTCACAACAATGATATTTCCACATTTGTTGATCTCTAAGTTGAGATCAAGTCTAATATTAAGATATTTGATATTATCATTTTAATATTGAGTATTTAATATATTTTATATTTATATATTTGAATTGAATTATATATATTAAATAGTTCAAATGAAATATTTTTAAAATATTGATTTAAATTTTCTACTATTTAATTGATTAAGGGTGTTTTTAAATACACTACCATTTTTTTTCTTTATATACCACATTTATTTCATACACCACACATATTTTTCATATTTTCACATTTTTTCTTTACACACCACAATAAAAGTCATTTATATCCTTTCACTATGAAAATAAATTAAAAAAATCAAAAGAAATTAAAAAAATTATTCTCCACTCTCACTCTCTCCCCTCCATACTACATACCTACCGCCCTCCATCACCGTCACATTTTTTCCTGACTTGTCGCCTTCGCTTTTCTTCCCCATTAATTTTTTTTTTCAAAATAAAATAGAGAAGGACGTAGTTGTCGTCAACACTGTGTTCCAACTCTAACAAAACTCTTTTTCAAATTTATAAAATATTATGACAAATCCTTCAATGTCACTAAATTTTAAAGTAATATCATCAACACCATGTTCTAAATTTCAACCCCTCAATCAGATATATGTATTTCTCCAAACATTAATGCGACAAATCCTATGATTAGAGAAGTTAACGAAATCAATTTTTTAGCCCCAAAAATATATGAAATCAATACACACATTTGATTTCATAGGCAATTCTTACAAATAAAATAAATAGATGAAGAAGAAAGAAATGGAGATTAGCATAAATGGAGGGAAAGGAGAGAGCAATTGTAGGGGCAATGTGGTGGGTGCAGTCATTGTGGTGAGAAGAAGGGGATTTTTTATTTTTATTTTATTTATTTTTTAAGTAATCTATAATTCAAACAATATAATTCATATATTTATATTCGAAATTCATGATTGAATATAATTTTATTATTGTACATAAATATTTTTTTAATAGCATCTCCTGTGCATCGCACAGGTGCTATACTAGTCTATATTATATCTAAAAGTAAAATAGTCACTATAAATAGTAACAATAAGTTTTCCTGCCTAAATACACTTTCTATAAAAAAAAGTATAATATTTATTAATTAGTTAATATTTACATTATATAATCTTTCAATACTAGAATTTCAACATTATAAATTATTTTTTTATTTAGCAAAATTACTATTTTTTTATCAAAAATTACTTCGTTCATTCAATGAAAAAATTAGGTGGCCTTTAAATTGTTGATTTATATGTGAATTTTCTAAACACCTATTTTTTTCTTTACGTGGATCATAAATTGAAAAAAATTAATCATGCCTAATTTGTCTATTAATCGTTGTCGAGACCAACTGAGCAGTCAGGACCCTACCTTCTCGATTTTACAACTAACTTGGGTATTTCTAATATGGCTAGAGCCGGCAAGGCTAATTTTTCCAATGATGAAAAATACATAAGTAATTTATAATTCAAACGATATAATTCATATATTTATACGCGAAATTCATGATGGAATATAATTTAATTATTGTACATAAATATTTTTTTTAATAACATCCCCTGTGCATCGCACAGGTGGTATACTAGTTATATCTAAAAGTAAGATAGTCACTATAAATAGTAATAATAGGTTTTCCCGCCTAAATGCACTTTCTATAAATAAAAGTATAATATTTATTAATTAGTTAATATTTATATTACATAGTCATTCAATACTAGAATTTCAGCATTATAAATTAATTTTTTATTTTGCAAAAATACTATTTTTATAAAAAATTATTTTGTTCATTCAATATGAAAAAATTATGTGGCTTTTAAATTGTTAGTTTATATGTGAATTTTTAAAACACCTATTTTTTTCTTTACGATGGATCTTAAATTTATATTAATTATTATTCTTTTAAGTGTTATGAGTGAATGTTCTAATATATTAATTTAAAATATTTTAAAATTTTAAGTTGATTAAATATATTAAAATAATTCCAGATCCACATCAAAATTTCAATTAAATATATTTAAATTTTCAAATTAAATGTATTAATCAAGATATACATTGAGAATTTTAAATTATATCTACTTAAAATTTTGAATTAAATGTATTGATAGAACTTGGAAATTAATTGTTAAATATATTTATGTCATGAATTTTATATATAAATTAAATAGTTAAAGCTTATAGTTTTAGTTTTTCAAACAAAAATCATCACACATAAAAAAACTTACAAATATTGTTATGAATGAACAAATTATAAATTGTGAGTTCCAACAATGATATTTCCACATTTGTTGATTTCTAGGTTGAGATCAAGTATAATATTTAGATATTTTATATTATCATTTTAATATTAAATATTAAATATGTTTTAAATTTATAGATTTGAATTGAATTATATATATTAAATAGTTCAAATGAAATATTTTAAAAATATTGATTTAAATTTTCTACTCTTTAATTGATTAAGGGTGTTTCTAAGTAAACCACCATTTTTTTTCTTTATATACTACATTTATTTCATACACCACACAACTTTTTCATATTTTCACATTTTTTCTTTACACACCACAATAAAGTCATTTCTATCATTTCACTATGAAAATAAATTAAAAAAAATCAAAAGATATTAAAAAAATATATTCTCCACTCTCACTCTCTCTTCCCTCCATACTACATACCTGCTGCCCTCCGTCGCCGTCACCTTTCTTCCTGGCCTGCCCTGCCGCCTTCACTTTTCTTCCCCAGTAATTAATTATTTTTTTCCAAAATAAAATAGAGAAGGACGTAGTTGCTGTCAATACTGTGTTCCAACTCTGACAAAATCCTTTTTCATATTTATAAAATATTCCGACAAATTCTTCAATGTCACCAGATTTTTTAAAGTAATATCATCAACACCATGTTCCAAATGTCAACTCCTAAATCAGATACATGCATTTCTCCAAATATTTATGCGACAAATCATATGATTGGAGAAGTTAACGAAATCAATTTTTTAGCCCCAAAAATATATGACATCAATACACACATTTGATTTGAATAGGCAATTCTTACAAAAAAAATAAATGGAGGAAGATGAGGGAAATGAAGATTTGCATAAATGGAGGGAAATGAGAGAGCAATTGTGGGGGAAATATGGCGGGTGCAGTCACTGGGGTGGGAAGGAGGGGATTTTTTTATTTTTATTTTATTTCTTTTTAAGTAATTTTTAAAATTAAAAATGATATTTATCTAAATTAATAATTATTTATTTCTGAATTAAATTTAACAATGGTGTATAAAGAAAATTAAATGACGTATTTAGAAATGCCCATTGATTAAATATATTTTAAAAATTAAAGATCTGAATATAAAATTTTAAATTAAATATATTTAAACTTTGAATGGTCGAAACTCGAAATGTATTAATTGATCTTATCATTTTAATGTTAGATAATTTTAAGATTTTCAAGTAATCATATTTAAGTTTTCAACTTTAAAGATGTTTTAAATATTTAAAACTTATATATTTTAATTTTAAACCAAAATTTATCCCACATTGAATAACAAATAAATAATATTGTGTGCGAACAAACTATGAATTGTGAGGCCCAACAATGATCTCTGCAAATTGAGATCAAGTATAATCTTTGATATTTGGTTTTATCAATTTAATACGATACATTTTAAATGTTTAGAAATTAAATATATTTGAATTAAAATTGAATTAAATATATTAAATAAATATAATAAGATATTTTAATATATTAATTTAAAATATTATTAATTTTTAGTTAATTAAATATATTAAAAAAATCAACATCCACATCCAAACTCTCTTAATGAGGTAAAATCTTTAAAGATAATGTATTTGATTTTTCAATAAAAAATATTTTTTTTTCTATCATTCCTCATTTGCGTGTGTGCGCGTGTGTGTAGATTTGTGAAGTTCTAAAGTTACATATCAATCATCGGAACTATGATGTTTTGTTTCTCCACAAGTGGGTTTATAAAGTTACATATAATGACATATAAAATTCCATTTAGATTGTCTTCGCCTGAGCATTTTTATCTTTTTATAATATATTATTACATATTCATATTTACATATTAAATTTTCACTCACCCTACATCTCACATTATTTGTAGATTGAAATATTGGGATATGGGTTGTATAAAAGAGTGGGTAATCTTAAATCGAAACCTCAAATTAGTTCCGCAACTTTTTATAAACTTCCTACATCCCACATTGGTTGTAGATTGAAACATTAGGATGTAGGTGTTGAAAAAAAAGGTGGAAAATCTCAAATTTTTTATTTAATCATATTTTGAACAAAAATATTTAAAAAAATTTGAAAAAAATTATTCGTGCCTAATTTGCCGATTAATTATTGTCGAGACCAACTGGGCAGTCAGGACCCTACCTTCTCGATTTTACAACCAACTTGGTTGTTTATAATACGGCTAGAGCTGCCAAGGCTGATTTTTCCAATGATGAAAAATACATAAGTAATTTATAATTCAAACGATATAATTCATATATTTATATGTGAAATTCATGATTGAATATAATTTTATTATTGTACATAAATATTTTTTTAATAACATCTCATGTGCATCGCACAGGTGGTGTACTAGTTATAATTGAAAACACAAAATTAAATACTAAAGAATAATTAAAAACCCTAAATGGGTGGAGATAACCCTGATAAACATTTGCAAAATAAAACTAAATAATAAAAATAATGAAGGTTAAGAAAAAATTATAAGAAAAACTCGTAATTTGAAAGTATTAACACGGGCTAGTGCAACATGAAATCTCAAGTGGGGCGGTAAACTGTAAATCAAACCAATGTATAATTAATTAATTGATTAATTATGTTTGGTGTAAAATTAAGGTAAATGAGAATCACAACAAAATTTGACAATGAAATTAATTAATGACTGTTGGATGAAATGTACGTTGTAGGCGATTATTATGATCGTACGTGCGTACATGTCAAGCTGCAGTGATATATATATATATATATGATGATGATATGCTGTTCTCCGTGATTTTCATCCTTGCTGTCATTTTCCCTTAATTAATAATTTCCACCATGTATATAATGAATTAATTAATTAATTCGATGCAATAATAATTTTGGTTTACCCCTGCGGGATCTATATATATAGATATATGAACGGTCCTGTTCAATACATATATGTGCCCCCACTAGTGAAAAAGTTGGTGGGTTAAAAAAGATCTTTGAAATTTTAAGTGGGTAGTTATCTCTTAATTTAATTTGTATAAGTAGAGCAATCCTGGGTTCACAAATTAAACTTAACAATATATATACAACACATACATACGCGTGTACACTATTGATTAAGATGATGAAAGTTGGCGCAGTGATGAGTACTATTGTTATTGTATTTGTGATGATGATGATGAGGAGGAGGAGGAAGAAGAATCGGCCACCGGGACCTCGGGGGCTGCCGGTGGTGGGAAATTTGGTTGAGTTGAAGAGATCGAAAGTAGGGATATTAATTTACCTGCAGCAGCTATCGGAGAGGTACGGCCCCCTGGTGTACCTGAGGTACGGGTCCACCCCGACCCTGGTGGTTTCGTCGGCGAAAGTGGCTAAGCAAATACTGAAAACACAGGACCTCTCATTCTGCAGCAGGCCACCCGTTGTGGGGCAGCAGAAGCTCTCCTACGGTGGTGTGGACATGGCATTTTCTCCCTACAATAATCATTGGAAGGAGGTGAGGAGAATATGCATGCTCCATCTGTTCTCCCCAAAGCAAGTTCTCTCCTTCCGCCCTATTCGGGAGCAGCAGGTTCGACTAATGATGGAGAAGATCATACTCGTATCTAATAATACTGGAGTTATTAATCTGAGTGAGATGGCGATGTCCCTCGCCACCAACATCATCTGCGGAGTGGCTTTTGGCAGGACCTACGACGACCATGAATACCAGAAGAAGAGGCTGGACAACCTCGTCTTGGAAGCTCAGGCTCTCATGGTCAGCTTCTATTTCTCTGACCACTTTCCACGCCTCACTTGGGTGCTGGATAAGCTGTCCGGCTTGTTGGGGAGACTCGATCACAATTTCAGGGAGATGGACGCCTTGTACCAGCAGCTCATCCACGACCACCTCCATCCAGATCATCACCCTCATCGTCATGATGTCATTGACCTCATGATACAACTCAAACGCCAGACTCCCGACTCAATCACATGGGATCAAATCAAGGCATTACTCATGGTATATACATATATGATGATATTCTCGTACGTACGTGAGATTAATTAATAATATATGTATATTATATTGCAGAATCTATTTGTGGCTGGCACCGACACGGTGGCGGCTGCAGTAGTTTGGACGATGACGGCGCTGATGCTGAGGCCAGAAATCATGAAGAAAACACAGACGCATATCAGGGAAGCCATGAAAGGAAAGCAGCAGCAGCAGCAACAGATGATGATGATCGATGAAGATGATATCGACAGACTCCCGTACCTGAAGGCGGTGGTGATGGAATCTCTAAGGCTGTACCCGCCGGCTCCGCTCCTCTACCGCCGACCAACTACTACCACGAGGGTAGAGGGATACGAAATAGAAGCGGGGTGGACGTTCATCATCAACGCGTGGGGCATTGCTAGAGACCCTGAAACCTGGGAGAATCCGGGGGAATTCGTGCCGGAGAGATTCATGAAAAATGAAGAGTATGATGATGATATTGTAAATGAATACATGATGGAGGATTTGTGGATGCTCCCCTTCGGAGGTGGGAGGAGGGGATGCCCAGGAATGGGGATGGGGATGTCATCCATACATCTCGCATTGGCAAATCTTCTCTACTCCTTCAATTGGGCATCTGCATCTGAATCCAACAACAATATCATCGACACTCAGGCCTTGCCCGGACTCACCATGCATAAGAAAAATCCACTTCTTCTCCTGCCTACTATTCACAATTAACCACCTCATCATCGCCTATTTAATTACACACACATACATACATTTATATATTTCATCCAGTATTATATTAATCATGCATCTTCATATGCTATAGCCTATATGTATATGCACTTCCTGCAGCTCGCTCGATCTAATATAATAATTTTTATGGATACCTCTAGCTACCGTACCTTCATAATATATGTACATACTAGTATATCACACCCGTGTGATGCACGGATAAGATACCTATGCAATATTTTATTAAAATATCACAATAATTATTATTTCTCTAATCATCAAAATAATATTAGTCGCATCAAATATAAGAAAGGTGTTTCTTATACGCCACACATATTTTTATTTTTTTTTACATTTTTTCTTTACACAGCATAGTAAATATATCTTTTACTCTTCTAGTTTAAAAATTAAATTTTAATTATCAAAAACATTAAAAATAGAACAAATAAAATAAAAAAATCAGTGAGAATTTCTTTTCCGAACGCTCATCATTTCTTCTCCTAGGAGAGTAGCTGAGTAAGATGTCGATGATGGTATTCCGGATGGGCACCGACGATCATCTTTACGACGTCCTGATGACGTCAGCATTGCGTCCCTCCTCAACAGTAAATTAGAGTTTGAGATTTGCTACATACTGTTGGGGAAGAAGAAATATTGTTGCAGATTGTTGGGGAAGAAAATGGCTAGCCGGATCGCAAAAATTTGAAGATGGTCGGTCTGTGGGTTTGCAAAAGATGGACAACCTAAAATTGCGTATTTGCAAATTTGAAGATGGATCCATATTTTTTTTAATTATTTTATTTTCCAATTATTGTTAATTTGATTTAGTAAGGGCATTTAAATAATTTTATAAATACTTAATTTTGAATTATTTTATTTAGTGGTGTATTTAGAAAAATTAATGGTGCATTTAGAAATACTCATATAAGAAAGATTGAAAGAATGTGAAATCAAATATGATATTTCATAAAATAAACTCCGATCCCAACAATCTAAAAAAAATCACTAATGACTTTAAAATAATTTTTGTATCACAAATATTATAAATTAGTAGTCTTAGATGTGAGACATATGCAGGTTCAATCACAAAATCTTCCACCCCTAAAACCCTAAAAAAAAAATCATTCAAAAATAAATTTCATAATTTTATCGCAATTTATTTATAATTAAGAGTAGATTGTTCTCATAAATCGTTGATCAAAAGATTCATATCTTTTGTGAATATGAAATTTTCATAATTTTATCGCAGTGTATTTTTAATGCTTACCACAAATTAACATTTGATATATATGTAATTTTAGTGAATAGAGTTTAAATTGATAGAGTTAAAACTAAGTGATGAGAGACTGTGAAAATATTCTAAACTACGAACAATTTTTTTACACAAACTAAAAACTATAAAATAACATATATTTTGAAAAGGATGATGGGATGAAGTATTAAATAATTTTAAATACGTAATAAATATACGATACAATCGTCAAATACAACTAAAATAGAGATAAATTTGAATCATAATCATATTTTAAGTGTTGAGATCTATGTAGACATCATGCATGCATCAACTTTTAAAACAAATACATTTATTTTTTATTGGCGTCATCTTCGATCATCAAAAGTTACTCAATATGTAAATGTTTGAATAAATTTATTTTTGTTTTTATGCACATGCATACTCTATATTTTGTTCATAACTTGTTGAATATAAATTAGTGTTAAGGTGTGTTTAGTTTGTTAATTATATGTTGTATGTTATATATTGAAATATTTAAGATTTATGCGATCATTTAATTTTGTAATAGCTATAACATAAAGATGAGTATTTTATTAATTTATTATATATGCACTATATAATTAATTTTAATTTATCATTTCAAACTAAACAACTAATGTATTTGACTATGAAATATACGGTATATACCACTATGTACGATTATATTTGACAAATTAATTATTTGTAATGACTACAACATAAAGATGAGTATTTTATTAATTTATTTATATATGCAATATATAATTTTAATATATTATTTCAAAATTAACAACTAATGAATTTGACTATATAATATACTACTTTGTACGATTATTATCAGACAAATTAATTATTTCTTCAAAAAAGAAAAATCCAGAATGAAAATAAAGCTTCTGATTTCACTATAAAACTTGTAATAGAAAGTCAATATAGACAGTATAGAAATATGAATGAAAATATATAAAGTATCCAATAGAATCTAATTGATTTTCGAGCTTAAATTTTGTCTTTATGTATATTAGATATTTAAAAATAGAGAATATATGATATTGTGATTTTTTTTGCTTTGATTATCCATATTATTCTTTACTTTAACAAAATAAAATAAAATTATACTTCTAAATTCCTAATTTTATATAAATTGATAAAATAATTAACATTTTTCCCATGTTTTAAACACTATTTGTTGATTTTAAGCAATATATACTTTTTGTATTTACGAAGTATACAATTACATCCCTTCAAAAAGTAAACCACAATATTACAAACAACCATTCAACCATCGATGATTTTTATAATTCAAAGTGCACAAATAGACCATCTTGTTGGTGCTACACAAATATGTGATACTAAAAATTTGGGAAAATAAAATTTTCAATCATTATTAATAATATTGAACTCCTCATTTTAAAATAAAAGGTTTTTAATTCATATTTATGTATTGAAATTTCACAAAATATATAAAAAAATAAGTAAAATATATATCATATATATCTCTGAGATTTTTTTGATAAAATATAATAAATTTAAATAATCAAACTACAATAAAGATCGTGGAACTTATGATCAATCATGAGTCGTTAATTCTTCATTTTAAGAAATAACATAAAATACTCTAATTAATAAAATAAGTTTATTAAAATCCTCTACATTTTTTACCGGGACACTATAATATTGATTGGATTTGGGTAAAGATTTTGATTCAAAATATATATTCAAGATCATCAATATATCCCCTGTAATAAGATCATCAACATATCTGGAAACTATAAACAATAAGTTGCTTACATATCTCAATGACAAATAAATTGTGTATATTTCAATTAAAAAAAATTAATTAATGGAAGAAGACTGCATCGGATTATATATACTACAATATATGAAATATTTAAAGATAAAATATGAAACTCGGATACATGAAATTCTAAGAGCAGGAAGCTCTTCAAGAACTTGGTCTCCGACTCTCCACCATCGCAACTCATCTTCTCTCTGCATCAAAAATTAATTGCTAGATGGACTTTGGCAATTCATTTTATTGTTGTATTTAATTTGTAGTTTAACACTACCATTGCTAGATGGACTCAAAAGTCCAAACGACAACAAAAGAGAAAATAAATGAGAACTATTTCCTAATGCAACCATAAACATATAAGATTTTTATCCGAATTTTTTTGAAAGCCAAACCTCAAGTGAAAAATCTCATATGCAACAATAATTTAGATATCAATACATGCATGTATACATGTTTAAAAATTAAAGTAATTATATGTTGTGTCGGCACCAACCTTTTGATAATAAAAGTGAAAATGAAACTACCGCTTTCTCCGTGTGATGTTGGTCCTTGTTGAGGCAAGACAAACGATACTATTTTTCTACAATTTGTATCCTGCCATAAAATTACAAAAATAAAAATAAAAATCATTAGATTAGTTTGTAGTTTCATTACATGTTCTATAACAACACAAATTCGAAAAAATATATCATAAAATGTTGAAAAAGAATTATAGCATTTTTTTTCCAAAACTTTGGAAGAAATGTTTAATCAAAAGTTTCGAAATGAGACCATCAATATATAGAGAAATATTAGCAGAATGTATTGACTTTCCTAATCACATATATTTATATAATCAGCATAAAATCAACGTGTATAATTATCAATTACTAATTGATATGATTAATGTATTTAAAGTAGTTAAATATATAGGTAGATTTTATAATTTGAGTAATGGGTTTAATGTAATTATATTTGGATTTGACTATATATTATAATTAGATAAATATATAGTTAAATTATATTCAATTTAAATAATTAGATATCCGAAAACTGTATATACTTTCTCTTATTAGTCGGATATATTATTTTTTTAGTGTATTTTTTTTTATTATGGACTCTAATCGATTCTAATAGAATAGTGTATTATTATGGGAATTTATGACTATATAATAAATTTCAATCCTCTAAATCAGTAGAGATATTCTAATTAATAGATGCAATCTTCTAAATCATTCATGGTATAAATTTCATAACATATACACTCCATTACCATATTTAAATTAATTGCATCGATTTGTGTAGTTGAAAATAATTAGTTAATTATATAGAGTAAAAAATTCATTTTGCATTAGACAGCAAAATTCGGAAAAAAATACAAATGGTCACCCAGAAAAAATAATATATATATATGTGTGTGTGTGTGTGGGGGGGGGGGGTATATATATACACCAATTCAATTAACCTACCTTAATGCCTCTATAATTGCCTTAATAATTAAAAGTTTAATTATCATGCATATAAATTAGCATGAATTAAATAATAATCCTTAATACATATACACGGTTATTTGGTCATGAAAATCCAAATTTATATATATAAATTATTATTATTATATAGATATAGATTAATTAAAATTAAAATAAGATAAGATTAAGATTTATATTAAGATATTTATTCACATTATCCTCTTTGGAATGAATTATAATAATAATTTTTTAATAATAATAATAATAATAATTTTTAATAATAATAATAATAATACCTGAAGGCGGTGGTGATGGAATCTCTAAGGCTGTACCTGCCGGCTCTGCTCCTCTACCGCCGACCAACTACTACCACGACGGTAGAGGGATACGAAATAGAAGCGGGGTCGAAGTTCATCATCAACGCGTGGGGCATTGCTAGAGACCCTGAAACCTGGGAGAATTCGGGGGAATTCGTGCCGGAGAGATTCATGAAAAATGAAGAGTATGATGATGATATTGTAAATGGATACATGATGGAGGATTTGTGGATGCTCCCCTTCGGAGGTGGGAGGAGGGGATGCCCAGGAATGGGGATGGGGATGTCATCCATACATCTCGCATTGGCAAATCTTCTCTACTCCTTCGATTGGGCATCTGCATCTGAATCCAACAACAATATCATCGACACTCAGGCCTTGCCCGGACTTACCATGCATAAGAAAAATCCACTTCTTCTCCTGCCTACTATTCACAATTAACCACCTCATCATCCCCATCATCGCCTATTTAATTACACACACATACATACATTTATATTTTCATCCAATATTATATTACTCATGCATCTTCATATGCTATAGCTTCCTGAAGCTCGCTCGATCTAATATAATAATTTTTATGGATACCTCTAGCTACCGTACGTTCATAATATATGTACATATATATCCGCTTCAATATTATCATTAGAACCTTCCAAGTTCCAGCATACCCAATGAAATCTTCTATTATATATTTATATGTACGGAACGGTGTTATGTTAATATTCCTCTTGCATCTCACTTTGTGTTAAGTAAGAATCAGTGTCCTAACTCTGACTCTGAAATGCTTGATATGAGGAAAATACCTTACTGTAATGCAATAATATATTTGATGGTAAGTACCAGACCTGACATTGCCTATGCAGTTAGCTGCTTGAGAAGGTATATGTCAAATCCAGGTAAACCTCACTGGGAGGCACTGAAATGGCTTCTCAGGTAGTTGTTGTCCACTGCTAAGACAGGTATTAGGTTTCATAAGCATGAAAAATGTGTTATTCTGTGTGGTTATGTAGATTCCAATTATGCTGCTGATAGGGACAATAGGAAGTCAAATACTTCTTATGTGTTTACTCTTTGTGGTGCATGCATAAGTTGAAAGTGCCAACTTCAGCCTGTGGTTGCTCTTTCTACTACTGAGTCTGAGTATGTGGCTATCACTGAAGCAATTAAGGAAGCAATTTGGTTGAAAGGTGTTCTATCTGAAATTGGTTACTTAAAGGATAAAGTTACTGTTTTCTCAGATAGTCAATCTGCTATCCAGTTGTGTAAAAATCCTGTATTTCATGATAGAACCAAACATACAGATGTTAGGTTTCACTTCATCAGAGATGTAGTTGAAAAGGAGCATGTGTTGCTTGAAAAAATTCCTACTGAATATAACCCAGCTGATATGGGAACAAAATGTCTACCTGTTGAAAAGCATGTCTCTTGCATGCGCATTCTTCATATAGATAATGGTTAAATGCTTATTCTTGGGTGATGTTTGCATGCTTTGTGATTGCTTGTATATGTATGAATCTGCTCCTATTCTATTGTTGTGTGTATGATAGAAGGTGCCTGGTTATTTTTCCCTTGGTGCAAGTTTTGTAGCTTGCTGGTATAAGGAACCTTGTTGATCAAGGAGTGTTAGGTTTTCACTACTTTGTGCTTTGATCATCTCACTTAAAATAAGGGGTCTAATATTCCCCATACAGACTTAGTGTTTGATTCTCTCTATTTAATATCTTCTTTGTGATTATGTTGAATAGGGAGATTGGCAATGATGCAAGTAGTGTTGTTTCAAGCCTTGACATGCAGTTGGACCTAAGGTGGAGAATGTGGTGATATAGGCCCAACTGTGCTAGTGGGCTTCTTTTAATCTAAAGCCCATTCAACCCGGTGGCAACTCTTGACCCAGAAGCTCAAGACCCAGCCCAACACCCTATTGTTCTACTTAACTGTTGCTGCTGTACTGTTTACACACACTTCTCATTTTAGTATGTGTTCTAGAGAGCTCTTCATCTTCTCGAGTGAAATCTGTGAGATTCGTGAGGCTTGAGTAGTTTCTGTTCTTCTCTTGATTTCTGTATAGATCGAGGGTTCCTAGATTCACTATCTTGGTGGATCGTACTTGAGTGTAGGTTAAATTTTGGCTAGGGTTTTCTTCTTCTGGGTCTGTGAAGGTCCCAGTAGTTAGGGTTCTTGTTTGCCATTCTCATCTCGTGGTCATTGCGTGTAATTGCTTGTAAATGTTCAGCCATTCCTTCGTGGAACAAGTCTGAGTTAATCAATACAATTCACTGTGATTCTTCTTAGGCTTAATCGGTTGTAATTAGGGTTGGCTTCTGAGACAACCACTTTGATACCCTACAGTGGTACCAGTGCCAGGTTGACTCGCCTCTGAAGCCCCCGCAACTGAGGCCTCATCGTCACGTTCGCATACGCGGAAGGTAGGTCGGAGTACCCTCTCCTAGGGCTCCGCTCAGGTATAGCGGCTTGATTCTCTCGGTTTTTTCTTTACTAGTGCCGCCTGTGTGCGGCTATAGGCTTGGACTTCTGGTAGATTAGGGTCCTCTATGTGATTCTTGGTCTGTGTGGTCTTCTCCGCTGCTATCTCTGTGTGTTGGTTCTTTTCTCTGAAGTCTGTCTGCTTCTTGTACCGTATTTGGATCTCTGCTCTTTTATTCTTTTGTGTGAGGTTTGAAAAACCTCTGTCAAGTTCGTGTGAACTTAAAGAAATCATAGATTTCTTGATACTGTGGCTATGACTGATTGTTGACCCCCTGCGCCCTCGATAAATCGAGTGATTGTGAACTGAGAAATCCTTTTAGTCGTTTACAGCCTAATATCTTTGTGATTTGCCTATGTTCTTTCTTTTTTGAATCTGTTCTTTTGTGTTCTTTCCTCTTGATCTGTGTATTCTGGTATTTTATGGCTAATAATTCTATAAGTGCCTCCTTTGGTTTGGCTGTGTTCAATGGAAAGGGTGACTTTAATATTTGGAAACAGAAAATGAAATGCATTCTTATTCAACAGCATGTTTTCAAAGCTATTGATCTATCATATCCTAGTGGAACCACTGACACTAAAAAGGCTGAAATGAATGAATTAGCATATTCTACTCTAATCTTGAATTTGAGTGATTCTGTGATTAGAAAGGTGGTACCAAGTGAATCTAGAAAAACTTATTCTGCTAAAACCTTGTGGGATACTTTAAATCAAGTGTACACTGAAGTTTCTTTACCTGGTAGAATGTTTTTACTTGATAGGTTTATTAATTTCAAGCTTGACCTAAGTAAAGACATGGATGAAAATCTGGATATTTTTAATAAACTAATTCTAGATTTGAAACTCTCTGGTGACAAACATATTGATGATTATACTCCTTTTGTGCTGTTAAATTCCATCCCTGAAGAGTTTAATGGTGTTAAATCTGCCATCAAGTATGGCAGAGATGATTTGTCTCTTGATATTGTGATAAATGCTCTTAAGGGTAAAGAAATGGATTTAAAACAATGGGGAAATAATTATGGGCAAAAGGCTATGTTTGTCAGGGGCATGGGAAAAGAAAAAGGCAAATCTGAGGGCAAAAATAAGAAGAAAAAGAAGGAAAAGGAAAATGAGAAAGAAAAATCTAAGGCTAAAACTAATAAGAAGTCTATGAAGTGTTACAGCTGTCAAGAAACTGGTCATTATGCTAAAGAGTGTAAAGATCCATATAAGCCTAGAGAAAATGCTGAGGGTAGTGCAAATAATGCTATTGAGAGCAATTTAGGTGAGTGTTATATGGTGCATAATGGCTGTTGTGTGCAATCTTCTGTGAATTCTGTAACTAGTTCCCTAGAAACAAATCAATGGCTTTTAGACTCTGGATGTTCTATTCACATTTCTCCAAATAGACACTTATTTTCTTCTTATAAACCTATGCAAAATTCATATGTTCTTATGGCTGATGACATGAAAAGAGAAGTTTTGGGAATTGGAAATATATGTTTAAGGTTTTCTGAGAACTGCACTTATGTGTTAGAAAATGTCAGGCATGTACCTAGGGTAGGTCATAACTTGATGTCATGTGGTGCTCTTGAAAGAGATGGGTTAACTGGTGTTTGGGGTAATGGTGTGATGTCAATTATGTAAAACTCCAATGTCTTATTTTTTGCACACAAATTGGGTGATTTATATGTGTGCAATACTATCTCTTTCTCTTCTACAAACACTGTCAAACATGATAGCACTGTGTTGTGGCACAATAAACTAGGACACATCTTTGAAAAGGGTTTGAAAAATTTGTCACAAAATGGCTATTTACAATCTGATGTAATTTCTGCATTACCATTCTGTGATACATGTGTTCTTGGAAAACAACATAAACTTCAATTTCCTTTGAGCCCTCCCTCATATGTGCCTAAAAGCAAACATGTACTAGAGTATGTGCATGCTGATGCATGGGGACCTACTAGTATTACTACCCATGGTGGGAAAAGGTTTTTCTTGTCTGTAATAGATGATTATTCTAGAAAAGTTTGGGTGTTTCTGATGATTAATAAATCTGATGTTTTTGACAAGTTTAAAATTGGAAAACTTTCATTGAAACTCAAACTAACCAGAAAATCAAAACCATAAGAACTGACAATGGTCTTGAATTTTGCAATGTCCAATTTGATCAGTTATGTGCTAATCATGGGATCAAGAGACATAAAATTGTTCCCTATACACCCCAACAAAATGGGGTGGCTGAAAGAATGAATAGGACTCTTCTAGACAAAGTTAGAAGTATGAGAACTATGTCTGGATTGTCTAAGAAGTTTTGGGGAGAAACTTTATGTATAGCTGCCTATCTTGTGAATAGATCCCCATCTGTCCCTCTTAATAGCAAGTGTCATGAATCTGTATTTCTAAACAAACATGTGGATCTTACTAATTTGAGAGTGTTTGGATGCTCTGCCTTTATGCACCAGAAAACTGATAAATTAGAACCAAGAGCTAGAAAATGTGTGTTCTTAGGGTATCCTGAAGGGGTTAAAGACTATAGATTGTGGGTTAGAGATGAACCTGGATTCAAAACTGCAATAAGTAAAGATGTTATCTTCAATGAGTTTGAATTCCCATGTTCATTTTCTGTTTCCACTGTGAACAAACCCCTTTTAAATTCTGAGTCTAATGATGCTTTGTTTGAGGTGGAGTCTCAGTCTGTAGTCACTCAACATGTTCCTTTACCTGTTGTGATGAATGAATTTGTTGAAACTGAACATGAGCATGAAAACCAAAATGAACAAATGCATGAAGAAACTGAGCATGAGTCTGCTTCTGAATCTGATGAGCATGCAACTGAAACTGATAATGATGACTTGAGAAACTATCAGCTAACTAGAGATAGGGGAAAAGAAACATTGTCAAGCCTGTTAGATTTGTAGGTCATTCTTCTGAATTTGACTCTTGCATGTTTAATTATGCTTTCAATGTCCATGAATCTCTAGTTAGTGATGAACCTAAGACTATTAAACAAATTTTAAAGTCCAATAAGGCCAATGAATGGCTAAGTGCTATGGAAAATGAAATGAGGTCTCTCAAAGTCAACAACACTTGGGTTTTAGTTCCTAAACCTACTGGTTGCTCTGTGGTTGATTGTAAGTGGTTGTTTAAAGTCAAACATGAACTTAAATCAATTAGATACAAAGCTAGACTTGTTGCAAAAGGTTTTACTCAAAAAGAAGGTGTAGATTATGCTGAAATTTTTGCTCATGTTGTTAAATTTACTACTGTTCACATGATGTTTGCTCTTGTAGCTCATTTTAACTGGGAAATGAAGCAAATGGATGTAACTACATCTTTCTTAAATGGTGATTTGGACAAGACTATTTACATGTCTCAACCTGAGGGTTTTGTTGATGCTTCTAAACCTGATCATGTGTGTTTATTGAAAAAATCTTTATATGGTTTGAAGCAATCTCCTAGACAATGGAACATTAAGTTTGATCAATGTATGAAGTCTCTAAAATTTGTAAGGAGTAAGTTTGATCATTGTCTGTATTATAAGGATACTGACTCTGTACCTATGTTCCTATTGCTCTATGTTGATGACATGTTAATAATCAGTCCTTGTGCTAAGTCTGTTTCTCATGTTCAAGATTGTCTTAGTGAAAATTTTGAAATGAAAGACTTAGGAGATGCTGGGAAGATCCTAGGGATGAACATTATAAGAGATAGAAAAGCATGCACTCTTGTTTTAAATCAAACTTCATATGTTGAAAAGATTCTTGAGAAGTTTTCTATGTCTTCTGCTAAGGCTGTTAATATTCCTCTTGCATCTCACTTTGTGTTAAGTAAGAATCAGTGTCCTAACTCTGACTCTGAAATGCTTGATAGGGATAATAGGAAGTCAAATACTTCTTATGTGTTTACTCTTTGTGGTGCATGCATAAGTTGGAAGTCCCAACTTCAGCCTGTGGTTGCTCTTTCTACTACTGAGTCTGAGTATATGGCTATCACTGAAGCAATTAAGGAAGCAATTTGGTTGAAATGTGTTTTATCTGAAATTGGTTACTTAAAGGATAAAGTTACTGTTTTCTCAGATAGTCAATCTGCTATCCAGTTGTGTAAAAATCCTGTATTTCATGATAGAACCAAACATATAGATGTTAGGTTTCACTTCATCAGAGATGTAGTTGAAAAGGAGCATGTATTGCTTGAAAAAATTCCTACTGAATATAACCCAGCTGATATGGGAACAAAATGTCTACCTGTTGAAAAGCATGTCTCTTGCATGCACATTCTTCATATAGATAATGGTTAAATGCTTATTTTTGTGTGATGTTTGCATGCTTTGTGATTGCTTGTATATGTATGAATCTGCTCCTATTCTATTGTTGTGTGTATGATAGAAGGTGCCTGGTTATTTTTCCCTTGGTGCAAGTTTTGTAGCTTGCTGGTATAAGGAACCTTGTTGATCAAGGAGTGTTAGGTTTTCACTACTTTGTGCTTTGATCCTCTCACTTAAAATAAGGGGTCTAATATTCCCCATACAGACTTAGTGTTTGATTCTCTCTATTTAATATCTTCTTTGTGATTATGTTGAATAGGGAGATTGGCAATGATGCAAGTAGTGTTGTTTCAAGCCTTGACATGCAGTTGGACCTAAGGTGGAGAATGTGGTGATATAGGCCCAACTGTGCTAGCGGGCTTCTTTTTATCTAAAGCCCATTCAACCCGGTGGCAACTCTTGACCCAGAAGCTCAAGACCCGGCCCAACACCCTATTGTTCTACTTAAATGTTGTTGTTGTACTGTTTACACACACTTCTCATTTTAGTATGTGTTCTAGAGAGCTCTTCATCTTCTCGAGTGAAATCTGTGAGATTCGTGAGGCTCGAGTAGTTTCTTCTTCTCTTGATTTCTGTATAGATCAAGGGTTCCTAGATTCACTATCTTGGTGGATCGTACTTGAGTGTAGGTTAAATTTTGGCTAGGATTTTCTTCTTCTGGGTCTGTGAAGGTCCCGATAGTTAGGGTTCTTGTTTGCCATTCTCATCTCGTAGTCATTGCGTGTAATTGCTTGTAAATGTTCAGCCATTCCTTCGTGGAACAAGTCTGAGCCAATCAATACAATTCACTGTGATTCTTCTTGGGCTTAATCGATTGTAATTGGGGTTGGCTTCTGAGACAACCACTTTGATACCCTATAAAGAACAAATTCAAAAACCTGAAATTTAATAAATTGAAACAAAACGAAAAAAATAAATTGTAATGATGCACCATAGATGGAATTAATAAAAACAATTAATAGTTGATTTTTTAAACGAAAAAGATAAATTTTAATGATGCTACCATAGATGGAATTAATAAAAACAATTAATAGTTGATTTTTTTTTCTTTATTTAGAATGCAATTAAAATGAAAGTACTGTATATGGTGGTTTGAACACGTTTTTGTGAAATTATAATAGTGCTAATTTAATTCGCCAACCTATGTACCAGCCTAGCTTAGTTAAATTCATTTAATGAATTTTGTGAAATTATAATATGGTGTTAATCTAGATAGTGCTAACACACTAGATGTAAATTTAATTTGCCAACCTCCGTACCAGTCTTCATTAAATTCATTTATATGATCGATTTTATGAAATTATAATATGGTGTCATAATTTTATTTTATGTTGAGGGTATTCACAGCCGCTACAAGAAATTCAACACTTGTGATTATATTTACTATCTCTTATATATATATATATATATATAAGGTTGGGTTCCAGAAAGAACCACACCCTAGGTGAGAACCGAGAACCAATTTGAGTCATAGATCCGCTATATTTTGACGGTCAAGATATGCTCCAGATTTTAAAAAATGCGGTGATATAATTGTAATAACGTCCAACTTCGCTGCCCCTGAATCTTAGTAAGGGTAAAATCGGAAATTTCAATGTATATGTAATTTGCGTGTATATTTTTCAATTTAGGGTTTTAGCACTGTCATGACTTATTTTAGCACTGTCATGACTTATTTTAGCACTAACATGACCCTTGTTTAGCGCTTTTTTTAGCACTGTCATGACCTTTTAACATTGTCATCAAATAAATTAATTATATTTAGATGAAAGAAACGTTAATTTCATCAGTTTTGTGCTAAAAAGGTTAGCCACTCATGCATTTTTTGTGCTTAAAATGAAATGTTTGCTTCACTAATATATGCATGAGAAAATACGATGAATACAAGGTCATTCACTAATGTTTGCTTCACATACCCTATAAATCTCATTCTGTTATAAACAGGAGCATATCTTATAAATTTATCAAGACAACTATTGAAACTACACAACAACACTAAGCGATGAAGTTCTTCGGTGGTGCATGTTCCAAGGAAAGACCTATTGAGAAATTTTGTAGAAGACATTGAATTCCTTTCGCAATTAGAATAGGAATTTAACTTTTTTTTTAATTTATTTTTTTGAGGAAGAACTTAACACTATATTTATACATAGAAACTTTAGAAGAGTTTCAAATTCTATCAAATAGGAATTCAGTAACAGCAAAATGTAAAACTAAAATCATATCCAAACATGAACATCAATAGGATTGTGGATTCAAATGGCCACTCAATTTCCAAAATAAGCTGCATCGAGACAACACAACCATAAGACTTACTTAAAATTAGTTCCAGTGATCAAATCTACTGGGCTGTGATGCTATCAAATATTCACTTTTTTCAAAAAAAAAAAAGATCTTTGTAATCATGAACTTAGCTTGCACTCCTCAAATTTGCATTTCTTATAAGAAACCATACAACTACTATCGAAGATCTACCAATTGAAAATCACTCTATATATAATTTAGACAACAAGTGATCTAAAATAGTTATGACTTATTTTAGCACTATTTAGACATCAATAGGATTGTGGATTCCTATTTTAGCACTATCATGGTCTTTTTTAGCACTGTCATGACCTATTTTAGCACTGTCATAACTTATTTTAGCACTTATATGACCCTTGTTTAGCGCTTTTTTTAGCACTGTCATGGCCTTTTAACATTGTTATCAAACAAATTAATTATATTTGGATGAAAGAAGCGTTAATTTCCTCAATTTTGTGCTAAAAGGCTCAGCCACTCATGCATTTTTTGTTCTTAAAATGCAATGTTTGTATTCCTATTTTAGCACTGCCATGGCTTATTTTAGCGTTGTCATGACCTTTTTTAGCACTGTCATGACTTATTTTAGCACTAATGTGACCCTTGTTTAGCATGACAATTGTTTAGCATTACAATAAAAAAAATATCATCGGCATTGTAAAAAAACAATGAACAAACACTGTTACATGCTGTTGAATTATGAATATAGTATGTAAATACTATTACAATTGCAAACTCTCATTTTTAGCATTAACATAATCCTATATTAGCATTGTGATTAAAAACGTGTCATGATCATTACAATTAGCACTGTAGTTTAGAGTTTAGCATTGTATATGTGATTTACGTGTATATTTTTTAATTTAGGATTTTAGTATTGTCATTCCCTATTTTAGCACTGTCATTACTTATTTTAGCACTAATATGACCCTTGTTTAGCCCTTTTTTTAGCACTGTCATGGCCTTTTAACATTGTCATCCAACAAATTAATTATATTGTATAAATCCTTAATCAATGCGTGCTTAATCAATACGTACTCCTTCTCTTGCACAATTGTCATGACTCTTTGTCAACTGCATATCTTCCAAAGTCCACTGAAAAATTGGATCTTTTTCTAAACAAAGTGGTGTTACATCTCACAGGCAAATCATTAGTTTATTCTAAGCAATTGATTTTCTAAAGTTTTTCTTAGTTAAACACGTTTTTTTATCACTTTTTTAAAAGTTTAACTATAAAACTATTAATTTCAGATAATTGAACTTATATTTATTCCTCTATGCATATATGTGTACTGACTGTACAGTTTATTATTCTTATTCGTAAATACATATAGATTGCTTATATAAACATTAGATTATGCATTTTGACTTAATATTATAAAAGTTACTCACTATATCGAGAATATTTACTATTATATATAGATTATAAATGCATGTTACTCCTTTTTCTTGATTTTATTATGCATGGTACATTAGTAATTAGTTATACATCACGAACTTCATACAATCATACTTTACATGGTATTTTATTGCTCATATTTATGTATTGAAGTGTAATGCCCAGAAAAAGCGCGTTTCAATCATTTGTTATATACATTATGCTCATCACACATATCGTATCTCATTCGATTAACAGACGAGATCATCTATTTCAACTTTATATTTCATTGTGTATTCCAACTACTATATTGGAATTTAACACACACTTAATGATTGAAATATAAGATGGAATCCTTCTCGTTCACAATTTCCTCTTCAATCCATTTGATTTTTGTTCAAGTCCAGCAGTGCTAAAACAGTTCACAGTAGTGCTAAATTAAGTTACAACAGTGCTAAAATAGTTCACAGTAGTGCTAAAGTACTGATAGTGAAAAATTCAAAATAACAGCTTAATCAACTTCGTCAACCTAAGTGCTAAAATAGTTTACAGTAGTGCTAAAATAGGTTACAACAGTGCTAAAATATATCACAGTAGTGCTAAAGTACATGTCAGTGTTAAAACAGTTCACAGTAGTGCTAAAATAGGTTACAACGGTGCTAAAATAGATCACAGTAGTGCTAAAGTACATGTTAACAAAATATTTTTTATAATACTCATTGATGATTTCTTATAACACAATCTGCATATATGCCATTTATTAATTAAATTATATATGCATGTCAGTATATATAAAAATAAAGATCACTACATGCATATATATATATATATTGCATATATACCCGGTTGAGGGATCTTCTAGCAGTGATTGGGAAAAGCTTGAGATAATCGGTAGCCATCAAAGCTCCCAACATACACAATATAAGCACTTGTAAAATGGGCATCAGTGACACCCCCAACAACGATAACAACCCCATTTTTAATTCCAACACCACCTCGATCGATCACCGATCTGCACCTTAATTTGTATCTCACCAAATAAATATTCAACGCTTTTATATTAATTATATATCACACGAGATTTTCTCATTTATACATTATAGTTACTTCATTAATAATCATATCTTTTGTCTGCTGAAAATTGCTCGCCTTTGTTTGGTAGAGGTGAAGTGGCGGATTGTTGATGTCGTCGATGACAAGCAGTGGAAGCGGCGCCATCTCTGATGGCGGGTGAAATGGGAACCACCATTGCCAAAAGGAAGAGACACGAATAGAGTGGGAGAAGATTTGGTGAAATGACATACGAATTCATAAATTATAAAAATACCCTTACTTCATTAAAAAGTCAGTAATATTACAATTATGCCACTGCGTTTTTTTTTCAATCTGTGACAGATCTTGGCCGTCCAAAAAGTGCAATCTGTGGCTGAGATTGGTTCTCAATTCTCACAAGGAGATGTGGTTCTCACATGATCCCATCTCTATATATATATATATATATATATATATATATTGAACACGTATAATAAAAAAAAATCCACATACAATTTTAGGTATCGGAATTTGAATCCGATATATTAAAATCTTGAAAGATACCACAACAAATTATAATGATTAATTAAAAGTCGTGTGTTTTAATTAAAATGTTCAACTGGAGGACACTCATGGTATTTCCCTTAAATTCTATAACTACTTCTTAGGCATGTCTAGTTTAACTCAAAATTATTGCCTAATTAATTATTCGCGGCCCCTTTTTCTGAAGGATATACTGTACTAGATTTTCATCCGTGCATTGCACGGGTTCATTCATAATCTCAAACTCAATTATTATATATTCAATGTAAGTGCTAAATTTTTGATATTATATAATTAATATTTTACTTGATAAGTTCAAATAATTAATAAACTACTACAATCAAAATATTATATTATGAATTACGTAACACTTGGATGTATATAACGTTTGTAGTAATATTTGTTACAGTATCATCATTTTTACAAATAAAATTTTTCAAATCAACACGACTTGTAACTCGTGAAACAATTACGTACAATTGACTGTAACTGAAAATTTATGAAAAATATATGTGAACAAAGATTATAAGAATAACGTGTGTTTCATTTTAAAGGTTTTTATGGTTGTATATTTATATAAATTTGTTAGATTTAACCCTTAAGAAATTGATAATTATGTTGTATGTAAAATAAATGTAATCAAAATAATGTTAATAAATATATATTGAAACATAAAAATTTCAATTTAAGAAACTATAATAATGCAGCATACATGTCTTCATTATGTATCAATCTTCGTTTAATAATTGTATTAAAATATGATTGATCACAGTTTAGTACCCAACGTTGATTGCTTTAAGCTTGTGTTCCAAAATTTTAAAATTTATATTGATGGTGAACATTTTCACAAATTAAAGCTTATAACATTAAAATAATTTTAGAGCCTTACAAATGTAAACATGGACTATTGAATATTGTGAAGAACAACAACAACAACATCCAATATTTGTACAAATGGAATAAGCTAAAGACTGGGTTTGAAAGATTTTCAGCAATCTAAGTCAACATTTGCAAGATTGAAAAATTGATATAGTTCTATAAGTGTTCATCTGTGCAAACATTAAGTGTTAATATGTAATTTTTTAAAATTTTGGAACAAAAGTGTAGAAATGTCCATCGTTCGTGTACTGAAGTGTAACGAACACTATAGACTATACTTTCTAAAAAATAATATAATAGACTATATAAACTTATAAATATTAATCTTTATTTGATTTAGTTATTTATTTAATTAGAATGTTAAATTATTAATTATTTCATGTTTAATATAATTAAAAAAGTATTATAAATGTTATATCTACATATAATAAAGTATGCTACCGATTATGATATTTTACCGGATAATTCACTTGATTTTTTTATTTAATAAATTTAATATATGTTGGTAATTATTTGACACGATAAATTCTATTAAACGTTATCAATCACTTCTTAATATGCAAAAGCTCACATATTTATTTATTCGTACAAATATATTTTGAATGTTATGTATATAACGAAATATTTTATTGAATTTAACACAAATTAATTATATAATAAAAAAACATGTGTAAATTTGTGTGTTTGAGAGAGAGAAGATGGCGATACATTATAAAAATAAAAAAATTATTATAGATGATTTGATGTTTTTGAGAGGAAATTTTTTTGAAGGGAACTCCAGTTTATAGTATAGATAGATGTCGATATGGTATTTTTTAAGTTAAAAATTAAAATACTCATTTATTTTAATATCAAAAGCTAGCTATTACATTATTAGTATTCAAGAATTGCATATCTTTAGTCACGTGGAAAGTCCCGAAAATGCCTTTGAAAAGTAATCATATATGTGGTTTTCTCACACTTCTTGCACAAGTGTATTTGAACTTAGTAAAAAAATATTTGAAATATACTATGAAAGTGATATTTTTTTGTCTCCGTAAGTCATCTCCAACAACAAATATTATAATACATTTAATTCTACACTATATTGCAGTAATAAAGTTACAAATTTTCAATATTTATCTCTAACAACACCTCTCTACATTTCACTCTACAATACAATATTTCTTTTTTACACTTACTACTATCCATTTAATTTTTGTTATTGAATGGTTAAATTGAATACATGGTTATATATGTATATATTGTAATATTTTTTATTTTAATTTAATAAATAAATGAGCATATTTATTTTACAAAACTAAAAAAATTCGGATAAACACGATCAATTTATTTAAAATAAAACCAATATTTCATAATAGATAGTTTAACAAAAGCATAAATTACATCAAATAAAAATTACTTTTCTAAATTTCAAAATTCTTCCCACAAATGATTAACCAAAGCACTACGAAGTTCCAAGTGAGCATTTTTGTCTTTGATTTTTTTAAATCGGGCCAAAAAGCTTGAAATTGATATATTCCTCCGTTCATCATTTCAACATCTGGAATTGATATTTCTCTTGCATCATCAATTGACACATCAAGGTCTGATTCATCATCAACTATTATATTGTGCATGATAATACATGCAGCCATTATATCTTGTAAATCTTCTTTTTTCCAATGGCGTGCTAGATTTGCCATAATTGTGAATCAATTTTGAAGAACTCCAAATGTGCTTTCATTGTATTTTTTTTTTGTACGAGGATCATGATTTTTGTTTGCACAAAAGTTCACCATTTTGGATATATTTCATCAGCTAAATAATATCACATATTATACTATTTTCCTTGAATAACATAATCTGCAGGTGATCAGCAAATAGATGAGATTTTTCCAATACATTGATATCATTATTACATCCTTGCATACCAAAGTATGCATGTCATATCAAAAGATCATAATCAACAACAATTTCAAGAATAAGACTCGAACTTCCATCATGGCCCACATATTGTCTTGCCCAAGCAGTTGGACAATTTTTCCACTTTCAATCCATGCAATATAAACTACTTAACATTCTTAAAAATCCACCTTCTTTACCAATATAAAGTAGTCTAGCAACATCACTAGCAGTAGGAGATCTTAGATATTGATTTGAAAATACTTCCACAATTAATGCATGACAAAATCTCTTAACATATTCAAGGGCAGTGGACTCACCAATATTAATGTACTCATCAACAACATCCGCTGGTACTATGTACGCCAATATCCGAAATGCAGTTGTAATTTTTTGAAGTGTTGACAAGCCAAGTTTCTCAGATGCATTTCTATGCTGCACAAAGTAACCATCATGATTTTTTACAATATCAACAATGCGAAGAAATAACTTTGAGACATTCGAAAACGTCTGCGAAACATTTCTTTAAGATAAGTTGGATTTTCAGAAAAATAATCATTGAAAAGTCGTTGAGCAACTCATTCTCGATCACGATGGATTGTTCTATGACCAGGAACAGAGCCTCCGTGGACAACTGTCACATTTTGGCTATTGAGAAATTATGCTAGGATAAGATTGTTGGTGGAAATTTATTGAAGTAGCATTTGTTGGTCAATATCATAGCTATGATGGATACAGACTTGATCTCTAATCCTGTTAAATGTTTGTACTTTGAAAAATATCAAATGAGAATCTTGTCAAATAGGCGGAGACAACTCAATCAATCAACTCCATCAACTAATACTTTCGATCAACCAACTCTGCCAACTAATAATTAGGGATGGCAATTTACCCGCGGGTAACGGATATTCGGGGGTACCCGACCCTAATAGGTGCGGGTTTGAGGGGCATTTGGTATTCACGGGTAGCTTCGTGGTTAGAATTCACTATCCATTTAATTCGTGGGTATGTGTTTGGATAGTTATTATCCGTACCCGTGAAACCCATTTACCCGCGAAATACCCGACTACCCGTTGATGAATTTGGATATTAACTGTGGATTTGAACTTTGTGATTGTGATTTATGGATTTGAACTTTGATGAAATATGTGGATTTGAACAATGTGATTTGTGATGAATTTTTTATTTGTGTTAAATTTGTCATTAATTTATATTTAAATTATGGTTCGCGGGTGGCGGGTTGGCAGGCACCTGACGGGTGGCGGGTGTGGGTGGCGGAAGGTACCCGTCGCGGGTCGGGTGGCGGGTACGGCCTTCGCTCGCGGGTACAGGCATGGATAGCCACTATCCGTGCCCGCCGTACCCGATTGCCATCCCTACTAATAATGCTTTCGACTTTGGGAGTTATAATCCAAATATGGGAGGATCTGGATCTGGAAGTGGTTTTGGAGATTATTAGCTAAAATAAGTGTATTGCATTTTCAATATTTTATTGTTATTGTAATGTGTTTCCATCATTATTAATTATGTATTTGTATTGTTTATTATAATTTATTTGTGGCGTTATATTGTTATTGTAATGTTTATCTATTTGTATTTTTATTAATTATGTATTATGTGTTTAAATTAATGCAATACTATTTATTTAATTAATATATAAAATAATTTTAGTAATGAAAATATGTTTCATAAAATTTAAACACAAAAAGTAGAAAAAAGAAAAAAGATAAATGAAGTATTATAAAGAAATCCATATAAAATATATAAAGAACATAAAAGGAAAAAAATAAAAATAAAAACTACCGATGATGAATAGTGCATCGGTTGAAATAACCAATGCACTATTCATCCAACATCAATTTGCCGAGCCGAGTGGCAATTATTGGAGGTATTTTCTATTGGTTTTGTCGTGTTCTCTTTCCAAATAAATGCCTCTTGAAATTGGCCTTAGCACCTCCCAAAAATAACTCCCTAACCTATCCTCAATTTTGACAACGAGTAAAGTAAAAAAAAAATGGTCGATGGTGTATGTAGTCTGAAATTAAAAACATGAATGACTTTGATTGAGAAATAATTAGACGATGAGACGATTGGAAATTTTTTCTGATAGTCATCGATCAGTAAAACCATCATAATTTTATATAACTAATACATTTTTTTAGTTGAATGCTAGACTATATTACATTTCCAACAATATACAACTCATTATCTAATTACTTATTAATCGGGATACGATTGTGAATTAAATTTTCAGGGGAATCTCTCATCCTAATCGCCTAGAGGCGAATTATGATCGTATACCGACTTATTGTGATTTGCGATTATCTATTTCTTTTATCTTTTTTTATGTCGAGAGTAACCCGTAATCACTGCAAGGTGCACACTTGGTAAACTCCGTTCATATATAATAATCTGCAAACCACAAAAAATGGGTAAACTACAGTCTACACTTAAAAAACTAGATATGACAGACTCGTACCTAATAGTATTGGTTATGGAATTCAAATTTGAGAAATTTAACCTTAAACTTATTGCACTCTACCATTAGACTATGTTTATCGGTTGGCAAAAAGGCCGAACGTTCGGCCGCCAACCTGAAAAATAAAAAAAAATAAAAAAATAGAAGTGGTGTGTTTGGGGTGTTCAATCGAGGGAGGCAGCAGAACGCTGGTCTCTCTCTCTCCTCTCTCACTATTTTTTTTTTGTATTTTGTATTTTTTTATGTATTATTAAAATAAAATATATCCATTATATCTAAATTTTATTGGATATGTAAATTTTATTTGGACAGTTGTCTTTATTTTATTGGATATGTAAATTTTATTTTATAAAAGTTTGTTATTTTGTGTTGTTATAATTTTCAATAATAATAATTATTTAGTTTAATTATTATTAATTATATTATATTTATTAATAAAAGAAAAGAAAAAATAATATATAATGTTGTGGTTGGGTGTTTGGAGTGGTTGGGTGTTTGGAGTGGTTGCTGATAAATTATTAAATTGTATGTGGTTGAGTTGGATAAAATATTGGTGATGTGGAAGAGAGAAATTAAATATTGAGAGTGATTGTGGGATTGGAGTGTTTTTGCCCGGTTGCTGATAAGGGTAGTCTCATGGCATTCTCGAGACGACAATATTTTAAAGTGATGGGGGATGGTGAGAAGTTACTTTTAATATTTAGTGTATGTAACCAACCCTCTTCCAAATTGGCACAATTCATCTTTGATTTTGGAAGTTGCAAACGCCTTCCAAAAGCATCACATAAGCTTACAACACATGACTATTTAAGACGAAGTGAGTATTTTTAAAAAAAAAATTAGATTGGGTAATATAGGTATTGGTATTATAAAAGTGAGTATTTTCATACAAATATTTTTTTACGGGCAAAAGTGTGTAATGAAATTGTATTTGTATTTAAATAAAATTGAAAAAAAAAGAATATTGTTAAAGAATTATTGAAGCCCATAAATGGTAGCCCAATCCAACTCTTGGAAGTAGTTTTCTTATTCTTCCTCAACTCTCACTCTCCTCTGCTCCAGAAGCTTCCTCAAGCCTAAAACCCTCTGCTTCTTCTTAAACCCTACCTCGCCACAACACGCGCAACCTCTCAAAATCTGCCAAAATGCACAGGTTATCGAGGCGTTCCGTCCCCGCCATCATCCGCAACGTCGCCGCCCGCTACCGCCCAATTTCTTCGTCCATTCTCCCTGACCATCACCTTGTATGCCTCTGTTTCTCATTTTAATTATTGCCATTTGTGTGCCAATTTGGTTGTCTGCTCATGAATTGGGAATCTAGCGTTGCTGGTGATCGTTTTGTGCTCGTTTAATGCATTAGCATTTTCAGTCGTAATTCATTCAACGCGCATTTTGGGTCGTAATTCGTTTCCCGCCTTTGATGAATCGAGAACTTAGAACGCTGGGGATTAATTTACTTTCCAAGTCTATGTCCTTTTTGGATAAGTAAATTGTTGTAATTAAATAGATGCAAGTGAACGTGAAAGCATTTCTTCATCACTTGAGTAGCCCTTTCAAAACATTTCAACATCAATAGTCAGTTGTTTGTATTTAGTTATTAAAGAATTATGATTGTGCCTTGATTTTTTTTAATTAATTACAGGAGTTATTTTGTTCTTGTTTACATTGGCTGTTTGTATCTTATTTCTGAAGCCCATCTCTTGGGGAGCTTTTAGGATGACCTGTTGTTTTGTTGTTGATAAATTTATCATCTTCTATGCTAACTAGTCTGGAGAGAGTGATCCAACGAAGAGATGGTGCTCTGTGCTAACAACTGGTAGCAGCAATGCTATTGGTGCCACTGCATCATTTAATCTGAAAAAGGGGCCTCTTATGGGGTGTCGTTATGAGTCAACTTCAACTGCTGATGCATCTACTCCACCAGCTGAAAAATTTGAGTATCAAGCAGAGGTGAATTTAAGTTGAACAGCATACCTTAATTGTTGCAGTATTCACGTACAGTTCATAAAATGTTCCTGTGTATGCTATCTGTGGCAGGTTAGCCGTCTCATGGACCTTATTGTGAATAGTTTATATAGCAACAAGGATGTGTTTCTTCGTGAACTTATCAGGCACGTCTTTCAATCTTTGTGCCTCCCATTATGTTGCCCATTATTACCGTTGATGCATATTTTTGCATCTTTTTATAATCTAATAAAATTACTGACCTACTTTTTCTTTCATATATTATATTTTCGTGTAACTTGTAACATTTAAATGTTGGCTCAATTATTAGAAGTTGCATCAAAATGTTTTATGTAGATGATAATTAACATGCCAATGGCTAAAAATTCCTGATATTTAGAAAATGTTGCATCAGTATGCCCTTGAGCAATACCTCGGTCTTTTATGTTTGTGCCTGTGGTTTTCTCATTTTATCCATCCTCTCCAATTCTTGGTTTTTTTGCCATGCAGCAATGCAAGTGATGCATTGGACAAGCTGCGTTTCCTTTCTGTTACTCAGGCCGAGCTTTTGAAGGATGGCGGTGACCTTGACATACGTATCCAGACTGACAAAGATAATGGAATAATTACACTTACGTAAGTCTTATGAAGTATGAACTAGAAGCACACTGGTTTCATCCATACGGTCTTTCATCCTAATTGAGTGATTTTCCATACAGAGATACTGGGATTGGCATGACAAGGCAGGAACTTGTTGACTGTCTTGGAACTATTGCACAGAGTGGAACTGCTAAATTTTTGAAAGCTTTGAAGGTGTAACCATCTTGTGATACTAACATTTTATGATCTGCATCTCTTGATATTCAGAAATATTAACTGCTTATATTTTCCTGTTGACAGGATAGCAAGGATGCAGGTGGTGACAGCAATTTAATCGGCCAGTTTGGGGTGGGATTCTATTCAGCCTTCCTTGTTGCTGAGAGGGTATTCATCGTCACTCTGAATCTGAAGCTTACTGTTAACCACTCTTCTTAACTATTTTTTTTCTTCCCCTGATATGTCGTGCCTGTTGTACTTTCTTGACTAAAGGTTGAGGTCTCAACAAAGAGCCCTAAATCTGATAAACAATACGTATGGGAAAGTGAAGCAAACTCTAGTTCCTATACCATCAGAGAAGAGACTGATCCTGCTAAGCTTATCCCGAGGGGAACCCGTCTCACTCTATATCTTAAGGTTGTTTCGCTCATGTGGTTCTTTTTTGCATTTTATTCGATAAATCTTCAAACATGTGCTCATTAGTCACTACTTTATGTGTATGCTTCAGCATGATGATAAAGGATTTGCACATCCAGAAAGAATCGAGAAGCTTGTAAAGAATTACTCACAGTTTGTTTCCTTCCCGATTTACACATGGCAAGAGAAGGGATACACAAAAGAGGTAGGCTTGCAAAATATACCCGGCCTCTTTTGCCCCCCCCCCCCCCCCCCTCCACACACTTTTTGCTCCACTACTCTTTAAATTATGATTATAAACCATAAAGATTACTGATACAATGATACTTGATGTTCAAGAGTCGTATCATTTTACTTTCTAAGAGATCAGTGCTTCGGTCTCAGAGGCAGCTTGCACTCTTCTTGCCAAATACTTCACAGGACAACACTTTTTTTTTTCAGGTTGAGGTCGACGAGGATCCTTCTGAAGCAAATAAGGATGAAAAAGATGAGAAAACTGAGGTACTCTGTGCACACTTAATTATTTAATAACCATGTATCAATTTGGAAATCCTGCCCTTTGATTTCACCTGGAAGTTTTGTAATGCTTGTGATGTAACAGAAAAAGAAGAAAACCAAGACTGTAGTTGAACGATATTGGGATTGGGAACTTACAAATGAGACACATCCTATATGGGTGAGCCTGTTTTATGGTATCTGTTATATTTTGTTAATAGATCTGCTATCTTTCAGAATTTAATAGTTCCTTCTGATGCAGCTGCGTAACCCAAAAGAAGTCACAAAGGAGGAATACAATGAGTTCTACAAGAAAACATTTAATGATTATTTAGAACCTCTAGCCTCTTCACACTTTACGACAGAGGTTACACCATTTTCTTTTATCATTAGTCTCTTTTGTTGTTTGGAACTCTTCCATTCAATCTCTGTTTTGCATCCTTTTTGCTTAGATTTTACTTATTTCTGATGTCTTGGGGAGTACACATTAAATTATCATTGTGGACATAGAAGTAGTTCAAGAGCTGCATAAAATCTCAATATAAGATGGTGATCCTTGTTTGTTGGCTCGTTAATTTACTGAACCTTTCAATCTGGTTGTCAGGGTGAAGTGGAGTTTAGGTCTATTCTATACGTGCCCTCTATGTCACCCACAGGGAAGGATGACATAGTCAACTCCAAGACAAAGAATATAAGGCTGTATGTCAAACGAGTATTCATTTCTGATGATTTTGATGGTGAATTGGTGAGAGAAAATTGAATGGTCTTTATGTTATGATTCTTTATTGAAGGTATATGTAACACAATTAATTTTCTCTCTCTATGAATAAGTTCCCACGGTATTTGAGCTTCATCAAGGGTGTTGTTGATTCGAATGATCTTCCTCTAAACGTCTCTCGTGAAATCCTTCAAGAAAGCCGTATTGTAAGTATACAAGATAAGGGGTCGTCTTTATGCAGTTTTAATATGTGTTTGTCTGGTGTGGGTATGAATTTCTTAATTCTGAGATTTTTTCTTGTTGATTAGGTTCGCATTATGAAGAAACGTCTGGTGCGCAAGGCCTTTGACATGATTCTTGGCATATCTATGAGTGAGGATAGAGAAGTATATCTTCTACCTTCTTGAATTCTCTCATATTCTGACAATTTCATTTTGGACCTAGTGTTATAATCTAGCTCTAGGGAGGCATAGAATGTCACTTAACTTCACTGATGACTGATGATTAGCCATTTCCTGGACTACTTTTATCTTTTGGTCATATAACTTCTTATGTACAGGACTACATGAACTTCTGGAGGAATTTTGGCAAACACATGAAGTTGGGCTGCATTGAGGATCGTGAGAATCACAAACGCATCGCTCCCTTGCTTCGTTTTGTCTCATCTCAAAGCGAGGAGGATGTCATCAGCTTGGATGAGTATGTTGAGAACATGAAAGCTGATCAGAAAGATATTTATTTCATTGCTGCAGACAGCGTAGCTAGTGCAAGGAATACGCCCTTCTTGGAGAAACTTGTTGAAAAGGATATTGAGGTATTCTGTCAGTATCTGCTATGCTAAAAATCTAGTTTTCACCTGCATTGTTGACGACCCTATTTTTTTTTCTGCTGCAGGTTCTGTTCTTAGTGGACCCTATAGACGAGGTTGCCATCCAAAATCTGAAATCTTACAAGGACAAGAACTTTGTTGACATCACTAAAGAAGATTTAGATCTGGGTCAGTATACGAGTACCTTTGTATTTTTAGCAGTTAGATGTTAGAAATAGTATAGCCATATTTCATTTTTCTGTATGCATCTTGAGCTAGTGTTGCGCTTTTGTGTGTGGAATGTCTGTTTATTCTGTACCATGTTATGATGGTTTGATAAATGTGTTGTTTTTTACTTGTGTGTACTTTCTTGATGTCCAGCTGCTAATGTTTTCTCAATGATCCTTGATCATGTGATTAGTTTGTTTTGGGATTATTCCTTATGTAACATGCCTGAATTATTGTAGGTGACAAGGATGAAAATAAGGAAAAAGAGATGAAGCAAGAGTTTGGTGATACTTGTAACTGGATTAAGCAACGGTTGGGTGAACGAGTTGCCAGTGTTCAAGTCTCAAATCGCCTCAGAACATCACCTTGTGTTCTTGCAGCCGGGAAATTTGGCTGGTCTGCAAATATGGAAAGGTGAATTATGCTGGGCCAGAAGACCATGCATGTTTATTTATTAATATGTATATTTCGACCTGCTTGCTTGATTTATCGTGCTAACCCTAATCTTTTGAATTGATTGTAGGCTTATGAAGGCACAAAATGTCGGTGATGCATCCGCCTTTGATTTTATGAAAGGCAGGAGAGTTTTGGAAATCAATCCAGAACATCCAATCATCAAAAGTTTAAATGTATGCATGCGTGCTTGTTGAATAAGAAAATTCCAATGCCAGAGACATTCTTTTTTTGCACATCTAAACTGTGAATGTTGCAGGCTGCTTGCAAGAGTAATCCAAGTGATGAAGAAGCCATGAGGGCCATTGATCTTTTGTACGAGACAGCTCTATTTTCCAGTGGTTTCACTGTGAGTATCATTGTTTTATTGTTTCTGATCTGATAGGTCTTTGTATTTTGTTGTCTGTTGATTTAAACAAAAAATAATCATAATTGGATTTTTACGGCAGCCTGAGAATCCTGCAGAGCTGGGAGGAAAGATTTATGAGATGATGAACATGGCACTTTTAGACAAGTGGGGTTCATCTCAAGAGCAACACGTGAATGCCAGCGGCAGCGGCACGTCTGTACCTGAGATGGTGGAAGCAGAGGTGGTTGAGCCTGCTGAAGCCGGTGGCCAAAAATAAACATCCATGGATTTATTTGAAAACCACCACGCTTACTGGATTCATTCATGATATACTATAAACTTCTACAAGTTATTCTGCCTGTTGTTAATATTGAGACATTTTTTGAGGTTAAATGAGTGAAATGGTCATTAATTACTGGAGGTTTGAAAATAAATGCACCAGTGGTGACTTTAGACTAGCTTATTCAAATAAGAACAATTTTGTCTGTGGTGGTGAATTTACAAAAGGGAGGAAATTGAAAATAACTAAATTTAGTATACCAAATTCTTTTCTAATCAAAGTTTTTGAGATCTTTTCTAACTAAACACAAGATCAAATGACTATCATGCCCTCAAATGATTATCTTTATATTTATTCCTAGAATGCCATTTTTAGAATCAAACGGAAATAGTCCATTACGATCATATTAGACCCATCATACTTTCGTAAATCAAATACATAATACTATAAACTAGATTCATACCTTTTTGACCGGAATGCTGCCGGGTATTTTCGTCGGGATTTTACGGTCTCGCCAACCACACGATCGCAACCTATGGTTTTCAGCGACGAACTCCTTCAGCAACACACATCGCAACCCATGTTCGTTTCCTACACGGGGTGTAGATTAATTTTCTGGTATATAGTATATATATATGTGATGAACACAAGGGATGAGCAAAAGTCTGGATTTTATTTAGGAATAATAATACATTTATTATAAATAAGTAAATCTCCTTTAGGGAGGAGACAAACTTGTTTAGCTACACATGGTAGCTAGAATCCTCACCACGCTCATAAACTAAGAACACTCAAAATATTATAACTATTACAATTTTGAAGAAAGATAAGAAAATGTTCAATGCCCCTTTTCTTCCTTCAGTTTCTCGTTTTATAGAAGGGAGAATCCTTCTATTTCACCAACTCCATTATTTAGCTCCGCAATTCACGTGAGTGGCCCCTTCTGCCGACACTCTCTTTTGAATTAGTGGTCGGGCCCGGTTCCTTTATCCTCAAGTGAAAGTGGTTGTGGGTGGAGGTACCCACAAATAATGGCACCATGTGCCTCTTGTGTTGGACCACTCAGCTTTTGTCGTTTGGTGCTAGTGGCCTCTTCTTTTGGGTCACATGATCTGTGATCACATGTCTCCACCTTCCCTTGTCGGGAAACTACTTTTTTGGTAAGCTCTTGGCATCCTTGCTTTCGGCATTGGATGCTTATCCTCCCCAGCTCGCTTTCGTTCCATCCTTGGACAGAACCCTTTTCCAAACTCTGGCTCCTTCTGGTTCTGGCAATCCGAGCATACTCGATTGTCCCATTGCCCAAAATGAGCCATGTTGCAGTACTTGCGATGGGTTTCTTTGCCCATAACAAGCTTGTTCTCCCATATCAATGACCTTTTCTTTTCGAACAGATCCTCAGCAAATCTCATTGTTCTCCCTGTCATGATATTTAACAGGAATGACCCATTCGCAGAATTATGGAAAAACTTGAATGAGAACTTAACTTTCTCCATCTCTGTGAGACAGACCCATAATCCCTATGCTCACCTAGTCGATATTTGATCTTCTGTAATGGAGGCGATTAGTGGGATTTCTTCAGATGAGGTTCTGATATCACCCTATTTTCTGGAATCTGGCCTTTGAAGCCTTATATAGTGAAATGCTTCATGATTCCCTTTCCCTGCTGGTTCCGGAGCAGCACTGATGAAGTATAACTCAAGAACATCTCATCGGCTAAGCATATCATTGTTAGCCCAGGACTCTTGCACGGCTTCCTGTATCCACTTTGGTAGACACTTGATTTCTGGGAAGCCTGGTGACATGGTCTGAATTGAAGCTAATGCCCCAAAATCATTCCATTGCTTGACTTCGTGTGGATTGGTTCCTGGTAACATCCACACTCTTGGGTACTTTCCAGAGATATCAACCTTTGTTTTAGACGGATTGATTCCCTGTCTAGTATAGAGCTTCTCCCAGTTAGCTTGATAAACCTGCCAAGATGAAGCTTCAGACTTGTTAGTATTAATCTTAGAGGTACCCGTCATGGGTCTAAGATTAATCTCTCCATCTTTAACCCCAGAGGTGCTGGGTTGACTTGATGGTTCAGAGTGTGATCCCTGACCCTCAATTTTCTCTTGGGCCCGTGTTCTTTAGAAATCACCGACTTAGAGCTCGTGCTAGGAGTATTTGAATCCCCTACTTCCGTTTTACAGGTCGGTACTGCTAACTCTCCTTTCATCAATGTCAAGTTGATGGCCCGAGGAGGGGTTCATGTATAGCTGACCAGAGTTGCCCCTGAGTCTTTACACATGCTCGTATTCTCTCGTTGACCTTGTTCTGGTCTGCTTGTTGCATTCTTCCTGCTTGTTCAGCATGAAGAACCAGCTTGTTCCATTCACGCTGAAGCAACTCCATGTTTTCAGTGAAGTGCCTCTGTGCAATCATGATGGCATTAACCTCAATCGCTTCCATCTCTTGTTAGGAAATCTGCAAGAATATTTTCATGAGATTTTATCACAATAATGTCAAATAAATAATATTGACATTCAGCTTGCCATCTTATTAGTCTAGCTTTCTTAGGTTTATATTCAATTTTATTTTTCAAGAAAGCTTTAACTTGTGTGTTATCAACTTTTAGAGTGAACTTCTTTGCTAAGAGAAACATAGGCCATTTTTTAAATGCCTTCTGAACTGCAAAGAACTCATTTTCATTGATATGCCATCAAATGGCCTCACTATCTGAAAAGAGACCACTGCAATATCTACAGGGCTCCTCTCCGTTGGGTGTGATCTTTGTAAGCACGGCTGCCCACCAATGATCACTTGCATCTGTATAGAGGATCAATTCATCCTCATCTTGTGGTATAGTCAGTTTTGGGAGATTTTCGCATATCTCCTTTAGCTTCCTGATTCCTTGTTGATGTTCGTTTGTCCATACAAACGGGGTATCCTTCTTTAGAAGGTTACTGAACAACTTCCTGTGTTTTGCAAGATTTTTTATAAAGATTCCTGCAAAATTGACAACTCCCAGAAAACTCTGCAGTTGCTTCTTTTCTTTAAGGACATCAGGGAACTTCTGCACCTTTTCTACAATATGATTTTGCAAAATGATTCCTGATTCATCTACCTCGATTCCCAGAAATTTTCATCTTCCGGGTAGCTATTACTGCCTTCTTTTCTGACAGCACAAGGCCCTCTTTATGACAAACATCTGCAAAGATCTCCAGATGTTTGAGATGTTCATCTATACTCTTTGATGCGATTAGAATGTCATCAATATAGATAAACATAAAAAAGAAATAATCTTTAAAAAAGATTATCCATCTTCCTCTGAAATATTTGGGGTGCGTTGGCTAACCCCATCGGCATTGCATTCCAAACGTAATGCCCTTGTGGTGTTGAAAAGGCCGTAAACCTTTTGCTTTCCTCTTCCATGCGAATCTGGTAGAAGCCTGACTTGCAATCAAACTTAGAGAATATCCTAGCATTCTGTATGCAGTTTATAAGATGTTCTCTACTTGGGATAAAATATCCGTCAAACTCAAGAATGTCATTAATCCCTTTGTAATTAATGACTAGCCTTGGTTTACCTCTTTTAATCTCACCATGATTCATTACTAAGAATCTGGGGTTGCTGTATGGCGAATTCCCCTGGTTCAATCAGCTTAAGATCAAGGTGTTCTTTGATGATTGCTCGCATATCCTTTTGATCTTTGATGTTCATCAGGATAGGCTTGTATCTAACGAACTCAAACTCTTTTCCAGCCTTAACCTTCAAGGTTGCTTTGAGTTGGTTCTTTCCTCACCAAGCCAGCGGATTTTCATTATAGTTTCTAGCTATCTTCCGCTTGACATCTTCGAGGGATATCTTTGCTTCTTCCTTAATATCTTGATGTGATATTAAAGAAGCCTTGAGGATTTGGATCTCCTGTTCTTCAAGATCCTTTTCCCTACGAAAACTCAGAACTACTTCTCCGAATTTTCTTTTGTCCTGCATTTTTGGGTGTCGAAGATGTCCTTCATCACCACGTTTGCTGCGAAATTGTAGTGGCATTTGTGGATTGAATGCCTCTTTTAGCCGCTGGACAATGATCTTATGATCACAGATCGTCATAAAGATCAGTCTCCGGTTGGTATTGTCCTGCGTATACTTTTTGAACATTTGTAGGAAATTATTTCCTAACAAGATGTCCGCCCCTGTATCATGAAAATAGATTGGTGGAGTTTTCACCTTATACCATGGTGTATTTCATGCTCCTCCAATCAAGATTTCTGACTGCTTCACTCCCTTAGATAGGAGCAAGACTCTTTTTGAGAAATCTCTTCCCGCAATTGGATTTAAATCTTCTTCCAATTATTCTGGGAAGATTCCTCTTTTTGCAGTACAAATTCCTGCTCCTGAGTCGATATAGGCTGCAAAGTATTCGGCCTTATATTTCTCGTATAACATCCCTACTAAGATGTATATGGAGAATGGGCCGGTCATACAATCACCAGTTGTTTTCCATTAAAGGTGATCATCATCCCATCTTCCTTCAGCTCCCATGGCTTGAACCTTTCTCAGAAGTCAAGTCCTAAAATTAGGACTCCTGATTCTCTTCCGGCTCTTCCTCGTACTTCCATTGTCATAGCCTCTATATCGAGAGTTCCCTTATAGTGGCCGACTTCTGGTTGCTGTAAGCAGTACAGGACGTCGCAAGGAAAATTATTTTCCCATCTTGTACTGTCGAATCTTGTGTCGATCTCTCTCCAACCTTCTGGGCATTTAATTTTTATTTTAACTTGCCTTGGTCGCCTAAGATCTCCTTGAAAGCTTCCTCTTGAGGACTGAGTCCATGGCTCTGTCACAATCCTGTCTCCTTGGAATGACAGTCTTTTACCTTCCAACTTGAGACTCTCATTGTATTTCAACAATGGTTTGTCTCCTACTCGAATATTTATCTCTCTTGGTAGCGGCATTTCTAATCTGTCTGGGTGGATTGCCTGTGCCACATTTGAGAATACATCCGGTATCTCGATGAACTGCTTTTCCAGAAATAAATCTGTGTGGTGTGAATTGGCTAGCGCATAAGACACCTGATATGTTAAAGAAAACGGTCGATTTCCATCATAGCTGATATCCTTTCTTTTAAAGTCTTGGTACAATGTCAGGGCTCGACTGAAATCTCTATCTTTCAAATTATAGGATATTTTTAGATAGATTACCCCTATAACCTGCTTGGCACAGAGATTTCCCGATATAGTTCCTAACAAGGAATCTCTGTGGTTTCTGATACGCTTATCGCATATTGCAATATCAATGGACGTATCAACACCTGCGGGTAGTGCGGATTTGAGCACTATCTGGACAGCCCCGATGTGGATCCAGGATATGGTATCTATTATCTCTGGCCTCATCCTTCCTAGCTCTTCTTGAACTTCACTGTATGGAATCAGTTGTAACTCAACTTGATTCCCTGTAAGCTCTATAGGAAGCGATATCTCTCTTCTGGTAATCTTATAGATTACATTGTGCTTCCTGCTTTTCAGACTAAAATTGCGGAGCAATTGATCAATCTGTCCGGCTGAAAAGCCTTGATATCTTTGGATATTAAGGCTCTTGTTCATGATTTTATCAATCATGCTTTGTGAGATAGTGGTTTGACTGGAATATCCAGTTTCATCCACTTGCTCTTGATGGAAAATCTCAGCTCCAGTCTGATTCAGAGTCTAATCTCCCATCAATACTTTCATTGCTAAATACTTCTTCTTCTTCTTCTTCTTCTTCTTCTTCGTATATACTCTCATCTGAGGGTATATCCTCGAATTGGTAGACTTGCACCAAGTCTTAGTAGTAAACCGCTTCCTCGATGTCTGGTGTACCTTCGAACCTTTTGACTCCTCTCTTTTCCAGACAATCTATCGAAATATGTCCTCTTGCACCGCAAGTCCAGCAGTTGCAATCTTTAAAATTTTCATTTGCCCTCGTATGGGCTCTTCTGAAAGTTTTCCTCGCGGGAGTTCGACTTGATGAACTTTGTGATGTCCTGTCTCTGGAAGGACCCCTTCTTTGTCCAGATTTGTAAAATCTGGCCTTTTGCCTGGTCCATCTGCTCCTCGGTTTCCAGCTTCTTTTTCTTGAGAATTCTTCTTTGGCATAAAGATGGACTCTGTGTTTCTTGTTCTTCCAATGATGGTCGGCAGATCATTGGCTGTGCAGTCAAGAGGGGAATATTTATTCATCCTTTTTAATTTCTTGTAATTCTTTTGCAGGATGGCCTGTCCGCACCATTCAGCTAGCTTTTGTTTGACAAAAGACATTCTCCTCCCAAAATTGTCAGGATCTCCTGAAATGTATTCTTTAATGAACATTTCCTTCCAGGGACTTGGGAACTTCGTGAAGAAAATCTCCACACAGACCCTTTCATCCACATCTGAATTCCATTGGTAGATGTGGTATAACTTGAAGAATTGGTCAATTGACTCCTTCTCCATGTTGTTTAGTCTCAGGTTTAAAATAGCTTGAGAATAATTCTTCCTCTTTTCGGAATCTGCACTTCCAAAATTGTCTGCTCCCAAAAAGGTGAGCTTAAACCAGAAAGCCATTCTATCCACAATCTCCGTGTATGAGGCTGGCTCCAAGGTTTCTTCTTTGACTGCTGGTGCAACTCTTGACCATAACGTTTTGGCTACACCCAACAAACTCATCTCTAGCAGCTTGATGAATCCCTCCTTTTCTAGATCCAATGTTCCTGCTGCTATTCTCATCAATGATGACCAATCATCAATAATCATATCGATGTTCTTGAAGTCAATATCGTCGATATTGAGCATGAGTCCATACGGATGTATGGGATCAAGGCATGTTTTCCCGAGAGGCGTATCTCGAAACTTAGGGATCTGTTTCCTCACCCTACTTCCCGTAAGATTGTTCATATTGGGCCTCTCTCTCTTGTGTTGATCTCCAACATGAAAGTCCTCACGGGCTCTCATGAGAACGTCTTGTGTTGGGCCTCCTTCATGTTGCTGTTGGGCTGGTGGCTCCTGCGGCACCTGTTGTTCCGGAGGTACCTGATGGTATCCACGGGGAATTAAAGCCCCATCTCTTGTATTCATCTTTAGATCTACCATCTTCATATTGGCAAATGACTCTGCCAATTCTTGTAGATCTTCCAATCATATCCTTTCGGGGGACGTCATTCTTTGATTTGTCTTAACAATTGGAAAATCCTTTCATCCTTCGATTTCTTGGGTTCTTCTTTGGCCTTTGGTGTGAAATTCACTTTGCCAAAGTTGATGGGTTACCTTCTACTAGAATATGTCTGATTTAATTCTAGTGTCTGGATCTTCTTTTGAATTTCTAACAAGATGGTTAGAATTTCATCTTGTTTTATAGAAATTCACCTTACTTCTTGTGGTACTCCATACGTGTGATTTCTGTAATTTTATACCGTCTTCTGGATCTCTCGTAAATCCTCCGAGATTTTAGATGTGTCTGCCACGATCTCTTTGAATCTGGGAGTTATCTCGTAGTTTCTTTATTCCATCAATCGTGGTTTTGGTGTGCCCTTTATTGATGGTTCATTAAGTCGCATTGTAGCAGATTATTCACCATTAACAAGTTCATTTGAGCTTGTCTTTGGGAAATACACTGCTCTATTTCCTCCAGGCTTGACTCCGATAGGAATTTCTCTTCGTATTGGGCTTTCCAGTAGGATAGCCTCTCTTTGTGACTTTCCTCCATTTCCTTCAAAATTTGAAGGTACCTTCTGAAATAAAAACATCTCGAACAATTGTTCGGATCCATATTTTCTGGGTGTCTTCTCCATTAGGATATTACTTTTAATAATAAATAAAATATTATTTCTAAATAAAATTACTTAGGCTCTGATACCATTTTTCAAGCGAGTGGCAACTTAGAATAAATCAAAGAATAAATCAAATGTATCACAAATCAAATATGACACTTTCATGAGTGCCACAAATCAAATAGGACACTTTCACAAGTGCCTTATTAGACTCAAGTCCTTCAAGGTCAAAATGATCATAAAAAATTGGATTAACTAGAAAAGAATATACTACAGACTTTGATTATTAAAGAATTTTGTAAGTTAAGTTTGGTTATAAACATATATTCACTCTTTTCAAAACTTTAAATATCAAAACACGAGCTTTTATGGGCTTGGGCCAATATTCGAACTTCAATTGATTTAAAAAAGCTCAGATAGGCATACTAAATTTAGTTAGATTATTAATATAAAAAAGAAGTTTTAAAATACTAAAGTTATAGGCATTAATTATTAATTAATTAAAACCGAGCTAAGTAATATTTTCTACATGTGATTGCAACATGAATATGATATATAATAAATAAATGTTCGATACGAGAATGTGCTTTGATTTTTTGCCCCCATATATTATATAGTATAGTGATGGTCAAAGCAAATCATGGCAATAATCCGATTGATGAGTATAATTGTAGTTTGTTACATAGCACTCAGTTAGCAGTAATGCCATTTCGAATCCACATATAGTATTATAATTTATATGCATGGATTGGCCACATCATCATCAATTATTATAAAATTGAATTGAATATTGAATATTGAATATTGAATGTTGTATGTGTATAGAATAAAGTGTAGGTTAAGAATCTTGGCCACTAAAGCGCATACTAGGATCTATCCCACTTCCCAATTAACTACTGGTAGTTTGTCTACTACACCATAACATTTTTCTGATTTTGTTTTTACAGCTCTCCCCAAATTCTAAAAGCAGATGCCCCCACCTCACCTCTCCTTCCTCCTCTCTCACAACCCCTCATTCTTGTAGCCATTACTCTCTCTCTCTCTCTCTCTCACACACACACACACACATATATATATAATTAGGTATCTCTTAGCTTATAGGCCCTCTGAGTCTGCAGAAGAGTGGCAGAAAAAACAGAATACTCATCTTTAAGAAATGGTGGGGTGGGGTCTTTTTCAACATCTCTCAAAAGCAAAAGAAATGCAAAGGAGGGACAATAAGTAAATGAAACAAATTGTACATTTAAAAAAGAAAAGAAGATTATTATATTTCTAGAATGATGGATGGTGTACGTTAGCGTGGAGGGGAGCCACTTTTTACTTTTTCCTACTTGTATTGTCTCTGCATTTCTTTAATATGTGTGTTGTTTTTTCTTCTTCTTAAATCTTAACCTTTCCCCACAATAGATGATGAGATAATGATGTATTGTACCAAACAAACATCACAAGTCTCTTATTAAAGAATTGGAGAGGGCGGTTAAATAGAGAAAACAAAAGCAAATTCTTTGATAATTGATTCCAGTTGGATTTGGGGTGAAACCAACTGGATTTCTGTGAATTCAGTTTCTCTTGATGAGAAAAGTCCTTTTTTTATGCTTCTTTTCTTCACACACGCACACACTCACTAGAAGGCAGCGAAATGAAATGGGGGGTTCTCCTGTTTCTGCCTGCGTCTGCTTGTTGGTAAGTAAAAGAAAAGGCTTGAATTTACTACTATCTTTTTACTGATTTTCCAGCCTTTGTTTGGCATCATTCAGTGCTTCTTGTTGGTTTCGTGTGAGTGTACCACTTTTCTTCACATTCTGCTCTGAGGGGTAAAAAAAAACTTGGAGCTTTCTTACTGCAGAATCTACTGTTCCACTCGGTACTTGCAGATTTTGATTCCCTGTATTATTCTTTTAAAGGGTTTCCCATGCTCAATTTCGACAAGATTCCATTCTTCCCTTTTAGAGGGTGCCCAAAGATCTCAATTTCGTGACTAATGATATTATTGCCAATCTTTTGCTCTCTTTCTTGTTGGGTGTTTTTGACTTACTCTATCCATTGCACTTGCAGACGTACAAATTGGCAGCCGAGCCCCTGTCGGATATTTCTTGAAACTTTTCTTGATGAAAGGCCTTTACTTTCTCACACTCTCCAACTGAATTAAAGCATGCCGGGCTTCCTTGAAATTTCTGCTTGGTCCTTGGATGACTTTCTCGACTTTGAAGGTATCAAAACCATTTATGAAAATATGTAACTGGTTTCTGGTGAATATGTCTTCAAACCACAAGCAGCATTTTGGCCAAGATGGCAACGACTGTTCCCCCTATAACCGGCAGGAGGCTAAAGAGTCCTTGCCTGAAAGGACAACTGTATGGAAATGGAGAAGAGTGCTTCTGCTACTGTGGATTGTTCTTTTCCCTGTGTTTCTTTGGGTCTTGATTAGCTTGACTGTTGGAGAACTGGGCTGGAAAGTGGAGACTTTTTTTGTGACTGGAGATAATAGTCGGGATTCATTGGAAAATTGCAATGCAAGCATGGAAAAGGTGCGTTGTGCCTTGGCTTCTGTTGCCACTAAAAGATATTTTCCTGAAATGCACTATCGTGATCGCTATGATTCTTTCTGTTTCTGCTTAAATTCTGATGAGTTGCATGTTTTCTGCATTTGATGATGTCTTTTTCTGTCAATTTCTTCGTGTTAAGAAGCTGTTGAAAACTGTAATACTTGATAACTTCAAGTAGTTGAACTGATTGCTTGTATTGAGTCATGAGTCATGATGCTAAAGCACAGACCCCACCACCTACTCTAGGGACAGAATATGCTATTTCAAGTTGAGTTAGGGGAGAGAATAGCTCTAAGATTGTATATCATCTTTATTCTGCACCTATTTCTGATATTGAATGAAATTTGTATAAGATCTATGCTTGGCTTGGAGATACTGTGAATCCACTGATAGTACTAGGAAATGATCAATAGTGGATGTTCAGTTAAGCTGTTTCAGAAAATTGTCAGCCTGATGAATAAGAGCACTTCTATTTTCATTTATTATCGTGAATAATCATAGAAAATGTTCAGCCCTTGCTCTTTTCTCAGAAGAGATGTAAAATATCAAACATTTTCCCCTAATTGGTGGTTACTTGTCACTCCCAGTGATACCTTTTACCACTTCCCTCTGAACTTGAGGGTTGAGCATATGATTGGGGGGGGGGGGGGTTAGGAGATGTCGTAGAGAGTATTGGTGTGGCAAACTTCAAGTTTTATTATGAAGCAATTTTCTTCTAAAAGATAAAGCCTTCGCTATAGAGTGCCATGATGAACCAGCTGTGTCTGGACAAAGCATCTGACAATTTTCATTTGCATTGTATCTGTTTCTTGACATTACATGTTTGGTAAATTTTTCTTCTATTTGTAAAGTTTCTTGCTATGTCCTTGTCTTTCCATTTAATCGATCTCCATGTGGCAAGATATTTTTTACCACTTGTTCTGCTTTTTCCCTTTCCTTCATTCAGCTACTTGATCTTGTGAACTTCCAGGTTGCATCTTTAGCATGCTGCAGAGAACCGGAATTTGCAATGCCTCCTAGCAACACCTTAACATGTGCACTTAAAATTCTAGGTTCCAAGAACCAGTTATTCAATAAGCAGTGTGAAATGGTAACTGAAAATATGGACTTTGGTGCCTATTGCTCATCTACAGATGGTGCCAATGCAAAATATCTTGGGTTAGAATCAATTGATGGGATGTCAACATCATTCTCTCTGAATGCTACATTTTCATCACTACCATCTGTTCATCCTAACTGCAAAGAGGTAATATATGTTTATGTAATTCCCTTGGGCCAAAACAGCCAGGAGCATGCCATCTTAGTAGCTCAGAGTAATGTGATTGAAGTTAATGTGTAACACTGAATTCTTGTTTCTTCATTGGGCAATGTCTTCTCTGATGTCACACTGTGTATCTACACCACCATCTACTGATTATTTGATGCATTTCTGAAGATGTTGATTTGTTTGCTGGAGTAGATGCATCTTCATTAATATCTTTCATTAATAATTGCATTCTTTTGGCCCTTTTCGGCAAATACAATCTTTTAGGCATGCCTTGAAGGATTTACTACTTGAATGTTATTTGACAGTACCGCCTAATTTTGCTTACGCCTTTGGTAAGATATGTGAGAGTCATAAATCAGCTATTGATTGATAGAGATGCTTTGATCTCTACTAGCTTACTTGCCATATATTTCTCCATGGGCTGGAAATAATTAACTCAATCTACATTGAAGTATTTAATGCTTAAACAGAACTGCTTTTCTCAGCTCATCCAGTACTTCGTGCCATGTCAAATAAGGTGTTTTTATTAATTAGATATGATGTTTCTTAAAAAGGAAAAAGAAAATAATTATGATATTGGAAACTTTTTCTGGTTAGATCCCCTCTTAACCCCAGCCCCTGAGAACCACTGTGAGCGAGTATCTGTGTCAGTTGATATATACACGGAATTGTGTTTTCTTTTTTAGCTTTTGTTTGAAAGAGCTTTAGTTCGTAAAGTAAATTCTTATATTCTTATATTGGCTTCCAGCAGAAGGAATTGCAATTGAGGGAGCTTCATTCTCATGCCACAAATCATTGTGATGTCATCTATATTACGTTTGCAGAAATTTGCTTGTGCATAATGATTGGAATGGCTATAAGCTACAATCTTTACAGGCTGTATGGTAGATTCAGGAGTCAAAAACATGAGACGAGACAGCAACAGCCACTGTTGCAGCAAATTCAGCTGCAGCAGCTGGTCCGATCTTCCTCCCAAAGTAGTGGGAAGTGGAGAAAAAAACTTTTGGTTGTTTTTGTCTCAGGTGGTGTTATTACTTCGTTTTGGTTATTTTGGTATTTGAATGAAGATATAATGCTGAGAAGGAAAGAAACTTTGGCAAGCATGTGTGATGAACGTGCTCGGATGCTCCAGGACCAGTTTAATGTAAGTATGAACCATGTTCATGCATTGGCTATTCTTATTTCTACGTTTCACCATGGGAAACAGCCTTCTGCTATGGATCAGGTACAAATGCTTTTATCACCTTGCAACTGTTTTGCCAATATACAAAATGTTTGGTCATGTTGTTACAATGTAATTTTGTAATTCATCTCAACTTTTGCATCATATAGAAAACATTTGAAGACTATACTGAGAGGACAGCTTTTGAAAGACCACTTACAAGTGGCGTTGCTTATGCTTTAAGAGTCCGTCACTTAGAAAGGGAGCTCATTGAGAAGCAGTATGGATGGACAATAAAGAAAATGGACATTGAGGATCAAACTTTAGCTGAAGATTATAATCCAGAAAGCTTCACCACTTCTCCTGTTCAAGATGAATATGCACCTGTTATTTTCTCACAGAAAACAGTATCTCACATCGTCTCAATCGATATGATGTCTGGAAAGGTTTACTTCTAGAATTTTTTTCTTTCTTCTAGTCCCTAGCAGTGTTAATTAAAAAAACTAGAACAAGTAATGGAACAAAGAGGGTAAAAGATTTGGAGTTAATCGGGCAGTCATAATATGCAGATATTAAATGTTACATTTCTTGAAAGGTGAAGACTGTCTGTTTAATTCTTGATTCTGTTGGGGTTCGTAAGGTGGTTGTCATTGATGAACTATGAAATTTCTATGATAAAAAATAAGTTTCATCCTAATCTTGTTTTCTAGAAGATTACGTTCAGTAGTAAATTGATTGTTCAAGCTTTCAGTACTGAACTTAGTAACCTAACATGCTAATTGAATATATAGTTCTAGATGAGCCTTTCAGGCTCTCAGTAAAAGCAGTTCATGTGCCTTAGTTCTGGACTTAGCTTTTATATGGCTTGTTCATGTAATGCTTGGCTATATGTTCAGTGTTCTCTTCATTCATATCTCTTAATGGGGGTGGCAACCCTTGACCCAATACATACCCGAAATTTCACAAAGAAAACCAAACACAGTCAGCCCGTATAACCCAAATCTGACATGATTTCACCAGTTCGCCTTAAAATGTTACTCCCTCCGTCCCAATAGCAAGGTCCACCTTTTTATTATTTGCTCTCTCTATTTTAATAGAAAGTGGACCTTGCAAACGGGACGGAGGGGGTATTATTTAATGATTTACATAGTTTTTTTTTTGTGTGTATTTTGTTCATGACCCAAAACCTTGTCTTTTGAGTTGCTCTATTGGATCGGTCGCTCAATGATATTTCCTTGCCTTTATTTACTTGTTACTTGATGCAACCGACTCCTTTAGTTGTCTTGCTATAGGAAGACCGTGAGAACATCTTGCGTGCTAGAGCATCTGGAAAGGGCGTTCTAACATCACCATTCAAGCTATTAAAATCCAATCACCTGGGAGTTGTACTTACTTTTGCTGTGTACGACACGAATCTACCTTTTGATGCTATGCCGGAGGAACGCATCAATGCTACAATGGGGTAAATAATTGCAATAGTTTTTGTATAATGTAGTAAGCCGTACTTTTCTCTGACATTCTTCATGTTTCCCCTTATTAATTGTCTGCCTCTCTCTGAGTCTCTGTTGGTTTGGCTGTTTTGCTGCTCCATTGTAGGTATCTAGGTGCTTCATATGATGTTCCGTCATTAGTTGAGAAGCTTCTACATCAGCTTGCTAGCAAACAGACTATTATTGTGAATGTTTATGATACAACCAGCCAAGAGGCACCAATCAAAATGTATGGCACTGATGTGGCTGATGCTGGAATGCTGCATATTAGCCACCTTGATTTCGGGGATCCCTCTAGAAAGCATGAGATGCATTGCAGGTTGGATAGATTGTATCTCTTCTGAAGGGCAAACTAAGAAGCAGAACATACTTCTAATAATCTCTTATGTTCTTGTGCTGTAGGTTTAAACAGAAACCACCTCCTCCCTGGCAAGCTATAACAGCATCTATAGGAGTCCTTGTCATCACTTTACTTCTGGGTCATATCTTCCATGCAGCCATAAACCAAATTGCTAAAGTGGAACATGACTATCGGGAGATGATGGAACTCATGCATCGCGCTGAGGCAGCTGATGTGGCAAAGTCTCAGGTAAATGTTATACAACAAGGTTTAGCCGTCCACGGTATACCATTTTCTTCGTGTATATTAATCATTTTTTTATACTTTGCATTTGTACTTTTATACTGTGGATAATCTGTGTCTAAAAATCTTAGGTCTTTTTCCTGTTTCATTCTATGGTCCATCCATACTTTTTATTTTTGTTTATTTTATTGTTTCCTTGTTCCTGTCTACCTCCTATCTCTTTCGCAGTTTCTAGCCATGGTTTCACATGAAATTAGGACTCCAATGAACGGCGTTTTAGGTAATATTGTTGTTTGACCTTAGCATTCCTCCCAGTGGCAGTGGGAGTTGTGGAGTTCCTTATTTACAAGTAATTCTAAAGAAACACTTAATCCAGGTATGCTCCAGATGCTTATGGATACGAATCTGGACTCCTGCCAACTGAATTATGCTCAGACAGCTCATGATAGCGGAAAAGATTTGATATCATTAATCAACAAGGTTTTAGACCAAGCGAAGATTGAATCTGGAAAACTTGAGCTAGAGGCTGTGCCTTTTGATCTGCGTGCTGTTCTTGATAAGGTGGTGTCAATTTTTTCTGGAAAATCTCATGAAAAGGGGATTGAGGTAACTATCCAAATCTCTGTGTGTATGTTTGTGCAATCCTCAACAGTCAGGTTTAGTACTTTATATAATTTATGTTTAATACCATTTACATTCATCTGGCGGAACCAGCTGGCTGTTTATGTATCAAATAAGGTTCCAGAAGTGGTCATTGGAGACCAGGAACGGTTTGGGCAGATCGTCACAAATCTTGTTGGAAATTCCATTAAGGTTCGCCCAGAGTAATTATCATGTGTATTTTTAATTTCTCTGAATTTCTATTTATTTCATCAGAATCTGGCTGCTTTTTTGACTGGTGGATAAGTCATGCTTGTGATGGTCCATGAGATCTCAGTAGATTGGGGTTGCTGATGATCCATACCCCCATCATTTTGTGTTTGCTGGTTATATTCTGATTGATAAATGTCGCTGTCTTCATGCTTCTAGGTAATTGATTTCTCTTTTTATTGCAGTTCACACATGACAGGGGGCATATATTTGTCTCTGTGCATTTAGCAGATGAAATGCAGTTTCCCCTTGACCTGGAGGATGATGTTCTGCAACAAAGCTTAAATGAAGTTCAAGATGATTTAAATGCTTCTTTCGATACATTGAGTGGCTTTGAAGTAGTTGATAGACGGAGAAGTTGGGAAACTTTTAAAAACCTCAGGGGCGGTGCAGAGGAATCTGGAAAATTCAAATTATTAGTGACTGTTGAAGATACAGGTACCGGAATACCTCCTGAAGCACAATGCAGGATTTTCACGCCCTTTATGCAAGTTGACAGTTCTACATCACGCAAATACGGTGGAACTGGAATCGGATTGAGCATCAGCAAGCGTCTAGTAGACCTTATGGGTGGAGAAATTGGGTTTGTGAGTAAACCTAACATAGGTAGTACCTTTACGTTTACTGTGACCTTCTCAAAAGCAGAAGCAGGTTGTCTGGAGAAAATGTGGCAGCACCGTGATCCAGCTATTTCAGAATTCCAGGGACTAAGAGCATTGGTAATTGATCGGAAAATGACCCGTGCACAGGTCACAAGATACCATCTTCAGAGATTGGGAATGTCTGTTGACAGAGCTTCCAGCATGGAGTCTCCGTGCTCTAATTTTTGTTATGATTCCACAGCTAGGTATTTTCCATTCCATTTCTTTCTGGAGGTGTCATGGTTAGGGTAATTTGTTTCCTCTGCACTATGTTTGTGATGTTGACAAACTAGCCGAGACCAAGGTTACCAAACGAGCAATTGGACATTTTCATATCTGATCCTTGCTACCTCATATACTTTAAGACAGTAACTGAAATAAATCAGAATATTAACCCTTCCAGTTTTGTTAAAAAAACCCTGCATTTAGAATTAACCTTTTGCAATTATTTTTTTCTCTCAAATTTATAAACTTGTCTATCATTTTGTATACATTACAAGTACTAACTCTCTCTTGTGGAAGTGCACACTTCATGCTAACTGTTATCTGTAATGGATCTTATTTCTATGAAAATCTGTAAAAGATGAAGGGTATTCTTGGTTGAGTTTCCATACTCATTGATTTGTCTGATGTATTTATTTTCTTCAATAACAGTACTGCAGAGTCCAAACAATATGCTATGGTTCTCATTGACCAGGAAGATTGGGATGACGCCTGCCTTCCATTCCATAACCTGATAAAGTCTATGAGACATGATGTATCCAGGGGTAAATCAGGATTCCCTCCGAAGATATTCTTATTGACGAACTCCATTAGCTGTAGCAACCGCAGTAAGCTGAAGTTAGACGAGTTAGTGGACAAGGTGATAACAAAGCCTCTGCGCTTAAGTGCATTACTGTCCAGTTTCCAGGAAGCTACTGGGAAGAGGGTTGATACTAGTGGTAAACCGGCGACACTAAGAAGTCTGCTGAGGGGCAAACAATTTCTGGTGGTGGATGATAACGCTGTGAATAGGAGAGTGGCAGAAGGTGCTCTGAAGAAGTATGGTGCAGCTGTAAGGTGTGTGGAGGGGGGGAAGTTTGCTGTTGAGTTGCTAAAGCCTCCACACAAGTTTGATGCTTGCTTTATGGATCTCCAAATGCCGGAAATGGATGGGTTCAAAGCTACTGAAGAAATCCGCAACCTTGAAAGAGAATATAATGAAAGAATTGGCAGGGACAGGGCATTGCCCTGTTGGCATACTCCAATACTGGCTATGACAGCTAATGTGAGTCAAGCAACAAATGAAGCGTGCATCAAGTGTGGGATGGATGATTACATATCTAAGCCATTTGGAGAGGGACAACTGTATTCAGCTGTGGCACAATTCTTTGAGGGTGGATAATTAGATGATGACTTAGCCAATAATAATGAACTGCAGTGACTTCCCTTTCTGCTTCTGCTTCTGCTTCTGCTACTGCTACTGCTACCACATATGGAATCACGTAGCTGCAGGTCCAATATGGTAAACTTTCCACCATCCTTTTTCTGAATACATGTTATATTGTTATTGACATTCCTATAGACTCAATTTTAGCTGATGGCTGTTGTTTTCTTTGTCGTTGTCCATAGCAGTTCAGTCGGGTCTGTGTGATGCAGCTCTGAGCTCTGATGGCTTCAGGAAATGGGAAAAAGCCACGGCAGTAGTAATTGTTTGAAGTCCCACTTGGGAGAGGATGTTGATGATGAGAGCAGCAGCAGCAGTGAGTAGCTTGTATGTTCGAGAGATCGAGAGAGAGAGAGAGAGAGAGAGAGAGAGAGGGGGCAGACCAGATATATATGATAGGTTATGTTTGATTGCAGTAAAAGTTTTGAGCTGTTCTGTATAGTTGAGAGATATATAGATGTAAAGGAGAAGAGAATTAAGGCAACTAATGTTTTCTTCACAATGAGTCTTTGTAATTTAGTCTGCAATTGAATTATTTTATATAAGTTGAATTATAGTTGCTATTTTCTTGTTTGTGGTTGTGGAGCTAACAGCAAAATTGCATATTTACATTCTTCTACTTTTTTACTTTTTTTATAAATTGGACTCTGCGTTTTTGTGATTTTTTCAAGTATAGTCCTTGACGTATGTTCAAACTAAAACTTTTGTGCAGATAAAGATTTGATTTTAACATTTACGAAAATTAAGGGCTTGTTTGTTTTTATTTTCATGCGGAAATTTTCAACATTTTACTATTTAAAATATTGAAAACATGTGTTGTTTTAATCACTTTAAATTTTAGTTTTCACCTTTTTTCTAATGGGGGAAATATTTATCTAGGTAAAAATATAGTAAAATTGAGATAGACAAGCAAAATTTAAAACATAGTAATTTTGTGGCAATTTATACTTGTTTCACATTCAAACCCTTGTAGAGGGCCCACAAAATCTAAAAAAAACTGAAAAAATATGACAATGGTACTTCCAAGGGAATAGATGCCAACTATCAAATCAGTTTCATTTTATTATTGGGGTTACTTTTTTTTGAAAATTTCATGAGTTATCCGAAAAGAAAGAGATGTCTCTCTCTCTATCTCTGTCTCTCCTCCTTCCCAACTGAAAAAAATACCACCATTTTCACTCCCTCTCTCATCACTCCTCGTTCTCTCTCCATATCTCTCTCTTCTCTCCGCCATCTCTTTCTCTCTCTTTGGCTCTTTTTTATTTTCCGACCGACGACGAAGAATCTGTCGACGCCCAACAAAACAACGTCCTACAATGGACTTGTGGAGTGAAGCACAACCGGAATCGTCGACATCTGCTCAAGTTCATATTCTTATTTTTTTCCAAAAATATTGTAGATGTGTATTTTTTTTGTTGAAAATTTGTAGATCCGTAGGAATTAAGTACTTGTTTTCCGTTGATAATTGCGTTGGTATTTGTTGATGATATTGAGACGTTGAAATTGAAATTATTATGGCATTATCGTAGCTCTTGAAAATTTAATCGTAACTCATGAATAATTAATCGCAACCATGGAATAATTAATTGTAGCTATGGAAGAATTAATCGTAGCTATTGGAATAATTAATTGTAGCTTTTCAATAATTAATCATATTTCTTGAATAATTAATCGTAGCTCGTTAATAATTATTCGTTTATCTTGAATAATTAATCGTAGGCCTTAGAATTAATCATAGCTATTGATTTATTTAATCAAAGTTAAATCAAGCCAAAATGTAACTGATCTATTAATTTATTTTATAAATATGGGCTTGTGAGGTGGTATCTAAGTTGGCCCGTGATATTGGTGTGCTTAGTGAACAGTTTACTATGTCTCGATGTTTGAGGTGGACATTCACGCACCCCACCACTGACGTATCCACCTTATTGCAGGGATCAGTACCTTTTTAGGTTTCTTTCTCTATTTAGAATATCAAATTTATATTTGTTAATTAATTTTAATGATATTATTAATATCATACAATTACGGGTGGTTTCGTTGGTACCATCACCGGAGTCGATCCCGTATTACTAGAGCATGCAGCTGGAGGGCGATGCTCAAAGCATGAGATTTGTTTCCCCTCGAAAGAAGAAAAAGAAGAAGATGCTTGCAAATGTAACATCTTGCTGCTCCATTAAAGTTGTGGGCGTTGTGGCCCCATCACCCCCGAGGATGAGGGCTGCTCAGAGACCACAGAAAGGTCCACAATCGAGCCGGACATTGAGGGATGAGTCAAATGATGAGATACCGAGTCTCCGACTCCTACTAACGAGACAACAGAGCACAGAGAAGATCCGGATCGTAGATTGAGCCCTCTTCGAGCATAGGGAACTAAGCATTCAAGGAATCGAGGAGGGATCTATCTCAGAGCAGTGGAGAGCACGAGCGGCCAAGACGAAGTGCGGGGGATCCATCAGAGAGCTTTATGAAACGCTAACTTTAGAAGGTTGTGGCGAGGGATGATATGATGCCCCGTATTCAGGAGGTTGTTGATCGAGCTGTTGAAAGGGCACTAGCTAGGATGCATACAGAGCAAAGACCGGCTCCAAGTCACCACAAACGCCGGTCCGAGTCGTACGTCGCTGACGCACTATCGTTTCGCGCTCAAAATAAATTTGTAACTCATGTGCCCACATTGAGCGTAGCTAGCTCATGCGTACGGATCGATCCCACAAAGAGTTGTTGTGATTTCACCTTCGAGTAACCAATCACAAAAGGGGGTTGGTTTGTTGTCATTTTACTAGAATTAAATCTGCAAAATAACACTAAAGAAAATATCAAATAATAAAGGTTCCGGCATTTGAACTAGAATATGGTTTAAGTCTAAAACTACTCAATCATGGGCACACCAATTTTCATGCATAATAAGTCACCCAGTTATGGAGACCGAATTCCTCTCTACGTCTCCTTATTCATCCTTTCATTTTAGGCTTAAAAGCGATTGCTCATCAAGTAAACCCCTAACCTATCACCCACCCTCCGGTTTCCTAAAGAGATGTAAATGAATAGATAGTAGTGTGCCCTAGACGAACCCAAGTTTATTGTGTTTATCGATTCCTCGTGTGCCTACAACAACCCACTGATTCCCTTATTATTATATGAATCAATACTTCACAATTCGCCAATTCAATTAATAGTGGTGTGCCCTTTTGTTCCTTGTTAGTTTCCGGGTTGCTACACTACACGTACGAAATTTGACCAACCGGACTCTCGCAAGAGGACAGGGTCAATTGTAGGGTGGTGAGCTAACACGGGTCGTGTCTCTCAAGGAAGGCTTCGTATGAGCGATTATCTTCTAGGCTATGCATGCAAACATGTTTGGCAATTTAAATATAAACCTAAACATTCTAATCAAGGATTTGAGGGTTGTTTTAAACTAAGGAATTTAAATAAGCAAATTAACTAATAAAAACACAAATAATAACAAGATCAAGATTAAAAGAAAAGATTATGATAAGAGCATTAGGGTGTAGATTCTCTCATTGGTTTCTCACCTAGCTTGTTTCAAGTTGGTTTCATTAATCTTAAACATACAATAGTCCTTACAAGCAATTTAACTTCAACTACTGTCACCGTCTATCCATTAAACCCCTATCGACTTTATTATATGAACAAGATTAACTCTTTAGGCTTATGTGACCCAATCCACCTAACGTTGAAGGTACCTTGGTTGGGATTTAGAATCTCCTTTCGGTCTTATCTAAAACCTAGCAATGCTAAGTAGTGATCAAGTACTCAACATAAATAAACACAATTTCAACAACAAGAACACAACCATCACAAGCATGGATTGAAACCAAATCGATTATCTATCCCCTAATGTAGAGATTAGCCCATCATCATGCTCAAAACAACACAAAAACCATAAAAGTTTTCCATTTCATAAATCCAGAGATAAAGAAAATATAAAATTCTACAATCTTATTGTTTCAAGAGTTTGGGACAACCCCCACAAATAACTAAGCTAGGAAAGAAAATACCAAGAGAGATCCTCCTATCGAGCCTAGCTTTCGTGGATGGCTCGGAGTTGGGTCCTTCTTTTTCTTCCTCAAGCTTGAGCTTCCTTGCCTCTTATCTTCCTCTTTGACTCCCTCTCTTGAAAGGTGGTGAGAATGGTGAAGAGAGATGGTGATGGTGAATGAAAATGGTGTAGAGAGAATAATGGAGATATGTTGTGTTGGAGAAGATGAAGTGAATGAGATGAATGGTGAAGTGAAGAGTCCCCCCTTTCTATGGAGAGAGAGTGGGAGATTTTGATGTGAGTGAGATAGAGTAGGATGATAGGTGATTAGATTAGGCATGATGATCCTTGATATCCCAAAAGATATGGGGGATTAAAGAGGAAGATTTGTTGTAGGATTTTGAGGACAAAGATCAAAAGGCTAAGCTAGGATCCTACATCCCCTATTAACTTAGACCCCAAAAAGTCCCTTCCTATCTTCTTCTCCAGCTGGCCATGTGGGGATAAAAATCTTGGGTTGAAGCTTAGGCTAATGGAAGGAGGGAAAAATGAACGATCACAATGTCAAAATTGATCGGGAGAGCGGGACAGGCACCCCGCACGACCGCGCAATGGTGAGTGCTCGCGGGGTCGAACGACGCGCGCACTGCGCGCCGGCGCGGGGCCTTTTGGCTCCGTCTTCCGGTTTTGACTTTCAGTTCCACTCTTAATTTTCTCCATCAGTTGGGCCTCCAATTCAGTTCGGGTCCATCAGTCCGGAGCTCAATTTTCGAGCTTTGCACTTTTCCACCTTAATGCCATGAAAATCCTGCTTTTGTACACAAAAGCTCAAGTTTTGCACAACTTGGCATATTCCACCAAAAGAGCAACCAGTGAAGATAAAAGCATAAAATCAACACATAACATGCTAAAAATACTAAAAATAACTTACAAAAATACAGAATTCCTATAATAAAACAATACAAATAAACACTAAACACCCTCTATGTCTAACAAGTGATCAACCACATTGGGCATTTCAGATACACACTCACGTGGAACGAGTCCAAGAATCAGCAGAAATCTTTCATGCATTAATATGCCCATTAGGCCTCACGAGTCCAGTTTTTAACTTAAACCATTTCTATTGTTCAAATACCAGAATTAAAGGTCTAGCCACGCATGCTAGAATATAAAACTGCATAAGTGAAAGACATAATTTAAACGAAAACTTAATGAATTAATATGCAAAAGAACTCAACTCCAACGTTGAGCATTACCATAAATCCTACTTCCCAAAGGCATGAGGCCTATTGGATTGTTTTACTGCCTTGGCAGCGTGCAAAAATAAACAAGAAATTAAAGTAAAGATTGTAGCAATGTTTCAAGAATTCTAAAACTTAAATTTCCAGAAAATAAACTAGTTTAAATAGATACATTTCCGAATTCGAATTCCCCCATAGGCGGGGGTCTTCAACTGGCTTCCGGGTCTGGCGTGCCCTCTCCTATTTTTTAGGAATTGAGCTTATCTCTTCATCTCCACGTCTCCCAGTAGTCCATCTTAGCACGAACTCTCATCAGACTTGTATCTTTCTCTTACGCCTCCTATCTTGATTCAACAACTTCCTGAGATTTTAGCATGTGCCTAGTCCAAGCCCCTGGTCGAGTCTGCATGAGCAATGTGGGCACGACATCATACAATTAGCTTCATCCATCTCTGATATGTCCATTTTGCTTCCCGAATGTAGGATGAATGCTGAAGAAGTTTCACGTGCCTCTAAATGCTTTTATGGCGTTGAAATATGCTTGAAATGCTAGGCAAAATGCCTTTTTCGCCAGACTCAACCTCTGAAGTGCCCTTGACCCCAAACCTGGTTCTTTTCAACTCAAAACAGACTAAAAATGACATTTATATCAAATAAAATGCCCATAAAAATACGAAATAAATGGACTTATCAGTCGCCCACTCCTGATATGGGCCATCACAGCTCGAAGCCAAGTGACCACACTCTACAGCAGGAGGGTGCCAACACATCGGCTCCCCCCCAAAGTGGTCCACATCCCACTGCTCGCGTCCCTGGATACAACTCGACCCTGTAACTCATGAATACTCAGGATGATACGGTCCTTACTATAGCCTACAAATGATTTAGAAGCTGAGGATCCAGAGCGAATGCCATGATCCTCGTCAATGATATGCAGCTATGACGGGTGTGGTTTGATGAGCTCGAGGACCCGAAGAAAGATATACATGAGCAGACTCTTGGCTACTTCTTGATCGCGATCAGTGACGAGTTAAGAGAGATACCAAGTCTAGGACAGTGGTGGAAATACTTTTTTTTTTTAATTTGTAAACTAGTCTTTTACACTTACATGGATTATAATTTTTTGCAGGAGGCCCTCGTCGAAGAATGGAAGAAACTTCATCCCCTCGACACTGATTGCTTAGAGACGTATGAGGATGATGACTATTGACAGTGGACACCTTCATTGGGAATTTTAGATCGAATCCTCGGCAGAGATGAGTGCTATCAGATGTTATGGCTCGGGCGTGATTATATAAGTTAACTTCACGAGCATGCTCTCATATCATATATTATTTGCTAACATTGTTCTTCATATGTCCTGTGTTCTACGTTGTAGGCAGTCGTGGTATGTAACATTCTGGAGCAGCATTGGGTCACGGTTCATATCCGCACAACTTGAATGGGCAGGCACCTCCATGCTTGCATATGTAGCTCATTCGTTTCTTGTTTGATCGATACACGGTGCTACGATTAAATTTTTAAGAGGATACAATTATATTTAAAAGCTACGATTAAATTTTAAAATGCTATGATTAAATTTTAAAAAGCTATGATTAAATTTTAAAATACCACAATTATGAAGCTACGATTATTTAACAAATGGTACGATTATATTTTCAAAAGCTATGGTTAAATTTTAAAATGCTACGATTAAATTTTAAATAGCTATGATTAATTTAAAAAAAGCTACGATTAACTAAAACATTGCTACGATTAACTAAACATTGCTACGATTAATATAATAAGGCTACAGTTAATATAATTAAGGCTACGTTTCTTGCAATTAAGACTACGATTATGAACCAATACTACGATTATTTAACTATGTCTAGGATAAAACATTTCATAATTCTTAACTTAATCTCAATTTAATCAAAGCTACGATTTATTATAAATAAGACTACGACTTATATAGAAAAGGCTACGAGATGCAAATCTCTCGCTCTCGTCTATTTTTCATAAAAAGGGGACATCACAAAACATACCTTTCAAAATAGAAAATTCTTTGCACTAATTTCTTCTTGATGAACAATCTTGCACACTTCTTTGCTCAAATTTTTCTTCTCTTTGCACGCGCCTTGCCCAAATTTTTCTTTTCGAACTTTTGCTCTTGGTTTTTTGCTCAAATTTTTTATAGTGTGTATGATGTCGGGTGTTGGTGTCTATTTATTTATAAAATTTACCAACCCTTCTTACACAACAATAAAACACATGCATTAAATTTGGTCAAACAATTTCTACCTTCTAATGTTTTTTATTTAATAAAGCTCAATAACTACCTCTCTTACACAAGACATAAATGAATTCAATTGAAATAGTGAACTACTGAAACTATTCACCTAAAAATTAATCGTAACCTTCATCATAATTTAATCATACATATACGATTAACTTTTAAATTAATCGTACATTGTTAAAAAATAATCAGAGCTTTGTTAAAAAATAATCATAGCTTTTAAAAAATTAATCATAACATTTTTCGAAATTTCGTAGCATACAATTAATTTTTAAAATTAATCGTACGCCAATCGTATGCTACAATTAATTTTAAAATTAATCATAACTTTCTAAATCGTAATATTTTTTAAAAGTATATTTTAATCGTAGCTTTTTAATAGTTTAATTTTTAATCGTAGCTTTTTAATTGTATAATTTTTATAATTAATCGTTGCTTCTTAATATTGTATTTGTTAAAAGAATATATACAGATAGATAAAATTATTGTGTAGTTAGTATAGATCCGGAAATCTGCAATTAATTGATTCAGTCCGGAGCAGTGGTCAATATGTGAAACAAAAACAGAAAACGCCGTAAGAGCCAAAGACCATCGGGGGGTTGACGATCGTTGGACCTCTGACGCTCAAGTCAGGAAAAGAAGAAGTGTAGAAAGAAACAAAATACGGAATAATTAAATAATTAAGGTGCTTAATGACGATAATCTTTATCCAGAACGTGACTAGAAATCTAGGGAAATGCCGTTCGATCCTGGAAGAATGTAGGAAGAAGGCCGGATGTTGAATCGCCGGGGTGGAATTAACCTAGAAAATTGTGAGCTCAGTATTCTTAGGGTGTGATGTGAAGCTTGTGGGTATTTCAGCGTAGTCGTCAAATGAGGATGAGGGTCTCCTTTTAAAGGTGGAGGTAGCAGCTAGGGTTTGCGAGGATTATGGAGGAGGTTGAAAGACGTGCCGACTCATCTGAACCCGTCAATCTTACCGGATAAGGCGGAACTGATCGTTAACTCAAATTTAAAATTGAACACTTATCTATTGGAATACCGATTGTACGCTATCGCTCAACCCTTTTGGGCCATCATTTTGGGTTGACGAAAAATGACCACTACAGTTAGCCCCTCATTGTCTAGGTTTCAGTATGAGAGCTGGACAATGAATCGTAATGCAAATAAACAGGTAAGGACATAAGACATTCATCGTGAGGTCGAACATCGAGCCCAAGTAAAAATTAGAAAAGATCGCCCCAATAAATGAAAATGACTCTAGAGGTCGAATGCCTAAGTTTTGAGCGCAAACTGTAAGGTAGGATGATCAAGGCTTTGAAAGCAAACTATAAGATCGAACACCGAAGCCCGGAGTATGGGTTATGAAGCTGAACGACCCAAGTCATAAAATAACTTGGAGGTCGAACGCCTAAGCTTTGAGTGCAAGCTGTAAGGTAGGACGATCGAGGCTTTGAAAGCAAACCGTAAGATCGAACACCGAAGCCCCGAGTATGGGCTATGAAGCTGAACGACCCAAGTTATAAAATAACCTGGAGGTCGAACGCCTAAGCTTTGAGTGCAAGCTGTAAGGTAGGACGATCGAGGCTTTGAAAGCAAACCGTAAGATTGAACACCGTAAATCTAATATTACTTCTCATAAGTCACTATTGTTTGCCAAACGCACATGTGATTGACCTTGATGCTTTTAAGACCTTAAGGTCGACATTTGGTGTAGTAGACCCTATGGTCGACATTTGTCTTAGTAGACCATATGGTCGATTTTTGACGTAGTAGGCCCTAGGGTACGTAGTAGACCCTAGGGTCGATTTTTGACGTAGTAGACCCCAGGGTACGCAGTAGACCCTGAGGTCGATTTTTAACATAGTAGACCCTAAGGTACGCTGTAGACCCTAAGGTCAATTTTTGACGTAGTAGACCCCAGGGTACGCAGTAGACCATGAGGTCGATTTTTGACATAGTAGACCCTAGGGTACGCTGTAGACCCTAAGGTCGATTTTTGACGTAGTAGACCCTAGGGTACGCAGTAGACCCCAAGGTTGACGTAGTAGACCCCAAGGTATTTTTGACGTAGTAGACCCTAGGGTACGTAGTAGACCCCAAGGTACGCAGTAGACCCTAAGGTCGATTTTTGACGTAGTAGACCCTAGGGTACGCTGTAGACTCTGAGGTCGATTTTTAACGTAGTAGACCCTAGGGTACGCAGTACACCCTAGGGTACGCTGTAGACCCTAAGGTCGATTTTTGACATAGCAGACCCTAGGGTACGCAGTAGAGCCTAGGGTACGTTGTAGACCCTGAGGTCGATTTTTGACATAGCAGACCCTAGGGTACGCAGTAGACCCTGAGGTCGATTTTTGACATAGCAGACCCTAGGGTACGCAGTAGACCCTAGGGTATGCTGTAGACCCTAAGGTCGATTTTTGACGTAGCAAACCCTAGGGTACGCAGTAGACCCTAGGGTTGATTTTTTTTTTGAGCGATTTTTTTTAAGAGATCGACCCCCCTCCCGTTTTTTTTAAGGGTCAAAATCAACTGCATAAGACTATCACATGACTTCCGTTTTTTTTAAGGGTCAAAATCAACTGCATAAGACTATCACATGAAAAGGGTCTACTTGGAGATATAAGAGTTTGCCGACTCTGGGGTCGACAATTTTGCGGAGAAAGTAGCATAGAGGTCGACTTTTAATTTAATAGACCCTAGGGTCGATCATTTTGACGATGACGAGGGTTGACCAACATGATGAGATTTATCATTGTAGAAGATCGAATTTAAGGTTGATTTACTGCTTATCCCAGTCTCAAATTTTGATCAATCCCGAAACATAAATGATGTTGTAGATAATTGATTCCAAGGTCGATATAATAAGGCTAGAATATACAAATAGACATGCACTTTAAAATGCAATTTATCTTGACTCGAGGCTGAACTTTGCATTCGGGTTGAATCATGCCTTAGAGACATGGTATCGAACATCGTTCGATAATTTTGTCTTTGAAGTCGTGTCAAGGTTGGCATTAATGATATTTCTCATCTTCGGAGTGCAAAATCATTTTTTGCTCTTTATCGTACTCGGCGCTGACCCTAGCGTGCGTTTGAGATCTACACGATTGTTCTTATTTGATTTAAGTTGTCAACATTGATATTCAACCTGTAGACGACAAAGTTAGATGGTCGATGGCTAATCCATCGACCCTCCGACGCTCAAGACAGTAACTGAAGTAGGTAATAAATTTTGAGAATAAGTGAAAGCAATAGAAGAAAATAAATAAAAATGCAAACTCATCATTTTTTTTAGGATCGATGTCCGCCCTACGGGCTGCTGGGTCGACCTTGAAGGACTTTCTTATTGAACCTTGATCGTTAGGGTTGAATTTCAACCTGCGCATAGCACGATGCTTGAGGTGAACTGCGTTCCAGCTATTTGCGCTTTCTCTGTCTTCAACAGTTTGCAGCTTATAAGCCCAATTTCATACCACCTTGGTGATCAGGATCGACCTACAACCTCGACCCAATTTGAACGACGTGGTCTGGGGAGTCGGGGTGAATCTGTACTTCATCGAGATCTTCCATCTCGGGCTCGACGTAGGAGGTCGACCCTGAATTTTCTCCATGCTCATATTTTGAATTTGAGCTTTCTCCACATTCATATTTGGAGTTTGACGTCGATGCCTCATCAATTTGGTTTACTTCTTGTACCTGCACGTGGTTAGTCTTGAAAGACGATCTGTAGCAGTTTCTTGATGCGATTTGCTCTCCACGGATCTGCCTAATTCCCCATGAGGTTGGGAAGCGTATGACTTGGTGGTAGGTCGAGGGTACAACTTTTAGTTCGTGAATCCAAGGTCTCCCAAGGATGACGTTGTATGTTGAGGGTGCATCGATAATTTGAAATTTGGTGTGCAGGTTAACCCCTTCCGTATATACAGGTAGTGTAATTTCACCTATGGTGGTTTTGTGCTCGCCGCTAAATCCAATCAAGGTCATTATTTTTTTGACGATGTGAGCCTCGGGGACTTGCATTCCCTTCAAAGTAGATAAGAAAATGACATCAGTCGAACTCCCACCATCGATGAGAGTCCTCTTGATCATAAAGTTAGAAATAAAGACAGAAATAACAAGTGCGTCGTGGTGCGGGTGTGAGAGTTCAGAAGCTTCGCTGTTGGTGAAACTCAAACTTATAAGTTCCATTTCAGTGTCGGGCTTTGGTATCATAGGCGTGTATTTAAGAGATCTGCAATGCCGTTTTGCTGATGCCTGAGATACTCCGCTAACCTCGGATCCTCCAGTTATGCAATTAACCACATGCTCAATTGGTGGGGGCTTTGGCGTATCCCTCAAGTTCTCATCATTTTTGCTGAAGGTCTGCTTCCCCTTGTCAGTCAGCAAATCTTTCAAATAGCCTCGCTTGAGTAGGTCGATGATTTCGAGACACAATGCAATACAGTCATCTGTCCTATGGCCATGGTCTTTGTGGAATTCGCAGTACTTTGTTCTGTCACGTTCATGATCTGGACTTCTCATCTTGGGCGGCCGCTTCACTGTACTACCGAGTTCTTTCAAGGCATTGACGGCTTCTGAGGGTGTGATGCACAGGTTGTATTCTAGCAAGCATCGATCATATGGATCTGAAATATCCTCTCGACCTCGAGGTTTGTAGCGATCATTGCGGAGGTAAGGGTCGGTTCTTCTTCTATCATTTCTGCGGGAGTCTCTTCCTTCATCTCGACCTCTTGGCTTGGGTTGATAATACTGGTCTTCGTCTTCCTCCCACTTAATTTGTGCCCATGCCTTTGCTAAAATATCATCCATTGTCTTACACGGGTACTTTGTGAGTTCTTTGTAGAGGTCTGAATCCCTCTTTAGCCCCTTTCTGAAGGCTGATATGGCGGTGTCAGCGTTGCAGCCTGGTATCTCTACCTTCTCTCTATTGAATCTTGACACATAATTCCTAAGTGTTTCATTTGGATACTGAATAATGGCGTAGAGGTCATCTGAATGTTTCTCAATTTTCCGGCTGCTGGCAAATTGTTCTACGAAAAGATCTGTGAGTTGTGCAAATGATCCAATCGAAGCATTAGGAAGGTTCGTGAACCACTACAGTGCGGCTCCTGATAGGCTGGACCTAAAACCCTTGCACATGCAGGCTTCTCTGAGGTACTTTGGTATTGCTGCGATGAACATCTTCTGTTTATACTATGCAATATGGTCATCTGGATCTGAGGTTCCGTTAAATAACTTCATAGATGGTAGGGTGAATTTTGACGGCATCTCTGTTAACCCAATTTCATCCACGAATGGTGAGTCAGCAAAGCTATTTGGTGCAGCCTTGCGGATTGGTAGAGGTACACCGGGAATTCGCGTTATCATTGCCTCGATACCAGCCAGTCGTTGCTCCAATTCACTTGGGTGATCGATCATTCTCTGATCGAATCCCTGGTTAAACCTGCGCTGCTGTTCAACCCTTTCTTGCTCGAGGGTCTGGTGTCGGAACCTTTCCTGCCCAGAAGCATGATACTCAAACCCTGGAGGTGGCCTTAGCGGGCTCTCTTCCATTTGTTGTCTGGTGTCTACCTTCTATGCTGACGCGCTAGTACCTGCAATAAATGGATCAGTAAAAGTAACAGATCGACGACGCTCAGAATATACCGAATTTAGCTCGCTGAACAGATTTGTGGGTTTAATGTAGTTCAGATGATGCGTGTTGTCGTTGATGGTCAGATCTTCAAGTTTACTGCGGAGTGAAGCGTTCTCTGATCTCAAAAGCGCTAACTCCCCCGTGGTGTTTGCCATTTGATGCTGTATATTCCTCAAAACATCAGCCAGCGACAGATCAACATCGGGCGAAGGCGTAGCGATTCTGCCATCTTGCTGGGGTCCTTTTCCATCTCTGTGACTCTCATTAGGCGTTGTCATTTCATTTCACGAATAGATCGCTGCCCCACGGTGGGCGCCAAATTGTAGATCCGGAAATCTGCAATTAATTGATTCAGTCCGGAGCAGCGGCCAATCTGTGAAACAAAAACAGAAAACACCGTAAGAGCCAAAGACCGTCGGGGGGTTGACGATCGTTGGGCCTCCGACGCTCAAGTCAGGAAAAGAAGAAGTGTAGAAAGAAACAAAATACGGAATAATTAAATAATTAAGGTGCTTAATGACGATAATCTTTATCCAGAACGTGACTAGAAATCTAGGGAAATGCTGTTCGATCCTGGAAGAATGTAGGAAGAAGGCCGGATGTTGAATCGCCGGGGTGGAATTAACCTAGAAAATTGTGAGCTCAGTATTCTTAGGGTGTGATGTGAAGCTTGTGGGTATTTCAGCGTAGTCGTCAAATGAGGATGGGGGTCTCCTTTTAAAGGTGGAGGTAGCAGCTAGGGTTTGCGAGGATTGTGGAGGAGGTTGAAAGACGTGCCGACTCATCTGAACCCGTCAATCTTACCGGATAAGGCGGAACTGATCGTTAACTCAAATTTAAAATTGAACGCTTATCTATTGGAATACCGATTGTACGCTATCGCTCAACCCTTTTGGGCCATCATTTTGGGTTGACAAAAAATGACCACTACAGTTAGTATTACATGTCAAAGTACACTTACCCAATGATTGAGTGTGAGGATCAAGCCTGTCATATGGATTTTTGAGACATTTACCATCCAAATTGCCCACAAAACTCCCTATTTTTAAAACTTGCTTTTTTTTTTTTACTAATCACCATTTACTTTTGCGCACTTTTATCTATTTTCACTTTTCCAATTCTATACAACTTATTCAATTATAAAAATATTATTAGAGTGTGACCAATCATTTAAATATCCATCAATCCATCTCAATCAAACAAATATTTATTTTTCATCTCAACCACATATTTAATTGAAAGCAATAGTCAAACAAACATATTTCCATTTTCCAAACTTATAACTCCAAACATTAAATCATTTATCATAACAAAATCATTACATTTTTTCAAAAACCAATACACCTTGTAAATTCAACTGGAAATACTGAAAAATTGAAAATTAATAATGGAAATAAAACCAAATAAGCCCTAAAACTTTTGTCAGATTCCACGAGGAAGTCCGGCTGCCCGGTCAATATTTACATGCCCGAAAATTGATTTAGGACATTTTAGATAAAATGGATAAATATTGAGAATTATTTTATAATTATTTAAATGTTGTGTTATTTTTATTAAAATACTAAAAAAGAGTGGGAATTAAATTGTAAATTGTTCAAAAATAAATACAAAGACTTAATAATATTTTATTTTCACTAAACAAACAAAAAAAAAAGGAGAAGATGTAGTAGTCTGAAGCGGAGGCCGATGGCGATATGAACAGCAATAGTCTACTGCTATACACCGCACCTTAAATTTCCACCACAAACTCTCTCTCTCTCTCTCTCTCTCTCTCTCCCCTCCTGTATTATTGTTCATGCTGGTGGCTAGCAGGAGCAGTGTAATGGCGGCGGCTCTATCTCTATCTTTATCGCTGTCCAAGCATTCTCTTCCCGCTTTCCACTCCACTCATAAACTCTACCATCATTTCTCTCCCCGTTGCAATCTGTTCTCCCTCAATCGTCATTTGAATCGCCACCATGCACTCCGGAGGAGGGCCAGATTCTCCGCCGTCGCCGCTCCATTTACAGAAACTCCCCCGCCCACTGCGCCTCCGGCGACGGTTGTTCTTCCTACTAACCAGTCCTCCGAGAGACTCCTCAGGATTCGCCACACCGTGAGAGTTTTCTTCCCCAATTCTTCTGATCAAATCAAATTATCTCTAAAATCTCAACAAAAGTTCTGTTTTTTTTTTTTTTGTTTTTGTTTTATTTATTTAGCTGCAGCATTCAATTGGGGTTTTGAATGAGTTGTGTCATATTTGAATGCAGTGTGCTCACGTTATGGCCATGGCTGTTCAAAAGATTTATCCAGAAGCAAAAGTCACCATTGGTCCTTGGATCGACAATGGTTTCTATTACGATTTTGATGTGGATCCTCTCACTGACCAGGACCTTAAGAAGATCAAGAAGGAAATGGTGTGCTCACTCTCTCTGTTTATCTTTTCATATCATTTCTTTTCTTCAGTTCTTGTTAAACCTGTTATGGGAGAAATGCATTTGCTAGGTAATGCTTTTTGGCTAAATAATGTATTTCTTGAATCATCTGTAGGATCGCATTATTGGTAGGAATTTGCCTTTAATTAGAGAAGAAGTTAGCAGGGATGAAGCAGAAAGAAGGATTATGGCCATCAATGAGCCCTACAAAATAGAGATTCTCCAGAGCATTAAAGAGGAGCCTATCACTATCTATCACATAGGTGAGGTGTGCTTCTTTTCTTTCTTAAAATTTGTTTGAACCTACTTAACTGGCATTTAGCTGAAATCTGTTGTCAAAACTTCAGAATATGATCTGTGTATGGGTCCTATTTATGATGTCATTCTAGGATTGTTAGCAGCCAGTGCACACTTTCGTGTTGTTCCATTCTTATTTCGTGGTTAAAACTCCCACCCTTGAGACTTGTGTTGAAAATTGAAATTTAACTTTGGAACTTTTTAATATGTGATTTTTGCAGGTGATGAATGGTGGGATCTTTGTGCTGGGCCTCATGTTGAATCTACTGGAAATATCAATAGAAAAGCTGTTGAGCTTGAGTCTGTTGCTGGGGCTTACTGGAGAGGAGACACAAATAAGCCAATGTTGCAAAGGATATATGGCACAGCATGGGAGGATGAGGAACAACTAAAAGCGTATCTTCACTTCAAGGAGGAGGCTAAAAGGCGGGATCATCGTCGAATAGGTCAAGATCTTGATCTATTTTCTATACAGGTACCATGTTTGTGATTATCTAGTGAGCCTTGGACTTATACCTTGCTGTCTGTCTTTAGTATTTTGATTCTCAATGTATTTCAGTTACTGGAAGCAAATTCTAAGTGAAGTACGTGTCAGCATTGGGGGGGGGGGGGGGGGTTGCAATGTGAAGGGTGTTTTAACATTTCTACCTTAAGGATAAAATTCTAGCTTATAAATCATAGCTTGAAGCTGATATATTGAAAACGTCTGATATCAATCAAACTGCCTATTGCTATCAAAGCAAAATGATTATGCATTCAAGCTATTTTCAAACTACTCGAAATGAAGATTGACATCTCTAGATGGTAAATCCTCTCTTATCCAGCTCTTGCAGCCAAATTCCTTCATGCATCCATCAGCCTTGTCACTTCTCCAATTATAGCTTTCATGCTGGAACTGCTCATACTCTGCAAAAGATCTCTGCATTATTATTCCCCATAGGATGGATAATTAAGCTGCTGCTCATAAGTGTTACATTTTTAGTTTTTGCTCTCAGTAGTTGTTGTGGAAAGGAGATTAAACAAAGATATGTATTTCCAAATGCCATTTTATCAATATGAATATGATTCTTTCTGAATATATTGTGGCTATTCACGTTAAAGCCTTGGTATTTATCATCCTTTAAACTAAATCAGGGTGCTTAGGTTTTTCAAATTTATGAAGTAATACATCTGCCTGGCTTTATACTCATGTAAGAATCTGTAACTTTTTTCTGAGATGATGGGGCTTCAATTTACCTGCAGGATGAGGCTGGCGGTGGGTTGGTTTTTTGGCATCCCAAGGGTGCTATTATGAGACAGATAATTGAAGATGCCTGGAAAAAGATTCACGCACAGCGTGGCTATGATTTCCTCTATACTCCACATGTAGCAAAAGCAGATCTTTGGAAGATTAGTGGTCATCTGGAATTCTACAAAGAAAACATGTTTGATCAGATGGAGATAGAGGAGGAACTTTATCAGCTTCGACCAATGAATTGTCCTTACCATATTTTGGTCTACAAACATCAGCTACATTCCTATAGGGATTTTCCGATCAGGGTTGCTGAGCTCGGAACAGTGTATAGATATGAGTTGTCTGGAAGTTTACATGGCCTGTTCCGAGTAAGAGGATTTACCCAGGTATTTGTTTGCTTATTGCATTTTATATATCTTCTGACATTTTAGGGATGGCTATTGGTCTTGGATTTTGTTATTGTGTCACACCATCTAATGAATGTGGTTCACCAACAGCTCTCTAATTTGTACTCTAGTTTACATGGCTGCCTTGTTTGACAAAAGTGCCATTAATGTGTCCAACAATCCCATGTCCTTACTCAAGACAATCAGCCGAGAGTTGGTTCCATGTTTTTCTCTATGAAATCTGTATTATGCCAACAATCCCATATCTGAAAATTCCTTACACCGGCACACTAAAGTGAGTTTCTGTCTATTGATGAATTTAATTATTTGAAAGACAAAACATCCAAGTTTGCTCAATTTGGTATTTTCCTGGACCAAGAACACATACCGATGAAATAATTAAATTGTGAGGATTATACTTAGTTTACTCTGTGATGGTTTTACAGGATGATGCCCACATATTTTGTCTAGAGGATCAAATCAAAGATGAAATCAGGGGTGTCCTGGATCTTACAGAGGAAATATTGCTTCAGTTTGGCTTTGACAAATACGAAGTGAACCTCTCGACAAGACCTGAGAAATCTGTTGGAGGTGATGAAATATGGGACAAAGCAACTGCTGCTCTAAAGGACGCTCTAAATGATAAAGGTTGGAGTTATGAGATTGATGATGGTGGTGGTGCATTTTATGGCCCCAAAATTGATCTCAAAATAGAGGATGCTCTGGGAAGGAAGTGGCAGTGCTCAACCATACAGGTACTGTTGGTGACTGTCCATGTTTCCAATGATGTAACAGCAAGAAACCATAAAGAGATTCGTCTCCTGTTTTCTATTTGCTAATCCTCGAACCCTTGTTTTTGGGTAGGTTGATTTTAATTTGCCAGAGCGGTTTGACATGATATATGTGGACTCAGATCAAGAGAGAAAACGGCCAATCATGATACATAGAGCAGTTCTTGGATCCTTGGAGAGGTTCTTTGGAGTTGTTATAGAACATTATGCTGGAGATTTTCCATTATGGCTTTCTCCAATCCAAGCTCGCTTGTTACCAATCACAGACTCACAGGTGAAGAAAAAAACGCCTCCTATTCTGTTCCATAAGGTTCATCCATCACAAGATTCTAATTTATGTTGCTGTTACTTTTGCAGGTGGAATACTGCAAGGGAGTGTGTGAAAGATTGAAAGGTGAAGGGATTCGGGCAGAAGTTTGCAACGGGGGACGAATATCGAAACTTATTAGAACCTCAGAAAAACAAAAAATTCCATTGATGGCAGTAGTGGGACCAAAAGAGGTAGAAAGTGAGACGGTGACTGTTAGATCTAGGTTTGGTGGAGAGTTGGGAAGCATGGCAGTAGATGATTTTGTGACCAGAATAAAGCATGCAATTCAAAACAGGACTTTCTTTTAACTCCAACTAAATTTATTCTTGCTTGCTCTAAACTTCAAATTAAATTCATTATAGCAGAGATATGCTGCTCTGCCTCTGCTACTTCACTGTACATAAACCAAAACAATACCAGTCTCTTATTTATTTGATTTACTATGAAATATCTTTGCCGGTTAGTAGTTCACCAGGTAGATGTCAATGGTAATTGGTAAAATGCTAAACTTAGCAAGCATATTCATGGATGGCAGTTGAGTTGTATTAAAGCTGGTACAATGTTAGCAGTAGCAATTGTCATCATTTACCACTCACTACTTACTACTCACTACACTGAGTAATGCAAAGAAAGCATTCCTTTCAGTTACAAATTCCTGAATACATATATATAAATCAGCATATCCAAAATGTTAGTATCATCATCATCGTCGTCATCATTGATCTAGGCTGTGTTTAGATTTGCCCATCCTGCATTCATTTGATCGCATCAGCTTAGTTCTTCTAGAACTTTCGCTATTGTTTTAGTTGGCAGGAGGAGTTCACCCGCGCCTTCTATTACATATTCTCCTTCTCCAACCTCTCTCTCTTGTTCTAGGAAAACCTCCATTGACGCCCTTCTCTCTCTTTCTCTTGGAGTTGAATCCAATATTTCACTTTCACTTAGCTTCTCTTCACCTGGATATAGCTCCTCTGCCGTACCACCATTTATAGCTACACTCCCATCATGTTCAGTCTCTCGTCGAAGAAGCTCGTCCGGAGTTGCAGCTGGGTCAAGATCCCAGCAACCCTCAGGCAAGTTAGCGCCTCCAACATTCAGTGAACAAGATGGCACCTGGTGTGAAAATCTCAGCATCTCTCTCCTCGGGATCCATCTAATGGCGCTAGTGCTCCCATTCCTCTGATACACAGTCTTATATCCATCCAGTTTTACTAAAGGAGCTACCCACACGCCATTCTCTTCAGAATAGTCACCGAGAACCTCCACCATTTCGTATTGGTGCCTCACTTCATCCGGGGTTGTTCTGTTCCAATCTGTCGACCAGTTCCGATACACAGCCCATATATCTCCACATCTTGGATAGATTCTTACACATCCTCCCCTACCGGCCTTTTCCTTGCTCAGAAGATGAGAGAAGATGTTCACTTGCTCAACCGTTTCAGAGTGGAACACTCTAAAACTTCCACATGATTTCGTAAATCCACAATCCAACCAATTCACCGACCCAAATTCACAGTCAGATTTTGAGCTCAAGTAGCTAATAAAAATCTTGAAAGGATTCACTGAGGTGACTTCACGAATCAGACAGTACAAGCGAGGCATGCCGTCTTCTTCATCATACAAGGCCCATATCTGCTTTGGCTTAAAGCATTCTTCTGATCTATCCTTGTCAAAATCATGGAAGTCCGAATCTGGAACCGTTATTGACATAGAACCACTTCTCCTCAGTTCCGATTTTGATACTTTCGCCGTCTCACTGGATTTATCAACTTCGGCTAGAGCATTTCTCTTCTCAGCCTCTGCAGCTGCAGCTTCTGAAGCCAACCTCATATCCTCTAGCTTCCTACGGATTTCTGATCTTGCCTTATCAATCAGCAATTGTCTAGTATCAAATACAGGGGCAGCTGCACAGCGTCTAGTTGAAGTCTCAAGTGGGGAGGAAAGCCTAGAAGCAGGCTTTGATGTTACATTCACATTCACATTGGCTATTTTTGCTTCTGCAGCAACAGTTAGGCAAGCTTCTTCATGTCCTCCAATATCCATTTTTCTCTTCTTGGCTGGTCTACCACGCTTAGGTCTTGATGCATCCTTGTGATAATTATACCCATCAGATGACACATGAACTTTGGCATTTACATGTTCTCCATTTGCCTTAGTTATGCTTGCCTCTCCATTGGGTTGATAAAAGACAAAGGATGATGTAGACAGTCCATTAGGATCTATGACCCCAACAGAATTCACAGTCGAATTACCCTGAAATGATATGTTAGAAACAGACTTATATCCAGAATGATGTCCTGTGGGACCACTAGGTGCATGATACACGGTCGTTTTAGGTACATACGTAACCCCACAACCATGACTTACATACCCATTCTCCGGCATATAAGAGTAGTTGCTATAAGGGAAAGAGCCATTAATTGGGGCTAACCCAGTCTCAACAGCTATGAAGACACCACGGCAGTTCTTGCAAGAAAGTCTCTTGTTCACATACTTCCTGAGATATTCGTACTGAACATGACAGGAGGTACAAACAGTCCAAAATGTATCCTGTCTTGAATGAGAAGCTGGAAACTTGGAACAATTGCCGTAACCGCCAGCCCCAGCACTGTACCCAGTGAACAAAATCCTCCTTTGATCATATGAGCTTCTTTTGACGGTATCTGATAAAAGAGTCCATGCTTCAGAGACAAGTCTGAATGCTCCATCAGCTCCAACTGTTTTGTTCTTATCAGGGTGGAGCAGTACCGCCATCTTCTTATACTGTTTCTTTACTTTGGACTTGTCTGCAGATGGATCCAGTCCAAGAATCGAATAGAAATCAAGTTCCCCATTAACTTTAGCCTCAGAAGCAATGTAGACTCCCAACGTGGCCACCATTTGTGATATTCCTTCCAGTCCAGGACACAGCTTTTGAGCTTTTAAAGCATAACTCCTCGCACCAATGAAGTCTTTCTCCAATAATTGCTTTTCCGCAATGGCTTTCGCTCTTAATGCTTCCTCTATGTAGGATTCCATCAAAAGTTCAGATTCAAACCACACTCGATTCCAATTTTTTTCAAGGGGAAACTACAAACAGCATGTACTGGGAAACAATCTGCATCCAGTTCCGAACACAGCCATCATTATGCTGCATATTATTCAAACAGATTGTAAATATCCTCTCTTTTTAATAGAACATAACACTATTCCCCAACAAATGACACAAAATCGGCAGACTACTTAACGTTTAACATAATGATAATCGATCCAGGTACATGCATTACTGAAACAGATCAATCCAAGTTCTAATTTTATCTTACAAACATTTAAAAATATATATATATATATATATATATATATATATATATATATATATATTAATTCAACTCTAACTGAAACCGATCAATCCAAAGTTCAAATCTTGCATTATAAACATTTATTTAAAAATAAAAAATAGCCAGCACAAACAACTCAAGATAATATACGAAATTCAAAACAAAACCTGTCAAGTAAGTCAATCCTGGTCAAAAAGAAATTCAAGCTGAATTCAAATCACACAGAAAGAAACGTATCACCAAACTTTTAGCACATTGTCTTCGTTAACCAAAGATCTAAGCTAAAAATCAGTAAAAGGAAAGTCATAAAAGAATTGACTTATTCAACCATTTTCAGCTCTAAATCAACAAACTGAAAATAGGGAAAAAAATTAAAATTTACAAACTTACCGAGATTTAGGAATAATCAGACATAGATTATCACAAGATTTCCTGATCCGAGAAAAATAGCATCAGATCCACACCATATCTAGGGTTAAATCTGAAATGCTAAATCCACCGTACAAAATGCAAGTAATGCCACCAGTAATTAAAAACAATTTAAGAAAATAAGGAAAAATCAGGAAACTTACTTTAAACAGGAGGGAAGCACAAATCGCCTGAGCAGAACTTCCCGGCAGCTGACGGCAGAAGATTCCGTCAAACGCCGAGCATCAGAAAAAAATTAAAAAAATAAAAATACTGTTGAGAGTTTATTTAAAGTAGTAGTACAACTACAACTATACGCAGCAGTTAAAAATATGTTAATATCTATATATAAGTATTATAATAAAATCAAATAAATTAAATTTTTAAGTATTGATTATTTCAAAATATTAATATTACTATTAATGTGAATGAAAGTAAGAGTTATTAGTATTTAATAAGGAGTAATCTAACTGTGCGCCCAGTGCGCTGTGCGCACCCCCTTCCTAAAGTTAGGAAAATAAAGAATAAATCCAAACAAAGGAAAAGTTAATTTTAGAATATTATATTACAATATTTTGGGTAAATAGTTAATATTTAAGATGTAAGAGGGGGAAAAAGAATAAAAAGGGTAGCTAAGTCATTACCTTTATTATGATGTTAGGTTATGGGTGGAAGCAACATGTCCTAGTGGGCCATCTAATAAAAATATATCATTATATATATATATATGTATGTATAGTCATTGTAATATCATTTTTTAATTTCTATTATAACTATTATGATTAGACTAATTTAAGGAACATTGTAGATTTTGGACAGGGTCCATGGTAATAAGTCAATTAATAATGACATTTTTTTATATCTAAAAAACAGAAGATATCTATTTTTTTGGTTTGAGACAAAAGTATCCCTCAAGATAATAATTTAGACAATATTTTGATATTATTAAAACATTTTAAGTGAAGCCACTAAATAAAAATCAAGAGCAGCATGCACATACTTCTACTAGTCCTAATATAAAATCTTCCAAATGGTTATTTTCTTTTTCTTTTTAAGTTGCTAACATATACTATTCTTATGTGAGTTTTGGATTAATCACTTAAATTAAACAATTCAAAGAAGCTTTCAAATTGTTGTGTGTCACACACATCTAGTGTAAAAGGATGCTTCCATGTACAAACCCTAAAACAATTAAAGAGCAGTACTTTTTTTTTATTTCCTTCAATTAAAGGACTAACACCACCCTCCACCCAAAAGGGGCCTGATTCCTATACTATATATAAACAAAGAAATAAATACCTTGTCCTTGTTTAGTTGTTTTTCAGATAGTATATAATCACAGTGATTAGCTGCTTTATAAGTTGCTTAAATGTTAATGCTCCTCTAATAGATGCCATGACATTTTCTTTATAGCAAAATCATCATTAAATTGAAAGGGATTTTACTTTTTTCACTATAAAAGAAAAATAAAATAATTTTGTAGTTACTTAAATACCTTTTAATTACTTTGTTAAACCACAAAAAAAATATTACATACACCACAAATTAAAAAGGAAAAAAAAACCATCATCGCCATCTTTACCCACGCCCAAGATCCTGCAACCACCACCGGCCACTACCATCCTCCGCCAGCTGATCTTTATTATCACAACCAACCTCTCTCCATGCCCAAAAAAGTGAAGTACAAAGTGTCTGAACCCTTTTTCTTAACCATCGTCGTCGCTCACCATCCCACTCTTTCCCAATCAAGTGGTTTGGAAATTACAGTTTAAACACAGTGAAGAGTGTTCGAAAATGCATTTCCGAAACTATAGAAGTGGTTCGAGAATTAAATTTCGAACAAAGCTGAAGACAAATTTGGTATCGTTTGAAAATTATTTTTCGAACATTTCAAATATGTTCGAAAATTAATTTTTGAACATCCTATAGAAGATTCAAAAATTCCAGTTCGAATTAATTTCATAATGGAATTCGAGAAGAAGAAGAAGAAGAAGAAGAAGAAGAAGAAGAAGAAGAAGAAGCGATAGGGTTTGGGGAGAAAGAAGGGTGGGGTTTGGTGGGAGGTAGGGGATTCTGGGGAGAAGATAAAGGAGTGGGGTTGGTGGGATGGGGGGTGATGGTTGTGAGGGATGGTGGCAACGGGGAAGGAGAGATTTCATTTTTTTTAATTGAATTATTACTTTTTTTCTAAGTAAAACAAATATTTTTAGAGTGGGGAGTATTAATGTAAATGTGTGTGGCGCAAATAGTAAAATTTATAGTACATTGAGTAACCGAAGTGCAAATAGTAAAATCAATAGTGCAAATCAAAATTATCATAAATTTATTTTTGCAATTTTGATGCTCAGTGACAGTTGTGTATTTTACACAACTTTTAGATATGAATTGATGATGTTCAAATTGATAAGTTGTGTGATTTTCATAACTTTTGTGCTCATGATGTTATCATTTGATATTTTTTGATGTATTTGTGAGTTTTGCAGTAATAGTGGTGAATTTGATTATTATTTGGTACAAAATGATCAAATATGTGCTTAGAAAGCTAAATGGGAGACCATTTAGGCTCTTGTATCGGATTTAAGGAGCTTTACCTATGAGAATTGATGAAAATAATTCAAAATGATCCAAATGGGTGATTGAAGAGCTTAAGAAGATAGAGAATCAAGTTAGGAGCGTTGTCCAAATTGAGTGAGAACGGGCCGTTTCAGTGAAGCGTGCGCACACAGGATCGACCCGCCGGTCGACCCAGTCACTTGACCCACCACTCGGTCTGACCTTGTGTAAAACAGGCTCACTGGTTCGAGTGGTGGATCGACCAGCACGCTCCTAGTCGGCCTGAATGGATTCTACACGAGATTTTCGAGATTTTCACAACTTTGGGCTTGTTTTAACCCTAGGGTTCCCCCCAACACTGTGTATATCCCTCTACTCATTAGAAAAGGGGTAACATGAGACATACAAAAGGTGAACATGATTATGGAGGCACAACGGAGATTTTGGAGGCTACGTCAAGACTGAAGATTCCGGTGGTTGATTGTGTTGAACATTGTTTTATTTACCATGTTCATAGTTTATTCTTTTTATTTATTATGTTAAGGTAATTATTCTATTGGATTCTTTGATTTGTAAGTATATTGGATCTCATGGTTTGATTTAATGATATATATTTTCCAGTTACCATTGGGTATTTGGTTTCCTAGTTTGGATTTATCATATATATGTTGACTGCAGCAGCATGTGTATGCAAGTTAATTAATTGGAAGATTCTAGTCATGACTCATTAATTAATGGGATAAAATAGGTTAATCATTTTATGTGATGTTTGGAAGGACCAACCAATTGAACAACTGTTGGATAAGAATTTAAGTCCCAGATACTTGATTATGAGTAATGACGTGTGTGAAGAACCGACCGCAGTGAAATACATGTTCATTATTTCTATATTATGATATATGTTCGTAAGAACAGTCTAATAACAGTTAAGTGATTTTCCATCATTGATAAATTAAATAAGGTTAAGTAGTCAATAAATATGTCCTAAAAGTCATTATACGAACTCTCCTCTAGAATCCATTATTTTCATTAATTATTTTATTAAAGTTATTTGTGTTTATGTTCTTGGAGTATTTATTTTTTTGTTCTCTAATCTATTATTTTAGTATTTAGATATTAATAAGGTGTCTATATTTTAATACTCATATTGTTATTTGCTATCACAATTCCTATGGATATGATATTCTTGCTCATTACATATACGATTACACTGTACACTTGCGGTTATTTTTACTGCTAATAAAATAGTAGCCTGTCAGCTTCAATTATCACTTAAAAACATTTGCTTAATTAATGGGTGTTGCTATTTGCATCACTATTTTTTCAACATATACCACATTTACTTTATACACCACCCCTTTAAATAAAAATTCAATATTTTTTCTTTATACACCACACATTTTTCCCTTTTTACCATTTAGTTTAATAATTAGTTTAAATCAATTTGTTTAAAAAAACTGAGGAATTGATAGACAAGTCTCAACAATTTGGTCAAAGAGCTTCGATGTCATTAAACTTGACACACTATTTATTAACAAATAAGTGACTGCAAGTGCACGGTATTATTATAATACACAGGTGAGCAAGAATATCATATTCCACAGAGACTGCAACTTTCACGTTCTCAATCATAAGCACCTAATCAATATCTAGACACCAAATACGCAGGTTGTAGTGACCCAAACCCGAAGGCCCATATGCTAACGAAAACACACACCAAAACAATTGTCAATAAAAATTTCGGGATTCAAAATTAATAATTTTTTCTTGGTATAAAAATTTGGGTAGCATTTCGTTTAAAATATTCAAAATATCCACGCTCACAGGCGTTTACCATTCAAACTTGTACGACCAAGACTAGTCAAAATTCAACATTCAACATTTAAAATGTGCCAAAAGACCACAACATTCACAAATGTCCATAAAATCGTTAAATGTTTCATTATCATAAAGCGGAAGCATAAAAATTTATACTCATTGACCACAAACTATATATAATCAATAATTAAGAATCATAAAAGTGGTCAACGAAATAAAAAATCCTCATTCGTCCACGTCAGCCGCCATCCGTCATCGTGTACCTGAAAATATTTTTTTTAAAAAAAAATAGATGGGCTGAGAGCCAGAAAACACTCAGTGTGATTTTTAATTTCTCAAATATACTTGATCATTCAACAAATAATTTGCCTATTAAACATATTTATTAAAATGCCCATAAAAGTATCTGCTCATTAACATACGGAAGGTTAATTCAATATGGTTCCCTATCATATAAATTTCACCGAAGTGATATATTGTACTGTAGTACCATAATTACACCATTATGTCATACCGCAACGAAGTGCTCATACCGCACCGAAGTGCTATATACTGGGAACCATAGAGTTTAGTATCTTCCGATGAGCCATAAAAAGAATATTTTGACCTTTGAAGCATGCTTTAACATGAATATATTTTATCCACATTTTTGAAACATAAGTCACGTGTTAGATGAAAATCATTGAGCCATAAAAGCATTTTGAAGCATGCTTTAACATAAACATATATTTTCATATTTGACATGTCATAATCAATACGCTCAATAATTGTAGTGGAGACCGACCCTAATGTGATCACATATTCTATCATATTCATAAACATATCTGAATTCCTCATATGAGTCGTGTCAATCCATATTGAGCAACATAAGCATAATATATTTTCATAATTGGACGAAAAGCTGGTAAACATTTTGGAAAGATTTTAGTAAGTGAACCCACCTTATAGCTATAATAGAAGCTTTGATTATACTATGCTCATTCTAAGTCTACCGTCTCGGGTAAGGACTTATTTATAAGGATCATATCTTAGTGACACAGTAAGATCCTTATCATATACTATAAAATAAGGGAGTTTCAAAGGACCGAGTCCTAAATTAATAATAGAGATAACAATGCTAGACAATCGAACAATAATCTTAGCTTATAATCTACTAAAATAGGTTAAAATTTATAATGCATCATCTAGGTCTCATTCCTTCATCAATTAGTAGCATAGCATCATCACTTAAAAGGGTTACTAAATCTATCTTGCAATGTATCATACGTCTAAACAATACTTCCATAACATATTATCAATTCCAATAACAATCGATGATCACGATCATCTAAATCCTATGACAATTCATATCATGCTCAAAGCTCAATCATTTATTTGGATATTTCATTTTGCCCTAGCAAGCTTATAAAGTTGACCAACTCAAACCATAAATAAATATAGTATTACCCACCTCATTTACAATTCTGGGTAGAGCAGCGACTTAGAATTCGTTCCTCTGATTCCTCAAGCTCAACTCGTCCTACACAAAGTCAATTAATGACTCATTAACCCTATCAAAATCCTAGGGGCGTAAATACATGAGTAAAGAGATTTATCCCTTTCTCTTGACTACAACCTCAACACGAAATGCACGACTTTAAAAACTTCTACTCGATTCGACACATAAGAGAAATTTTGATAAAACATTAATCATCCCAAAATTTCCAACATAAATAAATGATAATCCTACATCCACGAGGACTAAAATATATCAGTTTGGTAATTTTTTCAAACCCCGAACTTTTGGTATAAAAATAACCGTTTGAATTAAGCGCTTGATAAAAATCAAAACTCATCCAAAATTACAAAATAAATAAAAAAAATGATCCTAGACATGGGAGAACTAATGCATATAAATTTTGAAATTTTCAACTACACATGATTTCAAATAAAAATTAAATGATTTAGGTAAAAATCTAAATATCGGAATACTCGATAATAAAATCCAATGACACTTTATTTTCATCCAAAAATTATGAAATAAATCAAGGATGACCCTTATCATAACATAAATCAACCCTATAAATTTAGAATTTCTCCGACAAATTTTGATTTTAACATAAAATCCGAACAAATTTAACGCTTTAGGCAAAAATTCAAATGACGGAATAATCGAAAATAAAATTCATCGACATGTTATCCTAATGTAAAATAAAATTCCGAACAAATTTCTAGTTGAAACTTTTTCAATTCGGGACCCCGAAAGGCCCCGAAATGGCAGATCATCAAATATGCCCGGAAACGGCTTCTACGCCCATTTTCCGGCCATCGATTGACAACGAAGTCAAAAGACAAAATGAAGAACACATATAAATACACGATATATTCGAAAATGACTCGCAAGTGTACGAGGCAAATTATAGTAAAATGCAGTGAGAACGGATATCGTATCCACAAGGACTAGCTATGCAACTCAATCAAGTACCCAATTTTAACTATCCTTCTTTATCTAGATGACCGAATCAAAAGGTTGTATTTTTAAACTAAATAAAACTAAGAAATAAATAATAAATAACAGGAACACAAGAATCAGACGGGAACTTCAGGGAGAAAAATGGATTCTAGGGTCTATACGCCTATGGATTCTGTGAATTCAATTAACTACAGTAAAACCTCTATACAGTAATATTGTTGGGATCAGAGAAAAATATTACTATAAAGAGGTTATTCTTATATAGAGTTTACATATAAAAATTATTTTTTTAAAATAATTAATATATAATATACAACACTTGGAAATGTCTCTTCATATTTAAAAACATGAATTTAAAAGGTATATAAGATTCATTCATGTGCTCTAACCGAAGAATCCATCATATAAGAATCACACAAGATGCGCATGGTGATAATCCAGAGAATGATAGTGTAGAAATAGAAAAAGTATTGTGTCAATGAGCTTCAAATATGTTGGACAAGTTGGAAATGTTTTAGATTCAACAAGAAAGTGACATGTTGACTAATTACTTATAACGTGCAAATTAAAGGGTGTGATATTAAACCAAAAAAATTAAAGCACTGTCACAACTAACTTTAGATAAGTATTTCATACAATATTAAGTTTAATATAACATATGTAGTTAAAATAGTTCTAAACATTGTATACATATATTTAAATATACATGAAAGTTAATGTCACTTTATTACTATATGGAGGTAAATTTCTTAAGGATGGTCCTAAAAAAATACCGGAATATTACAATGTAGAGGTTATTCTTATTTATAACTGGTCCCAAGTTGGGACCACAACTTTTTATTACTATAAGGAGGTTATTCTTATACAGAGTATTCTTATATAGAGGTTTTACTGTAATTAAACCAAATTTAATTCCTAAATCTGCAGGAGAATCACTAAATTATCTAGCCCCTCTCTCTTGAGTAAGTTCTAGAAGTAGATTAAACACCAAAAATCATCTCTCGATCTCAAATTGTTGTTTAACTCCTAAATGCACTTAATATTTAGTCTTCTCACGATAACCTACCAATCTCTCGATCTAGCAAGCTCATGTTATGCATTCCTAATCCATCAACTAATTAACCTCTCTCGAGTGATAATCAATTAACAATATGTGTGCATTTGATGGCCAAACAAATTCACAAGACAATTAAAGCAAGGAAACATAAGCAGATAAAGAAAATGAACGATAATATTAACTGAAATCACAAGAATCCATATTTGTGTTCAAACCCTAGAATCTCTTAGTGTTTAGCCTCTCATCATCAAATTACAATCCATAGAAAATAAAGTGATAATTAAAGCTAACATGATAAACATAAACTAGAAATTGTAAATGCAACTTATGTCGAGTTGAATCTTCAATCTCAAGTGCTCTCTATCATTCTCCGCCATCTCCTGCTCTTTAATAGGGTAAAACGTTGTCTAAAATTTGTCCAAAATAGAACCTCACATAGCTGGCTAACACAGAGTCCATAGAAGGAAGGAGATATAAATTTCCAGAACAAATTGCATGGTCCGTGCACTAGGTTGCACGGCCCGTGCAACCAGTAAATCGGCTCGAATCATCAGTTTGCAAGGAGCACAGTCCGTGCTGTAAGTTGCACGGTCTGTGCTATTGATACTGAGAGTTTTCATCATCTTGTCACATTGCACGGTCCGTGCAATCTGCATGTCTCCTAATACACTTCGCCGTTTTGCTCCGTTCTCACTCGTTTATTGTCCGATTTGCCTGATTCAAGTTGCAACACGCTCATCACTCGATTATATATCTTCTTAGATACTTTTCAAGCTCAATTGATTCTCATAAAATAAATGGCATCAAATCCCTTTAAAATGAGCAAATACGTGACACTGCACAAAATATGGAAAACTATGCGCAACTTCTCAACTAATGCAGGCATTGCTCATCAACTACTATCTAAATGACCCTCAAAGAGATGAAAACCATGGGTTTATCACGTATAAGTAAGTCTAATTATAGATCACTGAGCTAGCAAAAACATAAGAACAATCTAACTATATTCAAGTCCGTCTGGGTTCATCCTATGGTGGGATCATATCATATTTTCCAAATACATAATTATAATAAATATGTACTCATCACAATTTCATATTTTTGCCCAAAATATACTTGAAAAATAAAGATTCATTTATATAAATTTTGTACCTGATTAGACGAAATGGGACGTGAACGTGGGACCATAAGTAGATAATAATTTATTTTAAATAATATTTCAAAAATAATCCCGCAGGCCTACAGATTCGTGAACCCGTTCTGATACTACCTGTAGCGACCCGAACCCGAAGGCCTAGATGCTAACGAAAATACACACAAAAACAATTGTCAATAAAAAATTTTGGGATTCAAAATTAATAATTTTTTCTTGGGTACGTATAAAAATTTGGGCAGCATTCCATTTAAAATATTAAAAATATCCACGCTCACATGCGTTTACCATTCAAACTTGTACAACTAAGACTAGTCAAAATTCAACATTTAAAATGTGCCAAAAGACCACAACATTCAAAAATGTCCATAAAATCATTAAATATTTCAGGATCGTAAAGCGGAAGCATAGAAATTTATACTCATTGACCACAAACTATATATAATCAATAATTAAGAATCATAAAAGTGGTCAACGAAATAAGAAATCCCCATTGGTCCACGTCAGCCGCGCGGCCGTCATTTTGTACCTGAAGATTTTTAAAAAAAATAGATGGGCTGAGTGTCAGAAAACACTCGGTGGGATTTTTAATTTCTCAAATATACTTGATCATTCAACAAATAGTTTGCCTATGAAACATATTTATTAAAATGGCCATAAAAGTATCTGCTCATTAACATACGGAAGGTTAATTCAATATTGTTCCCTATGATATAAATTTCACCGAAGTGATATATTGTACCGTAGTACCATAATTACACCATTGTGTCATACCGCATTGAAGTGCTATATCATACCTCACAAAAGTGCTATATACCGGGAACCATAGAGTTTAGTATCTTCTGATGAGTTATTGAAAAACAGTACTCCGTGCTTATACGTTTGTAGTTAGCTGCTTAAAAACTGTTCTGTGATATGTGTGGGATAGATGCAAGAACATAAAAGAATAAAGCAGTAAAAACGCACGAGATGGTAACCCAGTTCGGTTCAAACAACCTACTCTGGGGTGATTGCTCCCAAACTTGAAGTTTCGACTGGTACTCCTTCGAAGAGTGTATTAAAGATCTTACACATACAAGCCTCCCGCCTTATGTCGTCCGTTCTTCTCCTCGAACTCTTTCGCTAGTAGAAAGTTGTAAGATCCCCTCACAACCATGCCACTAGACTCCCTCTAGCTACCCACGACTTCAACTTACAATCTCTTCCGAGATTGCGTACAAAACTGGAATAAAAATCCCCTCACGTGTTTCACTCGTAAACACTCAAAACTAGTCTATCACGTTGAATGTTTTAATGAACAACTACTAGTTACAAAAATGACCACAAAATGATTCTAACACTAGAATCTAAACAAAATATAAGTGGCACCGATTGCTCCTCAATTCGGTCTTCATATAGGCGTTGATCTCCATCCGCCGCCAATATGGTAAGTAGATTGTGGTTTGTGGCCCTCCATACATGTGTAGATACTCTCCAAGTATAGTGGGGTTAATTCAGCACTGGATCTACACCACAAGGCAGTAAAACGAATAAATCTTGACCTTCCAAACGAGTTCGGTGCAAGATCTTTCCAACAAGGAATCTGCCATAAATAGAGTGTCCCCGGTTCTGTCTGGGACATAATCTGGAACAGTTCACCAACTGTTCTTTCTTTTCTTGCACAGCAGAAAACAAATCTTCGTGGGACATACCCAGGCACACATTGTCAAACATATCTCGCCAATACAACAACACAAAACTTAGTACTTGACGGTGGCACTAACAATCTCCCCCTTTGGCGTTTATGGTCGACAATTATCATCACGATCTGTACAACACTTGAATAACCTTTGCAGATCAACAATATATCAAAAAGAGTGATATATTTAAAAACGTTCCGAGACAGTTACAAGCACACTCCCCCTGAATCTGAACTGGGAGTGCCTTCAACACGATCAGAGCATTGTTTCGCAGTGTAGAACTGCATTGTCAGTTGATCAAAAATATAGTACAGACCAACAAAAATAAAGAGGGGTAAACAGCATCCCCAATAAAATTGTTCGTTTAGAAATCATCAAACATTAAAAAAATGAGCACACGCTCATAGCAGCATCAGCAACAGACCATCCTTCATCCAACCGTGGCCTTTGTGCACCAACATACCAACATTCTTCTCCCCATTAATTGTTGCCAGAAACGGCAAACACCAAACTTCACGCCGGGGAGGTAGCAGCATCATCAACATCATCTTCAACAACATAAGCCGGCTTCTCAGCAGCTGGGACAGAGAAAGCACTCGACACGTCAAGCGGTGAGGCAAGTGCAAGGGCTCGGGCCCGGAGATCAATCAGCAAGGCCTCCAACTCCTGCTTCCTGGTTTTGAAAGTCTGAATGGACTTGCTCAAGAACACCACTTCACGCTCCAGAGACTTGATGTGCCTGTCAAAGAAAACAGAGGTGATAGAAAAAGAAGCGGCAGATCTATCTGGGACAGATGATGGCACAGGTCTCGAGCTTTCATCAGCATCGCGGGCAGAAACATCCGGAGCATGCTGGGACGAGAAGAGCTTCTAGCCGATGGTCAAAGTTTGCGCAACAGGCGCATACACATCATTTATAGAGACAACATCATGCTGGGCCATAATGATGCTGAAGATTAGGCCATGATAGCCAATGGGTTGCTAGGCACGAGCAGATTCAGCATGAGCAAACACATTCTCGAAGATAAGCAGACCAAGATTAAACTCGCTACGAGTGCCCACTTTAAACAGCAACAAAGCCATGGACTTGCCAATAGTAGAATCATGAGTACTGGGCAGCCAATTCCGAACAGCAACCTTGTGAAGTATCGAGTACTTCACACTCAGATCAGAAGCCAACAATGCAAGCCCCGAGGGCCAAACAACCTGACTTCCTCCAGTCAATTCCGACACAACCTCATTCAGATAAAAAATAGGCGCAAGAGCAACTAGATTCTCACAACCCAAAAATTCATTAATCACAGCAGGGGAAAAAGCAATCCAATGACCCCGCATAAAAATTGAAAAAGCATGCTCATAGGAAGCATGACGCATGCGTTTGGACAAGTTGGCATAAAACTCATGTACAATAGCACCAATAAAAGGAGAAGCAGAATAAGCAGATTTCTCTAACCGGAGATCATACAACAGAGAGTCAACACCCATTTCCTCTATATCGGACTTAACCAAACAACGCTCGGAAATCAACAAGCGACCAACAACAATCTTAAATTGATTTTGGTGAAAGGCAGAGATAAACTTACTTGAATCAAAGTCCTCTGAATCAGAATCTGATCTGTCTGGAACAAACTCAGGGACATCCTCTGCTTCTTCATCAGAGGGGAAAGGTCCGGAGGAGTGACTGGAACATCTCTCAACTCCAACTTGCGTTTGGACCCGCGAGTTTTGGAGGAGGTAGCCTTTGGAGGAGGAATAAATTCAGTCTCCAAACTAGGAGAATCATCAACAAGAAACGAGATATCAACATCTTCTTCACCTTGAACTTGATCAAGGTTTTCAACAGCAGAAACATGTGACACTTCACCAAGAGGAACTTGAATAGTGACAATGGGCATGTCACTATACACAGGGACAGCAGCAGAAAGAGACGGAGCTTGAACAAATTTCAGAGCATCAAGAGATGCAGCAAATTCCTCAATTGAGGTAGGCTCTTCGTCAACAGCAGAGGTGATGACATCATCTTCAACAGAAGCAAATGAGACTTCATTACCTCCAACATTCTCTATAACGGCCGCAATTGAAGCATCCAAAATTTCCACAGACACCATGGGCGAAGATGATGGCCCTTCAGAAACCCTAGGAGAGGGTTGAACAGAGAGATTTGTCCCAGACACAGACCAAGGCGGAAAATTGACAGAAGGTGCCACAGAAGTTGACACAGAAGCAAGGGCTTCGGATGAAGCAACAGATGGCTTCACAAGAGCAAAGACAGAGGTAATTGAAGATGAGAACACAATTGGTTGAGAAAGCTCCGCAAGCTGTCGTCGCAAGTCTTCAGTAGAAATTCTGGGTTTTTTCGCTTGAGAGGGCTTAGAAGAAATAGCTTTGTCCGTCATTGGAGTTCGAACAACAAAATTCAAACACACACCAGAGAGAGAACGGCTTGGAAATTTTGCAACGATTCTGTCTCTTTTAAAAAAATAAGGTTAAGACCTTAATTAGGAAATTCTAAATGAAATTTCCTTTAACTCACTTATTCCTCACACATCACCCCTCAGCTTGGTGTGGAGAAGTGGAATCGATCGTGGTGTGAAAAACAAGGCACTACTAGCTGTTGAAAAGTAACCGTTCCTCCAAAGCAGAAATTGTCTGAGACAGATATTGGCACAACACTTATAGACCATATTAACCATGGTCATTTTATACTCTCTATACATACATCACTGACCAAGACTGTATAGAGAGTCTTCTCACAATGGAGAAGTTTAGAAAACACAAAGACCCAATGAGGATCTTAGTGTTTCAAACCTTCTATTATCAAGTGCTTTTGTGAAGATGTCCACAAGCTGGGCATATGTTCCAACATATTCGATCACAAGGGATCCGTCTTCAATAAGCTCCCGGATGAAGTGGTGATGAATGTCAATGTGCTTTGTACGTGAGTCCTAAACTAGATTTTTCAAAATATTTATCGCACTCATATTGTCACAGTATATGGTAAGGACAGACTGTGGGACACCATAGTCATGCAACATTTGTTTCATCCACAAAAGTTGAGTACAACAACTTCCAGAAGCGATATATTCTGCCTCGGCAGTGGAAAGCGAGATAGAATTCTGTTTCTTGCTGAACCATGACACCATGTTATTTCCAAGGAAGAAACATCCTCCAGAGGTACTCTTCCTATCTTCAGTACATCCTGCCCAATCTGCATCGCAAAACCCCACCAAACTAGGGTTCGTATCATGAGAAAACCACAATCCCAACTCAGCAGTACCCTTTATGTACTTGATTATGTGCTTGACAAATTTCAAGTGACTTTCTTTGAGATCAGATTGGTACCAAGCACAAACTCCCACGCTGTAACATATGTCTGGCCTACTTGTTGTAAGGTAGAGCAGACTCCCAATCATACTCCGGCACAAGGTTTGCTCAATAGCAACACCAGCTTCATCTTTTGACATCTTTGAAGATGTCCCCATCGGAGTTCTTTTCGGGCTGCAACTCTTCAAGCCAAATTTGCTGATTAAGTTCTTTGCATATTTCGTTTGAGACACAAAGATTCCATCATCCTTTTGCTTCACTTGAAGCCCCAGAAAGTAGGTTAGTTCACCTACAAGACTCATCTCAAATTCGAAAGTCATGTCCTTCACGAAGTCTTTCACCATTCTGTCCGAGACAGATCCAAAGACAATATCATCAACATAAATCTGAATGATGATCACGTCAGATTTTTCTCTCTTGATGAAGAGAGTTCTATCAGCTCCACCTCGAACGTATCCTTTCTCCAGAAAGAATTTGGTAAGTCGTTCGTACCAAGCTCGTGGAGCTTGTTTGAGACCGTAGAGGGCCTTCTTCAGTTTGTACACATACTCAGGATGGTACGGGTCTTCAAAGCCTTTGGGTTGGCTTACAAACACATCTCCAGATAAGTACCCATTTAAGAAGGCACTCTTCACATCCATTTGGTACAATTTAAACTTCATCCATATAGCCATGGCGAGGAGCAACCTCACAGATTCAAGCCGAGTAACTGGAGCGAGCGTCTCGTCAAAATCCACAACTTCAACTTGGGAATAGCCTTGAGCCACAAGTCTTGCCTTATTTCTGGTTATGTTTTCTTCTTCATCGGTTTTATTTTTGAAGATCCACTTCGTGCCGATCACATTAACACCTTTAGGACATGGAACCAAGTCTCATACTTCATTTCTTTCAAACTGCAAGAGCTCTTCTTGCATAGCATGAATCCATCGATCATCTTATAAGGCCTCTTTAATGTTCTTGGGCTCAGTTGTAGAAATATAGCAGACATTTGCAATCATCTCACGATAATTCTTTCGAACTCCTCTGTTTCTAACTCCTTCACTCACATCACCAATGTGTTTGCTGCAGAATGATGCTTCTACACACCTTTTGAATGTTTGAAGCTATCCAGGTTCTCGTTTCTCAATTCAACTTGATCATTGTGTTCCGAACTGTCTGGAACAGAAGCTGGTACAGGAGTTGTGACATCAACAATCTCCTCATCAATCTGGGCAACAGATTCTTCCAGATCATCTACAACAATATTGATGGACTCCATCACCGTCTTGGTCCTTTTGTTGAACACTCGATAGGCCTGACTATTTCTCGAATATCCGAGAAAAATGCATTCATCTCCTTTGGCATCAAACTTGCCAAGCTGCTCTCGGTCTCTTAACATATGACAAGTACATACAAAGATGTGAAAGTACTTTAAGTTTGGTTTCTTCCCTTTCCACAGCTCGTAGGGAGTAACTCTTGTCTTGCGTCTGAAATACACCCGATTAATAACATGACATGCTGTGTTCACAGCTTCAGCCCATAGATTGTCAGGGATAGATTTTGCCTTCAATATGACTCGGCTCATTTCTTGAAGAGTCCGATTTTTCCTCTCAACAACACCATTTTGTTGAGGCGTTTTTGGTGCAGAAAACTCCTGAGCAACACCTCTTTCTTCACAAAAACATTTGAAATAAGCATTTTCAAATTCACGACCATGATCACTTTGAATTCTCATTACAGCTGTTGCTTTCTCCACTTCGAGCTTGAGACAAAGATTTTTGAACGTCTCAAAAGTTTCTCCCTTATCTCTAAGGAACTCCACCCATGTGAATCGTGTGAAGTCATCTACACACACAAAAATAAACTTCTTCCGTCCAATACTTTTAGTTTGAACAGGCCCCATCAAATCCATATGCAACAGCTCCAAAGCTTTTGAGGTGGTAATCTTCTTAACAGATTTATGTGATATATGAATCTGTTTTCCCACTTGACACGGTCCACAAATTTTGCTACGATCAATATCAAACTTCGGGACTCCATTCACAGCTTCTGTCTTCAAGAGACGTTGCATGTTTCTGTAACTCACATGGCCAAGCTTTTCATGCCATATGTTTGCTTCATCAAGTTGAGTTCTGAAGCAATTACCTTTCATGTTGAGAAGGTAACAATTGTCCCTTGATCTGTCTCCATCCATCAGCAGCACACATTCTTTGTTCTTCACAAGACATTTGTCTCTAGTAAAATGAACCAAGAGACCTTGATCGCAGAGTTGACTTATGCTAATCAAGTTAACTTTCAGTCCTTCAACAAGCAGAACATCCTCCAAGCTGGGCATCCCTTCAACATTTAGATGACCACGACCAAGAACTCTTCCCTTGACAGCGTCTCCAAAAGTAACGGATTGATAAGAACAATCATTTTGGATATTCTTCAACATACTGGCATCTCCAGTCATGTGTCGCGAGCATCCGCTGTCAAAGTACCAGCTGCTCTTTGCATGAATATTGAGGGTAGTGTGAACAACATAGTTCATGTGATTGTTCCAGGATCTGTTCCGCACAGATTGTCTTCTGATATTCAGGTCATTCTGAGATCGACCTTTCCTCCTCATTCTTCTGAGATCATTGATGTAGTACCTACAGTATGGTCGAATGTGACCAGGCTTCTCATAGTAGTGGCAGACAACTCCAATCTTTTGAGGCTGTGGCTGCTTGCTCTCTGGTTTAAATTCAGGCTCTGGAACAGATTCATTATGCGTTCCAGATGATTGTCCTTGACAGAAACGGTCAAAAATCTTCCCACCAGTATATCCAAAACCTGTATGGTCCTGCGGACTTTTTCCTTTAGAAAGGATATCATCGAGCTGAGATGATCCAGAATTCATCATCTTGATGAGCTTCTTTAGATGAAGCAGTTCACCATTCTAAGAGTGAGAATTGTTTCTGGATTGTTGAAGATCATTCTGCACTTCACTGAGACGCATGGACAGACTATCTCTTTCTTTAATGAGATCACCATTCTCTTTTATCAGCCCTTCACTGACTTTAACCACCATGATCCAGCTCTCATGAAGCTTTTTGTATGCTTCTATGGCAGATTCTTCAGTGAATTCTTCATCATCACTGCATTCCGAAACATTGTCAATCTGTCTGTCAGAGACAGAATTAGGCACAGGTTCATTCTGAGAATGTGTCATGAAGGAAATATCATTGCTCACGCATTCTTCATCACTCCCACTATCATCTGGATCATCACTTTCACTAAGAGTGGAACTGTAGGATTTATTCTTCTTCTTTAGGGTGTTAGCACATTCAGCTTGATAGTGCCCAAGACCACCACATTCTCTACACTTGACCTCCTTCTGTTTTTCTTCAATGGAATCTTCATCTTTAGATCTCCGAGGTTTGGAGAATCTGTTCTTGACAGAATTATTCTATGAAGACTTCTCATAACGTTTGACAAATTTTGAGATATTCTTTGTCAGAAGGGCAATTGACTCAGCCAGATCATTTTTGTCAGAGACATTACTTGGAACATCAGAATTGGAGCCGGCTTGAAAAGCTATGCTTTTTTTCTGAACTGTCTCTTCATCTGTTAGTCCCATTTCAAAAGTCCTCAGGGACCCCATCAGCTCCGGTAACTTCATCTTGCTCACGTCCTTGGCCTCTTCGATCGCCGTGACTTTATATGTGAATCTCTTGGGAAGAGATCGCAGAACTTTTCGCACCAGTTTCTTCTCAGAGATGGCATCATCAAGTGCAAAGCTTTCATTAGCTATGTTACAAATCTTGGCATTGAATTTAGCAAGCTTTTCACCTTCATCCATTCGAAGGTTTTCAAATCGGTAGTAAGGAGCTGCATACGAGATGCACGAACACTGCTTGTTCCTTCGAAAGTAGTTTGAAGGATATCCCATGCATCCTTTGCCTTGTCACATGTGGAGATAAGTTTGAACACATTCATGTCCACTGCAGAGAAAATGGCGTTCATGGCTTTAGCTTTCAGCCCCATGATCTGATAATCAGTATCGTCAAACTCTTCTTCTAGCTTCAGCACCGCTTTTCCTTTCTCATCCTTCTTGATAGGAGGCTTCCACCCTTCAGTCACCATCTTCCAGGCACGCTCATCAATTGAGCGAATGAAAGCTATCATACGAGCTTTCCAATAGGCATAGTTATTTCCATCAAAGAGCGGAGGTCGCACCGTCGAGGCTCCTTCTTTCATCAAGTCCATCTCGGCAAAAACAACACAATAACACGGATTAATACCCCAAGATCAATCCTGAATACAGGCAACCTGCTCTGGTGCCAATTGAAAAACAGAAATCCGTGCTTATACGTTTGTAGTTAACTGCTTAAAAACTGTTATGTGATATGTATGAGACAGATGCAAGAACATAAAAGAATAAAGCAATAAAAACGCACGAGATGGTAACCCAGTTCGGTTCAAACAACCTACTATGGGGGGATTGCTCCCAAACTTGAAGTTTCGACTGGTACTCCTTCGAAGAGTGTATTAAGGATCTTACACATACAAGCCTCCCGCCTTATGTCGCCCGTTCTTCTCCTCGAACTCTTTCGCTAGTCGAAAGTTGTAAGATCCCCTCACAACCATGACACTAGACTCCCTCTAGCTACCCACGACTTCAACTTACAATCTCTCCTGAGATTGCGTACAAAACTGGAATAAAAATCCCCTCACGTGTTTCACTCGTAAACATTCAAAACTAGTCTATCACGTTGAATGTTTTAATGAACAACTACTAGTTACAAAAACGACCACAAACTGATTCTAACACTACAATCTAAACAAAATATAAGTGGTACCGATTGCTCCTCAATTCGGTCTTCATATAGGCGTCGATCTCCATCCGCCGCCAATATGGTAAGTAGATTGTGGTTTGTGGCCCTCCATACATGTGTAGATACTCTCCAAGTGTAGTGGGGTTAATTCAGCACTGGATCTACACCACAAGGCAGTAAAATGAATAAATCTTGACCTTCCAAATGAGTTCGGCGCAAGATCTTTCCAACAAGGAAACTGCCATAAATAGAGTGTCCCTGGTTCTGTCCGGGACATAATCTGGAACAGTTCATCAACTGTTCTTTCTTTTCTTGCACAGCGGAAAACAAACCTTCATGGGACATACCCAGGCACACATTGTCGAACATATCTTGCCAATACAACAACACAAAACTTAGTGCATGACAGTGGCACTAACAGTTATAAAAGAATATTTTGAACTTGGAAGCATGCTTTAACATAAACATATTTTATCCACATTTTATAAACATAAGTAACGTGTTGGATAAAAATCATTGAGCCATAAAAGCATTTTGAAGCATGCTTTAACATAAATATATATATTTTCATATTTGACATGTCATAATCAATATGCTCAATAATTGTAGTGAAGTCCGACCCTAATATGATCACATATTCTATCATATTCATAAACATACCAGAATTTCTCATATGAGTCCTGTCAATCCACATTGAACAACATAAGCATAATATATTTTCATAATTGGACGAAAAGCTGGTAAACATTTTGGGAAGATTTTAGTAAGTGAACCCACCTTATAGCTATAGTAGAAGCTTTGATCATACTATGCTCATTCTAAGTCTACCGTCTCGGGTAAGGACTTATTTATAAGGATCATATCTTAGTGACACAATAAGATCCTTATCATATGCTATAAAATAAGGGAGGGTAAAAGGACCGAGTCCTAAATTAATAACAGAGATAACAATGCTAGACAATCGAACAATAATCTTAGCTTATAATCTACTAAAATAGGTTAAAACTTATAATGCATCATCTAGGTCTCATTCCTTTATCAATTAGTAGCATAGCATCATCACTTATAAGGGTTACTAAATCTATCTTGCAATGTATCATACGTCTAAACAATACTTCCATAACATATTATCAATTCCAACAACAATCGATGATCACGATCATCTAAATCCCATGACAATTCATATCATGCTCAAAGCTCATTCATTTATTTGAATATTTCACTTTTCCCTAGTAAGCTTATAAAGTTCACCAACTCAAACCATAAATAAATATAGTATTACCCACCTTATTTACAATTCTGGGGTAGAGCAACGACTTATGGTTCATTTCTCTGATTCCTCAAGCTCAACTCGTCCTACACAAAGTCAATTAATGATTCATTAACCCTATCAAAATTCTAGGGCCTAAACACATAATTAAAGGGATTTACCCCATTCTCTTGACTACGACCTCAACACGAAATGCACGACTTTAAAAATTCTACTCGATTCAATGCATAAAAGGAATTTCGATAAAATATTAATCATCCCAAAATTTCCAACATAAATAAAGGATGATCCTACATCCATGAGGACTAAAATATAATAGTTTGGTAATTTTCTCAAAACCCGAACTTTTGGTATAAAAATAACCGTTTGAATTAAGTATATGATAAAAATCAAAACTGATCCAAAATTACAGAATAAATAAAAAAATGATCCTAAACATGGGGGAACTAATGCATATAAATATTTGGAATTTTCAACTACACATGATTTTGAATAAAAATCAAATGATTTAGGTAAAAATCTAAATATCGAAATACTCGATAATACAATCCAACGACACTTTATTTTCATCCAAAAATTATTAAATAAATCAAGTATGACCCTTATCATAACATAAATCAACCTTATAAATTTAGAATTTCTCCGACAAATTTTGATTTTAACATAAAATCCAAACAAATTTAACGTTTTAGTCAAAAATTCAAATGACGGAATAATCAAAAATAAAATTCATCGACATACTATCTTAATGTAAAACAATATTCCGGACAACTTTCTAGTTGAAATTTTTTTCGATTCGGTACCCCAAATGGCCTCGAAATGGTAGATCATCAAATTTTCCCGGAAACGGCTTCTACGCCCATTTTCCGGCCATCAATTGACAACGACGTCAAAAGATGAAATGAATAACATATATAAATACACGACATATTTTAAAATTAAAATGATCAGACAAGAGACGGACCAAGACGAGGACATCGAATGGAGGAAGACAGTGGTGGAGATGGCGAGCTGCTGCGTCTTCTCGGTGGCGGCGCAGGTGGTTGGCGGCGGCGGCAATCTCTCCGGCGGTCTCCGTCAGTGTTCCGGTGGCCAGAGCAGGTTGTGGGGCAGTGGGACCCCTCTCTCTTCTCCAATCTCTCACTCTTGTCTCATATCTCTCTCTCTCTCCTCTAATCCCTCTCTCTCTTGCTCTCTCTCTCTCTCTCTCTCTCTCTCTCTCTCTCTCTTCTTTTTCTCATTCTGCCTTCTCTCTTTCTTCTCTTTCTTTTCTCCTCTCTTTCTCTCTCTTTCGATCTACCCCTTCCCTCTCTTTTTCCCCTTTTCCCCTTTTTTTCTTCTTTCTCTTTCTTTCTAATGTATATAAGTTGGGGATTAGGGCTTCCCAAAATAAAAGGTCAACAATTAGTTTTATTTGAATAAAAATAAGTGGGCCTCAAATTAATCACAAATGGGCCGAGCAATTTGGGCTAAAATCGAATTTCGACGAGAACTATCGTCTAATGTGTTCGTTCATCTCATTCCAATAATAATTGGGCTAAAAATAAATATACTTGTAGATGGGTTCAAAGTCAGCTTAAAAGCTTATACTTGTCTATTTTTAAAATAAAATAATGTGTTATAACAATTGGGCCCTAAAATTAAAGATTGGGCTCGAATTAGTTTAGGGGCATTACCCATGTAAAGAGAAAAATAAATAAAAGCAAATAAAACAACAAAATAAAATACTACCTGGGCTTTAAGGAAATTGGATTATTATATCATTTATTAATATTCATTAATTCTTGCAACCCAACTTTAGTTTTTAATCTATCAATGATGGGAACTAGATAGAGAGAGTCTGTGTTGTGAGGGGATCTCACAATTCAATTCAACAAAATAGGGTGTATGGGTGGAAATGATAGTGAGTGACGGGAGCTCAACTGCGTGTAATATTCTAAGTAAACGTTGCATCGGAGTAATGAATTATTTTCCATGGACTTGACAAGTCCCCCTGACATAGATCAGTTGATCGAACAGGGTTACCAATCCTTTGTGTACTTGACATTCTACCATCTCAATTAAGTTCATAATAACGTTCGTGTACTTTATTATAAACCTTATCTAGAATATTCAAGCTCTTTTTTGTGAACGTTTGCGGAACAGATACTTTACCCAGGCGTGTGCACTTTCAGACCCACATGTCTCAGTTGACCCAAAGGACAAGTTTTACACAGGGTTGACCCAGATGACTTTGGTCGGGTCGACCCAGCCCTTTGTAATTTGCACTGGCTTGGGTCGACTGAAACTTTTCGGGTCGACCTAAGCATATTTCGCACTGGGCTTCAGAGTACAAAAAAAAACTAAAAAAAATGTCTAGCCTACTAGTGCAGTATCAGAATAAGAACACAAAAATAAAACAGTTCCTAACAACGGCGCCAAAAACTTAACACACTATTTATTAATAAATAAGTGACTGTAAGTGCATGATGTTATTGTAATACATAGGTAAGTGTACAAAAATAAAACAGTCCTAAAAATCTTTTCAGGATGAGCTGCGGGATGGTGGACGATTGTGTTAAAGCTGAAGGGATATCTTTCGATGTATATATTTCTTTTATGTATGGAGTCTAACTGAGAACATACTTTCTTTTGAGTTTGAATAAATGCATTACATTCTTTTTCACTTACTCTGATTACTGTTACGGAGTGTTCAGTTTTTCGAATCCCATTTACTTTCTGTTCCTAACAGGCGAAAGCCTGATATTTATTCATTTTCTTATTCAAACAGGCACAAGCCTAGCTTTACATTACTTTCCATGTCAAGGCAAATGTCTGGCTTTATATTGTCGTCACAACAGGCGGGAGTCTGGCATCTCTTTACATTATGTATTTGGGCAGACATTAGCTTGGCCTTTTTCATGCCTAACCTATTAGCAGTTAGCCTTTGAACGGTTATTATTTACATTGAAGTTTGCCTTGGTTATTCTTTCAAGGGTTCATCCAAAGAGTCATGGTATCTGGTTTGAGTCATTATAGACGTTTTAAAAGCGTGGTTTGAACCAGTTTTAAAGGTTATGCTGCACAAATTTTTAGCGCACAAATCCAAGTTCTTTGATTGCTTCTGTTCAACAACCCATTTCCCTTTTCCCCAAGTAGCGCATCGGTCCCTTGCCCTTCTCTCAGGATCGAGGCATTACAGAGTGGTACCAGAGTCGAACCTCTCATAGTAAGGTATGGTTTGGGGATGAACCAAGCGGAAGTGGGTGAGCATGTGATGCCCGGGGCCGAAGCGTGGAGTGATCATTGGTGCAAGGCACGAATAAAGAGTGGCTCTTATAAAACTTCCCAAGTGACGGAGCACATGAATGAACCGAATCGATCCAAAAGAGAGAGATTCTAAGGTTAAACAGGATTGAGATTGTATAGTCGATGGGAGCTTAAAGGATTTGATTGGTGTTACTCATACCAAAAAATGCATCTTCTTTTCTGGCGTTCATTCCACCAGAACTCCAAAGTTAAGCGTGCTTAACCTGGGGCAATGGTGGGATGGGTGACCCCCTAGAAATTTTTATTAGGGAGCGTGTGAGCGAGGACAAAGCACGCTGGAAAGACTCTGTTGGTTTGTGGGGATAACCGTCAGTCCGGTAGTCGGGTCATTACAACTAGGCTCTGGTTTATTATCAGCCTGCTTTTAAAGGCATAAATCATAACATAGATATAATGAGCATGCACTTTACTTGGTCGGTTCTTCACACATGTCATCACTCATAATCTAGCACATGAAGATTTATTAAACCATATGTAATATTTGTTCACTGGGTCAGTTCTTCCAAGCACACATAACCTTATTTCTATACCTTATTTCTATCTTTCTATTTGTTGAAATCGGTTTTTGTAGGATATCTATCTTAGATATATTTTGTCTTTCTTTATCTGTTGTTGTGTGCAGGAAGAAATTTCAATTGAGAAGATTTAGGAGCACATGTGGTTGACTAAATCAAGGAGGAATGAGTCAAGATTAGGTTGTTCCGAAATCTGAGGAAGTGGGATACTTGCAGCAAAAGATAAGGAAGTGGAGATAATGGGCTCATGGTGAGATCGTGCGGTTTCATTGGAGTAGAGCCCAAGATTTAGATTTAGTATAAATAGGGATCAAATCTATTGAGATTAGATAGATCTTTCGGATATAGATTTTGATATATCAGATATGCATAAGTTTTAGATTATAGTTTTCTTCGAGCAATAGTCAAGACAACTTTAGTCATAACCTTCTGTGAAGGGAGTGATAAATTGTCTTTAGTTTTCGTGACCTTTTTACTCGAAGTGTTTTTGTAATTCACCTTATTGTTTAGTGAATCTTTTGCCCTGAGGCGCTTCACGAGATTATTAATTTATAATCTCGTGAAATTTAAATCCATTATTTGTTACAAGTTTTCCACTGCAATCGTATGCAAAGTTGTCTGATCTTCAGTCACAACTTTACTCATAACTCTGTGTGCATCGAGTATTCTGCACTTTCAATTGGCATCAAGAGTGAACACTTGACACACTAAGTGTTGATCCTGTTTTTGTGACTACAATAGATTGCACAAACCCGTTGTTCAACAAACCTCCTGTCCTTGATGGTATGAACTATTCTTTTTGAAAAGTTCGGATGAGAGCATGCATCAAATCCATTGATGCTAGAGCATGAAATGCTGTTCAGAAAACTTGGTCACATCCCAAAACCGTAGATGTTGAAGGAGATACAATCCGCACACCTCCAGATGATTGGACCAGATCACAAATCGATGAAGCTACGTTCAACGACAAAGCACTCAATGCTATTCAGTCTTCCCTTGATGTCCAAATGCTCAAACTCATTAGAAATTGCGAGTCAGCCAAAGAGGCGTGAGATATTCTCCAGTAACATTGTGAAGGAGATGTCGGTATTAAAGAATCCAGACATCGCATCCTCGTTACAAAGTTCGAGAACATGAAGATGGAGGAAGATGACACTGTAGGACAATACTGCAATAAGCTACTTGAAATTACAAACGAGTGCACTGATCTTGGTGATCCAATCACAAACAAGAGGTTAGTTTCTAAAGCCTTGAGGACTCTAACACCTCATTTTGATATGAAGGTTGTTGCCATTGACATGGCATCAACCGCTGGATGTTTGGACTTCACGAAGCTGATTAACGATTTGAAGACCTATGAAATAGAATTGAATGAGAAAGGCGGATCAAAGAAAAAGGAAATTGCCATGACAGTTGGGTCATCCTCGAGATCAACAACAGCCTATGATGTTGAGGAGGAAGATGATCTTGAAGAAATCAGTGAGAGGAATCCTGATTTTGCTCTACTCACCAGAAGACTAAACACTCTCATCCGGGCAAACAAAGGAAAACAACAAAAGGGAGGTGCTAAGCAACGCAAGCCTCGACAAGACTCTTCCGGACCTTTGGTTATTTATGAGAAAATGAACTCTCCAAGAAGGGATCCTAATATCATAAAGTGCACTGCATCTGATCACTTCAGACTAAAGAAAGTAAAAGACTTCTCCAATATTCAATGTCATGAGTGCAAGGGCTATGGGCACTTTGCAAACGAATGTGCCAACATATTTAGAAAACTTGGGAAGTCCGTCACCTTCTTATCTCTGAGTGACAGCGAGCTGGACACCTCTAGAATATATGTGGAAGAAATTTCGGATGAATCAACAAAAGAACATGCAGCACTGATTGCAGTGTTTCCTGAAGTGGATGATCCAGACCTCACCGAAGTTGAGATAACTTCTGACAGGTATGATGATTCTTACTATAAAACTCTCTTTTGTTTCAATACTGTGATAACTGCTGCAGATGAGGAAGAAGAAGTTACTGAGGAAGAGACACTAGAGATGTTGATAAAGTTACAGGGACTTTACAAGGAGTTGTATGCAAAGTGGATTAGACAGTGCAAAGTTGCTGAGTCACTCAATAAGGAAACTACCAGCCAGAAGACATCACTTGCAAAATTGGAGGTAATGCTGACCAAGAAAGATGCAGAGATTGAGAAGATGAAAGTTCAACTTAATCTGGCAAATGAAACTTTCAAAAAGTTAAACACTGGTACCTCCAAACTTGATGAAGTCCTAGCCCAAACTCAGGTAACTTCTCATGGTTTAGGGTTTGATAAAACGATAAAGACTGTTTTTCCACAAATCATGTCTACTCATGGGAAACCTTTTGTTAAGGCTCAAGATACTCACTCTACTAAGTCGATGAGTAGGAAACGCCGGAAATTTGTCTGTCACTATTGCTTTCTTCCAGGTCACATTAGGCCTTTTTGCCATAAGTTTTTGCAGGAATACAAGAAAGAGATCCATCTGAGGACTCAAGCTACGAGATCTGTTCTCACAATTAAAAACGGCAAAACGATGAATATGGTGTGGAAACCAAAAGTTGTCCAGAAAGAGACCTGCAAAGTTGTCTTCACTGCATCTGTAGCTGATGATACAGCAACCTGGTATTTTAACAGTGGTTGCTCTCGGCATATGACTGGTTCTCGAGCGCACCTGTCCGATTACTAGAAGATAAATGGCGGTGAAGTTACATTCGGAGGAGGGACAAATGGTAAGATCGTAGGTCATGGAGTTCTAAATATTCCAGAACTTCCAAAACTCGCCAATGTGTCACATGTGCAAGGTCTCACAGCAAATCTTATCAGCATCAGTCAACTTTGTGACGACGACTACACTGTCATCTTTGATAAATGAAGTTGCACTGTTATTGATAACAACGATGAGCTTGTCATCTCAGGGGTAAGATCTTCAAATAACATTTATGAGATGAAAAAGAAAAGTTGTCTGAGTGCGCAGGTGAATGACGTACAACTATGGCACCAAAAGTTGGGGCATACCAATTTTCGCAACATGGAGAATCTTCAAAGATTCAATGCAGTCCTAGGAGTGCCAAAGCTGAACGTTTCAAACCCAAGTTTGTGTGGAGACTGTTAAAAAGGAAAGCAGGTAAAAGTTTCACATCCAGTTGTTACAACTTCAGAGAGACCCTTTACCACTGAAAAATGTTTTGAATTGATGCACATGGATCTAATGGGGCCAGCCGAAGTAGAAAGTCTTGGAGGTAAAAGATACTTTTTTGTGATAGTCGATGACCTCTCCAGGTACGCATGGGTAAAATTTCTAAGTGATAAAACCGAAACTTATGATGCTTTCATTGAGTTATATGCTAAGGTCAGACATTTTTATCAATCCCATGTTAAAAGAGTGAGGTCTGACCATGGAAAGGAGTTTGAAAACACTCAGCTCCTAAATTTTTGTGTGAAGGAAGGTATCCATCATAAGTACTCTGCTCCTAAAACACCCCAACAAAATGGCGTGGCCGAAAGAAAAAATAGAACCTTGCAAGAAATGGCTACAGTCATGTTGCACTCTAAGCGGTTGTCTAAACATTTTTGGGCTGAAGCTTTGAACACTGCATGCCATGTGAGTAATCGTGTCAATTTGTGAACTGGAACCACCATGACATCCTATGAAATTCTTAATGGCAAGAAACCTAACCTAAAATATCTTCATGTTTTTGGTTGTGTGTGATATATCTTGAATGATAGGGATTATCTCTTGAAATTCGATTCTAAAAGTGATAAAGGTGTTTTCATAGGATATTCTCTCAATAGTCATGCATATTGTGTTTATAACCTTAGAACCAAAACTATCATGGAGAGTGTTAATGTACGTTTTGATGATCTTGCAAGTCTTTATACTCCTGAAGAAAATACTGACGGTCTGATTGAGATACAGGGAAGTACAAAAAAGACCATCGTGGAAGAAGAAAGTGCTGACACTGAAGTCGTGACAACTTCAGAGACAACCGTGGATGTATCTGCAGAAGAAACTGGATCTAATGCCAGTACTAATGAAGCAGAAGTCCCAGAAGAAGTTCAGGAAATTATTAGGAGAGATCCGCCAAGCAAGATCAGAAAAGATCATCCAATTGATCTTGTCATCGGAGATGTTCGTGAAGGGATCAGGACAAGGGGCAAAGCTCTAGTCAACTATAGGGAAATGGTGAGAATGGTATGTTTATCTTGTGTAATTAACAAAGTTGGTGTTATTGTTTTCTTGTCCACACTCGAACCCAAAAATGTGTCCAAAGCCTTAAAAGATGAATTTTGGATAAGTGCTATGCAAGCTGAACTTCTTGAGTTCATTAGAAACAAAGTTTAGACACTTGTGCCTAGACCTTTGGGAATAAATGTGATATGAACTAAGTGGATTTTTAAAAATAAAACTGATGAGTTCGAAAATATCATTAGGAATAAAGCTCGCTTAGTTGCTCAAGGATATACTCAAGTAGAGGGAATTGATTATGATGAGACTTTTGCTCCCGTTGCTAGAATTGAGTCCATTAGGTTGCTATTTGCTATTGCTTGTTATCTTAACATCTCCATCACCTTCGAAAGTTAAGGCCAAAGTGATCAGAACTCCAAAGAGAGCAAAGCATTGCCTTGATCCTGATGAAGAAGCTGCACTCTCCGAGTCAGATATCGAGGTACCTAAGGCTGACTCAGTTCTTTTCTATTCTAAAACTGCTAAGAAGAATTGGGAATATTTTAAGAATAGGGAGATTCTTAATGATAGAGCTGTTGATGGGAAGGATTTCAATGGTTATAATCTGGTTGCTTTTTTGAAGAAACGGAAGTTGTGGGGTAGTGTTACTTATGCTAAAACATATGTTGCTGAAATTGTGAGATTGTTTTATGCTAATCTCTCCGTTGATTTTGGGAATCCTTCTTCGAAGAGATATGGTAAGGTCTATGTGCGTGGAGAAGTTTTTAGTGTTACTCCTGTAAGGATTAACAAACTTTTGGGTCTTCCTAATGTTGCTATGGTGGATGAAGAGGTTGATGACGATTTGGAGGTCAAGATGGCCAATGTTTTGACTGGAGGACGAGCAGACATTTAGCATGCTCAGAAAAAGTCAAATCGGATTGCATCTGTTCTCACGTCACTATTCTCCACCCTTCATAAAATCTCTGTCAGCAACTGGATTCCTACTTCAAACTCCACAGTGGTCCCGTTTGAGCATGTCAACCTCCTTTACAAGATCTATACTGGAGAGAAGGTTAACTTGGGTCAGCTCATTTTTAACTCAATTGCTGAGGTCGCAATGACCAAAACCAACAAGAAGTTGGTTGTGCCTTCTCTCATCTACAACTTGATGGTTGATCAAGGGTTCAAACCAAAGAAGAGAGATACTCTCACCTCAAGGCTTATCCTTCAAACTGTTCAAAAGGCTTTTCTTGCTGATTCAAGAGTTGTGGATCTTCCTTGGGTTGACGAAGAGACTTCCGATCCAGCTCCTTCTGGTCCTCACTACTTTATTCCAGCTTCTGTTTTGCAGGAACAAATCAGTTTTTGCATAGATCAGATACATAAGTTTAATCAACAACGGAGGATGTTTCAACGCTTGCTTTCTTCCCAAAAAGGGGGGAGATGATGGTGGTGCTAACACTGAATGCACCAGCAGCAGCAAACAAGGAGATGGTGGGGTTGGAAGTAGCAGAGCTAATGAAGATGAATGATGAACAAGAAGGATGAAGAAGGGGGACCAGGATGAAGAAGGGGGGCCTGCTGCCATGGACCTGCTGCCGAAGATCAAAACTGAATTCTACATGTTTTTATTATTGAAAAGACTCTGTTTATTTTGTTTGTGGCTTGTTTATATTGTTTGTGGATTTTTATGACTTTTTGTAGTCTTTGACTCTATCAGTGTGATTGTGGGATTTTGCCCTTCTTTTAAATGTTTCTGTTTGTTTTTGCGATTGAATGAGCTATGTGAAAATTGAAGTTTCTGTGATAGGGGAGTTTACTCGATAGGGGGAGCAACTGTGCTCTGAACTTTATATTCAGAATATGTTCTTCAGGGGGAGCAAATGATGGTCTTTGGAGTTTTTGTTCTTGTGGTCTGTTTGTGTTGATTTTTGAGAAGAAAGACAAAAAGGGGGAGATTGTTGAAATCGGTTTTTGTAGGATATCTATCTTGGATATATTTTGTCTTTCTTTATTTGTTGTTATGTGTAGGAAGAAATTTTAATTGAGAAGATTTAGGAGCACATGTGATTGACTAAATCAAGGAGGAATGAGTCAAGATTGGGTTGTTGCAAAATATGAGGAAGTGGGATACTTGCTACAAAAGATAAGGAGGTGGAGATAATGGGCTCATGGTGAGATCGTGCGGTTTCATTGGAGTAGAGCCCAAGATTTAGATTTAGTATAAATAGGGATCAAATCTGTTGAGATTAGATAGATCTTTCGGATATAGATTTTGATATATCAGATCTGCATAAGTTTTAGATTATAGTTTTCTTCGAGCAATAGTCAAGACAACTTTAGTCATAACCTTCTGTGAAGGGAGTGATAAATTGTCTTTAGTTTTCATGATCTTTTTACTCGAAGTGTTTTTGTAATTCACCTTATTGTTTAGTGAATCTTTTTGCCCTGAGGCGCTTCACGAGATTATTAATTTATAATCTCGTGAAATTTAAATCCATTGTTTGTTACAAGTTTTCCGCTGCAATCGTATGCAAAGTTGTCTGATCTTCAGTCACAACTTTGCTCACAACTCTGTGTACATCGAGTATTCTGCACTTTCACTATTAATTAATTCTTCTTCGATGAGTACATCAAATTATTCAACTACAATGCACAAATGGTGATCAAGCATTCATACAAGATATAAACAAGCTCAATAGAAATCAAGCTCCGAGATAGCAGGAAGAAAGTAATCAAATAATAATCCATAACATCAAATCCCTAAAACCTAGCTATGAAATGAGCTATACATAATTAAATAAATACTAAAAAATAGAGTAAAAATGTTCATGATAAAATAAACAATAAAATCGAATAACGGGGATAAATCTAGTTGTCTTGTCTATTCTGTAATAGCACTCCACCTCTACCAACCTTGTCACCTCCTCTCGAGTGGATGGCAAGACCTCGTCTTTCTCTTCTCTTTTCTTCTATCTTCTCTCTTATGTCTCTCTAATGCACATGTTGACCTCTAATAATCATATAAGGCATGTATCATAGTAGGAGTTTTTATATGTAGATTTAAAATCTTGAATTGGAGATAAAAAATCACATTTCTGCGGACCCGAGCACATGGGTTGACCTACATGTTTCAGTCGACCAAAAGAACAGTTTTTACACAGGGTCGACCTAGGTGACTTCGGTCAGGTCAACCCAGCCCTTTGAAATTTGCACTGACTTGGGTTGATCAACACTTTCTGGATCGACCCAAGCATATTTCGTACTGGGCTTCAGATTTTTACGGGCTTTGATTATTTAATCCAGTCCATTAAGCTTTAATTAAGTATTTAATTAAGCTCAAGAGCTTAATTAAATCCCCCTTCAACTCTTCAAGTTCGTATTTGATTGTTTTGCTTCAAAGATGCAACGAAAGCACAAGTATTACTGCAAAACTAGCAAACACATCAAAAAATCTAAATGATAATAATTAAAGCACAAAAGCTATATAAATACACAACTTAATATAATAAAACATCGTCATTTCATATCCAAAAGTTGTGTAAAATACATAGCTGTCAATGCCAAAGATAGTATTAAACAACTTTGAATTATTGTTCGCATTCTCTATTTTCAAACTGGTTTCTTTATGATTTTTTGGACTAAACTTGAATTAATTTTATTGTGAAACTTATCATCATTTTCAAAAATGCCATATTATTTTTCTGAACTTATTCTAGAATAGAGGATGTATAAGTATAGGAGACTTATGAATCGTTTATAAAATATATCATTCCATGATGTCTGAATATATCTTTTAGGACAATATTCTCAAAGAAAATTAGCTACATCTATAAGGAGATAAAATATGGTGCTACTAATTAACAACCCGACTTAATGTTTATTGACGTTTAGTGTATTTGGATATTGAATATTGATGTTTAATGTATGTGTTTGTTTTTAAGATTATTGTTTGGCATATTTGGGTGTTGAATATTGATCTTTAGTGTATTTTTATGTTGTTGGTAGAGGTTTTGTTGAAAAGAAAAATGGTGTATGAACGTCTCTTGTGGGAAAAAAAATTTCAAACCTGCTTAATTTGTTCGAATCATTTTTTTCCGAACTTAGCTTCATGCCGTTGGATTTTTTTTTTTCAACGTTGCTTAGGTCCTTCAAAAATATAATTTTGAAATTCCGTTAGGTCATTTGAAAAATAATTTTCGAAGGACATGAAATCTTTTGAAAAAAATATTTTAAAAAATATTGTCCGGTAATTCAACAAAATTGTGTATGTCTTCAAAACTTGTGTACATCTAGATAAGAAATACAAGTGAAAGGGGTTTTCTTGTTTAAGTAAAAAGGCATTTAAGTAAATTAATAATTATTTATTTTTAATTAAATTTAACAGTGGTATATATAGAAATAATCTAATTAATATGTTTTTGAATTATTTATTTTTAATTAAATTTAACAGTGGTGTATATAGAAACAAACCTAATTAATATGTTTTTGAATTATAAAGATTGCTTGAATGAGGGCCAGGCCGCTAAAATAATTGGGCTTTGAGCTGGCTAGTAACCAACACAAGGGCAAATTCAAGAAGGGAAATTCTAAACACAACCCCCCGTTTTACTATTTGCAGCCCCCATTATATTATAAAATATAAAAATAAATATGATAAGACTTTTTTACCCTTTAACCACCAATAACTAAAATAATATCATAGCCCCGTCCCTTTTTAATAATCTAAACCCTAATAAAATAAAGCAAAACCCTAAACCCATTATTAAAATATCGTTCCGTGCTTCCCCAAATTACTCTTCTTCTTCATTTAATTTCTGCTAATAAAAGCTGCAATTTCAATGCAGTTAAAGAAGGTGTTAGCATAACAAAAAAAAAAAAACGTATAGCCCCATTATTTTTGAAACTTTCGATCAGAAAACTTTGGAAAATATCATGAGCAAGCAACTTAATCACAAATAGTTGAGGATTATCATGATTCTAGGTGATAATTATGACCATGTTCTTAGTTCCATCCAATATGAAAATGCACTATGCTTTGACTTGAAAAGATATAATTGAAGTAATTCCACCAGGCTCTAATCAAGTTTTCTTAATTATTCTATCAAGAATCTGAATCCTCCACCCTAGAAACCTCATTAATTCTTTTCTCCTCGTCCACGAAAGTCTTCACACACATAAAAATGTGAAAGTGACGCGAATGATCTGATTTCTAGATGAGGTGATCCAGGAGGCTACGATGAACTTGAGTGATGCATTTTTTTTTTTTTTGTATAGAATAATTTTTTGGAATAAAGGGAGAAACTAAGAATCTACCAAGATGCAGAACTTGGGGAATACATTAAAGGAAGAAGATTCGGGATTGATAAAATTAATCTCATATGTTGATTAGTACTTTCGTGAATATTAGGAGTGGTTTTATATATCTATTCTTGGATTCTATATAATATCGTTAGAAGCCTCAAACATACGGTTGATGGAAGAATTGATTAAGTAAATTAGTAAAGAAATTTTGCGGAAAAGTTTTTCAAGAAATATTGCAGAAATTGACGGTGCTCAAGGTAGAAGAAGAAGAAGAAGAAGAAGAAGAAGAAGAAGAAGAAGAAGGGCCGGGCTACATATTAGCCACTTTATTTTATTTTTTTATGTTTTAATTTTTAAGTGTGGGGCTATAAGGGTATACTAGTCTAATAAAATATATTATATTTTTTTATTTATTTAGGAGGTTAAGAAGAGAAAAATGGGGGTTGTGAATAGAATTGCCCATTCAAGAATGGAAATACTCCAAACATGTGCTTACTGGATGGCCTTAAGCCCTTAACGGTAAAAATCAATCTATTATCGAAATTATCGAAATGTTTCTCTTTTCTTTTTAAAATTGTACCAAAATTCCTTTCTGTTTTTCAAAAGCATTCATAACTTTTTTTTTTTCTTTTTTCAAATTCTGGACCAAAAATACCATTAATTACTTTGTCATGGACACTTAAGTTTGCTTGAAACTGAAGAATGAAGATATATCAAAAAAGTTTTTTTAAAAAATGGGAATTGTGCATATTTTTTAGGAGTAAATACTTTTAAAATCATGAACTTTTCCTGGGTTTTTGATTTTTAACATAATTTTTAAATTGTTACGCAAAAACTTACAAACTAGACAATTTTTTTTAAATTTAACATTGATTTCAATTTCGGCTAAAGTGAAATTGACTTTTGTATATTAAAATCGATGTCAGTTTCAATTCCACCGGAATTGAAATTGATGTTAAATTTACAAAATATGTTAAATTTGTGTTTTAAGTATAATAATTTAATGTTAATGTCAAAAAATCACTTAAAGTGTGTGACTTTTAGAAGTATTTAATTCTATTTTTTTTATAAACACAGGATGATTTAGTGCAATTTAAATAACACAATGGTATTGACGCATTTTATTTGAGCTAAGTCTATATTTATTTTATTTTAGCTTTTTACTTACACACCTGATCTGGTGGTATTGAAGAGATTCAAATCCTTGATCTTAGGTCTCCAAACAACCTAACTTCATTACTAGACCACACCCACCGGAACATGAGCTAAGCTTATATTACTTAGAAGTTCCAATGAGTCCGAATATTTTTTACTTTTTTTTAATATGAGTCCGAATATTAATATTTATGTATAAAATAAAAATAGCATTACTAAAATGAAAAACATTAATAGAAGATATTGTGGGGTTCTATGTTTATATATATTAATTACATAATCATAAAAAGATAGAGGGTATAGTAGAAGAAGAATTTTGTAAAATATATTGAAGAAAGCATATTTAAGTTAAAAGTTATAGATGATAGAAAATAAAGAGTAATATAAGGGAAGACCTTGGGTAATTAACAGTTCGCTTTTATTAAACCCATTCAGCTCGGCTGCGGATTACTACCCGTCATTTCATTTGCTACCACCCCACCTCTAATTAGATGAATAATCGGAAAACAATAAAAAAGTATATATATATATATAAATTCAAGCAGTGGCTGTGGCAGTGGTGGTGGTGGATGTCAAACGTTGATTGCATAAGAAAATGAGTGACGACGGAGGCGACGGAGAAGATCCGGCGGCGGCGGCGAGCAGCAGCCTCTCGTAGTAATCGACACAAAACAGAGACAAGGAGATGTCCATCTGATGGCGAGTCCAGAGTCGCCTCTCTAGGTCTCCGAGACGGCGGAGCACCGGCTTCACGCACACCATGTAGAGGCTTCTGTAGCCACCGAGGGCGGCGACGACGGTCCTGACGCCGTTGGGCGGAGGAGGAGACATTGACAGACGGCGGAAGCAGAGGTGCTCCCAGAGCGAGTCGTGGCGAGTGAGGGCCGACCAGACGCGGCAGACGCAGGCGGCGACGCCGAGCGAGCGGTCGTCGAGGCGTTTGAGTATTTCGATGAGTATGTCCAGATTGTCGTTGATGCTGAATTTCGCCCTCTTCCTCTGCTGCACTTCAACCATCTTCATCTTCATCTTCATACAAGGATATATATACATAATAATGCATCAACTGAAAGTTGTGAATAATTAAAAGGTGAGATATTATATATATATATATATATATCACATTAACATATGCAGGTACTAAGCTAATTATTATTAGATATTTTATCGTGTGTAAAAAAGAATGAACTAATTTTCGAGGATCCAAAGCATATATATATATGTGTGTACGTAAAGCAACCAAAGTTTTTAGACCAACGTACTAAAACTACACTATATATGTAATATGTGGAGGAGCATATATATATATTTACTGTGTTGTGTGTAAGAAAAAGAGAGTATCGGAGTGAGAAGAGAAGGAGACAAAGAGGAAGGTGACAATTTTAAATATATATATATATATATATATATATATATATATTAATCAATGCTTTGAAATAATAAATGAATATATACTAGCTAGCTACTATATATATTCCTTTACTAATTTCAAACTTGTATTCATGCATGTATTGACCACCCAGTTGTGTGTACACATGCATGCACTGCTCAACTCACAAATATGAAGCTAAAAATTATCTGTCATATAATATATATATATATATATATATGTACACACACACATATGTACGTGTATCAAAATTCCTAATGGAAACTCAAATATTATTGAAGTCAAGTGGCTTTGTTCCATTATTTATTTGAATTTGAATAATTTAATACAATTGTGTTTCTTTCTAAAAAACTTATATAATACATCATGACACTCTATATCTAATGACATGTAGAGCCTCTAATTTAAAAATATGCATATATCTATAACCATGCCTACATTATATTGACCAATATTTTTTATTTTTTTTAAATCCGTTCAAGGAGGCCACTAATTGTATGGAGGTGAAGGGGATATGTGGAAATTTACCTCCAAATTATAATGGAGTGCAGCCCTGCTTCTGTAATTTCATCAGATATCCTATTCCTATGTGAGAGAGAGAGAGAGAGAGAGAGAGAGAGAGAGAGAGAGAGTAGAAGCTGCCATTGGTGGCAAATGACTGCTCTCTAGACTCTACTGTATGGATTCTTGTTTGATGGATACATTTCCTCACACACAGTGTATTGTGTGTTTGAAAGTAGAGCTTATATATATGATTCTAATTGGTCGTGTGAAGGGAATTTGCTGCCAAACATATTGTCCACCACCTCACAATAAAGACTTGTACTAGTAACCCTTGGAGTGACCCATGTCAATGCCAAGATCATAAGTTCGAATTATACACAATACCTTCAATTCTAACTCTAGTTTATGGTGAGTGAGGTAGTGCAATATCAACACTCTCTACATATTATATTAATTAAACATTTTTTTATCTTTAAAAAACATTGATGAGTTAGTGACTCATATGGTGGGATAGAAATCCTAGAATTTCTCCCAAACGTCGTTCACATTTTCAAAATAAATTACTGTTATATCTGTGACGATTTCTCCAAATTGGAGAAAAAGTCAAACACATAGTTCTGACTTGGTAACTTTCTTCAACGGAATTGAATTATATAGAGATGATTTGACATGATGATAAAATAATTGAATTAAATATTTGACATGACAGGGATGATATTTCTTCTCTACAATTTTGACCCTTGTTTCGTTTTTAACATCATTACGTATTGGCATCCAAAGCAAATCACTCTTTGTTTTGTATGGACTTTGCCTCTCCACTTTTTTTCTTTCTTTCTTGGAGGCAACATTTTCTATTACAGTAGCTTGTTTCACGAGTATATTTAATCTTTATTAGCTTTTAAACGGTGGATCTTACTCAAACAGACAACAGTAAAGATTAAGGCTTCAACTTTCAATCAACCCCCTAAAACCATTTTTGTTTTCATCTCACGCATTTAATATTTTGATAGATTATAATATATGGGGCGACGACAAAAGTGAACGAAAGTAACATACATATACTATTTTTTTCATTACTTTATTATAAGAGCTAAAAAATATAGCTCCTAAAATGATACGGGCAATGAAAAAACAAGTGAATAAAACTCAAATCGAAACGATACAACAGCTACAAGGTAAAAACAAAAATATCATATGGTAACATTGCAGTTGCAGGCCCTTATCCTTCCCACACCCAGAAAAAAATAAATAAATAAATAAAGCTAGATACCACACAAACATTGTGTGCGTGTGTGTGTGAGAGAGAGAAGAGTGGGTATCAAGAAATATCCATATTCCATAGTTGGGACTTGGGACCATAACCCAGGTTCTCTCTCTCTAGAAACAATACCAGTACTGAAAAAATGTCACATATTAAATGAAGCTTTTTAGTCATCAACAGTCATCCAATTCGACAGGAAACTCGAGTTTCTTGTTAACTGATACGAGATCCATCTTAGTTGCTGCTGCCTCATATATAGCGCTAGCATACCCTTTCTATAAATAACTAATATTTATTTTGTTAGCTAAATCGACCGTATGGTAGCAACTTGGATGAGAATCCATTCGCTATTTTCTACTATATGCATAGAAGAGACCACTTACTCATCTATCAAGTAACTCATACTTCAACTGGTTGCTGCATATACTTCAACTCGTTACGTTTGAGCAATCCCCTTTTTTATAAGCATATCATATACCTTATCGACCTTGCCTGGATCAACATTGAACAGCCCATGGGCATCGGCTTTCTTGGTTAAGTTTCCACTTAAAATCCCCATTGACATGGTTTGCAGCATGTTGAGGTAATGTGTTGGTAAGATTCTGATCTCCCCACATAGCTGTTTCTCCTGCATTTGCGTGGTTGATGAGAGATTCACTCAGCTTCAAACAAGTAACAGAAATCATGTACAGGGTGTGTGTGTGTGTGTGTGTGTGTGTGTGTGAGCGAGCCAGAGAGAGAGAATGAAAAGAAGAAGAAAAAAAAAGGTTAGTTGGCAAATATTTAATCATTGGATGCCTCTGGTCATATAGTTAAACTCAAATCATTATATCTTATGGAAATGAGAAACCACAGCTACAAGAAAGAATTAATCTTACAGCATCAGAGAGTATATCAGCTCCTATAAACCCGGTCACATCCCACTTATCAGAGACGTCAGAACCAGTGAGTCCTCTACCGTTTGATGAAGACTCCTTTCCAACAGGATCTAATACAGCTGGGCTCTTGTTACCTCCCCTGGGGCTAGTAGTATCTTGATCTCCTCTCTGATGATTGATTCTTTGCAAATATTTTCCACTCGAACCAGCCTGGGAGCTTTCCTTCACTCGACGGGAATTTTCCTCAACTTCCCTCTTCATTTTCTGTTCAATGTATCTCTCAGCCTCACCAGCTGTGCGGCAACCAGCAGCCCGAGCTTCCTACACAAGCAGTATTTAGACTGTTGCGCATATGATAAAATGGAAGTGGTGGTTTTCGACAGTATACACACAAAGCAGTAACCATGTTCTACTGGTGACCACCAGATAACTCACATAGGCCAGGGAAGCAGGTATTACAATTAATTAACAATGCAATCTGTTAAATTTGGTTTAACCATATCAATGTGGGTAGTAGGCCTTGAATTCTATACGGTCTCCATAATTTTCTATGTCTCGAGCTGTATTATTAGGCTCTCAATGAGAAACAAAAATTTGGAAAAAGTCCAGCTTTCTGTTAGTGGTCCACTTTAACATTGAAAAGCTTTTAATAAGAACAACCCAAATGGATCAGCAGACTTCTGTTTAGTAGAAATATGGAATGAGTTGATTGAAGACATGCCTGTGTCTGTATTTCTAATATTTTTAATCAAATTATGGATGGAGGTATAGCTACTACGAGTGAGCTGGTCACAAGTCCGCCATCTGATTCCAAAATATAGAAATAATGGTTAAATACTCATACAAAGTGGGAAGTTTTTCTTAATTAATGTCACCTTAAATAGTTAGATCGGTATACTCAAATCAATAAGGTGATCTGAGTGGACAAATTAAAGTGGGGTGGAAAGCAATGAACCAATTTAATAGAACCAACAAAAAGACAATGTCTAAGTAAAAGTATAGTCATCTGACTTCCTCAACTCAAAATTAGTAGCTATAAAACTAGTACGACTTGCTCTTCAAAATTTTCAATAATAAGGTTTAACCTATTATCTTGTAAACAGCATTCGGAACTATGATTAATATTCTTTTACTATATAAAATTTAGTTTAATACACACAAATTGTGAGAAGCATGATGGCCTTATAGTGTGTGCTTTGGTAACAGCATAACACGATACCATACCTGAAGGTCTTGTATTCTCTTCAGAATTCTTTGCTCCTCAACAACACTCCTCAGCAACTCATCATGTTCCTCTTTAGAGTGAAATCGCATGAATACGCGGTACCGATGACACAATTCCTTCTCTTCCAATGTAAGGTCCTTCTCAAAAGGATCAGGATATAGTAAATTTCTTTCCAAAATGAAGTTTTTTCTGCGTTTCCTTTCATCAAGCCTGAAAAATTGATAGATATTTGAGGACCAAGAAAAGGAACTGACTGAGGTAACAGCACAGTTTAACTATCAAGCATGTCTTAAACCTGAAAGCTGTGAAATTAAACCATGCAAAGAAACAATTTATTATGATTTTTTGTTTTCAGGCAGAGAGAGAGAGAATTATTACTAGTGAATAATATAATCTAGGATTTAGATTGTTCTGTACTTCTGAATCACCGCATAGTCTACATTTAATCAACTTGGATGAGGTACTCTAAATATTTAGTTCAAAAATCAAGTCATTAGTATCTTTAGTGATGCAGCAAATGCTAAAAAGCAATCCAAACAAAAAATGCCATTCTTGTGCCCGTGTAAAAACCATTTAAACAATTAAAGCAACAAAAACCATAATGAGGAGCAGAAGAAGCAGCTAAAATTTACCGTTTTGAATATATATGCAAAACTCGTACTTTTAGTTCACGCTCAGCATCAGTATCAGTCTCCTTGAATTCCATATCAGCCAGTAACTGCTCAGCATCATTGTCATACTCAATTTCAAACTCTTGCCTCTTAGAATTATATCCACTTAATTCTTTCATTGAAACACCCTCATAGTCTGATGTCCTAAGCTTTTTCTCCCCAATGCTCCGGTCCATGTGAAACTCTGCGGATATAACAGCTGCTTAATTCTTTTGTCATGGTATAGCAATATTTCAACTTAAAGTCCTAAACATAATTCCCACAAAAAGATAACAATCCTCTTGGATATTATTAATCTGAACTTAGTTATTGACTACTCGTAAAAGCTTCCTTGTTATATTAATAGCCTGGTCCAAATATGCAGTTGTCGGGAACAGACAATGTGGTCAAATAATTAAATACAACTCAAATAGATCATCAACAAAGTACATGAAGATCAAGCTATGAGAAGTGTAGCATGATATAAAGTTAAATGAATGTATTATTCATGATAGCTGTAGATGTACTCATAGAGAAAAGTATTATACGCAAGAAACTTATCTTTCCACTATAAGCAGAAAACATAAACCAAAATGCAAACAGAAACCACAAAGACTCAGTTCATAATTGTTATTCCCCAACTAAATAACCATCTAGACTTGACACCAGAACCACCCAAATTCAAAATTCACACAGGTATCAAACAATGTATATCAACTAGTTACATCTGTTCGCACATAGATGATAGCCAACATAAGTCAGGCACTAAAACAGAAAGGGTAGAAAATGTAGATTATGCAACTCAATCACAAGAAGTTAGATGGCATCAATGAAAGTGAGCACTGAATGGCTGCTTTGGAGAAGCTACTCGTGAAAATGCACACCTTCTACTTTAGGGGCATTTACAGCATCTGTGCTTGGGGCTTTCTCAGATGTCCTCTTACTGGCCCCTATTGATGTTTTACCACAGCTAGAACCAACAATAGTGCCTGCCTCTGAAATGGAGAACAGATCAGACTGAGCAACTCATGACACTACCAAATAATAACATAATATATTTTGAGCATCTGCACGTGAACTTTTTATTGCAGAAATGATAAAAAAAAACCAGCTCCACGATTATGAGATAGTGTACCAGAAGAGATGCTTGAGGAGGAACGCCCTGTTTGACCTTCTTTCTTCAGATCCTCCATTCTGACCACAAAAAACAAATTAGAATCATAATAAAGATCAAAGACATCATATTACAAAACACACAAAAGAACTCCCCAAGTATACTTGATTCTTGCAGCAAAATGTGACTCTTCTTTCACATCAACTTCTCCAGAAGAAGGGGCTCCTGAGGAAATTAGGTTTATATATTTAAGACAATAATAAACATGCATTACCCTTAGTACAAAACCAGAAATAAAGTCAACAAATAATTGACCGAGAAGATGGAGATAAGTTAGCAAACAATGTGTGGAGTGAAAGCTTAATATTCCAATGAGCGAAGGATTGAAAAAAACTACCAAAATAGGCAAAATGACAAATATACCAAGACTAATACCTTTCTTACTTTCATTGTTTTCTTTGGCCATAGCAAGGAGTTCTTCTTTATTCTTCCCCATCACATGAGACATGTCCTATTGAAACCAGCATGATAGGGCAACTTATGTTTGAGCCTTCACATTGAAGCCTATGATGAAGGATAGGTGTGGAGAACAATATGACATACCGGAAGAGGAAAGCACGGGGAGTTCTTGTATACCCTGTCATAATGTTCAATGCATTGTGATCTACTCTTGGTTCCAACATGTTCTGCCACTTCATTCCAGTTTGCTAGTCCATACATTTCAATACCCTGCGAAACAAGTTTAAATGCAGTAATAGAAATAGGTCATGAAAATATGCTGTTAAAGATCAAATATTTTGAGGAACCATCTAACAACGTTTATATCACAGAAAAAATAGAAGTCTTGAATATTATTTTAGAAGAACCTCCGTAGTAGAAGTTCAAAACCAGAAGTGAATCCCAAAAACAGAAGAGAATACCTCCAGAAGTAACATCTCCTCATCAGCATTCCAGTCAGGACATATAAGCGGAAATGCCAGGTTATCCTGTTGAAATACAGATGATATAACACAGTTTCAAAAGGAGATTAACCCCATCTCCCCATGAGAATGTGAGCATTAACAAGAAATGGGCAAACAAACGCAACAAAGAAATTTTAAAAAGGAGTAATATCAGCTGCAGCAGTTTTGGCAACATCAACTTCAAACACAAACATATAACAACTTCCAAAAGTGTAATATCTGTAACAGGCACAGCTATTCTCTATGGGAACTATCCAATTAATTATCATGTTGACAGACATCATATGCAATTTACTACCTTCATCAATTTCAGATATTCCCCAGGACAGCTAAAATCTAGAGAAGCTTCTATTGATGCACATAAATCATTGTGTTGTATAGTTCTTTTTAAACATGAAAAGGATAGCAGCAATTAATGTGACATGGCACTCAATAACAGAGGCATACAAACATTCTTGTTGACGGAGTGTAAATTTTTTTAAAATATATATAAGAAACAAAAAATGTTATTAGAAGAAATAAATAAAACACTAAAAAGGGATGAGTGTTCCCCAGATTAATGAGAGCAACCTAGCTAATTATACAACTCCAATCTCAAATTTTGACCCAAAAAAAAGGGCCTTAAACTCTTTTGTGATTTGAAATCCACCAAGCGACTCTAGATTTAACCCTATCCTGCATATCCTCCAAGGAGTCTTCATGGTCCTCAAAATCTCTTCTATTCTCTCTACGACAAAGAGGCCAACACAAAAAATCAGTATGATAACCCCCCGTAGCTCTTGACCCATTTAGAAAAATGGACAAAGGAGAAACAAAATCGGGAGTGGAAGGGGGCATATGTTTTTTAAGCAAAATGATTTAAACAAAGTTTTAGGTTGATGTTTGAGGTCATCAACACCATGAAACATATGTGCTCCTTAAGGTAAATATCATTTAGTTGTAAACCCAGCCACCACTTTAACCAAAGGCTTAAACAACAAAATATTTATGCCAATATATCAGGTTTTTATTTCTAAACTCAAGTAATATAAGGATAGTTCACCTTGAACACCCAAAGTTAGAAAACATGTCCAATAATATGACTTGGAGGGTCTATATGTTATGTTTGCATTATGCACAGCAAGTGTAGCAGATATAAGAGTTTATTCAGATGATGACTATCATCAAGAACCTATGCAAAATAGCAACATAATGTAATAAAAAGGTGATCAAATTTAACTAACCATAACTCTATAAGGATGATTGCTTTTGTGAGGATAGACCTCAGCACCGACAGAAAAGCATTCCACACAGCTGTCGAAGTCAGAACATATAACACACTTGATCCGAATCTTTCCTGAAATGTCTTTGTTGCAGTAGTTACAATGGTATAAAGCTTTCTTTCCATCAGTTATTCCTGGAACTTTTTAATGCACGTTAAAAAGGTGTAAGCGCAGGACAAAACCTCTTTCAGAGAAATATACAATCGGTTTACATAACATAGCCATACCAGGAGGCGCACTCTCTGTATTCTCCACATTTTGAGTTGTGCGTTTTCTCTTTGACCGGCTGAAAATCAAATGTAAAACTTGAAGTCTGATTAACAGCATACTCGCCAGAAAATTTTAATTTAGTGTGGTTATATTGAAGAGAAGTCCTAATAATAGTATTGAACGGCCACATTAAATAATCTTTAATCTCGGGTATTTCTTCAATACGAATGTGACTGCAGTTCAGTGAGCTTACGCTCGCATGCTACAGGTTCCTAAACTCCAGTCCCTCAGAAATCACTACGTCTAGCAAGTTCGTGGACTGGTGTTTAATTTTCCTAAACTATCTCTAAGATCAGCTCAGATAGCACAACGATTTCAGTTTCCACTTAGTTCATCAAGACGAACACGTCTTAACAGATTATTATGCACTAAAAGGCCAATCTCTACAGTAGCTTAACTCATTTGCAGCCCTAACCAACTCAAATAAATATAAACTCAAAACAGAATAATCACAGCTCGAAAATTAAAAGTAAGACCATCCAAATATAAGCACAATTAAACTGGAAATAAAAATAAAAAATAAACAGAAAATTGAAATTGAAAAACCGTGAAATGCATTGAAGTGATGAATCGAACCTTTGTCCGGGATCATCCGCGGCGGCCTGAGAGGCGGCGCGTGAACGTCCCATCCGGCTGCAAACTCAAGCTTGCAACAAATTAAGGGGTTTTAGGGTTCCAATTTATTGGGAAATCAGTTGAATTCATAATCCCCCGTGCGGTTGTGTCGGATCCGACACTCACAATTAAAGCGGCAAAACTAATCCGTTAAACTTCGCTCTGCTGTCCAAACTTATATTATTTCGATTTTACCCCTCAACTTTTTGTAACTCATTTTTACTACCTCATACTTTTTTTTTTCTTTTTTCAGGTTCCACCACCCCCAAACTTTTTTGGACTAGTCGAACACTATATAAATTCAAATATTTTAAATATAATTCAAGAGAACAAACATGCTGTTCTTTTTCCGATGTGAAAAGAAAAATAGATTGAAAGTTGTTATGTACATAATTTATACGTGAAAAAGGAAAGGTTAAAATATTTGGTAATTTTTTCCCTTTTTTTTTTGTTGCCTTTCTCCTTTCACTAAACTTGAAACATTTGGTAAAGGAAAAAGTAGAAATGGGATAAAATGGAATCCTTACCTCAACTCTAATAGGTGTGAAATTATCCGATACACGTGTTCCTTTTCTCTTTTTTCACTTTCTCTAAATTTGATAATCGGAAAGGAAACGAGATAAGACCGAATCCTTACTTCCGTAAAAAAAGTATGTAATGTAAACACACAACATATATAAGTTGAGTTTGTTCATACTAAAAATATGTGTATGTATATACTAAAAAAAGAGTAAGTGGGCTAAATGTTTTTATTTCTTAAATCTTTATCATACTATATTTTGAACGTGGGCTGAGAATCGAATTGATTTGTGAGTAGTATAGCAAGAAAATAGTGTTATTCAATTGGGAGGGGGGAGAAAACTAAGGATAATGTGTATTGAAATTGAAATGATTATTGCTTGTTCAGCAACTGCAACTGCATAATCTCAACACAAGTGCATAATGGTATGAAGCAATAATAAAATGAATGTTGAATAAAATTGCACATCACGACTAGAGAGAGGCTGCTGCAAAAGAATTTTTACACGCTTATTTATGTTCCTCAATCTCATGCTGAGGCAGAGGTTTTATTACCGTCTTCTTCCTGAGCTAACCGAAGCGCTTGCCGTCGAGTTTTACTCACACTCTCAGGGCCAGATGAGTCCACCAACCTGCTCAATCTTGGGAGCCTGCCATGGCTAACTGCTACACCCAATCTTTGGTTGCCAAGTGGTGCAAGCGTTGTCTAGTTCCACCTCGGCTCACAATGCCTGTTGTGGAACTGGATTCAAGCACCACCATCTTCTTTGAGGCTGAACCGGAGATGCAGCTTCTCTCAGCCTCTGCAACTTTGAGCAGCAGCCATTCAAGGAAATGAAATACAGAGGAGCTTCTTCATCATCACTCATTAGGTTTTACGAGCAATTGGAAATTCTATTAGAATGATGAAAGACGCATTCTCTGCGTCCCTAAGGTATTGCACGGTGCCATTCATAATCTTGACGAGCTTTTGGCTGATGTAGAGGCCAAGGCCTTCTCTGGACGCGTTTTTGTTATGATTGAACATCTCTTGTATCAACCCTTCGGGGATTCCTGGTGCTGGATGAGTGATCCTGTCATGGAACCAAATTTTATTCAGATCTATCCATAAAGAATCAATCAATAATGGAACACTGCAAGCTATAATTACCGAAATTCAACATGGAGAACGTGCATCTGCGTCCCTATACACTCCTTTCTTGGAATTAGTTTGAAAACAACTTTTGATCCTTCAAATGCAGGAGTAAACAAGACTGCAGCTGCCAAAAAGTCTGAAAGGACTTGCTGAAGCCTCAATATATCACCATAAAGGTACATAGTCGACATTTCATGGGGGGAATCATTGATGATCTGCACCCGGCGCTCCCGGCTCAGTGTCATCACTTGATTCATGACTGCTTCTAAAGCTTCCCCGAGATTGAACTTGTCAGAGTTCATCTCGATATAACTGGACAATGAGACTTGAAAAGATCAACAACTAAAAATAATTATCCTCAAAAAGGAATTAACAGCGCAATAATCTGCATCAAGTCCAGTTTATGGATTGAAAGGAATTCGACATAAAAGCTACGCTGATCATTTCAATGAATTTAATTTGTCAGTAAACCATACCTTTCTTCGATGCCCTCAAGATCCGTATCACCAATGATTTTGGTCAATTGGTCGTGACACAATCTACTAGTGTTCAATAGCTGCCTCTGTTCTTCGCTCAAATCAGATGATTTCATCATGTCCTGAACAAGCTTTATCCCACTCAATGGATTTCTCATTTCACTGCGAATATAAGCTAACTTTGTCATAGTATTTGCAGCAGCCTGTTCAGTTATTTTTTGCATCTGCTCCGCATGTTGAAGTTCTGGACTAGAAACATGAAGAAAGCACAGCACTCCAGTGATCTTGCCTTCTGAATCTGTCCTCTTGCTTGCTGAAATCAATGCTTCGACATATTTATGTTGCTGATCGAAAAATCCGAAAACGATCTTATCAGTATCTTGGCCGGAAATAACATTATTGAGTAATATTCTGAGCTTTGTTAGCATGTCCTGATCTTTGACCCGGCAGCCAGAAGAATGAACTGTGAAGACCTCGCCAAGAAGCATTTGATCAATGGCTTGTTCCCTCTTTAGACCAGAAATCTTTTGCATTGCATCATTCCATTCCACGCATCGACCATTCTCCTCCATCATAAAAATAGGAGGAATGAGTGGAGAAGGATTCGTCACAATACCAACATAATCACCTTGAACACGATTGTACTTGTCCAATATCCTCATTTGCCCAGTAACATCTTGCCCAACAAAGCAAACACCAACTATATTTCCCTTCACATCTCGATTGCAACATGCATTAGCAACCAAGATGATAGGATCCTTGCTTTCCTGAGAATCAAATCCTTTCAGTCTTATTTCCACATTCTTCTCTTCCTTGCCTGCAGTGAATAGTAGATTCAATTGTGATGAAAGAGGATTTCCTAGGAGAAACAAAAGGTGTTTTCAATCCCTAAAGAGGGATAAATAATTCTTGGTGAGCACGTATGGCATATAAAATCCTAATTAACATCCATGGTTGATGGTGCATCAAACCAACCACACAGCTTATGCCAGAAGCTCCAGAAACTTGTACTATCTTTTTGTCAAGAATTAGTTTCGCATGCTGTTTAGCCTAAAAAGTAGGATGAGACATTGTTTTCTAACTGAAGAACAAATTTTAGCAGCAGGGTACCCAGTTTTCCTGGGTAACTAACTCCAGACCAGTGCAAAACCCTGACCATTAAGAAAAGGCATATATCTCTTGTTTTCAATTATTTATTATGTTTTCACATATATTTGATATCAATAAGTTACTGTGTTGTATTTTGTAAATTTATTGAAACTTGAAGGGGAAAAAAACAGAGATCCTAACTTGAGATATTCTCATTGTTAAGCAAGAGCCATTTAGTTTGGTAATTTCTTCATGTATCCATTGGGAAAGGCCTCTATAGAAATAGAAGAATTTGTGTACTGTTGTTAAAAATAAAATGCAATTCTATACATATGGACCAGAAAAATGAGAAATATGTTGCTAGGAAACTTTAAATAGAATCCAAGGGTTTCCTTAATTAAGGAGGTGGTCACTACAGGGGAAAAAAAGAGTATGGAACAAAAAGGGGTGACCCACGAAAATATATCCAAGCAAATATATTATCAATAGTGACCAAACTTAATCAGAAATGAAGAATAATTATGCTGCAACCTGAGGCTCTATGATAGACTATTGAGTCATTCTGTTACTCCATGCATTCAACAGTCAAATCTTATTATTCTAAAAAATTTCAACATGAAGATCATACATATGATATTTACCAATGGACCAAAACAAGATAGGTATAAATTTGACAACTTATATTTGGCTATAAATATTTCTCAAGGTTCCTACACAAGCAAATATGAATTCTACAAGCAAAATTATGAAAGATGGAAGATTATCACCTTGCAAAGCTAGGGATAGCATATCCTTCATGCTCTGAGCCGCATCACTGACTACCAGATCAAAGAACAGTGTACCAAGAGCTTTGCTCAAATCTAGGCCAGTTAATTCGGCCACTTTAGTGTTCCAGCCATTGATATAACCAGATTCATCTACAGCCAAAATAGGTATTGATGCAGTTTCAATGAGGCGAACCATTTCATTAGTTACAACACGCAGCTCATCCACCCTATGTATACTTGTGTCAACTGCTGGAACACTCACAATCATTTTGGAATCATCTGCTGCATCATCTTGCAAAGATCCTCTCAATATGAGCTGCAGCGAATGGATTGCATCCATTTCCACATCTTCCCACGGTAGGCTCCTTCTCTTCACCACCTCTAGGAAGGCCTTAAATGAGGACCTCGGATGCATTTTTCTCCCATCATCTTTGTCAACAGGGTCATGTTTTGCACCACCCCACTTGATCTCTTTTGCTGTATGGGATCGGAACCAAAATAGGAAGTCTGTGGAAGTAATTTTCACAGCAGCCATTCCACATACAGCATCACCAAGAACTGAGGCATCAGGATAGCCTGCTTCCATGAGGCTGTCTGTACTTAATCCAGTACTGCCACCATGGGATTCTAGAAGCCATACAGCTATATCTCTAATTTGTGCCTCTGTAGGTGTGACGCCAAGCAACCAGCATTTTTTGTGATAGTAAAGTGCAGCTCCATCGCACTTTACAAGGTCCATCACATTAGGCGACTGAGTTATAATGCCCATCGGGGCATCTCTGAGTAGCATATCACAAAGCACAGTTTGAGTTCGCAGTATATGCTTTTCTCTCAGTTGAGCAGCCAACTCAACCTCCTTGTTGATTTGAACACCGAAAACCTGAATCAAGAACTCACAAGCATACCTTAAAGGAAAAGGGACAAATCTAGGGCTCGTATGGTGACAAACCACCAAACCCCACAATTTTCTTCTCTTTTGCTGATTGCTATCCGTCTCATCATCATCATCTTCATTTATTGTTACAGACATGGCCAATGATGCAATAGTACCCATGTTTGCCATGTATTGTGCATGACAGCCATGTGGAGACCTTAAGGTGGATCCAGCAAGACTCAGCGGTTGAACCAATGCCTTGTCCTGAATTACTTTAACAGGCCGTGCCATGCTATCACATATCATCCTAACCTTGTTCTTCATGAAGAGAAATCTTGACGCTTGTGGTATATCAGTAGCCGGGTAGTGCAACCCAATATAGGGTTCCAAGTCAGGCCCACAGCACTCTGCAACAACTTCCCCATGTTCATCCTCATGAAATTTATAAACCATCACACGATCATAACCAGTTAAATCTTTCACCTCTCTAACCAACACATCACACAATAGTGATATATTCCCACTTGACAGAGACTGCAGCCTAGAGATGGATTTGGCTGCAAGCTTGTATGATTTCAAAGCCCCAGCAGCAGTCACTGGCACATCAGATGGATTCACAGGTTCGAGATCTATAACTAGCCCAACATCAATCCTATGTACGATGGCATAAAAAGGCTTACCAGAGCTTTTGCTGTGGACCAATATTGGATTAAGCACATTAACTTCCCCAAACTGAGCTGCCTTGTGTAGTGCAGCAGCACCTGGAGGTTTAAAAAGAGTCCGGACATCAATGCCAAAACTCAAGACTTGTTGCTGTTCCATGCTTGGAACCGCGTGTGGGGTTAAGTCCAACATTTCTGGTGCATTCTCACTGTATGCTAAGGTGCTGAAATTGTGTTCATCAACAGCAATCAAGCAGCCAAAAGGCTGAATAAGGCTTCCCCTCTGCATCTTCTGGAGATAAGCTGATACTGTTGAAGAAGGGACTTCACTAGCGGCATTGGATGCATTAACAGAACTCGAATAATCAAACTGTTGTTCGGACTGTTCGTAATCCACATGGAGCTTGGCATCAATTGGGGTCTGGATTACTACACGAGCACCTGATTTTGACCTGGCAGAGCTCCCCCTAGAACAGCTGGGTGTCTTGTTTGTGGTCGATTTGGATGACATCTCGAACAATCCCTCAGAAATTCCAATTCTTTTGTCACTCTCAGTGCACCAACATATCCAATCCACACCAGAATCAATAACCCTCAAAAAAAATTGAGCAAAACCAAATGAAAGTTGAAGAATTAAAACCAATCATACATGTCAAATCCGTTCCTTCCAAGAATCCCAGTCTACAAATACCAACGATCCTACCTCCAAATTTCGATTATCACCAATAACCCCAAAAAAAAAAAAGAAGGAAAAAATAAAATAAAATTTGCAGCTGTACACCCCCAACCAAAAAGCTGGATCACAATTGCAGAATAAAAGAGATATCAACGCAGAACAGACAGAGACAAGCTAAAGCAAAGCGCAGGAAGAAGGGGGTTTTCTTCCTCAAACAAAGACATAGAAATTAACGAACAAGTAAGTAATAATAGAGAAGACATAAAAATGGAAATGGAAATGGAATCGAGAAAGCAAATATAGTGAATTGAGGGCGAAACAAAAGCGAATAAAGAATGACCTCGCTTCACCTCAGCTGAAGAGGGATAAAATGAAATTCCGCAACACGTAAAACCGGGCTTGACAGCGACAAAACGGATGAATATACCATCACTCTCATTCACTCTCTCTCTCTCTCTCTCTCTCTGCCTCTCTCTCAAAAACAAATTAAACCATAATTCTTATAGAGTTAGTTTGTTCCCAGACAGACTTTGTTTGTTGATGGCGGTTACTCACTCTCTCTCTCTTTTTCTCTCTTTCTCTCTCATAAAAATTTCTTACTAATTGTCTCGGTCTCTCCGACTCTGACCTCTCCCTTTCAAAAAAATAAAATAAAAATGTATGTTTAAATAATTTTTATAATATTTTCTCTCTATATGATATCTCCACAGATTAAATGTTGTTTTATGAAATCAAATAAAATTCATGTATTTGATCATATATTTTTATGTTATATACTAAACTATTGTAATTGTCAATGACTTCAAGAAAATGCCTACTATAATAATAGGGTTAATAGGCCCTAATATCACAATATTTCCACATTTTTTGTTTTTTCATGCAAGTTTCAATTTTTGTAATAATTTTAAAATCTTACCTTTTTGTTGCAATTAAGCCATAGGATGAAAATTAATATGAGGTTGCTTAAATTTTTTACACATGCATACTCTTAGTCTGATGTATTTTCTTCGTAATTACAATCGAATTTGAATTTCATAATTAGACTTAAATTATTTTTTTAGTTTAATCTAAATGACCATTAAGCACAAATGTTTGTTATAATTAATATAAAATGAATAATACAAAAATTTATATGATTCACAAAGTTATAAACTAATTTTATTTTGTTGTAATGATTTTATTAAATTTTTCATAATTATAAGTTCTAAGAAATAAAATTATGTGTATCTCATTAGTGCATCGCACGGGAGAGATACTCTAATTTAACTTATGTCACATCATATTAAGAGTGTACGTGTGTAAAAAATTTAGGCCTTATGATTAATTGCAATAAAAATATAAATTTTTGACATTATTACAGAAGTTAAAACGTTGAGTGAAAAATAAAAAGAAATGTGAAAAAATTATGATATTATAACCTATTAACTCATAATAACAATGAATGGTCGATCATAAGTCATGACATGGACACTATGTATAGGAAGTAGCAATATTAATCTTACACATCTATCGTAAATTATTCGTAATTCGTAATTCGTAAGTATCTAAAATAAATAAATTAAAAAAAAATGAGGACGACCCAGATTTGGTCGGGCCAAGTAGGTCCAGTATTTTCGAGTCTTTATTTTAAAGGCCCAATATAGTAGCCCAACCGAGTTGAAATTAGTAGCTTTACTAATTATTATTATTGGAATGTACACATTAGTTAAAAATGGTGAATTCGAAATTTCCAACAATATATCACTTTGAATAAAATAAAATAAAATAAAAATTAATGACTATTGGGCCTATTTTATATGGGTAGAAGTAGAGGTGGGTCAACCACAAGAATTAGGATAAGGTATGAATCCAAAATCCTTGTATGAGTATCCAACGCAAAATTGCATTGCAAATTTGCATCCATACGTACAAAACAAAAATAAATTGGTTGATTGAAATTTGATTATTTGATAGAAGCAGAAAACATGGCTGCACAATTGTCTGCTCTCACATTTAAGTTGCTACCATTATCAACAACAATTACAAACAAGCCATTTTCCCCTCCTCACAACACAACCACCCATGGTTTCAGAGTTTCTGCAAATTTAGGTTGCTACAAATCAACATTAATTCCACTTTTTAATTGTCACTCTTCTTTCCACTAACAATACATTATCATCTTTTTTTTCTTAGGTGGTGGGACTGGGGGAGATGGAGAAATCAAGAAAGGAGGAAAGAAGAAGTTCATCACCAAGGAACAAGAACCAGAACAGTAATTTTCCTTACAAGATTCTTTTTTTTTTCTTTTTCTTTTTTATGGGGAGAGAGAGAGAGAGAGAGAGAGAGAGAGAGAGAGAGAGAGAGAGAGAGCATACTCTATATGTGATTGATTGATGGCTATGTAAAATGTTTATGTAGGTATTGGCAAACAGCAGGTGAGAGAGAAGGAGAGAATCCCATGAAAACACCACTCCCATATATAATCATATTTGGTATGTCAACTCCTTTTGTTATTTTAGCCATTGCTTTTGCCAATGGCTGGATTAAGGTCCCTGTCAGATAGATGATCATGAATTCATGATTCATGTATGTATTGGAATTAATGTACCTAAACTCGATCGAGTTAGTATTTCAATCTCCTTTTTGTCTTATTAATTTCACTCCTTCTTACAAGTCCATCTTGTATATGTTAGTGTTTTGATCAGCACCTCAAGTTTTATATAGTCTATTCTTAGTTATTACCTAACAGAAAATTTATCAGTTTTCTTTTTATATTCAAAATATAAAAAAATTTGGTAGAAAGCGATCCAATTAGCATTCTATAGATTATAATTTTATAAACCAGTTGTTGACTTGGGACCATTTTTGTGCACTCTCCAAGTTCAACCTTTATTTGCATCTAATCTTTTTCTTGATAATATATAATATTATTTGTTAGAAACTAATTAAAACAAATAAGAAGTCACATGCAGGTGGTTATTGCATACATATAATGAAAATGATCCTGTATAAGATGGAAAGTGTTGACTGACACCAATATAAATATTCACCCATGTCCAACAAATTTGAATTCAAGTGTTGTAGTAGTTTTACTCTTATTCTAGCAGCATCCTTGCTTGTAGTATCATATATTCTTAACTTTGGCTAACAACCTATGACCAACAAATTTGAGGCTAGGCTAGGGTCGGCTCGTATATATATCGAATCATACATATATGTGAATGTGCAGCAGCATCACTGTAATCCTTCCTTAAACTTGATTCATTTACAACCCCACTACTACTACTAAATAGTAGTCGTTCCGGATCTTGTTGCTTCCGGAAGCTGATTATTGTTCGTTCAGGTGAAAAGTTTTTTTTTCTTTTTCTATCTTGGTTGGATTTATGAGTTAGTAGTATAAAGGAAAGAGGAAAGGGTTGTGAAGAGTTTCTTTTGTTACTTGATAATTTTTTATATGATTTATGTTGATGAGATTTGGAGGAAAATGGCATGTGAATTTGACTGGTGAGCTCAGAGATTGGCACATGGCATCTCTCATTTCCATGGTTTTTTGATGTTTTTAAGAGAATCAGTTGCAGAGGAGGACCACTGATTAGTGTTGGGAAAACACAAAAAGCCTTGTTTTTAATTACACAAACAGTGGGAAAAGGCTCTTAGAAAATGGTGAGTTTTTGAAGCCTGGAAACAGCCCTCCAATTTACCAAATACATATTCAGTCATACATTAGTTTATAAGAATCCAATGTTGTAGAAACAAAAAACCTCCACCCCTTTTTGCCAGAACCAAGAAACCAGTTCATCTACACCTGTTTCTTCATATTTCTGGTACAACTCTCTCTCTCTCTCTCTCTCTCTCTCTCTCTCTCTCTCTCTCTCTCTCTCTCTCTCTCTCTAGCTTCAGCAAGAATGGTTCACAATTTCTGGTATGACTTCTCATTCTAATACACATATTTCACTCTCACAATTATTTTTTCCTACTTTGTTTTGGTCTTCCTCTCTCTCTCTCTCTCTCTCTCTCTCTCTCTCTCTCTCTCTCTCTCTCTCTCTCTCTATTCGTCAAACTTTTCCTAGTACACTTGTTTAAATTGCCATCTTTTCACTTATCCAGTAGTTTTCTTTCCTTTAGAAAAGGAAAAGAAATATTTGTCAGTTCCTTTTTCATATCTTTTTTCCAAAACAGCATCTGTGCAGATTAACAAACTTTGTTTAATCAATCAGTCTTCTTTTTACTCCAAAAAATGGCATGTTGCCTGTATTTTTACCAGGGCTCAAGAACCTGGTTAGCTCTTCTTGTTCCAATATTTGCAGTATTTGCAAGGCTTTCATCAGGCCATGGAACTGCTGTCTTGATTCCCTTCACCTTCATATTCCTCTCAACTGTATTTCTCCTCACATTCTCCAAAAGAAAACCGATCATGCCGGTGAATTCCCTGCTAAAAGAAGCCCCTGTAGCAGAAAAACATCATCAGCCTACACTGCAACAAAATACCAGCATCAGCTCTGCAGATTGTTCATGTGATGATTCAGTAGAAGTTCCATCAGGAAGGGACAGGAATGGAGAAGAGGTGTTGATGGGGTCACAAGATTTGTACTCAGAGAGTGAAAGCATGGATCAATGTTCAAGCACTTCAAGTGAAGATCAGTCTTCTGATATGGAATGGCCTTATAATATGGTGGGGCAGAGGCTGGATTGCTCGGATGGGTCAATATCCGACGAAGAGAGCCTGATTGAGATAGCTATCCCAAGTGGACAGTTTGTCTCTGAGAAAGATCCCAAGTGGAAAGTCAGGTGCTGCAAATCCATGTTTCAGAAGGATTTGTGGGCAGAGATTTATGAGATGAATGAAGAGGATAATTTGATTGAGATTGACATCAACATAGGATCCATCAAATGTTGATGAAACTTAAGCATGCCTGCTTGCCTGGACTTATTTTTTGATCCATGTGGATTTATGTGAGCTTTGCTTATCAGTTCAGGTTGTCTAGGGTTTAGAGAGTGGGCAACAAACACCATGAGTGGTTTTGCTGTTTGTTAGTGCAGCCAAATTATGTAACTTTTCTTTATTTCAACCATCATTAATATAATACCCTGTTACAAAAACTAAAAGATTGGTGCATATTTTAAGTTGATTATATATAGTAAATGGCCCCTTTGTTTCTTGTCAATGCACATTAAAGTTATGATTAACCCTTTTTATCCCCACTTGCATTATTTATCTCCTCAAATGCCTTTTCTGCAGCTACAATTATGGCATCAACAATGGCTGCAGACCAGCATGTGACTCCCCCCCCCCCCAATTCTTCTCTCTCTTTACATTACAAGTATATATATTTTAGATACTGCATTGCAGGTGGGATTTGAACAAGTTCCAAGCCCATTACTATTTCCGGATATACATGATCACAAATTATATCTCAAAAACATAACATACATAAATTTCCACACAAACATCATCATCTTTTATTCACTCTCACTGAAGTTGAGAATCCACCAAATGTGATGTGATCAGTTCCCATTGGCATCAATGCAAGGAGTGAAGAAGAATATGTCATCGAGTCGATCATTGGTGGGTGAATTGCCACCGTAGACCAACAGCCCTGCCTGGCCAGGACCTTGCTCTACACCAGCAAACGCACACCACCCCCTTGGTCCAGGATGGTCATCAGAACCCGAGACATCTCCCCATCACTCCCACACGAGCGCCTCAGTGTCCAGCACGTAAACCTCATCTGAAAATTTACCAGCTCCAAGGTGGCCTAGATCACTAGGATCAATCTCCCCACCATACACAAATATGTACTTCCCCACACCAAGTGTTGAGAACACACTCCTAGCTGTTGGCTTGTGACCACTCGTCTCGACTTCAACCCAACTCCCTTCTTCTGGATGGAAGCAGTGCACATCATCAAGCTCCTCACCAGAGAAGCCATACACCACCCAAATCTTTCCAAGAATGGCAACTAATCCAGGTCCACCCCTAGGCTTGCAGTTCTCCCCCGGCAAAGGAAACTCAACCCACTTTCCATCCACACCATCATAAGCCCACAGATCATTGAGCCTTCCAGCATTGCCACACCCTCCAAACACATACACTCGCCTCTCATCCACTGCCATCGAGTGGTAGCTCCGATGAGGAGGGCCTTGTGGGAGTTGAGTCCATGTATTCGTTAATGTCTCAAACAAATAGAGTTGGTCGAGCTCCTCATGTGCAGCATCCCTCCCTCCAAACACATAGATGGTGCCACCAATGGACGCCATTGTGACAACAACACGAGCTGATGGAACGTTGCCACTGGCATTGACCACAGACCATATTTGATCGTTGAGATCGAACACGTAGAGGTGGTTATCGACAGGGACCCGAGGCTCAAACTCACCACCAAATGCATAAACCTTTTGTCCCACAACTGCAATGGCATGAGAGCTTCTGCCTCCAGGCCCAGCCCCTTTCTGCCCCAACTGCACAATCACAACCACTCAACATTAAGCTAACCAACCAAATTTAACACACGTGTTCGTGTTCGTGTTCACGTTCATTCCTTCGAGAACACTCAAACAGTGGACCTCCCAATAAGGTTAGCTACGGTTCAAACTTGAAACTTCAAACATGACTGATCTCCCCCAAAAAAACACATACAAACATAATTGTTTAAATTGAAGTTACAAATAAACTTGGAGTTACTACTTACTAAAAAACAGCAAGTTGTAGACTGACGAATCCATTATCAAATTAAGCTGAACGATAGTGCTACTTTAACAACTAAATAAGAAATATCAAACAAAAATTCAAGAATTTGCAGAATTATTGAAGCCTGGAAACAGTTATATATATATATCAAGAACAATTATGTATAAGATTTAATAGCTAAAGATTGGCTGATAAACTGACATAAATTGAGAGAATTAACCTTAACCCATTTGGCTTCTCCACCAACCATTCTACACAAAATCGCAAGTCTATTGTACTAGCTAGGCTATGTAATTTGCAAAATAGCTTGTAGTTCTGCTTCATGCCATATTTTGGTGACAACTGCTTGTTAAAAACATGTCATCAATCTTGTTTATTTAATAAAAATAATAATACGTCACGCGCACTGAAAGATAATAGGTTCGAATCAAGACAATTATATAATGGACAAATTAACAAATTAAATGGGTGATAATTAATTAATCCGTGATAAGGTTTGGTGTGTTTTGTTGATCGCAAAAACTTGTGTGCAGTAAGATGTAAATAACATTATGTGAGACGGGTCGGATCCGGGTTTTATCCGACCCGTCATATATATAAAAAAAAAATCGCTCCTCCTTCATTCTAATCCTAGCCTTTGCGTATTCCGATCTCGACGCAGCCGTTCTCAATTTTCTTCTCTTTCCATTCTCGCTCGCAAAACCCTACTGTTCCCATTCTCGATCGCAAAACCATACCATTCCCATTCTCAACTTGCCTCGAGTTTTCCGGCATCTGTAATTGCATGCGAAGAGCTCCATCATTCTTTCGATCGATATTTCCGACAATCGCGAGGCCTGCTTTGAGTCGAAGTCGCGACGTTTTCAGTTGATCGAGTGCTCTGTTGAGTTTATTGAAGACGATTTCGTGCCAGGTTATTTTCAGTTTACAATTTTTTTGTTCATTTCAATTTATAAATTTTCGTGCTAGGTTAGTTTACAATTTTTCAGTTTAAAATTCACTTCATCAAGTTCTCCGTCATTCTCTGTTGAGTTTATTGAAGACGATTTCAGTTTACAATTTTTTTGTGCATTTTTTTAAGCATCTAATGTATATCATGTGAAAGATGTGTTGCTTTTGTTTGTTTCATTGTCGATGGAGTGTGTTTTCCCCTCTTGTGTATTTTTGGCTGCTGTTTGTTTGATATACATTTTTGTTTGTCAATTTTCTCAGATTTGTTATTCAGATATCATACTTAGGTTATTCAGCTTTGTTTCAAACTCGATTTGTGGAGTCATTGCTAGATAATTGATATGCATGTTTGTTATTTGCTGTATGGTTTTCTTTGTATGTATTATTCCACAATTCTAAGTGAGTTCATTATAGTCTAACCATATCATATATTTTGTATCAGTTTTTAAACTGTTAAGTATCATTTTATTCACCTATATGTATCAATTTAGTGTGTATCTGTCTTATAGATTGATATATAATCAGTGGACTGAGTTTTATAATTTGAAAAATGATGTGTGGATTATTTTATTGTCTGCTCTTTATGATTGTGTTTTCACTTTTATTATTTCTTTTGTGTTGTAGGTTTCCAAAATGACGAGGAAATCTAAGAAGGAAATGAAATCTAAGGAGGCAGATAATCGCACTGATACTGACGCTGAGAATGAGTTCAAGAAAGCTGTGAAAGGGAAATCACCAGTCAGGTATATGTTATGAAAGTTATTTTAAATTTGAATTTATTTTGTTTTGTTTGGTATTGATTTTTATTTTATGATGTGATTCTAATTTTTTTTACTGTTTCAGGTCTGTGGAGGTGATGAAGACTAAGAAGCGGAAAAAGTATAACGATGCCCCATCAGATTGTGGAGGAAGCAGTCGTTCAAAGAAGAAGTCGGTAAGGAAAGTTTCTGACACATCTTGTGTCGATAAGAAAGAAAAAATAATGAGGTAATTTATTCATGCATAAGTAGTACCTTTATGTGATTTCAGTGGTACTTTTTATGCATGTAGTTAGTACCTGTATGTTTATTTTTCCTTTGCGTTGTATGGGTATTATTTTATACATGCTTAAGTATCTCTGTTTTGTGAAAAACATCCCCACCTTCTTGTGAACCTTGGCATTCAATGCCCGTGAGCCAAGTGCTCGAACTGCCCCCCTGCTTACGGTCCAGTTCGTCTAGATTACCCTGTGGGTCTCCTCGTGCGAGTAGCCTGGATAGCAGGGGCAGTGGAGGGTTCACCAGAAGTCTCGGGTCTTGCCTGTATGTTTTTTTGTTGGTTTCATGCATAAGTAGTACCTTTATGTGACTTCAGTGGTACTTTTTATGCATGTAGTTAGTACCTTTATGGTTATTTTTTCTTTGAGTTGTATGGGTATCATTTTATACATGCATGATTAGTACCTTTATGTGACTTCAGTGGTACTTTTTATGCATGTAGTTAGTACCTTTATGTTTATTTTTCCTTTGAGTTGTATGGGTATCATTTTATACATGCATGATTAGTACCTTTATGTGATTTCAGTGGTACTCTTTATGCATGTAATTAGTACATTTATGTTTATTTTTCCTTTGCATCATTTTATACATGCATGATTAGTACCTTTATGTGATTTCAGTGGTACTCTTTATGCATGTAGTTAGTACCTTTATGTTTATTTTTCCTTTGCATCATTTTATACATGCATGATTAGTACCTTTATGTGATTTTAGTGGTACTCTTTATGCATATAGTTAGTACCTTTATGTTTATTTTTCCTTCGCATCATTTTATACATTGTATGGGTGTCATTTTATACATGCTTAAGTATCCCTATTTTGTGAAAAAACATCCCCACCTTCTTGTGAATCTTGGCATTCAATGCCCGTGAGCCAAGTGCTCGAATTGCCCCCTGCTTACGGTCCAGTTCGTCTGGATTCCCCTGTGGGTCTCCTCGTGCGAGTAGCCTGGATAGCAGGGGCAGTGGAGGGTTCACCGGAAGTCTCGGGTCTTGCCTATATATTTTTTTGTTGGTTTCATGCATAAGTAGTACCTTTATGTGACTTCAGTGGTACTTTTTATGCATGTGGTTAGTACCTTTATGTTGCAGATTGTGAATTATGTTTCTTTTTTATTTGAATTTTTTATTGCAGTGGAAATGATTATGTATTTAAATCCCGGCCCTCTTCAATCTATTCTCTTATGAGTTCACTGAATGAGGAGCAGCAAAAGGCTGTAAAAGATATTGGTTTTGGGGGTTTGCTTTTCTTTCAAGATTTTGCATTAGTTTCTTGGTCAAATGTGCATTGGTTTGTTGAGCATTTTAATCCAGACACTCGGTTGATGTGTTTTGATAATAGGGATAAGTTTGTAGTCACCCTAAATGATATATGTGATGTGTTTTTACTGTCTAGAAATGAGGGTAGTGATGTACAGAAGGGTAGGAATGATCCATTCATAAAGTCTTTTCTTAGTGACTGGAATAAGAAATATTCTGAAAAGAGGCTTATGACAGTGTCTGGTGTTCGTAGTTTATTGGGGGATCCGTGTTTGGCTGATGGCGATGATGATTTCAAATGTTTGTTTGTGATATATGTTATGTCTGTTTTCTTTGCTCCTACTATGAATCGGACGACTCATCTTAATCTGATAAAATCAGTAGTTGAGGTTCATAGGATTTCAAGCTTTGATTGGTGCTCTTATGTGTTGGACAAGTTGTGTAGAGCAATTGTTTACTTCAGGAAAAATCTGGATACAAAGCATGTGATTGGTTGTGTTCTTGTGCTTCCTATTTTGTACTTGCATCATTTAAAGTGGAGGGGTTTCATAGAACCTAGTACACTGCCCTTGATAAGGCATTGAAATGCCTCAAAATTTAACAAGAGATTGCTTGAGGAGACAAAAGCAGGAGGTTATGGTCAGGGGGAGTTTATAAATGGTGTCTATCATGTGAGTTGTAATGAAGGTAGAGCTGCTGGATCTTTTGAGGGTGTACATATGGATGGTAAGGGTAGTGGTCCATCTGTGAGGTACGAGACTGATGCAGCGGGGAGGTATATTCGTTATTTACTTCCTCCAAATGAAAAAACTGATGAAGAGATTCATCGTGTTTCTCAAGATGTTAGTATTATCTTTTTTTTTGTTCCTTGCTTTTTTTTATTTATATTATTTTTCATGAAGTGTAAACTAATATTTTCTTGTTCGACTTATTTTTAGGGGTTTGAGGAGTCCTTTTTCTTATTGAAGAGGGACCTGAATGTGATTACGCATGCTCACATGGAACGCTTAGAAGATTTTGTAAAGTGTTCTAAGCAACGTGATCCATATCAGTCTTCATCTTCTTGTGTAGGCGGGCCCCTGTCTGATAGCGATGATTATTTTTCATCGGACAAGTTTTGTTGTCTTGTAGATGAAGTTGTAGCGTCCTTCAAGGCTATGCAAGAGCACTGCAAGTCTTCTTATCCAACATTTGTCGTACATGCACCTCATTCACCTGTTGGTGATGTGAAGGAGGATTCAACTGAAGCTTTGATTGATGCTGTGTGTAAGGATCTTACAAGCGGGAATGGAACTGCAGTTGGAAATGAAGGAGTTGCAAATGAAGTTGAAGTTGTCGCTGTTGGATTTGAAGGAGCTCGTACTGATGATGCTGCCGGATGTGGTAATACATTCACCATAATTATTTTATATATCTGTTTTATTGAAATGTTTTAAAGAAATATATATATATATATATATATGTACATGTTTTGTGAACTAATGTGTTTGAAATGCTGTAGTTTCAGATGATGGGAAGAAAGAATCTTTGCCAGATGATGATGATGGTAATTTTTAGAGTTTTTATTTTTATTGTGTCATTTATTTCTATGTATGTATTTATTGATCTATTTTTATGATGTAGATGTTTCTTTTGTTGATGAAGTTTTCAAGTCTGTTGGTCCAAATGGGACGCAGAATCTTGATATTGATCCTATTGACCTGTGGTTTGTTTCAAATGATGAATGGGAAGTCGATGAGAAAGTTGGGTTCAGGTCTGCGTTTTTTAAAAAGAATGAAAGGTATTTGAAGGAACTCAGCGCAAAAGAGAAGCATGTTGTTGATTATGTTTTTCATAATCACCGTGGAGGAATCGAGTAAGTTATGTTTATTGTTCGTTTTGTTTATTTTGTTCATTACAGAGTAATCTTTTAATATTTATAATTTGTTTTTGCAGATCAATTGTCTTCTCATGTAGGGGCAGTTTCTTCTTGTCCTTCTCGGTCATACAATCCCTGCAAGACAGCTCGTATATCCATATAAATGTCATTGATGTATGGGCATTGCTGCTGGATCAATTGGAGAAACACAATGCCGTTATTGCTGACAGGGATCAATTGAAGGTGTACTTCACTGGCCAATGTTCAGTAAGTTTATAAAGGAATTTTTTTTTCATTATTTGTTTGTTCTTTGCGTGCACATGTATGCGTTTGTTTGTTTTTTTTAATTTTTTTCTCTTTTTGCATATCAGTTGTTTCTGGGTGATTTGTTGAGGCTTTTGCATGAGTTGGAATGTGGCAAGTCAGATAAGGAGGAGATGGTGAATCTTGTTGAAGCCAAGAGGAAAGGGTTGAGGGGAAGTTGGAGTTTCAGTTTGCAGTTGATGGGGTCTTTCAATGGAGCAAAGACTGCTGAACTGATGTATTTCCCCGTGCATTCTTCTGATCATTTTTTCGTGGTGGTGATTGATTTCCGGCAAAGATTGGTTCATTTTCTGGACAATTTGAAGCGTTCTTCGGGTTCAGATTCTTTATTTTGGAAGCTAGCAAGTTTGTTGGTAAGCATTATATGTTGCTATTTTTGTTTATTTTGTTGTCCTGTTAATTTTATTGTTGTTCACATGATATTTATTTTGATTTTCTTGGTGTAGCATGTAGAGCTTGCTGATTTTCTGGAAGAGATTGGTCATCCTCGAGGATCAGAATTGAAGTCTTTTACTCTAGTAAACGTTGATCTGGAGTGGAAAAAGACTTCATGTAATTTCGATTGTGGGGTTTTTGTGATGAATCAGATGCAAAATTTCGAAGGCAAACTGTATGAGTGCAATGATTTGATGAAGGTCGGACTCATTCAATTAATTTTTTTTTCTTTTCTGCTTCATGTTTTTTTTGCTTATTGAAATGTTTAAATTTCTTTTTGCAGTCGTCTGGTAGAAGAAAGTTACGAGCATTGTATTGTGCTCGGATTTTACTTTCAGGGACGAACGACATGCGGTTTCAATTTCACCCATTTGTGCTGGAGTTCATGAACAAGAAGAAGAAATGATGTTGTGTTTGTGGTTGAATGATGTTTTTTGGTGGGATGTTGTGGGTTGACAGATACTTTGATGTTATAATTAAGGTTGATCTGTGTTTGATATCAAAATACTCTCGTTTATGTAACTGCTTGTGAATACAATTGTTTGGATATATTAATCAGGGTTTTAGATATTATGAATAGATTGGATGTCTGGAATGTTTTGAGAATTATGTTATCGTGTAGTTTGTGTATATTTTTTGATCATTAGAAAATGAGCTTTCTTTATGCTACAGTTTATTGTATTTTTTTTATCATATTTTGTTAAGCTTATAAAAAGTATCACCTAATGTAAAATTAGGTACCAATGAACATGTAACTTTGTCCATACTGTATGCTCAAAAAAAATTATCGTGTGTTTCGGAAATATTTTTACTTCAACTTTAGTTGTAAATTAGATATTTAATTATCATTCATAACCTGATTTTAAAGAAACATGGTTCTTGTTTAGATATAATAATAGTATAACATACAGAGCATAAACGTACCACGCGATAAATGAAAGAGTACCATTTTATGTTTTTTGTAGTCTTTTTATTTTGTATGTGCTTTTTTAAATAATTAAACGAAACTATCATAAATTAATGATCAACAAATCCTTGTATGTGGGAAAAAAAATCCCAACAGTAAAAAATCTAATTAAAGCAAAAAAAATGAATATGATACAATAAAAAGTACCATGTGGTAAGAAAAAATGTATCAACTATGATAAAAAAATCTAACTAAAGAAAAACATGAGTTGATACAAGAAAAAGTACCATGTGGTAAGAAAAAAAGTATCAAGTTCGATAAAGACAGGTATCAAGTTTACATTAATCTAAAACAATCATCGTTCCAAGAATGTCAAAGTAAAGCAAAACATGAGTCTGATGCAAAAAAAAGTACCATGTGGGAAGAAAAAAAGTATGAAGTATGATAAAGACAGGTATCAACCTAAGATTAATCTAAAACAATCGAGGGTTTGGAGTTTTGGATCCAAACTCATCCAACTGAAGTGATTTTGCTGTGTCAATTGTCTTCTTCTTTTTACCCTTCTCAAGTTGTCCTTTAATTCTCTTTTTTCTCCCCTTTGTTGTTGTTTTGGAAGGATCAAGGACTGTCATGCATGATGAGAAGACATCGGTGTCCTGTATCAAAGTTTCCGTTATATTCAATTCTTCAACAGCCTGAAATATCTTCTTAGATCCCTCTTCTATAATCATTCTGGCATCTTCACTTTCTTGAGCCTTGATAAGTACACTGTAGTACTGCCTTGCCATCTTATGCCTCCAACTGTTAGAAGTGATCGTCTCTGCTATCCGATCACCTGAATTTGCAACTTTATCCCACAAGTCCTTTTTTGCATATTTGGTCCATCTTTTGACAATATAACGAATGGGTATTTGATGCACTGAATTTCTGTCCAATATTCTCAAGCTATGAGAACACAATAATCCATTCTCTTCAAATCTTCTACATGTGCAGCTTATGAAATTTTGCCCATGGAAAAAACTCACCCTATGAGCAGAGCCATCATCATGATTTTGAACATCATACAGTCTAACTTCAAATTGCTCACCCAACACACTGACAGTTGAAGATATAGATTTCAATAGCTCATCCTCAAAATCAGTGAACACAGATAGTGTGTATACCTCAGAAGCATGCTTGAGTATTCCTATCAGGGGTATACGTGAGGTTGGTATCACTCTTGAGCATTCAAATTCATCTGCTTGTTCTCGGCTTCTCCATCATTGGATTGTTCTGTTAAAAATTGTGTAGAACTCGTGCAGATTTGTAGCCTTGCTTGCCTTGAATCCGATTGCACTGTTCGTACTCTCACTCCGTTGGGAAGAAAGAATTCCGGCTGAGAAGTAGTCCTTATTGTACGCGGTGCACCATTTTTCTCTCAAGTCATATAGTCGTGCAAACCAACTATTGTCTTCCAAACCATGAACTGACACCATTGATGCCCAACATCGCTCAAATTCTTCTTTTTCAACACATCCAGTTAAACATCTCTAAAAAGCATCATTGAAGGCCTTGTTGCCTTTCAGTCTCCCAAAACGGCTTACGGCATTCTGGTACATATGCCATATGCACAATCGGTGTCTTGCATCTGGAAAGACCTGAGCATCATTCTAAAAATTTAATACTTTTCCCAAAAGGTATCATGTACTAATAAGAAAAGTATCACAGAAAGAGTAACAGGTATACCTTTGACAGTGCATTTGTAATTGCAAGATCTTGATCGGTGAATATTGTCACCGGACATTTCTGCTTCATGGATTTCTTGAAAACCTGAAACAACCATTGAAATGTATCAATCTTCTCGTCCGTTAAGAATGCACACCCAAACATGACATTCTTCTTATGGTTATTGAGTCCAACAAAGGGCGCGCAAATCATGTTGTATCTGTTGGTTCTATAGGTTGTGTCAAAGACAACCACATCACCATACAAGTCATAATCTTCAGACATCATCGAGTCTCTCCAGAAAACATTGGACAGTCTTCCATCACTATCCAACTTAAATCTATAAAAAAAGTGTTCATCTTCAGTGGCATCATGAGCTAACATGTCAATGAAACTCTGTGCATCCCCCACTTCAATCGTACCCATCTTCATCCTGTTTACAAAATTCAAGTGATCCTTCATCGTATGACCAACCAAATGCTCCCCCCTGCTTATTTTGCCATATATCGATATGAGTCACTTGCTCTCATGCCTGAAGATATAATGTCTTCAATACGAACAGCTTTGTCATCTTTAATTGATCTTTGAGATCTATGTCTGTGACTCCATTCCTTCCTAGAAAGCTTGTGGTTATGTTCTTGAACATGTTCAATGACTTCAAGCAATCCATCTTGGTCTCTCTTTACCCTCAATGATTCTTTACAATTTGTGCGTGTAATATTTCTTCTTCGTGACCACTTTTTTTCTTGATTGCTCAGAGGATCAATTTCTGCAATATTTTTAACCCTCTCACTTGAACAAACATAATATTTCTCTGTCACAGCACCAGTACTATTGCGCCTTTGAGTATTTTTCCTGACACTAAATCCAACTTCCTGAGCATGTAGACAGTATAATTGATACACCTCTTCAAAACTCTCTCTCCGGAAACCAATTAGAGAACCACTGACATCAAACGTATTCACTGTATAATAAAAAAGTAACAATGACTATAAAATAAAGTACCACAGCATGTAAAATTCTTGAAATACATAAGATTAGATATATGACCTGCTTCAATCAATGTACTGTTGTGTTCATTTTCGTCAGTATATTCATGATCCTCATCCCCAGATTTGTCAAGAATAACTATATCTAATTCATTATCTGCCAAAATAACTTGTTCATCCATTTTTTTTTATCCTAACAGTAAATTCAAAAATAAAAATAAGAAATCAGAATTTCAACTCAAATTATATAAAACTACGTCCAATGATGTTCTCATAGTTGATTTTACCTCAATTTGGATGAATGCAGATCAAATTCAGATTTGTAGGTGAAATTTTGATCGACTTTAGCTTCGAGATTCCTTGATGGTGGCGTCGATTCACTCTTTGCGGTGGTCGCAAACCCTAATCGATGGAAACGACCGTGATATTTGAACTTGGTATGAAGGTTGACGGCGGCGATAATGCCAACGTTCACGGCGGCGACCACGGTCTCTGCGATCGGGAGAGATGAGGCGTGAAGGATGCTAGCCGATGTTGAGCTTCGCTTATGATTTTTTTTTGGGCTTGAGTTGTAATTTTTTTTTTTAGACTATTGGGCTGTATCCGACTTGTATTAGGCCGGCCCGTCTGAAATACCATATATGAGACCTGCTGCATGCAAGTCCACCCCTTTGTTGATTGATTCATATTTGAAAAAACCCTATCATATTTAACTCCCCCGGTTTCAAACGCTACATTAGTATTGTCACTTGCTAATTCTAATGTAATAATGGAATTGTGGGAGGGGAGAATGCAATGTCCATTATATATGTATATTGTCTTTTTATATTTATACTTATTTTTTATTACAACAATTATACACTTATACTACAATGCATTGATATGAGACTGCAAACGATATTTTACAACACAAAGCTAGTTTATTTATTTGAAAATGACACGCAATTTTGTTGGAAGAAAAATGAAAGCGATAATTATGCAATTAATAAATGTGGGGTTGAATAAACTATAGTAATTGATTAATATAGTTTCAGGTTCCCCACAAAGTTCCATAAATGTACAAATTCAAATGAAGAATTATGGTTATGTCGCAGTTTCAGGTAATATCAAGTTCTTTAATTGGTTAAATTCTTTAGCCTTATTAAGAGCATCCCATTGATGTATCAAATTTTTAGTACATAACTTCGACGCATACTGTCACATTAAAAGTTATGATATAATTTAATATAAGTGTCACATCTTCGTATATTTTTATAGATAAGTAGTATTTTACTTAATAAGTTCATGCCCTTTTTTATTTGTCTGGTTATCTTTTTTATATCAGATAATTATTATTTCGAATCTAAAAGATCAGTTGAGTTGACAATCAATAAAAGAAATAATTGCTTAATTACACACACATACATATGTATATATGTATATATTATATTATAATATATTTCAAATAATTAATAAGCTACTACAATCAAAATATTATATTATAAATTATGCAACACTTGTTTGTATACAACGTTTGTAATAACATTTGTTACAATATCACCATCATTACAAATAAAAACTTTCAAACCGGCACGACTTGTGACTTGTAAAATAACTACGTACAATTGACCGTGACTAAAAATTTATGAAAAATATATGTAAATAAAGATTATAACAATAACTTGTGTTTCTCTTTAAATAATTTTAGGGTTGTATATTTATATAAATTTGTTAGATTTAACTATTAAGAAATTGATAGTTACATTGCATGTAAACTAAATGTAGTCAAAATAATGTTAATAAATATATATTGAAACAAAAAAAAAATTAAGAAACTATATGTAATAATGCATCCTACATCTCTTCATTATATATCCATCTTCGTTTTATTTGCATTAAAATATGGTTGATTACACTTTAGTAACTAACATTGAGCACTTTTACACTTATGTTCCAAAGTTCCAAATTTTACATATTGATACCGAACGTTTGCATAAATTAACGTTTATAACGCTAGAGCAATTTTACGGCCTCACAGTCACATAAGCTAAAAATTGGGTTTATAAAAATTCAGGAGTCTAAAGTTAACATTTACGAGACCGAAAAATAGTTCAAGTTTTATAAGTATTAATTTATGTAAATATTAGGTATTAATATGTAATTTTTTCAAACTCTGGAATAAAAATGTAGAAACATCCGACGTTCGAGTACTAACGTGTAAGAATCTTATAAAATATGCTAAATATTATTGTATATCCAATAACCTTAAAAATATATTTTATAAAATATAATATAACAAGCTATATGAATTTATAAATAACAATCGTTATTTGATTTAGTTATTCATTTAATTAGAATGTTAAATTGTACTATTTCACATTCATTATAATTAAAAAATATTATAAATATATATACATATAAAATATAATAAAAATGCTACCATATGATGTTTTACCTAATAATCCACTTGATTGTTTTATTTAATTTATTTAACATATGTTGGTAATTATTTGACATAATAAAATATATTAAACGTTATCAATCACTTCTTAATATACGAAAACTCACATACTTATTCATCTGTACAAATAAATTTTGAGTGTCATATATATAACGAAATATGTTATTGAATATAGAATAAATGAATTATATAATTTAAAAATGTAACATGTGTGTGTGAAATAGAGAGAAGGATGGAGATACATTAAAAAAAATAAAATAAAATATACTGTAGATGATTTGATATTTTTAAAAGGTAAAATTTTTGGAGAGAATTCTATTTTATTATGTAGATAGATAGATATGACTATTTTAATTTTTGGTCCTTGAGGTTTAAGTTGATGATATTGTGGTTTGACGTTTAAAAAAAACTTTATATGAAGGGATTTAAATAGGAACTTTGAAAATAAGCTTAAGAAGGATCTCTTATTTTTATTAGGGCCGAAAATCAAACTAAATAGTTCGATATTTGATTTGTTTTTGTTTGTTAAAAGTTTGTTTGAGCTCAATTCGATAAGAATATCAAACAAATTTGTACATAATTTTGTGTTTGATAAAATTTAAAACTATGCTCAAGTTAAAGCTTGATAAATAAAAAATGAGCATTTATATGTAAAAATATAAGACTATTCGAGCTCGACTCGTAGTCGACTCAATTAAAATTCGTTTGAGTTCGACTCGCTAAATAATTATGCAAGCTCAAATATAAATTTTAAAACTCAATATCATTTTAAACAAATGTCAACCAATACATGTTCGGATTAGGGTTGTTCATGGGTAGGGTAGGATACGAGTATGTCTTTCCCATATCCTACCCTATGGAATTTTATTCTACCCATACCCTATTACCCTATTTTTCAAAGCGGGTAAGGTAAGGGTATTACCCTACGGATAAACGGGTTACCCTTTAATAAGGTTAAATTTATCTTTTTTTACCCTACCCTATAATATAATTTCATAAAAATTAGAAAATTAATATAAAGTATCTTAATATAACTTCACAACATAAAGATTAAAAACATAAAACAATACATATTGTTAAATAAGTTTAGTCCTATTTGGATTTTAGCGTGCCCTAATTTTTGGAATTAGGTCATTAGGATTTAGACTGTTAGTATATATTTTTATTTTAAAAAATTAATACTAGTTTAATTGTTAATGAATTTATATTTTTTAATATATTTAATATATAATATATACTATTAATATATATTTAAATATATAAGGTAATAGGGTAATATGTTAATCTCATACCCTACCCTTAACCTTATAAATTTTAACGGGTACGGATAGTACCCTACTTTTTACCCGTAAATTTAGGTACTACCCTGCCCTTTTACCCGTTTACCCAGCGGGTAAAATGAACCACCTGGTTCGGATATGTCATTTCCAGCAGTAATTCATGTATCCCCACCAAAAGTAAAAACCCTAAGCGTCCGTGTACAGCCGGAAAACTGGTTGATCTGCAAGCTGGCCTAAACGGATCAGATTATTGAAGGATGGCGAAATTGTTCTCTCTGCTAAAAATTGTGCTGAAGATGATGATTGAAGTGAAATTGTTCTCTGAGCATTTTTCCCTTTAACTTACTTGCAACGCCAACTTCCCAAAACTCTGCTCTCTTTTAACTTCTGCGCCGCGGCGAGGTACGCCCTTCCCATCAATGCTGGCGACAAAGAGAAAGAGGGTACCGGAGGTCCTCTGGAGACTCTTCGGCCACCGTGCGCGGACTCTCTCCGACACTATCCTCGCCTTCATCCCTCCTCCGCCGCCGCACACAGAGGCCGCCTGCCGTTGTAAGGGCCGCGGCTGCCTCTTCTGCAGCAGCAGCGACGAAGCCAAATCATCGTTCCTCCTCCGAGCCGGCGATTCGTCTGACTACCGCAAGCTCCTAACCGGATGCTTCGTGGTTGTCTCTGAGGATGCTCCTCCCGTTCCCGTCTCCGATCCTCATTGCCGCTGGTCTCAGCTCGAGGTACGTCTACTCTCTCCCTCTCTCTGTGCGTTCCTGCGCCTCTTCCCGAAATTTATGCAGTTTTGGCGGGAAAACTGCTCCTTTTTTTAAAAAAAGAAATGGCGGGAAATATATGGACGACGGTGTACGATTCCATTAGTTGAGCGGTGACTGGTTTACGATTCCATTAGTTGAGTGGTGACTGGTTTACGCGTTTGGTGTTTTAGCTTGCTTTCGATATTCAATTTTTGTGTGGCTGATATAATTCTTTGTATCGTTTCAGATTGTGAGAAGATTGATTGAAATAATACTGCGTGAACAACCATCTTCTTCAAATCTTATCTGCAGCAGTTATGATAGAGTCAGTGTTTCTTTAAGCTAATTGAATGACGTGATGAGGTTTCACGTGTCAAGATTCGGAGTTGGAGCTGAATATCTATCATCTAGTTTCGAAAATAAATACTTATCTTTTATTTTCTTAAAAAAAATGAAAATTCTGCAATCCTTGTTTGAGGACTTGATTGCTGATTGTTGAATTGTTCATGAAGGGATTTTATTGTATCTGGCAGGAGAGCCGCTCAGGTGCTGCGGTCGATGAACTGACATCCTCAAAGTGGACTATCCTCTTAAGGAGGGTTAGTGAATGATATGGCTGCAGCTAATATTAATTTCTTTAGGTATATTGGCACATTTGTCATGATTGGTGTGCTAATGAGCATTGACAAATTTTAGGTTGGTGATGCTCTCATGATGTATCTGCTGAAGTATACTTCGATATTTCTACCTCTGCCCCGAAAGAAGTACCATCAGATTTCTGGCTCTCCCATTAGCAATTTGAACTCCAAATTCTCAGGGCCTAAGTCTAGATCTCAGCATCATCAATTAGCACATAGAGGTAACATTTATCGAGATGTAGTCATGAAACGAACTCTTAATGGGGAGTGATGGTTATTAGCACTAGCACATGTTGTATTGTATGCAAACTATTGTATGATAGTCAAATAGTTTAGTAAATTAAAATGGAGGTTTAAGCTTCCTGTCTTAATGTTTAGTTCTGATTTCCATAATATGCAAGACTCCTTTTAGAAAACTTTGCCAATTGGTTGTCGACTCTGATTCATTAACACTTTCTTTTAGCATTGTACTCTAATTGCAGGACATTTTGGCAATTTATTAAGTTCAAAAATTCCTCCCTGCCTTTTATCAGGATATGAGATTAAGAGGAAAAGGGTAGAGGGAGATGAGTTACCTAGGAAACAGCAATGCACAGACACTTTGGTTTCTGAGACTTCTTCAAACTCTACTACTCTTGCCACAATAGATGGTGAGGATGACTCAGATTTGTTGTGCTACTGGGACAAGTCTTTTGAAAAAAAAAAAAAAATCTCCTGAAGAAATAATTCCTGCAGGATCTACTTATGTTTCTGAAGAAATTCCTCATAAACAAAGTGAAGGAAACTCAAAGCAAAACAATTTGATGTCTCAAAAGCGTACAAGGCCGTATCGTTGGCAACGACAAAGAAAACGTAGGCAGTTGGCTGTTCAAGGAATGCCTTCTTTGATCCCATGCAAAGGAAATAGTTGTACCAGTGATAACTTATCCCTCTTCTCAAATTCAAGTCAAAGTGATATGAGAGTAAGCATGGTTTGTTTTTTATATTCAGCTAACGTCATTGTTTCTAGTTCTTTAATTCTATTAATATTAACCCAAACGAATATTGCTTTTTAGATTGGTGCGGAACAAGAGAGTTATCTTACTGTTTATTAACAGAATAATGGAATCAAAATAAAGGATATTTCTCCTGATCCCTGTAAATGTTTTACACCAATAATGCCATTTTGTCTGTGGATCATGCTCATGCTTTGTGGGCTAATTAATGTTGGAAGTTTGAACATATTGTGAATTGTGATGCTGAACTACTTGAAGTTTTGGTTTTTATTTTTTGCAGAACATTTCTCATTGCTTTTGCTGTTCAGTTTTCCAAAATGAACCAAGGATGAAAAGAAATGCAGAGATTGATAGAAAAAACATATTCTATAAGTTAGAGAACTCTTCATCAATGTTGCCTAGGAAGCGTATCCTCCTTAGTGTCTGCTCATCACTGTTTATCATGGCACTTTTAATTCTGAATGCTACTATATTTCATTATCCTGAGCCATATGCTGTGCTTCGGTCTTTATATGCTTCCTTTGCCTTCCTATATGCCTACGCCCACCTCTGTACCAAAAGAACGCTTCTCATTTTAGATATTGAACTTTTGTTTCCTATTTAGTTCAGACCTTCAGCCTTAACATTTTGCAGACATATTGCATACTCTAAAGCCCAATGGTTCTGGAGCTTCTGTGTTGTTCAATAATATCTTTGAAGCATTTGGCCCTGACAAGAATGCTGGGAGCGTAGCATGCTGTCACAAAAAAGATGGTTGTCCCATCTATTCCACCTGTTTGTAAGCAACAGCATTCTTTAATGTTATTTTTGAATTTACATTTGCTATTTACTCTGAAATCTGAATGATACACTTTTCAGATCTCTTACTATTCTCAGGGGCAGCATGTGTTGTGCATTTGATTACAATAATGTTTCCTGGAAGTCATATCATTGTCTCTAACTGCATCCTTGGTTATTTACACCTGTATGAATAGGACGTAGAACTTCCCTCTAGAGCGGCAAGAATAGGATGATATATAATCCACTACTCAAATGTTTTATGAGATCACCAAGCAGAGATCTTCCCTCTAGAGCGGCAGGAATAGGATGATATATAATCCACTACTTATATATTTTTTATTATGTTCGTCAATTAGCTGGAGTTTGTGCTTTGTTCTCCAGGTATCATTCCCTTGCAAAACTACTAAAAAGTCTTATACGCGAGAGTAAAAATTGTAGACATATGAGGCTGTTGGAGAAACACTGCTCCATGAGATCCTCAAACCAAGACTCAAGTAGGGGAGCTGGCATTGAGACTGAGGTTTGTATATATTTCTGCAAGTTTAATCCGCCTCACAATGTGAAAACCTTCTATACATACATTTATAAACTCTCTTTTGAACTTCAATATATTAAGGTTTTATTGAATTTATCATCTGTCCCTTTTCAGATCCCTTCTATTGTCAATTTATCTCCTTCCTTTTACCCTTTTTATGGTCGGCTTTCAACTTAAAAACTTGCAAATCTTGTGGTTCATCTTCTCTCCAGTAAATGCATTTTATATATTTATGCTTTGTTTCCATTTCCTACACTTCCCCCACTTTTCTTAATGGAACTTAGGTATGTGGTTGGATGATCTTATGCCTCTAACTTCAAATTTGCTACTTTAGGGAAATGATTCGGCGAAACACTTATCTATGAGCAGGACAGATGGTGTTCAAAGTGAGGTAAAATTGTTTCAGGTTGCTAATGCCAAGCATTGGACAGAAACCACCACTGCTCAGGTTGAACCAATTAAGTCTTGTCTCAAGAATCAGGTAGTATCATTCATTTGGGCAATTTGTAGGAGAATAGTCCCTTCACCGCTGCTGGGAGAACCATCTAACTGGAGAGTTCTGAGAAGAAACATCTCAAAGTTTATTCAGCTACGAAAATTTGAGAAGTTCTCACTGAAGGAATGTACTCATAAATTGAAAATATCAAAGTTTCCTATATTTTCAAATAAACTTACTGGATGTAGTGGAGTTGGTATCACAGATATAGCTAGGCACGCGATCCTTGAATGCTGGATGCTTTGGTTTTTTGCCCATCTAGTATCACCATTGGTCCAAGCCAACTTTTATGTCACAGAAAGTGAGCATGAGAAGCAGGAGATACTATATTATCGAAAATCTACTTGGGAGAAAATGATGAGAGAAGATGAATGCATGACAGATGTTGGATATTGCCAGCTAAATCATAAGTCTGTTAGAAACATATTAGGGAACAGATCTTTTGGTTTCTCAAGGGCGAGGCTACGTCCCAAACACAAGGGATTCAGAATGCTGACAAATCTTCGAGCACCATCAAGATTGCCCGTGAACACACCTTCTTCGAGAATTCACTCCAATCAAAATTCACAGATAAAAGCATTGTGCAACCACAGAGGAGCATATCGGTTTTTCAAGTCTGTAAACAGTGTCCTTCAAGACGTTCATGTAGTCTTAAAAGGTTTACGGGAAAAGGAACCAGGAAAGTTGGGTTCTTCAGTTTTTGACTACAATGATGTCTACAAAAAGCTTGTGCCTTTCTTGCTTTATCTGAAAAAGGGATCAACCAACATGCCTAATGTATTCATGGTGGTTTCAGATGTGTCGAAAGCTTTTGACTCTGTCAATCACGATAAATTGCTCAGCGTGATGAATGATGTCATATTTGAGGATGAATTCACTCTGGAAAAGTTTACCCAAGTTATTTGCACAAGAAAGTCTGTGAGGAGTGATCAGCATCTGATGTTAGCACATCATGATATTGTCGCTGCATCCACAAGAATCAGATCTCGACTCCCTACCCAGTCATTGGGCAGTGTTGTTGTTAAGAAGGTACTGATAGAGAAACATTTATATTCTTTTTAAATTTTCTATTTTATTACATAAGTTAGCCTAGCAATTAAGTCGTCCCACAAAATCTACTTTCAGTGGCACAATATTTAGCTTTGTGTTATATTATTTCGTTTCTTGTTTCAGGAAGTTCACAGGAAAATAAGGAAGGAAGAAATGAAGTCAATTCTAAAGGAACACATTACACGCAATGTGGTGCAATTAGGAAACAAGTTGTATCTCCAACACATCGGTATACCTCAAGGAAGCGTTGTGTCATCTTTACTCTGTTCATTTTACTACGGACACATGGAAAGGAATGTAGTTTTTCCATTTCTTGAGAAGTGTTGCGGTGAATATCTTCTCCTTAGATTCATTGATGATTTCTTCTTCATTTCAACTTCAAAGAGGCAGGCGTCCATGTTCTTCTCTCGATTGGAAAGAGGAGTTGGTGATTACAACTGCAGCATGAACAAGGAGAAATACGGTCTAAATTTCATGATGGAGAATGGGCATGGCTTCCAATCAAACAGGATGATGAGCAGCAAAGACAGTACCTCATCATTCATTGGTTGGAGTGGCCTACTCGTCAACTCCTCCACATTAGAAATTCAAGCTGACTATACAAGGTACCTAAATTGTCATCTGAGTTCAACTCTAACAGTGAGCCGTCAAGGCAGAGTTGGTCAACAATTGAAGGCGAAATTGAGAAGTTATCTGAGGCCTAAATGCCATCCAATATTCTATGATTCCAACATCAATTCCCCTGGGGTGGTGAGGCTCAATATTTATCAAGCGTTTCTGCTTTGCGCCATGAAATTCGTCTGCTATCTCTCTAACTTGTCGTCTATTCTGCCGAGATTCAATCCCAAATTCTGTGTGGATGCTATAGAGACTTCGGTGAGGTACATGAACAGACTGATAAAGAGGAAGATGTATTCTTTCCAAGTGGAGGCCGCTATTCGTCCAAGATACGATGTGACAAAGAGGGAAGTCATGTGGCTGGGGTTGTATGCTTACAGTCGGGCTCTGAAGAAGAAGCAGTCACGATACAAGAGCCTGCTTCGTTTGTTGAGGAGGAAGTTGAAGGCATACGACGACGAGGAGGTAGACGAGAACAATAACAAGAACAAGATGATGATGTCGTCTCACCTCAAGTTTGCTGTTGATGATGTCCATTCTTCTGCTCTTTGGAGTATAAAATATTGATTTCTTTTAGGTGTTGAACCTAATGACGACAATGAAAATCGAGAGGGAGCTTCAATGGAAAGAAACAACCCTTAATTATTAGCCTATTCTGTTAATTCCCTAAGTGGTTCATTTCCAGTTTCATGTGGCCCAATCCAATGTTATTAGGTTTATTTTATGCGGTTCTAGTATTTTAGGCCTATATATTTTGTAATTATCAAGATTTTATTCCATCTAATTAGAGCCTATATCTATTGTTCGGTAATTAATTTTCATTTTTAGTCAATTTAATTGATTGGTAGAGTTAATTATTCCAAAATTAGGTTATATAATTTTTAGAAATTTAACAATAAATGTTTATTATGACTGGTTATTCGTTATTATTTCACCTAAAATACTACTCGCAAGAGAATAATGTAATTTATAGCAAAACAATGGTGATTATAGGGGTGTGTAAGGATCGATCGGACCGAAAAGATCGAATCGGACCGACTGAAGATTGGTTCATTCAGTCGGTCCAAATATGCTATTTAGTCGGTTCGGTCCAAATTTTAATGGACCAAATTTTTTGTCGGTCGGTCCAGTCCTGGAAAAAATGGAAAACGGACGAACCGACCGACCGAATAAGAATATTATATTATTAATAATTTAATATATATATATATATAATATTACTAGTTAATAGATATATAAATTAATTATATCATATAAAGTACAATATATATATATATATACATATAATATTACTATATTAGATAATAGATATGTAATTAAACTATTAGAAGAAAAAAAAAACTATTTGGTCGGACCGACCGAATAATTTGGTCAGTCTTCGGCCCGATCCTAAAATTTTATTCAGTCTGTCCGGTCCAAAAAAAATACATTCGGTCTATTTGATCCTTCCTTGTGGGTCCGGTCTTGGACCGAACCGACTGTTTACACAACCCTAGTGAGTAAGGTTGTATCCATATAGACTGTCAATGTAATTCAGCTAAATATTTAGGGATGCCAATTTAGCTTAAAATTGATGGGTTGGCCTGAATAAACCGAGAAAAATATAGGGTTAGAGTCGAAAAATTTCAGTCTGGAAAAAAAATAACCGAACAGGCCGAACTGATAGGGCTAGCGGGCCAAACAGGTTGGCCCATCGAGCTCAACCTGGCAACCTCCGTTGTTTTGGTCATAACTTTTTCTAGAAAAATCCAATTCATGAACGGTCAGAGGCGTTGGAAAGCTAACTCAATTATCTTTCCATCCATATATTATACATTTACAGATTCCAAGTATGTTAAGAGTTGTGAATTTTTAAAATTACAACTAATAGTAATTAGTATCATTCAATGATGCAATTTTTCATTAAATGTTATATTTTCATTTATGACATACATTATTGAATTGATCAATGTTATAAAAGACTAGTTTGAAGATACATGTTGTTTATTCATTTGTTACTTCTCGAATATCGAGACCTTTCATTTTAATTTACTTTATTATTTTATTTTATTTTTGTTGAGAAAATTATCTTTTACTCTTTATCCATCTATTATTATATATAATTGAAGTTTTAAAGTATTAAAATTATATTATTTATCATGTTTTCAATAATTTAATTGTATAAACATTCTAATGTTATTATTTGTTTAATATATGAGAAAAAATACAAAGATATACGTAATTTGAAGCATCAAATGTCTTTAAAGTAGAAAAATAACATAATTTTAATATTTATATCGATGATTGAGCATAGTTATTGTAATGTAATTTGAAATTATTATTTTTAAAAAATAAACTAAGGTTGAACATTATTATCATAAAATGTACTTACTTTTTTTTCTTTATTACTCGAATGTTCTTAGTGTGTGATGTTAACTATATTAGTTTAACCTTTTTATTTTCTCATATATTTTTTTAATAGCTAGCTATTATTTATCATATTTTAAATTATTTAATTGTATAATATTATAGTGTTGTTATTTTTTTAATAAATAATGAAGACTTTAAAAATAAAATCTGAACATGAAGCTTCAAATATTACTGTTTAAAAAGAAGAAAATTATACATCAAATAAGATCGAAGATTGAACTATAATTATATTTATGATATAGTTTGAAATTGTTGTTTTAGAAAGAACAAATTATGATTGAAGATTATTGTTATTTATCATTTCATGTATTGTTGATTTTGTTATTTGATGCACTATGATGTTAATAACTTTTTATATTTGTCATATTTTTTTTATGTTATCTTATTTTTCGTGTATTTATTTATTTCAAGAATATGAGATGGTGACCATTTTTTAGAATTATCAAGATATATTTTCTAAAATAATCACATCCCCCTCGAGTAAGTCATGAAAGTAGATTATACGATCTAATTCTTATCTATCAATCTCGAATTATTATCCAACTCCAATTAGAATCTCAAATATATTCTCCTCACGAACCAACCAATCTCTCAATCTAGCAGACGCAGACTTATGTTGTGCAATCTTAATTCGTTAACTATTAACCTCTCTCAAGTGGATAATAAATTAAATACACAAGTGCGAAAGCTGATCAATTCATTCACATGAGACACCAATAATCAAGGATGCACATACAAGAAATAAAACGGAACAATAACTTACTTTAAATCATAAAATCCATAAACAGTCAACAACTCTAGGATCTCTAGAAGTTTAGTTATTCATATCGTATTCAAAATTCAAAAACAATAAATACGAATAAATAGTCAACATGATAATCCCAAATGAATAAAGCATAAATAAACTTAGTTTTGACGATGCTTCTTCGATCTCTACGGTCTCTCTGTCTTCTCCAAAAATTCTCTGTTCTCTCTATAGGGTAAAAGTTGTGGAATTTTCGTGCATAAAAACCCTTAAGAGTGGTCTAAGCTCGAGATGGAAATGAACATGGTTGAAAAGGAAAATCCGCGAAAAGACCGAGAAAATAGCACGGTCCGTGCAATACAAAATAGCACGGGACTGTGCTACCTTAGCACGGACCGTGCAGTCCTTCTGCAAACTCTCTGTCTCAAATTTTAAATTCAGCACGAGCCATGCAATGCCAAGCACGGTCCGTGCTTCCATATTGCACTCCCGAAATGCATTTCATCAATTTTAATGGTTTTCTGTCACAATTCCTGTAGAATCATACCAAAAACCCATCTTGTCCAAACAAATGAAACCCAAAAATAAACATGAACTATTGCGCACAGTAATCAACAAAACAAATCTAAAACGGACTTTAAATTGATGCAAAAACCAAGTTTATCATTGGGATTACTAGAATAAATTTTATTTTTGTAATAATATTTTTTTGATAATGAGTAGGGTTGTAAATGAGTTGAGTCGAGTTCGAACATACATATGTTCAAGCTTGTTTGAAATATCGAACTTTAAAATTTATGTTTAAGCTTGTTTGATTACCTATCGAGTCGAGTTCAAACGAACTTTGATCGAGCTGAACTCAAGTTGAGCTCGAGTAGTTTGATATTTTTATATATTTTTGCTCAATTTTTACTTATTAAGCTCAAGTTCGAATCGAGTTTTAAATTTTATCAAATAAAAAATTATGTTCATCAAAATTATTTTATATGTTTATCGAACGAACACGAATTGAATATCAAACTATTTATTTTGATTTTCAGCTCTAATAATGAGATATAAGAGGGGGATATGAAATATGGTGGAGATTATCTCGATATCTCATCTCGCATAAATAGAGCCACTCGCACACGCAGACTTTTTCACTATGCACATTATTCTTATTAGCCTACTTACATAAATATGTTACAATTAGTTGGGACATCGAGTGAATTAATTAATTAGGCATAAATACATATGTACCCACTCTAGATTAATCAATATATATAACAACTACCCACCAGATTCATATATTGTCCTATAATTATAGTATAGTTACATATGTATCTATTTGTTAAGTGGATTATTAAATCACATAAACTAATATTTGTAGTGACTGAGTGCCAACTGCCAACTGGGTAGATTTCAACTGGGGCTGTCAATTTTTATTATTATTTCACATAAAGGAATATTTCAACTTGCGGGAATTATTTCTTACCCCGATGAGATTATATATGGTATGTATACAATCATTCTATGTAATTGTAGTGTTTTGCGTAACACATCAAGAATTAACAAATTAAAAAATTAACTTCCTAACAGCATTTTTAGTGGTGAAGAGTTTGGAGAGAGATCCGAAAATATATGTTGATGTGGAGGAGAGAGGGGGAAAGTGGGGGGAGAGAAATGGAGAGAGAAATAGCAAAAGTGCTCTCTCAAATAGTGGGTCCCATTGAGAGTGGGATTGGGCAGGAGGTGAGATACATTCTCCGATCTAAGGGTTGATAGAGGCGTGTGTGACACACTCTCCAGATGAGTGAGTGAGATAATGGGGCCCACGTGATAATTGTTGTCCCCCCACCATTTCTTCTTTTTTTAAATATAAAATGGTATAATATATGTATATATGTATTTGAGATAAATGTGGTAGATGGAAATGTTGAAAATCAAGGCACTTTAACTTCTTCTTTTTTTTTTCTTTTTTTTTTCAACCGTGTGAGCAACAGTTGATTTCCACTTTTAATTGTATTGTATTTTTTTTAATGTTGTTTTTAGTTGTATTTTTTTTTCTTTATCTCACTTTTAATTGTGTTGTATTTTTAATCGTTTCATAATTCCATAATACGTGCTATTAATTATTGTTCAATTTTTTCTTAGACGTTTTATAAAATCCGATATATATTCATATTATTCAAATAAAATATATTAATTAAATTATTATTAAAAATATATTACAACAAATTTTGTAAGTTAAATGAATAATATAAAGGATAAATGAGAGTGATATGATGGTGGGACCCATGAATAGTTACTTTTGAGGTAGTATTGTTGGAGAAAATATGTTTTGAGAAAGTAAAAGAGAGAAATATTGATGTGGCAGTGACGTGGCACAGATATTCCTGAAAATGGGATAGCACCACTGTGGATGCTCTAACAACTCATATAGCATCTATGTGACCCTTTGTTTAACATAACTAGTTTTGTAGCCTGTAAGATGCACGATGCACCGTCCCGGTAGAATAGTTTAGTGGTGGAGTGAAGTTGCTTGGAGATCAAAGGTCACATACGGGTTCGAATCTCTCCAATATCACAGATCGGATGTGTCAGTGGAAAAAAAAAAGATGCACGTTACACGTTGTATTTAAATATATAATGGTAAGTACAATCATCAAATAATTTAAATATTTACATAGATAATGGTAAAATAAAAGGTAAAAGGTAAAATTATGTTAGCAAATAAAGTGAAATAATAATCTATCTACAGATTTTAGAATTATATCTTATATAACATTTCTTGCTAATAATAATAATAATAATAATAATAATACCACGACTGAAAGTTTTATAATAAACTCGAGTATCGATTAAAATTGAACATGAAGCTCACTTTTAATTTTTAAGTTTTTGGGGTAGATGAAAAATCAAATTACTTCAAGCATATTCCCAAACGGAGTTTTACAAAAGTAGGTAATCCAATTTGGATATTTAAAATGAACATGTTGTGTATTTATTGGCCCATTTGCTGAGGCCCATTTACCTTGGCCCATCTCCTCTTATTTATTCGGCCTTGTTGACCGCTGTCCAATTGTTGTTCCCCTTGCACCCGTTCGACTATCTCTTGCTTCATTAAAAGAAGCCTGGGACTTCACTGTTCATCATCACTCACATTCAATCTCTCTCTTTTTTCTCTCTGAGCCTTCTTCTTCTCTGTTTCTTGCAAACCCTAGTAACAAGCCTTGGCTTGGAACTCTGTGCTCTTGCATTCTCACTACTTACGGTCTCAGTTCGTCTGGATTCCTTAGTGGTCTCCTCGTGCAAGTAGCCTGGGATAGCAGTGGGTCTGCGTGGATTTGGCCGGAAGCTTGAGCTGTTGTGAGGGTTGTATGTGGTCTGCCTTCTTGCCTTTCCGGTCTCGGTATGCATTGATCACTGTTTGGAGGAGTCTCTGATCTCAGGAAACCCTGAGCCTTGCTGCGACCTTCCTTGCTCGATTCTATGTCCCTTGAGGGACGAACAGACTGATCTGCAGTGGCGGAAAGCAAGAGGTGTAACCTCCGGGAGCCTGATACCCTACAGTGGTATTAGAGCCACGGAGACGCTCACCGGAGGCACCCTCTGTCGCCCTTCGGGCTACCGTCCAACCGCTTTAGTGTAAGAACGGCTAGTAAGTCGAGAATCCCAACCGCAGGGACTCCTGCTCTGGTATTGTGCTCTAAACCCTAGAAATTTAGGGTTTTGGTGCTATCTGTTGAGAGCTTTTGATTCTCTGCCTATTCTTTGAGATTTATGTGATTTTCGGCTGATTATCTGATATCTGCATTTTTTTTTACCTAAAAACTCTCTGTATCTCTTCGTGAATCTTTTTGATTTTGCCCTAATTTCATCTTATCTCTGTGATTCCTTGAAATTGGCTGTGAATCTCTGTGATTCTTTGGGTATTGTTGGTCCTGGCTCTGTGCTTAGCCCTCCTTACTTCCGCTCCTTCTCTCTTGGCTGTTTTTATTGAGTGTGATGTGTGATTCACCTCTCACACGCTAAAGGACCCAAGTGAACTCTTTATGGCAGGTTAACCTGTTTGTAATATGGGCTCTCCTTGGCTTCCTCACTGCCTGTGAAGAGTGCTTTGTATTTTATCTCTCATTCCCCTATCCCTAATTTTGTATTTGGGGCTCTGTAGATCTATTTTGGTTGTCTGTTCTTTCCTGTGTGATTGATATGGGTTCTGCATATCATACTGCTCCTTTTGATGGCAAAAGTGATTTTCAGATTTGGAAAAATCAAAATGGAATGTATTCTCATAAAAGAAAAGGTTTACAAAGTTGTTCTTAATGGATGTGATAGAACTGAAACTGATGATAAGAAGATTGAAATGAATGTAAGTGCTAGGTCTTCAATTTTGTTGAGTCTACATGATTTTGTGATGAGGCAGGTTGTTGGAATAACTTGTGCTAAATAATTATGGGAAAAATTGAATGAACTATACAATAAAACCTCTTTTCAGTCTCTGTCTTTCCTGCAAGAAATTTTTTTCAAATTCAGGCTTGATATGTCAAAAGATATTGATGCTAACCTGGATGATTTCAACAAATTAATTCAGGCTATGAAATTGGGAAATGATGATACAATTGAAAAATATTCTGCTACTGTGCTCCTAAATAATATTCATGATAAATTCAATGATGTTAAATCTGCTATTAGGTATGACAGAGATGTGGTTACTTATGATATTGTGGCTAATGGCCTTAAATCTAAAGAACTTGATATGAAACATGGGTCTAGCAGCAAATGTGGCTGTTGATTCTAAGAATTATGGTGATGTTCTTATGGTCTTTGTTTTGTTCTCTGAGCCCTTTATGAACTCTGTTTCTAATTCTCTATCTGAATCTGAATGACTTATTGATTTTGGATGCACTTTTCATATGTCTCCTTGTAAAAGCATGTGCTCTAACCTGAAAACTATTGAAAATGGCTCTGTGTCCATGGCAAATGAAAAGAAATTCCTGTGGTTGGCATAGGTGAAATCTGTTTGAAATTTGATTCTGGTTCGTCTCTTACTTTGAAAAATGTCAGATATGTTCCTGATCTGAGATATAATTTGATCTCTGTTGCATACTTAACTGATGATGGTTTACTTGCCAAAATTCAAGTGGATGGAATTAAATTCCTAAAAGGTGCTATGGTGGTGTTTAAGGCACCTAGGCAACATAATTTGTATGTGTGCAATGCTAGCCCCTTGAATTTGGTCCCTTCAATTGTTAACTCTATGCAAAGTGATAAAACTATGTTATGGCATGCTAGATTAGGGCATATGAGTCATAAAGGTCTGAAAATACTGCATAAAACTGGTGTTTTTGGATCTGATCACATTTCTGATATGCCTTTCTGTGAAAATTGTGTGATGGAGAAACAACATAGGGTTTAATTCCCTATCTCTGGTTCCCTTAAATCTCATGCTAGCTCTGATATTCTTGAATATTTACATGCTGATGTATGGGGCCCTACTAAAGTTGATACTCATGGTGGAAATTGGTATTTTTTTTTTATCAATTATTGATGATTTTTCCAGAAAAGTGTAGGTTTTTTTAATGAAAAATAAATCTGATGTGTATGATAAATTCTTTGCATGGAAAATTCAGATTGAAAATCAAACTAGAAAAAGGATTAAAACTTTGAGAACAGATAATGGCCTTGAATTATGCAATTCTTTGATTGATCAACTATGTCTTGAGTTTGGGATTAGGAGACACAAGACTGTCCCTTATACCCCTCAGCAAAATGGCATTGCTGAGAGAATGAATAGAACTCTTCTTGAAAGAGTTAGAAGCATGCTTGCTTCATCTGGTTTGTCCAAAAAGTTTTGGGGTGAAGTAGTTGCTACTGCTGCCTATCTAATCAATAGGTCCTCATCTATCCCTTTACATGGAAAAGCCCCTGAATCTGTTTTTTCAAATAAAAACATTGATTTTTCAAATGTTAAAATTTTTGGTTGTTCTGCTTATGTTTACCAAAAGCATGATAAATTGGATCCTAGGTCTAGGAAGTGTGTCTTCCTGGGTTAACCTGAAGAGGTAAAATGATACAGACTTTGGGAAAAGAGTGTTCCTGGTTTTAAAACCATTATAAGTAGGGATGTTATCTTTAATGAAAATGAGTTTCCTTATTTATCTTCTCCTGAACCTATGTTTGTGACATCTCCAAGTGAGGTGGATCATTTGCATGTGTTAAGTGAACTTGATAAGTATGATAATGTGCCTGAATGTGATAATTTGGATCATCCTGAAGATGGCAGGGATCTCAATGATCTTCAGGATAATCCTAATGAAAACCTGGACAATTCTGAAGAAGGGAGAGATTTAAATGCTCTTCAGAATTATCAACTCACTAGGGACAGAGTGAGAAGGATTGTTAGGCAACCCCAAAGGTTTGCTGGGTTTGCTGATAGTCACTTGTCCATGCTAGCATTCACTGTGTTCAATAATCTTGATGCTTGTGAACCACTATCTTATAAAGCTGCCTTAAACTCTAAAGATTCTGATAAATGGCTTGATGCTATGAAAAAGGAAATGAAGTCTTTGCATGATAACAAAACTTAAATTCTTGTTCCTAAACCTGCTAAGTGCTCTGTTGTTCAATGTAAATGGGTTTATAAAATTAAACATGAATCTGATTCTGTGAGATATAAGGCTAGATTGCTTACAAAGGGATTTACTCAAAAGGAGGGGATTGACTATAATGAAATCTTTGCTCCTGTTGTGAAATTTACTACAGTCAGAATCATGTTATCTCTTGTTGCTCACTTTGACTGGGAATTAAAACAGATGGATGTTACAACTGCTTTCTTGTATGGTGACCTTGAAAATGATATCTTAATGAAACAACCTGAAGGCTTCGTTGATAAGAACAAACCTGATCATATGTATCTATTAAAGAAATCATTGTATGGTCTTAAGCAGTCTCCCAGACAATGAAATAAGAAGTCTGATACTTGCATGCAATCTCTGAAATTCAATAAGAGTAACTTTGATCACTGTCTGTATTTCAAAAATGATTCAACTCTTGTGTTCTTTCTTCTCTATGTTGATGATATGCTTCTTATCAGTCCCTATTGTAAGACTATTAAACATGTTCAAAAATGTATGTGTGAAAACTTTGACATGAAAGATTTGGGTGATGCTAAGAAAATACTTGGTATGCATATTCATAGAGACAGAAAGAACTTCTCCCTTGTTCTGAATCAAAATTCATATGTTGAAAAAGTTTTGAGTAAATTCTCTATGCAAAAAGCTAAGCCTGTTAGTGTGCCTCTTGCTACTCATTTTCTACTAAGTAAGGACCAGTCTCCTAAGACTGATTCTGAAATCCATGATATGTCTAAAGTACCTTACTCATATGCCATTGGCTCTGTGATGTACCTCATTATTAGTACTAAGCCAGATATTGCATATTCTGTTTCCTGTCTTAGCACATATATGTCAAATCCAGGAATGCCTCACTGGGAAGCTCTGAAATGGCTTCTTAGATACTTGAAGTCCACTTCAAACTATGATTTAACCTTTTCTAAATCTCCTGATGGTATGAAACTTGTGAGATATGTGGATTCAAACTATGCTAATGATTGGGACAACAAAAAGTCCACTATCTCTTATGTTTTACACTGTGTGGATCTTGCATTAGCTGGAAATCACAGCTCCAACACATTGTGGCCCTCTCTACTACTAAGGCAGAATATGTGGCTGCCACAGAGGCTGTAAAAGAAGTTATTTGACTGAATGGATTGTTATCTGAAATTGGTTTTGCTAATACTTCATTTACTCTGTTTTCAGATAGTCAATCAGCTATCCAATTGTGCAAAAATTCAGTATTCCATGACAGAACAAAACACATTGATGTGAGGTTCCACTTCATTAGAGATGTTGTTGAGAAGGGAGAAATACAATTAGAGAAAATTCCAACTGAATTCAACCCAGCTGACATGGGAACAAAGTGTTTGCCTGCTGAGAAACTTATCTCTTGCCAGAAAATTTTAAATTATGACCTTGGTTAAATCTTTCTAACTCTATCCAGTTCTTGTGAATTATATCTGATTATCTGTGAATCTTGTTTTGTCCTTGATTATGTGTTAATCTGTCCTAACTATGTGTTATGTTTCTCTCTTGTCTCTATGACCTTGCAGGGAGAAATAAAAAGGCAATGATGAGTCATGCAAAGCTCCTTTCAAAGATCAGTGCACACCAAAGGGCCAAAGGTGGAGATTGTTGTGTATTTGTTGGCCCATTTGCTGAGGCCCATTTACCTTCTCCCATCTCCTCTCATTTATTCGGCCCTGTTGACCGCCACCCAATTGTTGTTCCCCTTGCACCCGTTCGGCTATCTCTTACTTCATTAAAAGAAACATGGGGCTTCACTGTTCATCATCACTCACATTCAATCTCTCTCTCTCTCTCTCTCTCTCTCTCTCTCTCTGAGTCTTCTTCTTCTTTGCTTCTTGCAAATCTTAGTAACAAGCTTTGGCTTGGAGCTCTGTGCTCTTGCATTCTCACTACTTACGGTCCCAGTTCGTCTGGATTCCTTAGTGGTCTCCTCGTGCGAGTAGCCTGGGATAGCAGTGGGTCTGCTGTGGGTTTGGCCGGAAGCTTGAGCCGTTGTGAGGGTTGTGTGTGATCTTCCTTCTTACCTTTTCCGTCTCGGTGTGCATTGGTCACTTTTTGGAGGAGTATTTGATCTCAGGAAACCCTGAGCCTTGCTGCGACCTTCCTTGCTCGATTCTCTGTCTCTTGAGGGACAAACGGACCGATCTGTAGCGGCAGAAAGTAAGAGGTGTAACCTCCGAGAGCCTGATACCCTACATAATAGATAAAAGAAAAATTAAAGTGATTACACTACACACTCGATTAAAAGCATTAAAAAAAGTAGAAGATAAACTCACTTTACCATGCAGCATTGAAGCACATAAGAGGTAATGACTGATAAACATATATGAGTTTGAGCTGTACATTTTGTTAAACAAATATGCAAAAATCAATTGTACATGAAAAAAAAGCACTTAATCAAGGGAAAAAGACTGATTTTGATCCCCCCGTCTGTTTGTCTAGAAGCACTTTAATGTCTGTTTACTTTTTTTTTGTTCAAATTGATATCATAATTATTTTAAAATCTCAATTTGATCCATATTTTGCTTTCTTTACAGATGAAGGGAGATAGTTATTTCACTAACGGGTTTCTCTTTTATTTTAACGGTTAATGTTAGAATTGAATCATAAAATCCCCAAATTAATTCCACCAAAATCCACAAGATTTACATCGAATTCTCTAATGAAACCCCGCATTTTAAACCTCTTATTACTCGACATTGTTTGACGAAGATAGTTCATAGTGGTGGCGCTGGAGAAAGTGTGTATCTACACTAGCAGGGTAACAAAAAAAGGTAAGAATTTATGTTTTTAATGTTTATTAAACAAAGTTTCTTCATCCGTGAACATTTAAATATGTAAACAGAGGATGGACACATCGTTTTCGCAATTAATTTAGCTTCTTTAACAATTCTTTGTATTTTTTGTCCATTTAAGAATTGAATTAACGAGCATTCTTATTTTCATGTTTGGGGTGATTTTGTCACTATTAGGGCTGTAAGAGAACAGAGTTGCTCGCGAGCTATCCAGAGCTCGATTTGAAAAAAGCTCGTTCATTTTTTAAATGAGTGGAGCTCGAGCCTTGAATTGAGCTCGATGAAATTATCACGTCAAGCTTGAACAAAGAAATATTCGGCTTGGCCAGCTCGCGAACATGTTCGAACTCAAACTTGACAAAACATGTTTGCGAACATATTCATAAATATTATAAATATTTCGAACATGTGAATTAAATAAGTTCGAACATGTAAATGAAACGAGCTTTCTTTAGTATTTGAGCTCGAGCTCAATTAATAAATTTTTGAGCATTTCACGAGCCATGCTCCAGTCAAATTCAAACATGACAAATATTTATCGAGTCGGGCTTGAATATGAGAAAAACTTGAATCGAGCTCATATTTGAATATTCCTTGATGAGCCGAGCTCGAACATCAGGTGTTCGGGTCAGCTCGGTTCGTTTATAACACTAGTCATTATAGATGGAGACACTTAATTGATTTTCTAATTGGAATGCAATGCATTTAATCACCAACTCAAATAGATGTGGTTTCTACTTCGTTGTTTGTGTGTTTTTCGCATGATTTGTAAGATTATTGGATGCTTGCTACGAAAATCTTGAGTTGTAGTTAAAAATCTCGAGAATTGAAAGAATGAAATGGGAAACAGTTGTTCATCGCTGAATTTGGTGGTTGTGGTGGTGGACAATGGCAGATTCAGAATTTTAAAATTAGGGGTACGATATACATAAATGTATAAATAAATATTATTCAGAGTTTAAAATCTTTAATTCTAATTATTATTCTTAATTTTAAATATCTAAATGCAAACTTCAATTCAAAATCAAATCCCTTTCATACTTGTAAAATTCAAATCATATGTACATAAACTCAAATTTTTAATTTAAACACAAATCCCTAGTTTAATTGAAATTTTAATTACGCAATAAATAAATAAATATGCAAGCAATACTAAACATAAATAAGAATTAAGAAATTTAATTAATAATCTACACATAAAAAATCAAGAATGAAAGAAAAAAAATAACATCAATCACTCAAGAGTGTTGTTTGTGCACTTCTTAATTTAAAATCTTGATGTATTTTTGAAATTGTCACGAATTAATGGTTTTATTGCTAATGTTATTAAAGGGATGATTCACCACTTTTTTTTTTTGCGATAACATTATTCACCACGTCTCAATTAAAGTACCCAACCATTACTTTATTTTTTATCTTTATGATCTTAGTTAATAGTCTCCAATAACAAAATAGATAATTATATATATATATATATATATATTATGTATATATACTAAAAAAAATTGGGAGTACAAGTGTACCACCTTGTTCCAATGTGGCTCCATTTTTATTTCAATTTTAATTCCTTGCAGTTCTAGTTCAATTTTATGATTATTAATTAGGATTTATTCTACACAATTATAATTTATATATATATTTTTATAGTATTTAACTTTCAATTTTTAGTTAATGATTGATTAAATATCATGGGTGGGTATTTCATAATTATAATTTATAATTTTTTAATTTAATTTATTTGTTGATAAATAGTAGCAGGATGGAAGTGTCAGATTATAGCCAGTGTTTTGAAAATCGGACCGGACCGGCCGGTTCGACCGGTTTAACCGCGAACCAGCCATTAGTCCGGTCCAGTTGTTTGTTTATTACGGGTCAAGTCTGACCCAGTGTGACCCGGTCAAAACCGGTTAAAAACAGGTCAAAACCGGTGAACCAGTCTTTTTTTTTTTTAATTCTGCAAAATTTAATTCAACTCCTTCAATATGTGGCTGAAAGGATTCGAATTCAAGACCTCCAAAAATTCTATAATTTTTAACAATGTACTTAACCAACTGGGCCAACACACTCTTATGTTATTATTTAAGAATATAATATATATATGCAAAAATTCAAAATAAATCATTTTAAATAAAATCAATGTTTACCATATAATTAAAATTAATATTTAACAATATCTAATTTAATATTTTTTAAATGAAAAGAAGATCTAATATCTAAAGTAGTGGGTTGTGAAATAATAATTAACAATATTTTTTATTGTTATCTTGTATTACTATATGTAATTAAAATCAATATTTAATTATTTGACATTTAATTATATATTTTCTAAGAATCTAGTATTTGATGTTCAATATTTATTTTTATAAATTTATACTTTTAACTATTTAACTTATGCAATAACTATCAATAAATTAAACATTTTATTTCTTTGCATTGATATAAATTGTGTATTTTTAAACTTATTTAATATATTTGTTATGATACTAATTTATATAATTTATATATATATATATATATATATCGGGTTATTCGGTTTTTTCAGAACGGTTCGACCGGTCGAACCAGTAACCCAGTGACCCGGTAAATTCACCGGTTCGATGTCCGGTCCGATTTTAAGAACATTGATTATAGCCCGACGCGCTGCTTCAATGGTTTGATATGAAAGACGACTTGCTCCACATATAGTTCCGCAAACCACATTTTCTAAACGAACCAGAGACAATTTGAATTGATCTTGAAGTATGATCAATTATATTATAATTAATTAATTTTTATTTTTACAAAAAATATCATTAACATCATAAATTTAATAGTAGAATACCGAGTTTGAAATGGACGATCTCATCTCATCCCTACTTTAAAGTCTAACTTCGTGTTTTGATTATCGTGGATACAATTTAAGTCGAACTATATATTTAAATTTTAATGTGCACCCACGATTTATAAAAAAGAAAAATAATTTAAAAGGCAATGTTTGGTATACTGGTACGAATATACCCACATTAATAAAATCTGGATTGCTTTGAAAGATAATTGTGTATTAGCTATTTTATAGTGTGTTTGGTTATTAAGATAAATATACTAGATTGTTTCACACATGTGTTTGGTACATTATTTTATTTGGTAGATTGGGGGGCGTCGGATACCTTGTCTAGAAACTGTAACCGAGGGGGGCGTCGAATACATTGTTCAGCCGAATCAGTAAATTACACCCCGAGCCTCGCGTTAGGACCGGGCCTCACGTGAATAAGCAACAGCTACCAAACACACGGAATACCTTTACTAATATGTCTTTATCCAGGCTACCAAACATTGCCGTGATAACTGCGAAATTCATTTTTTAATTGTTCACACTTCTGACTTCTCCAAAAAAGATCAGCTCATAACGCAAGTGACAAAATAAATAATAATAATAATAATAATAATAATAATAATAATAATAATAATAATAATAATAATAATAATAATAATAATAATAATAATAATAATAATAATAATAAAGATTGAACGATTGAGTTTCTTGTAGAGTATTTATTTCAACAAACATATCAATTAGATGGATACTTTAAACATTTATAATCAGTAGGCAATGAATTATTTGAGCAAATGGATCATCACCTAATCCATGGGGAAACGAGTGTTATGTGCAACACACACAACATTCACTCTCTAAAATAATATTGGATATCTTATTCTCATATTATTAATACATATATCACGTGTATCAATATTCACATATGTATACGGTAATAAAAAATTGATCGCTAAAAAAGGGAAATGAAAAGAAGAAAAAAAAAACAATGAAAAAAGGGGAAAGCAACATGACATTAACATATATAACTATTGAATACCAATTAAGGTCCTGTTGGGAAGTCCACGTTCAGTTGTTTTTTGTCGTTAAAAGGGACAGAACATTAGTTAAACCTCTCCATCAAAATATGGCACCAAATTCCCCTCTAAAAAGACTAAACAAAAATAAGCAGAAATTAATTGTAAAATCTTGCATGTTACTGTCAATTCTTTTTTCTTTATTTTGTTTTGTTCAAAAATCTCAACTTGTAAACATTTTTATTAATTAGCTCACGGGGTGGCTTAGTTACGGAATGCTTATATATATATATATATATATATATTTGAATTAATGCTATTGAGCGTCAAACATGGTAGACATTTCAAGAAAGTGGGAGTCCTATTTTTCCTTATATTCAAATATTGCTTCCCATCAAGACTGAGCAGAGACCTCGACTACTTCTGATTACTGCATCAGATTCTGAACTCTGATTCTTCCTTCTCTCCTTCATTCTTCGATCGTAAGATTTATTTTTTTTTATTCTGGGTTTCGCTCTATATGTATGCTTATATAATAAGTAGACTAAAAGTTTATAGCTTTCGTTTTCATGTTATGATCTTGGTTTTGACTTGATCGATGTTTTACTACAAATCTTCAAGAATGTTTGTTTAGTATACGCACCTATGTTGTTAGAAATAGTTGTGATTTTGATCAATCAATTCTTAGCTGCGGCTTTAACAATGAAGCACCCATGAACTGATTGGAAGTGTGAGTTGCATTTCTAGACATGAGTTGACTTTTACTTCGTGGATTAAGGTTTTTGATGACTGAAAGAGATAGTTGTGTCTCCATTTTTGGAGTTAGAAGCTTCTAGAAGCAATAGTTCTTGGATTCTATACTTTGCTGTAGAGCTGAGTGGTTCGATCAAGATTTCCCTTTTGAGAAGTTTCTTGAAAACTATGATTAATTTTGAATAATTTGATAGAAAATATGTGATGTGATGCCTTAATATTTCAGGTTTTTGTACACTAATGGCTGCTGCAGCAGTACTGGCTTCTGATACTTGCTGTCACAGCATTGTAGAATTGATGAATCATGGGAGATCAGGAGATAATCTTAGTTTTTCGAGTTCTTTGAAAAGCTACAATAAGGTTAAAACTAGGAAACTTCATAGATTTCGAGTTGAAATGCAAAAAAGAGAGTTGCCACCAGCACAAATAGATAGGCCTAATAGAGTTATCAAAATGGTGCCTACAAGTGAAATCAGAAAACGAATGTCACCGTCCGTAGATACACCGGGAATTGTAAATGGATCTGCAAGGAATATTAATGGATCTGCAAAGAATGTAAATGGTGTTCATGTAGCTACTAGCCGAAGCCTGGTTAAGAAAGATCCTACTCCGCCCCCTTCAAAGTTGTCGAGGCTTAAAGAACTTCCGCCCATTGAAGGGCCAAGGGTTTTGCCTTCAGATGAAAGTTTTAGTTGGGCTAATGAAAACTATAACTCTGTTCAAAGGACCATTGATGTGTGGTCGTCTCTTATTTCACTGCGTATTCGTGTTCTGTTGGATGATGCCAAATGGACATACATTGGAGGTTATTCTGAGGAGAAGCAGGTGAGTTTGGCTATATATGACATGTAGATGTAGTAGTTCTACTTCTATCGACTAGACCTACAGTCATTTCTTGGTTTAGCTGGTTCTGATCTTTATCTCCCCACTTTAGCCTATGCTTACATCATAAACTCTTGTTATTTTTCAGAAACAAAGAAGAAGGAAAACAGCATCATGGTTAAGGGAGCGTATTCTGCAACTTGGTCCGACTTTAATCAAGCTCGGGCAGCTAATGTCAACAAGATCTGATCTATTTCCTAAAGAGTATGTGGAGGAGCTCTCTAAACTGCAGGTACACTCTTGACTCAGTCATGACAAAAAATCCAGATTCTACAATTAGTTTAGCTTTATACATCTTTTATGAATAATTTGTGCATGTTTCTTGATTCCTTTTGCCAAAATTGTCTCATCAGGACAGAGTACCTGCTTTCAGATCAAGTAAAGCTAAAAAATTGATTGAAAAGGAATTGGGAGCTCCAGTTCATGTGCTGTTCAAGAAGTTTGAGAACCTACCATTGGCAGCTGCTAGTCTTGGTCAGGTGTACTCTCTCTCTCTCTACAAATACACTTACTAGCTTGAATATTTGGAATTCATTTCAATGGGAAATTGATAACAAGCTAGTGTTCTTTTTTACTCTATATCAGCAAGGGGATGATTCCACTATCCATTCTATGATATCCACTTTAATCTATAAGTCATGTTATATCTCATTTTTAACATGACTTGGAAAGGGTATTTTATTATTTTCTCTTTGGTGTATAGTCTCCTCAATATTTCTGTATTCCATTTACTTCATTTTGGTTAGTATGAAAATGTACTCAAGTCAAGGCAACTCTGCTTCTTCATATTGTATAAGATTTATGATTTATCAATCATGGTAGTAATTGAAAAGTTTGATGAACCTAGAAACTGATAGCTACTGAGCACATTATGCTGATCACCATGGCTGTAAATATCGTTAGGTTCACAGGGCTACCTTGCATAACGGGGAGACAGTGGTGGTGAAAGTTCAAAGACCAGGGTTGAAGAAACTTTTTGACATTGACCTCAGTAAGTGAAAAATAGCAAGTCTTGGACAATATATATTGTTATATATAAGAAATTAACTAACGTTGCATTTTCTTGATTAATTGTTCCGTATCATTCTCGCTCTTCAGAAAATCTAAAGCTAATTACCGAACTCTTTCAAAGAAGTGAAACTTTTGGTGGTCCAACAAGGGACTGGGTTGGAATATATGAAGAATGTGCCAGGTAAGTTAGCATCAACTAATTGTATCTGGAAAAACATTTTGCATTTATAAAACATCTTTGTAATATAATTAGATAGTTACAAATGAAAGTCTGCCTTTTGGCTTTAGCTTGTGATTTTTATTTATTAACCTATTACATCTGATATATGTTCATGGAAATTCTAGGATTTTGTATGAAGAAATTGATTACGTAAACGAAGCAAAGAATGCTGATAGGTTTCGTCGGGATTTTCGGAATATAAAGTGGGTCCGAGTTCCTGTATGTGTTCCTCCTGAAGGACTTATATTTCTTATTGCTTTTCCAGGCTTATTCTTATTTCTATAAAGTTGGAAAAGCTCATTACACCACCTTTGCTTATTGGTTAGGTATTACCCATGATCATTATATATAACATTTTAATTATTTTTGTAAATTTTTAACTACAGATGGTCTTCTGGGATTATACAGCGCTAAAGGTTCTAACACTGGAGTACGTTCCAGGTGCTCCTCTTACATCTAAATTACCAATTTAATTTCTCATTTGACATAATAGGCACATATACAGCTAATCATGCATATATAAGGTAAAAAGATTTCATCTAATATATGTTACTTGAATTTCACCATTTGGATTAGGTATCAAGATAAACCAATTGGATATGATAGATGCATATGGTTATAGTCGATCTAAAATCTCATCGCGTGCAGTTGAAGCCTACTTAATTCAGGTTAATCTGGTTTCTTTATCTTTCTCTGTATGATTTGATTTTGAACTCTTAATTAATTGTCTCCATTTTTTTAGATACTACACACTGGTTTCTTTCATGCTGATCCTCATCCGGGGAATCTTGCTATTGACCGGGACGAAGCACTCATATACTATGACTTTGGTATGATGGGAGATATTAGGAGCTTTACGAGGGAGAGGCTATCGGATCTTTTTTATGCTGCTTATGAAAAGGATGCAAAAAAGGTATGATTTTATACGAATTTAGTTTCATACATCTGCATTCATAATTAAGATTCTGGTAATGATCAGTATTGTGTACACATTGTATGTTCAAACAGAAATAGATAGCTAATACACGAGTGGCGATTGCTGCAGGTTATGCAAAGTCTCATAGATCTTGGAGCACTTAAGCCCACAGGAGATATGACATCAGTACGTATATATATTCTTGATCTTGATTCTTGACTAAACAACTCATATATAATTGTATACTACATTATATATGATAATTAATTTGAATGAAATCAATTGTACATGATCAAGGCCTTACGTGTCTGATTTGAATTAGGTGAGGAGATCAGTACAGTTTTTCTTGGATAATTTGTTGAACAAAAGAATTACTCAACAGCAAACTTTGTCAGCAATTGGTGAGGTATATATTATATATATGAAAACTTTTCGATCATGTAACATTTTGTTTGTTTTTGTGTTTGAGATGTGAGTTTCTCATTGGGAAGTTGTGTTGCAGGATTTATTTGCTATAGCAACAGATCAGCCATTCCGGTTTCCTTCCACTTTTACATTTCTGATCAGGGCATTTTCAACGCTTGAAGGTACGTAGGTGTTCTCTCTCTTCTCTCTCTCATGATATTCCTAATTGTATGAATTGAAATCTTGTGTTGTATACTAATTAAGATGAATTGGTGTGTTGCAGGCATCGGCTATACTCTGGACCCCGATTTCTCGTTCACAAAGATTGCTGCACCGTACGCACAGGATCTCTTAGGAAGAAGATATCAGCTGACAGGGACACAAGTAGTCCAAGAAATGTCAAAACAAGCTGATGATGTACTTACTATTCTACTACTATTGCACATCTATCTATCTTCATCTCATTCCTATATCTGAATTGCTCGTAACGTATTCTGAATTCTGAATGTGTTTCAGGCAAGATCACGTACAGTCTCCATGCCTTACCGTATCCAGCAGATTGAAGACATTGTAAAACAGCTCGAATCTGGAGATTTGAAGCTCCGAGTTCGTGTTCTTGAGGTGGTCATCATTTTCTTAATCACAATCATGCATACCATTTACCAACTCTTGCTCATCTTCCGATCAATAATTTCACAATCATATTCATGCCAACTCTTGATTCATACATAAATATATATGTGTCTGCATTTTGTCAGTCGGAAAGAGCAGCTCAAAAGGCAAACATGCTGCAGATGGGAACCATGTACACAGTTTTAGGGGGAGTCCTCCTAAACCTTGGCCTAACATTGAGCATTCAAGGCAGTCGAGCCGTTGCCAGCGGCTCGTTTCTAGGCGCAGGCAAGTCATTCAATTATTCTAACTAGATCTGCTCTGCAATTTTCCATCCACTCATCAAGAGATGGTCAGTACTAATTAAGCAGAAATTAATATTGATTATGTTGCAGGTGTTTTCCTCATTCTATTGCTCAGATCATTGCAGAAGGTGAAGAAGCTTGATAAATTTGAGAAAATGATATGATAATTCCATTCATTAGATATTCAGATTATAATTAGGCCCTCATCAGAAAGGCTGCATGCATGGGAAACTTTTTTTTATTATTATTTTTTATATTTTAGATTTACAATTTTCTTCTAGTGCGTTCTTTCTCAGAATGTCATGATGTACGTGTGATACACGAATGAAATACTAATTCTTTCATACTTGTATAATTATATTTATTTTTTTGCGAATTGCAATTACCAAATCTGTTGATCCGTGATTCACTGGATATGTATGAGAATTAATAAATTGTACTATGAGTTTGCTACATATCACAATGGTTATAATACCTCTACACGAAAGAAAACAAGTGAGAAAATAATAAGATTTGGTAAAATTTGTAATACTGAGATATAAATTAATCTACAGTTAATAAAATTTGATAAATACATTGTTTTCACGTAAGTAAGTTTACAGTGACTAATAATATTTCTTTTTTTAGCAATATGGCATTATTATTAAATTTCATTTTTATATAATCATAACCATTAACATTTGTGACTGTCAATTTCCTTCCTAATCAAACAAAAAATGATAAATTGATGAGCGAGAAATGAATAGGTCATGTAGTTAAATTTTGATGGTTGGTGCATGAGATGGATATATATATATATATATACGTCAACTCATCTATATATTAATAATACCAAAATTAATATTCAGTGTATCATATTTTTTATGTGGTCCTCATTAAGGTATATTAATTTATTGATACCCACTTTAAATTTTAAAAGCATAATAAATGAGGGTGCACTTGCAGTGTACGTATTCATCACAATTATTGATGTGCATATAGTACTAATTATAAATAAAAAATATAATATAATTTCGTAAAGCTTTGCCTAACCTAATTAATTTTCTAATGCAATTAATATAACAGGGCTACTTGCAAGAGAATTCTATGTAAAGGTTATAAGGTGGTGAAGGTGTGGTTTTAATAATATTTAATATTTTTGCAATATGACTATACGATTATTGGAGCTAATTAAACCTATGCTGCATACACGAATACACAATTTCCCTTTAGTTGAATTAAGGTTTAACAAATGTGAGTGTGTGTGTGTGTTGTATTAATTATTTCTTTATTCATCGGTTAAAATTTATTTTTTTTACTATTCATGTCGTTCTTTAGTAATTAAGGATTTGAGTAGTAGCTAGTTTATATATATGAACACAAATAATTAGTTTGAGAATCTGCAGCGAAAGAAAAAATTGATCGATGATCGATGGTTCCAGCCGCAGTAGCCAATTACCCAATTAACCCCACAGGTACATACTTCTTCTTCTTCTTCTTCTTCTTCTTCTTGCCTCTTTCTGGAAAAAAATTAGTAGTTTAATTACATTTGTTGAGTGGAGTATACTATTAATTAATTATTTGAGATATGTATGTATTTGTAGATGTTTGCATAGTTGGGGTTGCTCGAACACCTATGGGTGCGTTTCTTGGTTCTCTTTCATCATTTTCAGCAACGAAGCTGGGATCATTGGCAATTTCAAGTAACTAACTAATTAATTAATTAAATCGATATATATATATGTGTGTGTGATCCAATTAATATGAATTATACATAATATGGTTGCATGATGTATATATATGATGATGAGATGGATGAATTAATGACGGAAGTTGATATATATATATATATATATGTAGGTTGTGTAAAGAGAGCAAATATTGATCCATCAATGGTTGAAGAAGTATTCTTTGGAAACGTGCTGAGTGCTAACTTGGGGCAGGCTCCTGCTAGGCAAGCTGCACTAGCTGCCGGTATCCCCAATTCTGTCGTCTGCACAACTATCAACAAAGTCTGTGCCTCTGGGATCAAAGGTATATTCATCAAATTAATGAAGTCATCGATCAAGTGTATATACGTGTTTGTACATGATGATCATATCATATGATCGTAATTGTTTCATTTAATTTGGTGGTGGTACGGGTACGGGTACGGGTATGGGTGCAGCAACAATGCTTGCAGCACAGAGCATTGAGTTGGGCATCAATGATGTAGTTGTGGCTGGTGGCATGGAGCGCATGTCCAATGTCCCAAAATACCTACCACAAGCAAGGTACATTACGTTACATACCTAGTTTTTTATTTATTAGAATATATATATATATATATATAGAAAAAAAATATTAATTTGCATATGCAGGAAAGGATCTAGGGTTTGGACATGATTTGGTAGTGGATGGAATGGTAAAAGATGGATTGTGGGATGTTTATAATGAGTATGAGATGGGAGTTTGTGCTGAATTATGTGCTCAACGCTATAATGTTACAAGAGAGGAGCAGGTCATTCTAATTTCATTATTCAAATATATATAACTATTAATTAAATTATTAAGTGACTGTACATGTTAATATACATATATAATAATATGTATGCAGGACGATTATGCAGTCCAAAGTTATAAGCGCGGTATAGCTGCTCATGATAGTGGTGCCTTTGCATGGGAGATTGTACCCGTAATTTTAATTAATCAATTAGATCGATCATATGTATATATTATATATTAATGTGTGTTGATGGATGGATGATTTGGTTTGGTAATCCTAGCTAATTGGTAGGTAGGAGTTTAGTAAATTAATATTAATGGGATGCTGCAGGTTGAAGTGCCTGGAGAGGAAGAGGAAAAGCATCCAGCTCCATGTTTGTAGCCTATATATATTAATTAGTTAATGAATTAGTAGGTAGTTAATTCTTAATTAATGATGGATCAGTTTGATGCTGCAAAACTAAGGAAGCTAAGAGCATGCTTTAAACAAACCGGTGGCACTGTCACTGCTGGAAATGCTTCTGCCATAAGGTCCATCACTAGACAGATAGCTTGCTTTTCAATTCCAAATATTCAACATTTCATATATATATATTATATATACAGCGATGGTGCTGCAGCTATTGTTCTGGCAAGTGGGAAGAAGGCCAAGGAGCTGGGGCTGGAAGTCATTGCCAAGATTACAGGATATGCTAGCTGATGCTGCTCAGGTATACATATATATCATATATCTCTCTCATCCATCAGAATTAATTATTATTATCATTATTATTAATTAATTGGTAGGCACCAGAGTTATTCACAACTGCTCCAGCTCTGGCAATACCAAAAGCAATTAGAAATGCCGGATTACAAGCATCTCAAACTGAGTATTATGAAATCAATGAAGCTTTTGCAGTTGAAGCTCAAGGGTGCAGTGGAGCTCGTATCTTGGTTACTCTGTTGGGGGTATTGAGACACAATAATGCCAAACGTGGAGTCGCAGCTGTTTGCAATGGAGGCGGAGGCTATTACACCTTCTCTAACCATCATTAATTTTATATATATAATGGTTTTGTTAGTTCCATGTCATCAATATTGTTTCACATTCAGTGCCAACTTGTTTTAAGCTTAATTATTACCTCTCTTTCATTTTGTTGGTGGAATAACCATAACGACTTCATGATTCAAAACTTAAAAGCTTTGAACCATGTTATATATTGAATATTGATTATTTATTTTGAGGATTCCACACCAACACATATAATTTTATGCCAATCATGTAACAGATTACCAGACTTCTTTAGTTGAAAATTTAATTATTCCATGGGGTTTGAATTGCTCCATATTACAAATAATGGCCTTCATTGCTCGTTTTCAAAAGAATTAAATTAATACTATTTTTTAACAAATTAACGCACAAGTTAACACTCAATTCTTCACGGCAAAAACTTCCATGCATCGGTCTTAAATAGTGCTATTTAAGATGGGTCGGGTCAAACCCGCACTTTGACCCGGTCAACGCGGTTAAACCCGCCCTTTGACCCAGTTTTTTAGGGTATATTTTGTGTTTTTTAGAATTTTTTTGGGGTGTGTTATTAGGGGTTTATTTTGTGTGTTTTATGATTTTTTTGGGGGTGTTTTTAGGAGTTTATTTTGTGTTTTTTAGGGTTTATTATTTCTATTTCATACTCATTTCAAACAAATTAAATTAATTTATTTTAATTTTAGGGTTCTAATGTTATTTTAGGGTATATATTTTTGGGGAACAAAGAAAATTGAAAAAAAAAACGTAAAAAAACTGCCAGAAAAAATGAAAAAAAAAAAACTGCCAAAAAAAAATATAAAAATAAAAAATAAAAAAGACGGGCGTGTGAGTGCCACACGCCGTCTTAAATAATGCCTTAAATAAGACTTATGCACGGAATACCATCTCATTCTTCACATATTAAAATGTAGGAGGATTGAGATAAAATTATATAAACTAGTATTTTCCACGTACGATGTACGTGAATTAATTTATTCAATTTAAGTTTAAAGATTAATGATAGTTGATATGTTTCTTGTGATAATAGTAATAATATAAAAAATAGTCATAATTTTAATAAAAATATGGTGTTAATTAAACAAAATACATAACTTTGGTTGAAATAATAACAATTAGGCCAAATATAATTTTATTTGTATTGTTTATTTGTTTATGTCATGATTTGAACATATAATTTATCGTATATTAAAAGTCATAATCATATATCCCTAAAAAAGGCATAATCATATATAACTACATTTAAAATATTAATATTTATTTATGCAAACTAAATAATTTTTTAATTTAAATAAAAACTATAATATTAAAATAACTACACCATTATTTTATTGCGCATATAACAATGCATAACCTATAAATCACATTGTCAAAAATGAAGTAATGTATCATTGTGAAAATTTATGAACTAATAATTAAATAGAGATAAACAGCATCCCCTACATTTGCCTTGCATCTTGAAACTTCTGTTGTATCTTGAAACTTCTGTTGTCGATGACGTAGTAGACATACTTTAAACCATATATCAAAAGTGAAATCCATAATTAAAACGCTTGAGACATTACAACAGGTATTCCTCAATGAACATGTCATGAGTAAGGAATCAAAGCGCATGCAAAAGGACTAATTAAAAACTTTTAATAAAACTCAAAATCAATACCATATAAAATAGACATGCCTTAACGATTCAAATTAATCTTCTGGCTTATGCACTTTCACGTAGTCGGCCGAGCTTCGACAAATGAGGCACAAACACTTCCTTGCCAGAAAACCTAATTCATAAACTCATAAAGTTGAAAAAAATGAATAGCGAAATTAATAAGGAGAAAGAAGAGCAGATTTGGATATTGGATCTTGAATCTGTGATAGAGCAACATACAATCATTTTATGCAATGCAAAATGACTTTTCATTTTTCGATCCAAAAAAATCAAACATATTGAAATCTGAAGAGTTTTTCAGTTATAAAATATTAACCTACAACGAAACGATTTAAAGAAATAAAACAAAAAAATTGTAGTGGGAAGGACTTTTCATTTTTCAACCCAAGAAGAAAAAAAATAAAAGAATTATTAAAGAGTTATAAATATAAACAGGTAACAGAATAATTAAAAAAGAAGTAGGAAGGATTTTTCATTTTTGGGTCCAGGTGGATAAAAAAATGAAACATTGTGGAATGTGTCGAAAAATGTTAGAACCCAAAGACCTGTAACGTGAGTCAACCAACTACACCACAAGGAAGAACATGTAATTCTTTAGCAAACAATTACTTTGTAATTACTTTTTCACTGGTTTTTTATGATAATTTTGCCCTTATGATTTTACTTTAATATATGTATAGATAGCGTAACGTACTACGACTATTACTATTATTATTAGGGGAGGTCTCCTGTGCAGGAGTCTCCCCCGTGAGACGGGTGAGACGAGGCCCACGCGCACCCTGCGTTGACCCACGCGCCCGCGTTTTTTTTTTTTCTTTCTCTTTTTCTGTTTCGTTTTTTTTTTTTTGCTTTTTTCTGTTTTTCTTTTTCGTTTTTTCTGTTTTTCATTTTATTTTTTCTTAAAAAAAAACACATATAAATCCCTAAAAAATCTCCCCAAATAAATTATAAAAAACACAAAATAAACCCTAAAAACATCCCAAAAAAAAAACAGAAAATAAACCCCTAAAAACACCCCCCCCCAAAACCCTAAAAAATACAAAACAAACCCCTAAAAACATCCCCAAAAATATAAAATAAACCTCTAAAAAAACCCCAAAAAACAGAAAAAAAAAAAACAAAAAAACCCTAAAAAACACAAAAAAACACGAATTGGTACTATTTAGTGTTCGAATTGGTACTATGGGTGGCGATTTTTTTTTTTTTTTTGCGCGGGTCAGATGTAGATCGGCCCGGATCGGAGCGGATTCATTTCATGGGCCGACCCATGCACCTGATGCACGGGAGATTTGGCGTTGTTATTATTATTATTATTATTATTATTATTATTATTATTATTATTATTATTATTCAGGAATCATTTGAAAACCCCTGCTAAAACTTAAAACCCTCAAATGAGAAAAAAAAAATATGTGGGGCCAGATTTCACGTGGCACACCTGGACCATTGCCCCATTCTCCATCTCCATCTATACGAAACGCCAGCCCCTCTCTCTCTCTCTCCTTTCTCTCTCTTGCTTTTTTGCTGTCATTTAAATTTCAATTCTCGACGCACGCAACACAACTCAAGCAGCAAAGCTGAGATAGAGATACCAACCAAACTCTACCTGAGTGAGTAGCCGACTTCAGCTCAACCACTCGCCCATGGCGGTACCATTTTCACCTTCTTCTTTTTTCTTCTTCGTGCAGTCGTGCCTCTGTTTGCGGCTTCATTGTGCCATTAATTTCAATTTTCATGTATTGGCGACCTTCTATACACAATTATTACTCCACAGCTACAGGAAAAACAAAAATCAATTATTCGAGTGTGATGATTGTGTTTAAAGGAATGCCCTATTATTTCTACTTATAAATTTGAATGAAAGTTTTGCTCTTTGGCTTTTGCGGCATTGCGCTTCTGTTTAGTCAGTTCACTGCTGTTTACATAGTAATTAAAGGCACAAAATTATGGAATTTTTTTATTAAAAAAAAAAAAAAGAAAAAGATTAGCTTTACTTGTGAAGATTTTATTATTGACCTCAGTAGTAGCATTAGTTATGATAAATTTGAAGTAGACTAATTATATATAAGCAAATTAGGCATGATTTTGTGTTAATTTTAGTAAACCATGATTGCACCTCAAAGGAATATAAAGATGAGAAGAAAAACAAATAGATAGGAAAAAAGCATACCTTTTGTCTTTCACAGCTATGGCTGTATGTTCTTGATCTTTACATATTATTATGATTATATTGTTGTAGCGTTATTTTGAAACTCTGGTGCTTCTTTATCTGACTTTGGATGGTACAACAATCTCATTATTTTACTCATGTGATTCTGCATATTGTATTTATCAAATCTTATGCAGCTAAGATCCTTCCAATTATGCAACAATCATGTTCATGGCCTCTAATTAGATGTCCTGATAAGTGTATGCAACTGAAGCATCTAGTAGCCCCTATAACATTGCATCCATGAGCCTTTTGCTCGTGTCTGTGAGCTCATCTTAGTGTTTGTTAAGCCTTCTCTCTTGTGAATCATCTCACACAGTTACAAATTATTAGTAGCTAGCTTTATGTTTCACCGTAGGATTTGGACTTGTTTATTGACTAGCTTAGCAATTTCACTAATTTCCCAACTATGAGAAGTTAGGATGCATATCACTGTCCAGTTGCTGCAATCGATACCTAGGTTGAAGTTATGGGTGTTCATAGAGTAATAACTGGCATTTGGCACAGGAAAGAGACCTGCCACTACCAAAATTTGGAGAATGGGATGTGAATGACCCAGCATCGGCTGAAGGGTTCACTGTGATCTTTAACAAAGCTAGGAATGAGAAAAGAACCGGTGGAAAGTCCGACTCTCCACCAAAGGATGACTCCGTCTCCGCCTACAAGCACGGATCAACTCTCGGAAAGCCTCATTCTGTAAGTTGTGGCCTTGATGAGAAGATTACTTTCATGGTTCAATTTCTTTGAAGATGTACTTATTCAATTTCCCTTTGTTATAAGTTAGTGTTTGCATATTTGGTTTACCCTGTAGAAGTTCAGCAAAATGATATTGATTTTGTTATGTTGTTATATTCATTGCAGAAGAAATGGTTTTGCTGCATGCAGTCTGCTTCAGCAGAATCGTGAGCAGCTCTTGGTGCTGCCAAAACTGGAATTGCCTTATTTTATGATCTCAAATTTATTGGAGGTGTGACCTTTTCTAGACGAGATACATATAATAGTGTGTAACAAATCTATTTAATTTATTTCTTATCTTGTCATTGGACTGGTGTTTTCCTTCATATATCGATTTTCTTTATTTGGTTTGCTGTAATATTAATGTACCATCAACATTATGCAAATAATACATCTCGTCTGTTCAAAACCATTCAAAAATATAACTAGATTCATCAAGCTTTCTCATGAATGAGCTAACAAATTAATCCATCATATAATTTATAAGCGACCAAAATAAGATGACATGCAAAAATCAAGAAAACAAAATGGATCACAAAAATCCAAAGGCTCTCTCATTGATCACCAAACAAAACACAATCAAATTCTTGTTATTTTAGAGCAACTGAGGCCTAGAACATAATCAGCTCCAATACCTGTTGCAGATGTTTCACTCCTTGCCACTCTGATTGAAAAGACGGGAAACAAGACCGACCCTCCACCATGGTGTTACTGTCAATGACTCCTTGTTCTGGGATATAAGATTAGGGAGACCACTTTGGGCTACTGATGTCGTCTCTTTCGAGCTCGTCACTGAAGACCTGCAATCCACACAACACAGCAGAAACATTAAACCTACTATAGCTTATTTCAAGCCTGCCAACATCAATAGAGTTCAGAATCTGAGATACATACACAGGCACATGTGGACCTTCATAAGCAAAGGTTGATACACCTTGTCGCTGCTTATGCTTGGGATTAGCTGTGCACAAGACATACACACGCCCACGTCGCTTCACAGTGCGACAAAACTCACACAACTTTTTGACTGACGAACGGACCTTCATCCTGGCATGGGACAATCAGTCATAATGCCATCAGAACACATCATATAAACAAAGTAGGATGTACCAGTAAACACGGCCAAATTGCATTTAAACATCATTTCTGCCATGCTATAAAAGAGTAGGTGACAAGAAGATCAAAAGGGTTCCACCATTAAGCCAACAAGACAGAATCAACTCGAGAAAGGGTTAACTATTTTAAAGGAAATCCGAAACGACTTGGTTCGAGATAATGGTCTAGCAGCTCAAACTTTGATTGTGATCCAGCAATTCCAAAACACATCATATAAACATAGAAGGATGCAACAGTAAACACAGACAAATTGCGTATAATCATCATATCTGCCATGCCATTCAAGAGTAAGCGAATAGTGATTGGTAAAAGATACAATTCGAGGTCCAAGATGAACAAACGGACTCCACCACTAAACAAACAAGCAGAAGCAAATCGAGAAAAGGCTTAACTACTTTGCACCTACAAGCAGTGAATCAGTGAATAAGTGTTTGAGATTGGTAAATCTGAAACAGGGGACTTGGTTTGAGTTGATGATCTAGCAGCTGAATGCAGCAATTGAAGCCTCAAAGAATCAATCACAATAATAAAACTTTGAGCAAATAACGAAATAAACAACTCTTCCTATACCCAGTTACGAAATTATAGATTGACAAGTGAACACAATATTTACAATTAACTCGCAAAAAGATTCAACTGCTTTCCATAATGAATAACTACAAACAAGTTTACCAAAACACACACATTAAGCAGAAAAAAAATCCAGAAGTCGAATATAGTATTCATCAATCATACGCGCAGCGTAAGAAAATCCATTTCTTTCTCATCATACTACGGGGGGGGAGAGATTGCAATTCAGTGTGATTTTAGCAATACAGTCATCGGATTCAAGCGTTTAAGCCAAATGGAGAACGATAATGAGCGTTCTTACCTAGAATAGCAGATTGAGGATTGAGGGTTTCTGGGTTCAAGAATTGTAAGATTAGGGTTTTAAACTCCAACTGAAGAAGAATTCTTTCATTCAAGAGAAAAAGCGTGTCTTTAAAAACAAAAGCTTGTTCGCTTTGCTATTTTATTCTCTCCTTTTTTCCTTGTATTATTTAGTCTTTCTTTTTGTGTTTTTTTTTTCTTTTCTCGTTTGAAGAATAAATGTTTTTTAGCTTTCAAATAAATTGAAAAAAAAGAAAAAAAAACAAGTTCATTGAACAAAGATTACTCGTATCGTACGACTCATTGGCCATTGGTTTCACTTATAATTGTATTTTCTAATTATTATGTTTTCAAGTAAAATATAAAAACTTTAAAATAAATATGTATATTTGATTAATAATTTTTAAGACTTGATAACAAACCAAGTCTTTCATAAGTTATGTTAAACTTTAACCAATATATATTCCTTCGTTTGAACTCGTATCATAAAAATAAAATAAAAAAGATTTGGCTGCTTGCAAAATTGGTAAAAGAAAATTGAAATGGGGTTTGCTTAAGGCCTCTTGCAAAACTGCATTTGTACAATTGTACTAACCAACAAGAAATTGCAGGATTATACATTCCCTACACATTCTTTTTTAGAAACCCCCCTCCCCACCCCCAAAAGAATTGGTTCAAAATAGAGAGAGAGAGAGAGAGGATATAAATGTACTAGATTAAATTACTCCTGAGGCAAAGGAAATGAAATAAATGAATCAAGATCCACAACACCACCATACGACAAGTGATGGTAATTTATTGAACAAAATTCGAGTGTTTCCTTAGTCTAGTGAGTAGTAACCATCAACATATAGATAGATAGAAAAACTGGTGGAAGTGAAAGCAAAAACCAAGCAGCTATATGGCCTATTATCATCAACTTTGGACTATCAAGCAGTGGCTCCTTTTTCTTTTTTCTTTTTTGGTTTCATTTGTACAACTTTTCCAGATCTTCTTTAAACTTGGCCTTCAATTGCTCTCTCTTTAATTTGAGTGCTGCAGTAACCAGACCTGATTCTGGAGTCCACGGCTCCGGCAACAACTGGATCTTTGCTGGGAGTTCAAACTTGTCCAGTTTTGCTGCTTTTCCTGCCTGCAAATATTCAACGAAACGTCTCAAAACTCGTAGAAAATGGGAATATAAACCTTCCTCGTCATCTATGATCTATGGGCAGCCAAGGAACAAACCTTGGCTAGTGATTGCTGAACCTCTTTCTTAGCTTCCGCCTTCTCACACAACTCAGAGAAATCCTTGAACTTGATTCCAGCTTCATTAGCCCATCTCTCAAGAACCTGACGTGCTGGTACCACTAGGGCAACGCAGAAGCTGTGGAACGGATCTGCATACACCATGATGTTTTCTACTAAATTGCTCGATGAAAGAGCAGCCTCAACCTGCAAGACCATCACTTTTGATTAGTGCTTTCCTCATCTGATGAAGCATGAAGCATCATTATGTTTGTTGCGCATTCAGCACCTTCCCAAGTGAGATGTACTCCCCATGTTGAAGCTTCACAATGTCTTTCTTTCTGTCGATAATCTCAAGGCATCCATCGGGATGAAACCTCCCAACATCACCGGCATAAAACCAGCGCATACCTTTCTCGTCAACCTGTATCAGCGAAAAAACACATAATTAGAAGGTTAAAGGCAGGCAGCAGCATTATGCAGTCACCTAGAACAAGTTTTCACCTTGTACACTTCTGCCGTTTTGGCTTCATTGTTGAAATAACCAGCACTCACACTTGCCCCACCAATCACAACCTCTCCTCGGGGCATAGGCTTATCCGATGTCGTGTAACCACCTTCTTCCCAAGAAACAAGCTGCAGGAAAAATGAACACAATATTTAAGTCATGCAAGCAGGTTGGTCAAATATTGCAGCAGGATTTCCAAAATACTTCTACGATTCGAAAACTAAGTGGTTCTCCCTCCTCCACAGGACCAGCAGAAGTATTTCACTGTAACTACTTAATATCTGTGCAAAATGCCATTCTTCAAAGTCGATGTTGAAATGTAATTCTCAGTTGGAAACTTTGCATTATGGCTTTTCCGGTAGATATCCTTACAAAAAAATGTTCTTCAAAGTCCAAACCTATATCAGATAAAAGTTGCTCGGTGTTTCTTTCAAGAAAAAGGTGTTTTTTTTCAAGAAAAGTGGTCATTCGCAGACAAATTTCTGGCAAAGATTGTTTCAGAAGATACTGTGATAGATACTATAAGGTTTAACCGTTTAAGCATGGATTTCAGTAGTTTGGACAAACGACATATTGAATTCAGGACTTTGAAGAACAATATCTGGAATATGACACAAGGTATTGACAAATGCACATTACTAATTCGAAAAAAGTAGTTGCTTTATTCTTAATGAGGAATTTTCACAGCATACAGAACATACCTTGATGTAGCAACAAGGAAGAGGAGGGCCAACACGGCCAACAGAAATGTCGTCCGACTCAGAAAAAGCTGCTCCAGCACATGTTTCTGTGAGGCCATACCCTTGACCAATGGGAGCTCTACAAAGGAGAAGCACAAGTAACATATAAGCTAATCATACTGCAACCAGTTAAAAGCATATGGTGAAGCAAATCCATATTTCCTTATTATACTCTTAAACTGCATTTAAATTACCCTATGCAAATGTTGATAAATCTTTGTGTATCCCCGGATAAAGGAGCACCGCCACAAAGCATAAACCTGATTTGTCCTCCAAGGATAGACCTTATCTTATTAAAAATAATTATATCCCACAACTTAGCTTCTAGTCCCCATGCCCCAAACCAGCTTCCTTCAATAGCCACCAGTCGGCGATTGTAAGCAATGTTAAAAAGTTTCTTCACAATACCTCCTTTCTCATCAACCTAAGACATAAAAAAGATCAAAGAAGAGAGTATCAGGAAAGCTATAATATTTTGTGGCTCCACATGCTAATGATTGCTGTGGTATGAAAAACTGCACTGCTAAAGACCTTCTTCAGAACTCCATCCCTAACACGGTCAAGTATAGCTGGAACAGCCGCCATTAGCGTAGGCTTTAATGCTGAAGCATCTCCCATGGTTCCCTTTTTTACTTTGTTGGATGTGTCTGTCAATGTCAGTGCCGATCCATAGCCAATGGCAATACCCGCAGTTAGCATGACAGTCTGTGAAAAATACCATCTTTAGAACTTGCTCAAATATTCTTCCCGGCCACCAAAAATTACTTCAATTAACACGTTACCTCAGCAGCTAACTCAAAAACATGAGCTAGGGGCAAGTATGCCAAATAGAAATCCTTGCTTCCAATTGCTGGGACCACTGTCATAACAGCTGCAGCAGTAGCTACAATATTGCCATGAGTCATCATAACACCCTACAATATTCAATCAGAAACCATGTTGGCTGCAATGCACTAGGAGTATATTAATGTTACAATTTAAGATTATTTGATGACACATAATAAATTTAAATTTCAAAGCAATAATAATGTACGAAGGAGAATTCAATGTTTGACCCAAAACAATTTCCTGCATTATAGCTCTGCCAGCCTTCTAATTCTCCTTCATTGTTGATATAACTCCAACTTATCCTTTGTACTCAACTAGAAATGCAATTTGGGCATCAATTGGTCAATATTTAGGTACTTCACAAGCTAATTTGTCTATATTTTTCTTCATTTTGTTTATGAATATTCTGAGTTGGAACACAATATGTAACAGCTGTATCTAAAAAATAACAAGATTTGCCGGCATTGTACCTGATCCCCATCAAAGATGAAAATCACTACATTCATGCACCAAACCAAATGTGATCATCAGCAAATGCTCAAGAACAGAGAGGCAATATAAATCAAACCTTTGGGAGGCCTGTACTGCCACTTGTGTACATTATGACAGCAATATCTTTCTTGATCGGCAAATTAGGATTAGCAGGATTACTTCTTCCAAGTTTTTCCACCTCAGTAAAGGTGGAAACCTTAAAGTTACTCATCTCGTCAATGACACTGGAATCACTGGAAGAGTCTTCATCATCAAAATAAACAATGTTTCTAACGGATGTCAGGTTTGAACGTATTGCAGCCAACTTCTTCAATTGCTTGGAATCACAAATCAAGGTTGATACTTGAGTCTGTCAAACACTAGTAAACATGAGTAAGCTGCTTAATTTATGAGTAGTTTCAGAGACAATTGATCTTATAAGTAATCAGTGCTTCACCAGACAGAAAAATAAAAAGGAAACATGAAGAAGAATCCAGCAAGCGAAAATAAAAAGGGAAAGAATCAAAAGAGATGACCCTCAAGAAAACAATAAACAAAATAAATATATCTGTAAATAACATCCACCTCATTTAATGAGTGAATCAAAGCTTCCTCTCCTAAAGAAGCATAAATAGTGACGACAGTGATGTTCTGCCGGAAGCATCCCTGAGACCAAGAGAAAGTATAGAACAATGTCATTCATGTGGAAAAAAAAAAACCAAAAAAATATCAGAGAGAAATTCAAAGATTCGCAAAAGAACTTCTTACATGAAATGCAATCAGCCATTCTGCCCGGGTGTCAGAAAAAATAGCAGCACGAGTGTCAACATCGTGCCCTAATTTAATAATACCAGAAGCAAAGTTGCACGCACGATCAAATATCTGCCCATACGTTTCCCACTGGTACTCACCCAAGTGAAATTTCTCGAATTTTCTACCATCACTTGCTGTAACAAATTCTTTATCAATCACCTTTCTTGTCCCAAGAAACTTCTGCTGTGAATACTTTTTGCATGCCTGTTCAAACAATGCGGCCACAGTTGTAGCCCCTTCCCAAGGAACCTCAACTAATTCGAGTGATCGAGCATTGCGCATTGCAAAACCAGCCTCACCGCTGACTTGAACTGGAACTGCTCTCTGCTTCAACTTTCTCCTACCCCCAAATACCACGGAAAGGAGGACAGGTATGACTATGGCAACTGTGACAGCACAAGCAATTCCATATGCTCCATTATCTTTGATAATGGACAAAATATTCCCATTTCCAAGATTCACCATTGTGATTGCTTCAAGTTACTCCCCTCGTACTCACTTCATATAACTAACACACAATCAGCTTTTGGTGACCTGTGCAAAGAAAAACGTTAATAGAGCACAACGGTCAAAGTAAAATAACCAGAAACAGCATTGAGACTGTTAGAAATGGATATCGGGCCTAACTCACCCTCACAAAACCGGCTTGTAAGGGGAGGGTTGCCCTCACCTTAATAAGTGGCACATGCCACTTTCCCCAACCAATGTGGGATATTTAACAGAGACTATCAAGTTAAACGCCGTTGATGGGGGTTCCAATCAAGATATCCAAGGGGAGTGTTAATTCGTTCTTCGAAAGATGTAGAAAAACAGGATCAATAGAAACATACACAACAATCGACATTGATAAAGAGAGAAGCCATAAAACACAAAACAAACTCAACATTCAATCTGCTTATCGTATTAGCTAACGGGCACTTTTAGAGTAAAAAGCACAGAAACATCTAATTTCCTCAACACATCTGTACAGTAAAGGTGATAATGCGTGCATAGTGAGCTAAATCACAATATAGCAGTTATCATCCAAACATTTCTACAGATATGAAACAAAGCCATTAACCGCAGTTAATTAGTAAAGAAGGCACCTTATAAGATCCCAAAAAAAAAAAAAAAGTTTTCTAATTTTGAACTCATCGCAACAGCTCTAAATCCGGAGGCAGAATTGCAGAAAAGCGCAAGAATCAATTTTTTTACCAAAAAAATAATAATTAAATAAAATTCAAGCAAACATCAATTCGCAGCGGCGAACAAACAGGATCATACGAAATATATACACGGAAAGATTATTTATGCAATCAACATCAAAACGTTGATCATATAACAGAAACAATAATCCAAAAAACTCAACCTTTTTGAAGATTGGAAGGTTCTGATTAGCTGAAGAAGGATTGAGGTCTACTCGATCGAGCAAATTTAGGAAAGTTGAAATACACTCTTCTTCTTCTTCCATTTCTAAAGCAATCATCAAAATATTATAATTGCACTTTTCTGTTGTTGATAATTACATTGTCCCCCCGGAACTTTGTTTTAATCGAGAATGAACCCTGGTAGTATTTCCATGATAATTACATAAAAACCCCTCTTTTTTTTTCCAAAGTATTTTTAGGACACGTGTGTCTCGTATAATAGTTGCCCCATCCGATAATCTTGGAATGATAAATAAGATGATTAATTAAACTTTGCCATTACACGCGTCTAATTTTTAAGTAAGTTGCAACTTTATTTTATTCCTTTACGTGGGAAAAAAATGTTACAAAATTGTAATTCTATAATCTCATTATATATCTGGAAAAATTACACTTTAATACCTACATTTTAAAAATTAATTTATTTTTTAAAAATTAATAAAATAGTACTAATTTTTTCAAAAAAAATACAAATCTAACATTTTATCAAGTTTACGACTTGAAAATCGTACATAATTGATTGTATTTTAAAATTTCTTAATTGAATGATTTTTTATGTAGTTGTATTAAAATACAATCAATTACGTATAATTTTTGAACCGTAAAATTGATCAAATGTTAATAAGTAAATTTTTTGAAAAAATGGGTATATACTGTTTTGTTTATTTTCAAAAAATATTTATTTTTAAAAAAGAGCTCAAAATATTAATATTAAAATGAAATTTGCCCTATAAATATTTGGATAACTACGAATCCTTAATTGTTGATGGACCATTTCAAATAGATGGACTGACCAATTCCAATAAATTTCAAAATATTGATATTTGTGTATAATAAAAAAATGTCAAAGCTTTTTATATTAACACTCTGTTAAATATATTATCAAGGTAACAAGAATTGGATTCCAACTCCAAATATTGCAACGAATTTTTTTTATTTTTTTTCTTTCAGAGGAAGACATAAAGATTACTACTATTAAGAGAAGGAGAATAAAATTGTGATGTAATTATATAGATATATATAGGTATAAAAATAAAATAGCAATAAAGATGGGAAAGTATTGATGAGGGTATAATTTTTGGTGATCGTGACGGGAGTTTTTCTTCTCGAAATTGAAAGGCACGTAACTCCATGCGTACATTATTATATCATAACAATATATTGAGACTATTACTATATATTATCACAAAGACAAAGACTTGTGTTAGACCGTCTAACGGGTCATAAATCGTTAGACAGATATTAAGATTCGATCCGGGTCATAATGAAGTGTCACCAGATATGAAGTTAAGTATCACCAATCATAAATGGAAGTGTCACATACTATGAACTGAAGTGTCACCGGATATGAAGCAGCATAAGTCTTAATAAATTTTAATATTTTTTTAGTAATATCTTTAACTATTATGTGAAGTCCTATCAATTGTAACGTGAAGTATCACTAACATAACAAGCATGTACAACGAACTATCACGTTGAATTATTAAAGCAAATAATAATGAAGTGTTACCGAATATAAAGTTAGGTATCACCAATTATGAACTGAAGTGTCACATATTATGAACTGAAAGTGTCACCAGATATAAAATATTTTTTAGTAATATCTTTAACTATTGTGTGAAGTCTAGTGTCATGAGAGATGAAGCTAAGTATCACCAATCATAAACTGAAGTGTCACATACTATGAACTGAAGTGTCACTAAATATGAAGTTAGAATAACGGATCGAGTTATGACCCGTCTAACTAAAACGACCCGTTAGACCGTCTCACAGGAGACCACCCCCTCACAAAAGATTGAACTATTGAATAGTTGCGAGAATCATCAATTTGTCATAAATTATATTATTCATTAGATTGGACTATTGAATAGGCTTTTTTATTTTTTATTTTGAGGGAAGGACTGTTGAATAGCTGCAAGAATCATTAATTGGTCGTAAATTATATTTTTTTCTAAAATGAATAAGTCTAGCGTAGGTACCAAGAAAATCATCATTTTATATCTGTCTTATTGTTCTTGACTAATAATTTTCATAGTTATTTCCAATGTTCCCTACTTCTTGGCAAAAAAATTCTACAAAGCATGTACGGCTACTGGTTATAGGGATGCGAATAGAACCCAAAATCAGTGGATTGATCTGAATAACTTGAAAAAAGAAAAAGAGAGTCAGGTCAAAAAAATAAAAAATATAGTACGAACGAAATTTAGTCTGAAGTGGATGAACCAATTGGGCAGCCCGATAGGATTAGTCCAAAATTAAGTGGGTTGGCTGAAATTAACATCCCAATTTTTTATTATTTATCTTTATATTTTAGTTAAATATTGAAAATTTCATGTGTTGGTGTAATTTAATTAAGCACAAAAGATATAATTGTTTAAATTTAAATGATCATTTATTCAATTAATAAGTGGTAATATTTAGTGAAAAAGGAAAAAAAGTTAATTTTGTTGTTATATCCTTTTTTTCAGTTATTGGTTCATCGTATCAATTGCATAACAACAACAACAACAACAACAACAAGATATCTATCTAATATAATAAAATAGAGTTCCCTCTAAAAATATTTTTCCTCTCAAAAACATCACATCAACAATAGTTATTATAAATAACTAGAATTTCACCCGCGCGTTGCGCGGTTATTGCCGACGAATATAATATTATTTAGTCCACAATTGGTGTCACAAACAATATCTCATCTTATGTTTGAAATTTTTTATTATAATTATTTATTTTATAAATAAGATTTATTTTATTGAATTACAAAAATTTTAAATATGGATTAGAAACGGAGTGGGTCATTCATATGAAGTCAAATGTTGAGCCTTTAAAACATATAAATAAAAAAATAAGGATATAACAAAAATAAAATTATAAAAAAGTCTAAAATTTTATTAAGATGAACAAAAATTAGAAAGTATATTTTAAATATATATATATATATATATTTTTACATCTATGACGTATAACATTTTTTAGAGGTTTAAACATAATAAATAATTACAAAAGATAACTCAACATATATAGGAACAAATTTTTAATTTTTTAAAATTAATGGACTCTTATTAAAAAAAAAAAAAAGAGTTGTGTTGCAACATGCCAATGTAGAACTCCTAATTTTACTATTGGTGGTGCATGCTTGGTAGTGTTATTGAAATAATAATTGCATTTGTTAAATGGATAATTGTTCGTCTCTTTGACTGCTGCAGCTTGTTATTTCCTCTTCTCAAAATTCAAAATTCTATAAGTGTAAAATATCAAAGTAATTAATCATCAATCAATAATTTATTATTATTTTATAAAAAAAATACTATTTCAAAATCATACTCAGAATAATTATAAATTTTGCAATTATTGTATACTGCAATGATTGAGTTATTAATATATATTAATATTGCGCACAGTTTATCTAAGTGTACACAAATTAAAACGTAGTCCTGTACATTTTAACATTTTGAAAATTTTATATTCTAAAGTTTCTCAACCATGAACAAATATTGTACATTACATTAATATACTAAAAACAATAATATCCTCTTAATTAATTTTAATACTTGTAGTTGGACATAATAATAAAAAATGGAATTGAATAAGAAATTAAAAAAAGAACGAATTAAAAGAGTTTACAACAATACTTAAACCCAAAAATCTTTGCCCATAAGTATAATTTAACCATCTCAATATATCTCTAACAAACTAAAAAAATTACCACACGCGTCTATTCTTCATTCTTGAAAATTGTATTAAATTTCAAGACTTTATCACATACTTGATATTGAAAACCTTACAATTACAAATTTATTTTGCAATTTGACGGCCTAAACAATTGTTATTGTTTGTCAGAATAATTTGAATCCCAAATATACATCAATAACCCATGAAAAAAAGGTTACATCAATTTTAAGCTAATTTTCTATTTATAATACTTTCCACTCTTTAGATTTCATATTTTTCCCAACACTGCTACAATTCTGAACAGATTTAACTTCATTTATACAAATTTATGTTGGATTTTATTATTATTATTATTATTATTATTACATTTTTTTTAAACATAATACTCATACATATTATTTTCTTTGACTATGGAGTATGGACAAACTAAATAGTATAATGATTTTTGCAGTTTTGAGACTACGACTGCTACTACTGCATGTATCTTTGGTTCAGCATTCATCTATTTCCAATGAGATAGAATAAGAAGAATATTTCATTGAAAATACATTATAAAAAAATAAAAAATGATAATAAATATATTAACTTTTCTCATTAACTGGAGTGTTTTTACTATTAAATGCATATAATACTAATTTGTATCAGGAATTTGTTATACATATATACTCAAAATTTTGTGATAGTGCAAAAAAAAAGAGTTTTTTAAATTTACATAGAAAATCAATATTACTAATACCAAAGCACACTTTTATTTTATTTTACTTTTGTAATGGTCTTGATAGTAAAATAAATTATGAATTAACAAAAAATATAATAATATATTACCACAACAAACTGATCTCGGATGAATAAGTATTATTATGTTGCCATTAAATAATACTAAAATATATATAAAATTTAATACATAAGGATAATTTTATTAAGCCTGCTAATTTGAAAGCACATACATGACAATAATTAAAGAAAAAGAAATGAATATTAGTAAATGTTAGGGTTAGTTCACTTCTCTCCACCAACATCCACCGCTCCCTTTTTTTTTAAATAATTATCTATTTACTAAAATTTTAAAATATAGAAATAACAATATAACACTATGTAGTTTATAGTTAAAAGTATCAAATATACTGCAGTTTACATTTTCGATTATAGCTACAGAAATAAGTTCAAAAAAAAAGAAAGCATAACAACAAAATGAGAATGAAAAAAAAAAAGAGAAACGGAGTAGTCTGACACAAAATAGATTGGCTCCAAATTTTATGATTTTGAATTTCAACTCTACTTCGTTTCCTGTGCAACAACTAAAGTATGGAGAGAAACAACTTTTACACTTAATAAAAATATTTTGCTTAAATAAAGAATTTTCAAAAATTGATTGATTATAAAAATATTTTTGCATGAGAATTCTGAAAAGACATTTTTGGGCGGAATTTTTGGGAGGGAAATTGTAGCTTCACAATTTTGTTTTAATATATATATATATATATAGATTTATTTTTAAAATTTTTAATGGTAGCTCTCTCTCTCTCTCTCTCTCTCTCTCTCTCTCTCTCACACACACACACACACACACAACACATGTCCCGTATTTTTTAATTATAGAATTTATTTATGCTTAATTCTATAGTATATTTCATTATATACATGGCATTTGAATTTATTTGTACAGATAAATAATAATGTGAATTTTTGCAAATTAATAAATAATGGATAACATTTGGTAGATTTTATTATGTGAAATGATTATCAACATATATTAAATAATTAAATAAAATAATCAAAGTAAATTATTTGGTAAAACATCATAATCGGTAGCATGTTCTGTATACTTTACACACACACACACATATAACATTTATATTATTTTTAATCATAATGAATATGAAATAGTTAATAATTTAACATTCTAATTAAATGTATAACTAAATCAAATAGAGATTGGTATTTATAAATTTATAAATGCTATTACAAACGTCGTATACAAACAAATGTTGCATAATTTATAATATAATATTTTAATTTAATTGTCATTAATTATTTATGAAATTATTTAAAATATATTATATATACACACATATATAAATAATCTTTGTAATTTGAAATATATTATATTATAATATAACATGTAAAAATATTTTTTATTGATTATATTGTCAACTTAACTACTTTTAAATTCACAGTAGTAATTGTTTGATATAAAAAAATAACCAAATAAATAAAAAATGGTATTAACTTATTAGCTAATATATATATATATATATATATATATATATATATATATATATAAGCACAATGCCCTCAATATAGTAACCATTTTATTTTCCCGCCTAAATACACGTACTATATATAGTAACTTATCTTTTTATATATTAATTTAAATGTATATCTATATATTAATAATATAATATAATAGTTTATATCTATATATCAATATAATATAATGTAATAATTAAATTATACAAATATATATGATATAATATTATATAATAATATATACGTGTGTGTGTATATATATATATTATGTACCGTGTGTGTAATGAGATTTAGCTTACAATATTTATTATTATTATTATTATTATTATTATTATTATTATTATTATTATTATTATTATTATTATTATTATTATTATTAGAGTTGTGAAACTTTTTTTTATCTTATCTTCTTGCGATTCACATTTTTTTCTCCTACGTTCTTGCGATTAGATTACTGCTTTGTTTTAGGATATTTTTGTAGTGCTTTCATGTATGCTATTTCGATTTATTTTGAACATATGAAGTTATTTTTTGAGTTCTCATTTATGCTTATTTTTTATATCCATTTTATTTTATCGATGTAACATGTATTACAACTACATCTGAAGCTTAATGGCTCATTTCTTCAATTTGATGGATTATGGATACACACATGCCCTGGCAAAAAAGTATGAATGTACGTGGCACAATTATGAGCCCAATAATCTTTATTTTTATATATAGTTTGCGTATAAACATATTTGTTGTGTGAAATTATTATAAATATTATCATTGTTTCGTTATAGATGTTTAAAGTCTCGCAAGAGCCACCTATTATCTTCTAATGAAATTTGAGACTGCATTCATTTTAGAATATATGAAATTTTGCATTATATTTGGCCCATCAACAAGTGATGTCTATCATCTTAGAGCCTACAATATTGCCCTCCATGTTGAATCGGGACTATTGGAACAAGCAATCTAGAACATTGGACGATGATGGATAAGAATGAAAAGTGTGGTAAGTGTTGTAATGGGAATGAATGGATGAACAATCTGAAATGTTTTCTTTCGTAATTTGTTTTATTTTGTCGTACATTATAAGAAAATTAAAATAACGGTTCATTTTTTTACTCTTGAATAGTGACTTTCTTCAATTGATCCCGATGTTGTTAACATCGGATGTTATTCTTTGTTTACTAATAATTGATATTATCAATATATATCATCACATACTTAAATTATAAGATATATTTGTGTTTATTTAAAATTTTAGAGTGAATATTTATCATTATATCATAATATATAGGATTGTGTATATATACTGGCTACATATAATGTCTAAAAGAACAATATAAATATTTTAATGCATGTGCAAATAAAAAAAATATGTATTATATTAAATGTAAGATAACATCTTTAAATTCATGAGATTAAAATTTGTACCCGTGCATCACACGCGTGAAATACTAATTATCTATAAAAGACGAAGATATAACACTTACATTAAAAATGTTATAACTGAATTTGAGATCATGAATGATCTCGTGCATCGCACGGACGAAAATTTAGTAGAGATATTGTAACACCCCAAAAAAATATAGTATTTAAATTTATTTTATAGCTAGAAATTTCATGAAGTTAGAATCCAAATTATTTTGGGGTTAGCTAAATTATACTCTTAGAGGAACTATAAGACCAAGAAAAGTCTCGACCTTAGTCGGGTTTTCTAATTTATATTAGAATTTATATAATAAAAGTAGAAATTAATGGAATCATTTTGATACCAAGATCATCTAATAGAATTTATTCCATTAAACACTTTGGAATTAATTTAGTCCTTCAAGCCCAACTTTATAAATTCAAGCCCAATTAATTACCCACTTTTTGGCCCATCCAATTTTGCCAATTCCAACCATTTAACATATATATCAACTATTGGGTCAAGCCATTAGGAGAATCTACGAGAGAGTAGTTATAAATTTATATCAATTGTGCATGTTATTCATTTGGATAAATTTAAAATTCCATCTATCATAATTTACCATCTAGAAGATGTTTAATATAGATTAGTGTTAAGATTGAAACACACATATAGATATATGTGTACTACCTATCTATAATTTATCAATTTGAATAACCATGAAATCCACCAATCAATTATTTCAATTTAAAAATAAATTGGTAAATCTTAAGGTACATGTGTGAATGTGTGTTAATAAGGGATTGCTTAAGCAAGAAGAAAGAAATAATAATGATAATAATAATAAAATAAAATTTTAAACTAATAGAAATTGGCTATTTGGCAAACTATTAAAATTGATTAGTGTACATGTAAGTACACATGTACTTCATAAATATATATTGTTTGTGTATATACATATATATATATATATATATATATATATATATATATATATAATAGGGGGTTTCGGCTAGCTTTGGCTAATTAAAGAAGAAGAAAAAAAACCATCAAGTTAAAAAAATTGAAAGAAGAAAATTGGAAGAAAAAAAAAAGAAAGAAAAGAAAGGTAAGTTTTTTTTTACCCTCCGATTAAGTTTGTTTAATTTTTAATCCAATGTTATCTGATTTATTAATTTTTAGATTTGGCAATAATATATTAAATGAATCCAATTTCTATATTCATAATTTTTAGTTCTAGTTTAGTATTTGGAAATTAAATTAAGATCTTTAGAAATTGTTATTTGAGTCCCATAATTCTCAAATGTTATATGTTTTTCCTGAAGGAGATTCTAAATATTATAGTTCACTTGTAAATATTAACTCATGCTTCTTAGCTATTGAATTCAGTTCAATTTACTTTTAACCCTATTCAATTCTTCGTGAAGTCTAATAAAATTTTCAAATAGAATCACTAACTTGGTTCAATCCGTCAAATGCGAATTATTCGCTCATTTGACTCTATTTCAATTCAAAACGATCCCAAGACATTTGAAATCTTTAATTAAGTTATTTAGGATTTAGGGTATTACCTTAATGACCTATTTGAGGTTTCTAAGCTAGAATTTCAATTTTATAGGTCGAGGTGAACGAGAAGCATAGTAGCATCGCATAAATTGCATTGTTTATTGAGATCATCCAGGTGGGTTTTTCTATAACTCACAACTATGTTTTAAATTCGTCCATGAAAAGCATGTTAAATGTTTTAATAGCATTGTTTACGCAATGATTGGATGTTTTGAAACTTCATGCACAGAGGAATTCCGACTTACAAGTATAGACGGTTTACTTTGTGACTAAATGTCTAGATAAGTAACCGTAAAATATCATGTGATCACATTGGGTCTCTCATCCAATAAAGAAGAGTAAACTTTGTTATAAAGTATGTTCATGGTTATTTTCCATGAATTATGCAGTATAACAGTTTTAAAGCATGAAAGTATGACTTAGACGAATATTAATGCCCACCGAGTGTTTTCTGGCACTCAACCCAAATATTTTTAAATGTTTTCAGGTCCTGGAGATCGAGCTGGTTGATGATGAGCTGTTGAAGTGGGTTTGATGGTTGACTCTTATGTGGTTTTTGCTTAAAACCATTTTAAACTCATGTTTGTATGTTAATATTAAATGCTTCCATAAATACTCTGCAAAACTTTTAAGTTTGAAAGTTATTGACCCGACTGGTCAGTTTTTGATTGTATATACAAATATTTTGAATGTTTATAAGGGTTGGCCATAGAAGTTTGAAATGAGTGACTTGATTGACTATGTATATTTTTTTATTGACAGGTCAAAATTTTGTTATGTGTGAGTCAATGATTTGAAAAAAAGACTTGTTGGAAGTTGACTTTGAAAACACCTAAGTGCGTGGTTTGAACATTTTTAGGATGAGATGCTGCCCTTTTACAAATTATTTATAAAGTTAAATCTATTTTTTTAAAATATTTATAACGTAAGCATGTATGTATATTTTGGTGACGTTTTGGTCCTAGTGGGACTGGGGCGTTACAGATATATAAAGGCACGAGACAATTGGAGAAGTATATATTCTTTAGTCATCTTAGATGAAACCAAACATTACAATATATAGAAATGGAATCTAAAAGGTCTAGGATATATATAAAATCATGAATTAATGTTAAAAATTAATTATTTGTAACAAATGTTATATTTAATGTTAATTTGTTAAAATTAGAAGTTCATGCATTATGAATTGATAAATTTATACATATTAAATATTTTGGGAATTTTTATCTGCACTACTAATTTTACTCTTTGCACTCCGGTTACCCAATACACTATAGATTTTACTCTTTGCACCACGCACATTTACACTAATACCCCTCACTTCAAAAATATTTATTTTACTTGAAAAAAAAAATGTTCGGAAACACAATTTCGAACACGTTCGCCTTGTTCGAGAATATTAATTCGAACGACTCTAATACTTAAAAGAAAGTCAGTTCAAAAACTAAAGTTTGAACAACCCTCATTTGTCAAAAATTAAAGTTTTAACGACACTTACAAAATTTCAAGGTGCAAGAGTGTTAGAAAATATTTTCCGAACAAACCATGTTTGAAAATTAAAGTTCGAACCACTTTAATATGTTCGAAAACTTAAATTCGAACGACTTGAACTCCGTTTTTTCTCCAAGTGTTGTTTGAAAAATGGAGTTCGAACCACTCCAAAATGTTCGAAATTTTCAGTTCGAACGAATCGCGATCTGAACAAAAAAATCCACGACACGTTCTAAACTCGATTATTTTCAATCAACACACCCATACTAGCATCTAATATTTCTAATAAACTATTAGAAATTGATGAATACATCGATTAATTTATTTTCTTTTTTAAATTTTTTTAATTTTGAATTTGTGGTGCATTGAGTATTTTAGTGATATGAACAAGTAATAAAAGGGTATTGCAGTAACTTCACAATTATTTTATTTTTTCTTTATTTCTTTTATGGTGCAAAAAGTAAAATTAATAGTGCAAATAATTACTCCCAAATAATTTTTTTCATAAATTTTAGGACCCGATAGGCTAGTATTAAAACCAAAGAGTTAGAACTAACCCTAAGCCGAAGAAAATATAGTTTGAATTGGTCCAACCCAATAGCCAGATCAAGATCAAACGGACTAACCCGATTAATGTCCCTACTCCCTAGTACTAAAGACTACAGAGTAGTAGAGTACAGATAGGATCTCTCTCTCTCTCTCTCTCTATCTCTCACACACACACACACACAGCAGAGCTCAGCAGTAGTCCTAATTGTGGGTGCATCTTAGTGTTACCAGCATATTTACATAGAATCAAGGAAAAATGAGAAAAATGGAGCTTATTGCCATGCACAAGCCCTTGCACCTTTGGGGTAGTGCAGCCATCAGTTTGTCAGCCATTTGAAATTCCTGTGTGAGAATATGATGCAGAATACTATATCATGCACGAGTCACGACTAAACTGAACCGTGTTTAGAAGTTTCCTCAGCGCGTGTCAGTGCATTTGTGAACACGTCTAACGTCCAGTCCTTAACATCTTCCTGCCAAATTGCAAGAACACCATCAACCACTTGGCATAGCTCTATCATGACAATACGGAGTTGATAAGTCAAACCAACGAACGAGGAAAGAAATGGGGATTAAATTTTCAAATGCATGGCAATATGTCAAGAAGAAATTGGGAAATTAAGAAAAACCAAGAAGGTTTTGATGAGATAATTAATTTGGTTGTGCATTCAAAAAACAGCAGTTGACAACAACAAATACATATTTGAGCAAAACCATGATTTAATTGCTTTGATTCTACTATACCTTTTCAGATTGAGCAATGATGCAACTACTCTTCAAACACAAATGAGAGCTCAATGATCCTACATCAAAAGCATTAAACCTACCCGACTTTCAGAAGATATTTAATAGGCGGATGTACCCAGTACCAAGACAAATCATGTATATCAATTTTGTCTGAGAATATACAATCAAAGATGCACACGAAAACAGAAAGAAAAGCAATTATATACTCTTCCATCAACAAATTAAAGAAATAGAGATAACAACAGCTACCAACGAGATTCAAAAGTTTGCAGGGATAGATTATTTAAGTGGTTCATTAACTAGATAACAACTCTTGCAGGACCTTCTTTGGGAAAATTGCTAGTGTAAAGTGTAAAACATGAAATTTCATTATGGTGTTTAAACTGGCCTCAGTTTCACTCTGCAAATTGATAAAAAAATAAATGGCAAAAACATAAGAATAACGAGCTTAATTTACCACGTGCAGAGGTTCCCCAGTCCGTATTTTCCCATTTGGACGGGCTATTGTAGATTCAAATGGAGTCCTCGGTCGCACTTCTTGAATTTTTTCCCACTCCTCTCGAGTGAGCATCCTGACAGTTCCCTGACCCTCAGGGGCATCCTTTATCTTTTTCTCAAGTCGCTCCTGGGCATTTGCCTCATCCAGCTGGAAGCATACAAATTCACTTATGCTGAAATTATTCAATGGACATTTACAGCACATATCAATGAAAAAGGTAAAAGAAAATCTGCTCCCATGTAGAGCAGTAGTTGTCTGATCAAAACCAGCTATAGCCATAAAGACTTGATAAAAATCATTCTTTTAGCAAATCAAGACAACTTATATCGATGTAAATGGTAGGAAAATTGCACAAAATTAAGCCCTAACACGATTATTCTTTTAGCAAAATCAAGACCTGAAAATAGAAAAAAGTCATGCAGCTTTCTCATGTAGTTAGACATATTTAAGAAACAGCCAGACGGAGCATTTTCAGAAGTACCGTGACACGCTAGCTTTATCAAAAATTATAAGCCTTTGATTATTAGTCAAATTGATTGGTCAAGGCATATCATATATCAATTCAAAGACAATAAACTCGAACAATACCATCATCAGGATCTTCGCAAAGAGAGCAGTCCCCACAGCAGTGAGTATCATTGGCATGGTTGCTGTATCAAGCCAGGCTCTTGATTCAGGAACATCTACATATAGATCATCTTTATTGGGATGTCTTCTTTTTCTCTTCTTCTCTAGTTCAGCAACTTTCCTTTTCAAGGTGTCACTTGGACCATCACAGGACAGTTTATGCAACTTCCTGCACGCCTGATAAAATGTCTGACGAACTCCATGCATTTCTATTCAAATAGCGCACTTGAAATATCATAAACCTAAATCTTGGCACCTCCTCTACCATATAGTTGGAGAAATAGAACAATAAAGAAGTCTCGCTAAAAAGTGTAGCACTTCCAGATACATTCTTTCCTATTCTGCATAAAAGAATCATGTAAAAATAAGTTGCCAGAGCTAAAATGAGAATGTCAATTGCAGATTCATGGGGCTAAGATTAAGACATCTGCAGCTTATCAACAAGTACAAACGAGCAAAAAGGACGATGAATCCATGAACTTTAACATTAATCAGTGAAAACCACCGAAAATAATTTCTCAATCTTCACAAAGGCAAACTACAAGGCCTGATTCTGAATGGACACTACTCAGTTAAGTCAAACAAAAGGAGACAATGAGGTTATTGTAATATATGACATAAGAAAATTTCCCAACTCATCTACCCCATGCCAACCTGCAGTCCTCTCTGTGAAGGTAGACTCATTCAGTCCTTAGCTACTTAAATCGTGCAAAACGCAGAATCCTTGCCCTCTTACAGACAATACTTAACTTTGATGAAAGCACCTTACAGCTCATACACAACCTTACACAATTTCTTAGGGGTGAGCATTCAGTTTATTCGGTCAGTTTCCAAATAGATGTAGATGGTCATCCTCACAAAACAATCAAACACGAAAACTACGGCTTAAACAAAAGATTACGAACACAGAATGATAATACGTTTTCTTACATCTCAAAGGCGATAAGAATTTCAAAGAAAGATTAATTTCAACGAGACTATAACAACCTTAAAATAAATGAAAACAATATCTCAAATTTAGAAATAATCAAACAATTGTGAGAAAATATGAGACACGTCCTGATCAAAGTCGAACAGTAAACACCAATGATAATAAAATAAGAAATATATCATCTACAGATTTAGAAGAGATATTGCTTTCAATCTCAAATACCCAAAGGAAACATGGAAAACAAGAATTAAAAAAAAAACAAAAAAAACACAATTCTTCCCAACCCCTAATCAGCGAGAAGTAACGGACCTACGGTGAAGATCTGGAGCTGCTCACTGTTCATCGTCATCCAAAGTTAAAACCTTTAATTTCAGGCCAAATTTGTTAGAATCTTGGAAGTTCACGTACTAAAATGTGAATAGCTCAAAGTCGATACATATTTGCGAAAATTATCAAATGTCGGGATAAAATGTGGTATTTAGCATTTACCATCGAATATATATATGGTAAGGTTTCGTAAAAGTTTAATAATTGTTATTTACTAGTTCTTTATCAAATTTATAGTATGTCGTTGTCATTATAAATATTTCTGCAATACAGGGTAATGTTATTTATACTACGAACCTTTACACTACAAATGTAAAAAATCAAAAATAAATAATTTTGAACTAGCTTAAATGTCATTTAAATGGCTTTTCTACATCACATAAAATGTTCTTTGCACCGCAGATTAAAAAGAAGAAAAAAATGAAAAGATATTATAAAAATAAGAAAAATTATCAATCCAAGACTCGAAAGATGGTTTATCTATTCATATAGAGCGCGAAAGATAGATTCTATCAATTTCAAAACTTGAAAGATCTAAAACTATTGATTTAAGACATAAAGATTTAACTGTGTTAAAACTTCATCCAGCAAAAGGTGACGTGACCATTAAATATCCACATGATTTACACATAATTTTTATCCTAAATTAAAATAAATAAAACCAAATACAAATTTACAATAATTACCTATTTACCTTAATTAAATTAATAGATGGTTTTATTAAATTCTATCAATTCAATCACTCCTTAATTCAATATGGGAACCTTAAATGCTTAAATGTTCCGGTGGGGATGGCCTAGTGGTGGAGTAAGGTTGCTTGGAGATTAAAGGTCACGATTTTGAATCTTCTCAATACCACAGGTCGAGTGTGTGAGTAAAAAATAAAAATAAAAAACAAACTCTTTAATGTTTGAATTAAATTCAATATGTAATTGTAATAAATTTATTTTATTTCATGTAACAATAATAAATTGATATAGTTCTTTTTATTTTATTTTTCAATTTTGATAGGGAAATTACTATTTTAAAAAGAGATATAGAGAGATAATATAAAACTAACATTAATTAATTTATTAAATACTTCAGTAAGATTTAATAGTTGGTCATGGAATTAAAATCATAATAATCGATTATAAGCATAATGAAATTTAATAAATCAAATAAGCAAAGTTGAATTTCAAACTAAAAAAGTAATGAAACCCGAACGGCGAAAAGTGGTGATTTTTATTTGACAGAATTTTAAAAACCCTATGTTTAATTTAATTAATATAAATTCATATTTATTTTTGTTTAATTTAATATATGATAAAAATTATGTAAATATTTAACAACCACATCACTTTCGGTTAGATTAAGTTTTAACACCGGTAAATATTTAAGTCTTAAATCGATAATTTTAGACCTTTCAAACCTTGAATCGATACAATCTATCTTTCAGGTTATATATGGATATATAAACCATCTTTCAAATCTTGAATTGATAATTCTCCTAAAAATATATATATATAAAACAAAAAAATATAACAAGAAAACAGTAGAGCGTGGCTCCCCAATCTTCTTCTTCCTTTTTTTTTTTTTTTTTTCTGATGAGATGCCCATGCTCGTCGGCCGCCACCACCAACGAGCTGACCACACTGCCCTGGCACATACATCTTCAGTCCTGTCGACACTGGCGGAAATAACCTCGATAAAATCTCGAAAAATAGTTCAAGTTTGATTCAAAAACATATTTCCGAAATTCCGCATTCAAAAATATATTTTCGAACTTGTCTTCAATTATGTTTTAGACTTTTAGTGTGATGGTCTTCTTCATCCATCAAAGCAAATATAATCTGCTTCTTCTAAAAAATCACCTTCTTTTGGTTATCAAAATTTCTTAGTAGTCAAAAGGACAGTAGAGGTGTGGAACACAGCCCTCTATTCTTCTTTTCCACTGGGGGTTGTGGTTGACGAAATCAGCGACCTATGTACTAATTTTATAGTTATTTTGCGGTTACGGAGCTGGAGTCCCTGGTTCCACCAATAGCTATTCTAGAAGAAAAGGACAAATTGGCAGCGACTCTCGAATTACGAGAATTAAAATTATCATTTCAACGAATAAGTTGAATTCTCTTCGGAAGATTTCACACTTATCTTTATATATATAGTCCTCAAAATAGTAATTTTAAGATTTTTCCCTCTAAATATACCTACTAAATATAGTAAGTTAATTAAATATATATTAATTAAGATCATATATCATATTTATAATATAACATAATAATTTGTATCTATATATCAATATATATTCTGCAATATACAAATAATACAATAACATAATAAGTTTTTTAACCAATATAATATAATATAGTAATGATGTTTTGTAATATAAGTTTATTTGTATATATCAATATACATTTATAATATATTTATAAACATAATAATTAATATATACATATATATATATAATAATTATTCAAAATTTTAGACGTCCAATTAATTAATATTAGTTACTGCAATCAATTCATTAATTTAGATAAGCAATTTAATCCGAGAATCATGACAATATATACATTTAATATGTTTCCACTTTAAATATTAATTGTTTGATTATACTATATGTATAGATTGAAAATCATGCCTTAATTTGTATACAATCCTGACTAATAAATAGATGAAATGTAGATATAGATAAATCAGTTTCCTACTGAGTCATTTTGCAATAAACATATCTTTTTTGTCAACAATCATAAATTGCGTTGATCAATTTATTCACGTAAGTCATTGTGATTTAGAACATTATATCTCTTCAACTTCGTGTTGCTATATATAAGTTTCTTTGATGTCGAATTTTTAGTACCGAGACAAAATATAATGGATGCTCATTTTGTTTATTTTGATTGGTAGTTTTCCTTTTATGTTTAGGATATGAATGATTTATATTATTTTCTTTCTTAATTAGTCGTCAATCCGTTTTATTATTCTTAATTTATGTTCTTTGTAATTTTATTTTAAAACGTTTGTCGAGGTTGTCTCTTTATACATTCCTATCAGGTGATGTGACTTACAAACATGGATTATTCTTACATAACTTATAGATCAATGATGGAAAAATATTATTGATAATAGATTGCAAAGAAAAAGAATTTATAATTACAAATTACAGATTACAATTTGTGGATTTTATACAATTACAAATTAAAATATTGTGGTAAATTATAATGATGATACAACTTAAACACCGTGGAGTTTATATAATTACAAATTACATATTGTGATTTCCGATTTTGAATAAGCATTTATTCTTTGTTCTTTTTTTTTTGTATTATCTTATTTATTTATCAAGTTTTATGCTAATGTAAAATTTTAGCAACGCATAAATTCAAAAACTCTCAAACATTGGTGACCTTAGATTGAGCTCAGCAAAATATTGGTGGTGTACGTTATTCCGGTGTGCATATCAGTGAGCTATATTTATAACAATTCGTTTAGCTTTGGAGTCAAATTTTCCTCAATTAATTATCTTCATGTTGTTGGATTTTATTTTCCCAATATAGTTGATATGTGAATCATTGGCTCAAGATTTTTTTACACTATAATCAAATCTGAAAAATCACTATTAACACCAATCAATTACTCAAATGTACCCATACAAAGCATCATCCAACAAACCGCCAAGTCTCACAGAACCCAATTTGGATAAAATCATCTCTAAATAATGATTAACTAATTCTCTTACACAAGAAATAAATGTATTCAATTAAATTAGTGAAACTATTCACCTAAAAACTAATCGTAACCTCCATCGAAGCATAGTTATTGTGTGTGTTCAAGTAATTTTAAAAATAATCATAGCTTTGTTACAAAATAATTGTAGCATTTTTAAAAAATAATCATAGTATACGATTAACTTTTAAAATTAATCATACATGTTCAAATGATGCTTAAAAAAATAATCGTAGCATACAATTAACTTTCAAAATTAATCGTATGTGTTCAAGTAATGTTTAAAATTAATCTTAGATTTTTAAAAATAATTGTAGCATTTTTAAAAAATAATTGTAGCATACGATTAGCCTTTTAAATTAATCAGAACTTTTAAAATATAATCATAGCATTTTAGAATTAATCGTATATATATGATTAGTTTATAAAATTAATCGTATCTTTTTAAATTTAATTGTAGCTTTTTAAAAAATAACAGTAGCTTGTAAAAATTAATCGTAGACGCTTTATAGATAATCATAGGCATTGCACTTAATTGTACATATTAACTGTATAAATAATTGTATTTCAAACTTATAAATAATTGTATTCATTATAAATACAATTGATTTGGACTTACACAATATACTATATATAACTACAGTGGATGTTTATAATGCAAACTAATTCTAGTATGAGAACGAACACCCATCTTCACCACACAATTAATAAAAATCAAAGGTCTATATTTGCTTAAAAGATGTGGTGGTAATTCTGTAATATTTGATAAGTTTTATAGGCAGGGGTATTAACATAATTCAGTAATATTTATAAAAATACGCATGGTAGTTGATAATGGTATCATCATACTAACGAAGTATTACTATCATGATAACGAAACATTATCATAATGCTAATGAAAGTTTTCTCATATTGTTAATGAAAAATTTAATTCTAAAAAATAATTATAAATCCTAATTGGATGGAATAAACTATAATTCAAATGTAATGAACTCCAATGATCTAAAAATTAATTATTAACCCTAATTAGATGAATAAATCTTAATACCAACATAAATATACAACGTTAGTATCATGATATTGTTTTATTAGCACCGCGCATAAACTATGTTAGCATATGACAATTCATCGTTAGCCTAAGATATAAACCATAAATGGATGAAGAGAACCCTTAATATATTATAATTTAATGAAATAAACAATATATAATAATCAATCAGTGACTAAAATATAAAAATTAAATGAAAAATAATTATTATAAGCCCTAATTGAAATGTAGTAAATCATAATAATAATATAAATACGTATACTACGTTAACATATTATGATAATATTTCATTAACACAATGAACACAATATGTTAGCATATATATAACAAATTCTTCGTTAGCATGCGTTACATGATGTTGACGAACGATTATTAAAAGCTAACGTAAATATTTTCGCGCTGAACACGAGTAAAAAATATATTTTTTGTATTTTCGTCTTTATTATTTGCACAAATATATCCATAACTGATCTTGAATGAGCATGAAAAGAGTTTTAATTTGATATATTATTTGTGTTTATCCAATTAGAAACGAGTGGCATATGATTATTTAAAAATTTTAAGATTTTTTTTTTAAGTGATGACATCAACTTTTTTATAAGGATCGACAACTATACCCCACCTCCTTCTCTTTTGACTTAATTTGATATTAGATCATTTAATTAGAAGGTATAAGATGGGTTCTTAGGTTCTACACTAGAAAAAGATGTATTTTTAATCAATTCCTATAACCAGTGACTGATCCAAGGCCCCCCCCCCCCCACTGATTTTTTTTTTCCGTATATAGCTTCTCTAGTTTGGACGGAAATGCTGCGTAACCTACTTTTGGATAAAGAATGGAGAAGAAGAAGAGGTTGGGAGGGGGAAAGAGAAAAAGTTAATATTTGGGTCCCCACAATTAAATATATAAAAAAATATCCCTTTCACTTTTTATTTAGAATGCAAAATAGTTAAATGTTTGAAAAAAAAAATGCACGTTTCTAATTATAAGCTTTTTTTTTTTAGAATTACGCAAATTTCAAAATTTCTTACTTTATCGATTTTTTTAATAAAATTTCAATACGTATTCTTAGATTATTATTAATGATTATTTGCTCAATTTCTATATTATGTACTAATTATCTTATTATTTGAGATTATTTTTGAAATATTAAATTATGGATTTTATTAATTATAATGAAAATTTATGAGTTCTCAATTGAAATTATGATTTCTGAATGTTACATATTATTAAAAAAGCTCTTTAATTTAAGAATTCATTAATGTTAATTTATATTATTAAAAATTAGGAGAAACAAAAGAAAATGAAGAAATGGTGTGGTGCCATCAGCTCTAGATAATAATAAGAAAAATAGTGCATTAGCTAGCGTTTTGCTAACATGCGTGAAACTTAATACAAATAGGTTGACAATTGCTCTCTCATTATTGTTTATATGTCAATATGTCATGTAAGCAAACTCGTAAGCACAAAACGATGATTGTTCAATAATAAATGCCGCCAGAAAAAAAATTTATGAATCCACCACTGCCCATAACTATATATATATAGTTATCTAGTGAGTAATAAATGTTAAAATACACTTATCTAATGATTGAGTGTGGAAACTAAAGGGGGTGTATTGGTTGTGGATTTCATTGGACTTTTAAAATCCAGGTGTATTCAATCCAGACTTTTAAAAGTCCAACGAAATTTTGGTGTATTCAATCCAGACTTTTAAAAGTCCAATGAAATCCTGGTGTATTGAATCACGACTTTTAAAAGTCCATCAAAATTTTGAGGTATTCAACAATCCACAGACTTTAAAAAGTCATTGATTTCGTTGGAATTCGGATGGATTTCACATGAAAATTATGAAGGATGAAATCCGACCTCCAGACACGAGATTTCAATGGATTTGGAAAATCCGGCGAGCGTTGTGACCCAGCGGCCGGTGGGTAAGCGAATTTGGGACTCCCAGCGGTCGCTCGACCCAACGGCCGCTGGGTTTAAGTCGGTGATATCCCAGCGGCCGTTAGGTCGAGCGACCGCTGGGCTTGGCATAATCCGCTTATAAATATTCGTTCACGGTCTCTTTTTTCCTCCATAATTTCTCCACGAACGGCAGCGGCGGCAAGGCGGCGCCTACAATCTTCGTCAGGTACTCTCCATACTATTCAATTATGATTATTATTTTTAACTCGTGTATTCATTATTGATTCGATTATGATTATTATTTTTAACTCGTGTAATCATTATTGATTCGATTATGATTATTATTTTTAACTCGTGTATTCATAGAAAACTAGTATATATGTTGTTATTATTAATAATAAGATGATTAATAGTGTATACAACATATTATATTAGTATTATCATAGGGGACTCACAACCAGATTCGAAAAAGAGGACATCTTATGAACCTTGAAGTAAGGAAGAGACTAACCTTCTGCTAGAACTTATGGTTGATGGTGCGCGTCGCGGATGGCGTGATAATAGTGGCATATTTAGCAAAGCCACTGTGGAAGAAAGAATACTTACTGTGTTTAATGAAAGACTCGGGTGTAATAGGACCTACAGTAATTATCAAAGCCGGCTCAAATGGTTTAAGAGTCGTTGGATCGGTTATTCGAACCTGTTAAAGTATAGTTCTGGTTTTGGATATGATGACAATATGAAAAAATTCACGGCTACAGATGAAGTGTGGGATGTGTACTTATCGGTATGTATCATATTGGAAATTAATTATTATGCAATATTTTTATTTAATTAATAAAGTGAATTAATTATTTTGATTTTATTTTTTTGTAGTCTCACCCGAAAGACACACACTTGCGATATGGAGATACCACTGATTATGAGGATTTGAGGATTGCGGTGGGTAATGGCGTTGCCGTCGGAAGAAATTCAATTGGGTTGGGAATTGCTACTGATGCAAATACATTAGGAGAAGATGAAAATAGAAATGCGCGCATAGAAGATTTAACGTTTGATCCTGAGAATGATGCGTTTGTCGCACTATCACAAGATGAGCAACCCCCATCTAGTTTCACACCACCTTCTGGGCAGCCTGAAGTGACTAAGAGCTCCACTGAAAGACCGAAGCAAGCCAAAAGAAGTAGAACTCAGTATGAAGCAACTTCTGGCTCTAGTGAAAAGATCATGGAAGAGGTGAAAACACTGTTTGGTGAAGTTCACGGTCTCTTACTGAAAAGAGATAGCGAATTGGAGAAAAGAGAAAAAGAAAGATCGTACACTACATGAGATGCAATCAAAGAGATCCCAAATTTGGATGCAGACACTCGGATTAAGGCATTTGACTTGTTTGTCATGAAGTCCCAAAAAGATGGTTTTTTGAAGATGAGTGTTGAGGAACGAGCTCAGTGGATAGCTTACAAGATTAAGAAATAGGGATATTTTGCTTCAAATTTGATTTATTAGTATTTTTTTGGATGTCTTGTTATAATTTATGTTAATTATTTATTTGATGTTATGAATTATGTTTTTTGATTATATAACATGTTTGGTTTATTCGAAATTAACATTATGTTTTTTTGGGTAAATTTTTTTTATTTGTTGATTTATTAAGTTGTATGCATTTGGATATATTTTTTATTTAACACAATCGCTGTAATCAATAAATTTTATTTGTTTAAATGCAGCATGGAAAATCATGAAATATTGGAAGAAGAAATAGAAAATGAAGAGATGGAAGAAGAAATTGATGAGGAAGAGGAGACAGAATTCTATGAAAATGTTAAGCTCTTGCTATTGACAGTCAAGATAGTATTAGGGGAAATTGATATGATGCGTCAGCATATTGAACGTTCTTTGCAGCGACGACCAATTACGAGAATTGGATATCATTTTGTTAAAGATATGATTGAAGGAGATCCACAAAGTTTTCGACAGTTGTATAGAATGTATCCTGATGCGTTTATGAAGTTATGCTCTATCATAAGAGATAAAACGCCTCTACAAGATACAAGACACATATGTGTTGAAGAAATGGTGGCAACATTCTTGATCGTTGCCGGGCACAACGACAGATATTGTAATGTTCGTCAAAGATTCAAGCGTTCTCATTTTGCCACAAGTCAAAATTTCAATAAAGTATTAAAGGCATTGAACATGATAGCACCGGACATGATGGTTAAGCCGTCTATACAGACCCCAGCAAAAATTCAGGATTGCACAAGATTTATGTCTTTTTTTAAGGTATGTATCATTTATTATGTAATGTATTTTAAATGTTTTATTTGTTTATATCTTATTTTGACTTTATTTTAGGATTGCATCGGAGCTATAGATGGAACGCATATTCCGGCAACGATAACAGGCCGAGAAGTAAGCAGTTTTCATAATCGTCATGGTATGCAATCACAGAATGTTTTGGCATCTTGCAACTTTGATTTGCAGTTCATGTATGTGCTAAGTGGATGGGAAGGTTCAGCACATGACTCTAAGCTTTTAAGTGATGCATTATCTAGAACAAATGGCCTTCAATTGCCGCATGGTATGTACCATATTTATAATTGTGTGTGTTTTTTTTAAATAGTGTAAAGGCATTTATTTGACAAATAATAATAAAATTATTTTGTTGTAGGTAAATATTTTCTGGTGGATTGTGGATTTGCTAATAGACGTCAGTTTTTAGCTCCTTTACGTGGTGTTCGATATCATTTGAAAGATTTTGGTGGTCAAGGTCGTCACCCCAGAAATGCAAATGAATTATTCAATCTCCGTCATGCATCGTTAAGGAATGTGATTGAGAGGATTTTTGGTGTATTCAAATCTAGATTCACAATTTTCAAAACAACACCTCCCTTCTCATTTCAAATCCAAGCTGAATTAGTTTTGGCTTGTGCTGGTTTACACAATTTTCTCCGAAAAGAATGCCGCTCTGATGAATTTCCAGTGGAATATGAAGGAGATGAAGATTTACCACCTCCTCCTCCAGAAGAAGAAAATATGGAATGGCTATCTCAAAGCCAACTACAACAAAGAACGGAAGCTAATGCATGGAGAATGAGCATTGCCAATGCTATGTGGGAAGTGAGGCCCACGTATAACGGCAATGGAAATGATGATGAAACCGAAGATGAAACTGCTGAGTAATATTTTTTTTAATTGACTATGAAACATTGACTATAATTGGTATTTTATAAACAATTTGTGCTTATATTGTTAAATTTTTATAACGAATTTGAATAATACAATTTTTTATAATTGTTGTGTTTTCTTCCACAACTTGTGTATCCGATGAAAGTAGACATATAAAAATATTTGTCAAACACGTTTTATGTAAAAAACATAAAGTCCAACGGCCGCTGGTTGTGAGCGGCCGTTCGGACAGCCATAATTCAAGCCCAGTGGCCGCTGGGATCCAGCGCGCGCTGGGAAAGTTGGGCAGAAACATTCCCAGCGGCCGCTGGGCTTGAATTGTGGTTTTTTTTTTCCGCAATGTGTTCTATTTTATCGAAACTATTGTACGATTTATCGAAACTATTGTACGATGTTTATGTCTACTAGGTTGATATTTATATTATTCTTTAACACTTTATGCACCATTCAATCGTACTAAATAAGTAAAATGAAATGAAAAATAAACATGATCGAGATAAACATTGTTCACAAACATATTGTTCAACAAAATAGAAAACACACAGTTTAACAAAGTAAAAAAAACACTACAGTTCAACGACAGAATTAAAAAAAAAACAACACCCAAACAATGGCAGCTGGGTCCTCCGCCTCCGGCATTTGCCTTTCTCGAGCGATCACACCTACACGATTCACAAACACCAAAGATCAACCAAAAACCAACGGTAAACATAAACATTTATTCAAAAAATCAAAATATAATCCATAAAATGCAAAAAACAAACCATTAATTGTCAGGTGGTGGATGTGGTGGCGGATAGAAGACAGTCCAAGCATCCCACTGAGCCTGTAAGGATGCAATTTGTGCATCCTGCGCGTCAAATCGAGCGTTCATTTGCTGGGTATGCGCATCAAATCGGGCGTTCATCTGTTGGGTATGCGCCTCATACCCATCGTGGATCTGCTGCCTCAGTGATCCAAAAGATGCGTCGATATGCTCCCGAAATGACATCAAATCATTCTGGAATCGCCCATAATAATCTCCAGACATTGTATGAGGTGGCTGCTCAGGTTGCTCTTCCTCTTCCTCCTCCTCCTCCTCCTCCTCCTCCTCCTCTTCCTCCATCTCCTCATCTTCATTACCACCTCCATCACCACCAGTAGACGGGCCGGCACCAGAATCACCTTGACTCTTGACAAGTAAATCATTTGTGTGTCTGCTCACACATGGCCTCTTAGCAGGAGGTAATAACGTGAATCGATCTTTAATAATTTGAGCACCTTTTAGCTCACTGAAATCGATTGAATACGGCCCGATTTCATCATGCCCCTCCTGATAACCCGTCGTGGCACTGAGAACGCCGAAATTATGTGCCAATCCTATCACAATAGGAGCAAACGAAGGATGCGTGCGTGCATGAGTCTGCATCTGCCTCATAGCCGACCAAATGAAGTTTGAAATGCAAACTTTTGTGCCCCTCAACGCACAACACAACAAATACACCTCATTCGCGTTCACTTTATTCGCCCGCTCTTTCCCAGACACATTGTAAGCAAGGAATTTGTGCACAATTGCCAATGCCGAGTCTTGAATGTACCCATTCGACTTACCCGTATTATTCCAATTATCAAACCCAGTCAACTCACGCCAACCCGCTTCCACACTAAACGAATTGGGTCTCCTCCGTTCCCCACCAGTAGGAAATTCAAACACAGTTTTCATTCTAGGCAAACTAATTTGGTAGTCTCTCCCGTTCATCCTAACCCCAATCTTCTTGTGTTCATCAATCACATACATAGTAGACAAAAATTCATAGCACAAATCTCCATAGCCAGAATAATCAACATGCTTAGCATAATGTTCTAACCCCAAAACCTTCAAATACTTCGTCACTTTTGCAACAATTTTCAAATCTTTCAACAAATCCCAATCAAGGTAACGAGGCATGATAACCATAGATTCATTGAATTTTTTAAAGACTTGTCCCTCCCATTCAGTTTTTAAAGGAAATGGACATTCGTACCTCGTCGTGAGGTCCTCCTCTTCGGCTTCTTCGTGTGCCCCGAGGTTGGGATTCTTCGTGCGAACCATAATTGAGTGTGGTATGTCGTGGGCTTCCAACGGTCGGTGGAGCGGTGACTGGAGTGCAGCGGCGTGAGGAAGAAATTTTTGCGTGTGAAATGAATTTTAGGGCTGTTCTGCCCAATTTGGGGCTTTCTGCCCATTTATACGATTTATTCCCAACGGCCGCTGGGTTCCAGCGGTCGTTGGCTTTTTTTGTCTCGTTCCCCAGCGGTCGTTGAGGCCAGCGATCGCTGGGGTCTTTCGGCTCGCCATCCAGCGGTCGCTGGGTTCAATTTTTTTCCAAACCCCACGATCGTTGTATTCCAACGAGTGCTGGGTAGATGGATTTGAAATCCATTGAAATCGGTCCGAAATCCATACACGAAATCCACCAGACTCTGCGTGGAGTTGGGAGACTCCATATGGAGTCTATGGATTTATAAAATCCATAGACATTTAAAAATTCATCAAAATCCAATGAAATCCACAACCAATACACCCCCCCTAAATGTGTCATAAAAGTATTTGAGATATTTATGATCCGAATTTCCCACAAAATTCCTATTTTAAAAAATTGCATTTTTTTCACAACCCCTATTTACTTTTACTCATTTGTATACATTTACACTAAATCTTATGAGGTAATATAATAGGTGTGTGCATGTGTGAAGTCGAATGCACATTACCTATATTTTACTGCAAACGAGTAAAGACGTACATATCCAAGAATATGCTACATTCATAGACTAATTATGCATGTAAAGATAATTAAGTGATATTTGCACACATATATTATCGACAAAGCACTACAAACAAAAAGATACGTTGGTAGTTGTACTATTTTAATAATTTTATACAATCATTATTTTAAAAATTATTTTACTGGGAATCTCCATTCTTCAATGGTGCGGTATTTCACCCGTGGGACCATTAGACTACCATTATTAACAATCGGTCAAACAGTCTTAATATTTAATTAATTTTTCTCTCTTCCACATTATTAATATTTTATTCAAACTAATCATATACAATTTGATAGTTTATTAGCAACCAACTAAACACCGAATCACAATATTATATATATTTTCTTTTATTAATAAATATAATATAAGTAATTTGAATTAAAATAAACAATTATTATTATTATTGAAAATTGTAACAACACAAAATAACAAACTTTTATAAAATAGACAACGTGATAAAATACAGAATAAACAAAATAAGAACATAAATAAAAATAAACTCAACATGAATTGAAAATAAACAAACGACAATTAAAATAGATGAAAAAATATAAATTTATTATTGATTGCCGAAAAAATATTAAAGTAGTAATTATTAGAGCATCCCCATCGGTTGTCACTTTTAGGTACAAAACAAAATTTTTGTACCAATTTTTGGTACAAACCATTGGTGGGTAATTTAAAATACACAAATAATAATTGCAAGACTACACTGGTGTAGTGCTTTGCTTTCCATGTATTTTCTTCCTTTTCTTAACGAAAATATATTTGTATGAAAATATAGTAAAAATGGTCTCTACTTATAGAGAATGAAAAATACGAATTTTGATATTTTTTAATTTTTTCATTTATTATTAAAAAAATATATGTATTATAACTATTTATCCAAATAAAATTTACATATCCAATAAAATAGAAACACGTGTTCAAATAAAATTTACATATCCAATAAAATTTAAATATAATGGATATATTTCTTTTTAATAATACATTAAAAAATTAAAAAAATAAAATAAAATAATAAAGAGAGGAGAGAGAGGAGACCGCGGTCGAAGAGTCTCTCTTGGTCGAACGCCTCTTCAGCCCACATTTTATTTTTTTTATATTTTTATTTTTTAATTCCACTTGGCGGTCGAATGGTTCTCCCGTTAAATGTAGTCTTAGAAATGTCATCCCAGGCGAGTTAATGCTAGGGAGAATAGAACGCTATATAAACCATGTTTATCGGTTGGCAATTGGGCCAAACGTTCGGCCGCCAGGTCAAAAGAAAAAATAGAAGTGGTGGGTTTGGGCGTTCGACCGAGGGAGGCCAGCCAAACGCTGGTCTCTCTCTCCTCTCCCATTATTTTATTATTTTTTTATATTTTGTATTTTTTTATGTATTATTAAAATAAATATATCAATTATATCTAAATTTTATTGGATATGTAAATTTTATTTGGACACTTGTCTCTATTTTATTGGATACGTATATTTTATTTGGATATGTAGATATAATGATTATTGAAAATAAATATATCCATTATATCTAAATTTTATTGGATATGTAAATTTTCTTTGGCCACTTGTCTCTATTTTATTGGATATGTAAATTTTATTTGGATATCTAGATATAATGCATATATCTTTTTAATAAGTTAAAAAAATATATACCGAAATTCGTATTTTTTATTCTCTATAAATAGAGACAATTTTTACTAAATTTCGACACCTCACAAATTTCTCAATATCTCAATCATAACATTTAGTATTTTTCTCTGTATCTCCCAATGGATCAAGGAAATAATTTTTATTACGATCCTCAGTATCAAAATCACTCCCAAGATTATTTTCCCAACCTCAAAAATCTTCCAAACTCTGAAGAATTCTGACAATTCGATAATATGAACTCCCAATTTTCACATAATTCTACCCATTCTCCTAATCCAGAAAACCAAATCTCTCAAAATATCTCTGAAAATGCACCCTCAAGCTGGTCAGAACAAGAAGATATATGGCTTATGTCTTCTTGGTGTTACATAGTAATAATCCTATTACTGGCAAGAACCAACATAATGACTCATTTTGGTCAAAAGTTACAAGTTTGTATGAGAAAATGTGAAGTGAAAATCCTAATATTGGTGGCCCTCGATCAACAGAATCATTGAGGCAACTTTTCAGATGCCTCAACAAAAATGTGAGCGCATGGACTGCTGCATACAAAAAAACGTATGAACGAAGATCGAGCGAACAGTCCATAGAGGATATTGAGAAAGTTGCTCAACATTATATGGAAAATCCAAGTTTACTCACCATGAGGTGTTCGAGCAGTACTTTGCAGAAGATCCAATATATCCGCCAGAGATATTTCGAACAAGGTATCGCATACGAAAGCCATTGTTCGAACGAATAATGAGCAGACTCGTTGCCACCGATGAATTTTTCCAACAACGGGTTGATGCCACTAGTCGTCTAAGTATGTATACGGTTCAAAAATGTACTGCAGTTATGAGGGTGTTGGCGTATGGATCATAAGCAGACTTACATGATGAATACTTATGAATGAGCGCACAACTCATTCGTAAATCGGTTATCAAATTCGTTGAAGGTGTAATTTCCAACTATGGTGATAAGTACCTCATGGGCAGGGCAATATGCAGGAAGAAGCGGTAGGCCAACAATAATTTTGACCTGGTATACATTTTTCGGAACTCCGAGTTCGAAAATGATATCAATGTACTTAATCAATCTCCTCTATTTGATGATATTTTGGAAGGTCGGGCACTGATGCAGACTCAAAGTGGGGTATTTTATTTATGTCTTTTTATCCGTTTTTGAGTCCTTTATATCGAGTCTTGAGTCAGTTAGGGAGCTAAAGTGAAGCAGGGGGAAGTGAAGGGAAAAGATCTAATATGGGCGTAAATTAAAGACAAATCCGTTGAAGGCATAATGAAGGGAGCTGGCTTGGAAAGTCTGTTGCAAATCCAGCGCGGAAATTCAGCTCCAAACACTCCAACAAACTGAGACCATGTCCACAACCGTTTCGGAATTTAAGGGAGTCGACCGTTAGTCAAATCTTTATTGATGTAGGTCAGGGTGGAAGTAAGGGTGACTGATTCCCTGATGAGCCACTAAGTGATAAACCGGGTGAAGAAGCCTAGAGACGACTAAGCTCGAAGATTGAAGTATAGGTGGATGTAGGCACAACACCAAAGGGGTCTCATATGCCAGCGTTGGGTTCATCCGATTGAAGGCTGACATCCTTACAAACCCTCTGCATGACTCTCTTCGTTGGGTTCTAGATGGTAAGAGACTAAGAGTCACTGACCGTATCGCTCTTAGCATACACCGTAAGAAGGAATTGGGGGGCGCAAGGCGACCGTACCTATTCTCTATAACCAAACGGTCAGAACGAGGTATCCATGTGTATGTGCCCGGGATTGCATGCATTCATCAGTCCGATTCTACACTTAACTTGAACATGTTTATTTATTCATTGATTTGGTTCATTCTTTTAGAATTGTTTTACATCAAGTTTGCAGGAACGAATTAGTGACAATAATTCCCTTAAGTTCCATAAAAAGCTCCACTAGGATAGAAAGGTCAACACTCCTCGTGGGATCGACATCCGTCTTCTGGCACTATACTAGCCATTGGAGGCACATTCAAGCATCTACCGGGTTACGCCCATAGGTGTAATTTTGCACGTTAAACGATGACGTGTTAGGCACCAAGTGTCAATTATGTTGTAAATGACAAAGAAAAAATATGGGATATTTTTTGACTGATGGCATATATCCTCAATGGGCAACATTTGTCAAATCTATTCCTGCTCCACAAATTCGGAAGCATCAATTATTTGCTCAACATCAAGAGGCAGCTCGCAAAGATGTTGAACGAGCATTTGGTGTTCTACAAGCTCGTTTTGCTTTTATCAAACGTCCATGTCTTATTTGGGATCGTGACATTATTGGAAAAATAATGATTGTTTGCATCATCATGCATAATATGATAGTGGAGGATGAAAGAAGCAATTACCTAAACTATCATGATCCGACCGAATTTATAGAAGATCGAGGTAAACAGAATAATCAACGAAGTGAAGATCAAGAAGAAGAAAACGATCTCATTTATTCTACGGAGAGGATTGCAAGCTTGTCGAGCTATATGAAAACTAGGTCATAACTTCGCAATCGAGAAGCTGTCGCCATTCTTCGTGACAACTTGATCGAGCACATATGGCAAAAATTCGGCCATCAACACTAAATTTATATTTTTTCATCTATTTTAATTGTCGTTTGTTTATTTCAATTCATGTTTGGTTTATTGTTATTTATGTTCTTGTTTTGTTTATTGTGTATTTTATCATACTGTCTATTTTATAAAAGTTTGTTATTTTATGTTATTACAATTTTCAATAATAATAATTATTTATTTTAATTATTATTAATTATATTATATTCATTAATAAAAGAAAAGAAAAAATAATATATAATATTGTGGTTGAGTGTTTGGGGTGGTTGCTGATAAACTATCAAATTGTATGTGGTTGGGTCGAATAAAATAATGGTGATGTGGAAGAGAGAGAAATTAATTAAATATTGAGGGTGGTTGTCCGGTTGTGGTGTTTGCCCCGTTGCTGATAATGGTAGTGTAAGGCATTTCTGTCTCCTTCATGGTAAAATTTGGTTTATTTTATTATATATTTATTATTAGTTTGTACATTATAATAAAATTTGTATTTTAGTTAATGTGTTATAAATTTATATTAAAATTGATTAAATTATATATGATAAATTTAATTATATGAAAATGTTCAAACACAAAATTACTAAATTAGATAAAGTTGCACCAAGAATAGTATTATGGAACTTTATGTTTGTTTCGTAATATTATTATGAATTGTATTTTTGAATTTATATTAATTCAAATTAAAAAAGAATATTACAGAATAATATCACTACCCCAAGAGAAAAAAACCCAAGCCTCCAACCAGAGAGAGAGCGAGTGAGCAGTAGAGCATGTAGAGGTATACATACAATGAGAAAGGACAAAAAGGCTGGCAAATGAAACTATGTAAAAACATTTGAATTTTTAGCAAATCAACATCTCATTATGCCCCAAATCAACCCCATTTCTGCACGCACATCGTAAGATCACAAAAACCCTTTTGCCCGGCCACATCTCCTTTTCTCTTCTCTTCTCTCCTCTTCTCACCAAGTAATCTCTCTCTCTCTAGTTTCTACATAAAAATGGACTTGATTGCTTGCACCATAATTGCTTCAGTTTGATTTCTGCTTTTGTATGCACTAATCTGTTGCTGCACACACACGCGCACTGATACAGAGCTACAGTGGAGGAGTTGGGGGCGGGGGACGATGAGCAGTGGGGGCAAGGGAGGTGCAACCGCGCGTAGTAAATTTGCGATTCCGAGCAGTGTGAAGAAGACGATCGATCATATAAAGGAGATCACCGGCCAGAATCACGGCGAAGATGAGATTTATGCGACGCTTAAAGAATGCTCCATGGATCCGAATGAAACCGCCCAGAAACTCCTCCTTCTCGGTGAACTTCTCCTTTTTTGTTGCGTGTGTTTGATCTGCTGTTTTCTGTTCGGTTTGCCATATTTACTGAGGTTTAGCTCCAAAAAGGAAAAAGAAAAAAGGAAAAAGTAAAAGAAAAATGGAGCCAAATGGGACTAGTTCGGTGTTTTCTTCTATGCTCTTGTATCATGTGGTCGTTGAAGGGCCTTTGCTTGTTTTCTGGAAACTATCAATTTCATTGCTGCTGGTGCTGGATATTAGTTGTTGTTTGTGTTTTGTTCCGGTTTTTGGTTTACATAGTTTCGAGCCATTGAATCCTCTAGGGTTTACCAACTTCTTCTGTTAGTTCTTTTCATTTTCCAGTCAGTGTTGTGGTTGCTGGCTCCTTTTATCATTACCTCCGTGACACTCATGGGTTGTCATGCACTTGATATCATTTGACTCTATGAGACTCTTAGGTAATCACGTGGGAAGAAAAAATTGATCTATGGTTCCCTGACCCTGGATTGTTAGCAGAAGCATCTGCCTAAATTTTTCATTCTCTGATAACCTTTCCACTATAGGATTGAAGAATTTATGGTCATGATTTATTTATTAGTTCATTTTCTTATTTACTAGTATGTAAAAGTTTCACTTCATAAGAAGAACAGTTTAATGTGTTTGTGTTTGTGTTTGCTAGCTCATATGGATCTTTTCCTTGCCCTGGGGGATTGGGTTTTGCACAAAGCTAGCTGGCAAGTATCATTAACTGTTCTATTTTCCTACAGATGCTTTCCATGAAGTCAAAAAGAGACGTGACAGGAGAAGAGAGGTACTTCATGATATGATTCCCTTGTGATTTCATGTTGGTTTCAGATTATATGAAGAGAGGCATCTTCTGTTCCTTGTTGGTTTCAGATTAATTATATTTCTTTTCCTCTTCCTAGCAAGACTGTATGAAGACCATAGTTGTAAATTGTAATTTGACATTTGTACATTGCCTAATTTTCTTTTATAACTCAGTGTTAATGGTCCTAGAAGATAACAAGAAGAAAAATAATTGTGAATGGGGTAGTAAATAGAACCAGTACTTATCCAAGCTCGACTTTGAACCTTATCCATTGTTTTCTATTTTTGTGAGCTGTATCAGTCCTCTGCTACCTAAACAATGGTCCAGATAATCTACACAACAAAAAATGCTTCATCTAGTGGATATCTTTCGGAGTTCTTTATTAGGATTTCTCATTGGTTTAAGTTCATATTTAAGGTTATCTGATCTGATCTGTTCAATACTGGTTGATCTCTTGCGATATGGTAGTTTTATAACTTCGTTTAGTGTTCCGTGTTACCTTCTCTGTTTTTTGAGTTTTCTCTATTTGCTGTCCTGTGAGCAGACTACTGTATAATTACAATCTATGCATTTTCAGAATCTGAATAAGGAGCCTGCACAGTCGAGGTTGAAGCAAGGTACTCAATCACAGGTGAACAGAGCAGGTCGTGGGAACTATTCACCCAAACCCCTGTCTCATGGTGAGCCTATATTTGTGGCTACAATCACATTATATGTTCTCTTTAGTATTGGAAGATGAGTGGCTCTATGTATATTGTGCTTCTTGTTGTGATATATCTTTTAATCATATGCTTTAATTTTTATTTGTGCTAGAATAAGTACTATCTCTAATTTGAACGATTGCCTACTTTGTGTCTTATAAAACAACTGCTCCACCAACACACTAAAGAAAATAAAGTAAATAATTTCCTGAAACATGAAAGGTGTTGTAATAGAAGTGAAAAGATTACCATGTTTGTCAGATCATGCTGGTGGAGGGAGCAATTCGTCTGCTGTTAAAGAAAATCTCCCCAGTCACATTTCAGAGAAAGTTGTTTGCAATGCTACCTCGGGTAATACACAAAATATTAAAAAGGATGAAGCATCTTCTGTTGCCAGGTATGATCATGGTTCTAACCTTTTGATATGCTTATAATATGATATGCTGTTGTCTGTACTCTTAAATCTGTATTTCTAAGATGCAACCTCCGATAAAGCTCTGTAGGTTTGCCAGCTTTCTTCTGCTCAATGTTTTCTGAAAGTTATTTTCTTCTTTCCTTTGCAGTCCAATTACTGATATATCTAATTGTCCATCTGGTGGTGTAACTTCCCAGAGTACCAATACTAACAAAGACAACATCGCATGGGCAAACGGAAGTGTTAACAAATTCAACAGAACTAAAACTAGTAGCGTGAGTAAGTTGGAAGAACCACTGCCATTCTCATCCCCTAATGATTCAAATAAAAATCTGGTTGTTTCGGGGCCTAGCAATATACAGCAGATTAAGATGCTAGATTCAAGTAATAGTGCGATATCCCTTCCTTCAGTATCTGATTCGGGATCTCAGATTTCTTCTTTAGATCCTTTACCGCTGCCGTCTCAAGATTTTCCACTCCTTAGTGCTGTGAATACTAAGAGATGCAAAGTTGGAAGTGATCATATTCTTGTTGAGCAGAATGCTGATAATCCTTCTGAGAGAAACGTAGTTATTACTGTGCCGCAGAAGATGCCAAATGACTTCCCAGGAGTTCGAAAGAATAACCATTTAGGGAATATGCAGACTGCCCTGTCTAGGCCTTCTTCTGACTACGACATTCAGTCTCAAGTAATTGTCCCACAAAAAGGTAAGTTTGATGAGGATACGGAAAGTTGTTCTGTTACACTAAACTTGTTCCAAAAGACTGGCGAAATGGTGTGACTGCTAGTCTTGTATGCTGTTAAACTCTGTAGACTATTTTGATTTTACAAGTAAATTATCGATATGCAGACTCCTGGTTGATAATTACATTAACTAATTTTTTGGCACACGAATTAATGCTGATTGCCCTCCCCCAATAAGATCTGTTATCTGCATTTGTTCCCTTTCGATTATAAAGGACATGGTACAAGTGTGGTAACTAATTGGTGGTTGATTGTATCTTGTTTCAGAGAGTCCCGGCAAAGAGTGGAAACCAAAGTCTACAAACCCCTCCGTTGGTCAAAATGCCAGCAGAGCTACTTCATATGGCGTTTCTGCAATATCTGTTGGAAGTCAGCCTGAATCACAGCAAACTCCTTCAGAAGAAGCTACTCCAGAGCTTCAGAGGAAGTTGGAGGATTTGCACATTTCTAATACCCGGCAAGTTGTTATTCCCAACCATCTACAGGTGCTTGAAGCTGGAAAACTCGGGTTTTGCTTTGGAAGTTTTGATGCTAGCTTTGGATTGGAGATGACCCAAGATGGTAGTCTTAAGAGTGACAAGAGTATTCCACTCTCTGAATCCTCTAATTCTATTGGTGATCCCGTGAAGGGGCTACAGTTGAGGTGTCTATTCTCCCCACTAAGATCTGGTTCAGTTTTTCTTTTTTATTATTTTTTTCTGGCTAATAAGCCGTCATTTTTATTCAACAGAAGTTCATCTGCTATCAACATCTACTTGTCCCCTTGTCCTCACCTTTGCTTATGTCCTTGCATGTTTCTTTTCTTGCTTAGTTCATGGTACTCTGCCAATGCCATTACATATTGCTATGGACTATGAAGAATATAGATATACATCTTAAAAATGGTCCAAGATATGCGTCTACATGTAGCTCTTGATGTCCTGTTTAGCAAATTCATACATGCGCCTAAATCTTGCCTGCATATTTGGGTCTCAGTGAGCATTCCTCTGTCAGCATTTTAATTCCTGGTTTCTAATACCTTTATCACTGAAAACATACTTCTCTTGCATGATTACAGCAACCAAACTGTATCAGTAGCTGGGGGCAATACTGAAATAAAATATCCTGACCATACTCAATCACATTCACAAGGACCAGAAGATTTTTCATCTGGAGAGGTTGAAACCTTGTCCTCTGTTACCCATGATCACGGTGAGCCCGAGCAGGAAGTTGCTCTTCATGGCCATCAATATCCTGTCGTTCATACTTCAAGCCACCACAATTATGGTCATGTGCCGCCGATGTTGAATGGCCAGCTTACACCTTCTGTAAATTCAGAATCTCAAGCTCATGGATCTCCTCAACTTCCAGGCTTTGTTGTATGTCTCATATGTCTTTAGATCTAATTCCTTATCCATTAGAATTCTGATTGCTATTTATGTTAATACTTCATACAGCTCATCCCATGTATTTTTGCTGTGCTATCTATGACGAACTGTTTCATTTAAGCTAATATTGACTATAATATGCCATACAGATGCAGCAATCATTTGATCCGACGAGCTATTATGTACAATTTTATCGATCCGGCGGGGACAGTGATGGGCGTATTTCACCTTTTAACTCTGCTGGAGCTGCAAACAAGTACAATGGAAATGCTGGACTTATCTCTGCACAGACATCTCAGCCTCCTGAAGAGGTTTGGGCTTTATGACTCTCATCAGCTCTCTTGCGTGTTCTCTTAGCAAAGTTTGTGTGATTGCATACTTTGATTGCTTGAAAATGTTTTGGAAACTGAAAATAATTAATTTGCAATTCATGAATTGCCTTTTTGATTTATCACCAGAAGGCTTTATATTTTACTCTCTGTTGGATATAGTTGACTTGTATGTCAATGTTTGGAGGTGCCTTGGGCTCACCCTAATAAATTGTTGATGTAATGTATTCAGTGGTTTAGGTTACCATGCTTGCTACTTAATTAATTTCACTTGCAGGGTAATGCCCCACATTTTATTTCCACGGCTTCTCCAGTACCACTCTCCCAAGCTGCTGGTGTCATGCAGAGTTCAATTTCTGCAAACCAGCAGCATCTTCCTGTTTTCCGCCAGCCAACTGGAATTCATCTACCCCATTATCCTCCATTCATTCCTTATGCTCCTTATTTCTCCCCATATTATATCCCACCTCATGCACTCCAATTTTTTAGCAGTGGTGCATTTCCTCAGCAACCTCTCGGTGGCAATTTATATCCAAACCCAAATGGGACAACTCCCAAAAATTCAATTTCTAAGACTAAGCTGGGATCTAATATACCAAGTTCAACACATGTTGTAGTCCCTGTCAGTCATGGGTCATACGTCGTTCCCCTGGCTAATTACAATTCCAGCTCAGTAACGGAATCTTTAAGTTCAACATCAAATGAGGAAGTGAAGGAAAATAACGTGTATGCCAGCAACGAACAGGTATTTTTTATACTTGTTGCACAGTCTTACTGTAAAACATTTATCTGTTTAACAATGACATGTAGAGCAGTTATAAGAATTCTTCTATCTGAGCTTTGACCTCACTTTGATTCCTGGATAATCTTCATATATCACCGAGTGAAAAATTTATCTTGAAACTCATGCCTAAGATGTCCAAGGTAATTGTGGGTGTTGAGAGGAGTGTCTATCATAAAAAATACAGTCACAATACTCTGTATTTGTTTTTTTTCGCTGTATTCATATTGTAGTGCTTGTAGCTCATTAAATTTGGTTTCAATGCTTTTATTTTTCCTGTTCTATTGTGTGTGCCCGTGTTTACTTTTGCTTTGTTAAGATGATGTACATATTCATTGTCTGTGTTGAGCCATTGGTTTTCGTTTAGTGGCTAGAATCTATGATTCTGTGCTCCATCTTGTGAGACTGACATGCTCAAACACAGAAAAATGCATTGATGTTGTCCATTGCTTCCTTTTAGACTGAAGGTTCGGGTGCATGGCAGGGTCAACTGGCTTTCGCGCCAACACAAACTGCCCAAGGAACCTATGCTAATGTTTACCACCCAGCGCATGCAGTTCACCCTCTTTTGCAACAATCTCAACCCTTTACCATTCCTATCGACATGATGGGACCAACAGCTGGTGTTTACCCCTCGCCGCAGCAGCACGCACAACTTAACTGGCCGAGTAACTACTAAGAGAGGAGACATACATTCAATTCCCAACCAATTTTTCTTGTTGGGACTTTCAAGGAGTTGTTATTTGAAGAATTACTGAACTGAGTGTAAAGTAGCGGAAGCAGCCAATAAAATTGGCTCATATAGTTTTGTGGTAATCGGAGGCCGACATGCTCAAACAATCCTTCTCTTGCTTCTTCAAGATGGTTTTGTATTTCCCTGACATACATGAGGAGCTTTGATAGTTTTTAGCTTTATTGCTAGTCTAATACAGTGTTAGTTCGAAATTTATGAGGTAATACAAAGAGACACTGATTTGAGGTTTCGGTTTTTGGTCATGGTGTTTTCAGCCATGTCTAGTGTTGCCTTATCTGTAAAGTGAATTTGTTTTCTTGCAAGAAAGATGTATTGTTGAATTGTATCTATTTTCCGTTGTTTTGATAGCTCGCTGTACCAGTTTGAAATAGAGGATGTTGTTTGACGTGTGATTAGCAAAGTGGCTCTGGGAAAACACACTTATTCAAACTACACTAGTATGAATATCCAAATTTAAATAAAACTACATGTTTCTTATTCTGACATTTAACCTCCGAAGCCAAATAGAGTGAACGATCATGTGAAAAAGATCAAATCTCTTTGGAGGTCCATTCATCACAAAATGCCTCTGCACTTGCCTCAACCTCTCATACATCCTCAGATGCTTCTCCTCAGATACTCCCATCAGTATCTTCCTAATATTCACGATATTCTCCACCTCTATCACTAATGAGAACTCACTCCAGTTCAGCACATCGCTGAGTGGTGGCACGTATCCATCCGATATCAAAACTGGGATGCACCCTGAGTAGATCGCCTCCACCACTCGAGGGCTAGCAACTTCATATCCACTAGGACACAGGCAAAACCTGCTGCTCCTCAACATGGATTCATAAGAAACACTTGTTGGGAGCTCATCATAGACCTGGATTTCTGGGTCTTTGCCTTTCCACTGCCCCAACAGAAGGTGCCTTATGTGGCCATGCAACCGGCCAGCAAAGAAGGCCAGAAATGGACGCTGCAGAGGTGGAGCACCACCAAGAACCCCCTCGGTTTCTTCGTCCCCTGCCTTGAGGTTGATTTCAGGTAAGGATGCATCTTTCAGAGGATTGAAGCCTTCTGAAGTATTCGCGTTGCACAAAACTCTGATGGAATTTTTGAATAAGTTTGGAACACTTCTAGTTGAGAAGGGACCCTGAGAATAAAATACGAGTCAAGAAACTCAAGACATCTATACTATGATTCTGGTCTGATACAAATTAAAAAAAAAAAACTCAAGAATACAAACATTTCTAGTTTTGTCAAGTTTCTCACACTTAGGGGCTGCACAGACAGTTGAGAGAGAGAGAGAGAGAGAGAGAGAGAGTGTCTCTTACCCAATCATGGCAAGAAAGCATGAAATGATCAGCTCCAAGACTAGAATTCCAGAAGGGATGCCTCACAGAAATCATCTGCACATAATCAGCAACAACTTCAGCAATGGCATCCCTGTCATTGCTTCCTGGCTCATACAGATACTGAACTATCCCCACAACACTGAATGGCAAGAAAAACACGTGGGCTTCCGTCGGATCACGTGTTCGATAGAAACCATTCCTCTCTATTTCATAGATGAGATTCCCCTCTGTGGAGTATATACTCCTGCATGGCCCATTGTGGAATATTGGCAACTCTCCTTCCTCATACACATAAATCTTGAACACCCTTTCCATTTCTTTATAGCTCCTGCAATCCAAAAGCTGCCTCAATCTCTCAATAAACACAAGATTAGCAAAAAATAAACATCATAAATTTTGAACTACCTAAGAAATGCATTAGCATTCCAGTAAGCAGGCCCTTGAGGAATGTACTCATCATGATCATCATCAACCTTATTTCCAGCAGCTTCTCTAATGGAAGACCGCGCTTTTGCTAGAATCGCCTCACTTTTCTCTATCCTCTCTTGCTCTCTGTTCTGTTTCTTAACCAAAAAGGGACAAAATAAATGATATGTAACACTGGGAAATACGGTATTGACAGAACTGGTGATCTTACATATGAAGATTCATGACTGTGATCAGCTGAAGTATCACCAGACGACGAGTTCGAACTAAAGAATGCTAAGGAGTAGTTCTGAGGGCTCAAAGCTAAAAAAACAACTGAGATCAGAGCCAAAGGGATTACTATTAGAGAAATAGAAATAGAGATTGATGAACAATGATATGAGGAGAAATGCAACTTCTTTTGAAGCCACATTATTACAAGATTTTCTCTCTGTTTTTTTCCCCACAAAATATGATTCTTGTTAGCATTATAAGTAAGAATCAACCATTTATGAATAATGCAGTTTAATTCCTTAGAGTTCAAGATTTCTGGATTCTCAGTTAATTTAGTTACAGGCTCATGATCCAATAAACCTCAGTCAAATTAAGGCCTTTTTTATGTACAAATATAAAAAAAATAAAAAATTTATTAATAAGTAGTGGAAGGTGGATGTGATGAGTTGAGTTTAAAAGATTCATGCTTTAGTTTATATTCTTACTTGAATATTATACAAATTACCTGAGGTCGACTCATTTACTTAAATCTATTCAAACCTTAAGAATGAGCTTATCAATATTAAAATAAGGGTTAATTACAATTTAATTCCCAACGTTTGAATATTTTAACAAAAATAACAATGTTTTAGTAATTACAATTTAATTTCCGTTCGTTATATAGGTTCTCTATCTCACTTGAAAGTAATCATAATTGAAATCGACCGAAATAGTATTTTCATTAAAAATGTCGGATCATTTCCGTTAAAATGTTTAACCATTGAGAATTAAATTGTTATTATGGGTAAATATCAAAATGTTAGGAATTAAATTATAATTATTAAAATATTAAATTATTTTTGTTAAAACCTTCAAACTTTTCCTAATTAAACTGTAATTAACCCTTAAAATAATTGTACTTGAACACGAACTACATTGTGTAATTAGCTTAGGTTATTGGTTTGTATATATTGTCACTCCCAAAGCAAAGGACAAGGCAACATAAAATGTGGCGCAAATAAAGCATTGGAGATTGGAGCTTCGAAGATCCGTTAAGGCAACGATTTCTAGTGATTTTAAATTGTTAATAATTTTGCAATTATTAATTCCCTAGCTTGTCAATTTTCATCAATCTCCCACTTGAGACACTCATTTCATTAATGTAGCTATTCCCTGGAATTAAAGTTAAGAAATATAATTGTATGGAATCGATCACACATTAATTCTAAGATTCAACCTTCTCAACCATAGAGAGTGAAGCATCATATGGAAGACATCATATCTCTTAGGTGGATCATTCACTACAAAATGGCGCTGCACCTGCCTCACGCCCCGCCGCAACGCCTCGTAGCCGTCGTCTCCGATTCCCCTCAGAATCCTCTTAAGCTCTTGCAACTCATCCACTGATACTCGGACCGAGAACTTGTCCCAATCAAGAACATCACTGAAGGGCAACACATAATCCTCGGATATCAAAACCGGCACACATTCCGCGTATATGGCCTCCACAACCCTAGGGCTCGCCACCTCGTACCCACTCGGGCACAAACAAAATTTGCTCCTCTCCATCATTTCTTTGTAAGACAAGTTTGAGTTTTGAGGCATTTGTTCCAACACCATGATGTCCTTGTCTTTATCTTTCCAATGTTTAAAGATCGATGGTCTAATCTTGCCGTGTAATCGGCCGGCAAAGAATGCCAGGACGGTTCGGTTTGGAGATCCGGGTGTTGTTATTCCCGAGATGTTACCTTCCCGGAGATTGATCTCCGGAAAGGATACATCTTTCCTCGGGTTGAAAAACTCCGAGGTATTTGCATTGCATAACGCTCGTATTGATGTGAAGTATAAGTGGTGCACGTACCACGTTGCCCGTGGGCCCTGCATTAAAGTAGGTGTAAATATGAACTTGTCTAGCCACTTTGAATATAATAAATTAATAATATATTATTTGCTCATGAACTATAGTATGTGCACGAAGTACAAACATATTTAACATACCCAATCGTGGCATGAGAGCATGAAATGATCCGCACCGAGGCTTCGATTCCAATAGGGATACTTAGTGGATACAATCGCAACGTAGTCTCCTATGACTCGTTCAAGAACAGCCTTATCGCGTTCGATGGGGTCGAATAAGTGTTGGAGGATCATGACCACGCTAAATGGGAGGAAATAGAGATGAGCTCGATTAGGATCGCGAGTCTTGAAATGAGAGTTGGATTCAATTAATCCAAGGAATATTCCTTCTGTGGAGTAGATGTCCTTAGAGGGGCCGTAGTGGAATAAAGGGGGATCCCCTTCTTCATATACATAAATTTTAAACATCTTCTCCATTAACATGTAACTCCTGTAAAATAAATCAAATTCGAGAAAATTTAAATTATGCTCAAAATTAAATGCAATGATGCATTTTTAATTAGTTGTGTAACTAATATATATAATGGTGGCAAAAATAGTCCTCAATGTACAATTTTCAAGAAATTCATGAAATGGGTAGCGATTTAGGCATATTTTGACGAAACCACAAAAAATATAAAATAAAAAACTCTAAAATTTTAGAATTAACAGAAGAGAATGTATATAGTTTATTGCGGAAAAGTCATCGGAAAGCCCCCGAATTAATCTACAGGTTTTCGACGAATTTAGTGCAATTTTAATGTTTTCAATACTACTACCCCATGATTTAAGGGAAAATAATTGTATTTTAGATGTTATTAATTAATGTATTACCGAGAAACAAGCTAGCTGATAGTATTAATTAGATTCATATACTGTATTGCTTAAATAATTAATTAGAAAGAAAGGTTTAATTAATATAATTGACATTTTCAATAACAAGAAAGCTCATCGATCGCCGGCTTGAATAGTTCATCAGTATAAAAAGGAACACCGATCGAATAAAGTGAAATATGAAATATAACATAAATACAAAAAATAGAGATAATAATATAATCAATGATGGTTACCTCTGGAAAACATAAGAATTCCTATAGATTTCTCCACGAGGAACATAATCTACATCTTGTGTAAGATTAAGATTAAGATTAAGATTAAGTGAATGACGACTCTTAAAAATCGCATCTTTAATGAAAGCTCTCGCCCTTGCAAGATCTGCTTCAACTTTTCCCATATTTGCGTCTCTCTCCATTCCTCTCCTAATTATGCTTTCTTCATCCAATTCCCTCACCAATTTCTCAACCGCCTTCTGCATTTTTGGATTCTGTTGCAAATATATCAATATTTATTTATTTTCACCAATCACAGAAAATCAATCAACGACAACGATATATCTGCATGAATATATCTGTATTTGATACATACATACATATATATATATATATATGCAAATGAATTAAAGTCACGAATATAATCAAGAGTAATGATGAATACATAAAAACAGAAATAAGAAAAAAAAAACATATATATATATTTATAGAGATGATGGAAGTACTTATACAGTGAACGTGGGGTAGAGGGCCATGTTGGGGTTCGTGGGCGGCGGCGGCGCGGCGGAGAAGAAAGAAGGGTTCCATGCCCACGGCAGAGATGGGAGAGAGAAGAGAGAGAGATTTATGGAAGAGAGAGCGAAGAAAGCAATGGATAAAGTAGTGAAAGCGAGGATGAGTTGAAAAATGCATTGAGTTTTAGTGAAGAATCCTTCAACAACACTCCTCATTTCCCTCTACTGTGCTGTGTGTAGTGTGTGTGTGTGTGTGTGTGTTCAGATATATATTTATTATGGCTTTGGTTTTTCAGTTACAAAGTGAAATCCTAGGTGGTCGGATTTCCAATTATAGATGCATGCCATGCCACCTCTTGACCAATTAATTCTGCAAGATCTCACATATATATATTAATTAATATTCTATTATAATACTCTTTTAATTTGTGTATTAACATTATATACATGTAAATTAATTAATTGTGCAATTGAATACTATACTAATATATTAGATACGGTCATGAATGTACATCTAAGTGAGATTTGGAATATGATATTCATCATGTGAGGGTTAATTTGTTACTCATAAAATTCTTTTTATAATAATAATAATAATAATAATAATAATAATAATAATAATAATACTAAGAGGGGCATAGCGCATTGAAGTCCTGATTAATGAATGCATGTGCGATATTAATGATAAGATGGACTTTAATTTCACTTCAAAAATGAACAGATCAATTGATTTACTCTTAATTTCAAAATGTCCAGCTCATTCAAAATTATTTTCATATATTAATAGTCCAAAAAACATACATAAACATGCTTAAATAAGTCATGCGCAACGAGCTCAATTTAAAAAAAACCGAACTCACAACCTTTCAACGAAAGACTCATTCACTCGCTCAAAAAGAAAAAAAAAAAAAAGAAAACTCAAGTGGACTTAATTGTAAGGGAAATGAAGAAAAGAGGACGTATACCTAGAACGAAGGAAGGGCATTAATTAAAGTCACGTGGATGGATTTCTAAATGGGTTTACAAAATTATTAAATTAAAATTTTGTCTGTTTATATTTAAAAACCAAATTAAAATGAAGAGAGCATTAATGAGATTGTTAGGCTGTCATATTATGGAAGGTCCGCTAATTAATTAATATAATTACTGGTTCCCAAAACACAAAACTACTACTATTAATTACTATGTCACAAATTAATCCACACCACCGTCCTCTCTAATTCTTCAAATAATACAATCTCCTAATTCAGACTATATTAATTACTAATTTACTACACTTAATTAATTTTAGATGTATATCCAGAAGCATACTCTCAAATTACAACCTCCGACTATATATGTATCTATCGATTTAATTACACCACCGAATTGCATGTTGCAGATACAACGTTCTCTTAACTAATATCATAATCATATTACTAAGTTTTTTGTTTTTCTTTTTTTGGGAAGGGGAGTAAATTAATTCCTTAATTGGTAATAATATAGTCGTGAACTTTTGTGCATTTTGCAAAAATATCATGAATTTCAAAATATTAGCTACCGTGATAAATATACAATGTAACTATGACAATTAAACGTATATATATCGTATCCGGGAGACTCTAAAATAAACTGGCATTTAGAGATTTTAACCAAAATAATCAAACATATCAATAATTACTGAAAAATACCTATCGTCCCAAAAATCAGCAACTAAAATATGACCGGACTCAATGACAGAGCCAATATTTTTGCTCAGGGGTCCAACTAACAATAATATGAAAATAAAAAAATTATTGTATATTAATTTTACAATAAAATATAAATTAATTACAACTTTGACAAAATTTTTATATATTAACACAATTATATTTTAGCATTAAAGATTAAAACTTAAAAAAAATAATCAAATATTGGGTTTTAATGAGAGTTAGAATCAATCAAAGACCTAAAGACAAATGAAAAACAAAACAATATTCAAGGTTAAATCCATAAAATTAAAGAAAAAATCTAAAATTTCACAAAATAGCATTAAATTTAAGTGTAAAAGTGAGTCTATTGTAAATTTAAATTTAATTTTAACAAGGTAAACAAAATAGGAATTAAATTTTGGATATCAAATAAGTTAAGTTTATATAGTAGTTTGAGACTTTGAGCTAATTAATAACTAACAAAAAAATAGGAATGTTTAATCAATATTCAACAGTAATATTCTAATAATTCACATGATAAAAATAAAGTGATAATTATGAAATACAATCAAGAAATAAATAAAAAAACTAATTTATGATATAAAAAAGCTAACTTAAATAATTCAACATAAAAAGTAAATTGTGAGTGTGAAAGTAAAAATATTTACATTTGAAAACTTAAATCTTTATTGATCAGCTCGCCATAATAATTCCATGAGTCCATGACCTTAAACTGAAATTCGCATATTGGACTAATTATAAATAAATATCAACACTACCAAGTAATAATTAATCATAATTAGCACTAAAACATATTACCAAAAGTTTGATGAAAATAAATGAAATTAAAAGTGGGATGACGGCTGACGGGCTGAGTATTTACTGCCCAAATGAACTAATGGATGAATCAGATCTCCAACTATAAATAGTATGATATCTCATGTGCCATAAATTTTTTTAATTTTTTTAATATATACCTTAATTGGGGAAGGATATACCCTAAATAAATATTAAAATTAAACTTAATTATACTAAATTGAAAAAAAAAAGTTCTGACACATGAGATATTATATAGAAAGGCACATGGGATCTCATGTGACTGATGGATTATTTACTTTCTTATTTTTTTTATTTTTTAATTAATTATAGTAAAATGATGAAAATACTCATAGAGCCCGTTTGGTTGACGGAAAAGTAAAGTTGTCTGGGAATATGAATTCTAGGAATGTTATTCTGAGGAAAATGATTACCAGGAAATTATTTATACTGTGTTTGGAAAATTCCAAGGAAAGTGTCAAGAATCTTATTCCAGCATTTGGTTCAAATTAATCAACTAAGGAATGTAATGATTAAATTATTATGTATAAGCTTACAATGTAATTTAGATATACCAATATAACTTAATAATTATGAAAATAATGAAATAAAAACCAAACGTAATGAATTAGCAAATAAAAAAATCCAATTCATTTCATTAAAATATAACCAATCCAAATATCTAAATAAACATAGAAGAATGAAAATATGCAAAATGTGTGTGAAAAGTGAACTAGATAAATCTAAACTATAAATAGCTAAAAACTAATTTTCTCCAAGTAGTTCTATCACGAATGCCTCTTTCTGAGCATCATCTTGAAGAGTGAAAAAGTAATCCAATAAATTCGGATCTCGAACGAGTTTCATAGCAGCCTTTTGCCTTTCACCATTTGTCAAATATTCAAGTTTTTGCAATTCTTTGTTAAGCTTATGACGATTGTTTTCTTTCTTCTGATCAACTCCAGCAATTATTCTTTCCACAAATTTGCCTATTTGCTCATTGGATTTGTCCACATTAGAAGTAAGTGCGTCAGTCATGCGTTCCAAACTTAATATCAAACCATCTGCACTTCTCCTTCTCTTCCGTTCAGGCTTTTTTGAAGTTCCTTCACCTCGAGATTTAGTTGTTGGTGGTATAAAATGGTCATCATCTTCATCAAATTCTTGATCTTCTTGATTTAGATTATGTTCTCTTTCTAAGTCTTCAATCACGTCTCTTGGAGCTTCAGCATACATTCCATTAGCTCTATCTTTACCCCAAACAAGTGCTAATTGATCATAGTAAGGGAAAGACTTATGTTTCATAAAAGTGCAGTCTGGATGGCTCTGCAAAAAAAAAAAATACAACAAAAGAGTTCATGATAATGACGTAAAAAATAAAAATAATAAACACACACACGCACATCCATATATATATATAATAAAATATTTATAGCAATATTTTACCTTCAAGTAATCATCCCACACGTCTTTACTTGCTGTAAGACATTTTCTATCATCATCCCAACCAAAACCACTTAATTCCCCATTAGTTCGCACATCATAAATAACATAATATTATTTTTTTAATAACTTGCAGCGAGATTCAATATGAGGTTTTTCTCTAAGACCATGTCCTGGTAACTTTTCTTCTAATATTCTTTCTAGTTCTTTTTGATGACATTTTCTCAATCCACTTCCACTTTCACCATCCCAATTCCCACTTCTTTTCAACTCAACCATAGATTCTACCAATTTCGCATCTTCTTCAGTAGTCCATACATGATTAGCTCCTTTTCCACGACGAGCCATCTAGATTAAATAAATATCATCAATATTAATATAGCGCTATCAAATAAATAATAGTTCAATAATATAACACAAATCATCATAAACTTTTAAAATAGAGACGATAAACAGACAACACATACATGCTGTTCAGAACTACATCTAGTAATAAGAAAATTTAAACACGATATTTCACAGCTTTAGTATGCCATCCATTAAGTCTGCAGATATTCCATCAAGAATTTGGGAGGGGGGGTTAGTGAGAGATTAGATAGCAACCATTATGATATATGTGTCTAACAAGCAGATACATACATATATATGGTTATCCAAATTCACACGTCTGAAATACAACATCCAATATATATAATCATATGAAAGATTCTGGAATTCTACAGTCAATATTATACATCTATTAATGAACTAATTTAGAAACATAATAACCACAAAGGAAAAGAATATTACACAAATAAAGGAAAGATATGTGCAACTTACTATAAATGCCCGTTAAATGTAATTTGAAGAAAAAAAACATTTTATATGTCTAAATATAAATATATGTATCCAAGTTATTATATGTAAACAAAATAACTAAAATATTTATCTAAGAAAATGCAACGCTATTACTATCATAGAGAATGTCTATTTTGCATCCATTGGTTAAACATTTGATTTGCTAAATTTTGTCTCCAATCTGTCCACTCCTGAGTTGGTTCAACTGAGGTAATTTGTTCACCATCTAATTCAATAGTCTCTTCTTCATTTTGAGTATTATCGCCATAGACAACTTCAATCGGATCAACTGACATATTTTGTCTAATATGATTTTGAAAAAGACAACATGCTATTATAATTCTGCCTTGTTGCTTGATTGGATAAAAATTTGAATTCCTAATGATATCCCAACGCATCTTTAGCATTCCAAAACATCTTTCAATGATATTTCTCGCCGATGAATGCTTCATATTAAAAAATTCCTCTGGAGTTGTTGGTTGATGGCCAGTTCTCCATTCACAAAGATGGTATCTTTGACCTCTATAAGGTGCAAGAAAGCCTTTACCATTTGTGTACCCCGCATCCACTAAATAATAATAACCTAAATTTTGAAGTCAAAATAAATATATTATTATTGTGTTCAGTAAAAATACATTTTTTTAACAAATGTAAAAATATATAATAAATAATTAATATAATATAGTTTGACGTACCATCTTGAATCGGTAATCCATTTCGTCTACTTAAAGCATCTTTAAGTATTCTACCATCAGCCGCTGAGCCTTCCCAACCCGCAAGAACATAAATAAATTGCATATCTTGCGAACATACTCCTAAGACATTTATAGATGTACCACCCTTTCTATTTCGGTACCTAGGCTTATCAATCTCAGCTACCTTCACTTTAATATAGGTACCATCGAGTGCTCCTATGCAATTCTACAAATTCAAATATAATCAGTATTCAAACTAATTTAGAAAAAAGGTAAATTAAGACGGTAATATACCTTAAACCACTTCCATTTCTCATAAATGGAATCCTCACGAACAGGGGTAGGAGCTTTTAACAAATGATCTTGAATTCTAAGAACTGCATTCAATACTTTATTGAAATATCTACTGATGGTTTCTCCTGACAGTAAGAAATTAGTTTTCATAGTTCGATTTTTTTGGTGATGTGCTAGAATGTATAAAAACATCGCAACTTGCTCATCAACTGTCAGGTTCCTTGTTTCTCTTAGTTGTCCAGTAGTTTCAAGCATGTTAACTAATTTTCTAAAACTGTATCTATCCATACGTAATTCTTCATGACATGTTTTGTCACTAGCGTAGATCAATCTATGAATATATCGTGATCGATCATACTCATTCAAAGAATAAGGGGCCTTCAAGTAGTATTTTCTACAATAATGTCGTGCCACAGCTGAAATTACTAGAATCATGGACTTTAACGTGTCCATTCTCTCCATATGCATATGGATCAAAATTAAATATAAAAACTTTCTCCTCGAATTCAAATCCACCCAGTCATCCTCTTAAATCGAACACCTAAAAAGAATTTGAATGAAACATATTTACACATGCTGATTCCATAAGTTTTATATATACATAGATATATACACACACATCGATAAACAAATTATGTTTATTGCCATATCGATTTTCTAAGAAATCTTAATCATACGAGATATTAAGTTTACGTGATTCAATCACACACACACACAAACACACACACACACACACATATATATATATATTGATGTTGATGAACCTCCTCCTTATAACATAATCATTGGAGAAAAAATCAAAATAAATAGGAAGACGTAATCAATCAAGTAATTAACTTATAAAACATATATTTAGGTAGATACATATTGCAAAGAAATTAATTTAATTTTCGAGAATCTTGTTGTAGACATGAATAAATGAAGAGCACTTCAGCTGTAACAAGAAACTATCTGTTAGCTATTGTGCTTACGTGCATTTTGTGTGTTTCATCAAATGCAGATTCGCAGAAGGCAGAAAATAAAATAGGGCTGATGGAAAAGAGATACAGAGGTTGGCTGGAACGATACAATAAAAGATATGACAACAAGCATGAATGGAACAGGCGATTTGGGATCTACCTGACCAATCTCGAGTTTATAGAATACATAAATGCTCAGAAACTACCTTACAAACTCACTGACAATCAGTTTGCAGACATGACAAACCACGAGTTCCAGACTGCCTACTTGGGTTACAGAAGGCATAAGCATCCACGTAAACAACATAATGATGCATACAGAGAGAAATTGATCTTGGAGATGAAGAAGAAAAATTCTAACCTGTTATCACCCAAAATTAAGTTGTTTGCAAATTTTCAGAAGCAATGAGTTCCTTTGTTATCGAGTGAAGCAATTCTCCTGTAGATTTTCTCTCTCAAGTCTTCGATATGCGTATTTTGTAGATTGGAAGTTTTGAACCCCTTTTATTTCTTACTTTCAGCGTGTAAATTAAATTCCAAGGAAAAAGAATACCTTCTCCCAGTAAGAAATAAGAATCCTGGAAAATTAGGCTACTTTCTTAAATTTTGGATTCTTTTTACTTTCCTTGATTAATTAAAATTAAACCAAACATGTGAATTTAAAAATAAGGAATCATATTACTTTCCAAAGCCACATTCCCGGCCAACCAAACGGGCCCATAGTATTTCTTCAAAACTTCTCTTGGCCCGTATCTCTTCATCTTGGTAGCCCACTTAATTGTGGTCCATTTGTAATCTACTTTAGATCTCCTATCGGCTGCTATTTAAGGGGCTCATCCTCTCCTTCTTTCACACATTTCTCATTCTACTACGTGCGTCGTTCTTTCTTCTCTCACCCATCTCCCAAATCCTAGAATTAATCTATATGCTTGAGAGCTTTGTGCTCGTTCTATCGTCTAGATTTTCTTTGGGGTTTTTCGTGCGAGTATCCTGGAAGTAAGAGGTAGGTCTAGCCGTGGGTTTGCGATCAGAGTAAAGTTACAGGTGAGGGGAGTAAGCTGTGAAACTCTTATGTCTTGCGCCTATGGCGTGTTTCAGTCAACTTAGTGGAATCTTCCGGTGGTTAGATACTCCTAAATCACCTTTCTTCAGATCTACCGCCCTAGTCTTTAAAGAGATGTACGTAGTCGACCGCATGATGACGGGAACCAAGAAGGTGAACCCTAAAATAAAGTAAAACAAATATAGGTCGTGACTTTTTGTGCCTTTTATATAAAAATTGATTTTGAGATTTTGCAATTGCCCCCAAAAGATAGTCAGTATTTTCTGAAACGTAACGACCTAAAGGAAGCTGTCGGTGTTTCCAAAATTTTAATCTGATCTCTATAGGAGTCCCGACATTGAAAATCGTAAATGTTAAATTTGTGAATAGTGTTTTTCCGTAAAGACATGATTTTTGAATTTCTATGAAGCCTTGTTTTGACAATCCGTCTCTATAGAAAATTGGCCAATGAATCCATTCGTATTTTCGAATTTTCAATCAGAGGTAAATTAGTAAAAAGGGCGGAATAGTGAACTTTCATTTCAAAAAGTAAACCATTCTTCGATTTTCTTCAAACGACCTCCTCATTTTTCTATGATGACTTGGTCCAATAGTACTCGTGCCAACGAGTATCCCAATATTATCAGATTTTGCATCAGAGGTCATTTAGACCTCGTCATTGAATAAAACAAATTTAATTGAATTCGAAAATATTTTATCACTATTTTATATCTAAAAAAGCTAAATGACGCACGGTCGTTTCACGATCAGAATAAATTTCTTCTGAATTTATCGTTGTGCCAACAATGGGCGTAGCTAGCAATGTGAGTAAAAGGTCATACCCACGAGGAGCTGCGAATTCTACCTTTTAATGTCACCAGCTTAAAAAGAGTTTGGGTTGTTGTGATCACAGTACAAAGAAAAACAAAGAAAATGATCAGTAGTAAAGTATTCTGGATTAGAACTTCGAATCAAACTTAACAAATATTTTCCCAATCATGGGCACACAGATTTCTTATATGAGTTAAATCATCCAGTTTAAGGCATCCGAATTTCTTCATTTGTGCCCAATCCATCCATTTAGATTAGATTAGAGATGATTTCTCATCCTCTAACCCCTAACTTGTTACTCAACCCCAATTTCTCATTTGATTGTAAGCAACAAGCAGCTTTATGCCCTAGACGGATCAAGTTCTATTACAGACACTGATTTCTTGTGTGCTCATAATACCCCGTGATGCATCCAGTCCTTTATGATCAACACATAATTACGATTCATTGACCATGTATAGATTTAGCGTGCTCAATTTCAATTAACGAGTGATCAGCCACATTATAACCAACTTAACTCACTTTAATGCAACAAAGAAATCAATACACGATGAAAACCAAATTCACACAGTGTTCTGCCCAAACTGCCTCACGATTTCTACATATTTGTTAAGTTATCATCTCCATTCAATCCGGAATAAAAGATCTAGCCACATATGCTAGACATAAATGTAAAGAAAATATTTAAGGACATGATATTAAATAAAAACTTACTGAAATAAATAAGAAATGAGTCTCGACTCCAACATCGAACTTAACAACATAAACTGAAAATCCTACGTTTCATGGGCATAAGGCCCAGTTGAACTGCTAGAAAATAAAGAAATAAAATTAAAAATATGGATTTGGACAATTTGTGGTATTCTTCAATTTTTTATGTGTGTGTGAATCCTCTCTAGTGGTATTTATACAGGTAGGTCAAAACCCTAACATCCTTGGGCCACAAGTAAGTTTGAAACTCAAATTGGCCCATGAAAATGCCTTAATTCTGGACAGGGCTGTCAGCATGCTCATTCTTTCCTTTTCCGGAAGATGCACTTTCCTTATAGATTAGATTAAATCCTGAATTTTGAGGGATTTGATTTAATCTCTTTAGCTTGCGCCCACAAAAGACGATTTCCTTGTAGAAAAGATTGATCCTCTAGAAGCTTCAATATATCTTCTCCAGATTTGGTAATATCCTTTTTTGATATGATCTTCTTTCCTTATCCAACAAAATTTGGAATATCTTGAATGACTTCTGCCAAACTTCTCGCGTTGTGCCCACAACAAGTCTGCCAAGATTAGAATCTCTTCGAGTCTTATGGGCACAACGACCATTTCTCAGCAATATTGGAATGCGATGGACTCTACAAGCCGACACCTTTCATGGAGATTGGTGCTATGAAAATCTCATCGAGCTTGTATCATCATATTTCAACTCCAAACATGCCCACAACGCGTGATTTTGCTCTCTTCGTGACCATGCTCATATTTTTGGCTCTTTCTGACTCTAAACAACAAAAATAAGGACAAAAGAACGAGAAAATGACTCTAAAAACACGAGAGTAATTGGACTTGTCACTATACCTACCCCATCTCAACTTTTCCTATAAATAGGGGACTTGGGGGGGGGGGTTCATTTCCCATGCTCATCTCTCTCTCTCTCTCTCTCTGTGGTTCGTGTCAACGAATGAAAATTCGGGCCTGCGAGCCCAGGATGATAAACTAAGGGGTTTGCTGCTGCTATGGAGCAGTTGCCGAATGTTGGAAGGCTGTCGGAGAGCCACCACATGAATGGCCGAAAATCACCGTCGTCGTGTTGTCGACATGCCACCGCTTCTGACGTCTCTCCATCCATTTCTCATTCTTTAAAGTTGAAATTTGAATATGTTGTGTATTTCAAATAGTAATTTATTTTTTATGTTGAGTCCATCATCGTCCGGTGGCTGAAAACCTGCAAAAAAGGCTGGAAAACGTGGAAAATAAAGGGTTGTCGATCGGTTTTATTTTGCCCATTTTTGCCTATTTCGGATTATAAAAAGTTTGAACTAGAAAGTTGGTCAAAATATTATTTCCTATAAGACTGCCAAGTTTCGTAATTTCCTGATAATGTTTGATAAAAAATAATTATTTTTATAACTACAACATGTGATTTTAGAAAATTTTAAAAATTGTATAATTTAATAAAGATGTATGTGGGGTCGTGCTTGATTATTTTCATAATTTTTGGACGAGTATAAAGTATTGTGGTTTAGATTTGGTAAAAATCGGGTAAAATGACAAGTTACGAAAAGTGACCTCTGTCAAATCTTTTGGTGTCATTAAATTAGAATTAATATTTTGGAATTTATTCACTTCTGTGTTGAAGTTATACTAGGTCTCTAGAATCACGTATTCTTAGTCGGAATGTAATTAAGTAAATAAAAGCTCTAATTAAATTAAAGTCGAGTTCTGAAAATTAGAGTAGCAGTCCTAAATTAAGGTTTGACCTACAACTGTTGAGCCAATTAGATGAGCTGATAGATGAATATCGAGAAGTTTGATCACCTATGTTGATCTAATATAAGCGAGTTTATTATATTTGAGGAATTATCTGTTCAAGTCTTTGCTAGAGTAATAGTATTATAATTAATGAAAATATAGTATTATACTATTGTATTATTAATGAAAATAGATTATGTTTTATCATAATTAATGGGAACGTAGATTATGCTTGTCATAATTAATGAGAGTATAGATTATGCTTTATCATAATAAATATATATGGATTATGCGTTGACATAATAGAATAGATTATGCCTTGTCATAACTAAAGTCTATGGGTTAAAAGTTATGGTGTAGAGTTTAAAGTTCAAAGTTTATAGATTACGGTTAGACTTTATATTTATAGTCTAAAAGTCATAGTTTAAAGTTACCGTAAATTAAATATTTATTGTGTATGGATTATACTTGTGTATAATGAGCTATAATTTTTGACTTGTACTTTTAATATTAAACTCAAGTTATAGAATGGTTTCCGTTTAAGGAATATGAAGTATAGTTGAACTAAGTTTGCTAGATGAATTAAAGGTTAGCATAATTGCTATATTAAGATGATGACATAGCTTTTGTGTTTATATCGTATTATACGCTTTATAGAGAACATAGAACTGGGGATAGACAGGAATTATGTTTCTTACAATTGTGATGTTATCACTAAAGATGTTACTGTGAAGACCCCTACATATACACGTGATTTGATTATCACTATAAGAGTCAATGCTAGGTAACCCATGGTATACTCAGGGTCAATGCTAGACCATTCCTGATATACTCTTCTCGGATTATCAAGGTAATCCCTCCCTTTTCCTATCAGCGTCATGCCATAGAGTGAAGTAGATGATATAAGGAGTTACAGGGTACCAAAGAGAAGTAAAGATTTGCGGAAATGAGAAGGGCTTTTGCATTTTTCTTTCCATTATCTGTATTTATATTTTGGATATTTTGTTCTAAATATTATTAAAGATTGAGTTAAAGTTTAACCCTTAGTGTTTTAGTACTCACGCCCAAAAATCTTTTCAAAATATTTTTTCACAGATTGAGATGCTAGAGGTGATGACTCGATGTATGTTACGGATTGATCTTGCCTTGCTGTCTCGTTTAGACTAATTTATTACTCATGAGTACGTTGTTATGTAATAATGTAATACAATAGTACTCCATTATTTTTCGTTTAAACTCTGATACAGTTGCCCCATAGTATGATTGCATGCTATGTTTTATTATTGAGTTTATCTGAATTGTAGAACTTATTTGAATTATGATAAAAGTCTCATTTCTTTTTCACGAATCAAAGCATGTTTCTTTACAGTTTTCGACCTATGAATTGGTCATATTTGATTGAGTCTTGAATTTTGTTTACTTTCAGTTAACCTATGACGGGTCTTAAATTGTTTATTTGTTTCTATCCTGTGAATGAGACATAGTATAATTTATTTATCTTTGACCTATTGTTGAGTCTTAGTTGTTGTGACCTATGAAGAGGTCCTATTTATTTGAGGAGTCAGAATCCTATTTATTCATTGTTGGATTCTGTTTAAGTTTTGAGTGGCCTATGAATGAGCATTTATTTGACTTGACTAAATCATTTGACTTCGTTGACATGTTGAAAGACATAGATTTCTTCCAGTTACTGAGGTTATACTGCCCAAATTTCTGAGAAATATAACATGTTCTTGTTTCCAAAGATTTTTTATTAAATTAATAATTATTTCAAATCATGTCCATTTTTAAGTGACACCCCCGTCCTTCAATTATTATTTCCTTTCAGGATCGGGACGTTACATAGTATGTTAACGTTTTTTTCTACACGTATAAATTATATCTTGATAATTCTAAAAAAGATCACCATCACATAACATGAAAAAAAGTGCATGAAAAATAAGATAAAATGAAAAAAAAATGACGAATAGAAGATTTCATTATCATCAAAGTGCATCGAATAAAAGAAATCAACAGTACATGAAATGATAAATAACAATAATCTTCAATCATAATTTGTTATTCCAAAAATAACTATTTCAAACTACATCATAAATTTAATTATAGCTCAATCTTCAATTTAATTTTAAGTACAATCTTGTTACTTCAACACTAATATTTGAAATTCCTTCAACTTCATGTTCGATTTCATTTTCAAAGTCTTCACCATTTATTAAAAGAACTAACAACATTATAATATTATACAATTAAATAATTTAAAAATGATAAATAATAGCTAGCTAGTCAAAAAAAGATGTGAGAAAATAAAATAAAAGCGTAAAAATAATATAATTAACATCACATACTAAGAACATTCAAGTAATAAAGAAAAAACCAAAAGTACATTTCATGACAATAATATTCAACAATAGTTTATTCTTTCAAAAATAATTATTTCAAATTACATCACAATAACTATACTCAATCATTGATCTAAATATTTAGGGTTAAGGGCCAAATAGGCCCCTGTACTTATTTGGGGGGAACAAATAGCCTCTCGAACTATTTTTTGTCTCGATTGAGCCCTTGAACTTTTATTGAAGGCTCAATCAAGTCCCTCCGTCACACCCCTCACTAACGGCCGTTAGTGAAGAATCAAAATGACGTTGATTTTGCCAAAAAAAAATAAATTAAATCCGCTAAAAATCAATTAAACTTGCCCTGCCCCAATCCCTCTCTCTCTAAAAGTTCGATAGGGGTTCTACACCGCCGCCCCAAAACTCTCGCGGCCAACGTTGCCTCCTTTGCGAATTTCGGCTACTTTAAGGATTTGCTCGAGATTCTTTTCCGAGTTCTTGAGGGTTCCGACGTACAAGAATTGGCGAAAGAGGCTGGGGAGAACTGAAAAGCTTATAATTCGGTGAGAGAGGAGTGGGATATTTTAAAAGAGGTGATCTCGAAGATTAAGAAATATGTGGAAACTGAAGGAGGGCGGCGGCGGCGGAGTAATGGTATACCATCGAATTTGTTTTGGAAGAGGAAAAATCTGAAGATGAAAATGATTGAGGCCAAGAAAAGTCTCGATATGAAGCAAACCCATGAAGAGAAAAGGGTCGAATGAGCGAAGAGCGTTGTAGAGAGGTTTAATTAAGACGGATTTCAAGTTCTTGCATGAACAAGTTTCCGATCTCTTCGCGCAGCGGTTGAGATTGGATATGGAGATGTTGAAGTCTGGGAAACTCAACAAAATAAGCCTTGCTTCAAAATGGTGCCTCTCTCTTGATTCGTCGTTTGATAGAATAACGCTGTTGTGTGAATGATTGTGTTCTGGGTTGGTGATTTTGGTGAAGGAATTGCAGCAGATTTTTTGTTGATTTTTTTTAAATTTTCTGCAAATTTGATTTGGGATGAAGAACAATCACAACAATTGGTTAATTGAGAATTGAGGCGGGTTAATTGATATTGGGGCGGGTCAATTGATTTTTGGGGCGGATTTTTTTTTTGGGGGGCAGAATCAAAACGATGTCGTTTTATACAAAACTAAGTCGTTTTGATTCTTCACTAACGGCCGTTAGTGAGGGGTGTGACGGAGGGGCTTGATTGAGCCCTCAATAAAAGTTCAGGAGCTCAATCGAGACAAAAAATAGTTCGAGGGGCTATTTGTTTCCCCCAAATAAGTACAGGGGCTTATTTGGCCCTTAACCTAAATATTTATATTACATTATTTTTTCTACTTTAACAACATTTGATGCTTCATTTCAACTACATAATTATGCATATATCCGTATTCTTTCCCATCTATTAAACAAATGTATATACAGTTAAATAATTGAAAATGTGATAAATAAAATACTTTTAATACTTTATAATTTCAATGCTATCTAATAATAGATGGCTAACAAGATGAAGCGTAATTTCTCAACAAAAAAAGAAAATTAAATAATAAAATAAATTAAAGTGAAGGGTCTCGACATTCAAGAAGCAACAAATAAATAAACATGTATCTTTAAACTCCAATAACAAATTATATACTATTTTAATATATATTTTATACATCATACCAATCACTTATAGTCCTTATGACATTGATAAATTCAAGAACGTATGTCATAAATAAAATATAACATTCAACGAAAAATTGCATCATTCAATGTGACTTATTTACTATTAGTTGTAACTTTGAAAATTCATAACTCTTAGCATACTTAGAATCTGTGCATAATATATGATGAAAAGACAATTGAGTTATCTTTCCAATGGCTCTTACCGTTTGTGAATCAAATTTTTCTAGAAAAAGTTATGAGAAAAAATGGAGGCCGCTAGGTCCAGCCCAACGGGCCAACCTGGGGGGTCGACCAGTCCTGCCCGTTTTTTTTTTCTTTTTCAGGCTGAAAATTTTCAGATCTAACTTTATATTTTTCTCTGTCTATTCGATTCAATTCATCGATTTTGGGCTAAATACGACATCCCTAGATATAAGATAAATAGACAAATGAACAAGTAAATATAAATTTAATGTCATTAAATAAAAATCTTTTTTTTTATTTTTTTTATTTTTTTAGTTTTAGCATTTTTTTATAGTTTTTTATTTTTCCCAAAAAATAGATATCCTAAAATAGATCTAGTAAACCTTAAAATTAAAGTGAATTTATTTATTTATTTTTTTGAAATAAATATAAATATATACTTAAAATGGAATTAGTGAGCCTTAAAATTAAAGTCAATTATTTTATTTTTTTGATCTGATAACTTCCGCAGTGCACTTGCCCGATGCTAACGCGTGTGTTAGTGCACCGCGCTTGACAATTAACTTTTTCAAAATAAATATAAACCCTAATTAGGAATAAGAGTAAATTTCATTTTTTTGTCCCATTAGAATAGAGTCAAAACACTTTTAGTCCAAAAGTTACTTTTTGGTCCGAAATGATATTTTTTTCAACAACTTTGGCCCATAAGATATTTTTCCGATAATTTTAGTCCCATAAGATATTTTTCTGATAATTTTAGTTTGGACTGTTGGTATTAAAAGTATTTTGACTCCAGTCTAATGGGACCAAAAATGAAACTTACTATTGAGAATAATAAACCTTAATTTAGTCATTTAGATGTTTTAATTAAACTATAATTGAGATATAATAAACTCACATAATTAAAATAGCAGTGTGATATTTTGTATGTTACTCTTGATACATTTTAAATATAATTAATGATACATTTCCAGGTGTGTTTGTTTCGGAAGAGGGGCAAGTTGACCTGATTCAACTCGTGCGCAGTGTTCCTATCTAAAAATCTTATGAGTTTAATTTTAAGCTCCGAGTGATCGGATGAGATCCCCTATTTCCATCCGTATTACATTTGTGTTTCATAACTAAGTTTTCTTTTTATTTTTTTTATTTTTTTAATATACCCTAATTGAAAAATGATGAGTTCTAGATAGAAAATTTAAATTAAAAAAAATTAAAGAGTTGAAACATGAAATCCAACAAGAATTGTAACGGGTGATCCATGAACGATATACTAGTATTTCCCACGTACGCTGTACGTAAATTAATTTATGCAATTTAGGTTTAAAGATTAATGATAATTGATATGTTTCTTGTGATAATAGTAATAATATAAAAAATAGTTATAATTTTAATAAAAATATGGTGTTAATCAAACAAAATACATACTTTCGTTGAAATAATAACAATTAGGCCAAATATAACTTTATTTGTATTGTTTATTTGTTTATGTCAAGATTTGAACATATAATTTATTGTATATTAAAAATCATAATCATATGCCCTAAAAAAAGGCATAATCATATATAACAACATTTAAAATATTAATATTTATTTATGCAAACTAAATGAAAAAAATTTAATTTAAATAAAAACTACAATATTAAAATAACTACACCATTATTTTATTGCGCATATAACAATGCATAACTTATAAATCACATTGTCAAAAATGAAGTAATGTATTACACAGAGGTGGGGTTTATCAAGTGCGCATTTCGGTAGCGGTTGCGGGTTATCCTTGACAAAAAAAAATGAAGTAATGTACATTGTAAAAATTTATGAACCAATAATTAAATAGAGATAGACAACATGCCCTACATTTGAACGGTATTGCACTCGTCTATAATTTTCAGACTAGTTTTGCCTTGGATCTTAAAACTTATGCTGCCGATGACAAGGTAGACATACCTTAAACCATATATCAAAAGTGAAATCCATAATTAAAACACTTCAGACAATACAATACGTATTCCTCAATAAACATGTCATTAGTGAGGAATCAAAGCACATGCAAAAGGACTAATTAAAAATATTTAATAAAACCCAAAATCAATATCATATAAAATAGACATGCCTTAACGATTCAAATTAATGTTCTGGCCTATGCACCTTCACGTAGTTGGCCGAGTTTTGACAAATGAGGTACAAACACTTCCTTGCTAGAAAACCTAATTCATAAACTCATAAAGTTGAAAAAATGAATAGCGCGCGAAACTAATAAGGAGAAAGAATAGCAGATGTGGATATTGAATCTTGAATTTGTGATAGAGTAACATACAAACATTTTATGCAATGCAAAATGACTTTTCATTTTTCGATAAAAAAAAAACTAAACATATTGAAATCTGAAGAGTTTTTCAGTTATAAAATGTTAACCGACACGAAATGAGTTAAAGAAATAAAACAAAATAATTGTAGTAGGAAGGACTTTTCATTTTTCGGCGCAAGAAGAAAAAAAATAAAAGAAGCATTAAAGAGTTATAAATATAAACATGCAACAAAATAATTAAAAAAAAGGTAGGAATGATTTTTCATTTTTGGGTCCAGGTGGATACAAAAATAAAGCATTGTGAAATGTGTCGAAAGGATTAGAACCCAAGACGTGCGGGGGTAAAGTCCATGCTAGATCCCCTGCATTGCATATCACCGTTGGATTTTTGTCAAGTGTAAATAATTTTGAATTATTTTTTGAGAAAAATAGTTAACCCTGGTTCCAGTCTCTTTTTTCTTCTTGGAATGTTCTTTTTTTGGTTGACCAAAATTCTATCGGCCAATAGTGTCTATCGGCCACATCATTTTACTCCAGTATGTTTTGCAACAATGACGGAAATGTGATCGGCCCCGTCACCGTATATGTTTCCGACCATCCTCGACCCGATCCCCTAATCGGCCAAATTAATCGGGGTAGTAAGAGTGCAATCGACGATGGTGGTATAAAATCAATTTTTTTAATTAATAAGTTTTATTTTTGAACTTAAAACAATCATCCCCTAGCTTCGCCCTCACTCTTGCCAAATTTGAAAGCGTGAATTCTGGAGAAGTTCGAAGGTGCCAATCAATGTGTAGGAGAACTTCAGCCGCGGCGAAGGCGGAAACAGCGACGGAAAGATTTAGAAATTCATACTTTATGAAACTCGTTCGGTGTGGTTTTTGTGATCTCATTTTTGCTTGTCTGAACGTGAATGATTGTTTTTGTTTTGCCTGCTTTAAATTTGGGATTTTTGAGGCATGTTGCGTTTTGAAGATGATGGCGCTGCTTTAATTTTGTTGATTTTCTTGTGAAGCACTTTGTGAGCCAATATGTATCTTCACATCAGATTTCAATTTATCAAACTGTTGCCTCAGATGTGATCATCAAAAGGAGTAGGTTGTGGAAAGTAAAATGTTATATTTGTCAAAATTCATTCTTCAACGCACCATGTTCTTATATCATTCTAAAACTTTTGAATCTTATTATTTATCTGTCTTGTTTTAACATCGTGTTCTTTCTTTATTGTTTTTTTGGCAATATTCTCCTTAATTGATGGACTGAGGCAGGTTCTAGAGTTGTGTCGAGTTTTCTGAGTCGCCGGAGCTGGGCCGAGGCAGGTTTTAGAGTTATGTCGAGTTTGCTGAGTCGTGATATTGGGCAGGGCTCAGTCGACATCGAGTCGTATGGTCAGGGCTAGTCTGAGATGGATTGTCGTCGTCAGTCATTCGGTGGTTCGCTGGAGAAGAATCGGACAAGAGAAGAGGAAACTGGGAGAGGATTAGGGATTTAGTTCATAAGAATTGAATTTGGGGGAATGGTTTATGTATGGAGTAGAGAGAGAGAGAGAGAGAGAGAGAGTTACAAAGGAGATGTGTTGGGTTAAATTTTTTGAATTTTCAGAATGTTGGCGGGTTCAATTTAAGGCTCAAATCTCTCAAAAATAAAAAATTCACAATTTTAAGATTTATTTTTTTATTTGCTTCTTTTGTCCTATTTTAATTTTAATTTTTATATTAACTTTTTTTTTTATAAATACAAATAGTTTATATATATTTTATTCAATTAAAATTTTTAAAATATTAAAATAGATTAAAGATGTTTGGAATTAAGAGTAGTAAAGAAAGTTGAACCAAACAAGGATAAATATAAAGTGGTATAAGGAGAGAATTGAAGTAATGGGACTCTAGTAAGGTTGAAAGCTATAAAACTAAGAATAATAATTATGATAACAATAAATTACGATATAATAATAATACTAATAAATAATAAAACTAAAATAATAATTATAATGATAAAAAAATTATGATATAATAATAATAATAATAATAATAATAATAATAATAATAATAATAATAATAATAATAATAATAATAATAATAATAATAAAGGATGAAATGTTTATCAACAATATACTTAGCATTGTAACCTAGCTTCTTCACTACGCTTCATAAATATTTTGAATAAAGGGAGGAAAATTTTGACCTGCCCCCGTATAATTTGGCCCGCCCAAATTTCATATAACTTTGGTTAATGTATTACTTAGTTAATTAATTAATTAATTAATTAATTAATTATTATATCCCTTTAAAACCCAATCAGTGAATAATAATAAAATAATACACAAATGACATGACATAATCAAATAGAGTTTGTTTATTTTATTTAAAACCCCATATTTAATAATTGTTACAAAGTGCATAAAAACTAATGTTTAGACCTTCATTTAAAGATGAAATTACCAAATGCGTTTTCGTCTAATGTTGTGACCTTGTTGTACATTAAAAGTCGTCCATTGAGTTTCCCATCTAATGTTGAAATGTATTGACAATCCACCGTTTTGTGAGAGTATTGTATTAGATAGTTGTTGATTGTAAGTGACACTTTCCCATGCAACATAAAGTAAACGGTATATATATGTGAAATTCAATGGGCAAAATCTAAGTAAAGCAAGGTCGTGATAATATTCTTGACTCGAATATAACTGGTGAAATTAATACTTCTCATTTAAAATAAAACGAATTTAATGGTATTAAGTATTGAGCTAATATTATTAAAGTTAAAAAATCAATGATCAAGAGCAACAATTATATACACAATAATAATAATAATAATAATAATAATAATAATAATAAATATCATAATAATAATAAATATAATATGAAATCTGAAACGATGTTATATTAATATTATCAAAATTATGAAATTGATTGCTCAATAATAAATGCACTATATAATAAGAGAGATTAGAAATAATATTAAACTAATATTATCAAAAGTAACAATATAATAAAGAAAAATGAAAATTAACAAAAAATTATAACTAATCTAATGGTCAAGAGTAATGATATACTTAGCATTAATGTTATATAGTTAATCGTAAACTCTTAGTTATATTTACTACCTTCCATTTTGTAGTATTCTAGTATATAATCATTGAGTGGGATAATAATGATAACGAAGATAATAATAATGATGATGATGATGATGATGATGATGATTATCAAAATTAAGAAATTGAATGCTCAATAATAAATACTAAGTAATAAGAGAAATTATGAATAATATTAAACTAATATAGTTAATCGTAAACTCTTAGTCATATATACTATCGTCTATTGATTAGTATTCTAGTATATAATCATTGACTTATAAGAATATATATTACATGTGGAAAAAATAGATTATACTCCATCTTAGATTATTAGTTATAACTTATACAAAGATAAGTTATAAGTTTTAAATTATAAATTTATAATTTGTGTAAAGTAGTAAAGCAAAAATGAAATTAAAAAATTAAGATTAATATTGATAACTTGAAAAAGGTCACTCATCATTAAATATTAATACATGAAATTAAATCAATGATATGAAATAATATTATCAAAAGTAACAAAGTAATAATATTCTTAACACCAATGTTATATAGTTAATCATAAACTCTTTGTCATATATACTATTTGTATTATAGTATATAGTTTATATAACCTAAGAAATAAATATTAACAAATAGGTGAGTGAGGTAAGAGAGATAAATATTAGGTAAGTGCCTTATGTATGTTTAAGGACTAATGTTGTCGATTAGAAGTCGTCCATTGAGTTTCCCATCTAATGTTGAAATGTATTGACAATTCACCATTTTGTGAGAGTATTGTATTAGATAGTTGTTGATTGTAAGTGACATTTTTCCATGCAACATAAAGTAAACGGTATATACACGTGATATCATAACACAAAAATGTACTACCTTAGACGGGAAATTCAAGGGGCAAAATCTAATTAAAACAAGGTCGCGACAATATTCTTGTCTCGAATATAAATAGTGAAATTAATACTTCTCATTTAAAATAAAAATGAATTTAATGGTATTAAGTATTGAACTAATATTATTAAAGTTAAGAAATCAATGATCAAGAGTAACAATTATATACACAATAATAATAATAATAATAATAATAATAATAATAATAATAATAATAATAATAATAATAATAATAATAATAATAATAATAATAATATGAAATGTGAAACGATATTATATTAATATTATTAAAATTAAGAAATTGAATGCTCAATAATAAATGAACTATATAATAAGAGAAAGTAGGAATAATATTAAACATATATTATCAAAAGTAACAAAATTATAAAGGAAAGTGAAAATTAATAAAAATTATAACTAATCTGATGGTCAAGAGTAATGATATTCTTGGCATTAATGCTATATAGTTACTCGTACACTGTTAGTTATATATACTATCTTCTATTGATTAGTATTATAGTATATAATCATTGACTTATAAGAATATATATTACATTTGGAAAAAAAAATGGATTGATTAGATAAAGTAGGATTAATAATCCTAGCACCATTGGAATGATAAATTATCATCCATTTGCTTGATAAAATCAAAGTCAATCAAATGCCTCTTATCAATTTCGGGCCCGAATCTAACAAACCAAACAGTGGATTGAGTCGGATAAATCTATCAATCTTGACTTATCCACTAATTTGTAATGTACTATCCAATTCGACGAGTCGTGCCAGTTCGATGACGGCGGTGTCTTTGCGTTGTGGCCGTTATTATTATTAGTTTATATTTAAGTTGCATGTCTGCATCTAAATATAGTTCATTAAAATATTGGCAAAGAGCCCATGCACAAATTAATTCCTCCTAAATCAATTGATTTAACTATCATACTCACTGAAAAATGAAAAAATAAAATTATTTACTAAAACCCCTTAAGTATTTGTAGATAATGACATTATAGCATTAACCTTCGCTATTAAACTCATGTTATTGTGGTTCTTTTTAATTTATTTAATTACATCCTTAATAATTCAGTTTATGTGGAGTAATAATAATATTAATATAAATTATTCTCCAATATGATTCATCATATTAATAAATAATTGAACTTTGGAAATATATTCAATTAGATTAGATTAGATTAGATTAGATTAGGAATATATTCAATTAGATTAGGAGCTTTCTATAAGAACAATATGGTAAATAACAAATAATAAGAGGTCGATCTGTTCAATAAATTTAGAAATGATTTTATGTTATCTCAGCCTTTTGCCGATAATCTTTTATGAAACAATTAACTCTATTTCACGAAAACGATAGTATTCCGCCGATAACACATTATATGCATGACAGAACTTTGCATACGACCCGTAATTACTGGTAACTAAAGAATACAAAAAGGCCGATCAACTGCATAAATTAATCATCGGTCGTTTATTATCTCATGCATTTGTCGATAGGCTTTTATTCTAGAGATTATTCTATCTGAAGAAAACGATAGTTTTGGCCGATAGGAAATTATTTGCATGGCAAGAACTTTGTCTCGAAAACCACAAAACACTGACAAAAGCTGGAAAAAGGACTTGTATATTTGACTTTTGGACTACTACATTTAATGCGTTTCTATTTTTCAAAGGGGAGTAGGTACAAAAAAGTGGAAAAATGACTTAACTCAACTATAATTAACCTTTATTTTCAAATTTTAAATTAATTATATTCTGTAATTTCCACGTGACAATCATCCGGGAAGTGGGATGCAATGAGGGGATCCTAGCATGGACTTAACCGTATAAGTGTTTGGCAAACAATTTAGTTTTTAATTAAATTTTCACTGGCTTTTTTATGATAATTTTGCTTCACGGATGAATGAGGTAGGTGAGAATTTGTGATTATTGGCATATCCTCCCAACGGTGAAGTTCAACGCATTCCAATATTAAGAAAGAGAGAAACACACCCCCAAAGTGGTGCGTTAATATTAGTTAATGAATTAATTAATATTATGAAGGTTTTCAGCAAAAAAGGCATTCTCCCGCCATGACGCGTCAGCAACTGTACACCTGCTTTCGCGGGATTTCCATTTTGCAGCACACGTGGCGCAAGCCCATCTCCTTCCCTGCCACTAAGCGCTCTCTTGCTCTCTTTCTTCAATTTTACTTTCAATTCTGATTCAAAAAGTGGACTAATCACACACCTGGTTGGAGAATACTCGACCTCCATAAAATCCCACTCTCTCTCTCCTTCTCTTCTTTCAATTTTGTTGTAGTTTATTTTCTTGAATCTTGATTTTCTGTTGCGTTTTGGGAGAGAGATCCATTCCATTAATGGAGGTGCCAGTTGGGTTTGTGGCTACGTGTTGGAGTTTCATCTCCTTCTTGCCCTTCTTCTTCTCTCTTTTCATTCTTGGCTGTCTAAAAGGTATGCCTTCTTCACCAATTTCACCTTTTTTAATGCACTTGAGGTTTTTGATGAATTGATCACAAGAAGATTCGTGGATGCATTCTAGTAATCGACCGAATTTATATGATATATTTGTTTGGCTGGTTGTATGATTTTCTCAATTTCCCTTTTGCTCTTCTTGAATTGTTGATTAAGTTCAAAAATTTATAGAGTTAGTGCATGAGCAGGGTTGATGATATGTCCTTTAGCTGTGATCATCGTAGCAGTTGGAAACTCTGCAGTTGCATTAGGTCTTTGGCTTGCACATTTTCTCTGGACATACTACTGTGTGGCAAAGTAAGCTTCATTTATGGAGTTCTTGGTATTTACTGCAATCTCGTGTTCCGATTTTGATTTATTCGGTTATGGAGTTCTTGGTATTTACTGCAATCTCGTTTCGTTAACAGAAGCAAAAGACTTGGGTGGATTTTGAAGATTCTAGTGTTAGTTTCATTGCCTGTCCCTTTGATCCTATGGCCTGTCATGGCAATCGTTGGGAGCATTGTTGGTGGGGTAGGATATGGCTTTTTCGCCCCGTTGATTGCAACATTTGAGGCTGTTGGAGTGGATGTCACCGATAAATGCTACCACTGCTTCATGGTTTGTGTCTGTTTTTCGTATAAAATCTTTAAGATTCATCATGTTTTGTTGAATTACATGCTTCAATACAATGTAAACCTGTAATATGAACATGTTCGTGTCGAAAACCAGAATGCAAATTTGTTGGTTTGCTGTGAGATATAGTGTTTAGGGAACGAAATTTATGTTCATAATGTGTGGTTTAGACAAGACTTTCACCTGTCTGAAACTGTTTCTCTGTGTATAAATTTACAAGTTTGGAGATAAACAACATAAGAGACTATCAGCATCTCTTTCTAATGTTCTGTTGAAAATGTGCGATTAACTAACAGCGAGCATAAATGTTCAGGATGGCTGCATTTCGACTCTTGAGGGTAGCTGTACGGTAGTTAGAGATTTTACGGATTTCTGTTTCCACTCTTACTTCTCCTACATGGATGAACTGAGCAAGGATGTGAATGAAGATGAGAAACCTATGGACATAGAGTGAGAACCTCGTCGTTGAAAATAATAGAATTGTCACTAAAATCATAGTTAGTTTCTTTGTTACATAAGACATGCTTTTTAGAGGTCGACCTATTCTCTTTCAGGTTATTGAGGCTACCTGGCTGTTTCTTGGTTTCTAGTCTTGCTGTTCTCGTAGACGTTCCTCTCATCACAGCAGTAGCTCTTTGGAAGAGCCCATACATGCTGTTTAGGGGATGGAAGAGGCTATTCGAGGATCTGATTGGCAGGGAAGGACCGTTTCTTGAAACAGTTTGTGTTCCTTTTGCTGGTCTAGCAATCCTTCTATGGCCTTTAGCTGTGTTGGGAACCGTTTTGGCTGCTTTCTTCTCGAGCTTTTTCCTTGGCCTTTATGCTGGAGTTATCGTTCACCAGGTTTATGCTTATCTCCTCATTTTCTCTTGTCAGTTCCTCCAAAATAATTTGAAAAAAGGGACCTGTTACTGTTATACTTTTACAAGCTCTTAGTCTTGGAGAGGGATAAGAAGCTAGGATTAGGAAAACGATTCTTCTGTCTTTCCTCTATTACCGATTCTGAATGTTAATTAGCAACTCGATCACATTATTATCCAGGAAGATTCACTTCGGATGGGACTTGCATACATTGTGGCAGTGATTTCCATGTTTGATGAATACGCGAATGACTTACTTTATTTAACAGAGGGTTCATGCTTTCCCAGGTATCGTGTAGAACTAGTATCTTTTCTGTTCTCTAGTTGATTGTGAGGAAAAGCCCTCGACACAAACAGTGATTTTGATTTGTTGGAACTTTTGACAGCCAGGCCTCAGTACCGTCGAAGAATGAAGCCTTCGATCGGACTGGAGAAAAGGAGGTCATTGGATGTTAAGAATGAGAGAGAAGGCTCACGCACTTCTAAGCTAGTTTCAGAAGGATCAAGAACGCTAAAACAAGCTATTCAACGATATACACCAGTGCAGGTGCACTATGACACCTCTGCATGTGATACAAACATTTTTTAGCATGAATATGTAAGTTCATTTTGCTATCTATCATCGTAGGTATGGGATTGGTTCTTCAAGTCGTGCGAGGTGAACGGAAAAATACTCCTTCAAGAGGGGTTGATAGGTGTCGAAGATATTCAGGACTGCATGGTAAAAGGGAACTGTAAGAAGCTCGGCATCGAGCTACCTGCTTGGTCGATTTTACAGTGTCTCCTCACCTCAGCGAAGTCGGATTCCTCTGGTTTGATTATCTGTGAGTTTATAATCCTGCTTTTGATGATGATGTTCATTTTATTCATTCAAATGTGGCAATATTTAATGTCAACATTGCAGCGGATGAAATGGAACTGACGAGATTCAACTTACCAAGAGACAAAGTGTTCGAGTGGTTTATCGGGCCACTCTTTACAATGAAGGAGCAAATAAAGGGATTACGATTACAAGAAAGCGAGGAGACTTGCTTGAAAAGGCTGGTTATAACCTGCAACAATAATAGGCCAGAAGATTGGGACGGCACTGGATTCCCGTCTACGGACAAAGTGAGAAGAGCACAACTGCAAGCTGTAACTAGGAGGTCAGTAAAGTATCCCGACTACAATGTGTGCATTATGCATGCATCCATATCCCGATGCATTGTTATTGATCTTGTAGCAGCGTTAGTAGCATGAACACCATTGCTATATTTCCTTCTTGCCATTTGATTTACCATTAGCCAACATGATTGGAGCATGCTGCATCTAACAGGCTGCAAGGAATCGTTGGTTCCATGTCCCGATTACCTACATTCAGACGACGCTTCAGGAACTTAGTGAAGGTGTTATATGTTGAGGCAATTCAGACGGGCGTTCTGGCTAACCACATCACAGGCTCCTCAAGAATACGTTTCTTCGGGCGAGGTAGTAGAGGAGACAGAAATGGAGGTGAAGACGAGTTTCAGCAGAGTAAGTACGACAATGGAGCTATGGTATGACTATATTCACAATATCTGAAGGAGATCATGGTAATATCTTTTTTCATTTCTACATCATCTACTGATAGTTTAGCTTTGACATACATTGTCTAGTTGTATATATATGACATTTTCTTGATACAGCTGAGATGTAAGCAATTGATATCGAAAAGTATCTGGAATTTCAGATATGAGTAGTAGTAGTAGTGGCAACAGCAGCAGCTTTAGTATTTTAACCGACTGTTGCAAGCATAAAAATTACATCAGACGTATCAATCAATTGCAGTTGCTACTAGAGCAGCTTTGATGAATTGCAGTGAGGGAGCTGCATCATGAAGTAAGGTTCGACTTCAAGCCTCCCTCCGAGCCATATCTACCAGAGTGACTTACAAGGTTCAGGTAGGCAGGCGGGGTCATCTTCCAAAACATCTGAGAACAGACGAAGTGAGTGTTGAAGATAGAAATCTTAGTCCGGCTGATCCTCCGGGGAAGTAGGAAACAGCGTAGTACAAGAGAGCGAGGACCTGAGAATATATATGATATCAATTACACCAAAATCACTACATTTTTGCTTAGCATCTTTCTAAAATGGTCAATGACGAAGGTATTTCAGTATCTCAATTCCATGAATGTGTCAAAAAAAGTAGTATAATTGAACGTATAATGCAAAGCAAGCCTAAGTTATTCTGAACTCTCGTTGAAACATGAACACGGTTGATCCATAGTTTCAGCAACTCCCATTTCTTTAGAATGTATGTTTCCGATTAAATCAGGGGAAGGAGATGAAACTAAAACAATTCCAAGGAAGAGATCACGTCACGTCTTATAACAGAGCATCTATGATGCTAGTTCAAAACGCAAAATACCTGTAACACAGAGAAGAGAACGGAAAGAATGTAGCTGTGGAGCACCATGGATACATAGATTGTACCAGCCATGCTGCCAAGAAATCCCAGTGTAAAAGGCAGTCTCTGCAGGAGAGAAACACAGAGCAAATTAGTCTACAAAAGTAGGACTAGTGTGGCAAAAATAAGAAACCCGATGCCATCAAAGGTACCTCTTTCGACATCATGTGGCTAAGCTGATTCTTTGGCCCTTTTAGGGCGAAAAACGAACCAACAATAAAGGCACACCCAATAGTAAAGCAGATTGCAAACTTCTGAGGCTTCAGCACCATCACAGGAAGAAATATGGTGAAGGCAATGAAGATAAAGAAGAATCCAGCCGCAAGGAAGAACCCAAAATACACAAGAGACTTTCCAGAAGGTACATAGCTACTACTAGAGTTGAAGCTCCCAGGTAATTCCCTCACTCCTTTCGAAAACCTATTCAAAATTCAGGAGCAGAATGTCAAGAATAGAAGTATATCTATTAAGGGTGTAGGAGTCAGGCCAATATGAAATAAAATGCAAAGCTCAAAACTTTCAAATGAGCAAATTAACTGTGTTCATGGGAAAGCCATTGTGCCAAGTCCAACAGCTTAAAACCGGGACAGAATTACCAACAACAGAGTATCAAACTTTTCTAAGATAGTGCACGAATCGCCTTTCACATCTAGCCCACCCTATTAACCTCTATTACTCTAACAAGGGACAAGTGATATAAGCTGAAACACGCGTACATGGCAGAAATGGAGGAATAATTAATGGCTAAAAATACCAGCTGAAACATATAACATATCCAATCTTTAATATAATCAAGCTTCCAGCAAATCCACTGAGACCGGAATCCGGCGGTATGATATAACCAGTTTCATGATCCGACGAATTAGGAACAATAAGCTTGTGAATTATTTGACGGGGAAACATCAACTGTTCGGAATTATGCCTCAGCAGAAAATCAATTCAACGATTTGCACAAGCACAAATCAAAGTCGATGCGCGATAAGCGATTGCTAGGTATTGCCATACTTACACGCTGAATGTGGAAGTGACTCTGTCGTTGGCGGTCCGCACCGCGGCTTCGATATCGAAGGATGAATCGTCTGCGGCGGCGGAGGGTTCGGAAGCGGCGGCGTAGGCGTTCCAATCGTCGAGCAGCGACGACGACGTTTTGTCGAGATCGCTGCTTGGGCCGCCCGTGAACCACGACTGCGCTGTTTTATGCATCTCGGTTTATGGTTCAATGAGACGAATGTTTGGAAGGCCCACGGCGGTGCCGGCGCGGCGGCGTCTGATAATTGTGGGAAATTGGATCTAATGTGGATGCGAGGAGTGAAGACTAAATTATCAATTAGTAGTGAAGGTTTTATGGATTTGGTTCTCAAAATAGGTTACATGGCTAAAACTATGTTTTAGGAACTTTAAAAATACATTTATTTTTATTTTATTTTGAGATAGCTCTATCAAGACGGTCTATCAGTCTATCACTAATGTATATACTACTACTGCATATTCGGTTTTGATTTATCACTGATGTAACGCCACATTTTATTTTATGAATAATGCTTTGTTTATGGTTTGGATCCGAATTTCATCAGATGCCCGTCCTGCTTTGATCCGACCCATATCTGCAACCCGAAATATAAATATATGCATTGATTCAGTTATCCTTTTTCTCTCATTTTGATCTCAGCTCTAACCCTAGTCGCCCTTCTGATCTCTCTCGCTCCCGACCTTTCTCTCTCGATCCAGTGTACATTCACATCGGCGGTTGTCTGTTTCGCCGGTTTTCTCTAACTCTCACTATCGACCTCTCTATCTCTCTCGATCCAGCGTATCTTTATCTCTTCTGCCTAATATATTCGTCGATGATAAGCTATCTTTTCTCATTACGATTTTGTGTGAATTTTTATCTCTGTAACTCATCTCTCTATCTCTCTGTGACTTTTCAGCCCGATGTGAGCGATTTATCAGTTCACCGTCGGAGCTTCAACATGTGTTGGATTCTTCTATATTCGGCTTTTGATCCAGTCAGGTAGTATGCTATTTCCTTGTCTCTTGTGTTGAAATTACGTATTGTTTATGTAAGGATTTAGTCTTTAAGGTTTTCTTATTTTTTTTCCTGATTTTTTTTATCATATTTGGTTGATTTTTTTCATTTATGTGATTAGAATTGAGAAAACTAGTACTAGAATTTCGTCTAAATTTAAGATGGATATATGCTTGTCAGATATATGCTTCTAAATTTGTTGAATCTGAATATTTATTACAGGTGCCACTGTAATTGAAAAGAGGTATCAAATTGGTATTGGCTTTGTATATGAATTTTTTTATGTGGTTTTTCTTGTTTTATGTATTCTTTCAATTCACTCGTATCACTGTAATTGAAAAGAAGTATCAAACTGGTGTTGACTTTATATCTAATTTCTTTTATATGGTTTTTCCTGTTTTATATATTCTTTCAATGTTCAAATATGTTACATATCTGTTAAATGTGAGTAATATAATTTTTTTAGTTGCTCTGATTTCAGTTTATATGTGTAATGCGATGTATTATGTTAAGTATCAATTAACATGATAATGAGTACCACTTGATGTAGAAACAGGTATCAGGTTCCGTAGTGCTATGTTTATATGTCTTAAGGGTTCAATTAGTTTTCATTTTAAGTCTTGGTATTGTTTTTGGTTTTCGTATTAATTGAATGTCCATAGATGCTCATTTTAGTGTTTGATTGAAAATTATATGAGTCAATAAGTCATGTTAAGTATTTGTTATGAATGATTTTTTATTTGATTTTTGAAATCATAAATGATGTTTCTATATGTGTTTTAGTGAGTTATATGATAGAAAATATGATGAATATGAATATCTCTTTATGTGTACCAGTTGAATTGAAAATAAATATCAAATTGATGTTTATTTTTGTATCTGATTTGTTTTATATGTGGTTTTTTGTGTTTTCTGTTTTTATCAATGATTTAGAAATATTGATTTGACTACTTAATTTGAAATTTATACAAGTAATATGAATTATTATGTTAAATATCATTTAACATGTTTATGAGTACCAATTGAAGTAGAAACATGTATCACATTGTGTTTAATATTTGCATATTATATGTTGTTTTACATGGTATGTTTATGTGTTTAGGATTCAGTCTAGCTTGTTTTGCCTCTGTCATGGTTTGATTTGTGTACATTTGTGTATGTAATATCAATGTTAATGCTGATTAGTACCAGATGAGATATTTATAAGTATCAGAATTTAGGTCAGATTTTGTTTTGTGTGTTTGTGTACATTTTCACTTGTGCTTATTGAATATCATATTACTCAGTGGTACCATTTGATATGCTTGTATGTATCATATTTGAAGTCTTGTGTTGCATACTATGTTGCTTTTATGTGATGAGTCGCATGTAGAGATTTGATGGGGAGGCTTATTCGTGCACCGACTTAGGAAAGGTTTGAATTGTTTTTTTATATGTTTTTTTCCTTTCAGTTTTATTTTCTTTATTTTTCTTAACTGATTTCTAACTTTGTTTCTCGATGTGTAGTCTTATGGTCAGAAGAAGTTCTGAGGACTGTATTGTGCTCATATCGCTCTTGCAGGCACAAACGACTTGAGATTTGAAGTCCATAAGGATGTCATTGGATTCATGAAGAGAAAGAAGAAATGATTGAGAATTGTAAATTTTTATTTTGATAATTGGAATGTTGTGATTTGTTTTAGATATTTGATAGATTTGAACAATTGTTGTTGTGTTTTCCTTTAGTGTCTCGTGATTTATTATATGTTGGGATTTTGATATGTCATCATGTTGTTTAAACATATAGAGGTCTATTTTCGTTAAGGCCCAGTAAGTAAGGCCCATGATCGTCCAAGGGTCTTAAGGCCCGGTAGACGTGTGTCGAAGTCTAAGGTTTAAAGGTCGAGGGGGGATAATATCGAAGAGGGAATAACATGAAGGGCGAACCAGTACAGAGTTCGAACAAAGAGACCAAGTCAAAAGGGGACGTTAGAAGATAACTGTGACTCAGTCAAAAACCCTTAAAGGGATAAGTATCTATCCCCGAAAATAAGGGAGAATCCCTTATTAATCGGAAAAAGGTTACGGCTTCATCCGGTATAAATATCAAAGAGGGGTGAAGTATGAGAGATATCCAATTAATCATCAATCTGACCAGAATTATTCCCGATCCTTCATACACGTGTTTAGTCTCACTTCAATCTCATCCTTTGGCCTCGAGAAATCTTTCCGGTCACCAGAGCCCGAACTTACTACAGATTTAATTGTAGAAGTTTACCATCTACAATTTGGCGCCCACCGTGGGGCTCTGATCGACCATATTAAAGATGACTATCGATGGACTAGGCAGTACGACCCCGAACCCTCAAGATAATCGGAGGGAATCACCATCAATAACCCCTCCCGCAGGAGGAAACAGAGATATTGCTCAAGTACTGTGAGCGATCCAACAACGACTCAACTCCACCGTTGTGGAACTCGCGGCCATTCGAACAGAAAATTCAGTCCTCAAAGCTCAGATGGAAACATTCAGTCCATCGAATTAATTCCCGAACGGATTTCATCGACAACCCCCTCGAACTCGAAAAACCAGTCAGCTACGCGAACAGGTACTTTTAAATTCCGCTAACGAAACTGCTAACCAAACATTGCAGGAACCAGCGAAGGACAACAGAACAATGAAGATGCTAGCGATCCATATCTCAGACCTCTCCCGGGGTTCGAATACATCGAGATCCAACCTGAAATTGAGGTCGAGAACAAAGTGAAGCGGTTGGAAGAAATGCTCACACGAATCCCCGGAGTTCCCGCCCCCATTCACAAAATGGCCCCAACAAGCTTCGCAGATTCTTCCTTTACAGAGGAAATCAGCCTTGTAGAGATGCCTCCGAAGTTTGCCTTTCCATCCATGAAACTGTTCGATGGCACTGCTGACCCCGACGACCATATAGCACAATACAAATAAAGGATGTTCACCACTTCAATCCCGCGACAAAGTAGAGAAGCCGGGATGTGTAAGGGGTTCGGAAGTAGCCTATCCGGACCGGCACTCCAATGGTTTACGAGTTTGCCAAACTCATTGATCTCCACCTTCGCTCAGCTCAACGACCTGTTCGTTGAGCAGTTCGCTAGTAGCTGAAGGATCGAGAAACATGCCGACGATCTCTACACAGTGATCCAAAGACCAGATGAAACCCTACGAAGCTTCGTAGGATGGTTCAATAGAGAAAATGTGTCGATCCCGGGATGCAACGTCGATACCTCTGTCAGCCTTCAGAAAAGGTTTAAAAAGGAGTTCAGATCTTTACAAAGAATTAACAAAATACCCGTGCAAAACAATGGAAGACGTCATCGCCAAAGCATGGGTACAAATCAAATGGGAAGAAGATGAAGCAAACTCATCCAAATTTAGACCCCGGAATGACCAACCCCGTAAGGAGCACATGCCTCACATCAGAAATGAGAGATATCGAGCAGATCCGTATCCTCGCAACCCCAGATTCGACCCCAGAGATAGGAGGCTACCCGAACGCCCAAATAGAAGGCTACCTGAATATAATCTTTGCATAACACCTTCGGAAGCTGTGAACGCGATGAAAGGGCTCGGACAAAACGTCAAATGGCCCCCAAAGATGAGAACACCTGATAATGAGCGAGACAGGAACAAATTCTGCGACTTTCACAATGACCATGGGCATAGAACAGACGACTGCATCGCACTTAGACTTGAAGTGATCGAGCTTCTCAAAAGAGGCCACTTAATCGATCTCATGACCTCAAAAGGAAAAGAAAATTGGAATAGAAGAGACAATCATATAGAAACTCAGCCCATCGAACCCCCGAGAATCGATCGAACTCTAAATTGCATAATCGGGGGTTCGGAGGTCAGTGGCGTCTCCTAGTCATCGGCAAAGAGGCACTGCCGGTCCCTCAAATACACAGCAAACATACCCAAAGAAGCTGAACCCGATGATCTGGCAACCCTCAGCTTCTCCAGTAGTGAAGTATCTGAACTCTCACTCCCACACCACGATGCACTAGTCATTTTCCTTTTAATATCGAACTATTTAATCAAGCGAACTCTCATCAATAACGGGAGTTCTTCTAATGTGATCTTCCTTAGTACATTAAAAGAAATGCAGGTGAAAGAAACAGACATCGTAAAGAAGTCAACAACATTGATCGGCTTCAGCGGAGAGCACAAAACAATCTTAGGAGAAATCACGCTCCCCACTTACATTGAGGGGATCAACCTCCTCACCAAATTCTAGGTAATAGATGTGCCTTCAGTGTACAACGTGATTATGGGACGATCCTGGATCCATGAACTCCGAGCAGTACCTTCAACATATCACCAAATCATGAAATTTCCTACCCCTTGGGGAGTTCGATCAGTACGAGGAGAACAACTCTTGTCAAGAGAATGCTATGTCACTACCTTCAAACAGAAAGTATTCATCGAGGTCAATCAGATAGAGGTCGGCTCAACCTCATCAAGCACTGAAGATCGAAATTACGAAGAACCAAAAGTCGAAGACCTCGATGAAGTACAGATTCATCCCGAACTTTCAGATCATAAGGTATCCATCGGGTCCAGATTAACCTCGGACATCAGGGAGCAATTGATCGCATTCCTTAAAGAGCATCACAACTGCTTTACATGGTCGTTCGAGGATATGACAGGTATCGACTCCTCCATTATAACTCACAAATTGCAGGTAGACCCCGAAAAGATCCCTATCAAGCAAAAAAGACGTAAATTTGCCCTGGAAAGAAACAAAATCGTGGACGAGGAAGTAGGCAAATTATTAAAGAATGGACATATCCATGAGGTTCATTATCCAGAATGGTTAGCAAACGTTGTGGTGGTCAAAAAGAAGAACGGAAAGAACCGTTTATGCACAGACTTCACCGACCTCAATCAGGCGTGCCCTAAAGATTCTTTCCCCCTCCCACATATAGACACACTAGTCGATGCAACGGCAGGTCACGAGCTCATGAGCTTCATGGATACATTCTCGGGATACAATCAAATCCTAATGCACCACGAAGACCAAGAAAAAACAGCGTTCATCACACATCGATGTATGTTCTGTTATAAAGTTATGCCTTTTGGACTAAAAAATGCAGGTGCAATGTATCAAAGGTTGGTGAATCGAATGTTCAAGGAGCTCATCGGGATAACAATGGAAGTATATATCGACGACATGCTAGTCAAATCAGTACGGGCTCAGGACCATGTCATGCATCTATGACGAACCTTCGAAGTCCTACGACGATACAACATGAAGTTGAACCCCACCAAATGCGCTTTTGGAGTTACGTCGGGGAAATTCCTGGGATACCTAGTAACGAAAAGAGGAATCGAAGCCGACCCTAGCCAAATCAGAGCAGTTCGGAATATCCAGCACCCCAAAACCCCTAAAGACGTCCAAAAACTGACCGGTCTAAATACTCAGAAAGAAGCCGAGCGTTTTTTCAGACTCGACGAAAGAACAAAGATTTCGAATGGACTCTGGAATGCGCCAAAGCCCTCGAAGACCTCAAGGAATACCTCGCAAGTCCACCTCTTCTATCCAAACCAATCAACGGAGAGGTACTCCTCATTTATTTATCCGTTTCTACTAACTCTGTCAGTGCAGTCCTTGTTAGAGAAGATGAAGGAAAACAACACCCCGTATACTATGCTAGCCGTTCGCTGCTAGATGCCGAGACCAGATACCCGCATCTCGAAAAGTTGGCCTTAGCACTTGTAATGACTTCCAGGAAAATGAAATCCTATTTTCAAAGCCATTCAATAAAAGTAGTCACAGAGTTCCCCTTAAGAGCTGTGTTAAGAAAGCCAGACCTCGCGGGAAGATTATCAAAATGGGCTATCGAACTCGGGGAGTATGATATAGACTTCGTTCCGCGAAAATCAATTAAGTCACAAGTCCTATCAGATTTCATTGCAGATATTTCCCACGAACCAGAAGGAGCAGTACTAACGAACGTTGAAGACAATGATTCAAAGTACTGGACCCTCCAAGTTGATGGATCCAACACTTCGAAGGGGAGTGGAATGGGCTTAGTACTGGTCAATCCAGAAGGAATAATCACAGAAAGATCTATTCGATGCGGGTTCAAAACCACCAACAACGAGGCCGAATATGAGGCCCTCATAGCAGGATTAAATTTGGCAGTCGACGTAGGAGCTAAAAGACTTCGAGTCATGAGTGATTCGCAATTGATAATAAATCAGTTTGAAGGAGAATTTCAAGAAAAAGACTCAAGGATGGTATCATACCTCACGGTCGCAAAACAAGCAGTGGCCAAGTTCAAAAAAATCAAAGCCCAACACATCACTAGAGAATAAAACCGTCACGCCGACGCATTAACTAATCTGGGATCAGCCATACAAACTAGCCAGGATAAAAATATCCAAGTCCTATACGCCAAATGGCCCGCTGTATGGAAGGGTGACAACTCTAAAGTCTTTCCCATCGACATCGAGGTAAACTGGATGACCCCCTTATGCAGATTCCTGACAGAAAATGAACTCCCCGAAGAGCATATCGAAGCAAGACGAATACAAGCAAAAGCTCCAAAATTCACCATGATTTCCGGATCCTTATACAGAAAGTCCTTCTCAGGACCATATTTGAAATGTGTGAACCCGGCCCAAGCAAAGTATATTCTAACCGAACTCCACGATAGTGAATACGAAAATCATTCAGGACATAGAAGCCTGGCTAACCGAGCATTGACGGCCGGCTTTTACTGGCCAACTATGAGGGAAAACGCCAAAAATTATGACAAATGTCAGAGGTTCGCCCAGACGAGTCATATGCCACCAGAACCTCTACATACCGCATCCATACCTTGGCCATTCATGAAATGGGGAATGGACATCGTGGGACCACTACTGAAGGGATCGAATCAGAAGTGTTTTATCTGGGTTGTGACGGACTACTTCACCAAATGGGTCGAGACAGAGGCCTTCGCACGAATAAGAGATACCGAGGTATGCAATTTTTTGTGAAAATATGTTATTTGCAGGTTCGGAGTCCCTAAAGAAATAGTCACCGACAACGGCTCCCAATTTATAAGTTCGAAATTCCAAGACTTCTGTCGCCATTGGAACGTCAAGCTCTCTTTCTCCACACCACGGCATCCAGCCTCGAATGGCCAAGCCGAAGCTACCAATAAAACAATCCGGAACACCTTGAAGAAAAAACTCCCCGAGCACAAAGGACAATGGGCCGAACAGCTCCCAAGAGTCCTCTGGTCTTATCGAACCACTACGCGAACCGCTACAGCAGAGACCCCTTACGCCCTCACCTACGGTTCGGAAGCAGTTCTCCCGGTAGAAGCAGAAATAGGATCGACAAGAACTCAATGGTCGAATAAAATCAACGACTCCGAGCTCGAAGTCAACCTCGACACCATAGATGAACTTCGAGATAAAGCCGCAATAAAAATATCTGCCTACCAACAGAAAATAAAAAGACACTTTGATAAGAACACAAGACTAAGGACATTCAAAACAAGAGATTGGGTACTAAGGAAGGTATTCCAGAACACAAAAGAAATCGGAGCGGGGAAACTAGCCCCGAATTGGGAAGCCCCCTATGAAATCGAGAAAGTCATAAGGAATAGAGCTTACAAACTTCGATCAAAAGAAGGGCGTTCGATAACCAATGGCTGGAACGCCATCCACTTAAAACAGTATCATTTCTGAGCTCTTCAATCTTTTATTCCTTTTTTAATTTATTAAGTACTTTACTATTTTACTAACTTGGGCGTCGGAGTGACTAAAAGTAAAACCTTAAGTCTGGAAATTCCTCAAGAAAATGGAGAGGGAATTGAGGAGTAACCTGGAAAGTTGGAATCTTGATAGAAACGGAAGAAACTTGAACATCGGAAAGATGGAGGCGCACGAGATTCAGGGAGAAATTCGAGCAAAATCTTCGAAGAAAATTATAGTTGGGCGTGTTTGAATGAAAGAAAAGAGGGAATAAGTTGGATAAATTTGAGTTTTAAACCCGCAAAGAATTGAAAATTAATCTGAGCCGTGTATCCCGTAAATCGGGCGGCTGAAATGGAAAAAAAGGTGGAAAGTCGGCAAGTGGAGTCTTAAAAAAAACACTATTTCACCCTCAGCCTTACGAGGTCTGCTTTCACGACCCTTTTAGCTCCCCAGGACCTTCATTTAGGTCTGGAGCCTTACGAGGTATGCTTTCACGACCCTTTTAGCTCCCCAGGACCTTCATTCAGGTCTGGAGCCTTACGAGGTCTGCTTTCACGACCCTTTTAGTTCCCCATGACTTTCATTCAGGTCTGGAGCTTTACGATATCTGCTTTCACGACCCTTTTAGTTCCCCATGACTTTCATTCAGGTCTGGAGCTTTACGATATCTGCTTTCAAGACCCTTTTTTCGATCTCGTGATCATTTGTTAATAACATCAAACTTGGGGCTTTGATAATCATCCGAAATATTTTACGATCGTCCCTTTGCGTTATGGCGACATTCATTACATGACCCTCAATCCTCGAGCCTCAGGTAATGAGGGGCTAATTGTAGAGGTCTATTTTCATTAAGGCCCAGTAAGTAAGGCCCATGATCGTCCAAGGGTCTTAAGACCCGGTAGACATGTGTCGAAGTCTAAGGTTTAAAGGTCGAGGGGGGATAATATCGAAGAGTGAATAACATGAAGGGCGAACCAGTACAGAGTTCGAACAAAGAGACCAAGTCAAAAGGGGACGTTAGAAGATAAATGTGACTCAGTCAAAAACCCTTAAAGGGATAAGAATCTATCCCCGAAAATAAGGGAGAATCCCTTATTAATCGGAAAAAGGTTACGGCTTCATCCGATATAAATATCAAAGAGGGGTGAAGTATGAGAGGTATCCAAGTAATCATCAATCTGACCAGAATTATTCTCAATCCTTCATATACGTGTTTAGTCTCACTTCAATCTCATCATTTGGCCTCGAGAAATCTTTCCGGTCGCCAGAGCCCGAACTTACTACAGATTTAATTGTAGAAGTTTACCATCTACAAAACATAAACTTTATGTATTTGGAGATGATTGTATGGGCCAAATACTATAGTTGGTTTATGTGTGGTTTTTGTAATGATGAATTGATTGTGATTATTGATTGGAATGAATGAAATGGTGGTTTGTATCATTATATTTTAAATTTTGTATAAATCTAAGATGTTATTTTGTTGAATAACTTTCGTATAAAGTGGTTGCAAGAACTTCTCATAATCTATTTTTTTTTTCATTCTGGATGATGGCGGAAAGTGGAAAGAGGTGGGGTTATATACATTGTAATTAATTTTGTTAGGTATTTTCTAGATGGCAGAGGCTACAAGGACAAACATGTCTAATAAAAATAAAAATTTATTTTAAATAATTGGGGGGCTATAAAGAGTAAAACGGAGGCTATGTTTACTTTATACACCACTTTACATTATACACATAGGTAGGGCTGTAAACGAGCCGAATCGAGCTGAATACCTTCAAGCTCGAGTTCGGCTCGTTTAAGTTATACTCGGTTCGAGCTCGAGTTCGAGGTCGACTCGAGCTTCGAGTTTGAGTTCGAGTTCGGCTCGAATTAGAAAATTCGTGATCGAGTTCGATTCGAGCTCGATTCGAGTTCGGTTCGATAAGGATATGTTCAAGTTCGATTAAAAAAACTCAATAAAAAGTTCGATTAAAGCTCGATAATAATAAAATTTGTGATCGAGTCCTTTTCTTTTCTTTTCTAGATTTTCTTTAATTATGTTTATTTTTATTTTATTTTCTTTAAACTAATTACTTAATTATGTAATTGTAGTCATGCTTATTACTCATTTAATTATTTTTCATTATTAATATAGGTGTATTCAAATTTTAATATATATTTACCTTAATTTGAATTAAAATACAAAAAAAAATTCTAATATAATTTATAAATCATAATTTACTCATGTCTCATTTTATTTTTATTTTATCGATCATTCATTTTCACTTTTTATTTAAAAATTATATTCATTAGTTAATTAGTAATTTATCTCACTATTCATGATAGCTTATTATTTTTCTTTCAAACTTCAACATACAAATATTTTTTACAATCATCTTAATTCAAATTCAAATTTCAAAGTATTTTTTATTATGCAATTTATAAATTATAGTTCAAACCTATCTCATTTTCTTACTGTAATGCCCCAGTCCTCGTAGGACCAAAACGTTACCAAAAACATACATACATGCTTACGTGATAAATAATTTTTTAAAGAATTTAAAGTAAATTTATAAATAATTTGAAAACGGCAGCACCTCATCTTAACATGTTCAAGCCACGCACTCAGACACTCTCAAAGTCAACTTTCATCAAGCCTTTTCAAAATCATTGACTCACATGTATACTATATAGCCAATCAAAAATTGCTCACTGGGGTCAATAACTTTCAAACTTACAAATTTTACAGAGCATCAACAGAAGCATTTAATATTTATTATACAAATATAAGTATAAAGAAGGTTTTAAGCAAAAAAAAAACAACATAAGGGTCAACCGTCAACCTAGTCCAACAGCTCGTCGTCAACCAGCTCGATCTTCAGGACCTGAAAACATTTGAAAAATATTTGGGTTGAGTGCCAGAAAACACTCAGTGGACATTAATATTCGTCCAAGTCATACTTTATTGCTTTAAAACTGTTATACTGCATAAATCATGAAAAACATCCATGAACATACTTTATAACAAAGTTTACTCTTTTTTATTGGATGAGAGACCCAATGTGATCACATGAATACTTTACGGTTACTTATCTAGACATTTAGTCACAAAGTAAACCGTCTATACTTGTAAGTCGGAATTCCTCTGTGCATGAAGTCTCATAACATCCAATCATTGCGTAAACAATGCTATTAAAATAATATTTAACATGCTTTTCATGGACGAATTTAAAACATAGTTGTGAGTTATAGAAAAACCCACCTGAATGATCTCAAAGTGCAGTGTAATAATTATGCAATGTTATTATGCTTCCCGTTCGTCTCGACCTATAAAATTAAAATTCTAACTTAGAATCCTAATATAGGCCAATAAAATAATAACTTAGGTCCTAAATAACTTAAATAATAATTTTCTATAACTTGGGATCGTTTGGAATTGAAATGGGGATAAAGATGAATTGAACTGAATTCAATGGCTATGGAGTTTGATTTAACATTTAGAAATTATAGGGCTAAATAACATTTTCTAAAATGCTAATTTAATCGCCAAGTGCTAAATTAGAACTGGAAGAATATAATTCGGGAATTGGATTCATTTAATGTTTTATTGCCAAATCTAAAAATTAATAAACCAAATAACATTAGATTAATAATTTGGTAAAAACAACATAAAAGTTATTAAATTTGAACAATTAGATTAACTGGAAATTAAAATAAAAGAAAGCTTCAATACTAAGAAATTCACCTTATTTTTCCTTCGTGTTCGTCTATTTTCCCTCTTTTCTCGTTTTTGATTTTGATAACTTATAATTCAAATCCTTTGCAACTATATGTATATATATTCAACATATACATGGTACACGTGTGCTTAGCAATACACTAATCTTTTGAAATGGGTTATCACATGTCAAATTTTAATTGGTTATAAAATTTTCTCATTTATCTCTCTTTTCCAAACTAACCTATAATTATATTTATACAACTTGTAATATTTCTATACTTACACGTGTACTCTTATGTACAAATGTTTAATCAAATAACTTCCATATGGAAAAAGTTGGTTTGTTATATTATTTTACTATTATATATATATATATACACATACATTTCTTGTCATAATTACACATAGATGAATGGGTTCCACTAATCCCTCTCAAATAAATTCCAAATGGACAAATTGGAATGGTGGAAAAAATCATTTTAAAATTACTTTCAAATTTCCAATCATTTAAATAATAAAAATATATATACATTACTTATACAATAGTTGAAAGTGAACTCGAAAGACATGGGCCGAATGAGCTTAAAAATAAGTTCAATATTGGGCTTGAATTTATAAAGTCGGGCTTGGTGGAATAAATTGATTTCAAAGTGTTTAATGAAATAAATTCCATTGGAAGATCAAATAAAGTCCGAATTGGACGTTATTGGTACTAAAATAATCCCATTAATATCTATTTTTATAATATAATTTCTAATATTAATTAGAAACTCAACTAAGGTTGAGACTTTTCTTAGTCTTATTACATCTCTAAGCCCAAAATTAACTAGCCAAAATAAATTGGGTTCTAATTTCATGAAATTTCTAGCTATAAAATAAATTTTAAATACTATATTTTTGTGGGGTGTTACATCCTTCTCTCCTTAAAAAAATTTCGTCCCCGAAATTGAATATACCTGCTATGACGAGGGTTGGATATTTGGCTAAGATATGATCTTCAAGTTCCCAAGTAGCTTCCTCTTGTCCATCTCTACTCCATTGAACTTTCACAAGCATTAGCTCTTTATTTCGTAGCTTTTGGACTTTTCTCTTGAGAATAGCTATTGAAAACTCGTCGTACGTCAGATCTAGATTTACTTCTATTTCTTCCTGATTTATGACGTGACTTGGGTCGAAAATATATTTTCGAACCATTGAAACATGAAACACGTCATAAATTCCTCCTAATTTTGGCGGTAACGCCAACTTGTAGGCAACTTTTTCGATTCGTTTGAGAATTTCGTACGGTCCAATATATCTAGGCCGTAACTTTTCTTTCTTTCTGATTCGCATAATGCCTCTTGTAGGAGAGATTTTCAGGAACACCTTATCTCCTACTTGAAATTGTAAATCTTTTCTTCTTTTGTCTGCATACATTTTTTGTCGATCTTTAGCCTCTTTCATTCTTTGTCTTTAACTTCTACAGTTTTCTATAAAATTTCTGGGTCCAAAATTTTTCTTTCACCAACTTCATCCCAGTAAAGTGGTGATCTGCATTTTCGACCATATAAAGCCTCATAAGGTGCCATTCCAATGGTCACTTGGAAACTGTTGAAATAAATTCAACTAAAGGCAAATATTCCTCCCAGCTTCCTCCTTGATCCATGACCACAACTCTGAGCATATTCTCTAGGGTTTGTATTGTTCTTTCAGACTGTCCATCAGTCTGTGGGTGAAAAGCTATACTGAAATTCAACTTTGTGCCCATTGCATTTTGTAAGCTTTACCAAAAAAATTTAGACATGAACCGCGTATCACGATCTGATGTCACTGACACAGGTGCACCATGAAGTTTTTACAATTTCTTTTGTTAGTGCCATTCACACTAAAGTGTTCAAGATTGTCATAATCTGTATGGCAATATCAATGAACACAAGGGTTTTGGTTGAGTTCAAGCTATAAGTTCGATCAAAGAAGGATGATCTACGGTTAGAACACCATTACTTGAAGGCAACAACTATCCTTACTAGAAAGTAAGGATTATGGCGTTTCTGAGATTAATAGATGAGCTTGCATGGAAAAGTGTCACTGAAGGATGGGAAAAGCAACTGTTGCCAGGGAAGGAAAACAGGTAGAGTTTGAAGAAGGAGAGTGGACAGTGCCACAAAAGAACTGGTACAATGTCGACTCTAAAACTCTCAATGTTATATTCTCTGTAGTTGATCTTGAAACATTCAGTCTAATCTCAACTTGTGAGACTGCTAACGCTGCATGGGATATTCTGGAAACCACCTTTGAAGGGACTAGTTCGGTAAGGTTGTCACGGCTTCAAAACCTTACTTCTAAGTTTGAAACCATCAGAATGGAGGATACTGAGTCCATAGGTGAGTTTAATGCCAGACTGAGAAGTATATCCGATGAGAGTTTTTGCTCTTGGTGAGCCTATCAACAATGAGAAGCTTGTAAAAAAGGTTCTCAGATCTCTTCCAAAGAAATTTGCATACAAAGTTGCTGCAATTGAAGAAGCCAAGGATATCAAGAGTATGAGGCTTGATGAGCTGATGGAGTCATTATGAACATTCGAGATGAACTTAGAAGATAAAGACAACAGCTCAAAGAAGAGAGGTATTGCTCTTAAAACTGAAGTCTCAGAAGATGTACCTGAACATGTATAGAAGCAAAAACTGTACTTGATTCAGATACAATGAATAATATGATCCTGATCACCAAGAACTTCAGTCGTATGTTAAACAGAGTCAATAAGCAGTCTTCTAGAAGGGCCAACAACAGAAGACAACCACCTGGTAATTCTCAGCAAAATAGAAACTTAAGCAATGAGTAGAAAGAGTTGCAAACTTTAAAGTTCAGAAGAGGAATTCAGTGCAGAGAATGTGATGGATTTGGGCACATTCAAGCTGAGTGTGCAAATAAACTGAAGAGAAATAAAAGAATTACAATGCTTCTCTCAATGATAATGACTCTGACAAATGCAACAATGATTTAGATGAAGAAACTATTGCCTTTACAGCAAAAATCTTAAAATTGAAGGATCCCTTCAACAATGCATAAGATGATGAGTCAGACAATGAAAACTTTAGCCAAGAAGAACTTGTTTAGACATACAAGGAAATGTATGAAAGATGGCTGAAAGTAGTGGAGATCAACAAGACTCTTCAATCTCATAACAAGGATCTCCTCAATGAGAAAGAGAAGCTGATTAAATTTGATGCTGAACAGAAGAATACTATTTAGCAGCAAAAGAAGGAGATTGATGAATTGTCTACGGAGCTCAAATCCATCAAAAAGAATGTGAACATGCTGAACAATAGTACAAAGAATCTTGATAAGATTTCCAAAACTCAAGAACATTTAGGAAAGAGTCATCCAAGTCTTGGATACAGTGGTGGACAGTCCAAGACAGTGTTTGTCAAAGAAAGTGCAAACAAACCAATGCATGTACAAGAGAATGTTCGGCATATCTGGAAGAACATTACTGACAAGAAGATGAATACTTATAATAACAACAAACAGAGAATCATCTACCATTATTGTGAGAAGAAATGTCACATTCGACCACATTGTGAGAAGTACATTCATGATCTCAAAAGAATGAGAAGGAGATATGTGGCTCAGCATTCCAGCAACAAGAACAGAAAGCCAGTCATTCAGCAAAATCCTACACAAAAGAAACAATGGGTTGTCGAGCAGACCAACCATAAAATCCATAGTAATATGCTCTCCATGGTGAGACATCGGGTTGAATGTAGCCCTTGTCTAAGAGTTCTTGTAGCTGAGTTTTTAACTCCTCTAACTCCTTTGGTGCCATGCGATATGGCGCTCTTGATACTTGAGCAACTCCCGGAAGCAAGTTTATCATGAATTTGTCTTGTTTATTTGGAGGTAAACCTGGTAAGTCCTCTGAAAACACGTCTTTAAAATATCACACCATAGGAACATAATCAATTACCACCTTCTCTGACTTGTTTATATCAAACTCACTAAGAACGACTCATATCCTTCTCTTCTAAGTATCTCCATTTATAAACTATATTGTAATTGTATTGGACTCGATCTTCATACTTCATATAATAAATGCTATTTATTACAGCCCATTTTGAACCAAAGTCATTCATAATTAGTAGGTCCATTGGACTTAAATCGGATGATCAGGTTAGTGTAGAATGGGCTACGCGGCAGGTTCCATCTAATAACGGAGAAAACGGAGAGGGAGTAACAGAAAGTATTGGCGTACTAGAAGGAGAGCGTCCTGTCTTTAAGTAATGGATTTCTATCATTGACGATGTAGTCGTTGAAGTGGAGGCAATTGAAGATGTGGGGTTTGACCAGGCGGACAAAGCTGAACCAGCTGCAGCTGAGCTGGATGGCGGTAGTATCGTAACTGGAGACACATATGTTCATGATCTCCAGTTGCTCTATAGAGTTGCTTATAAGCACTCATAGTTTGATAAATGGGGGTATCGATTCTGCCATGATAGCTTTGGTGTGAAGGAGCATAACTATGAAAGTGCAATGGATCTTCTCATCTCCTTAGAGCTTGATTGAGTGATTGTGCTTTCATTGCGGAAATAACTCTTGCTCTAGTTCCCAACTTTGATCCAAGAAAAGTGAATTATGATATCTCTGGTCTTCAGAAAATTAACTCTTTTTCAAGACACTTAATTGTGGCATGGTTAGCTTCTAACCAATCCATTCCGAGAATAATATCAAAGTCTATTAAGTCTAAAACATGTAAATCCGCACTTAGTGATCTATATCCAATGTTTAAATCTATGTTTTTACGTACTCGATAAGTAATTAAGATCTTCCTAAGTCATATTCACGAACTGTCCTGGCGTCATCGACCTTCTATATGTTTTCTACCAATGATTAACATCACCAATGAGTTGGCGGATTGTACATGCAATGCGTTAAGTGTCAATACACACCATGTAGGTGAAGATGCATTCCATCATTCGTAGCCGTTCTTTAGCCTCAGTCGATTCATCCTAGGCATTAAAGGTCGGAGAGTCGTTCGTTCAAAACTGGGCAATGACATGTGGCGTATCTTCTTGTGGAAGATTTTATGCTTGATTATCTTGACGTCTTGATGGCATCTTATATATGTACTTCATATGTCACATTCCATGATCGTCGAATACACTTATATAAGTCTAAGGTAATGATACAGTGTACTTAGATAGGTATAGATCATAGAATTTCAGTGAGCTAAAGAAGCTCTAATGCCATACTGTGTACTTGTGTTCAGTGCATCTATGTTCAAATCCAGCTAAGTTCTGATTTAAAACTAGCTCAGATAATGTTTATGCATCAAATGGATTTGACATGAAAACACTTGTAACCATGCTTTGTAAAACATAACTTTCACAATGCTTTAAATCACACATTGAGATCACTTACATTTGTATATCATGCATACAATTATATACATATATTTTTCATAAAAGCACTAAAGAAATTCAAAACATGAACTTTAGTACCTTCCCGGAGTAAGCTTGGCGAGACGATAGCTGCTGGGTTATGGGTAACCATTTCAATAACACAATACTCAAAACATTTCAATTTTGAAAACATCACAGGCCTACAATCACGTAGACCTGCTCTGATACCACGTATAATGCCCCAGTCCTCGTAGGACCAAAACGTTACAAAAAACATACGTACATGCTTACGTGATAAATAATTTTTTTTTAAAGAATTTAAAGTAAATTTATAAATAATTTGAAAACGGCAGCACCTCATCTTAACATGTTCAAGCCACGCACTCAGACATTCTCAAAGTCAACTTTCATCAAGCCTTTTCAAAATCATTGACTCACATGTACACTATATAGCCAATCAAAAATTGCTCACTAGGGTCAATAACTTTCAAACTTACAAATTTTACAGAGCATCAACAGAAGCATTTAATATTTATTATACAAACATAAGTATAAAGAAGGTTTTAAGCAAAAAAAAAAAAACCACATAAGGGTAACCGTCAACCTAGTCCAACAGCTCGTCATCAACCAGCTCGATCTCCAGGACCTGAAAACATTTGAAAATATTTGGGTTGAGTGCCAGAAAACACTCAGTGGACATTAATATTCGTCCAAGTCATACTTTCTTGCTTTAAAACTGTTATACTGCATAAATCATGAAAAACATCCATGAACATACTTTATAACAAAGTTTACTCTTTTTTATTGGATGAGAGACCCAATGTGATCACATGAATACTTTACGGTTACTTATCTAGACATTTAGTCACAAAGTAAAACGTCTATACTTGTAAGTCGGAATTCCTCTGTGCATGAAGTCTCATAACATCCAATCATTGCGTAAACAATGCTATTAAAACAATATTTAACATGCTTTTCATGGACGAATTTAAAACATAGTTGTGAGTTATAGAAAAACCCACCTGAATGATCTCAAAGTGCAGTGTAATAATTATGCAATGTTATTATGCTTCCCGTTCGTCTCGACCTATAAAATTAAAATTCTAACTTAGAATCCTAATATAGGCCAATAAAATAATAACTTAGGTCCTAAATAACTTAAATAATAATTTTCTATAACTTGGGATCGTTTGGAATTGAAATGGGGATAAAGATGAATTGAACTGAATTCAATGGCTATGGAGTTTGATTTAACATTTAGAAATTATATGGCTAAATAACATTTTCTAAAATGCTAATTTAATCGCCAAGTGCTAAATTAGAACTGGAAGAATATAATTCGGGAATTGGATTCATTTAATGTTTTATTGCCAAATCTGAAAATTAATAAACCAAATAACATTAGATTAATAATTTGGTAAAAACAACATAAAAGTTATTAAATTTGAACAATTAGATTAACTGGAAATTAAAATAAAAGAAAGCTTCAATACTAAGAAATTCGCCTTATTTTTCCTGCGTGTTCGTCTATTTTCCCTCTTTTCTCGTTTTTGATTTTGATAACTTATAATTCAAATCCTTTGCAACTATATGTATATATATTCAACATATACATGGTACACGTGTGCTTAGCAATACACTAATCTTTTGAAATGGGTTATCACATGGCAAATTTTAATTGGTTATAAAATTTTCTCATTTATCTCTCTTTTCCAAACTAACCTATAATTATATTTATACAACTTGTAATATTTCTATACTTACACGTGTACTCTTATGTACAAATGTTCAATCAAATAACTTCCATATGGAAAAAGTTGGTTTGTTATATTATTTTACTATTATATATATATATATATATATACACATACATTTCTTGTCATAATTACACATAGATGAATGGGTTCCACTAATCCCTCTCAAATAAATTCCAAATGGACAAATTGGAATGGTGGAAAAAATCATTTTAAAATTACTTTCAAATTTCCAATCATTTAAATAATAAAAATATATATACATTATTTATACAATAGTTGAAAGTGAACTCGAAAGACATGGGCCGAATGAGCTTAAAAATAAGTTCAATATTGGGCTTGAATTTATAAAGTCGGGCTTGGTGGAATAAATTGATTTCAAAGTGTTTAATGAAATAAATTTCATTGGAAGATCAAATAAAGTCCGAATTGGACGTTATTGGTACCAAAATGATCCCATTAATATCTATTTTTATAATATAATTTCTAATATTAATTAGAAACTCAACTAAGGTTGAGACTTTTCTTAGTCTTATTACATCTCTAAGCCCAAAATTAACTAGCCAAAATAAATTGGGTTCTAATTTCATGAAATTTCTAGCTATAAAATAAATTTTAAATACTATATTTTTGTGGGGTGTTACACTTACTATTTTATCGATTATTCAATTTTATTTTTATATAAATTGTAATTATATTAGTTGATTGATGATATAGTTCTTTATTCTTGTTAGTTTATTATTTTTTACTACACATTCACACATGTTCCAACTGATAAGTAAATATTTATAATAATTTTAATTCGAACACAAATTTCAAAGTTTTTTATAATGTAATTTATAAATCATAATTTATTTTTATTGTTATATCTCAGTTTTATTTTATTTTATTGGTATATAAATTAAATATTTCAATGAGGCACGCTAAAGTATACATAATATTTGTATATTATATAATAATTAAGTAAATTGATATAATATATATTGTCGAATCAAATGAACTAAGTAATTATCAGACACTATTAATTGTTTGTTGATGAATAATTGTGATTTAATTCAATATAATGATGTTTGTTTGATATCATAGGTTTAATCAAATTCATTTGTGTTTATTTCATTATCAAATCTCAATTCTTAATTATAACTATAGACTATAATTTTAATTACCTCATAATTAGATAGTTTTTTGTTAGACTGCTTCAAAATTCAAATATACTATTTTATATTAATATTTTAACTAAATAAATTGTAAATGAAAATCTTAAAGTTGGGTAATCAATATTTTATTACATTATTTTTTTATCATATAAATCTATTTACATATTCTTATTTTTTGTTTAATAAAATAAGCTTAACTTAATGTGTGTAAATCTTATTAATTGATTCCTTTTTTATGATAATACTAATTCTTAGATTTTGTAGAGTTCATATAGTCTATTATTATTAGTTGAATATATTTATCTGATAAATTGATAATATGATATTATATATGTTTATATAAATATAATATATAAATATTTGCATATATTTAAGTTTTGGAGAATTGTTATAAAAAGTTATTTGATTCAATTAACATAATTGTTAATAATTTGATCAAGTGACTATAATAATAAATTGAAATACATTTGGCTAATGTTTGAATCTTGTTGGGGGTGAAAATTTAAATTTTTTAGCTTATTTATCAAAGCTCGATTACAAGCTCGATTAAAAGCTCGCAAACTACTCGATAAAAGCTCGTTTATAGTCGAACTCGAGCTACTCGTGAGAAGCTCGCGAGTAGCTCGAGTTCAGCTCGAGAAAATTGTCGAGCTCGAAAAAAAGCTCGAATTCGGCTCGTTTAATAAATGAACGAGTTTCGATCGAACTTTTTTCGAGGCGATACCCGAGTAGCTCACGAACAGTTTGGTTCATTTACAGCCCTACACATAGGGATGACAATTAGATTTTGGACCATGATTGAAAAGAAATAAAAGTTGATGAATCGATATATATATATATATATATATATATATATATATATATAGAGAGAGAGAGAGAGAGAGAGAGAGAGAGAGAGAGAGAGAGAACCAAAGCCCCATGTGAAAACAAGGAACTAATCTCCATCATTCATCCATAAAAAATATGTGGTCTAGATCAAAAGCAACACAAGGTGGTATTTTCATAATTTAATGATTATTTTAATGAGGTTAGGTAGTTTTGTAATTTGGTAAATGTGATTAAAATATTAGGATTTTTTTCTCCCTCTCTCATTCTCTATCAGACTCTTCATCGTTTCTTCAGCGACTTCTTTGATTTTCAACGCGCAGTAGACAAATTTGTTTCTTTGTTTTCTGATATTTATGTATTTTTTCATGTAATCGAATTTCAATTATCCACAATCGTTGTTCATGCGATTGTTATAATTTTTTCTGGAGTGTTTTTTGTACATTATTTTTGGATGAAGACATCGGGTAAAAATCTGATTGTTATATATTTCCTAAGATTTTTTCTTCGATGTGTTTTAGATTCGTTCGATATTATTGATGATTTGATATTTTTTTTCTCGATTAAAATGATTAGATATGTTCGTTTATGTAATGTAATATATTTTTGAAAGTTGATTAAGTTGAAATTTTCAATTTTCACGATCAACAGATGTTTCCAGTTTTTTTCCATATTGTTTGATGGCGTATTAGTCTATTAATTTTTGCAAATTGTGTTTTCTTATTTTGTCGTAATTGTCACAGAGTCTTCTCAGGTTCTGGATCGTATGAGCAATCTCCTAGAAAGGTATTTGGCATCCACCGGCCAGGCTAATAAGTTGGCAAAATAGAATTTCTAGAATCAGCTCTCCGGCAACGGCGCCAATTCTGACGTGCGGTCGTTTCGCGGTCAGAATAAATCTCAAGAGAGACTTATCCTTATATCCAATGCAAGGTATAGCTAGCAATGAGAGTAAAGGTCGATCCCACGAGGAGCTGTGAATCATATCTTCAAGTGTCACTATTTTCAAAGTTTTGAGGGTTGTTGTGGTCTCCGTACTTCTTAATGTAAATACTGTAAAATAAAAATAACAAAACAAAAGAAAGGAAAATATCAGTAGTAACGTATTCTGGATTAGAACTTAGATTTGAACTTAACAAACACTTGACCGATCATGGGCACGTTGATTATTTTAGTGAATCTAATTATCTGGTTAAAGGTACCGAATCTCTCTCAATGTATCCAATCTATCCTTTCTGTATAGACTAGAGTTGATCTCTCATCCCCTAATCCCTAACCTGTTGTCCAACCTCGATCTCTCATATGATTGTAAACAACAAGACAACTTTATGCCCTCGATAGACCCAGATTTACCTAGATACTGATCTCTCAGATGCCCTCAGTACCCGTGATGTATCTCATCCCTTTATCACCAACACAACTATGATTCATTGACCATTTATGAAGATAGCGAACACAATTCTAATTAACGAGTGATCAACCACAATTAACTAGCTTAGCCCATTTTAATGCAACAAAGAAAATGATTACACGAAAGAACCAAATTCACACAGTTTATGCCTATAAGTCTCACGATTCTTACGTGTTCATTAAGTTCTTATCTTTGTTCAATCCGGAATAACGAGTCTAGCCGCTCATGCTAGACTTAGAACAACAATAAATATAAGTAAATAAAGACATAAATAAACAAAAAACTTACTTGATTAAATAGAAAAATAATCTAACACCAACGTTGGATTTAAGTACATAAACTAAACTGGAATCCTAAAGCCTGCGGGCATAAGGCCCGAGATGGAATGCAGAAAATAAAATGCAAGTAAATAAAACGATAAAGATATTGCTTGTTCCCATGTATATTCAGCCTCTGCCATGAAAACTATTTATATTAGGAGTACAAAACACAAGGTAACTCCCCCCACAGGCCGGGGGATCTTCAGCCCATTTCGCAATCGTTGTGCTCAAGATTTTCCATATCTGGCAGATTCTTTCCTTATTTAAAAGATCTGTCTCGCAGATTCTGTACTCGACATGCCCTAGATCGCCGACATTCAACCTTCCTTAATTAGTCGATCCACCTTCTAGAATCTGAAGGATGCGATCAGACTTTCCTTGTAAGCTCCTCTTTCCTTCGGCGGCTAGGGTGCACTACTCCTGCCCAGCTGGTAATTGTTATCCTTGTGCCCAGTCTCATCTCCTTCTTCTATCAATCACACTGGGTTTGTTGTGGGCACGATCACGAACTTCTCCTTCAGCGATGCTGGAATGGTGGACATTTTGTAACAACCCGGATTTTCAGAAGGTGATTAATTAATTCCTAATTTTAATTAGGAAATATGAAGAAGGATTTTGAGCATAATTAGGATGTTTCGGTTCTTAATTGTGTTTTAGGATTATTTTTCGTAAAATCGTATTTTTGAGAATTTTAATTCCAGCTCAGTCGCAGCCAATTTTGATCATGTTTGAAAGGCGTTGACCCAAGGAGCATGCTGGTGCTTTCGGATTTTGAATCTGAAGTCGTTTGAGTTCCCGGTGATTTAAATCGCGTTTAAAGGAGTTATGAATAGTGTTTTTCCGTAGGAGTGCAATCGTTAGAAATTTGTGAAATCTCGTGTGTTGGCCCGAACCTTGATTTTTCAAACCTATCATATGGGAAATTTCTCAAGGAATCCATTAGCGTTCCCGGATTTTCATTCTGAGGTCAATTGAACGCTCGGAAATTTTATTTGTCCCTTGGGGGAATAGTGACTTTATTTTTGAAAAGAGATTAATTTCTCATTTTTCTTCAAAATGACTCGTTCTTTATTCCGAGTCAAGTTGGTTCAATAGTACTCGAGCTAACCAACCTACCGGTATTTTTAGATTTAATAAACGAGGTCATTTGGACCTTGTCATCGAATAAAGCACCTTTTATCCGAACCCGATATTTTTAAAGCAGTATTATTGCACTGCAGAAGCTTCCCGAGGAAACCATATTTTTGGCTATAAATAGGGGAGCACCCCTCCCTTCATCCTCGCTCATTTCATTTTTTCATCTCATTTCTGTAGAGTAGAGAGAGAGTAGAGGGGAGCTCTCTTCGTGAGAGCACCCCCAGTGAGAGAGAGAGCGGAGTGGGAGCCCCGTGGGGGCAATGGAGCCCCGCGGGGGGCAGCACGGGGCGCCGCGGGGGCAAGGAGCCCCGCGGGGGCAGCAAGGGGCGCCGTGGGGGCAGCAGGTAGCGCCGCGGGGGCAGGCAGCCCCGCTGGGGCAAGGGCGCCGTGGCGCTTGGGCGCGCGGGCTGGTTCGGCAGCTCCGGCACGTTTTCGTGCGAAGGCCATAACTTTCGCGTCGGTTGGAAGCACGAGGCCCATGAGTACTCAAATCGAAGCTCTTTCGATGATCTACGAGGTAAAAGTGACCGATCGTCCAGAATCATGATCGTTCGAATCGGATTTTCCGTCCCCTTTTGTGGTAATTTCGGATGCCTTAATCTTTTAATTCTCGTGTTTTAAGTTATAGTTAAGGGTCAAGGGTTTAGATATCATTTCGGTGTCTTATTAGGAGCTCGAATAAGGTTTCAAGTCATTGATTGACTTTCATAAAGATGAGGTGAACCCCGAGGAGGCCCGAGGAAGGATTTTCAGCTCGTTGCTTCGTCTACGTACTCGTTATCGAGATGTTCGTCATCGAAGTGGGTGGTTCTAAACCAAGTATAAGGTTTGAGCTATTAAGATCTAGAAGCATGATGGGGCAAGATGAATATCCAATTAAAATATTTTATGCTCTGCCTGTTTAGTCTCTGTACAAGGAAAGGAAAGGAATAAAGGAAGTTATATGCATGATATTGTTGAACTGTTATTTGAGTTTGATAAGATAAAGTAAGTTATTATAAGTTAAGTGAGCTCTCAAGTATGTTTAGATATGCTAGAATTGTTTATATACAATTGATGCTAGTATGAGACGTTTAGAATTGATTTGATTGCAATCGATATTTATCCGCGTTCATGTCCTCGTATTGGAATGTTGGATTTTGCTAAAGCTTATTTAGCTAAGTATTGTCTTTTAGGGTAAGTTATAAATCCCTTATAGGCCGAAATCATGCTCAATTAAAGGATTAGCCTTAGACGATTGCTCTAGGCTTGGTATTGTTAGCTAAGTTAAGTAAGTAAGAAAGGTTAAGGTTAAGTAAGGAAGGAAGTTAAGGAAGGATATAGCTTATGTTGTAAGCAGGTTATCGAGCTCAAAGAACAGTTTATTTACATTATCATGCCGTGACCCTCGTGTCACTAATGTTGATCATTTGAAAGTAAAGGGAGTCACTGCTGGGTAATCCCCTCGCATACTCAGAGGATACTTGAGTAACCCTTCTCTCATCCTAATGCATAAGGGTGCAGTAGACAACAGGTTTGAGCCAGGAAAGGCGCCAAGAAAGGAAGTAAAAGGTTTTGCGGGTATGGAGAGGGCTTTTGCGATTTGCTCTCCATATGCCGTCAGTTTATAATTGGATATTCCAAAGTTTATTAAAGAGTTTTCTCATAAAACCCCACTGAGTACATTAGTGCTCACACCCTCTTTTTCAAATGTTTTCAGGTTGAGATGCTGAGGCCGGTTATGTGCTGCTGGTGGGGTTGTCTGAGTTGTTTGAGGTTTCAATTTGTTGCTCTATATGGTTACATGTTTTTCGCTAAGTACTCTGATATTAATGTAACTTGATTCTTGAGAATAGCATGTCTTAAATGCTATGAATTCTAGTTATCAATAAAATCTTTGAAGCATGATCTTTTGACATACCCGTCTATGCCTTTATTGATTCCGAGTTATTTGAATAGTCATACCTATTGAGCATTTTGGTATCTATTCATCTTTAGTTGACTTGTGAGTAAGTCTTCAATGCTTGTTATTATTGTTCGCCTACAAAGAGGCTTTTCTTTCCAAGCATGATTATGTTAGTTCAAGTTAATCTTAAGTTGTTTTCTTGGTTCGTCCTATGATTAGGACAATAAGATATATTTGACTCCGACCTATTTATGAGTCTTAGTTGATGTGACCTATGATGAGGTCTTGTTTATTTGAAAAGTCAAATTCCTATATGTTTGTCTTTGGATTCTGTTTAAATTTCGGTTGGCCTATTATTTGGCATTCCTTTGACTCGAGTGAATCCTTTGACCCATTTGACCCGATTGAACCCTTTGACCCTTACTGATTTGTTGAAAACAATAGTTCCTCCAAGTCATAAAGTTAAGTTGCCTAAGTTCTTAAGGCGCTAACTTAGTTTAATTCTAAAAACACCCCCCTAGATTTCTGATTTTTCGTGCTATTTTATGCACAAGAACCCCGTCCCCATCCTCGGGACTGGGTTGTTACACATTTCTACCAGGCTCGAGAGAGAGCTTTCTGTTGAGAAGTTGTTGCTCATCTATTGTATCATTATCATCCAAATGCCCTCTAGATGTGATTCTACTGCCTTCTGCCCCCCATGTGCCCACACTGGCTCTTTCCGACTCAAAAAAGAGAAAAATAAAGGACAAAAGAACGAAAAAAGACACAAAAATACGAGAGAATTTGGACTTGTCATGTGCGTTTGGAGATTCTGGTTCAGGATAGATGAGAGAATTTGGACTTTATAGTTCAGAGATAAATTCATGGAAAATAGTAGACATTGACCTCCTAATTCGTTTATGTGGAGTGAGCAGTTTGTAAGTAGAAAGGTTCACTTCTGGCATAGGATAAGTATTCTCAACATTGTTAGTTTGGATTTGAAAAGTGAGGTGTTTGGAGTAGTGGAGCAAACCTTACCCCATGGGTGTTTGGAGTGCTGGAGCTACCTACCTTATGTTGTAACTTATATTATATTGTGAGCTAAGATATATAAATAAGAAAAACATCAGATTAGTTTAATGAGGAGCAGTTTCTTTGGAGACATTTCAAAGCTTCTGAATCTAATCACTCTAACCATATCATTGTCAAATAATTAACCAGGAGTTATATGGGCCATTAAGTGATTATTTCCTTTTCTAACATTTTAAGCAAAAATATCAGAAAAAATAAGTTTATAATGATGGGAATGGAAATGTGAATGCAAGAATATATTAAAATCCTAAATACACTTTCTTAATTTCTTTTTTTTTTGCTATTACAACCATAATTCACGATGTATAACAAATGAAACCCAAACTAGTAAAAATGTATAATCTCATGCCCTTGCATTTCTCTTTTGTCAATTTTAATCTCATGCTCTTCCATGAGTATGATCAGATTCCATATCTTTTTAGTTTAGTTAATTTCTAGCTTACAACTCTTGTATATAGCTTGAATTGTGAGATGGATCACAACATTTGTTATCCAAGAAACTCTTCCCCATGTTTGTAACTTTTGCATTGCCACAAACTTGCTGGTATAACTGAGACTGAGAAAAAATGTTTCTGATAAATTCCAAGGAAACCCTTCCAGAATGTACAAGGTTGGATGATATGCGGTAATAACGATAAAATAAGCATTCTGTCAGCAGACTAATTCAACATCAGTTGTACAACTAATTTTATCAAATCCTACTAAAAGACAATAGTAATATGTAAGTCTAGATGTACAACCATATCACAGAGCAGAGTGATTCAGTCTAAGATCGATTTTGTAAGGAGGCAAACAAGTATCAAATTAAGAATGTGCTCCTTTGTTCCCATATTTCATTTGTCAAATAAACACACTTAGTTCAACAAAAAACTAGATAAAACTATATGATAATAGTGAAGTATTATCCCATGTACACATGAGAGCACTCAGCCTAAATAAATCAAATCCATCTATATAAACATGAAAAAAAAGTTAGGTTATGTATCAAAATACATTGATCAAACTATTTATGACTTATGAGGCCATCTATACTGGGTGGAAGAAATACTTAAATACTTATTTATAATGCACAACCATATTAACAAGCTAGCAAAGAATAATAGTCTATTGTATAAAAAAAGAAGAAATAATAAGAGTGAACCAAGTTGCGTATAATAGATGAAATGAAACTAGTGTATTTCAGTATGTATGGTGATGGTAATGAACTACTAGAATCTATGAGAAATTAGATTAGAAATATCGGTTATTGAGTGGAGATGGAAGTGGAGGTTGAGAAAAAGACATGTATGCTTCATTTAAAAGTACCGATTGGATTTTATTGGATGATAATGAGATGAAACTTTTGCTTTCTTTGGATGACAATTCTTAAATGTGATTTTTTCGTTTTAACAAACTGTCTAATTAAAGCTCCAATGTGATTTCAAATTAGCCTTTTGTTTTATACTAAATCATAATTTTGGGACATATGAAATTTATTTAGTTTGAGAACTTATAAAATGTGGAGAACACACATACAAAGTGTATGTTGAGACATAGTTGAATCAATACAATAAGAGTTGGTTCCCAAAAAATGTATTTAAGACCTACTTAACTATAAAAGACATCACTTTTTAGTTTGTAATCACATAAGAATATGATGAATTGATAAATAAGTAGATATCAAAGAATGCATTGTCGAAGAAGACCACAAACAAACAAAATAATATTGTGAGCACAAAACATAAGAAGCCGCAATCCAAACTTTAGAGTATGGGAAGATTTCAAAATCATAAATCATCTACCGTATGATATTTTCATTAACAAAGTTCTCTTGTTATAAAATACAGTACACAAAATCAATTAGCAATTAGTCCATACACAGGACATCTTATAAATGAAAAGAATATAATGGGCTAAAAAATGATATTTGTATGTTTTATACTTAAACAACATTTAATTTATGTGCAAGACAAAACAAAAGTTATTAAGATACATAAAATATGATACACAACATGCAAAAGAAATAGAATGCAGGTGGAAGAGTATCATGTCCCATATCTTAAAGTCAAAACAATGTCATAAGACACAGTTTGATTCACATATTATCGATCATCTTATGATAAGCATAAGCTGGAAATAATAATTAAAGTTAGCATATTTTAGTCCAGAATTAATTTTTCATTAAAATTATGTATATCAATATTCACAAATCATATATTATCTAAATAATGTATAAAAAGAAAATGATGATCACTCACTTGGCTTGATTTTTCAAGCTGATCAAAATAAAGATGTAGGAATTCAAATTTCTATAATAGCAAATTCTTAATCCCTAAATAAAAAAAGTAAGGATAAGGAAACTTTGCTACTAAAAATGGAATTGCAGAATGGTCTAATTCGTTTTGCCTTCTACACTTTTTGTTCTTTTTCATTTTTTATTTTATTTTCTAGGTGTCGCAGTTGGAGTCATGTGATGACATCTATAATATAGTGTCACGATAACAATCAATAAAATATAGTAATAACCTAATACATTAATAGGACCTATAACCACATTTGATATAAAATGTTCTAAAATTAATGTAACAATATCTTTTTTTTTCTTGTAGTGCTTCTTCATGCTTATAACCTTTCCACCATCACATCCAACATCAATCTTAGCAACTCGTTCTACAAAAATAATCATGAAAGACACAATCATGCTATGACAAAAAAGATGGTTCATGCTACTACAATGGTGGTATATTTGATTTCATTTAATCATTAATGCACTCTAAATGAATATTTAAGATTTCCTCATAAATCAAGATGTCACATGTTCAACTAACTAAGATATAGACTTATTCTTTAGATAGATCTTTATTATATGTAGCTAGATAATTATTATTACGCATAATCTTCATAATTCGGGTGCTCTCTTCCAATTCTTCTTTACGCAATCCCAACTCATTCTTACTCAAATATCAATCTTATGCACGACGCTATCATAAGCTATAAGTGTAATGTCACATCGAATGGAGAAATAGATAGGAGAGTGAAATGAACTCATGACTATGAATTTAAACCGGTGGATAAAATGAATAGAATCATGAAATACCATTCGGGTGAGTTGGAAATCTCATAATAGAAAACATATAGATTCAAAGTCAAACCTAATCGAATGGGATTAACAAGATAAATTTTACACATGAGTGTCACCCAACTGTAAGGAAATACATAAGAATATTATATTATAAGTAAGAAAATTGATGATAAACTGTCAACTTAACTGTATACAAATCTTATGGTTATCTTTTCTTCGATAATGTTTTTATACATTGTGCTGTCTTCACCACATTTCCACGAATGTATTTTATAGAAGTCCAGTTTTGTCAATAATCGAATAGGACATTAAAGTATTGAGTATAACTTAAATTCTCTTGTTTCAAGTCATATAACTTAGTGACTATCATCCCCTTTATTCAAGTCATATAACTTAGTGACTATCATCCCCAACCGCATATATGTAACCATCATTTCCCCATTATGGCCACATAGTTTATGATTTGTGACCGGGTGAGAAGATTCAAATGTAATTTCTAAAGGCGAAAATTAAGAAGCCATGATGTATTTGCTAGAAATGAAACGTAGAAAAAGAGGATTATGACTTAGATGGTGGTCATGACCTACAAAATTCAACACATATCATATAACTCATGTGTTAACATAGCTTCCTTAGCTAATATTTTCATCAAATCACCGGTAGAGACCTCAACACAATATTAAATCATCACCGAACCCACAAAAGTAAAACATAATTAATCAACTTATATATGAAGTCATTTATATTTTAATTATAATTTTTAAATATGAAGTGATTAACAATAATGTCTCACATCATGCAGTAATCACCATGTTCTCCCAAGCAAATTCACTCGATTTTGGTGGAATGATATAATCTTCAAGTATATGCTTGGTCTTACAACGTTTATGTTTCTCTCAAACCGTCATATAACATGTTAATTACCTGAAGATTCCTTTTAAGTTTTTTCTTATGCTCAACTTATCGATAACAAGACTATTCTAAAAGCTCGGTCGGATGTAAATAGATTATTGTACCCTAGCATTATCAAGTTTCTCTCCTAATCAATCATGAACTTCAATCTAGTTCAACCACACTTTGCATTGCATATACCAAATTTGCCCCAAAATTCAATTCAATAAATGAATTATCAACAATTGGATGGTTATAAGACTTCCATGTTTGTATCAATCAAATAACAATTTAAAACACCCATGAATGATACTTGTCATGAAATAAAAGTTGAAGCAGAAATTCCATGTTAACATATCGGATCGATCAATTTCGCAAAACGCGGAAATTCAATATCCTCACAATGAAAGCAAAAAATAGTTAACTCTCTATACAATCAAGTTCAAATCGATGAATTTCTCAAAGCTCAGATTTTGAATATCCTCACAAATCTTCTCGGGTGAATTTTACATCCATTTTCTCCCATGTCGGGTGTCAGGTCCACAAAATGCACCATTTCATTTTTCGGCTGAAAAATGTTTAACTTTATTTTTTTAGCTAAAAATATTTTTCAATCTCATTTTTAATGTTGTCATAGTCAATAATAGATGTTAATAATTCAATTCGAAATTTAAATGACTAAGATGAGATAGAAAAATATTTTTAGCCAAAAAATTGAAGTCAAATTTTTTCAGCCGAAAAAAGAAAACATGTGCATTATGCACCCGGTAAAGAAAGAAATAAGTGAAAATTGCATGCGAGAACTTCTCATTTTGAATAATGTCACATATTGTCAGTATTAGATATTAATAATATTAATAATTAAGTTCGAAATTTAAATGACCAAAAACAGATAAAGAGATATGTTTTAGCCCAAAAATTAAAGTCAAACTTTTCAGTCGTAAAAAGAAAATTGATGCAATTTGCACCTCATGAGAAAACATGTGCAAAATGCACCCAAGATCGAGCTTCTCGGTGCACTATGCACTCGTTTCCTTTCTTGTCGGGTGTAAAATGCACTGATTTCCCTTTTTCGGCTGAAAAAGTTGAACTTTATTTTTTTAGCTAAAAAAATCATTTTTCTATCTTCTTTTGGATATTGTCATATATTATTAAGTAGTAATTTTGGTTGAACCATTTTATAAATACTCATACACTAAAAAAATATTAGAATTTTATAGGAATAAAGTGTACATGGTGCCAACATTGTTATTTATAAAATTTGAATTTATATATTTTATTTATTTTAAATTTCATTTTTTATAATTTTATTTGTATTATTGAGATTATATACTTTCATTTACATTAAAATTTAACCTTCATGGCAGATGCTAATGATCATTAAACTTCAAATTAAAGTATAATGTACTTTTCAATCACAATATTTTTTATCTATGCACAAACGCACAAAGTGTTTACTTGATTTGACACCAAACAATTAATGTTATAGTTGGTTAGTTCATTAACTCCAACATTTGGAATCATATCATATTTGTATGAAACATCAAATTTTTATACAAGATTTACTAATATGAGTATTATAGCAGACTTATTTTCTACAAGTTGTATTTATTGTTAGTGTTGTGATTGTTGTTCCAATCTATGTTAAATTATGAGGTCCAATGTTTAAATATATTTGGATAATTTTTGTTAAAAATTCAAGAATTGGAATTGAATTAAAATCATTAAAAAGTTGGTCCATTTTTATTAATATTTCCAAATGCTGAGAATTAAATTTTAAGTAATCATTTTCAATTTGCCTAATATTAAAATTTAGAGTAAATTATACTTAATACTCAAATGTTTGCAACTTATAATAATAATACCACAATTTATAATTAATAACAATTTTGCCTCGATATTTTATTTTTGTCACAATTATATAATCCATAAGTTTTTTTGGCATCAGAAAGTTAAGTCACCATGTTGGAAAACACGCGGACAAGAAAAAAATAGAAAAAAAAAATTCAATATAAGCCAAAATGACGTTGGGTAAATTATACTTAATACATAACATTTACAACTTATAACAATAACACTCAATCTATATTTAATAACAATTTTAACTTGATATTTGAGGGAACACATAGAAAAACAATTCACATAAGCTAAAAACGACGTCATTTTTTTTTTTTTGATTATGTTAATATTTTTTCAAGGGTTGAAGTAGATGAATAAAGAAGACGGTCATTGGCGATTTGAGAAATTATTTCATGTAAGCCAAAATGACGCTACATGTTCTCCCACGTGATGACACATTTTTCAGTTGCTGACAAATTCACGGAGAGTAAAATTGTGATAAAAATGAAATGTAGAGGGTAAAATTATTATTAAATAGATGTTATAGCATTATTGTTACAAGTTGCAAACATTGTGATATTGAGTATACTTTATCGGACATTGATTTATATTGAATTATTTTTTTACTTCTTATCCACGTGGTGACTTAACTTTCAATTAGCAAAAATTTATTAAGGATAAAATTATCCTAAGAATAAAATATTAGTGTAAAATTACTATTAAAAATACAAATTAAAATATTATTATTAAAATTAAAAATTTTGGAGCATTATGTATATATTTACGAAAATATCACCTCATGTTTTATATATTTTTTTATGTTTGTGAATATGATGATTGACGAAGAGATGGTATTTATTTTGATGAAATGGGGGTAGATTTAGAATTTAAAGGAATGTTGGATGAAGATGATTGGGCCAACTCCCCAACCTGGGGCCCACCAAAATGTTTCTCTCTCCTGCACTTTTTATCACTCTTTATTATTATTTTATTTTATATGAACTTTTGTCAGAACCAATAAATTCAGTTGGCTCTCCAGTCCCCACCCCATCTCTTGCTAGAGAGAGAACATCTCTTCTCCAAAAGTTCCATCTCTTTTTGTTAGTTAGGGTTTTAACTAGCTGATCGAACCTGCTTCACGAACCGTATCTACTTTTTTCTCCTCCTTTTTCTTGATATAGCACTCTGCGTTTGCCTGCCTTTTTTTTGCTGATTTGGGTAAAGAATCTTGCTTCTTTGGAAATGGGATTTCTTTTTTTTTTTTTGAGCAATTAGGAAAATCTATGGGAATTCAGCTCGTATTCATCTTTTTAAGTATGTTGAATTCCTCATTGGTTGAGTTTTCAACTGCAACTGGGGGAAAATTCCGGTTTTTTTTTTGTTCAATGGGATGCTGATTGCCTAGTAATTTTTCTTGAATGCGGAATTCGGAGATGCAATTTCCCAGCTTCTGCTTATAATATTGGTTATGTAGCTATTCTGTTGAATTGAAGTAAATAATTCCTCTGTTTGCTACTTAGTTTTCGCTTTTCTTGTATTGAAACTCTTTTCCCAGCATGTTGGAGTTGATGAGCTTTTCTTCTATCTGCATCCCTTAAGTTTTGTGATGACTTTTTACGAGTGATACGTGTCGGTAAGAATTTGTTCTTGTAATTTTCCGCTAACAGTGTTGTATTTTTCGTGTCGTAAAAGAAATTTTCCTTCTCAGTTTAGAATTATTATTATTTATTTATTTTCGTTTTAAAATAGTATTTGGGTGCAGATTCATTTTTTTTGGCACATTTTCCAAGATGTGATTTGTGTTCTTGCGTCCTGCGCTAGCTCATAATCTTTTAATTGATCAAATGTTGTTGCTGATATCATTTTAGTAATACTTTCTTTTGTTTGTCTTGTGCTGTCTCATGTTGCAGAGAGTAAAGTATTTCATTTATTTTTCCTCGTCGAAGTTCTTGTTGTAGAGAATCATCATCGTAATCACATCCACTTCTGCTAGCTTGATAATATTTGTTGGGGCAAAGTGTAAAGATTGAGAAGTTGATTAGTCCCAGTATGGGTTATCTTTGTGATTTCTGTGGGGAGCAAAGATCTATTGTGTACTGTCGGTCCGATGCAGCTAGTTTATGTTTGTCCTGTGACCGCAACGTCCACTCTGCTAATCCCCTTTCGAAACGACACTCAAGGACACTTCTTTGTGAAAGATGCAATTCTCAACCAGCTTTTGTTAGATGTATGGAGGAGAGAATATCTCTTTGCCATAATTGTGACTGGATGGGGCATTCCGGCTCAAACACAACTCCTGCACATAAGAAGCAAACTGTTAATTGTTACTCTGGATGCCCCTCAGCTGCAGAGCTTTCTCAAATTTGGTCGTTTCTCTTAGATAGTCCTTCAGTTGGGGATTCTACCTGCGAACAGGAGATGGGTTCAATGAGCATTTCAGATTACAAACCAAGGGATTGTCAGGGCCCTCAAGAAAAAAACAATAGCAAAGATGTATCCCTTATGGTAGAAGCCAGTGATATGTGTAATGTGGATTTGGATAAAGAAGCAGCTTGGATGGAGTCGTTAACACCACTTGATACGAAGATGAAGAATGTGGACCTACTGGCTGGATCTTCTAGATCTGCTATGCGCAAGGTAGCTATTTTATCACTGGCAAATTACTTTAACAGAATTTACCTTGTTATTGCCAGCCTGTATTCCATCAATTTCTCTTCTACTGTGAAAGGCATTACTTGGGATGTAGGATGTAGCTCTAAAATCAGGTCTTCTCATTTCAGTAGTCTACTGCTGTACTGTATGTCTAGAACAGAGATCATAATTGTACCTTGTTTCATGTGTGCCATCCCTCTTCTTTGTGGTAATTGGAAACATGAAGACTTCGTTGATGTTCAAGTTTTTGCTGGGTAAGTCAAATTGATGTCTAAGCAAGCGTGATACGTATTAGAAGATGAGAATAATGCAAAACTTAGAGGCACTTATCTAGGTCAGGATTCATTGGAGTTGTCTAAAAATCAGATTTTTTAGATGCTCTGTCTTCTGTCAACTTTTCTTTTTATTATTATTTTTTATGGCGCTGTCGTGCTTCTTATATATAAGTGCACTTAAACTCTTATTTCTAGGGTAGAAGTGTAGTAACATATAAATAGTTTAATGTATAGTCCTCATGCAAAAATGTTTCACCTGTGAAAATAACATGTTCATTCATCATGGAGCAGTTGCAGCTAATGAAAAAGAAAGTTAGAAAAATTTGATTTCTAATAACGAGAATCAGTTATACTAGACAAGCGAGGACATAGAACTTGGAGAGTAGAAAGGAAGAAGACTCCTGCATCCGGTGAAGGGTACTTAGCTTCACACTAACCACTATTGGTTTCTGATTGTAGATGTAAGTGAGGGCCTGCACATTCTCTTGATCTTGTTGTCTTGTAGCTGATAACTTTCATGAATTAATTCTCTTCTAAGAGGTGAAAATACATATAGATGACAACACTTATCTTACCTGAAAGAGCAGAAAAAAGAGAGTGCAATACCAACCAGGAATGGCTACTCAAACGTAGCTCCAATGTGTAAGGGCTCCAAATAGAAGTGAAATGCTGGAGAGATCCCCCAACCTTAGAGTTGCTGTAAGAAAGGATCTCTGCTCAAACTTAGTTTGAACCTAGATAACATTTGAACTTAGCTAAAGATCGAAACTAGAAGTGGAGATATTCAGTGACACGAAAAAATATGACCATGACCAAATTTAGATTAGTATACCATCAACCATGGTATAATTCTGCTGTAGTGCTATGGATAAGTGCAAAGATGTAGAAAATAGTGATGCTGTCGCATTTCAACTAATTTCTGGTTCTATTCTTTTCCTTTTTGGTGTACTCCATTTTGTTTAATGCTGACTAGTTTATCCTTTCGTGTGCAGGTATATGTACCTAGAGAAAAGGGGATTGCAGAATGCGAGGATAGTGGTTTCTATGATAATTTTAATGTGGACGAAATTGACTTAGGTATTGAGAACTATGATGACCTTTTTGGTGCTGCCCTGGATAATCCTGAACAGCTTTTTGATAATGAAGAAATTGATGGATTATTTGGGGCACACGACATGTCTGGTTCTGATTGTCAGGGTGCTTACCTTGCTGAGGTAGTTTCTTCTTGTTTCTCTTAAATATTACCTGTGGTGCAAGTTATCTGGAAAAATTATGTGTTTTTCTGTACCGGTCTCATGTGTATGAAATCTTCGGTGGCCAAATTCTTGTTAAATAAATTATTCTCAACTCAGATCTTATCTTCATAGTGCTTGTTGAGGCGAATAAAAATGGAATCCTTGGTATTCATATTTCCTGGTGGAAAAACTTGTGTTACAGAACTTGTATTACCAACCTAACAAACTTTAGTAAGGTGCTAAACTAAAGATGCCATTGTATTGCAAGAAAATATTGAACTGTATCTGGGAGAGAGATAAACAATGTAGTATATTGACACTTCTGGGAGTTCAAGCCAATCAATTTCGTTTGCTTTGGTATTCTCAGAGCCAAATGTGAAATTCCCTTGGTCGGATGATGCTCACCGTAGATGTGCTGAAGATTTCATTAAATATACTCTCTCATGCACAAAATTTTAATCTTGATTATTGCCGACCACCTTTTCTTCCTTTCTCAAATTAAACCATCTCGATTTAGTAGCATATATCTCTGCCCCATTTTACTTTTTTGTTGCATTTCCATCTTAAGACTTCTTCCTTAACATCTTTCTTGGTGCAGGCTTATAAAACATTCAGGCCATTTGTGATGATCTTTCCACTTTTGTACTTTGCATGTTAAATGTTTGGATATTAACATAGATAAGGGAATATATCCAACGGAATACAAAATTAATTGAAAGTTGTAATTGTTAAATTTCTTTTCCTCTATATTAGTTTTCTTATGGTATCCATGGAACGGTTACTTTTGGACTCCGTGATTTGGAAGTCTTGCTGTGATTCATGGTTAGATTACTTTCTTAACAATTTTAGGGAGTTTAAAGTGCGTAGTTCTAATCGAAAAACTTAATTTTTAATGTTTACTAGGGATCATCAGTTGGAGGGATGAAGATGCAATCAGCATGCAGCAATGCAGCATCTGCAGATTCAGTCGTTAGCTGTAAGACTGAACCTAACTTATGCTTTATGAGGCAAGCACACTCGGGTCTTTCATTTTCTGGCCGTACCGGAGAGAGTAGTGGCGTTGATTATCAAGATTGTGGTGCATCGTCAATCTTACACATGGGAGATCCACCATGGGGCCTTCCAGGTCCTGAAAGTACCATGCCCCCCTCTTCTAGCAGGAGTGATGCTGTCATGCGTTACAAGGAGAAGAAGAAGACACGAAAGTAAGAATCAATTTTAAATTGTTGTCTAATTTGTTAAATTTGATCATGCATTTGAAGTTATTACTCTTTCCTTCCTCTTAAATTATATCTTAAACTTCGATGATTTCACAGATTCGAGAAAAAAGTAAGGTATGCAACTCGCAAGGCCAGAGCGGATGTAAGGAAGCGTGTGAAGGGACGCTTTGTCAAGGCTGGTGATGCTTATGATTATGATCCATTGAGCGAAAGCAGAAGCTGGTGAATAAAAATCTTCCAGTCTTTCAATTAAGGAAACAAGCATTACTAAATATACTATACTTAACTATAAAATGCAGTGACTAATGGTCTGAAAATCGTATTGCAGGGGTTGAATTCATATTTACAAATAAAGCTGGATGGAAGGGGCCGATTTCTCTGTCTCCTACAAGTTATATTGTGCATTGTCACTGAAGAAAGGAGGATATTTTTCTACATTTACCATCTAGAGTAGACTACTATTGGACAATGTAACTGACCTCTCAGGCATAAGCTCACACGGGTAGCCTTCTCTCCAGGGTGCAGAGTCGTGCAACTGTGAGTCGTATCCCTCAATCAAATACATTTCCGTTTCTTCCTAGTTCCCCGTCTCATACTTGGTGGACAAATCTCGGTGAGATTTCAAGGATTATTACCAGGTTCTGGTCTGAAGATCCGACCATCATCCAAAACGGTACTAGGTAAGGTACACTCCAATGCTGGCCGTAGCATGATGAGTTACAGAAGTTAAGAAACTGCAGCAGTCGAAGCAGCAGCTCTACTATTGTATTTCTACTGTGTTTCGTCTTCTTTGATTGCTCTGGACGACATGTATAGCATAAGTTGTCCATACATACACCTTAGCAACGATGATTTCCAAATATGCAGAAACCAGATTCTTGTCTCAAGTCGTTTTAACTGTAAATGTAAGTAGCCTTGTGACTTATGCATTGTGATTCTTTCTTCATTCTAGCTGATAATATCTTGGCTCTTGAAAGAGATATTGGTTGATGATTTGAGTTCATAATATGCTTATCAGCAAGTCATGACAGATGAGATCGTCACTTTGCCACCAAAGTAGCTCGTCTCTTTGTTGGATTTCATGGCAAAGAAAAATGTGCTCAAAATAGAAAGAGAACCACACATCAGCATTAGACGAGCCACATGAAGTTCGCGTGCAGCAACATAATTTATCCAGTGCACATTCACGGACAGTGGTTTTGGATTTTCTGAGGTGAGGGGATGCTAGTGTTGTCGAAATCGATCCTTCCAAAATTTTTGAGGGAGGTTAAACGAATATGGCAAAGCCAGATGAAATGAAGTCAGAGCTGCATGCAAAAATCATGCTCTTGCCTGACCTTCACGTGTAGTATTGCAACAAATTTCACATGACTCCAAACACCCTTCTCGTTTGCACAATCTTCTTTGTTGTTGTACAAATATTTGTAAGATTGTATGACATTAAATTTTATATTTGCTTGATGTCGGTGGCAATAGACAAGAATATATAATTTGTGGTGAACAAAATGTCACATGGAGAGAGAGAGAGAGAGAGAGAGGCGCATATAAGTCTTGTGGGCTCATTTGCCATCATCTTATCTAAACAGTTAAAACTCGTTTTCACTGCGGTTATAGTTTCTAATCATGCAAGCATACATATATCAAACACATTCAATGAATTAAGAACAGTTTCTTGTCATATATATATATATATATATATATATATAATTAAGATGTATGTATTCCGTAATTTACCTCCTCCACGAAGCTCTGTGGAGAACAACTGCTACGCTCATGTGGGGTCAGCGGTAATTTATGTTAGTGCATTATTTTATTGAAAAATAGACGAAAACAAGGCTATATAAGCTGTTCCCGACAATATTGAAGGTGTAATCTTTTTGCTCTACCTGTAATCTATCTTCTTTTTCCTTTAAATAGCAGCTTTTTTCTTGAGAAGATTGGACTAATTTCCTTGCTATTCTTGGTGGGTTTTCAATTTCATTGCTACTTATATTAGGGATCTCCATCTATCTATGCTTTCTAATTTTATCTGGATCTTTCCTATTTCAACCTCCGTTTTTTTTTTCTTTTTTGAGCTTATTTTGTTCGATTTGTCCTTGATTGCTGCTGTTTTGCTTATGATCTTGTTTTGCTTTAGCTACTTTTTTTTTATATATAATTGATTATCTCGTGCCTCTACATCTTGCAAAAGAGAAATTACTATTTTCTCACAAAGTTGAGAAATTCTTTCATCAGACTTTTCCACTCTTTTGGGGGTTTCTTTTGTCTTTAAATCACGATTTCGTAGCTTAAATTCGAGACTTTTCCACCTTTTGTTTTGCAAAAAAAATAGATACCTGCAGCTGTTACCCCTCCCTTTTTAGGATTCTGGAAAATGAATTTGTTATATTTGTATAAATCTCAATATTCTCAGCATATCTTCTTTGCATAAGTTCTGTTTTCACTTTGTTCGAGTGTAGTGTTGTGGGGTTTAGGTCCCATTCATTCTTTAGCTTGGTTTATCAAGTTTGTGGGCATCGGATTCCACCTTCTTACACCATATATTTGATCTGCATATGTGCAATTGATTCATTTGTTTGGCCTTCCAAACCTAATTGCTTGTGTTTATTTGCAGTAAGAAGCATTGCCTTTGGTAGAATTGGTTGATTTAACACGATCAAGTAAGTTTATTCTTGGACTTCATTGTTCCATGATTGGCAGTTTTGTTTCTTGAAATCAAGAACTACAATCTGCAAGCTCCTTTAATCTTGTATATATTAAGGATAGCAGCGATTTCTTCGACGTGACTGTTTATTAGCTGCATTGTTAAGTACAAGTAGGAGGGTTGGGGCGGAGGAGTGAGGACCATTACTGTCCTTGTCATAGAAAGGGAAAACATGGTCTGAGGATGAGTTTATTCTTGTTTTAGTACTCTTCGAAGTTGGCTCTGTTCGATTTTCTGTATATTTTTTGCTTCACTTCGTGTAGTATGTCCTTTCTTCTGGTTCACATCTCACTTTAGCTGAGCAAATCCTTGTTATTTTCCATTAGGTTCAGCTCTCAAAATGGCTATTTCATCGTATCCAAATCCAGCTGATGCCGGAGTGCTGTGCATAATTCTGGCAAACACGGCGATATCTATATCCATCGTGAAGGAGATTGTCCGGTCTATACTGCACGTCATTGGCATTAGGATTGCATCATGGGAAGAGCTCTATGTGGATCCCTCGGACTCAGCTGAATGTCGTAAAGGTCTCTCAGAGTCGTACATGGAGGAGTTCCGAAGCCAGATACCTGCAATGAGGTTCGACTCACTTTGTATGTACGACTGCCTCGGGCAGGAGTGCTCCATCTGCCTGTCTGAATTCGAACCAAATGCAGAGGTTAACCACCTTACCTGCGGGCATGTTTTCCATAACTTGTGCCTGGAGAAGTGGTTAAACTATTGGAACACGACATGCCCCCTCTGTCGGAATTGCATGATGCCCCTAGAGTTGGAAGAAGATACTTGCCCTATGTGAGTATATATTTCAAAAGAAGAAATTATGGTTGTACAGCGTAGTATGTGCAGGATTTCGATAAAACTCCAAACTCCAGGTTATGTAGTTTGATTCCTATCTTAAGCTGCCAAGGTTTGCGTCCTCTTGAAGTGACGGGTCAGCATGGCTAGTATTCGTCTTGTATATAATATATATTGTAAACGGTGTTATTTTAAGTCATCTCTTCTTGTTCATTGAGCTGCGGCTTAGTTTTATCATTAATGATACCTTTCTTTAATGTTGTAACTAGTTACACAGGAGATATCTTTATGTATTATGTGGGATACATATGAGTGCACATTTTATCTACTTATCTAGAGAGAGAGAGAGGAAGAAGAAGAAGAAGAAGAAGAAGAAGAAGAAGAAGAAGAATATTGGAAACTACAGAGAATATGGTCATTGAATGAAACAGATGGCAATACAGAAAGACCAAGAAGCAATTTGGATGAAATATTTCAAGTGTGTGTTCATGTCATGCAGGTACATAAGTTGATGACGACGAGCTATGTCTATGTGCAGTTGGTTTTCCAGTTAGGTCCAAGAGCTTTGAGCCAACCGACATGCCACTCTGCACCAGACCCGAGTTTCTGTGATACCTACACCTGAAGGAACCAACGTGTGTCGTTGGGGAGCAGAGGCAGTTGTGTCTTTTGGCACTTGCAGACTTTCTCGGGGCAAGTGGGGAGGTTGTATAAGAGGAGGATGAGACGGAGTAAGTTTTCATGGCATTTGTGCACAAGGTAGGGACGTTTATGTTGCGTTTCACATACTCTACGTTAGCCTTTGATTCTCCTGCCATTCTTGCCCTGGAACAAGAACCTCTTTTAGAACCATCCATCACTTGAACACAGTGCTCAGTTTCTTGTTGAGATAAAGATAAGTGCAATCTTTATTTAATCAAGAAACGTGTGTGTGTGTTCTTAGCTGCGTACATGAACTAGATTGTTTCAATCAGAAAACAAACAATATCATGCCTATGTTCTGGCTAGGTTAGAACATGAGAAATAGAAGTGTAGAATATTATTATTGCATAAGTAGATGGTATCCAAAAATTACATCATTGGAATATTTCAATACAAGATAAGAAAAAGGCATGCTGCAAAACAACTTTGTTACCAGGGAAAATGCTACAGGTTGTTGAATCTATGCCTGTTTTCACGATGGAATGAGTTTAGGAATGAAATGAACTCAACGGGAAATCTCGGCCTTGGTTCTTTTATTGTTACATTTCTCCTCAAGTTTCTCAGATCCTCATCTTCATACCACAAAAACCTGTTTCCCTTGCTATTATTAGGAAGATAGAATGGATACTATTTTTAGAAGACACTGACCTGGACAAATGCAACAAGATAGATTCAAAGAAGTAAATTTGATTGAAGGTGGATACAAGTTTAGCTTTTTAGCTTCTGAAACTAAAACTAAGCGGTGACTCACTAGTAAACATAGGATTTCAGACAAGAAGCATATAGTCATACATACATAGCATTCAACAAAGAGACCTCTGAAGTTGGATAGATCATCACCATTAGCATGTGTTAACACCATCTTTGCAGTCTTTCGTGAGATCATTGAATGTCTCAATCTGCTTCTTCCCCCTAAAAAACACTTCACTATCAACAGATAGCCTCATGTAACCATCAAACTCGACCGCATTGCCATTGTTGAGCTTCGTCGTTTCGTAGTACCAATCACTGTTAGTATCCCACAGATCTTTGTAGTCATCAAGAAAGTGAATCGAGTACTTTTCCTTCAAAGGATCAAAGAACGATGTGCGTGCCTCATTTGTAGCAATGTAAACATTCCTCCCATCTTCTATTTTGTCTCTCAATTTTGCCACAAGAGATTTTGGTGAAGTGTCTCTACCAAGATTAGGCCACAGCTTCTTGTTCTTAGCCTTCTCCCCTCTCTCCACATGAACACCATCAAAATCCCAACTCATTCTTGATGCTATAGCAGAGGCCACATCCAGCAGTCGCCTCGACTTCCAAATCATATGCCATGGCCGTTGGACCACAGACCCCGCCTCACCTTCACAAACGCGGTACCAGAAATTATCGGGCTCAACAACTCCAAACTTCCTCATGATCAAACTATCCTTCACCTCAGCTAGCTTCATTGGTGCAACTCTGAAATCCTCCACCAGATGAAGCTTCAATCCATCTCCCTTTTGCCACTTATTCCAATCCGACCAAAACTGAGCTTGATCCAGCACAGAAGCTGAATCCTTCAAATGCTCGAAATCAAAGTAGAACCTGAAATCCTTACCCTCCTCATCCACACCAGACGATGAGTAAATCTTGGACAAACACATGCTCAAATCCATAACCAGAGTCCGGTTCAAGAACTGCGCCTCACCTAACATACACATGAAGCTCCACAGATACTGGTTCATGCTCTTGCACCTATCACCACCACCAGCGTAAATCAAATACTTCCCCTCACTAAATGATCCCTCCGACTCCACTGTAGGAAGAGCATCATTCACAGTCTCTCCAATGTCAAGATTATCCATGGCCGTTGCTGGAACCTTCTCGACCATCTTCCCCTTAACCTTCCTCTTCCTCGCATTGCCACCGGAGTGATACTCTCCGATACCAACCACACTCAATGTGCAATTCTCAGACCTCACAACCCTAAAACTCCTATAATCCTTGTTGAATCCACCAACCTTCCCCTCCTTTGGCCTAAACCGCCACGCCATATGGCAAGAACTGCTGTTATCCCCTTCCACCGGCTTCCCAAACTTATAGAAATGCACATCACTAAACTCTTCAATGGCAGCCCTCATCAACAAATGGAAAACCTCAAGATCACGGCAATTAATGGGATCAGCAACACGACAATCGCGGATTTCGGTGAACTCCTCGAACCCTGCCCCCATCACCGCGGATTCGACGTCGCTGACGTTGATGAACGCCGAGAATGCCGTCTGGTCGGAGGCGATCAAATCCTCGCCTGTCCGAACAACGCCGCCGTCGGACTTGAACGTCGGATTCGAATCCGACGAGAGGAATTTCGTCATCTTCGATGAAGAGGGAAAGAAGGGATCTTGGGGCTGGTAGGCGACGGAAATTATGGTGAAAATCAAGACCCCGATTACGAATACACTGAAACAGAGGCTTGCAATCGTGGCTAATGCGTTTTGGCCGCAATTTTCCGGCCGCAAACTCCCGCCCCTATACGGCGATCGACCCAACATCTTGTTTCTTGAGCTTTGTTTCACCAAGAATTAGAGAAAAGTGTTGCGGTTTTGAAACTCACATATCGACGACAGGTGGTTTGCACGAAACATGGAGTTCAACAGATGCGTTGAAAATGAAGCAGGGTTTCAGAGACAGAGTCTGTATGTGTAAGTGTGTATATAAGGAGGAGATTGAGGATCAGCTGAGCTGAGAGAGAGAGAGAGAGAGGGATTGGAGATGATTCAGTGAGTCACGAGTCAAAATCAACGAGGAAGGGAAGGAACAACAGTGAGCTAGATTGTCAGTTTGCTAAAATGAGCCGGGTGCGCATTCTTGACAAAGAATGTTTGTATTATAATAATAAAGTAATAATAAAATAATTTTAAAGTTTAGTGATTGGTTTTTTAATATATATTTATTTTCTTTCCTTCAAAAAAATATATAGATTTATTTTCTTGTTTCTTTAGAGATGCCAAATCAAAAGTTTCCAGAAAAACCGTTTTGACTGAAGAATTATAATATTTTTTTTTATGTAATTGCTTTTATTTTATTTTTTATTACGTTGATTTGACATTTTGAGTGTAGATATCGGCATGCTTAATTGACTTATATATTTATTAAATTCCTTACATAAAAAACAGATTACCCAGAATTTGATTTGCCCACATATTGTTTTCCGCTTTGTCCACAATATTCAATTAATTTAGATTTGGTACAATTTAAGTTTTGAAAAAGCCATCTTAACAATCAAATTCAAAGGAATTCTATCTATCAACCCCAACCACTAGTACATTATAATATTTTTTTATTGCCCATCTAATATATTTTTATTATTTTTTAAATGGTGTATTAATGGTTAAGGTACTATCCCAACCACCAACATAAAATTTCTCCAAATTCAAATAGCACATGTAATATTGTATTTACAACTTAGTGGCAAATCAAACTCAAGCTCAATTAATAAAAATTAAAAACTCAACTCGAGCTCGAGCTAAAAGAAAATGAAAATATGAACAAGCCAAGCTTATACAAAATCGTAAGTCAGGAGAACGCACCAAAATGAACACTCTCTCTCTCTCTGATCAAGTTGAAAGTTATGATAATTTGGGCTAACAATTACAGAAGATAAACAATCATAGAGATTATGAGGAAACAGTTCCACTTTTTTATATACATTCATGAATAACACTATTAACTTTTCTTTAAAACACCAACTTAAAGAGTGTTTTTTCATGAACAGATGATGCTACAAATGTGCCAAACTTCTCAACTTCCATCAGAATGAAACAATAGATTTATGATGGGATGACGAAGATTGAAGTTGTGACGAAGCTGTATCAGATTCTTCACATCCATCGAACTCAACTGCCGGTGCCCCAGTGATTTGCTTCCTGCAAAGCCAATCTTTATGAAATCAGAATTCTACTAACATGTTAACTGTTAGCTTTCTGAATGTGAGTGAAATGAAACCATTATTAAAGAAAACCGGAAAACTAGTTGCATGATCCTTGCTTGTTTGAATTCTTGCAAGGATTAGTACATCTTATCTTTCAGATAAGTTCTTCACAACCAAATTTCTTGGAGTTACTTAACTTCTATGTACAGAGAGGTGCTATGCATAGAAAGGTTAATGTGCAACTTCAAACTAACTAGATTTCAAGTATCGGTAACATACATCATACCTCTGAGATATAAAGGTATCTTCAGATAAAGCCTTTTCGAGTCTCTCCTCAAATGGTGTCGCGTGCCAACTAACTTTCTGATCCTGCAGAGTGGCATTCACAAGTTCAAACAACACAAAGAAACAAAGAGGAAATGCCAAAAACAAGAAATGAAAGCAAGGGAGACTTAAGCAAGGCATGCCTCTTTGTACTTGGTAGTTGAGTTGGGAATCCCATTTCCACCCCACCATTTAGGAGAGATATGAGTGGCTTCTTCGTCATTCCAGTGGGCTGCCACCATCCCCAGAATAGGCCTATCTCCTGGAGTTCTTCCAAAATGAACATTTTCACAAGGCTTTTCATTGCTTCCTTCTTCATTGGCTGAATGTGATTTAATCCACTGAGACAAGCTCAGCTCATCCTTCCTCTCATTTATAACTGAAAGATTGTCCATCACTGTGCCTGGCATCGGGGTTGATATCAAGGTAGCTTCATCATTTGGCTTTGGAGATTCTGTCGGGTGGTTGGAATCAGAATTTTCTTCATTCTCCTTCCACTGGGAGTCATACTGAATCGGGTTTAAGACAGAATACACATACTGAGATCGGATTCTAGTAGTTCCACCGGCAATATTGTTCATGTATGCAGGAAATACAGTGCCGGGAGTTTGCATCTCATCAGTTAAGTGCAGTGGGGTTGGATATGGTGACGGCATTGATACACTAGAATCACCAGATCCAGATGGTTTTGTGTGTCGACCAGAATTTCCAGATGAAAATCCAAACCTATCACTATCAGGGTGGCATTCAAAGCGTACGGACTTATTTGTGAGCTGTACCGTGGTAGCTAAGGCTTCAGGTGAAACAGATGAAACTGCAGAGCAATGTGTTTCACTATCAGGCACGGCTTTTGGAGTAACAGCAACATGATTATCACTGCTATGAGTGGAGCTGGTGGAGTCTCTTCTGGTATCCGTTCCACGTGCAGTAGGCATGCAGCTAACAGAGTGAATTCAAAGTGTGGAATAAGTTGAGAGTTTCTACCAAAATAAAAAAGAAGAATAGTAGATATACACGTGAGATGTGCAAACAAGCAAGCTACTTAAAAAGAAACTGGGTGCTCACACAAAAATCCCAATCAATCAAATATTAATCATTCAACTCTTGCAATGCCAATCATATCTGATATCAACTGATTTGCTGAAAACATGTTAAGTCACCTATAACTCTACTTAGTAAAATGCAAAAAGACAACAGGATGAAAGCAGATAGTTGCTTGGTTCTCATTAGTCAGAACCTGAACTGACCAATGGTTTTAAATTCTTATCCATAAGTTATACCTGCTCGGACTGCCCACCAAAAAACCTGCTCCAGTTACCCATTCTCCACATGTTTTACAAGGTGTTGAGGATTCAACAAGTGGCTCCTTTAGTTTCAGTTTTTTGATGGATGCACTGGTGGTCAATGAATTGAGTTCTTCATTGTGAGCAGATTTATCCACCCATTTATCAGAGGCTTTTCGAATTTCAATGGGAGTCTCCAGTAAAGTTCCACATGCTTTCAGGAGCTTGGCCTACAGAATGAAGATTTTACTTTACTGCTAAAATATGTAAGGTATCGATGAGCTGAATTAAGTATCCGTTCGTGAAAATATTAAGTTGTTATACATTTTTGTTCAAAGAAGATAGTAAACAATTGACAATATGCTTGCAGAAAAGCAAAACTGAAAATTGGGCATGCTTCATTATCAAGCAGTAATGCCATTAAATGAAAATATTTAAATGTATAAAATCACGAGGTCTCAAAATAGACATAGATGCAAAACACTCATATTTCACTGCTTGGAGTTTATAAGGCAGGCATAAGATGCAGACAAGCAAGGGAACTATATATATACATTCTAAGTTCTGGCATCAGCACTGACAAACAATGTACAACTCAAAAGCAGAGCAGTCTGACCTAAATGAAATACAATAATCAGGAATAGAATCACATTCCCAGACAATTTAACAGACAATGAAGACAGATGCAATATCCCCTTAGAACTCAACGTCAACACTTCATTCTAAATTTGAGTGACACAAGCAACACATATTAAGCTTATCTAGGCTGACTCGTAAAACGCATGATCAGCCTAAAAATGTTTAGGTATACACTGAAGCTACAGATTCAAAATCGAAGAATTTTTAACCCTAACCAAGAAAAAAGTCGTCCCATCCTTGAACTAATCCATCAGTCAGAGCTTTATATTCGTAGACACATATCATCGTGTATATGTATACCTCTTTAGCAACTCAGGATTAATTAAATACAGATAGATTATTATCATAGAAAAAAGGTATATCAAGATGCTCACAATTGTCCAACAACAACAGACTTAAATTAAAATTCGAAACCAAAGATTATATTTTTCAAGAATTTAAAAGCATACTAACCTCGTCCTTGAGCTCCCTGATACCAATCTCTTCAGACATTGGACCCCAACCTTCCTCTGTCCTTCGAATTAAATCATCTTCTGATTCGAATAAAGCTGATCCACAATATGTAGCACAGAAACAATCAAGAAATTTTACAAAGAACCAATCCATGTGGCCAACACCCCAAGGAACTTCACAAAGAACCAAAGGAAAATCTTTACCAATAATCTTGATCTTCATTAATAACTAAGTAAAGTAAGATCCCAAAAAAAAAAAAACAAAATGAAAAAAAGAAAATACCATTAGGAAGAAATAGCGATGATAGTGCATTCGTATCGCGAGACACCAGGCGCTCCTTCTCCTGCAATCCAAAACACAATCAAATAGAAATCACACAAAATCAGAACAATATGATTGAAATAAACAATAAATTAAGATAAAATCACAAAAAAAACAAATGTGAAATCATACAGGAGTGGTTTTGAGACGAGAGTGCGAGTCTTTGATTCGAAAACAACCGAAAAAACAGCCCATCGTAGCAGCCACCACTCTCCTTAAGAACCCTAACACTCCCACTTTGTCACCTTCCTTCTTCACTGCGGAAAACCACGCCATAACATTTACTTGCACCTTGATCCTTGTCTTCAATTTCAATTGAATGCGATATCGTTGTATAGAAATTATTAATGGAGAGAGAGAGAGAGAGAGAGAGAGAGAGAGTTTTGAAATTCGAATAAAGAGGGAAATGAATTTAAATGGAGAAAGTAGAGAATTTGTATTCACGTCCCCTCAACTTTCAAGTTTTACAAAGCGTGCCACTTTTCTGCTAAATAAACTGCCCCGATATAATTATATTTAATTCTCCAAAATGAGAAAAAAAATAAAAATCAAACGATTTGAGAATAAATGAGGTTAATATGTATATTAAATAATATTATATATCTACGTGTCCTTCAAAGTAACTTTTTTATTTTTAAGGGTAATGTAATATTTTAATCTGATCTTGATTAACAAATTAAAATGTCACGAGCTTTTAAAAACTTACAAAAATGTCTCTCTCTCTCTTTTTTTTTTCCTTTTTTTTTTTTTTGCATTTTCACAAATCAAACATCGGAGTAAATTTCTAATATTTGAAATGTTACATGGTTTGCTCGGATTCTATACAAAATTTTAGGGGGATGTATTCAATTAGGATTTTGATGGATTTTGTTGGACTTTAAAATGTCCATGGATTTTTATGGATTTTATAAATCCATAGACTTCACATGGAGTCTCCAAGACTCCACATAGAGTCTCCCAACTCCACGCAGAGTCTGGCGGATTTCGTGTATAGATTTCGGACGATTTCAATGGATTTCAAATCCATCTCGCCAACGCTCGTTGAAACACAACGATCGGTATATTCGAAAAAAAATTAAACCCAGCGGCCACTAGAATCAAGCGACCTTGATCCCAGCGGCCGCTGGGTGCCAGCGGCCGCTAGCTGGAGTGCCATCATTAGCAAGACTAGCGGCCGCTGGGGTCGGGTGACGGCTGGGGTGCCCGATTTCAACTCCTCAACGGCCGCTGGGATACAGCGCTCGCTGGGTTTTCCAAATCTATCGAAATCTCGTGTCCAGAGGTCGGATTTCATCCTTTGTATTTTTCACGTGAAATCCAGCTGAAATCCAACGAAATCAATGACTTTTTAAAGTCCGTGGATTGTTGAATACCGCAGAATTTTAAAGGACTTTTAAAAGTCTGGATTGAATACACCAAGATTTCGTTGGACTTTTAAAAGTCTGGATTAAATACACCAGAATTTCGTTGGACTTTTAAAAGTCTGGATTGAATACACCCGGATTTTAAAAGTCCAACGAAATCTCAATTCAATATATTGGACTAAAATTACTCTTTCTATATCAATATATTGGACTAGCCAATGCTAAAAGTTTATGACATTTTATAATTTTTTATAGGTCATGAATTTTTTGTTAATCACAAACGTCAGACAACTTTGATCGTCATGAGTCATCTATTAGGTATTTTACATTCTTCTCCAACTAAAATTATATTTAAAAATAAATTATACTTCTCTAAAAAATAACATTAATAGATTATATATTAAGTAAATTATATATCGTTTTTTTTAACTATTAATTTCCTAGAAAATTATCTTTAATTATTTCATTGTATTGCTTCAGACTATCCTCATTCACAACCACCAGTCCACCACCAACACAATCTATTAATAAAATAATCATTTTTCTCTCCTCCACCTATATAATCAACTCAACAATCTAAAACCACAATCTTTCAACTTTATCAACAATCCTCTCCAATCCAAAAAAATTACTTTATTTGTTTATTTATTAATATCTATTATTAATAATTATTTTTTTATTATATTTTAAAGTTAATAAATTATTTTATATTTTAAATAATTAATTACAATAATAAAAAATGGTGTTTTTCGATTTGTGGTTGTTTGTTGCACATCTTGAAATAAATTACGGGAGATATTTTATGATGGTTTGACTTCTTCAGAAATTTGATTTTGATTGAGATTCGGAAAAAAAAAGTGAATTTTGATAATATTGATAATTTTGGGAGTTTGAAATTTGGGAATTTGAAAAATAATTTGGATCATTTGGATCCATAATTTCAAATTAAATGAAAGTAAATGAGTGAGAATTAATGATTTTTTAGTGTGATTCAAAATATGTCAAAAATAAGCTCATTTTGTAGACAATGAAAAAATATGAATTATGATATAATTTTTATATTTTTGTAATACATTATTATTCAAAATAATAACAATATAAAACTTTATCCCATAAAAACATATTTAACCAATTAAAAGAGGCCATGTGGGCAAGAGGGTGGCTTGATGAATGGTTTGGTCAACCAACCAAAACCACAATCGATTGTTCAATATTTACAATTTTAACTTTTTTTTTAATTTTTTTTTGTCTTTATGTGATGAACGATCGGGGGGTTTGTGGATGGGGTGGTCTCAGTAATTAATACTTGCATATATATATTTTATTTGGGGCAGATTTGGGTGAGACCGTCTAACGGGTCGCTTATGTTAGACGGATCTCCATTGACTCGACCCGACCCGACATATATATAAAAAAAATATAATTCTTCTCTCTCAGTTCTCACCCCAGCTCGCCTACGTTTTCTACCCTAGCTCGCCGCGCCGATTGCCTTTTCCCCGTCCAGATCGCCGCTCCAATAGCTTTTTCCCGTCGAGCTCGTGGCGGCGCCTAGATTTTCTCCCTCCAAGTCACGGCGGCAGCACCGCACATATCTCTCATAGCTCGCGATTTGTTCAACTATTAAATGGATGATTTGGAAAAACTAACTACGGTTCCTTCCGGAGGAATTTCCGCCAATTCCGACAAAGAAACGATAGGTATGTGTTCTTATTTTATAAAATTTGTAATTTTGATTCAATTTTTCATCAATTATTAGATATCTCAAATTTTGCATTCAAACTGTTTGATAATATGCTAGTGTGAACTGATTCATTGAAGTTTTAGTTTAGTAATCTATTAGTGTTATTGCAATCCTAAAAGTAATTTAAATTTTGTAAATTTCAGATATTGTTATACTTGATAATGAAGACAATATTGAAGATGTAGAAACAACATCTATCAACGAGAATAAATCTGTTATGTTGCAAATTGAGAGTAAGTAGTACTTTAGTTCTGTTCTTTGATTTTGTAACAAATCAATTGCAAAAATGTATTTCGTAAATTAGTGATACTTCTATGATATTTAGTGATACTTTATATCGTGATAGTAATCCTTCTCTTAAAATGTAATTATGATTCTGCCTAATTAATTATATACAGTAGTGATACTTCTATGGTATTTAGTGATACTTTCTCTCATGATAGTAATCATTCGCTAGGTATTATTGATATTTTGCAACTGTTTCACTTAAAAAATAATTATGATTCACTCGATAGTAATGATACATCAACTGTGTTTTTTTTGATACAACACTACTACTTATTGACACTAATTTATTTGTTACTAATATGTTGTTATTTCTTACTGCATAAATCAAATATTGACTTTTGAACAATCGTGATACTTTTATGGTATTTAATATTGGATCCAATATTGGATCCTGCACGTTCAACCACAAAGGGTAGGAGAAAATGAATCAAAGGGCACCTTCAAAAACAAAAAGAAGAATACAAGTGGCACTTCAATTTCAAAGGAGTTTGGGTCCAAAAACCCTAATCCCAGATTATATTGAGAATGCATTCAGATCGTTTTGAGAAATGTATCCCAGATTATATTATTGAAACTGTGATTATCAATTAGTGTTACTTCACGGATGCTTAGTGATACTTTATTCATCAGTATTGATACTGTGATTTTCTTCATCATATAACTTGTAATTTTGGGTCCAAAACCCGTAATCCCAGATTGTTTTGAGAATGTATTCAGATTGTTTTGAGAAATGTATTCAAGATTATATTATTGAAACTGTGATTATCAAATAGTGTTACTTCACGGATGCTTAGTGATACTTTATTCATCAGTATTGATACTGTGATTTTCTTCATCATATAACTTGTGATTTTGGGTCCAAAACCCCTAATCCCAGATTGTTTTGAGAATGCATTCAGATAGTTTTGAGAAATGTATCCCAGATTATATTATTGAAACTGTGATTATCAAATAGTGTTACTTCACGGATGCTTAGTGATACTTTACTCATCACTATTGATACTGTGATTTTCTTTTCTTATTATATTATTGTTAAAACATAAAATATGTTATATTATTTCTTGATAAATTATTTTAACAAAATTATTTGCATTAAATTATTCATGCAGTAAACAGTGTTACTGTACAGCATCCACAGTGACACTTTATTCATCAATATTCACTGCAATATGAAAAATAAAGGAAGAATCTTCAACATTGTTATCATCACTCTCATCACATTCCTCATCATCATATTCACTGCAATATGAAAAATAAATTAAAACTGATGTAAGTATCTCTAACTAACATAAAAGTATCACTAAGAACCTGTCAAGTATCAATATTTCAAAAATACAGTATCACTAAAAAATGTAAAAGTATCACTAAATAAACATAAAGTATCACTAAATAAGAATAAGTATCACAAACTGATGTAAGTATCTCTAACTAACATAAAAGTATCACTAAAAACCTGTCAAGTATCAATATTTTAAAAATACGGTATCACTAAAGAATGTAAAAGTATTACTAAAGAATGTAAAAGTATCACTAAATAAATATAAAGTATCACTAAATAAAAATATAGTATCACTAAATAAGAATAAGTATTACAAACTGATGTAAGTATGTCTAACTAACATAAAAGTATCACTAAGAACCTGTCAAGTATCAAATCACCAAAAAATGTTGATTGCATATATATACTATCTGACTACAACATCTTTGTCCTTGGCTTCCTTAACAAATTGTTTAGACCTCTTAGATGTCCTTGGAACGTCAACATTTGTTTCTGCATTCTCACTGCAATAAAAATGACATGATTAAGAACAATTAACACTACTAACATAAAATAGTTTGTAACACAAAATATACAACATCATAATCTGAAATACCAAAATTCATAGCTCGTAGCATCATCTTTCTTCTCCTGAGGTACAGACTTACTAGGTCGCTGCAACCTCTTCTTCGTTCCATCACTAAAAAATCCAACTACAAAGCATAGAATAAAAGCATCATATAAGAGTCAATAATAGCACTATCATACCAGAGTCAATAATAGCACTATCGAAATCAAAGTTGGTTAAGGCTTAAACAACAAGCACTGAATTATAGAAATTTAGAATAAAACAACATTGGGTCGTCAAAGTTCTCTTCACAACATAAATAATTCCACACGACACATCAAAAAAGCTCAACACCACGAACTGTACCATTATGTAAGCAGACAAGCATCAACAACAATCAAATGACCATAAATCTCGAACAACAGTGCCAACACCAAAACAAGGCACATGACCCATTTACTCTAAAATCTGTCTTGTTTCTCCACCTAAATGCAATCTGAAAAGACTGCACCTAATTATTAAAGTTGGAATATTCCCGATTTCTTCTTATATAAGAATAACGAACAACCCAAAACAGATAACACAAAGGCAGAACAACCACAACACTGTAACAAATTAAAACAAAGCATGTCCAGAATTTCAATGGTTACAATACAAAATCAACACAAAGAGAAACACTTAAAGATTTACATATAGTAGTAGCAATGGCACACAGCAAAGAGAAACAGAGAAAAAAACTCAAAATCTTCTTCAATCCTTCAAGAAAGCAGCCATTGATAAATTTCTAGAACAGACAGTATCACAAATCCCAATTTATTCAAGAAATAACAAATTTGCATCAAATCTCTAAAATGCCTAATTTGAACGACTAAAATAATGTATTACAAATTACTAAAATCAAATCCGTAAATTACAAGTCTGAACTCACAACATATCTCTACCCATTATTTAAACTTCAACCAACTTCTAATTCAAGGAAAAAAATCAAATCCCTAAAAGTACAAAAACCCTAAATAAACTTACAGAATGGACTCGAAGTCGGCGCCGGAGATGTTGAACTCGTAGAACCGATTTAGGTTGTGACTGGAACACAGGTGATCGAAAATTTGCTGACGGTGATGGTGCTCGCAAAAATTTCGCCAATAGTTGCCTGGAATGGTGCGGAAGAGCGAGGATGGTGACGGTTTTGAACGGTGCGGTTGTGACTAATATGAAGGAGTGCGGTTACGAGGGGACAATCACCGGTGGTTGGTGAGGAGGAGAGAATCGCGGGAGAGAGGGAGATGCGGCGAGTAGAGAATCGGGGGAGAGGGGTGAATGCGTGGGTGAAGGCGAGAGAGTCTGATTTTTTTTTTTAATATATATGTCGGGTCGGGGAGATCCGTCTAACGTAAGAGACCCGTTAGACGGTCTCATACAAGTTTTTGTCATTTTATTTATATTATTTCAATCACTGGACTTTTTGGAAAAAGATTATCTGGACAATTTTAATTTAAAATTAAGGCAGTTGGACAAGATTTTAAGACATGAGAGTTTTGTGTGTAATTTGTACTTATTTTACACTCAAACCCTTATAATGATCCCATAATATCTGACTTTATACTGAAAAGTGGTACTTTCATTTGAAAAACTGACACGCTATTTATTAACAAATAAGTGACCTCAAGTGTATGGTGTTATTGTAATACATAGATGAGCAAGAATATCATATCCCATAGAGATTGCAACTTCCACGTTCTCAAACACAAGTGTCTAATCAATATCTAGACAGTGAATACGTAGGTAGAGGAAACATAAATACATCAATTAAAATAGCAAAATTCAAATACTTAAACTATTAATTGGGAAAATCTAGGTTTTAGAAAAATTTGAATTATTATCTCAATTATTAATACTCATTTATTATTGCAACCCGACTTTAGTCTTTAATCTATCAATGGTGGGAAATCACTGGTTTGTTATCAGACTGCTTTTAAAGGCATAAATCATAATAATTAATAGTTTAAGTATTTTAATTCTGCTAAAACCAATTGTCTCATAGAAATCAAGCCCCGAGAGATAGCAGGAAGAAAGTGATTAAATTATATTGATAAAATCCATAACATCCAATCCCTAAAACCTAGCTATGAAATTAGCTAGACATAATTAAATAAACAATAAAAACTAGAGTAAAAGTGTTCATGACAAAATAAATAATAAAACCGAATAACGGGAGAAATCCAGTTGTCTTGTCTCTTCCTGCAGTAGTACTCCGTCTCTAGCAATCTTGTCACCTCCTCTTGAGTAGACGTCAAATCCTCATATTTCTCTTATCTTCTCTCTTTTCTCTTATGTCTCTCTAATGTCCCTTGGAACATATAGGTCATATATCAAAATAGAGACTTTTATATCTAGGTTTAAAACTCTGAATTGGATATAAAAAATCATATTCCCGCAGACCCCATCACATGGGTCAACCCACGTGTTTCAATTGACCCAGAGGCACAATTTTGCACAGGGTCAACCCAGATGAATTGGGTCGGGTCGACCCAGCCCATCACAAATTACACTAGCTTGGGTTGACCGACACTTTCCGGGTCAACCGATATTTTCCGGGTCAATCCAAGCTAATATTGGGGTTTTTTCGAATTATGTCCCACATGATCTAATCAGATATTCATTAATTCTAACAATATGTAAATCATATTTTATGTGCGACTTTAATCGTGTTAACATGTTGAATGATCATGCAAAAACATCGAATGTATTGCAGCGGAAAAATATAAATCGATGATCTGACTTATATGATGTAGTAGGATTGCACACGAGATTAAAGGTCTAATCTCGTTGTTGTAGGAGAACCGGTCGAACTTGGCCTTTCCCCACAATGTTCGAACTTCCTTGAGATGGCAATAACACTTCTTGATCTTCTACTATATTCATATACTTTGTTTAGATGCAGAGTGGACTGCAAACTACTAAACTGTGTGGATAACCTAGGGAATCAAGTGAGCAAGAGAGGGGCTGATCATTTCATGTACTTAATTTTCGTCCCCCATCCTTAATTAATAAGAAGGGGGACGAAAATTCTCAATCCTAACCCTAATGGGTTTGGCCCTCTCCACTTGTTCCATTCCCTCAGTCCACTTAGGTGTTAATTGGGCTACAGTAGGGATCTAGAAGAATATTAAATTGACCTACTAATTTATTTAATTTCTAATATCCAATACATGAATATAATTAAATAAATTAAGTGTTATTTTTATTCCACTAAAGAAATAATACTGACCCGCTAATTTAACATTGGCGGGAAAATTTTTGGCCTTTTCATTACGTTTTGATTGGTTATCTGGGTTCCCTAGAGCTTATATATCGACCGTGGAAAAATAAAAAAAATTTAGAAAATTTCAAAAAAAAATTTGAATTTTTTAGTGAAAATGTTAAGGCATTTTATGGTGTTAATATTAATTTTTTGGGAGTGCTTTATTTTGTATTTGAAGTGTGTTTGAGCAATGTAGGTAGTGAAAAAAAAATTGAAACAAAAGAGGTATAAAAAAAGAAAAAAATGTATTATTCTACAGGTTTTGACAAATTTGGTAGAAGACATCGCCACAGAGCTACTTGAGAGGAGTATGAGGTGACAAATGTTCCATTTTTCAAAGGTAAACATGATCCTGAGTTGTACCTAGAATGGGAGAGGAAGATGAAATTGTTGTTTGACTGTCATAATTATTTCGAGCAGAAGAATGTCAAGGTAGTAGCTATTGGTTTTTGTGATGAAGTTGTCACATGATGGAATCAATTTATATCCGTTAGGTGACGTATCGGGGAGCCAATAGAGATGTGGAAGGCACTGAAGAGGGTGTTGAGAAAACAACATGTGCCTTGTTCTTACAAACGGGAGTTGGAAGATAATCTACATAATCTGAGACAAGAAAGAATGGCAGTCCATCACTATGAGGAGTTGTGGGGACATGGTGCAATATGACATCCTAATGGAGAGGCGGCTTATGAGGGCAAGAAAGTCAGAAAAGGAACAACGATGTGTTCCTCCACTAATTGCAGAGGTGCTCATTCTAGAATTGATGAGGGAGCTACAACCATGTTCTAAAAAGGAGAATGAGAGTAAATTCAGTTGGGAAGCGGTTGCAAATTAAACGGAGCCAATCGTGCAGACAATCATGGCATATTCGACGAGTTCTAACAATCTTTATCGACAATTTTCTTGTGATATTTTTGTTCTACAGGTTGCCAAAGATGTGCCACCAGATAGTGATGTTCCACAAAATTTATTTGTGATTCACATGTCAATACATTCTATGGAGTTAAAGTTGTCACCATTTGACACGGGATGGAAAAACTTGAAGAGGTATCTTGAGCAACTGGTTCCAAAAGATTTTGATGATCGGTTCATGCTAGTCTTTGATCCAGGAGAATGTTTGGATTTGAGGACAAATCCCTTTCAAGAGGAGGGGTATGATACGAGCCTAGGTGGGGTGCCGATGATCGAATTTGAGTATTTGGGAAGAGAGGCGCGAGTTGCAGCGTGAACCTGAGCGCGAGTGCATCAGTCGCGCCGCCAGGCGGATGTGCAGTGCGAGTGGAGGCGTGAGTGACACTGCGGGGTGTTTTTCTTTGATTCGGGCGTGAGGTACAGCGCGACCCAAGGTGCGAGTGACCCCGTGTCGCACCCAGTTCACTATTCACGAATTTATCCATTTTTTAATTAATTATTTCCTTTTTAGACTAGGTTTTGACATTAAGGTTTTGATTTATTTTGCCCACCTATATAAGGGCTTGTTCTGAATTAGTTGAGATAACTTTTTGATGATGTTGAATATTGAAATTTCCCCGAGGAGAATTTATCCGAATTCTGCGTGAATTCTGTCATCGACTTATCAAACAGATAATCATCCAGGTTTGTGGCGTCATCATTTATAATCCATAGTTCGAGTTTCCAATCATAGTTGGGTCGAGATTGTTCATGATCGTCAGTTCGTCTTGTGGATTTCCATCCTATTTCATTGGAACTGATCGGTATTTTATTTCACCTAAAATACTACTCGCAAGTGTACGGGGTAATTTATAGCAAAACAAGGTGAGCATGGTCGTATCCACATAGACTGGCTATGCAAAGTAGCTAATTACTCAATTATGTTGTTTTACTTTATCTAGAAAACCAAAATTAAGATTGATTTTAATTAACTAAAATGCTGTAAAATAAATAAATAAAATCAAGTAGAGAAAACTGAATAAACAGATGAAGAAACGGATCCTAGGGTGTTGATGCTAAATGGATTTCCCGACTTTCAGAGAATTTATTAAACCAATTTAATTCTAAATCTTGTAGGAGCATCACTAAATTATCTAGGCCCTCTTTCTCGAGTAAGTTCTAGACGTAGATTAGATTTTAATTCTTATCTCTCGATCTTGAATTATTATCTAACTCCAATTATTACCTCAGATTTATTCTCCTCATGACACCTACCAATCTCTCAATCTAGCAGACTCGTGTTATGCAATCCTAATCCGTTAATCTATTAACCTCTCTCGAGTGAATAACAAATTAACTACACATGTGTAAATGTTGATCAATTCATCCACACAAGACAACAATAATCAAGGATGCATAAACAAGATATAGAATGGAACAATAAATTACGTCAAATGATAAATCCATCAACATTCAACAACCCTAGGATTTCAATGAATTTAGCTACTCATGTTATATTCAAAATCCAAAGGAAATAAATAAACAAAAGCAGTTAACATGATAGTTCTAATCGAATAAAGCATAAAATAAACTTAGCCTATGATTGTGCTTCTTCAATCTCTCGATGGTCTCTCCTCCGTCTTTTCCACGATGTCTCTGCTCTCTCTATAGGGTAAAAGTTGTCTAATTTTCGTGCTCCAAGAAGCCTTAAATAGTTGGGCCGAGTTTGGATGGGTGTTGGAGTCGAACAAGGAAAGAGAGGAAAATCCGCCTCAAACCGCATCAAAGTGCACGGTCCGTGCGCCAAGGGCTTTCTCGCGCACGGGCTGCGCATAACTCACTGTTCCAAAATTGCCTAGACCCGCACGGGCCGTGCGTGAAGGATTCTTGGCGCACGGGCCGTGCGCCAACTTCTGTCGCCCGACACTCTTCACTGTTTTGCTCCGTTCTCACTCGTTTCTCATCCGATTGACTCGATTCAAGTTACAGCGTGCTCCTCACTCGATCCTCTATCTTTGTAGGCACTTTTAAAGCTAAAATTCATCTCATACAATATTTGGCACTAAATCCCTTCAAAATGAGCAAATACGTGACATTGCACAAAATATAGAGAACTATGCAAAACTTGTTAATTCATACATGCAATGCTCATCAATTACCATCTAAATAGACTTCAAAATGCATGTAAACAATTGAAAAACAAGGGTTTATCAACTCTCCCAAACTTAGAGACATGTTTGTCCTCGAACATCTGAGAAACATGAAAGAACTGAAGTATGGATCGTCAAACGTGCAATGCTTCTGAGAATAAACTGAATTTTTGCCCAATCAAGTATATAAATCAAAACCACAATGAACAAAGATAAATTCAAAGAAATCATGCCTTTAAATAATGAACCTCTCTGGGTGTGTAATTTCTCTCACCACACAAGTGTTTAAAAGGACGTGTTTACACTCAAAATCAATTCAATGCATATAATCCACCATAAGCTTGCAATCAATCTCATATCTCCACTACAACAATGTGTGCTTCAAAGTAAGAATCAACAAGGAATTTTCATTGGTTGTAATGTAGGCTTCGGTTAAGGTGGGGAAAATTTGGCTAAGTGACTAAGTTAAAATAACTCCGACACCCTCCAAATAAATAGCACTCCAAGTCCATAGTAGAATCCTTTTGGATCCTTTTCCAACCTTTTCATCCTTCTACAATGTTCACTCAATTTCTAGCCCTATTAGACTCTTTGAGGCTCATTTAATTTTCTTGGTATAATTTTTTTTTTAATTTCCATGCTTATTTTTTTTTCTTTTTTTTTCTTCACTTTTTTTGAAGTGGTCAATGCGAGCATCTAAATTCATACCAATTTTCGAGGCCAAAGAACCTCAACATCAATCCCAACTACCCATCATTCCACAATTTTTCAACTATCTTTTCTCCATAAATTTTCAATGAACAGGTAACTCAAAAAAATAGGCTTTAAGGCTCAACGTGGCTGTCTAGGGATAATTATTTTATCAGGACAAATGTATGGGTAAAATTTGGCTAACAAAAATGGCCTTAAATCTTTTTCAAAATATCAGCACACAACACGTAGTCTCGAGAGAGATATGAAGGCAAGTTCTAGAGATCACATACAAGATTGATAATCACACCAGAAACGAATAAGACTATAAGTCTTAGGCTCAAAATCTCTCATGCTCAATTACTTTCCAAAGGCAAAATTTCTAGAAATCTATCACAGTACAAAGTAATTCATCATCACATACTCAATTAGCAAATTTTCAAATAAACACAGTCTCATCATCAGCTAATCAAGTTTCCACAACTTCATACTCTTACATCCACAAATACTCTCCGATATCTCAATACAAATCATTTTCAAATAGACAGAGAAATCCAGAGATAATCAAAAGCAACATCAAACTACTCCTAAAAATAAAACAACAAAAATAAAAAATAACAACCTAAATAAAATAAATAAAAAGATAAATTCAGAATACTGCCACACCAACCCCCTCCCCCAAACTTATTCACATGCCAGGAGAATAAGTTTGGAGGGAAAAGAAGTGGAGTATCCTAAAGAACAAACTCACTAAGGTGGAGGGTGAGGAAACTGAAGACCTTCTTTTTTTTTTTACCTGCACGAAAAAAAAGAAAAAATAACAAAGTATAAAATAAATAAAGAAAATAAAGTGAAAAAGTACCAAAATATTGGGTTGCCTCCCAATCAGCGCTTGATTTATTGTCGCATCTTCTTGAAAAGGGCTAGGGAGGATTTGGTGAAGCACAACGCCACACTAATCCTCGTCCCATTAACTCCTTTGGGGATATCGAAATAGCTCGTCCCCAATGCTCTCCAGTCTTTTTCTTGGCTTTTGTCTTATTTTCTTCTTGAACTTGGAGCAGTCTCTTCGGCTTAATAGACACAGGAGGTCCATTTAATTCTTTAGGAGAGTTCACCAATTCCACCATCTTTACCTCCGTAAGAGCCGAGCTTTCAAGTGGTCGATAAATAGTGAAAATTTCACTTTCATCTTCCACTTGCAACAGTAGAGTCCCTTTCTTCACATCAACAATCGCGTCAACAGCCTCTCAAAAATCAGAGGAACTCGGTGATCTACCTCCATGTCTAGCACAATAAAATCAGCTGGAAAAATAAATTTTCCAACCTTCACCAGCACATCTTCAACAATTCCTCTTGGGGATCTCAGAGACCGGTCAGCTAACTGCAGAGTTACAGCTGTTAGCTTCAACGGGCCTAGTCCCAGTTGCTGATATACCGACAGAGGCATCAGATTAATGCTAGCTCCCAAATCACAAAGCACCTTACTAAAGTGAGAGCTTCCAATGGTGCACGGGATAGAAAAGCTTCCCGGATCCTTCAGCTTCGTCAGCACTGATTTCTGTATCACTGCACTACACTCTTCTGTCAAATGCACTCGTTCTCCTTCTCCGATCTTCTTCTTTTTAGCCAAAATCCTCTTCATAAACTGAGCATACTTAGGCATCTTCTCGAGAGCTTCCACAAATGGGATATTAATCGACAACTTCTTGAAGATCTCAAGAAATTTGGCAAATTGATTCTCCTTTTCTTTCTTCTTCAGTGGTTGGGGAAATGGCAGTGGAGGAACATACGGAGGCGGAGGCACATATTTGGGCTCAGACGCCTCGTCAGCAATAGCTGCAGTCTTTTGCTCACCCGCTTCATCTATGTTACTACACACATGAATTGCGTTGCACTGCTCCTTCGGGTTGACCTCTGCATTACTCGGATATTGACCTTTTTGCTGGTGGCTTCCAACAATCTTAGCCAATTGACCAATCTGAGTTTCCATAGACTTTAGTTGTGCCTCTGTGTTGATAGTGAACTTGTTGAATGCAATTATCAGATTGTCCACCTTCACAGCTTCGACATCCATCCTCTGTTTGGTAGCAGTCATAAAGGAACCTAGAATTTCTTCCAAATCCAGCTTCTTTCCTTCATTAATCACCCCATTTGTGGTGGAGAAACCGGGAGGTGGCTGCTGAAAATTGTTGGGATTGGCATAACTTAGCCTATCCTGTTGTCCATACTGATTACCACCTTGATTATGTCTGAAATTATTGTTTTAGCTGTGACCTTGCAGGTAATTGACATCTTCGGGACTGTCGTTGACTGCAGCAACATGATCTGGAGCAGTATTGGGTAAGAATGGATTTTTCTTCGTCAACAGGGTGATTGCCTTAGCCATAGTAGACATCTGAGCTGTCAACTCTTTCAAATCATCTGAAGCTAAGACCTCGGCCACTCTTCGGATTGAATTTCTCTGAGATGGCCACTGAGCACTGTTTGTAGCCATCCTCTCCAACAACTCCATAGCCTCATCTGCAGATAACTCCAACAGAGCTCCTCCTGCAGCTGCATCAATCTGATCTCAGGTGTGCTCCATCAGACCGTTGTAGAAATAACAAACCTGCTGATCTGCTCCAAATTCGTGTCGTGGGCACTTCCTGATGAGATCTCGGAACCTTTCCCAAGCTTCATACAAAGCTTCTTGGTCGAACTGATGAAACTGTGTGATCTCGTTCTTCATCCTAAGAGTCTTGCTTGGAGGACAATACTTGGCTAAGAATTTCTTGCACAGTTCCTCCCACGTCTTAACTAAATCAGCATCCAAAGAATGGTACCATAATTTTGCCTTATCTCGCAGAGAGAACGAGAAAAGGTAGAGCCGGATAGTATCTGCTCTAACTCCATTCATCTTGACAGTCCCACTGACTTCAAGAAATTGCGCCAGATGTGCATGCGGATCCTCCAGTGTGCCGCCCCCAAACTGATTCTGCTGCACCATCAGAATGAGTCCCGACTTCAGCTCGAAGTTGTTAGCATCGATAGCCGGCATCTTCAGTCCACCATAGTGTCCAGTCACCTCAGGCTCCAAAGCCTGTCGGATTGGTGGTGCGGCAGCAGGCTGTTCTTGCTGCTGTTGTTGCTGCAACAATGCCTTTAGCGCCTCAATCTCTTGGCGCATAGCAGTCATCTCTTCTTCTTTAGTGGCTGCCATTCTCTCAACTCTGAATTCTCTCTGCATTCCTGTGTCTTGCAGAAGCCTCGATCTCAGGGTCTAGTGGTACTAAGTTAGTTGAACCTCTAGACCTTAAATTCATGCACTACCTGCCAAACACCAGATAAAACCAAAACACGATAGAGAGAATTAAAATAAATAGAGAAAAATAAAACATGTAAAATAAAGTAAAATAAACTCTAAAATAAAGCTCAACAATTAAATCAAATATTAGCCGTCAATAACACCAGTCCCCGGCAATGGCGCAAAAAACTTGATTGGTATTTTATTTTACCTAAAATACTACTCGCAAGTGTACGAGGTAATTTATAGCAAAACAAGGTGAGCAAGGTCGTATCCACAGAGACTGGCTATGCAAAGTGGCTAATTACTCAATTATGTTGTTTTACTTTATCTAGAGAACCAAAATTAAGATTGATTTTAATTAACTAAAATGCTGTAAAATAAATAAATAAAATCAAGCAAAGAAAACTGAATAAACAAATGAGGAAACAGATCCTAGGGTGTTGATGCTAAATGGATTTCCCGACTTTCAGAGAATTTATTAAACAAATTTAATTCTAAATCTTGTAGGAGAATCACTAAATTATCTAGGCCCCCTCTCTCGAGTAAGTTCTAGACGTAGATTAGATTCTAATTCTTATCTCTCGATCTTGAATTATTATCTAACTCCAATTAGTACCTCAGATTTATTCTTCTCACGACACCTACCAATCTCTCGATCTAGCAGACTCGTGTTATGCAATCCTAATCCGTTAATCTATTAACCTCTCTCGAGTGAAAAACAAATTAACTACACATATGTAAATGCTGATCAATTCATCCACACAAGACAACAATAATCAATGATGCATAAACAAGATATAGAATGGAACAATAAATTACGTCAAATCATAAATCCATCAACATTCAACAACCCTAGGATCTCAATGAATTTAGCTACTCATGTTATATTCAAAATCCAAAGGAAATAAATAAACAAAAGTAGTTAACATTATAGTTCTAATCGAATAAAGCATAAAATAAACTTAGTCTATGATTGTGCTTCTTCAATCTCTCGATGGTCTCTCCTCCGTCTTCTCCACGATGTCTCTACTCTCTCTATAGGGTAAAAGTTGTCTAATTTTCGTGCTCCAAGAAGTCTTAAATAGTTGGGCCGAGTTTGGATGGGTGTTGGAGTCGAACAAGGAAAGAGAGGAAAATCCGCCTCAAACCGCCTCATAGTGCATGTTCCGTGCGCCAAGGGCTTTCTCGCACACGGGCTGCGCATAACTCACTGTTCCAAAATTTCCTAGACTCGCACGGGCCGTGCGTGAAGGATTCTTGGCGCACGGGCCGTGTGCCAACTTCTGCCGCCCGACACTCTTCACCGTTTTGCTCCGTTCTCACTCGTTTCTCATCCGATTGACTCGATTCAAGTTGCAATGCGCTCCTCACTCGATCCTCTATCTTTGTAGGCACTTTTAAAGCTCAAATTCATCTCATACAATATTTGGCACTAAATCCCTTCAAAATGAGCAAATACGTGACACTGCACAAAATATAGAGAACTATGCGAAATTTGTTAATTCATACATGCAATGCTCATCAACTACCATCCAAATAGACTTCAAAATGCATGTAAACCATTGAAAAACAAGGGTTTATCAGGAACCAATACAGTCCTGGGTTGGATTCTCATCAACTGGCGTTCTTTTATATTTTAGATGTATAACCAAATTAACTCAAATATATATATATATATATATATATATTACTACATATGTAAATGTATAAATACGTAATACAAAAAATTATATTTAAACAAATGAAATGTTATTTAAAATAATGAAAAAGTTAATTTTCTTAATTACATTGATAAGGACTTGATATATATCAAATATATAGAACTAGAATGATTTATTAAGACAAAAGGAATGTACAAAGACCTATTAAAACAAAACATAAGAGTATAATAACTTAAAAAATAAATTATCAAAAGAGAATAACCTACTAAAATAGAAACAAAAAAAAATATACATAGACCTCTTGAAACAAAATATAAAAATATATGAGTTTTATTTTTATTTTTTTGAGAAAAAAAAGTATATGAGTTTTAGAATGTTCTTTTGAGCACTTTTTTTTTTTTTTTTGGCGCGGCATCCCACATATCAATCCAATATTATTATATATGTCATATGATATTATTGAATGACATTCTAAATGTACTCCATGTGTATTATTTATGTGAAACATATAAATATAATATATATAGTTTTTTATGTAAGAGATAGAGGAATTAATGGAACATCGGGCAGTAGTTGTTACGTGCATGAGATTGATACGGAAATTAAGAGTAAAAGTTTTATATAGGGTCAAAGTTAGTGAGCAATATATACAAAAGGAGTGAAAAGGACCACGTCACTTAGTGATGCAAAAGAAATAATTTTAACATTTCTTTTTTTAGTTTATCGTCCAACTTTAATTGAATTTCAAATAAATCAATATGTAAGATTGAATATCTTGGCGAATGAAGATAGAATGGGTCCCGAATTAGGCACCGTCTTTTATTGACATGACTGCACTCAAATTGCAATATACTAATTTAATTTGTAGCTATATATATAGCTCTATTATATATTGCATTTTAAGTCATTCTCTTATAAATACATATATCAACAATTATATATATCTATTTAACAACTTTATTTAATGTTTTTAATTAGGTTGCATGATTTCTATATTATATTGATTTATGCATTGAGTATCTTTTATGTATATAGAGTAATTTCTTTTTTGGAAGAGCTGCGTAGAGTGATTATATGATTAATATCGTCATGAAGAAACTTCTGAAATAGAAAAGTCAAATAACCTTGTCGTTTTTGCATTTTGATTGCTATAATTCAATGATTAATTGTGCGCTGTGCCGCTAGCCTGGAATTTTGCATGTGCATCTCACGGGTAAAATTAAATATATATATATATATATATCCCACCATCTCTTTACATGCCGAGTCTATACATTATGTGGGAAATTCTACGCTATCAATTGGAACAGTACTCCAATTATTAATACATTTTAATATTTTATTATTATTTATTAAATATAATTTTATTAATTTTTAAATAGTGTGTTATTGTTGGGGTACTGCTTCAACTAGTAGGGTAAAATTTGCTTCAACTAGTAGGGTAAAATTTCCTATATTATGCGTAAATATTAAGATTTTTTCTTGTCATTCCAAAAAAATTAAAGATAGAAACTTGCATTAAACGATATATTAAGGATAATGGATTTTGTATCGAATTTGGGTATTGTGGTTCAGTTATATATCGAGGCATTCGAGGGTTAGTTTACTTGGATTGAGCCTACATGTTTAAATAATTTGAGACAGAAAAACAGAAGTTATATGTATCTATATATATATAATATGTCTGTTTTTACTATTAATTAATTAATGATGCATGATTGAAAGAAGCCAAAATAAATAAGAATTAACATATTAAACCTTTTTCTAAAACAGTAAAAATCAAGAGAGAGAGAGGCCAAAAATATACACTTTTAGGAGGCAAAAAATTCTTTGGTCTCTACCTTCTGTTAGACGCAATTTTAAATTTCATAAATTGCTGCTAGAAAATTTTGCCACTCAACTTCAAATTCAATATATATATATATATATATATATATATATATACATACATATATATATATATATGAAAGAGATCAGATTAATGTAAACACTATCGTACCTAATGCATAAATTAGAGATGAATTTGGAGTGTTTCAATAAATTAGATGGACAGATAAGATTTTTTTTTTATCAGAGATATGTATTCTGATCGATGTTAGCATTAATTGTATGTTGAATTTGAGCATCTATATATTGAATTTTAATATTATATTTTCTAACATGTATTACAAAATTATCATTACGGCACTACCATTTTACATTTTTTTAATTTAAATAGCATCATAAATGTTGATTTAAGTATTTGTATGTTGAATTTTAACATTATATTTTCAAAAATAATTTACAAGATTGCCATCTTTTTTCCAGTCCATTGGATTGTCTTATTACATGGTTGAGGTTTATCTCTAATTTAATTACACACTAGGGACATGTATACAAGCCAACCCTACCCTATATACATATTTCAAATTGAACAGATCGTAAATTATCCAAATCACGATGCTTCATAGTGCGCGCGCACATATATAACATCCTCAATCAAAATGAAAAAATCAACAAATATGCTTATAATTTAATCAAATTATTAAATGACACGCATATAATTCGATCGACCTTATTATATATGTATATCAAATAGTATGAATATTTAATTGGTTTTTACTAAAAATGTACAATAAATATTGAAAATTCCCATAAAAAAGTCATGGAAAAAGAATAAATTAAGAATTTATTAAGTATACGTAGTTCCCTAAAAGTCTACACAGCTTGGCAAAAAGTCCATAGTCTCCGACCATTCTTTTCTTCGTATCTCAGCACATTAATTAATATATATAGATATACATTCAATTATTCAGACATCATATAAATATAAAAACCTGCAGAAACATTCTTATTCAATTCCAGCAGAATTAAAAATGAATAATTCAGACAGAACTAGGGTTCGAAACTACAAGAAATCATCGGCGCCGCGCTTAAGGTGGACGCCGGAGCTCCATGATCGCTTTGTTGAAGCTGTTCACAATCTTGGAGGGAAAAGCAGTAAGTTTTACAATTATTTTATTCCTATGTATGTTATTTTTAATATATATATATATATCTCTGTAGTCGTTGCTCGTGATTGTGTACGTACAAAGTATTTTCGACCTTGCAAATAATTTTTCTTCTTTTTTTTTTTAATGTATATGTGGGATTACTATAATTTAGAGTTTTTCTTTCTTCGATTGATTTGTGTGGAAGAAAATGCAACTTTTTTAGGGTTTGAAGATTTTCATCAATAAAAAAAAATCTACATATTTTGAGCCTAAATGAACTTTAATTAATTGCTTTTTTTTTTTTTAATTTAATGTTTGATCTTAACAGAAGCAACTCCAAAAAGAATTATGCAGATGATGGCTGTTAAAGGGTTCAATATTTCTCATATCAAAAGCCATCTCCAGGTATTATTAAATTGTTATATATCCTTTCTCTCTCTCTCTCTCTCTCTCTCTCTCTCTCTCTCTCTCTCTCTCTCTCTCTCTCTCTCTCTCTCTCTCTCTCATACTCGCATGTACGTACGTACCCATTTTTGCAATATATGATGAAAAATTAATTGAAGTATATATATACACACACAAACGCACATATAGAAGAATGAAGATGTACAAAGAATCGGATCCGACAATATTATACAATATGGAAACAAGAAAATGATATGTAAATTTTGTTATCGATTTAATTATATGATTATCATAATTATGATCAGCTACGTACAATATACTCCTAATAGCTAGGTAGAGGAAGTATATTTGTCACAATTTTTAATTCTCTTATAAAAGCTAAAAATAAACAATAATATGAAACTAGGGGACTATTAATTTTATTTTCGATCCTTTTGATATATTAATTGCAACCCTAGTTGAGATTATAAATATTTATTGAAACTCTATACGATTTTTTTTCTGAAACATTTTAATTAATATATGTAAGCGAAAATGGAACATGTTGTTATATATATATAACCCTATTAATATAGAGAGAATTACTCGACTTGGGATTAATGTGTAGCTGATTATTTAAAATCATAAATAAAACAATTAGCTATAATTACTTTTTTGTTAATAAAAAAAAGTGAGATCAAATTATAATTGTTAAATAGGTTAAATTTGAAAAAGGGGAAAAGTAATTTACCTTCTTTATTATGATTAAATAAGTTTAGCTAGCTAGGGTTAGGTTTGGTTACCTAGCTAGGTCATATCACATACCAAAAAAGTGCATTGTCTTATATATAGCTTGTCAGTGATTAAAATAATATTTAGTTCTTTAATTAATTTCCTAATTGATTATTAACTTATCCTTTAACTTAATTTGTATTGGGAATTCACCTAATTTGTCATATTTAATGATGAACACTATCGAGTCATCTTATTAAAGCAATGTATTTTACTATTAAATTTACTTAAAACAAATAAAATTGTATTTCACTAATATTTTTCATATATAAATAACTATTCGTGCAAATTTTGATCAGATGTACAGGAGCATGAAGAAATCCATGGATTCAGATGAGTTCTTAGCTATTCAGAACTACGAACAAAAAGAATCGGAATTCATAACTTTGTTCTCTCCTCTAAGGTAAGTAGGTAACTAATAATATCGAGTTTAATTTTTCTCATACATGCGTAGTTGGAATATATATATATATATATATATATATATATATATATATATAAGAATTCAGATTCATGAAAATTAATCCAATTTAGTTTCATTAATTTCGGTTTTTTTAACAATGAACAGTCACTTAAAAAATTATCTAGTCAGTCGTTCATGTGATAATTTAATTTACTTAGAGAATAGAAAAAAAGTCATATATTATATACACATTAACAGTCATTTGCAAATTAAAATATTATTTATTCAACTCGCTACATATATGCACATAGGGATGGGATCTGGTGAGAACCAGCCACCAGGTGGAAACTAGGAACCAATCTCATCCCTCCATTCCAAAATCTGAACGATCCAGATTAATCCAGATTTTCGGTGGTAATTTTATAATTAAAATGAAAATCTTCAATTCGCGCGTCTCATTAAGGGCAAAATCGGAACTGAACTCAGAAATTGCCCATATTCAATTTTAGCCTCCTACTTTGCTCAGCCTCATGCATTTCTCATTTTAGGATGTGTTCATAAACAAAAATGGAACAATGATTTCATTGGAATGAAATGCAATACACCGTATTTGGGGACAGTGAACCCTAATGGAAATCTCATAATTAGTAGTTGGGATCAGATGAGCCCTAATCGGAACGTAATAAACCTTAATTGGGAATGGTGAACCATAGTGAAAAATGTCACATCAATTTTAGCCTCCTACTTCGATCATTTTAGCTTCATGTGATTCTCATTTTAGCCTTAGAACAAAAGAGAAGAATTATTGAATTACTATATTACCCCTCATCCCACAAAGTTGCCGAAAATTACAGGAATGCCACCGCCCATCCATTTAAATCTGATTTAATCTGGGCCGTCCAGATTGAGTCAAACAAGGGTTAGGATTGGTTCCTAATTTCCACGTGAGGGAAGGGTTCTCATTTAATCCTTTCCCTATGCGCATATATATGTGTAGTGTATATATATATAATTATTAATTAATGCAATGAATTAATATGTGCAGACAAGTTTTGGAAGCACCAAGTCGCAGAATCCAAGGAAGAAGGAAAACAACCCAAATTGGCGAAAATTTATTTTTCCATCAACACCTGCTGCAGGTAGCTAGCCACACACACTCATCACTGATCATATTATATATATAAACACGTCAATTAATTTATATAAAACGTTTTCAGTGGTCGTGTGGTGTGTGGGGAGGAGAGAGATCGATATATATAGAGAGAGAGACTAATTAATATATATATAACACATGTAGACATATGAATATATGATGCATGCATGTATAATATTAATGTGGACCAAGATATATAATAGTATATATATATATATCCCAATTAATTAAGTGATGGCATTGTCAGAAGATATATATAATATATGCATGCAGGGAAGAAAAGGAAGAAGCAGAGAAGAAAGCATGGAATGGGGAAACATTATGGAGGTGGAGGTAGCTCATGAAGCTGATCCACTTATAAACTCCCAATATTGCTGTCTTAATTTAGACCTAACTATGTCCCGCTAATTTATTCCACGTACTAACTAATTTATTTCATTAATTAGGCGCCTGTGTACATTCATTTATAATAATTTATGTGTATGCCACATATATATCTAGATATATATGTGTCACATGGTGCATTTTATATCTATTACTAATTATTTGTAATTTTTTAGTTGCTAGAAATTGAGCTACATCTTCTCTCTATAGCTTGTATTTTAATTATGACATGAGAATTAATCAAACGATCGAGAATAAATATTCTTAAACTAATGCGCCAAACTCAAAATTTGCCGGAAAGTTGGCGTAATGTTTAATTTAATTGGGATTTTCAGATTATTTTACATTTTTTAGATTCATTACTTGAACAGTTTATTGATTTTAGCTAGGGACTTTTAGACATACAGTTATATATATGTATATGTATAGATATATAGTTTTTAGATCTTTATTTTAAAATAATAATTTAGTTAAGGTATCTCGGCAATTTCTATTTATATATTGTGTGGGGGGGGGGGGTGTTATATGAGAACCCACATTCATGTGAGAACTAAGAACTCACTTAATTCATCATTTGTTTTGATTTAGATGGCTAAGATTTAATCAATTTTCGATAGATGGTGGCAAACTTGTCATATTTGAGAAATCTAAAAAAGCTCAATTTCCAGATCATATAGATAACATTTTAAAATTGGTGTCTATTCTTATAAATTTCGCTATGCTAAAATGAAAGTAATATCATACTATTATAAACATATATACATGATAATATGAATATATAAATGCTAGTATGAACATGTAATGATTCTACTATTAACGAACAATACTATTGTTATTATGAGTAAAATTGATATGTTTTAAGAGTATTTTTTCATGTTGGTATGAATATTTTTTTTCATTCTATTATGCGTCTATTTTCATGCTATTATTAGTATAATATCATGCTAGTGTGGACGAAAAAAATATCTTTGGATAAATATATGAACAATGGATCTTAAATAAAAAAAGCATGAAAAGACCTTTATTTGATATATAATTTGTGTAAACCTGATTAAAAATGAGCAACTTATGAAAGTTTACAGTTTCAAAAGAAAATTTGTCGAAGTGTGTCACGTCATCTTCTCATTGGCTTGAATTTTAAGTTATTGACATCTATACATATATTAAGGCAAAACTGTGTGATACATAACATTTATGGTATAAACCGTTGTCTATATCACACGATTTAACAATCATATTTTATCCAACATTTTTTATATAATAGACAACAGTTTTGAGCGAATAGACAACAGTAGTAACACCTATTGTTGTAAATTTTCTTTAGTTTTATTTTGCATTTTCCAAGATGGTTTAGATTACAATCTTTGTATCATAAAAAAAATTTGCAATCTTATTTATTATTTTTTACTTGAAGATTTGAGATTTGTAACATTTTTTATTTTTATTTTTATGTATAGGTGGATGATTTATAGAATTATAGTATTCTACATTTGTTGTCTAAAAAATAGTTTTCGTTTGTGTTACACTATAATCATAATAATAATAACATATACGTATAACATAATTTGCAATAATTTATTATTTTTCTATTTCAATTTCATCATTTAAAAGAATTCAATAATTATATTTTTTATATTTGTCATATATTCAAAGAAATCAAATGTTCTTTAATCATAGATAATTATACAATGCTATTTATAAAATCGTGTTGTTTGAAATATTCTAATTTGATCTTTCTAATATGAATTTTCATTTAATTCCTATATTTATTTATTTTTTCTTCATAACTACACAAAATTGATCTTATTATCTAATTAATCAATGCATGTACATATTATTTTATTAATTTTTAAAAATTCAACACTATATATAAAAATGTGCGAACAGAGCACCCCCGCCAATGCCTCCCAAATGAAATGCAACTCTAATTTTCTACTCTCCATTAAATCGAACATGTTCACAAAGTTAATCCCTCAAAGCGAGACTTAGACAGAGCCCCATAATAAACAGAAGGGTGCTTCGCTTAATTAAAAAGTTAAGCCCCCACAATAAATAGACAGGCACTCTCTAAACGCAGCATGGACTAATTAAAAAATATCATTACACGACGGTTGTTCGCCGGTGAGTGGTTGAGAAATGGATAGGAGAAATAGACTCTTTTTATGTCAACAGTACTACAATGCTTCTGGAATCAACCAACTGAAATGCAAACAAATAGAAGAGGAGAAGAAGACAGATTACAATAAACTCAAACGAAACAAAGTTGAACAATGTTAACAAATTGTGTACAAATTCTGGGATTCAAACCGAGCCAAGAGGACCTCTCTCTGCAAGATATTACTCTGCTTAGTACTCATGAGTTGAACAATGTTAACAAACTGTGTATAGATTCTGGGATTCAAACCGAGTTGAGAGGACCTCTCTCCGTAAGACAAATACACCACCACTATTCCGGCAAGGCCTTGGTAATGCAGGACTGGAAAGTAGACTGAAAGAAGAACCGGCAAGGCCTTGGTAATGCAGGACTGTGAAGAAGACTCTGGGATTCAAACCGAGTCGAGAGGATCTCTCTCCGCAAAATAAATATGCACCACTATTCCAACAAGGCCTCAGTAATGCAGGACTGGAAGCAGACTCAAAGAAGAACCGGAAAGGCCTCGGTAATGCAGGATTGGGAAGCAGACTTAAAGAAGAAAGGCCTCGGTAATGTAGGAGTAGGAAGCATACTCAAAGAAAAATCGACAAGGCCTCGGTAATGCAGGACTGGGAAGAAGGACTGCTTGGTGGTATGAGAGAGATGCTTAGGACTGGGAAGCAGACTCAAAGAAGAACCATCAAGGCCTCGATAATACACACTACAAGAAAATAGTAAAATAGCGACGGAAATTTCCAGCGCCCCATACCCAATATTCGTCGCCAATTTAACGGGCAACAGAATGACGACGAAAATTCTCCGTCTCGTAAGTTTAGTCGCTAAAAAAAGAAAGTGACGAAATATTCCGTTGCCCCGTTTGGTGACGGAATTAGCAACGAAATATTCCGTCGTCTTCAAATGTCGTCGATTTCGGTCGTGGAATCAAGGCGACGAGGAAGACGATGGAAATAAGTCCGTCGCCTTATCTAGCGACGGTATAAGTGACGGAATATTCCATCGCCAATTAAAATAAATAAATAAATTGAGTAATTGAAAAAACCCGGCGATGGAATATTTCCGTCACCATTTTTGTTTTTTTTTTGTTTTTTTTAATTCATTTTTTTTAATTTTTTTAATTTTTGTTTGTACCCAAATATATATAATAAAAGATCATAAAATTAATATATATATATATATATATATATATATATAAATAAGTGTACATAATTTAAATACAAATAAATAAATATTCAAAATGTAATATAATGCAAATACAACTACACGTCGGATCCATCATCTTGCCTGCCGGATCCGCTACCAGACCCTCCGGATCCGTCACCAGCACCACCCGGCTGCTGGCTGAGAAGGCGCTCAAGCAGAGACTCCATCCTGACCTGCTTCTCCAGCACTTGCTGCACAGTTGCCTGCTGAGCACTCAGCTTCTCCTCCATCTATGCCTGCATCTCAGTCAGTCTCGCATCGAGCTCTACCTGGGTATACAGCGAGCCAGAGCCCAGGTTGTCTGACGAGGAGGATCCTCCAGCTACAGTAGAAGGGCGACGAATGGCAGGGGCCATGTTCCCCAGCCCGATAGCGCGCTCCTTCCTGTCAAGCGCTACCACCTGACGGTAAATCTCGCCCATGTCCGGCTCCCTACGGTCCGCTATCCACTCAGCGGCTAAGGCGTCATACTTCTCCTGCATTTATCAGAATATTAGTAAATTTTATATATATATATATATATATATATATTTATACACACATATATATATATATATATTCAAATATTAGTAAAAACTTACCTTGTTCTCCCTCGCCTTGGCTGATGTCCAGAGGCCGTCCGGGCAATGAAGCTTGAGATAGGTCTGGTAGCGCGCCTCTCACTCGGACAGGTGCTGCTCTCTAGCCTGATTCAACAAAATAAAATTAAATCCATTAGAAAGTGTTAATCTTTTATACTATAATCTTGAATAATTATTACAACTCATACCATATCGTGCATACGATCCACGGCTGATCTGGCACCTCCGTGGTGAGTCTGGCTGGATGATCCTGGTCCAGGCTCGGTCAGGCGGTTTTTCTTGGCCAGGCGAGCCTTCTTCTGTGTCTCCTCCGCCTGCCAGTATGCTATATAGGTAAGCCAGTCTTCCTGACGCATAAAATTGGGCCTCTTACCCACCTGGTAGTCATCCTTCTTCATGTGGTACTTCATGTCCTTGTACCGGTCCTGGCACTTCTATCTAGAAGAGCCAAAACACATTCTCATCAGGATAAGACCACCTAAACTCCTTATGTATTAACACATAAATAAACAACTGTGTTAGTAATAATATTAGGCAACACAAAATACATATATATATATATATCAATTTTTTACCTTGAACTCAACCCAGTACAACATCCTCATCTCCACAGGCACCTTCTTCCAAGCGAAGCCCGTAGGATGCATATACCTCTTGAAGATAGCTATAATTGCCCTCGAACAGGTGTTCGAGGGCCTCATGACTCTGACAATACAAATTAGATTCAATTATAATATACATAAAGTAAATTAATTAAATATATTGATATATAGATCAACATATCTCTCCCTACCCACGGTCTCGAGCTTGAGCTCCCGTCTCGAGTCAACTGTGTAGGACTCCTCTCCCTAAGCATTGGTCCCATCCCGACCGACACTATCATCAATGGGACCGCCAACGGATCTCATAGATGATATAGCTCATGACCTAGCCCCGTGAGATCTACCACCTCTAGTCATCTGACAAAAACTTACACATTTTCAGTTTACATCTTATACCCTATAGTAATGAAGACTTATACAAAATACTAAAAACAAGAAACATAAAATTTAAATAATTTTTTTGTATAGAAAACATAATTAACACTATCAAATACCATCATCTAGCTCTTCATCACTAAGTTTTTCATCAGATAAACTAATCTCTTCATCATTAGATGCAGATTCATCAAGATTGGTATCTTCAATGTCTACCAAACCGCACGTTGGGTGAATGGGTAATGGATCGTCATCAACGTCTATCACGGGAGCTTGTAACTCCACATGTTCATCATCTTGAAATTGTGGAGATATACTTGATGGTGGTGCGTTGGAAGGTACATCTACATTCGATCTGACATTTATCTTACAAACTGCCAACCAATCACTCTTCAACCGATTCAAACTCGAGTATGAGTAATAGAACACTTGTGTTGCCTGGGTAGCTAGCACAAATGCATCCTCTCCTGCATATCTACGTCCTTAGTGAACGGATATTATTTTATAAGTAGGATGGACCATTGTCCCCCGTGTTGACGTATCGACCCATTCACACTTGAACAATGTAGTCTTCTTAATTGGAAGACCAGAATATTCAACCTCCACAACCTCCAACAATCTCCCGTAGTAATCACTCTCGTTGATGGTGTAATTAGTGCCTTTAACACACATTCTACTATGGATTGTGGCTCTTCGGGACCATGTGACACCATGTGAAACTTATACCCGTTCACAAAGTAGCCATGACAAGTACTAGTCCTACGTGACGGACCAACTGAGAGATCTACCAATAATTGAGAAACGTTGTTCGAACGATCATGAGCTGATAAGTCCATTTATTTCGTATTTTTCTGGGCATTTTAGTCGCTCTAAATGTCCTTTTTAGTGTCTTTTGTGTCGGAAAAGAACTAGGAAAGTGGTTTGGGCATGACAGGAGTGAAATCTGGCGAAAGAGGCATTTTGGCCTCAATTTGACTGAAATCGATGAAATGGGCATATTAGACCTGAGCAGAAGATGTCGTGCCCACAGTACTCGCACAGATTCAGAAGAGGCAGTGAAGAGGGCATTCCCAGAAAAAGTGGGATTCTGTTGAAAGAAGACAAAGTTGGTGTTGGAACTTGATTGATTTCGAAATCTGAATAGAAGAAGGAAAGATTGTTCATAGGTGGACTCTTGGGAAGCAATTTGGAAGATAGGGATGGCATCCCTAAAATAATGGGATTCATTCCACCACCTAAGGAAATTTCCTTATCCAGGCAGATTCCAATGGGCACAGAGAAATCAGTAAACACAGTAAACTTAGGTACCATATCAGTTTTTTCTGCACTAGTATTGATTGTTAGAGAAAACACTTCGTATTGATTGTTAGAGAAAACTAGTATTGATGGCATACTAGTATTGATTGTTAGAGAAAACATTTCGTACCATATCAGTTTTTTCTGCACTTTACTTTCACCATTAGTTTAGTTTTAACGCTGCTCCGGCAGTAATACAATCTGGGGCCTTATGCCCACAGAGGTTAGGATTTATATTTAATGTTGTTGCTGTTCATCGTTGGTGTTGGATGAGTTTTTATTCAATTCCAGTAAGTTTTTCTTATTTATCATGTCTTTAATTTATGTATTTACAGTTCTTTCTAGCATGAGTAGCTAGATCTATATTCCGAAATTTGAACTAAAGATGAAGGTTTAACAAAATACTTAAATACTCGTGAGGCCGTGTGGGCACATTACTGCACGATTAGGTTTCTGCCGATTTTTGTTCTTATTCCAAGTGAGCGTGAGTTTAATATAACTATTGTGGCTGATCACTCTTTAGTTGTAGAGGGCACACCAGGGTTAATTGGATTAGCGAATCGTGACTGTGTGTTAATTCAAACGGTAACTGGGAAATCGGTGGGTTGCTGTGGGCACACGAGGAATCAGTAAACACAGTAAACTTGGGTTCGTCTAGGGCACACTGCTTCCTATTCATTTACATCTCTTTGGGGAACCGGAGGGTGGGTGATAGGTTAGGGGTTTAATGGACGAGGAATCACCTTTAAACCTAATCTGAACGGATGAATAAGGAGACGCAGCGAGGAATTCGGTCTCCATAACTAAGTGATTTAATCGTGTAGGAAAATCGTTGTGCCCATGATCGAGTGAGTATAAGTTAAACTGGATTCTAGTTCAAGTTCCGGAACCTTTTATTATTTGATATCTCTTTAGTTTATTTTTACAGATTTAATTTCCATTGTTGTGACCACGGTACCAGACCCTCTTTTGTGATTGGTGACTCGAAAGTAAGATCGCATCAGCTCTCTGTGGGATCGACCCTTACTCATAGCTAGTTACGCTCGATGTGGGCACAGAAGCATACAAATTCATTTTGAGCGCGAAACGACCGCGCGTCAAAATTGGCGCCGTTGCCGGGGAGCTGATTTCCAGTGATTTTACTTTCCAAGCTGGTGTGCCTAGAAGTTGATGCCTAGGAGCTTTTCAGAAGAAACTCTATTGTACGATCCGGAGATAGAGAAGACTTTGAGGAAAGACAGGGCAGCAGTGAAGAGGGCACGACGAGCTACAAACAGACCTCGTGAGCCCACACCACCAGAAGATCAAGGAGACGAAGGGCACGAGGAGGAAGGACAGTTTGAGAATGGCCACACTATCAACATTGCCGCAAATGGGAATGCCGCAAATGGAGATGCGGAGGATAACAAGACTTTAAGGCAGTTGGTTTTCCCGACCAACATGAATCTGCGCCCGATGGGCATTACACTCCCAGCTGTGACTCAGAACTGAGATATTCATGCAAACTTTATCCAAATCTTGCTGAAGTTCTACGGAATGCCCGGAGAGGATCCACAAAGACACTTGCAAGATTTTGAGATGGTTTTCCAGACTCAACCATCCAACCATGGACGAGAGGAGTATGTGCGGTTAGTCTCGTTCCCTTTCACTCTTTAGGATGGGGCACGGGACTGGCTGTACACATTGCCGACTGGCGCTGTGACCACATGGAGACAACTTTAGCAGAAGTTCTTGGAAAAATATTTCCCAGCATCCAGAGTGCAAGAAATGAGAAGAAGGATAGGGAGCCTGAAGATGGGAACCAACGAGAGTTTCTATGACTACTGGGGAAGATTCCAGGCAATGCTGGCGAAATGCCCACAGCACCAGATTACTGAACACGATTTGATTCAGTATTTAATTGAAGGATTGAGACCACATGAGAGGACAATCGTGAATGCCTCATGTGGAGGGTCTATACTGAACAAGCAGCCTGTTGAAGCATTCAGAATTCTCACGGAGATGGCTGAAGACAACCGAGACTTTGGCGGAGAGGGCATTCGGGTTGTCAGTGAATCAGAGAGGGCACCGGACCAAGACAACAGAATTGACAGATTGTGTGACAAAATTGAAAAGATCTTGTCTGGTGTGAGCATGGCGAAAAAGCCCAGACCTTGTGGAGTATGCAAGAGTGTACTTCATTTCACTGATGAATGCCCAACTCTACAAGACGCGGTGGAAGAAGTAAATGTTGTAGGTGGCCAGAATGGGCATTCCAGAAGATATGATCCCAATTCCCAGACTTATAACCCTGGCTGGAGAGACCATGAAAACTTCAGATGGAGAAGGCCAGAGGATGGGCATTCTGCACGCCCATTGCCGCCACCAGAAGAAAAGAGAAAGCAAAGGCTAGAAGATCTTGTCTATGCCATGGCTGAGGAGAACGAAAAATTCAAGCAAGAAACTCGAGCTGGTCTTTCACATATGAGCAAGCAAATCAATCAATTGGGTCAAGCCATGCACAAGATGGAGGAGAAAAATGGGAAGTTACCTTCCCAGGTTGAAAACCCGAGAGAACAAGTGAATGCAGTAGTATTGATGAGTGGAAAAGAGCTTCCGGAGATGGTCAGGCCAAGAGAAGAGAAGGATGATGTGCCCTTGGAGAAAGAAGTGGAAAAAATTCTCACAGGAGACAAGGCACAAGAAGCCGAGCAGACCGATACTGTGCCCATCCCGGAAGTAAAACAGCCTGCCAAAGTGCCCATTTCAGAGAGACGGAAACCTCCCTTTCCAGGGAGATTGACACAAAATAGAAAAGAAGAAGAAACCAGGGAGATGCTAAAAGTATTCACAAGGTGGAGATCAACATCCCACTGATCGAGGCAATCAAGCAAGTACCACGGTATGCCCGGTTTCTAAAGGAGCTTTGTACCAGAAATGTGCGATTCAATGACGATGCAAGGTTCTTAGTTGGGGAGAATGTATCGGCTGTGATACAAAGGAAGTTACCCAAGAAGTGTGATGATCCAGGGATGTTCATGATCCCTTGCATAATTGGAGACAGAAAGATTGAAAAGGACATGCTGGATTTGGGGGCATCAATCAATGTAATGCCCCTGTCGGTGTTCAAAGAATTGAAGATTGGACCTTTGAAGGAGACCCGTGTGGTCATTCAGTTAGCTGACCGATCTAATGTTTATCCAGAAGGCCTCATTGAAGATGTATTGGTCAAAGTGGACGAGCTTATATTCCCAGCAGATTTTTATGTGCTTGACATGGGCACAACGACTTCAAAATCTTCAGTTTTGTTGCTAGGAAGGCCTTTCATGAAGACATCTCGAACCAAGATTGATGTGGACAAGGGCACACTGACATGTGAGTTTGATGGGGAGAAGGTGACCTTTAACATTTTTGAAGCCATGAAACACCCCCCGGATACAGAAAATTGTAATTTTGTGAATATATTTCATTCCCCGAGCCGTTCTACTTTATCCATGGTGAGCAACAGAGAACCGCTGGAGTGGGCATTGTGGGATGGACTGCTTGACCAGGATGCCCTGGACGAGGATGATGACATAAGAGATGGAATTATGATGCTGCATTCATTGGAAGAAATGCCATACGGCTGTGTGGACTATGGTGTGCCCATTCGGAGAAGTGATGACAGAATGATGCCTTCTATTGTTAGAGCGCCCACACTGGAGTTGAAGGCATTGCCAAGGCATTTGAAGTATGCCTACTTGGGAGATAATGAGACACTCCCAGTGATAATTAGTGCGGGGTTGAATCAAGCTGATGAAGACCGCCTTTTGAGATTGCTGAGACTGTACAAGGAGGCACTCGGATGGACTTTGGCAGATATAAAAGGCATTAGCCCAGCAGTTTGCATGCACAAGATATTGTTAGAAGATGATGCAAAGCCCATTCGTGATCCACAAAGAAAGCTCAATCCGGTGATGAAGGATGTGGTGCTAAAAGAGATAATTAAGCTACTGGACCAGGGCATTATATACCCAATTTCAGACAGCAAGTGGGTCAGTCCAATCCATGTTGTGCCCAAGAAGTCGGACATTCAAGTTGTGAAAAATGAAAAAGGAGAGCTTGTGCCCACACGGCTGCAAACTGGCTGGAGAGTTTGCATTGATTACCGGAAGCTGAACACGGTCACGCGGAAGGATCATTTTCCACTTTCGTTCATTGACCAGATGCTGGAGAGACTCGCAGGGAACAAGTTTTTTTGTTTCTTGGACGGATACTCAGGATACATGCAAATTGCAGTGAGTCAAGAGGACCAGGAGAAAACAACTTTCACGTGTCGATTCGGCACATTTGCCTATCGTAGAATGCCCTTTGGCCTCTGCAATGCTCCTGGCACGTTTCAGCGATGTATGATGAGCATATTCTCTGATCTGCTTGAGAACTGCATTGAGGTGTTCATGGATGACTTCACGGTGTATGGGAGCTGCTTTGATCGATGCTTAGATAATCTGGAGAAGGTATTGCAGCGTTGTGTGGATAAATGCCTAGTGCTGAACTACGAAAAATGCCACTTCATGGTCAGAGAGGGCATTGTACTGGGCCATGTGATTTCCGAGAGGGGCATTGAGGTCGATAAAGCTAAAGTGGACATAATTGAGAAATTGCCATACCCCACTTCGGTGAAGCAAGTGAGAGGCTTTCTGGGGCACGCTGGATTCTACAGAAGGTTCATAAAAGATTTTGCAAAAATTGCCCAGCCTATTACTCACTTATTGCAGCAAGATGTCCCCTTTGAATTTGATGAAGAATGTAAAAAGGCATTCGATTTTCTGAAGAAGCAACTGGTCACAACACCAGTTATTCAGCCACCAGATTGGGGAATGCCCTTTGAGATTATGTGTGACGCCAGTGGCTACGCTGTGGGCGCTGTACTGGGTCAGAAAAGAGGAAAAGAAAGCCATGTAATTTACTATGCTTCCAAAACTCTGAATGGGGCACAGTGTAATTACACCACTACTGAGAAGGAGCTGCTAGCAGTAGTTTTTGCATTTGAAAAGTTTCGGTCCTATCTCTTGGGCACGAAGAGCATTGTTTACACAGATCACGGTGCCCTACGGTACTTGATGGCCAAGAAGGAGACAAAGCCGAGACTAATTAGATGGATTCTGCTTCTACAAGAGTTTGATGTCGAGATAAAAGATAAGAGTGGGGCACAAAACTTGGTAGCTGATCATCTAAGCCGGGTGCTGAATAAAAAAGACGATGCAATGCCCATTACGGATCACTTCTCTGATGAGCATCTGTACTCAGCATGGGGCACACGAGAGCCCTGGTATGCAGATATAGTAAACTTTTTAGAGTCTGGAGAGCTGCCAATTGGGTACTCGAGGTACTAAAAGAATAAACTGAGGCATGAGAGCAAGTTTTATGCATGGGACAGTCCTATTCTATGGAGGAGGTGTGCTGATCAGATCATAAGAAGATGTGTCCTTGACAATGAAATTGAGGATATTTTGAAGCATTGCCATAACTTTGCTTGCGGAGGGCATTTCGGACCAAACCGAACAGCAAGAAGAATTCTGGACTGTAGGTTCTTTTGGCCCACGATTTTCAAGGATGCCCACAACGTATGCAAAAGATATGATCAGTGCCAGAGAGTTGGGAACATCACAAGGAGAAACGAAATGCCCATGACACCCATCATGCCAGTGGAAATTTTCGATGTTTGGGGAATGGATTTCATGGGACCCCTCGCAAACTCAAGGGGGAACCATTACATCATCTTGGCAGTAGATTATGTGTCCAAATGGGTGGAAGCAAAGGCTACTCCTACCAATGATGCAAGAGTAGTGGCCGCATTTTTGAAATCTCATATTTTCAGCCGGTTTGGTGTGCCCAGGTCCATCATCAGCGATCAAGGAACACATTTTTGCAACCAAACCGTAGAAAAATTATTGAAGAAATATAGGGTGAATCACCGTGTGACAATAGCCTATCACCCACAAGCGAATGGACAAGCTGAAGTCTCAAATCGAGAAATTAAAGCCATTCTTGGGAAGTTAGTTAATCCAAGTCGAAAGGATTGGAGTCAACAGCTGGATGATGCCCTGTGGGCATACCGAACTGCTTTCAAAACTCCAATCGGGATGTCTCCATATAGGATGCTATTTGGGAAATGCTGCCATTTACCGGTAGAGCTGGAATACAAGGCACGATGGGCACTGCAGAAGCTGAACATGGACAAGGATGCAGCCGGGCATTTCAGAAAATTTCAGATTCAAGAGCTGGAAGAAATGAGGATGGAGGCCTATGACAATGCTGTTCTTTACAAGGAAAAAATGAAGAGGCTCCATGATCAAGTGATTAGAAGGAAGAGCTTTACTCCGGGGCAACAAGTTCTTTTGTACCATTCAAGGTTTAAATTGATGGGAGGAAATCTGAAGACCAAGTGGGTTGGTCCATTTGAAGTGTACGCAGAATGCCCCAATGGAGTCGTTGAGCTAAAGAATCCAGATACTGGAGGGCGTTTCAAGGTTAATGGCCACAGACTGAAACCTTACCTGGGGCACACAGACCAGGATGTCAGTCTGGTCTGGCTCATGGAGCCCATCTATATCTGAATTGGAAGGTGTCGTGCCCACGACAGTAACTAGGGCGCTACTGGGAGGCAACCCAGGTTTTTAATTTATTTCTTTTTCAGTAATTTTAATAAGTGTTTTTCTGATTTATCAAACTAGACTAGGAGAGTTTTTCTATTATCTGTCTGAAAAAAAAATGCAAGATGTAGTTGAGGAAGAGAGGAGAGCAACCCTATTTCTTTTGTGCCGAAGGCAGACCCTTCGAGCATTCTGTTCTCATTTTCTATAGGGACAAGCAGGAAGACACCAGGCGGAAGGGCACAGCAAGAAAAGATGGTGCCAGAATGACCATGAAGAGGCTGGATAGCATGGAGAATGCCCTGTATCAGACTGTTGTTACCCTTTTGAGGAAGATTGAGCAAGCCTTTACCGCATATTTCAAATATGTTGGTTTCACTTACCCGACATCCACCAACCTGGTTCAATTCCTTTTCTTTTATGTCTTTTGATTTTCATTCTTTTTGGTGTCGCCTTTATTTTACCCACTTTGCCTCAAGCAAAGTGTGTGGGTGGGGGCATTTGGGTTTTTGTCTTTTGTTGTGAGTCTGTTTGAACACTTTGCCTCGTGCAAAGTGTGTTGGTGGGTCGTTTGAGTCAACATGCTATCTGTTAAGATTTGGGGAGCACTAGTTTCTGGTTGTGAATATTGAAAAAATTGCTAATCGAGTCAGCATGCCCACACTAGAAGCAGGGATGATGAATGAGTTGAGCATTAACCTGGTGAGATTTGAGCCTGCGCTGTTATGCCCATTTTACAGCATTCTCTTTTCATGTGTGTATATTCTATACTTGGAATTTCTAGAACTTGCTTTTGCTCTACTTTAAAATCAGAAAGTTTGAAATGCATGTGTAGGTGATTTAGGCATTTTCTTGCTTGAGCCCACTAAGCCAAATAAAAACCAACCTTTGACACAGCTTTGCAGCCCTTTTGAGCCAATAAAATGCCCTGGTAGTTTTGTTGATTTACCTCACTATATAAAGTCAGGGCATTACAAAAACCAAAAGTAGAAGGAGTCTCTGGACGGTTTTGAAGAATTGAAAATGCAAGAAGAAAGATTGGGGGAACGAAAAAAATGAAAAATAAATTCAAAAAAAAAAGGAAAAAAAAAGAGAATAAATTCCCCCTAATCTGAATGTTCAGAATGCCCATGATGAAAAATCTGTAATCTGAATGATAAATGAGGGCATGAGGAAGTAAGTTGAAAATAAATGGTGGTATGTCCAGTGAACGCTTCTGAGAGTCTTAGCCCAATACCAAAAGAACCCCACCTTACCTAAAGAGCCCCATTACAGCCCATAAAAGTCCTTTTGGTATTTATGCATTTTTCCACTTAATGAAATTGAAGAAAGAGCACTAGCAAGCTTATGGAATGAATAAGTATAGAATGAATGAATTTAAGTGAAAACACTAAGCCTAAACACTGTGTGAAGAGAGTGTGGGAGGACCTATACGCTCAATTCAATTTTGACTTGCTAGGACATGCTGATTACGCTATTAATTGGAAAAGTTGGTTATTGAAACGCTGTGCCCACACGGATTAACAGGTTGCATGTTTTGTTTTTTCGTGTCTGTTTCTTTTCCTTTCCCTTTTGTTTTTCTTTTTCTGGGTTCTTCGTACCCCATGCTTGAGGACAATCATGACTAAAGTGTGTGGGTGTGATAAGTCCATTTATTTCGTGTTTTTCTGGGCATTTAGTCGCTCTAAATGTCCTTTTTAGTGTCTTTTGTGTCGGAAAAGAACCAGGAAAGTGGTTTGGGCATGACAGGAGTGAAATCTGGCGAAAGAGGCATTTTGGCCTCAATTTGACTGAAATCGATGAAATGGGCATATTAGACCTGAGCAGAAGATGTCGTGCCCACAGTACTCGCACAGATTCAGAAGAGGCAGTGAAGAGGGCATTCCCGGAAAAAGCGGGATTCTGTTGAAAGAAGACAAAGCTGGTGTTGGAACTTGATTGATTTCGAAATCTGAATAGAAGAAGGAAAGATTGTTCATAGGTGGACTCTTGGGAAGCAATTTGGAAGATAGGGATGTCATCCCTAAAATAACAAGATTCATTCCACCACCTAAGGAAATTTCCTTATCCAGGCAGATTCCAATGGGCACAGAGATCCAGCAGATAAGGAAGTTTCCTTATCCAGACAGATTCCAGCGGAGCATAGCGAATCCGGCAGATATTGAAGACTCCCCATTTTTGGGGATTTGGATTCGATCTTTTGTACTCTTTTAAAATACTAGTATTGATTGTTAGAGAAAACACTTCGTACCATATCAGTTTTTTCTGCACTTTACTTTCACCATTAGTTTAGTTTTAACGCTGCTCCGGCAGCAATACAATCTGGGGCCTTATGCCCATAGAGGTTAGGATTTATATTTAATGTTGTTGCTGTTCATCGTTGGTGTTGGATGAGTTTTTATTCAATTTCAGTAAGTTTTTCTTATTTATCATGTCTTTAATTTATGTATTTACAGTTCTTTCTAGCATAAGTAGCTAGATCTATATTCCAAAATTTGAACTAAAGATGAAGGTTTAACAAAATACTTAAATACTCGTGAGGCCGTGTGGGCACATTACTGCACGATTAGGTTTCTGCCGATTGATAAACATGGTTTTTACATGCATTTGAGTAGTTGTATGGCTCATATTCGTAGAGTAATGCATGCGTTTGTTGAGTTTTTATGCTAATTTTGAGTTTTCGTGTGCTTTTTGATGTTTTTGTGTTTCTTGTGCAAGTTTGAGCTGAATTTGAGATTTATCCAATATCCAATTCAAGGAGGAAAGTTTCTAGAAAGATAGAGGATCAAGAGAGGGTCGCAACGCAACTTGAATCGGGTCAATCGGATGAGAAACGAGAGAGAACGGAGCAAAACGGCGGAGCATGTCGGAGCGTGCGCGCTGGCACGGACCGTGCCGTCCAACGGCACGGCCCGTGCCATGAAACAATCAATTTTTGGAGTCTCTGGAGCAACGGCACGGTCCGTGCCGTCACACGGCACGGTCCGTGCCACTTTACGCCGAAAATTGGGCTCTTTTTCCTTCCTTTTTGGGCTCTGTTTTTCCCCAACTATATAAGGCTCTGTGTAATAACCCGATACTTTCTCATAACTGTTATTTAGAAACCTAGATACCTACTCGAAAATAGTCATATTAGGACCTAATGATAATCCTATATTAGAATCCTATCTAAATAAATCAAAATTTATTTAAGGCAAATATTATTATTTAGTAATTGTACTATTATAAATTGGTAGCAAATTAATCAAATTTATACAAGTAGCTATTATTAGTGGTCGTAGGTGAATTTGTAATATCGAATTTTAATTTATTTGATTTCACTCGATAGAATTAGTTGGTCGTGATGAAATCTAAAATTTTGCCCTTAATGTTAGAAATATTTGAATTTAAAAAAAAAATTATTTTGAGTAGTAGAAATATTACAGTTAATAGTTGAAGTTAGAAGTTTATTTTACAAGTGTTTCAAATTTGCATAAGGGTACCTTGATAATTATTATTTTCTTTAAGGTTATAAAATAGTTTAAAAAGAGAAATGATTAAGATATTTATTAAAATTCTTCAATATCCCATTAATCATACACGTAGGAATACATATCAACTCAGCAATTTTGGAAGACACTTGTCCAATTCTTAATCTTTTGGTTAGTTAATTAAATATCACAAAGCTTTTCCTTCGTTTAAAAAAAAAAAAAAAAAACAGAACTAGAACTCCCAAACTCTTCATCTGGAAATCAATTCTCACAACAAACTCACTCGTCTAGGTAAGCTCAGTTTGAATTTAATTATCTGTATTTGTTCTATATATTATACGCCAATTAACTTCAGAAGATTTCCCCAACTTCAGTTAACCAAAACAAAACCGTGAATCTATACCACTGTAATTCTTCAACTCACACTTCTTATGCATCAATTCAACACCAAAATCAGAACCACCCTCAATTAGATTTCCCAAGACCAATTTCAATACAACATATTCCAATCAAAATCCTTATACCTAAATATGTGAATTTCATACTAAAAATCATTTCAGAATTTAGAGATATTGTAGAATTTCAGAAAAATTAAATAAATAATTAAATAGAATTAGGGAGAGAGGAGTCGGCGCGTTGCAGAGGAGGGCGGCTGGGCTCGGGTCTCTGCAACGTATGTCCAAGTCGTCTCTCATCGTCGAAAGTCGGCTAGTGTGTAGCTTCGAGTCGTGGGGTCTAGGTCGTCGAAGTAGGGGAGAGTGGTGTCGGGCTCGGGTTGCGACTGCGCTCGGAGCTACGTTGAACAGTTGTCGGTTTTGCGTTGAACTCGAAATGGAGTCAATTCTTGGAGACACCGGTGAATCGCCGCTGCAATCGTCGGAGTCGTGACTGAACTCGTCGGAGTCGTGACTGAGCTCGTCTGAACTCGAGCGGGCTGGTTGATGGAGGCGGCGATGGGTTTGACGGAATTGAGGGGAAGAAGAGTAGAGAATGAGAGTTAGGGATTGTTGGTAGAGAATTTGGGAATTTCTGTTTTGATCCCTATTTTTAACCGAGAGAGAGAGAGAGAGAGAGAGAGAGAGAGCGAAGGGATGGATTAATTAGCAATTGATTTTTTCTCAATAAGCTAGATATCGTATTTTGCTTTAAAGAAGAAATGAATAATTTAATTGCAATAAATTAAATTTCCATAATGGGCCATCCTGTGAATTGTAGAAATTAGGAAAAAAAAACGTACGGATCCTATAAACTTTTCATTAATCAATGTTTACTCCAGAATTCATAAATTGATTGCATAGGCCATAATTTTTAATTTTTAGATCTGTTAAAACTACAATTAACCCAAATTAATTTAAATATTATTTTAGCCCATAAAATTTTATCTAATTTTCTTTATTTAATCCATAGTTCATAAATTAATTATTTAGGAAAATAAATCTTTTATTTTAAGTTATATTAAAATTATAATTGGCCTAAATGATGTATTTGAAATTATTTTTGATATTAGGTGCGGCCCAATTAGGATCCTTGTCCACTCTGTGATTCCCTCCTCAAATATTACGCATTCACTAATATCAGGTGGGTTATATTTTTCTCAAATTATGTTCAGCTAATAAGCTCAACTGTTTATCAACTATGAAGCATGAATAATTGTATCAAAATGTTTTATCTCACTGTTCGCGTTCGTCAGTATCCTACGAAAACATTGAGTGCTTAACTAGACTCGAGTTCGGATCCTTTAAGCTTTGGGATCGTATACACTATCCTTTATTAGACAGCTGGGCTGGAGGACGTGTATATAAGTTAAGACACTGTAGGAAGGGACAGCTGAGACAGAGTGTATAAGGTTAAAAGAAGCTTTGTATACATGGAATACATTTTAGTTTTGAAACATTTCCATTGTTATACTTGTGTGGATACAATATTCATATTTATAAAATGATTATGAACTGTTTATCAAATTTGCCCACTGGGTACACTAGTACTCAGCCCAAATCTTTTCTAAATATTTTCAGGTTGAGAGACAGGCTGAAAGATGATGGAGCTGGGGCAAGGGCTGTGTTTTTGTTGATATATGCTTGCTCTTTTTGCGTTGTTTAGAGATCTTAGATACTCTAAACAAAGAAGTACTTGGAAATATTTTGCTTAAGTTTAATAAAGATGCTCTACGCTTGTTCCGTTACTCTGATATAATTTATTTTCAGTTGTTTGAATCATAATATGATTTGTGTTTATTATTGAGATCTGTCCTTACAATTAATTGGCGGGATAAGTTCCCTTTGATAATTGATTAGTGATTCAAGTTCCTTCTAAGACGCCTTAGAGCGTGGTTAAATTCCAGTTATAGAGGTTATGCTGCCCAAGTGTTTCGGGCACTAACCCTATTTCTATGATTATGTTTATGCCAAAACCCTTTTCCCCTTTTCCCCAGTAGCGCGTCGGTCCCTTGTCACTACTCTTCCGGGATCGGGGCGTTACAGATTGGTATCAGAGCAAGTTTACAACTCTGTAGACCTGCAGCATTATTCTTTGAGCCTAGAATTAAGTCTAGTCTCTTAAACTATTTATTCGGCAGCCCTCAGCACGTCATCTACGCCGCTCTCAACGAAAAAGGTATGCAAACATTTATAAAATTAAGGTTTATGAGATTGTAGTTAGTCATGCTGTATATTTTTCCAGGTTTCATGATTATATGTCATGATTCATTTATCAAAGCTATATCCAGGTTTCACGATAAGAAATCGTGATTCTTTCTATTCAGGTTTCATGATAAGAGGTCATGATTCAGATATTTTCAGGTTTCACGATCAGATATCGTGATTCATGTATTTAAAAAAAAATTCTTTTAGGTTTCACGACTAGTTTTCGTGATTCGTTTATTAAGAATCTTTTACAGGTTTCATGATTATCTATCATGATTCATCTATTTCAGAATATTTTTCAGGTTTTGTGATAAGATATCATGAATTGATTATTTATAATATTTCAGGTTTCATGATTAAATTCTATGATTCATTTGAATAAAAGTTATTAAGGTTTCACGACGAGAGTTCTTGATTCGTCTAAAGTTACTCGAAGATGTTAAGACATCTAGATTTTGGTGTTGACCAAAAGATAGTAATAATTAAAAGAGAACAGAATCACCTTAAGTGATGAGAATAAATTGTGAATGGCTTTTAGGTTGAACATAGCAAAGCATTTAGACTATAGTAAGTTGAACCTATCATTGACCATTAAGTTATCTTGTTGCTCTTAAAAACTTAGACTAATTTAGTGGAATTCTTCAGATGGCCAGGGTGATTGAGACAGCACGGAAGCGTACTCAAAACTTCTATACTTTTGAGGAACACATTAAGAGATTTCGTACATATGTTAAAGATCGATCCGATACTGTCCCCGAGTACATTGGGCATTTTGTATCGCTTTGGCGACGTGCCAGTGGAGCCGAGGGAGGAGTCTTAGACTTTGAGGCCTCTTTCAGGCTGGCTTATGGTTTACCACCTTGCTGGAGGCAGAGAGCGCTACAGGTATTGGGTGATACGGTCGAGCGTGACCCTGATACCATGGCCGAGATCGGAGATTTCCCTAGATATTGTAGTATGATTCTAAGGATCTAGGCACTTTATAGATGATGTCCTCCAGTAGACGAGGCAGTACCCTCGCACAGCCACGGTCCACCAGATTCTGTCATGCAGCAGAGTATGGAGGTAGATGCTAGTATACATGTCTCTAGTTTCATTCCTCATGTAGGTACTCACGATGCCGAGGCTGGACCATCAGGCACGCAGGCTGATCAGACTGATGGGTCAGTAGCACCTAGAGCTCGGGATGATCGAGACGGGAGGTGCGGCGTGATGGAGGATGATACAGATGATGAGGACACAGAGGAGGAGGATCCTGTTGAGGATGAGATAGTGGATTTGACTGGAGATTAGTAGATGGTTGGATGATGATAGCACTTGGCTAGGTTAGCTAGGCATCTCTTTTTGATTGTATCGTGGGTCTGGTAGCCTTTTTGTTCATACCGACCCGATATCTTTTTGTATGTGTAGTAGTTTGTATTGTATAGTTTGGTATATATATATTGTATATATGATGTATGATGTATGATGTATGTACATAAACAGTGATCATTGTATATATGTAAAAGTCCTCTTTTGGAGGCACTTTTCCTTTATCGTTCATATATGGCTATTACTGTTTATGGCCTTGATTTATATGTGTATATAAGCCATTCTTATGAGGCAACCAATGTTTATTTTATTTTATTCTATTCTATATTATTTCTTATTATTACGATTTTAAAAAAAATAATAAATAAATATTATACATATTAACTTATGTTTTCAATTTATATTTAGGATGCCGCCACGTACGAGATTGCCAATCTCAGAAATCTGAGAAGAGATACCAGAGGTAGAAATACCTATTCGCCTGTCACGAATTGAAAATGACTTTCGAAAACATAATCCACCTATGTTTAATGGAACGGGTGATCCAATGGATGCTGAGAAGTGGATTCGTGCTTTGGAACGAATCTTTAATTTTATAGTTTGCACTGATGAAGAAAAATTATCTTGTGCTCAATTTCAACTAACAGATGATGCAGACTATTGGTGGGAGTCTGTACGTAGAACAATGACGGAAGAACAATGGCAACAATTTTCTTGGGATGACTTTAAGGCTGAGATATATCAAAAGTATATTCCAGACTGTTTTAGAGAGAAGAAGGAGTCAGAATTTTGGAATCTTCGCCAAGGAAGATCTACTGTCACAGAGTATGATAGAAATTTTAACCAACTGTCAAGGTATGCCCCACATCTCGTGGACACTGATAAGAAGAAAGCAAATAAGTTTCAAAAGGGCTTGAGACCAGAAATTGGAATGACCCTAGCAGGTCAGGATGAGATGACATATGCTCAAACTTTGAGTAGGGCCCTGAATATAGAATCCATAATGCCAGCGGATCGAGTACCACAACAGTCACTACAACAAACTCAAGACCCAAAAGGAAAAATGAAATGGGAGGATAACAGTAGAGGAAATTTCCAAGGAAGAAGACAGCCATGGCAGGGAAACAATCAAAATAACCAGTTCAATCAACAAAGAAACAACGGGCCATGCCCAAGATGCCATAGGTACCACCCAGGCAGATGTATGGCGGGAAATGATGGATGCTTTATCTATGGAAAGCCAGGACATATGGCCAGGGATTGTCGCAATAATGTTAGAAATAATAGACCTCCTCAGCGACCAAATCAGGGAAACAACCCTAGGCCAAATAAAGGAAACAACTTTAGGCCACAACAAGGGGGAAATCCCAGGCCTAATCAAGGTAGCAACCCTAAGCCAAACCAAGGAAGAAATTTTGCACCAAACCAGGAACAGCGTGGCCAGCAACAAGCTAGAGTTTATGCACTGAACCAGCAGCAAGCTGCACAAAATCTAGAAAACCTAGCAGGTATGATTAACTTGCTTGATATACCTGTACTAGCATTGTTCGATACAGGGGCAACACACTCCTTCATTTCGCAAGAAACATCTGAACAATTGAACTTAAGGCAAGATGAAGTTGTTAATGCCTTAGAAGTTAGCATTCCCTCAGGAAAAACTTTGATAGCAGATAAGATGTGCTTGAACATAGAGCTTGATATAAGTGACAAGAAATTCAAAATAGACTTGCATGTTATCAAGATGAAGGATTTTGACCTAATTCTGGGAATGGATTGGTTAACCACGGTATATGCCACAATATGCTGCCATGAGAGGGAAGTTATTTTTAAGAAACCAGGAGAAGAAGAAGTTAAATTTTTCGGAGCAAGGATAGGTACAAAGGTACCAATCATTTCAGCACTCAAAACAGCAAAGCTGTTGAAAAAGATAACTTGTCAGGTCTTCATAGTAAACCTAACAGGAAAGGAAAATGACAACATAACGATAGATCAAGTTCCTATTGTTCGGGAATTTAAGGATGTATTTCCACAAGATCTACCAGGAGTGCCACCGGATAGGCAAGTTGAATTCACAATTGATTTGGAGCCGGGAACTGCACCAACTTCCAAAGCACCATATAGAATGGCTCCCAAAGAATTGCAAGAATTAAAGGTGCAATTACAAGAATTACTGGACTTAGGTTTCATACAACCTAGTGTTTTGCCTTGCGGAGCACCTATATTGTTTGTTAAGAAGAAGGATGGGACATTGCGGATGTGTATTGATTACAGAGAACTAAATAAGTTAACTATAAAGAATAGATACCCTCTTCCAAGGATAGATGACTTATTTGATCAGCTCAAGGGGGCACGTGTGTTCTCGAAAATTGATCTACGATCTGGATACCATCAACTTAAGGTTCGAAAGGAGGATATTCCAAAAACTGCATTTCGAACACGTTATGGCCACTATGAATTCATAGTAATGCCGTTTGGGTTAACAAATGCACCGGCAGTCTTTATGGATTTGATGAACCGAATATTCCATCCATATTTGGATAATTTTGTCCTTGTGTTTATAGATGATATTCTTATATATTCCAAGAATGAAGATGAACATAAAGAGCATCTGCGAATAGTGTTGGAAACACTACGAAAAGAGAAGTTATATGCCAAATTCAGCAAGTGTGAATTTTGGCTTGAAGAAGTAATGTTTCTTGGTCATATTGTGTCAGCACAAGGGATTAAGGTAGATCCTGCCAAGATTGAAGCAGTAAGCAACTGGAAGTCACCTACCAATGCGCATGAAATAAGAAGCTTTTTAGAATTGGCTGGCTATTACAGAAGATTTATTGAGGGATTTTCTAAAATAGCAAGACCAATTACCCAAATGTTGAAAAAGAAGATCAAATTCACCTGGTCTGAAGAATGTGAGAAGAGTTTTCAGACACTCAAAGAAAAGTTAACCACTGCACCGGTACTAGCCATACCAGAAGAAAATGATGGATTTGTCATCTTCACTGATGCATCCTTACAAGGTTTAGGTTGTGTTCTCATGCAAAATGGGAAAGTCATTGCTTATGCATCTCGTCAACTAAGACCACATGAGTTGAATTATCCTACACATGACCTTGAGCTAGCAGCAGTAGTGCATGCTTTAAAAATTTGGAGGCACTATCTGTATGGTGTGAAGAGTGAGATTTATACAGATCATAAAAGCCTTAAGTATTTCTTTGAACAAAAGGACTTGAACATGAGACAAAGAAGGTGGTTAGAGTTGGTAAAGGATTATGATTGTACGATTCAATACCACCCTGGAAAGGCCAACGTAGTTGCAGATGCCTTCAGTCGAAAGTCCAAGGCAAATTTGGGATGTTTCTTAACCCAACAAGAGAAACTCGTGCAAGAATTTAAGAATCTAAGAATAGAGCTGGTGCGACCACCAAGCTCTACAAAAAGTTACATAGTTGTTTTAACAGCTAAACCAGATTTAAGAGAAAGAATTGTAGAAGCACAGAAGAAAGATGGTTTCTTAGAAAAGATGCGCTTACAAGCAAGATCAGATGATCCTAAAGGTTTTGCTGAGGCAAGTTGTAACATTCCAATTTTATTACTCTTAATAAAATGAAACGTTAAACATGCTTTTCATTAATAAAATACTTTTCTTAAAATACAGCGGAAGTTTCAAAGCATAACTCAGCATTTTTTTACATAAAATAAAGTCAAAGATAAAATTAAATCTTTAATCATGCTTGATCACTTGACCACCATCATCACATCTTGTCCGCTACGCATCACTCGAGACAACACCTTGACCTTGACCTTGATATTAACCGATTAAGTCCTGCGCACCCGTGAACGAACTAGAAACCTTGAAGAAAAGAAAAACTCAAACTTTCGATCTCTCTATGGCGTCGGATCTTTGGTGTGAGAAAAATAGAAGAAAAGAAATCTCTATTTATAATAGTTGATTAGGGTTAGGCTAGATTTCATAGCTATCTAGTAATCAAGTTGATAAGATCAAATAATGATAAGGTTTAGAGGGTTTGAGATAAAGATGAAAGCTCTTTGAGGGAATCTCGTGGGAAAGAAGAAAAACTCTTGGGCTCAAACTTAGGGTCAATTATTAGATCACATGGGCTTGAATAACTTGGGTTTGGAAATAACACTCCAAATGGGCTTAAAATAAAACTTTGGCTATATAAAAATAAAATCCAATCTTGTTTAATTTTCTAAATAAAATTCTAGATGCATGATCATAAAAAAAATAAAATAACCATATGCTATAAATAATAAATTCATGCTTATAAATTACTTAGGCGCGACTTAATAGACTTAATCATTTAATATCACACATATAAAATATTTTTACGAAAAAATAAATAGCAATTTAAATATATTAGAAAACTGGGTCGCTACACAAGTGATCACGCTCTTATGTTTGAAAGAAGAATTTGTGTGCCCCACAATCAAGAGATAAAGAATGAGATAATGAGTGAAGCTCATGATACTCCTTACACAGCACATCATGGGAGTACAAAAATGTATCGAGATCTGAAGAGAAATTTCTGGTGGAGAAATATGAAAAGAGAAATAGCCTCATTCGTGAAACGTTGTCTGTCATGCCAGCAAGTGAAAGCAATACACCAAAGACCATCAGGACTTTTACAACCATTAGAGATTCCCAAATGGAAATGGGACCACATCAACATGGACTTTGTGGTTGGTTTACCCAAAACAGCACGTGGAAACACCGCTATCTGGGTTGTTGTTGATCGACTAACCAAATCAGCGCATTTTCTTCCAATGCGAATGACCTTAGGACTGGACAAGTTAGCACAATTATATGTCAAGGAGATTTTCAGATTACATGGGATACCCGTATCTATCACATCTGATCGTGATACAAGATTCACATCCCGATTCTGGAAAAGTTTGCAAGATGCTATGGGCACTAAATTGAATTTCAGCACAGCTTTCCATCCTCAAACTGATGGGCAATCAGAAAGAACGATACAAACACTTGAGGATATGCTTCGAGGAGTAGTAATTGATGGAGGAGAAAGCTGGGAGAATATTCTACCTTTAGTAGAATTTGCCTATAACAATAGTTACTAGGCTTCAATAGGGATGGCACCATATGAAGCCTTGTATGGCCGAAAGTGTAGATCACCACTTTATTGGGATGAAGTGGGTGAGAGAAAAATATTGGGCCCAGAGATTGTTCAGGCGACGGTGGAAATAATTGATAAAATAAGGAAAAGAATAGTTGAGGCCCAAGACAGACAAAAGGCTTATGCAAACAAGCGTCGTACTGATTTGCATTTTGATGTTGGAGATAAAGTATTCTTGAAAATATCTCCGACAAAGGGAATTGTAAGATTTGGCAAAAGAAGCAAATTAAGGCCAAGGTATATAGGACCCTTTGAAATTCTTGAGAGGATTGGAGAAGTTGCTTATAGATTGGCATTACCGCCAAGTCTAGAAGGGGTACATGACGTGTTTCATGTATCTATATTAAGAAAATATGTGTTTGATCCTAAACATGTAATTAAACATCATGAAGTGGTCCTAAGCGAGGATTTGACCTATGAAGAAAAACCAATAGCTATACTTGACCGGAAGGTGCAAGTATTGAGAAATAAACAGATACAACTGGTGAAAGTTTTGTGGAGCAACCATGGAAGTGAGGAAGCTACATGGGAGCTAAAAGATAAGATCCAGGAGCAATACCCTGACTTGCCATTTAGAGGTATGTCAAATTTCGGGACGAAATTTATTTTAAGGGGGGTAGAATGTAATAACCCGATACTTTCTCATAACTGTTATTTAGAAACCTAGATACCTACTCGGAAATAGTCATATTAGGACCTAATGATAATCCTATATTAGAATCCTATCTAAATAAATCAAAATTTATTTAAGGCAAATATTATTATTTAGTAATTGTACTATTATAAATTGGTAGCAAATTAATCAAATTTATACAAGTAGCTATTATTAGTGGTCGTAGGTGAATTTGTAATATCGAATTTTAATTTATTTGATTTCACTCGATAGAATTAGTTGGTCGTGATGAAATCTAAAATTTTGCCCTTAATGTTAGAAATATTTGAATTTAAAAAAAAAATTATTTTGAGTAGTAGAAATATTACAGTTAATAGTTGAAGTTAGAAGTTTATTTTACAAGTGTTTCAAATTTGCATAAGGGTACCTTGATAATTATTATTTTCTTTAAGGTTATAAAATAGTTTAAAAAGAGAAATGATTAAGATATTTATTAAAATTCTTCAATATCCCATTAATCATACACGTAGGAATACATATCAACTCAGCAATTTTGGAAGACACTTGTCCAATTCTTAATCTTTTGGTTAGTTAATTAAATATCACAAAGCTTTTCCTTCGTTTAAAAAAAAAAAAAAAAACAGAACTAGAACTCCCAAACTCTTCATCTGGAAATCAATTCTCACAACAAACTCACTCGTCTAGGTAAGCTCAGTTTGAATTTAATTATCTGTATTTGTTCTATATATTATACGCCAATTAACTTCAGAAGATTTCCCCAACTTCAGTTAACCAAAACAAAACCGTGAATCTATACCACTGTAATTCTTCAACTCACACTTCTTATGCATCAATTCAACACCAAAATCAGAACCACCCTCAATTAGATTTCCCAAGACCAATTTCAATACAACAGATTCCAATCAAAATCCTTATACCTAAATATGTGAATTTCATACTAAAAATCATTTCAGAATTTAGAGATATTGTAGAATTTCAGAAAAATTAAATAAATAATTAAATAGAATTAGGGAGAGAGGAGTCGGCGCGTTGCAGAGGAGGGCGGCTGGGCTCGGGTCTCTGCGACGTATGTCCAAGTCGTCTCTCATCGTCGAAAGTCGGCTAGTGTGTAGCTTCGAGTCGTGGGGTCTAGGTCGTCGAAGTAGGGGAGAGTGGTGTCGGGCTCGGGTTGCGACTGCGCTCGGAGCTACGTTGAACAGTTGTCGGTTTTGCGTTGAACTCGAAATGGAGTCAATTCTTGGAGACACCGGTGAATCGCCGCTGCAATCGTCGGAGTCGTGACTGAACTCGTCGGAGTCGTGACTGAGCTCGTCTGAACTCGAGCGGGCTGGTTGATGGAGGCGGCGATGGGTTTGACGGAATTGAGGGGAAGAAGAGTAGAGAATGAGAGTTAGGGATTGTTGGTAGAGAATTTGGGAATTTCTGTTTTGATCCCTATTTTTAACCGAGAGAGAGAGAGAGAGAGAGAGAGAGCGAAGGGATGGATTAATTAGCAATTGATTTTTTCTCAATAAGCTAGATATCGTATTTTGCTTTAAAGAAGAAATGAATAATTTAATTGCAATAAATTAAATTTCCATAATGGGCCATCCTGTGAATTGTAGAAATTAGGAAAAAAAAACGTACGGATCCTATAAACTTTTCATTAATCAATGTTTACTCCAGAATTCATAAATTGATTGCATAAGCCATAATTTTTAATTTTTAGATCTGTTAAAACTACAATTAACCCAAATTAATTTAAATATTATTTTAGCCCATAAAATTTTATCTAATTTTCTTTATTTAATCCATAGTTCATAAATTAATTATTTAGGAAAATAAATCTTTTATTTTAAGTTATATTAAAATTATAATTGGCCTAAATGATGTATTTGAAATTATTTTTGATATTAGGTGCGGCCCAATTAGGATCCTTGTCCACTCTGTGATTCCCTCCTCAAATATTACGCATTCACTAATATCAGGTGGGTTATATTTTTCTCAAATTATGTTCAGCTAATAAGCTCAACTGTTTATCAACTATGAAGCATGAATAATTGTATCAAAATGTTTTATCTCACTGTTCGCGTTCGTCAGTATCCTACGAAAACATTGAGTGCTTAACTAGACTCGAGTTCGGATCCTTTAAGCTTTGGGATCGTATACACTATCCTTTATTAGACAGCTGGGCTGGAGGACGTGTATATAAGTTAAGACACTGTAGGAAGGGACAGCTGAGACAGAGTGTATAAGGTTAAAAGAAGCTTTGTATACATGGAATACATTTTAGTTTTGAAACATTTCCATTGTTATACTTGTGTGGATACAATATTCATATTTATAAAATGATTATGAACTGTTTATCAAATTTGCCCACTGGGTACACTAGTACTCAGCCCAAATCTTTTCTAAATATTTTCAGGTTGAGAGACAGGCTGAAAGATGATGGAGCTGGGGCAAGGGCTGTGTTTTTGTTGATATATGCTTGCTCTTTTTGCGTTGTTTAGAGATCTTAGATACTCTAAACAAAGAAGTACTTGGAAATATTTTGCTTAAGTTTAATAAAGATGCTCTACGCTTGTTCCGTTACTCTGATATAATTTATTTTCAGTTGTTTGAATCATAATATGATTTGTGTTTATTATTGAGATCTGTCCTTACAATTAATTGGCGGGATAAGTTCCCTTTGATAATTGATTAGTGATTCAAGTTCCTTCTAAGACGCCTTAGAGCGTGGTTAAATTCCAGTTATAGAGGTTATGCTGCCCAAGTGTTTCGGGCACTAACCCTATTTCTATGATTATGTTTATGCCAAAACCTTTTTCCCCTTTTCCCCAGTAGCGCGTCGGTCCCTTGTCACTACTCTTCCGGGATCGGGGCGTTACACTCTGCCTTGCACGTTTTTACACAGAATTTATTCATTATTTTAGAGTTCCAAACTTATTTTTACTTTCGAGGTTTTGCTGTGAACATTCAACATTGAAGAATTCAAGTTTTAATCAACGAATCGTCATTCCGGTTTTTCTAATCTATCACATATTTATATTATGTTTATGATTATTCTTAGTTCTATTATTTCTATGGTTTTAATTATGCGTGAGTAGTCTTTTATTAATTCTAGGGTTTGCAAAGCATGATTGAAGCTATGTATTTAATTTAATCTTGTTATTTTTTCCTTCCGATTATTGTGTTCAAATATTCAAGTGCTTTTGATTTCATGCTTAATTACTGATCATAATTAATGCATGCTAGCTAGTTAATTTAAGTCTTGGCGGAGATAATTAATTAGTGGGATTAATTGAATAATTTGATACACGTTCTAAGGAATCTGTAGGGGAATTTAAATATGTGGTTCTATCGGGAGTTAGTAAATTAACCTAGAGACGAAAGTAATAGGTTGTTTATTAATCTGCTTCTACCTTGAGACCTGGCGGAGATAGGTAGATGTATTTCTGATTCCTCACCTTTAATCGAATTAAAATTGGGAAAGATTAGGATTAAATTGAATCATAGTGGATACATGTGTGCTGCATTCCCTAGGATTAATATTTCATTAATTGATTGAGTTTGATTATTTGTTTAATTAATTTATTTGTGTCTTTTGAAGTTTGTTTATTTTCTCTTATTTTATTTAAATTCGTGCCTAGTTTTAGAAGTCTTATAATTGGTAGCCTGGATAATAGAGAGTTGTTAGCTTAGTACTCAGTATTTATCAAATATTCAGTCCCTGTGGATACGATACTCGATTCGCTTGCTATATTGCATTGTCCTGTGTTAGTTGCAGTTTAGTGCATAATAAATAGTGCATCACCGATTTTTGTTCTTATTCCAAGTGAGCGTTAGTTTAATATAACTAATGTGGCTGATCACTCTTTAGTTGTAGAGGGCACACCAGGGTTAATTGGATTAGCGAATCGTGACTGTGTGTTAATTCAAACGGTAACTGGGAAATCGGTGGGTTGCTGTGGGCACACGAGAAATCAGTAAACACAGTAAACTTGGGTTCGTCTAGGGCACACTGCTTCCTATTCATTTACATCTCTTTGGGGAACCGGGGGGTGGGTGATAGGTTAGGGGTTTAATGGACGAGGAATCACCTTTAAACCTAATCTGAACGGATGAATAAGGAGACGCAGCGAGGAATCCGGTCTCCATAACTAGGTGATTTAATCATGTAGGAAAATCGCTGTGCCCATGATTGAGTGAGTATAAGTTAAACTGGATTCTAGTTCAAGTTCCGGAACCTTTTATTATTTGATATCTCTTTAGTTTATTTTTACAGATTTAATTTCCATTGTTGTGACCACGGTACCAGACCCTCTTTTGTGATTGGTGACTCGAAAGTAAGATCGCATCAGCTCTCTGTGGGATCGACCCTTACTCATAGCTAGCTACGCTCGCTGTGGGCACAGGAGCATACAAATTCATTTTGAGCGCGAAACGACCGCGCGTCATAAGCCTATGTAAAAATGGAAAGTAGGACAAATTAATATTTCAAAATAATTAAGTCTAACGGATTATAGAACAAAGACAAACTTACAAAGTTGGCAAACTAATCTGGAAATGCTTGAGACACTCATATTACGAGCTGTCAATTCTGAAATAAACAGTCTTCAACAAGAGAAAATAGATGAATATTAGAATTAATTACATAATACACGAAAGAACTTTATGGAGATTGAGTGATTATAACTTACGGAACATATTAATCAGTCACTTCTTGACAGTTAAGTAATACGTAGATTCATATAGCCTTATATTTACTATCTGTCAACCACCTTCTTGACACTTTACCAAAAGCTCAGCCTGGAAGTGTGAAGATTGACAGATTATCTTCAGAATCATTGATATTATTGGCTCCACCATCATAATTTCGAGGCACGCTTATGTGCTTCGTCATAACATGATCCTAAAAATAGTAAGAGCAGAATGATGATGCTTCTTCAACCAAATAATGATGATGATTCTCCTACATTTATCAGAATATTAGTAAATTATATATATATATATATATTTATTTATACATATATATATATATTAAAATATTAGCAAAAACTTACCTTGTTATCCCTCGCCTTGGCTGACGTCTAGAGACCGTCAGGATAGTGAAGCTTGAGATAGGTTTGGTAGCGCACCTCTCACTCGGACAGATACTGCTCTCTAGCCTGATTCAACAAAATAAAACAAAATCAATTAGAAAGTGTTAATCTTTTATACTATAAACTTGAATAATTATTATAACTCGTACCAGATCGTGCATATGATCCACGGCTGATCTGGCACCTCCGTGGTGAGTCTCGCTGGATGATGCTAGTCTTTCAGGCTCGGTCAGGCGGTTCTTCTTAGCCAGACGAGCCTTTTCCTGTGTCTCCTCCACCTGCCAATATGCTATCCAGGCAGGCTAGTCCTCCTAGCACATAAAATCGGGCCTCTTGCCCACCTAGTAGTCATCCTTCTTCATGTGGTACACCGTGTCCTTGTACTGGTCTTGGCACTTCTATCCAGAAGAGCGGAAGCACCTTCTTATCAGGATAAGACCACCTAAACTCCTTCTGTATTAACACATAAATAAACAACTGCTTTAGTAATAATAATAGACAACACAAAATACATATATATCAATTTTTTACCTTGAACTCAACCCAGTACAACATCCTCATCTCCATGGGCACCTTCTTCAAAGTGAAGCCGTAAGATGTATATACCTCTTGAAGATAGCTGTAATTGCCCTCGAACAGGTGTTCGAGGGCCTCATGACTCTGAAAATGCAAATTAGATTCAATTATAATATACATAAAGTAAATTAATTAAATATATTGTGTTGAGTGCTGTATGACATTGATGTTCAATGTTGCACTCGATGTCAGACAGACTCCCTGCGACATCGTCTGTGACATAGTCGTAACTGATCTTATCATTTCCTAGTTTTATTTATTATTTAATTAAATAAAATAACTTTATATATCTTAAAATATATGTATATATCCACGAAATTAATATTTCAAATAATTGGATATATACATATTAGATATATTATTTAAAATAGAGTTTGACAAAGTCAAAACTCTATCTCCTATTTTTTAGGTCTAGCGGTTTCTCTATTTAATTCTTTTTCTTTTTCAGAAAATTATATTTGCTGGATATTTAGAAAAAGAGCATGAACGTGGGGAAGTTATCAACCATGCCTTGGAGGCGGTTTCTTCCATCTACGGTGAAGTCATGGAGTGAAGCGGTTATCGTCAACCCATGTTCAAGAAAGAGAAATCGTGGACCGTGTTGGATTCAAGTGAAGAAGCATATAAGGGATGTGTTCGACACTTGAAGACTTATTCAAGCCTAATCTATTTTCTGCTGTGTGAAGATTGAAGAAAGCTTGAGTCACAAACTTAGTTTAGGTTTCATTCTTCGTTCCTTCTTCTATCTTAATGTTTATTATTGTTCAATCCTTTCACGGAATAGATTGTACAAGTTAGGATAGATAGCAAGGTTGTGAAACCTTTACTAGTTTGTATACAAATTGACGGGATGTCAATTTGTATGTTTTAGTTTGTATACAAGTCGACGAGATGTCAACTTGTATGATCTAGTTTGCATATGAATTGACGGGATGTCAATCTGTATGTTGTAGTTTGCATATGAATTGACGGGATGTCAATCTGTATGTTGTAGTTTGCATATGAACTGACGGAATGTCAATTTGTATGTTGTTTGTATATGAATTGACGGGATGTCAATTTATATGTTTTTAGTTCTTTTTAGTGATAGACTAGATTAGAACTTGTAATGTTGCTGTAGTGTTAAGAACCTTCGCGTCTAACATTAACGGCTTGAAAATTTTGTACTCGTAATAGTATAATTTCACCCTGTGGCAATCATACACATGTTGTGTATGATTTAAAATTTATGTTGTGTATTCTTGTGCATTTTATTTCCGGCATTTTTATGTTAAGATAAGTTGTGTTAACTGTCTTTAACATTGAGTTTGACATTACGAATCTGTGTCTAATTTTAGTGTTTGTGGCAACAAATTCCAACAAGTGGCATCAAGAGCCGGTACTTAACACACTAAGTATTCGATCCTTGGTTTGTTGACTCACTGAAAGATGGATATTCAGATCAATCAGTGCCATCCTCCGGCATTGGATAGTAATGGCAAGAATTATGTTATGTAGAAATCGCGCATGAAGATGTATATCAAGTCCATCGATGAGAGGGCTTGGTTGGCTGTAATTGAAGAATGGTCTCCACCGAGGATGGAAGGACCAAATGGAGTGTACATTCTTACTCCGGAAACTCAATGGACTAATGATGATCGAATCATTTCCAACTTCAATTCGAGGGCACTCAATACTATTTTTTTTCAGTTGATGTTCCGTGCTTCAAGATGGTGTGTAATTGCATCACGACATATTAAGCATGGAGCATACTGCAGGAACATTGTGAAGGATCGATCAGTGTACGACAAACAAAGCTTAGGCTACTCACTTCTAAATTTGAAAATCTGCGAATGTTAGAAGATGAGACTATTTCAATGTACACTGAACGATTGTGTGAAGTGTCAAATGAATCTACAGCTCTCGGATGTCCGATCTCGAACGAAAACATGGTTAGCAAACTTCTTCGCACACTTCTGGAGAGATTCAACATGAAAATCTCAGCAATTGAAGAAGCTCACAATGTATCAAACATGAGTTTGAGTGAAGCAGTGAGCATTCTACTCACGTTTGAGATGAATCTTGAAAATCAGAAATCAAACACCTCCTCCAAAGGAATTGCACTTCAATCAGTAACATCAAGTTCAAATGTTGAACTTGATGTTGAGAACATTCAAGAGATTATTGAAGATGAACCCCTGAGTGTTGCGCTGCTTACCAAGAAGTTCAATACCCTTGTTCGGTCAATGAAGAAAGGTTCCCCAAACTTCAAACCACGGAGATTGTTTGATTCTCCCTCGTCGACATCATCTGGATCGACAAAATCTTCAAAGTCTCCAGATGTTGCAGTAAAGGACATTGACTCAGTTCAATGTAGGGGATGTTCTGGTTTTGTACACTATGCCAATGAATGTCCTACTGTCTAAAGGAGGCAAATAAGAAATTATAGTGCTGCCATGTTAAGCGACGAATCCGGTGATGAAGAAGCTGAAAAACAAACTGTATTGTTTGTAAAAGTCAATGATGACTTAGATGAAATGATTGGCGCTTTAACTGACATGGAGAGTGTTGATTATGACTATGATGCTAGTCTTGATCATGTGACTCCAGATGTTCCAAGTAATGTTATGGAGAATGTTACACAAGAAGTCTCTAACATTCCTCCAAATACAACTAACTGGTATGAAATGACATTGCTGGATGAATTTTGCAATACTGCTGAAGTGTCTCAGGTGGAAGAAGACAAGTCCGAAGTCAGCCACCAAGTAGCTCTACAACAATTGCACAAGGTTGTAGATGAAGTTTGTGTCCAGTGGACCGAACAATCAAAAAAATTTGGGATTCTTGTGGAAGAAAACCAAACTCTAAAGCAACGAGTACTGGACCTTGAGATTCAGCTCACTAGAAGTGATCTTGAGCTGAACAAGTTGAGAAAGAAAGTGGAAGCTGCTTCGAAAACCTTTCGACAACTCAATCAAGGAACGTCTACTCTGAACGAAGTTCTGACACTAGGACAGAACACAAAAGTAGGCTTGGGATATTCATCGAGTTCAACAATGTCTATCTCAAATCCTATCAAGTTTGTCAAAGGAGAAAGCTCCAAGGATGTTCCAGTCAATGTTGACGGAAATGTCAAACTGAATGTCAATGACAAGTCCAAAGAGAAGAAATTTGTTTGTCATTATTGCCAAGAGCCTGGACACATCAAACCTTATTGCTTTAAATATCATGATGATATAGCAACAGGTATGATTGTCATGGAACATTCTTCTAAAACTACCAAAAAGAAGAAACGTTCAAAGAAGGCAAAGATCTCATGTAATGTTGTCTACACATCATTGAAAGCCAACATTACTGGTATGTGGTACTTCGACAGTGGGTGCTCACGGCACATGATAGGAAATTCTAAGTTTCTCGATGACTATACCACGACAAGCAAAGGAAAATTTAGTTATGGTGGAGGAGCACAAGGTAACATAGTAGGAAAATGAACCTTGAATTTCAAGAACTTTCACAAGTTACGCAATGTGCTTCATGTCGAAGGTTTAATAGCAAATCTGATTAGCATAAGTCAACTATGTGATGACGGCATGCATGTCAGATTCAATAAGAACACCTGTGAGGTTTTTGATAGCAAGAATAAATGCATTATGTTCGGAAGTCGGGCATTGGATAATTGCTATTATGCTGACAAGAACGAAAAATGTAATGTTTCAGTCAATGTTGACACTCAACTCGTACATCAAAAATTGGGTCATCTCAGCTTTCGAAGTTTGAAGAAACTTATTGAAGCTGATGCTGTTTGAGGTATTCCACCTGTGAAGATCAATCTCGATGTTGTTTGCAGTGCATGTCAAAAAGGCAAACAAGTAAGAGCTTCACACAAAAGTTCCTCAGCTTGTCAAACCACAAAGTGCTTCGATCTGATTCACATGGACATCATGGGTCCAGTTGACCCCAAAAGCATGAGTGGAAAAAGATTCATTCTGGTGATAGTTGATGATTTTTCGAGATTCACATGGGTTGAATTTCTTCAAGAAAAATCTGAAGCTTTCAGGATGTTCAAGAAGCTTTACAGGTTGGTGTCAAGACAACATGAGTCCAACATCAAATGCATTCGAAAAGATCATGGGCTCGAATTTGAAAACTCAATGTTTGAAGAGTTTTGTGAAAAAATGAGGCATCACTCATGAGTTTTCTGCTCCGAAGACACCTCAACAAAATGGGGTGGTTGAGAGAAAAAATCAAACTCTTCAGGAGATGTCAAGAGCAATGTTACAAGCTCAATGTTTGTCCAAGAAGTTGTGGGCTGAAGCAGTTAACACTGCTTGTCACATCGGGAATAGAGTGATTCTTCGCCCAGGCAGAACTGTGACACCGTATGAACTTCTGAAGGGAAAGAAGCCCAATTTGAAGTACTTTCATGTGTTTGGATGTGTATGTTACATCCTGAATGACAGGGATCATCTGGGAAAATTTGATTCCAAAAGCGACAAAGGGATTTTCTTGGGTTACACACCTGACAGTCGTGCTTACCGTGTGCTTAATCTTCGGACAAAAACAGTCCAAGAATCAATTAACATTATTTTTGATGACCACACATGTATTGCTTCAAAATCTGAAGAGGATGATGTAATTGATCTCATTGACACTGATGAAATGTCAAGTGATCAGGCTGAAAGTGATTGTGAGAACAAGACATCCACTGAGAATGTCAAAGTCAATGTTCCACAGAATGATGAAGCTTCAGTCAAAACATCAACACCAACATTCACTTCAGACAGTGAAGATGATCAGGTGGTGACTGCCGAAGATGAACCAAGAAGAGATCCTCCAAGTCGAATTCGGAAGAATCATCCAGATTCACAAATCATTGGTGAGCAATCCGAAGGAGCTCAAACTAGAAGCAAGAACTCAGAGGAATACAAAGAAATGCCAAAACTGGTATGCATGTCTTCTTTAAATGTTTGTATGTCAAACACGTGTTTTCTGTCTAACATTGAACCGAAAAACATTAAGGATGCACTTAATGATGATTTTTGGATCAATGCTATGCATGAAGAACTAAACCAGTTCGTAAGGAACAATGTATGGGAATTAGTTCCACGCCCAAAGATAAAAATGTGATTGGGACAAAATGGATTTTCAAAAATAAAATGGATTTTCAAAAATAAAACAGATGAGTCTGGCAATATTGTCAGAAATAAAGCTCGTCTAGTCACTCAAGGCTACACCCAAGTTGAAGGAGTAGACTTTGACGAAACATTTGCTCCTGTTGTAAGGATTGAATCCATTCGTCTTTTATGTGCAATTGCATGTTATGTGGGTTTTACTTTACATCAAATGGATGTTAAAAGTGCTTTCTTGAATGGTTTTCTCAATGAAGAAGCATATGTCGAACAACCTAAGGGGTTCGAATGTCATGAGAATCCATTGCACGTGTTTAAGCTCAAAAAGGCTTTGTATGGTCTTAAACAAGCCCCTAGAGCATGGTATGCTAGACTGGCTGAATTCTTACTCAAATTTGGTTTTGAAAGAGGTCAATTCGATAAAATATTATTTATTAAGAAGAATCAAAAACATATTACTGTTGCTCAAATCTATTTTGATGACATTGTTTTTGGTTCGACATGTACTAATCTGCTCAAAGATTTTGTAGACTCAATGTGCAACACATTTGAAATGAGCATGGTTGGAAAGCTCAACTATTTCCTTGGTCTACAAATCAAGCAAGATAAAGATGGAATCTTCATCTTGCAAAGAAAATATACTAGAGGTTTGGTCAAGCGTTTCGGATTAGAGAATGTTAAACCTATGAAGACACCCATGGGATCTTCTGAAAAGTTGAGCAGAGATGATGTTGGTAGCAATGTTGATTCTACTATGTATAGAGGAATGATAGGCAGCTTATTGTATTTAACAGCTAGTCGTTCTGACATTATGTTTAGTATTGGTGTTTGTGCGAGATATCAATCTCAGCCTAAACAATCTCACCTTAAAGTTGTTAAACGTATCATTCGCTATGTTTCAGGCACAATTGGGTTTGGTGTTAAATATTGCAAGAGTTCTAACATTCATCTGGTAGGTTATAGTGATTCCGATTGGGCAGGTGATGTCGATGACAGAAAAAGCACTAGCGGAGGGTGTTTTTATTTTGGCAACAATCTGATTTCTTGGTCAAGTAAGAAACAAAATTGTATCTCACTATCCACGGCCGAATCAGAGTATGTTGCTGCTGCTCGTTGTTGCTCTTAAATGTTGTGGTTAAATCAAATGGTGTTAGATTATGGTCTGGATAGTCCTTCTTTGACATTGTTATGTGACAATGTCAGTGCAATTGAAATTTCGAAGAACCCAGTCCAACATTCTCGCACCAAACACATTAACATCCGACATCACTTTATCCGTGATCTTATGGAACGAGATATCATTAAATTGGAATACATTCCTACAAAGAATCAAATTGCTGATATTTTTACTAAACCTTTGGATTTTGAGAGATTTTCTTCTCTAAGGAAATCTCTTGGAATGTGTGTCTGTTAGTCAATGTTGACATTCTGATGTTAAAATCAATGTTATGATTTTTGACATCAGATTCTGTAATTCTGAAATTAATAAAAACTATGGTACGATGATATGATTTTTTATTATGAATTAATTCATGCGAATTTATTCAATCATGACTCGTCTTCATTAGTTTTATTTATTTTCAGAATTTTTTATTTATTATTTTTTATTTATTATTTAGTGTTTAAATAATAAATAATTGAATTTTTGTTGATAAGCAGATATACTTATCCGCATATCTTTTGATATGATAAGAGAGAGAGAATGAGAGATATCACTTTCATTATTTTAATATAATAAAGTGGTTTGTCTTTATCTCCTTTTCAATTCAAAACCCTCTCTCTCTCCATATCTGATTAGATTTTCTCTCTCCAAACGATTCATCTTCTCCATCTCCTCAAAACGAATTTTTCTCCTTTTTTCATCCATGGCGGACCAAAACCCTAATCATCTACAAGCCATGATGATGATGTTGGAGCAAATGATGGAGCTCACAAAAGGATCCCCATCATCGGCCTCAACTCCAGCTGCTGCAGTACAACCCCTACTATCTGCAACATTAACTCAGACCCCTGACATTGCACATCAAACTGCTCAGGCTGAACCAACTACAACGAATGTCGCTGAGCCTTCAACATCAAAGGCGATGCCAACTGAAGTTGAAGTTCATCCGGATCTCATTATTCCTCCTAGAACCGAGATCCTAAGCCCTAAGCCTATTAGGATGAATGTGCTTGGAGATTCCACAAATCCAATTGATCCGGAAGCCACTTCACACCTACAATCTTTGTCAAAAATGGCGAAGACTTCTCCTCCGACAAGGAAATCGAAGCAACTTCACAGTGATGACACTGACAAACCTGAGGTCGTTTCCTCCAAAAAGGTGAAGAAGGAAGGGTCTAAGGCTACCTCCAAGTCGCTGAAAGATGAGTCCGACTCCACTAGTGAATAAGTTCCTACTTCTCCTCCTGCTGGTGTTACACGGAATGTCAGTCCTTCTGCTGAGCCTGTGGATGAGGATTCCGGCACAGATGAGGACTCTCCGCTTGATGTCACGCAAGCCTTCAGTTAGACTTTCTATTCTGAAGAGGCTAAGAAATCCCATGCTCTTTATGTTAAGAGAACTCTTAAGGTTGAGAAAATGATAGATGTTCTTAGCTTTAAAAAATATGGGATGGATGTGTTTCTTAATGAGAGAAGTTTATGAAAATCTATTACGTCGCTAGTGTCATATGATCCTGATGTTATTCATGAATTTTATGCTAACATCATTTCTGATATGGGAGATCCCTCTAAACTGTGTTTTGGAACTGTGTTTGTTAGGGATAAAATCTATAAGTTTTCCCCTAATGTTATTAACACGTTTCTTGAGTTGGGCAATGATGATACAATCATGTCTTTGGATTTGATTGATGATGTGGTGAATGTTATTACTGGAGGTTTGGTAACGAAATGGCTCAACAAAGTGTCTGCTTCCAAGTTAACATTCTTTTACTCAGTATTATACAAGCTTGCAGTGTGCAATTGGCTACCCACATCGAATGCCTCTATCATCATAAGATAGGAACTCAACTTCCTTTCAACCTTGGTGCATACATATTTGATGCTACGTTGAAGGCTGCCTCTAAGTCAAGTTCCTCGAACTTGCTTCCTTTCCCATGTTTGATCTATGGGATCCTTAAGAGCCAAGGGTTAAAGGAACGCAAGAAGAGTGTGCTGTCTGAGCAAACCACCTTCTCCATAATGAAGCCCAAGGGGAATGATGACAGGATCATTGATTTTCCCTATCCTCATGATGCTGCAAATCCAGTGCCTCCCTCTGCCGAAGGGACCCTTGCTCCTTCCCAATCTGATGTCTATCCTGATGTTGCCTCCACCCCTTCCATTCCCATTGTCATGATGCCGTTGGAGTCTCTTCAACATCAAATTGCTCTGCTTGATCATGTGATTGGTCAACTCACCAAGGCTCGAGATTCTTTTCTGACTCTCCTTTCTATACAAAAAGGGGGAGTGGATGATGATGCTGATGGTGATGATGCAGCTGCTGGAGACATGGATGCTGGACCGAGTGTTGCTGGGAAAGCAAATGGGAGAAAAGGTGCAGCCAAAGGAAAAAGGAAAATGATGTGAAGCTTAATGTTTAAGCTTCTGAAAGTTAAATTTTTTTTGTTAAAAACAATGTTTAATGTTTTCTATTTTTATGTGTGCTGGACACATGGTTTTTTATATGCATTTTATGCATATCTTATTTTTGTTGTTGGATGGTATGCATTTCATGCATATCTTGGTTTTTGTTGTTGAATGCAATTTATGATTGTGTTTTTATTTTTATATGCTTATTCAGTTTTTGATATTTGTGATATATCATTATGATTAGGCATATTGAATTTGTTTTGAGATATTGAATGATCAATATGTCTTGATTATTGTGTGTTGAACGCTGAGTTCAACATTGATATTATGTGTTGAATGTTTAGTTCAACATTGATATTGTTGTGTTGAACTTTTTGTTCAACATTGATTTTATAATAGGACAAGTTCCTATTATATGATGATCTAATTAAAGGGGAGTAACCCTTAAGAGGGAGATTTTAAGATCTCCATTTTCCGCTGCGACTCTAATTGTACAAAATACATTGAGTTGTATGTTTTGTGCAGAAAGGCTAAGATTAAGGGGGAGATTGTTGAATGCTGTATGACATTGATGTTCAATGTTGCACTCGATGTCAGACAGACTCCCTGCGACATTGTCTGTGACATAGTCGTAACTAATCTTATCCTTTCCTAGTTTTATTTATTATTTTATTAAATAAAATAACTTTATGTATCTTAAAATATATGTGTATATCCACGAAATTAATATTTCAAATAATTGGATATATACATATTAGATATATTATTTAAAATAGAGTTTGACAAAGTCAAAACTCTATCTCCTATTTTTTTAGGTCTAGCGGTTTCTCTATTTAATTCTTTTTCTTTTTCAGAAAATTATATTTGCTGGATATTTAGAAAAAGAGCATGAACGTGGGGAAGTTATCAACCACGCCTTGGAGGCGATTTTTTCCATCTACGGTAAAGTCATGGAATGAAGCAGTTATCGTCAACCCATGTTCAAGAAAGAGAAATTGTGGACCGTGTTGGATTCAAGTGAAGAAGCATATAAGGGATGTGTTCGACACTTGAAGACTTATTCAAGCCTAATCTATTTTCCGCTGTGTGAAGATTAAAGAAATCTTGAGTCACAAACTTAGTTTAGGTTTCGTTCTTCGTTCCTTCTTCTATCTTAATGTTTATTGTTGTTCAATCCTTTCACGGAATAGATTGTATAAGTTAGGATAGATAGCAAGGTTGTGAAACCTTTACTAGTTTGTATACGAATTGACGGGATGTCCATTTGTATGTTTTAGTTTGTATACAAGTCGACGGGATGTCAACTTGTATGATCTAGTTTGCATATGAATTAACGGGATGTCAATCTGTATGTTGTAGTTTGCATATGAATTGACGGGATGTCAATCTGTATGTTGTAGTTTGCATATGAACTGACGGGATGTCAATTTGTATGTTGTTGTTTGTATATGAACTGACGGGATGTCAATTTATATGTTTTTAGTTCTTTTTAGTGATAGACTAGATTAGAACTTGTAATGTTGCTGTAGTGTTAAGAGCCTTCGCGTCTAACATTAACGGCTTGAAAATTTTGTACTCGTAATAGTATAATTTCACCCTGTGGCAATCATACACATGTTGTGTATGATTTAAAATTTATGTTGTGTATTCTTGTGCATTTTATTTCCGGCATTTTTATGTTAAGATAAGTTGTGTTAACTGTCTTTAACATTGAGTTTGACATTACGAATCTGTGTCTAATTTCAGTGTTTGTGGCAACAAATTCCAACATATTGATATATAGATCAACATACCTCTCCCTACCCACGGTCTTGAGCTTGAGCTCCCGTCTCGAGTCAATTGTGTAGGACTCATCTCCCTGAGCATCGGTCCCATCCTGACCGACACTATCATTAATGGGACCGCCAATGGATCCCATAGATGATAGAGCTCGTGACCTAGCCCCGTGAGATCCATCACCTCTAGTCATCTGACAAAAACTTACACATTTTCAGTATACATCTTATACCCTATAGTAATGAAGACTTATACAAAATAATAAAAACAAGAAACGTAAAATTTAAATAATTTTTTTGTACAACAAACATAATTAACACCATCAAATACCATCATCAAGCTATTCATCACTAAGTTCTTCATCAGATAACTAATCTCTTCATCATCAGACGCAAATTCATCAAGATTGGTATCTTCAATATCTACGAAACCGCACGTTGGGTGAATGGGTAATGGATCATCATCAACGTCTATCACGGGAGCTTGTAACTCCACATGTTCATCATCATGAAATGGTAGAGATATACTTGATGGTGGTGCATTGGAAGGAACATCTATATTCGATCTGACATTTATCTTACAAACTGTCAACCAATCACTCTTCGACCGATTCAAACTCGGGTATGAGCAATAGAACACTTGTGTTGCCTGGGTAGCTAGTACAAATGCATCATCTCCTGCATATCTACGTCCTTGGTAAACGGATATCATTTTATAAGCAGGATGGACCATTGTCTCCCGTGTTGACGTATCGAACCATTCACACTTGAACAATGTAGTCTTCTTAATTGGAAGACCAGGATATTCAACCTCTACAACCTCCAACAATATCACGTAGTAATCACTCACGTCGGTGGTGTAATTAGTGCCTTTAACACACACTCCACTATTGATTGTGGCTCTTCGGGACCCATGTGACACCGTGTGAAATTTATACCCGTTCACGAAGTAGCCATGACAAGTACTAATCCTACTTGATGGACTAACCGAGAGATTTACCAACAATTGAGAAACGTTGTTCAAATGATCATGAGCATATGCAAAAACGCAAAGTAGGACAAATTAATATTTCAAAATAATTAAGTCTAACGGATTATAGAACAACGACAAACTTACAAAGTTGGCAAACCAATCTGGAAACACTTGATCTATTTCCTTATCGATGTCAGAGGTTGAGATACTCGGATTACGAGCTGTCAATTCTGAAATAAACAGCCTTCAATAAGAGAAAATAGATGAATATTAGAATTAATTACATAATACACGAAAGAACTTTATGGAGATTGAGTGATTATAACTTACGGAACATATTGATCAGTCACTTCTTGACAGTTAAGTAATACGTAGATTCGTATAGCCTTATATTCACCATCTGTCAACCACCTTCTTTACACTTTGCCAAAAGCTCGGCCTGGAAGTGTGAAGATTGACAGATTATCTTCAGAATCATTGATATTATTGGCTCCACCATCATAATTTCGAGGCACGCTCATGTGCTTCGTCATAACATGATCCTCAAAATAGTAAGAGCAGAATGCTTTTTCAACCAAATAAGCATTGGAAATTGATCCTTCAACTCTTGCTTTATTCTTCACGTTGTTCTTTAACTTTCTCAAGTATCGTTCAAATGGATACATCCGTCGATACTATACTGGTCTAGCAATTCGAGCTTCGTCAGCCAAATGGACTGGCAAATGCTCCATCAAGTCAAAAAAACTTAGGAGAAATATGTTTTCAAACTTACACAGTATGATGGGAATGTTCTCGTGCAAGCGACAAATATCATCCATCTTAATATTTTTTGGAGCAAAATTTTTTGAAAAATAAGCTCAGTTCTGTGATGGCCTTCCAAATATTAGATGTGAGAAGTTCTTGAAAAGCAATAGGCAGAATTCGTTGCATGAAGACGTGACAATCGTGACTCTTCATCCTAAACATCTTCAGTTTATTCATATCCATACATTTGCTCATGTTAGATACGTAGCCATCCAGGAATTTTAGTTTTTTAACCCATTCAAATAGAACATTTATCTCCTTCTTATCCAAAGTGTAACTCACTTTAAGGTATTTTCCTATGCGCTGATCAAGCTTCAGAGCAGATCTGTTACAATACAAGTTCAATTCTTGTCTAGACTTTGAAGTGTCTTTTGTTTTACCCTTGACATTCAGCACATTGTTGAAGATATTGTCAAATACATTCTTCTCTACGTGCATGACATCTAGATTGTGACGAATCAACAATGAACTCCAATACGGCTAATCCCAGAATATGTTTTTTTTCTTCCAGCCACACCCTGTAGATTTACATATTGCTACATTGTCATTTGACTTAGTCATCTTCTTCAACCCCAGTCCCTCTATTTTCCTCAAAATTTCAACTCCGGCCTTCCCTTTTGGAGGCTCTTTCCAACATGTCTTGTTCTTCATGAATGCAGTTTTATTTTTGCGAAATTGGTGATCACCAGGCAAGAACTTTCGATGGTTGTCAAACCATGACTGTTTACCAGAACAAGACAGTGAAGGCATCTGTTTCATCCATACAGTGTGGACAAGCCAACCTTCCTGCTGTACTCCAACCAGATAACATTGAATAAGCAGGAAAATCACTAATTGTCCATAGCAAAGCTGCACGCATCTGGAAGTGCTGCTTCAATGAGATTTATATGTTGGCACACCCTCATCCCACAGTTGTATCAGTTCATTGATCAGTGGTCATAAGAACACATCAATCTTCTCCTTCAGATTCATTGGCCCGGGCACAAGAATCGTAAATAACATGTGTTGTTCTTTCATACACAACCAAGGTGGCAAATTATAGAGCCTGATTATCACAGGCCATGAGGAATATTGCTTGCATGTTTGTCCAAATGGCTGGAAACCATCAGTGGAAAGACCCAATCTAACATTCCGGCTTTCAGCTGCAAAGCTAGGAAATATCGCGTCTAGGTGCTTCCACGCTGGTGAGTCGGCTGGATGACGCATAACCCCTTCATTAATCAATGTTGCATGCCAACGCATCTCTTCTGCAGTAGCCTTCGATGTGTACAACCTCTTCAATCTTGGAGTAAGAGGGAAGTAGTACATCCTTTTCTGGGCTACTTTCTTCACCTGTCTGTTCTGGTTAGAACGTCTTACAGTGTGGTAACGTTCTTTATTGTAGTGTTTGCATCTCATCAAGTGAACGTCATCCTTCTAGTACAACATGTAATTTATCTGCACAACAATCGATCTTCTCCACCTACAAATCCATACCACGCAGAAGTTTTTTCGTACTGTAGAAGTTACTGGTGACCATATTATTTTTGGGCACAACCTCTTTTAAAGACTTGTAAATTGGTCAAAACACCTCTCTGAGAAGTGGTGCTCAGACTTCAAGGCCATCAAACGGGCCACAAGAGACAATTGTGTGTGACTTTCATAGACCGGCCACAGTTCGTTGTCCACAGCAGCCAGCATATTATAAAAGCGTTGAGCTTCAGGATTGGGAGCTTCTTCAACGCCACTCATCTCATCAAAAATAAAATCCAGTCTAGCAGCATCCATAACCATCGTGTGATACGTATTCGGTTCATACGTGTCAACTAAATTTTCAGCCGGACTTGTCTCTCCATGAAAGGTCCATGTGTAATAATTCGGCACAAAATCATTCTGACAAAGGTGCATTTGGACCTCAAATGGATTTCTATAAAGCTGATTCTTGCACTTTGCACATGGACACTTCATATTTTCCTCATCTAAAAATGCTGGATGGCTAGTGGAAAAGTCTATAAAACTTTTAATCTTTTGTGCAAATGCAAACAAATTAGATCCGTCGTGACTCCGTTGATACATCCAAGCTCGACTAGGATTTCAATTTATACTTGCCTAAATTATAAAAGTAATCAGAATAAATTCGGCAGCATAACAGTGTGAAACCTATATTTTGACCAAGTCATCGATGTAACTTAACTAGGTTCTGAAGTTAACTAGCTAGCAGAGACCAAACACCAGAGGGATCCAAGGGACCTCGTCCCAATATAAATACGAACAATTAAATTAGAGGGATCCAGGGGCCCTTGTCCCATTTTCTAACTACGTACAATTAATATAGAGGGATCCATAGACCCTCGTCCCATTTAACTAACATGCTTTAAAAAAATTCAACTAACATGCTTTCATAAATTCAACTAATTAACATGCTTTAATAAATTGAACTAACATGCTTTAAAAAATTAAACTAATTAACTTGCTTTCATAAATTCAAATAATACACATGCTTTAATAAATTCGACAAATTCACATGCTTTCATAAATTCAACAATTTGACATGCTTAAATAAATTCAATAAATTAACATGCTTAAATAAATTCAACAAGTGTTATGAATTCTATGCTTGTATACATAAAGTTAATTTAATTTATTGAAATTGGTATTCTAAATTTATTAAAATAACTTTATTAAATTTGAGTTTAGAGCAATGTATGTGTTATGAATTCTAAGTAACTAAACATAAATAAATTGAACTTTAAGATAATGAGATAGGAGTCTCAATAATTATTCTTATTTTCATAATTTTAAATTATTTAGGTATAAATTAAGTTGTTAAATTATTTTTTACCTTATATTTTTTTTCATAATTAGTGAGATGGGAGTCTCAATAATTAGTCTCATTTTGATAATTTTGAAATTACATTCTTGGTTTATTAATCAACATTACTAAAAAAACAAAAAAAAAAATAAATAGAAACTTATTCAATTTAAAAAACAAATTAATCAAATTAATCAAAACTCAATCAAATTAATCAAAACTTAATCGATTTAAACACAAATTAATCAAAACTTAATCACATTAATCAAATAAATAACAAATTAATCAAATTAATAACACATTAATCAAACTCATCACAAATTCATCAAATTCATCATATTAATATCAACAGCATACAATTAATCAAATTAAAAGCAAAACAATATACAATTAACCTAATTAATAACAAAATAAAAAAGGAAAAATTAGAGCTTACCGGCGGTGACGGGCGGACAAAGATGAGCAGCGGCTGGAGTTCATCGGCGCGACGAGCACGGCGGTAGGCGAGCGGCGGCTGGGCAGCTCCAAGTGGTGATCGGCGTACAGCAACAGAGAGCGAGAGAGAGAGAGAGAGGGGGGGTCATCACCGCGAGCACGGTCGGACGGTGGTCGTCGTCTTGGGGAGAGGGGGTGTCCGGCGGTCGCTAGGTCGCCGGAGGGGCGCGTCGCGGCGGATTAGGGTTTTTTCAGAAATGGGGGAAAAATGGGGAAGAAGACTCTGCAGCGCTTATGTCAAGACGGGGCAACGTCGTGTCCGTCGCCCGTTAAAATTAATTAAAAAAATAAAAAAATTAAATAAGGTGACGGAACGTGTCCGCCTTATTAGTCGGAAAAAAAAATTAAAAAAAGAAATAAGACGACGGAATCATTCTGTCGCCTTATTTTTTCCAAAATTAAAAAAAAAACATAAAAAAGAAGGCGGTGGAATAAATGAACAATGATTTGCTAATACGACTTATAAATGTTGGTTTAGTTTGGACACTATTTTTTTTACAGATTTTGCAATGAATTGACATCCTCTAATCAAACACCCGTAATTTTCTCAATATTTAATATTTTTTTGAAAGTCTTTTTTCTTTGTTGAAAAAAAAAGACGTAACCATCTTTCCAACCATACATAGTTCATGTTTTAATTATTTTTCCATGAAAACAGTTTGATGTTCAAAGACATTGTGTAAAAATTAGCATATTTCATATTAGCAACATAATACAATATATTAGCAATATTGTGGTACTAAATTAGCAAAGTCTGACAGTTACAACTTGTGTATATATGCATGAAAAATAATTTTTTGTACTCTTCATCAATTTTTATTCGAATAAATATGTGCAATATGGATCTTAAATGAGAGCTTTAATTTGATATATCATTTACCTAAATTAGATTAAAACAAGAAATTATGAGTGTTTAAAGTTTTTAAGAATTTTTGTAAATAAGATGATGTCTCATTTTTTTAAAAAAAATCTGGAACTACCATTTTTCAAAAAATTTCATATTTACAAGTATGTCGCCGTTTTTTATCCTCCATGTTATCAAGATATGTAAACCAGATTGGTTCCTATTTGAACTTACCTCATGTATTATGTGTGTGTGTGTGTGTGTACACATTAATATTTCTCTAGTCTTAAACACTTTAGAAGCCCTTGCGAAGGTAATATCTACTTCTTACCTTGCGTAGATTGACATCTTATTACTGAGTTTAATTAGAACATCTAGTTTCTTTTAGGAGCTAATATATCTTCCATGGTTTTGCAGGGATACTTTGTCAATTCCTTGTAGAGATCGGAGTCTTTCTTTAGTCCCTTTCTAAAAACCGAAGTTGTCGTGTCCGTATTACAATTCGGGATTGCTACTTTTTCTCTATTGAAACAACCCACATAACTTTGGAGACTATCTTCCGGTCTTTGCAAGATGATGTATAGACCGTTTGCGTGTTTCTCGATTTTGTGACTGCTGGCTAATTGTTCGACGTGGGCATTGTTGAGCTGTGTGAATGATGAGATGGATGAGTTTGGTAGACTGGTGAACCACTAAAGAGCCGGATCGAAAAGGCTAGATCTGAACCGTACTGGCTTCCTTGGCGCTTCGAGGCATTATGGCGGTGAACATTCTTTGTGTTGTACTATGCAATGTGATCATCGGGATTGGATGTGTCATTGAACAATTTCATGCTCGGGAATGTAAACTTCGAGGACATCTCGACGAGGTCAATTTCCTTGGTGAAGGGTGAATCAACGAAGCTTTTCAGTGCTATTTTTCTGATTGGTGCGAGGACTCCTATAATTTGCACCAGCATATCTTCGAGTTGCTTTAACTTGACTTCGATCTCAAATTAACTGGGATTGAGTTCGAGGAACTTGAACCCAGGTCCTCAGTGGTGACTCATCTTGATGGCCTTTACCCTTTCGGGTGACTTCGGAACTGATTCATGTAGAGAAGTAAATAGCAGAAGAATTGAACCTCAGATGTGGGTATATCTGATCTTGAGGATCGTTCAAAATTAGAAGTCGGGTTAGTGGAAGAGGTGGTAGTTGCATAGATATGTTGGGATAATATAGGTGTAAGGATAGGGTATTGACCTTTGCCTTTAATGCTGAGAAGGCTAGGGTGTCGACCTTTGCCTTTAATGCTGAGTTCTCTGTTCCAATTGTTACTAGTTCTACCATAGTAGTGTCGAGTTGTTGGATCGAACGCAAGAGTTGATTAACATTTTCATCTCCTTCAGGTGAGGAGGTACTAATCACTCAATCTTTGCGGTTGTCGACGGAAGTAGACATTGCTTCATAGTTATCAATCGGAGCCCCACGATGGGCATAAAATTGTAAATCCAAAAATCTACAATTAATTCGACGATGGATTCGGGTTCCGATGATCTACAAAATAAGGGCAAACAAAATGTGAAGTCGAAAGTTTGTCAGGGGATTAATGATCGAACAGACTCTAACGCTCAAATCAGAATCCTCAAATAGATATAAAGCAAAGTGCTTAAATATAAGATATTTAATGTTTGTTTCGTGATGAGGATCAAGATTCGAGCTTTTGACGTAATATGAGTTCTTTTTCTAGTTGATTTTTTCCTTGCCCCACTCTGAATTATCAGACCTTCTATTTATCTTGAAAATTCTACCCATCTTTCATTCTTCTTCGGGATGATCTTATCCCTTAGAAGAGTTTGACTCAGTCCTATCTATCTCATGCCTACGATTTTGACCTGGTCCTCCACCTCGGTGGCGGCTATTATGAGCTTGAACTTGAGCTAAGAACTTGCCCTTTCAGGCTCGAGACACCCGGGGGCCTGTTGCTCGGTTCAGCCCGTTTTCAGGTATGGGCCTTATTGAAAATTATCATTTACAATTAGTATAGTGGAATGGAATGGTCATTCATATGTCTATTCTCATTCATATAATTGGTATATATGATTTAAAATCTAGAATTACAATTCACGAATGAATCACTATTCCCAAAACTATGGGAATATTCATTCTACCCACCCCATGGGTTTAGCTATTCTTAATGAATTAAAAAAATTAATATAGGTATACTTACACATAATCATGTCTTACAATATTATTTATGTAAATGGGGCAAACTATTCAAACTTGAACTAACAACTTCTTTTTTAGCTCACATCCATAAAACATTCTTTTTTATTCAAACTTTTCTTCATTGTCTCAAATACCCTTCCAGTCAACAGATTTCTTTTGACTCCTTTTTTAAATTTCTAAAAAACTCACGTGGATACAAAAAAGGGGAAACACAGGAATTGAATCAACCGATCCCCTTTGCTTTTCTATTCAAAGTCCTCACGAAACTGACGAATTGAGGCAAAAAAAAATACACGAAAGGAAACAACCGATCCCCTTTGCTTTATAATTCAAAATTCTCACGAAATCTATACACACGAAACTCTTCAAAAAATCTCACGAAACTCTTCAATTCTCACCAAAGCTAAACACGCGAAATTAATCCAAATTCTCACGAAAGTCTGTCGACGTCGAAGCCATGGAAAATCTCGAGCAATGGGCTGCTGATTATCAACAGGTTAGAACATTAATTTCATTTTTTTTAGTTTTGAATAATTTAGATGATTTGATATCGAATTTTCGTCAATTTAAATATGTGGAATTGGATGCGTTTTATTTTGCCAATTTAAATGAGATATTATGTTCGAATTTTAGGGTATTTGGTATGAGAATATGTTTGAATGTTGCAAAGTATTGAAATATGTTGAATTTTGTGGATTTTCAATCGTTTTTTTGCCTTGTTTTTTCTGGATTTATGTTGATATCGTGGGAATATATACTCACGAAAATGATCTCGTGAGAATATATTTACACGAGATTTGTTTTCGTGTTGATAATTATCCCGAATTCTACTTTTCGTGTAAAAAAACTGTGAGAATTTATTTACACGAAATCTGTTCTCGTGTAAATATATTCTCACGAGAAGGGATGTCGTGATAATATATTTACACGAGAACAGAATTCGTGTAAAAATATTATCACGATTTCTTTTTTTTTTATAATTATTTTTTACTTGCATCTTTTATGTCAAAATCAATTCTTCATCTCAATCATTGGTAAATTCTCAACATGTAGATATCTATATCATGTCCAATTAGTTTTAATTTAATTATATTTGTTTTATTTTTGCATTATTTATTGCTAATTTTTTGTATATTATTTAAAAAATAGCGTGATTGGGTGTGGAGGAGAGAGGCTTTACAGAACATCACATGTGGGATCAATTTATACTGGAAGGACAATATGAGTGTAATTAGGGAAGTATTACACGTGATTAGTTGTGGGCCCGAACTATTCGAGCAGTTTAGGAGAGAGTCGTGTTTCGGGCATCTGATAGATTTCGTGGGGGGGGGAACAGTTGTAACAATGCTTTACACGCATTGTTGAGTAGGGAGGTGATTATTGACGGTGCAGAGGAGCACGATATTTGGTTTCGGGTTGGAGAAACCAATATTAGATTTTCTCCGAGTGAGTTTGCTCTGGTGACTGGACTGCAGTTCGGAGGATCCGATTTTGATCCATCTGCATCACATCAGATTTCTAGGAGATCTTTTTATTCCCGTGAGTTAAACAAGACACCTCTGAGAGTGAAGGACCTACTTGAGAGATTTAGGACCTATTCACTAGGAGATGACCTCATGGATTACGTCATGGTCGCCAATGCCTTGTTCCTGCACACCATGATCTTTGGATATGATCAGACACACATGATAAATGACTGGGTGTGGGTCTTAGCTGAGGATCGGGATCGATGGAACTCATTTCCATGAGGAGCTTATGCATTCAGTCTCTTGACGCATTATATGAGTTTGGTACCGTCTACTGAGGTGGAACTGAGGAGAAAATTCAAGAAGATGGAGGAAAAAGCCAGATTGTCTTATCATTTCTATGGACCGGTGTGGGCTCTACTGGTATAAATCTCAATTTTGTCACGATTATGACTGTAATCTTATTTTATTTAATATAATTTAATCAATGTCTTATTCGACATGTGTGGGCATATGAGGCCTTACCGAGACTCGGTGCACATTGTGCACAGGTTCCAGCACCAGACGCATTGCCCAGGTGTTTGAAGTGGGCCTTTAAGACAAACACTGCACGTCTGGGCACATTGTTTTCTGATGAGGTGAGCATTTATTTTAAACAATGTGTGTTTTCTTGATTATTTGAAGTATTTCTAATCAATTCTTTACCATTTGCATCAATTATGCTTCATATATCTATAGTCGAGTGGGCATGAGATGGCCACTTCATATTACAGAAGTGTCTTGCTCGGTGATTGTATAGGCGTGACGTATGAGGCGCAGCGCAATAAGAGGATGAAGCCCACTTACCGAGAGCTGGCTAGAGCGCATCAGTATAGAGCTCCCTCTCCCCCCAGAGCACCCTCTCCACCCAGAGCTTCCTCTCACTCCAGGCGATCTGGGAGTTGCATTCCTCGCACGTGTGCAGATACGGGTGCAGTTGAGTCATCCAGGAGACGACGGAGTCACCCTACAAAGAAGCGTCCTAGACTGACCACTCCCACGTCTAGCACTAGTGAGGATCACCAGTGTTGCAAGCATGCTGGGCGGATGCGAGAAGTGGCGCGTCAAACAGACGAAGAGATGCTCTGTATTATGCAGGAGCATGATGAGGAGCGTGATGAGGAGCGTGAGAGGGCACGCAGAGAGTACGAGGCGGAGCGTGAGAGGGCACACAGGCAGGAGTACGATGACATGTTTCATAGACTGAGGGATTTCGTTAAGGACATGTTCAAGAAGTTTGTCCCCAGATCCCGGTTCCGGTCCCGATCCCATAGTAGGAGTCACTCTCAGGGTAGATATCAAGAACATACACGGGAAGAAAGTCTTCAGCGATCGGCACCTCGTATGGTACATGATTACGATGTAAGTAGTGTTTTGTATGATTTTGTCTGATATATATTTTTAAATATACTAACTAATTTCAGTACAGGTTGAGGGCCCACATCTTGAGGATGTACGTGTTGAGGTTGCAGGGCCCACAGGTGATGATTGGGATATTGGATCACATTCCAATCCAGTTAGGCCTAGCTCGGCTAGGCCGAGCTCAGCTGGTGTGTCAAGCTCGATGAAGGAATTTGTTGATTTTCGATGATGCGGGCCAGACGCGCGCCTTAGAGTGAATTTGGTCGAGCTGGATATGAAGCAGGCCTTCTTTGATGAATTGCTCGACAACAATAGAGATATGTACACACTGTCTATGGATCTAATCTTGTATTGCCTTCAAATCAGGCTGGCCGAGGGTCATGGATTGAAGTCAGGGGTGAATTCACAGAGCACAGTCATCTTGCAGACATCATTGTTCGTAAGTTTTCAATGGTTATTTTGATCTAACAAGTCAATTGATTTTATAATTACGTTAATATTTGTTTGTTACAGTATAAGTTGGTGCATGAGTATACCCTCATTCATCCAGAAGATACAGAATTCATGCAGACATTCCCCAATTATGAATACGCATGGTGGGGTTGGGATGATGAGCTAGTCCAGATCGTCAGAGGGGAGCAGTTATTGACGGGTCCTTGGTGGCAGGTGAAGAATGTAAGTGAACATCGTTAAATTCCAATTATGATACATGTTTCTTTTGACTGTTTTGTATATTTTTGTGTTTGCAGATCATCACCGTTTACCATGTTGATGGACATTTCGTGACCGTTCGGATTCATCTAGACTGCTGGCGAGTTGAGTTGTACGATTCATTGTTGCACAACATGATGGATCTGACGGATGAACCCACATATTCGATGCGTGAGCACCAGCTCTGGCCATTGATGCATTTGATTCCAGGACTGCTGCAGCATTACAGATATTGGGAGAGAGCCAGGCGTACTGAGATCTGCAGACCGATGGAGTACTACAGAACGCCACTCATGTATTAGTTCAGGCAGACAGATGGTGTGAGTTGTAGGGTTTTTGCTGCCATGCAAGCCGATCGATTGATTTCGTCGAAGACATTCAGGATAGATCCTACTTCGGCAGACTTCGACAAGTATAGGAAGCTCTTAGCTATTAGAATATTCGGTAATTATAAGAGGGTAGCATGAGTAGGACATTGACTTATGTGATGTTTTAGTACTTCAACTTGATTTAATGTTGGTTTAATACTTGGACTTGATTTAATGTTGATGTTGATTCAGTACTTGGACTTAATTAATGTTATTGTTGATTTAGAAGCTCTCATGAGAATTATTGTCACAAGTAGAAGATTTCGTGAGAATTATTGTCACGAGATCCTCCAGGAAAAATGCAAAATTATATTTTAATTTGGAATTAACCCTGTAACAATCATATCTCAATATCAATTATCTCACAACATCAGTCTCTACATAAATAGTCATATTAACCCGTTCATATCTCAATATCAGTCTTTACTACATGAGTAGTCATATTAACCCGTTCAATCGTAACACGATCAAATTTGAGGTTGAACTCTATTCGGACACTTGCCCTTACTATGACTTGGATCTGGACAAATACTACATCTCTTAGGTCGGCGTTGCCCTTCTCCAAGTACATCCATTTCTTCATCCTCAATCTATCATGGGGCTGTGCACTTCTTCTTATTGTGGCCAGTGCCTCCACACCTAGAGCATACTTGTTGTTTTCTAGGTCTCCTACTTGATCCTTCGACAGCTGAACGATATCTTCCTTCCTTAGGACGACCTGCTTGAGGAACTGATTTAGGAGGGCAAACTTTGAATAAAGACGAGGCCGTCCATTCCTCTTGATGCGGTACTGAACATACATGTTCATGATATGCAAGGCAAAGTGTCACTTGCTTGTAATTCATATCTACATAATCATATATGTCATGCCCAGCACTCTTGTTACAATAGAAATAGTGTGTTAATCAAAAATACATAACGATCAAAATAATGCTAATTATTGAATTACGGTACCGTATAGCAGCAGCTGCATGAGAACAAGGGATTTGATCAAGCTGGAATTCACTACATTCACATGTCTTCATTTGAAGGTCAACGAGGAAGCTTCTCTCGTTCTTCCACACTTTGAACAAATGTGCATTATTGCCTCGAACATCATACGCCATACCCATCTCCACTTACTTGTAAAGCTTCTTGTAAGTCTCTTCTGTGAGTATGTGATCTCTCGTCACTGTCTTCGCACGTCTCTCATCAAACCACTTCTCTATCACATCTCTCATAACCTCAATCATCGAACATATGGGCAATCTTCTTGCCCACAACAATCGAGCATTGAAACATTCAGTTGTATTTGATGTCATGAAGCTGTAACGACGTGCAGGGCATTATGACCGAGCCCAATGATGTACCCCTATACTCAGCAATGTGTTGTAAATATCTGCTCAAGCTGAGGAGATCATCGATAAATATTTTAAAAACTTTTCTTGTTTGTAAGCGAATGCAGCACTTCGAAACATAGAGATCACATAACGACCTGCCCGAGCTAGATTCTTTGCGATATGGTAATGGCACAGTCCATGTACAGCAGTAGGATACACTACCTGAACAACATTCTTGATGCTCACATGTTGGTCTAAAACTATAACCAAATCATCACGGTCTCCAAAAGCCCTCTTAAACATATCCAATAACCATGTTCAGGCCGCATCATTCTCAATAGGACCCACACCTATGGCCAGAGAAAAGCACTGCTCATTACCGTCTTTCATCACAGCGACGAAAAGAATACCTTTAGTCTTTTCCTTCAAATGAGTGCCATCAATGATGATAACTGGTCGCATGCATTGCCTGAATGCCGCTCTACAGACTCCTAGAGCAACAAACGTGTACATAAAATGACCATCACGGTCCGTCTCCAAATAATAAATAGTATCGGGATTGCAGCTCTTCAACATTTCCAAATATGCAGGAAATACCGCGAAAGACTGATCATGAGAGCCGTAAACCAGCTCGATTGCGAGATTCCTAGCCCACAATGCAACACCATACTCGACCTCAATGACATGATCCCTCAATAGCTCAGCGATCATTGCTCTTGGCCTCAGAATAGAACCCTCATCTAGGATTCTCCTCTTAAAGAAATCAGCAATAATATGAGAGGATAACTTCCGTGGCGCATTACGTGTCAGGTCCAGCCGACATGCATGATTATCCTCGAATTTAGTCACCATCCACAGGCCACTCTTAGCGCTTGCCACTAATTTAAAAGGGCAAGTCTCATTCTGCTTGCAAATAACTGTCAGTCGAACTTTGCTTGAACATGACACAGAATATTCCACTTGACGCTGCATGTGCCACCTTCCCATAGCAAGCATCAAATCTTTCTTATCCAAGAAAGTCCTTTCCTCTGCTAGTTCATCAGTATCAGTCGAGCATGGGTCATCTTCTACCACTGCTAGTGCATCATCGACGTGGGCCACATGAATCAACCAATGTCCAAGAGGAGGAACCTCTACATCAGGAGCCTGAACATCAGGAGCAACATCTTCTGATGAGAAGTTACGAGGCCCACCATGCTGTATAATATTCACAAACTCCTCAATATGCCCTGGCTCGCGAATCCATTCACAAAATTCAGCAATTTGCTTACGACGAACTTCAATTTCATAGTTTTCGTCATCATCGTCGTCGTCATCATCATCATGATCATCATCATAGGACATATCATCAAGACTATCATCTCCAATTAGGTTGTCGTTATCATCATTTGACGGCATTACTATTGGAGTTTGCTGGATTGATTTCTCGGTAACGTATACAATAGACTCATCTTGCTCCTGGACTAAACGAGCTAAGTCAACATCCGTTTTTAAGAGTCCTTTTAGTGTCCTCCATGTCAGTGATCTCGTCAGATAACTCAGTGTATAACTTATACTTGTTGGAGAGGTTTCCATAAAATCATGGATTTCTTCTACCAATTTATCACGAGATAAATTGTCAAATGGGAGGTGCACGAGCTGATCTTCACCATCTACATACTCCGATCTCTCCCATCTATCACTATGTCGGATGACAATGCGTTGCCAAGACATCTGCAAATCCCCAATAAAACGTGATTAAAGTTATTTAAAAATTAAATAATTCCGTGACAATAATTGTCACGGTTCAATGATCTTGTGACAATTATTGTCACGGTTGAGTCTTATCGTGACAATAATTGTCACGGTTCAATCCTTTTCGTGACAATATTTAAAATTTATTAAAATTAAAATTTTCTCACGAAAAGATGGCATTTCGTGAGAATATATTCTCACGAAAGGCTTTAATTCGTGACAATAAATTCGAGAGCATATTATTGTCACGAAAAGAGTTGAACTGTGACAATATTGTCACGAAATTAGTGATTTTTTAAAAATAATACACGTTTATGCTAATCTTCTAAAATCATCCAAGTATACAAATTCATGTTAATCTACCACAAAATATGCAAATCTACAACCAACGACCAAATATAATCTTTCAAACATTACAAAAAACATCTTCTTACAACTTCAATAGCTATTAATACAATTATTATGCAATTATCGTAAATTACCAATAAATTACTTAAAACTTTATAAAAGCATTTAATCCCAATAATTTTGAACAACTTCATGGTGAGAATATGAAAAAACGCACCTCGAACAAATTTAAAGGGGGCTCGACGTCAAATTCTCAAAGAAATTGGAGCTGCTCGAACTTAGTTTCTTATTTTTGTAAATGGCGTAATTTTTTTTTTTTTCTTAACATGTGTGTTCTTTAATGCATGCAACAACCAATTTCACCCACCTATCCCAGCATTCAATCGACCCTCTTTTTGCCATTTAAAAAAAAATCTGTCAAGAAACAACATTAATCGGTCAACTCACCTAATGGGTCCCAGGATTTTTGGTTTTTTTAAAAATAAACAAATGAGACAAGAAAAAAGGGATTGACTTTTCTAAAAAGTAAGGGTATAAGAGACTTTTACACTATTTCTTGAATGGGAAAGAATTGTTCATGAAAGTGGGCTAAAAAAGAAGTTGTTATTCTACTTTTGATTGCTTTATTTTTTCTCCCATATTATTTTATCATATTTAGAAAAATAATTTGAAAATCAAATTAAATATTTTTTATTATTATTTAATAATTATTTTACATATTATCTATTTATTTTCAAAAAAATGTATATTAAAATTAAATTTGGGTAGTTTTTAAAATTTTATTAAAGAAAAAGGAAAATGGTACCAAAATAAATATAACATATAAATATATTCTGATAATAAATTAAAATAATTATGTATTTGATATAATTTTATATATTCAAATGAAAAATTGAAATGATAAACTAATTTTCTATTAAGTATATTTTATTAAGGTATTCAAATTATTATATATGCATTAATTAAATACTTTAGAACAAATTTTTTTAATAAAATAAATAAATTATAATTTGCTAAACCAAAATTAGAAGAAGGAAAAAAAACACTCACTAAAAAAGACAAATTCAATTTAGAAATGTAAGAAAAAAAAATCATGGCATGTGTTGATAATATTAACTACTACCTTTTATTCAATTATAAAGAAATTTGAAAGTAATTAAAATATTCATTTTATAAGATAAAAATTAAAATAATATTTTATTCAATTTTTCATTCTGTACATATACTAATTATAAGAATTATTATTCCATCCATACCATCATTTCATTCCAAAATTCATTCCCTTTATACCCAATTTCATTCTTTCATATCAATGACATCCTAAGTCATTGGTTTACAAGCTATAAAAAAATGGATTTTATCGGAGATATTTAAATTTGGGTAAATTGCCTTAAAATACACAAACTTTGGGGTGTTTTTGATTTTTTACACGTTTTTAAAAACGTAGTTTTAATAACATGAACTTAGCCCTTATTTGATTTTTCATATGATTTTCAAATTCCGGCAAGTTGAATCTGACGTGGCAGCCGGAGATTGCCACGTGTACATCTACGTGGACACCAACTTGCCTTAAAATACATGAACTTTTGGTTGATTTTGTTTTTTCACATGAATTAAAAAAAGACCAATTTTATTTTATTTTTACTTTTTTTCTAGTAATGTGGAAAACGTAATATGAATACTTCACTTTATATTTTCTAAAATTAATTATCGAACAAGATATAAATTTTAATCAATATCATTTGACAGTTGTGATGTTTTTGATCTTATGTAATTCATTTCATATGCACAAAAATCATACTATGACCTTAGGGTGTAAATGATGTGTACATTTATCATTATGACGTTTGGAAAAACTGAAGTCGTTACAGATTTATATTATTGGTTTAAACAATAATAAAATAGACAAATTAAGAATTTATTCAACAATTAATATAAATAGAAATGTTCAATTATAAAATTATTTGAGATTATCTAACATATAAAGTTATATCAAAAGATACTATTAAACATATATGAAAAATTAATATTAAGTTTCTGCGTGATCAATTTATTTATTAACTTAATTGATTGATTGTGTAATATTATTCATCAACATATACGATACATTATAGACCATTATTCATAACTTTATGATTGTTGTATTCGGAATTCAATTATTTATACCATTACACTAGCTTAGCTTAAGTCATATTTTTATAATTTTTCTTCAAATAGAGAACTAAAAAGGTCTGATAGTTATTTTATTTAATTTTTTCGAATCTAAGTTGTATATATTGAATGAATTAAGAAAATTCAAAATATTTCACAATGTCTACTACAACAACTCTATAGTAATAATTGATGAATTTTCTGTATTACACAAAAAAGCAAAAAAAAAGATATTTTTTAATTCGTATGAAAAACAAAATCAGTCCAAAGTTTGTGTATTTTAAGACAATTTGGTATCCACGTAGATGTACACGTGGCATCTCCGGCTGCCACGTCAGATTCAATTAGCCGGAATTCGAAAATCATGTGAAAAATCAAACAAGGGCTAAGTTCATGTTATTAAAACTATATTTTTTTAAAACGTGTGAAAAATCAAAAACGCCCCAAAGTTTATGTATTTTAAGGCAATTTACCCTTTAAATTTTGAAATATATATTATTTATATATGATTTTCAAACTTACTTGAATGTTTTTATATTAATTAATAAATTATTTAAATTTTGTTAAGCAATCCCTGATCAAATTCAGCATTTAATTAATTGTTTGGAAACAAAAATATCATTTAATTTCGATACAAACTCATCCGAACTTTAGAAAATATCCAAATTGTATACAATTTACAGCTAATTCAACAAACTCTCCAATTTTAGAATCAATTTACATTATTAATCATTGGTCAAAGATATAAAAATGTTATTTTTTCTAATTTCATATCCAATGAAAGCTAAAAGTGTACAATCAATTTATATTGTATTTGGTAGCTGATGTAATCCGAATAATTTGTACATGATACGAGAACGCGCGGAAGACTTCTAGATCGAAACACGTCAAATTGGAAGGATTCAATCCTAAACAAAAGACTCAAATAACACAAATAAACTAGAATAGATGAAAAATAACTCAAAATAATTGTACGAACTAATTCTAGACCTAATTACGACACTTAGACTACGACACAAAAACGGTATACAAAATCCAACAAAGAAAGGGATGAAATAAAATGATAGTTTAGGGAAAGTATATGGGACGTGTGGGAGGTGTATGAAAGGTTTAGAATGGCTTGAGTAGATAGTGTATGATAACGGGTGGAAGGACTTACGGTATTTGCTGTAGAACAAGATGAACAGATCTGGATTTTTGCACTCGAACTGGGCTCGAACGAATTTGGTTGATTAAGGATGATATGGACAACTTGATGGAGATGTAGGATGTCGAAGATGGTGGCATTGATGATAGTGTTGTTGAATAGCAATCCGATTAATCCCCGGCGTATCTTGGACGATGAAAACGAAGCTCTAAGTTGTTCTTCGTAGCGGATTCACCCTAATTCCTCATGTGAATTAGAACATTCCCTTGGAATAAGAGTTGAAATGGCTAGGCTTCAAGAATGATGATTTTCGACAGAAAATAATCAAAATCTTTGAAAGGTTGAGACACAAATTGAATGCAAAAGCAAATTTAATCAATAATGTCTAAAATATCAAAGTAACATGGTTCCCCTATTTATATGGCATGTTATGCACGAAAATAATAAATAAAAAGCCCTAAAAATATGATCCAAAAGGGATCTCTAACTATACTATAAAAATACCTAAACTAGAATTCTATTCAAGGTAGGAAATTGCCTTAAATACAATTATAGTCAAGCCTATACTATAATGGACAAAAATTACACTTAAAAATTAAATAAAAACTGATCTAAACTATAGTCTAAATTAATTAAAATAAATATTATAGTCTAGATAAAATTCAACCCTTAATTAAATAAATTAAAGGCCGATTTCTTCACACTTGCACACGTCCACTTTGTATCTTCATCTTCAACTCTTCAAGTTATATTCTCCATGGTATGATCTTGATCTTCATTAGTTAATAAATTAACTAAAACGTGGCTGCCCTTTGCATCTTCTAATTCCTCAAAGTTCTTGCAAATCAACACTTGGAAATATCCTTGCAATTTCTTCGCTCGAAGTCGCGTCATTAGACCTTTGAATTGCAGCTCGGGTTCAAGACCTTCAATGCCTTGCATGGCTTCATCATTCCCCCCCTGCTGAAGAGAATTCATCCTCGAATTTAGATCATCATCTTGATTGAACTCATCTGCAACAAACGGAGATAAATCAGCAACATTGAAAGTTAAAGAACATTTATACTCACCGGGAAGATCAATGCGATAAGCATTGTCATGTACACGACTCAGAACTGTGAAAGGACCGTCTCCATGTGGCGTCAACTTGGATTTCCTCAGATTCGGAAACTGTCCGGGACTCAGATGAATCCAAACGCGATCTCCGGGCTGAAATATGACTTTCTTGCGTCGCACGTTTCTGGATTCGGCCATGTGCTTCTCTTTGTGCTCAATGCGAGCACGCACTCTCTCATGCATCTCCTTAACTTGATCAGCTCATCTCAAACCTTTAACACTTGTTAGATGCTCAATAGGTAAAGGTAACAAATCAGTAGGCGTTAACGGATTAAATCCATAAACAACTTCAAAAGGAGACATATTAGTAAAAGAATGTACCACACAATTATATGCAAATTCAGCGTAAGGTAAACACTCTTCCCAAGACTTCAGATTGTTTTTAATTAAGGACCTAAGTAATGTTCTTAAAGTGCGATTCACAACCTCAGTTTGACCATTGGTTTGTGGATGACATGCAATAGAAAACAACAACTTAGTCCCTAATTTTCCCCACAAAACTCTCCAAAAATGTGCTAAAAACTTGGAATCCCTATCACTAACAATAGTTTTAGGAATACCATGCAATCTAACTACATGCACAAAGAACAGATTGGCAATATACACAGCATCATCAGTTTTTCTACATGTAATGAAATGCGCCATTTTAGAAAAATGATCAACGACCACAAAAACAGAATCCTTACCTGATCTAGACCTAGGTAAACCTAAGATAAAATCCATAGACAAATCAATCCAAGGTGAACTAGGGGCGGATAGGGACGTGTATAAACCAAACGGATGTGAAGTAGACTTAGTCCTATGGCAAGTAACACATCTACTACACACATGCTCAACATCTCTCCTCATATGCGGCCAATAAAAATACTCATGCAGCATGCTTAATGTTTTATTCACACCAAAGTGACCCATTAAACCTCCCGCATGCGATTCTAACACAAGTAGCTCACGCATAGAACAACTAGGAATGCATAACTGAGAACCACGAAATAAAAACCCATTATGCACGTAAAACCCATCAAAAGACTTAGAATTTTTCGAACACTCATAAAAAATCGAAGCAAATAATGGATCATATGCATATAGACTCTTAATCGACTCAAAACTAAGCATTCTAGCATGCATCAAATTCAGCAACGTGTACCGTCGAGATAAGGCATCAGCTACAACGTTTTCTTCTCCTTTGTTGTATTTGATGACGTACGGGAAAGACTCAATGAACTCGACCCATCTCGCATGACTCTTGTTCAGATTTTGCTGCCCTTTCAAATGCTTTAAGCCCTCATGGTCCGTGTGAATTACGAACTCCTTTGGCCACAGATAATGCTGCCACGTCTCCAATGATCTCTTCAATGCGTACAACTCTTTGTCATAGGTAGAATAACGCAGAGCTGCACCATTTAATTTCTTACTGAAGTAGACGACTGGATGCCGTTCCTCCATTAAAACAGCACCGATACCTATCCCGGAGGCATCACTTTCAATCTCAAAAACCTTATCAAAATCAGGTAAACACAAAACAGGTGCATGACATAAAAGATGCTTCAAACGTGTAAATGCTTCATGTTGTGCTTTACCCCACTCAAACTTATGATCCTTCTTACTTAGCTCGGTAAGAGGCGCGACAATGCTAGAAAAATCGTGCACAAAGCGATGATAAAATCCGGCAAGGCCACGAAAGGATCAAACCTCCATGGCTGACTTGGGCGTTGGCCATTCTTCAATCGCTTTGATTTTAGAATGGTCAACCTCAATACCACGTACACTCATAACAAAACCAAGAAATACAACCTCATCTAAACAAAAAGAGCATTTAGATAGATTTCCATACAACTTGGCTGATCTCAGAATATCAAAAACACGCCTAAGATGTGCTAGGTGCGCTTGTGCATCATGACTGTAAATCAGGATATCATCAAAGTACACAACTACAAATTTCCCAATTACATCACGCAAAACATGGTTCATTAAATGTATAAATGTGCTCGGTGCATTAGTGAGACCAAAAGTCATAACTGACCATTCATATAAACCATGCTTAGTCTTACAAGCTGTTTTCCACTCATCCCCTTCATGCATTCTAACTTGAAAATAACCAGAACGCAAATCAATTTTGGAAAAAACTTTAGAACCTGATAATTCATCAAGCATATCATCTAATCTAGGGATAGGGAATCAATACTTCACTATCATTTTGTTGATGGCACGGCAGTCCATGCACATTTTCCACTCGTTGTTCTTCTTCGGCACTAGAATGACTGGAACTGCGCAGGGGCTCATCGACTCTCGAATCTACTTCTTCTCAAGCAACTATTTCACTTGTCTGTCAATTTCCTTAGTCTCTTCAGGGGACATCCGGTATGCTGATTGATTTGGCAAGACGGTGTCGGGCTGGAAATTGATCTGGTGTTCGATCCCACGAACTGGAGGTAATCCACTTAGAATCTCTTCCGGGAACACATCCGCGAACTCCTCCATAAGTGGCTGTACAATACTAGGAAAAGAAGAATCATTAATAGCACTGCTCTTATAAGATAAAAGAACAAAAGGTAAACCCGCTTTTAATGCTTTTTCTACGTCTTTCACTGAAATAAACAAGCTGCGGTTTTGAGCTTTCTTTGCAGCTGATCTAGATGAATTCTCACTCACAAGGGAATCATTGGAGGATGGTTTAGGGGCTGAAGAAGTAGAAGTAGCGGCCTTCTTGGGGGTCTTAGTCGATTGGGTGCCGTTGATGGCAATCCGGGCTGCGGCTGCGGTTTCCTTTGCTCTCTCAGCTCTAAACCTCTCTTGCATGAATCTTTGATCCTTAGCAATGGCTTTAGGGGATAGCGGCTTTAGTGTAGTAGTTCATATGTCTCTCTTCACGCGTACGTGTTTGCAAAGCCATCATGAACCGTTTGTCTATCAAACTGTCATGGTCTTCCTAATAATATATGTGCTACATCCATAGGAATAACATCGCAAACAACAGAGTCAGAAAATCGACCAATAGAAAATGAGACACTTACCTGAGCCGTTACTTTGATCTCTTCTCGATCCGTAAGCCACTGTAACTTGTACGGCTTCGGATGCTTGATGGTGATCAGCGCCAATTTGTCAACTGCATACTGGCTAATGGAGTTGATCACACTCCCAATGTCTATTATCATTGAGTAGGTCTGGTCGTGGATAATAACACGTGTGAAAAAGATGTTCTCACGTTGATCTGGCTGCTCTTCTTCACGATTGATGCTTAGACTGCGTATAGAGACAAGACTAACATGATGAAGCTCGGATTTCTCTTCATCTGAGTCGACTGGAGGCATCTCTGGCTCTTTCTTAGCATCAACTGTGGGTTGGTCCTCATCCTCACTGGCTGACTCGATCTCATTCTGTTCGGTGATGAACAGAACACGCCGGTTCGGACACTGGTTCTGAAAGTGGCCCCAACATTGGCACTTATGACACTGGATGTCTCTAGCTCTATTCTAGCCTGTATTGGGTGCTGGGCTAGGTGGATTAGGCCATGTATAGGTTGACCGTGCAGGCAGTGCGGGTGTAGACTCGGGTCTACGGCTGGACTGCGGGGTAGAACGGTCAAAACACCGCTCGGGCGGTCCGGACTGACCTTGGGGTCGAGTAGGCTCAGTAGAAGAGGTAGAAGGTGATTTGGAATTTGTACCTTTATTCCATGGGGGTCGAACAACGGCTGAACTGTGTTGCGATCTCCGTCGTCCCTCTCTGAGCTATCTCTCCACTATTGATGCGTAATGCACCATCTCTTCTATACTCGTGAAGTTCTTGAGTTCAACTTCACATGCGATGTCAGGATTCATGCCTTCAATGTACCGGATGATGGTAGTATTCAAGGTTTCTTATTTCCCAACTCGGTTCAGGGCGGTCTCAAACTCCTTGTGGTACTCTTCAACTGATCGTGTACCTTGCTTGATCCGGTTGAGCTTCTTCTTGAGCTCTCTCTCATAGTGCATAGGAATGAACCGGCCACGCATCAATCCTTTCATCTCTTCCCAAGTATCGATGGGAAGATATCTTTCATGCCGACGTCGCTCCTACTGCATCTCTCACCATGAGGCTGCATAGCCTTTAAATTCCAAACATGCTAGCTGGACCTTCTTGATCTCTGGAAAGTCATAGCACGTGAAGATCTTGTCTACCTTACGTTCCCAATCCAAGTACAGATCAGGATCGTGAAGGCCTTTAAAGTATGGGATGCTTGTTTTGATGTTGTTCAACAAGCTGTTGGGTTATGCACATCTATAGGGCTGACGTGGTCGATCACGTCTTTGATATGGATCATACTCGGCCACTAACTCATCTGCAAAGTCACCATGATCTTTTTCAGCATCACGATCATAGGGATCGTTAAACTGCACTTGAGGTTGGTGACGCTGAGCTACTACCGGTTGTTGAACGGCTCCTTCTGGCTGGATAGGTTGTCCTTGAGCTGGTGGTACAAGAATTCGAGCAGTAAGAAGCTCAAGTCGTGCCATCATCTTGGCCAAGAAACTATCTAGCTTATGCTTCAGTTCTCGATGGTAGTACTGGGCATCCCACAGCTGCGGCATAGATGAAACCGTGTCTATAGGAGTACTAGGTGATGCGGGTGCCTTATCATGCGTCTTATTATATCCGTCTCTGGATTCCATGTATACTTGCAAACAATGAACAAACGTGACAGAAAAATAAGGTATAGGATCTCACAATTCCTCACAATCACTCATGTTTTCTCTCTGTATTTTTACCCCTCGTGTATGCTCTCAAGTATGTGGGGTGCTCGTGTGATAGGTGTGTATATGGTGGTGATGACCGACTCTTCCGTTGCTTAAGATCGGCTCCTCTCGGACTTCTAATGGCGATTTCACCTTGAAGATGATGGAATTTGGCCAAAAAAGCACTTATATCACAGCAAAGCAATGAGTTTGATTCGTCTCGTCAAGACGTTTTCGAAACGGTATTATGGAGAAAAATCAGAGGTCGGGAGCAATAATAGTAGGGAGAAGATGAAAAACCGGAAAACCGGGTGTTTTAGAGGAAAAAAGAAAGAAAAAGGAACGAAAAGGGAAGAAAATGGAAGAAAGGGATTTGGATATGTGTACCACTAGTGTGACACAATCTAAATACCTTAATTAGACTAGACTCTAAATGGAAGATACCAAATTAAAATGCAACTCAATTGGAAATTACCAACTAGGAACTATACTATAAGGAAGGTTTTCAAAAGAAACAAGACTCACAAGGTAATTACTAACTAGGAACTAGAACCAAAAGGGAGGTACCAAAAATATAATAGAACTCGAAAGGTAAATCAAAAATTAAATTGGATATTTCTCTCTCTTTTTTTTGTCAGACTTTCTTTCTCTTTTTTTTGATAATCGATCTCCCTTTTTTTTTACCGAAGCTTTTTTCTTTCTTTCTTTTTTGACCGAAACTCTTTTATTTATTTATTTTTTTATCCGATTTCTTTTTTTTTCAATGAACAGCTAAACTATTACAACTCGATAGACACGTACGAAGGACACGAAAGAAAATAAATGATACGTAGGATTGAACCACGATCAGCAGAGCTGACGTGGCTCTGATGCCAAAATATGATGTAACCCGGACAATTTGTACAGGATACGAGAACGCGCGGAAAACTTCTAGATCGAAACACGTCAACTTGGAAGGATTCAATCCTAAACAAAAGACTCAAATAACACAAATAAACTAGAATAGATGAAAAACAACTCAAAATAATTGTACGAACTAATTCTAGACCTAATTACGACACTTAGACTACGACATAAAAACGATACACAAAATCCAACAAAGAAAGGGCTGAAATAGAACGATAGTTTAGGGGAAGTATATGGGACGTGTGGGAGGTGTATGAAAGGTTTAGAATGGCTTGAGTAGATAGGGTATGTAACGGGTGGAAGGATTTACGGTATTTGTTGTAGAACATGATGAACAGATCTTGATTTTTGCACTCGAACTGGGCTCGAACGAATTTGGTTGATTGAGGATGATACGGACGACTTGATGGAGATGTAGGACGTCGAAGATGGTGGCGTTGATGATAGTGTTGTTGAATAGCAACCCGATTAATCCCCGGCATATCTTGGACGATGAAAATGAATCTCTAAATTGTTCTTCGTAGCGAGTTCACCCTAATTCCTCGTGTGAATTAGAACATTCCCTTGGAATAAGACTTGAAATTTCTAGGCTTCAAGAATGGTGATTTTCGACAGAAAACAATTAAAAGCTTTGAACGGTTGAGACACAAATTGAATGCAAAAGCAAATTTAATCAATAATGTCTAAAATATCAAAGTAACATGGTTCTCCTATTTATATGGCATGTTATGCACGAAAATAATGAATAAAAAGCCCTAAAAATCTGATTCAAAAGGGATCTCTAACTATACTATAAAAATACCTAAACTAGAATTCTATTCAAGGTAGGAAATTACTTTAAATATAATTCTAGTCAAGCCTATACTATAATGGACGAAAATTACACTTAAAAATTAAATAAAAAATGATCTAAACTATAGTCTAAAAGCAAACACTTGTATGCATCATGATGCAAATAACACTATATGAGACGGGTCAGTCAAACGCGCTTTTGACCCGGTCAACGCGGGTCAACCTGCGCTTTGACCCGGTCAACGCGGGTCAACCCGCTTTGACTGGATCAACCCATAAAAAAAACTGTCCAAAGTGAGTACCAACCTTCCTATTAAAAAGTATCACAAAACATTCGAAAAGTACCATCTGTATCATTAAAAAGTAAGGGGTCTGCTAGTTATTTTATATAAGTTTATTTAGTTCAAATTCTGATTTTTTTTCAGTTTTTATATTGTATGTGTTGAGTTAATCTAAAACAATCATCATTCCAAGAATTTGCAAAGGAAAGCAAAACACGAGTTCGGTAAAATAAAAAGTACCGTGTGGTAAGCAGAAAAGTATCAAGTACGATAAAAAAAGGTATCAACCTGAGATTAATACTATCATCATTCCAACTACAATAAAAAGTACCATGTGCCACGTGGCACGCCCGCGTGGGGCCACGTGGCCGCCTGAAATAGGCGGAAATAATTGTTGTTGCACGCAAGTCCACCTCTAGTCTAAATTAATAAAATAAATATTATAGTCTAGATAAAATTCAACCCTTAATTAAATAAATTAAAGGCCGATTTCTTCACACTTGCACACGTCCACTTTGTATCTTCATCATCAATTCTTCAAGTTATATTCTCCATGGTATGATCTTGATCTTTATTAGTTAATAAATTAACTAAAACATGACTGCCCTTTGCATCTTCTAATTCATCGAACTTCTTGCGAATCAACACTTGGAAATATCCTCGCAATTTCTTCGCTCGAAGTCACGTCATTGCACCTTTGAATTGCAGCTCGGGTTCAAGGCCTTCAATGTCTTGCATGGCTTCATCAGTAGCAATGATTTGAATGTGATTTAGCGTGGCAAATTAAATGATCTCTATCATCACAAACCGTCACATTTTTACTACGAGTTCTATTCATCTTTCATCGACCAACAATCAAGGTTAGACACTCACTACATGCCTAAAATTGCCAACACATTTAATAACAAGACTCGTTGTACCACTCCTTATAATTTACGAGACTAATTTTGAATTTTTCCCCAAAGAAAAGCATACCGATTTTATTGAATGTTTATTTTACACACGTACATGCACTACAAAGAGGGGGGAGGATGTTTTAACGACAAACGTAGTGACGGAATCACCTACTATGACTTCTACCTGATGAAGTCATCAAGAGAAAATCTTTGATCAAATTTTAATTTGAAAAAGTTGTGCTATATACTTTTGTCATTGATTTATCTTTAGATTGAGACCCAAAGACTAATTAATAAATGAAAAAATAAATCTCAATCTCATCTATGTACAACATGAATGAATGGTTGGTTGGTTTGACCACATCACCTCTTAAAAGCACTACCATCGATGTTCAACTTGCCATTGGATTTGGGGCAGCAAATTGTGTTGTTATTGGAACAGACAAAATGCAAAAGTGAGGCCATGTTGTCTGAATCACTTGACAGTTAAAAAGGCACAGTTATTAGCAAACAATCCATATTTCCATATGTTTGTTTGTTACCAAAGTCAACTCACAACTTCTTACATCAAACTGCAGGTGAAAAAATCTTGTGAGAACATGACCGTTCAATCTTCTTGAGGTTTTACAAACTCTTGCTTTTCTTGTTTGTTGATTTTAGGCAGGTGGTCGGGCAGATATGATCAAAGTTTTATCAACTCTTTGCAGTTACTTGAGGGGTGTTGATTATATTCTTCGACGAGATCTCATATTCTAAATAGTTTCTAATCTCTATTCTCGTACGAGAAGATAAAATACTATTTGTAATAAAAGAATCTGACCTCTCTATATCAAGGAATCTGTAGATTTCTTGGTTGTTTGAAAATTTTGGCTAATTTGAGCCAAATTTTGCAAGATTTCACTGGTTTGGATATGAATGATCACTCATCATCGTTGAGCTTTGCCTCGTCGTCGTATCTATCAAACAGCTGCAGCAGCCACAACAGACCTTCTGAAGAAGGGCATAATCTTGAACAAGAAAGTTTGAGCAGACTAAGTTTTAGTATTGAAAAGTTAGTAGTTGGTGGTGAATATGACTATAGTGATGCAGAGATAGAAGTCGAAGGATTCATTGTAGGCGTCCATCGCTGCATCTTAGCTGCTCGGAGCCACTTCTTTCACAGACTGTTCAAGAATGGAGATGATCAAGAAGGCAAGCCGAGGTTTCTGATGTCGAATTTGGTGCCTAACGGGAGAGTTGGATACGAGGCGTTTATGTTCGTGATGAACTATTTATACACTGGGAAGATTAAGACATCTCCATCCGAGGTTTCAACTTGTGTTGATGAATCTTGCCCACATGATTCATGTGGTGCAGCCATCAACTATGCAGTTGAAATGATGTATGTTTCAACCACATTTCAGATCAATGAGCTTGTGAAGCTTGTTCAGGTGATTAAAATTTGATGTGGATTGTGATGGAATGTGTGAGGTGAGGCTGCGGCCTTTCTCTGATGCTCGATTTTGTGTGTTTTCTTACAGCATCACCTCATGAACTACGTGGACAGAGCTTTCGTGGAGGATGTGATTCCAGTTCTGATGGTTGCATTCCACTCCGAGGCGGAGCAGCTTATGTCACATTGTGTGGAGAGGATAGCGCGGTCTGATCTTAATCACACCACAGTCGAGAAGGAGCTTCCTCGTGTGGCTGCAGACAAAGTCATCTCACTTCGTCTGCAGCCTAAGCACGAGGACTCGTTGAGTGTGAAGAGGGTTCACAGAGCATTAGACTCTGATGATATTGAGCTAGTGAAGTTGCTTCTTGATGAGTCCAATCTCACATTGGATGCTGTTTTTGCTCTTCATTATGCAGCTGCATATTGCAATCCTAACATCTTTGATGGGGTTAGAAACTTGGGGAATTCAGACATAAACCTCAGGAACTGTCGAGGGGAGACAGTTCTTCATGTTGCTGCGCGACGCAAGGATCCAGCAGTCATCGTGAGGCTGCTGGATCTTGGTGCTTCGGTTTCAGACACAACTAGGGATGGAAGGACGGCGGTGACAATACGACGGAGGCTGACACGGCCGAAAGACTACAATGAGCCGATGAGGCATGGCAGGGAAACTAACAGAGATCGGGTGTGTATAGAAGTGCTAGAGAGAGAGATGTACAGAAACCCTCTAGCTGGGAACATGTCAATGTCTTCCATGATGGTTGCTGATGATCTGCACATGAGGCTTCTGCTTCTTGAAAATCGAGGTAATAATAAACTTGTCAATCTTAGTCGAACGTGTAAGATAGCGTGTTCAGTTCGTGTTCTTATCTAAATCTAGCTCGTTTTGGCAGTGGCTATGGCACGATCTATGTTCCCTCTTGAAGCAAGATTAGCTATGCAGATAGCCCATGCAGATTCAACTGCAGAGTTTGAGGGTCTCTCAGCAAACAAAGGATCATATGGTAATTTCAGAGAGGTCGACCTAAACGAAATACCATCTGAGAAAGTGAAAAAACTGCAGCAGAGGCTACAAGCTCTGCAGAAAACTGGTAATTTCTTGCTAAACAAATACTGCTTCAAATCACTACCAAATTTGGTTGCAATCTTGTTCTTTTGTCAACGGCAGTGGAAGCAGGTCGACGTTTCTTCCCCAACTGCTCGGAAGTTCTGGATAGGCTGTTGGAGGATGATACTTCAGGCGAACTGCTGTTGGAGAAGGGCACACTGGAGGAACAGAGGAAGAAGAGGGCGCGATACGTGGAAATCAAGGCGTATTTGATGAAGGCATTTAACAAAGACATAGCTGAACAGAACTGGGTAGGTTTCTCCTCATCCTGTTCGTCTTCTCCAAAAGGTTGAAAATGGTAGCAGTGCAAACAGCGAAGAGCTCGAATGAAATCATCGATCTTTCCATAATCGAGCTCTCATTTGTAACCCGCAAGATGATGGAAAAAGAAGCAAATATTAGCTTTTACGACCCAAAAAGAAAAAAAGAAAAAAAAACATAAATTGTTGTTACAGTGAGTGCAAGTTTGCATGCTTAAATTGTTGTTACAGTGAGAGTGCAAGTTTTCTGCATGCTTGCTTCAACGAATTTTAGTTCAACATTGAGGTACAAGAATTTACACAAGCGATTCTTGAGAGGAGAAGCCGCGCTTCAAGCAATGTTGCTCTTCGTTCCAAGTTCAACTTTTCCCATTGCAGCAATGAGTAGCATTGCTATGACTCCCGTTGGAGTTCGTGTTTACTCGATTCAATCCCCATATGCGAATTGTACGATCATCACTTGCTGAAGCAAGCATATGAGGATTGGCTGGATTCCAGCTAACACAGTTTACAGCTCCAGAATGTCCAGCCAAAGTGAAAATGAGCTCCCCAGAGAGCCTGTGCCATATGTAAACCTACAAATAGCATCTATCTTTAGTATTTCTTTTCAACGTAGACTTTCCAAGGCTCAAGATTCAACACAAACCTAAAACCAAGACCAAGTGACTTCGCTAAAAAAAAAGAAAGAAACGCTGAGAAAGCAACCCTTCATCACATATTAATTGCATTTCAATTATTATCCCAACAAAAATGTAAAGAAGAAAAAATTTAAACTTAGCATGGAATTGCCTAAAGTTCTTATATGAGGTAATCAGTTTAACTTGCAGAAGAAGTAACTAGCATACAAACTAGTTTGATTCATTTGTATAATGATTAAATTTCCTTTTCCATCACAATATATAAGTCCATTTTTTAATAATCGTTTCGTTGCCTTGGCTATGGAAAGACAAATATAAAAGTGAGAATATACAGCATGAATGCCTGCAATTATTTGACATGGGGAAACAGAATAAAATAGACAAGAAAAGGAGTCAAAGATAAAGATTACCTGGGAATCCTCACTACCGCTGGCAATAAAAGCTTGTTCTAGCCCACCAAAACAAGACCGCACAAGAAGACGAGAACGTTTGTGACCTTTGTATTTTGCTATCAGCTTGAGACAGCCATCTATATTCCATAGATGGAGATCTCCATTCCATAGGCTCACGAGCAAAAACTTTCTATCTTCAGACAGTGCAAATGAAGTTATTACTTGATTCTCTTCAATGAATTTTTCAGAATTTGTTTCCCATCCAAACAACAGAATTGTATTATCTTTACAAATAGTAATCAGCTCCTTCCCATCATTGGTGATCCCCAAGTCTGCAATCCTAATAGTTCTCTGCCCTTTCCAACATTCTAATTCTTTCCCTTCCAGATCCCACATGCTGATGCTTTTATCAGTAACACCAGTAAATATACTCTTCCCATTTGCAGCCCATCCACATGAGACCAAACCAAGACTACTTTTTTCGTATATACAGAGGCATTCGCCAGATGTAATGTCCCACCGCCTAACCGTTTCTTCTAGTCCACACGTAAGAAGTTGATCATCATCAGGGCTCCATGAGATGTAGGATACAGGTTGTTGGTGACCATTTAATCTATGCCTCACAGATACTTGGCCCTCAACCTTAATCGGCAAAAAAGAAAGAAACCCATTAATGCACAAAAATGCATAATGCATACCCATTGTGCACATCATCAAGGCATGGAATGTTTAGTATGCATTTGAGACGTCATACCAAAAATGCATCATAAAGCAAATCAATAAATGTGAAGTGAGGTCATAGGGTAATATGCTAAAATATTTGAGCTGTCACTCAGAAGAACTTGGCCGATTTGGTTTCATGAGCCGTATAAAAAGAGTCTTCTGGTAACAACTTGATCCCATGGTATGTTATAAACGTTCTTTTCCTAATTGATTAAATCAGAAAAAGGAATAGATATCAATTCTTTTTCTTTTTTTTTAAATAAATCAAAACAGAAAGATGGGTCAAGTCAATTGTAAATAAAGAAACGGCTATGAATGATATTCTGATAGTTTGATTTTGATTAGTCTGACCATGATTAACAAGAGGACGGTAGATCAAGACGAATATGACTTGAATTGGAAACACACATCCTGATGGTCATGTTCTTTTTAAGTTCCATAAGACATTTGAAAGCTCAGATACCAAGAGGCAAGAGTGCACAGCTGCCAACTCTTGAAAGGATCATATGAAAGTATCATTAAGGGACTGCAACTTGCATACTGTTTACTAAGTAACGTGATATGGTCTAATCTCATCAGCTGAAGTCAACATTGCATAACTTCTGCTAAAAGTAGTTGATTTGCGTATTACTTTCTCTATATATTATAATATAACATTGTACAATAAATGGTGATATGGTATGTTTGGCAGAAAGCCTAAACCCCACATCGGTCGCACTCATGACTCAGTTGTGGATACTGGATAGAAGTTACAAATTATCAGCAGTTATTCCATAAGACCACAGAAATATTCAAATGCATACGCATTACTCTTTCATTTTGAAGCTGAATATAGAAGGGTTCATTTACAAAAGAATTCAAGACCTTTAGCCATTTTTGCAATTTAATCACATCTTTTTAATGTTTTGGCAATGTCTGAGAAGAACTTTCAATTAGTTGCAATTCAAAGCATGGCCTCTAATTTCAGAAAAATTAAACTGCAATTAAACCTAGCTCTCTGTGATTTTGGCGTTTGTAATATCAACATTATACATCCTAACTGGCATGTTTTAGATTAATACGTTTTAAGTTTAATTTGGTTAATAATTTCTTCAGGTTTTGGGGTCATGCATAGAATCGAAACAGAATGAAGATTCTTTACCGAAAATGTAAAATAAAAAATGTATCATCAATAAATTGCTAAAATGGCAAACGGTCATGAATTCTTTTACAATTGAGCAATATACAATGACACTAAAAACTCAAGTACAAGCCACAATCATACAAGAGTTCAGCAACTTTCAGAAAATCACAAAGGAAATCAGTCAGAAGCAGTACCTTCCATATGATCACAAGACAATCACAGGACGATGAGGCCAAGTATTTTCCGTTGTGAGAAAATTGCAAGAACCAGACTTCGTCGTTGTGTTCTTGTAATATCTGAGAGTTGAAAGAAATGAAGAACTTAAATACCAGAGTCGTGCTAGAACATGGACTTCTCACAGCATGACAGACTATATGACAATCCTAGTGATCTCTCTAGAAGCATGGATATACTCTGAAAAGTTGAAGTCTTATTACAGGCAGGTTGACAGCAAAACTATAGACGATTTCACAATTGATAGTCCCACAACTCAGAGGTGCTGCAAATATTCTTCTAGTAACTGGTAAGACCATGCCAAGGCTACTGATCCACCACTAGAACTGCATTCTCAAATGTTAGATCCTCTTGGATCAGGTATCAGTAGAAGGGAATCCTGTTATGTTCAGACCACATCAAAAAAGTATAGACCTCAATAGTTGGACTACTGACAACTATTGAGAGTGTTGTCATGCCAGTCAGTTTAAATTAACTCTCACTGAACGCAACAAGTCTTAAAAGCAATCAGAACAGTGAATCTATAAGATCAACCCCAAGTATGAGGCTTCTCCAATCCAGAATAGCCTATAACAAAGATATTGTAGTAAGCCAGAAAAAAAAAAAAAAAAAAAAAACATTGAATTGGCGAACACCAAAGCAAATGAGGAGACTGTACAGTTATTCTATTTTTCCATTATTAGTTGACAAGTGAACAGCCAGTTTGATGATATAATAATTAGTGTAAAATACATAAATTAGGGGAAGCTATCACATTCAATTTTACGTTGTTTAGGCAAATGGGCACACAAAGATATCATAACTTTCTTTAATGAAATTCAAGATATAGTCTGTGGAAACACATCTCCTAAGTGGAAAACATCTGCAAGTTCACAAGAAAATATAATTCTGAAAGCATAAACATCAACAAATACCTCAGATGAGGGGAAAACTACACTACACTGAAGTCTTGCATGTGATTTTATTTTATTTTTGGATAAATAGGTGTGAGATTTGAGACTACAAGGTTAAAAGCATGAGCCATTAGAGAAGAGAACTATTTAATACTTAATAACTCTTACAAGAACATTTTTACTTTGGTTAAAATAAGTGCAGATAGTAAAAGGTACTATTACCTGCAAAGTTTGACACGGAATCTGGTCCCTTCCACATTGATGATCAACAAGCAATGACATTTCCCCAACTGATGAGTTGTGGAACCTACAACCATCCCTTTGCAAGTCAAGAGCTTGTTCAACAAGATGCACCAGTCTGTTTTCCGGAATTATCACTGTTGGAGGAAGTAACTTTTGCAGTTCCTCCAACAACTTTTTACGAGAACCAAGTCTTGAAGTTTTCTCAAGTGAAATCTGAGATGGGCACACAATGAAATAAGATAGCTCTCGTACTCTGTCATAATTCACATGAAGAGGTGTAATCTCAGTCCTAAGAGTATCCAAAGCATCCTTCACTTTTTCTCCATCCAAAAGTTCAAAAAACTTTTGCTCTAGTATCACAAAAGAGGCCAATTTAATTATAGTTTCATCCGTTAGGTCAATTTGATGTAGTGTTGTGACACTTTCATCCCATTGACCATCAAGAATTTGCTGCACAAACAAATCTACTAGATTGGAGTGCAAAGGTATTCCCGACTCTTCCTCCAGATGCGCTCCAGTCTTTGAATAGCCAAGAGAATATAATGCCTCAGTTATAATACGAACAAATTCTACTTTCTTAATGACACCTTTTGAACCAACAACCTCATCATCTTCTTGAGATGCTAACAGCCTAGCCATTGAGCCACTTAACGAGCAACTACCTTGTTCTCCAACAGATATGCCGTCCGAAAGACCTCCTGATTCTCCAGAGGACACTTTCACACGTTTTGAGGGCGGCTCATCCTCTACACCTCCCATGAAAAGCACGCTTCAGCCCATAAATGGATACCACGGAAGCACAATGAAAGAGTTGAGATCTTTCTAGTCAGTTTTTTGATAAATCTCAAATAGTATTCTGTAAAAAGCATCAAAAGGATACTAATATGTTTATAAGTGGAATTTAGTAACAACAACTGAAGGGGGGGACACAGAAGAATCACTTCAGGCCTTTCGTCAATTTTTTTAACATACATGAATGATTAAAAAGATGCACAGTTTGATTGCAAGTAGCAATTAACTGCAGAAAGTGAAAGTCTGAAGACATTTCCACTTAAAGCTAACATAACACTGGTACATTTTCAACACATCTATTTTACAACAGTTCAAAAGAATAGCAGCTGTAAATTGATTCGTAACTTTCAAACATTCACATTGGCTTCAAGTATCTACTCATGTATAGAAGAATAAAAAAACAACGCAAGAATCAACGAACATGCGAAATAGTTTTCTAGCAGTGACTAATATAATCTACATACATATGCATCACAAAATTACAAATGTCTTGTAAATTCTTGCTTCAACCAGCTGCCCAAAATGTCAGCCAAATCAACATTGGATCCAAAAGAAGTAAACTCGTACCAAAATTTACCAAATACGAATATCACAACTCTCAACTCACCCTCACCGAACAGAATACGCAAATCCCAACTTCTCAAAGTAATCAACTTATCATATCCCTGATCACATCCATAAACTTACAGAAACAAGCCCCAACTTAACCAACCTAGACATCTTAGCACAAGTTAAAATCAAGATGGGGATCAATTTGACGAACAAGGGTTTCATAAGAAATGGGGCAAAAATCATATTCGCTTCATCAGTGATTAAACGCATGTTCGATTTCCAGATAGGGCGCAAGATTGTTGCAATTAGTAACTGAATCCAAGAAACTAACATCACAATTTACGGACTCACATATAATCAAAGAAAGCGTCATTTAAAGCGAGCGATGAACAGCAGCCGACCGAAAGAGGAAATCGGTGGAAATTTCAGTGATTGAAAAGTGGGCCGATTTGTAATGTGAATTTTTTGGTGGGGGAGAGGATAAATACAGAAGCTTTGCCTCATTTGTAGTTTTTCTTTCTTTCTTTTTTCCCCCTACTTGGGGGTTTCAAACTAGGAAAATTGATAATTGTAATTGTCTACTCCACTTTCAATTTCACCTGTCCAATTTAATTTGATTTCTAGTATTTGGAATCAGACATTGAGTTTTCTACATGTCAAAATTTATAAGACCGAGTCAAACTTTTAATCTAAAATTCATAATTTATATATTTGATAGTTTTTAATTGTGTTTGAATTAGAATATTGACACTTTCTATGAGTTTTAACACATAACACCATCTTCTCACATAAGACTCCATCTCCTTATAATATTTATTTCTTATATTTTTTAAATTTTTAATTGTATGATGTTATATTGTACATGTACATTAATATATTATTGGATCCTTTAACTTTCATTTTATCGTTCATTTGAGGACTTTTTAACATTTATAGGATTGTTTAAAAAAACCTTTCTAAGGTAAAAGGTACAGTTTGGGATCTTAGTTCAACTTGAACCCTAAACGTAAAATAAAAGAATACTCCATAAGTTCACGATCATAAATTTATTAATTCATGACTTAGTTGTGTCAATCAATCGGGGGAGGGTGACATGGCTATGGCACACGAAGTGCGAGTGGCCAACGCCCCTTGGTGATTAACAATGCTTGGAAGGCGATTATCGTGGCAATTGACGCCCCTTGGCGATTAATGATGCTTGAAAGGCGATTGTCGCGGCAGTTGGCGGTTCAAAATGGCTAGACGATGGAGAAAGGGTGTTGGACAATGTCTATCTCTCTCTCGCTCTCTGTACTAGTCGATAATTCTTTGGAGAAATGAATGTGAATGGAGAAATAGAATTAGTTCCTAGTTCTCACGTGGAGAGTAATGCCCACTCTAACCCATCATGTGTTTTTAGCATTTCTTTTGTACTTTGAAATAAGAGCTCATGTAGCATACACATTGAGTGGCACCCATGTTGGCGCTCATTTTGAGTATGCATGTAACAACGCTCTAATACATATGTATTAGAAACTATCACAAAATAAGCCATTTTCAATGAGACCAATAGTGAAAAGTTACTGAATTTCTTAGTATAGAGTCCATTGAAAAGCAACCAACATACTGCGTCGATTTAATGAACAAAGTGATGGTCACCAGTTTCCAGATTCCGTCTATGACCGACAGAGGTTTTTGAAGGACCTCGACAGTCGCAGCGACATGCTTCATTTTCATGAAGCTGGCATATTCATTTACAATATTGCTGCATGCATAACAATCTGCAAAATGAAGGTAGCATTTCAGTGATTGATGTAACATAACTGGTTTGAATGAAGTTACAAGTACAAACTTACATTTGGAAATGAAATTCAGTCCGGCAAGTATCTGATGCATGTCTCATCTTCGAATATCAAACTATTGAACTGGATTCAGCACTGCCAAGAAAATAATCCATAATCATACCCCCAAGAATGGTTACAAAAGCAAGCTAAACAAAGGAACTGTGACACATATTGCCACCAAATGCACCATCGGTACTAATACCCCATAAGAAAGAAGACTCAAAATACCATAAATAGATGATGACAATTATAATACATTACAAAATGTATCAATGACAATGCTATTAGGAATCATTTTCAAAATAGAACAATCAAAATACATCCAAACACTAAACGGGTGAATAATCAAGAATTGTCTTCGAAGCCTTCACATTTTACTATACCTTCAAATGAAAACAAAAGTGCCCTCTGAACAGTAACATTCTAGATGTTAAAATAAGTTTCAGAAACAACTGTATAAAATGATGAGAACCTCACCGTTGTTTGATTCTGTTAGGCTGTGTGGGTATGTCTGATTGAAGAGTGCTGTATGTTCATTTGAAAAAAAAAATGTTGAAGTTCAGCAGCATCAATGATAAACAATGGAAGGGCAATTGATGGAAACAAAGACTAAGCTGCTAACATAAGTCACATACTCAAGCCAAAAATATGAGATACTTTATACTCCAGTCCCTTCACTTTCTCTGACCCGAAAAAAATACACCTTTCATTTTGTCCAACCAGAAAACAAGAAGAAAAATCAATTATTAAGTTATTAACAACGTAGGAATATCTACTTGAGAGTATAATTTTATTTAAAACACCTTAAAACTGGATTGTGCAATCCACTTTGTCCTTGCTGATTGAATCAACAAATAACATTACCTTTTAACCTTCAGAAGAGTTAATTAACTCGGAAATTCTAGCCATGGGTGGAGAAATGTTTTCCATTTAAAATGTTAATGGATCAACTGTACCACTGTTTTCTCCACCAACCATGTGTAGAAGCTTAATAAAGTAATAAATCTCCTGCAGAGAATGTAACTGCAAGAATTACCAACTAGAAGATGTTGTTTCAAGTATCATGACTCAGATGTTTACTGTTATGTTAGACGGATGAGCAGCTTGATCAATAAACAATCAGTGCTTCCAATAAAATATACAAACAAAAGAAAATTGTGTCACGACAGGAAAACAAATTTAGATCAACAAAAGGCCATTAGGTGGGTTTTGAATATAGCATCACAATTGCACAGGATGAAAAACTATCGTGTTTGTAACCATCTCCACCTTATCATCCTATATGAGTAAAAGAAAAAGTCTACAGCGGACTAAAACAGTGACGCCGATAGCAGTTACCAGAAGTAGGCATACCCTACCGATTGCAACCAAATTAAATATTTCACAAGACTGGAGGAATTACACTTTCCAAATGAGTAATTGCATTCAGCTAAATCAAATTCAAGCTAGACCTTCTCCATCTAAAGTGAGAATTGCATACCGTCATTAGCCACTAGGCTTGTTTGATGTAATGTGATTGTCAGGGATGGAATTCTGAAACGTTTTGATTCTTTATAAGTTGTAGCCAAGGGGTTCGATGCTGGAAAGATTTGGATTCTTCTGATGTAGTTCCCAGACCCAGCAGGATAACTACCATAAGGGATCCAGTGACAAGTCAGTTTTGCCTTAGTAAAATAGAAATAGTAGGCTAATTGCCACATGATATTTCAATTCAGAATTAGCATACACATAAAAAACTATTCAAGATATAATGTTAGGCATATAAGATAGGGAGCCCTAACTTAACCCAAAACCATGGTCAAAGAACAAGGGTTGACCCCCACTTATATGCCCTTCCACACTTTTATGCGGAAGTGTGGAACAGATGTGGGATATCGTCACAATCAATCCCCCTTTCAAACCGGACGTCCATGGCCGGCACACACCAGGTGGCAACCCACACCAAGGCCCAGTTCTGGGTGGCAACCCACTTTGGGCCCACATTCAGGTGGTAACCCCTAGGCCAACCATTGGGTAGCCCCTTTCCGCAGCCCGCCCAACAGGTCGGACCAAATTGTTAGGCATATAAGATAGGGAGCCCTAACTTAATCCAAGACCATGGTCAAAGGTCAAGGGTTGACCCCCACTTATATGCCCTTCCACGCTTTCATGTGGAACCTCTGTGGGATATCGACATATCGTAACATATAACTGCTATATGGTACTCTTTGGCTAATAAACAGGCATTGACTTGAAGCATATTCAATCCAATCAAAATTAAGTTTGACCCTGAATCTTCTATCAAGTCTGAGGAAGAATTTGGTCCCTCAATTTGTTTCAAAATATTGGATTTTCAAAAATGAAGTTTTAGAACATTCGGTTTCTATATATGGCAGCTGAACCCAGCTAAAAAAAATACTACCAAAAAAGATCCAGTGACTGGCCAGTTGTGTTGTAGTCAGGAAGTACTCTAAATGTCACATAGTTATCAGCTTAAAATCATCATATGCAGTTCAAAAGTTTCCAGGATTTAATTATTTCATCATACTTCTTGTGAATTTAACAGGCCCTGAGCCAAATATTCATACAATCAGAATTCCAGAGCCCTGCCTGTAGAATATATATCCTCAAAAAATTAAAGCTTAGAGAAATGAAATTATCTCCTAAAAGTTAGCTTTTGAATCTCTCTCCCCTCTCAGTGATCAGGAAAACATGAGAACAGAATAGAAAACACAAATATTGGGAAGGCAAAGAAAACACCCACAGAGTCTTAACACTTGACTCGGTATAGAAACATAAATACTAGTTCAATTAGTAAAACCAAGACTAAAAAAGGTAAGAAAATAATCAAAGAAGTGCATCACATTTTGTTACGATATCCCACATCAATTCCACATGAAAGTGTGGAAAGGCATATAAGTGGGGGGTCAACCCTTGACCTTTGACCATGGTTTTGGGTTAAGTTAGGGCTCCCTATCTTATATGCCTAACACATTTAGTTCAGCTGTCAGTTCCAGAAGACTAATCTATGAATTAGTATATCTCAAATTAGATATTTGGGTAACTGAGTTCCAATTGACCATAGACTTTGGGTCCAACTATGTAGTACAAGCCATAGATGCATTCCTTTATCAGTGTCTACCATACAGCGAAGAAATGAAGTAAACTTGGCATTTGCATTACACCATATAGGCATACTGGTGAAATGAGGGGCATTCTGGCTGTCGAGGAAGAGAAGGCTGCTACTAGATTGAGAGCTTTTGTAATAGTGAAATTAGTATGTTTGCCCATTTTTCTCATACTTATTCTTTATTTCATCTTAGGACAGGAATAGTTGGTGGGCCAAGCAGAAGCTCAGTTTCACATATGAAAGACATGATAGAGATAGGAGTACATTTTGTGAAGAAAACCAGACAGCATATGCAAGCAGTAAAATTAGTTCAAGGAGAAATCGCTCTTCAATAACAATAATTAAGTGTCCAAGATGCATCATACAATATGTAGAATTTTTACTACCAAGGTAAAAGGTTAATTTCAGGCGTCATACTTACCTTCTCTATCAAGAGAGACTGACGTAATGAGCAACATTGTCTCTTAGTGTCAGTCTTAAACTCAGCTCACAGTGCTTCAGCAGCAATAGCAACATCTTCATAGAAAAAATTGAAGTCGTTTGAAATGTTTTAAAGAATAACAATAGCAATAAGCATGCAGGAGAAAATGAGTATCTTAAGTACGAAAAGCCAGTACATGGTATATGAAATTGGTGGGTACTTGAAAATCTATACTACCTTCACATGATCTGCAATGCCTAAACGAGTCTATGGCAAGGCCCTCCTTGTGCATTTCATCTAAAATTTTCTGATATTCTTTTACATTACCCTGCTGTGAAAGACTACTGAGAAATGCAGAATATGTTTTGACTGATGGAGCAACCCCTTCCTTTATCATTCTCCCCATAAACTTAAGGGCTTCACCGGTGCTACCTCTCTTACAAAATCCACCAATTAATATATTATAGGTGATAAGGTTTGGAACTAAACCTTTGAAGTGAAGTTTATGGAAAAGCCTCAGTGCACGGTCAAGGTTTCCTGATTTACATAAACCATCTATAAGAGCATTATATGTTACTATATTAGGAGAAATACCCTTTTTCACCATCTCATCCCGTAAGAGAAAAGCTTCATCGACAGCACCACAGATGGAAGCACTGTGGATAAGGGAGGAGTATGTGAACTCATCTGGAGTGAAGCCTCTTTGTGACAGGTCACTGATAATTTTTCTTGCATCACCAGTCTTTCCACATTTGCATAAGCCAGATATAACTACATTATATAAAATGTCGTTGGGAACGATACTGTTTTGAGCACTTTCATCAAGGGAATTTGCAATTTCCCGTGTTTCTGTCTGAAGTTTGTTGATGTTAAAAGATTTGTAAAAATGTTTAAGGTCTGGGATAACGTCTAAATCTACCATTTTCTGTACTAAAATATTGGCCTCATCAGTCCGACCAAGCTTGTTTAACCCACTGACAATCGTGCTGCATACATACACATTTGGGGCAATTCCTTTGCCTCTCATCTCAAAATATGCATCAAAAGCTTTCTTCAGGTTTCCTTCTTTGAACCAACCGCTAATGAGTGATCCGTAAGTAATAATATTAGGGATCAGTCCTTTTGCATGGACCTCCAAGAGCACATCTGAGACTTTATTTGATTTCTCAGCTTGAAATAATCCATGAATTAGTGAATTATACATTTGAATGGAAGCAGGAATTCCCTCTGCATCCATGGTACCTTTAATTTGAAAAGCTTTTTGAATGTCTCCAGCTCTGCAATAGCCATCAATCAAGGTTCTCTTAGTCACCTCATCTGGTGAACAACCCATTCCAATCATCTTTTCAAAAATTTCCTCTGCTTCAATCATCTTTCCCATTTTACACAACCCATTGAGCATTGCATTGCATAGAATAGTACTTCTTGTGTGGCCTCTTGCTAAAACATGCTTCCACAGCGTCAAAGCTTTATCCGAGTCTCCCTTGCTGAAAAGACCATGGAGAAGTGTACTAAATCCAACCTCATCAGGAACGAAACCTCTCTGGAGCATCATTTGCCAAAGGGACAGAGCATCGTTCATATCACCATACTGGCATAAACCTTTTAACAGAGTATTGTAACTTATATTTGTTGGATAAACACCATCACTAGTCATTTGATGGCAAAGCTTAAGTGCTTCACTAATCATCCCTTTTTTACAATATCCATCCAATAAAGTATTGTAGCTATAACCATCTGGTTTAAAGTTCCCTTCCACCATCCTCATTATAACTTGCTCCGCTTCACGAAGTTGACCAAGCTTGCAATATCCATTAATCAAAGAATTCAAAATGAACATATTCAATCCCAATCCGAAACTCAGCATCTCATTCTTAACTCTCACAGCATCATCCATTCTCCCGTTACGACAATATCCATCAAGTAACACGCCATACACCTTTTCATCCAAAATAATCTTGTGTCCTGTCTCTTCCTTCATCCCTCTAAATACTCTATCTGCTTGATCAAGGTCCCCTCTTTTACAAAAACCTTTAATCAACAGTGTACATGTTACCACATTCTTGGAGATTCCTCGCTGACGCATTAACTCCAGCACTTTCTCCACCCCCTGCATATTCCCCTTCTCCACATACCCATTGATCAAGTTATTATAACCCACAATATTCATTTTCAATTTCATACTCTCCAACCCTTCCACAAACTCTACTGCTTTTGCAACTCTGCCATCTTTACAGTATGCATCTACCATTATTGCACAAGTATACACATCCGGAGCAACACCAACTCTCATCATCTGATCATAAACACAAGAAACGGCATGAAAATCCTTAACTCTCACCAAACAACTCAACAAACCATTACATGATCGCAAGCTCGGCAAACGACCACATTTAGGCATATTATCAAACATGTACAAGGCATTATTCACCAGCCTCCTCTCCACAAAAGTTTTCATCGTCATATCAAAAACAGTTCCAGAAAAACTAAATTCCCTAAAAACAGCCACCAACTCATCATAAATCAAATTAACTGGAAGATGGTCGGTCTCCGCCAGCTCCACGAGAGCACGTAAATACGACCGCGTTTCATCAAACATTCGGGCGTACGATAAAATATGGACGAGCTTGACGTAGGATTTGAAATGGGGTCTGAAGTGATTCTGCTTGGAGGCTAGGTCGAAGAAGTGAAGCGCGGAGGCGGGGTGAAGCTTGAGATTTTTTAAGACTGCGTCCACGAGGTGGTCGGAGAAAGTGAAAGAGAGGCTTGTGAGGGCGTCGAAACGGCGGAGGATTAAAAGGCGGCTGATCTGGGCAGCGAGATTTACCATGTCGTCTCTTCCTCGCGGTGGCGCACGGCGAGATAGCGATGGCGGAAGGAAGCCGGAAGGTTTGCGCACAGTTACCACTTACCAACACCAACACTCAGACGGAAAAATGCTTTTCAATTTCTAATTAAACATTTATCTATATTTATATATTTTATGGTTCATCGGTTTGAACTTTAAATTACACAAACTATTCAGCAGATTTACACAAAATTTAGGGAGCTTCTATTTCAACACAACTAACATTACAAAGGATAACTCCAATCATCCTGACCACTTCAATATCAATATTTATGTAACCCAATCATATCTATTTTACATATTTTATCCATAATCCGGCAATCACTCAACCACAATATTATATATGATTCTTTTATTTTATTTTATTTTAAGATTAAAATATTATTTGTAATAAAAATTATAATTATAATAAGATTTATTGTCTGTGATTTATTGTTTGGATAAAATAATCAATACCAAAAATATTACAAACTAATTAAACGACATTTCCTAAAAAAATTACAGAAAATAAAATCGCACTCATTAAACGATATTTCCTAAAATTACATAAAATAAAAATTTATTGTTTTGATATATAAAAAATTAGAAAAAAATAGATAATTTTAAAGTATGCTGAAATATAGAAAAATTGATGTCTATTTATAAAGAATAAAAAAAATATGAATTTTAATATATTTTTTATTTATTTTTATTATATTATATAAAAAATATATTAATTTTATCTATATATCTAAATAAAATTGATTGACCAATATGATGGAGACAAGTGTCTCCATCCCATTGACCAAAGACATGGTTTGCATGAAACCACAAATGGTCACATATGGTAAGTGGTCACATGGCAGCGGTGGTCATTGATAAAAGTAGTTTAAAATTACTCTTTGCACCATAAAAAAATAAATGAAAAATGAAATAAATATGAAATGACTTATTTACCCTTTTATTACTTCGATGCACTACTATTATTACTCTATGCACCACAAAATAAAACTAAAATTAAAATTAAAACAATAGAAAAATATATTATTAAACATATTAAAAATAAAAAATAAAACAAAAAAACGTAGGTTTATTGAACACAATTTGAACTCACAAAGCCTAACTTCAACTTGTGCAATTGTGGTGGTAAAAATCAAAAGAGATACAATGTGGAATGAAAATCAAGAAGAAGCTAACAATGTAAGTCATTTTGATTAGTTTGTACAGAGTAAATTATGAGTTTTCACAAGTGAACTATGTTCGAACTATTATTTTCAAACATATTTATATTATTCGAACTTATAAGTTTGAACAGAACTTCAAATTTTTTGATACATCTTCTATTCGAACTAAAATGTTCAAACATAGTAAACATCTTCAAAAATATAAGTTCGAACTTAAGTAACTTGCTCGAAATATGATGTTCAAACACGTGTTTTGCTGCAGTAACTAATTTATATTTTTTTGGAATGGGATCAAACTGAAAGTAATGTTTGGTTCCTGATTTTACGGACATGTTCCATACTATGGAATTATTTGATTCTCGTGAGAGTTTGATCACTTAGGTTCGTGAGAGAGCTATTCCAATTGGTATTGTTATTATTGTGCGAAGTTTTGAAGCTGTAAGTGATACTAGGATTCATCGGTTGGTGTTGACGTGTGAACGAAGTGGGTACCCTCATGTGGTTAAGAAGAAGCCTCCAACAGAACGTGATTACATACAACAAAGTTTGGAGTATGATAAAGTTTCGGAAAAACGGAAAGAGAGAAAGAATTCTAGAACCAGCTCAAGGGAGACTGGGTCGAAGAGAATTGGATGTTCATTTTGTTTAAAGGGACATTATCTCCTAGAGTGTAATCAATGGATGTTAGAAGTTGTTTGTGGTGTTCACAAGCACAATATTTAGAAGGACATGCATACGCCGGTCACCTAACATCGGATGAGGAGAAGTTGGTGGCTAGCTTGTCGAGTTCACATACTTGGCCGAAGAAAATATTAGCTGCATTATAGAGAAGCTTCCCAATAATAAGTCCACGATAAAGACAATTTATAATGTGTGCAGTAAGAATAAATATGTGGAGCATGCTGGTCGATCCCAAATGCAGTATCTATTGGGTAAACTAGAGGAACATAGCTATTACTAGTATACGAGGCGGTGCCCACAGACTGACACCGTGAGGGATATATTCTACGCTCACCCGACAAGTGTGAAATTACTTCGAGCTTTCCCTGAAATGTTATTGATGGACTACACGTACAAGACGAATAGGTACATGTTTCCATTATTCGAAATAGTCGGTGTTACTTCAACAAGCATGACGTTCTTTGTTGCATGCGCCTATCTGGAATCTGAGAAAGAGGATAACTACATATGAGCGCTCACTGTTCTTAAAGGATTGATGGACCAGAGCGCATTACCTGGTGTAATTGTGATGGATCAGGAGCGAGCATTGATGAATGAAATTGAGGTAACGTTTTCCACCGCCTATCATTTTTTATGTTAGTGGCATATAAATAAAAACATCCTAACAATTGCAAGAAGTTTCATACTAAAGATCAGTGGGAATCCTTCTTGAGTACATGGAATTTGGTAGTGCTAGCTAAGACTGAATCACGCTATGTTGAATTGCTTCAGAGGTTTCAAGATGACTACACCACCAATCCAACTGTTGTGAATTATGCTATCAACAATTGGATTGTGCCTTACAAAAAAAGATTTGTCAACTGTTGAAAACATCGTGTGATGCACTTTGACAATACCACAACTTGCAGGTATATTTCTATATTTTTCATTCAAAACTTTTGAATGTCAATTAGTATATATCTAACAATTTTCTAATATATTGATAAATTGTAGGCTGAAGGTGCCCATGTGAAATTGAAAAGGTTTCTTGGTACAAGTACAGATCTTGAAGGATGTTGGGAGAACATGCATAACCTTCTGGAGACGTCTTTCAACGTAATAAAGGCATCGTTTGAAAAGAGTGTTAATGTGGTTCAACATCGCTACAAGTCTTCGATATATTAATTCCTTCGAGGTAATTTCTATTATTGTATTAGATAAAATTTATAAGGAAATGAAGAGTATTGGGAATGATGGAATGGACCCATTACTCTGTGGTTGTGTGATGAGAACGAAGTGTAGTCTTCCTTGTGCACATGAGATCGACCAGCATGTTCGATCATTCACACTATTCTCTTTAGATGTTGTGGATAAGTTCTGGAGAAAATTGGATATAGAACCTACATGAGCGAAATTTGTGGTGGCTTCTGATATTAATAAACGTTGGTTTAAAACTTGGGCTTGTGCAAACAACATGTTTGCACAAGCTGATGAGTCTGCGAGATTGCTTATGTTGAAGAGATTTAGGAAAATTATTACTCCTTCAACCACATCCATGGTTGAACCAGAAGTGCAAACTAAGACTCATGGTAGACCAAAAGTCACAAAAATCAGAGCTGATACATCCACCAAGTGTGAGAAGAGTGCTTTTAAGTATGCTGACTCGTTCAATGACAGTTGTTCACAAGTCTGGGATTCTTTTGAGTGTGTTACATCACTTTCACAAGTGATGTTCACCACGAGGCCACAGAAAGAAAAAGGTCATTCATCCTAAACCATCATATTATTTAGGGATTAGGTACATTGATCAGATACTAGCATCATTTAGAGGCTATGTGTTGAGGATTGATGATGTGAATGCAGATGGTCATTGCGGATTTCATACGATTGCTGGCTTGGTGCTTGGGGATCATGAGTCATGGTCACGTTTCCATACTAACCTTTTCCATGAGATCCATAGTAATCCAAAGTTGTGGGACAAGTGTTTCCTTGAGTGTGGACGGAGGAAGGAAGTGGAGAATATACTTAATTGTCATAAGTTGACAGCTCCCACGAGACATTGGTTTGTTTTGCCTGATTTGGGTCATGTAATCACTACGGTATACAAGGTTGCCCTTGTAACATTAGGTGGCCGCTATCCCACTATATTTTTGCCTTTATTATCGTCTATTCCAGCTGAACCGAAGTGTATTTGCATGGCCGCAGTCAAGATTGGGGAAGTGAAACACGTCAATCACTTTATTCGGGTACTTGTTTTAATTAGTTCATTATTAAATTGCTTATATATTATTGTACCCATTATAAATGTACTGTAACGATTTATTGTAGGTTTTCATGAATCCAAATCATCATTTTCCCCCCATCTCGGTTCAGTGGAAGGACTACTGCATGGATTGCGCAGCTGGATGGGAAGAATTTGGCACCCGTCATTAATTTATTTGTTGTAAACACTTAATTTGTTATGTACCAGAACTTTGTTATCGTATTTATTGTTGCTTTGTTTCTCGAATTTGAGTCGGTAGCAGTGACAATGCCAAATAGGTTCAAACAACGAAGCTCGAACAGTTTCAACATGTTAGAACATTAAAAATCGAACAAAGTTGAATTGTTCGAACTCCGTGTTTCGAACAATGTTGAATTGTTCGAACATTGTTCTCCGAACAAAGTTGAATTGTTTCAAACTTTGTTCTTCGAACACACTTTTATTACTTCATAAATTTCATATAGAACTTGCTGACTCGTTTGAGTGCACAAAACTTTGAAGCTGTTAATTGGAAATTAATAAATGCTAAACAAAGTTAATTGAAAATAATCACATAGCCTTCAAATGTAAATAAATACTAACAAGTACCGATACAATAATAATCACATAGCCTCCAAATCCATAGAATACTAATACAACACGACTAAAAGATAACAAATCCAACAAGTACTAATACAATAATAAATAGGCGAAACAAGTCTCCAAATACAATAATCAGTACTAAAAGATAAAAACTATTGTCATCTATATCATCATCTCAATGATGACTTGCCCTGCTCTTGTCCTGTATGAAAGTATGACTCGCCCTGCTCATGCCATGTACGAAAATGCAAAGTCTCGAACGCTCCTTCAACTTGCGACATCACATAAGGCATTGATAGGTCTTGGTCATGAGCTCTCCACCTAGTGAGCACTGGATCAAGATATCCAATGGCACTATGAATCCCATTGCAAGGCGAAACAGTCGGCGGTGGGTTTATAATGGGAACTGCGGCCTCATTCTACACTCAAGGATGACATATAACATAATACCACTGAAGGTAATCGGGGGAGCACATCCAAGCTGGATAAGCAATACTTCTTCTGCGTTCTGGAGACAATTTATGACTCTCTCACTACTTGAAAAGTGAAGCAAGCATGTCTCATACGACACGATAGTGTCTGGGCTTCTTGCCCCTTCTAAAGACAATAGGTCCAATAGGGGGATGTAGAATGGTCTGCACCCGTCCAAACTGCCTCAACACCCGATCTAAAAGATATGGCTCTACAATATCACAAGCTATGATACAACCTTCAAGAAGGTTACCTCAGGTCGCTGATCGCCATCTCGTAGCCTCACATACGAATCTCACACAACTTAATATTCAAATTGAACAATTCAACTTAATACATATATCTGAATAAAATTATATAATATATAATTAGAAGAATTCAACTTACATATTATGCTCTCAATGTATCTAGCTATGCCCTGTAAGCCTTCACCGCATCTTCTGACACTGCACCATGCGTCTGTTGAGCCCATTTCATTGCAAAAGGCTGCCCGATGCGATATTCAGCATTTTGTTGTGGTCTGCCAGGTGTAGAAAAATGCTCATAAATCCAAGTTTGTATGAATTAACAACACATTAAACAAACAACACACTTGCTATATAAAAATGAACAAAAAATGATCACATTTGTCATTTATCTCCAACAGTGTCAGAAAACCGGCTATCTATTTAACCCCAACTCTAGAGGCCATTCCCAGTTGTCTATATAGAAAAACTAAGGCCGCTACTCCCACACATAACTCTCAAACTCATCAGGGTCCTCAAACAATTAGAGATAATTGCAACTGATCCGATTACCCATCTTATTGGTGAAAAGTGTAAAACATAAAATGTACACCAAGAATGCCCTTGCCGCGTACACTGCATCAAGATCATCATCACTAGAAGACAACTCACTAAACCTATTCTGCAACCACCTTAAATTGACATAGCTGCCCCTGTCACTCACTTCCGTAATTGTCTCTTCAGCCGACACTCTCAGCAAATGACGTACCATATGTTGCCCACCAACAACATCTTCCTTTGCAACCCCTACAAACTCAACCGGTCGACCTTCAATACTAAAACCAGTCAAATAGTATACGTCCTCCAGTATAATGGTCATCTCACTAAATAAAAGGTGAAATGAATTTGTTTTAGGATGCCAACGCTCCACAACTACTAAGATTAGATTCCTATTAGGGGCCCTGTATGCTAATTTTCTCAGCCACAACAAAACGAACTTCTTCACTAAGGCTTTCCATGTAATGGACCTGCGGCTGGCCACTTTAGTAATTTGGTAGTCAGACAGTGGCATTTCAACACTTCTCTTTCTTCACCCCTCCATATTGCAGCCGCAACGTGCATTTTAAAGCTTCACAACACTGACGTATCTGTAGGGCCTCCAAGGAATAGGCCTCTCAAAATCTCATCATCATCATCATCCTCGTTATTTGCATTCGCATCACCCTCTTCATTTGCATTGTCATCACCTTCATTACCCAGCACCTCTTCGTAATTGAAATGCATTTGATTCCTCATCGCCTCTTCATGCATTTGATTCCTCATCGTCTCTTTTTCTACTAATCCTGCATCGTGCTCTGCCTAATACCATTCCAGCGTAGTTTTCCACCTCATTGATGCAGTTGGTATCCTTCTATACCAAGTAGCTAACCAAAAAGAGTCAGTCAACTAACCAATTGTATATTTCGAATAGGAAGAAAGTTTTTGAACTATTGGATTCGAACAACACTTGGAATTTCAAACTGAAATATGTTCGAACTCTGAAGTTCGAACACAAAGGTTATGTTCAAACTCCAGAATTCGAACGCCACTTAGCACCATTTTTGAACTGAATCCGTTCGAACTCTGAAGTTCAAACAAAACTCGTGTGTTCGAACTTTAGAGTTCAAAATAATTAGTTCGAATTTTCCTACCAAAGTTTTGTTCGAATTCTCGAGTTCGAACACTGTCTTCCTGTTCAAAATATACAATTCGAACAATACGCGAAACTGAAAAAAAAAACATTGAACTCATTCAAAATATCGAATTTTTGCACGCTTTCAAATAAACTAGCATCTAATAATTCAAATAACCTATTCTCAACAGATTAAACTATTGAGAAACTTGAATTAAATAATATCCAACAATTTATTATATTACGAAAAAAACGTATAAACTAATAAAAATTCAACGGATAACTTACTAAATCATTCCATGAAAAATTGAAAATCGATGAGATTGGGCCTTCGAACAAAAAATGTCCACACAATGTCGAACAATTTGCTTCGAGTCGGTTTCGAACTCACGGTCGATGTCTCTTTCGGGTCTCACGGTCGACGTCTTTCAAACTTTTTGTTTTTGTTTTAAGCTTTATTTTTGTTTTAGTTTTAAGTTTTCAGAATTTTTATTTTAATTTTAAGTTTTCAGATTTTTTTTAAGTAAAACAAATAATTTTAGTTGGTAGGGTATTATCGTAAATGTGCGTGGTGCAAAGAGTAAAAATAGTGGTGCATGGAGTAAGTGAATTGCAAAAAGTAATTTTAGTGGTGCAAATAGAATCTCTCTTAAATTTATTCTTTGCAAGTTGACTCACTTTTTATACTTCATATTTTACTCTTTGCATTACACAACTTTACTTATTTACTCTTCATGACTTTAAAAAAATCCAATTTAATCATTATTTAAAAAAAATGAAACTAACTTTTTCCTTCGTCATATTGGCGGCCTCCACATCCATCTTCCACCTTTTTCTCTGATTTTTTTTTCGGTGAGATCCCCACTGCTCTATTTCATTTTTCCTCAAAATCAACTTATCTCTATTTTTTTTACCATATGAAAGCTTTGTCGCAATGATTAAGAATCAGTATTCCAATATTAGTTCGAAAAATTCAGTTCGAATATGTCACTGAGTTTCGAAAATTATTTTTGAACATTATAAGGTTGCTTAAATTTTTATTTACGAAGTTTTTAATGAAGTTCAATTTTTTTATATTTGAAGACCACCATGTGCAAGCCTGTTTCATCGAGATGGAACACACAAATCCCTAACCGAACCCGTAAGAGGACGAGGTCGATTGTAGGGCGGTGAGTTAACCCGAGTCCTGTCTCTCGAGAAAAGCTTAACAGGGCGATTATCTTTCTATGCTACACACATGAATATGTACATGAATTTAAATGCGAACCTAAACATTCTAAATCAAGGGTTTGGATAATTTGAACTAAAATCTACTAATTTCAAATAAAGCAATAGCACAAAAATAACAAGTGAGCAATGTAAATGAAATGAACGATGGTGAAACGAATATTAGGGTGTAGATTCTCTCTTTAGTTTCTCTCCTAGCTTGATTCAAGTTGATTTCATTAACCTCAAACGTATAATAGACTCCATTAAGGGAATTAACTTCATTTACTCTCACTACTAATCCATTAAACCCCTATCGGCTAGATTATACGAGTAAGATGACGACAGAACCTAGTCGGGCAACAGAATCTTCTTTCAATCTCATCTATTACCTAGCAATGTTGAATATTGGCCAGACACTCAACATAAATAAGCTCAATTCAATCGACGGAAATCAACAATTACAAGTATGTATCAAAACCAAATCGATTATCTACCCCCTAATGTATAGAACTAGTCCCTCATCATGCAAGACAACAGACGAGAATCACACAAGTTCTTCATCTTAAATATCAAAGATAGATAAAAATATAAACTTACACAATCTTGTTTGTCTCGACAATGTTTGGGACAAATCCCCACAAATGAACTGAAACTGAAAGGGAACACAAAAGAATAGAGATCTTTGAGTAAACCTAGCTAACCAGTCCCGGCTTGAGCTTGGATCCCTTCTTCTCCGTCTTCCTTCTCTGCTTCGTCTTCTCCCTACTTGCTTCATTTTACAAACTCCAACTGACTGGTTTGAGAGTGTCACATCCCTTAAATTGATCGTCTCTTCCTTCCTTCGCAACTGGTGGTGAAATGAGAGTCTCACTCTCTCTTTCCCGAACTGATTGAACGGCTTCACTCTCTCCTTCTTTCTCGTGAACTGGTGGTGAACGGAGAGTCTCACTTTCTCCACTTATGAACTGGTGAATAGAGAGTCTCACTCCCACCGCTTGTGAATTGGTGAAGAACGAAGAGTCTCACTCTCTCCGCTGAGAAAATGGATGATGAACGGTAAGGAGAGAAGTGAGTCATTGGTAGGAATGGTAACTCGTGAATAGAATGAGAACTCCTTTTCTTTTCAACTCTCCAGCTGATAAAAGCCTCTATCTCTCTCCGCATGGAATTGAATTCCCGGATGGTAGAGTAGTTGGATGGCTTTAAGAATGAAATACTCAAAGGAGTAAGCCAAATGCTGAAAAGAACTTGGAAAAAGGACACCCCGCGTCTGCAGAGCACCCTAGCGCTGGCTGGGCATGGAAAGCCCAGCACCGGTGGGGCACTCTGCGCTCGCAGGGTACCTTTGGTCGAGAGCACCCCCTAGCGGCGGCTGGGGTCTCCCACGGTGGCTGGCTCCTCCAGTTCCGGCTCTGGTTTGTCTTCAGTTCGTGCACTATGCGGGCTCAACTGATCAGTTCATTGCTCAGTTCGGGAGCTTCAGTTCGAGCTCCAGCTGGATGGTTCAGTTGAGCCTTCAGTCCGGCCCTTTAGTTGGTGAGTTCAGTTCGGTTCTCTAGTTGGGTCTTCAGTTAGACTCTCCAGCTGGTTCTCTCCAATTCAGCTGGAGTCTACCATCAGTTGGGAGTATTGGCTTGATTCATCAGTTCGGGCTCCAGTTGGGCGTCAGCTTGCATGTGTCTTCAGTTCAATTTCAGCTGGCTTCCAGTTTTCTACCTCTTATGCCATAAAATCACCATTTTTGGGACAAAAACGCCCAAAATCGTGGAGTTCACGCAAATCTGGCACAACTCACCAAAAGAGCAAAAAGTGAAAAATACAACATAAAAACAAGACAAAAATAATGAAAACACATGCACTAAGACACAAAATTCCTTCAGTAAAACAACACAAATAATCACTAAACAAAGTGCTAAGTCTCGCCATTGAGATTTGTTTGGATTTAGGTGTAGAAAGATGAGATAAGAAGTGAGAGGGAGAGAGGGGAACGTAAGCGAGTCTGATGGTGGTTGGCGTGCAAATGTGCAGAATTACAGATGGCGGTTGGAGAGAGAAATGGTCAAGGTATGATGGTTGTTTTTTTTTTTTGCGTAAGGATATTTAAGTTACTTTAAAATTATTTTTATTTTTATGGTGCAAAAAGTAAAATCAGTAGTACAAATAGTCACTCCCTGTCACTAAATTCGGTTTACGACATGAATTTTCAACGCACGAAATTACATCATCAATTTTGATTTGTTATAGAAACATGTTATGAATGCTAGAACATGTTATGAAAAGGAAAAAAAAATCTTTGTTGTTTAGAACATGTATGATTTATGTAACAAGGATGTATTATGGTGATTTAGATTAATATAATGTGGTAATTAAATTCATTTGATTATATATATATATATATTGCACAATAAAGTTTATTAGTTTGAACTAAAATCAGTATTTCTCCTATGTAATACACAAATTTATTTATTTTTTGATTTAACGTATTATTGTTATTTTGAATTATATATATATATATATATTGTGTTCATTTTTTAAAAAACTAAAAAATAATATGCACATGATTAATTATATATGAATATATATTTTGTGTGGTTAACAAAGACACAAAAACAAAAGAAAAATAAATTTAGGAAATTGACATTAGAAAGACTTGGACTATTTCTAATGATCATATACATCAACTCCTATTCATTTTCTTATTTCCACACCGTTGCATTTTTGCTTGTTCCCTCCAAAGTCATTCACGGTCCAGATTCGATATTGTGATGCTTCCCACGGTATGTCGCTTATCACTTACCATTGGATCTGTGCGGGAGAGAACAATGTAGACATCTCTACTGATAGAGGTGTACAAAATCAAACCAAAATCAAAAATATGAACCGAACCATCTCATTTGGTTTGGTTGCTTTGATGTTTTTATCATTAATTTTGGTTCGATTTTGAATATTATTAAAACCAGAATATAATTTGGTTCAATTTTGATTTTAATAAAAAAATCGCTTAAAAGTTAAAACGGAACTAACCGAAATATATAAATTACATTTTGTTAATTTATATTTCGAATATTACACATAAATTAAAAAAATAAAAAATAAAATTATATGTCCATTAGTGAATTAGGGCAAAATGCAAGCATGCTTCAACTTCAAAGTAAAGATTTGAAAGATTTTTATGTGTATTGAATTATTAACTGTTAATTGTAATTGTGACTTGTGATATTCTGATAAGTTGACCAAGTACACGATTGAATCACGGGATAGATATTTTATTATTTATTTAATGCATATGTAACAACTCAGATTTTTGGATCATGTTTAAGAGTCTTCTAGTTAAATATAGAAATCTAGGGAAAGAAATTGGAACTTAAAATAACGTAAAACATATTTAAGTCGCGACTTTAGGTGAAATTCATTTTATAATTTTTTGCAAATGTCTCCGGAAGATAGACGATATTGTGTGTTGCGAATAGGGGACTACCCAAGAAATCTATTGGTGCCCTCTGATCTCCATTCTACTAATCAAGGTTCCGACGATGAAAAGGGTAGAAAGGTGTTTAGTGAATAATAATTTTTTTAGTTTCATTTAAAAGAAATCTTTTATGAAAATTATACTCGATGACCTGAGACTTAATTTGTCAATTTTTTCAAATAAAGGATGATCTAAGGAGTCCACCGATGTTCCCGAATTTTCAATCTGAGGTAAAACGAACTCCCGACTGTGTTTTCGATAAAATGAATAGTGATTTCCTTATTGTTTCAGAAATGAATCTTTCTTTATTTGAATATCAAACGACATAATTAGCTCACCATTTTGGGTTGGTTAAATATGAATTGAGCCAATGATTCTACCGGAATTTTTTGATCTCATGTACAAGGTCAAATGAATTTATGGCGTCAATGAATGTAATAAAGTAACGCTTGAATAGTAATTTTGGATATACCTTTTAAAAAGTAACTTCGGCGTCCAAAAGTAATTTATCAATATTTTATATTCGAAAAATCTATACCAACTCAAATCCCTTTTTCATATAAATAGGGGGCATAAAGAAGCCTCTCGTTTCATTTTATTCTTCTTCATTTTCAAAATCAAGAGAGAGAAAATCAGGGCGGGTGTCGGGACGGGATAGCTCATGGGGGAGGAGGTTGAAAGCTGGTAGTCAACTCGAGCACTTGAGCCGCCATCACCGCCGCCGAGAAAAGCCACCACTGTCACTCCACATCACCGCCACCAATAGCCACCTTCGAGGTAGCTTGTCTCGGTGATTTTCTCGTACTTTTTCTTTTAAAACTTAGTATATATTATATCTTTCCATCGTGAAAATTTCATACGTTGAGTCCATCATCGTTCAATGGCTGAAAATCGGCCAAAAAAAGGAAAATAGCCACCGCTCCATCGTCGATTTGCTTCTATTTATGACCAATTTTGACCCTTTTGGTTCATCCAAGAGAAAAAGTTCATTTTGGAAAGTTGTTTGTATCCTACTTGCATGTTGAATTTCATAATTTTTGGATAAGTTTTGGATTTTATTGAATATTTAATTAAAATGATTATTTTTATGCCGGAAGCTTGAGTTATTGAAAAATTTTCAAAACTTCATTCTTCAATCCTCATATGTATAAGAGTGTCCCAAATTATTTTTATATTTTTTAGAGTAGTAAAAAGTGTCGTGGCACAGATTTAGTAATTTTCAATTAAAATGGCAAGCAACATAATGTCACATCTGCCCAATCTTTATGAAATTGTAGATGTTGTGCCGACTATGGTGTTCTTTACTGGTGTTCAATTAAGTGTTCAACAGATTGTTTGTATATTTGAACAAAATATAAAGCAAATAAAGAACACACGATGTGTTAATCCAGTTCGGTAAATATCTACTCTGGAGGACCTAGTCCAGTGAGAAACGAATCAAACGATCCATTAATCAAGTACAAATACGTACAAAGGATTTTACACGACTGAACTCCCTTCATTCGATACTCTTTCTCTAATTTGTACCATCTTTCGAGAATTGAAATATGCGATCCCCTCACACTCCGGAATCCCTCTAGTTCTCACAAGTAAACTCCCCCGAGCCTACTTCTACCCAAAAGGACAAAAACATAAGTGTTAGATAAAGATTCTAAACATTAGGACACCAGACTTTCACATTGAACACTTGAGTGAACAACTTTAGCTACAACAAACCCTAATAGCTTAAAACATATAAAGCTCTAGAAGAATTTAATCTCTAAGAATTTTTCACTTGCTTGATGATACATAATCTGATGTGCAACCTCTTCTTTTATAGACCATGCAAACTGACTTCTCTTCAAAGAAGAAAAGTCATTTTCTTTTCTGTTGCGGATAAAAAAGTAAAACTTTCCTTATTCATCACATCTTCTAGAATTTTTCCTTATTGATCTTCGATCTGCTTCTTTCCATGAATGCACTTGGAATCTTTTAGACTGTAAGGTTGGACATTCAGCAACCTGCAACATGCCAACATCCATCACATAACTTCTTCTTGATCGATCCGTAGTATAGTTATTGTTGCTCGCAGATGTACACCCGGTTGAACACCTCACAAAACACCATCCAAAGTCTCATATCTTTGTCTGATGTCTTGACACTGATATGAACACCAAGTCTTGAAGTTTCTCGTCTTAAATATTTTTGTTTTGAACAATGGAGTTGAACACTAACCAGTACACCATATCGAACACTTAGCTAAAAACATAAAGATGTGTTATAAGCATAATGAAAATATCTAAGGCATGCAATTCAGCACTAATACTTTCTATCCACTAAATTTCAAAATAATATTTTGGAATTAATTTCCTTTTATGTCAAGTTGGCTAGAGGTTTTTTAAGGTCGCAAAATCTGAGTTGGGTTGGATAAAAATGAATAAAAGCTCCAATTAAATTAGATTAGTATCATATTAAATTTCAAAAATTATTATAGTAATCCTGAGTCAAGGATTGACCTTTGAAGGACTTGTGGGACCTATGAGAAAGGTGGAGAGTAGAATCTCGAGGTGTTAGCACAATAAAGCTTGTCATATAAGGTGAGTTTATTTTCAAAAATCTATTTACAGTTTAAGTGAAATAAACTCTAGAATCATGCTAGTTAAAGTATAAATATCTAAATAAATATTTTGTGCTTAACCAATTTAACGTCACTGCAAGGTTGTGATCTTTGGATCACTATGATAATGTATCTTTAGTACGATTATAGTTTAAAGGGTTATACTTAGGTATAACTAGAACTGGCAATTCGCCGGCCCGACTCGAAAATACAACGGGCCTGTATTTTCTGAGTCCGACCTGGCCCTGTGCGGCTTTCGGGCCTTTTTGGCCCGATTTTTTTTCCAGAATTTAAGATTATTTTTCTCTGTCCTTCATCACGTTATTCACGTCTAACTTTGGTCAGTAGAAAGCAAATGATTTTTTCCTCTTTACCAAAAATTTACAGCATCTTGTTTTAAAAATAATAATAATAAAAAATTATAGCCTCACAAAATCAAAATCCATTAAAGGGAAGGGGCGAAACTTAAGCAGAAGAAAGCAAAATAATAAGAACAAGAAGAGAGATAAAGATTTCACTCAAACTCCAAGACAACCATCGGAATCACCCCCACAAGCAAAATATAACAAAGTAGCATTTTTCAAATCATGAATTAAATACTAAAAGTTTAAAACTCCAAGTTCAATAAAAGCATAGAAATTCTTAAATTCAAAATACAATCAACAAAGTAATCCTTAATAAACAGTACTCAAAAATTCAAAATGCACAGATAAATAAACCCATTAATCATCAATTTATAATCACTCATTCAATCATCAATCAGCATCATCAATATTGACTTCATCATTCTCATTGTCATTAATATCCACCAATTCTGCAATAAGATTGAAAAAATATAAAAATAAATTAAATGCCACACTCCAAATCTTGCTACTGATCTGATTTGAAAATATATAAAAGCAAATTCAACAAGATTTGATCCTCCAACTTTAAGGAAAAAATATTTGATCTGATCTGATTAATACAAAAGAAAAAAATGGACAGAAATATTTGGGACCGTTTGCCTCCAAACTAGTCAATCCAAACAATATGTTATAATCTCTTCTACCTTCCCACTATCTGTATTTCCTTTTCTAACAATTTTAATTTCAAAAAAATAATTTAATATACTGATGGAATGAATCATCATCTTGTTTCGAAAAAGAATTTTAATCTCCATTATCTATGTTTCTTAAAAAGAATTTAATATACTAGTAAACATCTTTTTGCAGGCATATTAGTAATTAAAGAATATGGAATGAATCGTCAATTCATCATCATATCATCTGAATTAATATATATATATCTATATATATATATATATATTTTCTAGCTTATCGACTTCGACTTTGTTGTTGCTAAATTTGTTCAGGCTCAATCAATTAATTAAAGGAAGCCTTTAATTACCTGGGGCTGGGTGAGTCGGAGTCGACATTTCTCAAGGGCGGCGGCGGCGGTGTCAGGTCGGTGTCATTCTCGTCGGTGTCAGCGCCGAGTCATCGGAGTCGACAAGTCAATGAACAAGGGTAGGGTGGCGGCAAAAGTTGAAGGTAACTACTTGGTGGGCTGGCGACCGGTCGACATTCGGCAATGGCGGATTGGCTGTGAAGCTGTGATTGAATCGGCGTGCGTGACTGCGTGAGTTAATTTTTTAGGGTTGGAGAAATGGCAGACAGAAATATGAGAATACAGAATACTGAATTAAAACTTAAAATATAAAATTAGTAAAAAAAATAAAATCGGGCTTTTTTTGTCCGGAATTTTCGGGCTTTTTTGGCCCGTGGCCCGACGAGCCGGGCCATTTAGGCCCGAAATCCTATCGGGCCACTATTTTTGAAGCCCATCCCGGCCTTAAAATGGGCTTTTTCGGGCCGGGCCAATTTTGCCAGCCCTAGGTATAAGTAATAACTAGTCAATAAAATGAAAAAAGTATAGTAGCATGCTTAGGATGAGATTATGATGATTGTACTAGAAATAATCTAGGCTTGAATGATTGTTTAATGATTACTAGATGAATTATGCCATGAGCATGAAATTTAACAATGATGATACGTGACACCATGTTTACATGATTCTATTATATGAATGATATAAGTTTCAGGTTGAACTACAGAAGTTCTAGGATTTAAGGTTAATGATATAGTGAATCATGATTGAATATGCTAGCTCAATTAACGTCGATGCATTGTTATGTTTTCAGTTATTTCTCTTTTTTTTTTCTTTCTACATATCTTGTAAAATATGTGAAGATTTGTACAAAATGTTGTGATTTTTATAATAAAGTTGTAATCTTGATAATGAGAAAGGAGGGAGGGGGATTTGAGAAACGAAATGGAGGAATATAAAGAGAGAAATGAGACTATAATATTTTCTTCTTACTTTGCTTAGCTGATGCCTTTTAACCCAGTAAAATTAGGGACCACCATATTACAATAAACTTTATAATTAAGTACCCTAAGCAAGAAATAAAATAAAGGTCTCATAATATAAGACCTAATATCAACTTAATTAAAAATAGACCCAAAGATAAATGACCCAGCTAGCCCATCAATCCTGCTCCAGACCTTTTTTCTACATCCGACCCTAAAAATTAGATCTTTCCAGTCAATCTCTATGCCCACCTTCTTCTCCAATAATGGCTATCTCCTTCCCTTTTTCTTCTTTTTCCCGTGTCAGAACATCATACCCATCATGGTTAGATCCTTGACCACAAGGATTTAAACCCTTGAATCTCTTACAGATAAAGCTCCGATCTTCCCAGAAAATAAGATTCATTCTTTCATCCCCTCATTCCACCTAAACTTGAGAGACACTACATCTATCCTTCTAAATGATACGGGTATCAAGAATACGTATAGAAAAGAGATGAAAAATCTCATCGCAGTCCACTGCAGGTAAGTTTTGAAGGGAAATGACCATGTCACTAACATTCTTCTTTAGCAATGAGACATAGAAAACAGGGTAGATCATCAATCTCTATGGCAGTTCTAGTTTATAAGTAACCTTACCCACATTTTCAAGAATTTTGTAGAGACTGAAGTAGCAAGAGGCTAATTTCAAATTCTGGTATAAGGCAACTGAATTCTGCCTATACGGTTGTAGTCTAAAGTACACTCAGTCTTTCTCTACAAACTCCTTCTCTACTATAGATTTGTCAGCTTGAACCATCATATGGTTCTGAGCCTGTTGCAAGATTAACCTTAGGTCATGCAACATAAACTTACAGTCTTGTATTTTTTGTTTAGCCTCTGTTCGAATAGAGTCTAGGTAAGGTTTCATAGTGAGATAGGGTAAGAGGTACCCGTAGAGAGCTTGGAAATGAGTTTGTTTAAGAGAGGTATGGTAGTGATAAGTCCATTTATTTCATGTTTTTATGAGCATTTTGTTCGTTATAAATGTCCTTTTTAGTGTGTTTTGATACAAAAAGAATCAGGTTGAGATCAAAGGGCATTTCGAAGGTCGATTCTAGTGAAATGGGCATTTTATGACCAATTATTCATGATTATCTAGTCGTTATAAACCGTATTCAGAGGCGAAGAGGACTTCTTCAGTTTTCATCTTACATTTGGGAAGTAGGATGGGCATATCAGAGATGGATGAAGCTGATTGTATGATGTCGTGCCCACATTGCTTGTACAGACTCGACAACAAGCCAGAATGGGCATTTACGGGAATCTTGAGATTTAGTTAAAAGAGAGAGACGAGAAACATAACTACATATCCGAAGAAGATTTGGTGATAAGCTAGACTTCTAAGAGGCGCTGCAACAAAAAGATAAGCTCAATCCCTAAAAAATAGGGATTTGATCAAACTGAAGCTTATCCAGATAGATCAGGATGGGCACGCCGAGTCCGAAAATCCAGCGAAGACCCCCACCTGTGGGGGAAACTCAAATTCGGAAATGTAACTATTTAAGCTACTTAGTTTTCTGGAAATACAAGCTTTGGCAGTCAGAAACAATTGCTACATTTTATTTTTGTTAGTTGTTCATTCCGTATGCTGCTTAGGCAGCAAAACAAACAATCCAATATGCCTTAAGCCATTGGGATTTAGGATTATGTTTATAAACTCAACGTTGGTGTTGAGTATTTTTGCCTATTAATTCAGTAAGTTTTCTTTAATATTATGCCTTTCATTTCTGCAAATTTAATTATGTCTAGCATGCTTGGCTAGACCCTTTTAATTCTGATGTTTGAACAATGAAAATGGTTTGAGTATAAATCTGGACTCGTGAGGCCAAAATGGGCATAGTAATACATGATAGGCTTCTATTGATTCTTGAGCATTGTTCCACGTGAGTGTGTGTCAGAAATGCCCAATGTGGCTGGTCACTCATTAGGTAAAGAGAGCACACCACTATTAATTGAATTGGTGAATTGTAACTGTGTGTTAGTTCATATAGTAATAAGGGAATCAATGGATTTTTGTGGGCACACGAGAAATCAGTAAACACAATAAACTTGGGTTCGTCTAGGGCACACTGCTGTCTATTTGCTTATATCTTTTAGAGAAATCTAGAGGTGGGTGATAGGTTAGGGGTTTACTTGACGAGAAATTGCTTTTAAACCTAAAATGAAAGGATAAATGAGGAGACGCAGATAGGAATCCGGTCTCCATAACTAGGTGATTTATCATGTATGAAGATTGGTGTGCCCATGATCGAGTTGTTTTATATTTAAACCAAATTCAAGTTCAAATGCCAGAATCTTTGTTATTTGATATCTTCTTTACTTTCTTTTTGCAGATTTAATTCAGTATAGTGACAACACCAAAACCTCTTTTTTTGTGACTGGTTACTAGAAGGTGAAATCACAACAGCTCTCTGTGGGGTCGACCCCGTACTCATTAGCTGACTACGCACGATGTGGGCACAAGAGCATTACAAATTATTTTTGGAGCGTGAAACGACCGCGCGTTAGTAGTTAGTATTATACTGGTGTTCGGCTAGAGATAACCACCGTAGCCAATACTTGGGATGACAGGAGGTCATGCACCGTAGGTAGTTCTCTAAGTAAAGATTTAATCTTTTCATTGATCGTCAGTTTGAGGATGATAGGTAGATAACATGTTGAGTGTGATTCAAAGTGGCTGGAAGAGTTTTTTCCAGAAGTGGCTTGTGAACACTTGATCTCTATCAGTAACAATGGTGATGGGAAGGCCATGAAGTCTGTAAATGTGGTCTAAAAATAGCTTGGCCACCCCTTAAGAAGTATAGGGGCGGGATAATGATATAAAATGACCAAACTTAGTAAGTTTGTCTACCACCATTAAGATTACATTTTTGACTTCAGACTTGGGTAACTCCTTAATAAAATCCATACAAGTATGGCTCCATGGTTGTTCTGGGATAGGTAGTGCTTGTAAGAGACCTTAGGTAGGACCATAATTTGGCTTGTTCAATTTGCAGACATCACATGAGTTAACCAGCTTCTCCATATCAGTTTTTATACTAGGCCAATAGAATCCCTTTTTTAACCTCATATAAGTTCCAGTAATAGCTGAGTGACCCACATAAGAACAATCATACATAGCTTGCAATATTTGTATTAGGCAAAGTAATCAAGAATAAGTTTTGATGAAGTTTTGATGAAATGTCAAAATGATCGAGGTAAAACTAAGTCCGGCCTATTTCGAAACTGAACCAAAAATGATGAGATGTCAAAAATCTCCAAGCATAACTGAGCCAAGCCTATCCTAGAACTGAACTAAGGATAAGGTTTCAAACAACATGGTCAAACTAAGCTCATCCTAGAGCTTAACTGAAGAAAAGGCATCAACCGAATTCAGTGTGGAACTCAACTGAATAAAGTCAAAAAGTTCACAACAAAACTGAAAAAAGTAGTCAAAAGAAGTTTGTGAACTGAAGAGAATCGCAAACTGAAGAATGAGATATCTAAGCTGAGCCATCTCGAACTGAAGATCGATCAAGCATATGAACTGAATGACTCATGGAAGCCAACTGAGACGTCAATTGATAAATGGTTCTAAGATCAGAACGGCTCTCTACAACAACCTAATTAAAGATTGTTGATCGCACGAGCAAACTCAGCTAACGCATCTCAAGAGTCAACCAAGGCGTTAAGTGCTAAAATGGCTCTAAGCTCAGAACGAAAATATGTACCAACAAAATAGCTAGACTTAATTAAAGTTTAAAAATGACTAACGGTCATTTTACACTCCTCTATATAAGATAAGTGATACAGGACATTAAATAGACTTTTGCCAAAAATTCAAAAAGAGTCAATATTCTTCTCTCTTGCAAGAAAGAATATCTTGATTGTAAATCTTCAAATTTCGACAAACCGATCAAAGCCTTCTCAGTTTGTACACTAAAAAACAAAGAAAGATCACCACTTGCACAAGCTGGATATCAAGAAAAGTATCTAGTAATCTGCAAAAGTCCACTTAAGAAGAAACTAGCTTTACGACGTCAAATACATCTTGCTTGCAACTAAGTTTCTGCTAAAGCTCTTCTTAAAAAGAAAGATCCAGAAAGTATCAACATCTGCTCAGATCAAAGAGCACCATCAGTTGATAATCCAAGTTCAAGACCTACCATCTTGAAGATCGAAAGAGATCTAAAATCTTATAAAGACGTCAATAGCACCTAACTCTTTAACTAAATGTGAGCCGCTGCTAAAGAAACTGCAGTCACAATAGCTATCTGCTAGAGACTGTAAGTGTGAGTCGTCAACCCAACTGAGGTAACTTTGTAAAAAATCTCATTGTTACCAGGCTCAGCTAAATGTCTTTTCATTGTGTAATTTGTAAAGTGAACTCGAATTATATAGTGAATTTATCCATTCTAAGGAATGAAGAGAGGACATAGAAGCTTTAAGATTTCAAACCTCTATAAATTGACTGTGTGATGTTTCGTATTTTTAAAGTGCTTTTCTTATCTTTGAACGTTTACACTCATGCCAGTACACATCACAATTGAAATCTATCACAAACTGAAAATAGATTTTGTACAAGCTCACGAGTCAAGGGCCCAAAAGTATTCCGCATTTATCTGACAGTTTTGAAATCAGTTTATTCACTCCCCTCTAAACTGCATACGACTCGTCCAAGACCAACAATTTATTTTCTCATATTCTCATCACTTTATGCTACTACTTTCCATTTGTGTCTCAGTAAACTTTCTGTGATAGTGAACTCAAGGTAAGATATAGTATCTTTAAGCTTGGATGATATAATCATCGTAATAATCCCATCATCTGCATAGCTATTTAAGACCTCATGTATCTAAGTGGGGGTGACAGTAGTAGTAACTTGACACCCCTCTTGATCATCCAACACTCTAGAAAGAGCATCAGCTACTTTGTGACACCCTTTTAAATTGTATCTCACAGTCCAAGCTCAGCAACTTGGTTATCTAATTTTGTTACAGAGAGCACACATTATTTTTATCTAATAGATGTTTTAGGGCATATTGATCAGTTTTTATAATGAATTTGTGACCAAATAAATAATACTCATAACTCCTTCTCATAAATAGATAGTGCATGATTCTTGAGACATAGAACTTTGCTTAGGTAAGCAATAGGCCTCCCACATTTCATACAAACAACCCTCACTCCCCTTCCACAAGCATCAACCTCTATAGTAAAAAGCTTAGTGAAGTCAGAAAAGGCCAACACATGAGCCTTTGTCATGGCATTTTGAGTGCATTAAAGGATACAATAGCTGTTGGAGTCCATTTGAACATATTCTTCTTCAAGAGAATAATAAGAGATCTATTGATCACTCCATACTTCCTTATAAACTACTATAGTATCCAGTAAGTCTTTTAATCAATTGAGTTGTTTCACAGTCTTGGGTAATGGCCAATTAACCATACTCTCCACCTTTTGAGGGTCTATTAAACTCCATCTTAGGATATGATGTATCCCAAGTACTCAGTACTTACTTATCCAAAGTGATATTTAGACCTCTTAGCAAATATGGTATGTGTTCTGAGTAAAGTAAAGACCTCTCTCAAGTGAAGCAAGTGAGCTTCCCAAGTCTTGTTGTAGACTAAGATATCATAAAAAAGACCAGTGTATGCTTCCTTAGGTAGTCTTTAAAGACCATGTTCATTAGAGACTGAAAGATGGTAAGGGCATTACAAAGCCCGAAGAGCATGACTAAAAACTCATAGTATCTCTGATGAGTTCTAAAAGTAGTTAAGTGTCTATTTTCTGGTTGCGTGAGAATTTGAAAATAACCAGACCTTAGTTCTATTTTAGAAAAGAACCTAGACCCATGCAGCTCATCCAATAATTCATCAATAATAGGTATGGAGTAATCATGTTTGATAGTAAAATTGTTTAGGTACATGTATTCTACACACATCCTCCAGGTGCCATCATTTTTCCTAACTAATATCACAGAAGAAGAAAATAAGCTCTGATTGTGTTGTAGAACTCCTGCCTCCAGCGAATCTCCAACTATCTTCTCAGTTTCATCTTTATGTTGATGAGAAGACATATAGGGAAACTGTTGTTTATGAATACTTACAGGCATGAGTATGATTTGATGCTCAACCCCCCTTACAGAAGGTAAACCTTCAGGTTTCTTAAATATATCTTCAAACTTAACAAATAACTCTCTCATCTTAGGATTCTACTTCTGAGATAGCTTTTGTGCAGTAACCACATAAACTTCATATATTTCTTCCATGTTCTTAGAATGCATAATCTTGAATAAAGAGTGATGTGACATAAATTAACATTGTGACTAAGACTTATTGGCAAATAGCTTCAGTTTCTTGCCCAATCATTTGATAATAACTATTTTATCAACTCATAATCAAGGTTAATAGAGGTGCAAGATTTAAGTCGAACCCCTCCTAAGATCACATCACAACCCTCATGTTGTAGAAGTCTTAGAGAATGATTAAGTTCAACTCCTTACATCTTCTAACTAAAGTCTTCAGTCATTAATGAGTTGATCAATCTCTAGCTATTGACCACCTTAATGAGCAGTGGTGGAGCTGTTTCAATCTTGCAACCTAAAAATTGAGCAGTAGACTCCTTGATAAAGCTTAATGTGTTGTCAGTATCAACCAAAATATGTAGGGTATTTCCATTGCAGGTTTCATTGAACTTAAAACTAGTGATAGCATCATCACCCTTGAGAGCATTTAAAGAAACTTGTGATTCTTCTATAAGTGATCCAAAATCTATAGATGGCTCATCCTCCAAAGAAATTAAGGGTTGAAGATAAGCTTAATGTGTTGTCGGTATCAACCAAAATATGTAGGGTATTTCCATTGCAGGTTTCATTGAACTTAAAACTAGTGATAGCATCATCACCCTTAAGAGCATTTAAAGAAACTTGTGATTCTTCTATAAGTGATCCAAAATCTATAGATGGCTCATCCTCCAAAGAAATTAAGGGTTGAAGATAAGCTAGTTCTTCTTCTTCTTCTTCTGACATAACCATGTAGTGAATTATATGAATGCACTTATGCCTAGGTGTGTATTTCTCATCACAGTTGTAGCACAATCATTATGCTTTCCTATCAGTCATCTGGGAAGAAGTGAGAAGTTTCTCTGACCTTTTTGGTGGTTGTAGTTCCTTCATAGGTGTCTGTATAGTGGGAGAAACCATTTTGTGAGCATTGGGGGACCAATTTTGGAAATTCTTACCACTACCTTTAAACTTCTGAATAAGATCTTTTATGGCGACCAACTGATTATTTCCAAGTTGTATAGTTTTCTCCATAGTTGTTGGGTTGAACATAAAGATGGTTACCCTTAATTCCTAACTTAAGCCACTAAGGAAACTGGCCATAAAATAGGACTCAGAATATGAATTATGTCTAAACATTATCGTGCATTCTTTTAACTCCTCAAACTTGTCAACATAGTTTAAATAATCTCCATTGTGCTTAAGTTTACTAAATTCTGCCACCCTTTTTGACTCCCTAAGGTCCTCAAATCTTGTAGCTACAATACCTACAGACTATTCCCATGACACATCACTATATTTAAAGTTCAATTATGAAACCAAGTAGCAGTTTGCCTTTAAAATTCATGGCAGCTAATATGATTTTATGATCGTCAAAGAGATTGGGAACCATTTTAAAATACTTATTACAATGCAGAATCAATAGTCGAGGGTTAGAACCATTAAACTTTGGGAAATATACCCTAAGTACAAGGGCATAAACCTGATTTCCAAGAGGATCAACTATAAACTTGCCTTTAGCTTAAAATTGAGTTTTAGTTTGTAACCCCTCCCCATTGAAATTATGTGGTGGTTCTCCCAAAATTGAGCTCCCATCCCCTATTCTTTTTTAAGATTCAACAGATGTAGAAAGTGTTTTAGTTACATGATCAAGTTTTACACCCATACCTTCACTTATATCTGCAATTTGCTCTTTATTTTTTTTGTTCAACGACTTCTTTTTTCATTGCTTAACTTTGCCAAATCTGATGGAGTTTGTTCTAGCCTTCCTACAGTTCCTTAAGATGAGTTCCGTCTACCATGCCCGAGGTCGAGTGGCTTGAGATACCAAATGTTATGCTTTCAGTTATTTCTCTATTTTTTTTGTTTTATTTCTACCCATCTTGTCAAATCTATGAAGATCTGTACAAAATCTGGTGATTTTTATAATAAATTTGTAATCTTGATAGTGAGAAAGTGAGACCGAGTCGTTACACTATTATTTGTTATTTATTGAGTTCTAGTATTATTTTAGAAAAAAAAAACATTAATAACATTCGGTTAAACTGAAAACCAAATCAAAGAATTATGGTTCGGTTAGATTTGGTTATATCAATTACTTTGGTTGGTTTGGTTTTTATTTTTTTAAGAATTTCAATTTATGGTTTAATTGGTTCGGTTCGGTTTTGCACCGAACCAACCATTTGCACATCCCTATCTACCGATAAGCTTAATATTTATAGTGTAATTTGGTGGACAATGCAAACATCTCTACTAATCATAAGCATAATATTTATAGTAGTTCCCTATTAAAAATGTCTAAATGTAATAAAATAAAAGGGAAAAATGAAAGGAAAACTGATTTCTACATACCATAAAAAAATGTCTAAATGTATTAAAATAAAAAGAAAATAAAAATGATTTGGTGGACAAAACGTCTCTACTAATCATAAGCATAATATTAGTGTAATTCCTAAATTAAAAAGAAGTCTAAATGTAATAAAATAAAATAAAAATAAAAAATAAAAGGAAAATGATTTGATGGACAATGCAAACATCTCTACTAAATCATAAGCATAATATTTATAGTGTAATTCCTTATTAAAACAAGTATAAATGTGATAAAATAAAATAAAAAGGGAAAATAAAAGAAAATTTGATTTCTCTCTACAGTAAAAAAAAATGTCTGAATGTATTAAAAAAGAGAAAAGAAAGAAAAATGATGTAATAAAATAAAAATAAAAATGAAAGGAAAATTGATGGATCCCTACCGTAAAAAAATGTCTAAATGTATTAAAATAACAAGAAAACAAAACAAAACAAAACAAAATAAAACAAAAATAATGTAAACATTTATATTTATAGTGTAATTATCATAAGCATAATATTTATACTAGTGTTGAATAATATGTATGAAATATAAGAAAAATAATATAAACATATGATTGTAAAAGGAAAATTAAAATTATGCAAACATTTATATTTATAGTGTAATTATCATAAGCATAATATTTATAGTGTTGAATACTATATACGAAATATAAGAAAAATAATTATCATAAGCATAATATTTATAGTGTTGAATAATGTATTATGCGATGGGCTCTAACCATCTTGTTAATAACTGTTAAATTGTTGCCTAATTTACTTTATCTTCGTTTGTTTATTTTTTAAGAAACATAGTCCAACATTAATTAACTTTAAATTTTAGACATAAACTTATGAAACATTATTCTTACTATATCAATAAAGTAGATTTGTTTAGTGATATTAAGTTTTTAGACTTTAGTAACTCCATATATATTGTCATCATATCATTTGATTAATGTATTGTTTTACATTGTGAGCTCAAATAAGTAACTTATCGGGTGAATTTATACGTCATTTGGTGTCCTATAACTGATAGTAATGTTGGAAAACCCATGAAGAGAGCTTATGGTCTGGATTGTTCGAAAATGAGCTCAATTTGATTTTCAATCGACAAACGATGGTAGAGTAATTGAGCCATATTACGATTTCATAATTCCTACTTCCCATTAGCAAAGCGTTAACAAAGGGTGCTAAACAAACTTTTTAAATTTTTCAGGAGTCCAGTTAAAATATCCGTTTAAAAGTTCAAATTAGTGATTTACTTTAAATCCGCAAAATAGTTGATGCTTCTAAATGACCTTATCCTAAAATTATCCATTTTAAACTACGTGAACATGTGCTATTAAAATTTGGATCATCAAATAACCTACGACATTATCAAATTATCATCCATAATGTTAATAGAATGCTATTAAAATTTTGACACTAAAAATGTGAAATATTAAAGATCGAATCATATTCATAGCCCATCCTCTCTCTCTCTCTCTCTCTCTCTCTCTCTCTCTCTCTCTCTCTCTCTCTCTCTCTCTCTCTCTCTCTCTCATATACGGTTGTATAGAAATGAAATTAATTAATAATGTTGAATATTTTATGGAGATGACAACTAAGATGGATGATTTCACCACTAAACTACCACAGTGAGCTGTAACCAAATTGTGTGATTGGTCATTGTCTTTTCTTAACTATCATATTATAAAATCTGCACAAAAACGTTATAAATAATTTTCTTGGCGAATTGACTTCAAATTGCCAGCTTAAGTTTTCCGCCGACACTAATCCTCCCACTAAACTACAAAAATGTCATTATTTCCTAACAATAACCATTATTTGATGTAAGTAATTACCAATTATGAAATTATTCTAAGTCCCCTACTGTAAACAAAAAGAGTGAGGTTGTTTGAAGACTAAAAGTCACGAGTTCGAATCTCCTCAATATTACAGATCGAGTGTGTGAGTAAAAAAAAACAGAGACCGAAAACTCGATCCAATCTTAATTAGTTTATTATTTATAGATGATATTTGATGTATATTTATCATTACCAACAGGCAATTGCAATAAAATCATGATAATCTTAGTAATAAAATGAATTAATATTATTTTGGACAAACCACAAAAATGGTCCAATATTATTGCATGGTTACACTCCAACAACCATTTCAAATAATTTGTATTCCATATATATCAATATCATATACGTACGTCCAAGTCAAAATAATATCAACTATATTTTTTAAAATATTAGTCTAAGTATCTTTTTTCAGATAATATTAATTTAAGTATATGATATATATATATATATATATTACATTTTAGTGCCCAAACTTTAGAGCCGCTAACACTTTTGTCCTAAAATTTTAAAAATTATATATTGATATATGCTCAATGTTTGCATAATCTAATAAATTAAGAATAAGTTTTCAGCATTCTAAATCTGACGTGGCTTGTCGGAATGAAGAAGATTGGTATATATTTCAGTTGGTTATATACTAAGTTTCTTGATTCAGTCAAACCACGTCAAATTTGAAATGCTGAAAATTTGTCAACCTACTAGATTTTTTAGATTTTGCAAATGTTAAATATCCACATATAATTTTTGAAAATTTTAGGACAAAAACATTAGCGACTTCAAACGTTGTGTACTAAAGTGCAATTAACCGTATATTTTATATTTATGCATATATATACAGACACATATACAATTATAAAATACCATAAAAATGGGAATGCATGGTATATATAAAGCTTGAAATTGTAATAAAATTCATACCAAAAAGAAAGTATCCGATCCCCACCACACTCCATTGGTGGACACAATGAAGCTACAAATCTTGATTCTTCCCTTCCTTCTCCTCCTCGTCGCCGTCGCCGCCGTGCATGCACACAACATCACCCGCATCCTCGCCGAGCACCCCGACTTCTCCACCTTCAATCACTACCTCACCACCACCCACCTCGCCGCCGAGATCAACCGCCGCCGCACCATCACCGTGTGCGCCGTCGACAACTCCGCCATGAACGACCTCCTCTCCCACCACTACCCCCTCCCCACCGTCAAAAACATCCTCTCCCTTCACATCTTCGCCGACTACTTCGGCTCCAAGAAGCTCCACCAAATAACCAAGGGCTCCACCACCACCTCCTCCCTCTTCCAAGCCTCCGGCGAGGCTGCCGGAACCTCCGGCTACGTCAATATCACCGACATGAAAGGCGGTAAAGTCGGCTTCACCCCCGTCGACAGCGACGCCGATCAACCAATGGCCACATTCGTCAAATCGATCGAGGAATTGCCCTACAACATCTCCGTCATCCAAATAAGCAGCATACTCACCTCGCCGGAGGCCGAGGCCCCCGTCGCCGCCCCCACCGACCTAAACCTGACCTCCCTCCTCGCCAAGCAAGGCTGCAAATCCTTCTCCGATCTCCTCACGGCGGAGGGCGCCGCCGACGCGTTGGCGCAGAGCGTCGAAGGAGGCCTCTCGATCTTCTGCCCCTCCGACGCCGCTCTGAAATCGTTCGCGCCGTCGTACAAAAACCTCACCGCCGCCGGAAAAACCTCGCTGCTGCTGTACCACGCCGTGCCAGAGTACAACTCGCTGGGAATGCTCCGATCCAGCAACGGACTGGTCAACACTCTCGCCACCGAGGGAGCGAAGAAGTTCGATTTCACAGTACAGAACGACGGCGACGACGTGAAGCTGGAGACGAAGGTGGTGACGGCGACGATCAAGGGGACTCTGATTGATGAAGATCCGCTGGCGGTTTACAAAATTGATAGGGTTCTGTTGCCCACGGAGCTGTTCAAGGCGGCGCCGGCGGCGAAGTCTAGCGCTGGAGACGAGGCGGAGGCGCCGGGGCCGGCTGGAGACGATGACGTGCCGGCTGATGAGAACTCCAATAGCGGCGGTTGGAGAAATGTGGGTGGTGCCAGGATTGTGGCGTTCACTGTTGCTTTCATTTTCGGAGTTTTATTGGTCTGAAATTTTTTCAATTATTTCTTTATTTTTAAAGAGGAAAAAAAAAAGAGAAGAAAATTAGTAGATTGTTAAAAACTTGTGTAAAATTCATCCGTTTGTTTTTTGTTTTATTTTACTGTAAAGAAAAGTGTATTTCCTTTTTTTTTCGGTTTGCCTTTCGATTTAATTTTCTTGATCTTATTAAAATTAAATTTTATCCTTATAAATAAAAACGTACATTTTTCGCGGTTCTTTTAGATAAAAAATCTGAACTTTATGGATTTCAGATCTCCCGTAAATTATCTATTGTGCCAAACTTTTGTTATTTTTTTATTTTAATTTATTATGATTGGGTTTGTGTGCACTAGGTGCACATCAGAAGGTCAACGCGTTTACCGGATTAATGCATGTTGACCAAAAAACCCCGTCAAAATCAATATCAATATTAACACTAAAAAATATCAATCAAAAGCTCAATAGTATCACTTGTATCAATAAAAAGTATCGGTCAGAAAAAAAATATAAAATCAGTATCAACCGTAACACTACAAAATATCACTCAAAATTCAAAAAGTATCACCTATTTTGACTATTTTTTTTGTCAACACGTTGATGGGGTCAACACGAGTTGACCATCTTATGTACATGAGAATTTGCGATTATGATTTAGTTTAACTTTAAATTTCATCCTTCCCCAATTCGAGTATATTTAAAAAATGAGAAAAATTAAAAAAAAATTTAACACAGCAGATATAACATGAATTGGCACAAGGGCTCTAATTCGAACTTTGAATCATATTTTTCGGCTCCAATTTAATGTGCATGCTCTTCACACATAAATAAACTACGAGAAATATGAAAAATTTGAGTGGGAGTAGCACTTTTTTTAACTCATATATCCGACCTAGTTTTCAGCTCCAATTTAATGTGCATGCTCTTCATAGGTAAATAAACTACAAGAAATATGAAAGATTGAGTGAGAGTAGTACTTTTTTTTTTACTCACACATCCGACCTAGTAAGATTGAAGCTCCAATTTAATGTGCATGCTCTTCATAGGTAAATAAACTACAAGAAATATGAAAGATTGAGTGAGAGTAGTACTTTTTTTTTACTCACACATCCGACCTAGTAAGATTGAGGAGATTCGAACTCGTGATCTCTAGTTTGCAAGCAACCTCACCACATCACTAGGTCATCCCCACCGAACATTTGGATGAGAGTAGTACTTTTGTTAACTTTTATGATTGAAACACACAAATTGATGTGTATCTCCAATCTGTACATATCATCACAAGGACAAAATCTGGAAGAGATGAGGTATGTGCCCCAATCATGTCCAAACATTAAAAAAAAAAGTAGTTTTGATAATGTTTATAATAAAAATAAATTTATTATATTATAACTAATCATAATTAATTTTTATTATTAAAAATTAAAATTTTAAAAATTATATACCCTAACATTGGAATAATCAATTATACTAACTAAAAAATTAAAATTAAGCACTAAAAAATAAATTAACCCTAATTGGGTGGAATAAACCTAAATAATAATGTAAAATTAAAATTGAAGAAAAATTAATAATTTTAATGTTGGGATACTGATGAGACACAAATTTTAAACTAGAGAATCTCATGTAGATAAATCAACATAATTCGATAGAGAAATATAGTTCTCCACATCGAACATGGCTTATTTCTATTGTATCGTCAATAACTCCCTCAATATTTTGAAATAAATTAAAAATTCTAAAACATTAATTAAAATGACGGATCAACCGTGAATTTCTCATCGTGAAAAGGTGGGAAAGAAGTAGCGGTGTAAAAGATAAGATATAGAGAGGGGGAATTGAAGTGTCGGTATATAAAATTGTGAAAACCATATCATTCTGCTGTCTACTTCACTCAATAATTAATGAGCATATTTTTCAATAAACAATTTAGGGTTTGGTATAACTTTTCTTTTGAAGCTTTAGGTATTATATATCGAGTGGAATATTAATTTAATAGTTATTGTTGATTTGATGGTGATCATGACATATTAGTCTATCCACATCAGTGACACTCATCCAACCTGACATTCAAATAAAATATTAATTTCTCTCTCCTCCACATCCACAATCCCCAACATTTTTTAATTTGCACTCCATCAGTGACACTCATCCAACCTGACACTCAAATAAAATATTAATTTCTCTTTCTTCCAATCTATATAAAATATTTATAATTTTATTTTTTAAATAAAATATTATTAATAATAATTTTTTATTTATTTAAAAAATTAAAATTAATTTATTAGATACATTTTTAAAATTCATAATTAAAAAAAAACTCATACAATTATAAATTCATAATTTATTTGACAACAAAATGAAAATTACAAGAGTTAAAACAACAAAAAACATAATTAATTAAACTGCAATTAGAAAACTAGAAATTCTAAATTACGAGTACATAAGATGTAAATAACATTTTCAACTAGTGCCAAATTTTGCCAAATGTGCTCGATCAAGTCCTTTTTAAGAGCACTGTGAGCCTCTCTGTTGCGAAGTCGATCCCTATTAATCATATAATCCGACAAACTTGTGATGCGTTCAGTAGAGTAGTGAAAAGGTTCGGCATTTGAATTCGAAGATGCATCTGTCAAAAAATCGGTGGGATCATAATAGTTTTGGTATGTGTCTCGTTCATCCTCTACAATCATATTGTGTAAGATGATACAAGCCATCATAATTTTTCCCATCAAAACCTTATCCCAAACAAGACATGGGCGTCGAATAAATGCAAAACGAGCTTGTAGAACTCCAAAGGCCCGCTCTACATCTTTTCTCACAGCCTCCTGGTGTTGAGCGAATAACTTATGCTTTCGAGTTACAGGAGATGTAATAGACTTCACAAATGCAGCCCACGAAGGATATATGCCATCGGTAAGATAATATGCCCTATCATTTTGACGACCATTGACGATATAACTAACCTGTGATGACCGGCCTTCTAAAACATCACTAAAGACTGGTGATCGATGAAGAACATTAATATCATTACATGCACCTGGTGTTCCAAAGAATGCATGCCATATCCATAAATCATATGATACAACGGCTTCCAAAATGATTGTTGGCTTTCCACTTCTCCCCGTAAATTGCCCAGCCCAGGCAGTCGGACAATTTTTCCATTCCCAGTGCATGCAATCAATACTACCAATCATGCCAGGGAAACCACGTTGTTCCTCAACATAGAGTAATCTTGCCAAATCTTCTTGATTAGGCCTTCTAAGGTATGTATCACCGAAGCAGGAAATGACACCGTCTACGAAATGGATGCCAGCATCTCTTGTAACTGTTGCACTCATTCGTAAGTATTCATCAACAACATCAGGTGATGTCCCATAAGCCAACACCCTCATGGCTCCGGTACATTTTTGCAATGATGAAAGACTTTTTCTACCTGTGCAATCAGGTCTTTGTTGAAAATATTCATCATTGGTAGTAACCGCATCCACTATGCGAAGAAAAAGTGATTTCTGCATGCGAAATCGATGCCAAAAGAGCACCGGAGAATACGTCGGATTAGAGACAACATAGTCCTTCATCAAACGCTCTTCACCAATCTCACATTCCCTATCACAATACTTTCTTCTAATTGTAGAAGTTTGAGCTCCTACAATCAGATGAGGATTGGTTATGAGCATATTCTCTATGATGTTATCCTCTTCACGACGTTGTTGATGGACTTGGTCTACCCATTCATCAAATTCATTGGGATTCGAATCATCATAACTTGAGTTTGATTCGATTGAAGCATCATCATTAGCCTGCATTTTTCTGAAGAGAAATGTAAATTGAAGAGAAGGTATGTAATATAGAGGATTTTTGTGTGAGTTTAATTTTGATATGTATTTCATGATATATTTATAGACAATGCTAAATAATTTAAAATTATGTTGAGTCAGAATCCAATGTTCATAATGTCACACCCGCATGTGATTATTTGTAGATAAATTGACAACACATGCATATGATTTCAATATGTTGATAGAGAGGTGCATGTGATTTTTGCAGATAAATTGAGAATCCAATGTATATTTCCAAATCATGAGAATCCAATGCAAATAATTTATTTCCTGCATGTGATTTTTTGCAGGTAAATTGACAAGACATAGGAATCATTATTATTGACCAACTTGCCTGCATTATGTGGCAGGTGCATGTGATTTCAATTTTTTGCAGGAGATTGTTTGCAGATAAATTGACAACATCTGCATGTCATTTCAAATTGTTCAAGGACAGGTGCATGCATGTGATTATTGCAGGTGATTGAGACATATGCATGTGTATTTGTAGGAAAATAAATAAGAGTACTAGAGAAATATAAAATACATTAATTAGATGTGAGGAAAAAGACGACTCACAATTACAACATACATTAATTAAATGTGGGTAAGATGAACCCCACAATTACAACACACATTAATGTAATGTGAGGAAAGGACATCTCACAATTACAATTACATTAATCTAATTTTGCCCAAATAAACGAGAAATTAGTTGACGTTTCAAAACTTCTTCTTCTGGAGATAAGTTATCTCTCCCCAGTAATATGTTCAACAATTTTTTATCCATCTTCAAGGACATCATTTGTAGCTTTTGGCTCTTGAATTCGAGTTTCTTAGCAATTAACTCATTTTCTTCAGCTTTGCTGAGCCTCAATGCACGAAGTTCTGCAGCAACTTCAGATTCAGATTCTTTTGCCTTACCTTTTCCTTTCTTTTTCGACTTATCTCGACCTGTTGGACGAGAAACAGGCGAACCTCTGGTAGTTGGAGTTTCTAGATTTGAAGGAATTTCATACTTCTCATCTACAGAAGTCCTCGATCTTTTGTTGCTACCACCACTTTCTTCATAGTCATCTTCAAGACGAAGTCGTGTTGCATCGTGAACCGATGCAGCCCACCTTGGATGTTTACTCATAACATCATTATAAACAATCAAGTCTTGAAACTTGTTGCCACTTGTTTCATAAATTGCATGAGCTTCCATCTCAATATCCTTCTGGCTCATTCCACTTCTTTTTCTCCGATATGCTTCTTCCAAAGCAGCAACCCACTTGCCAGCATTTTCACTAAGTCGTTTCCAACGACCTTTCATTGATTCGATATTTCTTGGGTTGAGCTCGTTGGGATTTTCAGCTTGACTTTCGTGATACAATTTATGCACACATGACCACAAAGCAGGCTTCTTTTGATTATTTCCGCGCACGCCGTCTGTGCTAACGTTGATGTAAGATGACATAAGGGTTACATCTTCTTTCACGGACCAACTTACATTTTTTGCTCCTTTCTGATTTTGGTTTGAGGGTTGAACATTCCCAAAGAAATTGCGAGAGATATTTTGTGTGGTGGGAAGTTCTTCAGAGGATGGAATTTGAGTGAGGTTTGGTGGAAATTGAGAATTTTGATAATACTGAGAACTTTGTTGATCTACCGAATTTGGAAAATTTTGTGGAGGAAAGTAAGTTCCAAAATTTGAAAAATTTTGGGAATCATGATAATAATTTGGGTGATTTGGATCCATAATTTAAGATGAAGAAGAAATGTGAGATTGAGAATTTTCCAAATCAAATAAGTTATGTGAGAAAAAAGAGAGGATAGTTGTTTGTAAAAAGAGAAAAAAATTGGCTCCATTTTATAGAGAAAAAAACCATCAATATTGTTTTTTTTTAATTTTATAAATTATTTAAATTTTAAATTATTAATATATATATATATATATATATATAAATAAAGTGGCACCCAATCAGAGGGTGCCACGTGTACAGGGTCATGGGCGTGACTTCAAGTTGGCCAGCCGACCGAGTGGGTGAAATTGGTGACATTTTGCATTTTTTTTTTAAAAACTGCTTTGTCGCTACATGATGACACCCGCTCGGGTGTCATCAATGGTTAAATCCTTATGGTCATTGAGTGGCAGAATCATTTTTTAAACGCATGAAAAAAAAAAAGAAAAAAAAAGCAAAGTCTTTCATATATCATTATGGACCTAAAATCGGGTTTATATAACTATTAGACTGGTGGGTTATGTGCTGATTGGGCCGGGTTCACCCTTTCGTCCCGCTCCAAAAGAAGAAGAAAAAAATATCTAGAAAAATATCACTCATTATGTTAAAAAAATATTAGCATGTTGTTTAATTATATGAGTCTACTACATTTTAATTATGATTTATTATTCTGAATTAGGGTTTATATTCGTTTCAAAAAAATTAATTGTCGCACAGTGCACGAGCCCATGCATTAGTGTCGGGCGACTGCATTGCGTGAGTCGCCGGATTAAAAGAATTAGAGTAATTCACTTTAATTTTCGGATTCACCAATTTCATTTTAGGGTATATGTTTATATTTATTTAAAAAAATAAATTAATTTACTTTAGTTTTATGATTCACTAATTCCATTTTAAGATATATATTTTTAGGAAAAAATTAAAAAAAAAGTTAGAAAAAATTGAAAAAAAAAGAAAGAAAAGAAAAACATGTCCCTCGCGTGGATTAAATGGGACCTTTTTATGTCTTGGGCCGTCTGCCCCACCAGACCTTATGTATGAAAACTATCTAATGGTGATTTATGCTTCAGATTTGTGTTCTTTGGTTGGTTTTGGAATAATATTTTTACATTTTTTTTATAATTAATAGGATTATCTGCATTAAAAATCACCATTTTTAGACCATTTTAAATTAGAGTGTACACATATAAATTTAGAATTTTTTTAACATGATTGCACACTTAGAGTATACACATGAATTTGGTATGTCACGTCGGACTGAATTTGTCGAAAATAAATTGAGTATGTTGTAATTGCAATTTTTTTTATAAGTGGTATTTTATTTGCAGAAACTAAAAAATGGTCCAAAAGTTATTTTTTAATGCAAATAATCTTAATAAAGTAGATGGTGATTCTATTTATCATTCTCATTTTTCTCTTTACAATCCCTAGATTAATTAAAATATAATTATATAATTTTTAGACATTTTTTTCCTCACAATCCCAATTACTTTAAAATTATATCAAAATAAAATACAGCCTCATTGGATAACCCAAATTATACTTAAAAACTCTCTACTAAAATAAGGGTAACTCTAATCGTATATAGCCCCAAAAAAATTTTTGAAAATCGAGCATGAGTTCCTTGGATATTGCATGAAATCCCTTCAAATACATCACATTTCTAGATTATAGAGTCTTAAAAATATTATGTGTTTTTTCACCTTGTAGTTGGAAGAAGCAAACGACTATTTTTTTTCTTTTATCTTTCTTGAATGGAATAAGGAACAAGTTGAAAGATATTCGTGGATTAGATTAGAATATTAATTATATAGTTTTGGAATATATTAATTATTAAATAGTTGGACTATTAGATTAATTAATTGGAGAATAAAAGAAAAACCCGACCCATATTACCTAGCTAGGGTAATAGGCGGTTTTAATTCCTATAAGAATAGGAATTATTTTCTTTGATTTTGTGGGTTTACGATTATTATTCTCCACTCCAAAACTAGGATTAGTTCTTAGAGAAATATTAGTAGGCACTACACGATTTGATTTGAAGGATTCCTAGCATTCTTGAATCAAATCTGCACCTTGGAATTGTTCCTGCATCAGTTCGACACTACACGTGGTGATACCATAGTTGTGGATTCGATTGCAGGAATCCGGAACAAGATCATTATCTGCACAACAAGTAAGTTGTTTTCTGTTGTGTGCTTGAAATCTCTACATACGAAATTGATTATAAATCTAGATCTGCTTCTTGACTATTTATTCTGTTGCGTATCATTAGATGATGTCAAGAAATCACAACAGTGGTATCAGAGCGTGGGGCTCGATTTATAATTAAACTTCGTGTTATAATTAATTTATGGGTTTTCAATTTAATAAACCGAAATCTGAGAATTCGGATATTGATTTTGTATATTAATTGTGATGCTTTTCGAAAACATCACTGATAATTTTAAAATTGAAAATTGGGACTTGCTGCTGCTCGTCGTTTGACGGCGATGGGAGGCGAAGGCGACTGAGCACGGGGTGCTCACCACCATGGTGGTGATCTGTGAAATTTGGCGAATAGAAGGGCGACGTTTGACGCCACTAATTTGTGTCCCTCAGTTCGCTACTACCCGGTGCCAAAGGAGATATCAACGGGTTGATTGGGGCTCGCATATGTGCAGCCCATCATAACTCGCTGTCCCCGAAGGCTGAGAGGTAATCGACGCTGGGCACTGCCGTTCTTCGGGCAAGAAATCGCTACCCATGTTGTAACATCGTAGGGAGTTTGAATCCACCATATTTGGGCTGCAATTGCAGCAGCCACCCAACGTCAAAGAGACGACAATGGGCTGTCAAGGCTTGCCTTATGCTGCACTCGACTGCCCACTACTGCCGGCGACAAAGAGGCGGTTGGCGTGAGGCACTGCCGTATTCTAGGTATACTGTTGTCGTTGCTTGATGTTACTACTGATGTATCTTCTTTGATAATTTATATTAATTTAGAATTAATATAAAATCTGAAACCCAATTTCAATTACGAGATAATGTTTATTGATTAGATTAATAGATATTATCTTGAACTTTTAATATTACTATTTTGGAAATAATAAGTATTAAATCTATATTTATATTAATATGTAATTAATATAAATTAATTAGCCCGTATTTTAATTAAAGAATAAAATTTTAATTGGATTAATGAGTTTTAATCGTAGAGATTTTCGTGCTATTTTGTGTGATAAGTATGTTATTTGATTTTTTTGCTTATTATTTAACTATAGTAGTTAGAGACCGCTTTTATGTCTGGGTAGGTGACGCCCAGTACTTGTGGTCCGCATTTGTATGCCTGGGTAGGCGGCACCCAATAATTGTTTGACAATTTGGATCACATAATTATCCCTATTTTAAAAATATAAGTCTTATTTGGAATAATACACGTCGTCCATTATAATTGATTGAGTGTAAAAACATTTTCGATTAAGAGTATTTACACCAAAGTGTTTGCTCTAATCTACAAGGCTAAGGCTTGATCATAAGTACATGGTTGGCATCGTGTAATGGGGTTGACTTGCTTAGATCATTTTGACGCCAAAGTGTCCAAAATGATTTAAGGACGCATGATTAATTAGATTAATCAGCCAAGAATTACAAACTTGTTGTTGCAATTGGCTTTGAGGCCTACTAGGTGATATTATCGTAGTCATCAGCCAAAGCAGAGGCTATGATAATATGGACTTGGATCTTGGTCCACTAAAATTTATATTCGATATATAAATTCGCACTCTGCGTTTGGGGTCGCAGGATATGTCAAAATTAGTGGGAGCTAATCAATACAAAATGCCTTGTTTGATTAGTGATAAATGTGATCATTGTTTATTTTGTTCTAATTTGCTTTTCTATTATTTATTGATCAGATAAGAATATCGTCAAATTTATCTTTAAAATGCTTGATGGAGAACAACAAGTTAACTGGGTCGAACTTTCCGGATTGGCTCCGATGCTTGCGTTTGGTACTAAGGCAAGATATGATTGAGTATGTATTGGACAAATCAATCGATGTCATCCCTGATAAGGAATCTCCTGAGTATGCATCATTTGATGAAGCTGCTCATAAGAAACACGTGGATGGTACAACTACGGCTCAATGTGTTATGTTGTCTTCCATGACTTTGGAGTTGCATAGGCAGCATGAACACATGTTCCCTTATCAGATGCTTAAACACTTGGAGAGCTTGTATGCTTCACAAGCTCAAACTATGGAGTATGAGATTTCTTAGAGATCTATTCGAGTGTATGCTCAATGAAGGGGGCAAGGTTTCTGATCATGTTTTGAAGATGACCAGATTGATTGAGAGGCTAGCTACGATTGGAACGGCGCTACCCGTCAATATCTTAGTCAATTTGATTTTGCATTCTTTACCTGTCTCATTTGAAAACTTCATAGTGAATTTCAATATGAACGGCACAAAGACAAGTCTGCCAGAGCTTCATAACACGTTGAGCACTTATGAGTCTTCTACTTCTAAAGGCAAAACTGTGCTCATGGTGAGCTCTTCTGCAAGATCTTCCAACTCAAAAGGGAAGAATAAGCAGAAGAAGAAAAGGAAAGCATTTAATGCTGCAGTTTTGAATCCCAAATGAGGAAGTCAGAAAAGGCCGAAATTTTCAAAGGATGAGTGCCTATTTTATCATGAGAAGAGGCACTGGAAGAGAGACTACCCGAAGTTCAAGGCACAAGGTGCCGCGGGTATGAGCTCATGTATGTTTGTCATTGAGATAAACATGTCTATTAATAACTCACATTCCTGGGTATTAAATACAGCTTGTGGCTCACACATTTGTAATAATGTGCAAGGACTAAGTGAAAGTAGGATGGTGAGGCCCGGGGAAGTCTATATACGCGTAGAGAATGGAGCAAGAGTTGCTACTGAACGCGTGGGGACTTATAGATAGATCTTTCTTCAGGAAATAGACTAGTTTTATCAGATTGTTATTTTGTTACTTCGATTTCGAAGAATATTATTTCCATTCCTATGTTAGACATTGAAGGTTTTTCCTTCTATTTTGGAAACAGTAGATGCTTATTTTCACTTAATAGAATTGTTTATGGAAATGCCTTTCTTATGAATGGTTTATACATGCTTGAATGCGAACAAAATATACTCAATGTGCAAAATAAACGGCCTAAGCTAGGTAATACGAATAACCTTACTTATCTCTGGCATTGTAGACTTGGTCATATTAATGAGAAGAGAATTGCGAGATTAAGAAAATTCGATTATCTTACATCATTTGACTTTGAGTCTTATGGTGCTTGTGAGTCTTGCCTCAAAGAAAAGATAACCAATAAACCTTTTTCTGGGAAAGGATTACGAGCCAAAGACGTGCTAGAGTTGGTTCATACAAATGTGTGTGGACAACTTAAGACTCAAGCACGAGGTGGATATTTGTACTTCATAACTTTTACTGATGATTTCTCAAGATATGGATACGTGTATCTCATGAAGCACAAATCTGAGGCTTTTGAGAAATTTAAGGAGTTTAAGTTAGAAGTCGAGAAACAACTTGGCAAAAGCATCAAAAATCTTCAATCGGATCGATGAAGAGAATAATTAAGTCAAGAATTTATTGATTACGTGAAATCACATGGAATCCGTTCAGAATGGACACTTCCTGAGACACCTCAAATGAATAGGGTATCCGAAAGGAGGAATAGAACTTTATTGGATATGATTCGATCCATGATGAGTTTCACAAGTCTCCCTACATTCCTTTGGGGTCATGCCTTACTTAGTGCTACTTATATTCTGAACAAAGTTCCCTCTAAATCAGTCGAGAAAACACCATATGAGTTATGGTGTGGCAAGAAGCCAAGTCTTGGACATATACGGACCTGGGGCTGTCCTGCATTTGTCAAGAAAATGATGACTGATAAGTTGGAATCTAAAAGTGAGAAATGTTATTTTGTGGGGTATCATAAAGAAACTAAAGAATATTACTTCTACTTTCCTGGAGATCACAAGGTGATAGTATCTAGGAATGCGACATTCCTTGAAGACGATTACGTTTATAAGAAATAACGTCGCAATATGGTAGAGCTTGAAGAAATTCACGAACCACAAATGACTTAGATGTTGAAATCTTGACTAATGGAGTATACAAGAATTCAGTTGGAGTTTTTGATGATCTATTGGATGGGGGATTGTCTTCTAATAGACGACTTAAAAACAATGAGACTCATCAAAGAGAAAATGATGCAATAATTGTGTCATCTCCACCTCAGGAAGAATAAGAAATTGAAGTTCCTGAAAACTCTCAAAGTGCTGGAAGGTCCAACACACAAGAATCTTCTCACATTCAGAATGATATGCCTGAACAAACACAAGGCCAACTCAATAGGCCTCGTGGAAATCATCATCCCCCTAATAGACTCAATCTATTGGTTGAGAATCAAAATGAGGAAGAGGAATTAGAGGATGACAATCCTAAGACCTATACCGAAGCGGTGTCAAGCACGAATTCGGAGATATGGCTTGCTGCCTTAGAATCTAAAATGGACTCAATCGGTTTTAATTTAGTCTGGGAACTAGTTGTCGACTTGCCTGATGGGGTAATACCCATAGGTTGCAAATGGATCTTCAAAAAAAAAAAAGAGATGCAAATGGCAAAGTTCAAACCTACAAAGCGAGATTGGTGGCAAAGGGTTATAGTCAATGCGAGGGCATTGACTATGATGAAACCTTTTCACCAGTTGCTAAAATCAAGTCCATTAGGATTTTACTTGCTATAGTTGCATACTATGATTTTGAAATTTGGCAAATAGATGTCAAAACCGCATTTCTCAATGGAGAACTTGAGGAAGTTGTCTACATGCAACAACCTGAAGGTTTTGTATCAAAAACTAGGCCAAATATTGTACGCAAGTTAAAGAAGTCCATTTATGGACTTAAGCAAGCATCTAGGAGTTGGAATATTTGCTTTGACAAAGCTATCAAAAAGTTTGATTTTGTCAGAAGTAAAGAGGATCCTTGTGTTTATAATAAACGCGAGAATGGGAACATAGTCTTCCTTATCATATATGTTGATGACATATTGATTTTGGGAAACAATGGTCCTATGATGAAATCAGTGAAAGATTGGTTGTCTAGCTCCTTCATGATGAAGGATTTGGGTGAGGCCTGTTATATCCTTAGAATTAGGATCTATCGAGATAGGCCTAATAGGTTGTTAGGGTTGTCATAGTCCATTTATATAGACAAGGTGCTAAGGCGCTTCTCCATGGAAAATTCCAAGAAAGGAAATCTTCCTATGGGACATGGATTAAAATTGTCTAAGAAGGGTTGCCCTTCTAACAACAAAGAAGTTGAATACATGAAAAGGATCCCATATGCTTCTGCTACAGGATCAGTAATGTATGCCATGACATGTACTAGGCCAGATGTGGCCTATGCGCTTAGCATGACTGGCAGATTTCAGTAAAATCCCGGTGAGGAACATTGGAAGGATGTTAAGACTATTCTTAAGTACCTTAGAAGGACTAAAGAGTACTTCTTAGTCTATGGTGGGCAGCAAGAGTTGTCAGTTACTGGGTATACTGATGCTAGCTTCCAAACAGACCACGATGACTATAAGTCTTAGTCTGGCTATGTCTTTTTCCTCAATGTTGGTGCAGTAAGTTGGAATAGTTCCAAACAAGATACACTTGCCAAGTCATCCACCGAAGCCGAGTATATTGATGCATCTGAAGCTGCCAATGAAGCTATTTATTTGTTAGAGTTCATGAAGGAACTAGGTGTCATTCCAAGTGTCAATAGTGCAATACATTTGTATTGTGACAATAATGGTGCAGTTGCGTAAGCAAATGAACCAAAAGCCACGAACAGAAACAAGCATGTTCCCAGAAAGTATCATCTGGTCAGAGAAATAATAGAGAAGGGCGATGTGAAACTAGAACGAGTACACATTGATAATAACCTAGTTGATCCATTCACCAAGCCATTGTATATAGCAAAACACAATGGACATTTTGAGATCTTGGGTATTAGATATGTTGGTGATTGGCTTTAGGTCAGTGGGAGTTTGAAGCTAATGTGTCTTAGAAACAATATGGTATTAAGACATATTTACTTGATCACATTTATTTATAAATTTGATTTTATTATGGCTCGTGCATTTATTAGAATAATTATTTTGATTGTTTGTTATTATTCTTGTATTTGTTCCCATGAGTTAGTACTGTCGTTAATGGTGTGAGACATTAGTGATATAGTTTAACTCTAAAATGCCTTGACCAATGATCATCAAGATTGGGATATTGATGATATGTTATAGGTTGGCATGGGGTCTGCATCACATTCTTGGAGAATGTAGTGGGTCTCACGACTACGAGATATTAGATACTCGTGATGGACATATGGATACTTTGGAGAGCATTGGTATACCCTACTATTAAATCATTTGTTCTTGTGTCTATGATTTACTAATATGTGGAGTATGCGATAGTCCTTTGACTTGAGGTCATTATTCATTTTATTTGTTAAGTGGTGTACTTTGACCAAGTACAAAGCTTGCACTCCGGAAGGGGTAGATACGACTTGTGTTGGATACATTGCGAGGCAAATGAAAATGGTAGTTAAGCCAAGAATAGGATTTATTCCTCGATATCTTGGAATTTCGAGAAGAACACTCAGTTTCTCTATATTATTTGACCATTAAGTCATTGGCCAATGCAAAAGATATATTCAATTAAAGTAATTGAATATGATCAAATGGGTCATATAATAAAGATGAGATAAATTGATTAAGCTATTTGGATAGACACATGGGAGATCCTAGGCTTAATTGAGTGGTTTGTGAATGAAGGGATATTGCATAAACTTCATATAAAGGTAAAGTTTGCAGAATCCGCGTAAACGTTCTTCATATTTCGAGTACACTATACAACACCGTCTAGAAGTTTTGTATAGACTTTAATTTGATTATCGTCGATAATGGAGGCCTATAGGGTCACACAATATGTGTTTTGTTGATCTGCTCAAGGGTGCAAAATTAGTGCATTGTGATTATATCTAATGCTAGTCCAAGTGGGAGATTGAAAGATATTTTTGGACTAGATTAGAATATTAATTATATAGTTTTAGAATATATTAATTAATTAATAGTTGGACTATTAGATTAATTAATTGGAGAACAAAAGAAAAGCCCGACCCATATTATAAAAAACAGAAAGAACAGTCCAAATTAGGGTGGAGGCCTCTTCCTTCCACGTATTAGTTCAAATTGAACACCGAAAATCATCAATTATCTCAAAGCAAGTAACTTGTAATAAAGTGACTTGGATGGATATATGAAATAACAAGCCACATAAACAGGGGAATATTTTAATCAATAAATCACAAAAGTCTTCATTTATGCCCATTGATATCTTTGATCAACGAAGCTTTATTAGCGTTTTAGAGGCGGGGCGCCTACAATTATATAAGGGATTTTGTATTTTATTTAGAGTTTTAATGGTATGAATAAAAAAGTCTATCTAAATATTATTATTATTTTAAATAATAGGGGGATCTAGAAGAGTGTAAAGAGAAAATTGAGGATTGAGAATAGAATTACCTTAAAAAAAACAAAAAAATAGACTCCTCATTTCTCTTATACACATAAGAAGCCAAAATTAAAAATCAAGTCATGCTATGTCTGATCTAAACCAAATATTTGAGCCCAACTAACAAAACCCAAAAGTATGGTCCAAAGTTGAAAAATGGATTTGTGTTGGGATTTTACCCCATAGTCTAATACAAAATAACTACATAATATTTTAATAAAATAAATTATAAAATCTTTGTTAGGAAAAACTATCAAAGGACCACTAGATAAGGTTTTGATGAGATGTCAAAACTATTTCTGAAAAACTGACCAAGATCCAAGCTGTAGATCTGAGCTGACCAATCAAGAGCCTCAAGAAGGAACTCAACTGAAGCTAGAGTCAACTCAACTGGAACATGGTCAACCAGTTGGAAGGATACGCAAACCAGTCAAAACTCAATCTAACTAGGGGTTAAAAGAGTCGAACCAGTCAAAACAAAACTGACAGCTAAGTCAGCTGAGCTGAGAGAAAAATCGACAAGACTGAAGAAACTGATAAGAGATCAGTTCAAACTGAAGACTGGAAGTATTCAGTTGATGGCCAAACTTAACTTCAGCCAAACTGAAGTAAACAGACGAATCAATCAAAGGCCAGAACTGAAGTCAGCCAGCTTGTAGGAGAAAACAAGCAAACATCTGACAAGAAAGCTTGAGAAAGATCAGTCAAACTAACAAGCTAGCCAACAGCCTGTGATCAGTCAAGCTGACAAGAAAGCTCAAGAAAGAACAGTCAAACAGACAAGCTAGCCAACAGCTTGTGATCAGTCAAGCTGATAAGAAAGCTCAAGAAAAAACAGTCGAACTGACAAGCCATTCAACAACTTGAGATCAGTCGAACTAGAGGAAGAAGCTCAGAACTGCCAACTGGAGTAATAGCCGAACTAAGCAGACAAGCTCAGAACTGGAACTCAAACTTGCTAAACTGTAGCTCAGAACTGCCAGCCAGAGAGTCCTGGAGCTAATGCTCAAATAAAGATCTTGGAATAAATGCTCCAACGGAGATCCTGGAATTAAATGTCAAATAGAGATCGATTGGCAAAGCAACGGCTATTGGAATCAAATATCCAACAGAGATCGATTGGCAAAGCAACGACTACTTCAACCAAAAGCTCCAACGATCATAAAAGACCATCTGCCATTGATGAACCAATAGAGCCACCGATCAGTGGAACTCAACGGTCACAAAATCACTCCTTTATAAAAGAAGAGTGAATTAAAGTTCTGAAAAGACTTTCGCAACTTTCATTCTTGAAGCCTTCATTCAAGTTATCTCAAATAGAGCTTTCTTTCTCCCTCCTACATAGCTCAAGTTCAGCATTTGCTAAAACTGCAAGAGTCCAAATGAGAAGAAGAATCCACATAATCAAAGTATTCAGCTAGCTGTTGATAATCCAGCCAGAGCAACCTTCTCAGTTCTAGCAATACACCGATCAACTACCCAGCTCAAATTGAAGGAGCACACCAGTTGATATCCCTTGTTCAAGACTAACCTCTTGAAGATCGAAAGAGATCTAAAACCTTGTAAAGACATCAATAACACCTACCTTCCTAGCAAGTAGTTAGGGACTGCAAGTGTGAGCAGTCGACCCGTTGAGGTAGGGAGCAGTTACCAGGTTCAGCCAACTATCCTTCATTGTATAATTTGTAAAGAAACTCAAGTTATATAGTGGAGTTGCCCTTCTGCGGAAGGAAGAGAGGACGTAGAAGTTTGAGACTTCAAACCTCTATAAATCATTTGTGTGTTGTACTGTTTTGTTTACTCGCATATCTTTAAACTGTACACAAGCTCACACAATCTGCACTCAAGCTGTCTAAAAAAATGTGCTCAATCGAATTGTGCATAGATAAGTTACTAAGCGAGTCAAGGGCCCTTATCATTCCGCATTTGAAGTAAAGTTTTTAGTCAGTTTATTCACCCCCCTTTAAACTGACATCGACTCGCCCGGGACCAACAAGTGGTATCAGAGCCAGGTTGATTCTAAGGATTAGCTCTTTCTGCAGATCAACTGAATCAGATCTACTTATCTATGCTAACATTTCAAGCTATGGAAAACCATAAGCTACCTTAGTTTTTAGTTGAGAATTATGATAATTGGAGCAGGAGAATGAAGGCGCATCTCTGCTCGATCCATGAGAACATGTGGGAAGTTATTGAAGATGGTCCAATCACTATCATGATGGACAATGAAGCCCACATAGTTGATATCAATCAACCAGCCAGGATCCCAAAGCCAACTAATCTTCTCATCTGCGAAGAGAAGAAGTTGAAGAATCTAGAGTATGTTGCTCAGGCTGCACTATTTCAAACTCTAGATGAAGACAGAATGAAGGACACAAAGAACTGCACAACTGCCAAGGAGATATGGGACTTACTAGCAGATCTATGCCAAGAGTCCGAAGCTATCAAAGGAAACAAGCTCCAACTAGCAGTCGACATATATGAGTCCTTCAAAATGCAGCTATAAGAGTCTATCTCAAGCCTTGAAATCAGATTTCTAGGCATCATCAGTGAGATGACCAATCTGGGAAGAAGCTATCCCAATTCTGAGATGAACTCCAAAATTTTGGATAATCTCACTGAAGAATGGGACATGAAGGTGATAGCTACAAAAGAATCAAGAAATCTGAACAACATCACCCCCAGAGAACTGTTTGGCTCTCTCAAAGCTCATGAGTACAGCCTAAATCGGAAGAAGGAAGCATCAACATCATCAGCTCAAGATGCAGCCTTCTATGGTGAAAGGAACTAGTTTAGAGATACTCTAGGAATGAACAACTTCCAGCTCAGAAGCTCACCAGCCAGAGAGAATCAAGGCGGATCTTTGTCCGAATGAAGAAGAGACACAACCGAAAAGAAGGAAAACCTGACTGAAGACATCAATGATCAAATTCAGTCAATTACCAGGTTATTAGAAAAACTAAAGAAAGTCAGGGACAAACAATCAGTTCCACCTCAAACTGATGAAGTCCGAAAAGATGAGAGAACTCATCAACCAGTTGAACCATTCAGGGGTGGCAATCGAAATCTAGGAGAATGCTTTCACTGCCACAAACAAGGATATTACAGATATGAATGTCCAGAACTCCCTGAAGATAAGAAGGCCAAAGTGAGGAGAAGCTTCTTCAAAAGGAAAGCAATGATTGCAAACTTAGAGAATGCCGTGCTAAACGATTCAGACTATCCATCTGGAATTGATTCTGACGGCTATAGCTCAGATGATGAAGCATTATTCTGCCTCATGGCTGACAATGATGAAGAGGTTAGTACAGCTGACTCTCAAACCTTCTTCTATCATATTAATGAAGCAACTATTTCTAGCAATGAACTTGACATGAAACTTATGATGCTAGAAGATCAATTAGCTTCAATATCCTGCTTGTATGTTGAATTGAGAAATGAAAACAATGAACTGAGAAATAGAGTTAGAAAACTGAGCATTGATCATAAAAGAATGAATTATTTTGAATCTTAGCTTGTGGAATTTGAAAAGTTGAAATTGAGAACTGTCAATCTAGAAGCTGAGAATCAAAAACTCAAGCAAGAGAATGAAAGAGAAAAAGTAACTCTAAAGTTCAAAAAGGGATCTCAAACTCTAGATGAGATATTGAATCATCAGAGAACTGGAACCAGTAGCATAGGGCTAGGATACAACAAGTTCACTGCCTTAGAGAAAGGAAAGACAGTTGCTCAACCTAGTGATAAAGGAATCCTAAAAGGATTCACCAGATCAACTCAGGATCAGCTAGCTGAGCCATCCAAAGGCAAAGAAATATTGAGAAATCCTCAAACTCAGCCTAGATAATTCAGATAGTTCTCCCAACCAAAAACACCAGGTCAACAGAAGCCAAAATTCCAGTCAAGACCATCAGTTCATCCAAACCAATCCTTTCATTCAAGGTCTTCAGTTCAACAGAGATCACCAGCTAAACGCAGAATGCCCCTAAAGCAAACTGATAGATCAGTTCACTTCAGAAAGAAAAACCAGTTTAGATCTCAAGCCTACCCTACCAAGAAGTTCAATCAGAACACCTATAGGAGAGATCAAAGAAACTTGTTTGAACCCTACCATCACTATAACGAGTATCTGGATTCCAGAAATGAACTAAGAGTTGATACAAAAGGGTTCAATCCAGTAAACTAGAAACACACAAGGCACTGGCCTGATCAAAGAGCTCAAAGGTCTCAAAACAAAAGCATTTTAGTTGAATTGTTTTATCTTACTAACTAGCAACGTAGGTACCATTCAACTGATTCAACTCAAAATAGAAGAGCTGAAAGAAAATCTAAACTGATCAAGCGATCCAAATCAGTTGGATCTCTAAATGATAAAAAGCCAAAAGTTTGGCAAGTTTGGATTCCAAAGAGCTTGATGTATCAACAAGGACCCGATATGAAACGGGTCCCTAAATGCTAATCCTTATTTTTGCAGGATAAGAGCATCCTATCTATGAAGAAAATTAAAGATATCTGGTATCTAGATAGCGGGTGCTCCAAGCACATGACCGGAGATAGAGAAGATCTTGACGGTTATGAAGAAGTCAAAGGTCCACTTTTCACATTTGGAGACAATTCTAAAATCCGAACCATTGGAGAAGGGTTCGTGGTCAAGAAAAAAGTTGTAGTATATGGAGTCTCCCATGTGGATGTACTAAAACACAAACTACTCAGCATCAGCCAGCTGTGCGACAATGGACACTCAGTTGACTTCAGTAAAAACTCCTGCAACATAAGAGACAAGTCAACTGGAGCAATTCTTCTTACTGGCATAAGGAGAGGCAACATGTATATTGTTGACTGGTCAACCGGCTACTCAGAAGCTTGCTTCCTTTCAAAAGGATCGACTGAAGCAGCTGGCTATGGCATCGACGACTGAACCACCTCAACTTCAAAACAATCAACTACCTAGCCAAGAAAGAGCTAGTTGAGGGGCTTCCCAAGGAGATATATAAGAAAACAGGCGTGTGTAGACCATGCCAAAAAGGGAAGCAAGTGAAGTCATCCTTCAAGAATATGAGTCATCCACCAGGAATAACTGAATGCCTCCAACTACTACATATGGATCTGTTTGGTCCGGTCAGACCACAGACCCCAAAAGGCAAAAGATTCACTCTTGTAGTAGTTGATGATTTCTCAAGATATACGTGGGTGGACTTCTTGAGGAGCAAAGATGAAACTTACGACAAGCTAACAGCGCTGATCAGAAGGCTGCAAACTGAAAAAGAGAGATCAGTTCAAAGGATTCGCTCCGATAATGGAACTGAATTTGTGAATCAGCAAATGATCAGTTTTCTCAGCAAACTTGGAATCACTCACGAACACTCAGCTGCAAAAACTCCACAACAAAATGGTGTAGCTGAAAGGTGAAATCGGACACTTAAAGAAGCAACTCGAGCAATGATAGTTGATGCCAACATAGCTGAAGGTTACTGGGCTGAAGCAGTCAACACAGCCTGCCACACTCAAAATCGAAGTGCCATCGTCACCGCACATGACAAAACACCTTATGAACTGTATAAGGGTCGTAAGCCTTCAATCTCATACTTTAAATATTTGGTTGTAAATGTTATATTCACAACAATGGCAAGACTCAACTGAAAGCTTTCAGTGCTAAAGCTAATGAGGGAATATTTCTTGGGTATAATTCGCCTCACGCACAAGCTTACAGAGTGTTCAATAAATGAACTCTTGTTGTGGAAATAACATGTCATGTGGTATTTGATGAATTTGCTAATGAGTATAGGAACAAAGAAACAATAGACACATCAGTTCAAGTACTACCTAGTGAAACTGAAAACTCGCAGGACTATGTGGATCACATTGTTCCAGAGCGGCTTGAAGTTTCACTAGAAGAATGCAATGAAAATGGCACTAAACCAGTTGAGAACAATCTGGTCAATGAATACACAAATCGTGCTGAGACCATAAACCCCACAACTGAAACAGGAGGAAGAACTGATGGAGATGCCGAACCAACTGATGAAAGGACGACTGATAACGTCACCACAGTAGAACCAGCTGAAGCTATCTTGCCCAAATGGCTCCGAAGCCATCCAGCTGACAAGATAGTTGGTGATCCAAGAAGTCGAGTCCAAACCAGAAGTTCAACTGAGCATGCACTATTCACATGCTTCATATCTCAAACGGAACCAGCAAATGTCAAAGAAGCCTTAGAAGATTCAGACTGGATCATGGCCATACAAGAAGAACTGAATCAATTCACAAAAAATGACGTATGGTTTCTTGTCGATAGACCAAAAACCTAGAAGGTCATTGACACAAAATGGGTTTTTTGCAACAAGCTGGACGAACAAGGTATGATCACAAGAAACAAGGCAAGACTGATAGCCAAAGGATACTCACAAAGTGAAGGGATCGACTTTGATGGGACATTCGCACCAGTTGCAAGATTGGAAGCCATCAGACTATTCCTAGCCTATGCAGCTCACTTCAACTTCACAGTCTATCAAATGGATGTCAAGAGTGCATTTCTTCAAGGAATGCTCAAGGAGGACGTGTATATCGAGTAACCGCCAGACTTCGAAATTGGTGATCAAGTTTTCAAGCTGAAGAAAGCCCTCTACGGACTGAAGTAAGCTCCTCGAGCGTGGTATGAAACTCTCACAACCTTCTTACTGAAGAATGGGTTTCAAAAGAGAGTCATTGATCGAACTCTATTCCAAATAGAATGATCAACTGAGATCTTAATGGTTCAAATTTATGTGGATGACATAATTTTTGGATCAAAAAGCAAAGATCTATGCACACTATTTGCTCAACTGATGCAAAGCGAATTCGAGATGAGCATGATGGGAGAAATGACATTCTTCCTAGGACTCCAAGTGAAGCAGCTGAAAGATGGGATCTTTATCAGCCAGGCTAAGTACACTAAGGAGCTAGTCAAGAAGTGTGGAGCTAATAAAGGAAAAACTCTCAAGATTCCTATGAACACATCAGTTCAGCTAACTCTTGATGAAGAAGGAGAATCAGTTAGCCAAACATATTACAGAGGGATCATTGGGTCGCTACTTTACCTAACAGCTAGCCGACCAGACATCTCTTATTCAGTCGGTCTATGCATGTGGTTCCAAGCCAACCTGAAGAAAAGTCATCTTGAAGCGGCAAAGAGGATTATCAAATACCTCAAAGGAACCATAAATCTTGGACTATGGTATCCCAGAGACGACAGTTTGAGTCTAATCGGCTATTCAGACTCAGACTTTGGTGGATGTAAGATTGACAGAAAAAGCACTAGTGGAACATGTCAGTTTCTTGGAAGCAAACTGATATCCTGGTTCAACAAGAAGCAGCACTCAGTTGCCACGTCAACAACTGAAGCAGAATATGTAGCTGCAGGAAGCTGATGTGCTCAGATACTCTGGATGAAGCAACAGTTGAAGGACTACAAAGTTGAAACTGAAAAAGTACCTATATTCTGTGACAACAGTAGTGTAATTGCAATATCTCAAAATCCAGTTCTGCATTCAAGAACTAAGCACATTGACATAAGACATCACTTCATCAGAGATCACATCGAGAAGAAGGACATATGCATCAAATATGTCAACACGGAGAAGCAGATAGCTGACATCTTCACCAAACCATTGCCTGAAGCAAGGTTTATGGAGCTATGCATACAACTGGGACTACTTGAACTAGCATCAAAGGATGAAGATAGTCAACTGGAAGAAAAAGGTCAGAAAACTATTCCAGCTGAAGAGAGAAACTGAACCGAAAGGCTTCAACTCATCAGAATGAGTAGTTCACAACTGAAAAAGTTGTTGAACTGATCAGTTGGACACATAAGCTATCAGTTTGAACTGAAGCGAGAAGCTGTGCAAAGAAAGTAAACTGAAGCTGATCACCCTACCCCATCAGCTCAACTGAATCATCAGTTCATTTGCTCAAACTCAGACAAGGAGCAAGACATAGTTAGCCAAATGATCTCAACTGATGATCCAGTCAGTCAAGCAGAGCGTACCAACTGCAAAATACTCAAACTGATGGAGAAGTCAAAGAAACTGGAATTAACTCAACAGGAGACATCAGTTCAAAAATCAGCTGAAGGAAAGCAGCAGAACTGAAGGAACAGCTGAACTGAGAAACAGCTTAATTAAGAGTCCAACAGTTAAGGCCAAGAAGGAACTGATGAGAAAACATCTCAGTTGGAGTTGATCAACATGGAATCATCAGCTATAGTCGAAGCCAACTGATGACGTAATCAGTTTCAAGTCAAGAGGAAGCCACAAGAGAGAAACAAATAAGTTCAACATTTTCAATAGTGGAAACGGTAAAAATACGTGTCACTCCAATATTACCGTTGGACTCATCCTCTCCCCTCATTAATCCCCAACGGATAGAATCGAAAGGCCAATCGACGGGTCGATTAAATAAATCTGACCGTTGAAATCTGGGCATACGAAACATCCCAACCGTTGGATGAGCTTCACCTATTTATACAAATAAGTCGGCTGAATTTTCGAGATAAGCTTCACACTTTTTACTGTCGACTTATCTCTCTCTCTCTCTTCTCTGGACTAAAGCAAAATCCTTCAGCCTTCGAGATAAATTCCTTAGTCTTACAAATCAATTCCTTTTATCAAAAACCTCTCATCAAAGTTTCATGGCTCAAAACCCCACCGGTCGCATTCGCAAGAGGTTCAATTTCTGCTAATCTGGAGAAGACTCCACAGTATTTTGTGAAAAACTCGACAGAGGTAAGTTCTTCAACCCAGCCAGATTCATTCAAGCCTGCAATGCTTCCCCTCTAAGTGGAATAATTATCGAAAAGCTCTCATAAGCAAAGCTGAAGACATTTCTAGAAGAATTTCCAGAACGCATATATCCAGAACCAGTTGCAGAATTATTCCTGAATTCAAATGGTTCCTCAGATCCCAAAGAAATCAGATCTGAAGTAAGAGGACAGCAGATCATCGTCTCAACTGAAACTCTAAGCAACATGTTTAATCTACCCATCAAAGGACTCAAGTTGGAAGAAGTTCAAATAAGCTTTCAGGAAGCCTATGAGTTCTGGAAAAAGGAAGGCGAGAACCAACCATATAAAAGCAACCATCTCATCTCAAGATTTCAAGATGAGTATCAAGTGCTAGCTGCCATAGCCTTAAAAATAATGGTAGGGACAACTGGCAGCCAATCAAAAATATCAGAATCCAAATACAAGATTTGCGTCGCCATCTACAATCGGCTAGAGATCAATTGGGCACAATACTTCTTCGATCAACTAAAGAGATATGTTGATATCATTGAAAGCCGCTAGGATGATAAAAAGTTCCCACAGAGGATTGGGTACGTTGAAACAGTTCCCTTGGATGACTGAAGAAACAGAATTCAAGAGCATAGTCAACAATGACTTCATCTCAAAACTGCTTAAAATCATGGAAATTGATCCTGAGCAAGCTGACCAGCCAAAGAAGAAAAAGCCTGCAGCTGAAGGCAAGGGAAAGAAGCAGGTCACTGGCACATCCCAAAATGTTTATGATGATAACATTCCTCTAGCTCAGATATATAGGTCCCCAGTCGGTTCCTTAACACTGAGACAACAAGCTGAGTCAAGTTCCATCACAGCTGGAACCGGCACATCAGCTCAACTGAGATCATCCACCAGGCAACAAAGCTCAGTTGCAACTAGAACTGACATTGTTGGACAATGAGCCAGACGAGCAGCTACCAGATCAGCTTCTAAAAAGAAGCAAGCTGGTCAAACAAAGAAGAGAGGAGTCTCACTTCCTCAATCCAAGAAGAGAAAGGAAAAAAGCCCCATGCCAAATCCAACGGTTCCGCCAAATCTAACCGTTGAAGATATGGCTCCCTGTGAAAACCCAAAAGACATCATCCCTGCAAGAGGAATTCCTCACGACGGAGCTGGGGCTGATTATTTTCAAATGGCATGCTCCCCAATGGCTCAAGTTGAAGGGAACATAAGAGCCTACTCAAAAGGAGAATCCGTGAAGAAATGGGCTGATGAGACAACACAAAAATATATGGCTCGACACTACACCCAGGAACTAACTGGCCATGAAGAACTCTTCCACACTTTGACCAGGTACATCTACTGGTTTTTGTGGAGACACGTGTATCTCTCAGAACCCTTCTTCTCATTGCTCGCTTTCCATGGGATGAGCTTTTGGAAGCGAGAAGAAGAATGGAGTATGTGGTGGACAGACAGTGAGAATGCTGGAATCACTCAGGGCAAACATCTAATGAGGCAGCTACATCTTAGAAAAGAATGTTCAAATCCATCAGAAGGCTCGATAAAAGATGTTTTTGATGAACTGTGCAAACGACAAGGATTAAAACTGCCCGCCATCACCACAGAGAGAAAAAGTGAAAGATGGAAGCACTCTCATGTTCAACACAAATGGCTATTCAATGAATTGAAAAAGAAATCACAAAGTCATCAGTCTGGACAGCCATCAACCATAGGAAGAAATCAAGCATCTATCCAAGTGGATGATCTAATTGATGAAGTAGTAAGAGAACTCCACTCTAAGAGATCTCCTCAATTAGCTGAAGTTGAGATCAATCTCGTTCCTGAGGAGTCAGAAGAGTCAGCTGAAAAGACTCAATAGTTTGAGGAGCCAGCTGAACCCCAAATCGCTCCTCTCCAAGAGCCAACTGCTGATGAAGGAGCTCCCTTATCCATTCCTCCAACTGCTTCAATAACAGAGCTAGCTGAGTCTAACGAGCCAGCTGATCAGACAGCTCAGATGGATGATCAACCTACCTACCAAGGTACACTAGCGTTAACTGTGTACTTTGATCTAGTTCAAAGGGCTCTTCAAGCTGCAGCCCAAGCTGCTGCACCGGAGACTCCACCAGAGCCCAGTTATGATGAATCCGTCAGCATGGAGAAGGATGAGCTAACCCACACAGTTCCATGTGAGGAACTGATAGGAACTGAAGAAGGAGAAGAGGTTGACTCAAGAGCAGTTCAGCTCAATACTCAACCAAGCAGCTCATCAGTCCAGCTATCTGCTTACTATGTAGAATTGATACACAGCCTGCAGCAACAGGTAAACTGAATACTGAGCAAATTCAGAAGCTACAAGCTCACTCTAGACTCCAGTCAGCAGGAACTGAGTCCTCAAGCAGTGATGAGGATGATGAAGGTGACTCCACAGAACCGCTTGCTAAGAGGAGGAAAACTGATCACAAGAAGAACTAGTAGCTGATCAAGTTCAACTGATTAGAAAGCCCTAAGTTTACTTCTTGTAATTCAGTTTGTTATCATTGCGTTTTGATTTATAAAAAGATTATCATTTAACTCTCAAATAAATGTCGACTTAGTATTTATTTTGAATATTTTGACTGTTGCAAAAGGATGACACATCTCAAAGTCATTAAATGCCAACGACCAAAATAAAAGAGGCCAGGGCTAGTACCATTCCAACCATTAGATTTATGAGCATGCTCAATCACTCATAAAAAGTCCTCTCTTATAAGCCTCTCAGAAATACTCCTCCTACGCTCTCAAAAACTCTCTATCTCTCTCTCTCTCTCTCTCTCTCTCTCTCTCTCTCAAAGCTCTTGAAATTCCTCAAAATTTCAGCCAACCCCAAAGATGGCCGAATTACCCAGATCTTTAAATTCCTTCAAAGAGCAACTGCTGAGAGACAAATTCCTAGATAGGAAGAAATTTCAATTGATTCTAAACAAACAACCCAACCCTTCTGTCAAATCTTCACAAGACATAAATTCTTCACCATCTGGAAACACCACCAAAGTTCTTCAGACAAAATTTGGTGAGTGAGTTTTTGCTTCAAGCAAAATTATCTGCAGATGGAAAGACAGTGTCATCAGTGATTCAAGAACGGCTACTCCAAATCACTGAAAGAACAATTGCAGAAGTCTTCCAACTTCCACGGAGAGGATCATCTGTTCAGGAACTACAAGAACCTACAAAATCATACTGGAGAGAATGGAAAGCTTCCACCTGCAACAAGCAATTCAGTTTTACGACAGCTAAAACTGATTTGAAGCCCGAGTATGGCATTCTACTCAATATAACGAACAAGATGATGTTCGGGGCAATTGGAAGCCTGAGTCAACTCACCCAAGAGAGATACAAGGTTATGATTCATCTTGTTGAAGGACGATAAACAAACTGGGCAGAATTTGTCTTCCAACAATTCAAGCATCAAGTAGTCAAGGCCTTTGACTCAAAGAAATCTGGCAAATTTGAGTCCAAGGTAGGACTTGTTCTAAGGATGAGCAAAATGATTGAAGACCTGCTGAATCTTCCAAGTGATGAAGCACTACCAATCCTCATCTCTGACTAGATTCCCAAGAAGGGAACGACCCATCTTCAGTCACTAAGAAAGAAACGAAGAGTCAAGGCAAAGACGAGCAACATCACTTCGAGCAATTCAACTGGCAATGCCGTTCATTCTCCAAAATCAAAGAACGGATCACCAGTTGATTTCCAGGTTTGCTTTGATCTAGATGAGCTTATTCCATTCGTTGGAATCCCTCATTCAAACTATGGAGCAGACTACTTCAGAAGCACATGCCCTCCTCTCCAGCTGACTGAAGAAAATATTCGCACCTTCTATAGTGGTGAATATGCAGTCAAAAGTGCACAAAAAGAAGTGACTAATCTCCTTCTCACACACTTCGCTTTTGTTGCACAACATGACCAAGAGTTGTTCAAACAACTCCACCGGTATTTCTATTGGTATAACTGGAGACATTCTATGTCCATCTAGTCTCACTTTCTGCTAACTACCTTTCATGGCATGAGCTACTAGCAACGTGAAGAAACTTGGAGCATTAAATGGATAGGATCGTCAAATCCATTCCCTCCAACCATTGTGCAAGTTCAGCACATCATGAATCACATGCTCGCCAACAAAATTCCAGCAGATGCCTTGTTAGCTGAATTCAAAACCAGCATCATACCTCAATGAACTGTGGTTGCAAATCAATCAGTCGACTTCCCAACTGGCTCGCTCTGCCGAAAACTGAACTTTGATAATTTATCAAGTCAGTCAGCTGAGCCATCACGACGAACTCCAACTGCCACAGAGAGGATAGAACCACATCTATCACATACTGAAGTCGTGGCTCCTCAGAAGAATCCAAGGCATGATGATGAAAGAGATAGTGATGATGAGGATACTGCCACATCACCAAGTCTCCTATCCAAGAGCTATGTCACTCCCCTACTCACATCCAGCTCAAAAGGTGTGCAACTGATTATGAACAATGATCAGTTCAAACCGTCGCCAAATGGAATTTCACAATCCCTCAATCAAAGGATGAAAACTCATCAGTTGCCATTCAGCAACTTCACCAAGCCAGGAGGACAACAAGTCCCGAACTGCCAAAGAACAAAACTGGATCTGCATCGACGACAAAGCGATCCAACTGCTTGAAAGGAAGCAGTGCAGCTAGTCCAGTTCGGTCCTTCAAGAAGAAGAAACTGACTCAAGAAGGCCAAGCAACTGACCAAACGAACTGATCAATTCAGTTCAGTTAGAGCCTCAAAGTTAGCTCATCAGCGGTGACTGGAAAAGCTAAAACTGATCATCCAACCGCTGAATCATCAAATCAATCAGTTGGATTGTATCCCAACTGACTCAGGATAAGTTTTTCTTAATCCTCAAGCTTATCTTAACTTAATTGTTTCCGTTGTGATTATAAATTTCCTTATATTACATCCAATGGCTACAATTTGAAAATGGGGTCCTCTCTTACAAGTTGCCATTAATATCTCTGCATTGATATTAAATCGACTCCACAAAGGAGAAAAGGAGGGTATATTTATCTATGAGATATGAATAGCAAAATCTGCAGAAAATATCTTGCTATTTATGGCAACTACCCCATTTTCAAATTTGCTCTTTCTCAGCCACATGATCATAAAGCTACTTCGCAATCGAACGGCTGGGATGTATGCATCATTTATTCAGCTAATCATCCATCAAATTAGATAGCTGATCAGCTAAGATAAGCAATCGAGTTTCCTCGATCAATGCATGCAGAGCTGAATATATATATATATATATATATATATGCAAGGAGATGAAGGCTCCGATCATCTGCAGATTTTCTCTCACCCTTGCATTGATCATCTGCAAACTCTCTCTTAGCGCACTTGTAAATTTAACACAACAATTTCTTTGCAGCAATGAAACCCTCATTTCAAATGGTGAATGTCAAGTCGCTCGTAAGTAAGCTGAAGAAAGATAAGACTCTCAATCTAGAGCTTCTTCACGCACGCCTAGGTCCAGAAAAATTTCAAAGGATCTTTCGGCCATTGAAGGAAACTGGGTTGTTGCCATTCTTGACGATCATGCCAGTCAAGAATCTACCCACCCATGTTGCGGAGTTCTACTACAATGCAACAGTCTCCGGCAACAAGATCATCTCTACCGTTCAGAACAAAGTAATAACGGTGATGAAAGACACTATGATGTCTACACTCCTCCTTCCCGGAGAAGGCCAAGATGTGTTGGATATGGAACTTCTGAGTAAATACGCACTGTGGAGCCTTTGGAAGCATCCACACGTGCACCATCACGACTGCTCACACAAGTTGAAGGAAAGCCTGCCTAGTGAGATCATCCAACCCCTGGATATCGCCAGTCACATCCTGCACGGAAACTTTGAGACGGTCCAGTTCTCTGAACTCAAAGCTCATCTAACGGCCGCTCTATTCCTCAGTTGCAAAGCCGACTGGGCTTTCTTCATTCTTGCTCAATTGCGAGCAAATGTCGACCGAGCAGAATATGATCCGACAACTGGCTCTTTCCGAGAGAATGTTGGGTTTATGGGTCGCATAAGCCACATCATTCTGAGTCAATTTGACGAAGTGGTTCCAAACGGAGAGCCAATCGGATGAAGGGATATGCTCCCGACCACCTACTGCTATCCGATCTCGAAGAGATCGCACCAACCAGGAACTTCCGACTCAAGTCATGGAAAGAGACCGTTGGTAGCAACTGCCAGCTCCTCAGACGAAAGGCAGTTGCTGATTGAGAATGAGCCTCTTTCAAGACTGAGTGATCAGTCTACAATACCCGCCAGCTCACAACCTCTCATCTCAGTACATTGCGACTCATTTGAGGATGAGTTTGAGCAAGTTCTAGACCATCAGCTACGGAGCTGTTTCAGTCTAATTGAGGGCAACAATCCCTCCTTATTCGAGCAATTGAGAAGGTACCTTCAGTATCATATCTAGAGATTTCAACTCGATGAGGCCACCATGTTCCACCTCATCCGCACTCGTGGATCCCTCTTCTGGATCAATGAAGGACACTGGAGTAGAAATTGGATGAACCATCTACTCTGCTCGTCGCCAACGCTCTCGGAAATAATGGATTCAATGATCAAACGAATCCAGTTCAGCGTACCAGTAGACGCTCCTCTTCCCGATAATGAGCTAGCCAACTCCTCATGCACCCCATTTCTTGAAGATCTACCAATCGCATCAACCGATGAGCTCTTCACCAACCTAGCTTCCATGGACTTCAGAGAGCAAGATCTCTCTCTCACCACTGATCGTGGTCAGTTCATGACGACTGAAGAAGCTTATACACGGTTCTCCTCGCCCATGCTCATTCATTCAGTTCCCTCAGTCTGTGATGACAACTTGGCAACTGCATTCACCTTCTTGCCAAATCTATCAATGCCATCATACGATCCACACCAGTTTACCCTTTTGGATGATGCCAAAAAGGAGGAAGATGGAAGGTATGATGATGAAAATTTAACTCTTTAGGAGCAGATCCAAAGAGAAGTACACCTTGAGGGGGAAGCTCAGGGGGAGCTTGGAGAACACATGGAGTTCAAGAAAAAGGAGAATCAAGCAGGAAAAGAAAAAGCAGCTAAGGAAGTAAAGTAGTAGTTCTATCTACTATCAAGAGCTGATATGATATGCTTCGATTTAATATATGATACATGCTTTAATCTTTCAAATATCATGCTTCAATATCATATCAAGCCTTGCTCATGCTTATATACATTCCCTAATACCTTGATAATCATGCTCTAATAGCTCAAAATGAAAGTATGTCTAAAATGAGAGTATGCTCTGATACTTGAATTTCAGCTCTAACTTGCTCTAATATCAAGCTTTGCCTATAAGTGAACTACAGCACGTCCCTCAGACGAACATTTGCAGTTTTTCCATCATCATTAACAAGGCTTTGACATCATCAAAAAGGGGAAAATTATTAGGAAAAACTATCAAAGGACCACTAGATAAGGTTTTGATGAGATGTCAAAACTGTTTCTGAAAAACTGAGCAAGATCCAAGCTGTAGATCTGAGCTGACAAATCAAGAGCCTCAAGAAGGAACTCAACTGAAGCTAGAGCCAACCCAACTGGAGCATGGTCAACCAGCTGGAAGGATACGCAAACCAGTCAAAACTCAATCCAACTAGGGGTTAAAAGAGTCGAACCAGTCAAAATAAAAATGACAGCTAAGTCAGCTGAGCTGAGAGAAAAATCGACAAGACTAAAGAAACTGATAAGAGATCAGTTCAAACTGAAGACTGGAAGTATTCAGCTGATGGCCAAACTTAACTTCAGCCAAACTGAAGTAAACAGACGAATCAATCAAAGGCCAGAACTGAAGTCAGCCAGCTTGTAGAAGAAAACAAGCAAACATCTGACAAGGAAGCTTGAGAAAGATCAGTCAAACTGACAAGCTAGCCAACAGCCTGTGATCAGTCAAGCTGACAAGAAAGCTCAAGAAAGAACAGTCAAACTGACAAGCTAGCCAACAGCTTGTGATCAATCAAGCTGACAAGAAAGCTCAAGAAAAAACAATCGAACTGACAAGCTATTCAACAACTTGAGATCAGTCGAACTGGAGGAAGAAGCTCAGAACTGCCAACTGGAGTAATAGCCGAACTAAGCAGACAAGCTTAGAACTGCCAACTGGAACTCAAACTTGCTAAACTGGAGCTCAGAACTGCCAGCTAGAGAGTCCTGGAGCTAATACTCAAATGAAGATCTTGGAATAAATGCTCCAACGGAGCTCCTGGAATTAAATATCCAATAGAGATCGATTGGCAAAGCAACGGCTACTGGAATCAAATATCCAACAGAGATCGATTGGCAAAGCAACGGCTACTTCAACCAAAAGCTCCAACGATCATAAAAGACCATCTACCATTGATGAACCAACAGAGCCACCGATCAGTGGAACTCAACGGTCACAAAATCACTCCTCTATAAAAGACGAGTGAATCAAAGTTCTAAAAAGACTTTCGCAACTTTCATTCTTGAAGCCTTCATTCAAGTTATCTCAAACAGAGCTTTCTTTCTCCCTCCCACGTAGCTCAAGTTCAGCATTTGCTAAAACTGCGAGAGTCCAACTGAGAAGAAGAATCTACAGAATCAAAGTATTCAGCTAGCCGTTGATAATCCAGCCAGAGCAACCTTCTCAGTTCCAGCAATACACCGATCAACTACCTAGCTCAAATTGAAGGAGCACACAAGTTGATATCCCTTGTTCAAGACTAACCTCTTGAAGATCGAAAGAGATCTAAAACCTTGTAAAGACGTCAATAGCACCTACCTTCCTAGCGAGCAGTTAGGGACTGCAAGTGTGAGCCGTCGACCCGTTGAGATAGCGAGCAGTTACCAGGTTCAGCCAACTGTCCTTCATTGTATAATTTGTAAAGAAACTCAAGTTATATAGTGGAGTTTCCCTTCTGCGGAAGGAAGAGAGGACGTAGAAGTTTAAGACTTCGAACCTCTATAAATCATTTGTGTGCTGTACTGTTTTGTTTACTCGCATATCTTTAAACTGTACACAAGCTCACACAATCTGCACTCAAGCTGTCTAAAAAAAGGTGCTCAACCGAATTGTGCATAGATAAGTTACTAAGCGAGTCAAGGGCCCTTATCATTCCGCATTTGAAGTAAAGTTTTTAGTCAGTTTATTCACTCCCCTCTAAACTGACATCGACTCGCCCGGGACCAACAATCTTACTATCAAACATATCTTTTAAAAATATAAGTTCGGCCTAACACCCTCTAACTCTTGTTATATTCTTATTAAACGATACTTAGAAGTTGAAACATCTCAATAGATTATTATTATTATTATTATTATTATTATTATTATTATTATTATTATTATTATTAAGTATAAATTGAATTTATGGAAGCATGAAACAGCATATAATGAGCTTATTTTTTAAGACGGTGACTCATGCAGACGTAATAAAGCACGAGAGAATAAGTGCTTATTGATAAGTCACGCGCATCTCTTCAAATTAAATTAGTCAAACCTTCTAACTTAAGTGACCAAAAAACACAATAATAGAGGAAGCATATTATTAATATACAATTAAGTTACTACACATTATAATGTGTTTGATAAAATCGATATAGTATTTTTCTATTATACCTTTGTCTACGCATAACACATTGAAGATATGTATTTTAAAAATATTAAGTATTAAAAGAAAAAGGGGTGTAATGCATAACACATTGAAGATATGTATTTTAAAAATATTAAGTATTAAAAGAAAAAGGGGTGTAATGCAGTTTTAATAAGAGAAGTGAACTATAATAATAAAATAATCATGAGATAGACATCATTTAAATTTTAATTTTTAAAGGAATAAAAGACGATGTTAATTAGCTAATTTTTCTGATGGATTGTTATATTATTCCATTATTTTTAATTTATCACACGAAATAATACGTTAGTCTGAGCTAAAAAAATTGATTGGGACAATAAATTGAAGTGTCCTTTCTTAGTTAATTGCTCAAAATAATAAATCAATATGATTAGATTTTAACAAAAGGCAAATTTGTTCGACAAGAAATTATTTGAGTGGAATAAATAGGGTTAGTGGAGTCACAATAAAAACAAACTTATCATAAATAAGTAGAGATTTATTTTAATACTTAAAATAATATTAATATTAAAAGAAAAAAAAGGGTGATTCCCCACCTTACCATATTCACTTATTTCTTGTTGAACAAGATCATAAATCGGCATATTCCCTAAATATCTCAAATAAATATATCAATAAAAATCTTTATTACAAAAAGCAAGAGTGTTATTATATCACATGCTACACCCCCCCCCCCCCCCCCACCAACCCCCTTCACCCCACGTTTGAGTATTTATATACGCTTTCGATCCAAAACTGCTGATACTGTGCTCTTCCTAACCTAATTTTTTCAGATATTATTGTTCATTAGCAGCGTAAAGGTTTGCTCAATCTCCTATATTCCTAGTTATGATTGCATGTGTGTTTGTGTCTGTGTTCATGAAAATTAGAATCTTTTATGCCTTGGATCTGATATAGTTTGTGTCATCTGGCAAAGATTTGATTTTTATTGGGAATATCGACAGAAAATCGAGATGGGTAGCTCTGGATTTTCATGGAAATTGAACGATCACCCCAAACTGCCCAAGGGGAAAACCGTAGCAATGGTGGTTTTGGATGGATGGGGTGAGGCCAATGCCAATCAGTACAACTGCATCCATATTGCCGAAACTCCCACCATGGATTCACTTAAAAAGGTATCCTTTTTTTTTTTCGAATCTGATTTGTTATTTTTCTTTACTCTTTTTTGAAATCAATATCAATGGGGCCTGGATCTTTGGTTGTTTTTCCTGTTGATGTTATTGTTTTTGTTGTTGTGTTCCTTTCTTTGGTTGTGTAGTTGTGTGTGTGATTTTTTTAAAGGATGTTGGATTGAGATTTTGTTGTTGTTGGATGTTTGGTGAAGGGTGCCCCTGAGAAGTGGAGATTGGTAAGGGCCCACGGTAAGGCTGTGGGGTTGCCCACAGAAGATGACATGGGCAATAGTGAGGTTGGCCACAATGCTCTTGGTGCTGGCAGGATTTTTGCACAAGGGTGAGTTTTATTTTGTTTAGTTGTTTGTTTGATGGTTAATGCATTGGATTCAAGAGATGTAAACTTGAAAATTTGACTTTTTGAATGGATGATACTGTGCAAGTAAGTATGGCTCCCTTACCTGCCAGTTTTAGTTTATGATTCGTTTTTCGAATGTTCATTTTTTTCCCCCTCTTTCTTTCCTTGTCTTTTATGCGTAGATTGAGATTTTAATGATGTGTTTTTTCTAAGAGGAACACATGTATTCTAGATGGTGTCATTCTCTGGGTTCTATAGCAAGAAAATTCTCGAGATACGATTCTATTTACTGATGCAATGTGTTTTTTCTATGCTCAATAAGTGATTTGATTACCGAGGCTAGTGGACTAGTAGAAAACCTGTCGAATGATTCTGCTTCATAATATTTTCAAGTGCGAGAATGCAATGCGGAAGCCTAGTAGGAAATTTCAAATTATAGTAACAAGTTTTGGCACTCTACTTTGTTCACTATGTTTCCAGTACCAAAATTACTACATCGTGAAAGCATAAATGAAAATATTATAAGAAGTACTTGGTACTCTATTTTGGTTACTCTGTTTCCACTACCAAAGTTACTGCATTGTTCTAAAAAGTAAAAAGATGCATTTTCTTAATGATTATAGCCGATTTTTATTGTCATTGTTCTCCCAATTATGATGTACTGATACAAATTGAAAGTTCAAAAACTTGTGCTCTCTCCGGGTTATGTATATATTAATCATATTCTTCTGTTTCTTGCTGTAGTGCCAAGCTTGTTGATATTGCTCTTGAGACTGGGAAAATTTATGAAGGGGAAGGTTTTAAGTACATCAAGGAATCTTTTGAAACTGGAACAGTACACCTCATTGGATTATTAAGTGATGGTGGTGTCCACTCTCGGATCAATCAGTTGCAGGTATCTTAGCTATATAAATCTTGTGACAATTCTTAAGAGATGAATCCAAGAGCAGCAACATTATTATACTCCTTTCAGTTATATGCTTCACTCTTCCTCAATTTGCAACTTTGTTGACCTTCTCTGATTTCTTGCAAGTCTTCCTTTGCATGAATAAGATTTCATCTAATGGTGCAATTCATACTGTTGAATGCAGTTGTTGCTGAAAGGTCTTAGTGAGCGTGGTGCTAAAAGAATTCGTGTTCATATCCTCACTGATGGGCGTGATGTTTTGGATGGATCAAGTGTAGGCTTTGTTGAAACTCTAGAAAGTGACCTCTCAAAGCTCCGTGAGAAAGGTATTGATGCCCAGATTGCATCTGGTGGAGGTCGCATGTATGTTACTATGGATCGATATGAGGTAGGTGATTTCTGTTTTCATGCTGAAGAGGAATACTTGACCCTAGTTTCTATATTTGTGGTCTTCCATGTTAGCCAAGCTGAGTCAGCTGACTTGGGCTATCTTGTGTCCATTGATGTCATCTATATGAGTGTGTCATGAGGTTGTCCTTCGTCATGTTCTCATATACAGGAATCATGCTAGCACTTCAAATGTTTACATTCTTCTTTGCCCGAGGAATGAGATTTGTTTTAAGATTTGATTGGTCATTTCTTTCAAACTTGAAATAGTTTAGACTTTAGACCATGTTGGCTCATTGCCTTCTGAATTACTGCATACACATTGTGTTCACATAATTAGTAGAATTTTCCATACAAACCTGTGGCACAATTTCTGATGCACCATTGTCTTTTTTAATGTTTTCAGAATGATTGGGAAGTTGTCAAGCGAGGATGGGATGCCCAAGTGCTTGGAGAAGCACCACACAAGTTTAAAAATGCTGTCGAAGCTGTCAAGAAGCTGAGAGAGATCCCTAATACAAGTGATCAATACTTACCCCCCTTTGTTATTGTTGATGACAGTGGGAAGTCTGTTGGGCCTATTGTTGATGGTGATGCTGTTGTAACTATCAACTTTCGGGCTGACCGCATGGTCATGCTTGCTATGGCACTTGAGTTTGAGAAGTTTGATAAATTCGATCGGGTTAGATTTCCTAAAATCCGTTATGCTGGAATGCTTCAGTATGATGGTGAACTTAAACTTCCAAATAAATACCTTGTTTCTCCTCCAGAGATTGACAGAACGTCTGGGGAATATTTGGTAAACAATGGTGTCCGGACTTTTGCGTGTAGGTAAGTCAGTTGAAGCTTGATTTACTGAGTGATTGGTTACTTTCTATATCATTTCCCTTTATCAAAATTTGAGTGAGAAAAACACTTCAGAGGTGACCATCTGATTGAGCCTTTGCTTATGTTCTCGGTTCTTTGAGTCTACAATAGTAACTTCATTATTCTAGTTGCCCATTGTAACTATTCTGCTTGCAAACCCTCGTGCTGAACAAAGTGCATATTCTGATATGGGCATATTCCTACTTGATCCAAAGCTACATACGCATGATATTTTTGAAATTGTGAGAATTTCAGAAATTTAGATTTGTATTCTTTTGTTAGTTGTGTATTGACTTTTTCAAAACATCATGCAGCTTTTGGTTATTTTTCAAGTAGCTTTCTATGACCTGGTTTTTTTTTTCTGTTCCCGGGCTTATTTGGGATTTTATTTTGCAGTGAAACCGTTAAATTTGGTCATGTCACCTTTTTCTGGAATGGAAATCGCTCAGGATGCTTCAACCCACAAATGGAAGAATATGTTGAAGTTCCAAGTGATAGTGGTATCACCTTTAATGTCAAGCCCAAGATGAAGGCCTTGGAAATTGCTGAGAAGGCAAGGGATGCCATACTTAGCGGTAAATTTGACCAGGTAATCCAATAATATATTGTTTTTGTGATTCCCTGCTGCCAAAGAATATCTCTTTCATAAGAAACATTTTGTTTTGATGATTTTATTTTTCCTGTCTGAAGGTACGTGTTAACCTACCTAATGGTGACATGGTGGGACACACTGGTGATATTGAAGCAACAATTGTGGCTTGTAAGGTTGCTGATGAAGCCGTTAAGGTAAATACTAATTCAGAAGTTTTAAATATTTTCTTAAGCATTTCCAGTGTAAAAAAGTTTGTTATTTGAACTGACCTTGTGGATACCTGATAATTATTATGTTTGAAGAACCCAAATCATGAGAAATCGTAAAATGCTTCTGTACAGTAGTAGTTGTTAACTTGTGGTAAATCAAGGGTTAAGCTTACGGTTATATAAATCTTGCAAATTTTGTATTTCTCGTCCCAAGGAATGTTATGTAAATCTTCATATACCTTTTGCTTTGAGTCAGCTTTCCAATAATCATAGACACTGATTAATTTGGGGAAAATGTTAGTGCCCATAATTTATTTGATTGTTATGTGTCTGTGACATGTTATTCAATTCCTGTCATCTAGAAGGTGCATGATAGCATGTTGTAACTTAGAATTGGCTAGTGGCCTGCCTGACTATATGGTGCTCTTTTGTATGCCGAACCTATTCGTCTTATTTGAATTTTGAAGGGGCAACAGCTCATAATGTTACCTCATTAAACATACTTCAGCTGTCTATTGAATTGGGATTATTTGCTAATTATTTTAATTTGGTTCAGACGATCCTTGACGCAATAGAGCAAGTGGGTGGAATATATGTTGTTACTGCTGACCATGGCAATGCCGAGGACATGGTGAAAAGAAACAAGAAAGGCGAACCTCTTCTCGACAAGAATGGCAAGATTCAAATACTCACTTCTCACACTCTTGAACCTGTAAGTAGTTCATCCATGTTGTTTTTATCCCAAAATGTGAGCAGTATAAATTTTTGTTCTTGAACCTGACACACATTGCTCTCTATTCATGTTAGGTTCCTCTTGCAATTGGTGGCCCTGGGTTGGCACCTGGTGTGAGATTCCGCAACGATGTTCCTACTGGTGGGCTGGCTAATGTGGCTGCAACTGTCATGAACTTGCACGGGTTCGAGGCACCTAGTGACTATGAGACAACCCTGATTGAGGTCGTCGACTAGACCAGCGGCGTTTCGTATTATTAGATTTTTGCAGTAGAGAATGTGAGAGGATACACAACCAATCAAATGTGTTGAATAACTACGTCGCTGGGATTTACAATTTACATCCTAGGATACTTGATTATGACTGAACCAACAGCATTTTCTGCTGAGATTTTCTATTTATGTTTCACGAATTCGATGATTTGAGTCATATATATCGATCAAACCATCACTGTTTTCTTACAGATTCTACCTCTTATGTGTTTACTTCTCAGACACCATTTTCGCAGCAAAAACTCAATTCATTATAACTGAAAATTCCATTGCACAACTCTAAAGCTCCAGTAGTTGGATGGATTGAAAAATTTATGCATACGTTTTTTGGTGGTTAAATTACATACAAATTACTTGCATTGATCTTGACATCTTGTTTAGGCAACACTGAAAGAAGATGCTGCACTCTCAACAAACTTCCTTGCACCCTTGAACCATCTCTTGTCTCCAGCTTGTGCCTTGCAGATGTAGAGCTTGCCGCCCTTCACAGTGGCTGTGATGAGCTGGTGTTTGCCGCCTTCATCTCCGTCAGCTGTCCTAGTCAGCACCGACAGGAAGTAGTACTTGGCACCGTCAACCACCGGAGTTGCAGTCTCTAGAATGTTGGCAGTTGCCACTGCCCCGGAGTCGAATCCACCCTAACCAATTCCATTCTTGCAGGTGAGTTTAACATATCATTTTTCATCAACCGTCTAAAGATTACATAACATTTGCATATTTACCTCTGAATCAGTTTTGCCAAAGTAGGCTTGTTTCCCCAGCAGGTAGTCAACCTGCACAATGTGGAAACAACATGGTTTATTATACTAAGCTAAGCTTTGCTTAGGTTGTAATAACATAGAATTGAGCAATGTAATAAGTTGGTTACTTGGGAAAGGAATTCTTCAGGGGAGCCATAATCTGTGATGGATTTCTTGTCTGTGGGGGTGATGGTGACGGTGACGTTGCTCGTCGCGTCGAAGTTGTCCTCGTACCTTAGGACTGTGCCGGGGAACTCGACCTCGCTGCTAGGGTTCCACTTTGAGGGGATAGACAACTTGAATCCATCTCCAGAGTATGATTTGAAGTCCGTGTTTGTCTTTGGCTTCCCAAAGATGTTGGCTGCATTTTTCACCATTTATAATCCCCATCTACGATATGCTTTCTATTTATATAATATCTTAAACGGCCGTACAGTTGATAACCCTTTCAAGTTCGACTTCCACCAACACTTACACAAGTAATGGCAATTATCTTGAAAAAAAAAGAGCTCAAAATGTCCCAACTCCTATTCTTTGATAAAATGATAAGCCTAGCATACTATTCTAAGGAGCAAAACAATATTCCAACTCCTATTTTGCATAGGAATGATGTCATTTCATTTTATACACCCATAAAGTGGGAACACAAGATGAAACTCTAATGATCCCGTATTTCATAGTAAAAATTAAAAATCATTTTCCAATAACCCACAATGTTATGCTTTCTCGGACCAACACACACACATACAAATTAAAATGATATCATGATCTGGTACCACAACGCAAGTATTTCATAATCAAGATGTCTTTCATACCAGATTCTCCATAAGCAGCATCGGCAGGTGAAACCTTGGTGCCAACAGCAGCAGCCCCAATGAGAACGGTGAGGGCCAAGCGCCGAGACATGACGGCGGCGCCACCGTCGGATTCTTGATCCTCAGCCTGCTTCTGGGCTCTGCAGACCAGCAGCTGGTGGGTAGGCTTCAAGGATGGCGCGTAGCGGGTAGAAGTTGTTCTTGCAGAGGTGGAGAGGGCTGCATGGTGGTGCAAGAAGCATGCAGTTGAGGCCATTTTCTGAGAAATTAAGGAAGAATTGAAGCAGTTTTGTTTTGTTTTGTTGAATAATGTGTGAGGCAGATTTTGATGAGTGGAGTGTGTGTAGTGTGTGTGTGATATGTGAATGGAAATGTGGATTAGATTTGATGATGGAGGGATAAGGCAGTGCTGCTTTTAATTGGTGCCAATTTTTTCTTGCAATCAAATTTGGGCCCCAAATATGTATGCTTGGATAATATCTATTTTCATGTTCTCTTATAAGGTGTTTACTATGTCAACATCAATGTGGGCTAACTACGGATAATATACCTACATTTTACATTGCCATTTTGTTTCAATCCCTCGCCTCCCAATTTTTTCTACTTGTGCCCCAATAATGAACTATCTTTTATCAATTATAAATTTCAAAGATCAAAACTATCAATCCACAACTTCAAAATTAATTATTTTTTATATTAATTTTCAACAACCAATTTTTCTATTAATTTAATAAAAGAATCGAAATACTCTTTTGTTTTTAGATCTATCTTCTGGATACTAAAATGGTAATTCTCCTTATTCAAAATAGTGTTTTCCTGTATAATATGATCAACTCCATGATCTTGACGTCAATAAGGTGAATTTTACTTAATATTAAGTTGGGAATTTTGTTCTATGAATCTTGAAATGTTATCATGAATTCATGATTCGGGATTTTTCATTTAACTCTCAAAAATAAAGTTTGGAATATTTTTACATTAGTTGATGTTTAGAAAAAAATATATATCTTTTATGTTTTTGCATAATATAACTTATTATGTGATATACAAACAAAGGTACGCGCTACATAAAGGATTTTTTTTTCTTTGAAATTTGGATATCATTAATACATTAATATTAACATTTTGATTTAGTCATAAGTCATAACATTGGTCAAAGATCTCTCCTATAATGTATCATGCCTAAGCAATTGTTCAACTTCCACACCATAGTTACCGCCACGCTATTATTGTGAACCTATCTTTTTATTCATTGATAATAATTTTTTTAAGAGAAAAAATATTTCGTTATTTATGTGTATTTTTGTTGAAGTTCATTCTTCTATAATAATCACAAACTACATAATTGATGAGTCCCGATGGGGATGTCCTAGTGGTAGAGTGAGTTTGTTTGGAGATCAAAGGTCACGACTTTGAATCTCCTCGATACCACATGTCCACATATCGGGTGTGTAAGTAAAAAAAAACTACTATATAATTAGTGAATCGTACTAGATATAGATTATAGATTCTAATACCACATATTGAGTGTGTAAGTAAAAAAAAATACTACATAACTAGTGAATCGTACTAGACATAGATTATAGATTCTAATGGGATTCAAATTCATAAATTTCATTTTATTTGAAAATAAATTGTTATTTTATCCAATTGTGAAAATAGCATAATTTATTTTGGACTTTTGCATCCACCCCTCTAAGGTATTTATATCCCCTTGTGTTTGTGGCATTATGGTATTTCTTGGGTGTAAAGTTATGTTTTTGCCCTTCTCCATTAGCTAATTAAAATTTAATTTCTTCCACAATTATACGTATACATTAAAAGAGCATGTCCAATTGTTAACACTTCTTCTACCTCTATTGTAGAGAAAAATGTAGTGGGGATCAAAATATTTACAACTATCAACTTCTACATTTCACTCTATAATAAAATATTTTATTTTTATACTTTCTAATATTGATTTATGATGTAACCCGGACAATTTGTACAGGATACGAGACGCGCGGAAGACTTCTAGAATCGAACACGCCAACTAAGGAAGGATTCAACCCTACTCTAAGACTCAACTAAACGAGAATAAACTGAAATTAAAAAAAGAACTCGAACCCGAAGGACAAACGAATCTGGACCTAATTACGATATCTAGACTACGACACAAAAACGATACACAAAATCCAATCAAAAGGGGCTGATATGGGACGAATATTGTGGCTAGAATTTATGTGTATTTAGGATGAGAATTAAGGGTTAAGAATGGCTAGGGAAGATAGGATATGAAAAGGAAAAGGATAACTTACGGTTTAGGGTGTAGAACGCGATTACGTCTATGAAATCGATCTCGAACTCTTGTCGGACAGCTCACGATCGGTCTTGGGGTGTAGGAGGATGTCACGAACGTGGATGGAGGTGTAGGACGTCGATGATGAAGGCTGGACGATGAAGGTGTTGTGAATTACAACCCGATTAATCCCCGGCGTATCTTGTACAACGAAAACGAATCTCCAAGTTGTTCTTCGTAGCGAGTTCACCCTAATTTTTCGTATGAATTAGAACGTTCCCTTGGAATTAAGACTCAAAGTTTGCTAGGCTTCAAGAATGATAATTTTCGAGGAAAACAATCAAAAGCTTTAAACGGTTGAGACACAAATTGAATGCAAAAGCAATTTTAATCAATAATGTCTAAAATATCAAAGTAACATGGTTCCCCTATTTATAGGGCCTATTATGCACGAAAATAACTAATAAAAAGGCCTAAAAAATCTGATCCAAAAGGATCTCTAACTATACTATAGAAATACCTAAACTAGAATTCTATTCAAGGTAGGAAATTGCCTTAAATACAACTCTAGTCAAACCTATGATATTATGAACGAAAATTACACTTATAAATTAATTAAAAACTGATCTAAACTATAGTCTAAAGTAATTAAATAAATACTATAGTCTAGATAAAAATCAACCCTTTAATTAAATTAAATCAAGGGCGAAAACAGCTCCATGCACAAATGCACTTCTTCTTGCTCTCTTCTTCAACTCTTCAAGTTATATTCTCCATGGTATGATCTTGATCTTCATTAGTTAATAAATTAACTAAAGTATGGCTGCACTTTGCATCTTCTAATTCCTCAAACTTCTTGCGAATCATCACTTGGAAATAACCTTGTAATTTCTTCGCTCGAAGTCGCGTCATTGGACCTTTGAATTGCAGCTCGGGTTCAAGGCCTTCAATGCCTTGCATGGCTTCATCAATTTCTTAATCTAATTAGTGTGCAGCATATTTTTTTCAAATATATTTACATTTAATATTTGATATTATTTAATGATGAATAAAAATAGTATAATTTAAATTAATTTACAAAACTAAAGTTTATTTGAACATAAAATCAACATTTAATAATATTAATGTAGTTTTATTTTAATGTAATGTTTTCATGTTATTTTAATTTTAATTTAATGTAATATATTTATGTTATTTGTTATGATTTAAGTTTTTTTAATTTCTTATGATTGCATTATGATTCTTTTATTATATTAGTTGAAATTAAACATAATGTTAAACCTAAAAGTAATATAATTTATATTATTAATATATTATTAAAAACTAAAGAAAAAATTAGTGCGGTAAAACAAAAAATAAAAAATTTACAATTGTAAAAGAGAAAAGAAAAATTGATAGAGGGTGAATAATACTCATTTACCCTCTTTAGAAAACATGTAAAAGTGACGCATGGTTGTAGCAGGTTTTTTGCAAAATGAGAGAGGCAACCGCTGCTAGATGCCCTTAGACTATGCACATCAGTGACATTATCCAACTCAAACTTTAAATAAAATATTAATTTATCTCTTCTCCACATTCATAACCTCCAACTTTATATAATTTATACTCCCATTAATGACCTCATCCAACCCAACCTTCAAATAAAATATTATTTTTTCATTTTCTTCCAACCTACATAAAATATTTATCATTTTATTTTTTTAATAAGAACATGTTATTAAAATAATATTTTTCTCTTGCATTTAAAAAAATATTAATTAATTTATTAGAATTTTTTTTAATTCATAATTATCAAAAAATTACCCATACAATTATAAATTCATAATTTACTTCACAACAAAATAAAAATTACAAGATTAAAAACATATTTAAATAAACTATAATGAGACACATGAAATTTTAAATTACGAGTGCATAAAACATAAATTACATAATCAATTAGTGCCGAATTTTTCTCATATGTGCTCGATCAAATCTTTTTTAAAAGCTCTATGAGCCTCTCTGTTGTGAAGTTGATCCATATTCAATTTGGCGAAAATTGAGAATTTTGTTGATCTTCTGAATTTGAAAAACTTTGTGGCTGGAAGTATGATCCAAAGTTTGGCCAATATTGGGAGTCATCATAATAATTTGGGTGATTTGGATCCATAACTTAAAATAAAGAAGAAATATGTGATTGAAAATTTATAGAGAGAAATTGTGTGAGGAAAAGATAGTTTTAGATTGTGTGTAAATACATGTGAATATTAGGCTCTATTTTATAGATAATTATTTTTTATGAATTTTGATATAATTTTATTTTTTTATTTTTTTATAATTATATAAAATATTTACATTACACTATATATACATGTGACCCCCAATTAGAGGGTGCCACATGGCAAGTCATGCAAATGATGACTCAAATCGCCCGGCCGCCTCAAGTCACGCTCCAACATGACTTTTGATTTATTTTATTTTTATAAAATTTGTCCTTTTGTGGTGACCTTTGGGCAAAGGTCACCATTGTGGATAGAGCGCATTCCCTCAAAACTGTTGTAAATAATTAACCGTGGACATTAATTCATGGCTTTATTTTTTTTTAATGAATTTTATAAATAAATGAAAAAAGCAAGAAACGAGAATAAAACTAAGAACCCCGGAAATCACATGTTGATAACTCAAGGGGCCGGAGCCTCATTAAAACCCATATGAAAAACCCAAAGGGAAAAAACATATGGAAAAAAGAGTACCCCTCTAAACCAAACGAAAGTAACCAGGACCACAAAAATCCTATTTAACAGCATGAATAATACAAGGAATAGCAAAATACCAGAAACCAGAATGAACCCTATTAGAGGCAAGCAAATCTGCAACAGAATTACCTTCCCTATAGATATGAGAAACACAAAATATATAGAACTAATAAACTCCAGAACAGCCCGCCAACGTGCTTTAAGAATCCATGGGACCTCTAAACTGCGAGAAGAAAGCAAACTGACAACATAAATAGAATCTGCCTCTAGCCAAATAAAGTCCATAGACAGTTTTCGAGCCCATTCCAATGCCGTGATTGCCGCCAATAACTCTGCCAAAAAAGCAAACCCAACACCTTCCTCAGTATGAAAACAATACAACACCGACCCATTTGAAATGCGAAACACCCCACCCGTAGCCAAGCTTCCATTCTAGACCTTCGTCATGGCTTTATATATTCTAGACCTTTTAAATTCCATTCCTATATTATATATTGTAAGGTTTGGATTCATTTTGGGTGAATGAATATAATTATATTTTTCTCTTCCCTTTTTGTGTCTTCAATATATCTTCATTTCTTATTATAGTAATTATCATTATGATTGTTGCATTATGATTTAGCATGAGTGTTTGGGTAAATTCCTTGCATATGTACGTGATAACATCTCGTCTGTGAATTTTTTTATCACCACCAAAACGTACCTATAGGCTAAAAGAAACTTCTAAATGTATACTCCGTTAAGTTTGATATACCTAGAGAATAATTGGGGATCAAGTTATAAATTGATATATTCATTTATCGGCATTAGGGGGAGATATGAATGAAATAATTGTGATATTTTTTTTGTTGAATTAAACATTTAATTTCAAGCATTACACGAACTGGAAGTTCAACGTGTTATTAACTGATAAAAGTTATTATAAATTATTGATTAAATATCATATATTTGTATTCCAAATAGTGAAAGTTCCACATATATTTAATTTACTCAACGCTAGAAGCGAGATAGTTCATTGACGCCAGAAGCAAAAAAAAATATTTGAAATGTAAAATCCACGGAAAACAAAATCAAAGATATGCAACAACTCTTGAAACGCTCCTGAAGAGAGGATCGTCCCGAAGGCAAAAATTTCAGTATATTTTCAGCGCGCCAAATAATTATAATACTGAGATTACAGAACAACCAGATCAAAATATATTATGGGAAATGCCAAAAACCTGGTTATATTAATATTTCGTTTATCGTGTATTTCGTAAATGCTGAAGAATCTTACATACATCATAGTTGTCGACAACCTATTTACCTCAACAATTATTTTTATGATTTCAGATGATAATTTTGATCCAGAACCTAATACAAATGTAAATTGCCTGAAGCACTCTAATTATGTAAAGTAAAATATAACAATTGAGGCAAAGCTCAACCAGTTAAATACATGTTGTCCCAGTATGACACAAATGAGCATTTTCATCAAAGAGAAAATGAAAATAATAAGATGGCGTGATATAGAGTAAGGTTGTAGCTTAATGGTTTATGTAGAGACCCAATTTTAATAAATCATATTTCTTGTTGAGAACAACATTACGTTCCGCTACATAATATATCTAGTAGTAACTCTAGCATTATATAAGAAGCTAATTTTAGGAGTGACCTCATATTTTTATGGGTTATTAAACGCCTATATCTATTTTTGAAAATCTCTAATATATTTAACACTTTCGATATTTCATCGCAACATGCATTTACTGTGAGAATGTTAACGCGTGTCTAAAAACGGAGTTTGCAACAAAAGACTTGCATCGTCAAGTATTGTCTCGACTTACAAATCTAGTATCCCCTGCTGGAATATACACCAGTCCATATACTTGAAAAAGATTTTGAAAAAATTATATGTAAACAAATATCACGTAGCACACCAATTATTGCTCAATCGTTTGAAGTGACTAAGAATATTTTTTTTGACAAAAATATGATAATGAGGATGTTTTTGAACCAAAAGTTAATTACTTTGATATCAGTATAACATTATCTTGCAAGATTTACCTGGACAGGTATTATACATATGATTAACTTGCTAGCGAAGTTAAAATACTTTCTCCAATAAGGAGACATTGAAATGATATCTACTATATTCTCTATTATCTTCAAATTATAAAACTTTTTGTTTATTTTATGAAATAAACTATGATATAACATTGATGGGCTATTATCTATTGGTTATATGCTCGATCCCTACATTGATATATCTCAGACTGGTTATACTTTATTTTGTAGTTATATTGATTTTCTTTATTATTGAATTCCCCAAAGTTCGTCGCATTATATGTTTCGATAGAATATATAAGATTAAGATACTTTAACACACTCGTGGATTGTGTGGTACTGTGACGAATAATAATCATTATTGTCTATCATATAGACAATGTATCACTTGTGTTGCACGAATAATGTATGAGTGTGTTAACAGTAACTTAACATGACATATTATATAAATTATTTTGCCCTTATAAGTTCCAGAAGAGTTATAAAATTATTATTTTGAGGGGGAGAGACAACTAAAATAATCTCGAAGATTAGACCCTGAAGGTCAAACATTGTAGGTCTATATTATGCCCCGAAGACTAAATAGTTGTACTATTTTTCCTTGACTAAGTTTTTTCTCATGAGGTTTTCTTAGTTAAGGTTTTTAACGAGGCAACTAGTGCAACACATGAATAAACATATGTTATGTACTATTTTCCTCAACTGTTTTTTTCCATAAGGTTTTTCAGCGAGGTTTTTAATGAGGCATGGACATTATAATATTAATGTCCAAGGGTAAGTGTTGTAAATAATTAATTGTGGATATTAATTCATGGCTTTATATGTTCAAGACCTTTTAAATTCCATTCTTATATTATATATTGTAAGATTTGGATTCATCTTGGGTGAATGAATAGAATTATATTTTTCTCTTTCCTTTTGTGTCTTTCATGTATCTTCGTTTCTTATTATAATAACTATCATTATAATTGATGCAAGGATTGAAGAACTGAGAGGAATCATTTTATAACAAAAACTATACTTGTTAATAAGATCCAAAAATTGAGTAGTAATATTAATCATTATATTAATCTCCAATCATATGTTTTAATTTATGTATAATTTAAAACATTGAAATCGTTACTCATTCACTAATCATTTTAATGAATACACAATTTTATACAAGGTCATTGCAATGGTTGAGATTTGCTTCCGACTACAATTACATCGGAACTAGGATTCGGGGCACCGCTGACCACGTGAGATCTTCTAATTCAAAGTAATATATGTTAATCGTGTACTAAACGTCAAAATTATTAATTTTTCTTCTATTTTTTCTTCAATTTCAATTCTTTTGGTTTAGTATAATTTTACATTATTATTTAGGGGTTATTCCACTCAATTATGGTTTACACTTATTTTTTAGTAATTAATTTCCATAGTTAATATAATTTATTTTTTGGGTTGATTATTCCAAACTTAGAGTATATAATTTTTAAAAATTTTGATTTTTATCAATAAATTTTAATTAGGATTAGCTATAATATAATAAATTTTATTTTTCTGATAATCGTTATTAAAACTATGCAATTTTGTCGTTGACCTGTGTACACAAGCAAAAAGAGATGTTAGGGGGATTGGTGTTCGTTCTCTCTCTCACATCCAAGTCATTGATCGGAATCTTTAAGTTAAGAATAAAGATAAGTTAAAACGAAAGCTAAAAAGGAAAGAACTAGTAGGTGTGATGGCGAGACCCTGAAAGATTATTGGGGAAGAAAGAAGTGTATGCAGCAGTTAAAGATGGCAAAAGTGGTACCGGATTTTGAATTTGGTTGGATCATGATTTTATAGGCCCGAATTCAGGTTGAGTCAGCCTGAAAAAGATATTTGCTCGAATGGGCCTGATTGTCCTGTAAAAAAAGTGCAAAATAAACCTTTGGCTCGTGAGTAACTAGGATTTTGTAGGCTCGAACACCCCGGTCTGATCCAATTGACATCTCTAGCAGCAATTGGTGATGAGAGAATGCAATCATGAAAATAAGTCCAAACCATAATTTAAAATTACTGGGATCGATTTAGGAGCCATCCAGAGCATGCCCCCCCACCATGGGGCTATTTTCTAGTTTCATATGGGTTCATATATTTGCCCGACTTTCGAGAAAATAAGTCCAAACCATAATTTATATCTCAAATCATTTTCATTTTCTTAAATATATTTCAAACTAACACTTTTATCAATTAAATATTAAACTATTAAAAAAATAATCAAATATCACCTCAATGAATTTTTAGGCCAAAATTGGGTCGAAAAATGTATTAAAAATCAAAATAAAAATATTATGTCATATGTAGAAATTTGACTACAACACAATAAGAAGACTCGAGTCTTAATCAAAATATAAGGTAATTTTTTACTAAAAATATATATGAGGATAAATTTAATTAATTTTTCAATTGTTTAGTTATTTAATTGATGAAAGTATCACTCTATGATAAATTTGAGAAAATAAAAATAATTTGGGTGGAATTTATCCTAGAGATTCAATTATTTGAGATATACTGACAATTAGATAACGTTAGGTAAAATAAGTCACATGAATCGCACCAAACAAGTTGAAATACAAAAATATTTCTCTATTTCTGCTTTTATCACTAAAATAATGAGCAAATAATCAAGTTCGTTACTTGTCACATCCCTATAAACTAACAATATATATAAATACAAATTAATTACTTTAAAGAGTAGTGTGCGATCACAGTACACAATGGCTTTATCCTATTGGATCGCCTAATTAATAGGGTGGCGATTTTGTAACCAAAGTACGAATTTAAAAGTGTCGAAAATATTAGAATGTTTGGTATGTTTTTAATTTCAATATTAATGTTTTATAATAATTTAACATTTTAATTTATAGATACGTCGATGATTTAGATATTGATGTTATAACAATGAAGTCGCTTTGTAACGTTGTGGGAACTTGATTTTATCAAATTGGGAAAGTGTTTCAAGAAATTCAGAGACGGATCAACAATAATTCAGATGAGATTTGGCTGGATAATTGATTTTTTATTTTTTTTAAAGTTGTGATCTCGAGCATTTTGCATTTGACGACACGTTTAACTTTGAGAGTTTTCGTGCTTTTTCAGGCACAAAACAAGGTTATTATTGTACCACGTGTATTTTGTTCAAGACTTAATTTTTTTTAACAATTAACCCAATTGAAATTCTACCAATATTTAAGAGAATTGTCGATTCAGGAACTGAAAGATGAGTAATCTATCAATTCAAGATCTGAAAGATGAAAATTCTCAATTCGGGATCCGAAAAATGAAAATTTTCAATCCAGAACCTCAAAAGTCACAAATTTTGATTTCTTTTTATTCTTTAATTAATTTTAAAATTTTCTTTATTAGATTTAATAGATAATTAATGAAGGAATTTTCATTGAAAATTAATATATAATTAATTAAAAAATAAAAATAAATCAAACTTCGTGATTTTTGAGATCTTGGATTGAGAATTTTCATCTTTTGAATCCTGGATTGAGAGTTTTCATCTTTTGGATTCTGAATAGATAGATTATCCATCTTTGTAATACCCCAAAATATTTTAGAAGGTTTAATTCAACTCATGTTACCCTCTGGTAATTTAGAAAATAAGTTGGGTCCTTAAATGATTCAAATAAAGGAAAATCGCAGGCAGGAAAATTTGTTACATTTTGTTTTGGTCAAAAATTACTTTAAAAATATGTTATAATATTTTTCTCGGGTTGATAGAAAAAAATTTCGAGCATCGTGCCAAACTTTGAATTTTCTAATTTCGAGTTCAAATGAACTCTTGGCACAACTTTAAGTTGAAAAATAATAAATTTAATAGAAAAAGACACATCCGTCATTATTCAATTTCCTTTTCAAAAGATTATCTTATTCGTACTTATCCTATTCTTTTTCCATCATTATCCTCTTTCTTTTATTCATTATTATCCTATTTATTTTTTCTCTATAAATAGAAGCTTAAGGTTTCATCTTTCATTCATTTTCAAAATCGAAACGTCGAGCAGCTTTCAGAGAATGTACGACTCTAGTTTCCTATTTCAATTCTGAAATAGTCATTTTGAAGGTATCAACGCGTAGATCACGAATACATGATTGAAATGATGACACGAAGGATGATCACGATGGAAAATCATCGTGACCGCCGCCAATTCCTCGGAGAAGGTACTTTCTCCGATTCTGGTCATTCGGACCGATGAATTTAGAAATTTCAAATTCTAAATATGCTTATATTTCGATTATCTTTATTTCTACCGATTTCGATTTTTGATGTTGTGAGTTTCGGTATTTTTTCCCGTTTTCATTTTATGTAAATCTCATATCTACTCTTCTATTCTTCCTGGATATTCGTATTAGAAATCTTCTTTTTGTAAATAGACTTTGATCATTTAGATCTTGTAGTTAACCGAAATAGATTTTTGATTTCTCGTCGTTTGAAATCCGGATCCGAATATTATATTATAAATCTGCCCAATTCGAATTTATGTTCTAGCCGTCCGATCTTTGATCTGATTACACCATTAAATTCCTTATTTTTTGCACTATCAAAAACTATACTTTTGAGCGAAAATTCAATGAGTATCGAGCTCGATCGAGACCGATACATTTTTAGCTAAAATCTGTGAATATTATTATCGATCAGTTTCGGTTTTTGTCCCGTTTCACCCATTTTGGGTCGTCAAATCGAAAAAATTTCTCCTCAAAAGTTGCTCGAAATAATATTTCCTATGCTCCCGTCGAATTTCGTAATTTTCGGATGAGTTTTGAATAATATCGATTATTTAATTTAAGCAGTTATTTTATTTCCGAGAGCATGTGTTATCGAAAAATTCTAAAATTCTTATTCTTTACTCTTGGCATGTATAGTATCATCCCTGAATATTTTCGTAATTTTCGAGCGGTTAAAAAGTGTCGTGGCGTAGATCTGGTAAACTTTGGATAAATGACAAGTTTTGGAAAGAGACCTCTGTTAAATCAGTTGATCCCAGTAAAGCAAGAATAACGTTTTGGAATTTATTTCCTTCTTCGTCGAAATTATTCGAGGTCTCTAGAGTCGCGCAATCTATTTTAGAATAGAATAGAATTAATTATAGCTCCGCTTATAGTAGATTAATTTCCGGAAATATAGCATTTATCCTAAGTTAAAGTTTACCTTCTGTAGTACCAGCTGAGCTAGAGAAAGAGTATCAGGGTTGATTCTTCAGGAGTTAGCTTTTCAGAATCCCGAGAGTTAAAGTTTACCTTCTGTAGTACCAGCTGAGCTAGAGAAAGAGTATCAGGGTTGATTCTTCAGGAGTTAGCTTTTCAGAATCCCGAGAAAGGTGGGTTATACTATACTATCTTTGCAAATTGTATCTTTCGAGTTATTAAGCTCTGCTTTGCTAAAACTGCATCTGCATATGTGACTATCTGTATTAAATATTTACGTGCTACTGTATGTTGCCGGAGTATCATATACCAGCGCTGTGTCAATGTGAGTAGCTACAGTATGCATGCATTATTTGTCCTGCCCTACTCCTTGTCGGTGAGACTAAAATGAGACACTTATTGGTTATACTATTTGGGTATACTATGGCCATACTCTATGTTATGCGCTGGTGATGTAGTTTGGGTTGCGGGCAGTGACGGGTTATACTCTTAAGCGCTTCACGATAAAATATTTTGGTGAACTTAGGTTGCTTCCAACTTTTAAACCTCCTAAGCTTCACTACCTGCATGGACACAGATAGATTACTTTTACAAAATGATTTGCATAACTTAAATTGTGAGAACTTGCCCACTGAGTGCATTAGTACTCACCCCAAATCTTTTCAAATATTTTCAGGTCAGTAGGCTGGAGTGTGGAGGTGATGAGGCTGAGATATGGGCTTACATATTTTTCCGTTGTCCCTTTTTGTTAGTATTCTGTTAAGAATTGAGCTTTCGCACTTATGGTATTGTTTTGCTAAATGCTAAGAACTCTGATCTTGGTATTTTGTTGATATGATTCTGCTTCTCTGATTTTGAACATTTGTTGACTTCATAGTTAACATGTATCATATGCTTAGCTACATAATTATTCCAAGGGGAGGAAGCCCGTCTTTCGTTAAGTCTATTTGATCATTCATTTTGGCCTATGGAAGGGCTTCATTTGTTCAGCATATTGGTGTTTGTTTCTTTTGTTGACCTATGAATGGGTCTATTGATTGTTGATATCTGGTTATTTGTTTCCATTTGGCCTATGAAAGGACTTATTGAATTGTTACAGCTTCCATTCTTCTCTTATAAGCCGTTATAAATGGGGATTCGCTCTAGTTACAGAGGTTATGCTGTCTAATTTTCCGGAAGGCATACACCTATCTTTGGCATACTCGGTTGTTAAATTTTATTGCAAACATTAATCCTTTTGGATTAACACCATGTTATTAATTTAATTATCCCATCTCTTTCCCGCTTCTTAATTCCCACCCCCGTGGCGTCCATTTCCACGGTCTTTCGGGACCAGGGCGCTATAATCTTTCAGGTCCGGATTGATAATTCTCCTATTTTAAATGTCAAAGCCACATTATATTATACTTAACACCATTAACAAAAACACAATAACACACATTTTTCTCACACTTTAAGATTTTTTCACATACAATTTTACAAATAACCAATATTGCTGCAAATTAATAAATTATGGTTGACAATTAATAAAATAATTAACGCATAATGATAATAATATAATAGGAAAAATTCAATATTTATAATACATATATATATATATGGGGCTGTAAATGAGCCAAGCTACTCGTGAGATACTTGGAGATCGACTCGAAAAAAACTCACTCCAATGTGACTCGGCTCATAAACGAGTCGAGCTCGAGCTCGCTAAACGAGCTCGAGCTTTTTGTCGAGCCGAGCTCGAGCTTGGGGGTGCTCGGCTCGAGAAGCTCGCGAGCTTACTCGGCTCGTGAAGCTCGCGAGTAGTTAACCGAGCTGTCTCACGAGTAGTCTCGCGAGTAGTTAATCGAGTAGTCTCACGAGTTGTTAATCGAGTAGTCTCGCGAGTAGTTAATCGAGTAGTCTCACAAGTAGTTAATTGAGCAGTCTCGCGAGTAGTTCTCACGAGTAGTTACTTAAGTTAGTTCATGATACAACTTTTGAACTATACTCGATTTGAAACTCGAAATATATATTTTTTTTATTTTTTCTAATGTTTTTAAAATAAAAGTTATTTTTGTTAAAATTTCCAATTAATAATAAAATGGAATCAATGGTAATAACATTACTGGTATTAAATTTAAAACTTCTCAATTAATTAAATAAAAACTATGAAATGAAATAATATTTCAATTCATTGACAATTTGATATGTGTGCATCGATCAAGGTGGATTAAATAATAAATATAAAATAAAATAATAGTTTTATTTAATACTATATTATCAAAATAAATATTAATATTAACCAAATATTATGAAAAATAATACTTTACATGAAATATTAATTGAAATTAATAATTTTTAATTGATATTAATTAACAAAATCAATTAGTTGATCAAAGTCATATAAGTTAGTAACAACTAACAATACTATCGAAATGAATAGTAATATATCATATATATATTGTAAACAGTAATTTATATATTTATATTACTCAATTTTATATATCCGAGAATCGAGATAATATATACTCTAAGTATATATACATATATATAATCTTTCTTAACTAGATTTTAAATTATTATATCTTCTTAAGTAATAATGAAAAAAAAAATAACAAAAATCAAGACTAATATTGACAAATTAATATTCTTCATTCTTCAATCTATTAAGAAATTAATATAAAATAAAATTATATTTTTAACTAATATAATGGAAACAGTGACTAATATTAATAGAAAATTATACTTAACTGAAATATTAATTGAAATCAATAATTGTTATTTCTTAACTAATATTTCAAAGTCAAAATTTTAAATTAATTAGCAATAATAACACATTTTACAAACAAAAGACAAAATTATTGAATATATCGTATATCAATATTATATATACATAGTAATCAGTAATATTATTATATCCTATATTCGAAATAATATTTACTCTAACACTAATACACTATATGTATAATCTATCTTAACTATATTTTAAATTATTGTATCTTAAGTAATAATTGAAAAAAAAAAATTCAAGACTAATTTTGACAAATTAATATTCCTCAATCGATTAAGTAATAAAAATAAAATAAATCCAAATGATAAGTTTATCTAATATTAAAAATAATGACTAATACTAACAAAAAATATATTTTACCTGAAATATTAATTGAAATCAATAATTGTCATCTCTCAATTAATATTTTCAAAGTCAAAATTTAAAATTAAGGAGCAATAATAACACTTTTATAAACAAAAGTCAAAATTATTGAATATATCCTACATCCTATATCATATATACATAGTAATTACTAATTAGTAATTAGCAATTTAGCATAGTAGTATTATTCTATCCAATATTCGAGATAATATTAACACTAACATTATATATATATATATATATATATATATATATAATCCATCTTAACTAGATTTCAAATTATATCTTAAATAATAATGAAAAAAAAAAGAAATAACAAAATCAAGACTAATATTGACAAATTAATATTCCTCAATCAATCAAGTTAGAAATATAAATAAACCAAAATGATAATTTTGTCTAATATAATCAAAATAATGACTAATACTAACAAAAAAAATATATGACGTATGTTGAACTTTGTTTGAAATAAACCAAAATTATAATTTTGTCTAATATAATCATATTCGACTTTGTCACGTATGTTGAACTTTGTTTGAAATATTTTAGGAATTTTGTTAATATGCGGGGTTATTATTGTCGATTTTTTTTAGTTCCAGATAAACGAGTCGAGCTCGAATTGGACTCGAATATATCATTAATAAGCCAAACTCGAGTCGAGTAATTGAGATCGAGCTCGAGTCGAGTGTTCGAGCTCAAACTCGAGTCGAGTATCGAGCTCGAGCTCGAGTTAGGCTCGACTAACAGTTAAACGAGCCGAGCTCGAGTACATATTTTTCTTCTCGAGCCGAGCTCGAGCTCGAGTATAAAGCTCGAGTCGAGCTCGAGCTCACGAGCAGTTAAACGAGCCGAGCTTGAGCTCAGCGATACTCGACTCGACTCGTTTACAGCCCTATATATATATGTATCAATATCATTTATAAAATTATTTTGAATGTTGAAATTCGATGATTCGATAAAGAATTCTACAATAGAGATCGAGTCTTTATTTATGATGATTTAATATTTTGAAAAGATAGCAAGATTTATGAATTTCAAATTTGCTTAGATTCTCATTTTCAAAAATCATTACATTGTGATATTAATTGATTCGTGGTTTCATTTTACCATTTAAAATGAAGCCGAACAATGAATTGTAAATTTGAAATACACGGATGATAATTTTTAGATTAAAATAATTTTATAAATTATCTCAATATATATGTAAGGAAAATGTCCATTTTTTTTTTGTTGTCAAGGGCAACCCGCAGCCGCTACCGAGGTGCGCACTGGATAAATTCTGCCCCTATGTAATAACCTGCAAACCACACAGGGGAGGTTAACCACACTTGGCAAGCCGGTGTGACAGGCTCACACCTAGTGGTGTTGGTGGTAGGATTCGAACTTGAGACATTTGGCCTCAAGATAACACTACTCCACCACTAGGTCATCCCCAAGAGGACCGAAAAATGTCCATTTTGATCCTATAACTATTTGTGTAGGAGCGTTTTGATATTTTTTTTGGTTCAAAATGATCCCATAACTATTTTAAAGATTCAATTTGGTCCCTATTTTGATTATCCAACTAATGGAGACGAAGACGAAGAGAAATGACGTTAACAATAACTGTTAAAACACACACTAACCCATGCTTTTCTAACATACTTAAATTATTTCACACATTAACACACTTCTACATACATATGGATTTAACACGAAATTTCTTCAATTTTCGCATATTTGAAGCTTGTCAACATATAAATCTTATAATTAACAAAATGTTCATTTTTTCCTTTTTTTTTTAATTATCTTTTATGTTTTATAAATTAAATGTAGTTTTTAAAATGGAAGGTCAAAAGTGACATTTAAGGTGGTATGTAAAGAAAATATGTAAAAAAATTATATTTATTTATGGTGTATAAAGTAAAAATGGTGTATATAGAAAAATTGGTGGTGTATTTAGAACATCCTTATATTTTTTCGGGTGTAAAATATAGTTTTTAATAATAATAATTGAAAATCTCACCCATCCCGAAGCAGTAGTTGGCCTTTACTGCCGTATAGAATAGAGAACACCTTTTATCTTCCATTTGTTAACTTATTTTATTCTATTTTAGTCTCCATTTTCCTCGGAAAGAACTACAATAACCAGGTAAATTGACCCATTTTCAAGTTATTTCACTCTGTTTTAATTGGGGGGGGGGGGGGGGGGGGGGTTCAGTTCATGCTGATGCTGATTTTTTGCTTGCTTATTTGATCTTTTTAGCATCTGGCCTCGTCTCTAATTTTCTGTTTTTGACTTTTTGGAATACTGTGTGCGCTAAAAGGTTCATATTTTTTTTATTCCATGTTTAAAAAAGATTTTTTAGAACTTTTGGCCTAATTTCTTTATGCTGTTTATGTAATAAATGTTTTGGGTTTGGTCGAGTTACAATCTTTTTTCTGTTTTCTAGGGTTTGAAGGCAGGCAATATCTGCAGGTTTATTGTTCATAATTTTGTGGAAAATTCAGTTTTTTCTTGGTCATATTTCTCTGTCTGATTATACTATTTATTGAAGGCAAAGTGATGCATCTATTTTGTATAAAGTCGGGTTTTTGGTGTGCTTAGTTTTGAGTTTTTCATTTCTTAGCCATCAAGATTTTGCAGTCTCTTGCCTTGTTTTAGCTCTGCGTTTTCAATACATACACAATTTTTTTGTAATAATCTTGTTGATATATTATGAATCTTAGGAATTTAATCTGTAGTTTGATTCCTGCTTCAGTAGAGAAACTCTCGATTGCAAATTCACTCGAAACGTGTTAATTCATAACCTTAATAATATCTCTAGACGTAATCCTCTAATCCACAAGAATGTGTATATTCATTACCTCATATGTTTTTACCATTTCATGATCTAGTCTAGTAGTATCACAACAGAAAATTACTTGTCATTTTCTTGATATCCCTCCCTATTTGGGTTCTTCTTTAGTTACTTTTGAGCAGGAAAAATGTCGGATGGCATAAAAGAGTCACTCGTGCACAACATCATGGAAACAATTGCAGATAACGTATCGAAGCACAAGAACGTCTCCTTCTTTGAGGATGAGAACTCGAGCTCCGTCTCTGATAAGTTCAACAGATTGTTTGGGCGTGAGAAGCCGGTTCACCATCTTTTGGGAGGCGGGAAATGTAAAGCATTCTTATATGTCTGTCGAGTTTGTATCAAGCCACCCTGCCCCCGTCTTATAATTTTCATTTTCTTGAGCGTGCAGCTGCTGATGTTATGCTATGGAGGAACAAGAAGATCTCAGCCAGCGTCTTAGGTGGTGCCACTGTTGTTTGGGTGCTCTTCGAGTGGCTCAACTACAACTTCCTCTCACTTTCATGCTTTCTGCTCATCTTCGCACTGTTGGCTCAATTTCTTTGGACAAATGCTTCGAGCATACTGAACCTGTAATCTTACTATATAGTCTTGCATGTCATATTCTCTAATTGCAGCACTGCATTCTACTAATTTCCATAATTCATTGATGGAAACAGATCATCCCCACCACCCCGCCTCGTTCTTCCAGAGGAGGTTTTCGCTAACATAGGAAAGTTGATTGGGTCTGAGGTGAACCGCTGTTTATGCTACTTGCAGAGCGTCGCCTGTGAAGGAACTATGAAACAGTTTCTAGCGGTATGGCTTTTCTCATTCTTCTCACTTCTTGTTTTCCTCTACCAAAATACGCGATGGCATTAGAGATGGAGATTGCCTTTCTATGCATCCCGACTAGAATTAGCATTGTATAGTCATAAAACAGTGGATACATTTGGAACTACAACACGATCAAATTAAGAGTTACTAGCAATTGTTATGAGTGATAGAGCCTGATTGAGAGATCTTTGATACTAATTGCAGGTTGTTGGTAGCTTGTTTGTTGCTGCTATTATTGGGAGCTGGTGCAACTTTCTCACTGTCCTATACATAGGTAACTCTTTTTATCTGGTCTGGTGTGCAGACTATTGCATAGAAACGAGGCTAACGACATCAATCCAACATTTCTTCCACAGGTTTCATTGCTGCCCACACATTGCCAATCGTGTATGAAAAATATGAAGATCAAATAGACAGCTTCGTGTACAACCTCCTAGGGCAAGTGCAACACAACTACAAAAAGCTTGATGCCAGTGTCCTCAGCCGAATCCCTAGGGCGGGCTCGTTCCGATACAGGGGAAAGAAGGCCGATTAGATTTATGCAAGAAGAGCTCGGTCGATTTGTAGATTGCCACATTGATAAGAATGTGTATTGTATGTCAGACAGTTTCAATAACTGTAAACATGCAATTTCGACCGTGTCGTAGAAAACTTCTCTACACTGTAATTGCCATATTCAGCTTACCCTTATTATCGCTGCAGATGTTTTCTTCTCTAAGCAAAAATGGGAAGAAATTGAATTAGCATTTAAGATTCCTCTCTGGATCATTATTTGAGAAAACGAACTAGTTACAATAACTCTGGAGATATATAGTAGCACACGTTTCTGTCTCTTGATGCAGCGTAAGTAGAGATCCTATTGCCGATTTATACATAAAGAGGTTCCATCGCAAAGCCATTGATGTCAGATGGTATTCAATAATAAGCATTCTTCCTGAATAATCTAAAACATAAAATTTATCGATCTGAGCTTTGACATCAGCAACTATGAACACTAGCAGACACTGTTAAGGAGACGGTAACACTCGGAATATGACGGCTCTTAAGCATGTCGATAATTTCTCTATCTTCCTCTGGACGAGATCTTGACTTGCTGGACGTACGCTTGCAACCTGACTGAAGGGCTTTGCACCCGGACAGTATTTTTTTGCTATCTTAATATCTGCCACATACTGAAACCCAAAGTTATACACCGACTGAGAATCATTAGTAGCAACGCAAAAGGCAGAAAATGAGATAGATGATGTACCAAAAGGAAACGTCATAGAAAAAGTGCACCAATATGAGCTCAATTTCTATCTTATCACAACACACAAAAACATCGGACAATTATTTGTATTCTCTTTTCAGAACTGTAGGAGTAAAGCTCAAAATCAAACCAAGTGATTCAATACTCAATTTAAGATTGTTCACTAAATGCCCATTTGAGCTTTTGGTTCAACAATCATATCAAACAAAAACTACTTTTATGTTTGATTACAAATAGAGCTCCGTAAGCAAAAATAGATAAAATTACTATAAAATACCGAACTACTTAAACTTGACTCGTGTTAGGCTCGATTAAGGTTCATCTATAGCTTGATTTGATGGATATAATTAAGCAAGCTCAAAAACATATTTCAAAACTCAATAGCATCATTTCAAACAAGCTTGAATATTTGACTAGATTCAACTCGCTTCCAGCCCTTTCTAGGAGTATGCACAAGTAATAAGCACTTTCTAGTTCTTGTTTTTAGTAGTGAGAACCATGCTAGACAAGAGAATCCAAGTTGTATCTGGCTAGGTATTGTGTATATTCTGAATCAATGAGAAGAGTTGCATGCGAGCTGACAAATGCCATGTGGTCAACATTTATACCCTTTATATAGTATACGATGGGTGGAGGGTTAAGATATGCATGCAAGGGCAATACATATGAAATGTCCTTACAGTAACATTTTCATAAATCAAACAATCTTGGTTCAGACTTTCCAACCAAAGATTAAGATAAGACAGCAGAAAAGAAACATTGACTGCATCCGACAATATATAAAGGAGCATTCAGGAAATATTTTTATAATATGCAAAGCCAAATGCTCTATAGACTATAACAACTACAATTCATTATGGAGCACTAGCAATTTATGGATTACCACATAAGGAAAGGGGAATTACCTTTGCTATCTTTAGAAGAATTTCCTCCCCGTATCGTTCTTATTACCAAAACCGCCAAAGCCGCTTGAACCAGATCTCTGCCCAGATCCACTGGATCGATCAGAACCAAAATCACCAAAACCACCTGAGCGTCGGGAACCATCACCATCTCCGAAGCCGCTGTTTCGAGCCGGACCACCCAGGCCACCAAAATCACCTGATCGGCCAGAACCAAAACCACCAGAACGGCCTGAACCCTGTCCACCAAATCCACCACCTGAACCAAAACGACCACCTCCTGAAGATCCATATCCACCAGAACGGCCACCCCTAAAATCTCCAAAGCCACCAGATCGTCCAAAACCAGAATCACCAAATTTACCATTTCCCCTGTTTCCGCCATAACCAGAACGACCGCCCTGATCCATGCCACCAAACATGTCCAAATCCCCATCTCCAACAGCTATCTTTGGGAGCTAAGACCAGGTAAATTTTGAAGGATTTAGCTCAAGATATTTAATAAACATGAGAACTTGACAGTATGCAATCGAAAGTCGTATACTTAATACTGAACTTCAGTTCTTTAAGCTAGATTTAGGTATATGATAAATCCTCACTACATTGCAATTATAAGAACAGTGTTCAATAAATTCAGCGCATATCATATACAAGGACATTAAGGCAACACTGAAGCAGAACATAGATTGACAAGTTACCTCTGCAAACCGGCATCCAACTTCACGTTCAATATTCTTAATGTCCCTATATTCGTGGTCCGAATAAATAAGAATTGCACTACCTTTCTTCCCAGCACGACCAGTTCGACCAGATCGATGAACAAAAGCCTCTGTAGAGTTTGGAATCTCATAATGCACCACCTGAGCAAAATAAAGCATCAAGGATAACATCAGTAAACAAAATAGAAGGATGCACAAATCCCAGAGTTACCAAAAGTAAGACAAATGTTTTAAGCGTCATGCCGCAGGCACATGACTGCACCAGCAGATGATTAAGGACATTGAAATCCTGTTCACGTATTGAAGACTCAAGAGTTAATCAGGATTGATTAGTTGCAATTACTCAAGGACTAATCCATTCAACACTCTTATGACGATGATGATTCCTGCCAGACATCAAGTGTGCTAAGATCACAGTTTCAAAGAGTACCATTACGATTTCTATTGTTTGACTAATATTAAAGAGCCAACATAAAACAAATATCAGAAAGACAGACCAAAAAGAATCTCTATTCCTATGGCACAAAACATTATATAACATAGATGTAGTGAAAACAAGATACAATTTATATATTCTGTGGTCTGTTTTAAGAAAAAGGAAGATGGTAAATTGGTTCACCCAATTATCTATCCTGTATTGACTGATACATATGACAAAAGAACACATCGCCAAGGTAAGCAAAGAACATACAAGATCAACATTTGGTACGTCAAGTCCGCGAGCAGCTACATCAGTGGCAACTAATATATTGATCCTGCCTTCTCTAAAAGACGACAGAGTTCTTTCCCTTTGGTTCTGTGAGATATCACCATGCAATGGTTCACATTTAAAGCTCCTTTGCAAAGCATATGCCAACCTATCAGCATCACGCTTCGTTTGAGTAAACACGATACATTTACCTCCTTTTGCATGCTCCTGAAAACAAATTGGATCAGCTGCTTAGCTCAAAAGATTGAACATCATGATAAGATTGTGTTACATATGAAGAACAAATTCAGTAACAAGACTAGATGTGCAGTAAAAATATACAAGACATAAATTTAAGATCCATACAGTTATCAGAGGTCCAAGCATAGCTGGTTTCTGTCTATTATCTGCCACAATCGAATACAAGGAAATCCCATCAGCTAATTTCTGATCAGAATCACCGACCTGCAGCACATAGTTGACAGCATTTCAATAGAAGGTTAGCAAGTAACAATACTTGTTGCCTATATATATAATCAACACATAAAGTCTATAAACACGGAATCTGAATCTCACAAGGTCAACAGTAACAGGGCTTTTCAAGAACTTCTGAGTAAGTCTCAGGATCCAATTCGGCATTGTAGCCGAAAACATCATTGTCTGATGTTTCTGCTTAATGTAACCAAGGATCATCTCAACATCTTCTGCAAATCCCACATTAAGCATCTGATCAGCTTCATCAAGGACAACAAACTGTACTTCTGACAAGTTCAAGGCACCACGCTTAATCAAATCAATGATGCGGCCAGGAGTTCCAACAACCACATCAACACCATGATCAAGAGTACTCATTTGGCGAGATATCGGAACACCCCCATAGACACAAAGTGTATCCAACTCTGTGGCAGACTCAGCAAATTCTTTGTCGACCTGTCGAGCAAGTTCTCTTGTTGGAGCCATAATAAGGGCCAAAGGATTCCTGCCCTGTCTGAATGATAAAAGCAAGCAGAATTTCTTAGATTAAAAAACCCCAATTTGATTGTTCAAGTATTGATATGCTTACCCATGCTTCTGATTGAACTTAATTATTTTGTCCATGATAGGAATCCCAAAAGCTAGGGTCTTCCCCGTTCCAGTTCGAGCTCGCCCTATCATATCACGACCCTGCATGGCAGGCTCCAACACTGCCCTCTGCAATTTGAAAAATAATTATTAAAACGGGACACATTTTCAATAAAAAAAACAGATCAATAAGGGCAAGAACCTGAAACCAATGCAATAGCAACAAAAAAAAGGCAAATCTTCTCTTATTGTGCCAGCCTCAATTTCTCATCAACATATTGACAATAACACAAGCCTACAGCCAAATTTTCTTTCCAATTCCTAACTTCAACTAGAAAAATATTTAACTCATTGGCAATAGCCTACTAACAGCCTAATCATAAATGCAATTATCGACACTCCAAAGACCAAATAACCCACAAGCTGCTAACCAAAATTTCGACAAGCTATTATAAAATTAAATACTAATGCACAATAATGCAAAATATTAAATCATTTATTTCATTCTTTAATTGTAACCTGAATTGGGAAAAGCTTCTCGATACCCCTGCTCGCCAAGGTCGATACAATCGCCGGTGAAATCCCAAGCTTGGAGATCTCGAGCCCTTCCTCGGCGGTCCCGCTTGAAGCCCTTTCCGTATCGGAATAATCAGCCACGGCAATTCCGGCCCGCAAAGCCAGGCCCGAATGAAAACTCCTCGTGAATCCGACACTCGGAGAAGATTTAGGCGGACCCGAGCCAGTAGCGTAGCTCTGAATATGTGGATTGGAAAGGGAATTCGACGGAGCTGGGAGTGGACTCCCGGAAATGAAACGACTGGCGGCGGTGAGAGCGAGCGTCTTCATGGACGACGAAGACGATCTCCTGATCAAAAAGAGGCTGCCCATTTTCTCCAATATTTTTGCGAAAAAATGATTGTGAAGACGAGGGGGAGGGAGATTAAACCCTAGGGTTTTTGTTAGGGTTTATCGAGGAATGGAATGGAGAGAGAGAGAGGGGCGATGAGTGAGTGTACAAAAGCTACTGTTGAAGTGAGAATAAAATATAGAAGGCGGTTGTTTGGGGGTTAGGGTTTTAGATATTTTCTACATTTTTTTTTTGAGGAAATTCTACAAATGAAATTTAAATATAGAGTCTAAATGAATTAATTTTCTACTAAGTTAATACCATTAACAGCTTAGAGAAACTTTTGGCACAGGTTATGTATGCCTTTAAGTTATTTATGAGTAGATTTTAAATAGTCAAATTTAGAAATCTTACCCTTTATTATAGCTCAACTTAAGTAAGAGCATATATAATGTTGACAAAGACTTGTGTTAGACCGTCTAACAAGTCATAAATCATTAGACGGATATTAAGATTCGACCCGAATCCGGGTCATAATGAAGTGTCACCAGATATGAAGTTAAGTATCACCAATCATAAACGGAAGTGTCATATACTATGAACTGAAGTATCACCGGATATGAAGCAGCATAAGTCTTAATAAATTTTAATATTTTTTTAGTAATATCTTTAATTATTATGTGAAGTCCTATCAATTGTAACATGAAGTATCACTAACATAACAAACATGTACAACGAACTATCACATTGAATTATTAAAGCAAATAACAATGAAGTATCACCGAATATGAAGCTAGGTATCACCAATCATGAACTGAAGGGTCACATATTATGAACTGAAAGTGTTAGTAATATATTTAACTATTGTGTGAAGCCCAGTGTCACGAGAGATGAAGCTAAGTATCACCAATCATAAACTGAAGTGTCACATACTATGAACTGAAGTGTCACCAGATATGAAGCTAGGAAAACGGGTCGGGTTATGACCCGTCTAACGAAAACGACCCGTTAGACCGTCTCACAGGAGACCACCCCTATAATGTTTATTTATTTTAGAAAAAAAAAACTTATGCCATTACTAACTTTAAAAGTTCGTCCGTCCAATTCAGATGCATAATTATTTTGACTTTTTATTTTATCAAGTCAATATAAATACATAAAAAAACTTAGTAATTAATATAAATTGATTTGTTTCGGAAGGTTCGATCCTAGAGCTCGCCTTAATGCGTTTCGTCGTTGGATTGCCGCCACGTGGAAAGTGGTTCTTCTTTTTGTAAACCACAAAAAGAGCGACTGTCACATGGTCCCACCCTGTAGAGCGGTTCGCTACAGTGATTGACGGTCTTTTTTTAACGGCGCGAGTAACTTTCGTCTGTTGCTTTTCTGCATGCGACTGTCAGCATTGACAGAGCACGTTAATCAACATTAAATGAAGAGAAAAAAATTAAAATTTAGAAGGCATGTTCAGCGAACCTTCCCTGTTCGACGATGAATAAGCTTTTTTTTAATTCTTGAATAGTTGATTAGAATAAAGTTCAACCCATTTAGTTTAATACTCTGGCCTTTTTTTTTTGTAAGGTCTTACAGTATAAAGTCGGAATTAATAGAAATAATTGTACAGTTACCTTCAAGTATTTTAAAAAGTTTAAGACATGAAATATTTATGTTTTTAATTACCATGTATATTTGATTTTTAATTACCACGTATATTTGATCATTATAATTTAATTCTATATCTCATATTATGAAAAATGGCAGTTTGCTGCTCCATTTATAAGGTAAAGTGATTTAATGCCGGTGAATCAAATTTACTAGTGATTTATTTGTCCCAATAAAATTGTGTATTGTTTGAAAATATATTTTAAATGGCACATATATTATTTTTTTATTGAATTTAATATTAACGACACTAATTAATTGCTGATATATTTTATACCTATTTTTTTTAGTTATCCGATTCATCACAGCTTATTCTTTCACCATCAGAATTCTTGCCCGTTCAATTTTCTTCTCCGGCCAGCAGCCCTGCGTCGTGGGTGTTTTAGTTCCAACCCTTACTCGTTGCCGTGTTTTCTCGCATTTCAGTTAGATTTCGAAGCGATGGTGTGCTTCAATCGTCCTTCACCTGTTTCCCTCTAAGTTTTGGCTTCAGAACGCAACAACAACACGAAGCAGCGGATGGGTTCGAGGACATGCCGAAAATCTTACCGTGGTACGTGCCTCTCTGTAATTTAGATATGAATGTTTGGATTTACTGAATGCGGTGAAATTTTTATTAAGGTTTTTGGTCGCTCATATTTGAATGGGGGTTAGGGTTTAGAATTGAAGTAGAATACTGGTGCGATTTTCTAATCGAACAATTTCATTCACGATCGCACAATTTAAATTATTAACACTTGGCATCTTCATTGAATTTTCCGGCAATATTGATTTGATTGTCGCACGGCCACCGAACGTAGACAAAATTAAGTAACCCTATTTATCCCCATTCTACTTATACCAAACAATAGTAAAGGTTTAGTTGTAGTAAATCGTATGTGGCTTCTGAAAATTGGGAAAATTGGTGAATCCTTATAATTGTAGTTCCCTCGTCGTTTGATCGACAATTTTCTTATATATTGGTGGCTTTGTTAGGAATTGGGTTTACTATAACCACTAGTCCCTTGCTGTATTTCTGGGTGGCCTTTATAGGCTTTACAGTAGTGAGGTCCAAGCCTTTGCTGAATAAATTTGCTAGTTGATCTTCTGTGTTGACATTTTCAATTTTAAGAACTTCATCTTTAACTAGACTTCTGATGTAATGATGCATGATATCAATGTGTTTGGTCCTTGAATGCTGAACTGGATTCTTGGATATGTTGATTGCACTCATGTTGTCACAGAACAGAATTGGGACATCATGAGCAGCTTCATAGTCCTTCATCATCTGTAGAATCCACACGATCTGAGTACAACTACTTCCTACTGCAATGTACTCAGCTTCAGCTGTAGAGAGAGATATACTATTTTGCTTCTTGCTGAACCAGGAAACAAGATTGTTCCTACAAATAAACAAGCACCTGATGTGCTTTTTGTATCATCTGGGGATCCTGCCCAGTCAGCATCATTATATGCCACAATGCTTGAATTTATATCAGTGGAATACCAGAAACCATACTCAGTTATTCCATTGTCATGTTTAATGATGTTCTTCACATCGTTTAGATGATTTTCTTTTGGACATACATGATATCTCGCACATACTCCCACATTGTATGCGATGTCTGGTCTACTGGCTATCAGATATAGCAAACTTCCAATCATGCTTCTGTAGAGAGTCCGATCAACTTCATTTCCAGCATTATCCTTGGTAATCTTGGTTGTTATCCCTATTGGAGTCCTCTTGTGCATGCTGCTCTCAAGTCTAAATTTCTTGACAAGACCTTTATCATATTTGGACTGAGATATGAAAGAATACCTTTTTCTGTTTTCTTGATTTGCAGCCCTAAAAAGTATTTCAGATCTCCTACCAAGCTCATCTCGAATTCAGTTTCCATGTCCTTGACAAAGTTCATGACCATCTTGTCTGACTTTGATCTAAAAATTATGTCATCAACATATATTTAAACAATGATCACTGTATTATTCTCCTTTCTGATGAATAGAGTCTTGTCCTCTCTTCTTTTTTCTGTATCCTTTGCTTAGCAGATAGTTTGCAAGCCTTTCATACCATGCTCTAGGAGCTTATTTCTGAGCATAAAGAGCTTTTTTGAGCTTGTAGACATGATCTGGATAGTGAGGATCTTCAAACCCTTTTATTTTAGCAACGTACACAAGTTTGTTGAGAAAACCATTGAGGAATGCACTCTTCATATCCATCTGATGTAGCTTGAACTTTATTTGACATGTTATAGCAAGAAGTAACCTTATTAATTCCAGTCTTGTCACAAGAGCAAATGTCTCATCAAAGTTGATTCCTTCAATCTGAGAGTAGCCTTGAGCAACCAACCTTGCCTTATTCCTTGTGATATTTCTTTCTTCATCAAATTTATTTCTGAAAATTTACCTTGTTCCAACAATGTTGACATCATCTAGAGCTGGAACAATATCCCAAACATCATTTTTCTTGAATTGTAGCAACTCATCTTGCATGGCCTCGATCCAGTACTGATCTTGCAGAGCTTCCATTACATTCTTAGGCTCAGTCTTAGATGTGAAGCAGACATTAGCAATTAGTTCTTGAACTTTTGCTCTACTCCTTGTCTTCAGTGAGTCATGCACGTCTCCAATGATTGATGTTGTTGGATGACTCTTAACAAGATGCTTGTATGTCATTCTAGGATTTTTAGACAAATTTGTGCTGGGAGAGTTTGACTTCTCTGAACGTTCTTCAGAATGTTCAAAGACATCTTTATGAACTTCTTCATCATCATTTCTGAAGTCTTGAGCATCATCAAACTTGACATTGACAGCCTCAATAACAGCTCTTATTTCAGTATTGTAGACCCTATAGGACTTGTTTTTTAAATATCCAAGTAAAATACCTTCAACTCGTCTGTTCTCCATCTTGATAAGATATTCTCTATCATTGAGAATATAGCAGGTGCAACCGAATATATGGAAGTATTTGACATTAGGCTTCATTTCCTTCCATAACTCATAGGGAGTGGCTTAAGTTCCTGGTCTACAGTGGACTTGATTGCTGATGTGGTATGCTTTGTTGATTGCTTCAGCCCAGAAGTGAGTAGCAATGTTATTTTCAGCAATCATAGCTCTAACCATTTCGTGAAGAGCCATGTTCTTCCTTTCAACAATTACATTCTTTTGAGGAGTCTTTGGAGCAAAATATTCATGGCTAATTCCATGTTCTTCACAAAATTCATCAAATGGCTTGTTCTTGAACTCCTTCCCATGATCACTTCTGATTCTCTTGATTAGAACACCTTTTTCCACAGAGACTTTACAAGCTAATTTTTTAAAAGTTGTAATAGTTTCTATTTTGTCCTTCAAAAATTCAACTCGGGTGAACCTAGAGAAGTCATCAATGTAGACAAATACATACCTTTTTCCTCCATAACTTTCTATAGCCATTGGTCTCATTAGATCCATGTGCAGAAGATCTAGAACTCTACTGGAGGTGATGTGTTGAACATCCTTGTGTTGAGATCTGACTTACTTCCCTAATTGACAGGGACCACATACTTTGTCGCAGTCAATCTTGATCTTTGGAATCCCTTTTATCATATCCTTATTTATCAACTTCCAAAAGATTTCTAAATTGAGTATGGTCAAGCTTCTTATGCCATATCTCATCTTTATCCATAGATGTTCTCTGACAAGTTATTGAATATTCAGAAGAAACATTGAATCTGTAGCAGTTGTTAGATGACATTTTTCCTTCCATGAAGACTTCATTTTCCTTCTTGTAGACCTTGCAATCATCTTTGGTGAAGATTATAGTCATATCATCATCATTACAAAGCTGGTTAATGCTGATCAGATTAGCTTTTAGTCCATCTACTAGTATGGCTTTCTTCAGGTTGGGTATTCATTCGACATTCAGAACTCCTTTGCCCATGACTTTGCCCTTCTTTCCATCTTCAAAGGTAACAAAGTCTGATGTGCAGGTCTTCAAGTCTCTCACAACTGTACTATCACTTGTTATATGTCTTGAGCACCCACTATCAAAGTACCATCTATTTATACTTTCTGCTCTAAGAGATGTGTGAGCTATCATGCTCACATGTTGTTTCTTCACAACCCACTGCTTCTTTGGTCAGTATTGATCATTTCTTCTATTCTGACAGGGTACTGCATCTTTGGCTTTGGCAGGAACAAACTTTCTCCTCATTCTTTTAAAATCTGTGAGATTATCTTTATAATGAGGTCTGATGTGGCCTGCAACCTCACAATAGTGGCAGATGATATTTCTTTTATCTGATGTGTTGTGAAAGGCAATGTTGGAGTTGTTTCTGTTGAAGATCTTCTTATGAGATACATTTTGATGATGAATGTTCTTTGCAACATTCAAAACATTCTTCTAGACTTCCTCCTTTCTCTCAGGTTCATCCTTTACTTTCACAAACTTGATTTCTCCTGAGCTTTGTCCAGAATATCCAAGACCATGTCAAACCTTCATGGTCTGTCTCGAGTTCAGAATCTCATCTAGATTCTTAGTACCATTGTTGAGCATTCTTATGATTCTCATAAACACCTTCAGATCTTTATTAGATTGCTCAAGCTCCTTCTGATGGTCACAGATCTTTTCTTGCATAGCTGCTTCTTTGATGACCAGTTGATTATTTTCTTGACTGATCTTTTTAATTTTGATCAACAAGTTGTTTGTTGATCTCTACAACCTACAACCACTTATTGAACATTTCTTGATAGGTCTTCTCAAAATCTGAGTTACTAACCTCATCATCATCATCTAATTCTTGGTTGATGGCAAATGGATCAGAATGAGAAGTCTGATTTTCTTTAGCTATGAAGGCATTAGTTTCATGTTCTGAATCTGATTCGTTGGTGCTTGATCTTTCATCACTCATCAAGGTATTGTAGCTCTTCTTCTTCTTCAGAGTATTGGCACATTCTCTCTGAATGTGTCCACAGCATTCAAATTCTCTGCACTTGATTCATTTGCTTTGATCTTCATCTTTATCCGGGATGTTCTTGTTGGAAGACTTCTAAGGAAATTGTTTCCTATTGTTGTTCTTGTTGATGCCTTGACTTCCAGCTCTCCTCAGCATCTTTCTGAAATTCTTGGTAATCAGTACCATAGAATTCATCAGATCTTCATCAGGAACATCTTTGAGAACTTTTTCAGAAACTTTCTCTGATGTTTCAGCTTTCAAGGTAATTCATTTGCCTTTTTTCCATGTATTTGTCTTCTTCAAGATTCATCTCAAAGGTTCTAAGAGATCCCATCAATTCATCCAGCTTCATGCTTCTAATATCCTTAGCTTATTCTGTGGCAGCAACTTTGTAGGCAAATCTTTTTGGTAAAGACCTCATACTTTCCTTACCAGTTTTTCATATGACATGACTTCTAATAATGCAAAACTCTTATTAGATATACTCCTCAGTCGAGCATTGAACTCACTAATAGTTTTAGAATCTGCCATTCACAAGTTTTCAAATTTGAAGGCAATATTCTGAAGTCTTGAAAGTCTGACAATGCTGGTTCATTCAAAGGTTGTCTCCAGTACATCCCATGTAGCTTTAGCAGTCTCACAAGTTGAGATCAGACTGAATGATTTTAGATCCACAGCTGAGAATATGGTGTTGAGAGCTTTGGAGTTGGCATTGAACCATCTCTTCTGTGGTTCAATCCAGTCTTTCTCTTCAATGAGAGTGTATTTATCATCTTTGGCAACTGTAGGTTGAGACTATCCTTCAGTAATACTTTTCCATGCTTGATCATTGATGGACCTGAGAAAAACGCGCATCCTTGCTTTCTAGTAGGGATAGTTGTTGCCTTCTATAAGAGATGGCCTGGCAGTGGAACCTCCTTCTTTGATAGATATCATAGCTTTAAAACTAAATACTTCACACAGACATATACTGCCCTTGATCTTTTCATTTAGAACACAAAACGACATGCTCTGATACCGATTGAAATTGCAAACCCTTGTGAGAAGTATCTGTCTGCACAACATTCACTGTAAAGATACTGAACATTTTAAAGATGTTCACAATAAAGTTCAAGAACATTATTGTGAACATTAATATGTTTGCAGAAAGTAAAACACGTAGAAGTTTGATAACATTGTTCGATCAAACGGTCTATATCAGGAGGACTTGTCAGGTCCGTGAAAAATAATTCTCTACTCCGGTGTCATGTTTACTGAGGATTTGACATGCAGCTGGCTTCCCATCATTCGCTACCTTTTCTACCCGTACATCCTCTTTCATTGAATTGAATTGTGAGATCCCCTCACAACCTAGATATCTAACCTATCTAGTTCCCATAAGAAATCTCTCCCAATACTTCTTTTGACAGTGTATGAACAAATGTGTTTCAATAGAATACTAATCTCCAGTCTAAGACACAACCGTAACTAAGTGGCTTAAAAAAGTTAGAGCTCTTAAACAATACCTATGCAGTACTTCTGTTCGATGTGTTCTTTGCTTTATTAACATATATGTATCCCATGCTATTTATAGATGAGAAGAGATAGTCTAAACATGAGAACAAAAGTCCTAACTTGATTAGGAAATAAACTAGAAAACTTTCCTTGTTTAGAATCGAGATCAAACTTGAACCATGTTAGGAATTTTTCCAAGAATAGAATTCTGCCTTTGACTTCAGTCTTGAACTCTTCTGTTGAATATGGCAGCTTCTGGATATATCTCTGAATCTTTTCTTGGTTGTAAACCTTGAACAAGTCCATCAATCTTTGGAAGAATAATCTGGATAAATGATGTTCATGTAAACATTCAAGAACGTTACAATGAACATTGTTGATCTTTGAGTCTTCTCCTCGATGCAGACGTCCATGTACTTTGCAATGTACATTGTTGATCTTGAATCTTCACATAAGGTAGCATAACGAAATCTTTTGTATGTTCACAGGCTATTTTCATACTCCTAACGGATCGTGTCACTTTGAATTTAGGTGGGTGAAGTTTGCGCAGGAGGCAAACCTGGTGCTTGGCGAATAAGTCATTTTCAAGCAAGTTATGGACAAAAAATACAGCATAAGGGTTTATGAATGGAATGCATGTGAGAGGGAGGTGATCGAGAATGGTACCGCCGATGTGGCACGAATTAATAACATTACATCATTCTACAAGGTCCTAAGCGTACACTGGGACTCTTAACTAGTAAGGAACTGGGTCATGAGATAAAAAATAAGTAATAATCTATACTTGTAATGATCTGCATCATCTATACACGAGTGTTTTCCTTAACAGATTGTTATCATATGCAGAGAGTGCCAGAAGATTTTACTTCCAAATATGAGACCACACTCGCACGGGATTCTATCATGCTGGAAATAGATAATGCTACCAAACGCTGGGTGGTTAAGTTGGAAAAGTAGCGCGGTCACACATTCTTCGAGGAGGGTTGGTCCAGGTTTATTCAGGATAACTGTTTAGCTGAAGGAGACTTCCTCACTATGAAGGCTTATGTAGGGTTAAAGAAGTAGAAGATATGCATATACCACTCTTCCAGATGGCGTAAGATTTCGACTGACCTCCCTGGAATGGGTATATATATACTGCAACAATCCGTGTGATTTGTGGACTTGTAGGAAAATATAATTTCAATTGGGTGGGTTGAAAGATTTCTCCTTTTATAGTATCTACAGATTTGGGTCTCCATCTTCAGCCAGATATCGCTGACAGTGGATCATCAAGTCTGGTTAATATGGTCATGCGATTTGTAAGAAAGTTCCCAAAGTATGAGTTGAGAATATATTTGGTGTATAAAGTGAGGGTGTATAAAGTTCTCTATATATGGGTGTATAAAGTGAGGGTGATGAAGACTCCTAACGGATCGTGTCACTTTGAATTTAGGTGGGCGAAGTTTGCGCAGGAGGCAAACCTGGTGCTTGGCGAATAAGTCATTTTCAAGCAAGTTATGGACAAAAAATACAACATAAGGGTTTATGAATGGAATGCATGTGAGAGGGAGGTGATCGAGAATGGTACCGCCGATGTGGCACGAATTAATAATATTACATCATTCTACAAGGTCCTAAACGTACACTGGGACTCTTAACTAGTAAGGAATTGGGTCATGAGATAAAAAATAAGTAATAATCTATACTTGTAATGATCTGCATCATCTATACATGAGTGTTTTCCTTAACAGATTATTATCATATGCAGAGAGTGCCAGAAGATTTTACTTCCAAATATGAGACCACACTTGCACGGGATTCTATCATGCTGGAAATAGATAATGCTACCAAAAGCTGGGTGGTTAAGCTGGAAAAGTAGCGCGGTCACACATTCTTCAAGGAGGGTTGGTCCAGGTTTATTCAGGACAACTGTTTAGCTGAAGGAGACTTCCTCACTATGAAGGCTTATGTAGGGTTAAAGAAGTAGAAGATATGCATATACCACTCTTCTAGATGGCGTAAGATTTCGACTGACCTCGCTGGAACGAGTATATATATACTGCAACAATCCGTGTGATTTGTGGACTTGTAGGAAAATATAATTTCAATTGGGTGGGTTGAAAGATTTCTCCTTTTACAGTATCTACAGATTTGGGTCTCCATCTTCAGCCAGATGTCGCTGACAGTGGATCATCAAGTCTAGTTAATATGGTCATGTGATTTGTAAGAAAGTTCCCAAAGTATGAGTTGAGAATATATTTGGTGAGATTCAAATCAAACTATCCACCAATTAAGAGTGAAAAATAAGTCTGTAACTCGGTTGCTTATGCGACATCATAACTATAAATTAACTATTATGATGCATATATAAGGAACTCCCAAAATCATTTGCATTGGCCATAGACACGAGAGGGCGAGGGATGATGAATCTGGTAAATACAGATGACTCACAGTGGGAAGTGGAGCTCCACGATAGGGATAACAAATGTAGGCTGAAGATATTACTTAGCAAGGGGAGGATGGTCTCGATTTTCATGGAAGAACAATGTGAAACTGGGTAACATATTGTTGTTCACTCTGGTACGTATCTCTAAACCTGTCATTCGTGTAGAGTTTGTAGAGTCAAAGTGAGGTAAGCAGTTATTTAGATAGGCCCCAAGGGGAGGACTCATTTAACTAAATTTTAACTCTTTTGTGCTACCAAATGTGTGTATTAAGCAGTCCTATTTTGGCCCTTATGCGAATAGTAGGTTGCATGGAAGGACACTAATGACAAGCCTGGAAAGTTAAAACTTCATTTGCCTTGTTTCAAGGACTCTGGTATGTATGATATAACTGGGTGTCTTTAACTATATGAAATTTATCTTGAAAATATGTCATCGCATGATTAGGTGCATTAAAACTTCGTAGGCAATTAAGGGAACCTGGAAGGAATATAATTTACATACATAATGATACTTAGCCATATACTTTAGAATTATTTGCTCTTCCCTATACCGTGTAAAAAAAATATGGTGATATCCCTTAATCGGGATTAAGGGATATAAGGTTTGCATGGAACAACATTAATTCATTCAGGGCACTCATGAATAGCAGATCTCATGAACCTCATTTTTTTATCTGACTTAGGGATAGACACAGACCTACTTGTGTGCATATAAACATGATACTTCATAATTTAATCAGGGTTACAAATGTTTATTCCTTTCCACATTGAAATTGCTACAACTATGCCACCCATGAAATGGCACAACTTGCGTATATTGCTGCAATATAGTCATAAGAACATGTATTAAAGTGACCGCTTTCTATTTGTGCTACAAAATTCTTATTTTATTTTGGGGTCTGTTTAGGGTGATGCTCATTACTAAGCATATCCAATCATTGTTTGGCGTTTGGAATAAGAAAACGCATGGATCATTATGCATAACATCCTTTTGCATCCAATATGTACATCATTCTTAAATAGCAATCATTATCTACTTTCCAGCATTATACTCATGCAAACTTGTAGCGTCTATTTTCATAGTACATGGGTCGATGCATCCCAAAATAAACGTGAAAATCAAATACCCAGTTCATTATATTAGGGTTTTAAATTAAGATCTCATGTTTGATGACCTAGGCTTCGTACCCAGAAATTAAAGCACAATTGGTAATAGTCGCACATATGCGAACAATGAATGTATTAAACATTTATGAGGGATAAATTAGACGATAAATTTTTTTTATCTATTTTTGCAAATACCATGAATTTTTATCTACATGGTTCGGCAAACAACTAATTTGACAAATGAGCCTCATGTTCACCAATCATTCAAAGGTTAAAATCTGCATAGTTTGCCAATTATACAAGATCTTATACTTTGGTGGAGTTGGTTTAATTAAGACTGTGGTAGTATATGATTCGGTAAAAAAATTTACTGTAACTTGGTCTGGCCTCGGAATATATAAATGGAAATTAACACAGAATATATATTTCACTTGGAGTTTACATCTAACTTTCATTTGTAAATAGCCATAGTGTGCCAAAAATCAGTAGGTGTTAGAATTCATCATTCCGTTTCAAACAATTATGGATCCACCCAACACACCCCTTCCCCAATCCAAATAATGTTACAAATAACAGTGAATGGTAGTTGGATATAATTTATTTGTTTTTACTTGGGACTCATATATTTAGACCCAAGCGCTCAAATCTCCACTTATCGTTGTGCCCTTCAATGGAAAACAACAAGTCTTCCCACTTAATCTATTGATCTACCTTGCATTATAGTTATGCACAAAATAGAGTCCCCTTTTTTCAAGTTATGAAAAACATATCTCTATTTATATAGATAATTATATATATATACACTCCCAGATGAATCAGTACAAAGTACATCAAACTAACTGAAGGTTAACCTTCATCTCCGCAAATACATTGTGATCCAAAATATGCAGACATTAATAAACCTAACCTACTTCATCTACTGCTAACCGATGATGCAGAACATGCACGAATATACAAAAAGAAACAACCACAATCAGTCAATGTTCAGATGCCAGACCATTCAAAAAACAGACATATCTAATAAGGAATATATTCTAGTTTCTCTTCTCAACCATTGATCTTGTTCGTAGTATCTCCAGACCAAACTCAAACGATCGAGAATAATAACTCTTTCACCGGTATGGGCAAAGTGTGGGAATAATAAAGGACATCAGACAGTTACCAATTAGATATTCAATGCATTGTATCACCATGATACCGCAATCCAACCCATTTTCCTATTGTGGTACGTTAGGCTCGAGGATGACTTTGAATTCATTCAGTAGAGGTTGGGAAATGTCGTCCTTCATGGGTGTAATGCCCGCTTGGGTACACAGATAGATGACATGTTTTTTCAAGAAGCAAAATGCCAGCATCGCCTTCTCTCAATCGGAACCGACTGAGGTCGAGGTCAAATCAAACATCGTTATCATCTATCCATTGATTGAAATCTTATAAGGTATCTAGTGATTGGTACGTACATGACCAACCCCGATCATTTTTCGGGGTTGCTCCCAGCTGACTCTCCATTCCTCACGGAGCCATCTAGAAATAAACATCATTAGAATCTGCTTAGCGAGAGCTTGGTCTTCTTGTATGAGTGAACCCTACACAAGAGGTAAACACATGTGCATGAACAACTTAATGAAGAGTTAATTCGTTAATGGTTAGTTGACCAGTATAAAATAAACTATTGAGGTTGTTCATACCCAGCAGAGAGTGTTAAGAAAACTTCAGCTATCCAACGGTGGACCATCATTGGACCTCCCATCATGCTGAAGGAACGCTAACAACACGTCTATATACTGCAACACAAGTTAATTAATTTAAGCAAATGAAGTAAAAACTCAGGAAATATAATAATCAAGCGATTAAACAACTGTCTGACACTCTCCTTAATTACCCGATCTAGCAGCTACCCATCAAGATTCCATAAAATCTCGAACCAATCTCTCGCCATGATTACGTTAATCTTCCCAGGCACAGGAATTTGATGGATCATATTCCAGACACCAACACTATTTTATTAGTTCATTAAATTATATCAATGTTAATAACATTAAAACCTAAATGTTAAGAAACAATCACTTTCTTATTGATGGGTCCTAGTACTGATACCACACCTTGAACGTGCAAAAGGCCGCATCATCCTCCAAGCTCACAGCCATCAGTATATACAATCATGTGGATAGATCGCCCGATACTTGGGGTATGATTGACTCTGTTAGTGCCATCTGCACTGAGATGTTCGGGATTGTCATTATCTGTTTAGATATCATGACAATTTCAAAAGAACACAAAAGGTTTTTGTTATTTATGTTCGAATAACATATTCTGGACATTACTGTGAACATTCCACTACCAATCTGATTAAAGATCAAGACATGTACTTATTCATGTTCGGGGACATGATCATGTACATGGGTGTCCAGAGAGTTTACAAGAGACGTGTCATGCTAAATTCAAATAGTTGAAGCTACAAATTCAAGATGGACGTTTCAGAATAGAAGCTGCCTTGTTCGTGATGAAGATCAAGAAGGAAAGAAGGAGTTCTACTCAAGGAAGACATCTAAACTAGGAAAGTCTGATTTATTTAAGGACATTATTTCCTTGTTAAATCCTAGTCTAATTAGGACTTCTGATTACCTTGTTAAGGCTATAGCTGTTGTTTATAAATAGCCTGGGAATCAAACTAGTTGAGGGGACATGAATTTTTATGAATACACTAAAGGGCTGAGAGTTAAAAGACTTCATATTTGAAATATATAGTATTCGGGTAGACTAGGTTTGATCGGTTAGATCATTGTGTTTCTAGTCTGTGTTTGAAACTCACTTTCATTCACACTTAGAGGAGTCTCGAGAGAGATTTCCTGTGGGAACTAGAAGGATTCTAGGTTGTGAGGAGATCTCATAATTCAGTTTAGTGAAAGAGGTTGAATCGGGTAGGAAAGGGGTCGAGTGACTGGAGTCTTCGTGTGATAACCTTTGTAACCATTCAACGGAGTAGTAAACTATTTCTCACAGACTTGATAAGTCTCTCTAACGTAGATCAATTGATCGAACAGGGTTACTAATCTCATATTCTTTATTTGCTCAAGTTTATACATTCTGACCTTACATGTTCACAACAATGTTCACATACATGATGATGAACATAACCGCACAGTTTATGTAACTTCAATTGGTATCAGACCTCCACTGCTAGAAGACAACAACTATCCCTACTGGAAAGCAAGGATGAGGGCCTTTTTGAAATCTCTTGATGAACTCACATGGAAGAGTGTCACTGAAGGATGGAAAAAGCGAACTGTTGCCAAAGAAGGAAGGTATGTGGAGATTGAAAAAGAAGAATCGATTGTGCCATAGAAGAACTGGTATAATGTCAACTCTAAGACTCTCAATGCAATATTCTCTGCAGTTGATCTTGAAACATTCAGTCTAATCTCAATATGTGAGACTGCTAAAGCTGCATGGGATATTCTGGAAACTACCTTTGAAGGGACTAGTTTTGTGAGGCTGTCAAGACTTCAAAATCTGACTTCAAAGTTTGAAAATCTCAGAATGAAAGAATCTGAATCCATTGGTGAGTTTAATGCCAGATTAAGGAGCATATCAAACGAAAGTTTTGCTCTAGAAGAACCTATCATCAATGAAAAGCTTGTAAGGAAGGTTCTAAGATCTCTTCCAAAGAAGTTTGCCTATAAAGTTGCTGCCATAGAAGAAGCCAAGGACATCAAAAGTATGAGACTTGATGAACTAATGGGATCATTGAGAACATTCGAGATGAATCTAGAAGATGTTTTCAACAGCTCAAGGAAGAAATGTATTGCTCTGAGAGCTGAAGTTTCTGAGGATGTTCCTGAACATGTACAAAAATAAAAACCTATACTTGATTCAGAAACAATGAAGAACATGGTTCTTATCACCAAGAACTTCAGTCGAATGCTTAAAAGAGTAAATAGACAGTCTTCCAGAAGATCAAACAACAGAAGACAACAACCTAGAACTTCTCAACAAGATAGAAACTCCAACAGTGAGTAGAAAGAGTTTCAACCATCAAATACAAAGAGAGGAATTCAGTGCAGAGAGTGATGGTTTTGGACATATTCAAGCAGAATGTGCCAACACTTTGAAGAAATATAAAAAGAACTACAATGCCTCTCTCAGTGATAATGATTCTGAAAGTAGCAGTGAATCAGAAGAGGAGACCTATGCCTTTACAGCAAAAGTCTCAGAGTTCCATGATCCTTTCAAACTTGCAGATGAAGCTGAAGACTCAGACAATGATGATGTCAGTCATGAGGAGTTTGTTCAGACATACAAGGAGATGCATGAAAGGTGGCTTGAAGTAGCTGAGATCAACAAAAATATACAATCTCACAATAAAGATCTTCTCAAAGAAAATGAGAATTTAATCAAGTCTGATGGAGAACAGAAGGCTATTATCCAACAACAGAAGAAGGAGATTGAAGAATTGACTACAGAGCTAAAGTCCATCAAAAGGAATGTCAACATGCTGAACAATGGAGCTGAGAATCTTGATAAGATTCTTACTAATTCAGAACATTCCGGGAAAAGTCATCTAGGTCTTGGATACAATGGTAGAGAATCCAAGATAGTGTTTGTCAAAGCCAGTACAAGCCAGACAACGCATGTACAATATAATGTTCAGACCATCCAGAAGAACACTAACAAAAAGATGACTACCAATAATGGCAACAGGAAAAGAATTGTCTGCCACTATTGTGAAGAGAAAGGCCACATTCGACCACACTGTGAGAAGTATTTCTTTGATTTGAAAAGAATGAAGAGAAGATTTGTGGCTCAGCATTCCAACAGCACTCAAAAGAAAACAACTACTCAACAAAGGAAGAAGCCTGCACAGAAAAAGTAATAGGTTGTCAAGCAGACCAGTCTAATTACTCATACTTCGTTGAGAGTGGAAGATAAAGGAAGCTGGTACTTTGACATTGGCTGTTCAAGACATATGACAGGAGACTGCTCTATGATGCAGAATCTGAAAGCTTGCTTGTCAGATTTTGTTACCTTTGGAGATGGAAAGAGAGGTAAAGTTATAGGAAAAGGAGAGCTGACTGTTGAAGGAATGCCCAAACGCAAGAAGGCTATACTAGTTGATGGACTCAAAGCTAATCTAATAAGTATCAGTCAACTATGTGATGATGACATGATTGTAGTCTTCACCAAAGAAAGCTGCAAAATTATGAATAAGAAAAATGACTTATTCATGGAAGGGAAGAGATCAGCTGACAAATGTTATCAGCTACATGTTCCTGCACAATGTTCTTTAACATGTCAAAGAACATCTATTGAAGAGTCAGAGATCTGGCATTAGAAACTTGGGCACATCAACTTCAGAAATCTTTAGAAGATCATTAGCAAAGAGATTGTCAGAGGGCTACCTCAGATCAGAATTAACAGAGACAAAGTCTGTGGTCCATGTCAGATTGGGAAACAGTCCAGATCTCAATATAAAGAAGTGCAAGACAGAACTTCCAAGAGAATTCTAGATCTCATTCATATGGATCTAATGGGGCCTATGGCTGTGGAAAGCTACGGAGGAAAGAAATATGTCCTTATTTGCATTGATGATTACTCAAGGTTTACTTAGGTAGATTTTCTCAGAGATAAGAGTGAAACTTTCACATCATTCAAGAGATTAGTCTGCAAAATCACAGTTGAGAAGGATGATCAGATTATCAAAATCAGAAGTGATCATGGCAAGGAATTTGAGAACCAGTACTTTGATACATTCTGCAGTGAGAATGGTATCAGTCATGAGTACTCAGCCCCTAAAATTCTTTAGCAGAATGGAGTTGTGGAAAGGAAAAACAGAACTCTCTAGGAGATGGCCAGGACCATGATTGCTGCTAAAGGAGTTGCTGCAATGTTTTGGGCAGAAGCTATCAACACAACATGCCATATCAGCAATAGAGTTCATCTCAGACCAGATACTCTCACTACTCCATATGAGATTTAGAATGAAAAGAAGCCAACAGTGAAGTACTTTCATGTGTTTGGAACCACATGTTATATACTCAATAATAGAGAGTATCTCAGCAAGATGAACAAAAGATGAGTTGAAGAGATGTTTGTTGGATACTTCAGAAACAATAAATCATACATGATTTACAACAAAGACACAAAGGCTGTAATTGAGACAGTCAATGTCAGATTTGATGATCAAGACAATACTGTCAATATCCCTGAAGATGATATTTATACGGATGTTTTCGAACATCCTAAGGTTTATGATGATACAGACAGAGAAGCTGAAGAACACACAATAAGGCATAGAAATCCTTCGAAGCAAATCATCAAGAATCATCATACTTCAGAAGTAATAGGAGACATTCATGAAGGAAGGATCACTAGGAGCACTCTGAGAAAAAAGATGTATGATGAAATATCCTATATCTGTTTCACTTCCAAGATTGAACCCAAGAACATCTAAGAAGTTCTTAAAGATGACTACTGGATAGAAGCCATGCAGGAAGAACTTCTTTAGTTAAAAAAGAATGATGTCTGGGATCTGGTGCAGAAACCTGAAGGAGTTAACATTGTTGGAACCAAGTGGATTTTCAAGAACAAGACTGATGAAGCTAGAAATATTACAAGAAACAAAGCTAGACTAGTTGCACAAGGTTATTCTCACATTGAAGGCATTGATTTTGATGAAACCTTTGCTCCAGTCACAAGGATTGAATCAGTCAGACTTCTTCTAGCCATGACATGCATCATGAAGTTTAAACTATATCAGATGGATGTCAAGAGTGCTTTTCTGAATGGATTCCTGAAGAAGGATGTGTTTGGTGCACAACCTAAAGGATTTGAAGATCCACATCATCCAGAGTTTGTGTTCAAACTAAAAAAATAAAGCAAGCTCCTTGGGCATGGTATGAAAGAATGGCTACATACCTAGTAAGCAAGGGATACAACAGAGGAGGAGAAGACAGAACACTGTTCATCAGAAAGGAAAAATCACAAGTAATTGTGGTTCAAGTATATGTGGATGATATAGTGTTTGGATCGGTGTTTGATAAGATGGTCAAGGACTTCATCAGAGACATGGAAACTGAATTTGAGATTAGTCTTATTGGAGATCTAAAATACTTTTTAGGACTCCAGATAAAACAGTCAGAAGAAGGGATATTTATCTCTCAATCTAAGTATGCCAGAAACTTGGTGAAAAAGTTTGAGCTTGAAAATTCAAAACACAAACGAACTCCTATCAGCACCACAGTCAAGATTGGAAAAGATGATGCAGGGACTGAAGTTGATCAAACTCTCTACAGAAGCATGATTGGTAGTTTTCTATACCTCACTGCAAGCAGACCAGATATAGCATATAGTGTGGGAGTGTGTGCCAGGTATCAGGCCTGTCCTAAAGAGAGTCACATGAAGGCTGTTAAGAACATTATTAAGTACATCAATGGAACTGTTGATTATGGTTTGTGGTATACTTCAGATACAAACACAAGTATTACTGCATATTGTGATGCTGATTGGGCTGGCTCTCCAAATGACAGAAAAAGCACTTCAAGTGCTTGTTTCTTTTTAGGAAACAATGTTGTTTCTTGGTTCAATAAGAAACAGAACTGCATATCCCTATCTACAGCAGAAGCAGAATACATTGCAGCAGGGAACAACTTTACTTAAATCATCTGGATGATGCAGATGATGAAAGACTATGAAGTTAGTCATGATACCCCAATTTTGTATTGTGATAATATAAGTGCTATCAACATCTCAAAGAATCCAATGCAGCATTTGAGGACCAAACATATAGACATCAGACATCACTTCATCAGAGAGCTGGTTGAAGAAGAAGTTCTAAAGATTGAACACATGAAGACAGAAGATCAACTAGCTGATTTGTTCACCAAGGGATTGGCTTCAGCTCAATTTGAGAAACTTAGAGCAGCCCTTGGAGTGTGCTTAGTTTAGTAAAACCAAGAAGAAGGGTATGAGTGTGACTATTTCACACTTAGCATGAAAGAACCATTCCTGCACAAAGGGACTGAACATTCCCATAAAATGTTCATATGGATGTACATGTTTATGATTCAAACCCTGAGTACATCTTTGTCAACGGCTAGTTCTAACGTGCTATCGTTATCTCTGATTTTCCGGGATTTTCCTCTGATTTCTTAGTCTAAAGGAAACCTGAGAACGGAATACTCTAATGTGTGTGTGTGTGTGTCTATATATATATATATATGTTTAGCTGTTTTGAGAAAACGTTCACTTTTCAAATTTCTAAAATAAAAAAACTCTTCTCTCTTAAAACCCTCTGAGTCTTTCTGAGTTTCTTCTGTGCTTGCTATTGTTTTTTCCTGCTGTTTCACCTCATCATATACCCATAAATTTTCAATGGCTCCGAAAAGAAAGCTGGTCTGTCCTAAGAAAGTCGTGAAGCCCATAATGAGGTATGGAAAAGTTACATATTTCAAACCTCAAGATCAGTTCTACAAGGAAGACGAGTTCGACAGGCAAGTTTATGGAGAATCAACCTATAAGAAGCTTGTTCAGAGGGCACTTCGTGATGAATCTTCAAGCAAAGATACAGAGGAATTGATTGAAATGTACCATAGGGACGAAGAGGAAGAAGATCTTGAAACATAAGAGCAAGAAATTACTTATTCTGCAAAGAAATCAAAGACCCAGAGTCTTTCAATTGATGATCTTTTGAAGGAAGCCGTGAAGTCATACGATGTCAACAGAAAGAAGGTAAGAACAAAGGGAACTACAGTCAAGAAGTCCAAGCAGACTACAACCCCTTCATCAAAGAAGATCGTCACTGCACCTACTGCCCAAGCCCTTTAGAAAGAGAAGAGATCTGCTGTTGATGATCATGTTAAGTCTTCAGATGTGCCTGAACATGTTGAGGCACATATTGCAGAGAAAAGCCCTATTGAGACATCTACTCTAGCTGGTGTTGTGCCGAAATCGCCTGTGCAGCCTTCTGCTACAAAAGGTGATGATGAAGATAGGGAAGATGGTATTCCCTTAAGCCTGAAGATGAAAGTCATAGTTGCTGATCTTGCCAAAGGAAAGAAGAAGGTCATTCACAGACCTTTAGTTGCTGATCCTGCAGAAAAAGAAGTCATTCAGAGTTCATCCTCTGAATCTGTTGAGAAGACTCCTGTTCCACAACAGGAAAAATTACTTGCATCTGCTCAATATGATCCGTTTGCAAGATCTCAAGTCAAGAAGAAGACACCAAGGAATAAGACTTCTACTGTCGTGGTGCAGCTAGTTCCAAGAACACCTATGACCAGAAGTCGAGCGTCTGCCACTCTACCATCTGCTGCTGCATCTACAAATAAGAAGAAGGCCATTGCATCAACTGGTCCTTCCAAGAAGGTCAAGAAAGCTGACCAGCTGACTCATGTACCTGAAGATGTTCACTCTCATTCAAGTGAACATGAGTCTGAAGTTCACAAACAAATTATCTGTGTTCCAGGTACTTCTAGTCAATCCATCTTTCGTTCTTCTAAGCATGCTGAGTTATGAGAGAAAGTGAAGCAGAGGTCCATGATCTCTGAGAAAAAGGTGGATAAGGATACATTGTTGGCTACTGGAGTGTATACCTTACTGGAGCAAGCTAGTTTGCTGGGAACAGTACAGAAGGTTCAAGAGTTTGTTCCCAAAGTTGTTACAGAGTTCTAATATAATCTGACCAAAGAGATTGATGATCCTGAGTCTAAAGACTTCCAGAAAGTCTTTGTGAGAGGATAGATAGTACATTTTTCCCCTGACCTCATTAATGAATTTTTGGGTTGTACATCTGAGGGGGAGTTCCAGGAGATAGATGACTGGGGAATGGTTGCTACAGAGCTGACCCAGGGCATCTACACCAAATGGCCGTCTCATCCATAGACTATTCCAATCTCTAAGCTGACTCATAAATATGGCGTCCTGCTCAGTATCCTGATTCACAATTGGCTACCAACTAAGCACAGGGCAGAAGTGACTCAAGCCCAGGGAAGGTTTCTGTATCACCTTGGAACTGGAAAGCAGTTCAACTATGGTGAGTTTGTATTCAGCAAGATCATCAGCAGTGCAGAATCTACAGTGGTCAAAGGTCCACTATGCTATCCATCATTAATCTACAACATCATCAAGCAACAGAAGAAGAATGTGTCTTCAAAGAAAGACAAGATTATACCTCTCCATAAGTCTCTGGTAATCAAAGTTGCTCCTAAAATAGGAGATCCTCATCTTCGCCTCTAGTTCAAGCAGTTCATGTCATCCAAAAAAGGAGTGGATGATACTGTTGAAGAATCCTCTCCAAAGGGTGCAGTGCTGAGATTCTTAGAGAAAAGTCTGGAGTTTCATGCTCGTTTGATTTTTGAGCATACTTTTAAGAAGATGAAGATCTAAGCAATGATTGCTGATCTATCATCAGGAGAAGAGTTTGCCTCCTCAGCAACAGATGTTCCTGAAAATGTTCATAACTTGCACAAGCTTGCAAGTACTACCGAAGCTGCTGCTCAGAAGAAGTCTACTCGAGCATAAAAGCTAGATGAAGCACAGACTGCAGAATAAGCTAAGGAAGCAGAAGCTGTCCAAGAGGAGACTGCAGAGGAGGATCATGAAGAAAAGACTGCTGAAACTAAGGATGATGATGAAGAAAAGGCTGAGGAGGATGTTGATGATAGAGAAAAGACTGAGTATGATGATGCTGCATCAGGTTCTGAAGAAGGAGAATCTGAAGAGATAATGATGCACAAGACCTTGACAAATTCGAGTAGTTTCTGAATATTACTCATTTGCCTTTCTCGGTGTCAAATAGGGGGAGTAATGAAATCTAAGTTTTTTTTGTTTTCTGTTCTACTTATCTTGCATCATGTTTTGCAAGATATTATGTTTTTTTGCTTTAATAGCTTGTATTAGCTATTTTATTATGGAACATATTTTTCTTTCCTTTATGATTCATATCTGCTAAAAAAAATTTGAAACTGCTATCAAAAGATAAAAATATAAAAAGAAAAAAAATGAATATAGTAGAGCAGGTACAAGCTGATAAAAAAGTGAAACACAGTTGAATCATATAATGTTCTTCCAAACATTCAAGTATGTTTTTAAGTACATGATCCTTCAGTTCAAGGGATTGTGTTCTTTTAAAACATGGAGCTGATTTGCAACCAGATAAAGACAAATGGGGAGATTATTAGTACCATCTGCACTTAGGTGTTTGGGATTGTCATTATCTGTTTAGATATTATGGCAATTTCAAAAGAACACAAAAGGTTTTGGTTATTCATGTTCGAATAACATATTCTGGAAATTGATGTGAACATTCCGCTGCCAATCTGATTAAAGATCAAGACATGTACTTACTCATGTTTAGGGACATGATCATGTACATGGGTGTCCAGAGAGTTTACAAGAGACATGTCATGCTAAATTCAAAGAGTTGAAGCTGCAGATTCAAGATGGACGTTTCAGAATAGAAGCTGCCTTGTTTGTGATGAAGATCAAGAAGGAAAGACGGAGTTCTACTCAAGGAAGACATCTAAACTAGGAAAGTCCAATTTATTTAAGGAAATTGTTTCCTTATTAAATTCTAGTCTAATTAGTACTTCTGATTATCTTATTAAGGCTATAGCTGTTATTTATAAATAGCCTGGAAATCAGATTAGTTGATGGGACATGTATTTTTATGAATACACTAAAGGGCTGAGAGTTAAAAGACTTCACATTCGAAGCATATAGTATTCGGGTAGACTAGGTTTGATCGGTTAGATTATTATGTTTCTAGTCTGTGTTTGAAACTCACTTTCATTCACACTTAGAGGAGTCTCGGGAGAGATTTCCTGTGGGAACTAGAGGGATTCTAGGTTGTGGGGGGATCTCACAATTCAGTTTAGTGAAAGATGTTGAATCGGGTAGGAAAGGGGTCGAGTGACTGGAGTCTTCGTGTAATAACATTTGTAACCATTCAACGGAGTAGTAAACTGTTTCTCACGGACTTGATAAGTCTCCCTGACGTAGATCACTTGATCGAATAGGGTTACCAACCTCGTGTTCTTTATTTGCTCAAGTTTATACATTCTGACCTTACATGTTCACAAAAATGTTCACGTATATGAAGATGAACATGACCGCACATTTTATGTAACTTCAGACTCTTTAAAGGAGAGGTGACGGGATGGAATGCATCGGCTCTCATCCATGCTCAACATACCTTGGTATTGAGGTGATAGTGACTGCAGAAACACTCCACCAATCGCTATCAAAGTAGAAGCACGAGAGTTAAAAAGAAAATTCTCAATCAATGACAAGCATTCCGATAGTTCATCACTTGCTGCCAATAATTGATTATAGACAAAAATATCATCATCAATATTTCATGTGCATCAAAATGACTCATTCTTCCAAGTAGTTTAATGAATTATTATATTATACTTACGTTGTAAATCGAATCCAGGACTGATGCGCTTTCTCTGCATGTGGATGAGGGATTTCGGAGATGGGGAGGGGCAGATTTCAACGGTAAGGAAGGTCTTTGGCCTGCCGCTTTAATGAGAAATCGACGGAGTACTCGAGCTGATGGGGGAACAGATTTTGTGATATTAGATAGACTGCCATTCACTGATGTGTGATTCATTTGCCTTTATTACCGTCGCTGCCAGGGGGCACTGAACCAATACATCCTAAGAAGAGGCCAATCTCCAGGACACCTGCACCTCTAATGTTTTTATTTGCACTTATGGGAACATCTCTCATCAACCTTAGACGTAGATTCTTGAGACTGGCATCAACATTTCCAGAAGGAGTGATAAATGGAGAACATGGCTGTGAATCATTTGGGATCTTGCACGGGCCATTTAGAAATAAATTCATGCTCTCCTACAAAGAAGGCGTCATTGGAATCTGTTTTCAATAGAACCTAACAAAATATCATGGGTTAGACATTAATCTAAGCGACATTCCTCACGCTGGGACATGTCGTCAGAAAAATACAAAATCACACTATGTGAAATGGTTCTATAATTACCATAGTAAAGGTCTTGTGTTGAACTCTGAAGAATTTTTTTATCTTTTCCGAATCAACATAATCTTTCATCAACCAAGACAATACTCGCGAAATAAGTTTTCCGTCACCGCTGAGCTTGCGTTCGCACATCGCACCCAAATTCGGCATCACCTCATATGCCCAGAAGAGCAAGGGAATGCTCAGTCCAAGGGCAATAATGTTCCCGTGCATGCGCCCATCTGTGGCCAATAGACGCTGCAAATTATCGCAGGCTTGATAAGTTGAACGCACGAGGAAATTATAAGCGACAGAACCTTAAGGGTAAGCACCGAATGCATCATTGTTCTCAATAAGGTGGAAAAAATCCATATCAATAGCCTCGGTCACAAGACCTCTACTGAGCAATACACCGTAGATATTGTTTAACAATGCAAGCTTTAGACACGTAGGGCCGCTCCCGTTTTGACTTCCACATTCAACCCGGTATTTTTCTTGAACGTGAAATAACATTAGATCCAGTTTGCCATCAAACAAACCATCATGGAAGGAAGAACTCATAGGAGGTGCGTACCACCCTTTCAATTTCAAACCGAACATGAGGCCAAAATCCATCGGCCCGAATTGTAGAGTTTGTCCGTAAATGATAAAAGTGAGCGTATTGTTGGTTAGGGAATTTCTGTGTAGCCTTATGAGCAGTTCTTGGTAGACAGTAGCGTGAAACCACGAGCGGAGAGACTGTCTATAACCCCAAAATAAGATTTTTTTCATAAGTACATGATTCGCTGGGTCCAGCTAACTCCTTAATGTCTCCAGCCAGACCAGATGACATCTGTCGGAAATTAGAAGAAGGTCTCCTGCATATTAGGAAGAAGAAACTCGATCTTATGAACAAGCATACATCACACAAATAATAACAACATCATTCATTGTCAGTGGATACTCTCTAACATAACATATTACTCAGTTCATGCCCTTCAACACAAGGGTTGCACACCACTGAACTTCACACACTTACTCATATAAAATATAAACCATGCATGACACTCCATGATCTTAGTAAATTACAATATATATACAAAGGACAATCATATATTTCTTTGATTGTTATATATAGATACATGCCCCAAATAAATTGGTATTTCTCAAATAACTGGGAGTCTGCTACTGCAGATGAACAACATAGATTTACATGTCATGAGGTTACAATGATTCCCAGAAGATTCAACAAACAAATGGAATATTTCTTTGAAAAACTAAATTAACGGAGACTAAAGGGATGACAAACTCAACTAAATGAACTGGACTAAATATGCAAAAAGGGGGAGGAGGATATGTTCGTTTCATCTCTTACAAAAAATTTCAATAAATTATGAGCGACGGCTCATGCAATGAAAAATTGACTAAATAAATAGAAGGATCACTCAAAAATCAACCACCACATAGACCTTCTTCATTTTAAAAGAACAAACCCTACAACCTTGACTAACTATGTTGTCGATGCAAAAGGATATTTAATATAGATAACCAAACATTTCAAAAATTTTTTTACCAAAATCACATTCCACCACAGAGTGCATATCTTCTATTTTCCCTACAAATCATAAAAAAAGCTATCAAACTGAAAACTACTTCAAACGGAACCTGGAGGAGGTCCGTCATCTGCTCTTTTCGCATATTTTCTCTTAGGCATCTCTGCGCTCCTAGGTTCTGCAATAATTTCAAAGGTCAACAGAACTTGAGTTAATCGAACATGCAAATAGAACAATTGAACCAGTTGAACTAGAAACCCATTCACGGCTCTCATGGTAATTGCGAACGCTTGATCATCGCTGGAGAAGGTCTGGAGACTTCACAATAGGGACACAACTTTGACTATAAGTTATCTATGATGAAATATGTGACGTCCGGGGCCGAAGCGTGGAGTGATCGCCGGTGCAAGATATGGACAAAGAGTGGCTCCTATAAGACTTCTAAGTGAAGGGACACATGAATGAACCGAATCTACCCAAAAGACAGAGATTCTGAGACTATATAAGAATGAAATTGTATAGTCAAGGAGAGCTTAAATGATTCATACCATAAGGTGCATCTTCTTTTCTGGCGCTCGTTCAACCAAAACTCCAAAGTTAAGCGCGCTTGATCTGAGGCAATGGTGGGATGGGTGACCCCATGTGAAGTTTTCTCAAGGAGTGTGTGAGTGGTAGCCAGGTCGTTACAAAATAAATGCAAGTCGGTAGGAATGTTCTTATATAACATTTAAGGTTAGAATTTAGGGATTTTTTCTCCTATTTTAGGCATTATAATCAACCATGATATGACGGGAAATATAACACACACTTTTAAGGGTAAAGACGGAATCACACTATATAACTTCAAGAATTACTCATCTAAATCAAGGATATTGCAGGTATTGTGCCATTTTTTTACAACACGGTATATCAATACCTCAACATTTATTGTCCTGGTGGGGATGACCTAGCCGTCGAGTGAGGTTGTTTGGAGACCAAAAGGTCACAGATTCTAATCTTCTCAATACGATCAGCTCCAATGTGTAAATAAAAAAAAAGTAACTCACGATTTACTGTATTGTTTACTGAAATTTAATTTATTATAACTCCGCTTCACTTATGATTAATTACGGGTTAATATCAAATTCAAACATGCAATTCTTAATAAACAGTCTGAACTAAATAATGTAAAAAATACAAATTAATTACAAATAATTAACTCTTTGACATTATATGTTGTTTTTTCATATTCTTTAAATAAATTTAACTTATTATAACGTTACAATTAATTTCAGGTTAATATCATATTTATACAATTAATTCTTAATAAACAATCCTAACTAAATAATGTAATAAATAAATATTAATTACAAATAATTTACTCTTTCAATTACACGTTGTTTTTCCCATTATTTAAAAAAATTAACTAATTCTAGGTCCACTTCACTTACAACTTACAATTACTTTCGAGTTAATATCAAATTTACGCAATTCATTCTTAATAAACAGTCCTCACTAAATGATGTAATAAATACATTCTTTTTCTAAATAATTAACTATTTCAATGAATTCTTTCTTATTATTAAATCATATTTACAACTAATTAAATCAGGCAACAAACACCCGCACTAATATAAATTAGTTTTATATTACAGTATTTATTTTATAATTAATTTTAAAATTAATCTGATCAAATAAAATCTCATCGATGAGATACGATGTTCGCCGAGGACACATCCATCACCACCTCCTTGTAGCTTCATTTAATGTTGATGTGAAGACTGCCCCTTGAGCCGCACGCCTTCTGATAGGGCCCACTCCAAACTAACGCAGCAGCAAATAGAGGCCAGCTGGATGTTAACGTCGTTAGTGTGAAATTGAGTTCGTCTTGTGAACCGAGCTATGATCATTGACACAAGTCAGAAAAAAAACTTTACACGTGGCGACAATCCATCAACGAAGCACAGTGGGGCAAGCTCCATGATCGAATTTTCCATTTGTTTCCAATCTAAATTGCAACTATAATTGTTGGGCCGTATCAATGTAGTCCGATTGGACAATACCCGATGTGCCGATCGTCTTCGATGCTCGATGTGTGTCCTTTTTATTTTTAATTAATTGTTAATGTATGATTAACCCATGTACTATATATATCAACAATTGAACAAGTTTTATTGTACAGTTATTTTGACGACAATGTTTGTCACTAATTATAACATTATTTTACTTGGAGATCAAAAGTCACGGGTTCGACTCTCCTCAATACCACCAGGTCGGGTGTGTAAGTAAAACAAAAATAAAAAAACTAAAATACGTGTCTTGATGTTAATTCAACATCTTATTAGGTAATGTTATTGTAAAACTTCCCTACTTGATAATTTAAATTTTCTATTTTTTATTTGAGTTGAATCTATTATCCTAGTTAATAATGGCGAGTTCTTCTCAAAACGGTATTATTATTACTATCCACTACTGTTATATATATATATATATATATATGAACACAAATAATTTAATATATTATAATAAAAACTATTAATATTTCAATGTTGTATCATTCACAATATCGTACATACTGCTAAACGTGAGTCTCCAGTCATTTCATTTTTTTGCGAAGGGTGAAGAATCGACGTTCATTACCTTGCCTCACGCAGTGAATTATTGTGCATTAAACACACTTTCTTAAAAATGACCACTTGTGTGTGTCGAGTTGTTAACGAATTGACATGATACGACCAACACGTACATGATCCCTTTAGGATCTAATCGATACGAACACGAAGATGGTTCCTTTCGTATAAACATGAACATGATTTTTATCATGCATACAACATGACAACAAAATCATACAATAAAAACTTAATTTTGCACGAACACGATACCCATTTTTATATAAAAAAGTAAATAAATATGTTAAATGAATGATTATTGATAGTATTAATAATTAATATATATACATATATCATATAATATTATCATGTTACATGAATTCGACACAAAAAAATTGTATACTTATCGTGCAGACACAATAAGGATACGAACACAATTAGACCACACGCTAACCCGTTAATTCCGTGCATGTTCGTATCATGCTAAGTATTTATGGAATTTGTCAACTAGAGTTTACCACATAGTGAAGGATCTTTTATCTTATGCCATACATTTTCCTTCCTTATAAATTCTGTAATGAATCATTTTTGGTTTAAACTACGATCCAATTAGTGATGATTACAAAATATTAATAACCAATGAATATGTTATAACAATAATTTTCCAAATGTATTATTTGCCTAGTGATTCTTGGAAACTAATTGAGTCGTGGGCAGCGTGGAGTGGTTTTTGCAATTATAAGAGATAAGCATTGACAACCATAGATAGCTTAATTCATTTACTACCCTTTAATTATTTTTATACTTAATTGATTTCATGAACTTTGGCTAGTTTGGTTTAGATTCGACTGGATATTTGACATCACCCTTCTGTCGTTGTGATCTAAAGATAATCAACACCAAAGTCGAAACTTGATGCTGAAAATCTTCTCAAAATTTTCCTTAAGTTGTTGCACTTGCTACATTACATTCCTATGTGCTTGTCACAAGCGATTGTATGCAAAATGCAATTGAGAAAAAGGTGATTGTTCACTCAATCTGTGTGGTTTCACATGTGCACCACAAGCATATATGGAGATATGAGATTATGGCACACTTGACCTCATTATGCACTTCGAAACATCGCGATTTTGAGAGCTTGCCACGGAAAATTCTTACCTATTCTTGGGGGTACTACCTAAGTGGCACATTAGGTTTATTGTGACACTTGTGATAGTATCCTCAAGGGTAGGCAAGAATTTTATGCTCACCATGACTCTTACATTGGTCAACGCACAATTTTTCCGCTTCAATGTTTCTAAACAATGTTTCGGCATTGGATATCTATTTGTAAGTGTGAAATCAACTTACACATTTTTACCACATTCTCCAACATATCTCTGTTATTGTTGTGTTGCTATCTATGATATTTAGGGGTATGCAAAAACTGAACTGATTGAATCGACCGAACCGGACCGATCGAAAAAAGCTAATTTCGGTCGGTTTTCACTCTGTGTAATTCGGTTTCGATCCACCGAATTGAGACCGATGCTAATTTCAATCGGTTTTGGTCTTGGGGATTTTAGGCCCGATAAGACCGAAAGACCAGTCATAAAGCATACATCTCTTTTAAATTTTTAGTATTTTATATTTATTTAGTTAATAGTTAATACTTAATAGACTAATAGTTATTCTTATTCTGTACTGGTGAACCTTACTCATTACCATTGAGAGAGAGAGAGATGAGATTTGAGAGTTGAAAAGCCGTCAACTGGAGACCGAGACTCACTACATCGCCGTCACTGAGACATCATCGCCACTGCTACTGTAGTCCAGTTCGTCGAGCCGTCCCATTCGCCCAGGTACCTATTCATCCAGAATCCAGAGATATTGGTTTTGTATTACGATTTCTAACTTCTAAGAAATATTAGATTAGGGATTTGATAGCTTTCACCTCATGATTTTGTTGGGTTTTTTCGAATTAAATCACCGCATGATCTATTTAGTTGTTCATTAATCTATGTTCATGCAAATCATAATTTTATGTCACATGCATGTTTATCACAGTCTAACAGAATCAACATGCAAAGTAGATTCGAATCTAATAAAGCAGAATACATAGAAACGAATCTACTTACAAATCGATAGATGGTCTGAGGACAAGATTACAGGACTAAACTTGCTGTTGAATGAATGCAAAAGTGGCGCCACCTATCTCCTCAAAATCGGCCACACAGTATTTAACTCCAATATCTTCTGTTGTATTCCCGGACTGTATCTAGATTCAGAATGGGCTGAAATCTACTAGATAGGTTTGTGAAATATGTGGATAACTTTGAGAGACAAAGAGAGGCTGATTTCTTATATTTTAATTTTTGAACCCCCCCTCCTATATTTATATAGAAGGTGAGCGAAAATCATCATCCCAACCCTACTGGGCTTGGGCCTCTATCTCAAGTTCTATATCCAGTCCACTTTTAGTCAATTAGGCTACAACGGGGATCTAGAAGAATATTAAATTGGCCCGCTAATTTATTTAATATTCAATATCCAATAAACTTAGGATATAATTAAATAGATTAAGTTTTACTTTTATTCCACTAAAGAAGTAAAACTGACCTACCAATTTAATACATATTTACGAATATGCTTTCTCCTTTAGTCCAGCCATTCCCCGCATTTAACATATAATGTTCATTAATTAATTATGTCAGCCTCTAACAGCTATAATTAATTAACATCTAAAACCTTGAGTAGTAACACACAAGTTTTACCATTTAAGAAATAAATTTCACCTGCAGGGTTTCAACATGAACTTGTGTTTCCTCAAGAGAATATCATCAACCTGGCGCACCAGGACACGGTGCTCATGCATACTGATCGAGACATCATGCATACACTATTATTACCCAAGATATTGAGTTTATTGATCTACAAAAAGATCTCACCCATTGATAAATTAAAGTAACAAACAATGCACACATATGCTCGCCAATATCACATGAGTTCAGAACTCGAACTCTATGGATATTTATTCTCTCACTAACTGAGTCAGAGACAGAGAATAGTATCCTATCGTGATCCTCTTCAATACACTAACAAGTGTACTAGAATAATTAGTTAGTCAAGATAAAATAACTTGTCGGATTATTCTACGATGTACCGATGATGTGTTCAGGACCATCTAAGCCGTGAACTCTTTAATACATTACAAGGTTCTAATTATATGATCTTACCGTGTGACTCCCCACACCATATCATCTATAATGTAAGTATATGGAACATTGCATAGAACAATTATATAACATAACCTAAATGCAAATAGTGACTGCAATAACTTTCATTTCATATCATCATATCATCAGAAAAGTATACAAAGACAAGTCTTCTAGTATACAAAACTAACAATCTCCCACTTATACTTGAAGCATGTCTTTCAATCATAAAAACAAACAGGCCAACTCTCCAATCTAAACTATCAACTTAAACTGCGCCACCAGGTCTGTATCTTACTCCCATTTTCTCCACGTGACCATCAAAGGTCTTAGCTGGTAGGCTCTTCATGAATGGATCAGCCAGGTTGTCCTCCGATGCAATCTTGACCACCGCCGGTCCGCCACATCTCCTCTTTTAACGATTTCTCATATAACATGGTACTTTCTCTCTATGTGTTTACTTGCATTGTGAGCTCTGGGTTCCTTCGAGTTTGCCACTGTACCAGAATTATCACAGTATATCGTCATAGTCTTAGGCAAACCAGGAACCACGCCCAAGCCCACTAGGAAACTGCGGAGCCAGGCAGCCTCTTTTGCGGCCTTAGAGACAGCTACATATTCGGCTTCCATGGTGGAATCAGCAATGCATTTCTACTTTATGTTTCTCCATGTGATGGCTCCACCTCCTAATGTAAACACATAGCCCGAGGTAGATTTACTTTGATCTTTGTCGGTTTGAAAATCTGAGTCCGTATAACCTAAAGGCACTAGACTATCTGAGCGGAATACCAACATGTAATCTCGAGTCCTTTTAAGGTACTTGAGAATGTTTTTGATCGCAGTCCAGTGAGTTTGTGCAGGGTTAGACTGATATCTGCTTACCATGCCTACGACATAGTATATATCAGGCCTAGTACATAGCATAACATACATCAAACTTCCCACAGCCGAAGCATATGGTACTTTCTTCATTTCCTCTATCTCAAACTGTGTTTGGGGACACATTTCCTTGGATAGATGAATTCCATGCCTGTAAGGTATAAAACCTTTTCTTGGAATCTTGCATGCTAAACCTAGTTAGCATTGTATCGATATAAGTCACCTGGGATAAACATAACATCCTTTTCTAGTGATCTCGAATGATCTTGATGCCAAAAACATGTTCGGCTTCATCCAGATCCTTCATATCGAACTGCTTGGACAACCACACCCTAATGTTTGACAATGCCTTCTTACTGTTTCCAAAAGCAAGATGTCACCAACATAAAGTACGAGTAATGCCACCACATTTCTGTCACATTTCTTGTACACACAGCTCTCATTCAGACTTTGCACGAATCCATATGACTGGATAACCTCGTCAAACCAGATGTTCCAAGATCTCGATGCCTGCTTAAGTCCATAAATAGATCTCTTAAGCTTACACACCAAATGCTCTTGGCCTTTAGCAATGAATCCCTCTGGTTGCTTCATGTGAATGTTTTCTTCAAGACTTCCATTTAGGAAAGCTGTCTTCACACCCATCTGTCAGATCTCATAATCCAAATGAGCGGCAATTGAAAAGAGAATCCGGATTGACTTAAGCATGGATACCGGTGAAAAGGTTTCCTCATAATCGATCCCTTCTTTCTGAGTATACCCTTTCACCACCAATCTAGCTTTGAAGGTTTCAACCTTCCCGTCAGCTCCTCTCTTGCACTTGTAGATCCACTTACACCCAATAGGTTTAATCCCATCTAGTGGTTCTACGAGCTCCCAGACTTAATTGTGATCCATAGATCTAATCTCAGATTCTATTGCAGTTTTCCAAGAATCCGCAGCTTTATCTCGAATTACCTTATCATAGGTCCTGAGATCCAATTTATTTAGTCTCTCTGAGAAATTTGAAGCTTCTCTCAGACCAATGAATCTATCAGGTTGACGTACAACCCTCCCACTGCGACGAGGTAGTTCCTGTACTTCTGTGACACGTTGTGCAGTGTTTGGTAGTACCTCTTCATGTACAACTGGTGTAGGATTCGATCCTCCTCTTAACTCCTCAAGGATGATTTGACTCCTTGGTTTGTGGTTTATGACATAGTCTTCCTCTAGAAATCGAGCATTGGTGCTAACAATGATCTTCTGATCCTTAGAACTATAAAACAAACCACCTTTCGTTCTCCTAGGATATCCAACGAATAGCCTTACATCAGTACGAGGCGCTAGCTTATCAGCTTCCTTATCCAACACGTGTGTCGGGCTACCCCAAATCCGAATATGGTTCAAACTGGGCTTTCATCTAGTCCATAGTTTTGTGGGCGTAGAAGGAACTGATTTTAACGGAACCAAGTTAAGAATATAGGCTGCCGTTTCCAAGGCATATCCCCAGAATGAAATGGGCAACTCAGAATAACTCATCATCGATCTAACCATCTCTAACAGTGTACGATTCCTTCTTTCTACCATGCCATTCTGCTGTGGCGTTCCATGCGCAGTCAACTGGAAGGTAATCCCATTCTCTGCCATGTAATCCCTAAATTCGCTTGAGAGGTACTCGCCACCACGATCAGAACGTAGTGACTTGATATTTCTGCCTGTTCGTTTCTCCGCTTCCGCCTTGAACTCTTTGAATTTCTCAAAGCATTCAAACTTGCGACGCAACAGGTAGATATATCCATATCTGGAGTAATCATCCATGAGAGTGATGAAATACTCGAACCCTCCTCGAGCTTGAACTGACATAGGGCCGCACAGGTCAGAGTGAATCAAATCTAATAGCCCTTCAGATCTATTTTCTTTTGACTGGAAAGGACACTTGGTCATTTTACCTTCCAAACAGGATTCACACAAAGGAAACGATTCCAGTACCAAAGAAGACAGTGGTCCATCATTTACAAGCCTTTGTATCCTCTTAAGGTTAATATGACCTAGCCTTAGATGCCAAAGATATGTTTGATTCAAGTCTGAAGGTTCTTTTCTCTTGTTAGGGTTTATGATCGATGTATTCAACAGTTGTCTTTGCGTAGTATTTTCAATTGGTTTAAGAAAGTATAAGTGTCTATCCATTGTGCCAGAATAGATAAAATGTTTACCACTAAAGATAACTACTTTGTTATAAAAAAAAACAGAATATCCATCCATAATCAATTTAGAAACTGAAATCAAGTTTCGCCTAAAACCAGACACATAAAGACAATCTTTCAAAACCAAAGTTCTATCACTACTGAAAGGTAAAACAACGTCTCCTACTGCAAAAGCCGCCACTCTCGTAGCATTGTCTACGTAGACGGTGATCTCATCCTCACTCAGCTGTCTTTTTACCAGGAACCCATGTAAAGACATGCAAACATGATCAGTAGCTCCAGTATCTACTACCCATGACTGGGTAGAACAAGTTGCTAAACATGTTTCTACAACCAGAGTGTGAGATATACCTCTCTTCTTCTTCTTGTTAGGACACGCCGCTTTCCAGTGACCTGGTTGGCCGCACTTGAAGCACTTAGTCTTTGATTTGAATTCCTCATGAGTAATCTTTGCCTTTGGCTTCTTCACCTTAAGCGCCTCATCTGCAGCCTTTTTAGGTGCGTTTCTCTTCTTTCTTTTTTCCACCAGAAGAAGATGTCTCTTTCTCAGCTATGTGGGCCTGAGAATCGCTCTTTTGGAGCAATTCAGCTACCTGAAGATCTATGAGCAGTTCAGTCAAGCTGACATCCCTTTTAATCATGTTAAAGTTAAGCCTGAACTGCTCAAACTTTGAGGACAAGCTATGAAGAACAATGTCGATCTAAGAATCGGCATCTAGCTCTCCACCCAAGGTTTCGATCTCAGATAAATACCCCATCATCATGAGAACGTGATCCCTAATAGGTGTGGAGTCAGTCATTCTCGCATCCATTAGCTTCTTCATTGCGTGCTAAGCGGTTCTGATGACCGAATAGCTGCCTAAGGTTGTACATGATATCATAAGCGGTTTTCATAGGCTCATGTTGATGTTGCAACACATTTCACATAGATGCCATAATGTAACAGCGTGCTATCTCATTAGACTTAACCCATTTATCATATGCAACCTTTTGGGCTTCGTCAAAACCCTCATCTGGCTTCTGAGGACAAATCTCTTCAAGTACAAGCTTGTGTCCCTCAGCAACAAGAACTAGGTTAAGGTTACGAATCCAGTCATTGTAGTTTTCACCGACGAGTTTATTTTCTTTGAGGATTGAGGACAAATTGGAGAGTGCCATTGACGATATAAAATAACTGAAATTAAAATATACAGTACAGTCACAAACTTTTAGGATAAACAGTATATAATCGAAAACCTCATAAAAATTATATACTTTTCCACCGACACTTTAAAAATGATTTCTATAAGCCACGATCGTGTGGACGTTTATAAATCTCATTTTTAAAGAGGTTATAAAATCTTTAATTTGCCTCCAGTTGAGTTTCCTTACAACAAGCAAATTAATAGCCGGATAATAAACATGGTCATGTAATTATCTAACTGATAAGCCACGATCGCGTGGACGTTTATCAATAAATTATATCTAAGTGTGCACACCATTATCTTCGCACCAAGATCATTTATTCCAATTTAACTGCTCCAGATAGAGGAGTCAGTTAGTTCTAATAGTGTTCTACAGCTATCCATTTAGGAGATTTAATTTCTCGAGAAATTTGTGATATGACACATCCGATATGGAGGAAGACCGATGTCAACGTACATGCCCATCACTTCTCAATTAAACCAGATTTAATGGAGACCGTATGAGATTCCTACATACTTTGGTATGAATCTCTCCTACTTAGTTATTTATGTTTGAGGTTTCATTTTATCCCATTATTGAACATGCAAACATCACGTAAAATGATAAATAACCATTGCATGCTTCAACATAATAAGCAACAGTAATATTCCAACTATCATGGCTTATATCTTATGTTGATTGATGAGATAAAACAGGAAAGTCAGCTCCGAAACAGGGCTTGGCCGTCGCCCCCTTCACCGCGCCTCACCGAAAACCCTAGCTCCATTTAAGGTTTCGGGACATGAACCGGTGAACCTTCCTTCTTGGTGCTGAACTACTTTTCTTCTTTGAGTTGATCTTCGATCTTTATTCAATACAGACTATCTATTCCAAAAGGAAAAAAATCTAATATTGCTAGAATAAAAATTACAACTCAAATACTCGGTGTAACAACTTTATATCTATTACATTAAAGCAACGTAAAATAAAACCTAGACCTATTCCATGGATTTTCTCATGGATTAAAATCACGTAGCCAAATCGGCATACAGCCAACATTCATTCAACATAAACATACATCACATAAAATAAAGGAGCCATGATAGTTGGTAAACCTGCAAACAAACACAGTCTACAAATCCAACAATCATATTATATGATCCACATAAAATAACATATGATATCTATGCATGAATATTAAATAATATTCGAATTTTTCAATTAATTAAATTAATTAATTCAATATTATCCACAAGATAAAAATTAGAAATTAAAATAATTATCCACCAATTTTAAATTTGTTATTTTCAAAAATATCTCTTAAAATAAATCTGGAAATTAATTAAAATTATCCACCAAATTTATTTAATATTTTCAAACCACCCTAATTAAATAATATTTGGATATCTTGATATAAATAAAAAAACCAATCCAAATATTATCCATAAGAATCTAAATCTTCAAGGATAAAGTTTGGAGATTTGATCCACTCCAAAATCTTCCAAATCCTATCCAAATTCAAATTCTTATCACAATTGGATTTTGATAATTATTCATCTATATCCAAAATCACCTTTTCCATTTTTTAATCATAGATTTCGAAAATCACTAGAAACATAAATCTGGAAATTTGATCCACTTCAAATTCTTCCAAATTTAAAATTCTATTTTCAAATCTATCTAGATTAAAATTAGGTAAAATAAGATATACATCAAATAATATCAAATCTTAATTCAATCTCCAAATTTTCGATCCATCTTAATTAATAAATCTGGAAATTTAATTTTCATCAAAATCTACTCCAAATTAATTAATTAAAATAAAAAAACTAACCCTATATTTCATATTTGAAAATTTTGACATTAATCAAAAAACTATTCCAAATAATATAGTATAGGTTTTGACATTTTCAAGAATTAAAATCCGGAAATTTTGATCCACTTCAAAAATAACCAAATTTAAAATTCTAATTTCAAACCTATCTAGATTAGAATATTGTAACTTTTGATATACATCAAAAATCACCAAATCCAATTCTAATCACTACAATTTTCGAACCAACTACAATTAAATATGGAAATTTTAATGTTGATTAAAAATCCATCCAAATATAATACCATAGTGTCGAAAATTAATGCACAAAATTAGGGAATTTATAAACATCAAAATTCAAAAATTTTGATCTCAAAAATTCGATCACCATCATAAAACAAATCTGGAAATTTGAAGAACATCAAATATCATCCCAAATTTAATTTTATGACTATCGAAAATTCTTAGAACATCAAAACTAAAATTTTCGAATTGCATCAAAAATTTATCCAAGTTTTGAACACCATAAAAATCGAAACACATGAACAATAAATCTGAAAATTTAAAGGACATAAATTTATCAACAAATTTATACATGTGGTTCGAATCTTATGCTTGGATTAATCCTAGAATAGTGCCAAAATCTGTCTCTGATACCACTGTTGGGGTTTTTTCGACTTAAACCACCGTAGGATCTATTTGGTTATTCATTAATCTATGTTCATGCAAATCATAATTTTATGTCACATGCATGTTTATCATAGTCTAACAAAATTAACATGCAAAGCAAATTCGAATCTAATAAATTGGAATACATAGAAACGAATCTATTTACAAATCGATAGATGGTCTGAGGACAATATTACAGGACTAATCTTGCTGTTGAATGAATGCAAAAGTGGCACAACCTATCTCCTCAAAATCAGCCACACAATATTCAACTCCAAGATCTTCTGTTGTATTCCTGGACTGTATCTAGATTCAGAGTTGGCTGAAATCTACTAGATAGGTTTGTGAAATCTGTGGATAACTTTGAGAGACAAAGAGAGGCTGATTTCTTATATTTTAATTTTTGAACCCCCCCCTCCTATATTTATATAGAAGGTGAGCGAAAATCATCGTCCCAACCCTACTGGGCTTGAGCCTCTATCTCAAGTTCTATATCCAGTCCACTTTTAGTCAATTAGGCTACAACGGGGATCTAGAAGAATATTAAATTGGCCCGCTAATTTATTTAATATTCAATATCCAATAAACTTAGGATATAATTAAGTAAATTAAGTTTTACTTTTATTCCACTGAAGAAGTAAAATTGACCTACCAATTTAATACATATTTGCGAATATGCTTTCTCCTTTAGTCCAGCCATTCCCCGTATTTAACATATAATGTTCATTAATTAATTATATCAGTCTCTGGCAGCTATAATTAATTAACATCTAAAACCTTGAGTAGTACCACACAAGCTTTACCATGTAAGGAATAAATTCCACCTGCAGGGTTTCAATGTGAACTTGTGTTTCTTCAAGAGAACATCATCAACCTGGCGCACCAGGACACGGTGCTCATGCATACTGCTCGAGACATCATGCATACACTGTTATTCCCCAAGATATCGAGTTTATTGATCTACGAAAAGATCTCACCCATTGATAAATCAAAGTAATAAACAATGCACACATATGCTCGCCAATATCACATAAGTTCAGAACCCGAACTCTGTGGATCTTTATTCTCTCACTAACTGAGTCAGAGACAGAGAATAGTATCCTATCGTGATCCTCCTCAATACACTAACAAATGTACTAGAATAATCAGTTAGTCAAGATAAAATAACTTGTCAGATTATTCTACGGTGTACCGATGGTGTGTTCAGGACCATCTAAGCCGTGAGCTCTTAATACATTACAAGGTTCTAAATATTATCTTACCGTGTGACTCCCCACACCATATCATCTACAATGTAAGTATATGGAACATTGCATAGAATAATTATATAACATAATCTAAATGCAAACAGTGACTGCAATAGCTTTCATTTTGTATCATCATATAAGTATACAAAGACAAGTCTTCTAGTATACAAAACTAACAGAATTTTTCTACAGAATAATGCTTTTGTATTACAATTTCGTTGATAACAAAGTGGTGCGTCGTTTTACACCAAAAATAAATTTCCCAACAGCAGTCGGTATGCCCTTACTGCACAGTACAGCAATGAGCGAGATCGTCTCCCAAATGACCGGCGAGAATTACCCTAAACTTCCAATCTGCAGAAACCAAACTTTCCAAATGAAATCTGTTGTTGTAAAGTAAATATGAAAATAAACAAATAAACAGAGATTAACGAATAACAGATTATAAAGAGTATTCCGGTTTCCAATTAACTCCACCCTAGCTTAATCATACCGATCCTCGATACAAAGATAATTCCAATTAATTCATGCAAATCAGTTATAGCCACCGAAGACGCTTCTGACGCAGCCTAATTTCTCTATAGTTTCTCGATAATCAGGAAGACGCTTCACCAATTATTTCCCTAATCGACTGACAACCGTAAGAGACGCTCTGTAGGTTTAATGAGCCGACAATTTTGAGCACTAGAGAAACCCAATTCACAACCAACAGACTCTGACGCAGGACCGTTGAATTAAGACTATTATTCCCCTGGTTCTGAAGAACCATTTTACCACTGATTAAACTTAAACCACAATTACGGATAGCCGGTTTAATTGGCTACTAATTAATTCCGATCTACTAAATATGTGCACCTATCTAGCAATATTGAAACAATTAATGACTCAAATTACCGAGAACAATAGATACATGCAATTAATCAAAATAAAAAGAACAATTAGATCTCACAATATAATTACGCCAGTGTTTCGTTAATCTTCACCGAAATAAAAAGAACTTAGCTTGATTGCATAATAGAATTGAAACTCCAAGATAAGATGTAATAGAACATGATGAAAACTAACGAAGAAGAAGAAAAATAAGAGCTGCTGGAATACGTCTCTGCTACGTAAAATCTGGATTGCGGAGAAGATAAATCCTAATCTATATAATTATTCTAAAATATAAATATTTAATCATGGAAATAGAATCCTAATCTATCCCAACTAGGTAATTAGCAAAAGGAAGACTCTTTGAGGCGGTAGGGACTCTGAATCCCGCGTCCAGGCCATGGGCTTTAGTGAATCCCGCGTGTAAGCCCAAAAACACACGCTCAGGTCCAGCTTCCAGATTCTCGGCCCAGTTCTTCCTACAGTATGCCCATACGGCATGTTCCTCCCGAGTTTCCAGTTTCAACTTCACTTTCACTTGGCCGCACTTCTACCAATAATAGGCCAATTCTTCCAAACTTGTGTCAATGATCTGCAACACTTACAAAACACAATTTTCTTCCACAAAACACTATTACATGGAAATTAACTCGATCAATTCATATCAAAATGGCCCAAAATAAGTAGGAAAAAATACCCCAATCAAATCCCCCTACACTTAGATAATGCTCGTCCTCGAGCATATCTAAACAAAAGACAAACTTGAAAACAAAACAAGCATCGACTGCCCTAAACTGAAAATACTCGAAGTCAGAATTACAGCATAACCAACCACAATCCACTAATCCTTCTCTTGTTTCATGAAATAAACACATGCTTTTCATTCAAGTCAAAAACGTGCAACTCAATCCTGCATCACCAAGGTTCATTCAATTTCTCTCAAAAGTAGATAAGGGCATATTTGTTTAATTCACACAAGTCGTGATTTGATGCCTTCAAACATAGATTTGCCCATATGTCAAAATCACTACCAAGCAAGTAAGAACTATGCACAAATCAAAAGGTCTTTGAAATGGGTTGTAATGGGGCTAGGATGCTTAGGTATGATAATTTGGATAAGTGGCTCAAATAAGTGAAAACATGTAAGCATATTATAACACAATCACCGAGTTCTTCAGCTACTTCTTCAGATATTGCAATATTTCCCAAGTTGTGTGCTAATCTTCAACAGTTTAGGGCACCAAAAGAAAAATTAACTAAGTACAGCCCCTTATTTCCTCCATGTCCTTCCTACTCCAGTATGGACATACGGACCATTTTTTTTTCTGAAGCTTTGCTTCTTTCTCTTTTTTTTTTCTTTTTTTGTTCTAGGAATAGGACAGGAGTTTTTCACAAGTTTTCTTCAATTTTCAGCACCAACTGTTCTTTCAAGTAAATTTCAAACTCATCTAAACACAATCCAATATAACTCACATGCTTTCAAGGGACAAGAACAGGCCAAAAAGGGCTAATGCTTAATTATTTAGTGGCTATTAATCAAGAAAGAAAGGATTCAGGCATAAATGAGCTCACTAAGGGATACCGTCGGGTATGGATAATTTATTCAGGCCAAAGCAGTGGTTAATCCTATATGTCTTTATCATTTTCATGCAAAATGAAACTCACAAGTAGTATGATCATGGCAATAAGGCAAATCAGAAATCTGGCAATCAAGTCCGACACACTCTTCAAAAGAACTGAGCTTCATACATAATGTTCATGCTCAACAGGCTCAAGTCTTACATTTAAGAAAGCTCACCCAATGTTGATCAAGTTGCACATTTCATCTTCCAAGAACACATATGAGCATTAGCACAATTCAATCACAAGAGAATCAATCAAACAAACCCAGACAATCCATGTTATAACTCTTTCTCTTTGTACATTTCAATCTCAGGCAGCCAATACTCAACAAAAACAAGCAAAACACAAAAGTTTTTTTTTTTTTTGCGATTTAGAAAAGAACCAGACACAAAAACAACAACTTTCTCCCTCCAAAAACAAGCAAAACACAAAAGTTTTTTTTTTGCGATTTAGAAAAGAACCAGACACAAAAACAACAACTTTCTCCCTCCCCACACTTAGACAACACAGTGTCCTCACTGTGTAGGGAAGAGAGCCAACAAAACGGACACAACATGAATGAAAGAAAATAAAAATAAAGGGATAGAGAGGGCAAACTGGTAATCAAGGGGAGAGACGGTCAATAAGGGCAGATAGACAACGCTCAAGTGCAGTAGCCCAACTTGGTGTGTAATGGTCAAACAACTCCATAAGCTCGGCAAGGGTAGGACCAGCTTTGGAAAAGAACCTGCACTAGAACTTTTTTTTTTAACAATAATAATAATAAAAAAAACAAATAGCCAATAAATGCTCGGGTTGCCTCCCGAGAAGCACCCTTATTTAACGTCCTAGGCTCGACGTGAGGAGGCACGATCAAAAAATAATTTCAGGGATAACAGATCTAACCCTATCGAAAGTAGTCATCTCCATCCCCACACCTTTATGCTTCTTCAAAAGCCCGACCAACCTTGCTTCTTGCCCCTTCAACTCCAGTACGGGGGCCTTCACATGAGATGGTAACATCGGATTTGAGTTAGTCGGTAAGGGCATACGGCCTGCCAGATTCCGAGTTAGAAATTCACTAGTGGTGTACAGCTGCATGATGGCATCTCGAATCTCCTCGTCTTTATCTGTTATTGTAGCAGTTTCAGTCAGCCCACCAAAGAGTACCTTCTTGAACAACTCGATGATTTCCTTTTCATCATCATCTTTCTTATTTTGAGCTAACCTGGATGGAAAAAGGTGCTGCAACTAGAGGGTTAGAAATTTTAGATTCAGATTTCACCTCAGTAGGGGCAGACTAGGCAGCTAGTTGTTCTTCTTCTGTACTAGATTTGTTTTCAGTCTGTGCAGTATTGATGTGACCCGGGACTCAATGATCAACAAGACACAAAAGACGCGGAAGCAAAGGAAAGAAACTACGTCGGTGAAGTAAGGGATCTATACTCGATTATCTAGACGACTAAGACTCAACTAAAATACCTAGACAATGACACACAAAATAACACAAATCCAAATAGAAATAGGGCTGTTTTGGACGAGTTTATGGATGGCTTGGATGAAGGTAAATCGATGGTGATGAATGGGTTTAGAATGGCTAGGGTAGATAGGGTATGATAGAGTTGTAACGGCCTTACGGATTGAACGAGACGAACTCGAACTTGAACACGCACGTGGCTGGACTTGAAACGGACGTGGATGGCTTATGGTTGTCATTGAAGATGGTGGCTGGACGATGGAGGTGTTGTGATTTGCAACCCGATTAATCCCCGGCGTATCTTGTACAATGAAAACGAATCTCAAAGTTACTCCTCGGTAGCGAGTTCACCCTAATTCCTCGTGTGAATTAGAACGTTCCCTTGATGTAAGACTCAAAGTTGCTAGGCTTCAAGAATGAGTATTTTCGACAGAAAACAATCAAAAGCTTTGACGGTTGAGACACAAATTGAATGCAAAAGCAATTTTAATCAATAATGTCTAAAATATCAAAGTAACATGGTTCCCCTATTTATAGGGCCTATTATGCACGAAAATAACAATTAAAAAGGCCTAAAAATTTGATCCAAATGGATCTCTAACTATACTATAGAAATACCTAAACTAGAATTCTATTCAAGGTAGGAAATTGCCTTAAATACAATTCTAGTCAAACCTATGATATTATGAACGAAAATTACACTTATTAATTAATTAAAAACTGATCTAAACTATAGTCTAAAGTAATTAAATAAATACTATAGTCTAGATAAAAATCAACTCTTTAATTAAATTAAAATCAAGGGCGAAAACAGCTCCATGCACAAATGCACTTCTTCTTGCTCTCTTCTTCAACTCTTCAAGTTATATTCTCCATGGTATGATCTTGATCTTCATTAGTTAATAAATTAACTAAAGTATGGCTGCACTTTGCATCTTCTAATTCCTCAAACTTCTTGCGAATCATCACTTGGAAATAACCTTGTAATTTCTTCGCTCGAAGTCGCGTCATTGGACCTTTGAATTGCAGCTCGGGTTCAAGGCCTTCAATGCCTTGCATGGCTTCATCATTCCCTCCCTGCTGAAGAGAATTCGTCCTCGAATTTGGATCATCGTCGAGATCGAACTCATCTGCAACAAACGGAGATAAATCAGCAACATTGAAAGTTGAAGAACATTTATATTCACCGGGAAGATCAATGCGGTAAGCATTGTCGTTTACATGACTCAGAACTGTGAAAGGACCATCTCCACGTGGTGACAACTTGGACTTTCTCAGATTTGGAAACCGTCCGGGACTCAGATGAATCCAAACGCGATCGCCGGGCTGAAATATCACTTGCTTGCGTCGCACGTTTCTGGAGGCGGCCATTTGCTTTCCCTTGTGCTCAATGCGAGCACGCACTCTCTCATGCATCTCCTTAACTTGCTCAGCTCTTTTCAAACCTTTAACACTTGTTAGATGCTCAACAGGTAAAGGTAACAAATCAGTAGGCGTCAACGGATTAAATCCATAAACAACCTCAAAAAGAGACATATTAGTAGAAGAATGTACCACACGATTATATGCAAATTCAGCGTAAGGTAAACACTCTTCCCAAGACTTCAGATTATTTTTAATTAAGGACCTAAGCAGTGTGCCTAAAGTGCGATTCACAACCTCAGTTTGACCATCGGTTTGTGGATGACATGCAGTAGAAAACAACAATTTAGTCCCTAATTTTCCCCACAAAACTCGCCAAAAGTGTGCTAAAAACTTGGAATCCCTATCACTAACAATAGTTTTAGGAATACCATGTAATCTAACTACATGCACAAAGAACAGATTGGCAATATGCACAGCATCATCAGTTTTTCTACATGCAATGAAATACGCCATTTTAGAAAAATGATCAACAACCACAAAAACAGAATCCTTACCCGATCTAGACTTAGGTAATCCTAAGATAAAATCCATAGACAAATCAATCCAAGGTGAACTAGGAGCAGGCAGGGGAGTGTATAAACCAAACGGATGTGACGTAGACTTAGACCTATGGCAAGTAACACATCTACTACACACATGCTCAACATCTTTTCTCATATGCGGTCAATAAAAATGCTGATGCATCATGCTTAATGTTTTATTCACACCAAAGTGACCCATTAAACCTCCCGCATGCGATTCTAACACAAGTAGCTCACGCATAGAACAACTAGGAATGCATAACTGCGAACCACGAAATAAAAATCCATCATGCACGAAAAATCCATCAAAAGACTTAGACTTTTTCGAACACTCAACAAAAATCGAAGCAAAGAATGGATCACATGCATACAGACTCTTAATAGACTCAAAACCAAGCATTCTAGCATGCATTAAATTCAGCAACGTGTACTGTCTAGATAGTGCATCGGCTACAACATTGTCTTCTCCTTTCTTGTATTTGATGACGTACGAGAAGGACTCGATGAACTCGACCCATCTCGCATGCCTCTTGTTCAGATTTTGCTGCCCTTTCAAATGCTTTAAGCTCTCATGGTCCATGTGAATCACGAACTCCTTTGGCCACAGATAATGCTGCCACGTCTCCAATGATCTCTTCAATGCATACAACTCTTTGTCATAGGTAGAATAACGCAGAGCTGCACCATTCAATTTCCCACTGAAGTAGGCAACTGGATGCCGTTCCTGCATCAAAACAACACCAATACCTATCCCAGAGGCATCACATTCAATCTCAAAAATCTTATCAAAATCAGGTAAACACAAAACAGGTGCATGACATAAAAGATGTTTTAAACGTGTAAATGCTTCATGCTGTGCTTTACCCCACTCAAACTTACGATCCTTCTTACTTAGCTCAGTAAGAGGCGCGACAATGCTAGAGAAATCGCACACAAAGCGACGATAAAATCCGGCAAGGCCGTGAAAGGATCGAACCTCCGTGGCTAACTTGGGTGTTGGCCATTCTTCAATCGCTTTGATTTTAGAACGGTCAACCTCAATACCACGTACACTCACAACAAAACCAAGAAATACAACCTCATCTAAACAAAAAGAACATTTAGACAGATTTCCATACAACTTGACTGATCTCAGAATGTCAAAAACACACCTAAGATGTGCTAGGTGCGCCTGTGCATTGTGACTGTAAATCAGGATATCATCAAAGTACACAACTACAAATTTCCCAATCACATCACGCAAAACATGGTTCATTAATCTCATAAAAGTGCTCGGTGCATTAGTGAGACCAAACGGCATAACTAACCACTCATATAAACCATGCTTAGTCTTAAAAGCTGTTTTCCACTCATCCCCTTCATGCATTCTAACTTGAAAATAATCAGAACGCAAATCAATTTTGGAAAAGACTTTAGAACCGGATAATTCATCAAGCATATCATCTAATATAGGGATAGGGAATCGATACTTCACTGTTATTTTGTTGATGGCGCGGCAGTCCATGCACATTCTCCACTCTTTGTTCTTTTTCGGCACTAGAATGACTGGAACTGCGCAGGGGCTCATCGACTCTCGAATCTACTTCTTCTCAAGCAACTCTTTCACTTGTCTATCGATTTCCTTGGTCTCTTCAGGGGACGTCCGGTATGCTGGTCGATTTGGCAAGACGGCGCCGGGTTAGAAATCGATCTGGTGCTCGATCCCACGAACTGGAGGTAATCCACTTGGAATCTCTTCCGGGAACACATCCGCGAACTCCTCCATAAGTGGCTGCACAACACTAGGCAAAGAAACATCATTAATAGCACTGCTCTTATAAGATAGAAGAACAAAAGGTAAACCTGCTTTTAATGCTTTCTCTACGTCTTTCATTGAAATAAACAGGCTGCGGTTTTGATCTTTCTTTGCAGCTGATCCAGATGAATTCCCATGCATAAGGGAATCTTTGGGGGACGGTTTAGGGGCTGAAGAAGTAGTAGTGGCGGCCTTCTTAGGGGTCTCAGTCGATTGGGTACCGTTGGTGACGATCCGGGCTGCGGCGGCGGCCTCTTTTGCTCTCTCAGCTCTAAACCTCTCTTGCATAATTCTTTGATCTTCTGCAACGGCTTTAGGGGACAGCGGCTTGAGTGTAGTAGTCCGTCCATCACTCTTCACGATGTACGTGTTTGCGAAGCCATCATGAATCGTCTGTCTGTCAAACTACCATGGTCTGCCTAACAACATGTGTGCTGCATCCATAGGAATAACATCGCAAACAACAGAGTCAGAAAATCGACCAATAGAGAATGAGACACTAACCTGAGCCGTTACTTTGATCTCTCCTCGATCCGTAAGCCACTGCAACTTGTATGGCTTCGGATGCTTGATGGTGGTCAGCGCCAATTTGTCAACTGCATACTGGCTCATGGCGTTGATCACACTCCCACTGTCTATTATCATCGAGCAGGTCTAGTCTTTGATAGTAACACGTGTGAAAAAAATGTTCTCACGTTGATCCGGCTGCTCTTCTTCACGATTGATGCTCAGACTGCGTATAGACACAAGACTAAGATGAGGAAGCTCGGGTTCCTCTTCATCTGAGTTGACTGGAGGCGTCTCTGGCTCCTTCTTGGTGTCAACTACGGGCTGGTCCTCGTCCTCACTGGCTGACTCGATCTCATTCTGTTCGGTAATGAACAGAACACGCTGGTTCGGACACTGGTTTTGAAAGTGGCCCCAACCTTGGCACTTATGGCACTGGATGTCTCTAGCTCGATTCTGATTGGCACTAGGTGCTGGGCTGGGTGGATTAGGTCGTGTATAGGCTGGTCTGGACGGTGGTGCCGGTGTAGACTCAGGTCTACGACTGGACTGCGGTGTAGAACGGTCGAAACGCCGCTCGGACGGTCCGGACTGACCTCGGGGTCGAGTAGGCTCAGTAGAAGGGGTAGAAGATGATGTGGGATTCGTACCTTTGTTCCATGGGGTTCGAACAGGGGCTGAACTGTGGTGCGACCTCCGCCTTCCCTCTCTGAGCTGTCTCTCCACAATTGATGCGTAGTGCACCATCTCTTCTATACTTGTGAAGTTCTTGAGTTCAACTTCACATGCGATGTCAGGATTCATGCCTTCAATGTACCGAATGATGGTAGCATTTAAGGTCTCTTGTTTCCCAACTCTATTCAGGGCAGTCTCAAGCTCCTTGTGGTATTCTTCAACTGATCGGGTCCCTTGCTTGATCCGGGTGAGCTTCTTCTCGAGCTCTCTCTCATAATGTACAGGAATGAACCTGCCACGCAACAATCCTTTCATCTCTTCCCAAGTATCGACGGGTGGATATCTCTCACGTCGGCATCGATCCTGCTGCATCTCCCACCATGAGGCTGCGTAGCCTCGAAACTCTAATGATGCTAACTTAATCTTCTTCTGCTCAGGAAAGTCATAGCAGTCGAAGATCTTCTCAACCTTACGTTCTCAATCCAAGTACAGATCAGGATCGTGAAGGCCTTCAAACTCTGGGATGCTTGTTTTAATGTTGCTCAACAAGCTGTCGGGATCTGCACGTCGGAGTGCTTGTCTGTAGGGCAGACGTGGTCGGTCACGTCTCTGATACGGATCATAATCAGCCTCTAACTCCTCTGCATAGTAACCATAGTCTTCTTCAGCTTCACGATCATAGTGATCATTAAACTGCACTTGAGGTTGGCGCCGCTGAGCTTGTGGTGCCCCAGCATTCGCCCTGGCTGGCTCGGCTACATGAAATTCTGGCTGACGAGCTGCTTTAGGTTGATGAACTACTTCTGGCTGGTGGACAGGAATTCGAGCAGCAATAAGCTCGAGTTGCGCCATCATCTTGGCCAACGAACTTTCTAGCTTATGCTCCAGTTCTTGATGGTGGAACTGGGCATCCCATGGTTGTGGCATCGAGGAAGCCGCATCTGTATGAGAACTAGGTGAAGCGGGTGCCTTATCACGTGTTTTGTTATACCCGTCTCTGGACTTCATGCGTACCTGCAAACAATGAACAAACGTGAAAAGAAAACAGGGTATAGGACCTCACAATTCCTCACAATCACTCGTGTTTTCTCTCTGTATTTTACCCCTCGTGTATGCTCTCAAGTATGTAGTGGTGCTCGTGTGGGAGGTGTGTATATGGTGGTGTTAATCGACTCTTCCGTTGCTTGAGATCGGTTTCTCTCGAACTTCTGGGGGCGATTTCACCTTGAAGCTGATGGAATTTGGCCTAAAAAGCCCTTATGTCACAGCAAATTTGTGAGTTTGGTTCGTCTCGTCGAGACGTTTCCGGAATGGTATGGTGAAGAAAAATCGGAGCTCGGGAGCAGAAATAGTAGGGAGAAGATGGAAAACCGGAAAACCGGGTGTGTTAGGGTAAAAGGTAGGAGAGAAATGAAGAAAGAAGGAAAGAAAAGGCTTTGGATATGTATCAATCTATGTGACACAATCTAAATACCTTAATTAGCCTAGACTCTAGAAGGAAAGAACCAAAAATAAAATAAGATATCTAAGGTAGTTACCAAAATCAAAACAAACTAAGAAGGAAACTTCCTAAAAGAAAGAGAGTCTAAAAGGAAATAACCAACTATGGATTTGTATCTAAAGGGAAGGTACCAAAATAAAAATAGAACACAAAAGGAAACAATGGATATACCTCTTTTTTTTTTTTGAATTTTCGGATTTTTTTTTTATCCGATTTTTTTTTATCGTTCTTTTCTCTTTTTTTTTTGTACGATCTGTTTTTTTTTTGTTTTTTTTTGTTTTTAACTATGAACAATACGGAAAATAAAGTACAACTCGATAAAACTCAAAACCAAAATAAACGGGATAAATAAACGAGTATGGAACCACAAACGATATAAACCGACGTGGCTCTTGATACCAATTTATGATGTGACCCGGGACTCAATGACCAACGAGACACAAAAGACGCGGAAGCAAAGGAAAGAAACTACGTCGGTGAAGTAAGGGATCTATACACGATTATCTAGACGACTAAGACTCAACTAAAATACCTAGACAATGACACACAAAATAACACAAATCCAAATAGAAATAGAGCTGTTTTGGATGAGTTTATGGATGGCTTGGATGAAGGTAAATCGATGGTGATGAATGGGTTTAGAATGGCTAGGGTAGATAGGGTATGATAGAGTTGTAACGGCCTTACGGATTGAACAAGACGAACTCGAACTTGAACACGCACGTGGCTGGACTTGAAACGGACGTGGATGGCTTATGGTTGTCGTTGAAGATGGTGGCTGGACGATGGAGGTGTTGTGATTTGCAACCCGATTAATCCCCGGTGTATCTTGTACGACGAAAACGAATCTCAAAGTTACTCCTCGGTAGTGAGTTCACCCTAATTCCTCGTGTGAATTAGAACGTTCCCTTGATGTAAGACTCAAAGTTGCTAGGCTTCAAGAATGAGTATTTTCGACAGAAAACAATCAAAAGCTTTGACGGTTGAGACACAAATTGAATGCAAAAGCAATTTTAATCAATAATGTCTAAAATATCAAAGTAACATGGTTCCCCTATTTATAGGGCCTATTATGCACGAAAATAACAATTAAAAAGGCCTAAAAATCTGATCCAAAAGGATCTCTAACTATACTATAGAAATACCTAAACTAGAATTCTATTCAAGGTAGAAAATTGCCTTAAATACAATTCTAGTTAAACCTATGATATTATGAACGAAAATTACACTTATTAATTAATTAAAAACTGATCTAAACTATAGTCTAAAGTAATTAAATAAATACTATAGTCTAGATAAAAATCAACCCTTTAATTAAATTAAAATCAAGGGCGAAAACAGCTCCATGCACAAATGCACTTCTTCTTGCTCTCTTCTTCAACTCTTCAAGTTATATTCTCCATGGTATGATCTTGATCTTCATTAGTTAATAAATTAACTAAAGTATGGCTGCACTTTGCATCTTCTAATTCTTCAAACTTCTTGCGAATCATCACTTGGAAATAACCTTGTAATTTCTTCGCTCGAAGTCGCGTCATTGGACCTTTGAATTGCAGCTCGGGTTCAAGGCCTTCAATGCCTTGCATGGCTTCATCAAGTATGCCCATACTGCGGGTTCTTTTCCTTCTTAGCCTCCACGTCAGCCAACTCTTTTCCACTGCGAAGGGTCACAGCACTAACGTTCACTTTTGGAGTCAACTCGGTTTGAGAGGGAAGAGACATAGCAGGTTGTTTATTCCTTTTGCCAGATTCTTTTTTCGGCCCTTCAGTATGCCCTTCCGTCTCTTTTTCTTTTTTCTTAGCCTCCAACTCAGCTAACTCCTCCGCACTTCTCAAAGTGACAGTGCAAGCATGCGCTCTTGGATTCATTTCAGTTTGGGATGGGAGTTTGCCTTGATTCGCCTGCATCTTGTTCATTTGAATGGCGAGCTGAGTGATCTGTGTGCCCATACTGCCTAGGGCAGCTTGCGTCTTCTGCTGGAATGCTTTCTGGCTTTGTGCCAAACTGTTGACAAGGGCACTGCTCTGCTCTAGACACTTCATAATTTCACTCATGTTGGGCGCATGCTTGTCAATATGCCCATACGGACCGTCCTGTGGCGGCCTCTAAGGGAAAACTCTGGGTGCCTTCTGATCGGGCTGTCTCTAGCCGAAATTTAGGTGGTCCCTCCAGCCTGGGTTGTATGTGTTTGAGTATGGATCATAATTCCTTCTCAGAGCATCTTGTTACGCATTACCGGATCCATAGCATACTTGCTCGGTTGGAGAATTTTGCAAGGTAGGACAAGCATTAGTGAAATGGCCATTCTCCGAGCAGACTCTACAGCGGATATTTTGAGCTTGCGCCACAGCTAGACTTTGAACCAGAGAAGTCAGAGCATCAATCTTTTCATTGATACCGGAGCTCTCAACTTGCTCAATCCCTCTTACAGGTCGATACCTATCGTCATCCTCATCTTCATACTGTTGACCTCCAGAAACCATGTCAATAATCAGTTGTTTGGCATCGACCAGTGTCTTGTTGGTGAGAGATCCTCCACTGGCAGCATCAACGATCTTCCTGTCAAAAGTAGACATGCCACGGTAAAAGTAATTTGTTAGCAATTGGTAATCTGTGAACCCGTGGTCTGGACACTTGCGGCACAGCTGCTGGAACCTCTCCCAGTACTCAGCTAAACTCTCATTTTGCTTCTGTTTGATGCTGCTAATCGCCATCCTCAAGTTTGTAGCTCTTGATTCAGGAAAGAACTTGGGTAGGACTTGTTCTTCCAACTCATTCCAAGTGGAAATAGAGCTCGATGGGAGATCAAACAGCCAATCTCTAGCCTTGCCCTGCAAAGTATGAGAAAAAGTCAGTAATCTCAAATTATCAGAAGAAAAACCTTGAGGGCGTAAAGTAGAGCAGACTAGATCAAATTCAGCTAAGTGTTTGTGTGCACTCTCTCCAGGTAGATCGCCGAACTTGGGTAAAACTTGAATAAAGCCATGCCTTATTTCAGAATTATTTGCAATCGCAGGCAACATGATGCAGATGGGCCTGTTACTTCTATGGCGGCTGAGCTCCCTGATAAGAGGCGCAAGCTCATCGGCATTGGCGAGAGCTTGATTCGCGTTCCCCGCTATATTTTCGTCAAACAATTGATGAAGATAAAAAGTTCCTAAATTAGATGTGGAAGCCTCCTTAGACTCCCTAGCAGCTCTCCTCGACTGGTGTAAAGTCCTCTCAGGCTCTGGATCAAATACTAGCTCTTCTTTTTTGTGAGGAACGAGTCATGTACTGGAAAAACAAAATAAAACAAAGAAAAAATAACAAACTGAAAATCTTAGAGTAATTACTGCTTAAAAACTTATCCCCGGCAACGGCGCCAAAATTTGGTGCGTCGTTTTACATCAAAAATAAATTTCGCGACAGCAGTCGGTATGCCTTTATTACACAGTACAATGATGAGTGAGATCGTCTCCCAAAGGACCGGCGATAATTACCCTAAACTTCGAATTTGCAGAAACCAAACTTTCCAAACGAAATATGTTGTTGTAAAGTAAATATGAAAATAAACAAATAAACAGAGATTAACAAATAACAAATTATAAAGAGTATTCCGGTTTCCAATTAACTCCACCCTAGCTTAATCATACCGATCCTCGATACAAAGATAATTCCAATTAATTCATGCAAATCAGTTATAACCACCGAAGACGCTTCTGATGCAGCCTAATTTCTCCATAGTTTCTCGATAATTAGGAAGACGCTTCACCAATTATTTTTCTAATCGACTGACAACCGTAAGAGACACTCTATAGGTTTAATGAACCGACAGCTTTGAGCACTAGAGAAACCCGATTCACAACCAACAGACTCTGACGCAAGACCATTGAATTAAGACTGTTATTCCCCTGGTTCTGAAGAACCGTTTTACCACTGATTAAACTTAAACCACAATTACGGATGGCCGGTTTAATTGGCTACTAATTAATTCCGATCTACTAAATATATGCACCTATCTAGCAATATCGAAACAATTAATGACTCGAATTACCGAGAACAACAGATACATGCAATTAATCAAAATAAAAACAACAATTGGATCTCATAGTATAATTACGTCAGGGCTTCGTTAATCTTCACCAGAATAAAAAGAACTTAGCTTGATTGCATAATAGAATTGAAACTCCAAGATAAGATGTAGCAGAACATGATGAAAACTAACGAAGAAGAAGAAAAATAAGAGCTGCTGGAATACATCTCTGCTGCGTAAAATCTGGATTGCGGAGAAGATAAATCCTAATCTATATAATTATCCTAAAATACAAATATTTAATCATGGAAATAGAATCCTAATCTATCCCAACTAGGTAATTAGCAAAAGGAAGACTCTTTGAGGCGGTGGGAACTTTGAATCCCGCGTCCAGGCCATGGGCTTTAGTGAATCCCGCGTGTAAGCCCAAAAACACATGCTCAGGTCCAGCTTCCAGATTCTCGGCCCAGTTCTTCCTACAGTATGCCCATACGGCATGTTCATATCAAAATGGCCTAAAATAAGTAGGTAAAAATACCCTAATCACAAAGCTTTTTGATTATTGATTTAGTAGATTAAGGATTAAATATTTAATAGATTAAATAGTTTTTGTAAATAATTTCGTATTTTATAGCAACAAGATTTAGTAGATTTAATTAGGCAAACTTCCAACATATTTAGATTTAATTATTCTGCAAACTTCCAAACAAATTAGCAGAATGCATTATTCTTTGAGATAATAATTTGGTTACATTTTAGGTGTTTAACCCATTATATTCTGTATGAGCTATATGATTGGAATGCTCGCTATAGACAAAAGTTTTAGATCATATCAATGATTTGATGTATGTGTGTGTGTGTAACTCTGTTTTCCTTCGTAATTTGCTGCGTAATTGTGAATCAATTTTTTAGCATGCCAAACAATTTTGATTTAATTATGACAGCGCAAGAGCTGTTGTACCCACTTCTTTTCTTGTTTCTATTGTCCTAAGTCTTATTGTTGTGATTCAGTTAATAATGGGATAACTAGTTTGAAGCGTCACATGAAAGATTGCAAATTTAATCCAAATAATAAAAACCCTAAGCAATCTCATTTATCACTGCAGCCTATAGGTGAGGGGGTAGAAACCATGGGTAGTCTTGTTACTTGGAAATTTGATCAAGATGCATGTAGATTGAAATTGGCTGAAATGATGATTAAGGATGAACTCTCATTTAGACTTGTGCATGGGGAATGATTTATTATCTTTGTTGCAACATTACAGCCTTAGTTTAAGACGCCATCACGTTGGTCTGTTTCTAGGGATTGTTATCAGCTATACTTAAATGAAAAGGTGAAGTTGCGTGAGTTTTTCAAGAAGTCTAAACAAACTGTTTGCATTACTATTGACACGTGGAAATGGGTAGAGTGATTGAGAGTTGCTTGCGTGAATGGGGGATTGCAAAAGTGTTTGCAATCACAGTAGATAATGCAAAGTCTAATGATACTTGTCTTAACTATTTGAAAGTGAGATTGACTTCTAAGGGTTGTACTGTGGCGAAGGGGAGTTTTCTTCATATGAGGTGTGTGGCTCATGTTGTGAATTTAATTATTGGTGATGGTTTAAAAGAAATAAATTCATCAATTAAGAGAGTTCGTGAAGCTATTAGGTATGTAAGGCACTCCCCTGCAAGAATGGCTAGATTTAAATTATGTTGTGAAGAGAAAATGATTCATTGAAAGAGTATGTTGTGCCTTAACGTGTGTACTAGGTGGAGCTCTACATATTTAATATTGAGTGTTGCACTTAAGTTTGAAAAGGCATTTGAGCTATATGATATTAAAGATCCTCACTTTAAGATTGATCTAGTTGATGGTGTGCCTACATTTGTGGATTGGGAAATTGCTAAGAGGATGACTGGGATTTTATCAGTATTTTATGATATCACACTAAGTTTCTGCTTCTTTGCATGTCACATCTAATGTGTTTTATCATGAAATTAGCACAATGAGGTTGTTGTTGGAGGATTGGGTAAGTAGTACTGATAAAAATGTGAAATCAATAGGGCAAAAAATGAGGTTGAAATATGATAAATATTGGGGGAATTTTCAAGAGATGAACAATCTTATTTTTATGGTTGTTGTTCTTGATCCAAGATATAAGCTTGAGTTCATTCAGTTTGTTTTGAAAAAAGAGTATGGATTTGAAGAGGGTAAAAAGCTAGCAATTGCTTTGAGGTGTGACATGGAAGAATTATTTGATGAGTGTAGAACAGTCCATCAACCTCAAAGTGATGGCACGAATAGGGAATCATCAAGCCAAGCAGGTCAATCTCCTGAAAGGAGACCTCTATACAATGTGTGTATTATGAGCGACATGTTCAAAAGGATGAGACGTGGAAGTAGAGATGCAAGAAAAAATGAGATTGATGTCTATCTCAAAGAAGATCCTCTTGATGTGGAAACAAATGATTTCAACATATTGAATTGGTGGAAGCTTAACCATATGAGATTTCCTATTCTTTCACTTATTGTTCAGGATATTTTTGTCAATGCCCATCTCTACAGTTGCATCTGAATCCGCTTTTAGCGCTGGAAGTAGGGTTCTTGATCCCTTTAGGAGTTCTTTAACTCCTAAAATTGTAGAAGCTCTCTTATGTGCTCAAGATTGGTTGAGGGGTTCAAACCAACCCGTCAATTGAAGAAGATTTAGAAAGTATTCTACAATATGAATAAGGTGTGTATTTTCTTTACTTCTATTTTATTATTGACTTATTGTAAGATCTATAGTAATTATCTAATTATATATATGTATTTTTGTAGGTATCAAAGATATTGAAGCAAGTCTTTCCAATGAAACCACAGTGACACAAATCACACAATGTAGATTGGAACTCACTGACTTGTAATCTATTTTTAATTGGAATGACTTGAAGTTTTTTCTTTCTTGAATCATGATTGTTGAACTTCACTAGTTTACTTGATGTCGATGAGACGATGACTAGTTGAAGTTTAGTTGTCTACTTGAGTACTTGTTTTGATTTTTGGATTGTTTGTTTTGGAATTCGAATGATTTATAATTTGTAATCGACTAGGTACTAACAGTTAAGTTTGTATTTTATTTTGTTCATATGATTGATTTATGATTTAGGAATATTTGAAGTTAAAACAGGGAACAAAAATTGGGAAAAATATAAAGCAAATCAGTCAGACCAACCGGACCGACCGAGAAAATTCAGTCGGTTCGGTCATAATGTTATTTCGGTCTAGTCCGGACAAAAATATTACTTAAATCGGTCGGTTCGGTCCGTCTAGTTCGGTTCGGTCCTGGACCGGACCGACCGTTTGCACACCCCTAATGATATTGCTATCATTTTAAACTTAAATTTAATCTTTATGTTGTTGCATTATTATTGGTCAGAGCATCTTTGAGATATAATGTTTCTACCAGATAAATAATTTTTGGTTGAATCAACTAAATCGACATCGTTAATTGAATATGCTGCAAGAATGTAAAAAAAAAAGACCAATAAACAACGACGAGACTCTTAAATAAAGACTCATTTGAACTTGTAAAATGAAGAAATCAAATACTAAGAACGCATATAAATATTCCTTAAAAAACATACAAATATTGAAAATATAAAAAATATGATAAAACAATCATAGCAAATGAATGAACAATTAAAGAGCTACATGAGTTATATTATACTTATACAATACATCCAAAATATTTTTATTTTCTGCAATCAATGTTTAATATGTATTTTGATCTAATATAGTTATATAAAACATAAATTATTTATAAAATATGAGTATTAATATATAATGGACAATGCATTGCAAATATTAATTGAGCAAAACATTTTTGTTTTAATTTGAAGTTCCATATTTAACATGATATTTAATCTAATTTTATTCATAAGAGTATAATAATAGCATAATTATTGAAAGTGTTGAATATTCATTTTAATATAATTTATTAGGGGCACTCTCCTATGCACAAGGTGTATGGGCCTGGTCAAAGCCCAATAAGGCTCAATGGCAAAAAAAAAGTCCCTTACCCACGCGCCAGAAATTATTTTTGTATTTTTTTGATTTTTTTATTATTTTTTCAGTTTTTTATTTATTTTTTCGCCCAAAATTGTATACCCTAAATACAATTAGTGAATCCTAAAAATTGAAATGAATTAATTTAATTGCTTAAAAATAAATATAAATATATATCTTAAAATTGATTTAATGGACCCTAAAATTAAAGTGAATGATTTTTTTTAAATTTGGCGACTCGTGCAATGCACTCACCCGACGCTAACGCGTGGGCTCGTGCATTTCGCTCGATAATTAATTTAATTTTTTAAAATAAATATAAATGGTAATTGAAAAAAAAATAATTTGGAAATAAATATATACCATAAAAACACAACAAAAATCCCTAAAAAATACTAAAAAATCCCTAAAAAACTATGAACCTGAAAATCATGAACCCTAAAAAAACATAATCCCCAAACTTTAAATATTAATTGGAATGGAATAAATCACAATTTAAACTACATAAACTCATATAAGATAAGTAGTAGACCAGTTACTTTTTAATAATACAAATGATATTTTTTGAACTTTAAATGATACTTTTAGTGTAAAGATTAATACTGATTTTTACCATTTTTTTTATTAGATCAACGTCGGTCAATGCGGGTTGATCCGTGTTGATTCAGAACCATCTGATGGATGTATGAGCCCTATTGAGATGGAGTGATGTATAGGAGTTTTAGTGAATTTATTATTTAAGTCTAACATTTTGAATATTCATCATTTTAAAAACATACAAAAATAGAATATTCATTTTAATATAATTTAAAACTCTTAAATTGAAAACCCTTCTTCCCCAAGCCGACGTCGTCTTCGTCTACCACTTAGGATTTTGCATTTTCTCTGCATTTCGAATTCACCACCGCGATTTGAGTCTGCACTATCCAATTTCTGCTGTAATCGGAATTACTGACTTGTTTGGTACAGTTCTTGTAAACTTTCTGATTTTTTCTGTGATTCAACTTCTGGAATACAGGAATACCGAATATTAACTGGTTGATTGCTTGTTTTGGTAATTTATTCGGCAATGGAGGTTTCAGTTGAGCACTGTGCACGATAAGTCTGAACTTGATGTTTTTCTGCAGAGTGTGCTTCAGTTTTCTTGGGGGGAGAACTACTGAGCTTTTTTTTTAGCACCATATCTGAAATTGACGTTTTGATGCTCGACTGAAGCACAATCCGAAAGAGGTAATTTCTGATATGAGTATGATTTTTTATTTGTACTGTCAAATGAACTTTTTTTCGAGTTTGAGCTCGAATAGGTAAATTAAATTAGTTGTTGTTGTTGTTGTTTTTTTTTTTCCACGAGCATTAGAGCTCGAGCTTGATTAGCAAATTTTCGAGTATTTCACAAGCCAAGCTTGAGTCCAAGTTCCCAACAAGTATTTGCTGCACAACAAAAGTGCAGAACTGTGAAGATAAATGGAGGAAACAATACCCTTCAACACACTTCATAGCAGAGAGTACCAAGGCCACAAGAAAAAGGTACAACCCATTATAACCCTAGCAAAACTTTCTTAATTTATTAATTTTAGGTATTTATATTGATCTATTCTGCGTTAATCTAATTAACAATAGGTGCATTCGGTGGCATGGAATTGCGCAGGCACAAAACTGGCCTCTGGTTCTGTTGATCAGACAGCCCGAATTTGGCACATTGAACCTCATGGCCATGTAAAGATCCAATCTTTTTCTTTTTTGGTTTTCATTAAGTTATAACATCTGTTGTTTGTTGCTGGTGTATGTTGGTTTAAGCTTACAACAAATCTCGCTGTGAATAGGGAACTGGAGGTTTTCTGGTATAAAGTAAAGAAGCAAGTGGCGTGCATAAAAAATTGACAAGAAACTTGTTCGAATTTGTTGAATTTCTTGCATGTCGTATAATTCCCTTGCATAGGGTAGGTTTTACTATTTTTTTTTTTGTATCAAGAAGCTTACGATTTGATGTCTGAAGATTATCCAAAGATTTAAAGTCCATAAAAAAAATGAACAACAAATTTTATTATATTGTGTTCAAAATCTATAGCTCCAAATCCCAGATGTCTCCTAAAGAAATTATATAATGTGAACTCTTCTGTAAGGAAAAACTTCAGGAAGTAAACATGCAGTGATTATTAGTAGAGTTACCTAGAAAGTTTTAGTTTTTTTCACCGTTGCTGGTGTTGGGTAAGCTGCTCATTTGTGATGAACTACAAATGCGTTTTCCACACTTTCTTGGTCCCAGGCTGGTGTTTGTTATGCAAGAACATTCTGAAGACTTGGCTGACATTTTTTTGTGTAATAGAGATTCAAGTTTAGAGTAGTTTGGTGGCCATCAAATCATTATTAATTTGAAGACATTCCATTGCAGATCTAGTTAGGAACTGAAATTGTATTTTCTAGATTAGATAGCCTCTATAATTGAGGAACGACTTGTTCCTTGTACCGTTTTTTCTCTATTAATAAAATTCCTTTGTAAAAAAATAACAAGCATCTGATTATTGACTCGTTCGCTGGCATATTTTGTTTTTTATTTTTTTTCTTCTTCTTATGTCGCATATAGAACTAGAATGGATGAAAAGTTGGCCGATGTAGAATGGTTTAGGTCTTGGCCGATTAGTGTGAAACATTTGTTGCAACATATGTTCATGAACTACCTTTTTGTTAATAATCTTGATATTGGAGTTTGGTAGGTCTTATGTTTTCTGAAAGCTAGTGCCATTAGCTCCTTTTTAGCATCTTCTGACTGTCAGTTTTGCCATTTCTTATCTCATGATTTTTAGGGCTTCCTTCTATGATGTTTGTCCTATGTTCACGAACTATCTTTTTGTTAATAATCTTGATATGGAAGGTTGATAGGCCTTTTGTTTTCCAAAAGCTAGTGCCATTAGCTCTTTGTTAGCATCTTCTAATTGACAATTTCTCCATTTCTTATCTCATGATTTTTAGGGCTTCCTTCTATGATGTTTAGGACCATGCATGCTCTGGTTTTGGGTTTTAATCGATGTTTTATTTGAGCATGCAGGGAAAGGCTAAAGATATTGAGCTAAAGGGGCATACTGATAGTGTGGATCAGCTATGCTGGGACCCGAAACATTCAGAGTTGATTGCAACAGCATCGGGTGATAAGACTGTTCGTTTGTGGGATGCTCGTAGTAAGTTATAGACTTATAGTGCATTAACTTCAGGAATTATGAGAATTGAGAACTTCAATTATGCGTCTATCTTCAAGGCCTGACATTTTTATTCTGGTTTTGAAGTCAAGCCATTATATTTCAATTTGTATTTATTTCTTTTATGCTTATCCTCTAGATCTTTACAACTGAGGTTAGGTAAAATATTATCAATTGCTAGTGACTCCTTTCTTCCCATTGTTGGGTTTAAAATTTTTAAGTATTAACCATCCGTTGATGAATAATGATGATTTAATAATATTTTCCTGATGAAAATGTGCCTGCCAGCCCTGCCTACAAGAAGGAACTTTTGGGATTGGGCATTATGCTGGCTTGCATGACTCATCATTTCATTCGTCTCTCCCCTACTCTTTAATTGTTACTGTTGAACTGCACTTGACCAGCATAATTGCATGGGTGGTGCTGAAAGATTCTTCAATGGTATTTTTCTTGTGGCTTGCAGGTGGAAAATGCTCGCAGCAAGCAGAACTTAGTGGGGAAAACATTAATATCACTTATAAGCCCGACGGAACTCACATCGCTGTTGGTAACAGGGTAAACAATTTCTAACTCAATTCTTCAGATGTCTTTAAACGATAACATTTGTTACTTTTAGCATCTGGTGGGTCTCACTTGTTTTTTCTATGTACTTCAGGATGACGAGTTAACAATATTGGATGTACGCAAGTTTAAGCCCATACATAAGCGCAAGTTCAACTATGAGGTAAAATCTTGCACTGGCTCATTCTGGTATGCTATCCCTTAATCAATTTTTCAAAAATGTCCAATTGTTGATTCTACTAAATATTATAGTCTTAACATGTTTGTTCTCTTTCATAAAGACTAAGTTTAACCCTTTCTTCTGAGTTTCCCCTATACCTTCGATGGTAGTTGATTCTTGGTTGCAGATACACATGTTCCAATTCTAATTTGACTAGTTATACAAGCTTATCTCCTTTCTTACACGCATTATGTTTGCTAGTCTTCCGGCTGTTGGACAAGATGACATCTTTTATTGGTCCATCTCAAAATATATTTCAACCGCTCCTCCCCCCAGTTTTTAATTTCCTGATTTATAGCTGCAAATGTCACTACACTCATGGTAGATGCTATGGCCGTTTAATTGCAAACTGATTCAAGACATTGAAATAAGAGGGAAATATTTAATTTTAACTTTCCATTTCCGTTCCTTATCAGGTGAATGAGATAGCATGGAACACGACCGGTGATATGTTCTTTTTAACTACTGGGAATGGTGAGAAGAGGTCAAATTTGTGTTAGCTTGTCTTGACTTTGCCATTTGAATCTGCTTGACCATTGTACCCTTCCCCCTGCTCCATCCTAGGTACTGTTGAAGTGCTCGCATATCCATCGCTCCGAGCAGTTGATACCCTAATGGCTCATACTGCAGGTTGTTACTGTATTGCAATTGATCCAGTGGGAAGGTGCCTATTAGATTCCTTTCTCCACATGAATAATAAAATAAATTGTCATTTTACTAATCCATGGTGTGAAAACTAATATAATTTGAGGGCCAACCTCTGAGTATATTATTGCTAAATGTTTTCGTGATGTAACTGGAAACTATTTTATTTTATTTATTTATTTTTTGTGTGTAGGTATTTTGCTGTGGGAAGTGCCGACTCTTTGGTCAGCCTCTGGGGTATAAAGGAGATGCTTTGTGTCCGTACATTCACAAAACTCGAGTAAATTCTTCCTCTCCTTCTGTCTTCTGCATCCCTCCCCCAAGACTTCTCCAAAAATGATTTGTTATAGGATCCTAATTTTATGAAAATTCAGACCTTTTCTTTAAATCTTTCCAGATGGCCTGTTCGGACTATTAGTTTCAATCACACTGGAGAATATATCGCTTCTGCTAGTGAGGACTTGTTCATTGATATTGTGAGTATACCCAGAACTTGTTTCCTTTTTTTCTCCAGCTCAAAATTTCCATATGGGACTTCTGACTGTCTTCCATGTCGCAACATAAATTTACTAAGCAAAAACCATTTCGTTATCTCTGTTATATTTTTGTGTTACGCATGCTGTCACCTAATAGATTGGTTATAAGATATACAACATGAGTTGTAGTACAAAAACGCAACATAAAATCTCATACAAACAAAAAATGACATTTAGTGATGAAGAATTTCGTATTGTGATATACTAAGCTTAAGTTCCCACAGTCCAATGTTCAAACAGGCCGATCAGTCCACCAAATTCCATGTCGGGCAGCCATGAACAGCGTGGAGTGGAATCCCAAGTACAACTTACTTGCATATGCTGGAGATGACAAGAACAAATACCAAGCTGATGAAGGTACTTATTCTTTTCAAGGAAGGTATAGGTTGTATTAAGCTCCTCCTTTTTATGAGAATTCACATTGATGTTGTACTGGACAGGTGTTTTTCGAATATTTGGCTTTGAGAGCGCCTAGCTTAACCATGCCTGAGCTGCTGAGTCGTGCAAGACGCGGATGATGTCTAACTTAATGTGGCGATCCTGTGTCATTTGTGGAACATTCAACACACTTTATAATACCTAGGCTATTGACCTTTTTTTCCCTTGGGCTATATGAAGAATTAGCTGCACTTTGTTTTTCTTAGTTGGGGGAAAAGGGGAGCGGTGTGTGCTGAATCCGAGGTTCCTGAAGGGTTGAACAATTGTACACTTTTGGTTCTGTAATGTAACTTAACAAACAGAAAATATATTATTATTTTGTCTAGTTTACAAGCAGCGCGCAAGTATTAGATGAATTCGAATCTTATAAGAGAAGTATGTGTGAATGTATCTGCGTTTGTAGTAGTATCTCAAGATAAGTCTAAAATGAGTTGGAAGCAGCAATTTTTTTTGTATAGGTATGAGTAAGAGCCTACAATTACACTTTTACAAGATCAGAGGAGATTAATTATCTTCATTTCTGACATTGTCATTCTTTCTTTCTACAAGCTACATCAACAACATATGCGTTGAGGTGCTTGCCGAATGTCTTGGTAGAGAATGAGTGCACGACGTGCTGCCGGGCTTCTCTGCCCATGGTTTTTGACAATTGAGGATCACGGACAAAGTCAGACATGGCAGACGAGAAGTCTTGAGGACTAGGGTCGCAGAGGTATCCTGTCACTCCGTTCTTAATTGACTCGACTGGACCCCCACTGTTGCATGCGATTACAGGTTTGTGGGCAGCCATGGCTTCTAAAGGGACGATGCCAAAATGCTCATCCTACATCAATTATGTCATCTTAGAAGGATTATCATAATCCAACCAATTTACGAGAGAATATTAGAGAAGTTGCAGACCTTGGGCGTGTAAAGCACACAGAGGCATTGTGAAAGAAGAGTGTTCCTCTCGGATGTAGGACAGGATGTGATGAATCGGATACGATCATAGACACCTTCCCTTTCTGCCAAGTTTTTCAGTTCCTCCAAATATTCGACGTTCTCTCTGAGCCGTTTATCAAAGCCACCTTGCAGAAAGAAGTTCGTATGAGACACCAACTATAGATTGTCATTATCATTAAGATTGTCCGAACATAACTCAATATTTTTGGCATCAAGATCCAAAAACTAATAAGCAACTCGTATTTATTGATCCTTTAGCAGATATTTTTTATGATAATGCATTTGCAATAAAATCATCACAACAATATGGGAGTTCAATCTCTTTAAAGAAAGATTCACCAAGTTTCATATAATTCGTAAAGCTTTTTTTAAGATGGCTGTACGTGAGACATTTCTCGACTGACAAGAACAGAAAAACGAGTCACCAATTAGATCTTGTGTGATACCTACTGAAGATAAGAGATGAAACTTACCTGCAACAACCAAGGAAAGCTCCTTTCTGTTGTCACCTTGTAGGAACTCCTGTTGGCTGTTGTAGAGCATAGCGAAGGCAGATATAGCTAGTTCAATATTCTTTTTCCTTTCAAACCGATTGATAGAAAGAAACGTCAACCTGTAATAAAGAACAGAAAAACCAAATGGATGCATTATGGTTTTATTTATTTATATATGTAATATGTAATGTGTGTGTGTACAGTCTTTCTGTTTGCTGTATTGAGAAAAATAACAATATTAAAATTTTGTAACAATCCTATAACTTGAAAATACCAAGAGATAGGTAATGTCTGTTACTTAGTAGCACTAGGTTCGTCAAACTGATCCACGTTAACAGCTGGATAAAGCACGGCTGGTCTAACCCCTCGTGAACTTAAATGCTTGAAAGTCTTTGCAAACGTAGATGCAGTAAATTTGCTGTTTACAAGAATTAAGTCAGCCATACCTACAACAGACCAGGCAGATGCAATCCATAAAAAAATCAAAAGTTGCATAGAATGCAATGTAAATAAAAATGAAGCTGCGTGGAAAGATGTTAAGAAAACATTGGGCATAAAATTAAACAAATAGCTTCACGATACCTGTTGTCAATTCTTCTAGGAAATCTATAGGTTTCCGATAGATTCTCCTAAGAATGGTTGTGTGTTGAGCCAGCAAAAGGTCTGGAAAATGGCAATAAAATACAACCTAGACAGAAGAAGAGAGAAAAAGCACAGAACGTGTAGATTATAATGCCTTGATGATGATAAAATTCAAGCAAGAAGTCAATTTAAGTGATGTTTAACCTTCGATAGCTTTTTCAACTTCAACAGTGGGATGACAATGGAGACTTGATCCACCAGTATGATGTCAAAAGAAGGATATAAAAACAACATGCAAAGAGCAACAAAAATACACCGCAGATATGCACAAACTGCATGGAGACGATAAAAAATATGCCGAGGAAGGAAAGCCCCATACACAGTAACTAGAAAGATACCTGCCCATGTTCCAATTATTATCAGAATAATTTAGATTTCCAAATAAAACCATGCATAAATCCATCCAGGAAAACAAAAGAAAGAGTTGTACACACCAGAAATGGTCTCCTCAAAACAACGTGTTTTGTCGTGATGTGATGTAAATATATGAACATTGTGACCATTAGATGAGAGTTCTACGGCAGCATCAACAATTAACCTCTCTGCTCCACCTAATATCATGGGAAACTAAGGCATTGTTAAATGAAAGAACTGAAATGGACTATCAAGCCACGAGAAGAGATGGACCAAATATTCAATATTGTCTCATATCTATTTCTGGAAATCAGATTCAAACGAACTGACAGGCTATTGAGAATCAACCTTTTGAGTAACACTTAAATAATTTACATGACAGTACGCCCATTTTATCAAACAAAATGTTCATAAACAATATCTACACAAACTGAAGAAGATAAAAACATTACCTAAGAGCATCATACTTAACCAGAAGCATGGATAGCTTTCATCCATAGGAAAATGAAAGATGCCTCTTTTTTTTTTTTTTTTTGCTACATACGAGAAACAAGCCTAATAACTTGAGTAAGATTATGTGATAAATTAAAACTGAAAATTCTCTTTGTCCCCGCATGGAGAAAACTGAAAATAATTCATTTGAGCAAATTATGTGATAATGAAAAGCCACCACGTTAAACCCTCTTCTTTCCCCTCCCAAAAAAACTGAAAACTTATCAATACAATCTTCCTCATCTTCATCAACAACTGAATCCAGATAATCTTCAAATTCGTTTTATGTCAGACTTCACACTCTCAAAAAAATCTCATTAGTTTTTAAGTATGAGGCTGCTCACATTCGTACAGAGACAGCCAGATTTTCTCGAGGGTGGTAGCCCCTTTCTGTGCGAATCATCAGCCAATGATTTCAAACTTTTTATTTATTTTCAAGAAAAAATAGCGACAACCCTTGTTGTATGAATCTGGTGATGATTATGATGATGGCTGTACAGCTTTTTGCTCTTTTCCCTAACCCTAGACTTTTAAAAATCACTTCACACTTTCTGTTTGCAATGTAATTTTCCTCCTCCGATTAAAATTATGAATTGGGGAAGGAACCCAAAAAAAATTGAAAATGAAAATTGAAAGCAGTTTATAAACCCCATTCGCTGCCTAAAACCCAATGATATAAAACGTAAATGCATGACTCTCACGATTCAATCACAATAATCACTCTGGGCGTTAACTATTCATCTCAAAACTTAAACACATCTCTTCGAGCAACAGCAAAAACCCAGAAAAAATTGCTAGATAAAACTCAAATACAAGATCGATTCCCAAAAATCAAATTCGTCGAGAAATAATGAATTTAGAAAACAATTGCGTTAAAATTTACCTATTCCAAGATCAGGGTGGATAATTGCTATGTTCAATTTTGAGCCCTTATTCCTCTCCATAGCTGCGACAGCTGAGCTCTTTCTCGCCTTCTTTACTGTTTACTTCATTTGATTTCAATAATGTGATAACTCAAAGGCTGTATTATTTGAGAAATTTAGGACTATTTATTCATGGGCCCAATAGGTGTGATTGATTTAATCCAAGTATGTAATAATATTGAAATGTCTATGGTTCACTCGATGCTAGGACTGAACCCGCTGCATACCACCGGCGGATTGGTGACACGTGGACTGTATTACTGGGGTAAAATTTAAAATAAATTTTATAACTGTTTCGAGGTTTGGTGTACTTAACTCTACTGTAGATGCCAAGACTTTTTTTTATGATATCTACTTTATAAACTTGCACATGAAATGAGGAAAAATGAAATCATAGGGAAGCTTTTATTAACTTATTAAAGTTTCTTTATCTTAAATTATATTTCTCTGTTTAAAGTTTAAAATGCTAACAATACAAATTTCGTGTGTTTTAGCTAAATTTATGAGAGGAGAGGAGAGGAGAGAGATGGGTTTTTCTTTGCATTGTCGCGGCAAGGGGTGGTTGTATTTTTTGTACAAGACCCTTGAATTTCCTTTATCTGTAGGCAAAAGAGGAACAGTTTGTAAAAAGATTGAGATATGTGAAAGTTGAAGGTCTTGCAGAAGTCTGAAGGGCGCCGGAAGCTGACACCAGCGTTTTCTCCGGCCGGTCTGTGTTCGCAGGTCCTCGAGATCGTTCCTGGTGGTGGGTATTAAATAATTTTTTTTAATATTGTTTGTTTAATTTTTATATCGACGTGTAGAGTCTTACACGTTAGATTTCAAAGTTTTTGGGGGGGGGGCTTTTAATATTGTATTGTTGATCTTGTCGTTCCTCATTTTTTTTGTAGATTATTGTTGGTTGTGCTCTCTTTTACGGTGAAGGGTTTCTATGGGATCTAGGGCAAAGGTAGCAAACGCTCTGGCCAAGGTAATATTTGATTTGGAAAAAACATGATGTTTTATGTTCGGAAATTTTGTGTTGATTTGGTTCATCTCGGAAGCAACTCTATATTCAATTATGTTTTTATTTTCGTTGATTCGTAATGAGGATAGATCTTGTTGTTCGCTTTATGTACGGAACATGTCCCTATATTAATCTTTTTATCATCTAGGATTTGAAGTAGAGTTAGTCTAGTGTTTTGTGAATTTATGTAAAATTCTGAAATAATTGCGTATCTTAGTGATGTTTTAGGGAAATTGTTATCGATGATGTTGTTGTGACTCTGAGAAGCCCCAATTGATTTATTTGATGATTGGTGTGAGGAAAAACTGTATTCTGTTTAAATAATGTTCATGAATGAATATTTAATTCAATGTTTTTCTTATGTGGTTTGTTGGGTATGCACTTAGGCGGCAACGTAGGTATGAGATGCCATTTGGAATGGCTGGAACAAGTCACAGACTTGTTGTCTGCGGCTAATCTGAGTCGATTGAGGGAATCTTGTTTCGGTCCTCTGCTGGGAATAGCGGACATGCAGTTTCAGGGTCAAGTGTATCATATTCTTGTGAGGAATCATCTTTTGGCCGATAATCTGAACCGTCTGCGTTTCCTTATTCATGATAAGGTTCACGAGTTTGGGCCAGCTGAATTTGCCTTGATCACTGGGCTTAAATTCAGTGGAGATTATGAGCTGCCTAAGTCCTCCGTCATGTATGATGTTTGCTTCCCAAATAAGAGAAAGCTGAAGTTCGTAGACATCTTGGCTGCATTCAAGCAAGAGTGTGAGATATCTGGCGATGATTCTGAACTATCCTTGAAGCTAGCCTATCCTTTTTTTGTTATATGGTGTTGTAGTGATGAGGGACAAAAATGATACCAACATTCAAATGCAATTTGTGCATTTGGTGGATGATATTAAGAAGTTTAATGACTATCCATGAGGGTGTGTCTCCTACGAATATCTGGTAGAAGCTACCTTGTCAAGGAAAGAAGTTATTGAGAAACAGTTAAGGCAAGGGAAGAAACCTGCTTATGATGCGTTCGGCTTTCTTCTGGCCCTTCAAGTCTGGGCTTATGAAGTGATCCCCGACTTGGGGCGTCACTGTGCGCACAAAATTGAAGGCAAGGAGCAGGTGTTCCCGAGAATTTTACGCTGAACTGCGCCGCGGTTCTTTCAATACGATTATGTCATGCGTTTTTTCCCTGCTGAACCCGTTCAACCTCGAGTAAGTTATTAAGTATTTAGCGCAGAATATAATGTTTATTTAATTAGAAACATTACGTAATTATTGAAGGATGAAGTCCAGTCCTTTAGTTGGGAAGTTTTGACCAATTTATTAGTTTTTAAGTAACTAATGATTCAGTTGAGAGGTGATTTAATTTATACTAGTAGTCTGTGCAAATTAGTATGTTGAATTTGGAAATTTTATAGGGACTTTTACCTCCAACTGAGGAAGAATGGAGGCATCTTGAAAGGCTGGGTTTGCAGCAAATACATCTCTTTCCTCCGAAGTTGTTCCCTGAGGTTGTGCGTATGGCGTCTCTAATAGGACGTATTTTACTTGCTTTTATTGTTATCTTTTGGTGCCATTTCTCCTAATTAATTGCCCTATACTTATGTATTTTGGAAGAATGATGTGTTTATTGAGTTGTGTAGGGATGTAGTACAAAGTTGGAGAAAATGGCAGGTTTTTGGTGCAAGAAGAAGCTGAGTGAAGAAAGATCAAAATTCGAGTCTGACAAGACCAGGCCGTAAGGGCTTGCTGCTGGAAAGCTGGAGCGAGTTTCTAGAAGTTGGACCTCTAAACGCGTTTTGGGCTTGCAAAATCTGATTCTAGGCCCAAACCACAACTTGGACGCGGAAATACATTCTTCCACCACCTCAATGAAGTTTTTGCATGGAAATTACTATGTTTATCTAGATTAGGATCTTATTTCCTCGTAGGACTCTATCTTTTTATGGTTAGTAGATATATATTAGGTTTTTAGCTTATTTTCAACACACACGCGCACGACACGAAAAACGCAGCAGCAGTGAACGGTTTTTCATTCAGATTTCTTTCTCTTCTTTTCGTTTAATTCATCGCACTTCTCCACAATATTTTCTGTGCTCGATTTCCAAGTATGCAAGTTAGCTAAGTTCCTCGTATTCCGGTGACAACAACGAAACTCCGTTTATACAAACTGTGAGATCTAATTTGCTCGTTCATCATTACTTATTTGCATGCATCTGTTGTTCTTGAATTTCAAGTGGTTAATTGTTTCGGGTCTATTGAGTAGTTGCAAATATTTGATAGTCTGAGATTAATTATTGGCCAATTAAATCGGCCATACGTAATTATGGTTTAGGTTTAATAAGTGGTAAAACGGTTCTTCAGAACTAGGGGAATAACATAATTAATTTAACATCCTGCGTCAGAGTCTGTGAAGTTAAGAATTGGGTTTCTCTTGTGCTTATTGCTATCGGCTCATTAAACTCATAGAGCGTCTCTTACAGTTGTCAGCCGATTAGGAAAATAATTAATGAAGCATCTTCTTAATTATTGAGAATTTATAGAGAAATTAGGTCATGTTAGAAGCGTCTTCAGTGACTATAACTGATTTGCATGGAATTAATTGATTAATTATTACATCAAAGATTGATTTATATAAATAGGGTGGAGTTTGTTGGATCTGAAATTATCTTTATTAATTTGTTTAAAACCCGTTTCCTCTGCTTAATTATTTCATTAGTCATTTATTATTAATTTCGTTATTTTATTCCATAAAACACACGAAAACCATCTTTAAAGTTTGGTTATAGAGTTGAAGATCAAGAGTAGTTCTCACCGGTCCCTTGGGAGACGATCTCGCTCATCGTTGTACTCTGCAGTAAGGGCTTACCGACGGAAGTCGGGACATTTATTTTCGGTGAAAAAACGACGCACCAAATTTTGGCGCCGTTGCTGGGGATCGGTTCTAAAAGCAGTGATTACTCGAAATTTTCAGTTTGTCATTTACTTTGCTTTATTTTTTATTTTTCCTGGTGCATGACCCGTTCCTCTGCAGAAGAAGATTTAGTGTTCGATCTGGAGCTAGAGAGAACGTTACACCGATTGAGGAGAGCTGCTAAGGAGTCTAAGGAGGCTCTCGAATCTGAACAAAGCACTCTTGGTATTGATCAACTTTTCGACATGGCCAATAATGAAAATCCACTAAACCAGCAAGGCCTTGTCGCAGGTGGAGCCCTCATCAATGCTAATGTTGCTGATCCTGAGCCCGAACCTGAGCCTCTCATTAGGGAACTCGGCCGCCTTCAGAGCAACAGACTCATCTGCATCGTGCTGCCCCCGATTGCCAGCAATGCAGAGATTCGACCTGCATTCATCCAAGTGTTACCGAAGTTTGGTGATCTGCCAGGAGAGAGTGCACACAAACATTTATCTGAATTTGATCTCGTGTGCTCGACTTTAAGACCTACAGGTTTTACTGCTAATAACCTAAGGTTAGTGACTTTTTCTCACACTTTGCGGGGAAAGGCAAGAGATTGGTTGTTTGATTTGCCACCGGAGTCCATTACCACATGGGCGGAATTAGAAGGACAATTCATGTGAAAATTCTTCCCTGAGACTCGAGCTGCAAATCTAAGGATGGCAATCAGTAGCATCAAGCAAAAGCCGAATGAAAGCTTGGCCGAATACTGGGAACGATTTCAACAACTTTGTCGCAAATGCCCGGACCATGGGTTCACTGATTATCAACTCCTGACTAATTACTTTTACCGTAGCATGTCTTCTTTTGATAGGAAAATTGTTGATGCTGCCAGCAGAGGATCTCTCACCAACAAGACCCTTGTCGAAGCCAAACAGCTCATCCTTGACATGGCTTCTGGAGGACAGCAGTATGAAGAGAAAGACGAAGGTAGACACCGGCTAGTAAGGGCACTCGATCGAGCTGAAGGGTCGGGAGTGAATGAAAAGATAGATGCTCTTACTTTCCTAGTCCGAGGCCTTGCTGTGGTGCAGACAAGGCCAAACCGCTGCGGAGTCTGTTCTGAGAACGGACACTTAACCGACGAGTGTCCAAATTTACAAGAGCCCTCAACTGAACAAGCTTGTTATGGATCGGGCGATGCACAGCAAGATGCTCTTAGAGGAATCAATTATGATGCCCCGCGAGGAGACAATTTTAGGAGGAAGCGGAATAATGATCCTTACTCCAATACCTACAATCCAGGTTGGAGAGATCATCCGAATTTCCATTGGAGACAGCTTGGAGACTAACCAGCAGCAGGAGATTCGCCATCGAGGCCTCCAAAAGGTGAGCCGTATACCCACACGGACTGATCTGCACCATCTATGAGCGAGATCATGAAGAGTCTCGAGCAGAGCACAAGCCTAGTGAACAGTCTAGCACAGAGCCAAAAGGCCTTTCAGCAGGAGACACAAGCTGCCCTAGGCAGTATGGGCATGCAGATCACGCAGCTCGCCACACAAGTGAACAAATTGCACGGGAATCAAGGGAAGCTGCCTTTCCAAACTGAGCAAAATCCACGAGGGAACGTCAGTGCTGTGACCCTTCGAAGCGGCAAAGAATTAGTTGAGGTTGAAACAAAGAAGAAAAAAGACACCATGCGGTGTGGGCACACTACAGAAGCTGAATACAGACCAAGTGTAGAGGGCAAACAATCTGCTGCCCCGTTTGCCCCTACTGAGGTACAAGTTCCACCTAAAATTTCTAACCCTATTAATGCAGTTCATTTTCCTTCCAGGTTAGCAAGGCACTAGAAAGAGAAGGATGAGAAAGAGATCTTCGAGCTTTTCAAGAAAGTCGAGATCAATCTACCATTGATTGATACTATCAAGCAAGTCCCGAGATACGTGAAGTTCTTGAAAGAACTATGCTCCAAGAAGATAAGATATGGGAAAGATGCAAAGATCAAGGTTGGTGAGACTGTTTCAGTCGTTATTCAATGGAAATTACCTTAAAAATGTCGAGATCCAGGTATGTTTACCATCCCTTGCATCATTGGGAGCAAAAAGGTAGAGAAAGTTATGCTAGATTTAGGTGCATCTATCAATGTTATGTCTTTCTCTGTTTACAAGGAATTACAGTTGGGTCCTATGAAAGATACTCGATTCATCATTCAATTAGCTGATAGGTCCAACGCAAACCCTAGAGGTGTAGTAGAGGATGTCTTAGTTAAAGTGAATGAGTTGATTTTTCCTGTTGATTTCTACATCGTTGACATGGATGATGCATTGTCTGCACATAGATCATTAATTCTGTTAGGTCGTCCGTTTATGAAAACTGCACGAACCAAGATTGATGTAGACAAAGGGAATGCTAAGTTTCGAATTTGATGGGGATGTTGTCACATTTAATATATTCGAAGTTATGAAGCATATGGAGGACCCTGAAGCTCTTTTTATGGTTGATACTATCAATTCCATTATTGATGATTTTGTTGAGCATAATTTCAGGAATGACAAATTAGAGCAGGTACTCTTTAATGGAATGCCCAAACCCACTGCAGATTCGGAGGAAGAAAGGGAAATCCGCGAGATAGTCCAACAGTTGTACGCAGCCGAGGAGTTTCCAGCCAGAAATCTAATAGGCCGTTTGCCCTTGCCAACCAATACGGAGCCACTCTTACCATCTCATGTGAAGGCTCCTGATCTGGAATTGAAGGTCCTTCCCGAGCATCTGAAATATGCTTACCTGGGGGAAGGCAATACACTGCCCATCATCGTCAGTAAAGACCTTACTGCAGAACAGGAAACACAATTGGTTACTGTTTTGAAGAAGCACAAAGGAGCTATCGGTTGGACTCTCGCCGACATAAAGGGGATCAGCCCCGACATCTGCATGCACCGAATCTTCCTCAAAGCTAATCACAAACCATCTCGTGATCCTCAAAGAAAACTGAACCCTGTGATGAAAGAAGTGGTGTTGAAGGAGATTCTGAAGCTGCTCCAATTGGGAATCATTTACCCCATCTCCGACAGTGTTTGGGTTAGTCCAGTGCACATGGTTCCGAAGAAGTCTGGATTCTAGCTTGTGAAGAATGAGAACAACGAGTTAATCCCGATGAGATTGCAAACAGGTTGGCGAATGTGCATCGACTTCTGGAAGTTGAATGATGCTACACGCAAGGACCACTTCCCACTGCCCTTTATTGATGAGATGCTCGAAAGATTGGCTGGGAAATCCTATTTTTACTTTCTCGATGGCTACTCAGGCTATTTTCAGATTTATGTGGCCCAAGAAGATCAGGAAAAGACGACCTTTACTTGTCCATTTGGGACGTTTCTTGCCGAAAGATGCCATTTGGATTGTGCAACGCCCTAGGCACTTTCCAACGGTGTATGATGAGTATCTTTTCCGACTTGATAGAGAGCTGTATCGAGATTTTTATGGATGATTTTACAGTGCATGGAGACTCGTTCGAGCAACGTATGGAGCATTTAGACAAGGTCCTTCAAAGGTGTGTTGAGACCGACTTGATGTTGAATTTTAAGAAGTGTCACTTTATGGTGAAGCAAGGAATTGTGCTCGGGCACGTCATATCTGAGAAAGGGATTGAAGTTGATAGAGCAAAAGTTGATTTGATCACGAATCTGCAGTACCCGTCCAATGAGAAAGAGATTCGAGTCTTCTTAGGCCATGCAGGCTTCTACCGTCGCTTCATTCAGGATTTCTCAAAGATAGCTCAACCAATGACTAAGCTGCTACAAAAAGACGCCCCTTTCATCTTTGATGATAAGTATAAAGAAGCTTTTGATTTGTTGAAGGAGAAGCTGACCTCTGCACCGATAATTCAACCACCACAGTGGGGACTCCCGTTTGAGCTCATGTGCGACGTAAGTGACCTTGCCGTTGGAGCTGTCCTCAGGTAAAAGATTGAGAAGCAGAGTCACGTTATTTACTATGCTTCAAAAACTCTCAACCCGGATCAATGCAACTACACCACCACAGAAAAGGAGCTCCTAGCCGTAGTTTTTGCTTGTGAGAAATTTCGATCCTATCTTGTTGGATCAAAGGTTGTGGTGTACACTGATCATGCTGCACTCAAGTATCTACTGTCCAAAAAGGAGTCGAAACCACATCTAATTCATTGGGTACTCCTACTCCAAGAATTTGATTTTTGAGATTAAAGATAAGAAGGGAGCCGAGAACCACGTTGCTGATCATTTGAGCAGGTTGCTGATAGAATCCGACGGTAAGCCCATACCGGACGATTTTCCAAATGAGCTTTTACTTGCAGCTGCGGGAAGGGCACCCTGGTATGCGAATTTGGTTAATTTTCTCACTATTGGAATTTTCCCAAAAGAAACTGAAACTGAGAAGAAGAACAAATTGCGGAGTCAAGCTAAGTACTTCATTTGGGACGAGCCCTATTTGTGGAAAACTTGTACTGATCAAGTGATCCGACGATGTATCTCTGATGAAGAGATTTCATCTATCTTGAGCTTCTGCCATGCCCACGCCTGTGGAGGTCGCTTTGGGCTGAGGAGAACAGCCCGTAAGGTCTTAGACTGTGGGTTTTATTGGGAAACAATCTTCAAGGACGCCTATTTCTTCTGCAAGAATTGTGATCATTGCCAACGCCTTGGTAACATTTCTTCAAGGAATGAGATGCCTCAAGTTCCTATCCTAATCTGCGAGATTTTCGATGTTTGGGGCATGGATTTCATGTGCCCATTTCCGAGCTCTTTCGGCAACTCTTACATACTTTTAACGGTCAATTATGTCTCCAAGTGGGTCGAAGTAAAGGCTACTCAGACTAATGATTCTAAGGTCATTGCCAAATTTCTCAAAGCTCAGATTTTCCAACGCTTTGGTGTCCCTCGAGCTATCATCAGTGACCAAGGCACGCACTTTTGTAACCGGACCTTAGAAGTCCTTTTCAAGAAGTATGGAGTCACCCATCGCGTTGCCACGGCATACCATCCACAATCCAACGGTCAGGCTGAAGTGTCAAACCGTGAGATTAAAAACATTCTGGAGAAGACAGTATGCCCAGACCGCAAGGACTGGAGTCTGCGGCTAGATGATGCAGTATGGGCATACCGCACGGCTTTCAAAACTCCTATTGAGATGTCTCCCTGCCGGCTGATTTTTGGGAAACAGTGCCACCTTCAAGTGGAACTGGAACATTGAGCTTTTTGGGCTGTGAAACAGTGCAATTTAGACCCTCGACTGGTCGGCCATGAGCGACGCTATCAATTGCAAGAGCTCGAGGAAATTCGTTTGGAAGCCTATGATAGTGCAAGCTCCTACAAGGATCGTACAGAATTATTGCATGACAAATATATCCAGAGAAAGACTTTTGAGGTTGGCCAGAAAGTTCTGCTTTTCAATGCTCGCCTACGCCTCATGCCAGGAAAGTTCAAATCTCGTTGGATGGGGCCCTTTGAGGTAGTGAGTGTCAGTCCACACGGAGCTGTGGATATTCGCATCCTAGATACTCAGAAGATGTTGAAGGTGAACAGCCAATTGCTCAAGCCATATTGTGCCGAGACAGACTTCACCAGTTTTGATGGGGTGGATCTTGCAACCCCGATGACCCACCAGTGATGGAACCACTTCGTCGAGCCTCCGACGTTAACTAAGGGCGCTTCTCGGGAGGCAACCCGAATCATTTTCCCTTTTTCTTTTATTTTTGTTTCTTCATTATTTGTTTTGTTTTCCTTTATTTTCTTTTCATTTAATTTCAAAAATAAAAAAAAATAAAAAAAAAACAAACGAGAAGGAGGGGTAAATTTTATCCGGGTGATTAACTCAAGTGTGGGGGGAATTTGTGTAGAGATTTCCTCTACAAGGGCTCAATTGCAATTTCATATAAGTTAATTTGGGGATTCATCCATCAAAACCCTATCCCCCAATTTAATTTAACCTCTAACTTAGTCAATTTCACCCCCCTTGCATTTTCACTCTTTGATTTTTAGATTTTTCACCGCCTCCTCCGCTTCCCGTCAATAATGAACCACCGCAGACCACCTTCCGTCTTCCTCTCGCTGTCGATCACTATGGGGAAGAAGCACAGCTCGAAGTCCAAGGGAAGGGCTGCCTCCACCTCGACCAGTCCAACCAGTTCCGCGTCGCCTTCTTTAACACCCACCGCGGAACCTCCGCGTGAGACATCGCCGCTTCCAGTCTCACTGCCGCCGCAATTGCCGTCCACCATCATACCACCACCATTTCTGGTTGCAATTCCAGAGCTAAATGCTCCGCCGTTGTTCCTGCGTCGCTCGAAGCGCCGCCCTAACCCAACTGTCTCCATCTCTACTCCTACCGGCAAACGGTCCCGCAACCAACCGGAACCATCACAGCCGCGAGAGCTTTCCCCTCCTCCGTCGCCACCGCTAAATGCCGTCTCATTCCCTGTTTCTGCTGCGGCCGAGTTACTGCCACCCCCGTCAACGACTCAGACGGTGGAAGGCGCCGCCACGCCCGTAGATGTCCCGCTGCCCACACTGGTTACCAATCCGCCATCACCGGCTCCAGAAGAATCTCGCAAAAGTTCTCGTGCCAAAGCTCTGAAGGCTTCTCTAGCTCTGTCATCGCCCAGCCGTCTTTCCTACTGCCTGCTGAGGTATAGCGCCGCACTAAAGCGAATACTCACCGTGTTCTCACCAGTGCGTGCCTTTTTGATTGGGAGAATATTTCTGTTCTAGGTGTTAATGATAGGATACGTGTCTTGTTTGATGGTATTGGGTGGTCTCGTCTACTTGATGTTTCTGCTCCTGTGCATCGTGCATTAATATTGGAATTTCTGTCTTCATTTGATTTTGATGCATCGAGGGGGCTCGATGATAGGCAGGCTATTCTCTTTTCTTTGGGTGGCTGAAAATTTCACATGTCCATAACTAACTTGAACATTGTACTTGAGTTTGAATCCGATGAATCTGTGCGTGAAGAGGCTTACATGTCCTCGTTTTGTGATGTGCCTGCTGTTTTTTCTAAAACCACTCACGAGCGTTGGAGTGTTCTTTCTATTGATGATTCTTATAGCTCTCGCTCCTCTAAAGGAGCCCATTTGCGTGATGATGCTCTTTGACTATGCCATAGATTTCTTGCAGCTAATTTGTTTGGCCATTTGGATATGATGAGTATTGTCACTGTGCAAGAGTTATTCCTCCTTGACTATTTGCATGCTGGAATTAAGTTGAACTTTGGCTTTTGTTAGCTAGGCAATGGCACTTTAGTGCCAATCATCCCCTCTGTAGAGCACCCTTAGGCTGCTATTTTGCTTGCAGAGCGATTGCACATCCCTCTTTCTGACCCTGATCTTATGCCTGCCACTTTGTTTCGTCTTGAGGAATTTTCTGCTATGAAATTGCTTTATGTGAATGCCCAAGGGCATTATTAGCTCACTCGATCGGGCATCGAAGGCCCGAGTCATACCTCTCAGCCAGGTACCGCAGTCGTTTCTCTCATTCCGAAAATCGAAGCTTTGATCACCGCAGCTGCTACCCGGCTTGAGGACAGTCTAAGACGCCGACTTGATGAGATTGACAGCCGCCTCGATGTCATGGATCAAGTTATCCGCCACCTGGCGGGAGAGAGTTCTCCCTTTCTTTTCCCCTCCCTTTTAATCGTTGTTTGTCCTTGATTTGCTTATTTTTTTTCTTTTTTGGTGTTTGCGTTTATTTTGTTGTGTCTTGAGTATGCTTTTGTATTCCTCTCACAGTGAGGACACTGTGACCTTCAAGTGTGGGGGGATTGCCTTGTCAGTTTCTTAATTATTGAAGTTATAAAAAAAAGAAAAACGAGAGTCTTTTTTTGTTTCTGTTGGAAGATGACTAAGTATTGCTTGCCACGAATTGATGAACTTGAGGAGAATGGGCTGTGATTAGTTTGACTGGATGAATGGTTGTTGTTTTGTGATAGGAATGTGCTAATTTTTTGGATGAGATCTTGAATGATGAATTATGCCGTTGATCAAAACTTTCGAGCCTACAAAAATGTGAGTTTTTGAGCCTATGAGCATGCATAAATAAGAGCTCAAAGTTTTCTGTTGATGAGTGTTTGTCTGATTACGCTATTTGGATGCCTGAATTGCCTTGTTACCACCTTTGTTGCCACCTTTGATTTCATTCACAAACATGATTAAGGCAGTTAAAGGAACCCGAGTTATTGGCCTAAAGAAAAGATCCCACCGTATATTGCCAATTAGTGAGCCATCTTGAGCCTGAAAACCATTTCCTTTCAATGTACAACCACTATATATGAGCCATAGCCTTTTTTATTAGCCTTTTGACCCAGAAAATGTGCAAGTGTAAGCTTTGAATTAAAGCGGCAACAATGGAAACAAGTTGATGCTGGGAGAATAACACTAAAGAAGCCTCTGTCCGAAAAAAAAAAGAAGAAATAAGAAAGGAAGCAGAGCTTCAAGAAAAGAAAAAAACATAAAAAAAAGAGCAAAGCAGGACAGTGAGCATGAATAAGACAGTTCTTTTTGGAGTGATTTTGTTGAAAGATCTTGAAGAAATGAGATCCTGGCCAAGCCCGAAAGCTTCTGCAGCTAAACTTCACAAATTGGGAACACTTGTATATTTCCTCTTTAGCCACTTTATCCAAAAGTTATCCTACCCCATGCACCCGAGCCACATTACAACCATGGAGAAAAGCCCTTTTGATTTGTGAATATCTCGAAGTGTGATGACATTGGTGACATATGGGCAATCCTAGGCTGAAGATGGCTAATTATGACTTGTGTGAATTGCCTCTTGACCTAATGTTTGAGAGTATAATGAGCGAATCTTGGTGAGGCTGGATTGATGAGCATAATTTTGACTTGATTGAAAAGAGTTGGCATGTTTTTTGAAATAAAATTGGTTGGTGGTTTGTGGATTGATAAATCACAGTTCTTACTCTGATTGTTCGTGAGTTTGGGAAGTTGATGCTTGTTCATTTATCCTTTTGAGCCTGTTTTTGTTGCTCGAGGACGAGCAAGGTTTAAGTGTGGGGGGATTTGATAGGACGTATTTTACTTGCTTTTATTGTTATCTTTTGGTGCCATTTCTCTTAATTAATTGCCCTATACTTGTGTATTTTGGAAGAATGATGTGTTTATTGAGTTGTGTAGGGATGTAGTACAAAGTTGGAGAAAATGGCAGGTTTTTGGTGCAAGAAGAAGCTGAGTGAAGAAAGATCAAAATTCGAGTCTGACAAGACCAGGCCGTAAGGGCTTGCCGCTGGAAAGCTGGAGCGAGTTTCTGGAAGTTGGACCTCTAAACGCGTTTTGGGCTTGCAAAATCTGATTCTAGGCCCAAACCACAACTTGGACGCGGAAATACATTCTTCCACCACCTCAATGAAGCTTTTGCATGGAAATTACTATGTTTATCTAGATTATGATCTTATTTCCTAGTAGGACTCTATCTTTTTATGGTTAGTAGATATATATTAGGTTTTTAGCTTATTTTCAACACACACGCGCACGACACGAAAAACGCAGCAGCAGTGAACGGTTTTTCATTCAGATTTCTTTCTCTTCTTTTCGTTTAATTCATTGCACTTCTCCACAATATTTTCTGTGCTCGATTTCCAAGTATGAAAGTTAGCTAAGTTCCTCCTATTCCGGTGACAACAACGAAACTCCGTTTATACAAACTGTGAGATCTAATTTGCTCGTTCATCATTACTTATTTGCATGCATCTGTTGTTCTTGAATTTCAAGTGGTTAATTGTTTCGGGTCTATTGAGTAGTTGCAAATATTTGATAGTCTGAGATTAATTACTGGCCAATTAAATTGGCCATACGTAGTTATGGTTTAGGTTTAATAAGTGGTAAAACGGTTCTTCAGAACTAGGGGAATAACAGAATTAATTTAACAGTCCTGCGTCAAAGTCTGTGAAGTTAAGAATCGGGTTTCTCTTGTGCTTATTGCTATCGGCTCATTAAACTCATAGAGCATCTCTTACAGTTGTCAGCCGATTAGGGAAATAATTAATAAAGCATCTTCTTGATTATCGAGAATTTATGGAGAAATTAGGTCATGTTAGAAGCGTCTTCAGTGACTATAACTGATTTGCATGGAATTAATTGATTAATTATTGCATCAAGGATCGATTTATATAAATAGGGTGGAGTTTGTTGGATCCGAAATATCTTTATTAATTTGTTTAAAACCCGTTTCCTTTGCTTAATTATTTCATTAGTCATTTATTATTAATTTCGTTATTTTATTCCATAAAACACACAAAAACCCTCTTTAAAGTTTGGTTATAGAGATTGAAGGTCAAGAGTAGTTCTCACCGGTCCCTTGGGAGACGATCTTGCTCATCGTTGTACTCTGCAGTAAGGGCTTACCGACGGAAGTCAGGACATTTATTTTCAGTGAAAAAACAACGCACCAGTCTCAAAAGCAGAAGGCTCATGGTGCGGACAGAGAGGGTCAGAAGAAGAACAGGAAGCGGACAACGACCCCTCTGCATCGGTCTTCAAGAAAGGCTGTCATGCGGCCTCTTGATTCCATTCTTAAGTCCAAGAGACGTCCTCTGAAGGATTCAGATAGTGGCAGGTTTTTGGATAAGGACATCCGCAGCAATGTATGGTACACAATATAGTACTGAATATATATAATATGCCTTATCGAAGATATTATGAGACCTGCAAATAACAAGTATTTTTGAATTTGTATTCAGGTCACCTTAATTGAGATTGCTTCTTCTGTTAAAGAGTTGCTTGTGAGTGTTGGTTGTATTGAGACGGTTATGCGTTCATGCCAGTGTTTAGTGAAAGTAGATGTGGAGGCAGGAGCGAAACAGGGTCTGGGGCTTCATAATTCCAATTTGCGGAGCACCCCCCGAAAGGAGCCTGATTGGCTGAAGGATGGTGACATAACCCTGAGTGAATCTGAGGCTGATGATGGGCAGAAGGAGGATGTTGATTTAGTGAAGCCCTCGCTGTGGAAGGGGTCGTCTAGTGTACCCTCCAAATCCTAAAAATCTGCTGCATAGAAGCTGTTCACACATAATCCTGTGATGTATGATCCGCTGCACATTTTCTTCATGCCCTCTGATGTAAAGTGCTTCGAAAATTGGCACGACAATGCAAGAAATATTGGAATGTATGTGTTTCGTGACAGTTTGCCCCCTTTTTATCGATTGTATTGTTCTGTAATTGCAAATTTGACAGAAAATTTGATTGCGGTTTTGTGAACTGTTAGGCCATGTGAGACTCATTTACCAATCGTGAGCGTGACGAGGGTGAACTGGGACTGGTTCAATCCTCTTATGAGCCCTCAAGGGTGGCTATCTTCGGAGGTATTTTATATTATAATTTTTTTAATACTGCACGTACAAGTAGATAAATAATTAGAATGCAAATTGGCAGCACATCGATGCCCTGACAAACCTCCTGTTGTTCAAGTACAAGCAAAATAAAGAACGGTTTGTGAGTGGATGAACTCTGATGGAGCAGCTGGGCACGGTAATGTGGTTTGAATCGTAGTTGTTGCGCTTGAAAATGTGGTGACTACATGTGATGAATGTCATTAAATGTAAGAAGTTTGTATGATTGTTTTAGGGCCTACTCATGAAGGGTGATCCCCAGCATGTGTCTGGAACCCTAATGGATTATGTGGTGGGGAAATTGCCAAGGGAAGCTAGGTTTCCATGGGCTGAGGCAAGGCATATCATCGGGATTGCCAATGTGAATGGAAATCATTGGGTATGTTATTTGATATCACTGGTCGATCAAAGTATCGTTGTGTACGACTCGACATCCAAAAGCTCTGATTGGCCACGTTTAGCTGAACAGTTTGAAAACATGTCTCGATTTCTTCCATTGGTATGCCGGATTGCCGGCTTATGTGCGGGAAAGCAAATGAAGGAAGCCCTGCCCGTGTGGAAAGTGTATCAGTTCCGCCATCCTCCTCAGCAGTTGAACAACAGTGATTGTGGTTTGATGGCCATAAAATTCATGGAGTGCCTTGTTTCTGCCTGTGCCTTGAGTGATCTGGACCCAGCGAGGTACCGTACATTCCGGCGAAGCTACTGTGCCCAACTGTTTGAATTGGGCCTAAAACTTCCAGCATCATGACCATGAAATGCCCCTCTGCTGCTCATTTTTAAAACGATCTTACTCTGAGTGACATGTAAGTATATATTATTTCTTTAACTATATTATCAAAAATTAACCCTAATCTTTTGTATAGTATTAGTGATCCCCCAAGGCTGATCAATAGGGGGACCGGTCGATATAGGAAATTGATATCTGGCCTTGCGACCGTATAAACTACTTTATAATGGCCTGTTATTTTTGGATTGTTCCCCCCACCCCCTTGTATTCTGAATTAGGTTGCACCATTAGGGGGGGTTGTTTATTCATAGGGCGATCATATTTAATGTTAATCACATCCCCTGTGTTATTTTTCTTTAGTAGGTTTGAAACGAAGTCAGTATGAGGCATAATTCGGTGACAGATTTATTTGATAAGCAAAAGTTAAAATTAGAATGACGATTTACTTTTGTGTTAAGGTTTACTGTTTATATTTTTATTTGGCAGGATCACCTAAAAAATTATAAGAACATCAACATAGGAAAAGTTGAATTACATAATTATACGTTTTACTATCTCCCCTGTTTGCGATCGCAGCATAATTAAGTAAGTCATAAGATGACATTAAAACTTGAAAATCTGTAATGCCCATAAATTTAGATCGAACGATCAATAGTGATGTACGAGGGGAGTGCAGCACGTCCACATTCAAATTTTATTTTATTTTTCGTATGGTGATTAAGAATGTAATGGCAAAACTCGGCGAAATTGGTAGTTAATTTTCTTTGTTATAAATTTTTCCTTTGACCGTGCAACATTACTTTATTAGGCAGGTGTAGCACATGTAAATTTATTAGCCAAATGTAGCACGTTTAAATTGAATTTTTCCTGACATTTTAAAAAAAAGTGAAAAGCACAAAAATTTATATTTAATCAACGATCGATGTTACTAATTTGGAGTGTACTGGGTACACAATAGATGTATTTAAAAGACGAATTATCTTTGTAACTAAGAACCCAGTTTTTTTATTTCAAAAACATTCTTATTAAAAATTAAGAATTATTAATAAGAACCCTATTTTTACCTTTGAAACACGAGTTACCTTTGAATATCTAAATCTGAACTAAAATAAAACTTTTTTAATAGTCCAGATGAAATGCACAATAAGCGTACGTGCTGCACGTTCTACCTGGTGCGTGTAACACGTGGTAGTTATTGTGATTTCTTGTAGTCGACCATTAACGGATGTGGTACACGCAGTTTAATGGAACGTGTTACACGTTTTTAATACACTGTCTGCGTGTCGGTGGAGAAGTATATATTTGAAATACTTTGATATGTTACCCAATTTGATTTGTTAAAAAATGTTCTTTAATTTTTTTTAAACTAAACAGCCCCACTCGGGAATTCCGGAAAGTACTTAAAATTGTATTTCACCGTGAAACTACTTACACATGATGAAAGGTTGTAAATTAATTTTAATCTTTTTTTCTTTCTTATGTTACATTTTATTTGGTTATTTTTTTTATTATTTTTATGTTTTGAATATTCAGATTATTTTGTGACATTTTAAAGCATCAATTAATTAAATGTATTTAATACAATTTGAAATGAATGGATTAAATTGTATTAAATAGTTAATATTATATACCCTTTTTTAATTTGGAAATGCTAACTAATTGCAAATATATCTCTGTATAATATATTGATTTATTTTACATCCTAATTCATAAAAAGATTTTTCAGGAAAAATCTGTAAATTACTATGTTCTTGTGAATCTGAAAGCAAGGTATTCAGTACTGTTGATTTATCATTTATTTTACATTTTACAACTATTTGGATTTTGGAAATTAGCCACAATTTATAATCTTTAGAAATATTATACATTTTTGTAGGTAATAATTAATTACGAACATAAGTTCATTTGTTAAATTCATGTATTTGAACTTGTAATTTTGATATTTTGTTTTTTATTGAATTTATAATTTGTAAGTTATTGTCATATTGAATGTTACATAAATGAGGGAAAAAAATTCACATTGTAATTTCGTAAAAAAATCTCAATTGCATCCAGCGAGAAAATCATACGAACAAAAGACCCGCCAAAAGGATTATATGGCAATTATAAACTTACGTGCTACACGTTGTGTCAGGAACGTGTTACACGTTGTTAACACAATTGAGAGTGTCGGTGGACACGCAGAATTTTTCATTTATTTTGTAATGAAATTTTGGGAGTGACCAATAAAAAAATTTCATATTCCTCCATATATTAGCCAACACGCATCTGAATATCTGTATGGATTTGTTTTTAAAACGAATAGTTCCGCGTGGAAATTCCGGAAAAATGTTAAAATTCTATTTCGTCTTTAAACTGCTGACACGTTAAGAATGGAGGTAAATTGTTTATGCTCTTATTAAAATTTCACGTTACAATATTTTAAAGGAATTTATTTGATTTTCTCTATGTTTCAATATTTATATTATTTTGTGAGATTTTAAAGTCTAAATTGAAGGGAATGTATTTATTTTAGAATTTGAAATTAATGTTCTCATCTGTATAATAATGGTAATATTACGTAGTGTTTTCGAATTTCGATTTACTAATTAATTTTAACCGTAATTTATTTTAATATATTGATGTATTTAACTTCATATTTTATGATTAATTTTATTGAAACTCATCCGTAAATGACTATATAGTTGTGACTTAGAAATGTACGTGTTATTATTATTGATTTGTCATTTATTTTACATTTGACAATTTTTTTCATTTTGGAAATTATTGAAAATTTACATTATTAAAAAATATTATATATGATTGTAGTTTTTAATCAATGGAGAACATAATTTTTTATAATAATTTATTGTTCCGTCATGATAAGTTGTAATCTTTGAGAATTCGTTAAATTTTTAATGATTCAATGTTTATCATTTTTAAATTTTAATAAGTGACCCGCAAAAAGTATCGTTAATTCATAAATAACTAATAGATGCCGCAAGTTAGAACCGATCCATGTTACTAAGGTAGGTAAATTCTATTGGGCCAGAGAATACGAACGAAATTTCCCAAACAAACCATTATATGACAACTATAAACAGACGTGCAACACGTTCCTCATGGAACGTGTTGCACGTGTTTAATAAATTTATGTGTGTGGGTGGAGAAGTCAATTTTTTTTATTTTATATTGAAATATTTCGAGTTCTTATATGGCAGACGAAAATTAATATTTTTAAATCTTCCATATACTACAGAACACGCGAAATCACATGCTTTTTGTTAATATCTGTATCGATCTGTATGTTGATATATACATGCTATTTTGTCATATTTTAAAGTATACATTTTTTAAAATGTTGTTGTTTACAAATTTGAAATGAATGTTGTAATTTATATTAAGTGGTTAATACTACATACTATTTTCGAATTTGGAACTGGTCATTAATTGCAAGTGTAAATTTTGATCACGTCGGACATGGTCTCGTACAATTTTGGTTACAACCCTATCACATTTGGTCCTATGTATGAAAAATATTAGTCAATCTGGTCCCATGGTACATGGATTTAAAAAATTTTGATAACGGCCACTAGTTGTGGGACCAAAAGTGATATTTTGAGCGAAATATCCAAATCGGGAAATGTGATGAACTATCAATGATTTTTTTGTATAAAAATTGATCAAATGTTGCATCTATAAATAGGGGCTACTTTTGGGAGTTATTTTATATATTTTACGTATATTTATTTTTAAACATCAATACAATAAATACGCAATTTCGCAATGGATTTCAATTCCTGTGAAAATACCGACCTATTAACAACGGATTCAGATTAAGATATTTAATGACGGAGTTTATTTGTGTTAAACTTAACAAAGAACACATGTTGTATTTTAATTTAAATTTTAAAATACTTTAACATTTAACAACGCAATAACGACAGATTTAGATAAAATTTATTATTATTGCACATATTTATTTTATTTTGCAATATCTGTTTAATTACAAATTTAAGTAATTGGACTTATGTTACATGGTAATTTTCAATAGTGTTTATGTAAGTAGTTTTTTAGATTACTATATAATTATGAGATACATAATCAATCTTTCTAATATTATTCATTTTTTAAAATATTTATCTTATACAAATTATTTAACTTGAACTTTTTTTATAATTATATAATATTTAAATATTATTTATCTTTCAATTACTAATTAGGTACGAATATAAATTTTGTAATATTATGATTTGTTTTACTCTATAAATGTTTAACTTTTTAATATGATTAATTTAAATTAATCTCTCTAATATTAATAATGTTCGATTTTTTTTAAGTATATCTTTTTTATTTTTTCATTTACTAATTAATTATGAGAATAAATTATTATTCTTATCTTTATTACTTTTACTTGAAGCTTTTAAAAATTTGCATCTCTTTATATATATATTTTTTATTTCATATTCTTTTTAATCTTTTCGGGTTCGCTTGACGCCCTTATAGCGCTAAAATATTTTATTGTTAGAATTGGGTATTTTTGTCCAAAGTTTTCCCTTTAAACGGGTTACCTCAGTAAATATTGCAATCGAATCGTGATTTGAAGATGGATTATTATATTTTTTGTCTTTACAATACTAATACATTAAAAACGGATCTTTCGTGAAATTATATGTTTTCAAATCTATTATTCAATTTAGTTATTGTAATATTTTTTATTTCCCATTTATGTATTATGTGACGGGTTTGAAGAAAATAATATTTCCAAATTGTTTTCTTTATGGTTGTATTTGGAATTTCAAAGTTGTAGAGACCACAGTAAATATAAATAGGCCTGATCTCCAGAAAAATCAATTATATGGTAATTCTAAATTCACAACATTTATTTAGATCATCTTATTATTAGATCAATTGACGCTGATTCAGCCTCGAAATTCCCAACACTTGGTTACCATTTAAAATTTAACTCGTGTTACGCCTTGTGTGTTAATTTTTATTTTTTTGGTGTAAGTTTTTAGGCACTATGAAACATAATAAATATAACACATTGGATTGGGGACAAATGTAATTTTTATTTGGAGGTTGGGTTGGGTTGAGCAGTTAACTCTTTTTTTCCAACTCTCATGACGACTTGTCTAAAAGTTATGAGTATCTACTGTTTGCACTTGCACATCCAACGAGGAAAAATGAAATCATAGGGAAGATTTCATTTGGATCGCATGCATGTATATCGGTGGTCACCTTATTATTTTAAATTTATTATTAAAGTAAACGGTCTATTACTACGTATTATTAAGTTGTTATAGTTTCTTGATCTGAATTTGTCTTCCTTTGTTTAAATTTTAAAATGCTAACAATACAAATTTCTCGACTTGTAGCTGAGTTTATGAGTGGATAGGACAGGATACAAGAGAAGAGAAGAGAGATGGTTTTATATTTGCATTCTCGAGGCAATGGGTGGTTGTATTTTTTGTACTACACCCTTGCGTTCCCTTTATTTATAATCAAAAGGGGAAGACTGTGTTAAAAAAGTGGTGGGGGTCAAGGTTGAAGGGCTTCAATAGTTCCCAATCCCACCGGAAGCTTGCAACATTTTTTTCTCCGTCCGCTTTTGCTGATCAGCTTAGTAATTGTTCCAGGTTGTGGGTTTGCAATATCGATGTTTTAAAATATTTTTTTGGTATCGATGTGTGGAGTGATTTCGTGTATATTTGTCATTTTTTTGGAGGGGCTTTTAATATTGTAATGTTGATCTTGGTGTGCCTCATGTTTTTTTGTAGCCTATTGTTCGGTCGTCGCTTTTCTCCGGCGAAGGCTGGCTATGGGATTGAGGGTAAAGTTCAAGGGCAGAGGTAGCAGATGCTCTGGCCAAGGTAAATTTATAATTCAATAAAGATGATTTTTGGACGTGTGCGAATTTTATTATTATTTTGTTCATCTCTGAATGAAATACATATTGCATTAGGTTTTGGTTTTTCTTCACTCGCAATGAGTATAAATTTTGTTGTTCACTTTATGTACGACCAAAATATTATTTTGGTTGTTCATCTCTGAAGCAACTAAATATTTATATTCACCAATGATAACATGGATCAACATACCTAATTAAAGGTGCACTCCCCTCTTGATCTTGGATGGTAGATAATTAAAGGTGCACTCCCCTCTTTATGAACGAAATGATAAACCCTATGGTTAGTTTTTATATAACAACTTGTGTTCTTCTAGGAATCGAACTCTAGTTAGTGTAGTGTTCTGTGAATTTCATATACATCCCTAAATAAGTGCGCACGTTATAGATTTTTTGGGAATTTTTTTTCGATGATTTTGAAAGTGCGTCTCTGATAAGCTGCATTCCGGATTTTGTTTTTGGGTTTTTTTTTCTTTTTTTTGATTCTGTATTATGTTTAAATAATGTTTTTGGATGAATCTTGAATTCAATGTTTTTCTTATATGGTTTGTTGAGTGTGAATGCAGGTGTCAATGTCAATCTTGAATTCAATTTTTCACTTATATGGTTTGTTGATTATGCATGCAGGTGGCAACGTATGTGTGAGATGCCATTTGGAATGGCTGCAACAAGTGACTAACTCGTTGTCTGTAGAAATGCAATTTCAGGGGCAATTGTATCATATCCTTGTCAGGAATCATCTTTTGGCTGATAATCCGAGCCGTCTCCGTTTCCTTATTCGTGATAAGGTTCACGAGTTTGGGCCGGCCGAGTTTGCCTTGATTACTGGACTTAAATTGAGTGGATATTACGAGCCGCCTACCTCTTCATTGGTCCATGCTTTGTTCTTCTCAAATAAGAAAACTCTCAAGTTCGAAGACATTTCGGCCGCATTCAAGCAAGAGTGTGAAAAATCTGGCGGTGATTCAGAACTTTCCTTGCAGCTAGCTTTTCCTTTTGTCTTATATGTTGTTGTTCTGATGAAGGATAAGAATGATACCAACATTCAAATGCAATTTCTGCATTTAGTAGATGATATTGAGAAGTTCAATGACTATCTATGGGAGCGTGTCTCCTACGATTATCTAGTAGAAGCTACATTGACACGGAAAGAACTTCTTGACAATCAGTTAAGGTAAGGGAAGAAAGCTGCTTATGAGGCGTTTGGGTTTCTTGTGGCGCTTCAAGTCTGGGCTTATGAAGTGATCCCTGACTTGGGGCATCACTGTGCGCAAAGAATTGAAGGCAAGGAGCAGGTGTTCCCGAGGATTCTACGCTGGGCCGTGCCAGGGTTCTTTCATTACGATGATCTATTGCAGTTTTTCCCTGCGGAACCCGTAGAACCTCGGGTAAGTTACTAGTTAGTTGCTGCAGTGTATAATATTTCTTATATTGGAACCATTACGAAATAATAGAAGGATGAAGTCCACTGTTTTACGTGCAAAATTTACACCAATTCATTACTTGTTAAGTAATTAATGATTCAGTTGGGAATGTCAAATAATTTGTTCTGTAATCTCTGCAAATTACTAGAACTAATTTGCAAATTTTACAGGGGCTTTCACCTCCAACTAAGGAAGAATAGAGGCACCTTCGAAGGCTTGGTCTGCAACAAAGGTATCTCTCTCCTCCCAAGTTGTTCCTGCAGGGTGTGGCCATGGCTTCTCCTCGAAAGCAAAAGGCTCGTGCGGTGGACACAGAGGGTCAGAAGAAGAATGGAAAGCAGACCCCGACCCGTCCACGTCGGTCTACAAGAAATGCAGTTCTGCCGCCTCTTGATTCCACCGCAGAGTCAAAGAGTCGCCCCGCTAAGGATTCAGATGATGCCTGATTGCTGGATGAGGACATCTGCACGAATGTATGCTTAATATTACAGTTCTTAAATTAAAACATAGATGTAAATATATAGCACTATATATATATAGTGTTGTGATGAAGTTATCATTTGGATTGCAAATAATTTATAAGTGAAAAATGAATTTGCATGCAGATGACTTTGAATGAGATAATTGCTGCTAATGTGAAAGAATTGCTTCTAAGGGTTGGTGCCATTGAGAAGGTTATGCGTTCATGCAGGTGTCTTATGAACGTTGGTGAGGATGTAGGAGCGGAAAAGTGTCAGGGCCATCAAGTTCCCGAGTTTAAAAAGAATAATGATGAGAGTATGACATTTGATTCTCACGACGATTATGGTGTGAAGATGGATAAGACTGTGGTTTTAGGCAGGCCCTCGTCGTGGAAGGGCTCATGTAGTGGAGAACTCAAATCTATGAGGTTTGCCGTTCGGAAGTTGTTCGTTCGTAATCCTTCATTATATGATCCCCTGCACGCTTCTTACATGGCCTTAGATGTCAAGCTAGCTGTTCCAAGATTGGTACGACAAAGCACGAGACCTTGGAATGTATGTTTACCCTACTCATTGCAACATTTTTGTCGTTTGTCTAGCTCTGTAATTGGCCATGTCTCTGAATAAATATTTCTCGCTTTTATGAACTCGCAGTCCCTACGAGATTCCACTTCCAATCACGAGTAGGTCTAGGGTGAACTGGGATTGGTTCACGCCTCTTGTAACCCATGATGGTTGGCTATGTTCGGAGGTACTTTCTTTCTTTACTTGATCAATTTTTCTGATCTTTTTAAATACTTGAAGTAGAAGTAGATGATTAATTGAAATGTATATGCCAACACATTGATGCCTTGACAAACCTCTTCATGTTCAAGTACAATCGCGCTAAAGATAAGTTTGAGAGTGGGTGGGCTTCGATCGAGGGGCTGGGCACGGTAATCTGGCGTGTACCTTATTTGTTGTTTTCCAAATTGTGCTGAAGGTAAAATGTGATGATTTTGATTAATTTGAAGCAGTTTGTATTACTGTTTCAGGGCCTGCTGTTGAATGGCGATCTACAGAATGTGTTTGGAACGTTAATGGATTATGTTCGGGGCTAACTGCCACGGGAAGGAGGCTTTCCATGGGGTGAGGCAAGGAAGGTCATCGGCATTGCCAACGTCAACGGAAATAATTGGGTTTGTTATTTGATATCATTGAATGAGCAAAGAATTGTTGTCTATGACTCCACATCCAAAAGCTCTGACTGGGCACGCATAGCTGAACAATTCGAGAACATGTCCCAATTCGTTCCATTGGTGTGCCGGATTGCTGGGTTATGGGCGGGGAAGCAAAGGAAGGAAACGCTGAAGGTCGTTTGGGATGTGGTGCAATTCCATCATCCTCCGCAACAGGGTAATAGCTCTGACTGTGGTGTGATGGCAATAAAGTACATAGAATGCCTCATTTCCGACTTTGACCTGAGCCAGCTCACCCCAGATAGGTGCGGGATATTCAAGCACAGCTACTGTGCCGAGCTTTTTGAATTGGGCCTTAAATATCCAGCCTCCTGACACGCTCAATGCCCCTCCCCTGCTCATCTTAAAAAACAAGCTTATTTTAATTTATGTGTAATTATATGTTCTTAATTTAACAACACTACAAACCACTAACTATAATTTTTGGTAGGGGAATAGTGATCCCCTATGGCGATGAACGCTCCTTCTGCTCGATATACCAATTACTGACTAGACTATCGGCCGTCAGTAATCGCTATATCACTAAATTTTTTTGTATGATTCCCCCATCCCCTTCTATGCTTATCTATTTTGAAGTAACTATGGGCTTTTTTATTCGCAGGGCCATTGATCATATGTAATGTTAATCATATGTTATGTCTGTCTTTTGTTATTGATGTCCTTGTCTGTTTTACACACTTACATTCTGTAAAGGAGCTGAGTCGAGCCGAATACCTTAAAGCTCGGATTCGGCCCATTTAAGATATACTCAGCTCGAGCTCGAGATTAAGTTACCTTCGAGTTTCGAGTTTGAGTTCAAGTTCGAGTTCGGGTCGATTAAGAGAATTCATGATTGAGTGCGATTCGAGCTCGACTAGATAAGGATATGTTCAAATTCATTTTAAGAAAACGAGACAGAAAGCTCAATTAAAACTCGATAATAATAAAATTTGTGATCTAGTTCTTTTCTTTTCTTTTCTTTTTCAGATTTGATATAATTTTAATTTTTATTTCATTTTCTTTATATTCATTACTTAATTATGTAATTGTAGTGATGCTTCTCACATGTTTTATTATTCTTCATAATTAATATAGGATCTTCGAAATTTAATATTTATTTAGCTTAATTTGAATTAAAAGCTCAAATTTTTTTTCCCTAATATAATTTATAAATCACAATTGACTCCTATGTCATTTTGTTTTTTTTATAGATCATTGAAATACAATTTTTTTTTCCAAAAATTGTATTCATTACTTAATTAATAATTTATATCTCGCAATTTATGATAGCTTATTATTTTTCTTTTAAACTTTGTGATATAAAAATCTTACAATCATCTTAATTCAAGTTCAAATTTCAAAGTGTTTTTTATTATGCAATTTATAAATCACAATTCAATCATATCTTGTTTTCTTAGTATTTTATCGATCATTCATTTTCATTTTCATTTTCATATTCATTTTCATATAAATTGTATTCATATTAGTTCGTTTATAATATAGTTCATTATTATTGTTAGTTTATTATTTTTTACTACACATTCATACTTGATCCAATTAATAAGTAAATATTTACACTTATCTTAACTCCAATACAAATTTCCAAGTTTTGTATAATATGATTAATAAATCATAAGTCATTTTTTTGTTATATCTCAATTTTCTTTTATTTTTTTGGTATATAAGCTAAAATTGTATATTTCAAAGTAACGTATACGTAATATTTTGTATATTATATAATAATTGAGTAAAATTGTAGCGTCCCGAAACCGGAGGTCGAGTGTGCTAACGGGAACTCACACGATGCAATAAAATCACAATAAAATTTTCGCAAACTAACATAATTCATTTTCTCGAGCGTTAAATATTCGGACAGCACTTCGTTTAAAATATTAATAAATTCCACGCCCAAAGGTGTTTACCATTCAACAACCAATCACATAAGATAACACTTTTCAACCAATCTATCATTTTAAAATCACATATTTCGAACCACCAATTAAAACATGTTCAACATTGACTAGTCAAAAATTCAATCTTCCATTGAAATTATGCCAGCAAGGCCACGACGATCACACACGTCTAAAAAATATTTAAAAAATCCATAAACATACAACGGAAGCATAAATAATCATATTTGTTGATCAAAACTAAATAGAGTAAATATTTCAAAAATAAAGTATGATTGACCATACAAAATGTCCACATTAGGCCACGTCCACCACCTGCCGTCACCAATTACCTGAAACATTTTTAGATAGTGGGGTTGAGTGCCAGAAAACACTCCGTGGGAATACTCATACATTCGTCCAATAGTTTGCAAAAAGAGTATCAATAAATTCATATTTGACATGTCATAAATCATACGATCAATAAACATAGTGGAGACCGACCCTAATGTGATCACATATAAACTATAACATATTCATAAGTAATTGCACCGAAGTGCCATATTCGGAATTCCTCATATGAGTCGTGTCAATCCACATTGAGCAACATAAGCATGAATCATTTTTCATTGCGAATGAAAGTTTAAATATATTTTCGAAAGAATTTTAGTAAGTAAACCCACCTTATAGCTAAATTAGCTGAAGCTTTATTCATGACTTTTCGTCCAAAGCCTGATGTTGCGGATTAGGACCTGATGCTTAAATATAGGAATAGCCTTAATTGTCCTCATAAACGAGTCTCGGGTTAGGACCTATATATATGAACTATGTCTTAATAATATATCAATCTTTTAAATATATACTATAACGTAAGTAAGGATCTAGCGAACGAGTCCTTAAAATAGTTAATGTAACCTGGCGTCACTTAAATGTCGAACAAGATCAAGATCCTAGCTTAAAATATATCGGACTCCTCGATCATACAAATAGATGGCTTAAATTCATAGGAGGAAATTATAAAACTTAATTTAAGATTTAAAGGATCATAGAATAAATCAATATGTAAGTATTGATTTTTAAAATCATACACTTAATTTTTAATTTAATCTAAATTAAGTAAAATAGACCAAATAAAAATAAGGTAAAACTATAATATGATCATGTAGTGAAGAGGGCTTGAACAGTTGACCAAAATATAATTGAAATAATAAGCACTTAACCACTAGGCTAAAAAAAATTATGTTACATTAATTAAACTGCTTTAATTAAATAGCTTCATAAATGCAGTGAATTAAATACACAAAATTAGAATTAAAACTACATCAAATGGTTTTGAACATTGGCCCTCCTAAACACAAACAGAACACTTAACCATTACACTAAGCCCTGATTTCGAAATTAATCATGTATAATTAATTATAGATATAGTCCAGAAAGCTTTTATGATAAAAAGATTAAAAATGAATAAAATTACTTCAATAAGATTCAAACCCTTGACCTCTTAAGTATTAATCTGAACACTGACCACTAAACCATATGCTATTTTCAAAAATTAAATGATGTTAACAATTATATAAGGTTTAAAATCATCTTAGCCAAAAATGATAAAAATGAATTGAAACTCCATTAATAAGATTCGAACCCTTACCGTCACCAGCTGAAGAGAACTGAAAGGCATACCAGTTCTAGGCCGCCACCAGCTGAAGAAAACTGAAGCACAAACCAGTTCTAGGCCACCACCAGCTGAAGAGATGTTCCTGCTGAAGAGAACTGAAGCACATACCAGTTCTAGGACCCCACCAGCTGAAGAGATGTTCCAACTGAAGAGAACTAAAGGACATGTCAGTTCTAGTCTAATACCAGCTGAAGAAATGTTCTAGTCAAAGGAAGATCCCAACTAAAAGGGATACCAGCTGAAAGAGAAGAACTGAAGGACATACCAGTTCTAGATCATTCCCGACTGAAAAAATACCAGTTGAAGAGCACATCAGTTTGAACTGATGAACATGCCAGCTCATGATGACATCAACTAAGAAGACGGCCAGCCGAAGAGAGGACGATTTCGAGCTGAAGAAAATACCAGCTCAAGACATTCCAGCTGAAAAAATGTACCAAGTCTAAAATCCATGCTGAAGGAAATACCAGCTCAGAACATTTCAGTTGAAGAAACATACCAACTGAAGAGAAGACCAAGGTACAAGCTAAAGGAAAATGCCAGCTCAAAGGATACCAGCTGAAGAATGAAGTTCCAGCTGATGAAGCACCAGTTCGAAGGACACCAGCTGAAGACGTATTAGTTTTGAAGTCCAACTGATAAAGCGCCAGCAACCGAACTGAAGACCAGTCCATAAAAAGTTCAAGCTGAAGAGACACAAGTCCAAAATACCAGCTAGAGAACACTGGTTCAAACTGCCAGCTGAAACAAAGTAAACTGGAGCTCAGAAGGTATCAAACCCTAGCCCAGAACTGCCAGCTTAAGAAAACCAAACTGAAGCTCAGAAGGTATCAAACCTTAGCTCAGAACTGCCAGCTGAAGCAAAGCCAACTGAAGCTCAGAAGGCATCAAGCACAAGCCCAGAAATGCCAGCTAAAGATGATCTCAACTGAAGCTTTTCAAACTGCCAAATGACATGCAGAACTGACAGACAAAGGAACTGAAGATTCCAGCTGCTAGACAAAGCTCAGAACTGAAGATCAAGATAGGAGTCGTAACTGAAATTCAGATAAGCCAAAGAAGATCTTGAAGTTAATGCAACCGAGATCTTGGAGTAAAAGCTCGTCAGAAGAGAAAAGGCAGCTCAACGGCCCCATTAAATGAAAGCCTCGTAACTAGCTTTATCATTTATGATCAAACAGTGATCACCAGTGGTCACCAAATCATCCATCTTTAAAAGGTGAGCTACCCCAGAGAAGACCGTGGGACTTTTGAGAATTTTGGAGAGCACTTTAGTTAAGTCTTTCCGCGAAGACGTTCGCCAAAGCACTAAAGCCTCACACTAAAAAAAATCTCAGAAGAATCAAAAGTTCCAACTGATGAGAATGAGCCTTAACTCTCTTTGAGCTAGATATTGAAGATTTCCAACTAGAGCTATTCTCTCAGTCACCGCGCTTCAGTAATTAACTACCCCAGCTCATACGCAGATGCACAAAGCAGCAACCCAGTTGATACCAGTTTCAAGACTGTACTCTTGAAGATCGAGTGAGATCTAAAATCATGAAAAGATAGGCAATAACACCTTATCTCTCCAGCGAGTAGTTGGAGATCGCAAGTGTGAGCTGTCGACCTACCGGTTGAGGAAGTTGAGTGCGTAGCTTCCAGGATAGCAGTTGTCTTCACTGTGTAACTGTAATAAAGGAACTTTACACTTGCATAGTGAATTGCCCTTCTGCGGAAGTAAGAGAGGATGTCGAAGTTGAGCTTCGAACCTCTATAAATTGCTTGTGTGCTCTGCTTTAATTTTCAGTTCAATTGCATGTTTTAACTGCACACTCTAAGCACACATAGCACTCCAAGCTAGCAGATCTTCTCAACTGATCTCTACAAAGCACGGATAATATTGTGAGTCAAAATGGGCCCTGAATATTCCGCATCTAAGTTCCATTTTTGTAATCAGTTTATTCACCCCCTTTCTAAACTGATTCTGACTCTCCTCGGGACCAACAACTCAGTTTTGTCAGTACGATGATGAGAATTTGTATGAAGCTTGGGAGAGGTTTCGTGAGTTTTTCAGAAAGTGCCCCAATTATGGATTCAAGGTGGATCATCAGGTCTGCATCTTCTACAACGGATGCGATATAGAGGTGAAGAGACTTCTAGATGTCTCTACAGGCAGGTCCTTACTGAATAAAGGACATGATCAAGCCGTGTCTATCATTGAAGACTTGGCTACAAATAGCTACTAGTGGACTAACGAGCGGCAAGTGAAGATAATGAAGTGGCTGCAGCAGTTGAAGATAATGATCCGATTTCTCAGCTCGCCGCCCAGCTATCCACTTTGAATGCCACTATCAATAGTAGGTTTGATGCTATGGCATGATCGGGTACAGAAAATTCAGTGGGGAATGCAGTGGAGGATGTGAATTATATCAATCAAAGAGGCTATGGGAACAACAACAATTACCGAGATAGAAATCAATTCTACTAAAGTAACTGCTTCAATCTATCTTATGGAAATTCCAATGCCACCTTGTAGCCACCACTGGGTTTTTCAGTGACCAATAGCGTGATCGATGGAGAAAGAAAGCCGAAGATGGATGAGCTCTTGATAGCTTTTATGGGCAAGACAGAGAAATACATGGAGGAGTCTCAATCTATAGTTGAGAAGCTAGAAAATATCGCTGGAGCCATGGGAACTCAGATGAAGATGTTTGAGAAGCAGTTGGGACAACTTGCTACAGTAGTTGGGAATCAACATCAGCCTGGCCAGTTTCCTAGCAATACCACTATAAATCCCAAGGAGCAGTGTAAGGCAATATAACTAAGGAGTGGGACTTCATATGAAGGTCCGAAAAATCCGAGACTTGCTCCTACCAATGATGAAGAATCTGAGAAGTCTGAAGAAGATCCGACAAGTGACCAAGGCCATATTCTAGCTGCAGAATGTCCTACATCGTCGAAGGTGTCACCGCCGATCACTCCTGCATCATCTACTGTGTCTATTCCTTATCCTCAGAGGTTCCAAAAGAAGAAAGTGGATGTTCTCCAAGTTTTTGGAGATATTTAGAAAAGTGCAGATCAACATCCCTCTGGTGAAGGCACTACAACAAATGCCAAACTACGCCAAGTTCCTGAAGGATGTCATCTCCAAGAAAAGAAGACTTGGTGACCATGCAGTGCGTTGATTCAGAAGAAGCTTCCAGCTAAACTTAAGGATCCTGGGAGTTTTAAAATTTCAGTCACCATAGGAGGCGATCATACGGGGAAGGCCTTATGTGACTTGGGGGCTATCATCAACCTGATGCCACTATCATTTTTTCAAAGGTTAAATATTGGAAAGATCAATCCCACAACCATATGTCTTCAGATGGCGAACAGATCAGTGACATATCCGCGGGGGATTATTGAAGAGTCAAAGTCAACAAGTTCATTTTACCGTTGATTTTGTGGTATTGGACATGGACGTAGATGCTGAAGTCCCTCTCATCTTGGGACGCCTATTTCTCAACACGGGAAAAACTCTAATTGATGTGGCAAAGGGAGAATTGACACTTCGTGTCAATAACGAGAGTATCACATTTTCTCTCTTCAAAGCCATGCAATTCCATGATCGAGAGGATGCCCATCAGATTGAAGAGTGCAAAGTCCTTCAAGTGGTGGAATCTTGCATTAATGTGGCCGAGTTTATAGCTCCAAAGAATCCCTTGGTGTGAAGTTTGTTGCATTCATATTTTGCCACAAATGAATTTAATTTTGATGATTCCGGTATTTTTGATACAATTGTTGAATTAAATTCATTGCAGAAAATTCTTAGGCGAGGATCCAAATTCCTACCGCTAAGGGATGAGAGTGAAAAGGCCTAGGATGGTGAGCAACCGGTGCCCAAAAATTTGGAATTGAAGCCATTACATGCCCATCTCAAGTACGCATTTTTGGGGGAGAATGAATCTAAACCGGTAATAGTTTCTGCTTACCTCTCTGAGTCTCAGTTGGACAATCTCTTGCGTGTTTTGAGAAAATTTCAAAGTGTTATAGGTTGGTATATTTCTGATTTGAAAGGGAGTAGCCCATCTATATGCATACATATGATTCTACTAGAAGATTATTATAAACAATGTGTGCAAAATCAACGTAGATTGAATCATATTATGCAAGAGGTAGTCAGAAAAGAGGTCTTGGAACTGTTAGATGCGGGTATAATTTTTACTATCTCTGATAGTGAGTGGGTTAGTCCCACTCAAGTAGTGGCTAAGAAAGGGAGCATAACAGTCATAGAAGGAGAAGGGAATGAGATGATTGCTACTAGAGTTGTCACTGGTTGGCGTGTGTGTATTGATTATCGCATGTTGAATGCTGCCACTAGGAAAGACCATTTTTCCCTCCCCTTTATTGATCAGATGTTAGACAGATTAGCTGGATATGAGTACTATTGTTTCTTAGATGGTTATTCTGGCTATAATCAGATCATGATTACTCCTGAGGACCAAGAAAAGATAGCTTTTACGTGTACATATGGTATTTTGCCTATCGTTATATGTCTTTTGGTCTATGCAATGCGCCCGCTACTTTTCAGAGATGTATGATGGCTATCTTCCATGGTTTAATTGAAAATATCATGGAAGTTTGTATGGATGATTTCTCTATGTATGGTGATTCTTTTGATAATTGTTTAATTAATCTAACCCAAGTGTTGTAGAGATGCGAAGTCTTAACTGGGAAAAGTGCCACTTTATGGTACGAGATGGTATAGTTCTGGGTCATCATGTGTCTTCTGCAGGTTTGGAGGTAGATCGGGCTAAGATTGTTACCATAGAGAATTGCCCCCACCTACAAATGAGAAGTCAGTGAGAAGCGTTCTTGGCCATGCCGGTTTTATTAGTGTTTTATTAGAGATTTTTCTAAAATTGCTAAACTTCTTAGTCATTTGTTAGAAAAATTAGTTGTTTTTTATTTCTCTGATGAGTCTGCAGGTTTTTGAGACTCTTAAGCAGGCCCTAGTGAGTGCGCCTATCTTGATCACACCTGACTGGTCACAATCTTTTGAGATCATGTGTGATGCGAGCGATATTGCTGTTGGGGCTGCTTTGGGGTAAAAGCGGGATAAGTTGTTCCATATAATTTACTATGCCTGGATTCGGTACAAGTAAATTATACAACAACTGAGAAGGAATTGTTAGCGGTGGTGTACTCCTTTGATAAATTTCGAGCCTGCCTCATTGGTGCGAAAACTATCGTCTACACTGATCATGCCGCCTTGAGGTATTTATTTGATAAAAAGGATGTCAAGCCTCGACTGATCCGTTGGATTTTATTACTGCAGAAATTTGATCTGGAGATCCGAGATCGCAAAGGCTGTGAAAACGTGGCTGCGGACCACTTGTCTAGATTAGAGCAACCAGTGAAAGGAGAAGACGCTCATGTGCCAATAAATGAGAAATTTTCGGATGAGCAACTATTCCAGATAAAATCCCAGTCCCCGTGGTTTGCCGATTTTGTAAATTTTCTTGCAGCAGGGATGCCTCCACCAGACTTAACTTCATATCAGAAGAAGAAATTCTTCCATGACGTGAAGCTCTACGTGTGGGATGATCAGTTCCTATTCCGGCGTTGTTCTAACATAGTCATCCGACGTTGTGTGCCCCAAGAGAAGTGGAGAGCCATCTTTCTACAATGCCATGCATCGTCGAGTGGCGGGCACTTTTCGGCTAACCGCACTGCCTTCAAGATATTGCAAAGTGGTTTCTACTGGCCATCACTATTCAAAGATTGTCATGAGTTCACCCGGGAATGTGACAAATGCCAAAGAATGGGGGGGTTTTCCAAGAGGAATGAGATGTCACTCACCAATATTGTGGAGGTCGAGCTATTTGATGTGTGGGGCATCGACTTCATGGGACCATTCCCAGTCTCCTGCCAGTGGCTGCTAGATGTGGACTACGTCTTGAGGTGGGTTGGGGTTATCCCGACAGTCACCAATGACTCTCGGATAGTCATCAATTTTTTGAAAAAGTTGTTCTCCCGTTTTGGAACACCTAGAGCCTTACTGAGTGATGGGGAAACACATTTTTGCAACAAACCATTAGAGACGTTGTTGGCCAAATATGGAATCCGGCACAAAGTGACAACACCGTACCATTCGCAAGCCAATGGATAAGCCGAGCTTGCCAATCGAAAAATTCAGCAAATCTTGGACAAGACGGTGAACATTAATCGGAAGGATTGGGCCCTATTATTGGATGATGCACTTTGGGCATATCGGACCGCTTACAAGACACCGTTGGGATTATCTCCATATCAATTGATTTTGGAAAATCCTGTCACTTGCCGGTGGAGCTAGAGCACAAGTCATATTGGGCTGTCAAGCAGTTGAACTTGGATTTCAAGACAATGGGAGAAAGAGAGTGCTCCAGTTGAATGAGTTGGATGAGTTACGCACAGAGGCCTTCGAGAATTCGTTGCTATATAAAATGCGGACCAAGGCTTTCCACGACAAGATGATAGTTCAAAGGGAGTTGTTACATGGTGATAATGTGTTATTATTTAACTCTTGTTTGAAGTTGTTTCTAGAAAAGTTGAGATCCAAGTGGTCGGGTCCCTTTGTGATCAAGAAAATGCTACCTAGCGGTGCCGTGGAGCTGTTGTCGGTGACTAGTGAGTGGTTTATTTTGAATGGCCACAGAGTAAAGAAATACTACAGCCTGGAGTAGAGACATGAGGTGTCTCACATTAAGTTGTTGGAGCCTTGAGCTTCATGATCGTTTGGTTGTCGACGTTAAATGCAGCCCTTGTTGGGAGGTAACCCAACAGTTTTTTTTTAGTTTTTATCTTTTTATTTAGAGTCATTTTTGGTCGTTTCTTTTATTTTCTTTGTTTGTTTTGTGTCTTGTCTTGTGTCTTTTTGCTGAGTTATGCAGGTAATAGCTGCGGAATAGATCGACTGACGATAGAAGAGTTCCAAGTAACCTTCAATGTCGTGTCTTCATGCATTGGGCATACGCAAAGAAAGTTGCGATTGGGGTCGGTTGAACCTTTACTTGGGACCTTCTATCATGCATTCGATCACATCTGGGGTTTGAGGTTTGAGTACAGCAACAATAGGAGGTCGAAAAATCACCGGAACACACAGTGCAATACCCATGACCCAAGTCGCAGACCACCCGATCGTGACTGCAATGTCACAAATAATGTGAGGATCGGTTGCAACGTCGTGATATGGAGGGGGTACTCAAGAAGAAAATTCACGACCCCGGTCGTGAATTTCCAGCAGGTCGTGAATTTTTCCACATGTCCACGTGGCAAATGTGCTGACTGGGTCGTGAATTTTCCACGGTGAACTACACAATATTCGCAACTCGAGTCGCGGTCGCGAATCCTGGGCTGATGTGGCCAACGCGGAACTGGTTTTAAATCTCTTTTTCTTCACTTTTCCTTCTTCTCTACACACACACGCACACTCACTCTCCAAACCCTCTCCAAATTCACCATCCAAGGTATGTTTACTCCCTTTAATCTTGTGTTTTTCAATTACCCATGACATGAGGAGGCAATTAATGGTAATTTTTCTTGTTATTCATGTTGTAATTGGGAAAACCCATTGTTAGGGCTTGAAAAAGAAAAATGGGGGATTTTGTGTTCTACATGGTTTCACTTGCAATTAATGGTTCCTTTTTCCCTTACCTTGTGGGCATTGCATGTTTACATGTTTTGTAGTGTTGATTTTGCTCATTTTTGGTGGATTTTTTTATTTGCTTGGGAGTTGGGGAAGATTTTGAATTAAGGGGAATGTGTGTTTATGTGTTTATGATTATTCATTCCCCCTAATTGTGCAAATTGGTATGTAGAGTCAATGTGGTCATGTTCGGGTGTTTTATTGTCTATGTTGGATTGTGAAGCATGACGTTGGTTTGTGGGTGTTCGGAGTGACATGTGGAGTTGAAGAACATATGTGCTTTTTGAATGAAGTGTCAGATGATAGATAGAGAGGAATGTGCTTTCTGGTAATCAAGTTTGGGGGAAAAAGTGTGGATTTAATCTGTGTTTCTCTTTGTAGGACCTTGCTCGTGTAGGTGTGCTAAATGGCAAGAGGGAACTTTCTCAGTCGATTGGTAGGAGGGGGCAGAAGCAGGCCCCCTATTCTTACCACTCCTCCACCCACCTCCTCCAGTAAAGAAGACGAGTTTGATGAATATGCTGATGAGGATGCGGAATAATCCGAGGAATTGGATCAATCTGAGGGAGAAAATCAATCCGAGGAGATTAAACCACATGGGGGCTCTGAGACTGATGATTTTGATGATGAAGACTACGAGCCCGAATCCGAAGAAGATAATGTGGTTGAAGAGCTCGAGCCTGAGATTGCTAATGATGATGAAGCTGAAGCCCCTCTTTACCACCCGCTCAGATATGGTATCGAGTTGTAGAGGCAAGAGCAACGAGATGCTCGGGAACGATTAGCAGTGATGAAGATCTTCCCAACAAGATATCCTTATGCTGCTACTACTACAGCTCTCAGCATTCACGAGGATGTGTGGGGCCTCATCAATCGCATAGGATGGAATCATGTTATGGCTAGGGGATGGCCTAGGCTGGTGTATGAATTTCTCAGCACTCTCGATGTGTAATCAACTCAGATCCGAGGCCCGCACACCATAACATTCCGCTTAGGGAATGTGGCTCATATCCTCACCGCCGATCAAGTTAATGCCATTTTTCATGTACTGGCTGGCGGTATCTTCAACCGCTTTGGAGTTCGGGCTGAACATTTTTGACGACGCCTATAGTCTGAGACCAGGCAGTATGATCACAAGCGAGCTAAAGTGTCCATGGTGCCTAATCATATGTTTCAATATGTGCAAAAGATCGTGTCGTCTACTATGTTGGCTCGTCACGAGACGTCAGGGATTCGGACGCCCAAGATCATTTTTCTTTGGGCTATGTTGAGCGGTACCAACCTCAACTTTGCAGCCTTTTTGATGTAACAGTTTAAGCGGCAAAGCTCGCAAGCTAAATGATGTGACCCGGGACTCAATGACCAACGAGACACAAAAGACGCGGAAGCTAGGAAAGAAACTACGTCGATTACGAAAGGATTCTATACTCAAAAAACTAGACGACTAAGACTCAATTAAAATATCTAGACAATGACACACAAAATAACACAAAAATCCAAATAATGGTGAGGCTGAATTGGACGAGATTATGGATGTTAAGGATGATGATAATCGATGGATGTGTTTAGGGTTTAGAAAGGCTAGAGTAGATAGGGTATGATAGAGTAGAAACGGACTTACGGATTGAACGAGACGAAGACAAACTTGAACACGAACGTGGCTGGACTTGAAACGGACGTGGATGGTGATGTTTGACGTTGAAGATGGTGGCTGGGTGATGGAGGTGTTGTGATTTGCAACCCGATTAATCCCCGGCGTATCTTGTACGACGAAAACGAATCTCAAAGTTACTCCTCGGTAGCGAGTTCACCCTAATTCCTCATGTGAATTAGAACGTTCCCTTGATGTAAGACTCAAAGTTTCTAGGCTTCAAGAATGAGTATTTTCGACAGAAAACAATCAAAAGCTTTGAACGGTTGAGACACAAATTGAATGCAAAAGCAATTTTAATCAATAATGTCCAAAGTAACAATATGACATGGTTCCCCTATTTATAGGACTATGGGGGAACGAAAATAATAAGATAAAAAGGCCTAATAATTGATCCAAAAGAGATCTCTAACTATACTAGGAAGATACCTAAACTAGAATTCTATTCAAGGTAGGAAATTGCCTTAAATACAATTCTAGTCAAACTTGACCTCATTATGGACGAAAATTACTCCTAAATAATTAAATAAATCTGATCCAACTATAGTCTTAATTAAATAAAAATAATACTATAGTCTAGATAAAAAATATCAAGTGTCGGAACTACTCAGTATGGGCATACCGACCGAAACTAGTCGGTTTGGGCATACCGACAGTTCACGCACAAATGCATTTCAACTCTTCAAGTGTAATTCTCCATGGTGTGTTCTTGATCTTCAATGGTTAATAAATTAACCAACTTGGCATCGCCTCTTCCGGATTCTTCATCTCCAATCTCGAGCTTTCTTCGAATCATCACTTGCAAGTAAGCTTGCAACTTCTTAGCTCTTGATCTTGTGATTGGTCCTCTAAATTGCAACTCCGGTTCTTCATCATCTTTGTGGGCCATGGCTTCATCATTCCCCCCCTACTGAAAAGAATTCGTCCTCGAATTTGGATCATCATCTTGATCGAACTCATCTGCAACAAACGGAGATAAATCAACAACATTGAAAGTTGAAGAACATTTATACTCACCGGAAAGATCAATGCGGTAAGCATTGTCGTTTACACGACTCAGAACCCTTAAAGGACCATCTCCACGTGGTGACAACTTGGAATTTCTCAGATTTGAGAACCGTCCGGGACTCAGATGAATCCAAACGCGATCGTCGGGCTAAAATATCACTTGCTTGCGTCGCACGTTTCTGGAGGCGGCCGTTTGCTTCCTTTTGTGCTCAATGCGAGCACGCACTCTCTCATGCATCTCCTTAACTTGCTCAGCTCTTCTCAAACCTTTAACACTTGTTAGATGCTCAACAGGTAAAGGTAACAAATCAGTAGGCGTTAACGGATTAAATCCATAAAAAACCTCAAAAGGAGACATATTAGTAGAAGAATGTACCACACGATTATATGCAAATTCAGCGTAAGGTAAACACTCTTCCCAAGACTTCAGATTATTTTTAATTAAGGACCTAAGTAGTGTGCCTAAAGTGCGATTCACAACCTCAGTTTGACCATCGGTTTGTGGATGACATGCAGTAGAAAACAACAATTTAGTCCCTAATTTTCCCCACAAAACTCGCCAAAAGTGTGCTAAAAACTTGGAATCTCTATCACTAACAATAGTTTTAGGAATACCATGCAATCGAACTACATGCACAAAGAACAGATTGGCAATATGCACAGTATCATCAGTTTTTCTACATGCAATGAAATGCGCCATTTTAGAAAAACGATCAACAACCACAAAAACAGAATCCTTACCCGATCTAGACCTAGGTAATCCTAAGATAAAATCCATAGACAAATCAATCCAAGGTGAACTAGGAGCAGGCATGGGCGTGTATAAACCAAACGGATGTGACGTAGACTTAGACCTATGGCAAGTAACACATCTACTACACACATGCTCAACATCTCTTCTCATATGCGGCCAATAAAAATGCTCATGCAGCATGCTTAATGTTTTATTCACACCAAAGTGACCCATTAAACCTCCCGCATGTGATTCTAACACAAGTAGCTCACGCATAGAACAACTAGGAATGCATAACTGCGAACCACGAAATAAAAATCCATCATGCACAAAAAATCCATCAAAAGACTTAGACTTTTTTGAACACTCATCAAAAATCGAAGCAAAGAATGGATCACATGCATACAGACTCTTAATTGACTCAAAACCAAGCATTCTAGCATGCATTAAATTCAGCAACGTGTACCGTCTAGATAGTGCATCGGCTACAACATTGTCTTCTCCTTTCTTGTATTTGATGACGTACAGGAAGGACTCGATGAACTCGACCCATCTCGCATGCCTCTTGTTCAGATTTTGCTGCCCTTTCAAATGCTTTAAGCTCTCATGGTCCGTGTGAATCACGAACTCCTTTGGCCACAGATAATGCTGCCACATCTCCAATGATCTCTTCAATGCATACAACTCTTTGTCATAGGTAGAATAACGCAGAGCTGCACCATTCAATTTCTCACTGAAGTAGGCAACTGGACGCCGTTTCTGCATCAAAACAGCACCAATACCTATCCCGGAGGCATCATATTCAATCTCAAAAATCTTATCAAAATCAGGTAAACACAAAACAGGTACATGACATAAAAGATGTTTTAAACGTGTAAATGCTTCATGCTGTGCTTTACCCCACTCAAACTTACGATTCTTCTTACTTAGCTTAGTAAGAGGCGCGGCAATGCTAAGAAATCGCGCACAAAGTGATGATAAAATCCGGCAAGATCGTGAGAGGATCGAATCTCCGTGGCTGACTTGGGTGTTGGCCATTCTTCAATCGCTTTGATTTTAGAACGGTCAACCTCAATACCACGTACACTCACAACAAAACCAAGAAATACAACCTCATCTAAACAAAAAGAGCATTTAGACAGATTTCCATACAACTTGGCTGATCTCAGAATATCAAAAACACACCTAAGATGTGCTAGATGCGCATGTGCATTGTGACTGTAAATCAGGATATCATCAAAGTACACAACTACAAATTTCCCAATCACATCACGCAAAACATGGTTCATTAATCTCATAAAATTGCTCGGTGCATTAGTGAGACCAAAAGGCATAACTAACCACTCATATAAACCATGCTTAGTCTTAAAAGTTGTTTTCCACTCATCCCCTTCATAAATTCTAACTTGAAAATAACCAGAACGCAAATCAATTTTGGAAAAGACTTTAGAACCGGATAATTCATCAAGCATATCATCTAATCTAGGGATAGGGAATCGATACTTCACTGTTATTTTGTTGATGGCGCGGCAGTCCATGCACATTCTCCACTCGTTGTTCTTTTTCGGCACTAGAATGACTGGAACTACGCAGGGGCTCATCGACTCTCTAATCTGCTTCTTCTCAAGCAACTCTTTCACTTGTCTATCGATTTCCTTGGTCTCTTCAGGGGACGTCCGGTATGCTGGTCGATTTGGCAAGACGGCGCCGGGCTGGAAATCGATCTGGTGCTCGATCCCACGAACTGGAGGTAATCCACTTGGAATCTCTTCCGGGAACACATCCGCGAACTCCTTCATAAGTGGCTGCACAACACTAGGCAAAGAAACATCATTAATATCACTGCTCTTATAAGATAGAAGAACAAAAGGTAAACCTGCTTTTAATGCTTTCTCGACGCCTTTTACTGAAATAAACAGGCTGCGGTTTTGATCTTTCTTTGCAGCTGATCCAGACGAATTCCCATGCACAAGGGAATCTTTGGAGGACGGTTTAGGGGCTGAAGAAGTAGTAGTGGTGGCCTTCTTGGGGGTCTCAGTCGATTGGGTACCGTTGGCGGTGATCCGGGCTGCGGTGGCGGCCTCTTTTACTCTCTCAGCTCTAAACCTATCTTGCATAATTCTCTGATCTTCTGCAACGGCTTTAGGGGATAGCGGCTTGAGTGTAGTAGTCCGTCCATCTCTCTTCACGATGTACATATTTGCGAAGCCATCATGAATCGTCTGTCTGTCAAACTGCCATGGTCTACCTAACAACATGTGTGCTGCATCCATAGGAATAACATCGCAAACAACAGAGTCAGAAAATTGACCAATAGAGAATGAGACACTTACCTGAGCCGTTACTTTGATCTCTCCTCGATCCGTAAGCCACTGCAGCTTGTATGGCTTCGGATGCTTGATGGTGGTCAGCGCCAATTTGTCAACTGCATACTGGCTCATGGCATTGATCACACTCCTACTATCTATTATCATCGAGCAGGTTTGGTCTTTGATAGTAACACGTGTGAAAAAAATGTTCTCACGTTGATCCGGCTGTTCTTCTTCACGATTGATGCTCAGACTGCGTATAGACACAAGACTAAGATGAGGAAGCTCGGGTTCCTCTTCATCCGAGTCGACTGGAGGCATCTCTGGCTCCTTCTTGGTGTCAACTACGGGCTGGTCCTCGTCCTCACTGGCTGACTCGATCTCATTCTGTTCGGTAATGAACATAACACGCCGGTTCGGACACTGGTTTTGAAAGTGGCCCCAACCTTGGCACTTATGGCACTGGATGTCTCTAGCTCGATTCTGATTGGTACTGGGTGCTGGGTTGGGTGGATTGGGTCGTGTATAGGCTGGTCTGGACGGTGGTGCCGGTGTAGACTCGGGTCTACGACTGGACTGCGGTGTAGAACGGTCGAAACGCCGCTCGGACGGTCCGGTCTGACCTCGGGGTCGAGTAGGCTCAGTAGAAGGGGTAGAAGATGATATGGGATTCGTACCTTTGTTCCATGGGGGTCGAACATGGGCTGAACTGTGGTGCGATCTCCGTCTTCCCTCTCTGAGCTGTCTCTCCACAATTGATGCGTAGTGCACCATCTCTTCTATACTTGTGAAGTTCTTGAGTTCAACTTCACATGCGATGTCAGGATTCATGCCTTCAATGTACCGAATGATGGTAGTAAAGGTCTCTTGTTTCCCAACCCTATTCAGGGCAGTCTCAAGCTCCTTGTGGTATTCTTCAACTGATCGGGTCCCTTGCTTGATCCGAGTGAGCTTCTTCTCGAGCTCTCTCTCATAATGTACAGGAATGAACCTACCACGCAGCAATCCTTTCATCTCTTCCCAAGTATCGACGGGTGGATATCTCTCACGTCGGCGTTGATCCTGCTGCATCTCCCACCATGAGGCTGCGTAGCCTCGAAACTCTAATGATGCTAACTTGACCTTCTTCTGCTCAGGAAAGTCATAGCAATCGAAGATCTTCTCAACCTTACGTTTCCAATCCAAGTACAGATCAGGATCGTGAAGGCCTTCAAACTCTGGGATGCTTGTTTTGATGTTGTTCAACAAGCTGTCGGGATCTGCACGTCGGGGTGCTTGTCTGTAGAGCAGACGTGGTCGGTCACGTCTCTGATATGGATCATAGTCAGCCTCTAACTCCTCTGCATAGTAACCATAGTCTTCTTCAGCATCACGATCATAATGATCATTAAACTGCACTTGAGGTTGGCGCCGCTGAGCTTGTGGTGCTCCAGCATTCGCCCTGGCTAGCTCGGTTGCATGAACTTCTGGCTGACGAGCTGCTTCAGGCTGATGAACTACTTCTGGCTGTTGGACAGGTTGTCCTTGAACTAGTGGTGGTACAGGAATTCGAGCAGCAATAAGCTCGAGTTGTGCCATCATCTTGGCCAACGAACTAACTAGTTTATGCTCCAGTTCTTGATGGTGGAATTGGGCATCCCATGGTTGTGGCATTGATGAAGCCGCGTCTGTATGAGAACTTGGTGAAGCGGGGGCCTTATTATGTGTTTTGTTATACCCGTCTCTGGATTCCATGCGTACCTGCAAACAATGAACAAACGTGAAAGGAAAATAGGGTATAGGACCTCACAATTCCTCACAATCACTCGTGTTTTCTCTCTTTATTTTACCCCTCGTGCATGTTCTCAAGTATGTGGTGGTGCTCGTGTGAGAGGTGTGTATATGGTGGTGTTAATCGACTCTTCCGTTGCTTGAAATCGGCTTCTCTCGAACTTTTGGGGGCGATTTCACCTTGAAGATGATGGAATTTGGCCTAAAAATCCCTTACATCACAGCAAAGCAGTGCGTTTGGTTCGTCTCGTTGAGACGTTTCCGGAATGGTATGGTGGACAAAAATCAGAGTTCGGGAGCAAAAATAGTAGGGAGAAGATGGAAAACCGGAAAACCGGGTGTGTTAAGGTAAAAGATAGAAGAGAAATGAAGAAAGAAGGAAAGAAAAGGATTTGGATATGTATCAATCTATGTGAAACAAACTAAATACCTTAATTAGCCTAGACTCTAGAAGGAAAGAACCAAAAATGAAATAAGATATCTAAGGTAGTTACCAAAATCAAAACAAACTAAGAAGGAAATTACCTAAAAGAAAGAGAATCTAAAAGGAAATAACTAACTATGGATTTGTACCAAAATAAAATAGAACACAAAAGGAAACAATGGATATACCTCTTTCTTTTTTGAATTTTCAGATTTTTTTTTTATCCGAGTTTTTTTTTTTGATCGTTTCTTTTCTCTTTTTTTTGTACGATCTGATCCTCTTTTTTTTTTTTTTAAACAATGAACAATACGGAAATTAAATTACAACTCGATAAAACGCAAACAAAATAAACGGGACAAATAAACGAGTATGGAACCACGAACGATATAAAGCGACGTGGCTCTTGATACCAATTTATGATGTGACCCGGGACTCAATGACCAACGAGACACAAAAGACGCGGAAGCTAGGAAAGAAACTACGTCGATTACGAAAGGATTCTATACTCGAAAAACTAGACGACTAAGACTCAATTAAAATATCTAGACAATGACACACAAAATAACACAAAAATCCAAACAATGGTGAGGCTGAATTGGACGAGATTATGGATGTTAAGGATGATGATAATCGATGGATGTGTTTAGGGTTTAGAAAGGCTAGAGTAGATAGGGTATGATAGAGTAGAAACGGACTTACGGATTGAACGAGACGAAGACAAACTTGAACACGAACGTGGCTGGACTTGAAACGGACGTGGATGGTGATGTTTGACGTTGAAGATGGTGGCTGGGCGATGGAGGTGTTGTGATTTGCAACCCGATTAATCCCCGGCGTATCTTGTACGACGAAAACGAATCTCAAAGTTACTCCTCGGTAGCGAGTTCACCCTAATTCCTCATGTGAATTAGAACGTTCTCTTGATGTAAGACTCAAAGTTGCTAGGCTTCAAGAATGAGTATTTTCGACAGAAAACAATCAAAAGCTTTGAACGGTTGAGACACAAATTGAATGCAAAAGCAATTTTAATCAATAATGTCCAAAGTAACAATATGACATGGTTCCCCTATTTATAGGACTATGGGGGAACGAAAATAATAAGATAAAAAGGCCTAATAATTGATCCAAAAGAGATCTCTAACTATACTAGGAAGATACCTAAACTAGAATTCTATTCAAGGTAGGAAATTGCCTTAAATACAATTCTAGTCAAACTTGACCTCATTATGGACGAAAATTACTCCTAAATAATTAAATAAATCTGATCCAACTATATTCTTAATTAAATAAAAATAATACTATAGTCTAGATAAAAAATATCAAGTGTCGGAACTACTCGGTATGGGCATACCGACCGAAACTAGTCGGTTTGGGCATACCGACGGTTCACGCACAAATGCATTTCAACTCTTCAAGTGTAATTCTCCATGGTGTGTTCTTGATCTTCAATGGTTAATAAATTAACCAACTTGGCATCGCCTCTTCCGGATTCTTCATCTCCAATCTCGAGCTTTCTTCGAATCATCACTTGCAAGTAAGCTTGCAACTTCTTAGCTCTTGATCTTGTGATTGGTCCTCTAAATTGCAACCCCGGTTCTTCATCATCTTTGTGGGCCATGGCTTCATCACTAAAGATGACATTGGGATTGGTGGCATGCTTACACTAATTGTTGTACACGTTGGCATCCCATTATACCGGTATGGCAGCCTCCCAGGCCCTCGAGCCATTGATTTACCTAATTTGCGGCAATCTCGAATGCTGGTAAATCATACGGATTCTCATCTCCTAATCTTAAGGGAAGATCGCTGTTTTTTCTTGCCCAACCACCCACTTACCACGGTGTCTGATCTCACCAGCACTGACAATTGGCTTATGGATACTCCAACTCACCATGCTACCATTGATGTCGTATCTGGCGAGGACCGGTACGAGGTCCCGGAGAGAGTTTTACGGCACAGACTGAGCCATCTGCTCAAGCTGAACGGAGGGCCCACACAAGGAATATGGATGAATGAGCAGACGAGCAGGACTCCCTTACATCCATGATGGCCTCCATGAACACTATCATTAGCTCGATACATACGGCCATTGGCACTCTGAATAAGAATTATGGTGTTATGAATGAGGCCTTCCAAAATCTGCAGACGGATGTACATAATATGTGAGGAGAGGTCCTTGAAATTCGGGACATGGTTAGGAGACTCCAGCCGCACCCGAGTGCGTATTTCCCCAACCCCTACTATGGCGCTGGACCCAGTGCCCCTTCTACATCAGATGCCCTCGCACCTGTACCCGTACATGCCATTTGGGTATCCGCCGTACCGACCACCTCCGTCCTCTTAAACGTGTTGTAAGTGGTCCAAACACCTTTACATCTTCTTTTCAAACTTATTCTTCCTCTGAGTGTTGAATAAGTTTTGGGGATGTGCACTTAAGGTGTCTAGACCGATTTTTATTTACCTATTTTCTTAGTTAGTCTTTTAGCTAGTTTTTTTGTTTGGTTTTAGTTGTTTTAGTTGCCTTGGAAGAAATTTTGAGCTCATCTGCGTTGATCTTGTTTATTCTTGTGGAACTTGATGGAATTGTGTACATTAATTCATGATTTGGTGATTATGATTGAGAGAATGAGAATGAGTTTGATTAAAATTTCATGGTCTAGAGTTGAACGTGCATGTGTTGATGAGTTTGACAAGCATGAGTATGACCAATGTTGAGCCGTGAGCCTTTGTGCCTATGGGGTATTTATCCCATCTTTTATTTTGGTGTGTTGGTCGAACATGCATCTATGTCTCTAGAACTTGCATGATTTCTCACTCGAGATGGTTTGTGTTTGGAATTGGAGAAATGATCTTAGGCCGTCTTTTCTGTAGCCATATACCTATACACTGTCCAAATTGCATGAATCCCTTGTGAACCCTGTTGTGCCTAAATTGCCTTTTTTTATTTCCTATTATTTTGTGAATTGACAAATGTGTGGTGAGATAGGAGAGAAGGGGCAAGGGAGGAATATGGATCAGAAAAAAAAATTGAAATGATGCATGGGGTGGATGTGGTGTTGTTGTTAGCACAACAAATAAATTTGTCAAAAAAACTAAAAAAAAAGAGAGAGAAAAGGGGTAACAGCAACACAAGCAGAAAAGAATGATGAGGACTCGAAGAGTCTCCAAAGATGGGGTTGTGTAGGAGGAGTTGAGTTAGACAAAGTCTAACTTGGTGTGTGAGTGAAGAAAAAGGGTGTTTAGCTTTGAGTGGTGGAGATGATTCATGATGATTGTGAATTTTTATGATTTTTACAGTTTATTAGTCACTCCAGCCATAATTTCCCAACCCTAAACCGAAGCCTACATTGCAACCTTGTTAAAGTCCTTTGTGATCTTTAATCCGGGCATGAGTTCCTTTGTTGAGTTGAGAAAGATTGCAAGCTTATGGTTGGTATTTTTGCATGGTTTGATATTCGATGAGTGTTTACCTTGCTTTGCATGTCTTGTGAGATTTGAGAGAAACACACACACCTGAGAAGAACATTGGTCGGCTTTGTGTTTGTTGAGTCTCAAAAGCATGTGTAGGTAATATGACGGACTTATGAGTTTTAATCGTTCGTGTTCTTGAGTTCTCGACATCTTGGTTGCTGGATTGTGGTTTGTATACATGATTTGTCTTGTTTCTGTAGTCGATTATGGTTCTTTGTTTGAGGACAAACAAAACTTCTAAGTTTGGGGAGTTGATAAATTGAGATTTTACACTATTTTTAGCACACATTTGTGTCGTGTTTTACATTTCTTGAGTGTGTTTTATCTCAATTTATTCGAGTTTTCCGAGATTTTGGGAGTTGGTCGTGCTTGACGTATTTTGCAGGTTTGTTCGTCAATTTTGGATGCTTTGAAGGTTTAAAGTGAATATGGAGCCTCGGGAGAGTACACGGAGAAATTGGTCGAAAAATGGGACGAAACAAGCCGAGAACAAAAGCCGCGACCAAGGACCCGCGACCCAGTCGCAACTGCAATGTCGCGAGTGAGAGAGGGGAGCTGATCGCAATGTCACGACAGGGCGGGGGTGCGAAAGAACAAAATTCACGACCCGGGTCGTGAATATGGTGGAGGTCGCGAATTTCGTGCCATGTGGCGCCACATGGATTCGCGACCTGATTCGCGGGCGTCCAGGTCACGAATGCAGCGGGCTTTTCTGATTTTTTCCATTATATTTTTGGGCTTTTTCTCAACTTGGTATATAAGTGCTTCCTAAGGACGAAAATCAACCACCAGTTACCATACCCTAAGATTGAGAACAGAGATTTACTTTGGAGAAAAGGCATCGCAAAGAACAAGCTCAAGGATTTCAAGCAAGTCAAGATTTGAGGCAGATTTAAATCTTCCGGGTTTTATTTATTTTGATTCTTGTTTAGCCATGAACTACTTGATAACAGTTTTAGTTGTTTATTTTGTGATGAACAATTAAACCCTAGTATTCTATGGTAGTTTCATTATTCAAATTATGAAGTCTATTTATTAATTCCAATTTTGTGTTTATGATTTTATCGCACTTTAATTATTCTTGCTTTGCATGTATATGTCAATTGATTGGCCATTGATTGATGTAATCATTTGTGTTGATTCATAAATCGAGAGAGGAGTTTCAACACTAGAAAATAATAATTAACTTGGTAATTAATAATACTCAAGAGAGTTGAAATTACTTGAGAGAGCTTTAAACATTCGGATCAATTAGGAGTCGCATTCTAGATAATTAATGAAGTCATTATCATTTAGTGTGTGATCAACACTCTTAATACTCTGAGAAAAGGTTTTGAAACAGAAGTGGTTGCTCTAGTGTGAATAAAATCCCTACATAGGCATGAAATTGGAAAAGTAATTAGATGGATTAATTGATGATTTGTGCAATCCTAGAATCCGCTTGTTCCAACTGATATTTCTCTGCAGTTTTATTTGTTATTCGATCTTAGCATTTTAGTTTCGTTAATTATTTTATTTAGGTAATACAAGCTTTCTGAGTTTTGAGTAGTCTAGATAACAGAGTTATGATAAGCAGAATAACTAGGAGTTTAGAACTAAGTCTCTGTGGATTCGACCTTGTTCGTCATTGTACTAGAAACCTCACTGTACACTTGCAGCTTAGGTGGAAAAAAAAAACCGAATACCATAAAAATTCATGGACTTTTTAAAATCCATTAAAATCTAATAAAATCTGAATTGAATATACCCCCTAAATTCTAAGAGGTGTAAGAGAGAAACGGTGGTGGATGGAGAAGAAGAAAGACTGGGGGCCGATTGGTTTGGCGAGAATAATTGATTTTGTCTAGGGTATTTTAGGTAGCTATTAATTTTATTTTTATTTTTGTTATAATTTAAACCATTTTATCATGCCTAGAATACTACAAATTAAGGGGGTGTATTGGTTGTGGATTTTGATGGATTTTATTGGGTTTTTAAAATGCGGGTGTATTCAATTCAGACTTTTAAAAGTCCAATGAAATTCTGGTGTATTCAATCCAGACTTTTAAAAGTCCAATGAAATCCTGGTGTATTCAATCAAGACTTTTAAAAGTCCTTTAAAATTCTGAGGTATTCAACAATCCACGGACTTTAAAAAGTCATTGACTTCGTTGGATTTCGGCTGGATTTCACATGAAAATTACGAAGGATGAAATTCGACCTCCAGACACGAGATTTTGATGGATTTGGAAAACTCGGGGAGCGTTGTGTCCCAGCGGCAGCTGGGTAGATGAAGTTGGCACCCCAGCCGTCACCCGAAGCCAGCGGCCGCTGGCTTCGCTGATGATGACACCCCAGCGGCCGTTGGGTGCCAGCCGCGGTTGGGTTTAAGGCGGTAGCAACCCAGCGGCCGTTGGGCCTGGCCCAATCCGCTATAAAAACTCGATCACAGCCACTTTTTTTCATCCATAATTTTTCACAAAGCGGCGGCGGCAACGGCTATATTCTTATTCCCGAGCGGCGGCGGCTACAATCTTCTTCATGTACTCTCTATACTATTCTATTATGATTATTATTTTTTACTCGTGTCATCATTATTGATTGAATTTGTCTTGAATTTATTGCATGTAAGAATAAAAAAAATTTACTTTAATTTTGAATTACTGTTTAGTCTCTGTTTTGATTTTGGTATAATTTTACTGATTATTGAATCATCGAAAACTAGTATATATGGTTTTTTTAATTATGATGATTAATAGTATATACACCATAGTATATTAGTATTATCATGGGTGCCAGCGGTCGTTGGCATCGTGTAATTTGATTCCCCAGCGGCCGTTGAGCCCAGCTGTTGCTGGGCCTCTCAACTACTCAGCGGCCGCTCGGTTCGGGTTTTTCACGTTTCCACCGCTCGTTGTGTTCCAACGAGCATTGAAAAGTAGGATTTCAAATCCATTTAAATCGTTCCAAATCGATCCATAATCCGTACACGAAATCCGCCAGACTCTGCGTGGAGTCTATGGATTTTATAAATTCATGGACTTTTAAAAGTCCAATGAAATCCATCAAAATCCATAACCAATACACCCCCCTAAGCATTAGATTATTTATTAAATTAGTCCCAATTCTACAATTTATCTAGGAATTATCAATCCCTTAATTAGTAAATCTACAAAAGTAAATACCCCTCGAATATGATTGATACAAAATGAAATATTGTGAATAAAATTAGTAATAAATAAAAGTCCAAGTATTATCATAACATGTTATAAATGTTGGGATATTGAGTATAATTTACCCGTCTATTTGTGTCTGGACGCAAGAGTCCACATATGTTAGCATATAAAAAATGCTTTGTTAGCATATATTATATCATGCTGACGAACCATTATTAAAAGCTAATGAAAGCATTTTCGCGTTGGAGACGAGTAAAAATGTGCATTTTGTATTTTTCATCTATATTATTTGTACAAACATATCCATAACTAATCTTAAATTAAAGAGGATGGAAAGAGCTTTAATTTGATATATTATTTACGTTGATCCGATTAAAAAGAGCTTTAATTTGATATATTATTTACGTTGATCCGATTAGGAACAAGTGAGATATAATTGTTTAAAAATTTTAAGATTTTTTTAAAAAGTGATGACATCAACTTTTTTTTATAAGGATTGAACAACTATACTCGTGCCTCTTGTTTTTTTTCCTTGACTTTGACTTAAATTTCAGCCATTAAATCATCTAATTAGATAATATAAGATGAATTCCTAATTCATACACCAAGAAAAAGTGGTTCCCTATATATATGTTTTTGTAATGGCTTCATATGATTTTTTTTTTCATGAATCTTGAAGAAAATAGGAGAAAAGGCGGTAGATTATTTGATTAAATGTGTAAATGAGGTGCAACTTTTTGAAAAGTTTTACATAAAAAAGGGCGTTAACGAAATTCAGGAGTGAAATAATCGAATTAAAAAAAAGTTATATATATATATTATGAAAAATATATACATATTTAAAAAAGACATGTAGACAACCAAAAAATACTTGTAAGTCTTAATATTATATTTTCATATTCGATATTTTTTAGATAGGAAACGAGTATCATTATATTTTAAAGGCATAAAAATTAAAATAAAACTATACTTCATGGTAAAATTAATTTATTTGAATTTATAAAAAAAAATATTAAAGCTGAAAGAGGCACCACGTGGACAGCAAGCAATAAGGCAATATGAGACGACGACAAAGACATGAAGCTGCTTCCTTATAGTTATAGTTATGTTATGCATGCAATGCAGAGGTAAGCAAAAATGGCTGGTCTTTTCATCGAATACTTTATGTGCATTTCGTCCAATACCCATTCTCAATTATTCAATTCATATCAAGACTCGTCGATTTCAGAAATAATCAAGCAGTTACCTCCAAGCATTTGTCTCTTTGTTGCCGTCCCAATTTTTTATTGCAAAAAACCCACCATTTTAAACCCCCCTCACCAATCATTCATTCCAACCTCATTAGAAATTGAAACCCCAAATTTTCTATTTTTCTTGTTTTTTTCAAGAAAAAGAAGAGAGCCCAGTTGCCAAAACTATCAAAAGCTGCAATCTTTTTCATTTTCTTGGGGTTTTCTTATTTGTTTAAATTATGAAGAGATATAGGAACAGAGAAATTTGGGAGTTTGAGCATGAACTGAATATGGTTGCTGCTGCTCATAGTAATGGAGATAGGGATGGAAGTAGGATTTTGAACGGTGGTGTTAATGGGAGGAAAGTGATATTGGGCATAGATGGTGGGACGGCGTCGACTGTTTGCATATGCATGTCTGTGATACCCTTTGATCAGCCGCTGCCTGATCCTCCGCCTGTTCTTGCTCGCGCCGTCGCCGGCTGCTCCAACCACAACAGCGTTGGAGGTATATATCTGCCTGCCTTAGCCTCTATTGTGGGTCGTCTTACTGTCTTGTGGTATATTTAGGCCAAAATTTAGTTGAGTATATTGTTTTGTCTACTGTGGTTGTTATGCTTTTGGGTTTTGATATAGTTCCAAATTTGGCTTTTTTTCAATTATAGATGGATGATGAATTTTGTTTAGTATGCGTTTTGGAGCTGTCGTTGCATGATATGTCTCTTGTTGGATCACTTACAATATAATGATTGTGCATATCATCAGTGGTGACAATGTGGCAAGATTATGACAATAATTTGTTTATGCAAAGAATCTTCCTACATTCATAGGATAAATGTTGGCTAAGGTTACTAAGCTCATGACTAACTTCATGAGTGTAGATAACATTTCTGGCTCGTCAGCAGAACTGAGCTAATTATGAAAGAAATGAGGAACTCAACACTGTAATAGATAAGCATTTTAGTGCTGGATGGCTCTTTTTTTAACCATATGTCAGGCCTTGGCTTGCTCAAATGCCTGGCTTTGAGTAGCGAATATAGCCAAGCTGAGTCTAAAGCTACTTTTTACAGTTGGAGCTACCATTGTGACTTTATCTTAAGCCCCAACATGGCAATAGTGAGACCTAACGCCACTTTCGCAAATACATTATTAGGACAGAAATAGACCATGACACGTGCTTTGGCCCAAAGACAATAAATAAAGATGTAACTGGAGCTTCAGATTTACAACCGCTTGCTGTTAATGATTCTTCAGTTTGATTTTTCTGGTTACAGAATCTGCAGCTAGAGATACTTTAGAGCGAGTTATGGCGGATGCTCTCTCAGCATCAGGGTCAACCCGTTCTTCTGTTCAAGCTGTTTGTCTTTCAGCATCTGGTGTTGACCACCCAAAGGACCAGCATCGTATACTTAATTGGCTCAGGTCTGATTCTTAAAGAATTTATTCTGCCATGACAGTCATATATCTGATTTATTTTTCTTGCATCCAGGAAATGTACTTCACCTCAGTTTGAGAGGAGAATTATTTAACCTTTTTATAACTTCAGCACACCACCTTGTTTGCTGGAAATTATGCATAGTAGCATAACTTTATGCTTTCATTTACTGATGCGCTTAAATATGAATTTTTGTCACATTTTATATGTTTGGATAGAGTGTCGAGTTCTCAATACTTCATCTTCTATTATATCATTTTGTGGGTTAGCTCATTTCATCTGATACTATTTGTTTTTTTTTTTCTCTCTATCTTTACACTATAGAGAAATATTCCCCAGTCATGTTAGGTTATTTGTTGAGAATGATGCTGTGGCGGCTTTAGCAAGTGGAACTATGGGAAAGCTTCATGGGTGCGTCCTCATAGCTGGTACAGGAACCATTTCTTATGGTTTCACGGAAGATGGAAGAGAAGCTCGGGCTGCCGGTGCTGGACCTGTTTTAGGTGACTGGGGAAGGTAGGCACCTAGAATAATTGTTTGTCTGCCTCATGTTTCCATGTTTTTTTGCTTCTCTAACTAACATGTTTCTCATCACTTTTTATAATGCTGTGTGAGTATGTGATCATACCGTTTCTCCAAGCCCAATATAATTTCTGATCTACACTATGTCCAACTAACGATTTTAGCCTTTGGAAGTTTGGCAGCAACAAATTCTCTGACTAAATGTACGAAAACTTTCCTTTCTAGCTGAGCAACTGATCTTGAACATTTCATATAGGTGGTAAATTTTGTTAAAGGTATACCGTATATATGGCATGAAACATGCCCGCCTTTTCACTCAGTTTGGCATTGTGGATAACGCGAGCTTGTGAAGTTAGTTACCTTTTTATTTGGCCAAATGTGGCTGTTGTGCATCCTGGTTAGGGAAAATATTTCTAACTTGTACAATCACCTATTATCTCTATTTTATTGACAGATTTCACCTTTAGATATATAACCACATATGCATTATTGCAATCAATAAAAAATGTAAATCCTTTGATAGTTGTGTATGAAATTTGCTTGCGTTTTAAGGTTTCTTCAATTTATCACAAAATTTGTGCGGTGTTCAGTTTATACTAACTTTAGTATGTGTCTTTACTTGCAGTGCATATGGTATAGCTGCACAGGCACTGACGGCTGTAATAAGAGCTTATGACGGTCGCGGTCCACAGACTACTCTTACCCAAATAATCCTAGACAAACTAAACCTCTCTTCACCAGACGAACTTATAGGGTATGTCTCTATATGCCGTTCATTTTTAAAGTGCTTGTTGAACTTTATGAATTAGTCGGCGATGTAATTTTGAGGTTATGACAAATATGTTACTCTGTCCTGTCTGGATATATCTTTATGCAATTTCATGACTTGGGTATATTCTGTACAGACTATTATCACAAGAATCTCAATAAATTTAGAAGGTCCAGGCCTCCAGCAGTGCTTTATTTATTCGTTTATGCTTTTAACCACTGTTAATATCTCTCTCTAAATTCTCATTATATATATAGAATCAGGCTACACTCACTACCCAAAAAGTTAAAAAAAAAAGACTCATTTTTACTTCATTACTTCTCTTCTATAATGAAAAAGAGAGAAGCACCCTTTAATGTTTTGGAAGTAAATATATGACATTTTGGACAAGGTTTACATTATTATGTATGTGGTGAAGCATGATGTGTGGCTACTTCTGATACGTGCTACTTTACTGATTGTAGATCAAATATTAACAGAAGCAATGTTGAAAGTATATTATACAATATAAGTGTCACTGAAATTTGATTTAGGTGGACATATGCAGATCCATCCTGGGCTCGAATAGCAGTTCTGCTTCCAGTTGTGGTCTCTTGTGCAGATGCAGGCGATCTCGTGGCGGTTAACATCTTATTTGATGCTGTTCATGAGTTGGCTTCTAGTGTGAAAGCTGTTGTCGCGAGATTGGAGCTATGTGGGGAAGGTGTGTTTTTCGAATTAAGATGTGACCTGAGAAGCTAGAGCTTATTAGTATATGACACCATCACAACTGAACTGTTCTGTACATCCATCTTTGCTGCAGATGGCACTGATCCATTTCCCCTCGTAATGGCTGGTGGCGTGCTCGAACCCAACAAACGATGGGACATCGGCAACGAAGTAATAAGTTGCATATCCAAGGACTTCCCCGGTGTTCTTCCAATTCGTCCCAAGGTAGGCACGATTTCGTTGGCTCCAATATATATACAAATATGCTCGTATGCTCGTCTAAATGATCACGTTGTGTTTCATACCATCCGTAGAAATGAATCTTTAGGCCACACAATCTCAACCAAGGATGAAAATATCGCTATCGCAACTTCAATTTTACGGATATATCGACGATATCGCATAAAATTGAAAAAAATGACGGAAATCATATTAAAATCTTGGAAATTTAGCATGAAATTTTAGGAACTATTATGATATATTATTATGCACATATTAATAGAATTGTATTTTGAAAGCTAATATATAAACAATACATTATATAAATACCGTCTAAGACAATACATTTGACAAAATAATACATAATACAACATAAAATGACTAAATAAACATTATAAAGTACAATTAATACCAAAATGAGAATCTATGAGGTTCAAATATAATAGATGGAATGTCATCTTGTTCTAAACAATATTAGTACCAACTTATCACGTTCGAGTAATTATGGATATAATTATGCACATGCGCTTGATATGTTTCTTGATTTCTTCCAACAGCTTCACCATGAATTGGATAATGCTCACTGACCCAATTATTTTGTTGATACACATTTTGAGTAGTCCAATCAATTTATGAACTCCCATATATGTAAGAAGCATATGAATCTTGGGACATATCACTATGATCAGTGCTACTCATATTCATAAAATCAAGATTTGGTAAATAATTTATATTCAATCTTAGATTTCAATTTCGTGTGATATATGGGGAGAAAAATTTTAGTGATTTGTTTATCATGTCCTCTAACTGAAAAAATAAAAAAATAAAGTCGGTGCACGTGCATCTCACTTTTCTTTCTAAGACATCCGTTGATTTCCAGGTCTTCTTTCTCTTATATTTTTTCGCAAAGTGAATGTCTTTATAAAGCAAAGAATATTGCAACTCAAATAATTACATTAAAGACGTAAAAAAGATCACAAAAATATATAGTATTAAATAAAAATCAAAATATATTATAGAAATATTAAAAAAATCGCGATATATTGCGATTTCTCGTCGATACTCGGGAAAAAAGATATTCCCCCCAATATCCGTATCGCAATGTCAATACCCGCGATATATCCGCAATATTTCGCGATATTTTCATCCTTGATCTCAACAACCTAGACTCTACGCAACTACCACAACACAAGCTAGTCTCTACTTCTTAAGCACTAAATTTTGTTGCATATTATTTCGACATGCTAAACACGTGTTTGCTTTGCGCCTTCTTCGATAACACTAGGTTGAGCCCGCAGTCGGTGCTGCATTGCTTGCTTGGAACTCCCTAATGAGACAATGCCATCAGGAAACAGCCTTGGCAAGGTGACCGTGCATTTGTCTGAACGGCACCTTGTATAGCAGCATCAGCAAGGCATCGTGCAGAGCTAGTTCGTGTAAAAAAGCGTGTTTCTCACCGTACGACGTTGCGCTATCAATATTTAGGGCTATCATAGGCAGTGACTGAATGGGAATACTTTGCAAGGGGGAGTTGTTGGAAACATTCTTTTGGTTAATCTTATTTATGTTGTGCATAGAGAATTGGTTGTGTTAAAATCATCATTTTAAAGATTTCAGTCGAAAAGTCGTGTTTCTGTTTAGGTTTATGACGTGGCGTTGATATTTTGTGGAATTAAATAGTTGAATTTATTTGTCGTTGATTTAAAATAATATTGATAATTCTTGTTCACATTTTGAAGTACCTACGAGATTACCTTTTAGTTTGGGGAAGGCGATCTTTTCATAGGAGGAATTGAATTGATTATCGAAACATGAGTTTAATGGGTCGATTTATTAGTGAACATGGAAAAAAACATATGTAGACGAATTAATAGATTGACCTTTAAACAACAATGCTTAATTACTACTGCTATAAAACTATTTGATCTCTAAACAACAATGGTTTGATATTATGATTTTTTTTTCCCGAACCATTTTTTATAGAATGAGATAGACTTTTGTTATAGCATAAGATATGATCATTAAAAAAAAAAGCTAAAAATAATGTACGAGTAGAAATTAAATTTAGAAAAAAATATCACAAACACTATTAGAAAAAATGTGGCTGCTCTGATTTTCTATCCAAAAACGTATTTTCTGTTTTGTAGTGTTACAAAAGATTTCTAGACCCCTTTTTCCACAAATTCTTTGTAATAAAATCACGACGTATTTTTACCATTTCAAGAATCTTTCATCAGCACCAAACGTTGGATTTTGTAATAAAAAATTTATCAAGAATGGGTACAATAATTGATGTACTTTCTTGATTTACCATGCACCGCGCAGCGTTTTACTTGTTTATTACGAGAGCCCTGTGAAAATATACTATACAGTGAGTGATACGTATAAGAAAAGAAAAAAAGGAAAAAAAGAAAAAGGAGAAAAGAAGAAAACTGAAAGATCTGTAGCTGATTTTAGCTCCAGAGAGAGAGAGAGAGAGAGGGAGAGAGAGATCTCAATAGTTCACAAAAGCTACTCATCATTTCCTTCTTGTTTAGCTTTTACTTGCTCACTTTAGTTCATTTATTCCTCGGACCAGTCCTCTTCTCGTTCTTTTTAGTGTTCCTCTTTAGGGTTGTTTCAACTTCAAGATCTGCTTTAGCTTTTCGTTTTCCTCAAACCCTTATGAAATTTTGGCTCCAGCTTGCTTATCTTGATTTTCCCGTGTAATTTTTGTTTGATAGTAAGGGAAAAAGATTATTGCAATACTGGGGGGAGGGGGGTGCATGTGTGAGTTTGGATGACAAGAATTAGCTATTCTGGTTGGGTGGGGGGTGGGGGTGGGTGGGTGGAGGGATAGCTTTCAAGATTGTTGCTTTTTCATGAATCCCTTTTGATTTCAGGGTAATTAGTTGTAGGTTTTGTTTAGCAAGAATATAAGTAGTTTGGAATATGAGGTTATCTTCTTCTTCTTCTTCTTCACCTACTACTACGGGATTTAATGCTCAAACTGAGGAAGGTGAGTTGTATATTTGCGCTATTTTGTTGTAGCTCTGATTTTTGTTGCTGCATATGGAAATGCTGCTTTTATTTGCAGAATCTTAAGAAATTGCTGTCTAAAGATCGATTTTTTCTTAGCTGAATAACAAAACCTGTTTTGCTGGTTTTGGATGGCAGGAGAGACAAAATGCTTGAATTCAGAGCTGTGGCATGCATGTGCTGGCCCGCTGGTCTCGCTTCCGCAAATGGGAAGTCGAGTCGTGTATTTTCCTCAAGGCCACAGCGAGCAGGTTTGTTATAAATAGAAAGATTTGCAGGGAAATTATTTAGACATGAACTTTGATGGAGAATTAGTGTTTTAAGTTTACAAAAATAGTGAAATTGTTATGTTTTTCTAAGAAATGATTCATAGGTGAATGTTATTCAGTTATTGTATGGGTTTTCTTGGGATATATGTGTGCATTCTATGAATCAGTAAGTCATTTACCTGCCTTCATCCTTTGATTAGCTAAACATATCTTACATTCATATTGTTTTATTTTTATGTAAAAAAGTATGAAGCTGGCAGTTTATTTTATATTGTAACATACTTGATTGATAGAAAAACTATGAAAAATTAACTTGGACATACTATTGATCACGCTGACCTGTTACTGAGCTTCTGGATATCTTTCCTTCAAATTTTCTGGGGGATTTCGAGATTCTTTTCATACGATAAGTGGGTTTGTATATTTTTTTAGGAATTAGTCTATATCTTAATTGAATATTGTATTATAAGACTAAGTTTCTAGGGTTTGTTTCGGGTAGCCCTTTATATATTAGTAATTTGTGAATAGGTTGCTGCCTCAACCAACAAGGAAGTGGATTCTGCGATCCCTAGCTATCCAGGCTTGCAGCCGCAACTAATATGCCAGCTCCACAATGTTACCATGCATGTAAGCCACATTTTCTTCTAAGCTCGCATTCCTTAAATGCCGTGAAATTTAATGCTTGGGTTCTTGAAATTGCAGGCAGATATTGAAACAGATGAAGTATATGCTCAGATGACTTTGCAACCACTTACCACTGTACATATACTTCTTCTTTATGGTCGTGAAGTTATGTGGTCTTTAACTCTTTGTCACTCGTAAGCTATTCACTTTGCCTTTCCCCCCCTTTCAGCAAGAGCAAAAAGACTTATGCTTGTTACCATCAGAACTTGGCACACCAAGTAAACAGCCAACCAATTATTTCTGCAAGACATTAACAGCTAGTGACACCAGTACCCATGGAGGATTTTCCGTCCCTCGCCGAGCAGCTGAGAAAGTTTTCCCTCCCCTTGTAGGTCAAATGGATACCTAATTTTACTGAATCAATGCAATTTTTTATTAGTTAACATTATTTGGCCGACTTTTTTTATTTTGCTTCTTCAGGATTTTTCTCTCACGCCTCCTGCTCAAGAATTAATGGCAAAGGATCTTCACGGAAATGAATGGAAGTTTAGACACATATTTCGTGGTGAGTTCTCGAAGATAAATGTTGTATTTTTCTGTAGTTTTTCTCATATTAATTGTTAAGTGAGTTTCCTTATAATATTGTTGTTGCTTTGAGAGTATTTTAATAAGGCAGAGTAGTTTGCCAAATGCCAACAGATGTGGCTTTACTTTGCTCGTTTAATCTCCTGTGACTAGGATACACTAGTGTTAGCACATTGCTAGTACAATTGTGATTATAATTTGGTGATCGACTAAGCTGGCATTTTATTCTTTAGTAGTTAAATTTAAGAGTTCTTGTTTACAGGTCAGCCAAAGCGACATCTCCTTACGACAGGATGGAGTGTGTTTGTTAGTGCAAAGAGGCTTGTAGCTGGAGACTCTGTTATTTTCATCTGGTATGCAACATATCAGAGTAGTGGTATTCCTATTTGTAAACTTACACGTCTTTGTCACCCTTCTAATTTTTGTTGGTTGCTATAGTAGCGAGATGTGTTTGACTTGTAGCGGTGAGACCATTATTATTTACTTTGTGGTGCACTCGGCTTCTGCCGCTGGGTCGGAGGTGGTTGGTTCTTCATTTTGTAATATTGGGTTTTTGCCCATACCTGTAAGCGTTCTGTCCGTTTATAGTTCTCTCTCATGCCCAATCCGTGCTTTAGGTAATAAATGAGGTTGTTTTGTTCGAGGCTTGGAAGAAATTAGGTTTACGTTTGCGAGAAATAATCTCCCCCAAGCCGCTTCTTAGCAACTTTGTTTCTTAACATATTACTTCACAGCTTCAGGGTGCATAATGAAGTACTAACTGTATATATCGTAGTGCCATTACATCATGGTTTCAATTTTGGAATAACTGCTGTAATTCTGACTTTTAACTTTTAACTCTCTATCAGGAATGAGAATAATCAATTGCTCTTGGGAATTCGGCATGCTCAACGTTCTCAAGCTGTTATGCCTTCGTCAGTTATGTCCAGTGATAGCATGCACATTGGTCTTCTTGCTGCAGCTGCTCATGCAGCAGCTACAAACAGTCGTTTTACTATCTTTTACAATCCAAGGTAAATGTTCTGCTTTATTTGGGTTCATTAAGTAATTTTTGTCTTCACATTTTTGTCTTTTCTGATTTTAGGGCTTGTCCATCAGAGTTTGTCATACCACTGGCAAAGTATGCCAAAGCAGTGTATCATACACGAGTTTCTGTTGGGATGCGCTTTCGGATGCTATTTGAAACAGAAGAATCAAGTGTTCGTAGGTAGGTCTATAATTCTGTTAGGCATGTAAAATAGGGAGCCCTAACTTAACCCAAAACCATGGTCAAAGGTAAAGGGTTGACCCCCACTTATATGCCCTTCCACACTTTCTTCTGGAATTGATGTTGGATATCGTTACAAATTCCCTACTGTCTCACAAATATGCCAGCTAAATGTGAGAGCTCTTAGTTAATCTCTTGCATGCACATGCATGCTGACTACCATGTTTATAATGCTCTAACCATGGATGCTAAGAAAGAAATGAAAAGCTTCACATTTTCTAACAGAACTTTGATGTAGCAGAACTGACACTAATATGCAGTTTCAGTCTCCAGTAACGTTTTAACGTTAATATCTTTTCTTAAAGTTGTAATGTCTATGTCAAAATTGGTAAACACTTTTATGCTGAATAACTTAGGTTTGAAGTTATTTCCTCTTACTCTCTAAGATGCTGTTTCCTGATTTGGAATCACGGAATGTTAAGAAATGTGCGTGCTCATCAGGCATATGAAAAAAAATGTGCGTGCTCATCAGGCATATGAAAAATGATTAAAGGCACAATGCACACACCAATGAATGAACTTTAGGTCTGCTTTGTATTGGTACTTACATATGTTTGAACTCAGGTATATGGGCACAATTACCGGCGTCAGTGATTTGGATCCTGTGCGTTGGCCAAACTCGCATTGGCGCTCAGTGAAGGTTTTTCCCTTCAACCAATACTCTTGTGGATGAACTACTTTCCCCTTGTTGTCTTGTTGATAGAAAGTCGATTATTTTTGTTTATGCTCTAACAGAAGATGGCTAAAATTTCAGAAGTATTCTAGTCGGCCTTAGATTTATTTACGTCATATATACCTTATCTAGGAAATATTCTAGCTTTCCTTCTATTTTTATGATGAAATCAGGTATAGTTTATTTATGACATATGTTCCTTATCTAGAAAATATTCAATCTTTCCTTCTATTTTTGATGAAATTCAATAGAGTTGAACTTCTGAAGAAAATAGTCCTAAAATATCCAAGAATGGCTTTGTGAATTTTCATGTCTAATGTGCACTTTTTGCTCAATCCAGAATTCCTCTCTCTTTATTTTAAGCTTGGTATCCTACATTTCTTAGGTTGGGTGGGATGAATCAACTGCAGGGGAGAGGCAGCCAAGAGTTTCCTTGTGGGAGATTGAACCCCTGATGACCTTTCCCATGTATCCCTCTCCGTTCTCCCTCAGATTAAAGCGGCCATGGCCGTCTGCACTGCCCTCCTACCCAGGTCTTGTTTATGAGTTAATAAATATTGCCAAAGAAAATTGCTCCTTTCTTTTTTATGGTTTCAATTTCTCTGTTATTTACACTTTACTTTAGTTGCTATTCAGGTGTCGGGGATGGTGATATGGCCATTAATTCTCCACTGACATGGCTTCGTGGTGGCATTGGAGATCAAGGGATTCAGTCGCTTAATTTCCAGAGATTTGGTGTATCTCCATTCATGCAACCACCGAGGCTTGACAATTCCATGCTTGGTTTACAACCTGATATGTACCATGCAATGACAGCTAATTCTCTCCACGATGCAGTGTCATTAGATCCTTCGAAAGTTCCCAATCAGTTACTCCTGCAGCTCCAGCAAAATCTGCCGAATGTCTCTTCTTCACCAATGCAGAATCAAATGCTGCAGCAGTCGAATTCTCAACCAAATTTCATTCAAAACTTTCAAGAGAACAACGTCATATCTCAGGCTCAGATGTTGCAGCAACAGTTGGAGCTCCATCAGCAATTTAAAGATCAGCAAGAACAGCAACTTCAACAACAAGAACAGCGAGTTCAGCAATCACAGCAACTGCATCTACATTTTCAAGATCAACAGAGCAAAACCGCCACCCCAAATGGGTCGAGAATGGGACAAGCCTCCCAGCCCCAGTTCACCCCTTTGCAGGCAATGGCATCAACAAGCCAGCTACATAACTTCTCCGACCTCATTGGGAACCACATGCCTTCATCTAATACTTCTTCCATGCCTCAGAGTCTCCTAAGTTCATTTTCCAGTGAAGGAGCACCACATCTGGTGAACTTGCATGGAGCCAACACCTTAGTCTCTCATTCCTCTTCGTCAAAGAGAGTAGCATTAGACTCCCAACTTCCTCCGAAGGTCTCTCAGTTTGGAGCACTTCATCCTGACGAATTAGTGATGTCTGGTTCAAAAGTCCCTGACCTTTCAGCTTTATTGCCACCATTTCCTGGGAGAGAATTTTTGGGTCTCCAAGGAGCTACAGATTCCTATAATAAAATCCCATTTGGAGTTGCTACAGATTCATCGTCGTCTATGATGATGAATGGACTATCATCCTCCTTTAGAAACACTGGCAATGGGAATGGATCTTTATCAATGCCTTATGCTACTCCAACATTTGGAAGTGCTGCTGGCACTGACTTTCCTCGTAACTCAGAGATCACTTCCTCTAGTTGTGTAGACGAGTCAGGTTACATGCAGTCCTCTGAAAATGGAGACCAAACTAACCCACCCCCTGGAACCTTTGTGAAGGTGAGTCAACATGCTTTCTTTTCCAACCGCTTGAGAACGAAAGCTTTTAAAGCTTACTAGTGCGACTATTACTCAATTATGGTTTTTCTTTTGCTCTACTGCTTTACATAAGGAAATTCAGCTTGTTTCTGCCTCTTTGATCCTACAAGCAGGCATATTTTCCATACATGGACTCTTTTGTTCAGACTAACACAAAATGATTGACGCACACAACATTTTTGGCTTCTGACCTACAAACAATCTGATGACTTACTTATAAGTAGTATGTGTTAAATTCTTCTGGAAGTTTAACTATGCATAATGGTTCCTCGCAGGTTCACAAATCAGGATCCTTCGGACGGTCACTCGATATTTCCAAGTTTAGCAGCTACAATGAGCTGCGTAGTGAGCTTGCTCAGTTATTTGGACTTGAAGGCTTATTGGATGACCGTCAGAGATCAGGCTGGCAGCTTGTATTTGTTGACCGAGAGAATGACATTCTTCTCCTCGGTGATGACCCTTGGCAGTAAGAGCATCTAGCTGTTTTCTTGCATTTTATTCCTTCCATTCTTGCATGATATTGTTTGGGAAATAAATGTCAGCCTACTTAATAACTATTTTCCTTTATAACACATTTTATCTTTCAAAGTAGTTCCGTAGTCTTACGATCTGAAACATTGCATGTTTGGTTTTGCTCGTATTTTTGTGATTATTTCAACTTCACAGATGATTTTTTTTTTTTTTTTTTTTTTCCGTTTCTTTCAAATTTTCTTTTAACTGTAAACGTTCATTTTGATACTTGGGTTTGTTCGAAAAGAAGTTTAACTCACAAATACACTGCATCTTTGTTAGACTGTAAAGTTAAGATGGTTGCAAGAAGCATATGATTATATACAACCATAAATTATTCTAAGATTTTGTGCAGTTTATGCAATCTTGTTTCTGAGTATAGTGTCTTCTCTGTCGCACAGGGAGTTTGTAAATAGCGTGTCGTGTATCAAGATTCTATCCCCTCTTGAGGTCCAGCAGATGGGCAAAGAGGGACTCGATCTTCCTAATTCAGTCCAACCGCACATGCTTCCCAATGTTGGCAGCATCTGTGATGATCGTACGAACCACAAGGACCCCAGAAGTAGCTTTAATGGGATACCATCTGTGGGCTTATTCGACTACTGATGCCATATATAGCTCAGGTACTTCTCAAACTACACGTAACGTTTCCTACGAGACCTCCTGCTGTTTGTAAGACAGATCGATTTCAATCTCTTTCTACTTTCAGGCCTGCAGTATATGTAATATCTGTTGTATTGTATCTAGCTAGGTCTGACAATTTGACACCTTTGAGAATTCATTGTCGTATGGTATTCGTATCGTATCTCGTATATATTTATCCCATGAATCTTGTCCTGATAGAAACAGTGATGGATTCTGTTTCAGTTGCATCTTTGTGTATTGTAAGTCCAAGTTTATGGTTTCTTCTTCTTGCCTAAGACTTGTTTTCCAGCTGAATGTAGTTGTTGGTGATACTTTCTTGATTCTGATGCACCGTCGAGGGTGAATGGTAGGCATTGTCCACATGCCTCCTCGTTCAAACACGTGTTCAACAATATCCGGGAAGTAAAAAAATATATATATAAAAAAGTGATGTAGGCAAGGTGTGGACGTAGTATAGTTGTTTCTATCCTGCCTACATCACTTTTTAATTTTTATACTTTTTGGATGTCATAAATCAAATACCTAATGGAATTGAAATTATTCAAGTATTTTCGATGCGATTTTATCTAAATTGGGTTAATTGTCTCCATTTTTATGTGGAATGATGTGGAAATAGAATGAACTTAGTAATGGAATGGAATGATTATTGTTATTGATTTGGCTGGTATCACAAGTAATAAGATATGAATGAAATTTACATTTATGAATTGATTTTATTATAATAATATGTAATCTATATATCTATATATCTATATTATAACACACTTTTATTTTCCCGCTCATTTATAAAAGAGCATTGTAGACATTTTATTTAACACTATATAGGTATTATAGTAATATATAGAATTATGCATGATCACATTTAATTTTATTTACTTTTGATACTTTCCATATACACATATAATGTATGTACATAAATAAATGATTGTACTAATCTACTTATTATCCCAATTTTTGACGGAGCAAACATATTTTTCTGAAGCAACGTCTTATCTTTTAAATCATTTTTATTTGGCCTAATTACGCTTTCCTTTTTCTTTTTCATATTGTTTCTTGAATATTTATTTACTTTCATTACATTATTAGTTAGTTTAGATTTTTTCAAAAAGTTTAAATTTATATTTTTTGGTCATCTTTCTATATAATTTTGATGTATGTATATATATATATATATATATATATATATATATTATTTAATCAAATGTCACAAATTGCAAATCAAACTGTGTATCAATGCAAAAATAACAAATTGCATATACAATAAAATGAACCTTGAAATTGATGAATTGAAAATATTTTCTTATTAATCTAAAAATAATTACAACGGTGTACCCATTCATTATATTGAAGAAAAATATAAATTTAAGATATTTAAATTTACATAAAATTAAAAAACTATAAAAATTTAAAATCAACATGACAAAATATCTTATTTTTTTTATAAAATTATAATGAAAAATTAAACATACAATAAAATTAATCATTTCCTTTTTATTTTCGAATTGGGGTAACGGGGAACCGGTATATTTTGATTCGAGATGTCTTACTTTTACACATGATTTCTACTATTTCACTATTTGGGTCTTCGCGAAGAGTTGGGACGACCAAAGCTCGCATATATTTGAGATTCGCAGTTCTTTGGAAGTTATTATATAGATTTTAGTTTAAATATTTTGTATAATATTAATTTCATATTTACAATTTCTAATAAAATAATAATAACTGTAAATATATTATTCGTGCATCGCACGAAGGTCATTCTAGTTAATAAATAAAATACACGAATTGGCTTATTTCGTTCTAAATAACAAATTACTCTTCTTTTGAGAGATACTATTGTATTTTAATAATATATTATTGAATATTATGCGATTTTTATTTTATTAACATTTGTGGAAAAAATTGAGTATACTTTTAATAAGTATATTGTTAATGATTAGCGGGTTTTTATATTTTATGTAATACTATAATATTATTAGTACTTTTGTGAAATATTACAAAATTTTATGAATTATTAATTAATTATTAATGAGTTTTTAAAAAAATTCATTAATTTCAAATAGTTTATATTATTTACCGTCAAGTAATTATGATTTTTTTTCAAATTTTTCGTATTAATTTTTAAAAATGATTGACGACTTTTAAGTTTTTATTTAATTTTTATTAGTTTTTTTACAATTTAATTTAATTTAAATTTGACTAGAAAAATTATTATATTTATTATAATTTTATTTTTTAATAAAATATTTTATAAGAATATGAGATTTCATTTGTCAATATAAGAGAAGTATAGTTTTGCAAAATAAAATATAAAATTTATTTTGATAATCGGGAATGTATAATGCTATGGGAGCGGGTAGGGATGTGCAAAATTGAACTAAAATAAAAAAATCTAACCAAACCGAACTATTTGATTCAGTTGGTTTGGTCATTTTTTTTCTTTAATTTTGGTTTGATTTTGAGTATTAAAACCAAAATATAGTTTAGTTCGGTTTCGGTTTAAGTCAAAAATATTTTAGTTAAAACCGAACTAACCAAAACATATATATATACTATATTTGTAATTTACGATTTATAATTCTAATATTAATTATACATAAATTAACAAATTGAAGATGTATTATATACCTAAATAATATTAGTAATTCAAAAAATTTAGTTTCAATTTTCTAGTTTTAGAATTTTAAAAAGACAAAAACTTGTATGAGACCTTTTAACGGGTTTCTTGCGTTAAACGGATCTCCCCGACTCGACCCACCTCATACCCGACCCGGTACTATATATATTAAAAAAATTGAAACCCTCATCTCTCTCTCGTGATTCTCTCACCATCTCTCACCACCGCGTCTCCTCTCTCACCATCTCTCACCACCGACGATGTTCTGCGCCCATAACTGTTCGTTCTCCCCACAACCGCACCCTCCACGATCTTCCTCAGAACCGCTGCTTCACTATACATATCATCTCCCCTAGTGTACCGCCAACTATCGCGACCACCGTCGCATGAATTTGTGCCACCACCATCACCAACTGTCACGACCACCGGCGCTCTGTCGTCAACATCCCCGTCGCATCGTTGAATTTCTCATTGTAAGTTTATTCTAGGGCTTTTTAATTTAATACATTTTAATTTAGGGCATTTCAATTTAAGATAACACTACATCCTAATTTAAGTTGATTGTGGTCATGTTGGTTCTGTTTATGTGTTATTACTTTATGTTTTGTTAGTTCTATTTAGGCGGTAGTAGTTTATATTTTGTTGGTCTGATGTGTTTTGTAAATTTTGAAATGTTGAAAGACACTATAGTACGGCTATGATTTCTTGTTGGTTCTGTTTATGTTTTATTGATAGTGATACTTTATTGCATTGGTAATGATTCTTACGTGAATTTTAGTGATACATGACAGCACTGTTTATAGTAGTTGATTAAAAATTAAAAACACTACTGGTGCAAACGAGTTGTGTACTTGTGTCATTAAAATGTGTTGCAGTTTGTTATTAAAGTTCAAATATGCTCTAGCAATTTTTGTTCATGATTAGTGATCTTTCATTGTATTCGTAATGTTGCTTACATTCATTATTAGTGATACTTTGTTGCATTTTAAAGAAATTTTATATTTTGCTTATAAGTTATGTCCCATGGGATTTTATAATATTTCAGATGCTATTATTGATTGATTAAATACTATTTCTGATTATAATTTTTGCAGTTGGATTTTTGAAAAAAATTTATAAATGATGGAAAGAATTAAAAAGAGGATGCAGCGACCTATTGAGGAAAGGAGAGATGATGAGACCATGTATGAATTTTTGCTAAATTATGTTATTAGTATTTTATTTCATGACACAGTGTTAATTTTACTAAATTGTGTCATTTCTATTGAAGTGAACATACAAAAACAAATAATGATGTTAAACGTACATATAAGGAAAGAAAACCATCTGCTAAAGAAAACAAGGATAAATAGGTGGTAGTCAGATACTATTTATTTGGTTAATTTGCTGTATCTATACTATGTTTCCTATTTATCGTATTTGGTTTAGCAAATATCCTCTTGCAAGTCTTATTCATTATTAGTGATACTTCATTGATTTATAATGATGCTTAAATGAATTATTAGTGATACTTTATTGCATTGTTAAGGAAGTTGATTAAAATTTAAGAATCTGACATGCAAGTCTTGTTCAGTATTACTCATACTTCATTGCTTTGTTAGTGATGCTTCACTGAATTATTAGTGATATTTTATTGCATTGTTACTGATGTTAAGGAAGTTATCATTATGAAATAACTGATAATATTCAATTAAGTAAATATATTTCATTAAATTACTATTTTTATTTAATTTTATATTGCAGCGATCATGATGCTAAGAAAGGTGATGAATGTGATGCTAAGGAGGATGAAGTTGCTGATGAGAGGTAATTCTTGTTTATTAATAGTGCTACTTAATTGCTTTGGCAGTGATTCTTAACTGAATTATCAGTGATACATGATTGCATTGTTTATAGTAGTTGATCAAAAATTATTTTTTATTCTAGCTTGATGGAAGAAAAAGATTAAGAGGCCAATACTGTGCAAGGATCATGCTTTCACCACTAAATGGTTTGAGAACAAAGATACATGATGATAATCTTAAATTCATCAAGAATACATTTTATAAAAATATTTTTTAAAAATTTTCTCTATATTTTTAACATGATATGCACGGTTAACAGCTGCTAGTGTTCAGGGGATACGAATGTAGCTGATGGCAGAATGTGAGGTGTTTGGTTTTTTGGAGATAGGTAGTACATAGTGTAACATGATAGGGGAAGGTTTATTTGGTTGGATGTTAGGTGGTATTTGTAATGAATATTTGGTTGGAAAACATTGCAATGTTGAAGAACTTTAACATGATTGGGAACAATAGCTACAAACAATTAGTTTTTGTGTAGATATTATTTGAAAGTTTACTAGGTTTGGAGGCGTTGGGTTTTTGTAATGTTTCCAAAAAAAATTTAGGATATGCAAACTACATATGTTCTTGTTAATGAACTGTATATTTTCTTGTATTTCTGAACAGATTTTAGAAATCTTTTTTAAATATATATATATATATATATATTTGCTGATATTGTAGATAATATGTATCACTATTTATACAGAAAAGTACTATTATGTGTGCAGGGAAGTAACACTAATTTATCTCGTTTATTACCAGTATTAAAAATAGAGAGACATACATAAACGATAAAAAAGAATCTGCAACAGTAATTATGTTCTCAATATATCTAATAATTTCATCGATCATAAGTTATATATTATAGTATCAATACTAATGAAGAAAGTATCAGTATGTATAACGTGAAGTAACACTATTTATTGCAAGAATAATTTAATTGCATAGCATTTTGTTCATTTTTTTCATATTTAATGTCGATTCTTTGTAATAAAGTATCACTATTTATTTTGTGATTAATTTAATAGTATAGCAGATAATATGTGTCACTATTAATGCATAAATGTATCACTATGTGTGCTGTAAAGTAACACTATTTACTTTTGTATATTATTAGTAATAAAAAACAGAGACACACATGCACGCAAAACGTAAAAAAAATCAGCAACAGTAATGATATTCTCAAATATCAAATAATTTCCTGGATTATTAGTAATCATTTACCATCATAACTTATAAAATATAGTATCAATACTAATGTAATAAAGTATCGTTGTCTGTGTAGTGAAGTAACACTATTTAACTCTGAAGTGAAGTATCATTAGATATAAATTTGACGAAATATCATTAACTATTAAATGAAGTATCATTAGATATATATCTTGTTAAGTATCATTAGATATATATCTTGTTAAGTATCATTAGATATATATCTTATTAAGTATCATTAACTGTGATGTGAAGTATCGTTAATTATGAGATGAAGTATCATTAACTTAGAAGTGGAGTATAATTTGATATTATTGATGATGAAACATTGATTATCGAATCAAGAATAGATAAATGTCATTAACTATGAGTGGAGTATCATTAACTCAAGTATCATTAATTATGAGGTGGAATATCATTAACTCACATATGAGTATCACTAATTGCAGAAAGTATCACTAATTGAAATAAAAGTATCAGTTTAAACATAATCTTAAATTGATCATCGGGTCTATGAATACAATAAAAATTCATTCTTGAGTAAAAATATTCATTATCATAGAGAAAAATATCATTTATTACAAAATAAAGTATCACTAATTACAAAAGAAAGTAACACTAATTACAAATAAAAGCATCATTAAAAATCTTCAACAAGATCTCAATCTTCCACCTTGCAAGACCAATAATGACATCCTCCAACGCACCAATGACAACAGAGCGGAAGGAGATTCAAAAACTAAAAAAATCAGTTCTAACTATCACATTGAATTGAAATATTGAGCTAGATACAGAGAGGTATCACTAACTGTGACTTGAAGATCACGAACTGAAACAATAACATTGAAATGAAACAATATAAGAAACAAAACAGATTCATCCTTGTCGATATATGTTGTTTCTATATCTTCCACATTGTATTCATGACCAAGTATAACAATATCTGAAAATTACAAAATTTAGATCAGTTCTAGAATTATTATAACACTAATAGATTAGTAAATCAAAATTTCAATGAATTAGTTTTAGGAACATTTTGTCGAACAATTGGAATGCATAATTTGATATACCTAATTATTGTTGCACAATTGGAACAAAATTACAAATCTCCTAAACTAAGAACACATACACGTTGTTGGTAATGTTTCTTCGCCGGAATCGACCGAAATTCCACCGAAGAGAACGTCACTTGTTTTTCCCAAATTATCAATAAAATCTTGCACAAATCGCGAGATTGAGTTGTCGAATGTTGAATTGTTGATGGTTAAATCGTCGGTGGTTGAATCTCGAGCAGCTATGGTTCAGATGTGGATTGTGAGGTTGAACAGATGTGTGTGGCAGAAATCACGATGTGTGAATTGCAATCTGGAAGAAAAACAAGCCGCGAGCTTGAAGAAGGAAATATGTTTTTTTTTTAATATATATATTGCTGGGTCGGGTCGGATCCAGGTAGGATCGGGTGGGGATCCGTCTAACGTCGTTAGACGGTCTCACACAAGTGTACCCCACTTTTAAAAATATTTACTTATTTAATATATCGTTTGTTATCTATTTAGTGCATGTTATTTTTTGTAGATATAATTATTTTGGAAAAATAAAAATAATCATTGAAAATTCGGTTAACCGAACTAACCAAAAAATTATGATTTGGTTTGATTCGGTTATATATATTATTTTAGTTGGTTCGGTTTGAATTTTTTCAACAAATTTTTTATTTGGTTTTATTAATTTGGCTCGGTTTTGCACTGAATTAACCATTTACACACACGGGGAGTAATGACTAATCCTCTGTTTATGGTAATGAGATCCCTTCAAGAATGACTATTCCCAACTGAAAAAATCATACCAATCATAGGAATAAGAATGAGCATGAGAATGTGATTCTATTCTCATTCCATTTCATTATACCAACCATTTCGACATTTAGTCCTTATTTTCGTTTGTGCTTTTGAACTAAAACAATGTATTTTAAACTTTGAAATGTGTAATTTATTTAATTTCAACATGTAAAATCACATAATGAAAGTTGAAGTTAAGAATAACTGACGCTATATTTTCAGTAAAATATATCAATTTGGTGATATATTCAGAAACACCCATTTGCTAATAAAATTCGATAAATTCAGTTCAGCACTAAAATAGGAAAAATGGAACCGATATACCAAAATAGAAACGAGTGATGTTAGATGTAAAATCCATATCCCATTTATTGTAAAAACAACTAAATACAGAGCAGAAATTAATATCACAAATCCATCCAACATAAGACAATTACAACCTTTATACACAACAAACTAACATTACTAGGATTATTTATTTCTTGCCTAAAACGATGACTACACATGACATGGACTGGTGTGCTCTGATCACTCAATTGCCAAATCTTTTGATTTCCACAACTGCTCACAATGCAACCACTCCACCACGAGCCACTGCTTACATACGAGAGATCAATAACGGCACGGAAATCGAAACCTCCTCGCCCATCACCGGCTGGAAGAGATCCAGCTCGCCATACCTCTCCAAGACTCGCATCCTGCAGTCCTCTGCAGCCATTAGACCCGTGGCGTATGCACCATGGACCGATCCCGGATAGTCTATGCTCGTTGCTTCCCCTGCAAAAAATAGGTTGTCCACAGGGATCCTTAGCCGTTCATACAAATCATGCGATTTCCCAACTCTGTCGTAGCTGTAGGAGCCGAGTGAGTTCTTGTCAGACCCCCAATGTGAAACAAGGTAATGAATCTGCAAGATCACATGAGGAAAACAAAGATTTACGACGCTGTTGAAGATAAAGATTGCATGGATTATACGAGAGATGAGCCACATTTTTGTTTTGGGTATGTTGCTCAGAGCTCATTCTGGGATGACCAATCCGAGAAAAATCCACACACACGAAACGAAAGCGTTATCATGGAAGGAAAAGAAATGCAGAACTACATGCACGAGATATGAGCGCTGATATTGGCCTAATATAGAATGCAGCATTACCGGTGCAGAAGCATTCGGAAGGATCCTTTGAAGTTGTGTGAAAGCAAAATTTGCAGCATCCTCATCAGACTTCTTCTCAATGTCACGAGCCAGCTGCCCGGCGGGCATGTAAACAAGCACCGCATGGCCCGTGGCCTTGTGCAGATTGAGAAAGTAACTGCACTCGTAAGAAGTCTCAGCAACGACTCCCAAGAATTCAACATTCGGCCAGAAGACTTTCTCGAAGTGCAAAACTATCTTGTTCTCGATCCCAATCCCTAAGTCGGTAATGGCCGCTTCCTTCCATTCTGGTAGTCTTGGCTCAAAACTGATGCAATTTGATTTTAGAACACCTAGAGGAACAGCAACAACAGCAGCATCTGCTACAAATGTTCTCCCATCTTCTACAGTCACCTTTACTCCGTTGTAACGTCTAACTACTTTAATCACTCTGAAATAATACATTAAAAAAGCTCAAAATCATTATTCAACCAACACTAGAAAGGGTTAGTTTATTAGGGTAATTAGTTACAATAGTTTACCTGTGGCCCAAGCGAATGTCAAGACCTTTGGCAAGAGTATTAATAACAGGACGATATCCTCGGACCATTAGCCCATGCCCACCAGGAAGTAACTCTTCCTGTAAATGCAAATATTACAAACCGTGAAAATCATAAACGCTTTCTAGAACTCCACACCAGTGCTTGGCTAACAGGATACGCAAATTAAAGATCTTAAACAGATGCGATCACTTCTCAGTCCTATCTTTAAAGGAGGTGACTGCGTTCTTCTATAACATACTCGACTGGGTGAGTTATGAGCATTTCCTATTAGCGGAAAAAGAAAAAAAAGGACATACAAGAATGTGTTCATTGCAGCTGGTTTCATCACTAGTGGAAAATAATATTGTCCACCAGAACATAATCGAATTTTCACTAAGAAAATTACAAATCAAAGGAATAGAAAATCACAGTCATAGCAAGTGGCACTAACCTGGTCCCAGCCTTTAAGTGATATGGTATCAGAATCTGCAGCAAACCAGCCTTCCATTCTGCATAGGTACCACTGCAACACTTTATGACCAAGCCCCTCCAGCCTGCAAGAGAGACGAATGAATCTTTGTTAGAGGCATTATACAGTAGATCTGTAGATTGATATTGAGTATAGAATGTTCCATAAATAGAACCTTAAATCTGGTCTCCTGTCGAAAACAATTGTGATGGCTTGTCTTATGGAAATGTCCTCAGTAAATTCTTGTCTTACGAGTTCCGTCTACAGAAGAAAAATTAGAGAAACAATTAGAAATATAATAGGTAAATCAGGTGTCCGAAAAATAAATCTCTACAGGGGAAGGTAGAAGAGAGTGATTCCTAGCTATTCCCAAGTATTTTAAATTTTCTCTGATCTTCTGAAATTAGAAGAGTGAGTGGAGAGAGAAACAAACATGCCTCTTTCAAGATGCTCTCAAATGTTTCACCAACTTTCGTGACAAGATCGGGAGAAACTTGCTTTCCATCCATATCAAAAAGTGCATAACTGAAAAAAAAGCATATATTAGCTTGTACATACAGCTAAAATAGGTTGACGCAAGTAGACTTCTAGACTTATATAAATCAAAGCAATTTCAAAACCTATTAGAAATAAATTTTAATTTCTCAAAGCTAGTATATAATTATGCAAAAGATTTTACACTAAATGCCATTAATGGAAATACTAGTAGCTTATGCTACTGAAGCAAATGAAGATACTTGCAAAAATGATCGGTGAAGACTGAAGGATAAGAAAAACATATCCTTAAAAGAATTAAAGTACCACCTTTCGAGATCATGATCATACAAAACAGAGTTGTCCCCACTAGTGCGATATAGTGGTAAACCTAGTCTTCCTATAACAGGGGCCAAAGGATTCTCCTTGCAAACACCATGTAACCTGAAAAATATGACAAGGTGGATGGTAACTAGCAGGATTACAGGAGCATAGAGAGAGAGGCAATATGTTATGAAATGGGGAATAAGCTCCTTGCATTTTTATAATTAATGTGTTTTAAAAAAGCAAAATAACTAACCCAATTATAAGAGAAACTATTGAAAAATGAGTCTTAGAAGAAAATAAAATATTTAAATTACATAAAAGAGAAAATAAGAGGGAAATGAGAATTTTGATATTAAATAAAAATGGAATTTTTGAAGCACAAAAATGTCATTAGAACACAGTTTACAAACAGCAAAAAGTCATGTTAAATAAAAATGGAATTTTTGATAATGAAATTTTATAAGAAATGCTGGGAAAACTTTGAACATCTTTGGCATTCCATAATTGCGAAGACAGATTTCCATTCATGCATTTACAAAGCATATGCCCAATGGCTCATTGCTTCGAGGCACGATTTTACAACCTTCATGCCTCGGAGCTTATTCCATGAATGCCTTTTAAAGTAGTGGTGAAGAGCAAGACAATTACCATGAAGCACCCAAATCAACTGGGAAACCAAAAGAATAATCAGTGTTCACTCTTCCACCAATTCTATCACGAGATTCAAGCACGACGACCTGCAAAATATACTTACTTCAAGACTAATATCCTTATGCATAACGAGAAAGAAGATAAAAACACCCAAGGCATATACCTGAAACTCCGCATCATGAAGAGCTCGTGCAGCTGCAATGCCAGCAAAACCAGCACCAATCACAATAACGGATGGTGAGGCCATGGACTTCCTCTCGAAGTTTGAATAGCAAAGAGCTGCAATATACAATTTTCACTCAGTAAAAAATATATTCAGACCTTCAGAAATAATCTCACTCCTACACTCTCCCATGTTGTAGAACTAATATAGTGCACTCATTTATTTTCACTTTGAAACATACTATTTTATCATTAAATCAGCACCCAAAAAATAATAAAAAAAGGGTAGCAAAACTAACCTAGCATGTAGACCCTCATAAAATATTTTGAAAGGAAAAAAGACAACAATTGTTCTACAAACAGCTACTTATATATTCAAATTGACTTGTACATGTAAGACAAAAATTGTAAGGATTTTTACTGTCGAAGTTGAGTCCACTTTCAATTTCAAAATTTATTATTAAATTGAGAATATAAAACATATACATTATGTATCTGTATAAAATGTAAGTTAACTCAATCTGCATCATATATCATATTTTTTTCTTTTTCTGTAGGGATGGATAAAATAGTTGTAATTGCTTCTATATTTGCCTCAGACAAGGTAGAACATTAAAATATTCCAGTAAAAAGTAACTGATTTAGCAATGATTCGGCAAAAAGCAAACTAGCGCCAAGAAGTCAAGGACTAACTCACACACACACACACAGATAAGTAAAAAAATCTCACCTCTTTCCAGTTGGCGATTACCCTTATTCCTGGACTCCATAATTGAAGAAAGATCGCGATGATCGGAGCGCAAAATGATGAAAACTAAAATTCGCGGGAATATATCCACAAATTAAATGTTAATCTCAGCAACAGCTCAGATAATCTCAGTATTAGAAGGAACGATGAAAAGGTATTCGTTTTGGAATAATGGAGGGGGAAAGTGATGAAATTGTTGGAATCCGAAGAGTTGCGCAGCTTCACCAAGCCACTCATCCAAACCCGAAAAAAACCCAAATTTTATGCGAATTGAGAAAAAACCCAGTTGGAATTCGCGGAGAAAATTTGTTGTGAGGGTGAATCACGGATTGAAGAGAGAGAAAGTATCGATTTTAAGAGGAGAGAGAGAGGAGAAAAGTTAGGTACTGTCTGCAATATGTTTGGAGAATTTATGGAGAGAAGATGACAGCAATCCCCACGTTTCTTTTGTATTTTTTTGCAACTTTTTTTTAATATTTTAAAATAATTTTATTACATGCAAACTATTTAATTATTTGCGTTGGCCGCCTCAGAGCTTTACATTTTTGAAAAAGAAACCCTTAAATTTTGAAAATTTTTACACAAAAATCCTTGATTAATAAATAGGTCCCCTAAAATGTAATTTTTCGTTATGAAACTATATATTATCTCAGTAATTTTTTTTTTTGTCGAAGGTAATCCGCAGCCGCTACCGAAATGCGCACTGGGTAAATTCCGCCCATGTGTAATAGCCTGCAAACCACACATGAGAGATAAATCATACTTGACAGGCCAGGTACACCTAGTGCTGTTGGTAGTGTGAATCGAATTTGAGACATTTGGCCTCAAGATAACACCACTCCACCACTAGATCATCCCAAGAGGGACATCTCAGTTATCTTTTTTCTAAGCTACCTAAGTGTCTAAGTGTAATGGGGTTAGTCTGCATGAACCTAACTCATTTCATTAAAAATCAAAATATATGTTTGATAATCTATAAATAATCGAGCTAAAAAAATTGATGAGATCAAAACCTTAAATTAGGTCACAACAAAAATTTGATTAAAAAAGATAGGCGTGATTCTTTCACATCATCACATGCAATATTAGAGTGGATGATTGTTTGTAAAAGCACGATGAATTAGTATTTTTGTGTGAGAAACTTTATGTTATGTATGCATTAAAAAAATTAACAATTAAAAGTAATTGAGTTTCACTTAAGAGAGATATACTTTTTATATATTATATAGTCCATATTATTATTCTAGTACAAATGTATTATGTATTATCTCTAATAAATCTTTGAGTGTGACATTTAAGATATTTTTAGTTATATGAAAAGACTCGAGTGATTGAAAGTAGATATAATTGTTAAATGTAATTTTATATTCCTAGTTGCTACACGTAGGAGTGGAGAATTTAGGTAATATTTATATTAGGTATGACTCCACTAAACATCTTATTTTAGTAACACATGTAATAAAAATAAACTTTAGATAATTAAACGTCTAAATTCAATGATAAGTATAATCGCTGTTTATGAATATATTATCAATAAATTATGTACTTATGCAATATTATGAACATTACAAAATGATAATATGACAATACGACAATTACTTTTCACGGAATTATGATTTATTCTATTTTAATATTAAATCATGTATATTGGCGTAATAATTAACTTGAAATTGCAAGACATATAGGATGATGATGTGAGCATCAATGAACAATTAGAATATAAATTTGATTTCCAATGCAACTAAAATAAGGTAGAATGCATTTCCAATGCATCCACATTTCTATTTTATCCATTCAGGATACCTAATCACTGGAAATATATGTGTGAAATAGAGATCCATCAATTAAAATAAATCTATATATGAGTTATGATATAATTATTCTCATCAAAAACAGCTGCAAAATAAAATTTACAATTTAATAGTAAATAAATTTAGCTACAACTTAATAACGATCCCAACTTTATATCCAAAATAATAAACTAAATTGTTGCTGGTTAAATTTACCGATTAATCTTTTAATTAATAAATTGTCATGGTCCTGAATTATTAATTTATAAATATCTCACTGCATTTGTGCATATTTTTATTTCCCACGCTGTTAAATTTATTTGTGGTGGCAATCTGTTTGTTTGTTTGTTTTTTAAAATGTTATCTTTCGTACAATCTAAAGAAGGTGCCACCGACACATCTGCACAACTCTATTTCCTCGTGCTAAATATATACATGTTTTATTTTTTGGACTTTTTTCCCACTTGGATATTACATATGTATTAATTTTTAAAATAACTCAATATGCTATCTTTTTTTAGGTAAATCAATATGATATATTTGTATTTTGAAGTATTCAAAACCTCGTACTCCACGAATGAAGCCACTCAACATACGATCATATAGGGGAAAAAAAAGCCGCAATAAGATTTTAGCAATATTACTATCGCGAAAGTGAATTTAGATAATTTTATAATGAATTTTTAGTCTTTAGTTCCTTGAGTATTGTGATTCTTCGAAACAAAAACTTGTGCAAGATTTTAAAATATAGTGAGAAGTGCTATGTTCAAATTCAATAGATAATAAAAATGTAATCCAATAAAAAATATATATTACAACAAAAATAATATTTCATTTAGAAGCATAACTTTTTCATTGCTAAACGTGAGATAATGAACTTGTGGTAGAAAATTATTATTATTATTATTATTATTATTATTATTATTATTATTATTATTATTATTATTATTATTGTTATTATTAAACATGACAAAAACATATAGGACAACAATATATGCATAGGTTTTATTATTTGCACGACAATTTTTACTCTTTCCACCACACAAAAAAGAAAAAAATAATAATTTGGAAATGACATAAATACCATTAAAATTATTTTTCTTATTAAATGAAATATAACAAAATGAAAAAAAAAACTTCACCCTCGTGGTCTACTCAAGTCACCACCGTCTGCATCTTCACCATTATCCAGAACGACACCACCCAGTCTCTTCTTCTCCGACGACCTACCACCCAATACCCACAATCATGGCGACCACCTAGCCACTGACAATGCCTGAGAAGACAACAACCAAACTCCTCAAACTTTCTCATGAACAAGCAAATCAGTTCGCCTAGTTTGCCTTTCTCAAATCAGAAAAGAAAAGAAGAGAAAATGAATTCAAATCGTCGATTAAAAAAATTGATTCAACTTGGCCATTCGGAATACAAATTTTGTACTCTCATGAGCACTTTCACAAATCATTTTTTGAAAATAAATAAATTTGAAGTTCGAAAACTTCATTTTTTGACATCATTGATTATACTCAAAAATTACTTTTCGAAAATCAGTGACATCTTCGAAAATGATTTTCCGAACACTAGTCCATTGTTCAAAAAATACAGTTCGACGCATATGTTTCCAAATTTTAAACTAGTTCGCAAACATGTGAGACAATCTATATTAACCGTGAGATCTCCCTCGTAGTTTAGGACACAAGTAGGTACATTTCGAGCAAAAAATTGACCCGCCAATGGGTGTAAACGAATGAAAAGTTCAACATAGACAAAACGGGTCAAAAAATTAAAAAAAGTGCATCATAAACTGGTTCAAAATTAATCGACGTGCAACAAAATGGGTCAAAAAATAAAATTAGAATGCATCATTACGAGTTGAAAATTAATTGATATGCAACACAACGAGTCAACAATTCTCTATTGGATTGCATTAGGGAATTAATACAGACAAGTAGTAGCAGAGAGTGCACTAGTTCATTGTTTGTAGTTTGCAGGTCTCAAAAAAATATTTTGGTTCAAAATAAAGCTACCAGCAGCAGTGAGTTTTAGCCAAAAATAAATAGGACATCCAATGGCACTATGGTTCCTCAGCCACATTGCTCCTCACCACATGTCCACAATTGAACAACTGATCACAGTAGAATTGATGAAAATCGTCACATTTACTCAGAACAATGAGATCCATCGGATTATCACTCACCTTACACTCGATGAACTTCACATACATGATTCCACAATCACTACCATTGCTCTGCTTGGGTGTGCCGTGGAACAACCAAACACTCTTCACTAAGATCTCCTTCAACTCCCTTACGCGTCCATAGGAGACCTCTTTTGCATAGCCATGGTACAAACCTTGAAAGAATTTTGAATTGTGCTTGAACTTTCTTCCAAGATCTTTTGGAATACAGTGAGTCCATAGCCTTGATGGTTTTCTTTTGAAGATCAATATGATTTGTCACCCAATGATTCGTGGAGACGTGAGTGATTGGGATGTTATTTCGTATATATTTTGGGTCATTTTTGGTATGTTTCTGCAGTGTTACTCACCTCATGGTCAAGTTTTGTGGGAGAATTTGTGTCTTGTGGTTAATTTCAGGTGGTTGACATGGAAGTGGAGATAATGGCATTGTTTTGAAGGGTTTTGATGCAATTGGATTGAAGAAAAGCTGGAGAGTATGGAACCAGTCGGTATGGGCATACCGACTGATGGATTATGCGAGTATTTGGACTGGAGATAGTGGATATGCACCAGTTGTGGGCCATGGACGAAATTTAGGCTATTTTTATTACTGTTGGACTTTATTTTTATTATTTTCCTAGTTGGATTAGGATTAGGATGCTTTTTAATTAATTAATTAAGGATTTGGATAAAAAGACTTCTAGATAGAGTAGACTCTATCCATTGCAGTATAGATTAATTCCAGACACTGAGAGATGCTAGAAATGGATTTTTTCTCTGCAGATTTCATAATTCAATTTCATTCTTTATTCATTTCTTCATCGTTCTTCTCTATCAATTAATTTCTGAAGTGCCAATCCAATTATGAATTCAAGTTAAACGCGTTCTATTCCGGTGAAGATTAACGAAGCCCTCGCATAATTGTTCTGTGAGATCTAAATGTTCCTTTTGCTTTAATTAATTGCATGCATCTGTAATTCTCGGGGTTTAAAGTCGTTAATTGTTTCGTCTCTACTAGGTAGGTGCACATATTTAGTAGATCGGAATTAATTAGTAGCCAATTAAACTGGTCATCCGTAATTTTGGTTTAAGTTTAATTAGTGGTACAACGATTCTTCAGAATTGAGGGAATAACAGTCTTAATTCAACGGTCCTGTGTCAGAGTCTGTTGGTTTTGAATCGGGTTTCTCTAGTTCTTAATGTTGTCGGCTCATTAAATCTATAGAGTGTCTCTTACGGTTGTCAGTCGATTAGGGAAATAATTGGTGAAGTGTCTTCCTAATTATCGAGAAGCTAAGGAGAAATTAGGTTGCGTCAGTAAGTGTCTTCGGTGGCTATAATTGGTTTACATGCGTTGATTGGAAGTATCTTTGCATCAAGGATCGGAATAATTAAGTTAGGGGTGGAGTTAATTGGAAACCGGAATACCTTTTATAATCTGTTAAAAGCTACTCTCTGTTTAATTGCTTTTATTCTCGTTTTTACATTATAATCAAGATATTCCTTGGAAAGTTTGGGTACTGCAGACTGAAAGTGTGGAATAATTCTCGCCGATCCTTTGGGAGACGATCTTGCTTGCCACTATTCTGGGTAGTGTGGGCATACCGACTGCGTGTTGGATTATTTTTGGTGAAAAACAACGCACCAGTAAGCAATCCCATAAATTCTATCAACTAATTGTCATGTCGTGGGACGTTGCAATGACAATTCCCCGTGAATATATTTCAGCAACAAGGTGGAAGCACTTTCAAAATCTTCAATCCCCAATTTCACCTTTTTATTTTGAGTAAAAATTGGTAAAAATTTAGAATATTTTATGACACGAAACCAATGCACATTCAGTAACAGGCTTCCAAGAGATATTACCCAATCAATTGCCTCCATGATCACCGAGCTCTTAAGAAATAATTTTGGCCTAGTAGTCTTAAACATTAATAAGCCCTGCAACACATCTAAATTCTGCACAATTATCACTTGAAAAAATGATACATGCAATAATTCTGAATTCTAAATTCTGAATAATCAACTTAGAAAAATTATTTGATGCAAGAAAAATCATTAACATACCACATTTGTCAACCTTTTTCACGGACACCCAAACAAGTAACCGGTAAGGATAAGTGGTCACCAATACTAAATGAAAGCAAATTTAAATTGTTAATGACTGAATCTTCCTTTTTTTGTAGGGTAATAACATTAATTCAGGAGAAGATAATGAGACATACATTCTACTGGCCCTCCAAACTCTGAAACCACGCAACAACATTTTGTGATAAGCTTCCATTGGATCAAACTTTCTCCCAAATATATCACTTATGCATTTCATAACATATAGAGAACACATGTATCTCCCAGGAGTCCTCAACCCGAGGGTAATGGGATTCGGTGTTGAGAATTCGGTGGTTGAGGAGATTTCAATGACTTTATCTTTCTTTTTTGGCTCACATGTGAAAACCGCATCCTCACGAGAGACCAAAGTTAGGCTAATGATAGAAGGGTCACGTTCAATAACTTCATCTGCGGCATTGTTAAGTGCAACATGATCCGAGTTTATTATAGATTTTGGGAGACTGTATTTAGCATCTTGATCGTCTGAACCTACCACCGCACCTACCTCCATTTCTGCTCCTTCACCATCTGCCTTATAAGGTGAAGAAGCCACATCATTACTCATCATCATAACTACAGTAGGTCCAACATTCATCATGATGTGGTTTACGATTCCCGCACAAATAGGTATTGTTCAATTTAGATGCTATATTCAACATCATCTTCTCCTGGTCCGAAAATCGGTTTAATTCTACCTCTTCAAATCTTAGAGATATATCGGCCTTTTTGGATGTGGCCATCTATTCGATAAGGAGAAGCAATACTATAGAAAATTGTCCAGCTATGTCTGCAGCTATGACAACTTGAAAAGTGGCATTTGGAGAAATGGGAGGTGAAGATTGGGAAGGCATGTCCTCTTTGATTTGGACAACTAACCTCAGTGCATACTTGTGATTAGGAGAGGATAACTTCTGCCCCTCAGAGGCGGTGTAGTCAATCTTCCGTTTCACACTTGATCGACGCCCCTAGATCGGATATTCATCATTTGAAGGTAAAACAACAAAACCTACTTGTTTACAATCCAAATACATGAGAGTGGTCATGGAAGATTTCTTCTTCTTTTCCTCTGAGAGATGTAAATCTTCTTGCAATCATTGTCAGAGATGAAATAACTTAGTAGAAGTTAATTTATATAATTCCAAATATATGAATGAATTATTAATGGGTTATAGAAAATGAACGCATCTAAATAGTTACGTTTACAGCATAAAAAATTCTCTTTAGATCTCCGCAACGGTAAAAATGGGGCACCACTCACCACTTTATGCGTGGTATCATCTCACAAGATATTTGGGTTGCACAGTACAACCTGATTTTGTTGAACACCTTATAGGACCATGTCTGAAGGACGAATACAAACCCATACATGTCAAACTTGGGTTGAATCATTCTTTGAGATAATCTTGCATGAAATCCCTTGAGGCAAGCAAATTGGATACAAAGAAATCATACAAAATCAGATCCCACGGACCTGCATGAAACATGTCAGCTTATCCACCAAATGCAAGTATCGAAGATCGATATATTTGCATTTCGAATCCCAACATAACAATACCCCATACAGAAACATCAGATGAGCAAGCTTTAGAGGTAAATGCCCACTGCCATTGCTCGCTTCACAAGCTCTATCAAATGCCTTCTCAACTCTATAAACTTCAACATTTAAAAAAAGACATTATCCCCAAATCACATTCAATAATATCTTGTTATACATATTTTGAGTCTCTAGGTGGTTCGACCTGAGACCCGATTTAAAATAAAATCATAAATTCATCTATCTATCTATTTAATAACAACATCATTGCTAAAAATAGTTTTTATGCCAAAAGTTATTACTAATTTTGGATTTTTTTTATTAATGTCAATCTATCAAATAATATTTTATTATTAATTGCCCATCACTTAAGCAAAAGACACGTATGTTTTGGAAATAAAAATAATGTTGTATAGTGTATCAATTTGTTAGCTTCGGTTAGTATAGAGTTGTCATACGTTGTTGTAGAAGTTAATCAGTTATATTAGAATTAAGTGTATCTAATTAATTCTCTCTTGATTGTAGTTTAGTTGTATATAGTTATAACTTGTAACCCTCATGAAATTAATTCATCTTAACAAAATCAGTTGACTTAAATATCTTTTCTCTTGCAAGCTTATCTTATCTTAACATGGTATTAATAGTTGCCGGTTTTTTATCATTGGTGAGGCATTTCAATCGCTAATCCACCGTTTAATCTACATTTTTATTATAGATCTTGTGTTTTCTGGTGTTTTCATCGGTTCAATTTTTGTAAATTTTGATTTCTAGATCTAAAATCATCTCTACAATTTTCTACCACGGTTGCTCATTCTGAATTTTCACATGTTTTTGTCTTCCATTTTCCATCATTTTCTACTCTATTTCTGCTACCCAATTACACAAATTATGTGTTTTGGCACACTCAAGTTCTAACAAAAATTCGCGCCCATGGATATGATGATTTAATTCGACCTCATTCGGTTATTTCACCGTAATTTCTCATTTGTTCATCTACTTTTTTCGAATGAGTACTAAATCTAGATTTCTAAATCTGGATCCAACGAGATCGGTTCTTAATGAGTTGGTTTCTCAGTTCTATAAGTGAAATAATGATCGACTACATCACTCGATGGTTAACTGCTCGTGAAATCTAGAGCGTGCTTGAGTATCTCTTTCAATCTCAGTCAAAAGCTCGTGTCATGCAGCTCCATCTTCAACTACAAACACAAAAGAATGGTGCCATGAGTGTGGAATGAGTTCTTCTTTAAAATGAGGGGATATGCTTACTCTCTTGCTGCAGCTGATAGTAATGTTCTAGATGCAAAGCTTATTTTGTATATTCTTACTGATTTTAGCAGCTACTTCGATGTTGTCATTGTTAATCTTATACACAGATCATATGCGTTAAACCTTCAAGAGGTTCAATTTTCCCTACAGTCTCATGAGATTTGACTGCAGAATCAAGCTTTTACTATGTTTCCTACCACGAATCTTGTTCATCACTATCCAGATTCATCTCCATATCAATCTTTTTACACTTCAAAAGTTGTGGTAGTGGCTTCTCTCCTCATCGTGGTGGTGGACTTTTTGTGCCTTGTGGTGGCGGTGGAGGCATAGTGTATCATGGCTGGGGAGGTCACGGTATACCCAAAGATAGTAAAATTGTTTGCCAACTGTGTGGCAAGACTGGTTACTTAGCTCTGAAGTGTTTCAAGAGATTTGACATCCATTTTACTGATATAAACTCTTCTCCTCAAGATTATGTGATTGATGTTATGAATTGTGACTTATCTTAGGAAGATTACTACTACTATGACCATGAATCCGATGCTGAGTAGTATGTGGATAGTGGCGCAACATCTCACGTCACTAACAATCTTTAAAAATCTGCAAGTTAGCTCCCCTTATACTGGAGGTAACCAACTTCAAGTTGGTAATGGTAATAGTCTTCATATTTGTCATGTTGGCATTTATTCTTTACAGTCTTATGATCTTAAGAAGTCTCTCATGTTAAAGAACCTTCTGCATGTTCTTGGCATAGTAAAATATTTAGTTAACATTTCGTGTTTTACAAAGGATAATAGAGTATTCTTTGAGCTTCATCATGATGCTTGTTTTGTAAAGGATATTGTAACGTGCAAGGTGTTGATGACAGGAGCACCGGTGCATGGACTCTACCAACTTGATCTCTGATCATCTTCTACTCTAAAGGTTGTGCATGTTTGGTTGGTACAAAATAAAGACAAAATATAGGACAATAAGAAACAACAATTATTATCTGCTATTTTTCATATTGCTAGCAGTTTTGAGTCTAAGTCTATTCCTTAGTGTGTATGGTAGTTGCTCGTAATTCTAGTGATGTAAACACTTGGGATAAGCAGCTAGGACATCCTAGAATTCCTATCTTGAAGCGTGTATGTTCTAGTTTGGGGTTGAATGTAAATTTGGATTCACTACAATTTTGTGTAGCATGTAAGGAAGAAAAATTACATCAGAAACCCCATATCTCTCAAACTCTATGAACTACTGCTCCATTTCAGCTTGTTCATTCTGATTTATGGGGCCCTGCACATATACCGAGTTCAAATGGTTTCACTTACTACATCCATTTTATTAATGATTTTTTGCGATACATTTGGTTCATTCCCATACGAGTGAAATCAGAAGCCCTACTTGTTGTCAAAGAGTTTATTCTCTTTATTTAATGCCAATTCTCCATCACTATCAGTCTATCAAGGCTTTCCAAACTGATTAGAGGGGAGAATATTGATCAATTATAGCTTATCTAACCACTCTTGGTATATGACATCTCCATTCTTGCCTTCATATTCATACACATAATGGAAGAGCTGAACGCAAGATTGCCACGTTGTTGATACGGGTTTAATTCTTCTATCTCAAGCTATGTTGTCTTTACGCTTTTTGTGGGATGCTTTCTCTATATCTGTCTTCTTGATCAATCTTCTTCTAACTTCTACATTATCAAATTCCTCACCTCATCAGATTCTGTATAAAACCGAGCCCAACTATCACTTTCTCAAAGCCTTTGGGTGTGCTTGTTTTCCCTTTCTTAAACCATATAATACACTTAAACTCCAATTTCATTCAGCTAAGTGCATCTTCTTGAGTTACAGTGCTCACCATAAAGGATATACATGTCTCTTTCTATGCGATAGAATCTATGTTGCTGATATTGTTGAATTCAATGAAAATGAGTTTCCATATCCTACACTCTTCTCCCCTATATCTACTCTGCCCTCCACAACTAGTCCCTCTCCATTCACTGTTCATTTTCCTTCTTCTGTACCTTATATCCCTCTAGCACGCTATTCATAATTTTCCTCTAATGATTCAAGCTCATCTTCAGCCCTCTCTTCTTCTTCTTCTTCTTCTTCTTCTTCTTCTTCCCCCGACTACCCTCTAGCTTAATCTTCCACAATTTAGATCTCTCTCCCACCTATCACCACCAACACTCATTCTATGACCACTTGATCCAAAAATGACATCTCCAAACCTAAAACTTTCATTTCTGCTACATCTCTTCTTCTTACTCCTACCACGGTGAAAGTGTTTAGTGTTTATTTATGTTATTTTATTGTAGGAATTTGGTATCTTTAGTATATGTGTTTCCAGCATTTTCGTATTATTTTTATGTTATTACCTTTACTTTTGCTCTTGTGGTGTGTTGTGTCAGTATTGGGGCAGAATTAGAGCTTTTGTCCGAAAAAGCAGGAATTTTATGGCACAAAGGTAGCATAGGACCAAAGCTTCTAACTGACGCTCCAGCTGATGCACCAAACTGATGGTCAAGACAAAGTGATGCCCCGAACTGACCAATCTTGGGGCCAAACTGGAGAATTCAAATTGGGGCCACAAGCTTGAAACTGAACTGGGACGCAACTGATGACATAAGCTGAAGTTCTCAACTAATGAACTAGCTCCAACTCCAACTGATGAAGGCCAACAGAAGCAGTCAACTGGGAGCCAACTGATGAAAAGTGCCAAAATTGAAGATGGAAGTTGGAGCTGAGCAGCCCACCGGCACGGAGGCCCCTGCGACCGCGGGGAAATGCCTAAGTGCCCATGGTGAACACACCTCGCGTGTGCTGGCGCCCCACCGATGTGGGACATCCTAGCCCAGCCGGCGCGGGGCGACCAGTTCAGCTCCTCCTCGATCACTTTCAGTTGCATTTTCAGGAGTTTTAATCTTTTTACCTCCAACCACTTGGCTAGCTGGGAGAATTAAATACGGAGACTTCTAGAGTATGGGTATGAGGAGTTTGGGAACCATCTACCAATAACCCAACCTTTTACTTTCTCTCTCTTACACCATTCTCTCTTCATTATTCATCATCCTTCCACAAAAACATTTATCCAACACCACCGATCCATCATCTCCATCATTCTCTCTCTCTCTAACCTTTCCATCACCCATTCTTCTTCATTCACCACTTCTTTCACATTTGTTGGAGATGGGAGAAAAGCAAAGAAGCTCAAGCTAAGGGAGAAGACGAGAAGAAGAATCCAATTCCAAGCCGAGGTGGAAGCTAGGCTTGCTCGAGGATCTCCATTTCTTGGTATTCTTTTCTTAGTTTTAGCTTATTTGTGGGGAGTTGTCCCAAAACTATCGAGTTAAAAAACAACATTGTAGAAGTTTATGTTTTATTTATCTTTTGATTTATGAAATGAAGAACTTGTATGATTCTTGTGTTGTTTCGACCATGATAATGGGCTAATTCTGCTCATTAGGGGGTAGATAATCGATTTAGTTTTGATCCATGCTTGTGATTGTTGATTGAACTGTGCTTATTTATGTTGGGTACTTGATCAATACTTAGCATTGCTAGGATTTAGATGAGACCAAGAGGAGATTCTATGGCCCAATTAGGGTTATATCAATGTTAGGTGGACTGGGTTACATAAGCCTAAGGTTAATCTTGTTCGTATAATTTAACCGATAGGGGTTTAATGGATTGACGGTGACAGTGAATGAAGTTAAGTCCCTTGAAGGAGTTTATTGTATGTTTAAGATTAACGAAATCAATTTGAATCAAGCTAGGAGAGAAACCAATGAGAGAATATGCACCTTGATGAAGACTCAAATTCGTGCTTTTCCCTTTATCTTTTTACACCCTTTTTAAGTGTTTAGTATAGAGTCTGGTCTAGTTTTGGGGGTAAAGCTGATTGCAGGAGGCTGAGGGCACAAAGCCTCCACAATAGGCACAGACAGGTGCTATTTATGCTGAGGGCATAAAGGACTGATTTGCCTGCCGAGGACCCAGTCAAAGTTGTTGCGAGAATTGCGCAACAAGATCGCGGGACAGTTCCTATATGCACGTGGAGGTGATGTGGCGGTCAGTTCCGAGTCTTGGGGAGGTCTACACACGTTGGGAAGGAAGTGGGGACATCAGAAAGCTGTTGGAGATGCTAGGGTTTGTTGCTATCCCTCCTAAATTCAAGGAAGAACGTTGAGCATGAAATGAGGAAGTGGAGGAGTGCAAGAACCCCTGCGTGGGTGAGATCTGGGCTGCTTGAAGCCTTAATTCAGTTGCTATAAATATTTTTATCTGTTTGCATAACGCGTACATTGCCACACTCGGTCTTTACATTTCCAAGATACAATTTACTGCTTTTATATTTAGTTTATGTTTTGGATATTTTGACTGCCTGAAGCTGGCGATTTGCCCGCGGAGAGGTAGTTCAGTCATTTTGTTGGCAAAACTGGGGTTGGGCCCAGAAGTAAATCAAGTTATTTCCTTTCCAAGTAAGATGTCTTTCATCATTTCTTTTACTTTTGTTTCTATGTTTAGTGGCTAAGTATCCACTGTTCAAGTCAAAGTAATGGTCTAAGGGTAGAATATGTGCATGAGGTAATCGGACTTTAAAGCCTTAAGGGTTCACAATCTTAACTTGTTTTTCACTTAGACATAGGTTAAAGGGTGGTTGGAGATGAAAGCGCGCATTTCTGATTAACTGGTGCTAGTGTTAGTTACATGGGAGTGTATAGGTGACCCATGCCTCGATACCCGCATAGTAATAAGTCCGGGGGTGACAGCCTTGGTAGTTAAGATTGAGTAGTATATGCAGGCACAAGACCGTGTCAAACCTACTAGAATCGGATCGCTTTTGCCCTCAAAGCTGCTATGCTTGCAAAACCTTTGTGTGATTCTCTCCTTAGGTTCCTGTATAGTTAGGTCCCTAGGTGCCGATCGTATTATCTAGACGATATACTGTAAGAAGTGATTGGGGAGTGGCCGATCGTATCCATTTCCTATAACCGGTTAACCCTCAAAGTGACAATTACCCATATTTGGCCATAGGGATTCGGTTTTTGACCTTTCTGCTAGTGTGGGCACAACGGGTAGTAGTGGTAATTACATGTGTTTTGCCCGGGATTGTGCATACCTACCGAATGACTTGATGCTTTGACTTGAGCACCTTTATTACTGATATTTTCTTTTGTGATTTCCTTTTCAGCATTTAGTTAGTTTAAGTTTATTAGCAAGGTTTTTAGAGTGACACTGAAGATCCAAACTGAAACTAAGAAAGGACAGAAGGTTAAAACACTCCTCGTGGGATCGACATCCGTCTTCACTAGCTATACTAGCCGTTGAGGGCAGATTGAGTATTTGTGGACCATTTGCCCGCAAGTGTATTTTGCACACCTAAACGACGGGTGTGCCACACCTTAATGCTCATTCCATAATCATTTTCATTCGTTCTTATTATTGTTGGCATTGTTAGTTAGTTTTTGCTTGCTTTAATTTAATAGTTTAGTCAAAACCATCCGTACCTTGATTAGAATGTTTAGATCTGTATTTAAATTCATGTGCATGTTAACGTGCGTAGCATAAAAAGATAGTCGCTCTCTAAGCTTTTCTCGAGAGACATGACTCGGGTTAGCTCACTACTCTACAATTGACCTCATTCTCTTGTGGGTTCAGTCAGTAGTAGTTTTGCGTGTGTAGTTTAGACCGAAATAAAAGGCTGCTCTTCTTGATCCTGTCTGGGTGCAAGCCATGCAGGCTGAGTTTGATGCTCTAAATGCTAACAACCCTTGGACTCTAGTCTCTCTACCCCATGATCAGAAAATTATCTCTAATAAATTGGTTTTTCGAGTGAAGACCAAAGAAGATGGATCCCTTGATAAGAGAAAAGTATGTCTCGTTGCAAGAGGCTTTAAGCAAGTTGTAGGTGTAGATTATCTTGATACCTTCAGTCCAATAGTCAATTCTCCACATCAGGCTTATGTTTACTCTTGCTATAATTCGAGGTTGAGAGGTGCAACTACTTGATGTTAACAACGTGTTTCTTAACGGTGATCTTGAAGAAACGATATATATGGAGAAGCCAAAAGGCTTTACAGATGCAACTCATCTCTCTTTTGTCTGCAAGATTAACAAATCTTTGTATGGTCTACACCAAGCTCCAAGAGTCTGGTATGATGAGCTCCTCTCTTCTCTAACTGGCATGGGATTCACACGTTCCACGTCAGGTTTCTCTGTTCCACCATCGGCAGTGTGACAAAATTATCTATGTTTTGTGTATGTTGACGACATATTAATCACATGTGATGATTGTGTAGTTGTGCATCAGGTTATTGATGATCCAAGTGCTGTCTTTACACTTAAAATATTGGGGCCCGCTGACTTCTTTCTAGGAATTTAGGTACACCGTCACCATTCTTCTTTTGAGCTTAGTCAGTCAAAGTATATCTTTGATCTTCTTAAGAAGAATAATCTACTTGATTGAAAGACTTGCCCAACGTCTATGACTACTGCTACCAAGCTTTCTAAAACTGATACGAATGTGTTTGATAATTCGACTTTATATCGTAGCACAGTTGGAGCGTTATAGTATCTTACTTTAACTCGTCCCAACATAGCTTTCTCTGTCAATAAGCTTAGCCAATTCATTCAGCAGTCGTCTGACGTTCATTGGAATGCTTGTAAATATTTGTTGCGTTACCTTAACGGCACTCAACATTTATCTTTGCAGTTCACATCCACCTCTTCTACATGCTTTGAAGGATTTTCAGATGCAGATTGAGCCAGTTGTTTGGACGATCATCGCTCTACTGGCGGGCATTATGTTTTCCTCGGTTCAAACTTGCTTGTTTGGAGATCAAAGAAATAAGAGGCCATGGCTCGTACCAGTGCAAAATTTGAGTATCGCACATTTGCGAATGTTGCCACTGATATTATTTGGCTTCGATCCCTCTATTTAGAACTTGGTATTGTTTTCTCCTTTATTTCTAACTTGTGGTACAACAATAGCAGTGTTATCGCCCTAGCTTCAAATCATGTGATTCACTCACGCACTAAACATATCGAGGTTGATATTCATTTTATTCGAGAATATGTGTTGGACAAAACTTTCGATGTTGATCACGTTCCTTCTCAAGATCAGATCATCGACATATTCACTAAGTCTTTATCAGAGTCACGGTTTCTCATGCTATAGCAAAGGTTGAAACTCAAGGAGTAGCTTTGTGACAGTGGGGGTATGTTAGTATAGAGTTGTACTACGTGGCAGTAGGAGTTAATCAGTTATATTAGAATTAGTTGTATCTAAGTAATTCTCTCTTGATTGTAACCCTCATGAAATTAATTCATCTTTCACAAAATTAGTTCACTCAAATATCTTCTCTCTAACAAGCTTATCTTATCTTAACACAATTCATACATTTTTTTCGTAATTCAAGCCTAATTTGAATTTCAAAATTAGATTTAAATAATTGCTTTTTCCCTTTTCTTTTATTGAGCTTAACCTCAATTACCATAATAACAAATGTAAAAATTTATATAATTCATAATAATTATAAATTAATTTTATTTTATTATGATAATTTTATTATTTTTTAAAATTTATAATTTCTAATAAATAAAATTATGAATATGTCACGCTCGTGCCCCATTTTATAAACATCAAAATTCGTGCCACCGTGACTTTTTTTTTCTTTGATAAGACATGTCATAATCAAGTTGTCAAATTACTTTGTACCTCGTGGCACAATTAGACAAGCTAAACACAACCATAGCAAACTGGACATATTTGATATTTTATCGGAGGGTGTTTCTATTTGCACTACAATATTTACTTTATACACAACAAATTATTTTTATTTTTTTTTGTTATTAATTGTAAATCTACATAAATACCCTTACTGAAAAAATAAATAAATGAATGAAAAAAGAAAAAAATTGCAAAAAATGAAAAGACAGATGTGTCTTCTCCTCCGGCAGAGTGGCACTGCAACTTCTTCTCCGGTTGAATGTCTGCCTACCGGCTACCGTCCACGACAACTGTGCACAACCCGACAAAGATGACTCCTGATTCGTAACTTCTTCTCGTCGCTGTCAGACTCCCGGAGAAATTGAATTTGAAAATTTCGAGAGAAAAAATGAATTCAACCCCTTCTCATTCAAACTGAAGTTCTTGAATTTTGGCTTATTTTTCGAAACCTGTAAAGAACTCGTTTACGAACGTATTCCATTTGAAAAAATATCTAAGTTCTCAGTCTTTTTTTGTGAAATTTTTAAATTCAATTTCTCCGACGAAGCCTGATGGCCACAAGAAGAAACTGGAACGTCGAGTCAGGAATCATCTTTGTCAGGGCTAGGCACAGTTGTCATCGACGACGGTCTGGCATTCGTCGGAACCTCCTGAGAAGAAGGTATGTGTCTACCCGAGAAGAAGATATTCCTATCTTCATTTCTGTTGTTGCTTTCTTTCTTTCTTTTCGTTTATTTATTTATTCTTTTAATAAGGGTATTTTAGTAGATTTACCACTAATAAAATAAATGAAAAATAATTTATTGTATCAAAAGTAAATATTGTGGTGCAAATAGAAACACCCTTTATTGGAATATAATCCCAAATTAAATGTAGATGCCAAAAAAAAAAAAAAAGAACAGAGAGAGAAAGATAAGTTTGAAAGCACGTGTTGAGAACTCAAAGGGATCCGATAAAAAATACATTATTTATATAAGTAATGCTGCAATTTGCTTAATTTGATACATATTTTCAAACAGGAGAGAATTAATAATTAAGCGTCACAAATAGTTTTATTAACATTTTTTGGGAGAAAATAGCGCCCTAGCGTTCATCAAAAGGTGCAAATTCACCCTTCTCCATCCCCAAAAAAATAATTTTATTATTTTTTAAATCTTTTTTATCTCTAAAAATTTATTTATTTTCCTTATGTGTCCATTTTATTATAATTACGTGAATAAAAGTAATATTATTTTATCATAATTGAACTTGTACTTTTGTGTATGCGTTTTATCAAAACTCTTACATGTATTTTACTATGCATTTTTTCAATAAATTTCACTTACAAGAGTACAAAATCATTAATGATAAACTAATATTAATTCTATGCACATATATATGATTTTAGGTCTATAATTAATGAAAAATTATAATTTTTCAACAAAAATAAATGAAAATTATACAATAAATAAACATTTTTTAGGGATGAAAATCATAAAAATAATAATAAAACGGTATTTTGTCACAAAAAAAAGGTGAGAAAGGGAGAATTTGCCCATATTAATAAATATTATGGTAGTATTTGTTCTTAAAAAATGGGATAATTCACATTTCAGAGTAAACGTGAGAGATATTTTTGAAAAAATTTCCGAGTAGCTAGATAAAAAAATTGCACAAATTGATTTGTTTTATTTTTTTCCTGAGAGCGAATGATGTGGGCGTTTCAACCGAAACATCTTGTTTGGGTGGTTTAACAAGCATGTGGTGTGTTTGGCAAGCATGTGGGTGTGACCAAGTTATTAAATTTAAATGGACCAATTTAAAAAGATAAAGATGATTATCAAATCATTTTGATTGATATTTATTATATTACGGAGAGAAAAATGAGCCGCGTCTTGAAAATTGCATATTCAAATGGGCAGGTCTTGTGGGCACTAGGTGCACATCAAACGGTCAATGCGTTGACCGTTGACCCAGTCAATGCATTGATTAAAAAATCCGTCAAAATTAGTATCATTCATAATACTGAAAAGTATCATTTTAAAATTCAATAGTATCATTTGTATCATTAAAAAGTATCGGCTATAAAAAAAATAAAGAAAAAAATTGTTAAAATCAGTATCAATTGAGTAACATGAGACGAGTTAATACTCACATGCAAGGATCATTATTTATGGGTGAAGTATCATAACTCACATGTGAGTATCATTATTTATACCCGCATGTGAGTATCATTATTTATGGGTGAAGTATCATTAACTCACATGCGTTGATCCGTCTCATGTATGAGACCGTCTCATACAAGTTTTTGTCTAAGTATATTAGTAAATGTGCTAAACAAATATAAAAATCAACCTATATATTGAGACATCTAAAAAAGAAAAACAAGTATATATGAAAGAGATGAAAGGAGTATAATATTTTGACGTCAATTCTCATGTGCACTATGTGCACATCAGACGGTCAACACGTGGAGAATTATCAATTCAGGACCTGAAAGATGAGTAATCTATCGATTCAGGACCCGAAAGATGAAAACTCTCAATCCAAGACTCGAGGGATGAAAATTCACAATCCAGGACCTCAAAAATCACAAATTTTTACTTCTTTTTATTTTTTAATTAATTTTATATTAATTTTCAATGAAAAATCCTTCATTAATTATCTATTAAATCTAATAAATAAATTTTTAAGATTAATTAAAAAAATAAAAAAAAATCAAAATTCGTGATTTTTTAGGTCCTGAATTGAGAATTTTCATCTTTCGGGTCCTGGATTGATAATTTTCATCTTTTAGATCTTGAATTGATAGGTTACCCATCTTTCAGATCCTAAATCGACAATTCTCCTTACATTTATCATTATTAATTTATCGTTAAAGAAAATAAACATCAACATATTATAAAGTTTATGTGTTTAATTATTTTTTCGATGTTTTTCTTAACCATATTGGAAAATTCAATCATCATATATCAATGGGGTGAGGGAGTAATTTATATCCCCCCTTTTTTTAATTATATCCGATAACCAAATTCTAGCAGCATATATGTGATCTTGATAAAGCTCACCGGAAGCTCATGTGTTTTGTAAATAAAAGAAAATTAAGTGAAAATGTCTTATTTCCACTTTGATTTGAAAAATCATAAACTTTTAGTGAATCACGTCACATATATATTGTCAGAATTAGGTTATGTGATATAATTGAAAAAAAAGTCGAGATATAAATTATAATTTTTTGAAAATTGTAAAATAATTTGTAATGTTATTGAAAGTTTAGGGTAAAATATGATATTAATCCTTTATTAAATTTAAAAATGACGTTTGATTACTTTTGTTTTAACTTTATGCTACCTCTATTTATGAATACGTGTCATTCTAGCATTATAATTTTGTTTTCAAAAAAATGTCATTTATACAAATTCGAGACAGAAAATTTACATTTTTCACACATTTGCCCTCGTTTAATGTATTCAAACATACATATTTAACTTATTTAATGTATTCACACAAGAGTATATTAGATAACTCAATTAATTCATTAATATGTGTGCATTCATCCAAAATGACACTTAATTGAAAATGAAATGAGTACTTCATTGATATTATTGCTAATGAATTTAATATGTTTCAAAGCTTATTAATAAAGAGAACTCATTATTATATTATTTTCGTATAATATAATAAAATAAAAACACAATCAATGGATCAATCCAACTGATTGTATCATAAGTTATACATAAATTAAAGTAAAATTGTAGGGATAAAATTATAAATAAAAAATATCAACAAAAATATGCATTAAAAATAATTCCGTGTTGTAAAATTTCATATAGACGTATATAATGTAGTGGTTGTTTGCATAATAAAAAGTTAAGTGGCCGTAGAGGGCAGAAAATCAAATCCCACTTGCCCAACATTTCATATATATATATATATATATATATATATATATATATTTTTATTTTAAATTTATGATTTATCTTAAATCAATTCATTTATTATTATTATGATGATGATCATCATCATCATCATCATCATGATCATCTGATTTAATTTCTTCAATAACTACAATCCACACATTTCATAATTTTATTATTATTATTATTATTATTATTATTATTATTATTATTATTATTATTATTATTATTATTATTATTATTATTATTATTATATTTTATTTTAAATTTATGATTTATCTTCTTCAATAGCTACAACCTACACATTTCATATTTTTGTTATTTTTGTTTTAAATTTAGGATTTATCTTAAATTTTTGTTATTATTTTTGCTTTAAATTTATGATTTATCTTAAATCAATTTGTTTATTATTATTATTATTATTATTATTATTATTATTATTATTATTATTATTATATTTACTTTTTTATTTTCAAATTTTTTCGTAAATATTGAGCTCTTGATTTCTAATGTAAAATTGATTGAATCATCCAATTCCGTTAACTAGAATATTTACTATCTACATATTTTTTATTTATTTATTTCGAAAAATCACTCCCTTTCATCAATCAAAGATGGAAATTTCTACCAGAAAATAACATCATTCTTTCTCGTGTGGAATTTTATTTGAAGGGCTTAAGTTAACGTGTGCACATCCGTCACAACTCATAGAGACACAAATGGTGTTTTTTGTTAGGAAATCCACCAGAATTGGAGGCGTTGCAGTTCAAAGCTTTAGCGCACGGATAAGATGAGGATAGAGAGAACTAGTTGGTTTAGCCAAAACACGAGTCTCGAGCATATGCGTTTTATTTATATTTTAAGAGATCTATTCTTACCTTGTAATTCATTAATATAAATATATTCAGGTTGAATAAATTAAATGTAAATCAACAACAAGACGCAAATCGTATCGCAAATCCTAATTCATCCTATATATCTTTACCTACTCTTTTTATTCTTAATTTCATCATATTAGGGATGACAATTCTACTCGCAAGTTCGGCTCCCCACTGGTACGCTCCCCTAATGGGACGGTTTTGGGATAAAAAACAAGTATGGGATGGGGGTGGGTATAAATTTTAATACCCGAGTCGATGTCGGGGGTTGGAACGGGGGAACAGATACCAACCTGAACCTACATCGATTTAATATAATTCATAATTATATATTGAATAAATATAGATTTTAAAATTATAATTTATGTTTAAGACTTAATACTTGATTTTTCAATCTTTAAAATAAAAAAAATATATATTTAATAAACATAAATTTTCAAGCTTGGCTTTTTAATTTTTAAAAATTGAACAATATATATCGGGTACCCGATGGGTACAGGTACCCTTTTCCCATCGGGTAATCCTCACCTACACACTCTTTTTTCCACATATCGACTTATTTAATTTGGTTATTTTGTGAATGAGAAAAAAAAAATGTCTAAAACCTTTTAATTAATTTAAAGACACGATTTTTTATTTATTATTTAGTTGACAAATTTAAAAGACCCACACTATTTTTTAATTACGTTACACATTTTAAACATATTAAAAAATATTGCCAAAAAAAACAGAGAACCAATTATAAACATATGATAATTTAGATTAAAAAATCCCACAATGTTTTCTCATTAAATGATAATGTGAATATATTCAAAATTTTAAATATTAAATTTACAAAAATTAAATCCGTACGTACGGGAGAAATGGTAATTATAAAACAAATAAAGTATTTGATCTCCCATCCCGCAAATTTCCTCCTTTTAATTAGTAGCCCTTCTTCGTTTCGAGTGACATGACATGTTTGGCCCACAAATATAAATGTTACTTTTTATTTTTTTTAGAGATAAAATAAGGAAAAACTTTATTTCTCGTCGACAATGAAATTTTGTCTAAAAAGTACTGGTGTTAATTACATTTCAGAACCTACTTTTTTAATGAAATTTCTATAATATCCTAAATTTTAACTAATTCAATTTTAGTACCTAAACTTTAAAACTTATAGAATGATAGTTAAAATCTAGAAATCGATGAAGTAATATATTTAACCAGTATCACGTGAAATTCACCATTGGCGTTATTATTGGGACTTTTTTTTTTCTAATGTGTGATAAGATTATATTAAATTAAAGGTCATTTGACACATGAGAACTACAATATTAATTGAAAAAAGAAAGTGAGATCTGATCAGTCAATTTCATTGAAATATAAACCATTGGTCGGTTAGTTAAACTAGATAACATTAAAAGTTTAAGTATCCAAAAAAAAACATATTATATTATTTCTTTATGCAGAATAAAACTGTTGTTTTTTCTTTAATTTCTCCTTTCTGTTCAACACCCTCACCAACAAAAAAAAAAGAATTTTCAATCATGACCATAAAGGCTTGATTCATCACCATAAATAGTAATTATATACAACAAATTTGATTTATAATTTGTAGAATCATTCATAGAGTTCAAAATTGTAACATTTGACAACAATTCATCCATACCACCACAAAACACTACACATTTATACAGTTACATAATTTTATTATTAGTATTAATTACAACGTATATATGTACGTGGTAATGAATTTCTGTAGTAAAAAATAGCTAGCAAAATGATTTTTTAGCAAAAAAGATAAGGTCATATTTTTTCAGCCCTATAAAAATCTCGAATTTATATACGTCTTGTAACATTCATCTAGGGTATTTTTTGTGTAGTTGAAGAAACATGACTTTATTTTTTTGGCTTCACTTGGACATAATTTTCCAATGTGTGTGATACGATTTTGGACAATTTGCTATGGCTAACTTATGATAATGTGGAATTTTTCATTAAAAATACACACACAAATGATATAGTCTATAGACACGTTTAAAACGAGCACATCAATTTGGCACCTTTGGGTTACGCGTTCCACTGATTAATTTACTTTTTCTGACACTCTATATATAATATAATAATATATATTTACAATTGAAATGAGATTTTCATGGATCAATTCCAACATCATCAAGGCTTGACTCGGAAAATCACATGTTCAATGTAAAATTGTGGCTAAATTACATTAATTTAATTATAAATAATAAAAATCATCAAACGTTTTAATAATTACAGTATAAAAATTTCAACGTTTAATTTAATTCCCGATATTTTAATATCTTAACATAAAATGACTTAATGTTTCTGTCAAAAATACCCTTCCGGTCAATTTCAAATATTTTTACTCCCAAGTACTTAGCTAGACAACTTATTTATCGGAATGATACTTTTGTCAGGAAAAATCAAAATGACATTTTTTTGTTGAAAATATTGGGTCATTTATGCTAAAAATGTCCAAACGTTAGAAATTAAATTGTAATATCATAACGTTAGATTATTTCTATTAAAACATTCAAATATTGTGTATTAAATTTTAATTATTAAAATATTGAGCTATTTTTATTAAAACGTGAAACTAAGCCCAAACCTATGATTTTTATTGTTTTCTCTTTTATGAGAAAAATATGTAATTGCTGCTAAGGTTGCATTTTAGATAAAACTTCATTTCCCAGCAAGAATATCATATGATGATTGCATGCAAAACTTGTTCATCCAAAGATCACAGCGGATTATAATAATTTAGTGGTCTGAGTCGAGGTAAAAATTAAGATCCCAATTTTTTGTCTTATAATTCAATAAATAAATTGAATAACATATCATATTCAAAATATTTATACTGTGGTTTTTTTTTGGAGGTACTGTTTATATTATGGTTAAATTAATACGAGAAAGAAAGAAGTTGAAACACAGTTTTTAAAATACAAGCTGACAGTTTAAACAGCGATAATGGGCCGGATCGTAGCAGCCATAGTCCATCTTAGATAAACGGGTTGGACGGGTAAAAAGTCCAAAAAAGGAGCCCCGAAATGATCCGACCCGACTCTCGAAGACTCGAACCCATTTCCACGGCTCACTTTTAACAACACACTCGACAACTCACATCCCGCCACGTGTTCTTTAATACACGTGCCGTGTCCCCATTCGCCTGTCGACCCTTCCTTTTCCACGTGGACTCTCCCCTACAAAAACCCCTTCCCCACCACTCTCTGCATTTGATTCACGGCGAGCTCGAAACTTCCACAGAAATGGCGACGCCGAGCTCCACACACGCGCTGCTCTTTCTCTCACTCTTCCTACTGCATTCTTTCCACTCCGAATCGGCGGTGGCTAGCATAGATCTCGGCTCCGAATGGCTCAAAGTAGCCGTAGTCAACCTCAAACCCGGCCAGGCGCCGATCTCCATCGCAATCAACGAGATGTCGAAGCGGAAAACGCCGTCTCTCATCAGTTTCCACGCCGACTCCCGCCTGATCGGCGAGGAATCGGCGAATCTCCTCGCGCGCTACCCCACCAAGGTCTATTCGCATCTCCCCTCGCTCGTCGCTAAACCCTACAATTTCACGCGGGATTTCCTCCGTAAGCTGCATCTGAGTTTCGAGATCGCGCCCGAGGAGGCGCGGGGTGTGGCGGTTTTCACGGCGGATGCTGGTGAATTCGGACGTTTCACGGCGGAGGAGATGGTGGGGATGATGCTGAAGTACGCGTCGGTGCTGGCGGAGACTCACGCGAGGACGACTGTGAAGGATGTCGTGATCACGGTGCCGCCGTTCACGGGAGTGGCTGAGAGAAGAGGATTGTTGGATGCGGCGGATTTGGCTGGGCTGAATGTGCTGGCATTGGTCAACGAGCATGCCGGAGCTGCTTTGCAGTATGGGATTGATAAGGATTTCTCCAATGGATCAAGGCATGTGGTGTTTTATGATATGGGGGCTAGCAGCACTTATGCTGCATTGGTGTATTTTTCGGCGTATAATACTAAGGAGTTGGGGAAGACTGTGTCAGTTAATCAATTCCAGGTAACTTGTTGCTTTTTGAATGTTGAGTTGATATTTGAAGTGTTCAGTTCCTTTTGACTGGTGAGGTTTAGCATTTTAGATGTTGCTTAAACTTTATCAGTTTTTTTTAACTTGTTTTGAGCTTGTTTGACAAACAATGGAATCAAGACCAGCATCTTGGGCATTTTGATTCCCTTGTTTTAGGCCTAGCTCGAAATAATCTTATAAGAAATTGAAATGTGTTATTGAACATAGCATGAATGATCATTTTGTTTTTGAGACCATTACTCTTAACAAAACGTTTTGTTCTTGAGAGATTACTTATTTTGGCTCTGTTGGTTGTGATTATCTTGTTAATGACATAGCAAGCACTTGATTTTTTGGATGACTTTGTTAAACTTCATTTGGTCAGATGAATGGAAACGGCTTGCATGAGCAAATAGCCGAATTTTAATTGCACTTCAGCACTTATTCATGATCATCATTATTGTATGACTTTGTGTGAAATTTTCCACAAAGGATAATATTTCCCATGTCACACTTCTATGTTTCGGAAGTTTTTTCTGTAGGTGTGGGTAGTTTGACATTTGATAGTTGTTTCCAGGTGAAGGATGTCAAATGGGATGCAGAACTTGGAGGTCAGAATATGGAATTGAGGCTGGTGGAGTATTTTGCGGATGAGTTCAACAAACAAATTGGGAATGGGGTTGATGTTAGGAACTCTCCCAAGGCAATGGCCAAATTGAAGAAACAGGTTAAGCGCACAAAAGAAATCTTGAGCGCCAATGTGATGGCTCCGATATCTGTAGAATCTATTTATGATGATCGTGATTTCAGGTTAGCCTGAGATACAAGAAGGATTTTCAAATTTTATGTGCCATTTTTAGCTTTTGCTGTGTTTAGAAGGAAAATTTTCTTCATTATTTATATTCTATCTCTAATCTAATGCTATTATCTCTATATCCGTATATTTTCTGCTAATCTAGGTTTAATCCTGTAAAAGACAATTTTTAGACTGGCATCACAAAAAATAAATTTTATGTTGATCTCTATTTGATTTCGAGAAAAAGGGACGAATGGGAGAAGATATGGAAAGTAGAACTAATTTTTTAAATTACATTAATCTCATAGTTTTTAATCTTTTTTCACTTATTTTGAAGTTGGCTTGACATTTTAGAGGTGAGCTTGGGGTTTAGAATCCTGTCTGTCCCCTGCTATCCAACATTATTATAGGGTCAGAATTTAGAATTATAAAGAAAAAAAATATTTTGTTTTCAATTTTATTATCACTCTCAAAATCTCTCTTATTTTCTTCATCCTTATAGTTTGAAGAATAAGCCATGATACATTTGGAATCTTCATTTACTACTATGACCGGACCTCCTCATCCTTAGTCGTATTTGCCTGTTATGCATTCTCTCTTTATCATTTTGTGTCCTTTTTTGCCCATAAAAAGAATGCCAAAGGAAGTCGTTAGAATCTGCTTATTCAACTGAATTGTCGTCATTCTGTTTACAAGTTTTTTTTTTTTTTTTGAACATCAACTGTTTCTTGTTTGAATATTATGTGAAGAGCTGTCACTTATCAACTTTAAAGATGTTAACATGTTTGGTTTCTTTCATAGCTATCTTATAGATTTTTTTGACAAAGAAACTTATTTCTGCTAATTGCGTCTGTTTAGTGGAGACCCTTGTGTAAAAGGGGGTGTCTCGGGTTGAAGACCCACCCTCCTTAAAAAAATTCAGAACATAAATAACTAGTCAACACATAAATGCTGGTGAATGCAGATAATTGGATCATGAATTCCCATACTCTGGCTTTCATCTTGGCTTTTCAGTGAATGTATTCGTTTTTGTAAGAATGATTTACTTTACGTAGCCCCCCTCTATACCTTTTACCATTTTGGTTGTCACTTATGCTTCTATGGTTTTACAACCCAACCCCCCCCCCCCCCCCCCAAAAAAAAAAGAATAATGTCCATTCTTTTCTGACTTATGCTTGAGTAATTCCCTTTTTGGCCTTTTTAATTTTATATATGTGGCAGGAGCTCAATTACTCGTGAGAAGTTCGAAGAGATTTGTGAAGATCTTTGGGAAAAAGCCCTTGTTCCCTTAAAAGAGGTTATCAAACATTCTGGATTGAGTACTGATGATTTGTACGCCGTGGAGTTGATTGGAGGTGCCACTCGGGTTCCGAAGTTGCAGGTACATCTGACATTTAGAGTTATATTTTACAGGGCTTTGATGCAATTTTGCTTCATTTCAAGCTTTCTGTTGTGTGTGTTGTGTTTCTGGCAGATACACATGTTTGTATGCCACTCTCTGAATAAGAAGATCAATGATAATTTTCAAGTTTAACTAACACCATATGCTAGCTAGGTCATATCTTAGCTCAGTTCTCCATATCATGTATACTTTGGAATTGACCATGCTATTTTTCCCTATAGACCAAGCTTCAGGAATTTCTTGGGAGGAAACAGTTGGACAAACATCTAGATGCTGATGAGGCCATTGTTCTTGGTGCCTCTCTACATGCTGCAAATTTAAGTGATGGAATCAAATTAAACCGGAAGCTAGGAATGATTGATGGCTCTACTTATGGTTTTGTGTTTGAGTTGAATGGTGATGGTCTTTTAAAAGATGAAAACACCAGGCAGTTGATTGTGCCAAGAATGAAAAAGCTACCCAGCAAGGTAAAGAACATTTTGGATGTAGAAGTTTGGTGTATCTCTTTCCGTCATATTGATTTGATTTATTTTTTACTTTACCACAGATGTTCAGATCTGTTGTTCACAACAAAGACTTTGAAGTTTCACTTGCTTATGAGAGTGAAGATCTGATACCACCCGGTGCCTCTTCTCTTACATTTGCACATTATGATGTCTTGGGTCTTGCAGATGCTAGCGAGAAGTAAGGATTATTTTGATTAAAATTCTGATTTCATTCATTTTAGGCTTGTAGTTTCTCCATGAGGTTTTCTTAATACCCTTGTATGTTGCAGGTACTCATCACGGAACCTGTCCTCCCCGATTAAGGCCAATTTACATTTCTCTCTGAGTAGAAGTGGTATATTTTCCTTGGATCGAGCTGAAGCTGTTGTTGAGATAACTGAATGGGTGGAAGTCCCACGAAAGAATCTCACAACTGATAACTCAACATCGGCCTCAGCCAACACTACTGATGCTGAAACCAAGAACACTTCAGAGGAGAGCAATGATAAGTTGGAGACAAATAATGGCGGAAATAGTGACTTGTCTGATCTCAGTGCTAATGATTCTAACACTGTAGAACTTGGTACTGAAAAGAAGCTAAAAAAGCGGACATTCAGAGTTCCCCTTAAGGTTTAAAATGGAACGATTTGCAGTTGATAGTTACTTCAATCTATATTACTTTTAAAAATCCTATGTTTGTTTGATGTAGGTTATTGAGAAGACAACAGGGCCTGGAATGCCTCTCTCAAAAGAATCGTTTTCTGAGGCTAAACGCAAATTAGAAGCATTGGACAAGAAGGATGCAGAAAGGAGAAGAACAGCTGAATTGAAAAATAACCTTGAAGGATATATCTATTCTACTAAGGACAAGGTAAGAAGTTTAATTTTTGCTTGTGCAGAATTTCAGTGTGCTTGAAAATCCAGCCATATTGATCATGCCCATAAATTTTCACTTACTATGTACATTAACAATATGGAAGCCTGTAGATGTCATATGAGAATGACCAAACAAGGTTTACCTTTTGTTCTCTTAGTGACCTGAAATTGTAATATAACTAATGATATAGCAGTTAGCCTAGTCCCATTAATGCGTTATATACATGATATCAATGCTCTCAGATTAATACTTTAATTAGAATATTAGCTCATATTATCTTTTCTTCTCACATTCTGAGTCCCAATTACGCTGGCTGATGCTAAGGTGGCTTCGCCCTTGTACTGCATTTCAAGATATTTCACATATATTGGTTTTGTTATAATTTGGTTTACTGAAATTGTTAGCATCCTGTGATTTCCTTTTCGTTATAATTAATAAGCTCACATTGCTTACTTGTATGATGATATTCTAGCTTGAATCTGAAGAGTTTGAGAAAATATCTACTGAGCAAGAGAGGAAATCTTTTCTTGAAAAACTTAGCGAGGTTTGCTTTCTCTCTCTCTCTCTCTTGAAATTCAGTGTGTGTTTGCGTGCTCGCTGTCACATGTAATTTGGCTCAACTTTCTTGCGAAGTATCTGGTTTAAATACTTGCTGATGTTATCCACTGTTGCAGGTGGAAGATTGGTTGTATACTGATGGTGAAGATGCTTCTGCCACTGAATTTCAAGAGCGTCTGGACACATTGAAATCTATTGGTGACCCTATATTTTTCAGGTCCCTTTCTTTCAATTTAAATAATCTAGTAAATTTATAATATTTACCACATTGTCTAAGGTGATCTTACATCTCGTTATTTGCTATAGGCACACTGAACTCACTGCACGGCCTGCTGCATCTGAACATGCACAGAGATATCTGACGGAAATACAGCAGGTAATTAATATATAGTTTTGCTTACTACTGGACATGACGAAACCTATGAAATTTATGTTGAAGCTTAACCATATATATCACTTAAAGATTAATGCTAAGTAGAACTGCACTTGTTTTGAATCTTAGATGCATGCTTGGACCTGTATTATCAGTTAAATCTCTAACTACTTGTTTCTTTCGTCCTAAATATTCAGATTGTGGAAGGATGGGAAAAAAACAAATCTTGGTTGCCAAGAGAAAGAATAGATGAGGTACTCTTAACTTTTTATCCAAATAACATGCAAATATCTTATGCAGACACACAATGCGTGAATACAATGTCATGAGTCATGACGGACATCACATTTGGCATCTGTGGTTTTATAGGTCTTAGGTGGAGCTGAAAAGTTGAAGAGTTGGTTAAGTGACAAAGAAGCTGAGCAGAAGAAGTAAGTTTTACCTTTTCTTGCATTTCTATCGGCTTATAATTTTTCCGAATCATTCTCCTTTTGAAGTCTTTCAGTGTGCAAAGGCCTTAATGTCATGTCACCTCCAACAGGACTTCTGCATTCAACAAACCAGCTTTTACATCTGATGAAGTCTACGATAAGATTCTAAATCTCCAAGACAAGGTCTTTATTTTATAATTCACTGGTTTCAATTTGCTGCTTGCATGCATTTTATAATTCCACTAATTACAACTTTTTTGCTGAGCTACTCATTGATGTTTATTTTTGTTTGTGCTTATAGGTATCAAGTGTGAACAGAATCCCCAAGCCAAAACCAAAAGTTGTGAAGGTGGAAACAGAGAATGCTGACGATAAATCAAATGCCAAGGACTCTGCATCTGAAGAGACCACCTCTTCAAAAGAGCAGACGAGCAGTGAATCAGACACTGCGGCTAGCGACAAGGCTGATGCTGAGTCCAACAGCCATGATGAGTTGTAATAATCATACAAAACCGAAGCTGACAATGCTCCTGCAATACAAGGACATATAAAATGACGATGATGATGATGATTAGAGGTAGTGATCTGGTACGGTTAGGAAGCATAGCGTTGAGCCCAGTTTTTGATGGTCGGCTTTTTCTTGCAACAAAATCACTTAGGCATGCCATTATGCTTTTAAACTTTGGTTGTCTATCTACTTGTAATACTAAAAAACTCACATAGCATTATTGAGGAGAGCCATTTTTGAGTACTGAGAGAATTATATTTGGCGTGTACAACATTATTACTACATTTTTTAAATTAGTGGTATATCATGCACATAGCAGTTCTTGGGAATGATCCAAAATCTAGTGCAAATATTTGAATGATGGTCTTTGTGACACTGTTTCCTGCATATGAGAGAGAAAGAGAGGTGTGTGTGTGTGTTGTGAATAGTTTCTAATTCTATGGATAAGAATCAATCATCCATGGCAAATTTTTAGCAGAAACTATTGATTCTTGCAACATTCTTCAAAATTTGAAGCCAGAAGGCTCAAACATTCATCAGTACAAGCAGTCTCATTTTACAGCAGCTAAATTAACTTCTCTCTCATTTTATGCTGTGTTAGGGCTCTTACTACATTTTACTCATTCTTCCAAGTTACATTTTCTTTACCTTTTTTACTGAATATCAACATAAAAAATTTAGTAGCAACCATAACAGTTTTTGTGTATAATTACATAAGCTACTGCTACTAATCTATTCCGTGTTTTTAGCCCTTTGTGAGGCACCTGCACCAAGGTTCTAACCCAACTAATTCCTCAAGACTGTTTTCTGCAAGCAAAACTCCACAGCTTCAACAGCACGACAATCAATCACTGATCATAGCCGTTCAGGTGCGCCTTCTGCCATCTCCATGCTACGCTCAAACTTTGTTGAAGATTCGTGTATTTGGCTGTCCAGTTGAGTTCCTTGAGAATTTTGGAAGGATCACTGAAAACTTCAGCATAATCCCCTGGTCTCCGGCTCAGGTAATCCACCTTTATGTTCACACCAGTCGCCTTCTTACACGCTTCGACAAATTCATTTACTGAACTACCTGTGTTGACAGTGGTAACAAGATTCGAGTCCTATTAGCAACTCAGATAGGTGTGTTTGTAAGAAAAAATGAAAAAACTGTGGACCTTTTCCCGTTCCAACGTTGTAGATCCCGACTTTTTTAGGTGTTGCATGGGCTAATGCTTTCACATGCGCGTCTATCAAGTCAGTGACATCAATGTAGTCTCTTATACAAGTCCCGTCTCTAGTCTTGTAATCAGTCCCTCTCACCTGCATTTTTTTTAGCAATGGTAAGGATCTGGTTGCTGATCTCTTATTGTATCAGTTTGGACGGTACTTCTGCTACAACAATAGATAGATTATACTCGTTTTTATTTTCAGATGGAATGAGAAATTCTAATCACACGAACATGTACCTTTAATCCTGCAATGATTCCCCTGGCTGCATCAAAACAAGCTCCTGATATTCTTCCTTGTTCTCGAAGTTCTGGTCGTGGAGCTTCTCCGAGCCTTCCCTCAGGGTCAGAGCCAATCACGTTGAAGTACCTGATGACAACATCATGCTACGATGTTGATGTTTTTCCTTGTGATGATATGTACATGTAATGATTCAGCATTTTTAAACACAATCAACTTTGAATTTACAATAATTTCCTCTAAGAACACGCTGAATCATATGATACAGGTTAGTTTTGCAACTGTGAGTTCATGAAAAACACAAGCTATGCTACACGATTGATTCTTTCTTGTACTAACCTTAAGATCATGACAGCCATGTTCGATGTCTTTGAGAAGTCGATGATTATGTCTTCTGCCATTTTCTTGGCCTTACCATATGGATTGATGGGGACCTGAAATTTGAGCAGTTGATCTATAATCCAAATCCAACTAAAAACGTCATTTTCTTTCAGAATATAAACTTATATGAAGATCAAGTTCTCCCTTGGCTCGTTTCTTGTTTAGCACTTCAATAACATTTCTTGTAACTCACCTGCGGGGTGTTTTCTGTGATCGGCATCTTGTCGGGCTCTCCATAAGTCGCACAAGTACTCGAATAGATTAGTGTTTTAACACCATGAGCTGCCATTGCTTTCACAACTAACAAAGTGTTTGATGTAATGTTATGATAATACCTGCATAGGGAGAACATTCGGACACAAGAAAACATATGCAACAAGCAATCAGTTCGATTATGCATAGGTAGTCTGAGCAAATAGTAATCTAATCAGATCTTTATGCTAATTCAGAAACAGGTGATTAACTCTAGATCATGTGAAAAATCAAGCAGACGAAGAGCTTTGGTGTTGAAACTAAAAGGAGTCATACCTTAGAGGTTCAGCTGTGCTTTCACCAACATAAGCAACAGCAGCAAAATGCATAACAGCATCAAAAGCATTCTCAGAAAATATTTTGTTTACCTGATATAAAAAACTAAGGAAGAACTTGAACAACGAGCTAATTAGTTGAAAAGGAGGTATATATGAACTGAGAAACTCGAAAGGATACAGCTGCCGCATCTCCTAGATCAGCATATATGAACTGAAGTCTCCCAGGCTCTGGATATAGTCTTTGGAGGATTCTAACAGCTCCCATGTTCCCACGAGAGAGATTGTCCTAGATAATAGATGCACACGAAACGTGTTCCAAGATTATCAAGAAAAGTTTTCATATGCATGCATGATAACCTCTTGCAAGAATGAGACAACAATGTTTCTTATGATGAAAATGGGATGTACCACTATAGTTACACGGTATGAATCTTTCAGAAGGCGAAGAACAGCATGAGATCCGATGTAGCCTGCACCTCCGGTTACTAAGACATGTGTGACGCCACTCTCGTGCTGAGAAAACTGAAGATGCAAAAGTGCAGCCATTAAGACATATAGCATACTCTAAGCAAATTGTCATATTCAAGTGAATAATATTTACTGTTGTAGGAAGAAAAAACATTTGTTAAACTAAAACATCACAGATTAATATAATTGATAGATAATAACATGATTCTAATGTAATTAGTCTAGTCATTTTACAATTTCAGCATTTGGTTTTCAATGCCTGTACCTTGGTAGAGCCACTAATACTAGAAGGGCGTTTAACCATAAAAATGAAAAGCACGGTAACAACAGCAACCAAGAGGATCTTCCTAGTGATGCTGCTCCGTCGCTTGATCTCTATGTAATCCATCCCTAGAGTTGAATTGTGATCCTTGAGCAGCATATCCCCCTACAGCATTGATTTTCATCAATAACTTCATCAGAATTGAAAACAGAATTCATTAAGACAAGACATCAGCAAGAAGATGTCATAAAACCAAGAAAGTTGATTTGTACCTTAAATAAAAGTTAAAAAGCTACAAACTAAATAAAGCAGCAGTCACAACTCACAAGCTACTTCCTATAAATGGAAACTGAAACTTGATCAGCAATGGTGATCACAACTCCCGCTTCTCTACATTAATGTCAAATTTTGGAAGAGAACTCGAATTAAAGAGATTTTCAGACCTCGAATCCTCTATTTAACAGCTTACATATATCATATTATAAGAACTAATCATCAACAGCATCTGCACATTTATATATGCAGAGGGCAATGAACACAATCAGCTTCTTTATACTAGTATCGAATTCGGAATAGAAAGAACTCGAACCAAGGAAATTTTTCCAGACAACAAAAGGCCCTTGAATCCTCTATTTAACAGATTCCATATAACAAATTGAAAGAACTAATCCACATATTGTAAGAACCCGAATCAAAGAAAAATTTCAGGCAACAAAAGGTACTTGAATCTTCTATTTAACTGCTCCGATACATCATATTGTAAGAACTAATCCATATGCAGAGTAATGAACACAATCATATTACATCAAACATCAATCAAAAAATATAGTAATTTCATTAGCAAATTCAAGAAATCAAATCCCACAGATTTCATGAAAATCCATTCACTCCAGAAAATCGTAGACTCACCATCAAACTTTCTACTATTTCATTCTAATACACATTCTCAAATGAAAAAATAAAATAAAATAAATTGATCATTAAGATAGAGGATCCAAGCAAATAAATACAGTTTGGCAAATATCACAACTTTATTGACAAATCAAACCAACCTAATTAAATATCAAGCCAAAAAAATCAAAACTTTTGACTTTTAGCTCCATCGTGACACGAAACACAGATCATCACCGTTGGTAAAAGACTCGAAACAATTAACCATGCAAATCAGGAGAAAAAAGATAATTTATTTAGTGCTAAGCATTAATTCCAAAACTAAATTCTTTGAAAAATTTAATGACAAGGGAAAAAAGATTGAAAATTTGAATGAATAGTGACTTACCAGAAATTAGAGGAAGAAAAAAAAACGAAGAAACGTCAATGAAGAATTAACGCCGAATAGTATCTGAAGTTGATAGCAAAGACCAAATATAATCTATGTTTTAATGTCAAATTAAAACGGCCAAAGAAACAGTAAATATGTGTGTGAGAGAGAGAGTGGAACGTAAGAGAATGAGAAAACTGCGATGGAAGAAAAGTGGAGCTTCTTTGAGGAGTATAACAAGCGGCGATGAAGAAAGCCATGAAATGAGGAGAAAACGTATATTGCCGAAAAAAAGAGTTGAACCATGCATTGACATTTAGTCTCTGTGTGTGTTTCTGTGCGTGAGAGAGAGAGAGAGAGAGAGAGAGTCTCAGTCCAAGTAAGGGAGAGGAAGTGGTCCGAAGGGAGATGGTCATACTCGGCAAGAAAAACAAAGTTTTCTTATTTTTCTTTTCATTTTTTTAAATTATATCTGATATTTTTTTTAGATATTTGAATTATTCTTTTATGTAAATATATTTAAAATATGTAGTGCTAGAATACTAAAATCTTTATGTGCTAAAATTATTGAATTGTAGCATGTTAATATCATTCGTGACCTGAAACATGAAAATATTCAATTCAATATTTGAAAGATGAAAATTTTTATTTCAGGACCTCAAAAATCACGAATATTGATTTATTTTTATTTGTAATTAATTTTAATAATTTTTTATTAGATTTAATAGATAATTAGTGAATAAATTTTCATTGAAAATTAATTAAAAATAAAAAGAAATCAAAATTCATGATTTTTGAGGTCATGAATTTAGAATTTTAATATCTTTCAAGTCCTGAATTAATAGATTACGCATCTTTCATACCCCGAATTGACAATTCTAAAAAAAAGTCAGTTTTGGGTGAAATTATTTCTTGGAAATATTCTCAAGGGTTTCATTTAATTCAATAGGAGCTTTTTAGCGATTTTTTAAAATTTCAACATTGTGCCAACTTATTACTCATTCCGTCCTCTTCATATAGTCCATATTATTATTTTGGATGTCCCACTTATATAATCGCATTACTATAATTAATATTATTTTTATAATAGTGGAAATATATAAAATTAGGCAAAATAAATAGAGAATGGAAAAAAAGGGCAACTTTTAAAAGTAGGTAGTTTATTAGGCAATTTGTACTGACACACAACTACTCCCTACCCTCAACCATTGACTAATTGTACATTTTGCAATTTAATATTAAGTTCATATCAACTTTAAACATTTCCTCTATATGTATATATCTATATATGAGTGCAAATATTTCGAATTTTGTATATATACTACATACGATTGTTTTATAAAATGGTACGATTAGTTAATTGAATCTACGATTATTTTATAAAGTTAATCAATTGCTACAATTATTTTTTTGAAGTTATAACCTTCAAGTCAATCAAATGCAACGATTATTTTTATCAAATGCGACGATTATTTTGTGGAAAAATGCTACTTGTCAAATGCTACTATTATTTCGGCAATGTTAGATAAAATTGGAAAATGCTACGATTAACATATAAGAATCTACTATTATACATTGGCTATTATGGTAATTTAAGACTACAGTTAATTTTTGGGAGAAAAATGATTAATATTTCAACGGATAAGCTTAAATTTTAAATGTGATACGACTAATTTCAAAAAAAAATTGTAGGCTAAAATCATTCCTCTAATGGCTACGATTCATTTATGTTGAGCTACGATTAAAAGTAAAAATAATTTTTAGGATATGATCCTTCTTAATGCTATGATTAATTTGATAAATTAATATTAAGCTTACTAGTGCTCTAAAGCTACAATTAAAATGTTAGGTGCCCACGATTAGTGCAAACTAAGCTACGATTAATACCTAAAAGTCTACAGTTAATTCTTTGAGTGCTACGATTAATTCAAAATGTGCTACGATCAATTTAAAATGTGATACAATTAATTTCAAATGTACTACGGTTAATATAAAAGGTGCTACGATTACTATCAAATGTGCAACGATTAATTTCAAATGTGATACGATTAATTTACAACATGCTACGACTAATTTAAAATGAACTACGATTAATTTCAAAAGTGCTATGATTAAATTACAACATGCTACGATTACTTTAAAATGTGCTACGATTAATTTCAGAGGTGCTACGGTTGCTACGATTACTCTAAACGGTGCTACGATTAATTTTAGAAGTGCTACGGTTAATCTACAACGTGCTACGATTAATTCAAATTGTGGTACAATCCCATACACGGACTTTAATTGAACAATTAAAGGCTTAATGGCTACGATTAATTCTCCATAGGCAACAATGCATATTTCATGATGTGCGAATAATTTTAAATAAAAACAATCAATCCATATGATTCATATTAAGAATTCAAATGATTTGGATCTCATAGTTCAACTTCTATCAAACAAAGCAAAAACACGTAACCTATAAAAGTACAAATTTAATCGTAGCAAAATGGACTTAATCGTAGCAATTAAAATTCAATCATAGCTTCTATAAAATTATTCGTAGCATTTTAAAATAATTGAACAATAATTTAAACTAATCGTGGTCATTTTCATATAATCGTAGCTCTGGGTTTAATTAACCGTAGCCAGTTTTATTTAATCATAGCTTCTTATTAAATTAATCATATTTATTTCCAATTAGTCGTAGCCATTTAAATCGGTTGAACAAATACTAAAACTAAGCTTAGCTATTTCAAATTAATCGTAGCTTTCCCTAAAATTAATCGCGGCTTATAATAAACTTAATCGTAGCCATTTAAATCGATTGAACAAATACCAAAAATAATCGTAGCATTTTCAATTGATCGTACTTTTTGGTAAAATTATTCGTAGTCATTTAAAATTAATCACAATATTAAATTAAATTAATCAAAGCCATTTTAATTAATCGTAGCTTTTATTAAATAAATCGTATCGATTTTAGTTGAATCGTAGCTTTTTGTGCTGTGTAGTTGTGAATTTTAAATTTTCTAAACTCCAATATTAAATACTCTCTCCATGAAAATAAGTAAAGTATAAGAATTGACGTGAAATGTAAGCTTTTTCAGATTATCTGGGCCCCGTCTAACTAGGTAGTGTGTAAAATAGTATAGATTACCTAGAAAACTACCTAGTTTTAATTTTTGCCTATCTACCATAATTTTGACTATAATTTTGCCTATAAATATAGTTTTCCCTTTATAATAATGTACAAATACACCCTTATTAGATTTTGAAAATTTAAAACTAAGCACTTATTTTTATGAAAGTTATAAATTTTAAATAGGGGTAATCTTGAAAGTTTAACTTTTATATCTTATTTTCATAAATATTCTTAATCTACGTGCGAGTTGGAAAGGAAATATATAATTGGGGCGGAGTGAGTGCATGCTTAAAGATTAATGCCAAATATTTAAATTTTTTGCCTTCTAAATTTCTAATAGAAAAATTAACTGACATTCTCACAGTTTTTATGATACGTGTGTCATATACATATAACATGTATTAATGAAAGTGAAATTGAGGTATAAGGTAAGCCCGAATAACAATTTTTTTTGGTAGGTAAGCCATAATAACTTTAGCTAGCTGCTAAATGAATATTGGATTAAAATTAAGGTTAATTATACTCTAGTACCCAAAGTTTAGGATATCTAATATTTTTGTTTCAATATTTCAAAAATTACATACCAATACAAACATTTATATAATCTAACAAATTTAGCGCATATATAACAGTTTCCCGGCATCCAAAATCTAATGTGGCTTTTCGGAATTGAAGATATTGATGTATATTTAAATTGGTTATGTATCAATCTTTTTACTCCAGCAAGCCGCATCAAATTTAGATTGCCTGAAATTTACTTACGTGCTAAATTTGTTAAATCATGCAAACGTTGGAATCAGTATATAATTTTTGAAACTTTAGGATAAAAGTATTAGCGATACCAAACATTAGGTATTAAAATATAATTAATCATCCACCGAAATTAATTACTTATATCGGTCGTGAATAATTCCTACCTAAGTGGATGAGACCATTTGCTGGATAGTATTTCATAAATTGTACCTATTTTTCCTTTTTTCCTTATGCGTGAAGGAGAAAACTACCATTTTCTTTAGTGTTACATGTCCAAAAGGTATGTAAATAAACATAAAAAAGGTAGTTATGGTGTATTGAAAAAAAAAAATAGTCCTATCTAACTATATATGACCAATCATGGAACATGTGTGATTGGAAGTTCTTTATAAAGGGTCACTCTTTTTTTACCCTCATTCCTTTTCATACTCACAATCGCTACTTATCAATATGCACATAATACGTGATTCTAAAAAAAATTAATAAGATTCGAACTTATGACATTTTAATCGTAATTTTGCTACTCCGTTGACTAAGTCACTCAATTGGTGCTAATTGGTCACTCTTCTTAGAGTATAAATCACAACATTATAAATATAAATATGCTCTCAACCCCTTTTTTAAAAAATTAAACATCACCTCAATTAAATTATTCCAACCGCTATGGTTTTCCTCTTCTCTAAAACAATTCAACCACTTCTCTCTCACACACAAAAAAAGCAGCAACTATTCTAAATATAACACAGAAAATTTGAAGGTGTTTTAGTCTAATTGTCATTTGAAACTTTAATTGATTTTAAATTCGAACTGTATACGATCTAAAAAATGGCATAAATACGTCGACTCATTAGAAAAAAAAAATGTTCTTTCACTGAATGCAGTCACGGAAATTATGCAAATACAATTGTTTAATTTAGTCGAGCATACAATTATTCCTAACATGTTTCAAATAATATGGATCTTTAGAAAATATATTTAAGCTTGTTTGGTTATTATCTATCAAGTCGAACCCGGACAAAATTTAATTGAATTAAACTAAACTATATTCCCTCTGTTTTCATAATGATTGTCATTCTAGCACTTTAATTTTATTTCATAAAAAATGTCATCCTACACAATCGAGATACAAATTTTACATTTTTCTCATATTTGCCCTCATTTAATACATGCAAACAATCATATTTAACTCATTTAATGTATTCACATAAGGGCTTTTAAAGTAATTTGACTATCTAAATCATGTCTTTATTAATATGTGTGCAGTCATCCAGAACAACACTTATTCAGAAACAGAGGGAGCATGACCTTCCTATAAATGGAAAGTAAGTTCACTATTTTTGGTGAACAGTAACGGAGGCCGTAATTTTTAGAGGTTTTTAATGTTGCTTTACTGATTAGTTGTCGAAATTGGTTGATGGTAGGTTTTTAAATATTTTAGTTATGAGGAGAGTAACTTAGTAAAATGAACCCATGCTCTTATATTCGACCGGCCACCACTCCTCCAGTTGCATCACATTGTTCGGCCAGCGAGCCAGTTGTGGTCCCTCACTCTCCTCAACACCAAGCCTATGCAAATCAACAACAATTTGTCGAACACGTAAAAAAAAAATACGCCAATTCTCTCGTATACTAAGTGCATCATCAGACGATCAATACGGGTCAACACGTAAGTTATTGTTATAATATTTGTTCACATATATTTTTCATAAATTTTTAATCACAGTCAATTGTACGTAGTTGTTTCACAAGTCGTGATGGTTTGAAAATTTTTGTTTGTAAAAATGATGATATTATAACAAATGTTAATAAAAACGTTGTATACAAATAAGTGCTACATAATTTATAATGTAATATTTTAATTGTAGTGGTTTATTAATTATTTAAAATATATTATAATATAATATGTACTTATATATATATGTATGTGTAATCAAGAAAATTATTTCTTTTATTAATTGTCAAATTAACTCTTTTTAGATTCTAAATAATAATTAATATCTACTATAAAAAAAAGATAATCAGAAAATTAAAAAATGGTATGAACTTATTAAGTGAAATATTAATTATCTATAAAATATGAAAATGTGATACTTGCATTAAATATATAATAATTGAATTTGAGATCATAAATGAACTCGTGAGATAACAGAAATCTAGTGATACTTTATAAGAATATAGGTGATATTTATTGAATTTTGAGTAATTTTTTTTAGTGCTACGATTAATACTAATTTTTTATGAAATTCTTATTTATTCCCGACCAATATTTCATAAGAATACAAATAATATATTTTAATATTATTATTGATACTGATTTTGACCCTTTTCTTTTGCACTCGACTGGATAAACGCGGATCAGATGGTGATCACCCCAAAGAATATTGTGATGAAAGAACAACTTAAGAGGAGCATGTATGAAAGAAATTTACGAGACGAAGATAAAATTAAAAAGAAGATTTGTTTGGGCATATTCTTAGATTCATCTACTAAATGGCTTTCAACGTAAACAGACCACCACATGTTTCACCATCATCCATAAATGATATATTACTCACTTTTAAAAAGATAAGATCAAATTGCAAAAAGTTCAAATAAAATGATTAAATGTCCTGAATTTTCTTGTAATTAACCCTACAAACCTTAACAATTCCAAGGATAAACAAGAATATATCTCGTCACATTTCCCCCCAAACTACAAATTATATGGGGTAGTCTTCACCTTTTGTCAATGAGCATCTGCATGCCTGTACATTCACCCTGAAAATGTATAGATATCCAGACTTTACACAAGGCTGTCAAATATAGCTCTCCACAAATAATAGTTAAAAAGAGAGCTTTTGACATTATGCAGACATAGCAACATATTTTATTCATCAAAATAAGCAGAAAATGAACATTAAACAGGGTGAAGAGCTGCTTGCAGGCAGGACGCATCAAAGGACTCCAATCGCACAAATTTTTTGGCACTAAAATTCTGCCGAAACCCGTAAAAGTAGAAGGGGAGCACGAAGGCACCGATGTCTAGAGCGGAGCATTTACAGTTTACAGCTCGAGCAACTTCTCGCCATCTCAGCCTAACCCTTCACCGATTCAGGATTTACTTGTCCACCATTTCCACCATGAGAACTGAAACCCGTAACGGGCATGGACCGCTGAGCAAAATTCAGCAACAATTTCTTCTGATTCTCGTTGGTGTGAGGGATACTAGCACGTAGCAGCTCCACTGGCATCTCCCCACTTACAGCTCTTGCAGCCTCTGAACCGACTCCCTCCTTGTCTTCCGGGTTTTGGGAGATTAGCGATTGCACTATACTGTCATATTTACTGACACAGTACTTGGTCAGGAGGCCAAAGAAGGCATCGAATGATGCCTGCCAAAGAGCACGGTTAGGTGTGCTGAAGTTGCTGACAGGCAGAGGATCTCTTAATAATTGTGTAGCTCTTTCTAGAACAGACTTCAAGATGATTGAGGCACCGTCTCCAGCAGGACTGCCAACTGGACGAAGAGGTGGCTGCTCAGAGGAACAAACAACTGCAGCCAGACAAGCGCTGAGTGCATTAAGATCCATACCACCAACACACATGGAGACTGTTTCAGCAAGATCATTAATGGTATCAGCCGCTTTTGCATCAGCAGGCAGACCCCCGAACAGAAATCTTAAATGGCGGAAGATAGCCATGCAAACTATTCGAGCAAGTTCACTACCAGGTAAAAGAAGCTGAAGAAACCTTGAAATGAGTTTCCGGCCTTTGCAGACAGAAACTATCCTTAGAAACACAATATCATCCTTCGGGGATAGGCCAACTGAATTGCCACTTTTACCGAGTGGGTCAACTAGCTGCAGAGAGGCAGCTAACCCTTCTAAAAGGGTATGCCGCTTCCGCCTTAACTGGTTTCCACCATCTTGGTACTGAGAAGCCTGTAAAAGACGATCAATGTCATCCACCTCCAGAAGGAGGCCAAACCCATCCTCGATTGTCACCCTTGCTGCAAGCATTGGCTCCTGCTCCAAAGGCTTTTCAAATAATTTCTGCTCAGACCCACTATCTCCGCAGGCAGACGGAGGGGGTTCAAGTTCAAGAAGAGGGCGTGGCCTGCGAATTGAAGAAAAAGAAACCCTTCCAAGAGCATCAACATGAAGATGTGGTTGTGACTCAGTACTATTACGGGATCGAGAAGAGTGTTCCCGAGTGAGGGATGGGCAGAAACGATGCTTGGACCTCATTTCAGCAGACTTCTTTGCAAGGCGAGCTTGGTGGTAGTAATCATCTACATAAGGGTCATTGCCATGTGCATGCTGCATTTTAAGTATGCTCTCTATTTCTTCAGCAGTCATATGCTTTGATTTAATTTGAGGAAAATTACTCTCACTCCGATGAACACTAGTATCAGACCCTTGATTAGAGAATCGCACAGAATGTTTACCTTTCTGTGATGATTTAGACTTTGACTTACTCTTCTCAGTTGATCCATATTTGCTCCAGTGAGATGGAGAAGGAACACTATTAAACATTTGAGGTTGTAATGCTGACAACTGGGCCAAAGATGGTTGAAAAGAAAGGTGGCGTCTTGGCTGCTGTGGGGATAATAGCTGTGAAGGTAATAATCCATTTTGGTACTGATGCTGCAGGATATTGTCTAAGAGGATGGAATGATCACCATGAAGAACACCAGCATGGCTAATCCAGTGGTTTTGCAAATGATTATTACGAGATATATTTGCAGACATTAGGTTCTGATTAGCATTATATTGGAACCCTCTAGGTAAACTAGGCCAATGGAGAGTAGAGTTAGATAGTGGAGAGTTGTTATGTGCAGAGAATGGTGACTGAGGTCCACTAGAATGAGATGACAAATCAAAATGTTGCGAGCTATTCAGAGAAGTTTGCTGAGAACCTGGTGGAGGGAAGGAAGTAAAATTTGACTTAGGGGCCAAAATAGGTTCGCTTGAAAAGTGAAGCAGCTGTGGCTGCTGCTGAGGGTAGGAAGATGTTCTGTATAACGGTTTAGATTCTGAGAGAAACAATGAAGACAGATGGGGCTGCGATGACCATCTCTTATTTTCTTCATAACATTCTGAGTCAGACATATGGTGATCAAACCATTCGGGAAAATCTGTGTCTCGTGTCCACTCTGTAGCTGATGAACCTGAATTAGCATTTATTGATCAGAAGGCCAGAAAATAACAAGAAACAAAAGAGAAAAATGAAGAAGAACATAGCATGGAATATGATTATGTGATATATAATTAAAAAAGAGATCACTTAGAATGTGATTACCAAGAGATCTTTCCCTTACACCTTAGACTACCATATCCTCCAAGTTGGTTGGTTAAATTAATTGGAAGCAATCCAAGGCAGTTCCATTGTTTTCTACCAAGCACTTAACTAGCTTATCTGCAGGCACCAACTACAAAGGCACTACATCTAATAGAAAAGAACTCATGGAAATTCCCAGATTAGAAGACCCAGCTTCTTAACAGAAAATTAAAATAATAATAAATGCTGGTGAAACGGGTAAGATAATCTTAAATACACACAACAACAATAATAATTGCTGGTGAAACGGGTAAGATAATGCAGGAAGAAACAAGACATAGAACCCCAAAACAGTGAACATAAAGAAAGCATTGAGAATCAAAGGCTATAGAGAGCTATGAGCTGACAAGTACGTTTACAGTGAACTCGAGAATCTTGCTGCTTCTGTACTAGGATGGTGTTTCAATACAAAGGTAAAAATAAAAAAAAAAACAAAAAAAAAAGAAGTGTAGGTTGTAACACCTAGCATGCAGGAACGAACGAACAAGACATGACAACCCAAAAAACACTTTAATATTAAAAAAAATTCATAAATAAGGGCCAACTAATTTGAATATATGGTATAAACAAAGTGCAACTGCAGAATTAAAAGGGAAGACGGATAATTGAAACTAGAACTCTACAACTAGAAAAGTAATAAGAACTCACTCTCTCTAGAGAAAGATCCAGACCCTCGATCACCAATAACTCCAGGATGTCTTGGTCCAGAAACAACTTTGTTCAACTGCACGATAACAAAAATGACAGAATAAACACAAGCAGGTAATAAAGTGATCAAGACTGAGGAAATATAAGATAAAGTAACATGTCTAGGAGATCATAATAACCTCAATTAGCTGAGTATTTTATTATTTTGTTTGTAGAACCTATCATTGTTGTTAGAAAGTAGTACTATTGTTCTCTAGAATCAATTATATTAGTTGGAATCCTCTTACAAGTTAGACTTTCTTGGTCATACTGTTTCCATTTTAATTTTTTCATTTCTCATTTAGCTGCGTCCATCTTTGTATATCTTGAAATAACAGTTATTCCAATGATCAAATGCAGCCAAATGTATAGATAGAAAAATATCAATACAAAATCACAAGAACGAAATATGAACCAGATGTGTAGGTTCCAAGACAACTCACTTTTGCAAATGTAGTTGCCAGATCATCTATATCAGACAACGATCCTACTCCTGAGCCCTGAAAATTAAGAATGTATAACGTCAAAATAGATGTATAAAAGAAGTTAGGCCTTATACAAGGAGACTTGCAAAATAAAAGTTCAACAGTGCACCAAATAGAACAAGCATGCAAAATGACACAACTTATTCAGTTACATGAAAGACAAGTCTACTATGCGTCAGTACATAAACTCAAGACTCAACCAGGTATGATTATGTAAACTTGGATGTCTTTAGCTATGACATCTCATTGAAATATTTTAGGAGCTTACAACATATATTAGGAATTTATACACAAACTCAATAGCAAAATTTACAAAATAAGCCATTAGCAGCTTCTTAGATGATTCAGAAACCAACTTAATCTTATAAGATATTATGAACTCTAGGAGCTTATCTTATCCAAATATATTAAAAATTACATATTATTATACGAATCTCAAAAAACATAATAAAAGTTGCAAGATATTTTAACTCGTTTTCTTTTAGAATGCATCTCTCTTTACAAAACACAGATATCCTTAGATAAGTTTCAACATGCAAACTAACAAACTTTAGCAATGTAGAAAGGATCAATTATAAGCTTCTGCTGATCTATGACAAACACCACAGTAACACATCTAAATTCCCAGAAGATACTGTTACACAATAAACATTCAACATATTAACCTCATCTTTGTCGAACAAATGATACTCATTCAATTCCTCTTCGCCGCCAAATCCTCTCCCGACTGAAAAAACAACCTCTTCTCCATCCTCCAAACCCCCCAATTCCCCTTCCCCCATTATATCCTTCCCGAAAAACGCATACTGCGACGCGTCGAACATTGCACTACCTGCATAAACAATCAAACGCCATTTTTAAAACAAAATCCAGCTAAAATCGCATCCACACTCAATTCATCAAGCTCGAACGCCCGAAATTAATTTGAAAAAAAAAATAACAATTCAAACACAGATCGAAAGCGAAAAACGGATGGAATCGAAAGCAAAAATAATCACATAGAGCTGAAAGAGAAAAAGCTTCCTACCAGAAGCCGAACTGCTGGAGAAGTCGGTGAAGTCGTTGAAATCCTTGCCGTCGGATCTCTCCATAATTACGCAATTAATCAACACCAAACTCCAATAACTGAGAAAGAGAGGATGATTAACACCCGCAGCTCGGCCTTCGCTTAGTGAATTTTCGTAATTAGGGTTTAGCAGCAGACAAGACAAAGACTCAGTGAGATATACACGCAGTTGCGGTTCTATATTTGTATGTGTGTGTGTTTCTAGAGAGAGAATCTGTGTGCAAATAATAGTTTTTTGTGCATATATAATAAAGTGTTTCCATTTGTCTGTGTGTTATATATATACAGAGAGAGATTAAATGCTAAGACTTGTTTGGCTTCCAGCAGAGAATGTAAGATATCAATAAAACTCTTTTTAGGTCCAACTCATCTTACAAAAATAATGTTTCTTTATTCAATTGATAGTTATCTTAAAATACTTCACACGCTCTTACAAATGTATTTCCAATAACATAAATATAAGAAGTTTCGTAATTACAAGAGTAGGTAGGGAAAATTCTTAGGGTGCCCCACTACATTATACACATATAAAAAAAATAAAAATTCTAGGTAGGGACCGAAATCAACTGGTCAGAAAAATAAATACAGAAAAAAGGGGTGCGGTGGGCAAGGTCCCCTAGTCCACTTGGATCCACCACTGAATTACAACGGTATACATATTTTGAACCAATTGAAATCGACATGAATCATGTTGTAATTGCATAATATTCAATGAGCAAAAACAACATGATTTCAGTTGATTTAAATCACGTGAAAACAACATGATTTTAATTGGTTGAGTGTAAATAATATTGTCATTGTAAAAGTTGTTAAGTTATTAAAATCACTTTTTCAAACGAGTGGAAAAAAAATTATTGCAAAATTTATGTATTTTAAGATAAATGTCCCTTTATCCAAACACGCTATCGAATAAGGACTGTGAATTTTACCTTAATTAAATAACTTGAACATTATATATTCAAAAATGTTATAATTAGCATGGGCAGCGGTTTTGAACATATAAAATAATAAGAATTCTAGTCATTTCTTTCTTTTAAAATCAGTTTTTGATGCTGACAGAAGCGTTTATAATCCTTTGATTTTGCAAATATGCGGAAGTATAAATGTTAAAAATAGCATATGTACTCGTGTGAACATATAAAAATATGAGAAATTTGATATCATTTTTTTCTTTTAAAATTGAGAGACTGAGCTAGGAATTGGCATTTTGATGCCAATAGAAAGGTGTACATCTGTTAATTCTCAAGAATGTTGATAAGTGAACAATTATTCAATAATCCAACTCCCTTTATAACAATTTAGACATTGTCTACTTATAATAGAATAAAACTTGAAAAATAAGAAATTGTAACCCTATAAAATTCATAATTAATAATTCAATCTAAATGGGTAACAAAACTTGATTAAAGCCATCTAAAATATAATCTAAATATGATGTCAAGATGTATCTCCATCATATAGAGTACTAGGTGCTTACCTGCCATTGACCCTGTCGGGTTCGATCGGTTGGGTGCAATGCATATATGTGGTCAGGCGGTTTGTCGGTAGGAACTTAGCTTACCGATCTTCAATTGGTCGGTTATCGGTTTTCATAAAATAAAATCTGGTAACCGACCCGTCCGAGAATAGCAGGTATAGTATGTACATATTTTTTATTTTGATTTTTAAATAATTGAATATTAGAAATTAGAATTATAGATTAGAACATCTTTAACCTAGTAACCATAAATCCCTAATTCTCCCGTCGTCTGCGGTCGCTTAGTCGCACTTGCATCCATCCCCACCATCTTTGATTTCCGACTCCCCTTCACCGACATCCATAATCATCGATGCCAAGTCATCATCTAGCGAGCAGCATCAGCATCAGCATCAGCAGCGACCAGGAGTTAGGATTAGCGGATGAATGTTTGAAATTTGTTTTATGATGATTGTTGGGTAATTTGGCCCAACAATAATTTAGGCCCATCTCTCTCCCTCTCATTTATTGGTAGCCCTCCCCAAATTGACCGCCAATTCCTATTTTCCAAACCCGACCCCTCGTTCTCTTCTCTGTTCCATTAAATTGAAGCGGTGGCCTTCTCTGTGAATAGAGTCCAAAAAAACGGCTTGCTCTTTGAAATTCGATCAGTAATTGATTTCTGTCCCTTGGGCTGTTCCTCTGCTCTTTGTGAGCGATCTCTGATACCATTCCTCTGTTCTTTGTGAGCGATTTTTGCGGGCAACTGCTATCTTAGCCTCGTGCTTGTGTGGTGTTGCCGGTGAGAGCGAGAGAGAGGCTGCTGACTCTACCTTTTCCGGTCTTCGGTGTGCATAGATCGCTGTAGCGAAGGAGTTATCAAGTTTTGGTTCCTTGAGCCTTGCTGCACTCGTCTCTGTGTCTGAATCGGACATCGGTCCCTTGAGGGAAGAGCGGAGCCGACTGCCGGTGACGGAAGAAAGGACGTTTATATCTCCGGCGAGTCCCGTTGATACCCAACAGTGGTATCAGAGCCACGGTGGGGATCTCACCGGACACCCTCCGTCGCCCATCGGCTCCGCCCGACCGTCCATGAGAATGGCGAGGTAAGTCGGAAACCCCAACCACGGGGGTTTCCGCTCTGGTATTGTCCTTCAACCTGTAGTTCTAGGGTTTATCTATGTGGTTCTGTGTTATTTTTTGGGGTATTTGTTGTTACTGGTGTTTTAAGCTTCCACTATTTTTATCTCTATGGCCCTTGTATCTCAATTTGTTTTGGCCCCCTTCGATGGTAAGACAGATTTTAATCTGTGGAAACAAAAAATGAGGTTTGTGTTGATTAAGGAGAAAGTGTTTAAAGCCGTTGTCCTTAATTACTGTGAACAAGAAACTGAATAGAGGAAATCTGAAATAAATAAGTATGCCTTGTCTACTATAATGTTGAATCTGTCTGATTCTGTGCTTAGAAAGGTCTGTCATATTGAATCTGCCAAAGTATTATGGGATAAATTGGATGAATTATATAATTTATCTTCTCTTCCAAGTCGTATGTTTTTGCTCGAGAAAATTTTCAATTATAAGTTGGATTTGAATATTGATATGGATACCAACTTGGATGATTTTGGTAAACTCATTCAAGATATTAAAATGGCTGGAGATAAACATATTGATGATTACACTGCTATTGGCCTGTTAAATGCTATCCCCGATGCTTATAATGATGTTAAATTTGCAATTAAGTATGGAATGGATGATATTACCTTTGATACTGTGGTTAATGTGTTAAAAAGTAAGGAAATGGAGGTAAAGCATGGCCAAGGTGCTAAAGTTGATAGTGTTATGCATGTGAGGGAGAAGTATAATTCCAGTTCTAAACACAATAAAAGGAAGTGTTATCGATGTGGTGAACCTGGACATTATGCTAAATACTGTAAGAAACCTAAAGATAAGAATCAAAATTATGATGCTCAGGCTAATGTTGTGGATAATAATTTAGCCATTTATCTGGAGAATGATCATGGTGATGTTTTGTGATTGTGTTGTTTTCTTGTACTTGCTCCAGTAAGGTGGAGTTGTTGTTCCTGTTATTGTTGTTTGTTTTGTTTGCTTTTAATGAGCTGTTTCTTGATTCTAAGTGAATCTGTTTTTTGGTTTGGGGGCTCTTAGTGAGCTGTTTTGGGTTCTGTGTGAATTTGGATTCTCTGTGTTTCTTGAGGATCGTGTTCAGTTTGAGGTGGAGCTATGTGAGCTTGCTCTATCCTGTTGATCTTAGTGATCGGTTCTAACTTTGTGTTGTGTTCTTCTATTTGTTGTGTTATCTTGCAGGAGAAGTGGAAGAAAAGGCAATGATGAGACCTACGATACTCCTTTCGAAGATCTATGCACATTGTTGAGCCAAAAGGTGGAGATTGTTGGGTAATTTGGCCCAACAATAATTTAGGCCCATCCCTTTCCCTCTCATTTATTGGTAGCCCTCCCCAAATTGACTGCCTATTCCTATTTCCCAAACCCGACCCCTCGTTCTTTTCTCTGCTCCATTAAATTGAAGTGGTGGCCTTCTCTGTGAATAGAGTCCAAAAAAAATGGTTTCCTCTTTGAAATTCGATCAGTAATCGATTTATGTCCCTTGGGTTGTTCCTCTGCTCTTTGTGAGCGATCTCTGATACCATTCCTCTATTCTTTGTGAGCGATCTTTGTGGGCAACTGTTATCTTAGCCTCGTGCTTGTGTGGTGTTGCCAGTGAGAGTGAGAGAGAGACTGCTGACTCTACCTTTTCCGGTCTTCGGTGTGCATAGATCGCTATAGCGAAGGAGTTATCGAGTTTTGATTCCCTGAGCCTTGCTGCACTCGTCTCTGTGTCTGAATCGAACATCGGTCCCTTGAGGGAAGAGCGGAGCTGACTGCCGGTGATGGAAGAAAGGACGTTTACATCTCCGGCGAGTCCCGTTGATACCCAACAATGATGAATGTATTTATTGAAATCTGATGGCTGCTGGAGAAATATGATGATGAAATCTGTTTAGAGTATTGTCGAATGATGATGGTGAAATATGTTTGGAGTATTAATGATGATGATGAATGTATTTTAAATATACTAATACAGAATGGCAGATAGATCGCTGTAATTGGTGAACCGAAGCACCGACCGAAACTGACAATTTGGTGATCGGTTCAGTGGTCGCCGTCGTCGGTTTGACGGACGGTCGATGATGGCCTCCAATTTCGTTGGTTCCGATTGGGCAAAACCGACCTTTTGCTCAGCCCTAATTATTCATATATGTACCATGCTTTTGTCTTTTTTTTTAAAGAGAATGAATACCATTAAACTACAAATGCTTGTGGTTGCATTTGATGGTCTTGATTTAATGTCTCAATAAGTAAATCTTTTTATTAGTTAATTAATTAATTTTACCTTTTTCAGTTTATTATTATCTCTTGGATTTCTTCCAAATACTTCAACCATCATTCTGTTGTAAAATAATTAGACCAGTTTTCCCAATTTACTGAGACTCAAATGAAATCATCTGCTACACTTTGTGATGCAGATAGAAACATGTATAATTCATTGATTCTGAGAATAACCAAAAGAAGACAAGAGCAATATTGTTGATTCTCGCAAGAATGCCGAATTGCACATAAATATCACAATTTTATATCAAATTCAACTCCTCTAATAACAATCCAGACAAAATCTATTTATAGTAGAGATGAAACTTAGAAGATAAGAAATATAAAACATAAATACGATAAAATTCCTAATTGACAATGTAATCTAAAAAAATAATAAAATATAATTAAATTTTAAAATATAATCTAAATAAGATATCAAGATATCCCCATCATTCACCCAGGATTGGACACTATTCGCCCTCGAATCGGAAGTCAGAAGAGCACGTCGAAAATGATCTGCAACAACATCCTCAGAACATGCATAACACGCATAATTGAGATGATATATTGATGTATTGCTCATCAAATAATCAACATATTTGTCATTGGAAGAAAATACAAACATGAAACCAGTAGAAACAATGGCACTCTTGAACAACTGTGAAAGATCATCATGCACAAGAGAAAGTTGTGTTGACTGTGGTAAATTCATTCTTGGTGCAACCACGATAGGGAACACTTTCTTAGAGTCATAACATATCAACACAACATCGTCACAGGGCACGAACAACATCTCATCATTAAAGATCGGAAGACCATCGTAGTCACCACCCATAGACCTCAAATCATCAACAAGATGAGTTTCGCCGAAGAAGATGTCCACCTCTTCATAAAAAAATGGTGGACCATCATAACCGTCGTCGACAACATCGTCTAAAAATGAAAAGTTGTCAGAAACAAACCACGGAAGATATTGGCAGCCATGGAACCTTCAATCACACGAATTCATGTCATGATCAACGATCAAAGTGTAGACTAACTCTAGATACCAATTGATATAATCCGTTGATTCTGATAATAAGCAGAAGAACACGAGCAATATTGTTCTCGCAAGAACACCGAATTTCACGTAAATATCACAATTTTATATCAAATTCAATTATCCTAATAACAATCTAGACATATATCTATTTATAATAGATAGAAAAATTGGAAGATAAGAAATATAAAACCTAAATAAGATAAAATTCCTGATTGACAACATAATATGTAAAGATAATAAAATACAATTAAATCTAAAACATAATCTAAATAAGATATGAAGATCTAATCTTGATATCTCCATCACGGATCTGAATCCTCTGCTGTGTTTAAAATACAACAGATAGGGGTGAGCATTCGGTTTTTCGGTTCGGTTCGGTCCTGAAAATGTTAAAACTGAAAAAAACCGAAATTTTTAAAAATAGAACCGAACCGAACCGAATTTCTTATTGGAACCGAACTGAACCGAATCGAAATATTTCGGTTTGGTTTGATTTTGAACCGAAATTTTTCTTAAATTTTTTGATTTTTTTTTTGTTGCTTTAAATTCTCTTCATTCGATATAATTAAATATGTACAAGTATGAATTATTTAATTATGAAGATTCAAGTTTAAAAAACACCAATAAACAATTGAATAAAGTCCAAAAAGATATAAATTCCAACAAAATAAAATCGAATAAACTATAAAGTTCAACAAAGTTGAGTATTTTTATTGCTAATATATATAAATTCGATTTTTCGGTTCGGTTCGGTTATTTTCTCTCTGAACCGAACCGAAATCGAAAATCGAATTTTTACTAGAAAAAAACCCGAACCGAACCGAATTTTGAAAAGAACCGAACCGAAAAAACCGAATTAATTCGGTTCGGTTCAGTTTTCGGTTCTCGGTACTTTTTGCTCACCCCTAACAACAGGAAATATTGTGCAACCAAATGACAACATTTGAAAAAAAGTTTGTGGTGAAATCAAATTGAAAGAATCAAATCAAGAGTTACGAAGACTGCAGTTTTTCACCTCTTGCAAGACCACGAATACATTGAACTGATGCCTTTGCCTCTCAAAACATTAAGCCTTTCAATCACATCTTCAAAACAAAACACAGAACAAAACAAATAATAAAACTCAAAACCAGACATCATCTGCATTTTGTAACAAGTGATTTCCGAATTCACATAAGCAAAATCAGTACGTACGCTACCTCTTAAGTAAAGATCATCACAAGATAGAGGGACTTCCATGAAAGGAGGATGCTCAAGCTAGTGATTCCGACATAAATAGTAAACTACCGGCACTTTTCTTGTATGAACCAGCACATGTTCGATGAAATGACAGAGAGAATGATGAAAGGGATGGGATGGGGAAGAAGCAGGAGCAAGGATCCGGATTGGAACGACAACGTTCACATGATTAGAAGAGTTAAAAAATTAAAAAAAAAAACCTTTTTTTTTCAAAACGTTGTCGTTTGGTTGCACAACATTTCCTGTTATGTTTTAAACACAACAGAGGATCCAGATCCCTCCACTTTGTGCGACATTTGATGCTGCACAATTAAATTTATTAATTTTTCTTCAATTTTTTAATTCAATTTCAATTTATTGTGTTTTGGTTTTATTTTATACTTATTAATTATGATTCATCCTATCCAATTAGGGTACATAATTATTTTTTTATGAAATAATCAATTATTAATTAGAAAATGAAATTTATTATTAGAAAATTAATTATATACTCTAATTGTGTAGGATGAACCTAAGTAAAAGTGAAAAATTTAAAATAAAGTATATTAAATTGAAATTTAATAATAAAAATTGAAGAAAAATAAATAAATTTAATTGTATAGCACAAAGTGTTGCACAAAATATAGCATAGAATTTCATCCCCACTTAGACTAAATAAATAAAAAAAAAAACTAAATGCATTAAACTACAATAAGAAAATTGCCAATTTGAAAAAAAAAAACAAAAAAAAAACTATACAATGTATAATGAAGTCAACAAAATTGATATCACAAACTATAATAGTAAGAGTATAAAATAAAACAGTCACCAAATCCCGTTGCAAGTTGCAACCATTTAAATTCTTTATATATGATGTATAAAAAATAGGATAAATGAGTGAGTACGAAAAACTAGATGAGCGTTCATCTAAACTGTACTTATCAATATGTAACAGTGTCATTTGTATTTTCATTGTACAATTATTAATGCATATAAAATAATATACTTTAGTACTATTAATGATCGATATATATTAATACCTTAATTATGTGATCCATTGGTAGAAAATAGATTTGAAATTAAATACTAGAAGTTAAATACACTTTATGTATTTAAAAAATATTAAATTTATTAGAAAAGATATCATTTTAAAATTGGATTGATATATATTAATGCCACTTCAACTTTCATTTTTTGGTTGGTTCAATTAAGACATTAAGTCATCGAACTTTTTATTACATTATAAAAGGGACCTCTTTTGTGTCTTGTTGTGTTATGAATACATACTTTTAATTTAATCCAATTGTAACACAATATAAAGTTACCAAAGTAATAAAATACAAAAGTTTGAGTATCGAACCAAATAAAAAAAATTGAAGGTCCAATTTCCAGTCGACAACATGGAATTTATTAAAAAAAATGCTATTCAGTTAATTATTTTTATTTATTTATTAATTAATGTTGCAGTTGTGCTGGTTTATGCTGACCCTTGTTTCTGTTTAATGAAATTTTATATGTAAGTATTCTAATTAACAAAAGAGTCTTTTAAGAAAATTATTAAAACATGCTACTTATATATATATATATATATATTGTTGTGCTAATTAGTATATATTGCGAGATTATTTCTTTTCCAATATTAGAGATTCAGCTAAAAAAAATATTGAGGTAAATTTTATTTATGGCCGTAATATATACATTAACATACATAGAAAAAAAACCCGTGGTCATGGACGAATATTATATATTTACGTACAGTCATTGAAATATAACATAAATATTAAATATTAAACTTAGATAACATAATTAACATTTTAAATATATTGTGGACTTGTGGTGGCATGGTGGTCAAAAAATCATTAAATGACAAGAAGAAAATAAATTTTTTTCCCTAGACACATTAATAAAAACAACAAGTCAACAAACTGACCTAATGAAATGTAGAAAAGATAGCCACCAAATCCTCTTGCAAACGTTAATTATTTTTTTTATAATATAAATAAGGTAAATATTTGAATTTCTGCAAAAATAAAATACCAAATTTATATCAATGCAATCTCATAATTTATACATATTGTATTTATCAATATTCATTAAGATTGTAAAAAGGCACTATAATAATGAATGCAGCTTATAAGGACCACCGTCTAACACATAGGTGTGGCCAAGATACAGAAATTTCCAATACTTATCTAAATTTATATACAATATATACTATATATATATATAATGTATAATATTACCCTTGATATGTATGTCAGTATGTATGTAATAAATATGCATTAATTTGGACCAATGAAAAAAAAACAGGTAAAATGATACATCGTGAATATGAAAATAGAAAATTTTGTGTGATGTATTAATTTATATTTGCTTATTTTTCTTCGAATGAAAGCTAGGGGTGTTTTTTTTTCTCCTCAGCCTCTTAACGCGGTGTCGCCGCCTTCTCGGAGTAATCTCCGCCAACTGCTCCACCTTCACCCACTCCACTTCGCCTGATGACCTCACCCCGTATACATCACCCCCGATAAAATCCTCTAATCCACGATCTGCGTCCATTATTAAGATATTATAAAATAACAATCACTATATATGTACGTATTTCTTTTTATAAGAGGAAAAAAATGTGTTTTACTTAAATATTGGTAACGAAACACAAACTGAGTCGTGAATTGTGGATTAGAGAATTTCATCGGGTTCCCCCTCTCCAACCGTCTATATATCCTCAAAGAAGTGTATACATAGAAAAATATTTTTCACAAGAATTAAACCACTTCAAATATTTTAACGTACTACAATTTTTCTCGTTGCTCTATACACCATGAGTAATTACAACCAGCCTCAAGGTAATATACATATATATATATGTGTGTGTGTGTATGTAGAGATGTATGTTTAAGATGATCGCACTGACACATATTGAATTCATATATATATTTGAGTGTTGATGTGGTGAGTGTACGTGTTTAATTATTAACGTTGTAGCAGCTTATCCACCGGCGGGAATGGCATACCCGGCAGAGCCACAGGGCGGCTACATGGCGGCGCCGCCTCCGGTGACTGGTTTTCCGGTGAAAGATGGTGAGGTCCCACCGGCTAACACTCAGTCCAGAGGCGATGGATTCTGGAGAGGATGGTCAGTTCATTTTTCTGGCATTAATTGTCGTAAATAAATACTTAACTTTTCTCAATTTTTTTTTTTGATTTTAACCATGAACTTTAAAGATAAAATACTTTTTTCGGTGCCTATATTCAAATGTGCATGCAAATATTTATGTCAAACCATCGAACAGATCACAAACTGTTAGATGGATGAAATCTGTTCAAATCCACCCAACACACTAGAACTTGTGTGACACATACTCATGTCCATTAAAAATTGATAAAACAAACAAAGATCTAATTAAAACGAAATAGCCCTCAATATTTTTTTAACTTAATTACCTTCTAAGTTTGTGTATGAATAAAAAGAAAATAGTTTTTTATAGATAAAAAAAATATAATGCAATTTTCTTCCTAATAAAAACGTGCTTATGTTAATTTATAACTATTTTTTTGATGTGAAGGTCTCCTGTGATTATGAGACGGTCTAACGAATCTTATTTGACCCATTAAAATGATCCTCTTCTCTTTCCTTTTTTTTGGATTTTTTTCAGTGCCCCTTCCCCTCTTCCTTTCATTTTTTCATTTTTTTTTCTAATTTTTAATTCTTCTTCTTCTTCTTCTTCTTCTTCTTCTTCTTCTTCATTTTTACAAATACATATTCATTTATTTTGAATTGTTTTTTTATCCGGTGTCTCGCGCAATAGTGTACTGCGCCCATGCATTAGCGTCGAGTGAGTGTACTGCGCTTGATAATTAATTTTTTTTGAAATAAATATATATCCTAAAATGATGTTAATGAACTTTAAAATTAAATTGAATTACTTTTTTTTAAAAATTAATTTAATTTTTTTATCCGATGTTTCACGCAGACACTTGTTCGACTCTAACGTGTGGGCTCGTGCACCGCCCTCGACAATTAATTTTTTTGAAATAAATATATACCTAAAACTGAATTGAATTAATTTAATTTTTTAAATTAAATTATTATTTTTTATTCGCAATGCACTCGCTCGACGCTAACGCGTGGGCTCGTGCATTACATTTGATAATTAACTTGGATAAAATAGATGGTTTTTGAAAAAAATAAAAAAGCAAAACGAAAAGAAAACTGGAAAGAGGGTGGGGGGCGGGCGTGGGTGGATAGCTGGGTGGGCTGATTGGATTATTTTGGGTGAATTTTGACTCGCGCGGTTCGACCCGTCTAACGGATTGTAACCCATTAGACGGTTAAACATGCACTAGTTTTTGTCATTTTTTATTTGTTTGATTGCAGTTGTGCTGGTTTATGTTGCTGTTGTTTATTGGATGCTTGTTTCTGATCGAGGAGGGTTATGCAGTCTGGAGAAGAAAATCGTTCAAGATTTTTCTGTTTTTAATTCACACGTTTGTTTATCTTTTTTATTTTCTATTTGTTGAAGAATGATGTTGCAGTTGGATTCTCTCTTGTATTAATGTTTTATATATGTTGATTTCCAATATGTTTTTGTAATATATTATTGTTTAACTCGTGGTCGTGTCATTAAATTTGGATAAGTTCTTAGTTGTATTATAAAAAGATGTTGACATCCGCAGCAACGACAATTTGTGGGTGCCTATTTTGTATCTCTAAAAAATTCACAACTCTGCCAAACGGTCTCAAAGACATTTAATTTAATAATATTGTCATATATCTCTACATGCAAAGAATTACAAATAACCAAAAAATTGTATATAGACTTGTACCCTATTCCTCCAACGAAAAATGTTACAATGTTTGGTAGAGTATTAAAATTCATGATAAATTTAAATTGCACCGACACTTTCTAAGTGAAGTTACTCATGTTAATATCATTCGTCTCTCTCATACATTGATTGATTGTGTGACAAACTTAATAACATGTGTAAAATTGAATATTCCTTCAATTCTAAAGTTATTGTTTATTTAATCATTGATATTTAACTTTTTTTTTTTTGGATGTCGAGGGTAACCCGCAGCCACTACCGTGGTGCGCACTTGGTAAAATCCTCCCCTGTGTAATAACCTGCAAACCTATACAGGGGAGGTAAACCAACTTGGCAGGTCAAGTGTGACAGACTCACATCTAGTGCACACTAGTTGTAAATAAGTCTTATTTCAGACGGTCATCCAAATTCACGGGTCAACCCGCAAAAAAAAAAGTTAAAATCAGTATCAACTGTAACACTAAAAAATATCACTCAAAATTAAAAAAGTCTACATCCTTAAAAAGGAAGGGGTCTGGTATATAGATATCTTATACTAGTTTATTTAATTCAAATTGTGATTTTTTCCATTCCAAGTAATGTTTAGAGTTTAGGTTTTTAGGGATCATAGTTTTTTTAGCCTTTTTTTAGTATTTTTTAGAGGTTTATTTTGTATTTTTTAGGGTTTATGCTTTTTTTAAGTTTTATTAATCTCAATTATGAGGTATATTTAAGTTGAAAAAATTAATTGTCGAGCGCAATGTACGAGCCCATGTGCAAGTGTCGGGCGAGTGCATTGCATGAGTCGCTAAATTTAAAAAAAATTATATTAATTCACTTTTATTTTAGGGTTCACTAATTCCATTTTATGGTATATATTTATTTCAAATTAGATTTTTATTTTTCAATTACGTTTATATTTATTTTGAAAAATTAAATTAATTTCCGAGCGCAATGCACAAGTCCACACATTAGCGTCGGGCGAGTGTATTGCGTGAGTCGTCAAATTTCAAAGAGATTAAACTAATTCACTTTTATTTTAGATTTATTAATTAATTTTAGGGATAAATTTATATTTATTTCAAACGAATTAAATTAATTCAATTTAGGGGGTGTATTGGATTGAGATTTCGTTGGATTTCGTTGGACTTTTAAAATCCGGGTGTATTCAATCCAGACTTTTAAAAGTCCAACGAAATTCTGGTGTATTCAATCCAGACTTTTAAAAGTCCAATGAAATCTTGGTGTATTCAATCCAGACTTTTAAAAGTCCAACGAAATCTTGGTGTATTCAATCCAGACTTTTAAAAGTCCTTTAAAATTCTGCGGTATTCAACAATCCACGGACTTTAAAATGTCATTGATTTCGTTGGATTTCAACTGGATTTCACGTGAAAATTACAAAGGATGAATTCCGACCTCCAGACACGAGATTTTGATGGATTTGAAAAATCCAGCGAGCGCGGTGTCCCAACAGTCGGTGGGGAGTTAAAATTGGGCACCCCAGCCGTCACCCGACCCCAGCGGCCGCTGGCCTTGCCGATGATGGCACTCCAGCGGCCGCTGGGTTCAATTTTTCTTACCAGATACACCGATCGTTGTGTTCCAACGAGCGCTGGCGAGATGGATTTGAAATCCATTGAAATCGTTCAAAATCGGTCCGAAATCCATACGAAATCCGCCAGACTCTGCGTGGAGTTGGGAGACTCCACGTGGAGTCTATGGATTTATAAAATCCATAGAAATCCATGGACATTTTAAAATCCAACAAAATCCATCAAAATCTCAATCCAATACACCCCCCTTAATTTTAGGGTATAAAATTTTTGAGGAAAAAAATTGATTGGCATGGCTGCTCCCGTCTGATATCTACAATTGCCTTACAAAAATTATTTTTTTAAGGAGAATTATCAATTCAAAACCTGAAAGATGAGTAATCTATCAATTCAGGACCTGAAAGATGAAAACTCTTAATTCAGGACCTGAAAGATGAAAATTCTCAATTCAGGACCTCAAAAATCACGAATTTTGATTTCTTTTTATTTTTTAATTAATTTTAATAATTTCTTTATTAGATTTAGTAGATAATTAATGAATAAATATTTATTGAAATTAATAAAAATTAATTAAAAATTTTTTATCTTTCGGGTTCTGAATTAAGAGTTTTCATCTTTCAAATCCTGTATTGATAGATTATCCATCTTTCAGGTTCTGAATCGATAATTTTCTTTTTTTTAATCATTTCTAAAAAACTCTAAGTTTGTACAATTTTGAGAGCTCAAAAGTTTACTTTCCAAACTTACAAGAGCAATTTGAATTTCAAAATTCAAAGTGGAGTGCTCAGAGCCATTACAAAATTTAGCTTAAAAAAAGATTGCATAGAGCTCATATTTATTTATAATATTTTGTCTTCATTTTGCAATTGTATTTTCTATTTTGTTGTACTAACATTCTCGAGTTTATCTTCTTAATTTGTATATGTTTCAATTATTTGCATATTAATTACATAATGTTACACACGTTTACAAACCTCCAGAACTCGATCACTTCATGTGAATTTTAATACAACTTTTTTTTATATGTGCAGATTATAAGTCATAACAGAAAACTTCATCCTTTCTTCCAACAAGATTTCTGCGTAGAAGCTGAGCATGGGGTGAGCATATAATGTTCTAAAACCCTAAGACAAAAAAATAAATACAAAAATTAGTGAATAATCGGGAAAAATAGATCTAGCAATCCATGAAGCTCAAAACAGATTCTGATAAGCTGTATTTTTTTCTTATATATATTAATGTGGTGACTGTATTTTTTCTTACATATTAATTTGGTAAGTTGTATTTTCTTACATATTAATGTGGTAGCTGTATTTTTTCTTAAATATTAATGTGGAAATATTTTTTAAAATTTGGGATGAGAGATAAACTTTTAGTTGGATTCTTTTAATGTACAAATGATTCATTTCTACTTAATGTAAACAGAATAAAAACCATGGATAGCGATGAATATATGCAGATCGCTAATCTTGGATTGTATTTTATTTTTCATATTTATTTTCAAATATTATATTTACGCTAAAAAATACTCCCTCCGTCCCATTTATATAGTCCACTTTATCCTCGCACGTAGATTAAAAATATTTATGAAAACAAGCTTAACTTCCATTATTACCCTTACTTAAAATTAATGACTCTAAAAAATTTAAGTGGTTGAGTTTTAATTTTCAATACATAGCAAGGGTATATTTGTATATTACCATGATAATTAATACTATTTATAGTTATGAGACTATATAATTATGACACCTCAAAATAATAATAGGAACTATATAAATGGGACGGAGGGAGTATGGTTCAAACGTTCCAGGATTACAAATATTATTATGTAATCAAAAGTAATGAAGTCTCTGATTTAAAAGTGCAGCTAACCACATATATGGAATGCTAGATAAAGGCCCGCAAAATACAATTCATGTAAGAAATAGTTGAAATTAGAATTCAAGTGGACAAGTTAAGAAAATTACACAAAAATTAACAAAATGGTCATAAAAAGATGATGATATAAGTTAAGAAGTGGAAAGTTGTCGTTTGGGGATGGTCTAGTGGTGGAATAGTGTTATTTTGAGGTCAAATATCTCAAGTTCGAATCCCACCAACACTACTAGGTGTGAGCCTGTCACACCTGGTTTGCCAGTTGTAGGTTTTACACAGGAACTAGCGACTGTGGGTTACCTTGACAAAAAAAAAAAAAAAAAAAAGTGGAAAGCTCTAGGCTATTACACAAGGACTAGCGGCTGCGGGTTACCTTGACAAAAAAAAGAAGAAGTAGAAAGCTCTGAAAAAAGTAAAAATAAAAATAAAAATATCAGAGAGACAGGTTTATTGGATTAGTTGTTTGGAAGAATTAAAAAAAAGGGTTAAGCTTTTTGCAAAAATCAAGATAAATATTCGCAGGTAGACTTAAGTATAAGAAAAGTGTATAGTAAAAACGTACATACATAGTGTAGATTAAAAAAATTACAAAAAATATAAACATTCGTAGATTGAGTAGTCGTTGAAATTAGATGATAAATTGATAAGTGTAACATTAAAAACCTTAAAAAACTTTGAGAATAGAACAAATCAGATTATGAAACTCTAGAGACGGGGACAAGTAGATTCTCAAACTCCTAGAAGTTTTAACCGGTGAAATTAATCGAGTACAATGGAAGAATGTCGACGGGTAATTTTTTTTTTTGAGAGTTTAACCAATTGTAATTGAGCTAATTAGTAAAGACAGAGATGAAATGATGAAGCATAGAAGAAGAGGTGATGGAGCATTGGAGCCGCTCGTTGTGGGTCCTAGTCTTTTTTATCTTTTATGTTCATAATATGTTGGGTTTTTTTTTTTTTTTTTTAAACCTAAATTCTAATCCTTATTTCATACTTTCCATCGTTTCATTATGGTTCTTGTTTTAATTTTTATATCAAAATATTTATTATTTTTTATATTTTCACATTATCTCTCCTAATTTTAATCCTATCCCAACACTTATTTTAAGAAAAATATAAGTGAACAAGATTTTATGTCATATACGAGAGATGGATATATTAGTCCATAAAATTAATTGTTAATTCTAGATAAAAAAACTTAAATAATAATCAAAACAAAACGGAGGGAGTACTTATTATCTATCCATGTTTGTAAAATTTTATATGATATTATTATTACCTATAAATATTTTTAATAAAACAATATTGTACTAACCATCACATTATAAAATCTAAATTATTTATATATAGCTGCACATGTGTATTTAATTTATGAACATACATATTTGATTTGTAAATTCAATACCATAGAATATGTTGCACAAATATACTAGAATTAATTGAAACTATAAAAAGCATTGATATAAATATATATATATATATATATATATTGGTGGATAATTTATCGTTAATTTACTGATTTATAAAATAGACATATAAGAGTATGTATAATTAATTACGACTAAGAAATTCCAAATAAAAATTATTATGCCAATTATTTTATACCAAAAATACAATTGTTATTTGAAAACGCAAGTTTAAGTGATTTTGTATTATAATTAAAGCTTTGGTAGCGTGATATTTTTGTTGATGTTTTTTTTTTATGTCGAGGTAATCCACAGCCGCTACCATGGTGTTAATGCGTTTTCTATTGATAAAAGAGTTTGACATACCCTATCCCAACATAAGGATGTGGCCGGAGAGATTGGACAAACAGAAATTTGGTGTTCATAATCAATGACGGATATATGTTATATAATTATTATATAAATACTAGTACGCGGTCCGTGCGTTGCACGATGGAAGTAAATCTGTGTCTGAGCCGTGCGTTGCACGGTGGCAACGAACTGTTATTTCACGAGTGCATTGCACAAAAATAAAAGTAATTAAAATTAATATTATATTATATTTTTATGTATTTTAAGATAGATTAGTATTGGAATTGTTATAAAAATTATAAAATACTATCATAATTATTAACACAATTTTTACATGACATATATATATGATAAGTAGTTATATAGTTGTTAACATTTTAAACTGATATTGATTCATTATTAAATTATATACACTTTATAAGTATAAAGTTTGAAAAATCTAAGATAAACATTTAAAAAAAAAATTAATGATTTAAAAATTATTAAAAATATAAATCTGATTTATAATATCATAATATATTATTTCAAAATGTAATACAAAAAAAGAATACCTGTATTAGAAATATGTTCAACATGTATGTCAATTAATCTTGTATTCTGTAATAGTTCATCGGTTATTCAATAACCTGTAATTAAAAAATGTAGTATAATTAAATAATGTAATATTTCATTATTTGCAAATATTAAACATTTAATTATCTAATATATACTTATCTAAATAATCTAACCGCAAATGTTAACTAAAATAATAAAACAATATCTAAACTATGTAGTATTTAATTACATTTAATTAGCAGATTTTTTAGTTGGGCCATTATTATTTTTAACATTGAGGAACACTCATATTCAGCCCATAAAATAACTTCAAATTGAATCACTTGGTTCGGCCCTAAACATAATATTCTGTATTAATTTATAACATATAACTTATTACATATATATACACGAATGAGTTTAGGGTTTGAGCTCATTCATCTTCCGCCTCCATCCATTCTTCTGCTTCCGCCGCCTTCCCCCTCACTCCAATTCTTCCGATCTTCTCACCGCCTGTCTGAAAAATATCCATCATCACTCTATCTTCAGTTGCCTTTCACTTCAGTCTCTCTCTGTAGTGATATTTTCTCCGGCATGTCCCATTTAGGGTTTGACTCTTCAGCTTCCGCCGCCAAAGTCCTCAATATCTCCCTTCCGCCGCCTTCCCCCTCAAACTCTCTCTCTCTCTCTCTCTTCCGATGTCATCCCCGGCCATTCTCAGTCACTGTATGTCTATATCACTGCTTAAAAGACACACACATATCCTGTATGTAAGACTGCAGATCTATGAATATATATTTACTATTCTACTCTTTTCGTCGTATATTTTGAATTCCCTTATGTTTGATGATTTTTAAAATTTTATTTTGGAGATATGGTGTAGAGTTTAGTAAATCGTGAGTTTGAATATAAGCTGACTCGGTGCCATTGACATCGCTTGTCATCAACTAAAAAAAACATAAGTTCTAGATCTAAGCAGATCCACTGTGTATCTGTGATTTTTATGTGTTTTTTAAATATTTTTTCTAATTTGTAAATTTTTTTGGTGTTAGGGGTTTTAATAAAATTGTCGGAGACCTAACTCTTCTCTGCCACCGCATACCCCCATCACTCCCTCTCTGCCGGCCTTATCTCCGCCCTGTATGAAGAGTTGATGGGGCAGATCCCACAAGGTTCCCGTTAAGCCAAAAAAAAGCTAAGTTCCTCAATTTGTAACTCTGTTTACATTATTGACTAACACACACACACACACACATCTCGTGCATGTAAGAATTCAGATCTAAGAATATATAGAGTATGTATCATATTTATTTGCTGTTTTAAACTCTAATACTCTGTAAAACTACTTAAAAAATGTGTTTGTTATTTGCACTGGCCTTTTCTTATAAAATTATTTATGGTGTTTTTTTATTTGTATGTTGCAGATATGGTGTATAGAAGGTGAGATTCATGGTGAGCAAAAATGTTTACTTTCAGTATTTTGCTCGTTTTTTTAACACAATAACACACACAAACATCTACTGAAAGGAACACTTTATTACATAATATTAACTTTGCATTCAACTGAAATTGCAGATCATCAATGCTCGTTTTCTGTATCTAAGGAGATGCTTCAATTGCATATGTGATACACCTGAATAAATTATAAACTGCAGCTACTGAAGGTATAAATCTTTCCATTTTTTTTTGATAAAAAAGCATTGTCTATATGTCTTCTGCATGCTTCTCCGACAGTGTAGCTGTTATCGTATTTTCACTGTAAACATTGAAAAAAAATTACTATTTATGTTATTTCTAAATTTCAATTGATACACAATTACAGAAATAATAAATAACTTAAAATTTCTCAGAATGAAAACAAATATATATTTATAAATTCGCAAATATAATAATGAAAAGTAATAGCTTACTCCAAATCTTCAAGAACCAAGTCCATCAACTTTGTAAGCTTCCCATTAATTTTTCTTGTAAGTGGTCTATAGTGAGAAACTATAGTTCCAATTACATCTGGTATAAATAATTAAAAAAATCAATTATCTGTTTATGAACTTTGCGCTACAGAAACCTTTTTATATGTTTGATAAAAATCTTACCAACATAGGCGCATCTCCTAGCTATTCCATGTTTGCAACATCAACAAACGACTCCATCTCATATAAAAGGTGCGGAAAGTCATCGTGGAAAACCTCAAATATCCTAGTCTGGTCAAAGATGATTATCTTGTACAGCGACACAGTTGTTTTGTATTTCATGACATTTATTCCGATTACAAAATCGATAAGAGCATAAACATTGCCTTCAATTAGGCGATGTTTGAACTTTTCAACATTTGCTTTAGGAATAGTTACATGAATACGTGTGCCCTGCAAAAAAAAAACTTGCAAATTAAGATTGATAAAAGTAAAAGAATCGAGTCTTTAAGCAACTGATCTTACCTCTCGATCATGGAACACGCATTCCATACTGTATGAATTTGTATTTTCGTAACATCGTATAAGCCGTAATTCTAGACCAAACGTGCTCTTTTCGGATTTCAACATCCGCGCAGTTCCAAATACTGGAGCCATATCTGGATTTCAATTTGAAAAATATAGAGATGCAGGAAAAATAATGCAGTGTTTTTGATGTTTGAGAGGAAATGTAGTTTTGTTTCGTGGGAAAATCAATTATGTGGATTTGTAATAGTAAATTTTATTATTTATCTATCACTTTGCAATATTAAAAGTGGTGGGTGGTAGGAAGTGGTGTATAACTTCCATGTAGTGTCTTATTTCAGTTTTATTTTAATTTCTGAAATGTAATTTTTTTTTTCGTGGGTCTAATAATTAACCTAATTTGCTCCATATAATTACTCACTATAAATCTGTATTATAAATATTTATATATTATACAACTATTCTGAATGTCAATTTTTTTTAATTATACAAAAATCAATGTTTTAAATTTTGAAAGAAAACATGTACTACACATGTTGCCTTGATTATTAAAAATATTTAATTAATATTTTAACTGAATAATGAAGCGAAATTTAATGATCTCAGATTTTTTTTTAATTGAAAAGGAACACACATTTTACAAATTGAAACTTGAATGCACTACACACGATCAGTTTCAAAGTATTATAAATATTTAATTAATATTTTAACTGAATAATATAGCCAAGTCTAATGACCTCAGAATTAAAATCTTTTTACAAAATTGTCATCAATCAATTTCAATTGAAAATCTTCTTTTTATATATAGTATAGATAATATTTTTGCCCTCCCCCAAGTATTTATATTTTTGGATATTTGATTTATTAATATCTAAGTATGGTTCATATAGATTTTAAATTAATGTAGTGAGAGGCCTAAAATAGTATAATGCTAAATAAATAATATTATTTAAAAATTCAAAAGTATTTTCATTTTGTTTAGATTGCTACTTTACTACTTGTGTAAATTCATTTTATTGTTATATTTCCCCTTATTTATTCTTATTAATATTTTAAGTTTATTTCATTATATTTTAGGTATTTTTTTATATTTATGAATTTGAGGATAAATGCTTCAAGACTTTAAAGTTATGATTTTATTTATATTTTATGACTTTTTAAAGATGAACATGAATGTGAAGGTTCAAAATCACTCAATCGGTCAACGTGTTGACCGTCTGATGTACATCTTATGTACAAGAGACTTGCCCAAATTCATATATTGAGATTTTGGTGTCACATAATATATAACACAAGGCAATTTAATGGGATTCCTAATCTTTATGATTAATCCATACTCTTATTTTTTAGATTGATACTTTTATAAAGTCTATATCTTTTATATCCATATTCCTAATGAGATTCCTAATCTTTATGATTAGCATTTATCCTAAACAATAAAGTCTATATCTTTTATATCTGATTTGAAAGTGGATATCTGCCTCCCAAAAAATGTGAAACGTACGTAGATCTTGGGTTGCAAAATAATATTCATGTAAGAAATAGTTGCATGTATAATTGAAGGTGGAAGATACTGAAGGAAAATTATAAAATAATAAAAAAAATCCCTACGAAAAAATGATAGTAGTGACAGTGAATATGTTTGGATCTTTTTCTATTTTGATATTTTGGAAAAGATGAAGAAGTCGATCCCTTGTAGACTTTCAATGACAAGAAAGAACACATGAGAGATTAGAAGATGAGAATAAATGAAGAAGAATGCTCGAGAAAAGTTTAGAAGAGATAGTGGAGACGGCGGAATCTTATGGCATGCATAGTGTTAGTGCCATGATGTGCACTAAGCTTTTTTTTTTTATCAAGTGTTCTACTTTGCACTTGCTATAGTAATTGATTGTCATTATCTTTATGGCACATAATCATCACTAAGTATTTGATTTTCCAAGCACAAGTTTGTTGTTCTGGACAACGTTCATAAAGATGTACATGAATGTGATCTGAACTTCCTGAAGACAACTCAAACAAGGAGTTTGGATTAAGCTGAAGATGAAGACGGTTGTACATCGTGCTAAAACTGTGATTGTTCAACATGCTAGCGTAAGAGATAGCCAGAAGCCAGTTTCTGAACATACAAGATATTCCGTTGTGCTACATGATGAAGGTTCAGAGATCAACAATGTTCATTGCAACGTTCATGACGTTTGCATGAACATCATTTGTCTAAATTATTCTTCCCAGATCATTGAAGTTGTTCGAAGTTGCCAACCAAGAAGGGATTCAAGATCATTCTAGAAGATGCCTTATTCAGCTAGGGAGAGTACGTGATTAAAGTTAAGGCAGAGTTCTAAAGATGGAAGAATTCTAACATGGCATGTCCTAGATTTTAGTTCCCATAATGAAAGTTTCATTATCAGATTCAAATTAGGATTAGGACTTATGTTCCTTGTTAAGGATATATTGCAATCTATAAATAGTCTAGGATACAGACCTGTTAGAGAACACACAGAACGATTGAATGCACTGAAAATATACATATGCACAAGAGCTCCAAATCGTTTAAAGAGCCACATAGGTAATTTCGGTTGTCATTGTTAGGCTAGAGAATAGTGTTCTAGTCTACGTGTATTGAAACACTTTTCATACACTATTAAAGGGTTCTCGGGAGAGAATACATGTGAGAACTAGATTTGTTGAAATCTAGGATGTGAAGCGAGCTCATAGTTCAATCCATCGAAAGAGGATGTTCGAGTAGAATAGGTTTTAAGTGACGTGAGGTCAGCTGCATGTAAGATTCCCGGTAAACGACACATCGGAGTAATGGATTATTTCTCACGGACTTGACAAGTCCCCCTACAATTTACATTAAGTTCATTATAACATTCGTGAACATTATCTTACAACATCCTAGAACATCGTTGAGAACATTTGCAGTACTTTGTACGAGGTGTGCACTTTCACATAGTGTTTCATCTACTGTTTTTAAATTAGAAATTTGTATATTTATTTATTTGTAGGCCATGTTTAATTTAATTTACTTGGTCTCTATTTACTGAGCCCATGTTGTAAAATAAGAAAATGATATGTCTTTTATAAACTCACTTGGAGGTTTTGGTTCAGGTGAGAAATATTTGTTGGTGTGAGAAATGAGAAAATGTTTATCTTATTGTAATTCACTGCTTAATAGGTATAATTTTATTGCATAATTATTTTCTCCTACGTGTGCAATGAAATTATAGCAATTAAGCAATAAAGTATTTAAGCAATAAAATTATGGCAATTAAGCAATAAAATACAATACGATAAGCATTTTTCTCATTTCTCACACCAAGATCTTTTCTCACCTGAACCCGACCCCTCACTTGGTTGTTTTTTTTTAAGAAAATTGATAAATTTTTTACATTTTTTCTTCCACTTGACGAAGTATTGTACATTTTGTTTGTATTGTGTACTCAAATGTATTTTGAATGCATAAATTATATAATGTGGCATAACACTTTATAATATAATGTTTATTAAGTTGTTTGTTCATTGATATTTTTAATATTGATTTATTGATATATTTATGTATATAATTGTTAGAAGTTTGAATAAAAATTAAAATGAGCTTAAATAACTTGCATAGAAATTGGCTCTAAGTTTCATTACATGATGAGTTATATAATTTTTTTTATATCTTTTAAAAATTAATGAAAGAGATAAATATAATTTTGAATATAGTGATTTTATCATATATGTCGCATCATTATTGTATTAGGTAAAGTCGTTGAAATATTTTGTAAAGATATATATATATATATATATACATATATAATGTTTTGTATTTATGGATGATTAGATTCTTTAATAAATACCAAAATAATATACAATAAATGCTCTATATATTCATTTTGAGTATCATTCTCAAAAGGTAATCATATACTCATTTTACTCTAAAATTATTCTAAAATTTATTGCATAGTGAAAATTTATTGCTTTATATTTATCGATTTGGCAAAATATAAGTACATATATAGTTATACATAATATATACGGTGTGTATCTCACATAATATACATTGTGTGTTCTATCATGTATGTACTATCAATGAATTGAAGTATTTCACATAATAGCCAATGAAAAAATCTATATCTATATCTATGCTATATATAAAAACAGAAAAAATCCAATTTTACCGCCAATATTTTGGCAATTTTGTAAATAATATTCTGATTTGTGGCCATTCTATTAACTAATTTGTCATACGTGTATAAATATAATAGTATAGATTTTTCTAATAACTTATATATATATCTGCATGGCGACTAGACAGTTTCTAATTTAAAAATTTAAATGAACTGCTACAATTAAGGTTTTGGATGTAAAATAATGTACTTATTACATTTAGTGGGTGTAAAGTGATGTATGAATTATTAACCATAACAAAATTAATTATTTTAATACTGTTAAAAAATAATTTGAACACACTTTGAATAAGAATCCAGACAAAAAAAGCTTGACAAATTTTACATTTTAAAAATAAATAACAATAAAATCAGAGAAAATATCAGCAAAATTAAACACGTACAGATCATAACCGCCAACATTTAGTGGTGGTTGAAAGCTATACTAATATCGGATACATGATCAAAAAATATGTTAACTCAATCATTTTTCTTTTATATTTAAGATTCACTTCAATATACTCTCTTTTTTCTACAATAATGTCGGTTTTTGGATCCATCAATATGTTTGTTAGTGCTAATGCTTGGCATTAAGAATTTTTTTATCAAGTGATCTACTTTGCACTTGCTATAGTGATTGATTGTCATTTTATGTATGTCATAGAATTATCACTAAGTATTTGATTTTTTCAGGTACAAGTTTTTTGTTCTGGACAACATTCATGAAGATGTACATGTTTTTATCAAGTGATCTACTTTGCACTTGCTATAGTGATTGATTGTCATTTTATGTATGTCATAGAATTATCACTAAGTATTTGATTTTTTCAGGTACAAGTTTTTTGTTCTGGACAACATTCATGAAGATGTACATGAATGTGATCTGAACTTCTTGAAGATAGCTCAAGTAAGGAGTTTGGATTGAGCTGAAAATGAAGACGGTTGTGCATTGTGCCTTAACTGAGATTGTTCAACATGCTGAGTACTACCAAGTAGCTTGAGTGATAGCCAGAAGTCAGTTTGTGAACATACAAGACATTCCGATGTGCTACCCGATGTGAATAGTCAGAGACCAACAATGTTTATTGCAACGTTCGTGAACATTTGTATGAACATCCTTGTCCAGATTATTCTTTCAAAAAATTATTGAAGTTGTTCGAAGTTGTCAACCAAGAAGAGATTCAAGATCGATCTAGAAGATGTCTAATTCAACCTGGAGAGCACGAGATTGAAGATAAGGTAGGAGTATAAAGATGGAAGAATTCTAACAAGGCAGGTCCTCGGTTTCTTTGAAGCTATATAAGGAAATTTCCTTATTAGATTTCTGATTAGGACTTCTGATTTTCTTGTTAAGGCTATATCTTTGTCTTATAAATAGTCTGGAATCATAACTTATTAGAACAGACACTGAACGATTGAATGCACTAAAAATATACATCTGCACAAGAGCTCTAAATTGTTTAAGAGCCATATATGTTTCGGTTGTTGTTCGGCTAGATATTAGTATTCTAGTCAAAGTGTTTTGAAATACTTTTTATACACTGTCAAAGGGTTCTCGAGAGAGAATACCAGTGGGAACTAGATAGGTAGAAATCTAGCCTATGAGAGCAGCTCATAGTTCAATCCATTGAAAGAGGGTGTTGGGTATTGAGTTACGTGAGGTCAGCTGCATGTAAGATTCCTAGTAAATGATACATTGGAGTAGTGGATTATTTCTCACGGACTTGACAAGTGTCCCCCTGACGTAGATCAGTTGATCGAACAAAGTTACCAATTTCTTGTGTGCTTTACTTTCTGTTGTTTCTTTAAAGTTCATTATAATGTTCGTAAACTTTATAGTGAACACTGTCTATAACGTTCTAGAACATTTTCAAAAAGTTTGCAGAACATATATTTCGTACGAGGTGTGCACTTTTGGATTATTTTTTAAACCAACAATGCAAGTTACAATTTTCGATTCATGAACTTTACCTAATAAATGTATTTTATTCGCTGCTCTGAAAACTCCAACGCATTCAGCCTTGCGTGTGTATTTCATGACCGAGAGGTAATACATTTTGTATATATTTTAATTATTTTTTAAACCTACAATGCCAATTACATTTTTCGATTCACGAACTTTACCTAATAAATGTATTTCATATTTTGTAGGGTCAAAGAATTCGTGTTACCATTCCAAAATCCAATACGGAGAAGTTTAAAGATTGTCTTATTGAAGTATCAAAAGAACTCTATATAATTTTGGATATAGTGATTTTATCATAGATGTTGCATCATTATTGTATTTAGTAAAGTCATTGAAATATTTTGTAAATATATATATATATATATATATATATAATGTGTTTGAATTTATGGATGAATAAATTCTTTAACAAATACCAAAATAAATGTTGTATATATTCATTTTGAGTATCATTCTGAAAAATTAATCACATACTCATTTTACTCTAAAATATATAGTAATTATTCTAAAGTTTATTGCATAGTGAAAATTTATTGCTTTGTATTTATCGATTTAGAAAAATATAAATATATCTATATTTATACATAATATATACCGTGTACTATCAAGGAATTGAAGCATTTCACATGCCAATGAAAAAATAGAGATAAAAAATAAAAACCGATGTGTTGTAAACTAGAGAGAGACGAGAGAGAATATCAATTGTATGTATGTCTCCAATATGAGGACCAAAGGCCTCTATTTATAATAGTATAAGGGATAGGGTTTTAGAGTTAGTAACTTGGCCATCACTCATATCATATATATCTATTAGATATATTTACAACACTCCCCCTTGAGTGACCAATCTCTAAAACAAATGTTGCCTCATTAAAACCTTGCTAGAAAAACCCAGTGGGAAAAAACTAGTCGAAGGAAAAAGAGTACAACTGCTCCCCCTGATCTTTGAGTCGGCGCATGCCAATCTTGTGCACCAACTTTCTGAATGTTGATGTTGGTAATGCCTTTGTGAATAAGTCCGCCAAATTGTCACTTGAGCGAATTTGTTGAACGTTGATATCGCCACTCTTTTGGAGATCATGTGTATAGAATAACTTGGGAGAAATGTGCTTCGTCTTATCAGCTTTGATGTATCCTTCCTTGAGTTGCGCGATGCAGACATCATTGTCTTCATACAAAACAGTTGGATTGATCTTTGATGAAGCTAAGCCGCACGACTCTTGGATGTGACTTGTCATATTTCTCAACCATACACACTCTCGACTTGTTTCATGGATTGCAATGATTTCAGAATGATTTGAGGATGTTGCAGTCAAGGTTTGCTTCACAGACTTCCATGATATAGCAGTTCCACCACATGTGAAAACATAGCCAGTTTGTGACTTGGCTTGATGTGGATCGGATAAAAATCCTGCATCCGAATACCCTACCAGAGAAGAATCGGAATTTTCCGAATAATATAATCCAAGGTCTATGGTACCCTTCAGATAACGTAGAATGTGCTTAACACCATTCCAATGTCTCAAAGTGGGTGCAGCGCTATATCTTGCGAGAAGATTTACAGAAAAAACTATATCTGGTCTAGTATAATTAGCCAGATAAGTTAATGCTCCAATTGCACTTAGATATGGTACTTCAGGACCAAGTATCGTTTCACCATCTTCAATAGGTCGGAATGGATCTTTCTCCTTATCAAGAGATCTAACGACCATTGGTGATGTTAATGGATGGGCATTATCTATGTAAAAGCGTTTTAACACTTTTCCTGTATATGTGGATTGGTGAATAAACGTTCCTCCTCGGACACGTTCAATTTGCAAACCAAGACAAAATTTTGTCTTTCCCAAATCTTTCATCTCAAATTCTTTCTTCAAATATTCAGCAGTTTTATTGAGCTCTTCAGGAGTCCCAATTAAATTCAAATCATCGACATAAACTGCTATAATTGCAAATCCACTTTTGGTTTTCTTTATGAAAACACAAGGGCAGATATCATCATTCTTGTATCCTTCTTTTAACAGATACTCGCTCAATCTATTATACCACATACGGCCAGACTGTTTCAGCCCGTACAACGATTTTTGCAGTTTAATCGAAAACATGCTTTTGGGTTTTGACTTTAATGCTTCAGGCATTTTAAATCCTTCAAGGATTTTCATATATATGTCATTATCTAATGACCCATATAGATAGGCAGTTACTACATCCATAAGGCGCATAGCAAGCCTTTGTGACACAGCCAGACTAATCAGAAATCTGAAAGTAATCGCATCCATTACTGGAGAGTATGTTTCCTCATAATCAATTCCTGGTCTTTGAGAGAAGCCTTGCGCTACGAGTCTTGCTCTATATCTCGTAACTTCATTTTTCTCATTTCTCTTTCTAACAAATATCCATCTGTATCCAACAGGGGTTTCAGATTCCGGAGTTATGACTATAGGTCCAAATACTTTCCGGTTATCACAGGAATTTAATTCCATTTCCATAGCTCTTTTCCACATTGGCCAATCATTTCTCTGTTTACATTCTGTAACAGATTTTGGTTCAGGATCCTCAATTAAAATTTGATGAGCTATATGAAAGGCGAATATATCATCTACAATGATATGTTCTCTCTCCAGTATCTGATTGGAAGATAAATAATTTATTGAGATCTCATGATTTTCAGATACTTGTAATTCTTCAGGAATTACATCACTTTCATTTGATTGATTAATCATTTTCGTCATTGTTTGGTTTCCATCTTGCCCCTTTCTTTTTCTAGGCACAGAATCTTTGGAACCAACCGGTCGACCATGTTTTTGACGAATTTTAGACTCATTTGCTGCCAGAGCTATTTGTCCTTCAGGGACATCAATTTTGGCTGGAGTATTTGCAGCATGTATGTGAGATTGTGTCACTTTTCTTGTATCAACAAAAGCATCAGGAAGTTGGTTTGCAATCTTTTGCAAATGAATAATCTTTTCAACTTCTTGTTCACATTGATTAGTTCAAGAATCAAAATGTGACAAACTTTTCTCATTCCAAGATATTTCCTTGTGCTTTTCTGGATGTATATTTGTTCCACCTAATGTTGGAAATGTCATTTCATCAAAATGACAATCTGCAAAACGTGCAGTAAATAAATCACCCGTTAAAGGTTCAATATACCTTATAATCGAAGGTGAATCAAATCCAACATATATCCCAAGCCTTCGTTGGGGACCCATTTTTGTTCGTTGTGGGGGTGCAATTGGGACTTGAACTGCACAACCAAAAGTTCGTAAGTGAGAAACATCTGGTTCTCGACCAAAAATAATTTGCATTGGAGAGTATTCATGGTTAGCCGATGGTCTAATACGAACTAATGTTGACGCATGTAATATGGCATGACCCCAAGTAGTAGTTGGGAGTTTTGACTTCATAAGTAACGGTCTAGCAATAAGTTGAAGACGTTTAATAAACGATTCTGCTAAACCATTTTGAGTATGGACATGAGCGACTGAATGTTCAATCTCAATTCCAATAGCCATACAATAATTTTCAAATGCTTGAGACGTAAACTCACTAGCATTATCAAGACGAATTCTTTTAATTGAATTGTCTGGGAATTGAGCTCGTAATTTTATAATTTGAGCAAGTAGTCTAGCAAATGCTGCATTTCTAGTATAAAGCAAGCATACATGTGACCATCTAGAAGAAGCATCAATCAATACCATAAAGTATCGAAAAGGGCCACATGGTGGATGTATAGGTCCACAAATATCTCCTTGAATTCTCTCTAAGAAAGATGGAGATTCAATATTAACCTTCGTATATGAAGGTCTAATGACTAACTTGCCTTGTGCACAAGCATCACATGGGAATTCATTTGTCATAAGAATCTTTTGATTCTTCATGTTGTGCCCATATGAATTATTGATTATTCGGCGCATCATAGTTGCTCCAGGATGTCCAAGCCTATCATGCCAAAGCAAAAAGCTTTTTGTGTCATTGAACTTCGGGTTCATGACATGGTTTGTCTCAATTGCTTTTATGAATGTGTAATACATCCCAGAAGGTAGTGTTAATAATTTTTCTTTTGTTCGCTTATGGCCGGATACAAAAGAATTTATACAGAGATATTCTTTTCCACCTTCTGATATAGTCTCGATATGGTATCCATTATAGCGGATATCCTTGAAACTTAGTAAGTTTCTTCTGGACTTACTAGAATATAGGGCATTTTTAATATCTAATTTAGTATCATTTGGTAAAATGATACAAGCTCTTCCGGAGCCTTCAATGATGTTTGATGCACCTGATATTGTGTTAACATTATCCTCAGCTAATGTCAACTTAAGAAAATATTTCTTATTTTGGAGAATGGTGTGTGTAGTGGCACTATCAGCAAGACAAATATCACAAGATTCCATTTTAATGTCTAAGACGTTTTTAACAGAAGATCAATTATTATTGAGTAAAAATACGAAAGGAAAAAAAAACAATTGTTTTTTAATGTAAAAACTACGATGTGAAAGTAAATAAGCAATGTCTTCTTATCAACTAGAAATAAATGATAAAGGACTAAACAATGTCCATATGATCGTCTTCAAGCACACCACCACCAATCAACTGATCCATATTATCTCCTTTTGGATCGTCAAAGAAGTCGGAGACATCTAAGTGAGTAGTATCAATTGGGCCGTCAAAGTCAATGACATTGGTTTCTTTCTTATCTTTTCCCTTGACCGAATCTTGATATAGATCTGCAAGATGTTTTGCAGTTCGGCAAGTACGTGACCAATGTCCATTCATGCCACATCTATGACATGCAGCTTCCTTTTTGGATGAATTGTGCTCGTTGGATGTTTTTTGCCTTTTGTTGCTAGATGTTGCATCATTTGGTTTACCGCGTCCACGACCGCAACCATATCCACGTCCACGCCCACGTCCATGTTGGTTCCCACGACCACGTCCATTGTCATGGTTGAAAGTTGCATTGACTTTAGGCAATGCAGCGGAACCAGTGGGGCGGAGTTCATGATTTTTCATGAGCAATTCATTATTTTGCTCGGCAACCAACAAACAAGATATTAGTTCTGAGTACTTTTTGAAACCACGCTCCCTATATTGTTGTTGCAACAGCACATTAGAAGCATGAAAAGTGGAGAATGTTTTCTCAAGCATGTCAGCATCAGTGATACTTTCTCCACAAAGTTTCAATTTTGAAATAATTCTAAATAATTCAGAATTATAAGCACTCACAGACTTAAAGTCTTGCAGTCTAAGATGCATCCACTCGTAACGAGCTTTAGGAAGGACGACAGTCTTTTGATGATCAAACCTTTCTTTCAGGTTTGCCCACAACTCACTCGGATCTTTGACGGTCAAATATTCCGTCTTTAGATCATCATGAAGATGATGATGAAGGAAAATCAGCGCCTTAGCGCGATCCTGTTGAGATGTTTTATTTCCTTCTTTTATTGTCTCCCCTAGACCCCTTGAGATCAGGTGAACATCAGCATCAAGAGTCCATGACATATAATTCTTGCCCGAGATGTCAAGGGCGATGAACTCAAGTTTGGCTATGTTTGCCATTTGTGCAATTCTGCACAAAGAATCAAGGATATATTATCCATATGTTTAATTTATTTGCTCTTTAGAGCATGTAATATTCTTCAGGAATATTACTTGTGCTACTTTAATAGCATCAATTTATGATCTTGAATGTAATATTCTTCATGAATATTACTTGTGCTACTCGAATAGCATCAATATTTAATTTTTCAAGATTAAATCGAAAAAGACCGATTATTATAACAATAAGAAAAACAAACATAATATATTAAAGCCAATAAACATGATGTAAAAAAAATATGTACCTTCTAGGATTGATGGACTTCTAGAATTGAAGGAGCGTCGTGCTGATAACGTGTTGTAAACTAGAGAGAGACGAGAGAGAATATCAATTGTATGTATGTCTCCAATATGAGGACCAAATGCCTCTATTTATAATAGTATAAGGGATAGGGTTTTAGAGTTAGTAACTTGGCCATCACTCATATCATATATATCTATTAGATATATTTACAACACGATGCTTAATTTTTGTAATTAGTTTGAGTTTCCAATTTCAAGATTTTCACTGTAATCTACGTAATTGTATTTATTTATAAAATGATAATTATGATTTTGGTGTAATGGTTGATTAGTTTGATATTTTAGAGTATATAGAATTTTAATTTAAATTAACAAATGCAATTATTATTTCAATAACACAATCAACATGCACCATCAATGCTAAAATTAGGGTATATCCATACCTAATTACCTATTGGCATGTGCAACACAAATCCTCTATTTCTTTTTTATTTTTTTAAATAAGTGTGCTTTGGTTTAAATTAAAAAATACGATAGTATATATGTTTATGTTATCTTTTCTAATATGATTAAATTTTCAAAACATGTTAGACACATATAGATGTAAAAAAGATAAAATTAATAAATTATATTTTTTGTTCATCTTCATCAAACCTTTAATTTTGTAAATACTCACAATCTCAATTATATAGTTCATTTTCTCTTCATACCTAGATTAAAACTATTTATGAAAATAAGATATTAAAGTTAAACTTCTAATATTGTCCTTATTTAAGATTTATGGCTTGAAAAAAAATTTAAGTGGTTATTTTTTTTTAATTTCCAAAACCTAATAAGACTGTATTTATACATTACTATGAAAATTAATATTACTTATAGTAACAAGACTATATAACTAGGACACCCCAAAAATAGCAACAAGGACTATATAATTGAGACAAAGTGAGTAATTTTATTTTTGTTATGCCCTAATTTTTTGGATATTTATCAAGGCTCAACATTTGATTTTTGTTATTAATTAGATAGACTTGATCCAATCCACATCTAATTTCATGTTTAAAAAAACTGTAATACAATGAAAGAAATATTATATATAAAATAAATAATTATAATAAAAACTTTCAATCATAAGATAAAATATTGGATGGATGTGACATCAATTGTGGACTAAATAATGCGGATGAAATACAAGTTAGTGTATATATAGGAATTGTGCGCGCAAGTGCTGCTCTTTTCTCCTATTTTTTAAGCATGTGATAAAATGAAACATAAAACAAAATATCATTTTTTGGAGAAGAGTAAAATAAAACAACAGAAAAAAGAGAGAAGAAGTCGTTGGATTTTCCGCCTAAATGTGAAGAGTTATTCTGTGCGGATTCATCCATGCCGATGGTTAAAATCTGATGATCAAATCAAATAATACACACGAATCTAAAGCATCAACGGCCGGGAATGAGACCGAGCCGACGAAACCAGCCGTGGCCTCCCGAGTTAAGCGTATATAGATACAAGGAAGCAACAAAAATCTGTAAATTCCGAAGCCACAGTGATCTTAGCTAGTCAGTTTTCACTTCAGAAGAAACCGCTGGAACCTCACCACCGGAAGCTGTCGTGTGAGGGAGAGGTTCCGCTGGGAATACAAAAATGCCTCCCATCGAGAGGTTTCTTCTAGTCAGCAGCTCGTCTTCCACGTCACCACGCCATATCTGGGAATGCTTCACCATCACGACGGGGTGACTTACCTGTGGCCTGATCCAGATGGAGGGTTTAGTTCAAAATCCCCAGGAATGAAGATGGGAAGCTGGTTCGAGACAGCATCCCTCTTGAATCTGGAATTCATCGGGAGTTTATTATCCTGTCCGTCTCTTGAACTCGAGCCCCCTTCACCTCTCAAGCCGTCCCTGATTGGAGCGCTTAGAAGTGGGCCGCCAAAGAAGATGGAGTCTCCGGTGTATGTTAGCTTCTCCGACTGTCGGACTGCAGGTTTAGCTAGGGGCTGTGGAGGCTCTCGAGGGGGGAGTGCAGGGCGCTTATCTTGATTACTTGTTGCTGCAGTAGCGTTATTTGGTAGTGCAGACGGTAAAGATGGTCTTTTACGCGCTTCTGCTGCTGATACTGGAACGGAGACATACCTCCCGGCTTCTTGATCCCAAACGACCGATGTTCTTTTAACATCTCGAATGAAGGAAGCCGCCTGAGCAGTGGGAGCAGAGAGCAGAAGGGGGTCTGAATTGCTATGCCTCTGCATAATCTTTTCATCAAAACCTGAGGAGTTGGGGAAAACTGGGTTGTTTTTACTCAGGGCAGTAGCTCTAGAGGCTAGCGGCTGATCTGGGACGAGGCTAGATATTGAACTAGCAACAGCGAGAGGGTTCAAGCCACGAGCTTGTGGAAGAGGGCTTAATGTGACAGATTCGTGAACATGACTCGGGCTGCTGAAACTGCTCACGCTTTGAGTTCCGGTTTCATATTCATCCCGACTGCCTTGACTGGGGGCGAATGAGTTTCTCATAGGCGAGAGTCTCAGATCAATCCTCGTTTCTTTGTTTCCTCCAGTTTCAGTGCTCATACTGCTTCTGATACTGGCATTCTCGCTGGAACTTATCTCAGAATCAGCCAAACGACGATTTTCAACAGGACGTAATACAGAAGACGATGCTCTTGCTTTTGCAGCCGCTTTCACTGCCTCATTGGAATCCAGTTTAGCAAGCTTCCACGCACTGATCCGAACGCCTCTTTTTGGTCCCTTGTTCCCCTTATCACCTGACCCTGTAGCATCCGGATCAACTGTAGACGGAATCATTCCAGGTCCTAACTGCGGTGCAACTTCTTCCTGATATCATTAGCATATCTTTAGCATCATTCAGAATCATAAACTTCTTTTAAAGTAAAGTGGATTGTGATTATAATGATTTCCAATTTCAGAATTGTTAAGGATACCACATGTTGGGGGCACGCCAAAGATATTAATAGGATTCGACTGCGGTATAGGCAGAAGAAGCCGTGTAATGGAGAAAGTCTTCGAGTCCATTTTCATTCACAATGGCAACATAGAATGGGAAAGGAACAACATAGATGTGTACCTGATAATCTACAAAAACCCGAGGCGGGGTGCACCATGCTCCCTTATATTGCAGTCCCAAGGAGCTTCCGCCACTGAAGCCAGTCGTCGCAGATCCTGACGGAGAATATATAATGTTCGGGAATCCGTCGTCCACCGATTCTCCTGCAGGTGCTTCGCTCATGGCCCTCATAGCCACAACATACTCGTAAGTTGTAATGCCCTATCAAAAAGTCAAGCAACAAATAGGAAACCAAATAATTCAGATTAACTAGAAGACATATGCCGGATTGCCGGGCACAATCAAGTCGACATATCTTCATTAAAGGTTAGAAACTCATGCTCCAATCTAAGTAGGTGTGATGACCTTATTATATAGCATCCTAGATTATTTCAAAAGGTGATATACTGATTAAATGAGAGTGATCGCTAGTTATTACAATCCATCATTATACGTATCAAAAGGAGAAATCTTGAGTAAATGAGATTAAATGAGACTTCTTAAGAGGCGAGAAACCGACCTTTCTAATAAGGATCATGTGGAAAAAGAAAAGTTCACCCAAGGGTACACAGGCGAGCAAGGACACTGCTGTACATATAGCCTGCAGAATAAAATGCACAAAAACATAAGAAGTTGTCTACTACATAACCACTTATTCATATGATATGTCCAGGATGGCATTACCACAACAGTCGCAAATGGGGCACGAGAAAAACCATTTCCTAGCCTATCAACTATTTCAGCCTCCATATAATGCTTATTAGTGAAGCAACGAACTAGAACGCCAATGCCCACTCCAGATTCAACAATAAGCTGGGGAAAAAGACAGTATAGATCAGTTGCCAACAGAATATTTAGGGTCACTAAGCCCGTAGTTTCCCTCAAAACTTACCCAAACTAAACTGACGCCCATAAGTGAGATAAACGTCACATAGTTTTTCCTCCCTACGCAGTTATTGAGCCACTGCAAAGTATTAGACAATGAAGTTAGCTTCTCCAGTACTTAAAAGTTATTCAAATCTTCCGAAGAAAAAAGGACTACTGCATTAAGCCAGTGGATATACCCGACAATGATGATCAAATCCATCCACACACTTATCGCAACTTCGACAATGCTTGCTAAACTTCCGAACCTATAAAGATGTATATGTGACCATCAACACAGGTAAAAGCCGTCAGGCAAAGAAAAAGCATGAAGGAAAGTTAAAAACCTTATGACCAAACCACTAAAATTCAGGAGCCTTTGACTATAATAAATTGCTCATTTGAAATTCAGGAGATTTTGGCTATAATAAATTATATGTTTCAAAATTCAGGAGCAACGAAACAAGATTTTTAATGTCTTTATGAAAAAAACAAAAAAAACATATGATGAAATCAATTGTTATCAAATGAGAAATAATATTAATAATGGATAGAAATCTTGGAAACTAATTATCTACCTCAGCATTGCACAGCGTGCAAAACAAAGCATCTTCACCTGTACCTTCCTGCTCAGCTGCTTCATCCTGTTTGCGACAATCTTCAAGAACAAAGATAGCACAGAGAAATCCACCAAAATAATGGCAGAAGGAACTCCTTCTTGGAGATACAACTTGAGCTTGAGCATTGGATTTTACAGACTCGACTGAACCTTTCTTGCTAGAGTTAGCTCCAGCAAAGGAACTTCGTGAGGGTGAAGACACACATGAATGAGTTCCATTACTACCTTCGTCAAATTTTCTGCTCAAGTCATGGGCAATTGATTCATGCTTTTCACTTGCCTCATTCATTAACTCAGGATCAAATTTAGACATAATACCAGGGTCTGCTGGGTTTATTGCAGTCGATCGAACATAAAGAATGAAAACCAATAGCGCCTGCATATGAAGAAACCATTGACTTTAATCAAGCATAAATTTCAGTTATGTGATTTACATCAAAATTCTTGATACAACTTGAGGATAAGTTTTTAAGATATACATTTCATACAGTCTTTCATCAGCAAGATACAATCAATCTCTCTTCACTCGGCCACTCGCAAATGATTAACTGGTTGGCAACAATTTTTCTTTCAGCAGGTCACTTGAAAAGCAAAAGTTTCCTTCACGGTAAGATAGCTAAATGAGACCCTTTGCTGTATTGACCATCAGGTAATCTGAACCTACTTTAAGTTCAACTCTGAAATAGCACATTCTCACGTCTTCATGATTTTGCCACTCTCATTCAGAAAACAAAAATCACTGTAGTGACTAAATGGTGGGACCTCTATGGTATTGATTTAGTGACTTTTTAGCCATCGGGTGATCTGAAGGCTACCTAAGATTAGCAACTTCGTTCTTACAATCTTTTGTTATCCAGGGTCCAAGTATTTTTAAGCGTGTTTTGATCAATATTGCTGTCTGTTCTAGTCTGTGTGCAAAGAATGTAAAGGTTGAAGCAATAAAACATCATAATTATCTGCAGATAAATACACGTACCACTGGGGAATAGACACCAACCAGAACATACTCCCATATTCGGCCTCCAAGGAAAGGAGCGAAGAAAGCATAAAATGCTACCACTAACAAGCAAAACACTGTAATAGCAACAACCTATGAAAGACAGATACCAAAGGTTGGTCAATGAACTTACATCTGAAAAACCAAAAAAGGAAATTTCAATCAAATTGAACGATATCTCGAATACGTCATAAGATCATCATTTACAAAAGGCAACATTAATACAGAAAGCTAGCTCAAATATGTCATAAGATGATCATTAGCAAAAAGCGACATTAATACAGAAAGCTAGTCCAGTTGTTGCTCAGGTGCCTACGCACTTTAAGTAAACATACCACCCCTCGCTACAAGATACTAAAAATCAACCCTTTTACCACACTTAAAAGTTGAAAGCCCTATCTAGCAAAACATACAAGCCAATACAACTCAGAAACCATCACCAATCTCATCAAACAGTACCAAATCAGCAAAATGTAATTACACAGGCGACACGTCCTTCTAAAAAACATTACCTTTATACCACTAAACTACAGGGCTAGTGGCCTACAAGTCATACAAACTAAAACCAGATATGCATAAATTTACCAAATATTAGTTGCAACACATAGATCATAACACACCCCACCCCCACCTACCACCCATCCACCACCCAAAAAATTCAGTTCATTACCTCACCAGCAATTCAGTTGCAAAATTGGCTAACACCAAACAAATCAGTATCCATACATTAATAATACACAAAATCAGAGCAAAAAAAAAAAAACAGCAAGAAGCCGAAGAAAGTGAGCTAGAACAAAAACCTGAAAGGTGTGAGCAGGCAACTGCCACCCATGTTTTCTCACCATCACTTCTCTCACTTCACCACAGCACTCAGCCCCAAATTACACGCACTCCAGCGTCAACTGTGTTTCAAGATTCCACCTTTTCTCTTCCCCACACCCTGAAAATCAACCTTACCCAAATGGGCTCGGTTAAAAACCCCAAATTTAAGAAAAAAAGTTCCAAAGAAAAACCCTTTTCCCCTTTTCTCCCAAATAATCAGAATATTCTACTCAGAAATTACACAACAGTCCAAGACAAAAGTACAAACTACCGGAAGGTCAAAGCTTTGTCCGTTTTGAGTGAGGGGATGCAAGAAAAAATAAAGTACAAGCAGACAAAGCGACGGCGAGTGGAAGTTGAGGGCGCTGTGTGTGTGTGTGTGTGTGTGTGTGGCTCAGCAAATGAAGTTGGTAAAGTGCAATTAAGCGATTTTTCCATAGATACATTCTTGATATAAAGGAAAGCTGCTTTTAATGTGGTTTGGTTGGTTAGGCCCCCACCATATTGCTATTATGGTTAATTGACAAATATATATATATATATATATATATATATATATATATATATATAAATGATTTTATAATTTAAATATACTTTTTAAAATATTATAATAATAATGTATTTTTTTATTCATAGTAAAACAAACACTCTAAAAAATTTAGTGATTGACAAATTGATTTACACAATAAAAATTCTCATACTCGATACTTTAAAATTAAATTAATTTCTACACGTAGAAAATATTATCACATCATAATTCAAGTTGTTGGGAAAAAAATTAGTGTCAGATTTTCTGCAATTCAAAAGGCTTAGTCATTATCACAATATTTTAAAATCACATCTAAATTATAAATTATTCAAAATTCACTATTATTATTTTTGGCAATTGATTCTTATTATTATTATTTAAGTTAGTATATAATTTTAGGAGAAAAAAATTAAGTGTATGATTTTTGGATATAATTGAACTCATAAATGAATTATATTCTCGGCAGTCACGTTAAATTAAATAGGCAAAAATTAAGTGTATGATTTTTGGATATAATTGAACTCATAAATGAATTATATTCTCGGCAGTCACGTTAAATTAAATAGGCAGTCTAACTAATGGTCAAATCTTAAGATAAATGTCAATTAATATATTTAGATTATATAATATTATGTTTCTATTATTAAACACATGTAACAATTAATAAATTATTCCCCTAAAAATAAATTGAGTATATGGTGGGGCCAAATGGCTCAAATTGGGTACGTATGTGTTTATAGATGGGAAGGGCGATTTGATTTGGTCAACTCTCCATCCGTATTCACCTATTTAACAAAACAAATAAAGTGTTTATTTCTATATTAAAATTCGTGTGTGACACTTTTAGGCATCAAAACGTATGAGTTAAAGTACAAATCTGAATTCAAATTCATATTTAATACTTTCTTCGTTTTGTTTTGTTTGTTATTTTATAATTTTTCATTTATGTTAAAATGTTTATTATTTTATATAGTTTGACATTCTCTCTCTCTCAAATTTAACCTTATAAATATATCGAGAGAGAAAAAAATTTAACTTTTTAGGAAAATATAAGTGAATAGGATTTTATGTAATATAAAAAGGAGGGATATATTAGTCCAAAAAATTAATTATTAATTCTAGATTAAAATTCTAAAATAACAAACAAAACGAAACGAAGGGAGTATTATATTTATAATTTTATCATGTTTGATTGTATTTGAATCCAGATTTTAACACACAATATTTCTCCTTTATTCATTTATATAATTATCCAAAACGGATAAAAATAGGAATTAAGTTTTGTAATAATGTGCGATGCAGACAATGTAATGTATAACCATGACGATATTATATACATGAGTATATTTCATTAAAAATGACACATACTAGAGGCGCCCATGGTTTCGGTTCCGGTTTGTAACTGAAAGTAATTGTAGATTGGAACGCAGCGGAAGCTTAACATCTACAATCCGGATCAAGATTTATCTGTCAAATTCATGAACCATAAGCATAGAGAAAGAACTCACCTTTCTCCTGAGGTATGTTGAATCGGAGGCAAGATGGATCAATCCAAGACTAAGTAGTCCACGTGACTGCAAATCCAGATAGCAAGCTCCAAGCTTTTATGTTCTACAGATTCTCAGATGCTAGGAAAAATTAATCATGTGGAAGATAATCTTCTTCACAAAGAAGAAGAAGCAGTGGAGCAGAAACGTGTCTTCCCCTTCTTCCAAATGTAGACACGTTCATAAGTATGAGATTGCCAATCTTATTGGGTTTGGGAGCCCATAAACCTAGTAAATGGGCTAACACAATATTCTCATATTATTATTAGATAAACTAGTAGATGGGCCTAGCCCAACTAGTACATATCTTTCAATCTCCCACTTGGACTAGTTGCTCTAACATAAGACACAACTCTCTCATTACACCATTAACCGAATTGCAATCAACAAAGTGTGGCCCTTAGGCCTTCACTATTGTCAATAATCAAATTAACATCCATACAAAACTCCTAGACTGCGTTGTATGGCGAAACCGATATGTGAAGCGTGTTTACATGGATTTTTCAAGTAAACTTAACCTTTATGTGAAATAATGACATCCCTTATTCTTGAACCACTCTGTTTGAGCCTAGAATTTGCAAGTGTCTTTCTACTAGCTCAAACAATTTATCTCATCATTCTTATACGACCTCATAAAGATCATGTTCAACTTCAAAAGTTTGAACATATCCTTTGCATTGGCCAGTGTCTGACAGTCAAATAATATAGAGAAATTGAGTGTTTACTCGAACCTGTAGTCGAAGAATGAATCCTATTCTTAGCACAACTATCATCTTCTTTTATATCTAGATGTACCCAACACAAACCGTATCTACCCCAAAAGGAGTGCAAGCATTGTATTTGGTCAAAATACACCCTTTTATAAGCAAAACAATATTGTCCTCAAGTCAAAGGATTATCATATATCCACACACCAATAATCATAGACACTAAAAAAAAATGATTAATTAGTAGGGTATACTAATACTATCCAAAGTATCCATGCATCTATCACGAGTATCTAATATCTCATAGTCATGGGAGCAACTACATTCTCTAAGAATGTGATACAGATCACATGCCAACTTATAACATATCATCAATATCCCTGTCTTGATGATCCTTAATTGGAGTAAATTTTAGAGTTATATTCTATTGCTAAACTCCCACTGAATTAGCAACAATATTAACTCACGGGAACATTTATATGAATAAATCAAACACTTTAAACCATTACTCAAATAAATGCATCATGCCATAAGATATATTAATATATTGAGAATGTGATAAAACATATATATCTTAATACAAAATGTTTCTAGACATAAATATTTAACTCCCACTAACTAAAGCCAACCTCCAACATATCTAATACCCAAGCTCTCTAGGTGTTTGTTATGTTTCTGAATACATAACTGATTGGTTAATGGATCAGCAATGTTATCTTCTGTGGGTACTCGTTCTATCTTTATATCACCCATTTCTACTATCTCCCTGATCAGATGATATTTTCTTGGAACATGTTTGTTCTTAGTCGTGGCTCTTGGTTCCTTTGCCTGTGAAACGGCTCCAGTGTTGTCACAATACAATGATACTGGACTTGAGGCACTTGGAACTACAGCCAGTTCTTTCAAGAACTCTAGAATGGAAACAGCTTCCTTGGAAGCTTCAGATGCAGCAATATACTCAGATTCGGTGGTTGAATCAGCAATAGTTTGTTGTTTGGAACTTTTCCAACTCACTGCTCCACCATTGAGAATGAAGACATATCCAGAAAAAAGTATCTAAGAATCTGTAGAACACAAAAGCTTGGAGCTTGCTATCTGGATTTGCAGTCATCGTGGTTTGTTTGAAAGCCAGCATCGGTATACCTAGAAACTAATAACTCTTGCTCACCACCATAGACTAAGAAGTATTCTTTAGTCCTTCTAAGGTACTTAAGAATAGTCTTGACTGGCTTCCAATGAATCTCACCGGGATCTTGTTGATATCTGTCTGTAACGCTAAGTGCAAAAGCCACATCTGGCCTCGTTCATGTCATGGCGTACATGATGGATCCAATAGTCGAAGCATATTTAACAACATTCATGCGTTTTCTCTCTTCATCATTAGAATGGCAACCATTCTTTGATAAGATTATGCCATGTCCCATTGGCAGAAAACCCTTGCCGGATTTCTCCATGGAGTAGCGTTTCAATACTTTGTCTATGTATGTTGATTGTGATAGCCCTATCAACCTCTTGGGTCTGTCACGATAGATCCTAATTTCAAGAATATAGGAAGCTTCACCCAAGTCCTTTATCATAAAGGAACTTGCTAACCATTCTTTCACGGATTGCAACATTGGCACATTATTTCCCATTATTAATATATCATCGACATATATAATAATGAAAATAATATTTCCTCTATTGCGTTTACTATAAACATAAGGATCTTCTTTGCTTCTGACAAAGTCAAACGATTTGATAGTTTTGTCAAAGCATATATTCCAACTTCTGGAAGCTTGCTTTAGTCCATAAATGGATCTTTGCAACTTACATACGACATTTGGAGTAGAATTCAATGTAAAACCCTCAGATTGATTTATATAGACATCTTCCTTAAGTTCTCCATTGAGAAATGCGGCTTTTCACATCCATCTGCCAAATTTCATAGTTATAGTAAGCAGCTATTGCAAGTAAAATCCTAATGGACTTGATTTTGGCAACTGACGAGAAGGTCTCATCATAGTCAATGCCCTCGCGTTGACTATACCCTTTTTGCCACCAACTTAGCCTTGTAGGTTTGCACCTTGCCATATTCATCGATTTTCCTCTTGAAAATCCATTTGCATCCAACGAGTTTTACCCCTTTAGGCAAGTCAACCAAATTCCAAACTTGATTTATGTACATTGAGTCCATTTCTGATTTCATGGCTTCTTGCCACTTCACAGAATCTATGTCTAACATAGCTTTAGTATAGTTTAGAGGATCGTTACCAACTACAAATTCTTCATCTTCTTGGTCCCCGACTAATAGATTCAGTCTTTGCACTGGTCTACGCTCTCTTTGTCCTATACGTCGTTGAATTTGCATTTGTGCAGGCTCTATATTTTGAACTAGTGGAGGTTCAGCTTCTCTAACATCCAATGTCATCACATCTCCCCCTTGAATTAAAGAATCTTGCATTTCTGCATTCTCTTCAATTTCAGTCGCATTGGATGTAGATGGTGCTCTAAGCAACACATCATTCCATACGAGATTATGAGAAGCTCCCACTGAATCGTTGTTCAAATCATTTGACAAGTTTTCAACCTCTATGTTCTTTTGAGGGTTTTGAATTTCATCAAAATCTATTTCACAACGAACTTGTTCCTTGTAGACCAAGTCTTCTTCAAGAAATGTCGCATTCCTGAAAACAATGATTCTATGTTCTCCAGGAAAATAGAAATAATATCCTCATGTTTCCTTAGGATATCCCACAAAGTAACATTTTTCACTTTTAGATTCTAGCTTATCAGTTAACATCTTCTTTACATATGCTGGACAACCCCAGATTCGCACATGTGTAAGTTTAGGCTTTTGGCCATGCCATATCTCATATGGTGGTTTCTCAACTGATTTGCTTGGAACCCTGTTCAGAATATAAGCAGCGCTATTTAAAGCATGACCCCAAAGATATATTGGAAGATTTGCGAAACTCATCATGGAACGAACCATATCTAATAAAGTTCGGTTTCTCCTCTCGGAAACCCCATTCATTTGGGGTGTCCCTGGAGGTGTCCATTGAGATTGGACTCCATGTGATTTTAAGTAATCAATAAACTCATGACTTAAATATTCTCCTCCTCGATCTGATCTAAGAGTTTTGATATTCTTGCCCAATTGTTTCTCGACTTCTAACTTAAACTCCTTAAATTTCTCAAAGGTTTCTGATTTGTGTTTCAAAAGATACACATATCCAAACCTAGAGAAATCCTCTGTGAAAATTGTGAAGTACGAATATCCACCTCGTGCTTGAGTTGGGAACGGTCCACACATATCTGTGTGAACTAACTCAAGTACATCTTTGGCCCGGGACCCTTTCCCAGAAAGTGGCTTATTTGTCATTTTCCCTTTGAGACATGATTCACAAGCACCATGAGACTCTAAGTCAAATGATGTGAGATAGCCTAACTTTCTCAACCTTGCTATTCGTTTCTCATTAATGTGACCTAGTCGACAATGCCAAAGATAGGTCATATTATTCACATTACTCATTTTAGGTCGTTTATTTTGCACATTGAGAATATTTTGTTCGCATTCAAGCACATATAAACCATTCATAAGAGGCTCTTTTCTATAAACAACTTCATTATGCGAAAAGGTACAAGTCCTATTAGCAAAAGTTGTGGAAAACCCTTCTATGTCTAACATAGGAATGGATATTATATTCCTCGATAAAGAGGATACAAAATAGCAGTCACACAGATCTAGTCTATAACCCGTAGGTAGATCTAATCTATAGGTCCCCACACGTTCAGCAGCAACTCTTGCTTTATTTCCCACGCGTAGATCGACTTCTCCCAGTCTCATCTTCCTGCTGTCAGTTAGCCCCTTCACATTGTTACAAATGTGTGAGCCACAAGCGGTATCTAATACCCAGGATTGTGAATTGTTTATAGACATGTTTATCTCAATGACAAATTTACCTAAGACAAACGTACCTTTGTTTGAAGTTGAAGCACCTAGTGCTTTAAACTTTGCACAGTCTTTCTTCCAATGCCCTTTCTCATGACAGAATAGGCATTCATCCTTTGATAACTTCTGTTTCTTTTGAACTCCACCCTTAGGCTTGAAAACAACTTTCTTAGATCCTTTATTCTTCTGCTTCTTCTTACATTTTGAGTTAGAATTAGCAGATGAATTGATCATAAGAACTGTTTTGCCCTTAGTAGTGGACAACTTAAAAGTCCTCAGCATATTATGAAGCTCAGGCAGTGTAGCCTTCGTGTTGTTCATATTGAAATTCACAATGAAGTTCTCAAACGACAGAGGCAATGACTGCAAAATCAGACTGATTGAGATATTCTCAGATAGTGTGATTCCAATCGTAGCCAACCTTTCAATCAAACTGATCATCTTCAAGACATGGTCTGAGACCTTGTCCCCTTCATGCATCTTGCTTCTGAAGAGATCTCTGAGTATCTTATACTCTGCTGTTTTTGCTTGAGCAGCATAGAGACTCTCCAGGTGCATACGCATTTCATAGGGAAACGTGTACTCATGTTGTCTATGTAATTCAGAAGTCATAGACCCTAACATGATACACTGAGCAGAAGTAGCATCATCGATGTGCTTTGTATGACGACCCTTATCAAACGATTTGAAGGCCTCAGAAGCTTCATGGGGGATGACAGAGATTGGTTCGTCCAAGACGTACTCAATTTTGTCCATCTTTAGCACTAATCGCAAATTGCGTAGCCAATCCGGAAAGTTTGATCCAATCAAATTATTTGCTTCCAACAAACATTTCATAGTATTTAAAGACATTCTTATCTGAAAAAAAAATAGATAGATTTAGAATCAAAACAAGTAAGATCACATTCACATAACTAATCAAATAAGACATGATATTTTGATTAGTTTCCACTAATTTTCACATATTTTATAACCCCAACATAAAATATGGATTTATATCAAATATAAATCTTAGTGGCCGAGATCCAAACTCAAATTATTGCAGAGTTTGCTAAGGCTGATAACCATAATAAAATAATTCAGTAGGTCTCCAAACCAATTATAATTACAATAATTATAATTCTCAGTTGACTCGTCTAATGAGTCTACGCCACTAGATTATTTTGGACACTGAGACGCCAAAATACATCTAGTTAAGTCACCTCCATTACGCAATCACAATTAAATTGCATCTATGAAAGAGTTTAAGTAATGTCGATTTCGAGCAAACACTAGGGTGTAAATACTCTTAAACGAAAAAACGTTATTCTCAGTCAATTATAATGGACGACGTTATTCTATCAAATAAAGACTTAGTTTTCATCGAGGATTTTATCATGTGATTCTAACTACAAAACAATACCAAATATTGTTTCTAGCAATTACTGGCGCCGCCTACCCAGGCATAAATATGCGGACCACAAATACTGGGCGCCGCCTACCCAGACAATAATACGAACTCTAAACTACTATAGTAAAGCATACATAATCAAACAAACAAATAATCATGCTTGCCAAATAAATTACATTAATCAAATTAATGTGAGATTTAATATTCCAAATATTTTTCATTTTTTCCAAAATAATGATATTAACTCTAAGTTAATATTTCAAATTCAAAATATTTATATTAATTCCAAATTAATATTATTATCATTACTTCTAAAATAATAATAATAATATTTTTGAACGTTGAAAGAACTCAATTCAAAATCGAGTTTATATGATCGAACCATAGGCTGCAGCAGCACTGGGCTTTTATTTCAATTAAAATTTGGTCCATGAGTATTGGGCCAACCAAGTCAGCCCAAATTATGAAATTTCCCAAATCAAATTTGTTTATTCAATTCAATTGGCTCACTACAGATCACTCATTGGAAACTATAAGGCATGAACTATTTCAATTTTTTTTTAAATTAAACCAACCAAAGTCAACCTAATGAAATATATTGCCTATTTGCAAAGATTACGACTGCTTTATCTCCATCAACATAGATGGAGAATTGATTTAGCATATTAGTTTGTCAAACAAAATAATTGTTTTTATCCCAATCATTCTGTACAGCAACAAGAGAAAGAGTTTATAAAATTTTGTCCAACAAAATTTCTACACTCATCACTCATACCACATTTCACGAAAAGAACATGAAGTTCTGTACAAAAAAATGTATACAAAATTAATTTCATTCCACTTGCATCAACTCTTCAAAAGAGAGACTTAAACAAGAATTTAAAGAATAAAAACTTACCCAACAAAATGCTACTTTGCAACAGAGCAGCAGATTTTCGCTGCCCAGCAGCATACAAGTTGAGGTGCTAATTCGTTTTCCCCTTTGATGCTCTGCACCGTTGTCGAATAGTGGACAACCATCGATGCTGCAACGGCATCCAAACTACATTTGCTGCCCAGCAGCAGACAGTGATTACACCGGCGTCCAATGTCGGTGAATCCTTAGTGTTTGCCTCAATTCAAAAATTACACAAACAAGAACATGAATCAGACGATAAATCAAGCCCTAAGCTCTGATACCACTGAAGGAAATTATAGATTAGAACGCAGCGGAAGCTTAACATCTACAATCCGGATCAAGATTTATCCGTCAAATTCATGAACCATAAGCATAGAGAAAGAACTCACCTTTCTCTTGTGGTATGTTGAATCGAAGGCAAGATGGATCAATCCAAGACTAAGTAGTCCACTGACTACATATCCAGATAGCAAGCTCCAAGCTTTTGTGTTCTACAGATTCTCAGATGCTAGGAAAAATTAATCATGTGGAAGAGAGTCTTCTTCACAACGAAGAAGAAGCGGTGGAGCAGAAATGTGTCTTCCCCTTCTTCCAAATATAGACACGTTCATAAGTATGAGATTGCCAATCTTATTGAGTTTGGGAGCCCATAAACCTAGTAAATGGGCTAACAAAATATTCTCATAATATTATTAGATAAACTAGTAGATGGGCCTAGCCCAACTAATACATATCTTTCAGTAACTGCCGGTTACACGGTTCCGGATGGCCGGAATCGGAACTGGACCGTGTCATGGTGGTTGCCGGTTACGGTTTTGTAATTGGAACCTCCGGTTTGGAGCGTCGGCGGTTAGCGCCGGTTACCGGCGGTTACCCAGTTAATCGTCGGTTTTCATTTTTTTTAATTCAAACTCGAATGGATGATTGGATTTGGACGAACGACTAAGTGCTAAATCGACAAAATAACTAATTTACAAATTAAAAACTAAGAAGTATGACAAATTAAACACAAGTTTATTTGAATTTTGATATTATTATATAACTTTATAATTTATATCTTACAATTTACAAGTTACAACTTTACAACTTACAACTTACAAGAATATTGAGAAATGAGAATACAATTTAATTTATCAAATTAAAAATCGTAAATTAATCAAACTATGAAAATATGAAATTACAATTTACAAGTTACAATTTAACACTAAATTACAATTTACAAATTACAACTTTACAACTTACAACTTACAACTTACAAAGATATTGAGAAATGAGAATACAATTTAATTTATCAAATTACAAATCGTAAATTAATCAAACTATGAAAATATGAAATTACAATTTACAAATTTACAAGTTACAATTTACAAACTAGAATTAACATTTAACAATTTGACTAATTTAGGGGGAAAATAATAATTGAAATTTGGGCTTGTACTTCATATGAAGCTGTCTAAGTATCCCTTACCTTAGAATCAAAACCCTCGTAGTTCATTTTACCTTTTTTCCTTGGCGAGTCTAGAATTCGAAGTCGTCGTCCCAACCATCCCTGGTTTGGCTCCCTCATTCGGCTTCACTCTCCGAGCCAACTTCAATGAGCGAGTCATCCATCAAGTCATTCCAACGGTTCTCTTGCTCTCTTAGGTCGGCCTTGGACTCGTCCTTCAACATCATTTGAGCTTCGAGGTGATCCGGTGTTAAATTTGATCTCCGTTCGTCCAACATGTAACCGGATTCACTGAAAGCTTGCTCGACCGCAACCGTTGATGCCGGGACTCCAAAAATCTCCCTTGCCATAATTGCAAGCAAATGATACTGCTCTTGATTTCGGGACCACCACTTGAGAACATCAAAATTGTTGGGACCTGCATTTTCATCATCGGGGGGCACAATAGGGTCTTGCAAATCTAAGTTAAAAAAATTTAGCATGCACACAATTTTCCCTACAAAATTTTTTCCACCTACGTCTAACTCTAACTCTGCCATGAATATAATCAACAACATCACGAATAGAAAATTTTTTATCAAGCATTTTAAATTGATTGCAAATTTTAATAATAGCCTTAGCAATATTAGCAGCACTATGTTGGCAGTTAAATCTCCGAAAAGCAATTAAATGTTTATTCAAATTCCATAAATAATCAATCCAATGCAATGTAACCGCAATATAATGACGACGGATAAATTTATCAGACCAAATATCAGAACAAATAACAACCCTATAAGGAATTTTACTAACAATACTTTTCAATTTCGACTTATATCTTATATGTAATCTTTCAAGGGTCCTAGTCATGGTCATTCTAGGTATTCTTTGAGTACCGGGATTATAAGCAGCTTTCATACGACGTTCAAAATTCATGCTATCGGCAAATTGAAGTGCTAAAGATTCTTCACAAATAAAATAACACATTTATTCTCTAGCAACTAGAAGGTCAAACCTAAAGAGTTGAGATGAGTACGGCGTATCTTCACCTTGACTTTCGACATTTTGACTGCTTACCGGTTGAAAGTTGAGTTGCGATTGAGCTTGAGCACGTCCAAGTTCTTCTTGATGATTGTTGGTGATGTGTGACCAGTACATCCCATAGCCTCCTCTGGTGCGAAATTTGTATTGCTTCAGACAATAGTTGCAATACAAATCAAACATATCCGGTTCATTCTTCCTTGCCACCTTTCAGAAATGAATAGTGAAGAGAGCAAATTTCAGTGCCGTATTTATTATTGGAATGGGAACCTCCATCTCCTCGATGTCAAGATCGATGGATGAATTTCTGCTGAAAGCACGAGATTCTTGAGATCGTTGTAATTTTTCAAACTGGATCCATCTTGCCACTTCTTCGTCAACTTCCATTTGGGTAGTAGGATTGTTGTAAAAACTGCCACCACTTAGATCGTTGTAGTTGTAGAAACCGCCTCCGCCACCACTTGGATCGTTGTAGAAACCGCTATCGGCTCCGCCATAGGGATTCACATATTCTTCAGGTTGTTGTTGTTGAAATTGAGGCGACGTCCTATCAGCATCATCAGAAATATGTACTCCAGAATGAGTACGACGACGACGACATAGACATTCGGAACTATCAGGAATAGCTTTGCCTTTACCCTTATCGGCTCGGCTACCTCGTCTAGACATGATGATTAGGGATGATAGAAAATGAGTAGAAATGAAGAAATGAAGAAATCGAGATATGAGAGTTGAGAGAGTTGAGACTTGAGAACTTGAGATTGAGGATTGAGAGAGCAACTTCGTAAGATTGTAACTTGTAACAAAACTTGAATAAGAAAATGATATTGCTAGAATAGAGAGAATTAGAGATTAGAGAGAGAAATTGAGAGATTGGTGTGAGTGAAAATGGTGGATGAGATGGGGTATTTATAGGTGAAAATTGGGGAATGGGGGGAAAATTTAAAATTTGAATTTGAAATTTTTTGAAAAACCAACGGCGAACCGCCGGTTTTGGAGCCCAAACCACCGGTTTGTGCTTCCTAACCGACGGTTCCACATCACCGATCCACCTCCGTGCGTTCCTAGCTGTTGATTGAGGTCACGCGGATCGTGATCGCGACCGTTAAAATATATATATATATATATATATATATACAAACCGACGGTTAACCACTGAAAAAACCGGCGGTTTGTGAAAATCTGCCACCCCAAACCGGAACCGGACCTCCATTTTATGGTTGACGGTTACGGTTTACAAACCGTAACTGTCTGTACCAACCGGCACTGCTGACAAACCAGCTAACCGGCAGTTACAAACCGCCAGTCCGGTTAAGTTTGGGCGCCACGAACACATACCACCACAAGAATTCAACAATATGGCGACGAAAATAGTGACATAATTTCTTCTGTTAACACGGGCGACGGAATTGACCATCGTCGAATGGGGCGACGGATTTACCATTGCCATATAAGGCGACAGACATATTCCGTCACCTTCTATTTTTTTATTTTTAATTCTGAAAAAAATAAGGCGACGGAAGTATTCTGTCGCTTCATTTCTTTTTTTTAATTTTTTAATTAATTTTAACAGGCGACAGAATATGTCCATCGCTAATCCGCCACCCCATCTTGACATAAACGGGTTGCAGAGTCTTCTTCCCCATTTCCCCCCATTTTCAAAAAAACCCTAATCCGCCGCTTCGTCGTCGCTCTACCGACCGTCGGACACCCCATCTCTCCAAGACAATGACCACCGTCCGATCATGTCTACCGTGACGACCCCCCTCTCCCTCTCTCTCTCGCTCTCTATTGTTGCACGTCGACCGTCGCCGTTCGCCTGCCGTCGTGCCCGCCGCGCCGACGAACTCCAACCGTTGCTCGTATTCATCTGCCCGTCGCCGTCGGTAAGTTCCAATTTTTCATTTTTTTATTAATTTGATTAATTTGTTATTTATTTGATTAATGTGATTAAGTTTTGATTAATCTGTGTTTAAATCGATTAAGTTTTGATTAGTTTTGATTAATTTGAACTATTGATAAATGTCACTGCATTTTGGGGAATTCCATAATTACGCAAATCATTAGACATTAACCCAAGTATAAAGCAACAAATTGCAGATCCAAACGCTATTTATATAAGACTCGATGATCCTAGAAACTACCGATCCAAATGACATTCTCATTTTCAACAACTTTAATTTCTTGTGTTTTCCTCATAATAATAATAATAATAATAATAATAATAATAATAATAATAATAATAATAATAACAACAACAACAACAACAACAACAATAATGTTCTTGTTATTTACTACACAAGACAATATATATCCCACAAAATTGATAGAAAGCAGCAACCTAGCAGCTGATCATAATTCTTGGTTGATTAATAAACCAAGAATGTAATTGGGGCAAACTTATATATAGACAAAAGTAAATAAGGATTGGGAAAAAGAGACAAGATTTAAAACATAGTAGTTTTGTAGGCACTTTGAGTAGTAAATGACTAGTATGCCCTTAAATGAATTTCTTTATTATTCATCCTAATATGCCACTTTCATAATCAAATGGAAATAGTCCATTATGACCATATCAGGCCCACCATGCTTCCGTAAACCGAATACATTGAACTATAAACCAAATTCATACCTTTTTGACCGGAATGTTGCCGGGTAATCCGCTGGATTTTTACAGGCCCCGCCAAACCACATGATCGCAACGTATGGTTTCCAGACACAAACTCCTTCAGAAATACACAACACAACCCTCGTTCGTTTCCTACACGTGGTGTAGAGTACTCATTTGGTTTATAGAAAAATATATATGGTAGACACAAGAGATGAGAAAAAAGCCTTGATTTTATTTAGGAATAATAGAACATTTATTATAATAAGTAAATCTCCTTTAGGGAGGAGACAAACTCGTTCAACTACTTATAGTAGCTGGGCTCGCAACTCTCATACAAAATAAACTTATTTTTACTATTACAATTTATTGGAAGAAAGCTAAGGAAATGATCGATGATCTTTGCTTCCTTCTTGCCTCGTTTTATAGAGGGGAGTCCCTCTATGATTATCCACTCCATTATTCTTCACTTATTTTCACATGGATAGACCATTTCACCGACGTTCATTATTAAAGGTGGACGGTCCCGGTTCCTTTATCTTCACGTGAAGGTAATTGTGGTGGAGGTTCCCACAATAAGTGGCACCATGTGCCTTCTCTATGGACCACTTAGCTTTTGTTTTTTAGCTCTATTGGCCATCCTTTTCCCTTGAGTCACATGATTACTTTTGCAATCACATGTCTTTCTTTCCCCTTGTCGGGAATCTACTTTTTTGGTGGGGCTCTTGGCATCCTTGCTTTTGGTATCCGATGCTCATTTTCCCGAGCTCTCTTTCGTTCCATCTTGGGATGGAATCCCTTGCCAAACTCTGGCTCCTTTTGGTTCTAGCAGTCTAAGCATATTTAATTATCCCACTGCTCGAAATGAGCCATGTTGCAATACTTATGATGAGTTTCTTTGCTCATAGCAAGCTTGCTCTCCCATATCAAGGACCTCTTCTTCTCGAACAGATCCTTTGCAAATCTCGTAGTTTTCCTATCATGGTATTCAACAGGAATGACCTGTTCGCTGAATTATGGAAAAACTTGAACGGGAACTTGACTTTATCCATCTCTGTAAGATAGACCCACAATCCCCATGCTTACCTGGTGGTGATTTGATCCTCAGTTATCGAGGGGATCAATGAGATGTCCTCTGGTAAGGCTTTAATATTGCCCCATGCTCTGGAATCTGGCCTTTGAAGTCTGATGTAGTGGAAGGCCTCATAATTCTCTTTTTCTACTGGTTCTGGTGTTGCATTGATAAAATATAGCTCCATAAAGTCTCCTCAGCTAAGCCTATCATTGTTAGCTCAGGATTCCTGCACGGCTTTCTGTATCCACTTGGGTAGACACTTGATTTCTGAGAACGCCGGTAACATGCTTTGAATTGAAGGTAAGGCCCCAAAATCATACCATTGCTTGACCTCGTGTAGATTGGTTCCTGGTAATATCCACACTCTTGGATACTTTCCAGAGACATCAATCTTGATTCTGGATGGATTGATTCCCTGTCTGGTATAAAGCTTCTCCCAATTAGGCTGATAAACCTGCCAAGAAGAAACTTCTAACTTGTTAATATTAACCTTAGAGGTACCAGTTATTGGCTTAAGGTTAATCTCTCCCTCTTTTACCCCAGAGGTGCTGGGTTGACTTGATGGTTCAGAGTGTAATTCCTGACTATCAATTTTCTCTTGGGCCTGTGTTTCCGTAGAAAGCACCTGCTTAGAGCTCGTGCTAGGGGTATTTGAATTCCCTGCTTCCATTTTACAGGCCAGTACTGCAATCTCTCCTTTCATCAATGGTGAATTGATGGCCCGGAGGAGTGGCTCGTGCATAGCTGACCAGAGTTGTCCTTTGGTCTTTATACATGCTCGTAATCTCTTGTGGATCTTATTTTGGTCAGCTCGTTGTATTCTCCCTGCTTGTTCAACATGAAGAATAAGCTCGTTCCACTCACGCTGAAGAAACTCCATATTTTCACTGAAGTGCCACTGCGCAGTCATGATGGCATCGACCTCAATCGCTTTCATCTCTCGTTAGAAAATCTGTAAGAATATTTTCATGAGATTTTATCACAATAATGTCAAATAAATAATATTGACATTCAGCTTGCCATCTTATTAGTCTAGCTTTCTTAGGTTTAGATTCAATTTTATTTTTCAAGAAAGCTTTAACTTGTGTGTTATCAACTTTTAGAGTGAACTTCTTTGCGAAGAGGAACAAATGCCATTTTTTAAATGCCTTCCGAACTACATAGAACTCTTTTTCGTTGATATGCCATCGAATGGCCTGGCTATCTGAAAAGAGACCACTGCAATATCTACAGGGCTCCTCTCCATTGAGTGTGATCTTTGTAAGCACGGCTGCCCACCAATGATCACTTGTATCTGTATAAAGGATCAATTCATCCTCATTTTGTGGTATAGCCAGTTTTGGGAGATTTCCGCATATCTCCTTTAACTGCATGATTCCTTGTTGATGTTCGTTTGTCCACACAAACGGGGTATCCTTCTTTAGAAGGTTACTGAATATCTTCATCTGGTTTGCAAGATTTTTTATAAAGATTCCTGCAAAATTGACAACTCCCAGAAAATTTTGTAGTTGCTTCTTTTCTTTAAGGACATTAGGGAAGTTCTGCACCTTTTCTACAATATGATTTTGCAGAATAATTCCAAATTCATCCACCTCGATTCCCAGAAACTCCATCTTTTTGGTGGCTATTACTGCCTTCTTTTCTGACAGCACAAGGCCCTCTTTATGACAAACATCTGCAAAGATCTCCAGATATTTGAGATGTTCATCTATACTCTTTGATGCAATTAGAATGTCATCAATATAGACAAACATAAAAGAGAAATAATCTTTAAAAAGATTATCCATCTTCCTCTAAAATATTTGGGGTGCGTTGGCTATCCCCATCGGCATTGCATTCCAAACGTAATGCCCATGTGGTGTTGAACAGGCCGTAAACCTTTTGCTTTCCTCGTCCATGCGAATCTGGTAGAAACCTGACTTGCAATCAAACTTAGAGAATATCATAGTATTCCGTATGCAGTTGATAATATGTTCTTTACTTGGGATAAAATATCCGTCAAACTCAAGAATGTCATTAATCCCTTTGTAATTAATGACTAACCTTGGTTTACCTCTTTTAATCTCACCATGATTCCTTACTAAGAATTCGGGGCTGCTGTATGATGAATTCTCTGTTTCAATCAGCTTGAGATCAATGTGTTCTTTGATGGTTGCTCGCATATCCTTTTGATCTTTGATGTTCATCAGGATAGGCTTGTATCTAACGAATTCAAACTCCTTTCCAGCCTTAACCTTCAAGGTTTCTTTGAGTTGGTTCTTTTCCCACCAAACCAGCGAATTTTCATTATAGTTTCTGTTAGAATTTGTTGCCTGAAACAATGTGAATTACGGATGTAAATTGCAAAGTTAAAGATAATGTTGAAGCTAGTGTTACCACATTGCCTTCAACATGCAGCGGAAACTTAAATAGAACTTTGCACAAAACAAGTTTTAAATCACACTCCTTATGGTGTGTGATTGCCTTAAGGCGAAATTCACTATCACAAGTGAAACACAAAAACAATGCTAATGTTGTCTCGGTTCACTCCCTTGACAACACTGCATAAAACATACAGAGGACTATCCTAGCTTCACTCACTCGAATAATCACTCAAAAATAAACCTATCTAAACACATAGATAGATTACAATCAGTCACTCTAAATCCTAGACTTCTCAAAGTTGACTATCTAACCTACACACACAACTAGAATGAAAGTCTCCAGCTGATTGGGACGCTAGGCAGATGTCGAGGAAGATGTCTTGGATTTCAGAGATGACACTAGATGCAAGATTCAGAGCTTCTCACATACCACGGTGATAACCTACTTGCATAAATGATTTTAAGGTCTAAGGAGACCTTAAATACTTCCTCCATCTCGGCTGAGTAGTTTCCACACGATCCTTGATGAGTTGGATGCGAAACTACCGGCTTCCACTACCCTTGCTGAACTGGACTCGAGATAACCGTCCTCTGCACTGCGTGGCACACGTTCTTCAACATCGTGTAACAATGACGGTTACTCCAGCGACCCACGTTCTCTGCAACGGTTAGTGTCTAAGACGAAGTGGGGAACATCACGTCCCTTGAAACTCGGAACAGATTCTGACCTAGTCAAAATCAAGCATAATCTACGTTTTAAATTAAAATAAAATATCTAATAAATCCCTTAAATCGTGGAAAATGATATGTGATAAAAATCACAATTTATTCAGATTAATTTAAAATAAATTAATCCAAAATACTAGGAAAGGATAAGGTTAGATATCCGAGTGTTATACTCGGTGTGCCGAGAATGACGGACAATATTAGGTACGACATTGATTGCAATGTTATCGACGAAGTGATAACATCATCTGGAACACGTCATACTCAACAATCTCCCCCTTAAGCTTATCCTTTCTGCACAAAACATAAAGCTCAATATACACATGATTAGAGCCGCAGCGGAATACGATAAAAAATATTGGAGTTCAAAAACTCCCCCTTAAGGTCTGCTCCCCCTTAAGTTATTATCTGTAACATAATATATAACGTTAGTGGGTACAATCCCCTATATAATAGTATACAACATGGTTAGTGGGTATTTACCCCTGTATAGAAAAATTAGTGGGTAATGATCCCCTATACAGAAATAATGTTGAGAACATTCTCAACAAACATCACACATTTTAAAAATGTGCGAACACCATCACAATGTTGAGACCATTCCCAACATAAAACATCACATACTATAAGTTATGTGAAAAACAGAATAACAATGTTGAAAACATTCTCAACATAAAACATCACACGTTAAAATATGCATACGAAATATATATCAAAATCATCGACTCATGCTGATGATTAAACCAAAAATATCCAAGGATATCCAATCATAGATACCCAACAACAAAACAAAATAAAATGTGTCCATGCACAAAAAAACAAACAAGGATGTGAACCCATAAAAAAAAAACTTGTGTCCAGTACAATACATAACCAAATTAAATTGTTTTTGATAAAGAAAATTCATATTTTCTTCTTCCCCTTGGCCTTGGCCACGGACTTTCCAGTCTTCTCCCCTTCAGCACCAACATCACCAGCACCAGCATCGGCATCTATACCCCCTTTTTGTGTAGAAAGGGTTCCCTGAAGTGCTTGAGGAAGCTCAACCATTGCATTGTTGAGCACTTTGCTTTGATGAATTAAGGAATCCATCTATGAGACATAGGACTTTAAGACCTGCACAGAAATTGTCATCAAGTGTGAGGAAACACTTGCTAAATCACTTCCGAAGAGAGGAGGAGAGAGTGCACTATCTGCAGCAACATCCTGTCCAACATCTCTTGATGCAGCTGTTGAACTTCGACCAAAGCTGTATGGAAGATCAATTACACGATCTTCATTTCCTTTAGGCTTGATGATTGAGATAGTTGCAGTTTCAGTAACTATCTTCTTCTTATTTGGCTTCACACCTTGGTCAACTAGGAGGGCATAGATGAGACATGGAAAAGGTAAAATGCTGGCGGTGTTTGTCTTTGCAGCTGACTTCATCATGCAATCAAAGATGTATTCTCCGAGATTGAAGAGAATTTTTGTGCCAAGTTTAAAGAGCGAGATGGCTTGATCAACCGTAAGGACTGAAGTGTTGGTGGTGGGTAACCAGTTACACACAATCAATTTGTGTAAAACAGAGTAGAAAAATGTGAGCTTAGAAGTGGAAATTTTGTTAGTCCACTTAGTAACCACACCACCAGTAACAGTCCTAACAACATCATCAATTAAGTCTAGGCTAATAATATCCGAATCATTACCTAGACCCAAGAATTTTTTTATCACCATAGGGTTAAAAACATAGATTTTATCTCGCATATAAACCTCCCCAAATTTGCTCTTAGATTTATCACCCATCTCAGGAGACACATTCGCATAAAACTCAGCAATAACATCAGGTTCAAAAGATGAGAGTTCAGTGACAGATTTTCAGAGACCTCTTTCTTTCAAGAAAATATCCATCCCATACTTCTTAAAACTAAGCACATCAATTTGTTTTTCAACACGAGTGGGGCGAAGAATAACAGTTTTATGAAGTATTTTTGCATGTTGGGAGTAGAAAGTCTTACTGAAAGCGGAAGAAACATCATGTGGGGAACCTGGAGGATAGACTGGTTCAGAGTCAGCCGAATCAGCATCGTCTTTGACATCGGCTGAATGAGTGGAAGTTGGAGATACTATTTCTTTGGCTGTGCCGGAGGAGACCATTTCTTGTTAAGAGGTGGGGGAAAGTTCCTTCTTCTTAGGACCAGTTGTAGCGCCCTTTTTTCCTTTTCCTTTCAAAGTTTGTCCTGAAGTTGCAGGCTTGGCAGGAACATTATCCTCTGGTATTACAGAAAGAGGCTCCTCTTGTTGTTCAACATAAACTTCCACATCATCAACAGCTTTGTCTGAAGAATTTTCAAGGAGGTTCTCCTCATCCTCAGACTCGTCTTTCAATGATCTTGCTGGTTTTTCTTCCATTTTCAGCGTTCTCCTTGACTTTTTACTAGAACCCTCACCGGCCTCTTCCTTAACAGACCCTTGTTGGCCATGAAGTCGTTTAGACTTGCGAGTAGGGCCACTCTTCTTTTTCTCGGTAAGAGCTTGAGTGTGTAGCTCCAGATCTGGGTCGATAGGATTTTCCTCTGCACCAGGACTTATGTGTTGGAGAGGCGTGGGGTTTAGCACCAATAGAGAGTCAGGAGCAGCAGTATCTTCCGTAGAAACACCTGCATGTTCAGCCGGAGGAGATGAAGGTTTGTCGGTCTCCGATTTGGGTCCTTCTGAAGTGAGTTCGGCTGTTGCAGTGACTGTTGGAGTTGATGTGGCGGAGGGTGTAATAGCTGATGTTCCGGCAGGACCTGAAGCTGAAGATGGAGTGCCCATGGTTTTCTCCAATATTTGTTTCATCATATGAAACATAGCAGCTAAGTCATTAGGATCTGCCATTGATGTTCTGAAAAAGCTTGAGATAAATCAGAAGAAAGAGAGATAGACAAGATGAAGGGAAAATGAACCAACTCGGTGGAGAGAGAATGAGTGAGAGATTTGAATTTTAATTTAAGATATGGATGTCAATATCCCTCAAATCTCGGAACTCCCCATAACCGTCACATCAAAAATAAAAAATTCAAAAATTAAAAATGGATTAGTGGATAGGGATAAATGAAGGTGTACTTATCACCAAAGTAGAAATTAGAGATATTCATGGGCCCCCTAAATAAATTTTTAAATAGAAAAATAGACAAGGGATACACTTACAATACAAATACAATTCCAGGCATATATTTTCTGAAGATTATCGTTTTTCTGCAATTTTGGTCACAACATCAGCTACAACATAGTAAATAGTGAACAATCCCAACTATAATTCACTTTATAGAATTACGGGTATTTTATTCACAAATACATTCATAGAATGTCAAGTAGCTGACTTTGTTAAATAAAAGTAGAATTACAATAATTTCATTAAGATACCCTTGAATTATATTTAAAGGAAATGACAAACATAAATAAATAAAAATATAAACAACTGGTGTTTAATAAAAAGAACTCACATCGAGTTCAACATCAGTAAACAAAATAAACTAATTAAATGGAACACATTCCAAGAGACTTTCTCAAGGCAAAAAATCTCTCAAAATCAAGAGGCTTGGTAAAAATATATGTTGTTTGATTCTCAGTGGAGATGTATTTGATGTTAATGATCTCCTTTTCCACCAAGTCTCTGATGAAGTGATGTCGAATGTCGATATGCTTGGTGCGTGAATGTTGAACAGGATTCTTGGAAATTTCAATTGCACTAGCATTATCACACAGCAGGGTTAGGGATGAGCTTGTCATGCCATAGTCTTTCAACATTTGATTCAGCCATACCAACTAAGCACAACAACTAGCAGCTGCAACATATTCCGATTCAGCCATTGACAAGGAAATGCAATTTTGTTTCTTGCTTGACCAAGAAACCATATTGTTCCCCAAAAAGAAGCAACCACCACTTGTGCTCTTTCTATCATCAACATCACCTGCCCAGTCTGAATCACTGTATCCAATAAGGCAGGTGTTTGTATCTTTACAATAACTGATTCCAAAGTTAACTGTACCAGCAACATATCGAATTATTCTTTTGACAGCTTTCAAGTGAGATTCCTTGGGTTGAGCTTGGTATCTAGCACATACTCCAACACTGAACATGATGTCAGGTCTGCTGGCGGTCAAGTAGAGTAAGCTTCCAATCATTCCTCTATACATCATTGGGTCAACATTGACTCCAACATCATCTTTGCTCAGTTTTTCAGAGGATCCCATTGGTGTCTTCATAGGCTTAGAAGCTTCAAGTCCGAAGCGCTTGATCAGATTTTTGGCATACTTACTTTGGGATATGAAAATCCCATCTTTGTCTTGCTTGATTTGGAGACCAAGAAAGTAGGCCAATTCGCCGACCATGCTCATCTCAAATGTGCTGCACATTGCATCAACAAACTCCCTAAGGAGATTAGAACACGTGGATCCAAACACAATATCATCAACATAAATTTGTGCAACAGTGATGTGTTTGTGGATCCTTTTGATAAACAATGTCTTATCAACCACGACTCTTGTAAAACCAAAGTCAATTAAAAGCTCGGTAAGACGAGCATACCAAGCTCTAGGAGCTTGTTTCAGCCCATACAAGGCCTTGTGAAGTTTCAGCATATGGTTTGGTTTTTCATGACATTCAAATCCTTTTGGTTGTTCAACATAGGCTTCCTCATTCAAAATACCATTCAGGAATGCACTTTTAACATCCATTTGATGCAATGTAAACCCAATGTGGCAATCAATGGCAAGTAGGAGATAAATAGACTCTATTCTAGCAACAGGAGCGAATGTTTCATCATAGTCTATTCCTTCTACTTGTGTATAACCTTGTGCCACTAGCCTGGCTTTGTTTCTAACCACATTCCCAGACTCATCAGTCTTGTTCTTAAATATCCATTTGGTTCCAATTACATTTTTATTTTCAGGCCTTGGAACCAATTCTCACACATTATTTCGAACAAACTGAATCAGCTCATCATGCATTGCTTCTATCCAGAATTTGTCTTTTAGAGCTTCTTTGACATTTTTAGGTTCAACACTGGATAGAAAGCATATGATAGACACAAAGTTAATGACTGATGACATGCAAACCTGTTTGACCAATTCTGCAACATCGGCTGAGCTTTTTGTTCTTGTTTTGACTCCTTGAGATCCATCGCCAATGATTTGAGAATTTGGGTGATCTCTTTTGATTCTTCTTGGAGGATCACGTCTTGGTTCATGCTGAGCAAGTGGAAGATGATCATCATCACTTTCAGAGGAGGGATCTGAGTCTGGTGTTCGAGGGGATGTTGAATCATTTGCTGAGGGAGACAGAACATTGAATTTGACATCAGGACTTTCCGTGAGACTTTTGGGAGTTCCACTTGGTTCCTTATTAGCAACATCTGGTTCATGAAGAAGAAATGACACATCATCATCCTCAGACTTAGTTGCCAGACCTGCAAGATCATCAAACACAACATTGATAGATTCTTGCACAACTTTGGTTCTTAAGTTAAGAACACGAAATGCTCTGCTGTTTTGAGCGTATCCCAAGAACAATCCTTTATCACTTTGAGAGTCAAACTTTCCAAGGTGGTCTCTGTCGTTCAGGATATAGCATACACATCCAAACACATGGAAATATTTGAGATTTGACTTTCTTTCTCGCAGAAGCTCATAAGGTGTCTCCTTTCTTCCTGGTCGAAGATAGACTCTGTTCCCGATGTGACAGGCTGTGTTGACAGCTTCAGCCCACAGCTTCTTCGAGAGACCTTTAGCCTGCAACATTGCACATGACATTTCCTATAGAGTTCGATTCTTTCTCTCCACTACTCCATTTTGTTCAGGAGTTTTGGGAGCTGAATACTCATGGAGTATTCCTTTCTTTTCACAAAAGTCATTGAATGCAGCATTCTCAAATTCTCTTCCATGATCTGTTCTGATGCATGCAATGTTGGTGTCATATTGCAAACACATTGTCCGGCAGAATCTTTTGAAGACTTTGAATGTTTCAGATTCAACCTAAGTATACCTTGAGAAATCATCAACAATGACAAGGATGAAACTCTTACCACTCATACTTTTTGTATCGACTGGACCCATGATGTCCATGTGTAAGAGTTGGAAACATCTTGTTGTTTGACATCCACCCAGGCTTTTGTGAGGAATTCTGGTTTGTTTACCCTTTTGACAAGCACCACATACAACATCTTGATCAACATTCAGTTTTGGTAGGCCACGGACAGCATCTGACACAATCAGTTTTTTCAAATTTACCATGCTCATGTGACTGAGTTTTTGATGAATCAGCTTTGTTTCATCATTTACAGTCATGTTGCACGTTTCATCTTTGTCAGCATGGTAGCAATTATCAGATGCGCGGCTTCCGAACATTATACATTTGTCGTGTTTATCAAATACTTCACAAGTATTTTTATCAAACTTGACATGCATACCATCGTCACATAACTGACTGATGCTGATCAAGTTAGCCGTCAACCCTTCAACATGTAAGACATTCTGAAGCTCAGGAAAATGTTTGACATTCAATGTACATTTTCCAACAATGTTTCCTTGAGCTCCTCCTCCATAACTGACTTTGCCTTTGTTTGAAGTGGTGTATTCTTCAAGAAACTCCTTATTGCCGGTCATGTGTCGAGAACATCCACTGTCGAAGTACCATGTTCCGGCAATGTTAGCCTTCAGTGATGTATACACAACATTTCATGTAACCTTCATCTTTTTGGACTTCATCGGATTCTTGTTCTTCGATGTGATCCCTGATGTTGTTCTCCCGGTTGCAACATTATCGTGAAACTTAAAGCAATGTGGTTTGATGTGTCCCGGCTCCTGACAATAATGGCACACATATTTTCGAACCTTTGAGCCTTTGCATGTCTTCTGAACATCATCTTCAGCATTGCTCCCTGTAGACATGTTTGGGTTGTTCTCCTTCACAAATTTCACAACATTGTGATTTGATGAAGTCATGGAAACTTTGTTTGAGAATCCCAGTCCAGCTCTGTCTGTCTGTCCCAATGTTAGGGCTTTATTTAGGACATTCGTTCCTTGATTCCATTTCTGAAACGTTCTTGAGGTGCTCTCCACTTCCTTCTTTAGTTTGGTGATTTCAGCATCACTCCAGGTGAGTCTGATTTCCAGTCGCACAATCTTCTCTCTAAGACACCGATTTTCTTCCATAAGAAATTTCAGTTCTTTAGATTGAGTTGTCCATTGATTGCAAACTTCATTCACAACATCACTGAGTTCTTCAAGAGAGGCAGATGGGCGTTCTTCAATTTCACATTCTTCAACCTCTCTGAACTCAGAAGTATGCTTAAACTCATCCAGTAGAATCATTTTATACCAATTAGTAGTGTTGGGAGAGATCTCAGTGACTTTCTCTTCAACATCTGGTAGAACCTCATCTTCAATTTCACATTCTTCAATGTCCAGACCATCAAGTTCATCAATACCATTCAAGGCATCAATAATCTGATCGTCTTCCTCCATGACATTGATGAACAACACCATCTGATCTGAATCATTTTCAGTATCAGACTCATCACTGAGAACAACATTAAAATTATTTATTTGTCTTCTTCGTGCTGTTGGACATTCATTTGAATAATGTCCATACCTAGAGCATGCTCTATATTGAACTGAATCAATGTCTTTCCCAGTGTCAACGACTTCCTTCTTGACATTTGATCTTCCAAAATTTAAAGTTGATGAAGATGGAGAGTCAAACAGCCGTCGAGGTTTGATATTTGGGGGGATTTTCTTCATAGAACGAACCAGTGAGTTGAACTTCTTTGTCAGTAGTGCAACACTTAGATTCTCTTCCTCATTGATCTCCTGAAGACTGTCAACATCATTATGAACATCAGATGACACAGTTGTTGTCTGGAGAGCAATTCCCTTTGCAGTTGAGTTTGCTTTCTGATTTTGCAGATTCATCTCAAATGTTAGTAAGATGCTGACCGTTTCACTCATACTCATGGTTCCAACATCGTGTGCTTCCTCTATTGCAGAAATTTTCATATTGAATCTTTCAGGCAGAGTTCGAAGCAACTTGCTCACCATGTTCTCATTAGAAATTGGACTTCCAAGAGCGGAAGATTGGTTTGAGATCTCACATAATTTTTCAGCATAAGATGAAATAGTTTCATCTTCAAACATGCGCAAATTTTCAAATTTTGATGTGAGTAATCTCAGTTTGGTCTTCCTTACACTGGCAAACCCTTCACAATGTTCCTGAAGAATGGTCCATGCTTGATATGCAGTAACACAATTACAAATCATCTTGAAACATGGAACATCGACAGAAATAAAAATTGCATTCAGAGCACGAGCATTAAAATTTGAGATAATTCTCTCATCATTTGTCCATTGAGATTCCGGAGTTAACACAAAATCTCCATTCGGACCTTCCATCCTAGGAGGGCTCCATTCTTCAATAACTGTCATCCATGCTCTTTCATCGATAGATTTGATGTAGATCTTCATTCGAGATTTCCACATGACATAGTTACCACCATTGCTATCTAGAGTAAGAGGACGACATTGATTGATTTGAATATCCATCACAGATTTCAAGCAATACCGGATCGAGTACTTAGTGTGTCAAGTACCTGCTCTGATACCACTTGTTAGAATTTGTTGCCTGAAACAATGTGAATTACGGAAGTAAATTGCAAAGTTAAAGATAATGTTGAAGCTAGTGTTACCACATTGCCTTCAACATGCAGCGGAAACTTAAATAGAACTTTACACAAAATAAGTTTTAAATCACACTCCTTACGGTGTGTGATTGCCTCAATGTGAAATTCACTATCACAAGTGAAACACAAAAACAATGTTAATGTTGTCTCGGTTCACTCCCTTGACAACACTACATAAAACATACAGAGGACTATCCTAGCTTCACTCACTCGAATAATCGCTCAAAAACAAACCTACCTAAACACATAGATAGATTACAATCAGTAACTCTAAATCCTAGACTTCTCAAAGTTGACTATCTAACCTACACACACAACTGGAATGAAAGTCTCCAACTGATTGGGACGCTAGGCAGATGTCGAGGAAGATGTCTTGGATTTCAGAGATGACACTAGATGCAAGATTCAGAGCTTCTCACAAACCACGGTGATAACTTGCTTGCATAAATGATTTTAAGGTCTAAGGAGACCTTAAATACTTCCTCCATCTCGGCTGAGTAGTTTCCACACGATCCTTGATGAGTTGGATGCGAAACTACCGGCTTCCACTACCCTTGCTGAACTGGACTCGAGATAACCGTCCTCTGCACTGCGTGGCACACGTTCTTCAACATCGTGTAACAATGGCGGTTACTCCAGCGACCCACGTTCTCTGCAATAGTTAGTGTCTAAGACGAAGTGGGGAACATCACGTGCCTTGAAACTCGGAACAGATTCTGACCTAGTCAAAATCAAGCATAATCCACGTTTTAAATTAAAATAAAATATCTAATAAATCCCTTAAATCGTGGAAAATGATATGTGACAAAAATCACAATTTATTCAGATTAATTTAAAATAAATTAATCCAAAATAATAGGAAAGGATAAGGTTAGAGATCCGAGTGTTATACTCGGTGTGCCGAGAATGACGGACAACATTAGGTACGATATTGATTGCAATGTTATCGACGAAGTGATAACATCATCTGGAACACGTCATACTCAACAGTTTCTAGCTATCTTCCGCTTGACGTCTTCGAGGGATATCTTTGGTTCTTCCTTAATATCTTGATGTGATATTAAAGAATCCTTGAGGATTTGGATCTCCCGTTCTTCAAGATCCTTTTCCCTACGAAAACTCAGTACTACTTCTCCGAATTTTCTTTTGTCCTACATTTTTGGGTGTCGAAGATGTCCTTTATCACCACACTTGCTGTGAAATTATAGAAGCATTTGTCAATTGAATGCCCATCTCAGCCGCTAGACCATGATCTTATGATCACAGACTGTTGTAAAAACCAGTCTCCGGTTGGTGTTATCCTGCGTATACTTCTTGAACATTTGTAGGAAATTGTTTCCTAACAAGATGTCCGCCCATGTATCATAAAAATAGATTGGTGGAGTTTTCACCTTATACCATGGTGTATCTCCTGCTCCTCCAATCAAGATTTTTGACAGCTTCACTCCCTTAGATAGGAGTAAAATTCTTTTCGAGAAATCCCTTCCAGCAATTGGATTTAAATCTTCTTCCAATTCTTCTGGGAAGATTCCTCTTTTTGCAGTACAGATTCCTGCGCCTGAGTCAATATAGGCTGCAAAGTATTCAGCCTTATATTTCTCGTAGAACATCCCTACAGAGATGTATATGGAGAATGGGCTAGTCATTTGCCATTGAAGGTGATCATCATCCCATCTTTCTTCAACTCCCACGGCTTGAACCTTTCTAAGAAGTCAAGTACTAAGATTAGGACTCCTGATTCTCTTTCGGCTCTTCCTCGTACCTCTATCGTCATAACCTCTATATTGAGAGTTCCCTTATAATGGCCGACGTCTGGTTGCTGTAAGCAGTACAGGACGTCGCAAGGGAAATTATTTTCCCATCTTGTACTGTCGAATCTTGTGTCGATCTCTCTCCAACCTTTTGGGCATTTGATTTTTATTTTAACTTGCCTTGGTCGCCTTAGATCTCCTTGGAAGCTTCCTCTTGAGGACTGAGTCCATGGCTCTGTCACAATCCTATCTCCTTGGAATGACAGTCTTTTACTTTCCAACTTGAGACTCTCATTGTATTTCAATAATGGTTTGTCTCCTACTCGAATATTTATCTCTCTTGGTAGCGGCATTTCTGATCTGTCTGGGTGGATTGCCTGTGCCACCTTTGAGAACACGTCCGGTATCTCGATGAAATATTTTCCCAGAAATAAATCTGTGTGGTGTGAATTGAAAAGCGCATAAGACACCTGATATGTTAAAGAAAATGGTCGATTTCCCTCGTAGCTGATATCATTTCTTTTGAAGTCTTGATATAGCGTCAGGGCTAGATTGAAATCTCCATCTTTCAGATTATATGATATTTTTGGATAGATTACCCCTATAATCTACTTGGCACAGAGATTTCCTAAAATAGTTCCCAACAAGGAATCTCTATGATTTCTGATACGCTTATCGTATATTGCAATATCAATGGGCATATCAATACCAGCGGATAGTGCAGATTTAAGCACTATCTGGACAGCCTCGATGTGGATCCAGGATATGGTAACATTTACCTCCGACCTCATCCTTCCCAGCTCTTCTTGAACTTCACTGTATGGAATCAGTTGCAGCTCAACTTGATTCTCTGTAAGCTCTATGGGAAGTGACATCTCTCTTCTGGTAATCTTATAGATTACATTGTGCTTCCTGCTTTTCAGACTGAAATTGCGGAGCAATTGATCAATCTGTCCGGCTGAAAAACCTTGATATCTTTGGATATTAAGGCTCTTGTTCATGATTTTGTCAATCATGCTCTATGAGATAGTGGTTTGACTAGAATATCCAGTTTCATCCACTTGCTCTTGATGGAAAACCTCAGCTCCAGTCCGATTCTGAATCTGATCTTCCATCAACACTTTCGTCACTAAAAATTTCTTCTTCTTCGTATATACTCTCCTCTGAGGGTATATTCTCGAATTGGTAGACTTGTATCAAGTCTTGGTAGTAAACCGCTTCCTCGATGTCTAGTGCACCTTCGAAACTTTTAACTCCTCTCTTTTCCGGACAATCTACCGAGATATGTCCCCTTGCATCGCAAGTCCAGCAGTTGCAATCTTTGAAACTTTCATTTGCCCTTGTATGGGCTCTTCTGAAATTTTTTCTTGCGGGAGTTTGACTTGATGAACTATGTGGTGTCTTGTCTCTGGAAGGACCCATTCTTTGTCCAGATTTGTAAAATCTGGCCTTTTGCCTGTTCCATCTGCTCCTTGGTTTCAAGGTCCTTTTTCTTGAGAATCCTTCTTTAGCATAAAGATGAACTCTGTGTTTCTTGTTCTTCCGTAGCCCTTGCGATTCTCCTCCAATGATGGTCGGCAGATCATTGGCTGTGCAGTCAAGAGGGGAATATTTATTCATCCTCTTTAACCTCTTGTATTTCTTTTGCAGAATGTCATGTCCGCACCATTCAGCTAGCTTTTGTTTGACAAAAGACATCCTCCTCCCAACATTGTCAGGATCTCCTGGAACGTATTCTTTAATGAACATTTCCTTCCAAGGACTCGGGAACTTTGTGAAGAAAATCTCCACACAGAACTTTTCATCCGTATCTGAATTCTATTGATAGATGTGGTATAACTTGAAGAATTGGTCAATTGACTCCTTCTTCATGTTGTTCAGTCTCAGGTTTAAAATAGCCTGAGAATAATTCTTCCTCTTTTCGGAATCAGCACTTCTGAAATTGTCTGCTCCTAAAAAGGTGAGCTTAAACCAGAAAGCCATTCTATCCACGATCTCCGTGTATGAGGCTGGCTCCAAGGTTTCTTCTTTGACTGCAGGTGCAACTCTTGACCATAATGTTTTGGCTACACCCAACAAACTCATCTCTAGCAGCTTGATGAATCCCTCATTTTCTATATCCAACGTTCTTGTTGCTATTCTTATCGATGATGACCAATCATCAATAATCATATCGATGTCCTTGAAGTCAATATCATCGATATTGAGCATGAGTCCATATGGATGTATGGGATCAAGACTTGTTCTCCCAAGAGGCGTATCTCGGAACTTAGGGATTTGTTTCCTCACCCTAGTTCCCGTAAAATTATTCATATTGGGCCTCTCTCTCCGGTGTTGTTCTCCAACATGAAAGTCTTCGCGGGCTCTCATGAGAACGTCTTGTGCTGGGCCTCCTTCCTGTTGCTGTTGGGCTGGTGGCACCTGTGGCACTTGTTATTCCGGGGGTACCTGCTGGTATCCACGAGGGATTAAAGCCCCATCTCCTGTATTCATCTTCATATCTACCATCTTCATATTGGAAAATAACCCTGCCAATTCTTGTAGATCTTCCAATCCTATCCTTTCGAGGGACGTCATTCTTTGATTTGTCTTAATAATTGGCAAATTCTTTCGTCCTTCGATTTCTTGGGTTCTTCTTTGGCCTTAGGTATGAAATTCACTTTCCAAAGTTGATGGGTTTCCTTCTACTAGAACATGTCTGATTTAATTATAGTGTCTGGATCTTCTTTTGAATTTCCGACAAGATAGTAATAATTTCATCTTGTTTTAAGGAAATTCGTCTTAGTTCTTGCGGTACTCTGTATGTATGGTTGTCGGAGTTTTGTACCATCTTCTGGATCTCTTTTAAATCCTCTGAGATTTTTGATGTGTCCGACACAATCTCGTTGAATCTGGGAGTTATCTCGTCATTTCTTTGATCCATCAACCGTGGTTTTGGTGTGCCCTTCGTTGATGGTTCATTAAGGCGCATTGTAGCAGATTATTCACTATTAACAAGTTCATTTGAGCTTGTCTTTGGGAAATACACTGCTCTATTTCTTCCAAGTTTGACTCCGATAGGAATCGCTCCTCGTATTAGGCTTCCTAGTAAGATAGCCTTTTCTAGTGACCTTCTTCCAGTTCCTTCAAAATTTGAAGGTACCTTCTGAAATAAAAACATCTCGAACAATTGTTCGGATTCATATATTCTGGGTGTCTCCTTCGTTAGGATGTTACTTTAATACTAAATATTATATTATTCCCAAATAAAATAACTTAAGGCTCTGATACCATTTTCTCAAGCTAGTGGCAACTTAAGATATATTAAAGAAATTTCAAATATAGGCAAATAGGACATTTTTCTCATATGCCTCATTATATTTAAAATCAAGATCATAGGCAAATAAGACATTTTTCACAAGTGCCTCATTACATCCAACATCAGGGTCATAATAGTAATCTTTCTTCAAATTGCCTAGAAAACTACTTACTCTTAAATTTTGCCTCCTTTTCCATTTTTATTTTTGGTTTTGTCTACTTTTATATATTATCACAATGTAATTTAAAAAATCTAAGGTAAAAAAATAATTTAACAACTTAATTTATACCTAAATAATTTAAAATTATGAAAATAAGAATAATTATTGAGACTCCCGTCTCATTATCTTAAAGTTTAATTTATTGAAACTCCAGTCAGGAGGTGCTGGAGGATCCGGAGGGTCTGGTAGCGGGCAGGCAGGATGATGGATCCGAGGAGTAGTTGTATTTGTATTATATTAGATTTTGAATATTTATTTATTTGTATTTAAATTATGTACAATTATATATATATATATATATATATATATATATATATATTTTAATTTTATGATCTTTTATTATATATATTTGGGTACAAATAAATAATAAAAAAATAAAAAAAAACTGAAAAATAACCGAATTAAAAAAAACAAAAAAAGGGGACCCATGTTTTATTCAATTAATCAATTTATTTTTTTTAATTGGCGACAGAATATTCCGTCGCCTAACTCGTCGCCTCGATTCCACGACAGTTGAAGGCGACGGAATATGTCGTTGCTAAGTTCGTCGACACACGGGGTGACGGAATATTCCGACGCCTTGTTTTTTTAGCGACTAAAATAATGAGACGGACAATGTCTATCGCCATTCTGTCGCCCGTTTAGTTAGTGACGGAAATTGGTCATCGGACGACGGAAATTTCCGTCGCTATTTAATGATTTTCTTGTAGTGTACATACTTGTACATTTAGTAAATATGTTTGATTAATCAATTTATCTTAGTCACTCTTCTAAAGTGAAAGACCACATGAATGGACTGATTTCGTCTAAAAGAGAAGGGTTGTGTGAATGAATCGAATCCAACCAAATGAGAGGAATTTCGAAATTATATAAGAATGAGAATGTATAGTTAAGGAGAACTTAAATAGATTTGAGGAATTTCGAGGTTTTACATAAATAAAATTGTAAAGTTCATTGATGATGAACTTAAAAAATTGATTTGATAAGATGAAGTCAACTTCATTGATGATGGACAAAAACACTAATTTTGGGCAAATTTTTGCTCCAACCGTGTTTTAAATTCTACTCGAAATCAGTGTATAGTGTTGTACTAAATTGCACTACAAAAATACAGTAATATAGCGATGAAAATGGTGACGGAATAAATTCTGTCAACACGGGCGACGGACGTAGCGGTCGCCACGTGGGGTGACAGAATTAGCGACGGACTTACCGTCACCACCGAAGGCGACAGACTTATTCCATTGCCCTATATTTTTTTATTTTATTTTTTATTTTTTTAATAACGGGAAAATAAGGCGATAGAACTACTGTCAGCTTATTTGTTTTTAATTTAAATTTTAAATTAAAAAAACGGGCGGCGGACTATTCCTTCGTCAAGTTCGTCGCCCTGTTTCATAATAATCGAGTGCGGAACCCTTCTTCCCCATTTTCCCCAATTCACCCTAACTCTAATCGAATCCCCCACCGGCGATCCCCCAGCCATCCCCCCACCGGTGATCCCTCCATCTCTCTCCCTCTCCCTCTCACTCTCCTCCTCTCTCTCTCTCTCGCTTTGTCTCTGCTTGCCTGCCGCCGAGCCGTCCGACGCTGCCGACCAGGACCTCCCAGCCACCGACCAGTCACCAATGAGCCTGCCTCCCGCCACCGCAGCTGTAGCCGCTTTCTGGCGCTTCTCTCTGTCTGGATTTTGCTCAATAATTGATTGTCTTGAAGATTAATTTACGGCTGTAAGTGCTATTTCTTGATCTATGTTTTTTTTCTTTTTTTTCTAGTTAATTGCTGGGTAATGTTAATCTTGCTGAATTTTTAATGTCCGGATTGCATTTCTTTTTATTTATTGATTTGGTGGTTCCCAATTTGGATAGAAAACGTACCAATGTTTACCAATAATGATGATAGTTAGTATAATTAATTGGCTAATTTTTTATTAAATTAGTATTGTTAGTTCCTGTAATGCATGAATTTTCATTTTATAAAATGTGATCAATATATTTGGAGAATTTACATTCTTCTATTTTTTTAAATGTAAAATAATATGTATATAGAGAAAGAGAGAATGTAGAAATAAAGGTACATAATTATAAGAATACTAAAAAAATGTTATTTTTCAAGTACTATGCTCGGAATTTGTTGTTTTTTAGTTTAATGGTACACATATAAAAATGGGAATAGAAACAGGAATCAAAACTAGTGGTACTTTTTCTAAGATTTTCATGATTGTAATTTACTTTGTTTAAAAACAATCTAATTTTAGTAATTCCATGCAAATTTGTGTATAATAACAATTTAATTAGTGCCTGTGCTTGTTAAAAGTAGTCTAGAGCGTCTCGCCTTTAATTTTAATCTAAAATTTAAATATTCTTAATGGTCATATTTTACCAACTAAAAGAGCAGCATGTATATGAGGTACTAACTTAATTATATTTAGGCTTAAGTTAAGCCTAAATATAATACGTATCACAAGTTAAAATATACGTAGATATTATTATATAAAATGTTACAATATTAGTCTTATGTGTTATAACTTATAATTAGTTGAATATATATAATCAAGCTTAATTGGAATTTGAAACTTAACAATTGTTTGATTAAAATAACTGGAAAAAGAATTGATTAGACTATATTAATTATATGATATCGAGCCTCCAAAAATGATCAAATGCACACAATTCAACTAATTTACTTAAATTAATTTGTTAACTAATACCAAAATTTATGCAAGCATGTTAGTTCAATTTTAATAAAGCATGTTAGTTAAATGGGACGAGGGCCCCTGGATCCCTCTATATTAATTGTACGTATTAGTTAAATGGGATGAGGGCCCCTGGATCCATCTGGTGTTTGGGTTTTGCTATTTAATCCCCGAACCTAGTTAAGTTACGTTGATGACTTGGTAAAAATATAGGTTTCACGTCATTATGCTGCTGAATTTTTGTCTTTTTTGAATTTTATGTTTTTGTTTAATTAAGATCATGTGTATAAATATCTATATAAGTTATTTTTGTCAGATGACTAGAGGTGGTGGATCTCACAGGGCTCGGTCCTGAACTATATCATCTATGGGATCCGTTGGCGGTCCCATTGATGATAGTGTCGGTCAGGATGGGACCGACACTCAGGTTGAGGAGTCCTGCACAGTTGACTCGAGACGGGAGCTCGAGCTCGAGACCATGGGCAGGGATAGGTATGTTGATCTATATATCAATATATTTAATTAATTTACTTTATGTATATTATAATTTAATCTAATTTGCATTTTCAGAGTCATGAGGCCCTCGAACACCTGTTCGAGGGTAATTCCAGCTATTTTCAAGAGGTATATGCATCCTACGGGCTTTGCTTGGAAGAAGGTGCCTGTGGAGAGGAGGATGCTGTATTGGGGGGAGTTCAAGGTAAAAAATTATATATATATATATATATATGTATTTTGTGTTGTCTAATATTATTACTAACACAGTTGTTTATTTATGTGTTAATACAAAAGGAGTTTAGATGGTCTTATCCTGATGAGGAGGTGCTTCCGCTGTTCTGGAAGAAGTGCCAGGATCGGTACAGGGACATAGTGTACCACATGAAGAAGGATGACTACCAGCGGGCCGGCAAAAGGCCCGATTTTGTACGCTAGGAGGACTGGCCTGGCTGGATAGCATACTGGTAGGCAGAAGACACTCAGAAGAAGGCTCGAGTGGCCAAGAAGAACCACATGACCGAGCCTGATGGACCAGGATCATCCAGCCAGACTCACCACGGAGGTGCAAGATCAGTCGTGGATCATATGCACGATCTGGTATGAGTTATAATAATTATTCAAGTTTATAGTATAAAAAATTAACACTTTCTAATTAATTTCATTTTATTTTGTTGAATTAGGCTAGAGAGCAGCACCTGTCCGAATGGAAGGCGCGCTATCAGACCTACCTCCGGCTTCACTGCCCAGACGGTCTCTGGACCTCAGTCAAGGCGAGGGAGAACAAGGTAAGTTTTTACTAATATTTTAATATATATATATATAATATAGGTATAAATAAATATATATATATATATATATTATTTACTAATATTCTGATAAATGCAGGAGAAGTGTGACGCCTTGGCCGCTGAGTGGATAGCGGACGGCAGGGAGCCAAACATGGGCGAGATTTACCGTCAGATGGTCGCACTTGACAGGAAGGGACGCGCTATCAGGCTGGGGAACATGGCCCCTGCCGTTCGTCTCCCTTCCACTGCAGCTGGAGGATTCTCCTCGTCAGCCAGCCTGGGCTTTGGCTCGCTGTACACCTAGACAGAGCTCGATACGAGACTGGTTGAGATGCAGGCACAGATGCAGACACAAATGGAGGCACAGATGGAGGAGAAGCTGAGTGCCCAGCAGGCGACTGTGCAGCAGGTGCTGGAAAAGCAGGCTAGGATGGAGTCCCTGCTTGAGCGCCTTCTCAGCCAGCAGTCGGGTGGTGCTGGAGGATCCGGAGGGTCTGGTAGCGGATCCGGCAGACAGGATGATGGATCCGAGAAGTAGTTGTATTTGTATTATATTACATTTTTGAATATTTATTTATTTCTATTTAAATTATGTACAATTATATTTATATATATATATTAATTTTATGATCTTTTATTATATATATTTGGGTACAAGCAAATAATAAAAAAAATAAAAAACTGAAAAATAACAGAATAAAAAAAATAAAAAAAAAAATAAAAAAGGCGACGAACTGGTGTCCGTCGCCTCACTCGTTGCCTTGATTCCACGATCAAAATCGATGACAGTTGAAGGCGACGGAATATTCTGTTGTTCAGTCCGTCACCACATGGGGGGACGGACTATTCAGTCGTCTTATTTTTTTAGCGACTACAATAACGAGACGGACAATCTCCATCGTCATTCCGTCGCCTGTTACGTTAGCGACGGAATTTGGCCATCGAGCGATGGAAAGTTCCGTCGCTATTTAATGATTTTCTTGTAGTGTTGGTGCTCATGAATCCTACAATATTTAAAGAACTATTTTATTATTAAAAATGATTATTAAATGACTTTAAATTATAAATAATCTTAATAAAGACATAAATAAATAATTTTAATAAAAGCTAAATCAAATAAAGAATGTCTTGCTCAATATAGAGAAATCAAGAACAAAGATGTTTATATTTCGCTCGAAATGCATTAGCGGAATATATAATTGCGAGCATTGAGGCCAAAATATATGTATTTTATAAGTGTTGCTCATACCAAATATCTTCTTTTTATTCCTAAAAAAATAAGTTATTTATAACACCTGTCAGTCCAGAAATCTGGTCGTTACGAAGTGTAATCTTATTTTTCGAAAATTTGAATTGTATTTGCTTCCGAGTATTTTTAAAACATATAAATTGTTTCCTTTTTTTTTAAACCTAAGAAATATAAATATAAAGTTGGTTGCTTGAAATCGTATTTAGCAAATGGTGTGTCTATTTGCTCCAGGAATTTTACTTCATGCACCACAAATTTTTTTTCACACTCTTCTACTATTGCTTGCTTCATGCAATTTCCCTTCTTCTTAGATATCTGTTGATCGAAAAAGAGAAAAAATAGAAAAATGGAGAAAAAAGAGAAAAAATAGAGAAAAATAATTTTATGTTGATGAAATCAAACTAAGCTTTTCGCAAGTTGGATTTTGGTTCATTTTTTTCGAACATGAGTACTAGCTTTGAAAAAATATTTTCGAACATATTTCAACATTCGAAAAAATATTTTCTAACCATAAATTTCTATGCAGAGATCGTTGTCCTTCGAAAAAACGATGTTCTAATCCCATTATTCAAAAAATATTTTTGGAAACTCAATCCTATTTTCGAAAAATATTATTTGAGCGAACGTGTTCGATGTTGTATTGGTGATTGAATTTCCACATCTCCGTCGCGTAAAATGAAGAGAAGATGGATGAAATCGATTAATAGAAATAAAAATCGATTGACATCAATTTAAAAATCAAAACTTTCATTGAAATAATTCACAGTTACCCCATTCATGCAGCCACGTGGCTAACTATGCATGCATGGATCACTACTCTTGTAGAGTTGTATCACAGCCGTAGATGGAGCTCTCGATCACCCGGATCGTGTCTCACAGCCGTTAGATATTTTAGTTGCTTGGTAGTCACGCTTATGTTGGTAGCAGTTAGCAAACAACTGAGATGTATAAATAGCAGAAACACAAGCTTTGTACACTTGATGAGATTGCAGATCAATAAACAGATTTTTCTTCATTATCGTTTCATTGTAGAACTTTGATAATGCTCAATATTGATTGATTCCAACATGATATCTAGAGCAAAGGTTATCTGATTTCAATTCATTTTTCTCCGATTGATATTGACAATGACGAAGAAGAACACTCATTTCTCCTGGCGTCAGGCGCGAGACGATGAGCTAGGGTTCATGGCTCATGCCGCTCCCGTAGAAAGCGGAGATAACAACAATGCAGCTGCTCAGCGACGGAATCTGATAATTTCTGATTCTAATCCAACATCTCCGCTGCATGCATGGGGTAACTGTGAATTATTTCAACAGAGCTTCATCAACAAGAATTGATGATATAATTCAACTCTTTATAATAGAAGTTTCTTCTATTAAAATCGAGAGATACGATTCAAGAAGAGACAAATCATCGAAAATTCAGAAATGCGGCAACAGCTTTTGAAATATAGATCCAGTCACTACAACTTTTTATTTATTTTTATAATTTGAAAGGATGTTTAAGTAATTTAATACATAATTAGATTTTATTTAATTTTAATAGTGGTGCTAATTTAAAAATAGTGGTGTATTTAGAAACACCCTTTCAAAAATTTATATATATATATATATATATATAATAACAGAGTTCTCCAACATCCATTTTTCCGCCCATTGTCGCAAGGGTATTTTAGTCAATTTTGTGTACAACTTATATAATGGTATCATTTATATAATTAAGTTTATGACATGAAATAAATTATTTATATAAATAAATTCATACGGATTGTGGATACTATAGCTATATATTGGTTATATGTTAGGGGACGTTTGGTATCCATATACCAATATATCAGATATCAAATATTGGTATGGGTATCAGATATGAGTATCAGATTGATATCTAATATCTATATTTGAAATGACTGATATAAGATATCAAATCCTGATTTTTAAAAAATAAAGTTAATTTTTAACTGAAACGTAACAACAACAACAACAACAACAACAACAACAACAACAACAACAACAACAATAATAATAATAATAATAATAATCACGATTTTCTAGCATACCAAAATATACTAAAGTATTTTGCAAATGTCATTGATCATTACATTCCAACCTATGAACATTAGATCATTCTAATATACCAAAAAAAATCTCATAAAAGATTAGGGATGAATGAATGTTTGATAGATAAGTTATGTAAAAGCTCCCAAAAAATACATCATCAAAATGACCTTGCAATCACAAGCTAAAAAAAATATTTTCATCCCAGCAACAATCTTCTTTTACCTCTTATGCTGTACCCTCACGAAGCCTATCTATGAGCCTTTCCACGTACAATTTCTTCCACTTATCATTTGGACAACTATAGAATGCATCAAGCTCACTTGAGTTCCTCGAGACATAGCTAGTAGCATCAATTGCATCAACTTGAGAAACTCCCTCTATCTAGCAACTTCGGATAACAAATTTTTCTTTTGTTCCACTACTTCTTTTTCACGCTTTTGAGCTTCTTTCCGATATTTACCCTCTGAATGACTGTATCTAAAACATCATCTCCTCTGAACTATCCCGTCTGACTTCAATAATAATGCAAAAAAGCATGCCCTTATCTACAGTATCGAATCAATTAAGTTGAGAAACACCTTAATTTCAGTTTAAATGGATATAGCAAAATATCTTTCTTTATCACTATTACTACTGCTAAACCATACAGTAATAAGTCTACTGCTATTCCTCCTCATTTTCATTTAGTTGTTTTCCACAAAACATCAATTAATAGACTACAAACCACCAAATCCTAACTTCTCGAAACAGTAAATACAAAATAAAAAAATTAAAAACCATTCAAACTCTTAAACGTTGAAAAATAAACGTAAAAGACTAGGAAAAACATGAAAGAAATAAAAAGGTATTAAGTGAATACCTTAGCAATCTTGATTTCATCATCTAATTCGTGAAGGCGGTTGTTCAATCATCCAAACTTATTGATATTCTGCTGATCTTCCCACGTCACCTCGACCTCCGACCCCGATGAACCCGCCTTAATTTTCAGAAGAGAAATGCAGATTTAATGCTTAACTTCGGCCTAAAACCATTTTTAATTTTTTGCTGCGGAAGTTATAATTTTCTTCCCAAATATACAAAATTTTCTACCCAAATATACATAATTACTCTCAACTTATCTCTCATCTAACGAAATCTCATTTTTCACGAAGTGAAGAATAAAGAATTCAGAAACTTTTACCTTGAAATTGAAGCGGATGAACTACTGAAACAAGATTTTTGAAGATGTGAACAATTTCCCCAGTACAAGCATGAAGAATTTGGGGGGAGGAGGAGAAAAAGAGAAACGAGGGTGAAAAAACTATAATCCGTGCACACAATTGTTAATCGATACTGCTATTGTTTGTTTGTTCTACGATATGTGGGACAGAAGTAAGAATATAAGTTATAAAGTACGCACGAGATTGGTAACCTAGTTCAGCTAATCAACCTACTCTGGGGGGATTGCTTCCAAACTTGAAGATTCGACTGTTACTCCTTCATAAAGTGTATATGAGATCTTACACATACAGGACTCCCTCTTATGTCGCCCGTTCTTCTCCACGAACTCTTTCGCTAGCCGAAAGCTGTAAGATCCCCTTACAACCGTGACACTAGACTCCCTCTAGCTACCCACGACTTCAACTTAAAATCTCTCCCGAGATTGCATACAAAACAGGTATTAAGCCCTCACGTATTTCACTCGAAAACACTCAAAACTAGTCTATCACGTTAAACTGTTTTAATGAACAACTACTAGTAAAAATACTTGGGACACAAACCACAATGACTCTCAAATAAATGCTAAGACAATCTAAAAACACGTCCACTGATTGCACAATAAATCGGACTTCATATAGCATTTACTTCACACTTGTCGCCGATCTTTATGCGTCGCCAATATGGAAGTGAATTGATGGTTTGTGATCTTTCCAAATGTGTGTAGATACTTTCCTTGGATAGGGGGTTATTTGCAGCTCGGTATCTACTCCACAAGGCAGTCAATCGAACGAATCTTGCTTTCCATGGACGGATCACGCAAGATCTTCTATATATGGAAACTGTCATATAAAAGTGTCAGTGTCCCTGGTTCTGTCTGGGACATCAGAGGGAACAGTTTGCCAACTGTTCTTCTTTTCACGCACAACGGAATGAATATCTTTAGGGACATACCCAAGCACACATCGTTGAACATATCTCGCCAACAAAATAACACGAACACTTAGTGCATAACTGTGGCACTAACAATCTCCCCCTTTGGCGTTTATGATCGATAATTATCAACTTAATCTGCACAACACTTGAAGCAACTTTGCAGATCAAAATATATCAAAGCAAACGATATATTTAAAAAACTGTCTGGGACAGTTCCAAGCACACTCCCCCTGAGTCTGATCTGGGAGTGCCTTCAATATCACGAACAATGTTTTTGTAGTTAAAACTACATTGTCTGGTGGGTCAAAAAAATTAAGTACAGACCAAAAAATTGGGGAAACATACTTCCCAAAATAAAATTGTTCTTCAACAAGTTCTTGCAAAAAGACAAAGAGCACACAAGCTCTTAGCAGCAGTAGGTAGCGGATAGACAGCAACAGGCTTGAACTGCACTCCCCCTATCTTCCAATCATCCTATCCCCCTTAATTGTTGCTAAAAACGGCAAGGAGTATCAATGCGGGGAGGCATCATCATCTGCATCAACATCGGTAGGAGCAGCATCAACATGAGCAGCAGCGGTGGAAGAAGGTTGATCAGCAGAAGGTCTAGCAGCAGCATCAAATGGCGAGGCAAGACCAAGTGCCCGAGCCCGCAGATCAACCAGAAGAGACTCCAATTCTTGTTCTCGAGTCTTGAAAGTCCTGATGGACCTCTTCAGCATCTGCACTTAGCGCTCCAGAGACTTGATGTGCCTGTCAAAGAAAACAGAAGTGACAGGCAACGCAAAAGCAGATCTGTGAGGGACAGAATGTGGCATAGTTTCAGAGCCACCAGCTTCTTCTCTGGCAGAAATATCCTGGGCATACTGGGATGAAAACAACTTCTGACTGATAACAAGAGGCAGCGCCTCAGGCTCATAAACATCTTCCGCAGACACCATATTGTGCACATCCATGATCAAGCTGAAAATCATACTAAGGAATCCAATCGGCTGTTGAACCTGGGAGGACTCTGCATGAGCCACAACATGCTCAAAGATGAGCTGACCAAGGCTGAACTCCACCCGAGTTCCAATCTTAAACATCAACAACCCTAGTGGCTTCCCAATAGTGGAGTTGTGCGTGTTAGGGATCCAATTCCGAACAGCAATCTTGTGAAGTATCGAATACTTCACGCTCAAATTTGACGCCATCAACGAACGCCCGATGGCCAAGCACAATGAATGCCTCCAGTTAATTCGGCAGCAGCCTCATCCAATTCAAACACAGGGGCTAGAGCAACCACATGCTCACATCCCAAAAACACATTTATCACAAATGGGGAAAAGGGAATCCAATGACCCCGCACAAAGACAGCAAAAGCATGCTCATCAGAAGCATCACAAATGGACTTAGATAAATTTACATAAAACTCATACACAACATCATCAATAAAAGGCGGAGCAGTATAAGCATACTTCTCTAACCTCAAATCGCAAAATTTCAACGACGTCAGCACCCTCAACATCAGCTTTAATCAATTTTCACTCAGACACAAGCGAACGACCTACAACCAACTTATACTGACTTTGGTGAAAGACAGAGAGAAACTTACTCGAATCATAAGCTTCAGATTCAGAAGCAGATATGTCCGGGACAGTTTCAGTGACATCCTCTGCTTCATCATCAGAGGGAGAAGAAGCTATGGTTTGCTTCATCAGCGGGCGACGAGGACCCGACACCAACCCCATCCTCTGCTCAGACAAACTCCGTGTAACACGGCGAGTAGGAACACTAGCAGGTTTCCTAGCTTGAGCCTTTTTACCAGAAGACTTCACCGATGTGGAGGATTTGGATGAAGACCCCTTCTTGGCAGCAACTTTCTTTGACTTAGGGGCTTTTAGAAGGAGGCCCCTTCTTCGCAGCAACTTTCGCCAACACCTTTGATTTCAAATTGGCGATAGGTGTGTCATCTTCATCATCAAACACCGAAGGGGTGACTGGAACATCTCTCAACTCCAACTTGTGTTTGGTCCCGCGAGTCTTGGAGGAGGTAGCCTTTCGATTTGGTTGAGAAGGAACAGAATCAGCCTCGGGGAAATCTTCATCGAGGAAGGAGATATCAACATCTTCTTTACGATGACCTTGATCAAAGGTTTTATCAGCAGCAACAGGTGACACTTCATCTAGAGGAACTTGAACAGTGACAATGTGAGTGTCACTAAACACGGGAGCAGCAGCGAGAACAGACAGTTCTTGTACAAACTTCAAAGCATCAAGAGATGCAGCAAATTCCTCAATTGAGGCAGACTCTTCGCCAACAGCAGAGGCGATCGGGGCACCCATCGATTCAATGTTCTCCAGAGGCGGCGAGGGATGGTCCACAGAAACCCTAGGAGAGGGAGGAACCACAGAATCTGTTTCAGACACAGATCCAACAACTGCTTCCACAGAAGGTGCCACAGATAAAGGCACAGAAGCAGGGACATCTAGAACGGCTTCAATTTGCTGTTCCGAGATAGGGGCAGAGGACCCAAATGGAGCAAACATCAACGGTTTTGATAGCTCGCCTAATTTCAGCCACAAATCTTGTGTAGAAATTTTAGGTTTCTTAAAAAGAGAAGGCTTGGAAGACTCAGTTTTGTCCGCTATTGAATTCTGAGGAGGAAAACTCTTGCAAGCAAAACGTTCAAAAGTGAAGGGCTTTGAGGAGAGAGAATTTTTTTTAAAAAAAAACCGTTGCCTTATGAAATTTGAGCAGTAGAATATGCCCTTAATTAGAGAATTCAAAAAGAAGATTCCCATAACTGTCACATCCCATAAACAGCACCTTCTGCTCGTTCTTGGAAAGTGGAACTGAACTCGGCGCGGGAAATAAGGATCCACTAGCCATTGAGAAATAACCATTCAAACTATCCCAATATCTATCTGAGACATACTTGGTCACACACTGCATCGACCACACTAACTTGGTCATTTTACTCTCTCTGTACACACATCACTGAGCAAGACAATACAGAGAGGCTTCTCTCATAGGAGAAGTTCAGAGAATACAAAGACCCAAAGAGGACCTAAGTGTTTCAAACCTTGCAGTTCCAAGTGCCTTTGTAAAGATATTCGCAAGTTGAGCATCAGTGCCAACATATTCAATCACAAGTGATCCATCTTCAACAAGTTCATGGATGAAATGGTGACGAATATCTATGTGTTTTGTTCGTGAGTGCTGGACAGGATTCTTCGAAATATTTATGGCACTCATGTTGTCACAGTATATGGTAAGGACAGATTGTGGCACACCATAGTCAAGCAACATTTGCTTTATCTAGAGAAGGTGAGTACAACAACTTCCAGCCGCAATATATTCGGCTTCAGCAGTAGATAAAGAGATCGAATTCTGTTTCTTACTAAACCATGTAACCATGTTGTTTCCAAGGAAGAAACATCCTCCAGAAGTACTCTTTCGATCTTCAGTACACGCAGCCCAATCTGTATCGCAAAACCCTACCAAACTAGGGTTTGTATTATAGGAAAACCAGAGTCCCAACTCAGCAGTACCTTTTATGTACTTGATTATGTGCTTGACAGATTTCAGATGACTTTCTTTGGGATCAGATTGGTACCGAGCACAAACTCCCACACTGTAGCAAATGTCTGGCCTACTTGCTGTAAGGTAGAGCAGGCTGCCAATCATACTCCGGTACAAGGTCTGCTCAATAGAAACACCAGCTTCATCTTTTGACATCTTTGAGGATGTCCCCATCGATGTTCTTTTTGGGCTGCAACTATCTAAACCAAACTTGTTAATCAAGTTCCTCGCATACTTTGTTTAAGACATAAATATTCCATCATCCTTTTGCTTCACTTCAAGCCCTATAAAGTAGGTCAATTCGCCTACAAGACTCATTTCAAATTCAGAAGTCATGTCCTTCACAAACTCCTCCACCATTCTGTTTGAGACAGATCCAAAGACAATATCATCCACATAAATCTGGACGATAATTACATCAGATTTTTCTCTCTTGATGAAGAGAGTTCGATCAGCTCCACCACAAACATATCTTTTCTCCAGAAGAAACTTGGTTAGCCGTTCGTACTAAGCTCGAGGAGCTTGTTTGAGTCCGTAGAGGGCCTTCTTTAGTTTGTACACATACTCCGGATGGTGAGGGTCTTCAAAGCCTTTGGGTTGGCTAACAAATACATCTCCAGACAAGTATCCATTCAAGAAGGCACTCTTCACGTCCATTTGAAATAATTTGAACTTCATCCAAGCAGCCATAGTAAGGAGCAAACGAACTAATTCAAGACGAGTAACTGGAGCAAAAGTCTCATCGAAATTCACTCCTTAAACTTGGGAATAAACCTTAGGCAACAAGTCTTGCCTTATTTCTGGTTATATTCCCTTCTTCATCAGTTTTATTTTTGAAGATCCACTTTGTGCCGATAACATTATCCTCTTCAGGTCGTGGAACAAGATCCCACACCTTATTTCTTTCAAATTGCAAGAGCTCTTCTTGCATGACTTGAATCCATCGCTCATCATGCAATGCCTCTTTCACATTTTTGGGCTTTACAGTTAAGGTGTAACACACATTAGCTATCAATTCAAAATAGTTCTTTCGAACACCTCTTGTTCGAACTCCTTCACTCATTTCACCGATGATATCAGATGCAGAGTGATTCTTCTGAACACCCTTTGAAGGTTTAGGAACATCCTGTTTCTCGCCACTTTCTTCTGTCGGCATACTGTGTTCCGAACTGTCTGGAACAAATGCTGGAACATAGATAGTAGCATCAATGCTTTCCTCATCAATCTGGGCGGCAGATTCTTCCAGATCATCAACAACAATATTAATGGACTCCATCATGGTCTTGGTCCTTTTGTTGTAAACACGGCCCGACTATTGTTTGAATACCCGAGAAACATACATGTCTCCTTTGACATCAAACTTGCCAAGTTGTTCTCGGTCTGTCAACATGTAACAAGTACTCTCAAAAGTATGAAAGTACTTTAAGTTGGGCTTTTTCCCCTTCCACAACTCGTAGGAAGAAACTCTTGTCTTGGGTCTGAAGTACACCCGGTTAATGACATAACAGGCTGTATTCACAGCTTTAGCCCAGAGGTTGTCAGGGACAGATTTTGCTTTCATCATGACCTGACTCATCTCTTGAAGCGTCCGATTTTTCCTCTCAACAACACCATTTTGTTGAGGTGTTTTTGGTACTGAGAACTCTTGTCCGATTCCTCTTTCTTCACAGAAACACCTGAAGAAGACATTTTCAAACTCACGACCATGATCACTCCTTATTCTCACAACATTGGTTCCTTTCTCCACTTCAAGTTTGAGACACAATTTCTTGAATGTCTCGAAGGTCTCTCCTTTATCTCTTAGGAATTCTACCCATGTAAATCTTGTGTAGTCATCCACACAAACAAATGTGAACTTCTTCCGTCCAATGCTCTCGGTTTGGACAGACCCCATCAAGTCCATATGTAGCAGCTCTAAGGCATTTGAAGTGGTAATCTTTTTAACAGATTTGTGAGATATGTGAATCTGTTTTCCAACTTGACATGGTCCGCATACCTTCCCTCGATTAATGCTTAATTTTGGAACAACAATCACCGCTTCAGTCTTCATGAGTCTCTGAAGGTTTCGAAATTGATATGGCCAAGTTTTTCGTGCCATAAATCTGCTTCACAAAGCTGGGATCTGAAGTAAGTCCCCTTCATATTAAGGAGATAACAGTTGTCCCTCGATCTGTCCCCATCCATCAGAAGGACACTTTCTTTGTTCTTGACAAGACATTTGTCTCAAGTGAAATGTACCAAGAGACCTTGGTCACACAACTGACTAATGCTAATTAGGTTAGCTTGCAGTCCTTCTACAAGCAGCACGTCCTCCAAGTTGGGCATCCCATGCACATTTAGACATCCACGGCCAAGCACTCTACCTTTAACACCATCTCCAAAGGTAACAGTTTGGTATGAGCAATCTTTTGTATGTTGTTGCTCAGCATGCTAGCATCTCTAGTCATATGCCTAGAGCATCCGCTGTCAAAGTACCAGCTACTTTTTGCATGAATATTGAGGGTCGTGTGAACCACATAATTTTTGTGGTTGTTCCTGGATCTGTTTAGGACATTTCTTCTGGGAAATTGATCAGATTCTTCAAAACCCCTTCTTTTCATCTTTCGGAGGTCATTGATCAAGTTTCTGTAGTGTGGTCGTATATGACCAGGTTTCTCACAGTAATGACACATAACACATGTTTTTTAAGGAGACTTCCTTCACTGCTGCTTGTTCTTTGGCTCAACTCTCGATTCTGGAACTGTCGAATCTTTTGTTCCAGAGGTCTGTCCTTGACAGAATCCGCCATAAGTATGATCACCATTGAATCCGAGCCCCGAATGATCCTGAGGGCTCTTTCCCTTAGAAGAATCTCATCCAGCTGAGACGATCCAGAGTTCATCATCTTCACAAGTTTCTTCAGATGTTGAAGCTCACCAGTCTGAGAGTGACTGTTATTTTTGAACTACAGCAAGTCACTTTGCGCTTCCTTGAGACGAGTGGCAAGATTATCTCACTATTTCTCGTCCGGACATTACCTATGTTGTTCACATAGTTAATTAGTTTGTTTCCTCACCCACCACTATTCACTGGTCTGCTGTTCTTCATATCATTTGCTATCTTCGAGGTACAATGTTTCACAACCTTTTGTATTCATCTACATCGTCTCTTGAGCTTCATGTTTTCTCTAATGCTGATTGGGCCAATGATCATGTTGGTCGTAAATCCATCACTGGGCTCTGTGTATTTCTTGGTGACTCCCTCATCTCTTGGAAAAGTAAGAAACAAAAGGTTGTTTCTCGCTCTTCCACATAAGCTAAGTATCGAGCCATGGTTTCTACTACTACTGAGATTATTTGGTTGCGTTGGTTACTTGCTGACATGGGTGTCTCTATTCCTGGTCCGACCCCGATGTACTGTGACAATAAGAGTGTCATCCAGTCACAACTCCGTCTTCCATTAACGCACTAAGCACATCGAGATAGATTGTCACTTCACTCGTCATCACTTATAAAAGGGAACTCTTACCTTACCCTTCATTACCTCTTCATCGCAGGTTGCCAACCTATTCACCAAATCTCTTCTGCTTACGTGTTTTGTGTTTTGGTTGGCAAACTCTCGATGCTCATTGCAGCAACCTCTCGAGTTTGAGGGAGGATGTTAGAATATATCATATGCATCTTGTTATTAATTATTATTTGTAAGGGTATTCTTATCATTTCTTGTCAACCTTAGTTCTCCCCTTTTCCTTTTTAGTTGTATCTTTGCCTTGGAGGAAAACACTTTTGTAATTTTAATCTTTGTAGGCCTTCTTAGACACTTTGCAATATATCAAGTTCTTCTTCCTTCCCTTCAATAGCTTCTACCATGAATTATTTCTTAGTTTAACACATTTTATTTCACAACTCCAACTTCTTCTCTAAAAATTACAAGTTACAATTTCACATTCTTTTTTTTTTTTGTGGGAGCTTATTTGGTACTTCTTGTGTTTTGTTTGTTTCTTTTTTTTTTTTTCAGGAGGGAGAGGGAGTTATGTTTGTATAAATCTATTTGGTAACTTATGACCTTTTGGTGTCCCTCGTCAAATCTAAACAGTATTGTAACGATAAACATTCTCTCTTATGATAATTACATATTGATATATTATTATGTTTCATATTTACTATTATTTTTGTGTTCGTGTGATTTATCATTTCACTGATTTAATTCATATTGGTCTCTTTTATAGGTTTTACAATAACAAAGCAATCTATAAAAAAATAAAATTAGTATGTGTATGTATATTTAATTATTCTTAATATTTAATATATTATTATAATATAATGACTGTTTAGTTAAATATTAATTTGTCTCCACATCAAAATTGAAGCCATCCAATTGTATACGTAAATATGAACAATTATTCTATACTATTCTAATTAATTTCAAAATATATCTAAAAGATATTATTTCATTTACTTATCAAATGTGCATAACTTTAAATCATTTTTTGGCTATTGAAGTACACAAGATAATTACATATATATTTGTCTAATAATTTAAATTATAAAATTAAAAAATAAACCCCTACTCCCATTATATTATTTCCTTATTCAAATTTTCATTGTTGTCTGATTTATTATTTATGACTTAAAATCAATTAATTGAAAAGTTAATTATTATAGGCATGATGTCAAGTATGAATAATCTAAATTAATTATATATAATACTTCTTTTAGCTTTAAATTTTACTTTTGAATTTTTGATATATTATAAATTTATCATTGTTGTGTTTCAAAAATTTGAGAAGAAAATAAGTTTTTTATTGTGTAACTTTTTAGATACAATGATATCCTTAATTTATAATATACGGTCAGGGAACATCTTTTTTTATTTCACATTATTTTTTATATATTTGGCTTGAGAATTAATTATCTGGATAACTTGATGAATAATTGTGAATATACTATGTACTTTATTCGTTCGTGTAGCATGGGATAAATGCTAGTCTAGTATATAATGATAATAATTATTCCTTCTGTCTCATTTTGATAGGCTTGTTTTCCGTTTTGGTATGTCCCGATATATAGGCATGTTTCTATATATATTTAACTAATTTACTAATATATACCCCTATTTAATATGTTTACATTAGACATTAATTAAATATCAGAGAATTAAATAGGGGCATATTAGGAAATTTCTTGATCAATTATCCTTCCCAATATTTTTCTTAATTTCCATGAAAAACTCCAATCAGCCTATCAAAATGGAAGGAGTAGTTAATATCATTAGTGATTAAAAGAATTGCGTAATAGATTACATTAGAGGTGCACTTTCGTGCAACAGGGCGTCCGTGCGCCTATTTCAGGCGGGCGCGTGGCCACACGCGGGCGTGCCACGTGGCGCCCACGCGCGCCCATCTTTTTTTTTGCGATTTTTTAATTTTTTTTATACCTGTTTTTATCATACTTGATACTTTTTTTTCTTACCACATGGTACTTTTTATTGTAGTTGTAATGATGATAGTATTAATCTCAGGTTGATACCTCTCTTTATCATACTTGATACTTTTCTTCTTACCACATGATACTTTTTATTTTACCGAACTCGTGTTTTGCTTTCCTTTACAAATTCTTGGAATGATGATTGTTTTAGATTAATTTCAACACATACAATATAAAAACTGAAAAAAAAAAATCAGAATTTGAACTAAATAAACTAGTATAAAATAATTAGCAGACCCCTTAATTTTTAATGATACTGATGGTACTTTTCGAATGTTTTGTGATACTTTTTAATAGGAAGGTTGGTACTCACTTTGCACAGTTTTTTTATGGGTTGATCGGGTCAAAAGCAGATTTGACTGATCCGTCTCATATAGTGTTATTTGCATCATGTTTTTGCCATTACATTATATGTAAATGGATACAACTATTCAAAAACCAAATAGCAAATGCTTTTTTAGCCAACATTGATAACTCATGCTTTTTTATTCAAACTTTTTCACATTGTCTTAAATACCCTTACTAAATGGTGGGTCCAGTCAACAACTACCACTTTGACTCATCTTTGAATTTGATTTAATTGAAACCGTGACAAAACAATACTTGGGCTTGGGGAATATATTCTCACGAGGCCCGAGAGTCAAAAATTGAATCATCTCAGAATTTGATTTAGTTGAAACCGTAACAAAAACGTACTTGGAATTGGGGAATATATTCTCACGACTCACGAGAGTCAAAAACATCTATTTGACTGCAATCTGAAAGCTATTTGAATACACACGACAAGGGGCAAAAACATCATCACGACATTAACTTCAATTAATCCTCACAAAAATACACACGAGAAGGGGGAAAAAATCCTCACGAAATTTTGGGAAAAACCTCACGAACGTTCACGCGATTGAAGAACCCATCGACGGCAGGTTACACGCGATCTCGAGCCATGGAGAATTTGGAGCCTTGGGCCGTGGAATTTCAACAGGTTAGATATCTAACACAACAAACGATTTCATGATTTAATCGATCGATTTCATGTCGAATTTCTCTCAATTTAAATATGTGGAATCCAATTCATGTTTATTTGCCAATTTGCATGAGATAATATGTTTGAATGTCGTTTTTTTGTGGTTACTATGAGAATATGTGAAATCTGGTTGAACTTTGTGGATTTCGATTCGTATATTTTTGGAACTATTAATTCTGAATTTGTTGATGATTTCGTGAAAATAATTGCTCACGAATAGAGATCTCGTGATAATATATACACACGATATCTCTATTCGTGTAAATAATTGCCACGAAATATGTTATCGTGTTAAAAATATTCGTGAGAATATATTTACATGAATAGAGATATCGTGTTAATATATTCTCACGAGAACCCTTGTCGTGAGAATATATTTACACGATATCCCATTTCGTGTAAATATATTCTCACGATTAGATTTTTTTTTATGCTTGCAATTTTTATGCCATAATTAATTCTTCTTCTCAATCATTGGTTAATTTAATTAAATTTGTTTTATTTCTGCATTATTTATTGCTAATTTTATATATATATATATTATTTAAAAAATAGCGTGATTGGGTGTGGATGAGAGAGGCTTTACAGAACATCACGTGCGGGATCAATTTATACTGGAAGGACAATATGAGTGTAATTAGGGAAGTATTCCACGTGATCAGTGGTGGGCCCGAACTATTCGAGCAGTTTAGGAGAGAGTCGTGTTTCGGGCATCTGATAGATTTCACGGGGGAAACAGTTGTAACAATGCTCTACATGCATTGTTGAGTAGGGAGGTGATTATTGACGGTGCAGGGGAGCACGATATTTGGTTTCGGATTGGAGAAACCAATATTAGATTTTCTCCGAGTGAGTTTGCTCTGGTGACTGGACTGCAGTTCGGAGGATCCGATTTTGATCCGTCTGCATCACATCAGATTTCTAGGAGATCTTTCTATTCCCGTGAGTTGCACAAGACACCTCTGAGAGTGAAGGACCTACTTGAGAGGTTTAGGACCTATTCACTAGGAGATGACCTCATGGATTACGTCATGGTGGCCAATGTCCTGTTCCTGCACACTATGATCTTTGGATATGATCAGACACACATGATAGATGACTGGGTATGGGTCTTAGCCGAGGATCGGGATCGATGGAACTCATTTCCATGGGGAGCTTATGCATTCAGTCTCTTGACGCATTATATGAGTTTGGTACCGTCCACTGAGGTGGAACTGAGGAGAAAATTCAAGAAGACGGAGGAAAAAGCGAGATTGTCTTATCATTTCTATGGACCGGTGTGGGCTCTACTGGTATGAATCTCAATTTTGTCCCAATTATCAGTGTAATCTTATTTTATTGAATATAATTTGATCAATGTCTTATTCGACAGGTGTGGGCATATGAGGCCTTACCGAGACTCGGTACACATTGTGCATAGGTTCCAGCACCAGACGCATTGCCCAGGTGTTTGAATTGGGCCTTTAGGACGAAGACTGCGCGTCTGGGCACATTGTTTTCTGATGAGGTGAGCATTTATTTTAAACGCTGTGTGTTTTCTTGATTATTTGAAGTGTTTCTAATCAATTCTTTTCCATTTGCAGCAATTATGCTTCATATATCTACAGCCGAGTGAGAGGGAGATGGCCACTTCATATTACAGAAGTGTCTTGCTCGGTGATTGTATGGGTGTGATGTATGAGGCGCAGCGCAATAAGAGGATAAAGCCCACTTACCGAGAGCTGGCTGGAGCGCATCAGCATAGAGCTCCCTCTCCCCCGAGAGCTCCCTCTCCCCCCAGAGCTCCTTCTCCTCCCAGAGCTCCTTTCCCTCCCAGAGCTTCCTCTCACTCCAGGCGATCTGGGAGCTGTATTCCTCGCACGTGTGCAGATACGGGTGCAGTTGAGTCACCCAGGAGACGACGGAGTCGCCCTACAGAGAAGCGTCCTAGACTGGCCACTCCTACGTCTAGCACTAGTGATGATCACCGGTGTTGCAAGCATGCTGGGCAGATGCGAGAAGTGGTGCATCAAACAGGCGATGAGATGCTCCGTATAATGCAGGAGCGTGATGAGGAGCGTGAGAGGGCACGCAGAGAGTACGAGGCGGAGCGGGAGAGGGCACACAGGTAGGAGTACGATGACATGTTTCATAGATTGAAGGATTTCGTTAAGGACATGTTCAAGAAGTTTGTCCCTAGATCCCGATCCCGATCCCGGTCCCGTAGTAGGAGTTGCTCTCAGGGTAGATATCAAGAACATGCACGGGAAGAGAGTCCTCAGCGAGCGGCACCTCATACGGTACCTGATTACGATGTAAGTAGTGTTTTGTATGATTTTGTCTGATAAATATTTTTAAATATACTCACTAATTTCAGTACAGGTCGAGGGCCCACATCTTGAGGATGTACGCATTGAGGTTGCGGGGCCCACAGGTGACGATTGGGATATTGGATCACATTCCAGTCTAGTTAGGCCTAGCTCGGCTAGGCCGAGCACAGATGGTGTGTCGAGCTCGATGAAGGAATTTGTTGAGTTTCGATGCTGCGGGCCAGACACGCGCCTTAGAGTGAATTTGGTCGAGCTGGATCTGAATCAGGCCTTCTTTGATGAATTGCTCGACAACAATAGAGATATGTCCACACTGTCGATGGATCTGATCTTGTATTGCCTTCAAATCAGGCTGGCCGAGGGTCGTGGATTGAAGACAGGGGTGAATTCACAGAGCACAATCATCTTGCAGACATCATTCTTCGTAAGTTTTCAATTGTTATTTGGATCTACCAAGTCAATTGTTTTTATAATTACGTTCATATTTGTTTCTTACAGTATAAGTTGGTGCAAGAGTATACCCTCATTCATCCAGAGGATACAGAATTCACGCAGACATTCCCCAATTATGAATATGCATAGTGGGGTTGGGATGATGAGCTGGTCCAGATCGTCAGAGGGGAACAGCTATTGACGGGTCTTTGGTGGCAGGCGAAGAATGTGAGTGAACATCGTTAAATTCCAATTATGATACATGTTTCTTTTATGACTGTTTTGTATATTGTTATGTTTGCAGATCATCACCGTTTTCCATGTTGATGGACATTTCGTGACCGTTCGGATTCGTCTAGACTGCTGGCGAGTTGAGTTGTACGATTCATTGTTGCACATCATGATGGATCCGTCGGATGAGCCCACATATTCGATGCGTGAGCACCAGCTCTGGCCATTGATGCATTTGATTCCAGGCCTGCTGCAGCACTGCAGATATTGGGAGAGAGCCAGGCGTACTCAGATCTGCAGACCGATGGAGTACTACAGAACGCCACTCATGTTTCAGTTCAGGCAGACAGATGGAGTGAGCTGTGGAGTTTTTGCTGCCATGCAAGCCGATCGACTGATTTCGTCGAAGACATTCAAAATGGATCCTACTTCAGTTGACTTGGACAGATATAGGAAGCAGTTAGCTGTTAGAATATTCGGTAATTGTAAGAGGGTAGCATGAGTAGATCTTTAGACGGATATCGTAGACTTCTAGATACTTGATCTTGGTTTGCTTGAATTCATATTTAAACTTGGTTATGTTGAATTCATATTTAAACTTGGTTAGGTTGAATTCATATTGAAATCGTGACAATTATTGTCACAGTTGGTTCTTCTCGTGACAATTATTGTCACAGTAAGTCTTATCGTCACAAACTGTGACAATTATTGTCACGAGTACCTTCTTCTCGTGACAATTATTGTCACGAGATCACCAATCGTGACAATTATTGTCATGAGAAGAAAGGGTTAAAATTCAAATAACTTTTTCAAATTTTCATCCTAGCCCTGTGACAGTCCGATCAGCAATCAACCAACACAAATATGCACCATCTTGAGCCAATAAGATAACAACAAATGTCCTAATTACATTAATAGAGTAGTCTAATAATTTGAATAAAATGTAATCAAATTTGAGGTTGAACCCTGTTCGGGCACTTGCCCTTGCTGTGTCCTGGTCCACGACAAATACTACATCTCTTCGGGCGACGTCGCCCCTCACCAAGCATTTCTTCTTGTGATTGTTCAATCTGGTGTGGGGCTGTATATTTCTTCCTGTTGTGGCTAGTTCCTCCACACCTCGAGCATACTTGTTGTCTTCTACTTCTCGTACTTGAGCCTTCACCAGCTGATCGATATCTGCCCTCCTTAGGACGACCTGCTTGGGGAACTGATTTAGGAGGACAAACTCTGAATTTCGAAGTGAATGTCCACTCATCTTGACTCGGCACTGAATGTACACGATCATGGTATGCTAGACAGAGTGTAACTTGCTTGAACCACTGGTCAACGTAATCATAGATGTCCAGTCCGGCGATCCTGTCACGGTAGTTGTAAAGTGTTAATAACATGAAAAGATAATAGCCAAGATTTTATAAATTGAATATTTATAAAATCACGGGACCTAATAGCAGCAGCTGCATGAGAACAAGGCATCTGATCGAGCTGAAATTCGACACATTCACAGGTTCTCATCTGAAGGTCAACAATGAAGCTCTTCTCGTTCTTTTGCACTTTGTATATATGTGCATTCTGGCATCGAACCCTATACTGAAGGCTCATCTCCAGCTGTCTGTAAAGCTTTGTGTAAGCAAATTCTGTCAAGATGTGATCTCTCGACACTGCCTTCGCACGTCTCTCGTCAAACCACTTTTCTATCACATCTCTGACCACTTCAATGAGGGAACATATGGGCAATCTTCTAGCCCACAACAAACGTGCATTGAAACACTCGGCCACATTTGAGGTCATGAAGCTATAACGACGTGAAGGGCATTGTGAGCGTGCCCAGCGATGTACCCCTATACTCAGCAGTGTATTGTAAACGTCTTCTCGGCTTGAGGAGATCATTGATAGATATTTCAGGAACTTTTCTTCTCTATACGCAAATGCAGCCGTTTTGAACATAGAAATCACGTGGCGACCCGCTCGAATCAGATTCTTCGCTATGTGGTAATAGCACAATCCATGGACCGCATTAGGATACACTGCCTTAACAGCATTCTTGATGCTCACATGTTGGTCCGAAACTATCACCAACTCTTCACGATCTCCGAAAGCCTTCTTAAACTCGGTCAAGAACCATGTCCAGGCTGCATCATTCTCAATAGGACCGACACCAATGGCAAGAGGGAAACACTGCTCATTACCGTCTTTCGTCACAGCGACGAAAAGGATGCCCTTGGTCTTTCCCTTCAAATGAGTGCCATCAATAACGACAACAGGACGCATACACACGCTGAATGCCGCTCTAGAAACTCCTAGAGCTACAAATGCGTACAAGAAACGACTATCACGATTGGTCTGCAAGTTATAATGTGTATCGACATTGGACCTCTTCAGCATCTCCAAATATGCAGGCAACACCGCGAAGGACTGATCGTGAGACCCATAAACCATCTCTATTGCGATATTCCTAGCTCGCAAGGCAACACTATACTCAACCTCAATGCCATACTCCCTCAATATCTCAGCTATCATTGCTCTCGGCCTCAGGATTGAACCCTCATCTAGGATTCTCTTTTTAAATAAATCAGCAATCACCCGAGACGATAACTTCCGTGGTGCAATACGTGTCAGGTCCAGCCGACACGTATGATTGTCCTCTAACTTAGTCACCATCCACAAACCACCCTTAGAACTAGCCACTAATTTAAACGGGCAGGTCTCGTTTTGCTTGCAGATGACTGTGAGTCGACTTTTGCTGGATCGAGAGACCGAATATTCCACTTGACGCTCCATGTGCCACTTTCCAACAGCAATCATCAAGTCTCTCTTCTCCAAAAATGTCTTCCCCTCAGCTATCACATCACTATCTGTCTGTGGTGGGTCGTCATGTACCACTGCTAGTGCATCGTCAACACGGGCCACAGGAATAGACCAGTGTCCTAAAGGAGGAATCTCTACATTCGGAGCCTCGGCTTCAGGAGCAGCATCCTCAGATGTGAAGTTCTGAGGTCCACCGTGCTGGATAATGTTGACAAACTCATCGAGACGCCCTGGCTTGCGAATCCATTCACAGAATTCGGCTATTTGTTTACGCCGAACTTCACTCTCGTAGTTCTCATCGTCGTCATCATCCTCATCATCATCATCGTCATCATCCCAAGACAACTCATCACCACTATCATCTCCAATTGGTTCGTCATTAAGCTCATTTGACGGCATTACTATTGGCGTTTGCTGAAGTGATTTCTCGGTAACGTACACAACAGGCTCGTCTTGCTCCTGAACTAGACGGGCTAAATCAACATCCGTTTTCAAGAGTCCTTTTAGTGTCCTCCCCGCCAATGACCTCGTCAAATAACTTAGTGAGTAACTAACGCTTGTTTGAGATGTTTCCATAAATTCATGAATTTCTTCGATCAATTTATCACGAGATAAATTGTCGAATGGGAGGTGGACGAGTTGATCTTCACCGTCCACGTACTCAGATCTCTCCCATCTACCGCTGTGTCGGACAACAATACGTTGCCAAGCCACTGCAAATCAGCAACAAACGGAAATTAAAATAAGTTGCAATATATTGAAATATCGTGACAATATTGTCACAAGATCATAGAATTCGTGACAATATTGTCACGGTTCAGTTGATCTCGTGACAATATTATCTCGAATACTATGGTCTCGTGACAATATTGTCACGAAATGGGCATTTTTAAAAAAAATTTGCCAAGAATGCCAAAAATATTGTCACGTTTGGAGGTTATCGTGACAATATTGTCACGAAAAGGGGATCTTGAGACTATTATAGTCACGAGATCTGTGAACCGTGATAATATTATCACGATAACTCTGTAATTCCGAAAAAAAAACGATGCTACTAATGTTTTCAAATCGTCAAAATCTTCAATTTCACCTCAATATATCACAAAATATCATGATCTACAACAATTTATGCATATAGGATCATTAAAAATTACAAAAGCAAACATATTATAACTTGAATAACTCTTAAACATAGCTATTATGAAATTAACATAAATTGTTGATAAATTACTTAAAATTTAAAAATTATTTTAAACCCAACTAAATCGAAGAACTTCACGGTCGTAAAAATTAAAAACTAACCTCGAATTTATTTGATACGTGTTGTCAATTTTTTACAAATGTCGTGAGTTTTGTGAATTGGAGAGAATTCTTTCAAAATGGCGTGAGTTTCTTCCTTTTACACTTTCTTCATTGTTACAAATTAAATGCATGCACCAACCATATTTATTTCTCTTATTTTCGTTTTTTTTTTTATAAAAAAAGTGGCCCACATGCTTCTTTTTAATTAAAGAGAAAACAAATGGAAATTGTCAAATAAGACAAAAAGGGCATGAATAACTTTTACACCACTTTTGATATAGAAAAGCATGACTTATGTTGGTTAAAAAAACATTTGTTATCTTGAATTGCCCTACTTTAATTTTTAACCCTTACATTATTCTATTCTATATTTGTATTGAGAAATACTGCACCTAAAAAAAGGGGATTTATCAAAATAAAATCTGCTTGTTTCAACACACAGACATGAGTCATCGTAGACGGTAGGACCCTCTTTTCTCCAGAATTCGAATTGCACAATCAAAAACCCTAATAAATTACGACGACGTAGCCAAGGCGTGGCGAGAAACGTGAATTTTCGATGTGACGGTAAGCTATTGCGCATTTGAATTGAATTCATTTGTGCTTTTTTTTTAATCTTTTTTCCGTCTGAATGTTTCATTTTTTGTTTTCGTATTTTATCGTTGAATTCTAGAAAATGGACTCTTCTCAGGGCTGTACTGATTGATCGATTGGAAGCCGTGTGTTGAAATTTTAATAATTTATTGTTTTTGTGTGTGTGTGTGTGTGTCTGTGTGTGTGTTTCAATCGTGTTTATGATATCATGTTAATTTTCAAAGATAGCTTGAGTTCTTAGTTAAATTTTGCTGCGGGCAGTGGGGAAAATCCGTTCTTTTTTTTTGGGTGCTTATTTTGCAAGTTAAGACTGAATTTGTTGTATTCATAGTCTTATTAATGTTGGAAGCATCTGCTTCGAGCTACTGTAGATGCTATGGTGGATTTTGAGGACAATGTGGGAGGTAGTGAACAAGGTATTGCGTTGAATGTGGTTGATATTGTAGATGCTTCGAAAAATCAGGAAGGCCAGGTGACCAGTTCTTCTAGAAGAGATTTAGCAGGGATTGAAGGAGACAGCTTTGAACCGCACGATGGCATCGAATTTGATTCCCATGAGGCTGCCTATTCGTTTTATCAGGAATATGCAAAGTCTATGGGGTTCACCACCTCGATTAAGAATAGCCGCCGCTCAAAGAAAACCAAAGAATTCATTGATGCGAAGTTTGCATGTTCGAGATATGGGGTCACACCGGAATCAGAGAGTGGTGTTAGTAGAAGGCCAAGCGTTAAGAAGACGGATTGTAAAGCCAGTATGCATGTGAAGAAGAAACGGGATGGGAAATGGTACATTCATGAGTTCATAAAGGAGCACAATCATGAGCTGTTGCCTGCCTTAGCTTATCATTTTCGTATTCATAGGAATGTAAAATTAGCTGAAAAGAATAACATAGATATTCTACATGCGGTTAGTGAGCGGACAAGGAAGATGTATGTTGAGATGTCTAGACAAACTAGTGCAAGTCAAAATTGTTGCCTCAGCAAGAATGAGTTCGATCACCAGTTTGACAGAGGTAGGTACTTGGCCTTAGAAGAGGGGGATGCTCAAGTTATCCTAGAATATTTTGTTCAAATCCAGAAAGAGAGCCCTTGTTTCTTTTATGCAATCGACTTGAATGAAGATCAGCGAGTAAGGAACTTATTCTGGGTTGATGCCAAAAGCAGGAAAGATTATATCAGCTTCAATGATGTTGTTTTCTTCGATACTAGTTACATGAAAAGCAGTGAGAAGATGCCTATCGCTATGTTCCTTGGGGTGAACCATCATTTCCAGCCTATGCTGCTTGGATGTGCGCTGTTGGCTGATGAAACTAAACCAACATTTTTTTGGTTAATGAAGACATGGCTCAGAGCAATGGGTGGCCAATTTCCAAAAGCTATAATCAGTGATCAAGATAAACAATTGAAATCAGCAATCGAAGAAGTTATCCCATATTCGTGCCACTGCTTTGCTCTATGGCATATACTGGAAAGGATACCTGAAACTCTTGCCCATGTACTCAAACAACATGAAAATTTTATGAAAAAATTCAACAAGTGCATTTTCAAGTCGTTGACAGATGAAGAGTTTGACATGAGGTGGTGGGAGATGGTCAGTAGATTTGAACTGCAAGAAAATGAATGGATTCATTCAATTTATGTGGACCGTAAAAAGTGGGTTCCCACATTCATGAGGGATACATTTCTGGCTGGGATGTCCCCACATCAGCGATCCGAGAGTGTGAATTCCTTTTTTGACAAGTACATTCATAAGAAGATCAATCTGAAAGAGTTTGTGAGACAATATGCGGCAATAATTCAGAATAGGTATGAAGACGAAGACATGGCAGACTTTGATACTTGGCACAAACAGCCAGCACTAAAGTCACCCTCCCCTTGGGAAAAACAGATGTCCACAATTTATACCCATGCAATATTTAGGAGATTCCAGGTAGAGGTGTTGGGTGTGGTAGGATGCCATCCCAAGAAGGAAAAGGAAACCGCAGGCACTACTACGTTTAGAGTTGATGATTGTGAGAAAAATGAGAATTTTGTGGTTACATGGAATGAAGCGAAGTTAGAGGTTTCTTGTTCATGTCTAATGTTTGAATACAGAGGTTTTCTTTGTAGGCATTCAATGATTGTCCTTCAAATATGTGGTCTTTCCAGCATTCCATCTCGATATATCCTGAAGAGGTGGACAAAAGATGCAAAAAACAAGCAAATGTTGGTAGAAGGAACTGAAAGAACCCAAAGTAGGGTGCAAAAATACAATGATCTATGCAAACGTGCTATTGAATTAGGAGAAGAAGGTTCCTTGAGCGAGGAGAATTACAATATTGCTTGTCGTGCTCTAGTTGAAGCTCTGAAGAACTGTGTTAATATAAATAACAGAAATCCTGAAGAATGCAGTAGTAACTCTGTTGGACTTCGTTGTGCTGAAGAAGAGAACCAGCTGCTCCAAGCTACCAAAACAAATAAGAAGAAGAACACAAACAAGAAAAGAAAGGTTCAATGCTTGTTAATTATTTCTGTTGAATCTTATTTTCACTTTAAATCACTCTTTTTTGTTGCAGATGAATCTGTTTGAGCTGTTTAGAAAACATATTATTGAACTTGACTAACTGCCGTTATCTGTTCAAACTTTTTATCCCAGATGCAGCCAGAGCCAGAAGCAGTTGTGATTGACACTCAAGACAGTATACAGCAAATGGTGGGTGGGATATAATATTAGTCATGAAAATTTATTGATTATGGTATACTCGGGTTTTGGTAACACACGCATTTACCAAAATAATAAAATTAAGTTGGAATTCCAATATGCCTAAAAGGACTAAGCAACTCTATTTTTATGCTTGTCAGTTGTTGCACAAATGTGGAAAAATATTCATTTGATCTTAATTTTTTCCTTATAGGAGCATCTAAGCTCGGAGGGAATTCCCTTAAATGGATATTATGGATCTCAACAACATGTGCATGGACTGGTATGCAGTATGCTTCTATGCAACACTGGGAAAAGTTTCTGTGATTGAGTTTTATGCTGGATATATGGCTCTGTGGAATGACAGTCTTATTTAGAATCATGAGTTGCTGACCTCTTATTATTCTTCCAGTTAAACCTGATGGAGCCACCAAATGATGCATTCTATGTGGGTCAACAAGCTATGCAGGGACTGGTATGTCATTTTGACTTCTGTGTTATACCTATTTACTACGGGAATAAGTCAATGTAATGTATATGATTTTCCAATTGGGTTCTAGGGACAATTGCACTCCCTTGCTTCTAGCCATGATGGCTTTTATGGGGCTCAACAAAGCATGCCTGCACTGGTATTTAGTCATTGCCTCAAAATCTTACAGTCAAATATTTACATGGGACATTTCAACTTAGATGTTCAATTATCTTGCATTAATTTTATCCAGGGGCATATGGATTTTAGACAACCAGCATTCACTTATGGCATGCAGGTATGTTGCAACAGCAATTTACTGAAATAGGTCATCACTTCATGAAATTTCAACGTTTTGTAACCCAATTTTGTGAACATATTCAGGATGAGCAAAGTGTTAGACCGGCACAGCTTCATGGCGCTGCTAGACATGCATGAGAAGTTCCACATTTAACCAGGTTTCTCCTTTTCAATACGTTGCAATATGTAGATAAATTAGCAGCTCATAGTCTCCCCATAGCTAACTTCCTCTTACCCCCAATGGGGTTTCCTCGTGTTGGATTTATGACTGTAAGGTAGGTCATTTGTTCGAACTCCCACTAGGTTGAGATATTATGTGTTTACCTGTGGTAGTGGCTGCGGATATCTCTAAAGAAAAAAGGAAAAAGAAAAAAGCTTCCTGTGAGTAAATGCGCAAATATTTTGTTGTATATTACTAGAAAAAATTGTAAGTTGGAGGTTCTTAATCTATATTTCACTTTTTTCTCAGGTAATACTTATTATGATTGGTACTACTTACCAGTATTATATGTTCCAGATTTGGTAAAGATGAGGAAAAACAAAGTAAAATGAAATCTGTAGTAAAGTGAGAATCTTCTTTTCTTTTCATTCAACTCTTTTTACTTTGTCATTTTTTATCCACAAGGAAAATGAGGTGAAGTTTCTTTTCAGGGTGTTTTGTTGAGACTTGAAAATTTGGGTGTTTTGGAATTACGAAAATTTGAACTAGTAAAAATTTTTCTTTGAAAAAAAAAAGTTGTAGACACTAAACCGTGTCTGATAACCCTGAAAGAATTTTTGATATTATTGAGAATTAATATTATATGGGAGATTTATTTTACTTAAAATGGGATCATCGTCATTATTATTATTTAGATTTAGATTTGAAATTCTGAAGTATTTTAAAGTTTTCTAAACAAACATAGATTCTTCTCCAACAATTTGACATTAATTTTTGTCAATAAGTGATATATTCTTCTTTTTAGTGTCCTTTTTAATTCTTTATGTAGCAGTTCACCTTTCTTGATTTGCTAAAAGATAACGAAAGGAAAAAAAAAAGTGATGTTATTTCACTTTTTTAGGCATGCCCATCTTTTGCCAACTACTTTTAATTGTTTCTCCTGTAATTTTTAGAAGCTAAATTTTGTAGAGCTTGACAACTGATGGATGAAGCTCCAAAATAACCCATTTAATGTAAATTATCATAAACCCATTAGAACTAAGGAAGTAAACGAGTTGAGCATCGACAAACTCAAGATTGACTCACTAACCTAAATGAGCTCAACCAAGCTTAATCGAGCCTATTGTATTTACTAAATAGAGGAGGTCTTCTGTACACAAATTTGATGGGCCGGCCCATCAGACTGATCCGACCCACTCAATATTAAAAAAAAAAAAAATCAGCAGGCGCGTGTACCACACGCGCGCGGGCCACGCGTGACGTGTGTACTCTACACCTGTACTATTTTTTTTTAATTTTTTTTTCAATTTTTTTTATTATTTTTTTGATTTTTGTTCTGTTTTTTTTTATTTTTCATTTTTTTGTGTCCCCCAAATTGTATACTCTAAAATACAATTAGTGAACTCTAAAAATTGAAATAAATCCCTAAAAACACCCCCAAAAAATCCTAAAAAGCACAAAATAAACCATTAAAAACACCCCAAAAAAACCCTAAAAAACACAAAATAAACTCCTAAAAACACCCCTCAAAAAATCATAAAAAACACAAAATAAACCCCTAAAAAACACAAAAAAAAAGCAAAAAAACCTTAAAAAACACAAAAAAAACACGAAATGGTACTATTTAGTATTCGAATTGGTACTATGGATGGCGAATTTTTTTTTTAGCCCGAGTCGGACCGGGTCTGTCTGATGGGCCGACTCATGCACCTTATGCACATGAGTTTTGACGTACTAGATATAGGTAAAAAGTACTAATTTACTCATTTAATAATTACATAATGTGAAACATTTAAATAAAAATCACAATATAATTAATTAAAGATAATTTTAATAACGTACATTTGAAATATGCATGTTTATACAGTATATGTATAAAACATCACATTGCAATTTTAAACTATTAATTAAAAATATGTTCGGTATTTTTATTCCACCTAAACTGCAAGTATACAGTGAGGTTTTTAGTATAATGACGAACAAGGTCGAATCCACAGAGACTTAATATCTAATCACTAGTTATTCTATTTATCATACCGCTGTTATCTAGACTAACCAAAATTAAAGGAATCAAATAATTAAACTAAACAATTAAAGAACTAAAATACCAAAATTCCACAGCAAACAGAAATTGCAGAGAAAAGTATCAGAGAAGCAAGCACATTCTAGGATTGATTAATCATCAATTAATCCACCTAATTAACTAATCCAATTTTCTGCCTACGTTGGAATTTTAATCACACTAGAGCAACCACAAAATTATCCAAAATATCTTCTCAGAGTAGTAAGAACGTAGATCACACGTTGAATAAAAATGTCCCCATTTATTATCTAACATGCAACTCCTAAATGATCACATGGTTTAATGCTCTCTTGAATAATCTCAACTCTCTCGAGTGTTATTAATTACCAAGTTAATTACTCCAATCAATTATTGAAACTCCTCTCTCGATTTATGAATCAACGTAATAAATACATCAATTAATGGCCAATCAATTGACATAACAATTCAGTTGATGAATAATTAAAGTGCAACAAAAATCATAGACACAAAAATTAGAATTAATTAAAAAGGCTTCATAATTGAATCATAAATCAACCTTAGAATACTAGGGTTTAGTTGTTCATAATTAAATAAACAATAAAAATCCCAATCCAAAGATCCATAACTAGACAAAAATTTAAATAAACAAAACCCGGAAGATTAAATCTGTCTCTAATCTTGACTAGCTTGAATTTCTCGATCTTGTTTTTTGCGATGTCTTTCCTCGGCTATTTTCCTCTGCTTTCAAACTTATGGTAGGGTTTTCAGTGTCTAATTTTCGTCCAAATCCATCCCTTTTATACCGAGTAGGAAACAGACCCAAAGAAGGAAAAATCTGCACAGGCCCATGGTATTCGCGGGCTCGCTCTAGATCGAGTCAGTCGCGACTCCACGTGGCGTCCGCGTGGCTCAGGATTCGCGGGTCTTCAACATATTCGCGACTGGGGCGCGGAAATACTTCAATCGACCCACCTCTGTCGCGGGGTGGCAGGACTTGACCTCTGGCTGATTTGCGACCGGCTCGTGAATTTTGTTCAGTTGAACCCGGCCTCTGATTTGTGACTCGACAGAGGCCAGGCCTTCTCCTCACCCACGAGCCCACTCGCGACCTGACACGTGGACCGCGGCTCGCGATTCTTCTTCAGCTTGATTTTGTCCCTTTTTTCTCGACTATTTTCAACACGCAAACACCCGAGACTCCAACTTCGCTCAACACATCGCTTTTAAGGACACTCCTGCATGATTTGTTAGGCAACACCAAACTTCCAAAAGTACGAAAAAAACCCGAATAAACTGAGATAAAACACATTTAAACCAACAAGAACTCTACACAAAAGTGTACCAAAAACAGTGTAAAATCTCAATTTATCAAAATACTGTATAAATTAGTGTACGAGTTAACTTACTAGCTTTCAAGTTGAGTGTCACCATGATCGATAACAACTCATGAGAGTCAATTTTTAAGTAGCTCACGAGTTATTTATAGTTGTTCTGAGTAGAGGCTATAATAAAATTCATACTCTAATAATATAAGAGGCCTTATTTATCTCCTCGTAAAATAGGGAAAATTCTACTATCCCAACCACTAATATACTATTTAAAAAATAATAAAACTGTATGAATAATAAAAAAAATATTATAATATATTAATGGTTGGTGTAGTACATAATAACATGTACGTGGTACCAGAATTTCCCGTAAAAAAGTGTTAATTTTTACGAGGATCAAACGAATTATTTTAGTGAATGCCAGATAAGCCCTGCCCCATCCCCTATGTCGTCTAGTATCTCATACAAGTACAAGTTTTAGCTGGAGGGCTAAAGTGTAATTATAGAATATGCTTTGTGTCCAATCACTAATCTAAATTAATGTCCCCCAACGGCTAATTAATAGAGCAATTTAAGGACACTGTTTTTATGAACGTTAGATATTAATATTATACAACACACACACACACTAACTATATCTATCACAAGTCAGCCTTGTTAAAAAAAGATAAATAGGGGCAATCTTTTTCTAGAAGAATTAATTAAAAAAAAAGATAATATGACCATAGACATTAATTTTTATTGAAGAATTTCCCAATTTTTAACATAAGAAAGGGAATGCTACATTATAACATTTAAAAGCACACCCTCATACATTATGTGAGCCGTTTCCTAAAAGCAATCCTACCATAATTATAGTCACATTTGGATCTCAAAACAATACTTAAAAAAATAAAAAATTAGGCTTATGTGGTTACCAAATATTAAAATCCTAACGTTGTGCGTAAGCAAAAATAATACTAAAAAGTAAAAAACTGTGTTTGTGTGTGATAGCGTATTTTTTTGGAAAAGTGAGAGTAACGCATCATATAATAAGTCTGTCCATAAAAATGAATTATAAAAAAAATGTTGAAAATATGCAATCATTTCATGTTAATAAAACCTTCTGGTGTATCCAAACTATCAATATCAAGAAAACTGTATATAATATATATAACAAGTCTAGCAAGTACTTACACATTGACAAATCTCTACATTTCATAACTATACTCCGTGTATTATAATTATGAAATGATCAATTATAATAATGAATTATTAATTAGAAATATAAAAAATATATATCCTAAATTGAGTAGAATTAATCATAATCAATGCTTGTACAAAAGAACAGTAAATTAAAATTAAGTAAATAAAAAGGAAGAAAAACTCATATAATCTGACAGCGAAACACAAAAAATGTAACAAGAAATCATGGCAAATGCATCAAAGTTTTTATAGTATAAATATTATTTAATTTCCTATCTTAGCTACAAGCCTACAAGTATATAGTTTAATTTACTTGAGTTTTTCCTACTACACCCTCTCTGTTAGACTCAGTGTTACACTTCAAATTATGTGTTTTTTTATATTTTTTTCTTCAATTATATTTTTTGTGATTTAGTTTAATTTTAAGATTATTTTTTAGGGTTTACCCAACCAAATTAGGATTTATAATTATTTTTTTATTGTTTAATTTTTAATTTTCAATTAATAACTCATTATTATGGTTAATTAATTCAAAATTACATTTTACAACTTTTTTAATTCATTTTTTTGTTGATAAATGTTAACTATAATTATTTATATTAAAATTGAATTTTACTTTATGATAAATATTATTAAAATTATAAATTTAATAGTGAAAATGAAGTGAAACACGTATATGTATAAGATGAAATTTGAACCCAGTTTAATTACACTATAGTACGTAATGTTTGTTGTTGCTAATTCTTTGTCTAAATAATTAAAAAATTACTATATATTGGTACCCAACTTTGGAATAATTCACAAATATAGCATGAGAATAAATGTGCGGCATCTTAAATCTGACACGATTTAATGAAATCAAGTATATATTGATATGTAACTAATTAAAATATACATAAATCTCTTTAATTCTGACAATCACGTAAGATTTTAAATACAAACATTAGATACGAACATATAACTTTTAAAAAATTAGAATAAAAATATTAATTACGCACCATTGGATATTAAAATTGAATTAATCATAAATATATTTTAAAAAATTATAAACCGAGCTTTGCACAATCAATTTAATGATTAATGAAACGGTAAAAATCCAAAAAAAGAAGTGAAATAAATCTTACCATTTTTAATGGGAAAGTAATGGTTGGACTCGGGAGTCGGAAAAAGGTAGGTCTTCAAACACGACAGCAGTCAATAAATTCTGATGCACATCTAGATGACTTAATCACCACCGTTGATTTAATCTACCATTACAATCCTAATTTTCATTAACATTTTTAGGAGGAAACGGTCGACTCCTGCGGGACCCATTTCACAGCCGGGACCACGTGCTGTGCTGTAGAGGATTGCTGTCTTTCCTGGGACCCACTCCTCCCTCGATGCCTTCAATGCATTGTCAAAACTGAAATAGTTACTCCATCCGGTTATTTATTATTTATTATTTTATTTTTATCAAATATCATTTCTCTCCGTTAAAATTTTTGGCTTCTGAAATGCTACAATTTTAATGAAACGGAAAAGGAATACGCTTTCAGATATTTTAACGGATATAATAAACCTAAAATGAACGAAATGTTGAGTGTTAGATTTATGATTAACAATACATATTATGGAAATTTGCAAACATTGTTATATTTATATACATATGTGAACATTGATAAACTATTTCGTATATCATATTTAGCTTAATGTGAACTTCTAAATAAGTTTAAAAATATAATCAATCAAATATATGTATAGTAAAGTAAATACAAGAATTTGATATACAATTTAACGTGGCTAATGGATTATGAACGTTAGATACTCCCTTAAAAACATATATAAATGAGGCCTAATTAATCCTTTTTACAAATTCACCTTCTATAAAACCCCTCCTTACCTCCTCTCCACTCGTTTACGGTTTTGCACACACCTCCACTACTCTCACTCCACACTGCACTCCACTCCACTCAACTCTCTCTCTACAACAGAGAGAGAAACAGAAACAGAGCAAGCAACATGTCTCCCTCACCAATGGCGGCGGCTCTCAGCATTTCCATTCTCCTCCTCTTTTCTCTCCTCTCCACCGCAGGTAACTTATTTATCTTCCTCCAATCTTACTATCTCTGCATACACGATCACAATTGGTGTCTCACTCCGTGTTTCGTCTCCTCACAGAATGCGGCGGATCCATTGGCGTAAACTACGGCCGCATTGCCAACAATCTCCCATCGGCGACGAGAGTAGTACGCCTCCTCAAATCCCAGGGCATCGACCGTGTCAAGGTCTACGACACCGACCCCGCTGTCCTCAAAGCCCTATCCGGGTCTGGCATCAAGCTCACCGTCAACCTTCCCAACGAGCTCCTCTCCGCCACCGCCCGCCGCCCCTCCTTCGCCACCTCGTGGGTCCAAAAGAACGTCGCCGCCTACCACCCCGCCACCGCCGTCGAGTCCATCGCCGTCGGGAACGAGGTCTTCGTCGACACCCACAACACCACCCGCTTCCTCATCCCCGCAATGTACAACATCTACAAAGCGCTCGTGAGGTACAATCTCCATGACGTCATCAAGGTGTCATCCCCCGTCGCCCTTAGCGCGCTCCAGAACTCCTACCCGTCTTCCTCCGGGTCGTTCCGACCCGATTTAATCGACCCGGTTTTCAAGCCCATGCTCGAGTTCCTCCGCAAAACCGGATCTTCTCTCATGATCAATGTCTACCCCTTTTTCGCCTACGAATCCAATGCTGACGTTATCCCTCTCGATTACGCTCTTTTCCGGCAGAATGCCGGCGTCGTCGACGCCGGAAACGGATTGAGATACTTCTCTCTCTTTGACGCACAAATCGACGCCGTATTCGCGGCTATGTCGGCGTTGAAATACGATGACGTACCGATCATCGTCAGCGAAACAGGCTGGCCGTCAAAGGGGGACTCGAACGAGCTCGGAGCCAGCGTTCCGAACGCCGCCGCGTACAACGGGAACCTAGTCCGCCGTGTTCTCGGCGGCGGCGGAACGCCGCTGCGGCCGAAGGCCAACCTGACGGTCTTCCTCTTCGCGCTCTTCAACGAGAATAAGAAATTCGGGCCGACGTCGGAGAGGAACTTCGGGCTATTCTACCCGGACGAGAAGAAGGTTTACGACATTCCGTTGACGGCGGAGGGGCTGAAGGGGTATAAGGAAGCTGCGCCGCCGCTGACCGGCGGAGAGGCGAGGATGGCGACGGCGAGCGGGCAGACGTGGTGTGTTGCGAAGGCGGAGGCGGGGAAGGATAAGCTGCAGCAGGGTCTAGATTTCGCGTGTGGTGAGGGAGGGGCTGACTGCCATCCGATTCAGCCCGGGTCCACGTGTTTCGATCCTAACACGGTTGAGGCCCACGCGTCGTATGCATTCAATAGTTATTACCAGAAGAAGGGAAGGGCTATTGGCACTTGCTTTTTCGGTGGGGCCGCTTACATCGTAACGCAACACCCCAGTGAGCATTCTCTCTCTCTCTCTCTCTCTCTCTCTCTCTCTAGTTTATTTGTTAAATTTTTAATTTAGTATAAAAAACGTAGAAACCTATTTAAACAAAATGGAAGTATAAGAATTCTATTATATAGTTGGACAATTAAAAAAAAATCTCAAAATATGTGGACCGATGTATGTTTTATTCATGTCAACAAAAGGGAAATTTGGTTATAGAAAATTTAATATAGGCGTGTGACATTATTGTACACTAGGTTGGCCAATAGTTAGATGATTCAATTCATTATTTCAATTATGGCGCATGCAAAATGTTGGACGGGAATTTGGGCTCATTTATCTGATCCAATTATTTTGGATCGCAATAAATGATTCATGAATTATTATCTCAATATAATTGGGCTTGAGATGTCATAATTCCAATTAAAATTAGTGTATGATGAATTATATTAAAACATAGCATTATCGTGCAAATAGTTTAATAGATTGATTACAATTTATAAGGAGCAAGTTTTTGTGGAAATTTGTGCCTAGTATTTTGTTTTTAGTTAGACAAATATGTATTTTAGTGAGCATAGATTGTGTTGTGAGTTGTGAGTAAAAAATAAAATTGAGGGATAGGGGTGAGCATTCGGTTTTTCGGTTCGGTTCGGTCCCGAAAATGTTAAAACCGAAGAAAATTGAATTTTTTAAAAATAGAATCGAACCGAACTGAATTTCTGATCGGAACCGAACCGAACCGGACCGAAATATTTCGGTTCGGTTCGGTTTTGAACTGAATTTTTTCTTATATATTCTGATTTATTTTTTTTGCTTTAAATTATCTTTATTTGATATAATTAAATATGTACAAGTATGAATTGGCTAATTATCAAGGTAATAAACAATTGAATAAAGTCCAAAAATGTGTAAATTTCAACAAAGCAAAGCCGAATAAAAAATAAAGTGCAACAAAATCGAGTATTTTTATTGTTAATATATATATATATATATATATATATATATATGTATGTATGTATATAAATTCGGTTTTTCGGTTCGGTTCGGATTTTTTCTCTCTGGACCGAAACCGAAAACCGAATTTATGCTAGAAAAAAAATCGAACCGAACTGAATTTTGAAAAGAACCGAACCAAAAAAATCGAATTAATTTGGTTCGATTCGATTCTCGATTTTTGGTACTTTTTGCTCACCCCTATTGAGGGATGTGTGTGACATAGTGTAGGTTAAGGATTGTTATGATTTAGGAGGGATGAGTGGCTAACATGTGCGGGGGTGAATAATGGTGAATGTGGTGGTGGCCCACAAGGCACAAGGGGAAATTGGATTGCACGTGATTGACGGCCACATCTTTTCCGACATGTCTTGGACTACTTGAGCCACCCCACCCACCCTCTCTCTCTCTCTCTCTCTAAACAAATAAATTTTTTTATGCTATACTTGATTAACTATACATAATGACCGATCACGAATAGAATATCGTGGTCGTTCTTAGTTTAGGATTTAGGAATTAGGAGTTACTTGGTAGGGTCTTGAAAGTAAATCCGTAAATTACACATGGTTCATGGCATTCTTGTTAGGTACTATATTCTCGAGTTTTCAAATATCATGACTGGTCGTGATGTCTCGTAACTCCAGTTCTAGATATCTGCATGTGAGATATGGTCTCGAGATTATTTATGAATTGCACCAATCTTATTTATGATAGATTGTGTAATTCTTACTTGTCTTAAGATTTATAGTGATGACCTTAAAGAATGGTGTTTTTTTTTTTTTTTTGTGATTATTTTCTTTGAATTATAAGTTATTTTTGTGTATCTCACTGAATTCTTGTTTCTCTTGTAGAGTTTGGCAAATGTGAGTTGCCCGTTGGAAATTGAAGAGAGAGAGAGCTCAATTGAAGTGAGCGAAATATAATCCATTGTATAATAGTTATATTTATTGGCTTTTGAGGTTCCTATAATTACTAATATAATTTAGTGTTACATAAGTGAGGGAATTATATGTACTTTAGCTAATTTGCTAGTTCTTATTTTATTCATTTTTGTTGCTATTATTCCAATGGTTAGCTCCATCCTTCAAAAAATCAAATTTGTGCCCGTCTATCCAAATTAAATTTTTATAAGGTTCGTGTTTTTTTTAAATCAAGTTTAGTTGAGGGGACGATTTTAAAATTTAATTTTATATGGTTCAATCTCACGTCTTATATACGTGCCGTTTTCATCCCTGTTTCCGAAGGAGCATACTTGTATGAGATTGTGAAACGGATTTTTTATGTTATACGGATCTCGATCCAGATTCGAGTTGAATAAAAATAATTAAAAAATAAAATGATTAGGGTACCACTAGGTAGCGAAGTGAAGATATTCTACTTCCGAGTTAATGATATTTCATACCATATTTAATGATACTGCACTTAATAGTTAATGATATTTTGCCAAATTTATATCTAATGATAATTCACTTCATAGTTATTGATACTTTATTTCATAGCTAATGATACTTCACATAAGAATTAATGATAGTTCACCAGATATATATCTAATGATGCTTAGCTTAATAGTGAATGGTATTTCGCCAAATTTATATCTAATGATACTTCACTTCATAGTTAATGATATTTTACCAGATATATATATATATATCTAATGATACTTACCATAATAGTTAATGATATTTCGCCAAATTTATATCTAATGATACTTCACTTTACAGTTAGTGATACTTTACATATAGTGATACTTTACTTTATACCTAACGATACTTGAGTGGCCGCGTGGAGCCCACGCGCCTGACTATTTTTGCGGATTTGGACGGGTTTGAAAGGATTTTTTGGACGGGTTTGGATCCTATTTAACCCGTCTAACATAAAGAAACACGTTAGAGTTTAGACAATCTCATACTAATTTTTATCATTTCCAAAATATGTAAGTGACTAAGGGAATCCTGTAAAAAAGAACTAGACATAAATTACTAATAAATAACAAAACATCACATTGTAAAAAAAAAAAAAAACTTTAACTGAATAATTTGCCTGAGCTAATTTGAAAAGAACATATATATTTAAATAAATAATTTGCCTAAGCTAATTTGAAAAGTACATACCCCCATAAATGGGGTAATTGGAAGCAAACTTTCTTAACATGCCAAAATTAATATTTAATTTAAACATATTGAAAAATGATATATATTAGTAAATTAGCTAAATGAAATCGATCTATATATTGAGATATTTAAAAAAGAAAAATAAACCTATATGAATAGGACGAATGAAGTATAATTTCTCATCGGGTTCACATGAAATATAATAGTTTTTTTAACCAATAAACAACTCTAGTTGTAATAATTGTACATTGAAAATTAGATAATTAGACGTCATTGCTGACGTGCCACGATTATTAACGACGTCACTATGAATTTAAATTGAACTTGAATTATACTCATTTTGACCATTACTCAGTATCTTAGAGAAATTAATATATAAAAAATTAATTAATTTACACATGAATTGTTTAATTTGACCAAATTGAAGATGTAATTTGCTCGGCATGGCTAGAATAGTTCTAGAATCCTCACAAAATGTCAATTATGTTCAATTTGAAGTTTGAACACACATTTTACACTCTTTTTTTATTTGGTTTTTATGATAATTATCTAAATTATAACCAATAGAAAAAGGTCGTTGCTTTGACTAGTATTACAACTTCCATCACCTTTTATTTATATATATATATATATATATATACACACACAATGACAAAACTTGTATGAGACCGTCTAACTGGTCGCTTATATTAGACGGGTCAAATAAAATTCAAACTCGTCTTAAAACCAGCACGCAGACGCGTGAGATACATGCGCCCCATGCACGGCCACTCGGGTATCACTAGATATAAAGTAAAGTATTACTACTGTGATATGAAGTATCATTAACTATGAAATGAAATATCATTAGATATAAATTTGGCGAAATATCATTAAATATCAAGTAAAGTATCATTAGATATATATCTGGTAAAGTATCATTAACTCTGAAGTGAAGTATCATTTGTTATAAATTTGACGAAATATCATTAACTATTAAGTGAAGTATCATTAGATATATATCAGGTGAAGTATCATTAACTCCGAAGTGAAGTATCATTAGATATAAATTTATAAAATATCATTGACTATTATCTGGTGAAGTATTATTAACTATGATGTGAAGTATCACTAATTAGAAAGAAAAGTATCAGTTTAAACATGATTTCAAATTGAGAATCGGGTCTATGAATACAATAAAAACTCATTCTTGAGTAAAAATATTTATTTCATTATCATAGAGAAAAATATCATTGATTACAAAAGAAAGTAACACTAATTACATATAAAAATATCATTAAAAATCTTCAACAAGATCTCGATCTTCCACCTTGCAAGACCAACAATGACATCCGCCAACGCACCTGTGATAACAGATCGGTTACAAACTCAAAATTCAAAAATAGATCTAAGAATTACTCAAAACAATACAAATCTAATGGTGATGGGAATTCCATTCATGGTGATCTATATATTCTCTAAGTCGATCCTGCTCTTCCTCGACCAAGCACCGGATCTAGCGGCGGCGGCAGCACTGTTTTTGTATGGCTAATACCTCAAATATTCACATATGCCGCCAACTTCGCGATGTAGAAATTCCAGCAGGCGCATAGCACAGTGAATCCGAGCGCCTCCATATCGGCAGCGGCGCTGGTGGCGCACATTCTGATGACGTGGGTGGCGCTGTACGTGTTCCATTGGGGGCTGCTGGGGGTGGGGCTGGTGCTTAGCCTGTGGTGGTGGATCATTGTAGCGGCGCAGAGAGACCGAGAAGACCGCATAAAGGGAAAGAGAAAGAGAAGCGGTGCAGATCTAGAAAATTACATGCATTTTTCTTTATTATTTTATATTTAAATTTGATCTGAATCGGGTATAGAATCCATCTAATGTAAGAGACCCGTTAGACGGTCTCACACAAGTGTGTTCCATAGAAAATATTATTTCAGTCTCCTATTTTATATTAATATGAAGTTTGAGATGAAAATATAATTTTGCATAGCTAGTTGAGTTAATTCACTAGTTCTCTCATATATTGTTGAGCTGATCTTGCGTACATCACTTATATATAAAAATTTATATCAGATAGAAAAAAGTATAATTTCTAATGTTAAAAAATATTAGTACTGATACTGAAAAGTATCACTTTTATTTTATTGAAAAGTGTATTTTTTCTAAGAACGGTGACATTTTTATAATTATTATCACATTTCTAATACTAAAAAGTATTACTTCTAACAATAAAAAAATATAAATTTTCGTCTCCTATAAGAGCTCATGTACAATAGTTATACGCAAGTATTTACCTATATTGTTTGTATGAAGTATAATATACTTTAATTTTACACCCTTTGAAAATATTGATCCAGCAATTGATATAAGCCTTTAAACTAAATAAAAACCATTTTTTAAAGTTCAAGAAAATAATAAATCACTATTGTGAATTTTTGTCTAGAAAATCTACATTATCATGAAATTCAAATAATAAAAATATAAGATATTGCTTCTATGTCCCACTAGATATTTTCTTTTTTTGAAGCAATGTCCCACTAGTTTCATGCATTCGTTAACTAGTTAACTAAATCCATGTCTACTAATTAAATTCTCTCTTTTTATTTTTTCCCCCCATAATTATAGTGCTCATTCTCTTTCTAACATTGAATTGGACAAAAATAAGGGACAGTCTCCTGCAAGACCGTCTGATGGATCTCAATCCGTTACGATTCAAAAGTCTGTCTCTTCTTCTTCTTCTTCTTCTTCTTGTTTTTTTTTTTTTTTTTTACTTTTTTCATTTTTTTCAAAAGTCCTCACTTTCCTTTTTTCAATTTTTCTTTTTTAATTTTGATTTCTTCACAAATATATATTTAATTTTTTTGAATTATTTTAATTTTTTTATCTGACGTCTCGCACAATGTACAAGCCCATACATCAGTGTGGGCTCGTTCACTGCGCTCGATAATTAATTTTTTTGAAATAGATATATATACCCTATAGTAAAATAGTGATCCTTAAAATTAAACTGAATTATTTAATTTTTTATTTGGCTTTCTAGCGCAGGGCACTTGCCCCATGCTAACTTGTGGGTTCATGCACTGCGTTTGATAATTAATTTTTTTAAAAATAAATATTTACACTACACTATAAGAAATCTCGCTAATTCCTGCACTATATTCATGCGTCCCCAAAATCCGCTGGAATTCTAGTGATATTCTAGCAGGTATTCCCGCAGATGACATACTCGCAGAAATTTTTGTATAGTTCAAGGTGAATTTTAAGCATTACTATTTGGAATTATTTTATTTTTTACTAATAAATTGTTAATTTTATCTTATTTTTTTTGTAGAAATACTACAGACGGGCTGGCGAGGATGAAGATGTAGTCTTTCAGTTATGGAAGTCTAAAAGTTTAGCAACAATTAGACAATTATTTCAGGACATTCACAGAGGGAGATCTGAAGGTATCTAGTTGGGGAGCACCAAACTTGAAGGCCTCTGTGAGAAATGGAAAAATGATCGAATATTCCAAGTAGCATCTGAACAAAACAAAAGTAATGCAGCTGCAAATAAGAATGACAGAGTTAATATGAGTGGTGCTATATTCATATCCGAGCGTGTGAGGCGATATGTGAGTATATTAATTTTGCGTTTATTTTTATATTAAGTTTTTCATATATACTTAAAAGTTTATATATATATATATATAAATATATAAGGGTTGGTTATAATGGGTACTAGGTATTCCCGTGAGAACTATAAACCATACTTATTTAATATGATTTTGTAGCTTATCTTGTTGTATTTTAATGATATTGTCACTAGCACTAAAATAGAACAAGATAAGCTATAATTTTTTTTAAAAAAAAATCGCACTAAAATACAATAAAATAAGCTATAAAATTGCACTAAATAAGCATGGTTTATAGTTCTCACGTGAATACCTAGTTCTCATTTGAACCAAATCCTATATAGGGTGTGTGTGTGTGTGTGTATTTAATCTGTAGGAGGCGAAATTGGGAAGAAAAGTCAACATTTTAGGAGTATTTGAAAGTATGAACTATGATGCAAAAGCTGATAAATGGTCCAGTGCAGAGTCCGAGAACATATACGTAAGTTTAAATGTGAATATAACCATCATTAAGTTTAAGAATCTTGGGATTGATTGAAGTTTTCGTTTAGCCCGCACACGCAAGAACTACGGACCGGACCCGCAAGAGGACGGGGTTGATTGTAGGGCGGTGAGCTAACCCGAGTCGTGTCTCTTGAGGAAAGCTTAACAAGGTGATTTGTCCCTTTCGTGTTACACACATGAAAATAAATACAATCCTAAACATTCTAAACATGAGTTGGGGAAATTAAACTAAAATCTATTAAGCTAGAGCAAGAGAAAGACAAGAAAGTAAATAAGCAAACAAATAAACTAAACTAATATATACGAGCATTAGGGTGTAGATTCTCTCATTGGTTCTCTCCTAGCTTGTTTTGATTCTGATAATCCTAGACGTACAATAGACCCCTTCAAGAAGCTTAACTTCATTTACTGTCACCGTCAATCTGTTAAACCCCCATAGGCTATATTATATGCATAAGATTAACACTTAGGCTTATGTACCCAGTCCACCTAGGGTTACTATTAGACTTATGTACCCAGTCCACCTAATGTTGAAGGAACCTAAATCGAGCTATAGAATCTCCTCTCGGTCTCATCTAAAGCCTAGCAATGCTAAGTAGTGATCAAGTACTCAACATAAACAAGCATAATTCCAACAACACGCAACTAACCATCATAAGCATAGATTGAAACCAAATCGATTATCTACCACATAATGGAGGGAATTAGCCCACCATCATACTCAAAACAACACAAAGATTAAACAAGTTCTTTATTTCATAAATCAAAAGATAAACAAAATACAAACTTATATGAATCTTGTTTGTCTCGACAGTTTTGGGAAAAATTCCCACAGATAAGATAAAACTAAGAAAAGAATACCAAGGAATGAGGATCCTTGAGCAAGCCTAGCTTCCGTGGACGGCTTGAGCTTTGACCCCTCTTCTTCTTCTTCTTCTTCTTCTTCTTCTTCTTCTTCTTCTTCTTCTTCTTCTTCTTCTTCTTCCTCCTTAACTTTAGCTCCTCTGCCCCTTTTTCTTTCCAAGCTCCTCTCTAGCTGGTGACCTATGGTGCCAAGCTCTCCAACTGGTTGCCAACTTTCTCTTCTCTCAACGGATCAGTTTGAGGGTGTCACGTCCCCCAAACTGATCCTCTCTCTTTCTCTTATGCGGTGGAGTGAATGGAACGGACCCTCCCAACTGGTCTGAGGGTGTCACGTCCCTCAAACTAGTTGGGAGGTCCTTCTTTTGGGAGTCTTCTTTTCCCCTCTGGGAGCCTCCCCCGGGAGCCTCTCCTTTTTTTTTCTTTTCTCTGCTCCATAAATAGGGAGACATTTTCTCATTCTCTCTCCGGGTGAATTGAATGTGGTGGTTGAGAGTTGATGGAGAGCAAGAGCAAAAGGTAGAGTTATTGGTTGATGGTTCCCCTAAACTCCTCCTGCTCCTAGCCTAGAACCGTGTCCATTTAATTCTCTAGCTAGACAAGTGGTGGAGAGCATTGAAGAGAAAAACTCCAAAAACACAGCTTAAACTGATTGAGAAAAGGTTGAATTGGGCCTATCGTGACCACTGCCCCGCAGTCGTAGGGGTCCCGCACCGGCGGGACTGTTTCAGCTCCAGCTTCCGGCTTTTCTCATCAGTTGGGCTCCTTCAGTTGTGCCTTCAGCTCAACTTTTAGCTCTTAGGAGCTTAGCTCATCAGTTGTGCCTCAGCTTTTGGCTCTTGGGAGCTTAGCTTAAAATCAAAGCTCTTTAGTTGCAGTTCCAGTTCAGCTCCAAGTCCTTAGTTATCTTGCTCCAGCTACAGCTTAGCTTGTGATCAGTTCAGCTTTTGATCAGTTCAACTGGTGGTCAGTTCAGCTTAGCTTGTGACCAGTTCAGCTCAGCTTGTGATCAGTTCAGCTTGTGACCAGTTCAGCTCAGCTTGTGACCAGTTCAACTTGTGGTAGTTCAGTTCAACTTGTGATCAGCTCAGCTTGTGGCAGTTCAGCTCAACTTTTGATCCGTTCAGCTTGTGGCAGTTCAGCTCAGCTTGTTATCAGTTCAGCTCAGCTTGTGACAGTTCAGCTCAGCTTGTGGCAGTTCAACTTAACTTGTGATCAGTTCAGCTTGTGGCAGTTCAGCTCAGCTTGTGATCAGTTCAGCTCAGCTTGTTGTGACCAGTTGAGAGCTTCAGTTGGGAGCTTCAGTTTGGCCATCAGTCTGCACAAGTTGGCCATCAGTTTGGCAGCTTAGCCATCAGTTGGGACCAGTTGGCCATCAGTTTGGAGCTTAGTTTGGGTGTGTCCTCAGTTGTGGCCTTCAATTTGCCCTCCCCTTCAGCTGGACTTCCGGTTTTTCTACCTTTTGTGCCATAAAATGCCTGCTTTTGGAGCAAAAGCTCAAAGTCTACGCAACACAGGCATAACACACCAAGGGATCAAATATGAAGTTATTTTTTTTTAAAAAAACACCCCTAGAAGAGGTGGGACATTCGGCACCATGCCCAGCCTGTATATAAAATGCAAATCATCTCGTACAAAGTCATAGGCGGAATGTGTCCCAAAAGTGAACACACCCCTAACTAAGTACTCGAACTAGAAACAAAATAGCAGCTAAAAGGAGATGCATCCACAGACCGGATGTAACCCCAAAACCCAAATGAAAAACATAAACTGAAGCACAACCCAAGATGGACTGTAAGTCCAAACAAAAACAAATAAGAAGAAATACAAAACACATGTGGAACATTATCATCTAACTATATCTAAAACAAAATTGGGATAACCCAACTGATCCATCATCACTAGGGAGAGCAAATATCGAGGAGCAGAACCTGAATCATAAAAGGTAAGCGTAGGGGTCTGAGTCCCCCTATCGGCAAGATAGTCAGCAGCCCGATTTTCCTCACGATGGATGTGGAAAATTAAACCGAATATGTCGTCCACATCACAATAAATGAATAGATGTCAATGCGTGCCGAGTCACAGCCGAACCGGAACCGGCCCGACTGCAACACCGACACCACTGAAGCAGCATCCATCTCAATCCAGATAAGATCTGAATACTGTACAGCAAGTCTCAGCCCATGCAGCAGAGCCTGAAACTCCGTGTCGAAACTCGATGCTGCCCGAAGAGGCACACAGAAGCCTGCCAAAAATGAACCCATGTAAACACTAAAACAACACGAAAATAAAAAAACACATGCACAAAAGATATACGATTACAATAAGAAAAACATCACAAATAATCACTAAACAGGGATATAAGTAATTATCATTCTTAATGATTCATTACAACACAAGTTCAAGAAGTTGAAGGAGAAGAAAGCCAATCCAGCTTGATTCAAAAGGCAAAAGTTTTAGGTTTAATTTTGAAGTCCCTCGATATGCATCTAGTTCTCGATCAAGCACAAAGAACGAAGACAGCCAATCCAGCTTGATTCAAGCTGAGTAGGTCAATGATCGTTTGAATCGCTTAGAGACTACAGATGCACATCTATTGGACAAGAATGCAAAAGTATCCGCTGAGATTGAAGAACTCCGAAGCCTCATTCTCCAAAAGAACAATTCAGGTACACCAAATAAATTACATTCATCTGCTCCCATCAATGTTGATGACATCATGGATGATGATGGTTGTGATGCCGATGAGCATGATATTACTAATTTTTAGTTAGGTTGGATATGATGCACTATTGATAGATTTGTTGATAATATTTTGACGAATTTGATGGTGGTAGTTTAATACATTTATTATATTCCATGTATTTGGATGATTTTAATGGAAATTTTTATTATTTGTAATGGACAATTTGATAGTTTGTAATGGAATATTTGATGGTTGTAATGGATTATTGGTTTGTGAATTATATGATGGATTTTAGATTTTGATTGCATTTAAAAAAATTAACAAGTCTTTTTTACGAAAAAAAATCTCAAATTAAGCCATAATTCTTAATTCCAACGGGTAATTCGACCAAGAATTGACCCGCTAAAATTGAAAATCCCTAATCCAAATTACATATCCCATCAGTTGATTTCAGCAGAAATTGACCCATGTAAAATCAAAATCCCTAACCCTAATTACATATTCCATCGACCAATACCGACGGGCTTTAAACTGCAAGATCAAACCAATGGGCCCTAAGTAGGACATTCTTTCGGGATAAAATCCACATGAATTAGCCCGCAATAATCTATCCACCCGTAGGAATCGGGCAATTCCATCGGCCGTTTTCTTGCGGACCATGCGGGCAGGAATGCCCGCAGGAATTAGCGAGATTTCTTTTAGTGCTAAAACGGAACTAGAGAACCATAGAATTAAATTGAATTATTTTTTTTTTATCTGACGTCTCGCGCAGTGCACTAGCCTGACATTAACATGTAGGCTCATGCACTCCGTTCGATAATTAATTTTTTATGAGATACACACACACACACACCATAAATATGATTAGGGAACCTTAAAATTAAATTAGATTAATTTTTTTATCTGGCGTGTCGCGCAGTGCACGAGCTCAATATATTTAAAACAAATCGACAAAAAAGAGCTAAAAACCAAAAAATGGAGGTGCACCAAGCACGCCTAGGCAGAAAAATAGGATAAGATCATTTATTCCACATTTGGTGTTCCAACCCGTATTCAACGATCGAATTTACAATATAATAATAGATATTATAAAAATAAAAATTAATTATAACATAATCGACCTACTCACATCTACCAACAAAAGATTGAAATTTAAAAAATTATAAATCGTATTTTTAAAATAATCAACCCGTAATAATCATTTTTTTGAAAATTAAATACTAAAATATAATTATAAACCATAATTGGATAAGGTGAACCTAAAAAAATCATAAAAATAAACTAAAACATAATAAATTAAAATTGACGAAAAATAGAAGAAAAATTCATAAATTTAATTGTGGAACATGAATTAAAACATCAAATATGGAATAATGGATCTCATCATCCCCAGAAAAAAATGATAGGTGGGACAAGTTTGAAATTATTTAGCCCCCGTCTAATAAATCACAATCCATTAGACTGTCAATATAAACCTTTGTTCAAAATATAAACTTGACCAAAACTAGGTAGTACATTACATTACCAATACATATCATATATGTTAAAAAATTAAAATTATCACATATCAACATCATAATTAAAATGTACACATAATGTGTACTGATAGAACGAAACACAAAGATCTAATGGAGAAATTGAATTGTCGTAACCTCCCCATAAGTACTTCAACTCCATTCCACACGATTACTACTTTTCAATCTTCCACATTTATTTTCCCTCAAAAAAAGAAAAAAAAATAAAAAAAATCTTCCAGTACATCTATTGAAGATTAAAAGAAAAAAAAGGAAGGGAGATTTATCTCCTTTGATCATCGTGAATATAATTCATGTCATATCCTAGCGATTGGATGCAGTTCAATTTCCTCGATGACAGCCAGAATGAAATCCCTGCACCTACAACCACCACCACCACGACCGCCGCCGCGGCGACATCAATAAATACTAACCCGGCCCTCGATCACGGCCGTGGATCAAGGCCGATCCGGCGGCGGTCTAGGGCTTCACGACGAACTCCCACCACCTTGCTCAACACCGACACCACCAACTTCCGGGCCATGGTCCAGCAGTTCACCGGCAGCCCCACCACCACCGCGGCCTCCTCCGCCGCCACCAGGAACCACCTCAACAACACCGCCGGAATGCTCGATTTTACGCAACGGTTTGGTGGGCACGTGCCATCTAATTTGTATCCGGGAGGCGGAGTTCATGTCGAGTATCCGAACCAAATGCAACAACAGCACACGTTCATGGTAAGTGACATGCATGGTCGTGGCGGCGGCGGCGGCGGAGGCTCGTCCCGCGCGCCGCTGGAGTCATCTTCCACGGATGAAAATAGTCGAGGTTATAATAACTTCATGTTTTGATCTGTGTGAGAAATAAAATTTAGGATCCTCTCTGTGAATAGACAACAAATTATTGAAATAAATTGATGTTAAAAATAATTCAAAAAATGCTGTAACTTATTATTGAGCCAAACATTCAACTATTTAAGCTTGTTTGAAATGATGACCAACTCTGAAAATTATGTTTGAATTTCAATAATTTGATTACTGATGTAATTATTTGAATTAAGTGAGATTTGATTGAGTGAATACAGGTCAAACTGGAATAACTTAATATTTTTATTCTTGTTTTTATCTATTTTTAATTCTCGAACTTGAGCTCAAACTGGGATTTATAGTTTTAGCAAACACAAAAGCGTGTTCGAGGCTTCGAGCTCTTTTTTTTTTAGCTTATCAAATTAAACCAAGTTCTTTAATGAATATAATTATTATGAGTGGAATATCGAATTTTTAATCAGATTTTTTAGGTTTATCTATGATTTTAATATGCTACAATAATCAAATGTAATTCGTATACTATATATTGCTCTAGCATTTTGAAATTTGGATGAGAGGACTATTCAACATTGTATGCCATATCATGTTTCCGACCAATTAGTTTTTTGTCATGTATATTCAATTTTTTTAGTAAACTGTTATTGAATGTTTAAATACAGATGACATTATAATTGAAACATGAAAAGATATACAAAGTTGGAATAAATGATATGGTACACTTGAAAACTACGGACAACATTTGGTGAATAAATTCAATGATTTGAAATGGCAAAATTTTCTATCTTAGACTATTGACTCCTATTTCACATTCAGTTGAATTCTACCTCTAAGGTGGTAGTAGTTTAATTTGTTGCCTAACTATAATGATTTGGGGCAGACTTGGTTGAGACCGGTCATCGGTCAATACTCACATGCGGGGATCATTATTTATGGGTGAAGTATCATTAACTCACATGTGAGTATTATTATTTATACTCGTGTGTGAGTATCATTATTTATGGGTGAAGCATCATTAACTCACATGTATCATTATTTATGGATGAAGTATCATTATTTATGGGTGAAGTATCATTAACTCACATGTATTGATCCGTCTGTCATACAAGTTTTTGTCTAATGATTTTACTCTCAAGTCTTAATTAACCCTCAATTTTCTATTATTATTTTTTATCTTTTATATTATATCTAATCGATAACGTATGCTAGCACGATTTGAATTAGACAAATTAAGGGGCTAAAGAAATCAGAAGTCATTTTAGGTGGATGAGATCCTCTATTTTAAATTTAGTGTTACAATTCTTAATATGCGATCAAATTTATGGATTTTTCTTCTATTTTTTGCGGCAATTTTAATTTATTAAAGTGTAGTTTAATTTTACAATATTAATTAGGGTTGATTCTACCCAATTAGGATTTATATTTAATTTTTAGTATTTAGTTTAAAGAATGATTAATATGGTTGATTAGTTTATAAATATGATTTATAATTTTTTAAAATTTATATCACTTATTAATAAATGCGACTATATCGATTATGTTATAATTAATTATTATTTTTATAACACCTATTATTACACATAAATTTAATAGTGGAATACGAGTTGGGACATCAATTGTGGAATAGAGGATCGTATCCGTAATTTTAGAGAACTAATTCAATATAAAATCAACATTAATTTGACTAGTACACTTATAACACATGAACTGATTTTTTGGATGTGAATTTAGGGCATCTCCAACGTATAGCTACAAATCTCTCGTGGCATGAATTTGTACCCAATGCACTGGTAACATTTCCATTGGGGAATTTGGGTTACCATTAGCATTAATGCTGCATAACAATCTATTTGGTGGGCCACCACTCTTTTCCTCTTTTTTTATTTTTTTATTTTCTCTTTACTTTTTATATTTTCTCTTTTTTTTTTTTTTTTGCCTTCATTTTTATCTAATTTTCGGCTGAATAAACATATTTCTTTCATTTCCATCTATTTCAATTATAATTAGATTACAAGTTATATTTCAATCATAACCCTTACTAAAATTTAAATTTTCAAATAAATTCATAAATAAATAAATTTATTAAAAAATAATTTTATTATCATAAAGGTCCAATTTGGCCCTTGAATTATTTTCAAATGAGCATTATAATCCTTAAACTAAATTTTATCCCGGTTAACCCCTTAAACTTTCGAACTCAGCTTAATTAACCCCTTGAACTTTTGAATTTAATTTAATTAGCCACTTGAAGATAAAAAAAAATTGTTTCAGTTGTTTCCAAATAAAATAAAATTTAATAAAAAAAATCCGTAACTATTATTCCCCCCCCCCCCCCCCAAATAAGAATAATCGGACATTTCTCATTCAATATGTCCAAATATATATAAGCTAGCATAATTTGAAGACATATGCATAAAGTTATACTATATGGATTCCGGGAATGTAAATCTATATATTCTAATAAATATATTTTATTAGATAAATTATATACAATATAAGTATAATGTTGATTATATTATATATATTAAATTATTAATGTCTATAATTGATCAATTTAATATAGACCATAATTATATATAAAAAAAAATCATAATTATGGTCACTTCTATGTTGCTATTTTCAATTGTAGTGGTTTGATGTTTTAATTATATGTGATAAATATAATGACAATTTATGTACCACTAAAATTATTTATTAAAAATATTTCATTTTTTAATATTGTTATGTATATAATATATATATTTAATATTTTTATTTATTTAGAAATAAGCAAAATAAAATTATTTACCTTCGAGGGGGTTAATTGGGTCAAATTTAATAGTTCAAAGGGCTTCCCGAGCTGAGTTCAATAGTTCAAGGAGCTAACTGAGACGAATTTAGTTTAAGGGTCAAGAAGCTCCTCGGAAAATTATTCAGGGGGCAAATTGAACCTTATCCCTTATTAATATAATTATATAATGAAAATCATAAATAAAAACTTCAATAAATTAAAAGGATGTAAATAAAATGAGTGATATAATAGTGGACCATCAAAAGTATAGCTGTCAAAACGGTCGGGCCGCGGCGACCTGAGCTCACGAACCAAAAAAATTTTTGAGTCAGGCTGGCCCGGCCCGAAACATTTATGGGCCTAAAAATTATGGGCCCAGCTCGGCCCAAAATCGGGGCGGGGTCGGGCCGCCGTGGACCTAAGGCTAAAATTCAGTTTTTTCTTTGGGCTGACCCAGCCTATTGGGGCTAATTTTTTTGGGTCGGGCCGGACTAGCCCGAAATCAAATCGAGCTTATAAAATCAAAGACCAGCCCGATCCAAAATCGGATCGAGCCGATTTTGACAGTTCTAATCGAAAGTAATAATTGTACCTGAATATATTAGGGAGGGGGGTTGGGTAGCAATTTAATAGATTTGATAAATTTTGATATGGCTGTGTTACTCTCTAAACATATTCCTTCACAACAATACTATCTCAAAAACAACTATTGATTGATCCCACTATTAAATCATTCTATAGATACACATAAGAGCTTCTCCAACAATAGTTGCAAATGCTATTTCTAACGTAAAATTTGAGGAATTAGTGCTCCAACAATTGCGTTATAATCGATTGGGAAATAAGAATGGCTACAATGCTACTGTATTTCTCCAACAGCACTATAGCATTTGCTGCACCAACATTCACATATTTTTTTGCCTTTTTTTTTTTTATCTTATCCTTTTATTTATTTATTTCTTTGAAATATTGTAATACAAAATTTTACATCAAATAAGAAGGATCATGGTTTTTTAGTGTTAAAATTAAAATGACATGTAATAAAATTTCATAAGAAAACTACTAACATAAAAATATTGAAAATACAAATAAAGCAATGAAAATACAAATAAAGCATTAAAAATACAAATAAAACATTGAAAATACAGATAAAGCAATATAATATATAATATTTCAATAATCTAAGAAACCCCCCTAATCCCTCCAATATCTGAAAAATCCATTCCAAACAAATTAAAAATATTAGAGTTTGTTTGTCGTTCTTGTCTCCGCTTATGCATAATTGCTTGTTGCTCCAATCGAATCCATTCACGTCATGTTGGATCATCAACGGTGAGCAATCGAATCCATTCACGTCATGTTGGATCATCAACGGAGTCGAGATTGGTCGGTAAAATTTGTCATCTCTATTTAATTTCTCTAGGCGATTTTTATGTTTTTGAGCTTCGAGTTTACTTGTAGTTCTTGTCTACGCTTATGCATAATTGCTTGTTGCTCCAATCGAACCCATTCACATCGTGTTAGATCATGAACGGTGTCGAGATTGGTCAGTAAAATTTTATTATCTCTCTTTAATTCCTCTAAGTGATTTTTACATTTTTGAGCTTCTACTTTTTCTTTCTCTATCTCTATTTTCTTCATCTGCTTCTTGATTTTTTTTTTTTTGTATTTGAATTTGCAATTAGCCCACACAATTTTTTATTTTCTTCCTTGAAGGTATTTACTGCAGAAGATGCATCTTCTTGTTGTTTCATCTTTAATTTGGACTTCTTGGCACCCTTTGGCCACTTGGATGAACCACTACCATCACTACTTAAATTGATATCGAAATCAGACAATCAATCATAAGGAGAGTTCATAATATTTTCTTCTACAAATGAAGAGACTCTCCCTACTGTTTCAACTTGCACAACATCTTTAAGTAGAGACTACACATGATGAAATTTAAATCCGGTGGCATAACCTTAGTTTGTCATCAACTTCTCATTTGCACGGTCTACAACATAAAAAAATGACAATGATTAGTAAAGGAAAATAAAAAAGAATGGAAGAAAATTCATAAATAACTACTTACAATTGTTTGTTTGTTTGCACCACTTAGATTCTGTACTTCAATTTGTTTCACACAACCATTGAATTTTTTTACTTTTTCAAAATGAGCTGCATACGACATTGCAATGATCTTAATGTACACTCAATAATCTGAGAGGAAGATATTTCAGAGATATTTTTCCTCAATATGTTTTCAAAATGCTTCTTTGTATAGATTTCTATTGACAATCGGATCTTGTGATATATTGAGATAGACACTGCAAAGGTGTCGATCTTCTACAATAGTAAAACTAGTACTACGTGACTTAGGAATTGACATTTTGGAAACTATTGGAGAAAATATGATTTTTGTATTTTTGAAATGTGATGAAGAATATGAATAGGTATGTCATCTATTTATAGAGCATGTAGACATGGATGTACGGCTCAGATTGAAAGCACAAGGATTGTGCTTTTTCGAGAGTAGGATATAGGGTTCAGATTAAAAGCATAAGAATTGTGCTAGATTTATTAGATTGTGTAAAAATTGAACATCAATATATATTTTTTGAAATATTAGAATAAAAGTGTTGACAATTTCAAACGGTACCCTTCTCATACTCATATTCACTTATAATATTCAGACTAATGAATCAAGCAATCAAAGTCTTCAATAAATAGAACACAAGTTCAATTCGATGATAAACTATTTAAGTTTAAGCTTTGCAATAATTAACTCGATTACACCAGTAATATATAGTTTGCAACTTAAATAAGTTTTCCGTGTTAGGTATTAGACATTTGTCTTTATATATATTATCTTTGAATTATTGATTTATATTTTATTTTTGGAAACCAATCTATCGATTTTAGTTGAAGACAACTAAATTCTTGTTAATTTAAATGATTATCTTAGAAAAGCTGCTCACACACGTTTTTTCCGAATTGCAGGAAATTAGGCGGGAAACCATATTATTCAACAATTATTATACCTTCGGAAAAGATTGATATTTTTCATATATATGTTTGTTCTAATATATACCATCTTCAAGTATATTTTGGTAAATTTTAATAAATTTAACGTTACAGTTTCACAATATTAAAGTCTGTACATGGCAATATTAGTTTATATATATACATATATAAAGATTTTATTATTTTCAATTTTGTCCAAATTAAGAAAGATTTTAATTTCGTGCGACTAATAATAAACAAGAGGAAGAGGCATACAGCGGAAATGTCGGTATGATTTCCCATTTGAAGAAAAAACATATATATCAATAATTAAAATAAATAATAATAATAATATCACAATCACATGAAGATTTAGAGAGAGAGAGAGAGAGAGAAAAAGAGAAAAAAACGGTTGCGATGGGTGAGAGAGTCATCGGAAAAGTGGAGGAGCAGCGGCAGACCACCATCAACGACGCTGCGAGCTCAAAAAACGGCGTCGTTAGCACCCCTCCAGATGACCGTCCCGTACGCGTCTACGCCGATGGAATCTACGATCTCTTCCACTTCGGTCACGCTCGTTCCCTTGAACAAGCGAAGAAGTCGTACGATTTTTTTTTATCTTTGATTTCAGGTTTTGATTTTCTAATTTTGATTGTTAATTGTTGGAAATTCGCGTTCGATTATGATCACGCTGCTAACTCGATTTGTATGCGGAGATGGTGTTATTTATGGCGTTGATTTGTGTTTCATTTTTTAATCGTTTTCTGCTGGTGTTTGTTTCATGAAAGTTAGGAATTTTATCTGAATTTCCGTTGTGTTTGGTGTTGGTTTTTGAAATTTTGTGGCTCGAAATCTGTTTAATGTTGTGTTCATCTAGTATTGCTTTTTTTTTTTGTTGTTGAATGGGAGAGTCCGAAGGATTATTTTTCCGTTTTTGGCCCTTTGTATTCCAGTCTTTTTTAGCTGAATTGAAGAATGTTTTGATGAAATTGATGTTTAAGGAAATAAGACATTTTTTTTTTCGTTTTCTATGTAGCTTGTTAATTCCATTAGATCATCTGTGTTGTTAGTGGTCTTGTGGTATCTTTTCCATTGTTTATTTTTTAATCAATAATTAGTCGAGTGCTGATACTTTTTATGCATTGCCATGTATATATGTAGGTTTCCCAATACCTATTTGCTGGTCGGATGCTGCAACAGTGAAACTACACATAAGTACAAGGGAAAGACTGTTATGACTGAATCCGAGAGATATGAATCCCTTCGTCATTGCAAGTGTGTTTACTCATCTCTGTACTTCATATTTATTTTTTATATGCATTTCTTGGAGATTCACTTGATGATAGTTTATCTGGTCAGCCATTAGATTGTGGCTTCATACACGAAGCAGTAGTGTGTTTCTATGCATCTGCATTATGTGAGATATCAGTTGGGTTGGATCAAGTTTCTTTTAGGGGATAATTGGCTGTGATTTAAGGTTGTAATTATTTCCATTCCGCATGCCAGCAGTCATGGGTTTTACGCTTGTTCTGGAAGTAAGATCAGTCCAGGGAATAATTGTTGTTCCTAATTAGTATGATAGACGCATTGTCTTCCTCCTCCTGCTTCGGATTATCATGTAATTTAATATGTAGTATTTCTCTTTGGCAACGGCAGGTGGGTGGATGAGGTTATTCCTGATGCTCCATGGGTGATTAATCAAGAGTTCCTTGACAAGCACCAAATTGATTATGTGGCTCATGATTCTCTTCCGTAAGACTTTCTCATGTAGAAACATTCCTTTTCAGGACTGGTTACTTGAAATTTCTGAAATGATAGACTATGGTTCTTTGATTTGTTTCCTTTATTCGTGTGAGGCTGTAGCAATTTGATATAGGATTGAGCTTCTAGCACTAGGGGTTCTCGGTATAAGTCTATCTAAACATTAGTAATCTCATATTAAACATATACCCTTGCTATGATTTACCTCGAAGTAATTGGCTCTGAACCAGAATTTGGCTAGTCTTAGTTGCTATTCTGAAAATGATTTTTCTTTATCGCTAAGAAATAAATTTAAATACTATATGCTCTCCTTTTATTTCAGCATAAAGGCTTTCCTATAAAATTTGATAGAGACAAGGGGAATTATAACTTGAACTTAGCGTCAATTCCAAAACTTCAACAAAGAACCATTTCGCTGGAGAAAATCCCGTTCCAGCAATACGCCGACAACTTTCCCAATAATATTTGGATGCCCTAAACTTACACTTACAGCCACAAGGTTATAAATACTAAAGACTGGCCCATGGGTTATAAGCCCAACTAAAAATACAAAAAGGCCAGGCCCAGATTAGTAACCAAATATGAACTACAAAAAATATAACTTAGCAGACTAATCAATTTGTAATTTGCTGCTTCATTCCTCTCTGATAAATTCGGAACCTCAGCGGATCGCTATCAAAGTTTTACTTGTAATAGCTCGATTGAGCCAACCCTAGTTTTCTCTCCAAGTTTGTCTGATGAAGTCGCTGTAATGAATGTACTCAGTAATAAAACATAAACATTATTTGAAATATACAGAACAGATAATGTAGAATCTTTATGCAATGTGCAATCTCAGGGAGCCGCTTCTTTACATGATTATGAATTCACATGTGAACAAGTCATTGTAGGTGGAAAACTTTATTCGAAATGGCTCAATGAATTCTTTTATTGTTATGATAATAACATGGAAGCCACATTTAGTGGTTTTGACATCTAATAGATGGCCTTGTCGTATTGCAAACAGCAAAAGTATTGTTCAAATATGTCTGAACTTCCAGTAACTGTGCATTTACTCCCCTAGGGGGATGTAACCTTCTTTTTCAGTTATGCAGATGCTAGCGGAGCTGGAAATGATGTTTATGAATTTGTAAGCATTGCATTCTGTCACATATTGTTTAGATTCCGATCATCCAGTGGTTGATGCCACTTTTGCACTTTGGATGCCTAATGATCGATTGATGAGGAGTAACTTTACTCTAAATTCAGGTGAAAGCTGTTGGACGGTTTAAGGAGACTAAAAGGACAGAGGGAATTTCAACGTCAGATGTCATTATGAGGATAGTGAAGGACTATAACCAATATGTGATGCGCAATTTAGACCGCGGATATTCAAGAAAGGACCTTAATCTCAGCTATGTTAAGGCATGATGCTCCTGATATGCTTGTTTTACTTTCATAATGTACCCCAACCCCAAGTCATCTGCCTGAATTATTCACAAAAAGGTTTAATGGTGTTAGTTTTCAGCGAGGCTGGTGTTTTTATGATGTCATTATTTTCACATGGGCAGGAAAAGCGACTCAGAGTGAACATGAGACTGAAAAAGTTGCAAGAGAAAGTCAAGGAACAGCAAGAAAAAGTGGGGGAGAAGGTTAACTTTCTTCTGTTGTAAAAATTGGATTATGATCTACATATGTTGTTGCACACGTTCATCTAAAATCTTCATCTTTCAGATACAAACTGTCGCAAAAACAGCCAGCATGCATCCCAATATTTGGGTTGAAAATGCTGATCGATGGGTTGCTGGTTTTCTTGAGATGTTTGAGGAGCGCTGCCATAAAATGGTAAGCAGTAATCAAATTGATTTGGATACATAATACATATGCTTTACACATGCTCCAGTTTCCATTTCTTCACAACTTCTTCTGCCCAATCTTATTTTCCGAACTTCTTTATCTCAGGGGACTGCCATTAGAGATCGTATTCAAGAGAGTTTAAGAGGGCAACCATCAGATGATTATAAGAGTGGCAGTGACGATGAGGATGACTATGAAGATGATGATGAATACTATTATGATGATGAGGACTTTACTGGTGAGGAAGAATACTACGAGAGTGATGCCAAATGACTTGTAAGTTATGCCGTTGGTAGCCTACACCAGGGTGCAATTTGCGTACTGGCAACATCGTGTAAAGTATTCTAGAATAGCCTAAGTTAATCTTCTATTTTTTTTGTTGTTTTTTGTCGGCTTATTATGCTATTACTGTATTTCTGCAGTTCGTTTTCTCTTTTGTTCTTGGAAGTAATTTGATCCGTTTCGTACTCAGCCTACTGGGAATCATATAGTTATAGTTGTAAGCTTGATAAGGGAGCTGTATATCCTTGTGAAACGTCACCGTTTGATTTAGTTTGTATTGATGAATGAAAGAAACCAGCAGAAACCGAGAAATCTAAGTTGGTATTTATGTATTTCAGTAGCAAAGTTGTAATTTTTGACTAAAGTTAGTCTGCAAAACATTTTTTTTTTCTTTCTTTCCCGGCCATGTTTTGTTCTACATTTTTATTGTTGTTTCTTAGATTCCAGGTAATAAACATTGACACATCTCAAGGTTACCACTTTCCTTAAATTTCTAGAAAAAGTTTCGGTTATGTTCGATTTTTCTGTTACATTTCTGATATAATCATATGAAGTGAAATTGTAAGTTGAGAAAAAAAAAAAAATTCATATCAGCTTTATTGTCCTTTGTGTTTCTCACACAACATTTATTTCAATTCTAAACCATCTCATTTTAGACTCTTAAGAGAAACTAAAATGAATTTATTAGGGGGACACATTGTTCATGATGTTGTTAACCAATCTGTTGAAAGAAGCATGAGAAGATCCACCTTCAACCACACTGTTCCTGCTCTTCTCCTTCATCTCTCTCACTCTCTCCCTGACCTTACTCCCACTCTCCATCACTTCCCTGATCCCCCTCTCCACCTCCCCTGCCGTCACCATCGCCTGGTCCTCGCTCCTCTCGACGTAGCTCAGCGTGATTTCCACCGCCAACCCTAGTTCCCTCACCAGTTGGAAGGCATTCATTTGTTGCTCCGCATGCAAAGGCCACGTGGCGATGGGCACGCCGCACCATAGGCTCTCTAGCACTGAATTCCACCCACAGTGCGACACAAACCCTCCCACAGCCGGATGCGACAGAGCTTCCAGCTGTGGGATCCAACCCACAACCTTCCCCACTCCACCAGTCCTGTCGAGGAAACCCTCAGGCAGGACTCCTTTATAGCTATCATATTCACTTGGGAACCGTTCTTTCTGGCTATCTGGTGGCTGTCGGCGGAGTGACCAGAGGAAACGCTGGCCACTCCGCTCGAGCCCCATTGCCAGTTCCCTTATTTGATCCTCACTCAAACTCCCCTGGCTACCAAAACACAGTAATACCACTGAACCACAAGGCTGCTCGTCTAGCCACTTCAAAACCTCAGAGGCACTTTTATTATGAGAATCAAGAGATGGTCCCTGGTTCAAAATCGGGCCCACTGGATACACTGGAGGGACAGGCACCACGAACGATCTCAAGGCATGTGATTCAAGCTCCACGAAAGTGTTGATGATGATGCCTTTAGCCTTTCTATAATCACGAGCGTAGTGAAGGAACCTCTCCAGCCACTGGCTCTTATCCACCAGCACTTGAGATAGAACGTTAGGCGGGACAGCGACGCTGAAACTCGGGATTGCCAAATCGGAGCTTGAGTTCCTCAGCTCGGATACGTCGACGTTCCGCTCGTCGAGAAGGGTCTGGCAGTGTAGCATGGCGCCGAGGAAACTTGCCGGAGAAGTGAAGAATATGTAGGAAGGGATGCCGAGCTCCTCTGCCACGCCGATCATGGAGGTGCACAGCATGTCGACCACTACGGCGGCGACGTTTGGACGACGCGAGCGGAGGAAGTCCGCGACGTTTGGTTGCTGACTGAGCACAAGGTAGTGGGTGAAGAACCCTCGAGTTCTGGAGCTCCAGGCGGGAGTAGGGTCGGTTGAGGGGAGGTGGAGGAAGTTGAGGCGGATGGTGGAGGAGGAGGAGTGGAGTAAGTCGGCGTAGGAGCTGCTGACAGTGTCGATGTAGTTGGGTAGCTTCATGAGGAGCACTGTCACTGAGAGAGTTTTACCTGCATGTGCATGGTTCCAATATCATAATTTAAATAAAAAATGTTTAATTATAATTAAATTTTATGTAATTTGTGAAAATTTCACGATTTCAGATTTTCATAGTTACGTTATTTATTCACTTGATATTCAAATTTTCAAAAATAACTCAACGACTCAAATATAAATAGCAACGTAACTCAATTCATGAACGATCTACGAAAAGGGCAAAACCCTCATTATAATTAATATTCAAATGATAATATAAAAGCTAATTCATTTAATCCTTATCACAATTCACGACTCAATTATCTTTTATAACCCATTTAATTTCCTCTCTCTCCCAACTCTCATAACTAGGGTTTAAATGAGTCAAACTACTCATGAGATACTCGAATATCGACTCAATTAAAAAAACTCGCTCGAGCCTCCTAAAATGAGCTCGCCATTTTTTCAGGCCGAGCTTGAAAGCTAACTCGGCTCATGAGATTCTCGAGTTTATTAACGAGCTATCTCGCGAGCCAGCTCATGAGTACATATTTAAACGAGCCGACATAGAGCTAGGTTCGCGAGCTATCTCACGAGCTATTCGATTTAGAACTCGAAACACATATTATTTTAGTAATTTTTTATAAAATATTATTTCTTTATATTATAACTTTTATCAAATTAATACTTTCATTAAAAATAAAATGAAATTAATGGTATTAACTATTAACTAATATCATTAAAGTTATAAAATCAATCATCAAAATTCAATAGTAACAATCATATACACAAACAGACAAATTAATGAACTACACACACACACTATATTATATAGTATAGTTATCTTATTTACAATTTTACACATAGTATATTAGTATAATAAATAATAATATGAAATATGAAATGATATTAAATTAATATTATCGAAATTAAGAATTGAATGGCCAATATAATAATAAATACAAAGTAATAAAGGAAATTAAGATTAATATTTACAAAATAATGCTTCTCAATTCATTAAATAATAAATATGAAATGAATTTAGTAATATTATCGAATTAAGAAATTAGATGCTTAACACAACAGTAGATAAGTAATAAAAGAAATTAAAGAAAAAACAAAATTAACAATATATAATATATAATACATATTACAACCCATTTTAAATTATTAGTTATAAATTATAAGAATATATAAGTCATTCTTATCAATTATAAATTTATAATACATGTAAAGTAATAAAGGAAAAAAAGAAATAAAAAATAAGATTTATATTGACAATTTAATAAAACAATACTCATCATTAAATATTAATATATGAAATGAAATCAATAATATTAAACTAATATGATCGAAAGTAACAAAGTATTTATGACAAAAGAAAATTAACAAAAATTAAAACCAATCAAATGTTCAAGAGTAACAATATTCTTAGTACTAATGTTATATAGTTAAACTTAAACTCCTAGTTATATATACTATCGTCTATCTATTAGTATTCTAGTATATAGTTGATATTAGTTAAAATATACACGACAATAAAAGGAAAAAATATTTAAAATTAAAATTAATATTGATAAAATAATCATTCTCAATTCATTAAATAAGGAATATGAAATGATCGAAATAAATGATATTGAAAACATAATAGTTTCTAAAAATTTCTTATCAAAATTATGGAATCAAATGTTCAAGAGTAATAATATTCTTATTTCTTAGCAATTAGCACTAATGTTATATAGTTAATCTTAAATTCTTAATTATATATATTATGTGTATTATAGTGTATAGTCTATATAACTATAGTTTATATTAGATAATATATACATAGCAATAAAAAATAACAAAAATTAAGACTGTCATTAAATAAGCTAAACTAAGAATAATAATTTAAAAAAATAAGAATTAATAGTCTCTTAATAATATAGAATCGTTAATTTATAAATTATCTTAATGTCTTAAAATATGATATGACTTATGAGTTATGATTTATGAATCTTACGACATGCACTCGATGATAACTAATACACACACATATTAATATGTGTGTGTCATAGTAATTAATAAACACATAGTATATATATATATATACACACATATAAGAAAATTCGAGTTCGAGCACAAATTTAAAATAACTGAGTTGAGCTCGAGCCAAGCTCGAGTTCGAGCTCGAATTTTAGATAATCGAACTGAACCCGAGCCAAGCACGAGCTCGATTTTTCTTGTTGAGCCGAGCTTGAGCACACAAACACCTAAATGAGCCAAGCTCGAGCTCCGTGATACTCGACTCGACTCGGCTCGGTTCGTTTACACCCATGATCATAAAACAAAACAACTCATAATTCTTATCGATTCTAGCAAGTTGATAGCATAAAGTTGATCGAAATTATTGGTGAAAAGGCGGGTGAGATTCTCTATTCAATTCCAAATTTGTATCATCACCATTTCATATCTAAAAGTATACATTCATACATATTGTTACAACCTATATAAATCATGCATTAATCATATGGTTCTTACATATATCAGGTTTAGGTGTTTTTAGCTAGTTTTGGATTAGCCATTAATTTAATCGTCAAATTTACAAATTTGGAAGATCTTTGGATTTCAATCTATTTGTTATCTTTTAGAAGTACGGACAATCATTAATTCCAATCGAGATTTGCATCTCTTCGACCCAATTAAATATATATATTGGATAATTGGACGACTTTGTCGGATTTCTTTTGTCTACTTATTTCCTCTTATTATTTGTATGAGTATGCCTTCTCTATTTTACAAACAATGCATGCATTACGATATTTACAATTATCAGCATCTTATAATAAAAACAATTTCTTCTTAAAAATAAAATAAAATGCATTAATGCTAAAGATTTTGACAGTACTGACGGTCGGCTGATAAGGATAAACAAATAAATAATCCAGATGGTGGAGCAAATACTAACTAAAATAATGATGCTTTGTGATGCGTGTAAGACTTAATCTTCACCAATCCAGACGATAGATAATTCAAATATGAAATATCTATACTATATTAAAATAAAGTATTGCATAATTTTTGAGGAAAAAGTTTCAAATCAAATGTCAAATTATAAAATAAAATAATATTAAATTTTTTAATTGATTAAAATATTAATTTGAGTAAAATATAAAATATTATTTTCATGAAGTATTGAAAAAATTATAAATAGCCACGATAATATTTAGCTCTACCATATTGCTCAAAAAATTAAATCATCTTATATATTGCCAGTGCCACGCATTGTGTGAGTATTAAACTAGTTTTACTCCAAATTAAAGAATATCAATTTATAAAAAAAATTGAGTGTCATTTAGCGGTTCTGTGAAGAAAGTTAAATTAAAATGAATTACAAAGGAGTATATGTATAGTGTAACAAAGAGAATTACTATGATATATATGGAGTCCATATAGTAGACTGTGAAGTTAAATTAATCTCATATATTTTCTCCAACTTTATTTTACACAAACTATATATATATTAAGGTTGTAAAAACTCAATAAAAAAGCAAGCTAATTAAGGCTTCTTTCTGATATATTGTATTTGTTTTCTTTCTCTGTGTTTACATTTGCAGTTGCTTAAAAAGAAAAAGGAATGGCCATAGAAATGCATACCGGGAGGCAGAAGGTTTTGTCGGTGGATGATGAGCTTCGCAAATTCGACGATCTGCACGTGTCCCATTACTGGCCACGGGATCAACACCACCTCCACAGATCCCCCTTCCATCTAAATCTCTCTCTCTCTCTTACCAGATCCGATGTTTGACAATCCAAATACATACATACATATATATATATATATACATATATATATATATATATATATATATATAAGAAATGCTCTCTCCACCTTTATATATATACATATAAAAAATGATGGCTTGCTTGCACTACTCAAATGTATAGAATATAGGAAGTGATCATTAGCCGGCCTGTGATAACCCCCCTCACTCGCGATCGTTCGTTTAAAGTTTATTTAAGTTTGGTTTATATATATATACTCAAACAAATATAAATTTGTATATGAAAGATTTAAAACTCACCTAAAGTTTATTTAAGTTTGGTTTACACACACACGCGCGCGCGTAGGGATTGGATCAAAAATACACATTTTCCTGGTGTAGGAACTAGGAACCCATCTTATACCGTCCAGCTAGATGATCTAATGGTTGAGATTAAATGTCCAAGTGAAGGCAAAAAAGAAGGACCAGGGTATGATTGTCGAATCTCAATAAAAAAGCTGATGTCATCACTTTTTAAAAAAAAATCCTAAAAACTTTGAACGACCATAACTCACTCGTTTCAAATTGGATCAACGCAAATAATATGTCAAATTAAAGATCTTTTCATGCTCTTTAATTCAAGATCAGTCATGGATATGTTTGTTCAAATAAATATAGATGACAAATACAAAATATAAATTTTTATTCGTGTCCAGCGCGAAAATGCTTTCGTTAGCTTTTAAATAATGGTTCGTCAGCATTATGATAAGTTGATTACGTATGCTGACGAAGCATTTGTTATATGCTAACATATTGTATTTATTGTGCTAATAAATGATCATCATAATGTTAACGTACTACGCATACTTATATTATTATTATGATTTATTACATTTCAATTATGACTTATAATTATTTTTTATGATTTAATTTTTATGTTTTAGTTACTAATTGAATATTATATATTATTTATTTCATCAAATTAGAATATATTAGTTAGAGTTTTCTCCATCCATTTATGGTTTATAACTTATGCTAACGATGAATTGTCATATGCTAACATAGTTTATTCGCAATGCTGATAAAATAATATTATTATGCTAATGTGTTATATTTATATTGTTATTATGATTTATTCCATCCAATTGGGGTTTATAATTAATTTTTAGAACTTAATTCTATTTTTAGATCATTGAAGTTTATTATATGTGAATTATGGTTTATTTAATCCTATTAGAATTTATAATTACACTTTAGAATTTAATTTTTCATTAACAATATGAGAAAAAAAATTATTAGCATAAATATAACGCTTCATTAGCATGATGAGCATACTTCGTTAGCATGACGATCTGTTATTAAATATCCTCTACGATTTTTATAAGAATTACCAAATTACGTTAATACCCCCGCGCGAATTTTTTTCCAAATATTACAGGATTGCCACCACTCCTTTTAATCAAATCTGGACCATAGATCTTTATTGATTGTATGGTGTGAGATGGGTTCCTAGTTCCTATACTAGGTAGGGTTTGCATTGTAACCCTCCCCCATATATATAAACTCAAACAAATATAAATTTGTATATGAAAGATTTAAAACTCACCTTGAACTTGAACTCTATAAATGATATTAGAGAAAACACTTGAACTCTATAAAGAGTAAATTACACTTTTGGTCTCGTAAGAATAGGGTCCAAACACTTTTAGTTCCATAATGTACAATTTTGGTCCCAAGTTTGATTTTTCGAAACTTTTGGCACTGCAGTTTATATTTGGACACTTTTAGTCCCAAAAACTAACAAATTACTTTTTTAGAAAATCCCTAAAATCTATCTGCCAAAAATCTAAGGCAAATCAAATCCTTAATCCAAAATCAAGGAAAATGTTTGGAAATGATGCGGGCAAAAAATTAAAGAACATTATATATGTGTTTCATTTTCTTACGTAATTAACCTGCATCCCTCATTATTTTTTTTGCGTTTCATTTTTTGTTGATATTGAAGACGTTAGACAACCACAAATATTTTGAACTCAGTGAAATGATTGGGCAATCACAAACTAGCTAAGGTAAAAAATAAGGTTAAAATGAAAGTAAAATGCCTCTTGTGTGCTTGTATATATAATAGTTGGTGAAAAATAGAGGGAATATAATGAAAAAATTCCTCCAAAATAAGCACTTAACGGATGTTAAGATCCGTCAAGTAATCTGATAGTTTTTGGGACTAAAAGTGTCCAAATATAAACCGCGGAACTAAAAGTGTCGAAAAAATCAAACTTGGGACCAAAGTTGTACATTGTGGGACTAAAAGTGTTTGGACCATATTCTTAGGGGACCAAAAGTGTAATTTACTCACTATATAAATGATGCTAGAGAAAACATGTGTAAGACCATCTCCAACTAAGATCCATATCTTATTTTGAGGCCACCTTTTCACTTTAACCAATGCCCATATTCAAATTCAAAATGAGTATTTGCTACTTTTATGAATAGTAAAAATTCAAATTTGAGTTTACACTATTCTAATACCCATCTACTATTTAAATTTTATAAAATTGTAATTTAGTCCTTTGTTTATTTTTAGATTTATATAATAGTGTATTTTTAGTATTTTGTAATGATATGTGTTGTGTATATATTTTTCTTTTTTGTATTAATTTTTTTTGTATATGATATTTATTAAGAGAATAATTAAAATTATAATTGTAAAAATTAAAGTGACATAATATTTAGTTTAATATTTTTTTTATAGCCCTTCAAAATTAAGATATCTAGTAATATTATATTTTGTAAGAAATTATTGATTAATAATTATTTATATTAGATGTTCCATGAATATACGAAAATAACATAAAATTAAGAGGTTCAATTTGTAAATTTGATAAATATGTTGGTGTTATTGAAAAAAGATAAAAAGTGGTATGAGAAAGAATATTCAGAGAATATTCTTTTGAGTTTGAAAATGAGTTTGTTGGTTGGAGATAAATTACTGTTTAATGGAACATTTACTGCAAAATGGGTTTGAGTTTGAGTTGCTCGGTTGGAGATGGTCTAAGGTCATCTCTAGCTGTTTGCTTCATCTTATAGCAACTACAACTGTATTATACGGCATAATCTGTATTTCATTCCCAACAATCTGCTCTAAATTTTACACTAAAAAGAATATTTCATAATATTCATTTTTTAAGTATTAATTTAATATTATTTTTTCAAAATAACATTAAAATGTCATTTTTTATTCAATTTTATTGAATGTCATTTTAATTTAAACATTAAAAAAAATATGAACTTCTTATTTAATATGATTTTAATTTCAATTAAAAAAACAATACAGGTCTTTTAATTTGATGTACATTGTATTTTAATATTTCAAATAAAATAAATAAATAAATAAATAAAGAAAAATGAGGAAATATGAAATAAAAGAAAATAAAAAAGAATAAATAATTAAAAATAAAATTATTTCAATCAGCTTCGAAAATAAAAAATAAAAAATGAAAAGGAAAGGGAAAAAGAAAAAGAAAAAATAAAATATAAACCTATTAAAAAATAATTTTTTTACATCAAAATGAACAGTGTTGCTCTAAAAATGAAGCAATATTATGCATGACTGGATAATAGAGCAACATTCCCAACATCTGTTCATTTAAAGTTTATTTAAGTTATATATATATATATATATATATATATATATAAACCCAAACAAATATACACTTGTATTTGAAAGATTTAAAACTCATCTTGAATTTGAACTCTATAAATGATGGTAGAGAATACATGTGTAAGAACATCAAACTAAGTACTCGAACTGGATTTGTATTCAACTTGATTAAAGATCGACTTGAAAGATATATAGTCAAACAAGCTTAATTTTTAAATTTGGATATTATTTCAAATAAATTTGTACAATTGCATGTTCGATTCCATTTTAGTCATTTATTTTACCGCTTTATTAATGAACCGAGCCGAGCCCAAAAGGTAACAATATTCTTAGCACTAATGTTAGAAAACATGCGTGTTCGAGCTCAATTCGAGCTTTTGCTTTCTTGTTCGAGCTCGGCTTGGCAAGCATTCATAGAGTTTGAATTAGGCCAATGATCGTACTGACCGAGATTTTTCTTCAGATACAACAACAGTCTGGTAGAGATTGGCGATTGTAAGCAGTAGTAGAACCACGATCGTATGGAAATTACAGAAATAAAAGTAAAAATCCTTCGTCCTAGGAAATGTGAAGCCATTTGAAATCGATTGCAGAATATAAACAGTAAATCGATTCCAAACATAAGAGATTAAGTAAAGAATTAATTTACCAATTACAGCTGAGAAGAGGAAAGAATTGAGCCACAGTCCACAGATGGAGTCTTCGAGAGAGAGGAGTGAGAAAATGGGAAGAAAGATTCAAGATACAACGGTAGCTTTTCTGAAAGGGTGCTTGAAAAAATGATTTCTTATGCAATTATTGTATAGGCATCTCCAATGTGAGTCACAATGTGATGTGGATTTTAAATTGTACCCACTGTACAGATAATATTTACATTGGAGAATTGAGACAATATTTAATGAAATGTTATCTGGTAGCAATGTGGATAAGATCTCTACAATGAATAGTGTGACATTCAGATAATATTTGAATTGGAGAATTGAGACAATATTTAATGAAATGTTATCCGATAGTAATACAGATGAGATCTTTACAACGAATAGTGTGATATCTAGATAATACTTGCATTGGAGAATTGAGAGGATGTTTAATAAAATGTTATCTGTCACAACCTGTTTCCAAATTAAATGATAACTTATTTATATGTGAGATTTATTTATTTCAACTAGCAAAAATTATGATATTTTAATTATTCGAGTTGCGAATTTATCTAAGTCACGCCCTTAATATTCACGTATTTTTATTTGATTAAAATTAATTTATTGAATGTAATTAGATTTAATGTCATTTTTATCATATATATATATATACATGTATATAGACATAACTATACACACGCACACACATAAGTGTAGAGAAAATATTATATATGTATGTATAATGCATACAAAACGTGATATATATGTGTGTGTACACATGCATATAATTGAAAAAATAAATAAATAAATAATTAACATTCCCATACGTGTCCTCAAGGGGAAAGAAATAAGTGGCCGTGATATGTGTCAAATTGTAAGTTTGTCAATGTGATGACTCTTGTTTTTTTTTTTAAAAATATAAAATATTTATTTTATGAAAACAAATTGGAAGTGTTAAAATATGAATTTCTCTACAATTTTCTCTAACAATTCATATTCAAATAAAAACATGTTCTAAGTCTCGGTGGGGATGGTCTAGTGGCGGAGTGAGGTTGTTTGGAGACCAAAGGTCACGGGTTTGAATCTCTTCAATACCACAGATTGAATGTGTGAGTAAAAAAAAACATGTTTTAATTACTCCTACTCAATATTTGATCTAATTTCTTATTCAAGGTAAAATTTCTTTCAAGATTTATTTTATTTGATTATTCAATCATCACTTTATTATATTTCACCATTTTTAAACACAAGAACAACATATTAAATTTTAATAATCCAAATTCGTTCCACTTTAAAAGTACTATAGTAGCTGTAATTATGTTACGAAAATTTAAATAAAAAACATACATCAAGTTTAGATATTTATTAATTGAGAATCTATATGTAACCAGAATTTAAGGCTAAGATTAAGCTAGAATCAGGAAATTAAAATTTATAAGAAAGAATATATGCGTAAGAGGGTGAAAGTGATATGAAGAAATAAAACTTATTTAATTAATCTTTTGCCGCAGAAGTGCTATATATATATATATAGGGATGGGATCTGGTGAGAACCGGTCGCTAGGTGAGAATCGGGAACCGATCCCATCCGTCCATCTTGCAAAATCGACGCCTCAGATCCATCCAGATTTTCGGTGGTATTTTTGTAATTATCGCGAAAATCTTCAATTCGCGCGTCTCATTAAGGGTAAAATCGGAACTGAACTCAAAACTTGCCCATATTCAATTTTAGCATCCGACTTCGTACATTTTAGCCTCATGCATTTCTCATTTTAGCATTTGTTGATAAACAAAAATGGAACGATTATTTCATTGGAATGAAATGCAATACACCCTATTTTGGGACAGTGAACCATAATGGGAATCTCATAATTACTAGTTGGGATCAGGAACTTAATAAACCCTAATTGGGAACGGTGAACTCTAGTGGAAAATGTCACATCAATTTTAGCCTCCTACTTCGATAATTTTAGCATTATGCGATTCTCATTTTAGCCTCATGCGATTCTCATTTTAGCTTTAGAACAAAAGGGAAGAATTATTAAATTACTATATTACCCCTCCGTCCAGAAAGTTGCCGAAAATTACAGGAATGCCACCGCCCATCCACTTAAATCTGATTTAATCTGGACCGTCCAGATTGAGTCAAACAAGGGCTAGGATTGGTTCCTAGTTCCCACCTGGGGGAGGGGTTCTCATTTGATCCTTTCCCTATATATATATATATATATATCTTTCATTTTCTAATATTGTAAATGTTGTTAGTGTTTGTTTGGATATTTTGAATCGAGTTATGAATTGAATAATTAGATTTGGCTAATCAATGGTTAGTTCATCGGTTTTTACTTGTTTTAAAACTATTTATGGGTAATGACATTAATAATAATGTTATTTATTAGGAATAACAATGTAAAAATATGTTTATATATTGAGAGTTTCTAAATACACAACTTATTTTACTCTTTACACCACTAAATAATTAAATGAAAAATAAAATAAATATGAAATGACTTATTTACCCTTTTATTACTTGTTTGCACTACCATTATTACTTATTGCACCACAAAATAAAATTTTTAAAAAAACTCACATCCCAGCGTCGTTGCATCTTCTGTTCTTCATCCTTCGTGCAACCCCCACACCTCCATCCTGCCACCACGGCCATCAACCCCAGACCACCATCTCTGCCGCCACGAAAGGTAAATAACTATACAAAGCATCCAATATTCTAAAACAAAAACAAAATTCTAAAATATCAGAATTTAATTAACATAATTTTTATCAGGCTGCATAACCGAAAACCAAATTGAGAATGAGATGACCAAACACCTCATCATTTACCATCTTTGAAGTGTATCACCTTCAAATTATGAGAACAATGAGTGGCAATATTGTCCAAAAACAACCGGAAATCCATAAAAATTAGACCAACAAAAATAATCAATTTAACAACATAAAAAAATACACGGAGATGAGACCAGGAAAATTCACACAAAAAAAAATTCACCAACCTTGTACCGATCATCAGTCATGTAACCGATCAGAACACCTTACAGCTCCGCCACATCTTCCCACACCACATTCTCCCTCACAATTATCAATCGTGAAATGCACTTCAATCCAGGCACAACTCCGTTAACTTCGACTGATTTTACTCTAAGAGTCTTAATTATCATCTCAGATAGATAACTTTATTTGGTTCTGAGAAGAGCTTGGGACAATCGGACAATGACGAGAGACAGAAGGGTGTCGAGGAGGGGCCAATAGAGTCGATGCTCGACGAAAGGCATTGGAGGGATGCGCAAGTGGCGCCAAAGTAAGTGATGGGGGTGAGGGGGAGGCCTTGCTCCCTGAGTTCCTGCGACATGACTCCGATAGTGGTGCAGACGTGAAGGTGGTGCTTGTTGTTGGAATTGCTGAACTGGGAGAGCACGAAGGACGAGAAGAGTGGCGTCGGTGGTTGGGCCTGGGAGGGAGGATGGCGACGTGAATGATTTCAGTATTTTTCTTTTTTTTTTAAATTGATTTTTTAAGTAAAATACATATTTTAGATGAAGGGCATTATTGTTAATATTGGTGGTGTAAAGAGTAAATATAGTAGTGCATAGAGTAGATGTAGTGCAAAGAGTAAAATTGGTTGTGCATTTAGAAACTCCGAAATATATTTCATATTATAGTTCTTGTTTAGTAAATGGAACTGTTATTACTGGAAAAGATAGTTTGTAAGCTCATTTCATTTAAAATTTTATTTTATTTTTATTTGGTCATTTACATTTCATTAATCAAATTTATAACTTTAATATAAATCAACTTATTACTTAAAATTTGAGCTTTACTTATAGAATATATTTCCTTTATTTAATATTTAGGTGCGGCGCGACTAGGACATTAACTTTCTGTTATTTGCTCGAGTCAATCTTCAAGTTCAAATATAAGGTGTGGGATTCTCATTTATTATATTGTTGATTTCAGTTTGTCCTTGTTGATGTGATATGTTTAACGTGTATGATTTCATATTCATTTGTGAGTGTTACTAGACCATCTATTCAGTTGTCCTTCATAGTTAACCTCAATATTGTGCACAATCATTTTGCCAGGGACCGTTAATAGGTCCGGGGTCTTAATTGATCCTTGGAAGCACAATGCAATTCATATTCATATATCAGTGAATAATACACATGTATCTCATTTTATATCAACTTGGACAAATCATTTTGCATAATCATCCCAGACTGAGTATATTCATATATGCTCATCCCAAAAACTTCTAATTTCAGGTAAATGAGCTTGGAGTTGCAGTGGAGGTCGGATGATGGGATAATCTTTTATTATATATATATATGTATATATAGTTTCCGCTTTATTTTATATTTCAAGCTGGATAGCTAAAGTAGTTTTTGCTAGTAACTCTTTAAGGGTTTGCACTCTGAGTTTTTGAATGTATATGAGATTGTAAATATTTTTGTTGTGTTGGTCTTTTTAAGTTATCAATCGTACTTTAGATTTTAAATTTTGATTCTACATGTTACCTCATTTGTTATTTCTTTGGATTATGTCAAAATAGATTTATTCTTTTTAGGAAAAAAATGAAAGAGAAAATAATTATATTCAGATTTTTCCGCATTATAAATATTTAATTTCATTTATAACAATCTTTTTAGATTAGGGTATTGCGGTAGTAGTATCAGAGCGGGTCTATTTTCCTGTAGGCTCCGTAAATCTTTTTTTATTTAAAGGTGTCATAAGTCATTCGACTACCACACGCTCCGACTTCAAGGTACTAGTGTTTTGAATTATTTTAAATTGGATGAGGATCTAAATATTTTAGTTATAAAGTTCATGTGACTTTACTGCAACTATTGATATAGTTATGAAAATATTCTTGGAGTTATTTAGCTTTGGAATTTATACAAGTTGAATTTACCAAATTGTGAGTGTTGTGAATATTTTTAACTTAGCCCCCGAATTTATGGATAATTTAGAAATAACTTAGTTGTATTTAGAAAGCTTTTGACCCATTTTTCCTACATCACTATAGAAATATAGTATGTCCTCGTAGTCGATCAGACAACGTTGAGAATGCAAATGCAATTCAAACTCCAACTGGAAACCAACCACAAAATATGACACCAACCTCGGCCCACAGGTGGAGAGACTTTCATGAATGAGTTTTTAAGTGCTATGCAAGGTTTTGTCCAACAACAAGCTCAAGCTCACTTCACAACACAAACCAACACTACGACACCTAACATCACACAACCAACTAATGTACAACATAACATAGGACAACCCAATAATGTGTCAACTCAGGTCCCAATAAATAAAGTTGTTGAGCAGTTTCGTCGTTATGATCCACCATGATTTAACGGTCGAGATGGACCGATAGTGGCAGAGGAATGTTTAATTGAATTGGATCGAATTTTCACCCACATTGACTGTACGGATGAGCAAAAAGTCACATGTGCAGTGTTTCAACTCAAGGGGGATGCTAGACATTGGTGGAATCATTTCTATTAGATACTGAGTCAAATAGAACATCAAATGTTGTCATAGGACATATTCAGAGAAGTTGCGTTGGATAAGTATTTCTCTAGTTCTTTCCATGAGAAGAAAGAGTTAGAATTTTTTGAGCTTAAACAGGGTATATGACAATTGAAGAATATGAACAAAAATTCAACAATTTGGCAAGATATGTGCCCCACATGATTGACACAGAAGAAAACGTGATTGCAATGTTTAGAAGAGGTTTGAGAGCAGATATCAAGGGAATCATGGCAACCCAAGTTATCAATGAGTTTGGTGAGTTGGTTAAACGAGCAGAAGAGGTGGCCACAACTTTTGGGACAAACAATTTGATACCAAAACAGATAGACAATTTTAGTAAGAGGAGATGGGATAATCGTACTATAGGTAATATGAATTCTCAGAATAAGAAGAGAAAGTTCAGTAACACTAGATTCAATTCCAGAAATAACATTGGAACAACAAGTAGAACTGGCACTGGGACATCATCTAAGCCTCAATGTTTGAATTGCGGTAAAAATCATAATGGACCTTGCATGTTAGGTTTGGGATGTTTCTACTGTCATGAGAAAGGACACTCCATCAGTCAATGTCCTAGACTACGAAATAAGATAATAAACCAATGGAATAAAGAATTGCATCACATGCATAGTAAATCTATTGTGCTATTTAGATGTTATTAGTTAATTTGAGATCGAGATATGATAAGTGAAAATTAATCTCCTCTTATGACTTACTCAAAAGAGATATTTTAATTGTCCTCGTGATTAATCCTATAAATATTGGAATTAAATTGATTCATTGATTAATTATGTTTGCTCTCTTATTTCACTCTAAAAATGACTCACAAGTGTACAAGGCTAATCATATTAAAATTAGGTGAGAGCATATATCGTATCCACAAAGATTAACAATGTAATTCAACTAAGTACCCGATTTTAGTATAATGATTTATCTAAATGATTAAATTAAAGATTTGGTTTGATTAAACTAAATTGAATTAGAAAAATTGTCATGCCCCAATTTTCATAAAATAAAATATTAACAATAATAAAAAGGGACATCACTTTATTAAAAATATAAAATATTTGACATCAATACAACGGAAGCTAAATAATAAAAGCTTTTTAAAATCCATCATCATACGTCACCACGCACATCGCCCGAGTAAATCATCAACTTGAAAAATGTAATAGCTTTGGGGTGAGTGTTATTGACTCAGTGGTGACCGTATTTATCCAAGTTATACAATTATAACAAATTATAATATGGGTAGCCCGCGGCTAATATATCGGGACATATGCAACTCGTCAGCCAATAATAATAGTTGTAATCTGTATGTTAATAATTGTGAACCTGCATAAGAGCATAACAATAATAAATAATAATGCGCGTCACATCAGATTTACCACTTTAACCTTGACTTGAACTTGACGTTGAAAATAATAGAAATTAGTTAAGTCCACGTGCCGCCTATTTATATAAATATATAATCATTAACATAATTAAATAAATAGATGATTAAATATAATTAAATAAATAATGAATGAATATATTCACCATATAATCCCACTCTCAACCCATTTAATTTAACAACCTAGCCCAACTTTAACTCCATTCTAACTTAGCCCATTAAAACAAATAAAACCAACCAAAACTCATTTCCAGCTCTCGGCCACACATACTAATCAAGAAAGAAAAGAATTTCTCTCTCCTAATTTACCTCTCCCCCATCAGAACCCCAAGTAAATAGGAATGAGAATACAAATTCCCTCTCTTCTCCCTAGCTCTCTCTCTCTCTCTCTATATATATATATATATATTCACTTACTTCACTGCAACCACCAAAATTCACCCAACACCCTCTCTTCCCAATGAAATGCAAAAGAATGCACACACAGTCACATATATCTCAGAGAAAAAATGTAGGAACTTTTAGTTTATTGATATGCTTTAGGAAATGGTTTGTTTTTGGTGTGTTTAGAATGAGGAATTTAGATCCCTTTTATAGCAATAAAACTGGAGATGAAAAGGTTTGAGGTTGAATGCTATCATTAAATCTTAGATAATGGACATAATGGACAGGCTTGACAAGTCAAGGGGTGGCCGTTTCAAAATCTTAAATGTAAGAAAATGGCTACTGTTACTGCACATATTTATCCCACGATGAAGAAGACAATATATTGGGCTAGGATCATTGGGTCAAAATAAAGAATGGATCATTGGGCTAGTTAAAATATATATTGGGCTAAATAAAATATAGAGTTTAAACTTTTGGAGGATAAATCAAATAATTAAAACAATATCTATCAACTAATAATAATAATAATAATAATAATAATAATAATAATAATAATAATAATGTAGGCACGACTTATAGTAACATAACAAAAACATGTAGAAAATGTAGGCATTTAAAAAAAAAATGTAGCAAATTTTATTTAAAAAAATTCGGGTCGCTACAAAAATAAAAAGATTAATTAAGCAGGGACACAAAATCAGAAATGAGAAACTTCAAGGAGAAAGTGGATTCTAGGGATTTATATGTCTATGGATCTTATGAGTTCAATTAACACACACACACACACACACACACACACACACATATATATATATATATATATATTAAATCTTATTTAATTTCTAACACATGCTGGAGAATCACTATATTACTAGACCCGCTCTCTCGAGTAAGTTCTAGACATAGATTAGACACAAATAAGCATCTCTCGATCTCAAATCGTTGTCTAACTCCTAATAGTTCTTAAGATTTATCCTCCTCACGATGACCTACCAATCTCTCTGAAGTTACATAAACTGTGCGGTCATGTTCATCATCATGTACTTGAACATTGTTGTGAACATGTAAGGTCAGAATGTAAAAACTTGAGCAAATAAAGAACACGAGGTTGGTAACCCTGTTCGATCAACTGATCTACGTCAGGGTCCTTATCAAGTCCGTGAGAATCAGTTTACTACTCCGTTGAATGGTTACAAAGGTTATTACACAAAGACTCCCATCACTCGACCCCTTTCCTACCCGATTCAACCTCTTTCACTAAACTGAATTGTGAGCTCCCCTCACAACCTGGAATCTCTCTAGTTCCCACAGAAAATCTCTCCCGAGACCCCTCTAAGTGTGTATAAAAGTGAGTTTCAAACACAGACTAGAAATACAATGATCTAACCGATCAAATCTAGTCTACCCGAATATTATATGCTTTGAATGTGAAGTCTTTTAACTCTCAGCCCTTTAGTGTATTCATAAAAATTCGTGTCTCCTAAACTAGTCTGAATCCCATACTATTTATAAGAAACAATTATATCCAAAACAAGATATTTAGAAGTCCTATTTTGACTATAATTTAACAAGGAAACAATTTTCTTATATATATCGGACTTTCCTAGTTTAGATCTTCCTTGAATAGAACTTCTTCTTTCCTTCTGAATCTTCATCACGAAGAAGACAACTTCTATTTTGAAACGTCTATCTTGAATTTACAGCACCAACTTTTTGATTCCAGCATGATACGTCTCTTGTAAACTCTCTGGACAACTATGTACATGATCATGTTCTTGTAAATGACTAAGTATATGTCTTGATCTTCAATCAGATTGGCAACAGAATGTTCACAGTAATGTACAGAACATGATATTCGAACATGAATAACCAAAACCTTTTGTGTTCTTTTGAAATTGCCATATTGCCATACAAATTATGACAATCCGAACACTTAAGTGCATATGGCACTAACAATCTCCCCCTTTGTCTTTATCTGGTGGCAAATTAGCTCCATGTTTTAAAAGAACACAACCCTTGAACTGTAGGATCATGTACTTTAAAACGACCTTGAATGTTGCAAAGAACATCATATGATTCAACTGTATTTCACTTTCTTATCAGCTTGTACCTGCTCTACTATATTGACTTTTTTTTTATATTTTTTTTTATCTTTTGATAGTAGTTTCAATTTTTTAGCAGATATGAATCATATAGGGAATAAAGTCAATCTGTTCCATAACAAAATAGATATTACAAGCTATTCAGAGCAAAAACAAAACATATCTTGCAAAACATGATGCAAGATAAGTAGAATAGAAAAAAACATAAAACATAAAAAAATCTTATTGCATTACTCCCTCTATTTGCCACCGAGAAAGGCAAGGGAGTAATATTCAGAAACTACTCGGATTTGTCAGGGTCTTGGTCATCATCGTCTTCTTCAGATCCTCCTTCTTCAGAACCTGCTTCAGCATCATCATACTCAGTCTTTTCTCCATCATCAGCGTCCTCCTCAACCTCTTCTTCAGCAGCCTTTTCTTCATGAGCCTCATCTGCAGTCTCCTCTTGGACAACTTCTGCTTCCTTATCTTGTGCTGCAGCCTATTCTTCACCTTGTTTTGGAGCCGGAGAGAAATCCTTTTGAGTTGCAGCTTCAACTGTACTTGCAAGCTTATGCAAGTTATGAACATCTTTAGGAACATGTGCTGCTGAAGAGGCAAAGTCATCGCCAGATGAAAGATCAACAATCATTGATTGAATCTTCATCTTCTCAGAAGTATGCTCAGAGATCAACCGAGTATGAAACTCCAGTCTTCTCTCAAGAAACTTCAGCACAACGCCCTTTGGTGAAGACTCTTCAACAGTAGCATCCACTCCTTTCTTGAATAACCTGAACTATTTGAACTGGAGGCGTAGATGAGGATCTCCAATTTCAGGAGCAACCTTGATCACTAGAGGCTTGTTGATAGGAATAATCTTATTTTTCTTTGAAGAGACATTCTTCTTCTGATGCTTTATAATGCTGTAGATCAATGATGGGTAACACAGTGGACCTTTGACCATTGTAGATTCTGCACTGCTGATGATTTTGTTGAACAAGAACTCACCATACCCTAAGCTTGAGTCACTGCAGCTCCGTGCTTAGTAGGTAGCTGATTGTGGATCAGGATTCTGAATAGAGCTCTATATTTGTGAGTCAGCTTGGAGGTTGGAATAGTCTGTGGATGAGATAGCCATTTGGTGTAGATGCCCTGGGTCAGCTCTTCAGCAACCATCCCCCAGTCATCTATCTCTTTGTACTCCCCATCAGATAAACATCCCAGAAACTCATTAATGAGACCAGGGGAAAAATTCATCATCTCACCTCTCACATAGACTTTCTAAAAGTCTTCAGACTCTGGATCATCAATCTCGTTGGTCAAGTTGCAGTAGAACTCAGTAACAACCTTGGGATCAAACTCTTGAACCTTCTGCACTGTCCCTAGTAAACCAGCTTGGTCCAGCAAGGTATATACTCCAGTGTCCAATAGTGTATCCTTATCACATTCTTCTCAGAGATCATAGACCTCTACTTCACTTTTTTCCATAATTCAACATGTTTGGAAGAGCAAAAGATTGTTTGACTTGAGATACCTGGAATACAGACAATCTATTTGTGAGCTTCAGACTTATGTTCACTAGATTGTGAGTGAACATCTTCAGGTACATCTTTCGGTTGAGCAGTTTTCTTGGCCTTCTTGGAAGGACCAGTTGATTCAACAGCTTTCCTCTTCTTTGTTGATGCAGCAGCAGATGGTGGAGTAGCAGACGCTCGACTTTTGGTCACAGGAGTTCTTGGAACCAACTGCACCACAGCAGTAGAAGTCTTATTCCTTGGTGTTTTCTTCTTAACTGATGATCTCGCAAACGGATCATATTGAGCAGACACAAGCAATTTTTCTTGTTGTAGAATAAGAGTCTTCTCAGTAGATTCAGAGGATGAACTCTAAACGACTTCTTTCTCTGTCAGATCAGCAACTAAAGGTATATGAATGACCTTCTTCTTTCCTTTTGCAAGAGCAGCAACTATAGCTTTCATCTTCAAGTTTAAGGGAATATCATCTTCCCTATCTTCATCATCACCTTCTGTAGTAGAAGGTTGAACAGGCAATTTTAGCACAACACTAGCTGGAGTAGATGTCTCAGCAGTGCTTTTCTCTGCAACATGTGCCTCAACATGTTCAAGCATATCGGAAGGCTTAACTTGATCATCAGCAGCAGATCCCTTCTCTTTCTGAAGGGCTTGGGCAGCAGGAGCTGTGACGATCTTCTTTGATGAAGGGGTTGTAGTCTTCTTGGATTTCTTGACTGCAGTTCCCTTTGTTCTTACCTTCTTTCTGTTGACATCGTATGACTTCGCGGCTTCCTTCAAAAGATCATCGATTGAAAGACTTAGGGTTTTTGTTTTCTTTGCAGAAGAAGCAATTTCTTGCTCTTCTGTTTCATGTCTTCTTTCTCTTCGTCCCCACGGAACGTTGTAATCAATTCTTCTGTATCTTTGCTCGAAGACTCATCGTGAAGTGCCCTCTGAACATGCTTCTTGTATGTTGATTCTCCTCGGACCTGCCTATCGAACTCATCTTCCTCGTAGAACTGATCTTGAGGTTTGGAATATGTAACCTTTCCATACCTCATTCTGGGCTTCACAACTTTCTTGGGACGGACAAGTTTTCTTTTCGGAGCCATTGAACAATATATGGGTATACAGAAAGAAAATCAATGGCAAACACGGGAGGAAACTCAGAAAACTCAGAGGTTTTATCGAGAGAGAGGGTTTTTGATTTCAGAATTTTGAAAAGTGAACGTTCTCTCTAAGCGGATAAACATATATATAAGAGAATATTCCGTTCTCAGGTTTTCGTTAGACTAAGAAATCAGAGAAAAATCCCGAAAAATCAGAGATGATAATAGCACGTCAGAACTAGCCATTGACAAAGATGTACTCAAAGTTTGAATCATGATCATGCACATATGTAGGAACATTTATAGGAATGTTCAGTCCCTTGGTGCAGGAATGGTTCTTTCCTGCTAAGTGTGAAATAGCCACACTCATACCCCTCTTCTTAGTTTTACTGAACCAAGCACACCCCAAGGGCTGCTCTGAGTTTCTCAAATTGGGCTGAAGCCAATCCTTTGGTGAACAAATCAGCTAGTTGATCTTCAATCTTCATGTGCTCAATCTTTAGCACTTCTTCTTCAACCAGCTCTCTGATGAAGTGATGTCTGATGTCTATATGTTTGGTCCTTGAATGCTGCACTGGATTCTTTGAGATGTTGATAGCACTTATATTATCACAGTACATAATAGAAGTATCATGACTGACTTCATAGTCTTTCATCATCTGCATCATCCAGATGATCTGAGTAGAGCTGCTTCCTGCTGCAATGTATTCTACTTCTGCTGTAGATAGAAATATGAAATTCTGCTTCTTACTGAACCAGGAAACAACATTGTTTCCTAAAAAGAAACAAGCATCTGAAGTGCTTTTTTTGTCATCTGGAGATCCAGCCCAATCAGCATCACAGTATGCAGCAATACTTGCATTTGTATATGAAGTATACCACAAACCATAATCACCAGTTCCATTGATGTACTTGATGATGTTGTTAACAGCCTTCATGTGACTCTCCTTAGGACATGACTGATATCTGGCACACACTCCCACACTGTATGCTATATCTGGTCTGCTTACAGTGAGGTATAGCAGACTTCCAATCATGCTTCTGTAGAGAGTTTGATCAACTTTAGTTCCTGCATCATCTTTTCCAATCTTAACTGTAGTGCTGATAGGGGTTCATTTGTGCTTCGAATTTTCAAGCTCAAACTTCTTCACCAAGTTTCTGGCATACTTGGATTGAGAGATGAATATTCCTTCTTCTGACTGATTTATCTGAAGTCCTAGGAAATATTTTAAATCTCCAACAAGACTCATCTCAAATTCAGTTTCCATGTCTCTGATGAAGTCCTTGACCATCTTATCAGACACTGATCCAAACACTATATCATCCACATATACTTGTACCACAATTACTTCTTCTCCTCCTCTGTTGTATCCTTTGATTACTAGGTATGTAGCCAGTCTTTCATACCATGCCCTAGGAGCTTACTTTAAGCCATATAATGCCTTCTTTAGTTTGAACACAAACTCTGGATGATGTGGATCTTCAAATCCTTTAGGCCGTGCAAGAAACACATCCTTCTTTAAAGATCCATTCAGAAAAGCACTCTTGACATCCATCTGGTATAGTTTGAAGTTCATGATGCATGCCATAGCTAGAAGAGGTCTGACTGATTCAATCCTTGTGACTGGAGCAAAGGTTTCATCAAAATCAATGTCTTCTATCTGAGAATAACCTTGAGCAACCAGTTTAGCTTTGTTTCTTGTAATGTTTCCAGCTTCATCAGTCTTGTTCTTGAAAATCCACTTGGTTCTAACAATGTTGACTCCTTCAGGTTTCTGCACCAGATCCCAGACATCATTCGTTTTGAACTGAAGAAGTTCTTCCTGCATGGCTTCTATCTAGTAGTCATCTTTAAGAGCTTCTTGGATATTTTTTGGTTCAATCTTAGAGGTGAAACAGACATAGGATATTTCATCATACATCCTTTTTCTCAGAGTGCTCATGGTCATCCCGGCTTCATGAATATCTCCTATTACTTCTGAAGTAGGATGATTCTTGATGATTTGCTTTAAAGGCTTTCTGAGCCTTACTGTCTGTTCTTTAGCTTCTCTGTCTGTATCATCATGAACCTTAGGATGTTCAAACACATCTGTGTGAACATCATCTTCAGGAGTATTGACAGTATTATCCTGATCATCAAATCTGACATTGACTGTCTCAATTATAGCTTTTGTATCTTTGTTGTAAATCCTGTATGATTTACTATTTTTGGAGTATCCAACAAACATCCCTTCAACTCATCTTTTGTTCATCTTGCTGAGGTACTCTCTATCATTGAGAATATAACATGTGGTTCCAAACATATGAAAGTACTTCACTGTTGGCTTCTTTTCATTCCAAATATCATATGGAGTAGTGAGAGTACCTAGTCTGAGATGAACTCTGTTGCTGATGTGGCATGCTGTGTTGATAGCTTCTGTCCAGAACATAGCAGCAATTCCTTTAGCAACAATCATGGTTCTGGCCATCTCTTGAAGAGTTCTGTTTTTCTTTCCAACACTCCATTCTGCTGAGGAGTTTTGGGGACTGAGTACTCATGACTGATACTATTCTCACTATAGAATATATCAAAGTATTGGTTCTCAAATTGCTTTCCATGATCACTTCTGATTCTGATAATCTGATCATCCTTCTCAACTGTGATTTTGCAAGCTAATCTCTTGAATGCTATGAAAGCTTCACTCTTGTCTCTGAGAAAGTCAACCCAAGTAAACCTTGAGTAATCATCAATGCAGATAAGGACATACTTCTCTCCTCCATAGCTTTCCACAGCCATAGGCCCCATTAGATCCATATGAATGAGATCTAGAATTCTCTTGCAAGTTCTGTGATAAGTCCATTTATTTTGTATTTTTTCTAGGAATTTTAGTCGCTCTAAATGTCCTTTTTAGTGTCTTTGTGTCGGAAAAGAACCAGGAAAGTAGTTTGGAAATAATAGGAGTGAAATCTGGCGAAAGAGGCATTTTGGCCTCAAATTGACTGAAATCGATGAAATGAGCATATTAGACCTGAGCAGAAGATGTCATGCCCACAGTACTCGCACAGATTCAGAAGAGGTAGTGAAGAGGGCATTCCCTGGAAAAGGCGGGATTCTGTTGAAAGAAGATAAAGTTGGTGTGGAAACTTGATTGATTTCAAAATCTGAATAGAAGTTGGGAAGATTTTTCATAGGTGGACTCTTGGGAAGCAATTTGGAAGATAAGGTTGACATCTCTAAAATATCATGATTCATTCCACCATCTAAGGAAGTTTCCTTATCTAGGCAGATTCTAATGGGCATAGAGATCTAGCAGATAAGGAAGTTTCCTTATCCAAGCAGATTCCAGCGGGGCATAGCAAATCCGGCAGATATTGAAGACTCCCTATTTTTTAGGAATTTGAATTGATCTTTGTACTCTTTTAAAATACTAGTTTTGATTGTTAGAAGGACACACTTCGTACCATATCAATTTCCTGCACTTTTACTTTCGCCATTAGTTTAGTTTTAACGCTGCTCCAGCAGCAAGATAATCTGAGGCCTTATGCTCACAGAGGTTAGGATTTATATTTAATGTTGTTGCTGTTCATCTTTGGTGTTGGACGAGTTTTTATTCAATTCCAGTAAGTTTTTCCTATTTATCATATCTTTAATTTATGTATTTACATTTCTTTCTAGTATGAGTAGCTAGATCTATATTCCGGAATTTGAACTAAAGATGAAAGTTTAATAAAATACTTGAATACTCGTGAGGCCGTGTGGGCACATTATTACACGTTTAGGTTTCTGCCGATTTTTGTTCTTATTCCTAGTGAGCGTGAGTTTAATATAACTAATGTGGCTGATTACTCTTTAGTTGTAGAGGGCATACCAGGGTTAATTGGATTAGCAAATCATGACTGTGTGTTATTTCAAACGGTGACTGGAAAATCGGTGGGTTGCTGTGGGCACACGAATAATCAGTAAACACAGCAAACTTAGGTTCGTCTAGGGCACGCTGCTTCCTGTTCATTTACATCTCTTTGGGGAACCGGGGGTGGGTGATAGGTTAGGGGTTTAATGGATGATGAATCACCTTTAAACCTAATCTGAACGGATGAATAAGGAGATGCAGCGAGGAATCCGGTCTCCGTAACTGGGTGATTTAATCGTGTAGGAAAATCGCTGTGCCCATGATCGAGTGAGTATAAGTTAAACTGGATTCTAGTTCAAGTTCCGGAACCTTTTATTATTTGATATCTCTCTAGTTTATTTTTGCAAATTTAATTTCCATTGTTATGACCACAGTACCAAACCCCCTTTTTGTGATTGGTGACTCGAAAGTAAGATCGCATCAGCTCTCTGTGGGATTGACCCTTACTCATAGCTAGCTACGCTTGCTGTGGGCTCAGGAGCATACAAATTCATTTTGAGTGCAAAACGACCGCGCGTCAAAATTGGCGCCGTTAACGGGGAGCAGATTTCCAGTGATTTTAGTTTCCAATTTGGTGTGCCTAGAAGTTGATGCCCATGAGCTCTTCAAAAGAAATTCTATAGTACGATCCGGAGATAGAGAAGACTTTTAGAAAAAATAGGACAGCAGTGAAGAGGGCACGACGACAAATAGACCTCGTGAGCCCACACCACCAGAAGATCAAGAAGATCAAGGAGACGAAGGGCACGAGGAGAAAGGATAATTTGAGAACGGCCATAACATCAACATGGCCGTAAATGGGAATGCCGCGAATGGCAATGCGGATAATAATAAGACTTTAAGGAAGTTGGTCTTCCTGACCAGCATGAATATGCACCCGATGGGCATTACACTCCCAACTGTGACTCAGAACTGGGATATTGATGCAAACTTTATCCAAATCTTGCCGAAGTTCCACGGAATGCCCGTAGAGGATCTACAAAGATACTTGCAAGATTTTGAGATGGTTTACCAGACTCAACCATCCAACCATGGACGAGAGAAGTATGTGCGGTTGGTCTTGTTCCCTTTCACTTTTCAGGATGGGGCACGGGACTGGCTGTACACATTACCAACTGGCACTGTGACCACATGTGCGGTTGGTCTCGTTCTCTCTCACTCTTCAGCAGAAGTTTATGGAAAAATATTTCCCAGTATCCAAAGTGCAAGAAATGAGAAGAAGGATAGGGAGCCTGAAGATGGGAACCAACGAGAGTTTCTATGACTACTTGGGAAGATTCCAGGCAATGCTGGCGAAATGCCCACAACACCAGATTACTGAACACGATTTAATTTAGTATTTTGTTGGAGGACTGAGACCACATGAGAGGACGATCATGAATGCCTCAGTGGAGGATCTATTTTGAACAAACAACCTGTTGAAGCATTCAGGATTCTCACTGAAATTGCTGAGGACAACTGAGACTTCGGTGGAGAGGGCATTCGAGTTGTCAGTGAATCAGAGAGGGCACTGGACCAAGATAGCAGAATTGACAGATTGTGTGAAAAAATAAAAAAGATCTTGTCTGGTGTGAGCATAGCTAAGAAGCCTAGACCTTGTGGAGTATGCAAAAGCATATCTCATTTCAATGATGAATGCCCTACTCTACAAGATGAAGTGGAAGAAGTGAATGCTATAGGTGGCCAGAATGGGCATTCCAGAAGATATGATCCCCATTCCCAGACTTATAATCCTGGCTGGAGAGACCATGAAAATTTCAGATGGAGAAGACCAGAGGATAGGCATCCTGCACGCCCATTTCCGTCACCAGAGGAAAAAAGAAAGCAAAGGCTGGAAGATCTTGTGTTCATCATGGTTGAGGAGAATGAAAAATTCAAGCAAGAAACTCGAGCTGATCTTTCACACATGAGCAAGCAAATTAATCAATTGACTCAAGCCATGCACAAGATGGAGGAGAAAAATGGGAAGCTACCTTTCCAAGTTGAAAACCCAAGAGAGCAAGTAAATGCAGTAGCATTGAGGAGTGGAAAAGAGCTTCCGGAGATGGTCATGCCAAGAGAAGGGAAGGACGATGTGCCCTTGGAAGAAGAAGTTGAAAATATTCCCACAGAGGACGAGGCACAAGAAGCTGAACAGACTGATCCTGTGCCTATCCCGGAAGTGAAACAACCTGCCAAAGTGCCCATTCCAGAGAGATGGAAACCTCCCTTTCTAGGGAGATTGGCATATAATAGAAGAGAAGAGGAAACCAGGGAGATACTAAAGGTATTTAGTAAAGTGGAGATCAACATTCCACTGATCGAGGCAATCAAACAGGTGCCGCGGTATGCGCAGTTTCTAAAAGAACTTTGCACCAGAAAGGTGCGATTCAATGATGATGCGAGGTTCTTAGTTGGGGAAAATATATCGGCTGTTATACAAAGGAAGTTACCCAAGAAGTGTGATGATCCAGGGATGTTCATGATTCCTTGCATTATCGGAGATAAAAAAGTTGAAAAGGCCATGCTGGATTTGGGGGCATCAATCAACGTAATGTCCCTGTCGGTGTTCAAAGAATTGAAGATTGGACATTTGAAGGAGACCCGTGTGGTCATTCAGTTAGCTGACCGATCTAATGTTTATCCAGAAGGCCTGATCGAAGATGTATTGGTCAAAGTAGAAGAGCTTATATTCCTAGCAGATTTTTATGTGCTTGACATGGGCACAACGACTTCAAAATCTTCAGTTTTATTGCTAGGAAGGCCTTTCATGAAGGCAGCTTAGACCAAGATTGATGTGGACAAGGGCACACTGACGTGTGAATTTGATGGGGAGAAGGTGACATTTAACATTTTTGAAGCCATGAAACATCCCCCAGATACAGAGAATTGCAGTTTTGTGAATACCTTCCTTCACCTGAGTTGATCTACCGTATCCATGGTGAGCAACAGAGAGCCATTGGAATGGGCATTGTGGGATGAACTGACTTACCAGGATGCCCTGGAAGAAGACAATGACATCGAAGAAGGAATTATGATGTTGTATTCATTAGAAGAAATGCCATACAACTGTGTAGACTATGGTGTGCCCATTCGGAGGAATGATGACATGATGATGCCTTCTATTATTAGAGCACCCACGTTGGAGTTGAAGGCATTGCCAAGGAATTTGAAGTATGCCTACTTGGAAGATAATGAGACACTCCCAGTGATAATTAGTGCGGGGTTGAATCAAGCTGACGAAGACCGCCTTTTGAGATTGTTGAGACTGTGCAAGGAGGCACTCGGTTGGATTTTGGCAGATATAAAGGGCATTTGCCCAGCAGTTTGTATGCACAAGATATTATTGGAAGATAATGCAAAGTCCGTTCGTGATCCATAAAGATAGCTCAATCCGGTGATGAAGGATGTGGTGCTAAAAGAGATAATTAAGCTATTGGACTAGGGCATTATATACCCAATTTCAGACAGCAAGTGGATCAGTCCAATCCATGTTATGCCCAAGAAGTCGAGCATTCAAGTTGTGAAAAATGAGAAAGGAGAGCTTGTGCCCACACGACTGCAAACTGGCTGGAGAGTTTGCATTGACTACCGGAAGCTGAACACGGTCACGCAGAAGGATCATTTCCCACTTCCGTTCATTAACCAGATGTTGGAGAGACTCGCAGGAAATAAGTTTTTTTTTTTATTTCTTGGATGGATATTCAAGATACATGCAAATTGCAGTGAGTCAAGAGGACCAGGAGAAAACAACATTCACGTGCCCATTCGGCATATTTGCTTATCGCAGAATGCCCTTTGGCCTCTGCAATGCTCCAGGCACATTTCAGCTTTGTATGATGAGCATGTTCTCTGATTTGCTTGAGAACTGCATTGAGGTGTTCATGGATGACTTCACGGTGTATGAGAGCTGCTTTAATTGATGCTTAGATAATCTGGAGAAGGTGTTGCAGCATTGTGTGGATAAATGCCTAGTGCTGAACTACGAAAAATGCCATTTCATTGTCAAAGAGGGCATTGTACTGGGCCATGTGATTTTCGAGAGGGCATTGAGGTCGATAAAGCTAAAGTGGACATAATTGAGAAATTGCCATACCTCACTTCGATGAAGCAAGTGAGAGGCTTTCTGGGGCACGCTGGATTCTACAGGAGGTTCATAAAAGATTTTGCAAAAATTGCCCAGCCTATTACTCACTTATTGCAGCAAGATGTCCCTTTTAAATTGAAGAAGAGTGTAAGAAGGCATTCAAGTTTCTGAAGAAGCAACTGGTCACAGCACCGGTTATCCAACCACTAGATTGGGGAATGCCCTTTGAGATTATGTGTGACGCTAGTGGCTACGCTGTGGGCGCTGTACTGGGTCAGAAAAGAGGAAAAGAAAGCCATGTAATTTACTATGCTTCCAAAACTCTGAATGTGGTCCAGTATAATTATACCACTACTGAGAAGGAGCTGCTAGTAGTAGTTTTTGCATTCGAGAAGTTTCGGTCCTATCTCTTGGGCACGAAGAACATTGTTTACACAGATCACGGTGCCCTACGGAACTTGATGGCCAAGAAGAAGACAAAGACGAGGCTAATTAGATGGATCCTGCTCATGCAGGAGTTTGATGTCGAGATAAAAGATAAGAGTAGGGCACAGAATTTGGTAGCTGATTATTTGAGCCGGGTGCTGAATGAAAAAGGCGATGAAATGCCCATTACGAATCATTTCCCTGATGAGCATCTGTACTCAGCATGGGGCACACGAGAACCCTGATATGCAGATATAGTGAATTATTTGGAGTCATGGGAGATGCCAATTGGGCACTCGAGGTACCAAAAGAATAAATTGAGGCACGAGAGCAAGTTTTATGCATGGGATAGTCCTATTCTATGGAGGAGGTGTGCTGATCAGATTATAAGAAGATGTGTCTCTGACAATGAAATTGAGGAGATTTTGAAGAATTGCCACAACTTTGCTTGCGGAGGGCATTTCGGACCAAACCGAACAGTAATAAGAATTATGGTGTGGGTTCTTTTGGCCCACAATTTTCAAAGATGCCCACAACGTTTGTAAAAGGTGTGATCAGTGCCAGAGGGTTGGGAACATCACAAGAATGAATGAAATGCCCATAACACCCATCATGCCAGTAGAAATTTTCGATGTTTGGGGAATGGATTTCATGAGACCCCTCGCAAACTCTACAGGGAACTACTACATCATCTTGGCAGTAGATTATATGTCCAAATGGGTGGAGGCAAAGGCTACTCCTACCAATGATGCAAGGGTAGTAGCCGCATTTCTGAAATCCCACATTTTTAGCCGGTTTGGTGTGCCCAGGTCCATCATTAGTGATCAAGGGATCCATTTTTGCAACCAAATAATGGAAAAGCTATTGAAAAAGTATGGGGTGAACCATAGAGTCACAACAGCCTATCATCCACAAGCGAATGGCCAAGCTAAAGTCTCAAATCGAGAAATTAAAGCCATTCTTAGAAAGGTAGTTAATCCAAGTCGAAAGGATTGGAGTCAACATCTGGATAATGCCCTGTGGGCATACCGAACTGCTTTCAAAACTCCAATCGGGATGTCCCTATATAGAATATTATTTGGGAAGTATTGCCATCTGTCAGTCAAGCTGGAATACAAGGCACGATGGGCACTGCAGAAGCTGAACATGGACAAGGATGCAGCCGGGAATTTTAGGAAATTTCAGATTCAAGAGCTGGAAGAAATGAGAATGGAAGCCTATGACAATGCTGTTCTTTACAAGAAAAAAATGAAGAGGCTCCATGATAAAGTGATTAGAAGGAAGAGCTTCACTCCGGGGCAACAAGTTCTTTTGTACCATTCAAGGTTTAAATTGATGGGAAAAAGTCTGAGGACTAAGTGGGTTGATCTATTTGAAGTGTACGCGGAATGCCCCAATGGAGCAGTTGAGCTGAAGAATCCAGATACTGGAGGGCGTTTCGAGGTTAATGGCCACAGACTGAAACCTTACCTGGGGCATACAAACCAAGATATCAGAGTGGTCTGGCTCGTGGAGCCCATCTATATCTGAATTGGAAGGTGTCGTGCCCACGACAGTAACTAGGACGCTATTGGGAGGCAACCCAGGTTGTCAATTTATTTTTTTTTTCAGTAATTTTAATAAGTGTTTTTCTGATGTATCAAACTAGACTAGGAGAGTTTTCTATTATCTGCCTAAAAAAAATGCAAGATGTAGTTAAGGATGAGAGGAGAGAAACCCTATTTATTTTGTGCCGAAGGCATACCCTTCGAGCATTCTGTTTTCATTTTCTATAGGGACAAGCAGAAAGACACCAGGCAGAAGGGCACATCAAGAAGAGAATGTTGCCAGAATGACCATGAAGAGGCTGGATAGCATAGAGAATGCCCTGTATCAGACTGTTGATACCTTCTTGAGGAATATTGAGCAAACTCTCACTGTATATTTCAAACATGTTGGGTTCACTTACCCGACATCCACCAACCTGGTTCAATTCATTTTCTTTTTATGTTCTTTTGACTTTCATTTTTTTTGGTGTCACCTTTGTTCTATCCACTTTGCCTCAAGCAAAGTGTGTGGGTGGGTCGTTTGAGTCAGCATGCCCACACTAAAAGCAGAAATGATGAATGAGTTGAGCATTAACCTGGTAAGATTTGAGCCTGCGCTGTTATGCCCATTTTACAGCATTCTCTTTTCATGTGTGTACATTCTATACTTAGAATTTCTAGAACTTGCTTTTGCTCTACTTTAAAATCAGAAAGTTTAAAATACATGTGTAGATGATTTAGGCATTTTCTTGCTTGAGCCCACTAAGCCAAATAAAAACCAGCCTTTGACATAGCTTTGCAGCCCTTTTGAGCCAATAAAATGCCTTGGTAGTTTTGTTGATATACCTTACTATATAAAGCCAGGGCATTACAAAAACCAAAAGTAGAAGGAGTCTCTAGACGGTTTTGAAGAATTGAAAATGTAAGAAGAAAAGTAGGGGGAACGAAAAAAAATGAAAAATATATGCAAAAAGAGAATAAATTCCCCCCAGTCTGAATGTTCAGAATGCCCATAATGAAAAATTCTGTAATCTGAATGATAAATGAGGGCATGAGGAAGTAAGTTGAAAATAAATGGTGGTATGTCCAGTAAACACTTCTGAGAGTTTTAGCCTAGTACCAAAAGAACCCCACCTTATCGAAAGAACCCCATTACAACCCATAAAAGTCCTTTTGATACTTATGCATTCTTCCACTTAATGAAATTGAAGAAAGAGCACTAGCAAGCTTATGGAATGAATAAGTATAGAATGAATGAATTTGAGTGTAAACACTAATCCTAAACACTGTGTGAAGAGAGTGTGGGAGGACCTATACGCTCAAATTCAATTTTGACTTGCTAGGGCATGCTGATTACGAAATTAATTGGAAAATTAGGTTGTTGAAATGTTGTGCCCACACGGATTAACAGGTTGCATGTTTTATTTCTTTCGTGTCTGTTTCTTTTCCATTCCCTTTTGTTTTTCTTTTTCTGGGTTTTTCGTACCCCATGCTTGAGGACAATAATGACTAAAGTGTGTAGGTGTGATAAGTCCATTTATTTTACATTTTTTCTGGGCATTTTAGTCGCTCTAAATGTCCTTTTTAGTGTCAGAAAAGAACCAGGAAAGTAGTTTGGGAATAACATGAGTGAAATCTGGCGAAAGAGGCATTTTGGCCTCAAATTGACTGAAATCGATGAAATGAGCATATTAGACCTGAGCAGAAGATGTCATGCCCACAGTACTCGCATAGATTCAGAAGAGGTAGTGAAGAGGGCATTCCCAGAAAAGGCGGGATTCTGTTGAAAGAAGATAAAGTTGGTGTGGAAACTTGATTGATTTCAAAATCTGAATAGAAGTTGGGAAGATTTTTCATAGGTGGACTCTTGGGAAGCAATTTGGAAGATAAGGTTGACATCCCTAAAATATCATGATTCATTCCACCATCTAAGGAAGTTTCCTTATCCAGGCAGATTCCAGCGGGGCATAGCAAATCCGGCAGATATTGAAGACTCCCAATTTTTTGGGGATTTGAATTGATCTTTGTACTCTTTTTTTTTTAAATACTAGTTTTGATTGTTAGAAGGACAAACTTCGTACCATATAAATTTTCTGCACTTTTACTTTCGCCATTAGTTTAGTTTTAACGCTGCTCTGGCAGCAAGATAATCTGAGGCCTTATGCCCACAGAGGTTAGGATTTATATTTAATGTTGTTGCTGTTCATCTTTGGTGTTGGATGAGTTTTTATTCAATTCCAGTAAGTTTTTCCTATTTATCATGTCTTTAATTTATGTATTTACATTTCTTTCTAGTATGAGTAGCTAGATCTATATTCCGGAATTTGAACTAAAGATGAAAGTTTAATAAAATACTTGAATACTCGTGAGGCCGTGTAGGCACATTACTGCACGTTTAGGTTTCTGCTGATTTTTGTTCTTATTCCTAGTGAGTGTGAGTTTAATATAACTAATGTGGCTGATCACTCTTTAGATGTAGAGGGCACACCAGGGTTAATTGGATTAGCAAATCGTGACTGTGTGTTAATTCAAACGGTAATTGGGAAATCGGTAGGTTGCTATGGGCACATGAGGAATCAGTAAACACAGCAAACTTGGGTTCATCTAGGGCACACTGCTTCCGGTTCATTTACATCTCTTTGGGGAACCAGAGGGTGGGTGATAGGTTAGGGGTTTAATAGATGAGGAATCACCTTTAAACCTAATCTGAACGTATGAATAAGGAGACGCAGCGAGGAATCCGGTCTCCGTAACTGGGTGATTTAATCGTGTAGGAAAATCGATGTGCCCATGATCGAGTGAGTATAAGTTAAACTGGATTCTAGTTCAAGTTCCGGAACCTTTTATTATTTGATATCTCTCTAGTTTATTTTTGCAGATTTAATTTCCATTATTGTGACCACAGTACCAAACCCCCTTTTTATGATTGGTGACTCGAAAGTAAGATCGCATCAGCTCTCTGTGGGATCGACCCTTACTAATAGCTAGCGACGCTCGCTATGGGCACATGAGTATACATATTTATTTTGAGTGCGAAACGACCGCGCGTCATTCTGTCTTGGACTTTTTTATGTTGAGATCTGGCCTGTTTCTCAATCTGACATGGACCACAGACTTTGTCTCTGTCAACTCTGATCTGAGGTAGCCCTCTGACAATCTCCTTGCTGATGATCTTCTGAAGATTTCTGAAGTTGATGTGTCCAAGTTTTTGATGCCAGATCTCTGACTATTCAATCGATGTTCTTTGACATGTTAAAGAACGTTGTGTAGGAACATGTACCATGAATAAGTCATTATTCTTATTCATAACTTTGCAGCTTTCCTTGATAAAGACTACAGTCATGTCATCATCACATAGTTGACTGATACTTATCAGATTAGCTTTGAGTCCATCAACTAGCATAACCTTCTTGAGTTTGGCATTCATTCAACAGTCAACTCTCCTTTTTCCATTACTTTGCCTTTCTTTCCATCTCTAAAGGTAACAAAATCTGACGAGCAAGCTTTTAGATTCTGCATCACAGAGCAGTCTCCTGTCATGTGTCTTGAACAACCACTATGAAAGTACCAGCTTCCTTTATCTTCAACTCTCAACGAAGTATGAGCAATTAGACTGGTCTGCTTGACAACCCATTGCTTTTTCTGTGCATGCTTCTTCTTTTGGTGAGTAGCTGATTTCTTCTGAGTGTTATTGGAATGATGAGTCACAAATCTTCTCCTCATTCTTTTCAGATCAAATAGATACTTCTCACAGTGAGGTCAAATGTTGCCCTTTTCTTCACAATAGTGGCAAATGATTCTTTTCTGTTGCCATTATTAACAGTCATCTTTTTGTTAGTGTTCTTCTGAATGGTCTGAACATTATTTTGTACATGTACTGTCTGGCTTGTACTTACTTTGACAAACACTGTCTTGAATTTTCCATCATTGTATCCAAGACCTGGATGACTTTTCTCTGAGTGTGCTGGGTTAGTAAGAATCTTATAAAGATTCTCAGCTCCATTATTCAGCATATTGACATTCTTTTTGATGGACTTCAGTTCTGTACTTAGTTCTTCAATCTCCTTTTTATGCTGTTGAATAATGGCATTATGTTCTCCATCAGATTTGATTAACTTCTCCTTTTCCAAAAGAAGATCTTTGTTATGAGATTGAAGAGTTTTGTTGATCTCAGCTACTTCAAGCCATTTTTCATACATCTCTTTGTATGTCTAAACAAACTCCTCATGACTGACATCATCATTGTCTTCTTCTTCTTCTTCTTCTGCAAGTTTGAAAGGATCCTGGAACTCTGAGACTTTTGCTGTAAAGGCATAGGTCTCTTCTTCTAATTCACTGCTACTTTCAGAACCACTATCACTAAGAGAGGCATTGTAGTTCTTTTTATTCTTCTTCAGAGTGTTGGTACATTCAGGTTGAATATGTCCAAAACCATCACACTCTCTGCATTGAATTTCTCCTTTTGTATTAGATATTTGAAACTCTTTCTGTTCACTGTTAGAGTTTCTATCTTGCTAAGAAGTTCTAGGTTGTTGTCTTCTGTTGTTTGACCTTCTGGAAGACTGTTTGTTTACTCTCTTAAGCATTCGGCTGAAGTTCTTGGTGATAAGGACCATATTATTCATTCTTTCTGAATCAAGTACAACTTTTTGTTTCTATACATGTTCAAGAACATCCTCAGAAATTTCAGCTTTAAGAGCAATACTTTTCTTCCTTGAGCTGTTGTCTTCATCTTCCAGATTCATCTCGAACGTTCTCAATGATCCTATCAGTTTATCAAGTCTCATATTCTTGATGTCCTTGGCTTTCTCTATGGCAACAACTTTGTAGATAAACTTCTTTGGAAGAGATCTGAGAACCTTCCTCACAAGCTTTTTATTGCTGATAGGTTCTCCAAGAGCAAAACTTGCGTTTGATCCTTAATCTGGCATTAAACTCACCAATGGATTCATTTTCCTCCATTTTGAGACTTTCAAACTTTGAAGTCAGATTTTGAAGTCTTCACAGCCTCACAGAACTAGTCCCTTCAAAGGTAGTTTCTAGAATATCCCATGCAGCTTTTGCAGTCTCACAGGTTGAGATTAGGCTGAATGTCTCAAGATCCACTGCAGAGAATATTGCATTGAGAGTCTTAGAGTTGACATTGTACTAGTTCTTCTGTGGCACAGTCCACTCTCCTTCTTCAATCTCCACATGCCTTTTTTCTTTAGCAACAGTTGGCTTTTCCCCTCCTTCAGTGACACTCTTCCATGTGAGTTCATCAAGTGATCTCAAAAACCCCTCATTCTTGCTTTCTAGTATGGATAGTTGTTGCCTTCTAGCAGTGGTGGTCTGATCGTAGATCCTTCTTCTTTGATTGAACTCATAGCTAGAATGCAACCAAAACCTTCACACAAATATGTAGCTTTTAAAATTTTTTTCGCACTACCACCAAAGATGACCCGCTCTAGTACCAATTAAAGTTACATAAACTGTGTGGTCATGTTCATCATCATGTACTTGAATATTATTGTGAACATGTAAGGTCAGAATGTAAAAACTTGAGCAAATAAAGAACACGAGGTTGTTAACCCTATTCAATCAACTAATCTACGTCATGGGGACTTATCAAGTCTGTGAGAAATAGTTTACTACTCCATTGAATGGTTACAAAGGTTATTACACGAAGACTCCCGTCACTCGACCCCTTTCCTACCCGATTCAACCTCTTTTACTAAACTGAATTATGAGCTCCCGTCAGAACCTAGAATCCCTCTAGTTCCCATAAAAAATCTTTCCCGAGACTCCTCTAAGTGTGTATGAAAGTGAGTTTCAAACACAGACTAGAAACACAATGATCTAATTGATTAAACCTAGTCTATCCGAATACTATATGCTTCGAATGTGAAGTCTTTTAACTCTCAGCCCTTTAGTGTATTCGTAAAAATTCTTGTCTCCTAAACTAGTCTGAATCCCAGGCTATTTATAAGAAATAGTTATAGCCAAAACAAGATATTCAGAAGTCCTATTTTGACTAGGATTTAACAAGGAAACAGTTTTCTTATATAAATCGGACTTTCCTAGTTTAGATCTTCCTTGAATAGAACTCCTTCTTTCCTTCTATATCTTCATCACGAATAAGACAACTTCTATTCTGAAACATCCATCTTGAATTTGTAGCACCAGCTCTTTGATTCCAGCATGATACGTCTCTTGTAAACTCTCTAGAAAACTATGTACATGATCATGTTCCTGTACATGACTAAGTACATGTCTTGATCTTTAATCAGATTGGCAGTGAAATGTTCATAGTAATGTCCAGAATATGATATTTGAACATGAATAACCAAAACCTTTTGTGTTTTTTAAAATTGCCATATTGCCATACAGATTATGACAATCCAAACACTTAAGTGCAGATGGCACTAACACTCTCGATCTACCAAACTCATGTTATGCATTCATAATCCATTAACTAATTAATCCTTCTCGAGTGATAACTAATTAACTCCACAAGATCATTTGTTGGCCAAACAATTACCCAAGATAATTAAAATAAGAAAGCTTAAGCAAGTGAAGAAACGGAACAATAAACTTAATTGAAATCATAAAAATCCATAATTATACATGTTAGTGCCTTCGTGACACCAATCATTGAAGTTGGTTCAGATTGATTCAATGGTGTCACTTCACTATGATTGTTTATCAAAAGCTTTACATTGCTTATGCTATAAGTTGTTGATTGTCATTCATCTTTATGACAATTCATAAATCACTTCAGTATTTAGTTTTCCAAGTACATTACCACTGTTTTGGACAATTTTCATAACAATGTACGTGATTTGAACTTCCTGAAGATAGCTCAAAGCAAGAAGTTTGGATTGAGCTGAGACGAAGACTGTTGTGCATCATGCCATAACAGAGATTGTTCAACATATTGAGTACTGAAAGCTAGCTTGAATGATAGCCTGAAGTCAGCCTGTGAACATACAAAAGATTCCTCTGTGCTACCGGATGTGAAGATTTAAGATCAACAATGTACATTGCAAAGTACATGGATGTTAGGAAAAGTATCAAGAGTTTTCCTGACTGGGGTTTTTGATGACATGTCAAAATATGTCAAAATACGCAAAGAGCCTTGAAAAACTAAAAATAAATCAAGCAGAAAACTAAGGATGATCAAAATAAAAATTGATTTATCAAAGCCTGAAAATGATCAATCCAAGTGAAAAAAGTATAGAAAAGAGAGAAAAGAAAAGAGAGAGAAAAGAAAAGAGAGAAAAAGAAAGAAAAAAATACCCAGCCAGAGAGCTGTGGAAAAAGAAAAACTGTAGCTTGTTTGCTAGGTCAGTTAGCAAGTCAAGTAAAACTGAAAGATGCAGGTACTATCAAAGTTCAAAGTACAATTTTCCATCAGTTTACAGTTATGAACTGAAGAAAATACCAGTTCAAGGCACCAGTTCAGAAGTGTCCAATTCTAACTGAAGAAGAATACCAGCTGAAGAATACACCAGTCCGAGCTGAAGGATATGCCAACTCAAGAGAATTCCAGCTGAAGAAGAATACCAGCTGAAGAATACAGCAGTCCGAGCTGAAGGATTTGCCAGCTCAAGAGGATTCCAGCTGAAGAAGAATGCCAGCTGAAGAAGAATGCCAGCTGAAGAAGTGTACCAGTCCAAGGTGCAAGCTGAAGGATACACCAGCTCAAGAAATTCCAGCTGAAGAATGTACCGGTTCAAAGGATACCAGTTGAAGATGCATCCGTTCAGAAGTCCAACTGAAGAAGCGCCAACATCCGAACTGAAGATCAATTCAAAGTAGTTCCATCTGAAGGGACACCAGTCCAAAATGCTAGCTGAAGAACACTGGTTCAAAACTATTAGCTGAAGCAAATCAAACTGGAGCTCAGAAAGCATCAAGTCAAAGTCCAGAACTGCCAACTGAAGATGATCTAAACTGGAGCTTGCAAAACTACCAAAGACGTACAGAACTGATAGCTGAGGAACTGAAGATTCTAACTGCCAGCCAAAGCCCAGAACTGAAGATCAAGACAGAATCCGTAACTGAAATTCAAATTTCAGAAAAGCCAACATGAAGATCTTGAAGTTAATACAACCTAGATCTTGGAACAAAAGCATGTCAGAGGAACAAAGGCTACTCAACGGCTCTTTAAATGAATAGCCCCAATGGCTTTATCATTTATGATCACCTATTGATCAGCGACAATCACCAACCACTCATCTATAAAAGATGAGTAACCCATAAGATGGTCGTGACTTTTTGCTCAGAGTTTTTGCAAGATTTATTGCTAAAGACTTTCTGCGAAGACGTTCGCCAAAGCTCTAAAGCCTCACACTTAAATTCAACAAAAGCAAAAGTCCCAGCTGAAGAGAAGGAGCAAACTGCTCATCAAGCTAGCTATTGAAGAAATCTAGCCAGAGCCACTCTCTCAGTTCTGTTCTACACCGATCAACTACCCAGTACAAGCCGAAGACGCATAAAAGAGCACACCAGTTGATACCAATTTCAAAATTGCCTTCTTGAAGATCGAAAGAGATCTAAAACCTTGTAAAGACAGATAATAACACCTAAAGTCTGAGTGAATAGTTGGGACCGGTAAGTGTGACTTGTCGACCAGAAACTGACTGAGAAGGCTGCTTTCATTGGATCACCGCTTCCGGGCCAACAACAGGTGGGAAGGAATCCGTGACTCGTAAAGGCACCGACAACCAAGTCCAACACCTGTCTTCACTATGTAACTGTAATAAATGAACTTTATACTTGCATAGTGAATTATCCTTCTACGGAAGGAAGAGAGGACGTAGAAATTGAGCTTCGAACCTCTATAAAATTGTCTGTGTGCTCTACTACTCTATTTTCCGTTTTCAGTTGCATATCTAAACTGTACACCTCAAGCACACACGCAGCACTTCGAGCTAGCTGATCATCTCAACTGATCTCCTAATAGCATGGATAACTTGGCGAGTCAAGGGCCCAGTCTATTCCGCAAAATTTGTTAAGAATTTGGATCAGTTTATTCATCCCCCCTCCTCTAAACTGATTCTGACTCACCCCAGGACCAACAAGTGGTATCAGAGCGGTTGATTTTAAGGATCAACCATTTCTACAGATCAACTGAATCAGATCTTATTATCTGTGCTAATCTGCTAGCTATGGGAAACCATAAGCTACTTATTTTTTCAGTTGAAAACTATGATAACTGGAGCAGGAGAATGAAGGCGTACCTCTGCTCAATCCACGAGAATATGTGGGAAGTTATCAGAGAAGGTCCAATCACAATAATGATGGACAATGAAGCCCACATTGCTGATGTTAATCAACCAACAAGGATCTCGAAGATAACTCATCTTCTCACGAGTGAAGAGAAGAAGTTGAAGAACCTAGAGTTCGTGGCCGAAGCCGCGCTGTTCCAAACTCTAGATGAAGATAGCATGAAGGACACGAAGAACTGCATAACTACCAAGGAGAACTTACTTGCAGGTCTATGCAAAGAGTCCGAGGCTATCAAAAGAAACAAGCTCCAACTAGCAGTGGAAAGATATGAGTCCTTCAAGATGCATTCAGATAAAACCATCTCAAGCCTTGAAACAAGATTCCTAGGCATCATCAGTGAGATAAACAATCTGGAAAGAAACTATCCCAATAGTGAGATGAACTCCAAAATCTTGGACAATCTCACAGAAGAATGGGATATGAAGGTGATTCCTATAAAGGAGTCAAGAGACTTGAACAACATCACCCCAAGAGAACTTTTCGATTCTCTTAAGGCTCATAAGTATAGCTTAAACGGAAAAAGAGAGACATCTACTTCATCAGCCTAGGATGCAGCTTTCTATGGCGAAAGAAATCAGTTTAGAGAAACTTGAGGAAGGAACACCTTTCGGCCAAGAAGTTCTCAAGCCAGAGAACAACAAGGAGGCTCAACTGATTGAAGAAGAGAAGCAGCAGAGAAGAAGGAGAGCCTGACTGAAGACATAAATGATAAGATCCAGTCAATTTCCAAGCTGCTAGAAAAGCTCAAAAAGATCAGAGACGAGAGAAACCAACCGCCTATTGAACAACCCAGGGTAACCAATAGAAGCATAGGAGAATGCTTCCATAGCCACAAGCAAGGATACTATCGTTATGAGTGTCCAGATCTCCCTGAAGACAAAAAGGCCAAAGTGAAGAGAAGCTTTTTCAAGAGAAAAGCTATGATGGCCAACATAGAGAACGTCGTTCTGGATTACTCAAATTATCCATCCAGAATCGACTCTGACAGCTATAGCTTTGAAGATGAGGCGCTGTTCTACCTCATGGCTGACAATGAAGAAGAGGTAAGCACATGTGATTCCTTAACTTATTTTTATCACATTTATGAAACTTTCATTTCTAGCAATGAATTAAATGAACAATTAAGAATTCTAGAAGATCAGTTAGCTACAATATCATGTATGCATCTGCAACTGAAGGAAGAAAATAATGACCTAAGGGATGAGGTTAAAAGACTGAGAAGTGATCATGATAGAACTGAATCACTTGGAGCTCAGTCAGTTGAATGTGAGAATTTGAAGCTGAAAGTTGATGAGCTAGAAGCTGAGAATGAGAGGCTCAGGCAGGAGATCCATGAGAGAGGTGAGATATCTCTCAAATTCAAAAAGGGATCTCAAACTCTTGATGAGATTGTAAGCCATCAAAGAGTTGAAACTGGTAGTCCAGGGTTAGGATGCAACATGTACACTACCGCTGAAAAAGAAAAGACAGTTGCACAAACCAGTCAAGAAGGTGCTCTACCTGGTTTTGTCAAACCTTCACTAACCCAACCAGTTGAAGAGACCGAAGGCAAGGGAATTGTGAACATCCCTTCAAATCATCCGAAGCGGTCCAATCAATCCTTACAATTGAAAGGATCAGTTCAGTTTAAGCCATCAGTTCAGCAGAGGAAGCCATCTCATCAAAGGCTACCAACTCTAGATAGACAGTCTATCTATCAGCAAAGGACACCAGCTTAACAGAGGCAACCAGCCTACCAACAGAGATCATCAGTTCAACCAAGACATCCAGCTCATCAAAGACGATTAGTTTGACACAGATCACCTGTTCACTTAAGGTCTCAAGCTTATCATAGGCCACCGGTGAACAGAACTGATCGGTCAATTGAAGTAAAAAGAAATACTCAGTTTGGACCGCAGTCTCATCGAGATAGGGCATCGGTTCAGGAGAGAACTACACTGCCAGCCTATCTTGGCAGGCATCAAGCAAGTCAACCTAGAAGAGATGTTGACTGAAGAAGAAACATGCATACAAGTTTGTATCGAGCACGTCAACATGCTCAGATCCCTAGAGAAATTCACTCCAACCCGATCTCACAACTCAGTATAGTGAGTACCTGGATTCAAGGGATGAACCAAGGAGCAACTCCAACTATGACTGGTTTGCCAACTGGCCATACCACAAGAGCGACAGAGCTCATGGAGTCAAAAAAAATTAGCCACATGGAAGAGCTAGACAAGATTGAGACCAGAGAGTTATGATCGAAGTTTTCTATCCTACTAACTCTTATCGCACGTACAAGTCAAATGACTCAGCTCAAAGGAGGAAAGCTGAAAAGAGAGTAAAACTGATCAGACGATCAATGTCTGAAAACTCTCTACCTGCTGAAAAATGAAGAATTTGGCAACTCTGGATCCCTAAACACTTGATTAGCAAAGAAGGACCCGATATCATGCGGGTTCCTAAAAACTAATCATTTCTCTTGTAGGAAAAAGGCATCCTATTGAAAAAGAGGACTAAGGAGGTTTGGTACCTAGATAGCGGGCACTCAAAACACATGACGAGAGACAGAGAGGATCTAGAAGGTTACAAGGAAGTCTAAGGGTCATTAGTCACATTCAGAGACAAATCCAGAAGTCGAACCATTGGAGAAGGGTTCGTGGTCAAATGAAAGGTGGTAGTCAATGGAGTCTCCCACGTGGAAGGACTGAAGCACAAACTGCTCCACATCAGTCAATTATGTGACAATGGATACACTGTTGATTTGAGTTGAAGCTCATGCGACATCAAAGATAAGTCAACTGGAGCAATCCTCCTAATTGGAATAAGGAGAGGCAACATGTATGTTGTTGACTGGTCAACCGACTATGGAGAGTCTTGCTTTCTTTTTAAAAGGCTCAACTGAAGCAAGCTGGCTATGGCATCGATGACTCAATCATCTCAACTTTAGAAGCATCAACCACCTGGCCAAGAAGGAGCTAGTTGATGGGCTTCCCAAGGAGATTTTCAAGAAAACTGGCATTTGCGGACCATGCCAGAAAGGGAAGCAAGTGAGGTAATCATTCAAAAACAGAAGTCATCCTCCAGAGACAACTGCTCCCCTCCAACTGCTACACATGGATCTATTTGGGCCAGTCAGACCACCAACTTCTAAAGAAAAAAGATTCACTCTTGTAAGTCAACCACTTCTCGAGATACACATAGGTAGAGTTTCTTAGAAGCAAGGATGAACCTACTTCAAGCTATTAGCGATAATCAGGAGGCTGCAAACTGAAAGAGAAAGATTAGTTCAGCGAATTCATTTAGACAATGAAACTGAATTCGTAAACTAGCAGATCATCAGTTTTCTCAGTAAATTAGGAATAACTCATGAGCACTCGGCTGCTAGAACTCCACAGCAAAATAATGTAGCTGAAAGGAGAAATTGCACTCTCAAAGAAGCAGTCTGAGAAATGATAGATGATGCCAATATAGTAGAAGGATACTGGATTAAAGCAGTCAACACGACGTGCCACACTCAAAACAAAAGCGCCATCGTCAGCGCACATGACAAGACACCTTATGAGCTATACGAGGGTCATAAGCCATCTATCTGATACTTCAAAGTATTTGACTGCAAATGTTATATTCACAACAATGACAAGAGTCAACTGAAAGCATTCAGTGCCAAAGCTGATGAGGGAATATTTCTTGGTTACAATTCTCCTCTTGCTCAAGCTTACAGAGTGTTCAACAAACGAACACTAGTTGTGGAAATAACTTGTCATGTTAATTTTGATGAGTTTGTCAATGAGTATAAGAGTAAGGATGTACTCAATCCATCAGTTCAATTACTACCTAGCAAAACTGATAACTTGCAGGACTATGTGGACCACACAGTTCCAGAAGAGTTTGAAGTCAGTCTAGAAGATGAAGGAAATGTATTCAGCACCAAACCAGTTGCAAGCACAGCTAAGGGCAATCAAGCCATTTGTGACACCGATCGTCCTGAGACCTTCAACCCCACAACTGAAGCAGGGGAAAGAACTGATGAAGATGAAGGGTAAACTGAAGACAAGACATCAGATGATATCGATGAAGAGGATCCAACTGAAAATCCAGCTGAGGAAAGCCTACCAAAATGGCTCAGGAGCCACCCAGCTGATAAGATTGTTGGAGATCCAAAAAGTTGAGTTTAGACCAGAAGTTCAACAGAGCATGCTCTCTTCACATGCTTTCTATCTTAAACTGAACTGGCAAACATCAATGAAGCTCTTGAAAATGCAGATTGGATAATCGCCATACAAGAAGAGCTAAACCAGTTTACAAGAAATGATGTGTGGTTTCTTATTAATAGGCCAAAAACCCAGAAATTCATTGGAACCAAGTGGGTTTTTCACAACAAACTGGATGAACAATGTGTCATCATAAGGAACAAAGCAAGACTGGTAGCCAAGGGATACTCTCAAAGTGAAGGAATCGACTTTGATGAGACATTTACACCAATTGCAAGATTAGAAGCTATCAGATTGTTCCTCTCCTATGCGGCTCATAACAATTTCACATTCTATCAAATGGACATGAAAAGTGCTTTTCTATAAGGGATGCTCAAGGAAGACGTGTAGGTCAAGCAACCGCCTGGATTCGAGATTGGAGATCAAGTCTTCAAACTAAAAAAAGCAGTCTACGTGCTGAAGCAAGTGCCCCGAGCCTGGTATGAAACCTTCACAATATTCTTGCTCAAGAATGGGTTTCAAAAAGGAGTCATAGATCGCACTCTATTCGGAATAGAGTGATCATCAGAGATCTTAATGGTTTAAATTTATGTGGATAACATGATATTTGGATCGAAGAGTAAAGATCTATGCACTCGATTCGCACAACTGATGCAGAGCGAATTATAGATGAGCAGATCGGAGAAATGACGTTCTTCCTAGGACTCCAAGTAAAGCAGCTCCAAGATGGGATATTCATCAGTCAAGCCAAAGTATACAAAGGAGCTTGTCAAGAAGTTTAGAACTGATAAGGAAAAAACTATCAAGATCCCCATGAACACATCAGTTCAACTGACTCTCGATGAAGAAGGAGAATTATTTATCCAAACTCACTACAGAGGTATCATTAGTTCACTTCTCTATTTAACTGCCAGTCGACCTGACATTTCATATTCAGTCGGCTTATGTGCACGCTTCCAAGCCAATCCGAAGAAGAGTCATCTTGAAGCAGCAAAGAGGATCATCAAATACCTCAGAGGAACCATAAATCTTGTATTATGGTATCCCAGAGATGACAACTTGAGTCTAACTGAATATTCAGACTCAGACTTTGATGGATGTAAGATTAATAGAAAGAGTACCAGTGGAACATGTCAGTTTCTTGGTCACAAAATGATATCCTGGTTCAGCAAGAAGTGGCACTCAGTTGCCAAGTCAACAACTGAAGTGGAGTGTGTAGCTGCTGGAAGCTGTTTTGCACAGATACTCTAGATGAAGCAACAATTGAAGGATTACAAGCTCGAAACTGATGAAGTACCTATCTTCTGCGACAACAACAGTGTCATTGCTATTTCTTAGAATCCAGTTCTGCATTCGAGAACAAAGCATATTGATATCAGGAACCACTTCTTCAGAGATCACATTGAGAAGAAAGACATATACATCCAATATGTCAACACCGAGAAGCAAATAGCTGACATCTTCACAAAGCCATTGCCAGAAGCAAGATTCATGGAGTTATGTATCCAATTGGGGTTATTGGAACTAGCTTCTGCAGATGAAGATGATCAAGAAATTGGGAGAATACAAAGAGAAATCCTAGCCGATGAGAAAAAAAGAGCAAAAGCTGAAACTGAACCAAAAAAGTGCATCGGTTCAGTCAACAAAAGGAGCTAAAACTGCTCAAACCATCAGTTCAAGCAAAAAGCAAGCTGAAAAGTTTGCAAACTGATACAAAGCATGGAAGTTGAGAAGTCGAAAGAACTGGAACTGATCAGAGGTTCAATCAGTTCAAATTGGAGAAGCAGCTCGTGGTCAGCTGAAGCAAGCAGCTGAACTGAAGGGAGAGCTGAAAGCCATCTCAGCAAAAGGAAGAGTTGAACTGAAAAGATATCTTAGTTGAAGCTGATCAAGCCAACTGGAGATTGCCTGATGCAGCCAAGTCTTCTGATGATGTCAGAAACTCAAGGGAGGGATATTTGAACAGATAAGTTCAAATTTTACTTTGCTTAGTAGAACGGTAAAATGACGTGTAATACCATTATTTTTTTTGGACCCCACTTTCTCTCTCCTTATTCACATCCAACGGGTAAATTTTAGAAGAGGAAGCGACTCTTCAGCCAGCCTCTTCATTTCAAACTCAAACCATTTGATTCGCTAAAATTAAAATATTTCTGACCATTGGATGAGCATCAACCCCTCATAAATAGGCCAGCTGAAAAACCCCATAGCTGTCAATTCATCTCCCAAATCTCGCTGTTAATCTGTCAAAGATCCTCCAAATCACTCAAAATTTTCCTGACAATGGCTTAAACTGCTGACCGCCGCCCACAGAAAATTTACAACTTCTGATTAACCAGAGAAGATTCCTTAGTTTTCTGTGACAAGCTGTACAGAGATAAATTCTTTGAACCAGCAGTGTTCATTCGCAACTGCAAAAATTCAGCGCTCAGTAGTGAGATTATATCGAAACTGTATTAGTCAAATCTCAAAACTTTCATGGAAATTTTCATGGAAATTACTCCAAAGAAAGTTTATCCAGAAGCAGTTGCAGAGTTTTATCTCAACTCTAAAAGCTCAGAGAAATCAACGAAAATCTCAACCGAAGTCAGAGAATGACGGATCACTGTTACTGCTGAGACTCTTGGAGAAGTGTTTGAGCTACCAACCAGAGGGCAAAATCTTGATGATACTGAAGTTCATATAGAAAAGGCCTATCGACTGTGGAAGAGAGAAGGCTCGAGAATAGCCTACAAGAACAGCCATTTCATCTCGTGATTTAAAGATGAATATCAGATGCTAGCATCGATTGTGGCAAAGATGATTATCAGAACTGCCGGCAGTCACTCAGAGATGTCGAAACCGAAGTATAAGGCTTGTGTAGCAATTGATGATCAGTTGGACATCAACTGGGCTCAATTTTTCTTCAGTCAAATTAAGAAGTTCTCGCTACTTGTTCAAAGCAGGAAGTATGAAGATACATTCCCACAGAGTATCTGGTATCTCTATTGAGTTAGTTTGTTTCTGGAAAGGAAGTTTCCAGAATTGATGGCTGAGGAAACGAACTACTCACTGATAAATAGAGGAGACTATATTCCAACCTCTACCCAGACAGTCAAAATTGAAAAAACTGGATTAGCGTAGCCAACATGATCCAGAAAGAAGGGTGTTATAGTGAAAAGAAGAGGAAAGAAGCCAATGACTGAAACGATAAGGAATAACTCCCCATATTCTGAAGAAAATCTTGTCAAATTACAAAAAACAGTTAAAGCTAAAATTCGAGCAGCTGCAACTGGAGCTGGAACTAGCACATCCACCAGAGCAAGAGCATCAGCTAATCGATCAAGAGTAATCAGGATTGATTCAAGCACTATAGCTGAAAGAATGCTGAACACTAGACCAGCTCAGACCAAAAGATCAGCAAGTCACAAGAGAAAGAAAACAACTAAGCCAACCAAGAAAAGAGCGGCTAGTTCAATAGAAGATCAAGATCCAACTATCACTCCAAATCTCATAGTTGAAGATCTTGCACCATGTGCTGATCCTAGGGATTTGATCCCTGAAAGAGGGATACCACATGAAGAAACTCAGGAGGACTACTTCAGGTACACATGTCCACCAATGCCTCAGACCACAAACAACATTAGAGCCTTCTTAAAAGGAGAAGATATCAAGAAATGGGCTGAGGAAACAACTCAGCAATATGCAGCACAACACTATGCTCCAGAACTCTCCGGCTATGAAGATTTATTCAACACTTTAACCAGGTATTTATACTAGTTTCTTTGGAGACATGTTTATCAAATAGATCAATTTTTGTTCATATTAGCCTTTCATGGAATGAGTTTCTTGAAGAGGGAAGAAGAATGGAGCACGTGGTGGACAAGCAGCAAGAATGCTGGAGCCACAAGAAGTAAAGATCTGAAAAGACAACTGTATCTTAGAAATATGTGCATAGACCCATCCAGAGGGTTAATGGAGGATGTTTTCAGTGAGATCCGTGACAAAAAAAGGATAAATCCTCCTGCTTTTTCTATTGAAGAGGATAGCAAAAGGTGGATGAATTTGTAAAAATGGCTTTACGATGAAATGATGAAAGGTCAATCACGACCACAACCTGAAATTTCGTTAGTAAGAGAGGAGCAAACACCAATAGATGATCTCATTGAAGAAGTGCTGGGGGAAATACGCTACACAAAAGAAGTTGAGATTAATGTCCTACCAGACTCCCCTGTAAACAAATCGCCAATCACTGAAGGAACTTACAAGTACACAACAGACTTGGAGTTCGAAAAGCTGCTCAGATAACCAGTTCAACCAACGGAAGGGCCAGCAGAGCAAGCTGAACAACTTGAGGGACAGTAGGAGTCCCAAATCGTTCCAATTGGTGAGCCAGCTGAGAAGGCTCAAGTGACTGAAGAAACTGAGGATGAGGCAGACCTCCAACTGTCGCTGGCTGCTCTTATCAAGCCTGTCTCTCAGTTTGATTCCTCAAAGGAATATCAACTACTGAAGTCACTGATGAGCAAATCATAGAGGAAATCTTAACTGTTCAAGTTGATGAGGTGCCAGATTTGGAAAATCTGACTGATCAGTTGAATGAAGAACAACAGCAAGGCTACATAGGATCACTAGCCATGGTGGTATATGTAGATCCAAATCAGCAAAGATCATAGCTTACAGTGCCCCAGAGAAAAGCTATGGAGAAACAGAGAGCCAGAGAAATCTTGAGTAGTCCAGGACAATTCCCTACGAAGAGCTGGATAGAACTGAAGATGGAGATGAAGCCACATCACAAGGTGATGAGCTTGTATTTGATGACGATACTCTTATGCTCCATGAAGATACAACATCAGTAGTTTAGTTCCAGGAGCTACCAGAAAGCTCCATTGCTCAGTGCACAGTTCAGCATGAAGAACTGTTTCGTAGCATCTAGCAGCAGCTCAAACTGCACAGTGAGCTCATCAAGCAGCTGCAAGAACAAGTGGGAGCTCAGCAAGTTGAAGCAGAGTCGTCAAGAAATGACAAAACTGGTGAGCCACCTACTTAAAGACAGAAAACAGAGCACAAGAAAGATTAGAGACTGATCAAGCTCAGCCGATTAGGATCTCTAAGTATTCTTCTTATAATTTTGCTCTATAATCTTTTTTTATCAATAAAAATATTTTTATTGATAAAATGCCTTGTTAGCAAAACCATTTGAAATTCTTATCGTTGAAATCCTGACAAAGGCATTTAAGGCCAAAAGCAAAAGTAAGGGACACAAATTTTCAAATATATATGAGTATTATTTATTGCTCATAAATCAATCCAGATCTAGTCCCCTTTGCTAAGAAGAGACACACTCATTTCTCAAATCATTCAAGAAAAAGTCTCTTCTCCCTCTCATCTCTCTCAATCAAAATTCTAGCCAAATTTCTTCAATTGCAGAATTCCTCAATTTCCCCAATTCGTTCAAATATCAGATGATGAGAGATAAATTTCTTGAAAGGAAGAAGTTCCAGGAAATTCTCCATGAATCAAACAGCCAAAACCTACTTGTTAATCTTCACAAGACATGAATTCTTCACTACCTAGAAACACCACCAAGGTTCTTCAGATAAAATTGGGCGTGTGAATTTCTTCTACAAGCACAAATCAGTGCAAATGGCTAGGAAATATCATCAGTTATCCAAGGCCGACCTATCAAGATAATTGAAGGAACAGTTGCTGAAGTTTTTCAACTTCTAAGATAAGGAGCAATAGTTCAAGAATTGAGTGAAGTAGCTGAACCATACTGGAGAAGATGGAAAGCCCCCACATGTAAAAAGACATTCAGTTTTACCACAACTAAAACTGATCTGAAGCCAGAGTATGGAGTTATACTCGACATCATAAATAAGATGATGTTTGGAGCAATTGGAAGCCTAAGCCAGCTTACCCAGGAGAGGTACAAGGTGATGATTCACCTAGCTGAAGGACGCGAAATAAACTGGGCAGAATTTGTATTTTCTCAGATCAAGCGTCATGTCCTCAAGGCCTCCAACTCAAAGAGAACAAGGAAGTTTGAGTCTATGGTAGGACTCGTTCTCAGGGTGAGTAAGATGATTGAAGACATCTTGAAGCTGCCAAATGATGATGCTTTACCAGTCCTTGTCTCTGACTGGATTTCCAAGAGAAGAAGCACTCATCTCCATTCACTCAAGAAGAAAAGGAGGACCAAAGGCAATACAAGTGCCACAGCCTCAACCACCTCAACTGCCAATGTCGTTCCGTCACTAGTCTTAAAGAATGGATCAACAACTGATTTTCAAGTCTGTTCTAATCCAGATAAACTCATTCTATTCATTGGAATCCCTCATCCAAACTATGGAGCTGACTACTTCAGGAGCACTTGCCCTCCTCTCCAACTGACAGAAGAAAATATTCACACTTTCTATAGTGGTGAATATGCAGCCAAAAATGCACAAAAAGAGGTAACCAATTTACTCATCACTCAATTTGCATTTGTGGTTAAGCAAGATCAAGAGCTTTTTAATCAACTGCACCGGTACTTTTACTGGTATAATTAGAGACATTTAATGTCCATCCAGTCTCATTTCTTGATCACTGTTTTTCATGGCATGAGTTTTTGGCAAAGAGAAGAAGTTTGGAGCTTAAAATGGATAGGGTCTTCAAATATATTTCCTCCAACAATCGTGCAAGTTCAGAGGATTATGAGTCATCAATTGAGCAACAAAATTCCTCCAACTGCCCTTTTTACCAAACTGAGAAGTGACACCAAGGCTCAAGAAGAAGCAGGAGTCCAGCAGTCAGCCAACTGCACCACTAGCCCTGCCTATCGAAAACTGAATTTTGACAATTTGTCAAATTAGTTAGCTGAGCCACCTCGACCAACTAAACCTGTAACTGCGCAGATGCACAGAGAGCCACCTCTCACCCTAGTTGCAGTGAGTTGACTATGTGATGTTGAAGATATTACCACATCACCAAATCTCTTGTCAAAGAGATATGTCACCCCACTGATCATTTCAAGCTCAAAGACAGCCGCCCAACTAAACCCTCAGAAAGTTCAGTTCAAGTCATCATTCAAGAGGAAATTGCAAAGAAGGCGAAGAGTCACATCAGTTGAAGCCAAGCAACAGAGCTAATCCGTGAAGAAAGCAAGGCCAGAGAAGCCTGCTGAAGGAACTGAATCTGCATCAAAGAGGAAAAGACCAAACTGCCCTGAAGAGAGCAGTGAAGAAAATCCAGTTCGCCCCATCAAGAAGAGAAAACTGACTGAGATTTAATCTAGCAGTTCAGCAACTGATGTCATCAGTTTAGTGATGAATCAGTTCAAGGGGCCAAGCAGAAGACATGACAAAACTAATCGATCAGTTGCCACATCGTCAGTTCGGAAAGTCATCAATTGGACTGTATCCTAACTGACCAAGGATAAGTTTTTAAATTTTCATTCTTTAAAGCTTATTCTTAGTAAAATTATTACCGTTGAGATATATTTTCTCATAATCCAACGGGTATAATTTTCAAATGGGAGATCTCTCAATGATAGCTGGCATTAATGCTACTGATCAAAATCAACCACTAAAGTAGAAAGTGAGTTGATCGCTTGAGAGATATAAATAGCAAAATCCTGCACCAAATATTTGCTATTTATGGCAAATACCCTATTTTCAAAATGGATGAAATCTCAACCGCTGATCCAAAACAATGCTAATCTTGTGGATGGCTGAGATATCCATTGCATTTAACCAGTTGAGCATCAGTCAGATCTATTAACTGATCAGCTAAGGAGTACTCAAGTGCAACTCGTAGTACATGCATGCAAAGATTTTTTTAAATGTTGAGGAGATATCGATCAAAGATCACCTATCCATCTTCATAACTCTCATTGCATTGATTTGCATCCTTCTTTCTCTACTCCATTCAACTCTTTAAACTACTTTATTTTTGCAGAATGGAACTCCCTGCTCAGTACATTGATCCAGAAAGACTTGCTCTCAATCTCAAAAGAGACAGGTTCTTAGAACTGGACTTTCTAATGAAGACTTAGTCACAGCAGCGGACGAAACTGAACTCTTTCAGTTTTTTACTCAAGGCTTGCAGTTTGGGCGTTGCTTTCCAGAGCTTGTTGCCGAGTTCTATATATACTCTCAAGTTACGGACAATGGCATCATCTCAACAGTCGGCATGCATCTGATCCTCATCACCAAGGACGCTATGATAGAAACCCTCCATCTTCCAGGAGCAGGTTCATAGGTAGGCTCGATAGCCATACCTAATCAAAGAGAATTGTGGAGCAACTGGACAAAACCAGGAGTTGAGCATAATGATTATTCACACAGACTAAAGGACAGTCTGCAGCTGGAGTTCATTCAACTCCAAGATATAGTCATCCACTGTCTGAGAGGCAACCTGGACTATATTCATTTTAGTGCCAAAAATGCTCACTTGATGGCACTTATCTACAACCGATGCAAGATGCACTGGACATCATACGTGCTATCACAACTACGCCAAAATGTTCAGAAGGTCGTTTTGACTACCTCACGGGCACATTTGCGGAGAAGCTAGGATTTATCAATTGACTCAGCATGATCATTTGTGATCAAATCTGACTTTTTCCTCACCAAGACGTGTTGCTGGACAGGAGAGACTATCTCCCCAAAATCTTTCTCAAGAGAAAGAAGAACTTGAAACCGTTTGGCAAAGGATCAAGAAGGCAGAAAGCTGCTGAAGAAGGCCCCTCCACTCCGATTGAACCGACTTTAATCAGTCATGGAAAGCAATCCATGTTAGAAGATGATATGACGACAGAGTCAACTGCGCTAACTGATTCTGAACCAGCTGAAACCAGATACATGGATGGCGTTAAAGAAAGCTTCAACGAAACTCTCAACAATCTGCTATCAAGCAGATTTCACATCATTGAGAGCTATGACTCCTACCTTTTCAATCAACTAAGGAGATATCTCAGATGGTCTCTCTGGAGATATCAAGTTGATAAAGTAGTCATGTTTGAACTACTCGACAAGAAGGGATGTCACTTTTGGAGTCAAGAAGGAATCTGAAGTAGGAACTGGATGAACAATCCCTTCACGGCTACTCTCACACTCTCTGGGATCATGGATTCAATGATTCTCAGAATCCAGCATGGAGTACTAGCCCCAATTCCTCTATCTTTTGCAGAACCATCCAACTCATCCTCCACACCAATAGAGTTCAACCACCCACCTCCAACTGAAGAACTCCTCACAAGTTTGGCCATGATGACAGCTGAATCTCAAGTTCAGTCCCCACTGCTAGATCTACGGTAATTCATGCCAATAGAGGAAGTATCCAACTGGCTACTCTCACCACCACAAGAACATCCATACCCCTCCCCATATGAAGGTAATCTTGCTACCACATTCAGCTTGTTACCATATGTTTCTATTCCATCCTTTGATCTACAACTGCACACCTTTTTGGATGATGCCAAAAAGGGGGAAGAGAATGAAGAAATTGAGAAGAATGATGGAAGAAACTTTTTGAGTCTCTGGGTGAGATTTAGGGGAACCCTCGCAGTTTCAAGGAGAAGTACTGTCTCAGGGGGAAGTGTTGAGGACTGTAGAAACTGCTAGAGAAGAGATGCGTCAGCCTCAGGGAAAAGTTTGGGAAGATGTCTGCTGGAGAAATGCCAGAGGTGGGAGACAATTATCTCAGGGGGAAGTTTAGGGAGACGTCTGGAGGAATACTAGAGAAAAAAGAGAATCTAACAATTGGTGGAACAGATGAAGAAGGAGATGAGGACCAGCTGAAGAAGCACAGCAGTTGAAGAGCTAGAAACTGAAGAAAAAGAAGACAAAACGTGAAAAAACAAACTGTTTTAGATTGAAATAAATCTAATTAGTTTCTAAGCTATAGAAAGTTTTCTTGCTTGATTGTGTTCTCTCTTGCACAAGTTAAAAATTTCTTACAATCAGTTTTTCCATCATTGCTCAATTTTGCCATGTTTTGGACATCATCAAAAAAGGAGAATTTGTTAGGAAAAACTATCAAGAGTTTTCCTGACTGGGGTTTTGATGAGATGTCAAAATATGTCAAAATACGCAAAGAGCCTTGAAAAACTGAAAAGAAATCAAGCAGAAAACTAAGGATGATCAAAACAAAAATTGAGCTATCAAAGTCTGAAAATGATCAATCCAAGTGAGAAAAGAAAAGAGAGAAAAGAAAAGAGAGAGAAAAAAGAACAAATACCCAGCCGGAGAGCTGTGGAAAAAGAAAAATTGTAGCTTGTTTGCTAGGTCAGTTAGCAAGTCAAGTAAAACTGAAAGATGCAGGTACTATCAAAGTTCGAAGTACCATTTGCCATCAGTCTACAATTATGAACTGAAGAAAATACAAGTTCAAGGCACCAGTTCAAAAGTGCCAAATTCCAGCTGAAAAAGAATACCAGCTGAAGAATACACCAGTCCGAGCTGAAGAATATACCAGCTCAAGAGAATTCTAGTTGAAGAATACACTAGTCCAAGGTGAAGGATATGCCAGCTCAAGAGGATTCCAGCTGAAGAAGTGTACCAGTCCAAGGTGTGAGCTAAATGATACACCAGCTCAAGAATGTACCAGTTCAAAGGATACCAGCTGAAGACGCATAACTTCAGAAGTCCAACTGAAGAAGCGCCAGCATCCGAACTGAAGACTAGTTCAAAGAAGTTCCAGCTGAAGGGACACCAGTCCAAAATGCCAGCTGAAGAACACTGGTTCAAAACTACCAGCTGAAGCAAATCAAACTGGAGCTCAGAAAGCATCAAGCCAGAGTCCAAAACTGGCAGTTGAAGATGATCTAAACTGGAGCTTGCAAAACTGCCAAAGACGTGCAGAATTGACAGCCGAGGAACTGAAGATTCCAACTGCCAGCCAAAGCCCAGAACTGAAGATCAAGACAGAAGCCGTAACTGAAATTCAAATTTTAGAAAAGCCAACATGAAGATCTTGAAGTTAATGCAATCGAGATCTTGAAACAAAAGCATGTCAGAGGAACAAAGGCTACTCAACGGCTCTTTAAATGAAAACCCCTAACGGGTTTATCATTTATGATCACCTATTGATCAGCAACGGTCACCAACCACTCATCTATAAAGGATGAGTAACCCAGAAGATGGCTGTGACTTTTTGCTCACACTTTTTGCAAGACTTACTACTAAAGACTTTCTGCGAAGACGTTCACCAAAGATCTAAAGCCTCACGCTTAAATTCAACAAAAGCAAAAGTCCCAACTGAAAAGAAGGAACAGACTACTCATCAAGATAGCTGTTGAAGAAATCCAGCTAGAGCCACTCTCTCAGTTCTGTTCTACACCGATCAACTACCCAGCTCAAACCGAAGACGCGCAAAGGACCACACTAGTTGATACCAGTTTCAAGACTGCCTTCTTGAAGATCAAAAGAGATATAAAACCTTGTAAAGACAGGCAATAGCACCTAAAGTCTCAGCGAGCAGTTGGGATCAGTAAGTGTGAGCTATCGACCAGAAACCGGCTGAGGAGGCTGCTTTCATTGGATCGCCGCTTTCGGGACAACAAAAGTTGGAAATGAATCCGTGACTTGTAAAGTCACCGACAGCTAGGTCCAACACCTGTCTTCACTGTGTAACTATAATAAAGGAACTTTACACTTGCATAATGAATTGCCCTTCTGTAGAAAAAAGGGGGACGTAGAAGTTGAGCTTCGAATCTCTGTAAAATTATCTGTGCGCTCTGCTCTGTTTTAAGTTGCATATCTAAACTATACACCTCAAGCACACACGCAGCACTCTGACCTAGCTGATCATCTCAACTGATCTCCTAACAGCACGGATAACATCGTGAGTCAAGGGCCCAGTCTATTCCGCTGAATTTGTTAAGAATTTGGATCAGTTTATTCACCCCCCTCTAAACTGATTCTGACTCGCCTCGGGATCAACAATGGATGTCTGCATTGAAGAGAAGACTCAGAGATCAACAGTGTTTATTGTAACGTTCTTGAATGTTTACATGAACATCCTTTGTCCAGATTATTCTTCTAAACATCGATAAAGTTGTTCAAGGTTTACAACCAAAAGAACATTTAGAGATCTATTCAGAAGCTGCCATATTCAACAGAAGAGTTCAAGACTAAAGTCAAAGACAGCGTTCTATTGTTGGAAGAATTCCTAACATGGTTCGAGTTTGATCTTGGTTCTAAATAAGGAAAGTTTCCTTGTTTATTTCTGAATCAAATTAGGACATCTGTTCCCATGTTTAGACTATATCTGTTCATCTATAAATAGCCTGGGATACAGACATGTTGGAGTGCAGAGAACACATCGAACAGAAGCACTGCACAAGAATTGTTTAAGAGCTCTAACTATTTTGAGCCATTTAGTTACGGTTGAGTCTTAGACTAGAGAATAATGTTCTAGTTATCATGTATTGAAACACACTTGTTCATACATTGTGAAAAGGAGTCTCGGGAGAGATTTCTTGTAGGAACTAGATAGGTTAGACATCTAGGTTGTGAGGGGATCTCATAATTCAATTCAATGAAAGAGAGTGTATGGGTAGAAAGGGTAGCGAATGATGGGAGGTCAGCTATGTGTAAAATCCTCAGTAAACGTGACACCAGAGTAGTGAATTATTTTTCACGGACTTGACAAGTCCCCCTAACGTAGATCGATTGATCGAATAGGGTTACCAAACCTCTGCATGCTTTACTTTTCTGCAATCGTATTAGCGCTCATTCTTTAACTTTATTATAAACATATTTTGAACGTTCATCATCTTTACAATGAATGTTATGCAGACAGATACTTATCACATGGGTGTGTAATTTCAGTACAAAATCTTAGAATCTTCAAATATTTAGCCAATAATTATCAATTCACAATCCATGGAGCATAAATAAATTACTAAGGCTAACATTATAATCATAAACTGAGAAATCATAAAATACAACTTGTGTCGACTGAATATCCAATCTCTACTTCTCTCTATAGTTCTCTGCTATGTTCTGCTATTTTTTGCTCTTCTATAGGGTAAAGATGGTTGAATTTTCGTTCATAAACAACTTCTAAATAGTAGAAGAGATTCAATCCCAAGGATAGAAACATAGCTCAGTCTAAAAAGAAATTTGCTAAAATTCGTGGAAAGGAACACGGTCTGTGCTTGATCTTGCTCAAACTTTATGTGTTGGAAAATAATAAGAGCACAGTCCGTGTGCCTTTGCCACAGTCCGAGAAAGTGTTTGCTTTGGGAGCATATGTCGTGCTGGGTGAAACACGGTTTGTACTATTCTTCTGACGCTAGTACTTCATTTTTCGGCCTCCGTTTATCTTTTTCTATTCTCTTAAGCTGTCTTTTGACACACCAAGTCATCTTCCAACTTTATTTAGTTTAGAACTCATTCAGGACAAGTGATTTTCCTATCAATACTTGATAAAATCATGACACAACAACATACAACAAACTAACCAAACCAAACTCGTCACAAAGACATATGCATTGGATTAAAATAAATGCAAAATAACTCATGAAATCCATATAAATCCCAAGTTTATCAAATTGGTTACATGAAATTTATTAAATGAAAACAACCATGGAATCCGCCTTTAATCTAAAATCTCCCAAGTTCTTTTTTACTTTTCCATTTACTTTTATTATTTTAATTAATTAAAAACCCAAACCTTTTATCAAATTTCTAGATAACGTGAAGTAGGTGACAACTATGTATTTTACACAATTTTTGGATATGAATTCATGATTTTTATTATATTAAGTTATGTATTTTATATAGCTTTTGTGCTTATATTGTTATCATTTGGAGTTTTTGATGTGCTTGCTAGTTTTGCAGTTATAATTGTAATTTCGTTGCATATTTGAAGCAGAACAGTTAAATACGTATTTGAGGAATTGAAGGGGGATTTAATTAGGATCTCGAGATTAATTAAATGCTTAATTAAAGCTTAATGGACTGGATTAAATGATCAAAACCTGAAGAAATCTGAAGTCCAGTGCGAAAATAGCTTGGGTCAACCTGGAAAATATCGGTCGACCCGGCCCAGTGTATTTTGTGAAGGCCTAGGTCAACCTGATCGAAATCACTTGCATTGACCTAGTGCAAATTCTACACTCTAGGTCGACTAAAATTCGTAGGTCGACCCACATGCTCGAGTCCATGGGAATGTGATTGTTTATCTCCAATTCAGGATTTTAAATCTAAATATAAAAGCCTTCATTTTGATGCACGCCCCATATACGAGAAATACACTAGAGAACACTCAAGAGAGAAGATAAGAGAAAGCTGAATGCTTGTTATCTACTCAAAAGGAGGTGACAAGGTTGCTAGAGATAGAGTGCTGCTACAGAAGAGACAAGACAACTGGATTTTCCGGTGTTATTCGGTTTTATTGTTTATTTTGTCATGGACATTTTTACTCTAGTTTTTATTATTTATTTTTAGTATGTTTAGCTAATTTCATAACTAGGTTTTAGGGATTGGATAATATAGATCTTATAATGTGATTTAATTAATTTCTTCCTGATATCTCTCGGGGTTTGATTTCTGTGAGCTTGTTTATATCTTGTATGAATGCTTGATCACCATTTATGCATGCTAGTCATTAATTTGAAGTACTGGTCAGAGAAAAATTGATGATGGAAAGATAGAAATCAGGTTATGTGTGCTTAGAAGGACCGACCAAGTGAACAAGTATTGTATATGGTTGAATAATTTTTCTTGTGCTAAATTAGGAGTGATGACACGTGTGAAGAACCGACCGTAGTGAAGTGCATGCTCATTATGTCTAAGTTATGGTTTGTGCCTTTAAAATTAGCCTGATAACAAACTAGTGATTCCCCATAATTGATAGATTAAAGACTAAAGTCGGATTGTAAGAATTATTGATTATTATTAAATGAAATGACAATCCAGTTTCCTTAAAGCCTAGGTTTCTGTAATTGATTATTTCAGTTATTTTATTTGCTATGGTTATTTGTGTTATTTATTTATTTTCATTCTATCTGCGATTTCAATGTCTAGATATTAGTTAAGTGTTTGTGTTTGAGAACATATGAACAACGGTGTCTATGAGATACAATATTCTTACTCACCTACGTATTACAATAACATCGTACACATGCAGTTCACTTATTTGTTAATAAATAGCATGTCAGTAGGATAATTGAATACTTAGTTGTGTTATTATTTCAGTCTTTATGGATACAATACTCTTTCTCACCATTGCTATAAATTATTCCGTACACTTGCAGGTTGGTTTTTAGTTAAATAAAACACCGAACGTGTTATGCAAATATATATTGGAATTGCAATGATTGGATTAATTCAATTGTTGAATCCGATTAATTAATGGTGTTAATTAATTGAAAACATATTTGATTTAATAAGTTAAATCAAATCTATCTATACATATATTAAAACAAAATTGTGGAGGATAAAATTGTAAATAAAAAGCATTAGTATAGAAACTATCAAAAGAACACAAACACTTGCATGCACTAATTATACATAAGCCTTATTTCAAATGGGTCAATCAAATTTGCAAGTCAACCCGTAAAAAAAAATCGGCAAAATCAGTATCAGCTATAACATTAAAAAATATTAATCAAAATTCAAAAAGTATCACCTATATCCTTAAAAATTAAGGGGGCCTGCTAGTTATTTTTTACTAGTTTATTTAGTTCAAATTGTGTTTTTTTCAGTTCATATTAATGTTTAAAGTTTAAGAGTTTATTTTTAGGAGTTTTTTAGTATTTTTTAGATTTTTAGGGGTTTATGTTGTATTTTTAGGGTTTATTTTTTTTAAGTTTATTAATCTCAATTATGGGTTATATTTAAGTTGTAAAAATTAATTATCAAACGCAATGCATGAGCCCACACGTTAGCGTCGTCGGACGAGCGCCTTGCGCGAGGTATCAGATTTTAAAAAAATAAATTAATTCACTTTTATTTTCGGATTTATTAATTTGATTTTAGCGTGTGTGTGTGTGTGTAGAGGAGGATTATCATGCACATATACTCCTAGTGTGTAAATTAGGAATTAATCATATCCTTTAATCTTAAAATATGGATGGTCTACAATTTGTTTGGTTATAAAAACATTGTTGCTATTATTTAAATAATGATTAATATGAAAGTGTATTTATGTATCATTGTTGTTTTCGTATATTTATTAAAGTATAAATTAAGGGATTGAGTTTGGTAATTAATTAAATCAATTACCAAAAGCCAACAAACCCACTATGGATTGTGAATATTAAATTAACGTACCCAATTTTTTCTTGATTTTTCCTCATTAATTATTTTTTATACTGTTTTTTTATTATTCTATGATTTTTTAATGATTTATTTATTTAGTTTTGCAGTTAATGTCGTAATAAATGTGTAATTTGATTTTTTGGAACATAAATTGAGATGTTTAGTCTCTTGATGCATTCAGATTTTTTTTCTTTTTGTTTAAAGCTTTATAGTTAGTTGTAGTTTAGGCTCTCAAGTTATAAATTGCACTCAAATCTCGTGATAAATTATATATATATATATATATATATATAAATATTTTTTTTTTGTGACTGTTAGTGTTTTATTTATTGTTGTTGATGCTTTTTTAACATATTATGTGAGTGTATTGTTGTTTATTGAGTATTAATATTGTTTGCGATAGTTTGGATGCTTATTTTGTGATTGGTAATGCTTCTTTATTGACTAGTTTGGTATAATCACGTTACAAAATAGAGCAACACTTACATGCACCTTGTGTACATAAGGACATATATCCGACAGGCACGTGGCAGCCACGTGCGGCGCGTGGGGCCCACGCACTTGTCAGTTTTTTTTCCCTGGTGATTTTTTATTTTTTTTCGATTTTCTTTTTTTTTCCCAACAAAATTTATACCATAAAATAAAATTAGTGAACTCTAAAATTAAATCGAATTGATATAATTTATTTGAAATAAATATAAATTTATACCATAAAATGAAATTAATAAATCTTAAAAAAACACAAAATAAAACCCTAAAAACACCCTCAAAAAATCCTAAAAAACACAAAATAAAATCCTAAAAACACCCCCAAAAAATCCTGAAAAAACAATAAAAAAACCCTAAAAACACCCCCAAAAAACACAAAATAAACCCTTAAAAGCACCCCTAAAAAAAGCCTAAAACACACAAAATAAACCCCTAAAAACACCCCCCAAAAACTCCTAAAATAAGTGGTAGACCCCTTACTATTTAATGATACAGGTTATACTTTTCGAATTTTGAGTGATACTTTTTAATGTTATTGTTGATACTAATTTTACTAGGTTTTTTTTACGGGTTGACCCGCGTTGACCCGGGTCAAAGCGGGTTGACCCACAACTATGGCCCGCCCGTCTGAAATAAGTCTTATATGCACCTTGTGCATGTAAGTATTTGCCTATAAAATAACATTACTATCCACTAGAGTGAGCTTTAATTCTACATATATATATCGATCATGTTACAGTGATAGCTTCAAGATTAATGTGTTTCATTTGGTTATTTTTTCATATTTTAAAAGATATTAAGATATTTTTTTCTAGTAAAGAACAAATTAAAGAAACTAAAGCATAAAATATTGCACTTAAATGTCATGATCAATATTTTATGTTTGTTGAGTCCTGTTGATTTATTTGTTGATGTTTTTTTTTAATTCTTAACAAATTATATGTTAGAGTAGTATAGTTGTTTGTTGGGTATTAATGTATTTTTTGAAGATATGAATGCTTATTTTATAATTGGTAATGCTTCAATAATTAATTTGGTATAATTAAGTCACTAAATTTTTTTTGTAGCGAATTTTGAAGTTTTTTTAAATATATTATTTGTTCCTAGCATATATATTATGTAAAAGTTTATTGTTTTGGTGAGTATTTAATGTTTTTTTATTATAGTATGATTGCTTCTTTTGTGATTGATAATGCTTCATTAATTGATTTGGTATAATTATAATGTTAGGAAAATTATTGGGAAAATCCCAACTGATGGTTTTGATGAAATGTCAAAACATGTGTGATGATTTAATGAAAAACTGCAGGTTATGAAAAGCTGGAAATCAGGGATAATGACCAAGTAAGACTTCAAACTGAAATGAGAAACAACTATTTTAAAGCATGGTCAACCAGCTTGCAAGGATGCCTTAATCAGACCAGTCATCAGAGTCAACTCTTCAAAGCTTAAGAAAAGCTATAAGAGAGGAAGAGAACTTTGGAGACTGGTAGGCATCCATAGATGAGTAATCATCAGTCTTAGCAGAAAGCCAAGACAAACTGATGAGAACAAAGACAACTTGAAAGCTGAAACTGAACTGAACAAAGATCAGTCAGTTACAAAGAGCTGACCCCAAACTGATCAAAGATCAGTTTGCTAGGAGAAAAAGCTCTAAAAGCATTGAGCTAATACTGAACTGACCATAAATCAGTTCATGGAGAAAAGAAAAGCTCAATCAAGTAGCCTACTGATAGTCTAGAATTGAAAGCTTTTTTAAGCTAAGCTGCCGAGTCAGCTGAACTGGATTATATCAGGACTGAAGCTCAAGGCAGCTGAGGATCTGCCAACTGGACAATCTCAGAGCTGAAAGCCGAGATAGCTGAAAGCCCATCAACTGAATGTCCAAAACTGATAGCCGAATCACCTGCTCTTTCTGATAAAGTAGTCAATGAAGATCTTAACAGAAAATCTTTAAAAGATCCTGATGGTCTTAGAGCAGAGGATATTAAAGTCAAACGGCTAGTTCATTAAGAGCTTCAAATGGATACAGGCATTAAAATTCCGCCGGTGAATTCTAAACATTCGCCAATCATAACAGTCAAAAATCACTCACCTATTTAAAGAGGGTGAACTCAATTTTGGCCAAGACTTTTTCACCAATCTAACTTTACTATTTTACAGAACGAGCTATTCTTTCTCCCTCCCTACAGCTCAAAGCTTAATACTCTCAAAGTGCGAAAAGTCTCAACTGAGAAGGCATGCTTTAAGTCTAAAGCAATCTGCTAAGTTGACGCCGAATTCCAGCAAGGGCAAAGCTTCTCAGTTCAGTCCCTCAAAGATCAACCACCCAGCTCAAGCTAAGGAGCATTCCAGGTTGATAACAGATTCAAGACTGTCTTCTTGAAGATCGAGCGAGATCTAAAATCATGTAAAGATGGGTAATAGCAGCTAAAGTCTCAGCGAGCAGTTGAGACCGGTAAGTGTGAGCTATCGACCCAGAAATTGGCTAAGAAGGAGCGTGTACTGATGGGTCCATTCTTTCGGGACAACAACAGTATGAAAGAAGACCGCGCTCGGTTTGAAGGGTGCCGTTTTCAGGTCCAACAGGATTTCTTCACTGTGTAACTATAATAAAGAAACTCTACACTTGCATAGTGGATTGTCCTTCTGCGGAAGGAAGAGAGGACGTAGAAATAGGAAGCTTCAAACCTCTATAAAGTCCTGTGTGTGCCGTTCTTATTGCTTTCAGCTTTGCATGTTCTTAAACTGCATACCTTCACACACACAAGCTGCACTGACGAGCTAAGCAAAGTCTTCAAAGCTATCAGTCCTAACTGATCAGCTCACCAGCTAAGCTTCAGTCAGGCTTTCTCAACTGATCAAGAAAGCACAGATAAAATATCTAAACCGAGTCAGGACCCTCTCTATTCCGCATCTGTTTAAAGTTTTTTGAAGTCAGTTTATTCACCCCCCCTCTAAACTGAAATAGACTCGCACCAAGACCAACAAGTGGTATCAAAGCGGTTGATTATAAGGATTAGCCATTTCTGCAGATCATGTGAATCAGATCTGTTTATCTGTGCTAACATTTCAAGCTATGGGAAACCATAAGCTACCTCTCTTTTCAGTTGAGAACTATGATAATTGGAGCAGGAGGATGAAAGCTCATCTATGCTCCATCTACGAGAATATGTGGAAGGTGATTGAAGATGGTCCAATCATTATCATGATGGACAATGAAGCCCACATCATGGATGTCAACCAACCGGCTAAGATCCCAAAACCAACTCATTTTCTCACGGGTGAAGAGAAGAAGTTGAAGAATCTAGAGTTTGTTGCTCAAACAGCACTTTTTCAAACTCTAGATGAGGATCGCATGAAAGTGACTAAAAACTACAGAACAACAAAGGAGATTTGGGACCTACTTGCAGATCTATGCAAAGAGTCCAAGGCCATCAAAGGAAACAAGCTCCAGTTGGCAGTTGACAAGTATGAGTCTTTCAAACTGCAGTCGGAAGAAAGCATCTCGAGCCTATAAACAAGATTTATTGGCATCATAAGCGAGATGAACAATCTGGGAAGAAACTATCCCAACAGTGAGATGAACACAAAAGTTCTTGACAATCTCACTGATGAATGAGATATGAAAGTAATTGCTACTAAAGAGTCGAGAGACTTAAATAGCATTACTCCCAAAGAGTTATTTGGATCTTTCAAAGCTCATGAGTACAACCTGAACCGAAAGAGAGAAGCATCCACTTTCTCTTCTCACGATGCTTCTTTCTATACTAAAAGAAATCAGTTCAAAGAAGCCCGCGAAAGAAATAACTTCCGACCAAGAGACACGCCTGTCAGAAAGAATCTAAGGGAATCGGTGACTGATTGAAGAAGAGAGTCAGCTGACAAAAAGGAGATCCTGACTGAGGATGTAAACAAGTAAATCCAGTTGATGATAAGATTGCTGGAGAAACTCAGAAAAGATAGAGATCAACAATCAGCCCAACCCCAAGCTGATGAAGCTGCTAAGGGTGAGAGAAACCAGCAGCCAGCTGATCGACCAGCTGAACAATTCAGGTTGGCAAATAGGAATATAGAAGAACATTTCCACTGCCACAAGTAAGGACACTACAAATACGAGTGTCCAGAGCTTCCTGAAGATAAAAAGGCCAAAGTGAAGAGAAGCTTCTTCAAAAGGAAAGCAATTATCACAAACTCTGAGAATGCCGTGCTTGACGATTCAGATTACCCATCTGGAATCAACTCAGACGGCTATAGCTCCGATGATGAAGCTCTATTATGCCTCATGGCCAACAATGATGAAGAGATTAGTCAGTCTGACTCAATAACCTCTTTCTATCATATACATGAAGCTTCGATCTCTAAGAATGAACTGGATGAACAGTTAAGAATCCTAGAAGATCAGTTAGCTTATGTATTAAGTATACATATTGAACTGAAGGGTCAAAATGATGAGCTAAAAAGCAGAGTTGATGAGCTAAGTGTTGAAAATGAAAGACTGAAAAGTCTTGATGCTCAGACAACATAAATGGATCAGTTGAAGCTAAGAAATGCTGAACTGAAATCTGAGAATGAGCAGCTCAAGCTAGAAATTCTTGAAAAAGATGAATTATCCCTCAAACTCAAGAAGGAATCCCAGACTCTAGATGAAATCTTGAGTCATTAGAGAACTGAAACTGAGAGTCCAGGGCTGGGATATAGTAAGTACACTGCCACAGATAAAGGCAAGGTAGTTGCACAGAGCTGTGAATCTGGAATCCTAAAAGGATTCACAAGACTAGCTCAGTCCCTCCCAATTGAGGAGTCCAAAGATAAGGGCATCTTGGAAACTCCTCAAGCTCAGCCCAAAGATCAGACTGATCAGCCGAGAAGGGCAACTCGAAGACAATCGGTCTTTCAAAGGCTTGGTGCTCAGTCAAAGCCACCAATTCAACACAGATCAACTCAGCAGTCCAGATCTACTGCTCGATCAAAATCTAAAGCTCATCAAAGGCCAAATCTTCGAAGGCCTTCATTCCATTCTAGATCATCAGTTCAACTGAGATCTAAAGTTCACCCAAGGCTAGCCTTTCAGGCAAGGGCATCAGCTCAAAGCAGGTCATCAGTTCAACGATCTGGAAACTCCTTAAATACATTTCAACCAAGGAGTTCTTCAAACCCCAAAGGAAATGTACACACAAGATTGTATTATGGACGATAGCATAACTAATCTCTCTGAAGAAGTTCACTCCAAGTGACCTTACAACCCAGTACAATGTGTTCTTAAACTCAAGGGATGAATCAAGGATCAATCCCAGTTACAAATAGTTTGCCAATTGGCCATATCACAAGGGCTAAAATGCTCACAGCCAAAAGGTCAGAAGAAATTGGACAAGACAAAGAGCATCAAGGTCACAAGATGAGAGGATATTAGTTGAAGTCTTCTATCATGAATCTCATAGAAGGTATAGATCACATGACTCAACTCTTAGTCGAAGAGTTATAAGAAGTCCAATGCACATCCAGAGATCTAATTCTGAAGGATCTCTTGGAAAAGAAAAGCCAAAAGTGTGGCGAATGTGGATTCCCAAACACATGATTAACCTTTCAAGACCCAATATCATGCGGGTACCCAAAATCTGACTTTTGTTTTGTAGAGAAAGAGTATCATATCCAAGAAAAGGGTCAAAGATACTTGGTATCTGGATAGCAGGTGCTCAAAATATATAACCGGAGATAAGAATGATCTCGATGGTTATAAAGAGGTTAAGGGACCACTAGTCACTTTTGGAGACAACTCAAAGAGCCGAACCATTAGAGAAGGGTTTGTGGTCAAAGGGAAAGTTATCGTGAATGGCATGTCACATGTTGAAGGACTGAAGCACAAACCGCTGAGCATCAGTCAGCTTTATGATAATGGGTACTCAGTCGACTTCAGCAATAGCTCATGTGACATCAAAGACAAGTCAACAGGAGCCATACTCCTGGCTGGAGTAAGAAAGGGCAACATGTATGTTGTTGACTGGTTAACCGGCTATTCAGAAGCTTGCTTTCTCTCCAAAGGATCAACTGAAGTAAGCTGGATATGGCATCGACTACTGAACCATCTCAACTTCAAAACTATCAATTACCTGGCTAAGAAGGAGCTAGTTGATGGGCTTCCCAAGGAGATCTACAAGAAAATTGGCGTCTACGGACCATGCCAGAAAGGGAAGCAGGTGAAGTCGTCATTCAAAAACAAAAGTCATCCTCAAGGAACGACTAAAATTCTTCAGTTGCTACACATGGACCCATTTGGACCTGTGAAGCCACTAGCCCCCAGAGGAAAAAAGTTTACACTTGTAGTAGTAGATGACTACTCAAGGTATACCTGGGTGGAGTTCCTGAGAAGTAAGGATGAAACTTTTAAGAAGCTATCAACATTGATTAGAAGATTGCAGACTAACAAGGGAAAATCAGTTCAAATGATAAGATCCGACAATGGAACTGAATTTGTCAATCAGCAAATGATCAAGTTCCTAAGTGAACAGGGAATCACTCATGAACACTCTGCTGTAAGAACTCCTCAACAAAATGGCGTAGCTTAAAGGAGGAATCGCAAGCTAAAGGAGGTAGCTAGAGCAATGGTAGCAGATGCCAACATAGCCGAATGCTATTGGGCAGAGGCAGTTAACACAGCCTGCCACACGCAAAACAGAAGTGCCATAGTCATCATCTATGATAAAATGCCCTATGAGTTGTTCAAGGGTCGTAAGCCTTCTATCTCTTACTTTAAGATATTTAGCTGCAAATGTTATATCCACAATAATGGCAAATCCCAACTAAAATCTTTCAGTACTAAAGCTGATGAGGGGATCTTTCTCGGCTACAATACCCCTCATTCACAAGCTTACATAGTGTTCAACAAAAGAACACTGGTTGTGGAAGTAACATGTCATGTGGTATTTGATGAGCTTGCTGATGAGTACATGAACAGAAAGAAAAATTGTACATCAGAGCAAGCATTGCCTAGTGAAAGCCTGCTGGACTATGTTGATCACATTATTCTAGAGCAGTTTGAAGCTTCACTAGAAGATGGCATTGAAACTGATTCTAGACCAGTTGAAGATAACTTAGTCAATGAGGACACAAATTGTGGTGAAACCTCAAACCCTATAACTGAAACAGGAGGAAAAATCAGTGAAAATGAAGAACAAGCTGGAGCCGAGGCAGCAGCTGATGGACCAGCCGAAGAATCAGCTGAAAGAGCAGCTGAAGGAGCAGTTGATGAACCAACTGAAGGTGCAGCAGAAGCCACTATTCCCAAATGGCTCCGAAGCCATCCAGTCGACAAAATTGTTGGGGATCCAAGAAGCAGAGTCCAGACCAGAGGGTCAACAGAGCATGCACTCTTCACATGCTTCATCTCGCAGATAGAACCAACCAACGTCAAGGAAGCGCTTGAAGACTCAGACTGGATTATAGCGATACAAGAAGAGTTGAACCAGTTCATAAGAAATGACGTGTGGTTTCTTGTTGATAGGGGGAAAACCTAAAAATTTATTGGGACTAAATGGGTATTTCATAACAAATGAATGAACAAGGCGTGATCACAAGGAACAAGGCCAGACTGGTAGCCAAAGGTTACTCTCAAAGTGAGAGGATCGACTTTGATGAGACAATCGCACCAGTTGCAATATTGGAGGCCATCAGATTATTCATCACCTATGCAGCTCACAACAATTTCAGGGTCTATCAAATAGACGTGAAAAGTGCATTCTTGCAAGGGATGCTCAAGGAAGATGTATATATCAAGCAACCTCCAGGCTTCGAAATAGGAGATCAAGTCTAGAAGCTGAAAAAAACTCTATATGGTCTAAAGCAGGCACCAAGAGCTTGGTATGAAACCCTTATAACGTTCTTACTAAAGAATGGGTTTCAAAAATGAGTCATTAATCGTACTCTATTCAGAATAGAACGATCAGCTAAGATCTTGATGGTTCAAATTTATGTGGATGACATAATTTTTGGATCCAAGAGTAAAGATCTCTGCACTCAATTCGCTCAATTGATGCAAAGTGAATTCGAGATGAGCATGATGGGATAAATGACATTCTTCCTAGAACTCCAAGTGAAGCAGCTAGAAGACGGAATCTTCATCAGTCAAGCTAAATATACCAAGGAGCTTGTCAAGAAGTTTGGAACCGATAAGGAAAAATCTCTTAAGATTCTAATGAATACATCAGTGCAGCTGACTCTTGATGAAGAAGGAGAATCAATCAGCCAAACACACTACAAAGGAATCATTGGATCCCTTCTCTACCTGACCGCCAACCGACCAAACATCTCCTACTCAGTCGGACTGTGTGCAAGATTCCAAGCCAATCCGAAGAAAAGTCATCTCGAAGCATCAAAGAGGATCATGAAGTACCTCAAGGGAACCATAAATCTTAGGTTATGGTATCCCAAAGATGATAGCTTGAGTCTAACCGGCTACTCAGACTCAGACTTCGAATGATGCAAAATTGATAGAAAAAGCACTAATGGAACATGTCAGTTTCTTGGGAACAAACTGATATCCTGATTTAGTAAGAAGTAGTAGTCAGTTGCCATGTCAACAACTGAAGCCGAGTATGTAGCTGTTGTGCTCAAATCTTATGGATGAAGCAACAGCTCAAGGATTATAAGGTGGAGACTGAAGAAGTGTCAATCTACTGTGATAGCAATAATGCTATTGCAATATCTCAAAATCCAGTATTGCATTCAAGCACATTGATATCAGGCACCACTTCATTAGAGATCATATCAAGAAGAAAGACATATGCATTAAATATGTCAACATGGAGAAGCAAATAGCCGATATCTTCACCAAGCCATTGCCAGAAGCTAGATTTGTTGAGTTATGCATCCAACTGGGATTGCTCGAACTAGCTTCAAAGGAGGACGACGATTAGCCAGAAGGAGTGAAGAGGAGCACTTTAGCTGATGATGAGAACTGACCCAAGATGGCATCAGTCAACTAAGCTTTGGAGCTTAAATTGATGAGCATATCAGTTCTAAAGAAATGGTAAAGGCTACAAGAATGCTGACGGATGAAAATGAATAAACTGATCGCAGAAGGCATCAGTTCACAACCAGTCACATTCAACTGATGAAGAACAATTGAATTCAAAATTAACTGAAGAAATCAAAGCTTCAGCTGAAGGAAACAGCTGACAAGCTTAGGTAGAGCAAAAGCTGAAGATGACAGCTTAAGCTGACAAGGAGTCAAAGCTTAAAAGACTTCAGTTGGAACTAATCACTCCAAGACAAGAAGATCATCAGTCGAGAGGCCAACTGATGACGTCAGCAGCTCAATACCACGAGGAGAGTGGAGGAGAGGCAATATCAGATAAGTTCAAAGTTGAATTGATTACTGAACGGTAATATGACGTGTCTTCTCAATGTTACCGTTGGACCCACTCTCTCCCCTTATTAATCTCAATGGATAAATCTGAAATTAAAATCAACGGATTAATCGGAACCGTTCTATTTTGATTTTTGATCAAATTCTTTTTACCGTTGGATTCACCGATTACTTGAGTCTATAAATAGGTTAGTTGTTTTGCCTAAACCCTCCACACAGTGGACCAAGGAACTCAAGCATTCAGTCTCTCAAAATTCACCCAGAATTTCTTTTCTCCTAAACCTTTCAAATCTTCCCAAACCTCTTCCTCAATGGCTCAATTCTCTGCTAATGAACATCGAAGAAAGTATAACTTCAAACTTTCTGGTGAAGACTCCATGGCATTTAGAGAGGATCTACACCATGACAAATTCCCCAATCTTGTGGATTTCAGAGAATCCTGAGGTAACTTAGAACTATGTGAATTGATCATCACATTAGTAAAGAAAGCTAAGCTAAAAACCTTCACTGAGAGAGCTCCCTCAAAAGTCTATCATGAGGCCGTGGCAGAGTTCTTTCTGAACTCACAATATAGAGAGAATTCTCAGGAGATCATCACTGAAGTAAGAGGAAGAGAAATCACTATCACTCCAATGATCCTCCAGAAGGTTTTCAAAATTCTAACTGGTGGCAAGAAGATCGAAGATATGTGGGTAAATCCTGAACCACACTACAACGAGTGGAAGAAGAAATCAATCACTTAAGATTATCATAGCAATCACATGATAACCAAATTCAAAGAGGAATATCAAGTGTTATCTATGATCGCCGCCAGGATGCTCACTGGAGCAACAGGAAGTCTTTCAGAGATGACAGTTCCCAGATATCAAATCTACAAGGCCATTTGCAGAGAGATGAAGATATATTGGGCACAACACTTCTTTGATCAACTGGAAAATATGTTGAAATTGTCGAAGAGAAAACCATCAGCGACAAAAGATTTCCACAAAAGATGTGTTTCCTGAATAGAGTCAGCCTAATTCAGGAAAATCAGCTTCCAGAATTAATGATGGAGGAACTCATTGTCGAACTAGTTTATCCAGATGACTTTCTACCTAAGTCATTCAGACGAACAACAGAGCTGCCAATATAGATCAGAGAATATCAAACTCGGTAGAAATCAATGAAGAGACTAGAGGTCCTTGGAAAATGGAAGGCCAAGATAATTGAACCAATCAAAATGGAATCATTTGACTCTGATGAGGAACCTCCAAAGCTCGTGTCAATGGCGCATAAAGGAAAGAGACAGGCTGAATCAAGTACAGTTAAAAAGACTGCTGCAACGACAGTACAAACTGAGTCTACTGACAAGAAGGCTCAAGGAAGCTCAACATCAACTCAGCCGAAGAACTCAACACAAGGGATGAAAGAGGCTGAAGAAAAGACTGACTCCAAAAGGAGCAGTATACAGAAAAATAAGAAAACGGCAAACTCAAGGGTCAAAACAACTGACGACATTCAGCCAGACAAACAACCCAGTTGTCCATCAGTTTAATCTTCAAATCATTATTAAGAACTGATCAAACATCTGCAAGACTAGGTAAGACAGCTATCTGAGTCAATTAAGGAACTACAAGCTCACACTGGACTAATGACCACTGAAGCAAGATATCACAAACAAGAGTCAACCAGTCCCAGTGAGCCAGTCCCCAAGAAAAGAAAAACTGATCGCAAGAAGACCTGAAGGCCTCAAAAGTCAGCTAACTAGACGCCTTAGGAAAACTTCTTGTAAATCAGTTCATTTCTTAAATATTTTATAAACAAAAATCTTTTGGCTTAAATAAATGCTTGTGTCAGTATTTATTATTTTTTGACCGTTGGTCCTGAGCTCAAAATCAAAAGCTAAAAGAAAAACGACAAGGGGCATTTAATTCTTTCAACCAACAAATTTATAAGTCTCTTTCCTCACTCATAAAAACCCCTTGCTCAAAAAATTTGAGAGAATACAAAACAAAAAAAACAACAAAAAAACTACAACTGCAATAGCAAAGCAGCAACAGCAGAAGAGAAATTTCATACTCTTCAAAGAAATTCATCTTTCAAAAGAGTATTCTCTCTCTCTTTCTCTCTCAAAAAGCTTCAATTCAAACTCAGCCAGAGTTTTTCAAAAATGGCTGAATCATTCAAAGCTCTTACCTTCTTCAAAGAGCAAATGATGAGAGATAAATTTCTAGAAAGATACAAATTTTAATTGATTCTTAAAGAATCAAACAACCCTTTTCTTCTGGTCAATCTTCACAAGACCGGAATTCTGCACTACCTAGAAACTCCTCCAAGATCTTTCAGACAAAACTTGGTAAGTGAGTTCTTGCTTCAAGCAAAGATCACTGCAGATGGGAAGGTTATACAATCAGTGATTCAAGGAAAGAAATTTCAAATCACTGAAAGAAAGATTGCATAAATCTTTCAACTTCCCAGAAAAGGCTCCAGGGTTCAAGATCTGAAAGATTCAGCTGAACCATACTAGAAAGAATGGAGTGCTTCAAATTGCTCCAAGAAATTAGTTTTACCACAGCTAAAATTGATCTGAAGCCCGAGTATGGAGCCATGCTCGATATCATGAACAAAATGATGTTCGGTGCCATTAGAAGCATGAGTTAATTAACTCAAGAAAGGGACAAGGTAATGATACACCTTGTAGAAGGATTGGAAGCTAATTGGGCAGAGTTTGTCTTCTCCCAATTCAAGCATCAAGTCATCAAAGCTGTCGACTCAAAGAAGACTGGAAAATTTGAGTCCAAAGTAGGACTTGTTCTAAGAATGAGTAAGCTCCTGGAAGATATACTGAATCTTCCAAATGATGACGCGCTACTAGTCCTCATATCCGACTAGATTCCCAAGAAAGGGAAAGCACATATTCAGTCACTCAAGAAGAAGAGGAGATCTAAAGCCAAGTCTGGTAATACAACTTCAAGCAGTTCAGCTGCCAATGAAGTTCCCTCTCCACACTCCAAAAATGGATCATCAATTGACTTCAAGCCCTACACTGATCCAAATGAGCTCATTCTATTTATCGGAATTCCTCATCCAAATTATGGAGTTGATTACTTCAGGAGAGCCTGCCCTCCTCTCCAGCTGACTGAAGACAATATTCACACTTTCTACAGTGGCGAATATGCAGTCAAGAATGCTCAGAAGGGTGTAACGAATCTCCTTCTCACTCACTTCACGTATGTTGCCAAGCAAGATAATCAGTTGTTCAAAAAGCTGCACCGGTACTTTTACTGGTATAACTGGAGACATTCTATGTCAATCCAATCACATTTCTTGCTAACTGCCTTTTATGGCATGAGCTTTTGGCAACGTAAAGAGACTTGGAGTCTTAAATGGATTGGAGCTTCAAATCCATTTCCTCCAAATATTGTGCAAGTCCAACGGATTATGAAGCATCGACTTGATAACAACATTCCAACTAAAGCCTTGCTAGCTGATGTTCAAGCAAGCTTGAGATCATAAGGAGTTGCAACTGAAAATCAGTTTGTCAATAATCGAATCGATCAATGTTTTCTACAACTGAATCTTGATCCAATTCAGTCAGAAAATGCATATTTACAAGCTGCGGGTACCACTGAAGAGATAGATCAAGTCTCTCATACTCAAATCGTGGTAACCCCAAGGAGTCAACACCTTAGACAAAGTGGAGCTAAAGACGATGAAGATACTGCCACGTCTCCAGATCTCCTGTCCAGAGGCTATGTTACTCCTCTTATCATGTCTTGCTCAAGAGCTGCAAAACTGATGGTTAATCAGTCCATCTCATCCTGCAGAGGAATTAAAGAGCTGACCACCTTGAAGCTGACCACCTCAGCAGTTGCGCTTAAGCAACTTCAGCATGCTGAGACTGCAATTGGAACTGATTCCTTTCAGGACATCTTTAGTTCAGCTTCCAAAAGGAAACGGTCAAATAGCTCTAGAGAAAGTAGAGAAGCTAGTCCCATCCGACCACTCAAGAAGAGGAAACTGACAAAAAATCAATCAGCAGCTACTTAACAAAACTGATCAAATCAGTTAAAAGCGACATTATCAGTTTAGCAGAAAACTGACGCCTCGAGCTCAAAGTCCCTCCCCTCATCAGCTGCCTGATCAATCCTCTTTGATAAGCTTCTCTACTCTCTATTCCTCAAAGCTTATTTTTGAAAAAGTTATTGTTAACATTTCAAAATAAGCTTACTGTTCATCTCAGTTGCCATTTAAGTCTCTCTACTCAACATTAAAGTATAAAGAGATGAATTTTCTGAGTGATATAAATAGCAAATCTTTTGGCAAAATAATTTGCTATTTATGGCAACTACTCAGATTTTCAAAACCTCAGATCTCAGCCGCTTGATCAAAAAGCATTATTCCAAGTAGACGATTGAGATGCACGCATCATTTAATCAGCTTATTTTCTTTCAAATCAGATAGCTGATTAGCCAGTAAGCACTCGATTGCTTTGGTTTAATGCTTGCAAATTCACTGCTTTTAAAAGCAGCGGAGAAGTTGAATAAAAAAAATGAACTCAAAACAGAGACAAAAATTCTTTCTCAAGTCATTCATTCTCTTTGTCTTCTCACTTATCAAAAGTCCCTTCCTTCTCATATCAAATCATCGGAAAATGGCTTCCTTATTTCATTCAATGAACATAAAGCTTCTAATAAAGAAGCTCATAACCGATAAGTTCATTAATCCAGAGTTTCTTAAAGCTCGAATAGGTCGAGAGAAGGCTAGCATGATCTATCACTTGTTGAAGACATGCGAGCTCTTGTTTTTCATGACAACACAGCCCAAGAGGAAGCATCTACTACTTGTAGCTGAGTTCTACTACCATGCGGAAATCTCTGGACAAAACATATTGTCTGTTGTCTAAGATCAGGTTATCATCATCAACAAAAATATGTTAACCAACCTGTTTCAGCTTCCCGATAAAGGCCCAAAGGTGGATGAACTAGCGCTCCCTTCAAAGTTAGAGTTGTGGAACGACTGGAAGCTTCCACACGTTGATCACCGAGACTTTTCAAATAAATTGAAAGATAGTCTCTCTCCAACTATGGTCCAGATCTTGGACATTGTGATGCATATTTTCCTCAGTAGCATCACCAACGCGCAGTTCAACAATAACACCTCTCATCTCATGGTCACCATATATTACGGATGTAAGGCTGATTGGGCATCCTTTATATTGGCTCAGCTTCGCAGTCATGTGAGGTGTGCTGAGATCGATCTAACCTCTGGCACTTTCAAAGCCAAGTTAGGATTTGCCAATCGACTCAGTCACATCATCGCGGAGCAGCTTGAAACAATCCTTGGTATTATCTCACCAGACGAGATCATCTTCCTAAAGTTTACATTCACTGCAGACATCGTGAACTAACTGGCCACCCTAGGAAGTTGAGACTTCAGCTAACGGAGGACCACAGAACAGCTAAAGGAAAACAGACGCTCCTTTATGCTGAACCTCCAGCTGATGCAGATAAGTCTTCGACTGACAGTAACTCTTTCACTTATATAAGTGATAAGTCTACTGACCTGCAACCAGCGAACCTCCTTACATTGTTGTCCCAGAAACTTTGGAAGAAGGCTTCAATACAAGCCTAGACCAACAGCTAGAAAGTTGTTTTGGTCGAATAAGGGATCACAGTCCCTTTCTCTTCGAACATCTTCGAAAATATCCACAGTATCACCTCTGGAGATACCAGGTGGATGATGCCACAATGCTGATGATAGCAGACAAGTGAGGCTACTCATACTGGATTGAGAAAGGTCAATGGAGCAGGAGCTGGATGAATTATCCGCTCGATACACCTCCATCAGTCCTAGAAATCATGGATTCCATGATTAAGAGATTTCAAACCTCGGGGCCTCATGATGCACCCCTTCCTAAACTTGAGCCCTCCAACTCATCTACAACTTCTCTTCAAGAGAATACCCTTATTACCATTCTGGACAAGCCACTTCTCGAACTCGCATCAGCTTCTTCTATTAGGCAAGATCCACTCTCTCTCTCTCTCAGATCTTGACCAACTGATGACCAACAACTTGCTGGCCACTTTTTTCTCTCTACTGCCATAGTTGTCACTGCCAAACTATGACTTCCTTCAGCTTGCCCTTTTGGATGATGCCAAAAAGGGGGAAGGATATATTGATGATGGAAAATCATATGTTCCAACATATGATGGTCCCTGGCAAGGTGATCTCACTCTTTGGGATGACATGCAAAGAGAAGTACAACGAGAGGTACAACTTTAAAGGTAAGCTACCTTTCAGGGGAAGCTATTCACGAGGGGGAAGCTACCCATCAGGGGGAAGCTATTCGTGAGGGGGAAGTCCAATTTGAGCAATGCCCAGCTCAAGACTACTTTTAGACTTGAGAGAATGCCCAGCTAGAACAACAGCAACAATGGGGTATCCACAGTATACCAAGCATGTCTTCCTGCAAGTATGAAAAAGGAGAATCGAGCAAAAGAAGAAGGAACTGAGTGGTGAACAGTTCCAACTGAAGAAGGAAGTTAAAATATCAATCCTTGATATTCTCTCTCTCTTACTTCCTTGTATTTCTTCATCTTCTCTGCTCAATCAGTTTCTAAACATGCTCTTTTGTTTTTAATACATATATTTTGATCGTGCTAATATGTCCCTTTGAATAGCTTAAGGCTTTCCATGCGCTCTGATAAATGAATAAAATCTATATGATAATCAGAATTGAGCTGTTTTAGAACTGAAACATTTGAAGTTTTCCAGTTGTGCAAACGAGTATCAAAATATCTTAAGGCCATTTAAGCTGCATTTTCATCAGCAAAAACTCTGATGCCTTATAGATAAAACTCGTTGAGCTCATATGAGTGTATGCTTCATTGCTCTAATACTCATCTTATTATCGAAGCTCTGATAATCATATCAAAGCTCTGATACTCATGAATGTCTAAACTGTTAGCTTTTAAAAGCTACAAGCATCTAAGACTGTTCTTAGAAACATGATCTAATATCAAGCCTTGATACCAAAAACTGGTACAGGCTCAGATGCTCATTCATAAAAGATAACCTCATACAGTTTTTCCATCATCAAATCAACTGGTTTTGAGATCATCAAAAAGAAAGAAATTGTTAGGAAAATTGTTGGGAAAATCCGAACTAATGGTTTTGATGAAATGTCAAAACATGTGTGATGATTTAATGAAAAACTGAAGGTTATGAAAAGCTGGAAATCAGGGATAATGACCAAGTAAGACTTCAAGCTGAAATAAGAGACAACTATTTTGAAGCATGGTCAACCAGCTTGCAAGGATGCCTTGATCAGACCAGTCAGAGTCAAATCTTCAAAGCTTAAGAAAAGCTATAAGGGGGGAAGAGAACTTTGGAGACGGGTAGGTATCTATAGATGAGTAAACATCAATCTTAGCAGAAAGCTAAGACAGACTGATGAGAATAGAGCCAGCTTGAAAGCTAAAACTGAACTGATCAAAGATTAGTCAGTCACAAAGAGTTGACCCCAAACTAATCAAAGATCAGTTTACTGGGAGAAAAAGCTCTAAAAGCATTGAGCCAATACTATAACGCCTAGATCCCGAGAGAAAAGTGACAAGGGACCGGTACGCTACTCGGAAAGGGGGAAGAGGTTGTTGCATAAAGATAATTATAGAAATAGGGTTAGTGCCCCATATATTTGGGCAAGATAACCTTTGTAACTGAAATAGAACCACACATGAGAGCGTTCAGAAGGAATAAGGTTAGTGCCCCAAACATTTGGGCAGCATAACCTCTGTAACTAGAATTAAACCACGCTCTAAGGCATCTTAGAAGGAACTTGAATTAATTACTAGTCATCAAAGGGAACTTATCCCACCAAATAACTGTAAAGGAACATCATAGGAATATGCAAAAATCATAATATGTCTTAAACCAATGAAGACAAGCTGTATCAGAGTGAACGGAACAAGCGCAGAGCATCTTTATTCAACTCAAATAAATTGTTTCAAGCACTTAATTGATTTAGAGTAACTAAGATCTTTGAACAACACAAAAAGAGCAAGCATATAACAAAGCGCCAGCCCTTGCCTCAGCTCCATCATCTTCCAGTCTGCCTCTCAACCTAAAAATGTTTTAGAAAAGATTTGGACTGAGTACTAGCGTACACATTGGGCAGATTTTGATAAAAAGTTCACAAATATTTTATAAATATGAATATTGTATCCACACAAGTATAACAATGGAAAGGTTTCAAATCTCAAAAGATTCCATGTATACAAAGCTTCTTTTAACCTTACTTGCACTCTTTATTTCAACTGTCCCTTCCTACAGTGTTTTAACTTATATAAAAGTCCTCCAGCCCAGCTGTCTAATAAAGGATAATATATACGGTCCCAAAGCTTTAAGGATCCAAACTCGAGTCTAGTTAAGCACTCAATGTTTTCGTAGGATACTAGTGAACGCGAACAGTGAGAGAAATCATTTTGGTACAGATATTCATGCTTTATAGTTGATAAACAGTTAAGCTTATTAGCTGAACATAATTTGAGAAAAATATATAACCCACCTGGATGACGAGCACATGGGGCATAATAACTTCAAAAATGGTTTCATTAATCCTAGCAGGCTCGATACGATAGCCATGCAACGTGGCTACTACATTGCCACTTTCCAATCACATGGCAGCAGCTCTGGCGACTTCGGCGACGCTCCGTTGACGGCGGTGGCAGCGGCAAGTGGTGGTGGTACGGTGCCAGCAGCTGAAGTTCTCTCCCTCTCTCTCAGCCTCTATTCTCTCTCTCTCTTTCTCTCGGCTCTCATTTCTCTCTCTCCTCTTCTCGCTCTCTTTTTTTTTAACTTGTTCGTTTTTTTTCTTTTTTAATTCACTAAATCCGAACCCATATATTATATATATTATATATGTATACATGCAACATATAATATATGTATTATATGTGTACTATATCTACACTAATCTATTTTAATTCACTCCCAAATGGCCAATCTCCATTGGCTATAATGTTTTATTTTTTTTCTTTTCCTCTATTCTCTCTATTCAATAGATGATATACACATTCATTCATATACACATGTTAATATTTGCATATATGCCCTCTCAACTAAACTCCAAGTGGAAAGGGATTTGTGGCGATGACTAATCATTTTCTAAAATGATTGTTTAATGCTAAATGTTTCTTTTGGAATAATTCAAATGGTTGCACACTTATCTCGATTAAATAACTGGAAATGGACTTTAATTGATGCCACTAGACAAATGGTTTAGTTAATAAAATTTTTACGTTCAAAATATTAGATGATAAAAATTTATTCTCTCATATATTCTCCAAATAGATAGGCCCATCAATAAAATTATCATATATGTATTTTGCTTGTGAAATGGTTGGAAATAGATGTGTCGAAAGTGAATTGGACTTGAATTTATAGAATTAAGCTTGGTAGAACAAACTGATATCAAAGTGTTCAACGAAATAAATTTCATTGGAAGGTCAAATGAAGTCCGAATTGGATGTTCTTGGTGCCAAAATGATCACATTGATATCTATTTTTATACTATGATTTCTAATATTAATTAGAAACTCAACTAAGATTGAGAATTTTCTTGGTCTTATAGTTCCTCAAAAACTATAATTTAGCTAACCCTAAAATAATTAGGATTCTAACTTCATGAAATTTCTAACTATAAAATAAATCCCCTAAAGGTCAAATAAAATTAAATGTAAACGATTTCTGATCTCAAAATAATTCTCTGGACGTGTTTTTTTTCACTTGCGTAAATTTTCAATATTAATTACTTAAATAAAATTCTTAAATAAATTCTAAATGTACAATTTTCGGAGTATTACAATTATCCTCCCCTTAAATAAATTTCGTCCCCGAAATTTCCCATGTAGCAATTCTCGAGATATAGCCAAGGTCTCTTTTCGAATCTTCTGATAGCCTCCCATATTTCATGTACTCTCCCTTTGTCTATCCTTGTGGCTGCTTGTAAATATAATCGTTGTGAACTCCAGATGACCCTACCTCAAACTTGTCCCTTATGTTGCTATGCAAGTGTAAGAATGTGATCTGTTAATCATCACCATCATGATCTTGAATCCTTAACGGTCCAACACTAAAATCATCATCTTGAATCCTGAACGGTCCAACGCTGAAATCATCTCTATATGCTTCTCAAAGGTAACGACATGTTTTCTTCACTCTCTATAAATCTAAATCACTCTAACATATACAAAAGAAGCTGCTTAATTTGTCCAAGTTCTCAAGACAATAAGAAAACTTAAAAGTCAACCCTAGGTTCAAGCTATTATAGCCTATATATGTTCTTCGCTATGTTCAGTCTAAAAGTCATTCACAACTCATTCTCATCACTTAATGTGAATCATCCTTATCTTTCTGTCAAAACTGAAATGTAGATGCCCTAACATCTCTAAATAACTTCAGATGAATCACGAACTCTCATTGTGAAACCTTAATATAAGTTCAAATCAGAATACTTTATCGTGATACTTGGAGATAACTCTCTTGTGAATGAATCACAACCTTTTGTCGTGAAACCTGGAAATAATTCTTGACCAAATGATGAATCCTGAAATATAATCATGAAACATGTAAAATATTTTCAAAATCATTCACGATAACGGATAATGAAACACGAAAATCTTTTTTATAAATGAATCATGATATGAAATCGTGAAACCTTAAAATATACGAATCATGACCTCTCATCATGAAACCTGATAATATAAGAATCATGACCTCTTATCATGAAACCTGGTAATAGAATCATGATCTCTCATCATGAAACTTGATAATAGAATCATGATCTCTTATCGTGAAACCTAAAAATAGCTTTTGAATCATGAATTCTGGTCATGAAACCTGAATAGAACGAATCATGATTTTTTTATCATGAAACCTCAAAATAGCTTTAATAAATGAGTCACGATATCTGATCGTGAAACTTGAAAAAGTATTTAGCGTGACAAACTGCACTCTCATGTGTCAATTTTAAAATATGTGTACCTTTTTGTTGAGAGCAGCGTAGATGACGTGTTGAGGGCTGCTGAACGAATATTAGAAGAGAATAGATATAATTCTAAATTCAAAGAATAATGTTGCAAGTCTACAGAGTTTCAAACCTGCTCTGATACCAATCTGTAACGCCCCGATCCCAGGAGAATAGTGACAAGGGATCAGTGCGCTACTAGGGAAGGGGGAAGAGGTTGTTGCATAAAGATAATTATAGAAATAGGTTTAATGCCCCATATATTTGGGCAACATAACCTTTGTAACTGAAATAAAACCACCCACGAGAGCTTTCAGAAGGAATAAGGTTAGTGCCCCAAATATTTGGGCAGCATAACCTCTGTAACTTGAATTAAACCACGCTCTAAAGCATCTTAGAAGGAACTTGAATCAATTACTAGTCATCAAAGGGAACTTATCCCACCAAATAACTGTAAAGGAACATCATAGGAATATGCAAAAATCATAATATGTCTTAAACCAATGAAGACAAGCTGTATCAGAGTGAACGGAACAAGCGCGGAGCATCTTTATTCAACTCAAATAAATTGTTTCAAGCACTTAATTGATTTAGAGTAACTAAGATCTTTGAACAACACAAAAAGAGCAAGCATATAACGAAACGTCAGCCCTTACCTCAGCTCCATCATCTTCTAGCCTGTCTCTCAACCTGAAAATGTTTTACAAAAGATTTGGACTGAGTACTAGCGTACACAGTGGGCAGATTTTGATAAAAAGTTCACAAACATTTTATAAATATGAATATCGTATCCACATAAGTATAACAATGGAAATGTTTCAAATCTCAAAAGCATTCCATGTATACAAAGCTTCTTTTAACCTTATTTGCACTCTCTATCTCAACTGTCCCTTCCTATAGTGTCTTAACTTATATACACTTCCTCTACTCCAGCTGTCTAATAAAGGATAATGTATACGGTCTCAAAGCTTTAAGGATCCGAACTCGAGTCTAGTTAAGCACTCAATGTTTTCGTAGGGTACTGGCGAACGCGAACAGTGAGAGAAATCATTTTGGTACAAATATTCATGCTTTACAGTTGATAAACAGTTGAGCTTATTAGTTGAACATAATTTGAGAAAAATATATAACCCACCTGGATGACGAGCACATGGCAGCACAATAACTTCAAAAATGGTTTCATTAATCCTAGAAGGCTCGATACGATAGTCGCGCAACGTGGCTACTACGTCGCCACTTTCCGGTCACATAGCAGCAGCTCCAGTGACTTCAGCGGCGCTCCGGCGACGGCGGTGGCAGCGACAAGTGGTGGTGGTACGGTGGCAGCAGCAGCAGTTGAAGTTCTCTCCCTCTCTCTCGGTCTCTATTCTCTCTCTCTCTCTCGGCTCTCATTTCTCTCTCTCCCCTTCTCACTCTCTTTTCTTTTAACCTGTTCATTTTTTTTCCTCTTTTAATTCACTAAAGCTGAACCCATATTATATATATATATACATGCAACATATAATATATGTATTATACGTGTATTATATGTACACTAATCTATTTTAATTCACTCCCAAATGGCCAATCTCCATTGGTTATAATGTGTTTTTTTTCTTTTCCTCTATTCTCTCTATTCAATAGATGATATACACATTCATTCATATACACGTGTTAATATTTGCATATATTCCCTCTCAAATAAACTCCAAGTGGAAAGGGATTTGTGGTGATGACTAATCATTTTCTAAAATGATTGTTTAATACTAAATGTTTCTTTTGGAATAATTCAAATGGTTGCACACTTATCTCGATTAAATAACTAGAAATAGGCTTTAATTGATGCCACTAGACAAATGGTTTAGTTAATAAAAATTTTACGTTCAAAATATTAGATGATAAAAATTTATTCTCTCATATATTCTCTAAACAGATAGGCCCATCAATAAAAATATCATATATGTATTTTGCTTGTGAAATGGTTAGAAATAGATGTGCTGAAAGTGAATTGGACTTGAATTTATAGAATTGAGCTTGGTAGAACAAACTGATTTCAAAGTGTTCAACGAAATAAATTTCATTGGAAGGTCAAATGAAATCCGAATAAGATGTTCTTGGTACCAAAATTATGATACCCCGATCCTTTTGCTAAATTATAAATTATAATTTTTGTAAATGATTTTGAATTAATATTGTTGAATATTAATCATGTGTGTATGTATGTATTATGCCATTGTTTTATTGCAGGTTGTCTCACTCGAGCCGATACGTCATAGCACGGTGGTATTATACTAAGTGTATAATACATGATAACATTTAATATTAAAATTTGTTGAGTTATATGATAATGAAGTGAGGGTGATTATATTGGATTATGTGTTTTGCCATACCTTGAACACCATAACGCTGAGTTGATCGGGGGTCTCGCTGCCCGGTCGCGAGTCGGGGGTTCAGGGGGCGAAGCGCCCCGATGGGGGCTAGGCGCTTAGGGCTTCGTATTAATTGAAATTCTCCATTTGTACCATTTGAAATTCTTCGATCCGCTGGGATAATTTGCAATCTTTTGAATGATACTTCTTTGATCATCAAGAATTAGTAATGGCCTTTCATTGATAGGCTATGATGTCGCCCTTGTGAAAATATTTTAGCACGGTTTTCGGTTGCTAACCGTTGATTTCTTCCATATCTTTGTTATATGCAAGAACCCTTCAAGTTTATAAGTCCTCTAAAATGGTAATGTTTTTGACATATATAACCTAGTGTTATATCTCTTCCAGTTTTTAAGCTTGTTAAGGAATTGTTGATCAAGATAAAGCCCTCACTCTGAGGCATTCGTTTATTCTGTTTCCACTCATAGAACTCAAGTGTTGATCTCGGAATAGAGCAGAGAGTATATAACAGTATTCCTTTTAGTCAAGGTTGTCTCACTCGAGCCGATACATCATAGCACGGTCGTATTATACTAAGTATATAATACGTGATAACATTTAATATTAAAATTTATCGAGTTATATGATAATGAAGTGAGGGTGATTATATTGGATTATGTGTTTTGCCATACCTTGAACACCCTAACGCTGAGTTGATCGGGGGTCTCACTGCCCAGTCAGCGAGTCGGGGGTTCAGGAGGCGAAGCGCCCCGATGGGGGCTTCGTATCAATTGAAATTCTCCATTTGTACCATTTAAAATTCTTCGATTATATCCGCTGAGGATCGATTTGAGCACGCCGCGCGCCCGGGAGGCAGGCGAAGTGCGCGCCGGTGCGGGGTTGTGCGTGCTCACGGGGTGCTGTGGCCGAGAGCCCCCACGCGCGGTCGCGGCAGGTGCGCGGTCGCGCGGGCTGGGACACTTTTCTGTCCGGATTTCTACCTATAAATACAACACTTATTCATTTCCTCCTCATTTTCTTTCCTCTTGGGCGATTTTCCTCCATCTCTCTCTAAAAATTCTTCAATTTTTGGATTAGATTCTACCATCATCATCCATCAACTAAGGTAACCTCTATACCTCTTCTTCTTGGGGATTAAACACTCATTTCTTGTTGAATCAAACCTAAGGTTTGTTATCCAAATTAGGGTTCTTCGATTTTGTTGATCTTCTTACCTAGATATCTTGAACATATGGTTTATTTACCTCCTTGAAGCTATATGTGAAGTTATATCGAATTCGTATGGTTCATTGTTGCTAGGGTTTGGATTTTTACCCTACTTTTCCCTTGTTTTGTTGATGTTTGGTTGGAGGTGTTGTGATGCCTTTATGGAGTTGATTTTCATGTATGTTAGAGCCCTAGGATGAAGGTGTTTGTATTTGAAATATTGGGTTTAAAGGATTTAAATTGAGTCTTGATCATGTGGTTTAAATGTGTGCACGTAACGTGTTAGATTAAATGCTTCAAAGAGTTTTAATGTATATTTTGAGTCCAAAATCGTACTATGAGATGGTATATCCATGATTGTGTATGTGGTATATGTTTGAAGACCTTAAAGCAAAGTATAGCATGAGTTTGGTCTAAATTATGATTTAGTTGTATAACTCGACATCTAAAATGAAAAAGGGATTTAAAGGTGCTGGGCGACGTATTGGGGCTCGACGAGGACAACTTGTGCACGGAAAATGAGTATTTCAAGATTAAAAGGATTCGAAAGCGTCTCTGAGTATATCCCACTGAGTATGTTGTTAAATACTCACCCCATTCATTCAATGAATTTCAGGTTGAGGAGTCGAGGCCTAGGTAGGAACGTTGTGAACACAAGAGAACCTCACAAGCTTGTGTTTATTTTGCATACTCTTCTTTTGAAATACTCAAGATATTATTATTATATTGATCATTCTTTTGCTTTATGATCAATGATTATTAGGGATGGGAATAGCCCGATCTTTTGTAGGTTATGATGTATATAACTTGATATTATGCAAACTAATTTAAAGGCGGGTCGTTCGACCTTGGAGCCTATTATGTATGAAGTATGTTGTTGAACCCTTTATTATGTATGTTAAATTAGGGTGATAGAAGGGCGGGTCGTGTAAGACCTATGAGCCCGATAGGTTAGATAATTGCATGATTTTGTGGATGGGTTTACACGATGCTTCTACATAAAATCATGTTGTGTGACAAAATAGATATGATAGATTGCATGCCTAATTGTGAAAAATTTATATTGAAAATTATGATGTCTTACCTCATCATGCTATTATCATGTTTTGACCTTAGCTTCTGCTCATATTAAAATAAGTACACCAAAATAAGTAAGTAAATTGTATGTTAAGTGACGTGGCCAAACGGAGTAGTTTGGGGTGTTACAAAAATGATCACATTGATATCTATTTTTATACTATGATTTCTAATATTAATTAGAAACTCAACTAAGATCGAGACTTTTCTTGATCTTATAGTTCCTCAAAAACTATAATTTAGCTAACCCCAAAATAATTAGGATTCTAACTTCATGAAATTTCTAACCATAAAATAAATCCCCTAAAGGTGAAACAAAATTAAATGTAAACGATTTCTGATCTCAAAATAATTCTCTAGACCTTTTTTTTTCACGTGCGTAAATTTTCAGTATTAATTACTTAAATAAAATTCTTAAATAAATTCTAAATGTATAATTTTTGGGTATTACAAATACTGAACTGACTATAGATCAGTTCATGGAGAAAAGAAAAGCTCAATCAAGTAGCCAACTGATAGTCCAGAACTGAAAGCTTTTTTAAGCTAAGCTGCTGAGTCAGCTGAACTGGATTATATCAGGACTGATGTAATACCCCAAATTTCTGAATAAAGTTTAGAGAAATGTTAATAATAATTAATTAGCTAAAGAAGGAATTTAATTAAGGTTAGTTAAGATTGGATGTCAGTCACAACTTTTGGAGTCAGTTTTCATAGAAATCATTTTTTTTAGAAATGTGATTTTAACTATTTTATGACCATATGTGGTCTCGTTAGAAAGGTTTTAACTCAAGGAGTGTGCCGGTATTTTCGAATTTTAATTCTGAAGTCTTTTGAGTTCCCGGTGATGAAAATCGCCTTTTAAAGAAGAATGAATAGTAACTTTTGTGTGCGTTCGTGTTTTGAGAAATTTACGAAATCCTCCTCGTTAATCCAAGTCCAGCTCTGTCAGGCCCCTCTTATGGGAAATGACTCAAGGATTCCGTTGGCGTTCACGGATTGACATTCTAAGGTCAATCGAACGCTCGGGAGCCAAATCTGTCAGTCTTAGTGAATAGTAAAAATAAATTCCAAAAGGGGAATCTTTGCTCGTCTCTCTTCAGAAGACCCCGTCTTCTTCTCGAAATAAGTTGGTTCACTAGTATTCGAGCCAATGAGTCTCCCGATATTTTTAGATTTCATGTCTGAAGTCATTTGGACCTCGACATCGAATAAAGCAGCTTTTAACCGAACCAGGGGTAACTTTTGCAGTATTCCAGCACAGCAATGGCTTCCAAGGGAAGCCAAATCTTTTCCTATATATAGGGGACCACCCCTTTAGTAATTCTTTCTCATTTCACATCCACTTCAATTCTAAATCGAGAGGGTGAAAAGCTTTGAAAACCGAGAAAGTTTTGTTGAAGTAAAAATCGTTCTTCGTGAGTGTTCTTCAAGACGACGAGCAGAGTGGCGTGGAAAGGATGCGGGGAGGGAATCTGCTACGGGCGCCGTTGAAATCTTAGCAGGCAGCTCTGCCGCCGTTGCGACTCGACGAGACACCGAGCTAGCCACATTCCTTCGACGCACCTAACCCCGTCCATTCTTGTTCGTCGATCTCGATCCTATTTCTTTTCCGTCTTTTAAATTCCGCACTTACTTTCCGTTCTTTATGTTCTTCGCGTTCTTCATTATTGTTCGTCTAAAGTAGTATTTCGATTCATATTGAAGTTCCAAAATAATAACGCTTACGTTATATTACTCGTTTTATTTCCGTTATTATTATTCTAGAAGATTAACTCCGTTATTCCGTTAAATTCTATTCATGTCATATTTATTTATTTTGGAGGATTCTCGTGTTTATACCGTTGTAATGCCAAAATTATTTTTAAGATAAAAGCATATTATGGCATGTTAAATTCATGTACGTTGTTTTATAAAAAAATCCGGATTGATTGTTCTTCGTGTTCTTCGTGTTCGTCGAAGAAATCAACGAACACGAAGAACAGTTGAAGAACACGTTGAAAAAGGAACCCAGATGATGAGAGAGAAAAAAGAGAGAGAGAGCCTCGCGGGAGGGGTGAGCGCCGCTGAGCCACACTCCCCACGGCCGCGCCGAGCCCACCGGGGGCAGGAGAGCCCGCCGGGGCTAGAGGCCCCGTGGCGGCGGGTGGCCCGCCGGGGCAAGGTAGCCCCGCGGCACCCCCCTTCCCTTTCCGTGTTGTTTTGTTTTCCATCCTTTACGGCTATTCTCGTACCCCTTCTTTTCGATCTTTTCGAGCCTTTAAAATTATGATACTCTCAAGCCATATCCAGTTTAAGTTATAGTAAGGTATTCGAGTTGATTTCAAATTATTTCAAATAAGATATTCGAGTTATTTTCCGTCTAAAAATTTAGAAATCGAGTTAAGAAGTTTCTTAAATAAATTAAATCATTCTCGATTCCCTTATTAAGTCAAAGTCGTGCTATCCATGCTAAGTCCTAGCTAAGGGAATATTAGTTGGGTGTTACTTAATATCATGTTATTAGAAATCTTCGAAGAAAGCTTCTAAGTCGACGATTCGACTCTTGTAGGAGGAATCGAGCCTCGGAGGAATACTAAGGAAAACCACCAGTTCGTTGCCTCGTCTTCCGTTCCGTAATCAAGGTGAGTAATTCTATACTCATCTAAAGTTTGAGCTAATAAGCTCTAGAAGCATTTTAGGGCAAATGAGATATCCAATAAAGTATTTTTGCTCAGCCTATTTGATCTCTGTACAAGGAAGAAAGAAAGGAAGATATTATGTTTTACTTGAGCTCTAAAGCATGTTTAGAAATAATAGAGCTACTACAGTATTGTTGATGCTTAGCATGAAATGTTTAGATTTATGTTTAGCGCCAAAACATATTTGTTTACGTTCTTTTCCTATACCATAATATTTATGCTTTTTAAGCTCGCAAAGTTAAGAGTTTAGGTTTGCCTTGTTAGGGTAGTGTTAAACCCTTTGAAGGCCAAGATCAGATAGTATTAAAGGATTAGTCTTAGACATTTATCTAAGCTTGGTATTGCTAGGAAGGATAAGAAAAGAAAGAACTTAGCTTTTCACTTAAGCAGGATTTGAGCTCGGAACTATTAAGGGAGTCACTGCTGGGTTTATCCCGTGAAAACTCGTTTGGATATTTGAGGTAACCCCCCTTCTATCCTATGGCATGCCTAAGGGTACAGTTGACATCAGGTTTGAGCCAAGATGGGCCCAAAAGAAAAGAAAAGCTTTTACGGTTATGGAGAGGGCTTTAGCGTTTTGCTCTCCGTATACCGTCAGTTGATTGTTGGATATCTTGAAGTTTATTAAAGTGTTTTATTAAACCCACTGAGTATATTAGTGCTCATACCCCCTCTTTTTCTAATGTTTTCAGGTTGAGATGCTGAGGATGTTGGTGGCTGTGGATGTGGGTTGGCTGCCAGGACTATTTTGCTATTATTTAATATTTGTTGTGTCCGAATTTGACTCCACACGCGAGACTACTTTGATCCGGACTCCCGCAATAGGACAGGGTCAATTGTAGGGCGGTGAGCTAACTCAGGTCGTGTCTCTCGAGGAAATCTTCATGTGGGCGATTATCTTTCTATGCCATAATTGGTTTCAAGCACAATAAAATGAAATACATCCTAAACATTCTAAACATGGGGAAGGAAAGTTATACTAATCTACTTAATTAAAATGAGTAAAATTAACTAATTGCACAACCAAACACAAAGATAGAGGATAGGATTATGAGAAGAGCATTAGGGAGTTATTCTCTCAATGGTTTCAGCACTATGCTTTATTCAAGTTGATAATGCTACTCTCACAAATACAATAGACCCTTCCAATTAGTTTAACTTCAATTACTGTCACCGTCTATCCATTAAACCTCTCTTAGCTATATCATACAAGCAAGATTAACATGTTAGGCTTAGGAACCCCATCCACCTAACGTCGAAGGAACCAATTTCCGGATTTAGATTCACAATCAAGACTCCTCTAAATCCTATCAATGTTCAAGTAGTGATCAAGTACCTAAACATGAAAAAGCACGATTCCAACAACAACAACCAACAAGAACAAGCATAGATCAAAACCAAATCGATTATCCATCCCCTAATGTAGAAATTCGCCCAACACCATGCTCAAAACAACATAAACATCATAAAAGTCATTTATTCAATAACCAAAAGATAAAATCCATACAACTTATACAATATTGTTTGTTGTCTCGAGAGTATTAGGACAAATCCCCACAAATTGGCTAAAGCTAAAAGGAAAGGAAATACCAAATCGGAGCTCCTTGTCCGAGCTTAGCTTCCGCGGATGGCTCGAAGTCGGATCCCTCTTCTCGGGCCGTCATCAAAGCGGAGTCCCTTCACCAAGCTTATCTTCCGCGGATATCTTGGCGTCGGGCTCCTCTTCTCGGGCCTTCCTCCTTGAGCTCTAGCCTTTCTTGTCTCTTCTCCTCCTCCTTTCTCTTTCTTTGGCTTGGTGGTGGTGGTGAAGATGGAGGTTGTGTGTGTGTGGAGAGAAAAGAAAAATGAGAGAGATGAAGTGAGATGTGTATGTTCCAAAGAGAAGATAGTGGGTGAAACCCTCTTTTATTTCGAGAGAGGGAGATCGAGAGGAAGAAAGTCAAAAAGGTCGAGTGGTTGGGGAAAGATCGGATAAGATCCGCGTAAAAAACTGAGCTGGAACGCACCCCGCGCGCCCGCGGGGATCGAAGGCCCCGCGCCCGCGGGAGTCTCCGCGCTCGCGGAGGCTCTTGGCCGAGAAGAGGGTCGCGCACGTCGCGCGGTCGCGCACCCTGGCGATTCAGCTTTCGGCAGCTTCCACGGTTTTGGCTCGTTCTCCCTCGTTTCTTAGCCGATTAACCCGATTCAACTTGCCACGCGCTCTTTATTCGATTCTCTATCTTCCGATTTCCTTGAATCCCTCAAATTTGGCAGTCATTAATCCACCATTTTCTCAAGATCTTGTGCAAATCTACACAACTCACCAGAAGAGCAAAAGTGAAGGAAATAACATGAAAATCACACAAAAATAAGGGAAAAGCACCTAAAAGAGATACTAAACTCCTAAGATAAGATAGAACAAATATAGACTAAACAACTCCCCCACACTTAACGTTTTGCTTGTCCTCAAGCAAACAAAATCATTCAAGATATGAAGCACGAAGGAATTACTTGCAAGGAGATCATGCTTATTAGATCTTGTTACATGGTTTCCCACTAAAGCACTTATCATCAAAGAAAGTAAACACAATTATCAAATAAGGTGAGTTGCTAGCCTTTTCAAGAATAAGAAAAACACATTCGACTCAATCCATTTAGAGCAAAATTCCCATGAATCATATCCACATTTATTTGGAAGACAAACACCTCAAAAACCGTAGGGGATACAAACATAGGACAATAGTCATTAGGTAGAATGATCGGGCTTAGCCGAGCTTTCTAATGTGGTTTCCCATACTCATCATGTAAAAATTTCCACATAATTAGCACACATGAGAGGAGTAGAATCCAGAATACAACCCCATTTATTTAAACACAATTAGAGGGTGTGGACCAAAATTCACAAGGTTAAATCCTTAGGAAGGAGATCCCTAGTGTTCTTGTGTGGTTTTCCATACTCATAGTTAATTTTATCAACTAGAGGAGTAGAGATCCTTATTTCCCCCCTTTTTATTTATTTATTTTATACATTCATTTATTTATGTGGATAAATGATTATAGAGAATAATTCTTCATGAAAAGAGCTAATCATGCTTCCTAATCCTTGAAGGACAAGACCCCACAACACAAATTATCAAATTATGATCAACATTCGAAAGATAATTCATGCTCTAGAGTGACTCCACGAGAACAATTTATTTGTTATGATCAACTTAACAACAATCCCTTAAAGATTCATATCCCAAATCACCAAGCTTGACAATTAGACAAGACAAATCATGCTAAGAGGGGGTTAAACAAATAAAACACAAAACACAATCAAGACATAAATAAAAGACAAGACTTAAAAAGACACATAACAAACTCTAAAATACAACACAAGACAAAATCACAAGTTCTCCCTCCCCCACACTTAAATCATGCATTACCCTCAACAAATGAAAAGCGATGCAAGAAGTAAAGGGAAGAGAAAATGTTACAGAATGTAGAAAATCGGCAACAAGCGCAGGTTCCTACAAAATAAAACAAACAACAAACGACGAACAAAGAAAACAATACAGAAATAGGAAAGATAATTTACAAAGCGAACAAAATATGAAATAGAAAAACAAATAAGAAAACTTCACGGCTCGGGTGGTTGAGAAGGCGGTGGAGTTGGCTATGGACTTTGTGAGGAGTTAGGGCGAAATTGGAGTCTTTATTTATAGGAGGTGAGATGCCACGGACATAGGGATCTTGTGCATAGGTAGGCTAGGTTAGGCGCGCTTGCGGTGATGCCGTGCTCGCGGTGAAGGGCGTGCTCAGGGGATGCCTGCGCTGGTGGAGGGAGCCGCGCTCGTGGCGCGTTGTGCTCTACCTTAGGGCCACGCCGGTGGGTGCAGGTGCGCGAGCGGGGGGCTTCAAAACCCAGAGCTCTCTCCTGTGATCGTGCAGGTGCCGCGCCGCGGGCCTATACTTGGCCTCTTTTCAATCAATTCATTTCCAGCCGGGCATTCTCAGTCCTTTGCCCTACGAGACAACAACAAAAACACAAATTTGAACAAACTAAAAAGATAAAACTTAAATTAAACAAACAAAGCAGTAAAATCAAGGGTTGCCTCCCATGCAGCGCTCATTTTAATGTCCCGAGCTGGACAGAGCCTTAGTAGATTATCATGGATGATCATTGAGCACGATCGGCTCGATTCCGTGCTCCCATAGTTGGCCTTCATTTCAAGCTTCGTTACTCTAGGAGTAAGCTTCACTTGAACTTTTCTCTTCCTAGTTGGGCACTCCTCTCTTTCTTGGTCTGTGAATGTTTTTGAACACAGGGCTAGCTTCCTGTTTAGACATCTTGACCTTGCATACACAGACTTACAAGAAAAAGGATCACACGCAACTGGGGAAGAAGAATTTAAGGCTTAAAGAAAAACAAAAGAAAATAAACACAAAGAACAAAACAAAAACAAGACAACACAACACACACAAAAACACAAATAATAAAACACAACAAAACAACACCAAAAACACGAAGAAAGGACAAAAACAATTATAACACAAAAAGATAACACGCCTAAAGCTTTCCCCGGCAACGGCGCCAAAATTGTTGTGTCCGAATTTGACTCCACACGCGAGACTACTTTGATCCGGACTCCCGCAATAGGACGAGGTTAATTGTAGGGCGGTGAGCTAACTCAGGTCGTGTCTCTCGAGGAAAGCTTCATGTGGGCGATTATCTTTCTATGCCATAATTGTTATCAAGCACAATAAAATGAAATACATCCTAAACATTCTAAACATGGGGAAGGAAAGCTATACTAATCTACCTAATTAAAACAAGTAAAATTAACTAATTGCACCACCAAACACAAAGATAGAGGATAGGATTATGAGAAGAGCATTAGGGAGTTATTCTCTCAATGGTTTCATCACTATGCTTTATTCAAGTTGATAATGTTATTCTCACAAATAAAATAGACCCTTCCAATTAGTTTAACTTCAATTACTATCACCGTCTATCCGTTAAACCTCTCTTAGCTATATCATACAAGCAAGATTAACATGTTAGGCTTAGGAACCCCATCCACCTAACGTCGAAGGAACCAATTTCCGGATTTAGATTCACAATCAAGACTCCTCTAAATCCTATCAATGTTCAAGTAGTGATCAAGTACCTAAACATGAAAAAGCACGATTCCAACAACAACAACCAACAAGAACAAGCATAGATCAAAACCAAATCGATTATCCATCCCCTAATGTAGAAATTCGCCCAACACCATGCTCAAAACAACATAAACATCATAAAAGTCATTTATTCAACAACCAAAAGATAAAATCCATACAACTTATACAATATTGTTTGTTGTCTCGAGAGTATTAGGACAAATTCCCACAAATGGGCTAAAGCTAAAAGGAAAGAAAATACCAAATCGGAGCTCCTTGTCCGAGCTTAGCTTCCGCGGATGGCTCGAAGTCGGATCCCTCTTCTCGGGCCGTCATCAAAGCGGAGTCCCTCCACCAAGCTTATCTTCCGCGGATGTCTTGGTGTCGGGTTTCTCTTCTCGGGCCTTCCTCCTTGAGCTCTAGCCCTTCTTGTCTCTTCTTCTCCTCCTTTCTCTTTCTTTGGCTTGGTGGTGGTGGTGAAGATGGAGGTTGTGTGTGTGTGGAGAGAAAATAAAAATGAGAGAGATGACGTGAGATGTGTATGTTCCAAAGAGAAGATAGTGGGTGAAACCCCCTTTTATTTCGAGAGAGAGAGATCGAGAGGAAGAAAGTCAAAAAGGTGGAGTGGTTGGGGAAAGATCGGATAAGATCCGCGTAAAAAACTGAGCTGGAACGCACCCCGCGCGCCCGCGGGGATCGAAGGCCGCGCGCCCGCGGGAGTCTCCACGCTCGCGGAGGCTCTTAGCCGAGAAGGGGGTCGCGCACGTCGCGTGGTCGCGCACCCTGGCGATTCAGCTTTCGGCAGCTTCCACGGTTTTGGCTCGTTCTCCCTCGTTTCTTAGCCGATTAACCCGATTCAACTTGCCACGCGCTCCTTATTCGATTCTCTATCTTCCGATTGCCTTGAATCCCTCAAATTTGGCAGTCATTAATCCACCATTTTCTCAAGATCTTGTGCAAATCTACACAACTCACCAGAAGAGCAAAAGTGAAGGAAATAACATGAAAATCACACAAAAATAAGGGAAAAACACCTAAAAGAGATACTAAACTCCTAAGATAAGATAGAACAAATATAGACTAAACAACTCCCCCACACTTAACGTTTTGCTTGTCCTCAAGCAAACAAAATCATTCAAGATATGAAGCACGAAGGAATTACTTGCAAGGAGATCATGCTTATTAGATCTTGTTACATGGTTTCCCACTAAAGCACTTATCATCAAAGAAAGTAAACACAATTATCAAATAAGGTGAGTTGCTTGCCTTTTCAAGAATAAGAAAAACACATTCGACTCGATCCATTTAGAGCAAAATTCCCATGAATCATATCCACATTTATTCGGAAGACAAACACCTCAAAAACCGTAGGGGATGCAAACATAGGACAATAGTCATTAGGTAGAATGATCGGGCTTAGCCGAGCTTTCTAATGTGGTTTCCCATACTCATCATGTAAAAATTTCCACATAATTGGCACACATGAGAGGAGTAGAATCCAGAATACAACCCCATTTATTTAAACACAATTAGAGGGTGTGGACCAAAATTCACAAGGTTAAATCCTTAGGGAGGAGATCCCTAGTGTTCTTGTGTGGTTTTCCATACTCATAGTTAATTTTATCAACTAGAGGAGTAGAGATCCTTATTTCCCCCCTTTTTAATTTATTTATTTTATACATTCATTTATTTATGTGGATAAATGATTATAGAGAATAATTCTTCATGAAAAGAGCTAATCATGCTTCCTAATCCTTGAAGGACAAGACCCCACAACACAAATTATCAAATTATGATCAACATTCGAAAGATAATTCATGCTCTAGAGTGACTCCACGAGAACAATTTATTTGCTATGATTAACTTAACAACAATCCCTTAAAGATTCATATCCCAAATCACCAAGCTTGACAATTAGACAAGACAAATCATGCTAAGAGGGGGTTAAACAAATAAAACACAAAACACAATCAAGACATAAATAAAAGACAAGACTTAAAAAGACACATAACAAACTCTAAAATACAACACAAGACAAAATCACAAGTTCTCCCTCCCCCACACTTAAATCATGCATTACCCTCAACAAATGAAAAGCGATGCAAGAAGTAAAGGGAAGAGAAAATGTTACAGAATGTAGAAAATCGGCAACAAGCGCATGTTCCTACAAAATAAAATAAACAACAAACGACGAACAAAGAAAACAATACAGAAATAGGAAAGAGAATTTACAAAGCGAACAAAATACGAAATAGAAAAACAAATAAGAAAACTTCACGGCTCGGGTGGTTGAGAAGGTGGTGGAGTTGGCTATGGACTTTGTGAGGAGTTAGGGCGAAATTGGAGTCTTTATTTATAGGAGGTGAGATGCCACGGACATGGGGATCTTGTGCATTGGTAGGCTAGGTTAGGCGCGCTTGCGGTGATGCCGTGCTCGCGGTGAAGGGCGTGCTCAGGAGATGCCTGCGCTGGTGGAGGGAGCCGCGCTCGTGGCGCGTTGTGCTCTACCTTAGGGCCACGCCGGTGGATGTAGGCGCGCGCGCGGGGGGCTTCAAAACCCAGAGCTCTCTCCTGTGATCGTGCAGGTGCCGCGCCGCGGGCCTATACTTGGCCTCTTTTCAATCAATTCATTTCCAGCCGGGCATTCTCACTCCTTTACCCTACGAGACAACAACAAAAACACAAATTTAAACAAACTAAAAAGATAAAACTTAAATTAAAACAATAAAGCAGTAAAATCAAGGGTTGCCTCCCATGCAGCGCTCATTTTAATGTCCCGAGCTGGACAGAGCCTTAGTAGATTATCATGGATGATCATTGAGCACGATCGGCTCGATTCCGTGCTCCCATAGTTGGCCTTCATTTCAAGCTTCGTTACTCTAGGAGTAAGCTTCACTTGAACTTTTCTCTTCCTAGTTGGGCACTCCTCTCCTTCTTGGTCTGTGAATGTTTTTGAACACAGGGCTAGCTTCCTGTTTAGACATCTTGACCTTGCATACACAGACTTACAAGAAAAAGGATCACACGCAACTGGGGAAGAAGAATTTAAGGTTTAAAGAAAAACAAAAGAAAATAAACATAAAGAACAAAACAAAAACAAGACAACACAACACACACAAAAACAAAAATAATAAAACACAACAAAACAACACAAAAAACACGAAGAAAGAACAAAAACAATTATAACACAAAAGGATAACACGCCTAAAGCTTTCCCCGGCAACGGCGCCAAAATTGTTGTGTCCGAATTTGACTCCACACGCGAGACTACTTTGATCCGGACTCCCGCAATAGGACAGGGTCAATTGTAGGGTGGTGAGCTAACTCAGGTCGTGTCTCTCGAGGAAAGCTTCATGTGGGCGATTATCTTTCTATGCCATAATTGTTGTCAAGCACAATAAAATGAAATACATCCTAAACATTCTAAACATGGGGAAGGAAAGTTATACTAATCTACCTAATTAAAACAAGTAAAATTAACTAATTGCACCACCAAACACAAAGATAGAGGATAGAATTATGAGAAGAGCATTAGGGAGTTATTCTCTCAATGGTTTCAGCACTATGCTTTATTCAAGTTGATAATGCTACTCTCACAAATACAATAGACCCTTCCAATTAGTTTAACTTCAATTACTGTCACCGTCTATCCGTTAAACCTCTCTTAGCTATATCATACAAGCAAGATTAACATGTTAGGCTTAGGAACCCCATCCACCTAACGTCGAAGGAACCAATTTCCGGATTTAGATTCACAATCAAGACTCCTCTAAATCCTATCAATGTTCAAGTAGTGATCAAGTACCTAAACATGAAAAAGCACGATTCCAACAACAACAACCAACAAGAACAAGCATAGATCAAAACCAAATCGATTATCCATCCCCTAATGTAGAAATTCGCCCAACACCATGCTCAAAACAACATAAACATCATAAAAGTCATTTATTCAACAACCAAAAGATAAAATCCATACAACTTATACAATATTGTTTATTGTCTCGAGAGTATTAGGACAAATCCCCACAAATGGGCTAAAGCTAAAAGGAAAGGAAATACCAAATCGGAGCTCCTTGTCTGAGCTTAGCTTCCGCGGATGGCTAGAAGTCGGATCTCTCTTCTCGGGCCGTCATCAAAGCGGAGTCCCTCCACCAAGCTTAGCTTCCGCGGATGTCTTGGTGTCGGGCTCCTCTTCTTGGGCCTTTCTCCTTGAGCTCTAGCCCTTCTTGTCTCTTCTCCTCCTCCTTTCTCTTTCTTTGGCTTGGTGGTGGTGGTGAAGATGGATGTTGTGTGTGTGTGGAGAGAAAAGAAAAATGAGAGAGATGAAGTGAGATGTGTATGTTCCAAAGAGAAGATAGTTGGTGAAACCCCCTTTTATTTCGAGAGAGAGAGATCGAGAGGAAGAAAGTCAAAAAGGTGGAGTGGTTGGGGAAAGATCGGATAAGATCCGCGTAAAAAACTGAGCTGGAACGCACCCCGCGCGCCCGCGGGAGTCTCCGCGCTCGCGGAGGCTCTTGGCTGAGAAGGGGGTCGCGCGGTCGCGCACGTCGCGCGGTCGCGCACCCTGGCGATTCAGCTTTCGGCAGCTTTCACGGTTTTGGCTCGTTCTCCCTCGTTTCTTAGCCGATTAACCCGATTCAACTTGCCACGCGCTCCTTATTCGATTCTCTATCTTCCGATTGCCTTGAATCCCTCAAATTTGGCAGTCATTAATCCACTATTTTCTCAAGATCTTGTGCAAATCTACACAACTCACCAGAAGAGCAAAAGTGAAGGAAATAACATCAAAATCACACAAAAATAAGGGAAAAACACCTAAAAGAGATACTAAACTCCTAAGATAAGATAGAACAAATATAGACTAAACAATATTTCCTTGAAATCCCACTATGTGATCTGCTGCTCAGATACACTCTTTCTAATTCTGTTTTAAGTCTTATTATGATTATCAATACTATATGAATAATCTCCCAGACATAATTATTTGAGTACAAGATGCATACTAAGTTCTATTCTATTACTCAAGTATGATTTCCTTTCGTTCAATCAATGTACTTGCATGTATTATTAACTATCGTCATCCAAGCTGATTGGTATCCGTCTATCCGATTTATTTACCGTCTAGTAAAAGTAAACATGAGTACCCCCACTTAATCCCCAAAGGCATATCTCGACTGTCAAATCATCCTGTTAATCTTCCATTTTACCTCATTAACCCTTTAATGACACCCTGTCCCCATTCATAAACCCCTATCTCGGGACCGGGCTGTTATAGTTGGTATCAGAGCTAGGTTTGTAAAACTGTAGGCCTGTCTTTGTTTGAATTGAGTTAAGTATATATGTATGCATAAGTTGTTCTTTGATAAGTGAAAGCAGCAACCCACAGCTCGCCATCACCCTCGTATCTTCAACAAAAAAAATCAAGGTATGATAGTATAGAAATTCTGGATTTGGATTTTGATTTTTGGAATACAGGAAAGGGAAAGATTTGAGCAAGCATACCTATTTTATGGATAAGAGAAAAACCGTGAGAATGAAATTCCAAGTAAAAGGTGTTCAGGTAAGACGATCTCTGAGAATGAAAAGTTTGTGAAAGATTCTCGATCCCAAAAGGTTTACATTTGTACTCAAAAAATTTTGACTCAACAAAAAGGTAAACTTATACGTTAAAAACCATGGGCACCGAAATTTTTCTTATAAAAACGTCAACTGCTTCAAAAGGAACTATGCATGCAAGATAAAATCTAGACGATAGTATGATCTCAGGAGAACCTTAGGTCTTCCTTTTATAATCTAGACTAATTAAGCTATTCTCTTCTAGATGGTTAAGCGTCGTATGACTGCTAGGAAGAGCGTGCCTCTTTTTCGCCCGGTTCAAGAAAGAGTCGAAAGTTTCAGACGAGAAACTTGGGACGGTAATGAGCAATTATTGTCCTTCATGGCAAGATACCTAGAGAGGTGGGCCTGGGCTAATGGCTACGGAGGAGAGCCTGGGAGCGTATCTGACTTGGAGACCTGCATTCGCATGTGCGAGCACGCACCGCCCGCTTGGAGGCCTACAATGTACCGCATCTTGCAAGGCACTATCATCCGTGATCCCGTAACATATGCTAAAATCGGGAATCTGACAGGGTTCTCCTCAGTCTTGATGGCTCGTTGGGTGACGGAGTATGGCCACGTGCAAGCCTTATCCGAGCAGCAAGTGACCGAACAAAACCCTTCTCTCGTGGTAGAACTAGAACTGCAGCGGGCAACTCTCAACAGTCCCCCTGGATTCCAAGCACCCCGTCCTCAACAGGAAGGAACCTCAGGAGCTAGACCCTCAAATGTCCGGGTTGTGAACCACACCGAGTCCCTGTTTTCTTGCACTCCTCAAATGAACCAGTGGACCCCTGCATACGCTTCTCAGAGTCAGGGGCAATGTATGTCCCATCAGTACCCCGAGGGGAATGTTCACATGAGAACATTCAAGTTCAGCATCCCGGAGACAGTTGAAGATGAGGAAGAAGAGGAAAACCCAGAAGAAATAGGCGAGGAGGAAGTAGGGTCACCTTGCAAGGGAAAAGGAAAGGCTCCAGCCTACAATAAAGCCATAGTAGGAGGCGTAGGAGGTGTTGCTATTAGAACACCTAGTTGTCTAATCCATCTATCTATATGTTATCTAACATCCGCTCTAACCAAGACTTTCATATGTAATAGATGCTTTAAGATTTCTAAACCTAATAGTGGCAGTGAATTTTCCAAGAGACTGCCTGGTGCGTCGTTTTACACCAAAAATAAAATGTCCCGACTGGTCTGTCGGTATGCCCTTACTGCAGAGTACAGCGGCGAGCAGGATCGTCTCCCAAAGGACCGGCGAGTTTCACTTTTATTTTCCAATCTGTATAACCAACTTTAACAAGGGAAATTCGAAATTTATGAACTAACTGGAACAGCAAATAAAAGAACTAAATTAAGTAAAATAATTAGGCAATAAACGAGATTGACAATTATGAAGACAATATCCCGGACTGCAAATAACTCCACTCTAGCTAACGAACCGATCACAGATGCAAAGATGAATTCAAATAAATCATGCAACCAGTTATAGACGCCGAAGACACTTACTGACACGTCCTTATTTCTCCGTATTTTATCGTTAACCAGGAAGACACTTCACCGATTAATTCCCTAATCGACGGACAAACGTAAAGAGACACTCTTATGGTTTTAATGCGTCGACAGCCTTGTGATCTAGAGAAACCCGATTCTAATCTACCCAACTCTGACACAGGAAGGATAAAATTAGACTGCTAATCCCCTGGTTTCAAGAACCGTTTTACCACAGATTAAACTTAAACCACGTTTACTTATGGTCGGTTTAATTGGCTACTAATTAATCTCGCGTTCCTAAATATTTGCAACTACTTAGAAAACACGAAACAATTAACAACAATAAAAACGAGATATAGCAGACACATGCATTCAAAAGAATTATGGAGCAGTTCGATCTCACAGTTAGTCGCTAGAGCTTCGTTGATTCGCGTCCGAGATATGCGAGTAAATTAGCTAGACTTCATGAAGTAGTATGATCGAATAGATTTGTAAAAGTCGAACACCATAAATCGAAAAATAAACTGAAATAAACTTTGAATAATGTTGCGTTTCTGCTCTGTTGCAGCGGCGTTACTGTTCACGATCTACTGTTCACGATCTACTGTTCACGATCTTGAATATAGAATAAATCCTAATATATCTAGTTACCAAAATAGAGTTCTACTCCAACTAGGAAACAAATATTAAAATCTTATCTAAACTAGGTAATTAACAAAATAGAATCCTAGTTGTATTTGGACACTCTAAACCGCCTCCAGCATCTTCAAAGTTATAAAAATCTCGCTGGGCCCGCTGGAGACTTCAAAACATGGGCTCAATCCATCAAAAACACTTCTCGGCCCATTTGATCTGTTCAGCAAAAAATTCGGTTTCACTGGTATGCCCTTACGGCATGCTTTCTCCGCAGTATTCCCTTACCACTGATCCATACTTTGCAAAATGCACCTCTTTTCCTTTAATTGAGACTAACTACCTGCAAAAACTCAAGGCACAAAACTATCCACAAAATATATCCAAATGGCAGTTAGTCTAACACAATATACACTAAAAATCACCCTTAAAACCTAGAAGATTTAGGACCAATCAAACTACCCCACACTTGAACGTTGCTCGTCCTCGAGCACATGCAAAAACAACTCAAACACACAACTTTCGAAAACACAAAAACTTGCAAATATCGACTGTTCAATTTCGAGCATAAAAATGAGTAAAGGCTGTCATGTTCCATTCCACATATCACAACCCATTTTGCTTCATAATCATGCATGTATTCATCATTCGAGTTAAGAAAATGCATTTCAATCCAGCCTCACTGGAGATCACTCAAATTCGCTCGAAAACAAATGGGAATAGGAAGAATTCTCTCAGTCAAGATGGTGCGCTTTCAATCATAGAATTGACTTTCTTGTCACAGTTGCATTTATCATTTAAACCATGTGTGAATCAAAAGGTCTTTTATTCAGGGTTATAACGGGGCTAGGGTGAAAGGTAGGATAATTATGGCTTAAGTAGGCAAAATGAGGGAAATCATGCAAGTGCTTTTGCTTCATAGCTAGCTGCAATTGTCAAAAACTGTTCAAAAACCGGTGCTCAGGTTTCATCAACAATCTGCTTCTTTTTTCTTTCTTCCCCCTCTTGTCCTACAATTTTTCTCTTTTTTTTTTTTTTTTTCTTTTTTTTTTTTTCTTTCGGAAGCTTTGCTTCATTTTCCTTTCTCTTCTTCTTTTTTTCTCAATCTAAAACAGGACAGGGGTTTTAATTCTTCCTTCATGCACTGAACAAATGCTTCGTACAGCTTCAACAGATAACACTTACATGTTTCCCTTGGGTGTGCAAAACTGGTTTGAAGAATGAAAAGAGTATGGTTGAGTGTTTCTTGGTTTGCATGAAAAAAAATGAAGGTAGAATGGCTCAAATGGGTTCACTAGGGGGAATTGCACAGGTAGGTTAGTTTAGGGGAAAATGAGGTTAAACCTAAATGCCTTTATCATATTTCCAACATAATTCAAAGATAGGCAACCGTGGCAATTAGGCAATTCAAAATATCCAACACCACAATCTGACACTCTCAAACAAAGAAAATGAGCTTTCATAAGGTAAAGTGTTACTGCTCAGGCTCAAAACTCGCATATATGTGGCATAGAAAATGTGATCAAACTGCACATTCCATCATCCTCGAAATCATGCACATACAGCATATAGTATTCCACAAAACAACAACACAATCAATCCATCAATCCTCATAAAAGCCCATACTCCTTCTATCTCTATTGTCAAACAGTCATATTTGCAAAAAAATTTCAAAAACAAACATACACACACAGCAAAATCATGAAAACACTACACAATCATAAACCAAGGATGGGGATTCTTGGGTTTCCCCACCCCACACTTAGAAGATGACCGTGTCCTCACAGGTCAAAGCACAGAAGAAAAACAAAAAGAAAAGAAAGCAGACATAAACTGAAAATCAAGCACACAACAAAAAAAAAAAACAAAGTAGGGGTAGAAGAGTGGACCAAAATTTCAAATCTCAAGGACGGGGCTCCAGGTTCCGGACCGCCTGCTCCAGGGCCGCAATCCGTGTATCAATATTGCGCGGGAGGCGAAAGGGCTGTAAAAACTTGAAAAAAAGAGTAAGAAACGTAAAGTGAGGATTAGAGTAAAATAAATTAGGGCTAAGGGTAAAAGGAAATCCCCAAATTAAATTAGGGTATATTGCAAAAAGGTCCTCCCTTGTATTAAATTGCCCAAAACCCCCCTCTGTTCTTCAAGCTTAATACAAAACCCTTTAAGCAGCAAGAGGTCGCTATACTTAGGGAAATTCGACCCCAGCTCACATCTCATCAAAAGGTTTTTTTTTTTTTTTTTTTTGCATAGAAACGAACTAAAAGGTACTAAAGCAATAAAAAAAACTTAAGTGAAAACAGTAAATAAATGGAATAGAAAGGGAAAGGAAATCGGGTTGCCTCCCGAGAAGCGCCGTTGGTTAATGTCGTAGGCTCGACAGGAGGAAGTGATCATGAAGTAATTTCCGGGGTAGCCAACGCGACCCCGTCAAACTGCGTCGATTCCAATCCAGCAAGATATGGTTTTAACAATTGGCCATTAACCGTAAGAGGGCGATCCATGGATAAGCTTTGAATCTTGACAGCACCATGCGGGCTAACATGAACCACGTCATAGGGGCCAGTCCAGCGAGACTTCAACTTGCCCGGCATGAGTCGGAGACGAGCATTAAACAGGAGTACTTTTTGGCCAACTTCAAAACTTTTTCTCCGAATGTGCTTATCATGTAAGAATTTTGTGCGCTCTTTGTAAGAACGAGCAGAATCATAAGCTTCCAACCGAATTTCTTCCAATTCTTGCAATTGATATTTCCTTTCGAGCCCAGCTAACTTTGGATCCATGCAACATTGCTTAACAGCCCAGAAGGCTCGATGTTCGAGCTCCACAGGAAGATGGCACTGCTTGCCAAAAATCAATCTGTAGGGAGACATACCAATAGGCGACTTGTAAGCTGTGCGGTATGCCCATACGGCGTCGTCCAGGCGCAGACTCCAGTCTTTCCGGTTTGGACTCACAGTCTTCTCCAGAATATTCTTGATCTCTCGGTTAGAGACTTCGGCCTGGCCGTTGGACTGAGGATGGTAGGCTGTCGAAACACGATGATGAACTCCATATTTCTTGAAAAGGGCATCCAATGTTCGATTGCAGAAGTGTGTACCTTGGTCACTGATTATAGCTCGGGGAATACCAAATCGTTGGAAGATTTGTGTTTTCAGAAACTTTGTGACGACCTTGGAGTCATTTGCCGGTGTAGCCTTCACTTCAACCCATTTAGAGACGTAATCCACAGCAAGAAGAATATAGGAATTTCCAAACGAGCTGGGAAACGGCCCCATAAAATCCATACCCCACACATCGAAGATTTCACACACCAAAATTGGCATCTGAGGCATTTCATCTCGAGCAGAAATATTGCCAAGTCGTTGGCATCGATCACAATTCTTGCAAAAAGAATAGGCATCTTTGAAAAGTGTTTCCCAATAGAAGCCACAGTCGAGAACCTTGCGAGCTGTTCTCCGAGGACCGAAGTGTCCCCCACAAGCATGAGCATGACAAAAGTCCAAAACGGGCGGAATCTCTTCATTCGGAATACAACGTCGAATGACTTGGTCAGAGCAAGTCTTCCACAAATAAGGCTCGTCCCAGATGAAGTACTTAGCTTGGCTCTTCAGTTTATTCTTCTTGGCTGTCTCGGTTCCCTTGGGGAACATTCCAGTGGTGAGAAAATTAACCAAATCCGCATACCAAGGAACTGTACTGGCTGCAGCCAGTAAGAGCTCATCTGGGAAATCGTCCGGTATGGGCATACCGTCGGATGGTATCAGCAGTCTGCTCAGATGATCAGCAACATTGTTTTCAGCACCTTTTTTATCTTTAATTTCCAGATCAAATTCCTGTAGCAGCAGTATCCAGCGAATTAGGCGAGGCTTGGACTCCTTCTTGGAAAGTAGATATTTCAAAGCAGCATGGTCCGTATACACTACAACCTTCGATCCAACGAGATAAGATCGAAACTTTTCACAAGCAAAAACCACAGCGAGTAACTCCTTCTCGGTTGTAGTGTAATTACATTGAGCGGGATTAAGTGTCTTCGAAGCATAGTAAATGACGTGACTAAGCTTCTCCACTTTTTGTCCGAGAACAGCTCCAACAGCATAGTCGCTTGCATCACACATGATCTCAAAAGGGAGGCCCCACTTTGGTGGTTGAATCACTGGGGCAGAAGTGAGTGAGTGCTTTAGCAGATCAAACGCCTCCTTGCATTTATCATCAAACAGGAACGGAGCATCCTTTTGTAGCAACTTGGTCATCGGCTGGGCGATTTTGGAGAAGTCTTGAATGAAGCGCCGGTAGAATCCGGCATGCCCTAGAAAAGCACGTATCTCTTTCTCATTAGAAGGGTAAGGAAGCTTCACGATTAAATCAACTTTTGCTCGATCGACTTCGATTCCCTTTGCAGAAATGACATGGCCAAGCACGATGCCTTGTTGCACCATAAAATGACATTTCTCGAAATTCAACACCAAATCAGTCTCGACACACCTTTGAAGGACCTTATCCAGGTGCTCGATGCATTGCTCGAAAGAATCTCCATGAACTGTAAAATCATCCATAAAAATCTCAATGCAGCTCTCGATCAAGTCGGAAAAAATGCTCATCATGCACCGTTGGAAGGTGCCGGGAGCATTACACAATCCGAATGGCATCTTGCGACAGGCAAACGTGCCAAAGGGACAGGTAAAAGTCGTCTTTTCCTGATCTTCTTGGGCTACATAAATCTGAAAGTAGCCAGAGTACCCGTCCAGGAAGCAGAAGTATGATTTCCCAGCTAGTCTCTCGAGCATCTCATCGATAAATGGCAAGGGGAAGTGGTCCTTGCGTGTAGCATCGTTCAACTTGCGAAAGTCGATGCACATGCGCCAACCGGTCTGTAGCCTCATCGGAATCAACTCATTGTTGTCATTCTTAACCAACTGGAACCCTGACTTCTTGGGGACGACGTGTACTGGGCTCACCCATACACTATCAGAAATCGGGTAAATGATTCCCAATTTCAACAGCTTCAGAATCTCCTTTAAAACAACCTCTTTCATGACTGGATTGAGCTTCCGCTGTGGATCTCTTGATGGTTTGTGGTCAGGCTCAAGCAGAATGCGGTGCATGCAAATGTCTGGACTAATCCCCTTTATGTCCGCCAAAGTCCAACCGATAGCTCCTTGGTGCTTTTTCAATATGGTGACCAATCGGAGCTCTTGATCGGTTGTGAGGTCCTTGCTTATGATGACCGGCAGCGTGTTCTCCTTTCCCAAGTACGCATACTTGAGATGTTCAGGCAGAACCTTCAATTCTAGAACTGGGGCTTTCACGTGGGAAGGCAATATCGGCTCTGTATCCACTGGTAAGGGCATACGGCCTGACATGTTTCTCGGCTGGAACTCCTCGGTGGCATACAGCTGCTGGATAATTTCTCGAATTGCTTCTTCTTCTTCAGAATCTGCAGTTGCTCCAGTCATTCCTCCAAACAGTACCTGCTCAAGCTTATCTTCCCTGAAATTACGCTCGAAAAACTCATCAACTACAGTATCAATAATATCAACCATATAGATAGCTTCTGGATCCTCAACATGTTTCATTGCTTCAAAGATATTAAAAGTAACTATGTCACCATCAAACTCAAAACTCAACATGCCTTTATCTACATCAATTTTAGTTCGTGCAGTTTTCATGAACGGCCGACCCAAAAGAATCAAAGATCGGTGAGCAGAGTATGAATCGTTCATGTCAACAATATAAAAATCCACAGGAAAAATTAAATCATTGACCTTGACAAGAACATCCTCTACAACACCTTGTGGATAAGTATTAGACCTGTCGGCTAACTGTATCACAACTCGGGTTTCCTTCATGGGGCCTAACTGTAAGTCTTTATACATGGAAAGAGGCATAACATTTATAGAGGCACCTAAATCAAGCATTACCTTTTCCACCTTCTTACTTCCAATGATGCAAGGAATGGTGAACATACCTGGGTCACGGCACTTTTGAGGTAATTTGCGTTGAATGACTGCAGACACATTTTCACCAACTTTGATCCTAGCATCTTTCCCATACCTGATCTTCTGAGAGCACAATTCCTTCAAAAACTTGGCGTATCTAGGCACCTGCTTGATTGCATCAATCAGTGGAAGATTGATCTCCACCTTCTTGAACAATTCGAAAATCTCCTTCTCCTCATCGTCTTTCTTGTTCTTAATCAACCGGGAAGGAAAGGGAGCTGCAGTAATGGGGTTAGAAACCTTAAGATCACATTTTACCTCAGTTTGGGCTTTTGGAGCAACAGGCTGCTCAGTTTCATCATCGGCCCTTTCTGCATTCTCCGCAGTATGCCCTTCCTGCTGGGTTGTCTTCTTTGGCACAATTTCTACAAGCTCTTTGCCACTCCGGAGTGTTACTGCACTGACGTTTCCTCTAGGATTCTGCTCCGTCTGAGATGGGAGCTTCCCTGGGTTGCCTTGCATCTTATTCATCTGTGTAGCAAGTTGAGTAATTTGCGTTCCCATGCTACCTAAAGCCGCTTGAGTCTCTTGCTGGAATGCTTTCTGACTCTGTGCCAAATTATTCACCAAAGTACTGCTTTGCTCTAGGCACTTCATAATTTCGCTCATACTGGGAACAGGCTTGTCAGTATGGGCATACTGACCATCTCTCGCAGGCTTCGGGGGAAAATCCCCTTGGGCAGGTGGGTCTCCAGGCTGTTTCCATCGAAAATTGGGATGATCCCTCCAACCCGGATTATAGCTGTTAGAAAAAGGATCATAATTCCTTTTCCTCCGGAAATTATCTCCTCGTCCCGAACTATCATAGTAAATTCCCCTTTGTGCATCTTGTTGCGCATCTCCCGATCCATAGCACGCTTGTTCAGGTGGGGGCTCTTGCGTCATTGGACATGCATCAGTAAAATGTCCAACCTCAGTGCAAATACCACAACGAGATCCTTTTGTCTGGGCTACGGCCAATCCACGAACGAGAGAAGTTAGAGCCTCAATTTTCTCATTCACATCGGATGACTCGGCTCTCTCAATGTTTTTCACAGGTCGGTAGCGACCTTCATCCTCATCATCATATTGTTGCCCACCAGATACCATGTCCATTATCAGCTGCTTTGCATCGGCAAGAGTTTTATTTGTAAGTGAACCTCCACTGGCAGCGTCAACAATTTTCCTATCGAAAGTGGACATGCCTCGATAGAAATAACTGATGAATAATTGAAACTCTGTGAATCCATGATCTGGACACTTTCGGCACAATTGCTGAAATCTCGACCAATATTCTCCCAAACTCTCATTTTGCTTCTGCTTGATGCTAGATATCGCCATGCGAAGGTTTGCTGCTCGAGTCTCTGGGAAAAATTTCCAAAGAAATTGCTCTTCCATCTCGTCCCAGGTGGAAATCGAAGCTGGGGGAAGATCAAATAACCATTCTCTGGCTCGGCCATGCAATGTATGAGAGAATGTAAGCAAGCGCAGATTGTCATCAGTAAAGCCTTGGGGCCGCAGAGTGGAGCAGACCCAATCAAACTCGGCCAAGTGTGTGTGTGCACTCTCTCCTGGTGCATCACTAAACTTAGGAAGAACTTGGATAAAAGCTGGCCTGATCTCTGCATTTCGAGCAATGGTTGGCAGCACCACACAGATAGGTCGATTGTTTCGATGGCGACCGAGCTCTCGAATCAACGGTGCGGGTGCCTCTGCTGGTACATTGGCTAGAGCACGATTCTGCCCTTGAGCTGCGGGTGGGTCTTCATTATTCCGATCGTTCGGGTTGTCACGACCCTCCATGTTGTCAGCCATTTCGGGTCGCTGCTGAGAACTTGAACCCTGCTGTTCAGATTTAAACAGCTTCTTAGACTTCTTTGCAGCTTTCTTCAATTTGTGCAAAGTCCGCTCCGGCTCCGAATAATATCCCAAATCCTTTTCTGCAGAAGAACGGGTCATGCACCAAAGAAAAACAAGAAAGAAAAATAAAAAAGTAAAATAACAAATTGGAAATTAAAAGTAAGCACTGCTTGAAACCGATCCCCGGCAACGGCGCCAAAATTTGGTGCGTCGTTTTACACCAAAAATAAAATGTCCCGACTGGTCTGTCGGTATGCCCTTACTGTAGAGTACAGCGGCGAGCAGGATCGTCTCCCAAAGGACCGGCGAGTTTCACTTTTATTTTCCAATCTGTATAACCAACTTTAACAAGGGAAATTCGAAATTTATGAACTAACTGGAACAGCAAATAAAAGAACTAAATTAAGTAAAATAATTAGGCAATAAACGAGATTGACAATTATGAAGACAATATCCCGGACTGCAAATAACTCCACTCTAGCTAACGAACCGATCACAGATGCAAAGATGAATTCAAATAAATCATGCAACCAGTTATAGACGCCGAAGACACTTACTGACACGTCCTTATTTCTCCGTATTTTATCGTTAACCAGGAAGACACTTCACCGATTAATTCCCTAATCGACGGACAAACGTAAAGAGACACTCTTATGGTTTTAATGCGTCGACAGCCTTGTGATCTAGAGAAACCCGATTCTAATCTACCCAACTCTGACACAGGAAGGATAAAATTAGACTGCTAATCCCCTGGTTTCAAGAACCGTTTTACCACAGATTAAACTTAAACCACGTTTACTTATGGTCGGTTTAATTGGCTACTAATTAATCTCGCGTTCCTAAATATTTGCAACTACTTAGAAAACACGAAACAATTAACAACAATAAAAACGAGATATAGCAGACACATGCATTCAAAAGAATTATGGAGCAGTTCGATCTCACAGTTAGTCGCTAGAGCTTCGTTGATTCGCGTCCGAGATATGCGAGTAAATTAGCTAGACTTCATGAAGTAGTATGATCGAATAGATTTGTAAAAGTCGAACACCATAAATCGAAAAATAAACTGAAATAAACTTTGAATAATGTTGCGTTTCTGCTCTGTTGCAGCGGCGTTACTGTTCACGATCTACTGTTCACGATCTTGAATATAGAATAAATCCTAATATATCTAGTTACCAAAATAGAGTTCTACTCCAACTAGGAAACAAATATTAAAATCTTATCTAAACTAGGTAATTAACAAAATAGAATCCTAGTTGTATTTGGACACTCTAAACCGCCTCCAGCATCTTCAAAGTTATAAAAATCTCGCTGGGCCCGCTGGAGACTTCAAAACATGGGCTCAATCCATCAAAAACACTTCTCGGCCCATTTGATCTGTTCAGCAAAAAATTCGGTTTCACTGGTATGCCCTTACGGCATGCTTTCTCCGCAGTATTCCCTTACCACTGATCCATACTTTGCAAAATGCACCTCTTTTCCTTTAATTGAGACTAACTACCTGCAAAAACTCAAGGCACAAAACTATCCACAAAATATATCCAAATGGCAGTTAGTCTAACACAATATACACTAAAAATCACCCTTAAAACCTAGAAGATTTAGGACCAATCACTGCCCTATCTCGGTTGTAACCCATGATTTATTATATCGATGCCAAAGTCCTCTAAATGAGGCAATTTTCCCATCATGCTTGAATGACGTCTACATTCTCATTTTGTTTGATTTATCTTGCGCAAATTAAAAGACCCTATCAAAAGGCATTTCTGTTTGTGTAAGTTTAATCAAACCTCGCTAATATCTAGAATGCCGCCTCGAAGACGTCAAGCCGAAAATGAGGATGAGAAAGAACCTGAGCAAGCCCCAAACCTCGGTCCAAAAGCCGAAAGTGTGTTTCTCAAACACAACCCTCCATCATTTAAATGGTTTAGGAGATCCAATGGATGCCGAAAAATGGATTCGCTCCTTAGAACGAATTTTCGATTTCATAGCTTGCTCTGAAGGAGAGAAACTAAGTTGTGCTCTTTTCATGCTAACTGAGGATGCGGACTACTGGTGGGAATCCGTTCGAAGAACCATAACCTCAGAACAATAGGAAGACTATAGTTGGGAAGATTTCAAGCACGATCTGTATCAGAAGTACATCCCGGATTGTTACCGAGAGGCAAAAGAGATGGAGTTTTGGAATCTAAGGCAAGGAAACAAGACAGTGTCAGAATACGATAGAGAATTCAACCAATTTTCAAGACATGCTCCACATCTAGTGGACACAAACGGGAAGAAAGCACGCAAGTTCAAGAAAGGACTCAGATCCAAAATTGGCATAGCCCTCGCTGGGCAAGAAGACATGTCCTATGCTTGAACCTTAGCCAAAGCATTGAGCATAGAGGCCATCCTCCCCCGAGAGAAAATTCAACCCTCTCAGTCATCCAGAGATCCAAAGGAAAAAAGAAAGTGGGAAGGAGGAAGAAGAGATGACAGAGAAAAGAAACCCCACTGGCAAAGCCGAGAGTCGGGGATGCCTCGAAGTCAGCCTGGCAACACCCCTAGTTTTAGGCCATGTCAAAAGTGCGGAAGAATGCATCCTGGAGTCTATCGAGCAAATCTAACTGGGTGCTACAACTGTGGTGAGGAGGGGCACTTCAAAAGAGAATGTCCGAAAGGAAACAACCAACGATCTCAAACACCACAACAACCCATGTACCCGCAACAACTTCAGCAACTTCCTGGAAACCAGCCCAAACTGCAGCAAGGAGGACCTCAGGGTCAAAGGCCGGGACTGAACCCGAGACCAAACCAAAGACGAGATCAAAGGTCCAACCAAGGACAAAGGCCGCCTCAGCCAGCTCGTACTTATGCTCTCAATCAGCAGCAAGCTGCTAAGGCCCCAGGTACTCTAGCAGGTATGATTACCCTCCTCGAGATGCCAGTTTTAGCTCTCTTTGACACAGGAGCATCGCATTCGTTTATAGCTGAGTCTGTTTGTAAGAAACTGAAGATCGAACCCGAGAATGCCAAGAATACTCTTGAAATAAGTATTCCCTTTGGAAAGAAAATGATGTCTAGGAAGGTCTGCTCTAACTTAGAATTGAACATAGAAGGGGAAAACTTTAAGTCAAATCTTTATGTGATAAAGATTCAGGACTTTGACATAATCCTAGGAATGGATTGGTTAGCCTCAGCTAATGCTTCCATAAGCTGCCCCGAGAGGGAGGTAACGTTTCGACCACCCAGAAAACCCGAGGTGAAAATCTACGGATCAAGGCTAGGAACCAAAATCCCAGTAATATCCCCCCTGAAGGCTACTAAGATGATCAAGAAGAACAACTGCCAAGCATTTTTAGTTAACCTAATAAGGAAAGAGGAAGGAGAGCTTTCCATCGAGGACATTCCAGTCGTAAGGGAATATCCCGACGTGTTCCTAAATGAGCTACCAGGACTGCCTCCGGATAGGCAGGTAGAATTCACTATCAAATTGGAACCGGGAGCCGCCCCAGTTTTGAAAGCCCCCTACAGAATGGCGCCTAAGGAGTTGCAAGAACTCAAGGTTCAACTGCAAGAATTGCTAGACCTAGGTTTTATCCAACCTAGTGTGTCGCCTTGGGGAGCTCCAATCTTATTTGTAAAGAAGAAGGATGGTACATTAAGAATGTGCATCGACTACAGAGAACTCAATAAGCTAACCATCAAAAATTGATACCCTCTCCCAAGAATAGATGATCTCTTCAATCAGCTCAAGGGAGCAAGTGTCTTCTCCAAGATAGATTTAAGATCTGGGCACCATCAGTTGAAGATCCGAAATGAGGATATCCCTAAAACCGCATTTAGAACTCGCTCCGGGCATTACGAGTTTGTGGTAATGCCATTCGGATTAACCAACGCCCCAGCAGTGTTCATGGATTTAATGAACCGAGTTTTCCACCCGTATCTGGATACGTTTGTTCTAGTTTTCATAGATGACATTCGTATCTATTCCAAGGATGGAGAAAAACATCAGGAGTACCTAAGAGTAGTTCTGGAGACATTAAGAAGAGAAAGGCTTTATGCTAAATTCAGCAAGTGTGAGTTTTGGCTCAAGAAAGTTATGTTTTTAAGTCATATAGTCTCGGTAGAAGGAATCAAGGTAGATCCAGCCAAGATTGAAGCTATAAGTAACTGAAAGTCTCTAAGAAGCATGAACGAGATAAGAAGTTTTCTAGGGCTCACTAGATACTATCGCAGATTCATTGAAGGATTCTCAACTATATCCAAACCTATGACGCGGTTGCTTAAGAAGGACGCCTGAGTGTGAGGAAAGTTTTCAAACTTTGAAGAAGATGCTAACCACAGCCCCTGTATTAGCCATTCCGGAAGGGAATGAAGATTTCGTAATTTACGCAGACGCATCGAGGAAAGGATTAGGATGCGTACTAATGCAGAGAGGAAAGGTGATTGCTTATGCTTTCAGGCAGCTTAAGAATCACGAACAGAACTACCCGATGCACGACTTGGAGCTAGCAGCTGTCGTTCATGCACTAAAGATTTGGAGACACTACCTCTACGGAGCCAAGTGTGAGATCTTCTCAGATCACAAGAGCTTAAAGTATTTCTTCGAGCAAAAGGATCTTAACATGAGGCAAAGAAGATGGCTAGAACTCGTAAAAGATTATGACTGTACGATCCACTACCACCCAGGGAAAGCAAATGTGGTAGCAGATGCCCTAAGTAGAAAAGAGAAGGCAGAGTTAGGACTCGTTTCAGTTCAGGAAGATCTACGCAAGGAGTTCGAGAAGTTAAGAATCGAGGTGCTAACACCACCCGAGACCATTCAAGCTCAAATTACCGTGACAGTCGCTCAGCCCGACCTAAGGCAAAGGATAATTGAAGCCCAGAGAGGAGACGAGTTTCTTGAAAAGAAAAAAGCTGAAGCGCGAGCTGATAACTCTCAAGAATTTGCAGAAGCCGCCGACAACGCGCTCTTATTCAAAGAAAGACTTTGTGTGCCTAGCAAGGAAGAACTAAAGGAGAAAATCACGTGCGAAGCACATGACACACCATATACAACACATCCCGGAAGCACCAAGATGTACCAAGACCTCAAAAGAAATTTCTGGTGGAACAACATGAAAAGGGAAATAGCCGCCTTCGTGAAAAGGTGTCTGAGCTGTCAACAAGTGAAAGCTTTGCATCAAAAACGTTCTGGATTGCTTCAAACCCTAGAAATTCCCGAATGGAAGTGGGATCATATCAATATGGACTTTGTCGTAGATTTGCCAAAGTCCAAGCGGGGAAATACCGCTATTTGGGTAATCGTTGATCGATTATCTAAATCAGCACATTTTGTTGCTGTTAAGATGACAGACGGGCTAGATCAATTAGCCCAGTTGTATGTTAAGGAAGTTGTGCGCCTGCACGGAGTGCCGGTCTCGATTACATCGGACCGTGATTCAAGATTTACATCAAGATTCTGGAGGAGCCTACAAAATACAATGGGATCAAAGCTAAATTTCAGCACGGCATTCCATCCTCAAACGGATGGTCAGTCCGAAAGGACTATCCAGATTCTGGAGGACATGCTTAGAGGAGTCGTCATCGATCAAGGAGGTAATTGGGAAGAGTTGTTGCCGTTGGTAGAATTTGCCTACAACAACAGCTACCAATCATCAATTGGCATGGCCCCTTATGAAGCCCTTTATGGAAAGAAGTGTAGATCGCCCCTGTATTGGGACGAGGTTGGGGAAAGAAGGATACTTGGACCCGAGATGGTCCAGGAAGCTGTCCAAAAGATCGAGCTCATTCGTCGACGCATCAAGGAAGCTCAGGATAGACAGAAGGCATATGCAGATGAGAGGAGGACGAATCTCAGCTTCGACGTTGGAGATAAGGTGTTTTTGAAGGTGTCTCCATCAAAAGGAATAATTCATTTTGGCAAACGAAGCAAACTAAGGCCCAGATTTATTGAACCTTTTGAGATCTTAGAAAAGGTGAATGAAGTAGCCTACAGGTTGGCCTTACCACCCAACCTGAGTAACGTGCATGACGTCTTTCATGTTTCAATGCTACGGAAATACGTGTTTGATCCAAAACACGTGATTAGCAAGGAAGAGATAGTCCTGAATGAGGACTTAGCCTATGAAGAAAAGCCTCAAGCCATCGTGGATCGAAAAATTCAGAAGCTGAGAAATAAGGAGATCGATCTTGTGAAAGTAATCTGGAACCACCATGGTTCAGAGGAAGCAACTTGGGAGCTTGAGTCCGAACTGCTCAAGAAATACCCTGATATCGCTTATCATGGTTAGTAAATTTCGGGACGAAATTTCTTTAAGGGGGGTAGGATGTAATACCCCAGATTTCTGAATAAGGTTTAGAGAAATGTTAATAATAATTAATTAGCTAAAGAAGGAATTTAATTAAGGTTAGTTAAGATTGGATGTCAGTCACGACTTTTGGAGTCAGTTTTCATAGAAATCGTTTTTTTTTTTAGAAATGTGATTTTAACTATTTTATAACCATCTGTGGTCTTGTTAGAAAGGTTTTAACTCAAGGAGTGTGCCGGTATTTTCGGATTTTAATTTTGAAGTCTTTTGAGTTCCCGGTGATGAAAATCGCCTTTTAAAGAAGAATGAATAGTAACTTTTGCGTGCGTTCGTATTTTGAGAAATTTACGAAATCCTCCTCATTAATCCAAGTCTAGCTCTGTTAGGCCCCTCTTATGGGAAATGACTCAAGGATTCCGTTGGCGTTCACGGATTGACATTCTGAGGTCAATCGAACGCTCGGGAGCCAAATCTGTCAGTCTTAGTGAATAGTAAAAGTAAATTCCAAAAGGGGAATATTTGCTCGTCTCTCTTCAGACGACCCCATCTTCTTCTCGAAATAAGTTGGTTCACTAGTATTCGAGCCAACGAGTCTCCCGGTATTTTTAGATTTTGTGTCTGAAGTCATTTGGACCTCGACATCGAATAAAGCAGCTTTTAACCGAACTCGGGGTAACTTTTGCAGTATTCCTGCACAGCAATGGCTTCCAAGGGAAGCCAAATCTTTTCCTATATATAGGGGACCACCCCTTTAGTAATTCTTGCTCATTTCACATCCACTTCACTTCTAAATCGAGAGGGTGAAAAGCTTTGAAAGCCAAGAAGGTTCTGTTGAAGTAAAAATAGTTCTTCGTGAGTGTTCTTCAAGACGACGAGCGGAGTGGCGTGGAAGGGATGTGGTGAGGGAATGTGCTAGGGGCGCCGTTGAAATCGTAGCAGGCGGCTCTGCCGCCGTTGCGACTCGACGAGACACCGAGCTAGCCACATTCCTTCGACGCACCTAACCCCGTCCATTCTTGTTCGTCGATCTCGATCCTATTTCTTTTCCGTCTTTTAAATTCCGCACTTACTTTCCGTTCTTTATGTTCTTCGCGTTCTTCATTATTGTTCGTCTAAAGTAGTATTTCGATTCATATTGAAGTTCCAAAATAATAACGCTTACGTTATATTACTCGTTTTATTTCCGTTATTATTATTCTAGAAGATTAACTCCGTTATTCTGTTAAATTCCGTTCATGTCATATTTATTTATTTCGGAGGATTCTCATGTTTATACCGTTGTAATGCCAAAATTATTTTTAAGATAAAAGCATATTATGGCATGTTAAATTCATGTACGTTATTTTATAAAAAAATCCGGGTTGATTGTTCTTCGTGTTCTTCGTGTTCGTTGAAGAAATCAACAAACACGAAGAACAGTTGAAGAACACGTTGAAAAAGGAACCCAGATGATGAGAGAGAAAAAGGAGAGAGAGAGCCCCGCGGGGGGGTGAGCGCCGCCGCGCCACACCCTCCACGGCCGTGCCGAGCCCGCCGAGGGCAGGGGAGCCCACCGGGGCTGGAGGTCCCGCGGCGGCGGGTAGGCCGCCAGGGCAAGGTAGCCCCGCGGCGCCCCCCTTCCCTTTCCGTGTTGTTTTGTTTTCCGTCCTTTCCGGCTATTCCCGTACCCCTTCTTTCCGATCTTTTCGAGTCTTTAAAATTATGATACTCTCAAGCCATATCCAGTTTAAGTTATAGTAAGGTATTCGAGTTGATTTCAAATTATTTCAAATAAGATATTCGAGTTATTTTCCGTCTAAAAATTTAGAAATCGAGTCAAGAAGTTTCTTAAATAAATTAAATCATTCTCGATTCCCTTATTAAGTCAAAGTCGTGCTACCCATGCTAAGTCCTAGCTAAGGGAATATTAGTTGGGTGTTACTTAATATCATGTTATTAGAAATCTTCGAAGAAAGCTTCTAAGTCGACGATTCGACTCTTGTAGGAGGAATCGAGCCTCGGAGGAATACTAAGGAAAACCACCAGCTCGTTGCCTCATCTTCCGTTCCGTAATCAAGGTGGGTAAATCTATACTCATCTAAAGTTTGAGCTATTAAGCTCTAGAAGCATGTTAGGGCAAATGAGATATCCAATAAAGTATTTTTGCTCAGCCTGTTTGATCTCTGTACAAGGAAGAAAGAAAGGAAGATATTATGTTTTACTTGAGCTCTAAAGCATGTTTAGAAATAATAGAGCTACTACAGTATTGTTGATGCTTAGCATGAAATGTTTAGATTTATGTTTAGCGCCAAAACATATTTGTTTACGTTCTTTTCCTATACCATAATATTTATGCTTGTTAAGCTCGCAAAGTTAAGAATTTAGGTTTTCCTTGTTAGGGTAGTGTTAAACCCTTTGAAGGCCGAGATCAGGTAGTATTAAAGGATTAGCCTTAGACATTGATCTAAGCTTGGTATTGCTAGCAAGGATAAGAAAAGAAAGAACTTAGCTTTTCACTTAAGCAGGATTTGAGCTCGGAACTATTAAGGGAGTCACTGTTGGGTTTATCCCGTGCAAACTCATTTGGATATTTGAGGTAACCCCTCTTCTATCCTATGGCATGCCTAAGGGTACAGTTGACGTCAGGTTTGAGCCAAGATGGGCCCAAAAGAAAAGATAAGCTTTTACGGTTATGGAGAGGGCTTTAGCGTTTTGCTCTCCATATACCGTCAGTTGATTGTTGGATATCTTGAAGTTTATTAAAGTGTTTTATTAAACCCACTGAGTACATTAGTGCTCATGTTCCCTCTTTTTCAAATGTTTTCAGGTTGAGATGCTGAGGATGTTGGTGGCTTGTGGATGTGGGTTGGCTGCCAAGACTGTTTTGCTATTATTTAATATTTCCTTGAAATCCCACTATGTGATCTGCTGCTCTGATACACTCTTTCTAATTCCATTTTAAGTCTTATTATGATTATCAATACTATATGAATAATCTCCCAGACATAATTATTTGAGTACAAGATGCATACTAAGTTCTATTCTATTACCCAAGTATGATTTCCTTTCGTCCAATCAATGTACTTGCATGTATTATTAACTATCGTCATCCAAGCTGATTGGTATCCGTCTATCCGATTTATTTACCGTCTAGTAAAAGTAAACATGAGTACCCCCACCTAATCCCCAAAGGCATATCTCGACTGTCAAATCATCCTGTTAATCTTCCATTTTACCTCATTAACCCTTTAATGACACCCTGTCCCCATTCATAAACCCCTATCTCGGGACCGGGCTGTTACAACTGAAGCTCAAGGCAGCTGAGGATCTACCAACTGGACAATCTCAGAACTGAAAACCGAGATAGTTGAAATCCCATCAGCTGAATGTCCAAAATTGATAACTGAATCGTTTGCTCTTTCTGACAAAGCAGTCAATGAAGATCTTTACAGAAAATCTTTAAAAGATCTTGATGATCTTAGAGCAGAGGATATTAAAGTCAAACGACTAGTTCATTAAGAGCTTCAAACAGATACAGACATTAAAATGCCGCCGGTGAATTCTAAACATTCACCAATCATAACGGTTAAAAAGCACTCATCTATTTAAAGAGGGTGAACTCAATTTTGGCCAAGACTTTTTCGTCAATTTAACTTTGCTATTTTGCAAAACGAGCTATTCTTTCTCTCTCCCCATAGCTCAAAGCTTAATACTCTCAAAGTGCGAAAAGTCTCAATTGAGAAGGTGTGCTTCAAGTCCAAAGCAAGCTGCTAAGCTGACGCAGAATTCCAGCAAGAGTAAAGCTTCTTAGTTCAGTCCCTCAAAGATCAACCACCCAGCTCAAGCTAAGGAGCATTCCAGGTGGATAACAGATTCAAAACTGTCTTCTTGAAGATCGAGCGAGATCTAAAATCATGTGAAGACGGACAATAGCACCTAAAGTCTTAACGAGCAGTTGGGACCGGTAAGTGTGAGCTGTCGACCCAAAAACCGGCTGAGGAGGAGCATGCACTGACGGGTCCGTTCTTCCGGGACAGCAACAGTTGGAAAGGAGGTCGCGCTCAGTTTGAAGGGTGTCGTTTTCAGGTCTAACTGGATTTCTTCACTGTATAACTATAATAAAGAAACTGTACACTTGCATAGTGGATTGCTCTTCTGCGGAAGGAAGAGAGGACGTAGAAGCAGGAAGCTTCGAACCTCTATAAAGTCTTGTGTGTGTTGTTCTTATTACTTTCAGCTTTGCATGTTCTTAAACTGCACACCTTCACACACACAGGCTGCACTAACGAGCTAAGCTAAGTCTTCAAAGCTATCAGTCCTAACTGATCAGCTCACCAGCTAAGCTTCAGTTAGGCTTTCTCAACTGATCAAAAAAGCACAGATAAAATATCTAAAGCAAGCCCGGGCCCTATCTATTCTGCATCTGTTTAAAGTTTTTTGAAGTCAGTTTATTCACCCCCACCCTAAACTGACATAGACTCGCACCGAGACCAACATATAATACAAAATAATATAACTATCCACCGACAAAAAGAATTATGTCGGATATATATTTTTCTCCAATTCATTTGTTTTATTTATAAACATACGAAAAAGTATCTTAAAAAAATAGTTCAAATCATACATATAGGTCAACCAACAAAATTAGTGTAAGTACAATTAAATATTTGTTAAAAAAACAATCAAATATAAAACTCATATTGATTAAAATTAAAAGGAAATGTTTGTTAAAAAAATATAAAACTAATATCCTACAAAAATGGAAGAAATCGTAAATTAAGATAATTAAGATTTATTAGGATATCAATTAATTTTTGGAGACCAATATGACCTTTTCGAAAAATTAAAAATGAAATATATATTAAGGACTAATCCTAACCATTCATGTATTAAGATCTAACGATGTTGATCAATTTCTAATTTACACACAAGAGATATATTTACATTTAATCTCTCCCCTATATATATATATATATCAAACAAACTAAATGGACTCACTTTAATTTTAAGATTCCCTAATTTTATTTTTGGGTATAAATATTTTGGAAAAAAATCAAAATAAAAAAAAAAATCACCCAAAAAGAAAAGAAATAAAGAAAGACGGTCGTGTGACGCCCACGTAACATTTAATATTGATGCATATAAAAAGTGATGGATGGTGTTCCTCTCGAAAATACATATTTTGTCAAAAAGTTCCGAATAAATTAATGATGGGCTGGAGTTGGTAGTCTGGCGTGCTTAAAAGTCGTTCGACCCTTCTCTGCCTTTATTCGAACCCTACCACACGCATTTTTTTTCTTATTTAGCAAAAACATGACTGTCGGTATGCCTTGCCTAATATTGAGATAATATTCTTTTGAATTTAAGAATAAATTTATTGATTGAAGATAAATTATTTTGACTTTGAGTTTAAGTTTGTTAGTTGACATGCATTAATAAATACTTATGTCTACATAAAAAATTGATACGTTGAAGGCCTACCTTTTTACTTTTTTTTTAGTTGTTTATTTATGTTTTCCATTGCTTTGAGCAGTTTGGACGCTGCCGCAAATTCCATTTTCACTATTCACTCATGTATAACAAATGGATTTTACATAACTAAAATTTATTTGTGTAAATGGATAAAAATAGGCAAAAACAAATAGTGATTGGGAAAATAATAATTGTTTAGTGTCTAAATGTATTGTTTTATTTATTATTTTGTTATGTTTAATAACTTAGTTACTTCATTTTTATGTTGTTATGTGTTGATTTTATGTGTTTATTTGTATTTATTGCTCTAATGGTGGATTTTGCCAAGTTGTGCAAGAACTTGATCTTTTAATTATAAAAGCATGTATTTTACGGCAATTAGGTGGCAAGTGGAAAGTCAAAAAATTGAGCTCGATTGGCGAATTGGAGGCTCGAAAATTTTGAAGATAACGCGAGGAGGAATTGCACTGGATCGCATTTGAAGTGGACCACGGAGCGGAAGACCTGGACCGGCCAACCCGCCCCGCGGCCCTATCACCGTCGCCGAGGCGCAGGAGGGCGCCGCGGCGCCCAAGGCCTCTCGACCTTGGGATGCCCACCGACACAGGCCCCCGCCACGGCGCCCCTCAATTAAGCGCCCGCCGGCGCGCGGGGTGCCCTCCTCCCTCTTCGGTCCAGTTTTTCATCCCGATTTCATATACAATTCCACTCGTTTCCACTTCTCTCTCTCTCCTCATCTGAGTTAATTTAATCTAGATAAGACTTTTTGAGCCATCTAATTGTAGGAATCATAGGTATCATTTCCCCTAATGATTTCTTTTTAGACTTTGGCCCCCTTTTTCCTTCAAAAATCTTCCACAAATCTTATGCATTTAATGCTCCCTTACCATCACCATACCATCACATTTTCTCTCACCATACCTAACTCTCTCTTTCGTCTCTCTCTCCCTCTCCCATATCTCATATAGATTTTGGGAGACTTCAATCATCAATCATTCTCATCACTCCACTCACTTCACCTTCTTCATCTCTCCACCTCCATTTTCTCTACACACACCATCATCTCTATCATTTTTCTTCACCATTTTCACTATCATCACTACCACTCAAGGAAAGATGAGAAAAGGAAGAAAAATGGAACAAACCTAGGAGGAAGAAGAGGAGATGAGAAGAAAATGACTTCAAGCCATCCACGGAAGCTAAGCTCGTTAGGAGGTTTACTTTTGGTATTTTCTTCCCATTTCTTGGATGATTTGTGGGGGGTTTGTCCCAACTCTTAAAGGATAACTAATATTGTAGAAGTTTTATGTTATTTACATTTGATTATGAGATGACGATCTTCTATAATATTTGTGTTGTTTTGAGCATGTTTAGTGGCTAATCTCTCTATTAGGGGATAGAGGATCGATTTGATTCTTGATCTATGCTTGATAATTTTTGGTTGTTGTTGTTGGAATTGTGCTTATTATGTTAGAGTAATTGATCACTACTTGAGCATTGCCAGGATTTAGAGGAAACTGGAAGGTGATTCTAAATCCCGAAATTGGTTCCTTCGACGTTAGGTGGATGGAGTTCCTAAACCTAATATGTTCTTCTTGCTCATTCGATATAGCTAAAAGGGGCTTAGTTGATAGACGGTGACAGTAATTGATATTAAGCCTTTTGAGAGGGTCTATTGGATGTGTGAGATTAACATTACCTACCTTAATCAAGCATAGTGATAAACCATTAAGAGAATCTACACCCTAATACATTTATCATTCTATTTTCCTCAATTTCATTTTTGTTGTTGTCACTTGCGTTATCTTGTTTACTTGCTAATTTCAATTCTTAGTTTAAATCATCTTCAATCCCATGTTTAGAATGTTTAGGATTTATTTTAGTTGTTTGAGCACGTTGCATGCATAGCCCTTAAGATAGTAGCTCACACTAAGTCTTCCTTGTGAGATCGACTCAGGTTAGCTCATCACGTCTATACTTGACCCCGTCCAATTGCGGGTGTGATTCAAAGTAATTGTTGTGTTGAGTCGAAACCGGACATATAAATTCAAATTTAGATCACTTGGAAACAATAATAATTTTTAAGAATATGAAGTTTTATGGGCAATTTGGAGTGTAAATGTCTCAAATACCTATATGACACATTTGATATTCACTATGGGGCCTACTCATGTATCTCTTTCTTAAAGTTCTCGAGCTCATCAAACCACACCTGCCATAACGTCATATCATTGACAAGAATAATCATATTCACTCCAGGGTCTATGTTTCTGAATCGTCTATAGGTTGTACTGCTGTAGTCAGGACTGAATCATCCATAGCATTCATGAAATGTAGGATCGAGCTGAATCTAGGGAAGGGAGCCGATGTGCTGGCCCTTTCGTGAGATGAAGTGGGTTGTCGAGCACTTACCACCACTATGCTGGTGAAGAGCAGGAGTGGGCGATGGCCAAGCGTTGCGAGCGGAACTATGGTCACTAGGCTACGGGCTGTGGTGGCCCATATCAGAAATGGGCTTCCTACCACTCAGACTAACAATGTGGTGGCTCGGAGCTGGTCCTTGTTCTCTACGCAGCCTAGCTAGGACCTCCTCAACAGCCTCATCAACCATCTGTCTCATATGCTTATGAAACATCTCATGAATATGGGATATTATATTATTCCTCATGGCCACCATGATCCTCTGAACCCATCGCTCCATCCAGCTCACTGACGGCTCTTTAGAACTTCATTCATGGTGCTTGTGCTTCCCACTATTCTGAGATCGATCCTTCCTCAAACGCTTAGTCTTCCATGTATGAGGATGGCTCACTCTACGATTCGGGATTTGTTTTGTGCTCTGCTGCCTCGTCTGTGGCGATCGGAGAGCCTATATCTCATCCCTTATGCTCTGAAACCTCATTTGTGGAGGCTTGAGACCCAATATCTCATCATTTGACTCATCCCTTAATGTCTAGCTCGATTGCAGATCCTTCTGTGGTCACCGAGCAGCTCTCTTCTCTCAGGGTGATGGGCCTACAGCGCCCACAGCTTCACTAGAACAACAAGATGCTACATTTGCAAGCATCTTCTTCTTGTTTCCCCTTTCGAGGGGCAAAAAATTTGATGCTCAGAGCATCGCCCTCCAGTTGCATGATCTGGTAATATGGAGTCACCGTCTTTTCTGACGACAGCACTAATAAAACCACCCTTAATTGCATGAAATTAATAATATAGTTAAGATTAATTAACAAATATAGATTTGATATTCTAAATAGAGAAAGAAGCTTAAAAACGTACTGATCCCTGCAATAAGGTGGATACGTCAGTGGTGGAGGTGTGAATGACCACCTCAAACATTGAGGCATCGTAATTTGTCCACTAACCACACCAATCTCATGGGTCAACTCAAGTATCACCTTACAAGTCCATATCTGTAAAATAAGTAGCATGTTAGTTATGTCTTAACTTGATTTAATTATGCATCATTAATTTATAACAACAAAATGAAAACTAATTATCTAGAGTGTCCATATCAGCCCATAAAAATGATATGTCCCGTGCGCTTTCCTACCCATAGTCTGCCGAGTCATGGGGAGGATGCTGATGAAGTGCATTAGCATCTGGTATGAATATGCCCCCTCTCTATGGAAAGGAATTCCACCTGTTGACATCCTCCACAAGAGCACACACCCATGGATCTATCACTCGGTTTGGATCGAGGCAGAAGATCATCTTGTATATGAAAAATAATTTTGCAACCTTCACATAATCTCGAGGGTCTTTGGCCATCCACATCTTCGTGAACCTATCCTCCATCTGGTGGAGGGTCATGCGCTTCCCTTGAAATAATCGATAATAGACCGCTCTCGACGGAACAACGTGTGCTCCATTCGGATCGAATATAGAGCTGCCGAATCGTAATCTCAACACCATATTATACTCACTGGGACCAAAGTGGAGCACGGATCAATGAATCTGAAATCATGCCTCCCATCCCTCCAGTGCACGATCCGACACGCGCGTCTCATGACTCATCACCACATGAATAACTTTCTTCAGGACGTCACCACCCCTGTAGTCCAGAAAATATCCGAAGCATCCGGATCTAAACAACTGCAGAGCATCATCACCACCTATCGCATGTAATGTGGCTCTGCTCAACTACCCCCGGCCTAGCATAGACTATGATCGTCAGTCTCAGGTGCTGCAACAGCTGTCTAAACAAATCAATCTAACAACATTTACAAAATTATAATTAAACATTAGTTTACGTTCTTAGTTATAATTTTAAATAAACACTTTTAATAATTTAAAATAAAAAAATACATAAATGGCCTACGATTAATATAAAATGAGATACGATTTTATATAATATTAATCGAATCCCTTTATATTATATAGGCTATGATTAATAGTTAAAGGGCTACGATTAATTTTTCAATAGCTAGGATTCATTTTTAAAGAGCTACAATTAAAAGTATAAGAGCTATGATTATATTTAAAGAGCTATGATTAACTTTTTAAGAGCTAGATTAATTTTTCAATTGCTATGATTAATTTTCAATAGCTACGATTAATTTTTAAAGAGCTATGATTAAAATTATAAGAACTACGATTAATATTATAAAAGGTACGATTAATTTTTCAATTGCTAAGATTAATTTTCAATAGTTACGCTTAATTTTTAGAGAGCTACATTGAAAGTTATAAGAGCTACGATTAATATTTCAAGAGCTACGATTAACTTTTTAAGAGCTACGATTAATTTTACAATGTCTACAATTAATTTTCTTAGGGCTACGATTATAATTTTCTTAGGCTATGATTAATTTTCTTAGGGCTACGATTATAATTTTTGGCCTACGATTATAATTTTCTTAGGCTACGATTAATTTTCTTGGGGCTACGATTATAATTAAACAAAACCAACCATTGAAAATTTTAATAAAACAAACCATTGCAAAATTAACCAAACAATTTAAAAACAATCGTAAGTTACAAATTGTAACCATTTGTCCGGGAATGCACACGTTGTATACGAATTTAAAAAAAATCCGAAACGTACCTGAGAAGATGAAGACGTATCCGGCAGTGCTCCCGTTCGTTGCCCCATTAGTGGCTATGATGAACTGGGACTGTGAATTGCACAGAGAGAGAGAGAGAGAGAGAGAGATTTTCCAACTTGTTTTCGTAGTTCTCGAGCAGCAGTTATATTGGAGGAAAACCTTAGTTTTGGTTGAGATCGAGAGAGAGTAACAGTTATATTTTTATGTTTCCAAATGGTGGATATTCATGGAGGAGGAGGAGGAGAGAGAGAGAGAGAGAGAGAGAGAGAGAGAGAGAGAGAGAGAGAGAGAGAGAGAGAGAGAGAGAGAGAGAGAGAGAGAGAGGGGTTGTTGAGGGATTTAATTCAAGCCTTACCATATTTAATCTCTCTTGCATCCTTTGTAAGTTACAAAAGTACAAAAGTTGTAAGTTTTTTAAATAAAATCAGATTTTGTGGGTCCCATTCAATGGATATTGTGTAAAAAAGGTACAAATTACCTAAATAACTACTATATTTTAAATCTAACTTACCTATCCCAATTTTAATATAATTTTGCCCAGATGAATATTTCTTCCAACTTATTTTCTCCATATTTAATTACTATTTTCAACAAATTAAAATAAACTAATCTTCTTATATACGGTATCTATTCGAACATCGAATATTTAGACGTTTATATTTCAAAAATTATAATGAGTTTTTTTATCTCATTGCAGAAAAATAATTTAATTGATGTACATGTTTTGTGTTATTGTTTAATTAAATCTATAGATTTTAAAAAATGTAATTATTTATAATTTTAAATTTAACACATTAAAATATTTGGCTGCATCGCACGTGAGAGAAAATACTAATATTCAATTAAAACATTTAATTGGATTTATTTAAGAGAGATATAAATTTAATTGGATTATTAATACTATGTGAAATAATAAATCTATATATTTTTGGATTATGACCAAATAATTAAATAGATTAAAGATGGTCTGAGAGAGAGAGAGAGATATATATATCTTGCAATTGCCGGAAATACTATACCTACTAAGAGCATCTCCAATTGGTCGCTTCCTTCACGTTGATCACTTAGTTTTTCCTTGAACCCCTCTCTAACTTACCGACACTTCTACATGTTTTTTTAAGGAAAGCGACCCTTTACTCTTTTTTTTTCTTTTTTTTCTCTTTTACATTTGTATTCTTTTTTTTTATTGTATTAATTTTCTTATTAAGTTGTTGTTAATAATGTAAATTATGTTATTTTTAGGTTTAATATTATGTTTTTCACTTAATATAATAAAAGAAATCATAGTGTAATCATAAAAAATTGAAAAACTAAAATTACAACAAATAACATAAAATATATTAAATTAAATTAAAATTACCATAATAGTACATAAAAATAACATAAAATAAATTACATTAAAATAAAATTACAATAATAATATATAAACATACAACTCAGCACATGCAATACAATATTTTTCTAATATGATCCAAAACTACTTTTCAGGTCCTCCTCCAATATCTGAAAAATAACCCCCAAACATATCGAAAGAATGATTTGGAAGATATAATGACCGCAGCATGCATTATTATGCATAATATGATAATTGAGGATGAACGAGATCTTGATCCACCAATTGAAAGTTGTTCCTTTGGGGATAGCCTAGTGGTGGAGTGGTGTTATCTTGAGGCTAAAAGTCTTAAGTTCAAATCACACCACCAACACCACTAGGTGTGAGCCTGTCACACCTGGCTTGTCATGTGTGGTTAACCTCCTATGTGTAGTTTGCAGGCTATTACACAGGAACGGAATTTATTCAGTGCGCACCTCGGTAGCGGGTGCGGGTTACCCTTGACAACAATAAAAAAAAGAGAAGTGGAAGCTCCAAATGTTGAAATGGTGAACGAAGAAACATCTAAAAAAATACATCTCAATTCCAAGCATTTCTTGCGCATTGTAGAAAAATCAAAGACTGCGAAGTTCACATGACATTTTGTAATGTATTGAATGATCATTTATGGGAGGAATTTTCAAATTTTGAGAGTTAATTGCTACTAAAATGTAATTTATGATTTTGTTAATGTTAGTTCATTTTATAATGTAATTATTCTTTTATATTATTAAATTTTGGTTTTATGTTCAAATAAAATGTAGTTTTATAAATTAATTTAAATTATATTATTTTTAATTATTATTAAATAATATCAAATATTAAACATAAATATATATGAAAAACATATATGTTACACACTAATTATATTAAAAAAATCAATATTAGAAAATATAAAAATGAAATATTCCATTGTAAAGTAAAATGTAGAGTTGATGATTATTGAATATGTTTTTACTGCCACACTACATTTTCCTCTACAATAGAGGTAGATGAAGCAAACATGGTTGGAGATGCTCTAAAGGCACAAAAATAGAGGGAAAAATTTTCGGGCATCGATTGAGAGAGAGAGAGAGAAAGAGATGTATAGTGGCCATCTACCACAACAGGGATTAGAGAACATCGTTCTTTTATTTTTTCTCTCTCTTAGTCTATTCATTTTTTCTCGACCATGATTTTACGCAATTCATATATTTTGTAAATTGGTTACTGGCAATCTTTCAACCTGATCAGTCAGTGAAGAGTAAGTCATAATTTCATACATGATCAAGAGCAGGCAATCAGCGTAGCTAATTAAGACAAAAAGAAACCAACACACTTGATTAGTCAGCAACAGAAAGCTGATCAAAGAAGGTAGCCAATGAAGTGACTTAGAGAAACTTGACCATGAAAACCAACGGAACCTGCTTCTGAAGACCATTCTAACAAGATTCAGATGTTCAATAGGTAGAATTCAAATACTTGCACAAAATCAAACACAAAGAGAAAGTGAGGATTGAAAGAATCATGCGACCAGTTTCCATTTTCCAACCAAGGTCAGAAAGTGAATGCATTGTGAGACCAATGAAGACACAAAGAATGTCAAAAGACAACTAAGCACTACAAGACAAGACCAGTATGAAGACCAATTAGATTGCATATAACAACAACCTTTCTCAATGGCAGTCGACCGCCACATAGACAGAAATATTTATTTTTATTATATTATATAAAAGATATATAAATTTTATCTATATATCTAAATAAATTTAATTGACCAATAGAATGGAGATAAGTGTTTCTATCGCATTGGCCAAGAGTGGAGATTTTGGAGAGACCCCAGATGGTCTCATTAAAATGGTGGTCGACCACCATTGACAATCATTTGAACATTTTCTTTTTCTTTTTAAAAACATTTTTGCCTATGTGGTGGTCGACCACTTGTGAGGAATGTTGTTATTATATGCAGTTTTAGAGATAGTTTTAGAGAACTCCTGAGATCTGACCAGTCATCAAAAGTTGCAGAATAAGAGGACAAATCCAACGAGTATCAAGTATGAGGATTCGTAATGTCCCTCCAGCGAACATATTTGTATACTCCTTTACAAAAGGAGATGCACACACACTTGGAGAAGTTACGAAATCTAGAATTTGAATTTTTTTGAGAGAAAAAATAACTTCAAGAATTCAAACCTCTAAGTTTTTGGATTCAATTAGAGAGTTCTTCACACTTGTCCTTCTAGTGCAGAAAGTTAGTTCAAGTGTTCAAACATATTTCTTATTCAAAATCTTACGAGATTTTAAACCTTAACCTAGCTGCAATATCACCTAATTAACTTATTAGAAAAGAGTGTGAGTTGAGGGTTTGTAATATATTTGAAAGAAAGTTAGAACCTCAATAATAGTAAGCTAGGAACTTAGTCCAAGAGTTGTAAGTGTGAGCTGTTGATTAGCTATATAACTTGTGTAATACATCGAAATCATAATGATCACCTTCCAACCTTGGAAGAAGAGAAAACATAGAATCGTTTGATTCGAACCTCTGTGAAACAACCTAGTGTCTCTTTATGGCTTTCTCTAATTATTTTATTTAAGTGATATTGTGTCTACTTATTAAGATTTTTGATATTCTGTGTGAATACTCATTTCTTGTAAAACTAGTTGTGACTTCAAGTTCCAATTGTGTCTGGTTGTTGACCTCTGATGTGTTTGTTATTTTGGACAAAACCAGTTGTGCCAATTTCCATGTTAATTCAGAGTTTTCAGGCCTTTAATCTGCAAAATTTGTTCAAGTGTTTTCTGTGCATGCACATGTTTATTCACCCTCTCTAAACATTTTATTATTTATTTGGACCATTATGTATCATTATGATATAATCGTTATTTCATATTTTATAATTATTTTTTATATCCGTTGCGTTTACATATTTGATTCCAACACTATGTACAGATTCCAAAATCCCCCGTACCCTGACTTTTAAGAATAAAGTTAGTGTAATCTACAAGATTCAATCACCTTTGTTCTCCCTTCCCAAATATATATATATAAAAAAAAAGATTATTCATGCCTAGAGTCTACAGAAGATAATTTAATACCATATTCTATCAATGTCACATGTGTTATTTAAAGGTTCCCTAGATTTTCCGATGAGTCACGTTTTCATCACCGGAAATGTCAAGTACTAAATGTAATATTTTGAAGGAATGTCACATAATTAAAACACGCACGATATGTTGGGATATGGCATTGACCCTTTATTTTATTAATTTGAATAGTGTATTAGATTAGTTAGGCTCCACAATATTTAGGCCTAAAGTTGGTCTCGTCTCATATCATAATATGAAATGCGAACATTTTTTAAGGGGAATAAAATGTAACCAATTTAAAATATTATATTGATTGAGTCAAACATAATTTTATAATTTCTCATTCCTAAGGGTTAATGATTATAAATATTAACAACGTTTTAATCATTTTTACAACTCAATTATACTTTTGAACTTTTATTAATAATTAACCTTCAACTTTTACAATACAAAATGACGAAATTGAAGAAAGTTAGGGATGAGTTGGCTTTTATTTTTTAAATTAAGGATGGTGCAATTAAACAGCTGAAATGAGTGGGTCCTGGTGAGCATAGTCCAATAGTGGAGTGAGGTTGCTTGGAGAGTAAAGGTCACAGGTTCGAATCTACTCAATACCATAGATGAATGTTTGAGTAAAAAAAATAGTTGAAATGAGTGGAATTTTATGTAAAAAAATAAAATAAAAGAACTAAGAAGTTGGTGGAATCTATTAGTAGTCAATTATGCACCCTAAATTAAACTTAATGTTTAAATCATGATCAACATATAGAGCAGGAAGAAATTTCAATAAATTTCAAGATTCAAGATTGTGTCAATAAATTGGAAAATTCGAAATCGAAATCGAATTCTTCTTGCTGCTCTTCCTCTTCTTGAAATGCTTGGCGGCAGCCTTCATCACTTTAGCCCATGCCTACACACAAAAACCATCATCAATTCATCACCTAATTAATTAATTCGACCCCACAAAAGCTCAATCTCTACATCTTGTAAATCGTTTGAAATCGTCTATTACACGTTTGGTGTTACAATTTGTTCAGTTATTTTTCAATTTTTTCTTTAATTTCAATTTATTATACTTTAGTTTAATTTTACACTTATTATTTAAGTTTATCCTATCTAATCAGGGTTTAATATAAGTTTTTAGTATTTAATTTATCAAATAATCAATTAATAACTAAAAATTGAGAATTAAATAATAAAAAATTACAATGCATTCTAATTAGGTAGAATGAATCTAAATAATGAATGTAAAATTAAACAAAGTATAAGAAATTAAAATTGAAGAAAAAAACAAAAAAAACTAAAAGAATTGAATGTGTAATAGGGAATGCAACCCCAAATGTGTAATCCATGATTTCAGCCGCTTATAAATACACATCATTAATTAATTCGACTCGACAAAATTTCATTTCCATATATAACCTCCTACATCTTATAAATTACATGTCACCGAGTATGAGTATAGAACTTTTATGTCATACTACCAAAAAAAATATCATCACCTAATTAATTAATTTAACTCGACAAAAGATCATTTTCATAAGCTCGCTCCTACATTTTGAAAATCGGTGTCGCAAAATAAAATGATACAATATTTTTTTTCACACCGTGTCGAAAACTTGTACCTTCGGACTAGAGAGGGAAAAAAACACCACCTAATTAATTAATTTAACTCGACGAAATCTCGTTTTCATAAGCTCCTACATTTTATAAAAATGGGCGTCGCATAATAAAAGGGTGCAATTTTTTTGTTGCACCGTGTCGAAAAGTTGTACCTTTGGACTAGAGGAAGAGGGGGAACGCCGCTGCGACGGAGCCACCGGAGAAAAGCCGATAGACTTCCTCCTCTTCCTCTTCATCTTGGTGCATCTACTGACATGGTTAAGCACAGCGTCGGTGAATTTCCTCTTGATTCCGACAGCTATTTTTCTGGTGTTTTCGAGCAAGCCCACTTCATCATTGCCGCCGTAGGATAGCTTCCTTCCGCCGCCGCGGGAGGCGGCGTCTGGTGGCGGATGGCGAGGGAGGAGAGGGGACCAAATGGAGCTCTGGGCGTAGTCGAAATCGAAAGCAGAGTTGTCTGGGAACTTGTAGAGGAGGTCTTTCGACATGGACGTTTCGAGATACTCCACCACCATTACTAGTGGCGGCGGGGCGCCGTCGCCGGAGATGAAAGGCATCGGAATTTTTGGGTTTGTGGGGTTTTTTTTTCTGTTTCTTTTGTTGTTCTGAAGAAAGAGAGGGTGTTTTTATTTGGTGTGGAAGTTGAGGGTGACAAGAAAAGTAGCCGTTGGAATTGAAAAAATGCGTTAGGACAAACGTGTCGTGGGTGAACATGCATTAATTATATTAAATTGTCACAATTAAATTTTATTGCACAAATGATTCATATAATTATTTGATTTATGTCAATTATGTCGGATTCATATAAATAAATGGTTCTAAACGTTTTTTCAGATTTCAAATGGTAGGAACGAGTCACATAAATGTGACGGAGATATGAGTAAATTGTGGAATGGATTAAACTTTAAAGTGATAGATCAATCATTTAGTTATTTTGGTTAGTAAAATGATAAATATAAAGACATTAAGAGTTTTTTTTTATTAATAGCAATGCATATATGATCATAACGTTGAAACTATTATGAAAAGATTATATTATCGCAAATTTTATAAATTTTTAATTCATGTACTGATGAAGTTCTAATTAAAATGAACTTCCCTTGTAAAATATAGTAATAAATTAGGTTTGAGTTCTTTTATTTGATATATTTATGTTAGGAAGTAATCTCCATTTCTCGGTGGATGATGTGACATTTTCATGTAATGAGGACTCAACTTTTTTTTAAAAAAAATTTTCATTGTGTGTTATAATATATAATGCAATTACTGTATATGCATGTTTGATATGCAATTGAGTTTGAACGGAAGCGAGACACCGACGATCTGTATGGATAAATAAATAACACGTGAAAATGAAGGGGGCTTGGTAGGGGGTAATCAGGATGGATAATGGGAATGGAAGGGACCTATTATCATTCTTTATGCTTGGTACAAGGTAATGAGAATTAAAATAAGTTAATTATTCCCTTAGATTGATTTAATTACCCCACCCCCTTTAATTATTCTCCTCCATCATTACCACGCTCCTCAATCATCATCATCATCATGGTCGTTGTTATATTATTATTATTATTATTATTATTATTATTATTATTATTATTATTATTATTATTATTATTTACAACAACAATAATAATAACAATAATAATATTAATAATTATTTATTTATTTATTATTATTATTGTTGTTGTAAATAATAATAATAATAATAATAATAATAATAATAATAATAATAATAATAATAATAATAATAATGGTGGTGGTGGTGGTGGTGGTGGTGGTAATGAATTTGAAACGAACCAATCATTATCTATCACAATAACAATCATTTCATAATTGAACCAAACTACAACAATGCAAGCACCATTCCTATTGTGATTGACCCTTCAATTATATCTATTGTGATTGTGATAAAGCCATGTAAGGTATTGAAAGCCTTGAACCCGAGCTGCAATTTAAAGGTCCAATGACGCGACTTCGAGCAAAGAAATTGCAAGGTTATCTATAAGTGTTGATTCGCAAGAAGTTCGAAGAATTGGAAGATGCAAAGGGCAGCCGTGTATTAGTTAATTTATTAACTAATGAAGATCAAGATCACACCATGAAGTATCACACTTGACAAGTGACGATGAAGTGCACGTGTGCATGAAGAACGAGCTTGAGGAGTCGACGTGCATGCATGAAGAAATTCGACCCCTCTTCAATTTAATTAAGGGTTGATTTTTATTTAGACTATATTATTAATTTATTTAATTTAGACTATAGTTTGGTTCAAATTTTTATTTAATTATTGATGTAATTTTCATTCATTATTGAATAGGCTTGACTAGAAATTTAAGGCAATTTCCTACCTTGAATAAAATTCTAGTTTAGGGAATTTCATAATATAGTTCGAGATCTGTAGCACCCCAAACCCGGAGGGGTCAAGGTGCTAATGGAAACACACGCGAAGGAGAAAATCCCATAAAAAAAATTTCCAATTAGAGTAATCAAATTGAGATTTGCTATATCAAGAAGCTTACGTTTACTAGTCAAACACCAAGAATCAATATATTGGACTTAATCAAGAACCAATAGAAATAGATCTTACGAAAACTGACTGGTCAACTACATCAAAATAATAATAGTCAATTCGTGAAACATAATGTGACCAAAACGCTCATAGGCGTACACGTGGAAAAAAGTCAAAGTTCAGCGGAAGCATAGAAATTAAGAATCATACAGTTGACCATCACCAAAGCATACAGCGGAAGCATATGAATCATATAATAGTTTGACCATAACAAATAAATTCAAAAGACGGTCAACTAAAAACAAAAGGTCCCCATTGGTCCACATCCGCCACCCGCCATCATCAATTACCTGTAAAACATTTTAAATAATGGGGCTGAGTGCCAGAAAACACTCCGTGGACATACTCATACATTCGTCTCATAATTTGCATAAAAGAATTAACAATAATCATAATAAAGATTTCACATTTGACGTCACAATTCATACGCTCATTAAACATAGTGGAGACCGACCCTAATGTGATCACATATCATCTATAGCATATTCATAACATATTCGGATATCCTCATATGAGTCGTATCAAATCCACAATGAGCAACATAAACATAAATCATAATTCATTCTTCCATATTGGACGAAAGTTTAAATACATTTTCGAAAGAGTTTTGGTAAGTAAGCCCACCTTCTAGCTAAATGTAGCTGACGCTTTAATCTCAACTTGCACGTGCTAAGCCTGCTACCTCGGGTTAAGACCTACACATAAGGGCTATGTCTTAGAAACTTATTAGGGTAATTAACCTATTCTATAATGTAAATAAGGGTATAAGGTATATCTATAAAATAAAGTCACGAAAAGACGACGCCTAAAGATCAAACGGGTAATCCTAGCTTTAAGCTATACCCGAGCCCTTGATCGAGTATAATATATGGATTAAAATCATAATACTTAAAGTAAGGTTTGAAAGATAATACAACACCAATAAAGTATTACTTATAATATAATATGCTTAATTTGAATTAACTTCAAAATTAAACAAAATAGAAAAAGAAATAAAATAATTAAATACATAAATAAAATTGTAGTAAAAAAGACTTGAACCCATGACCTTAAATGTAAAATAATGATACCTTAACCACTATACCAAATGATTTAATACAACATAAAATAAAGTGTTTTTAATTAAATAGTTTCATAAATGCAGTGAATTAATTACACAAAATAAGCATTAAAACTGCACCAAATGGTTTTGAACCCTAGACCTCCTAAACACCAACAGAGCACTTAACCATTAAGCTAAGCCATGTTTTCGAAACTAATGCTCTTTAATTAATTATATATTTAGTCCAGAAAGCTTTTATGATAAAAAGATTAAAAAACAGAGCACTTAACCATTAAGCTAAGCCATGTTTTCGAAACTAATTCTCTTTAATTAATTATATATTTAGTCCAGAAAACTTTTATGATAAAAAGATTAAAAATGAATAAAATTACTGATTAGAACCCTTGACCTCTTAGGCATTAATCTAAACACTAACCATTAAACCATATGTCATTTTCGAAATTTAATTGATGTTATTAATTATATAAGGTTTAAAATCATCTGAGTTAAAAATAATTAAAATGAAATAAAACTACATTAAGAGAGGTCGAACCCTTACCGTTTTAATTAATAAATTTGAACCTATCCATTAAGCTAGATTCAATTTTCGAAATATATGGCTTGATTTTAATTAATTAAATTTGAAACTGAGGACATTAATTACAATAAAGGAGATTTAAAAAAATACATGTATGAAGGTTTGAACCTTAGCCCTTTTGATTAATAAATTTGAACATATCCATTAAGCTAGTTACCATTTTTGAAATTTACACAAAAAGAGATTTAATAAAATGCATGCAAAAAGATTTGAACCTTAGATTTTTTAGAATTAATTTAATCATCAACCATTAGGCTACACAACCTTATGAAAATATTAATCTATACTCTTTATTAAATAGTTCATAGATCTAAAAAAAAAAAAAGATAAAATTAAAAATAAACACATACAAACACACGCCCAGACACACACACACACACACAACCAACACACACATACTCACGGTAAAACACGCACACACAAGCACAAATCCATCTCTTTTCTTTTTTTTTTCTTTTTCTTTTTCTTTTCTTTTCCTTTTCATTTTATTAATCAATCATTTAATATGTAAGGTGTTCAAGAACACCAAGAACACCATAAATAAAATTATAAATGTAATTTAAATTCACTCATCCAAAACAGCCCCTAAATAACAATATATAAACTAAAATCGAAAATAAAGTTTAAATATAAAGAAAGAAATGAGGTATTAAAAGGTTAGGGATTAACCCATTTTTAGATCCGAAAATCGAAAGCCTAAACCTCAAGATTTCTTAAACAAAATCGAAGAACAAGAAAGAGGAGAAGAAGAAGAATCTCAAAATGTAATTGCATGTAAAAAAAAGGGTGCAAAATTTTTCCGACCGGCGGCGATGACGGCGGCGCCGGCGCCGGGGAGGAGGGAGGCGAGAGGGAGGTGAGAGGGAGAGTGAAGAGAGGGATGGGGGCTGACTTAAAAATGGATCCTCCAAAATGACCTAGCTAAGGAGTGGAATGGGTATTTATATCCCTCCATATCTTAACCTAAATTTTAATTAAATTCCTAATTAAATCATAACTTGGCCAAATGAAGTCCCACTTAGGTGAAATTAGTCTCTATGGATACGTATCGACGAGCACTATCATCTACCATATTCGATCGTCTCGTTCCGATAACTATAGGTCTCGAAAATAATTAAAACATAAATGGGCTAAAAAGCCCATGAATTGGGCCTAAATAATAAAATACCTAAATTTATTCATTTGGGCCATGAAATCATAATTAAAAATAGAGTTGGGCCTATTATTAAATCTTGGGGTGTTACAAATCTACCCCTCTTAAAAGAATTTCGTCCCGAAATTCAAGTACCTGGTAAGGTTAGGTTTGGATATTACCTCCTGATTTCTTCTTCAATTTCCCATGTGGCTTCATTCTTTCCGTGCCTGCTCCATTGCACTTTCACTAGCACTGTCTCTTTGTTTCGTAAATTTTGAACCTTGCGGTTGAGAATCGCTATTGGAGCCTCTTGGTAGGTAAGATCAAGATCTACCTCCACATCTTCATCGTGTACAGTGTGACTTGTGTCAAAAACATATTTACGTAGCATCGACACATGGAATACATCATGTACTCCTCCTAGTTTGGGTGGCAAAGCAAGCCTATAAGCAACTTCTCCTACTCGATCGAGAATTCCATAAGGGCCAATGAAACGTGGTCTCAACTTCCCCCTTTTTTCAAAACAAATTATTCCTTTAACCGGGGATATCTTAAGGAAGACTTTATCTCCTACTTCAAAGTGTAAGTCTCTTCTACGCTTGTTCGCATAGGACTTCTGTCTATCTTGAGCTTCTTTAATTCTGGTTCATATTTTGTTGGCGGCTTTCTCTGTGGCTTGCACCAATTCGGGGCCCAGAATTTTCTTCTCTCCAACCTCATCCCAATAGAGTGGTGATCTGCACCTTCGACAGTACAAAGCCTCATAAGGTGCCATCCCAATGGTCGTCTGATAGCTATTATTGTATGCAAATTCCACTAAAGGCAAGTAGTCTTCCCAACTTCCACCCTGATCCAGAACTACAGTCCTCAACATATCTTCAAGAGTTTGTACGGTTCTTTCTGATTGGCCATCAGTTTGAGGATGAAAAGCAGTGCTAAAATTCAATTTGGTTCCCATAGCATCTTGCAAACTTCTCCAAAATTTTGAGGTGAAACGTGTATCTCGATCTGAAGTAATAGACACAGGAACTCCATGCAAACGAACAATCTCTTTGATATAGATTTGAGCCGGTTTATCTAATCCCAACCTATGTCTTATTGGCAAGAAGTGTGCTGATTTGGTCAATCTATCAACAATAACCCAGATTGTCTGGTTATTGCGTATTGTTTTCGGTAACCTAATGACAAAGTCCATTGTAATGTGTTCCCATTTCCATTCAGGGACTTCGAGTGAGTTTAAAAGTCCAGCGGGTCGTTGATGTTCCGCCTTTACTTGCTGGCAAACCAAACAGTGTCCTACGAAAGTCGCAATATCCCTCTTCATGCCTTTCTACCAAAAAGATTTCCTTAGATCTCGATACATTTTCGTTCCTCCGGGATGAGCAGTGTACGGAGTGTTGTGCGCTTCTGCTAGTATCTCACGTGTTAACTCATCATCTTGGGTTACACACAGTCGACTCCCAAAAGTAAGTGCTTGATCATCGGTTACAATAAATCCTTGGTTGTCTTCGGTGCGACTCTTCTCTCTCATCTTCTCAAGAAAGTCATATTGGCATTGAGCCTCAACTATACGAGCTCGTAGGTTTGGTTTCACTAATAGAGTTGCAATTCGAGCCTCCGTACTCTCCGGTGGTATGATCACCTCCAAATTCAATTTAGAGAAATCCCTAATTAGTTGCTTTTGTTGGGTGAAGAGACAATTCATTGCTACCCTATTCTTTCTGCTCAAAGCATCGGCTACGACATTTACTTTCCCAGGATGATACAAGATGGTACATTCATAGTCTTTCACGAGTTCCAACCATCTCCTTTGCCTCATGTTAAGTTCCTTTTGCTCAAAAAAATACTTTAGGCTCTTGTGATCCATATAGATCTCACACTTGACTCCATAAAGATAGTGCCTCCAGATCTTCAAGGCATGAACAACGGCTGCAAGTTCCAAATCATGAGTAGGGTAGTTGACCTCATGTGGTTTCAACTGCCTAGATGCATAGGCTATAACCTTCATGTTTTGCATCAACACACATCCTATTCCTTGCAGAGATGCATCTGTACAAACTACGAAACCTTCTGCTCCATCAAGAACAGTTAACACAGGAGCAGTTACCAATTTCTTCTTAAGTTCTTGAAAACTCCCTTCACAGTCTTTTGTCCAAATGAATTTCACTCCCTTCTTTAGTAATTGGGTCATAGGTTTTGCAATCTTGGAGAATCCTTCAATAAATCTTCTATAGTAACCAGCTAAGCCTAGGAAGCTACGAATTTCACCGACATTAGTAGGGGACTTCCAATCACTCACTGCCTCCATCTTGGAGGGATCTACTTTGATGCCTTGAGCCGAAACTATGTGGCCTAGAAAGACAACTTTATCCAACCAGAATTCGCATTTGCTGAACTTAGCATACAACTTCTCTTTCCTCAATGTCTCCATTACTACTCTTAGATGTTCCTCGTGTTGTTTCTCATCTTTGGAGTAGATGAGTACATCATCAATAAATACTAGCACAAACTTATCTAAGTATTGATGGAAAATTCGATTCATTAAGTCCATGAATACAGCTGGCGCATTGCTCAGTCCAAATGGCATCACCACAAACTCATAATGGCCATACCGTGTCCGAAAAGTTGTCTTTGGTATGTCATCTTTCTTCACCTTCAATTGATGATAGCCCGATCTCAAATCAATCTTGGAGAAAACTTTAGCACCTTTGAGTTGATCAAACAGGTCATCAATTCGAGGTAGAGGGTACTTGTTCTTGATTGTCAATTTGTTTAACTCCCTGTAATCTATGCACATACGTAGTGATCCATCCTTCTTCTTGACAAATAACACAGGAGCTCCCCAAGGTGAAACACTAGGTCTGATGAACCCTTTATCCAATAATTCTTGTAGTTGGACTTTTAGCTCTTGCAGTTCCTTTGGCGCCATTCAATATGGTGCTTTTGATACTGGGGCAGCTCCAGGAATAAGGTCGATAGTGAACTCTATTTGACGATCAGGTGCGACTCCAGGTAGTTCCTCAGGAAAAACATCTTGGTAGTTATGAACAACAGGCACATCTTCAATGGTTACTCCTTTGGTCTCGTCCCCTATCAGGCTTACCAAGAAAACTTGACATCCTTTCTTCTTGATCATCTTCATTGCCTTCATAGCTGATATCATAGGTATCACCACTCCTACTTTTGATCCATAAAAAGTGAACTCTGGCCCTTCTGGCGGTTGGAGCGTTATTTCCTTCTCGCGACATCGTATTGTTGCACGATTTGCTTTAAGCCAATCCATCCCAAGAATAATATCAAAATCATTCATTTCTAGCACATGCAGGTCTGCCTTAAGATAGTTATCGTCGAAATTTAACTCTAATCCAGCACAGATCATACTAGCTACAAGCATCCTCCCTGATGGTATACTTACTTCTAGGGGTTCACTCAAGTTTTCTCCTAAAATTCCCAACTTCTTATATGTTCTCATAGATATGAACGAGTGTGTTGCTCCAGTGTCAAAGAGTGCAAGTATTGGGGTGCTATGAATATCGATCATACCTGCCATATTCCCAGGTGCTTGAGCTGCTTGTTGTTGGTTCAAGGCAAAGGCACGTGCATTCCTAGGTGGTTGTTGTCCCTGGTTGTTTCCTTGATTATTCCTTGCATTGTTTCCTTGGTTGATCCCGTGATTGTTCTCATAGTTATTCCCCTGATTGTTCATCGGGTTATTCCCCTGGTTGTTCCTCGGGTTATTCCCCTGGTAGTTTCCTTGGTTGATCCTCTGATTATTTCCTTGGTGGTTTCCTTGGTTGACTCTCAAATTATTCCCTTGGTTGTTTACTTGATTTTCCCTATTTCTAGGGCAGTTAAGAGCACTGTGTCCAGGTTTCTTGCACCAAAAGCAAGCATTCATCCTCAAAAGACAAGTGCCATTGTGTCTCTTATTGTATGTTTGGCATAGTGGCTTCTCCACCTGTCTTCCAGAATTAACAGGTGGCCCAGTTCTTGTTTGCTTGTCGTGCCTGGATTCATTCTGGTTCACGTTATCCCATTTTCTTTTTCCTTTTGAATCATGGTTCCTTTTTTCTTCCATCATGAGTAGTGATTCAATATCTTGAGCTCTGCTGAGTGTTTCAGCATAAGTGGTTGTACCCCGTCCAGCAATAGGGATCGCAATCTCAGTTCTTAGGCCTCTTCTAAAGTGGAGTGCTTTCTTCACATCAGTATCCACTAGGTGAGGGGCATAGCGAGATAGTTGATTGAACTTCTTATCATAGTCATCCATAGTGAGAGTTCTTTGCTTCAGATAAGTGAACTCATTTTCCTTGCGTTCTCAATAGCTATCCGGTATGTATTTCTCCATCACAGCTTGTTTGAATTCATCCCAAGTGAGTGTAGCAAGATCTTCAGGTGTCATAGTCCTTGTATGTGATTCCCACCAATAGTCAGCATCTCCAGAGAGTTGATAGATTGCACATGCCACACGATGTGCATCACCACAAGCTATGTGTGTGAAAACTCGATCCAATTTGCGCAGCCAAAGTTCCGCCTCTAATGGCTCCCTTTGACCATCGAATGTTGGTGGTTGATGACGTCTAAATAGCTCGACAATTTCAGTAGTATCATCAGCCAGGGCATTTTGGTTTTGCGGTTGACGTCTTCTAGGCGGCATCCTATTTTCATGTATTAATCATGAGACATTAATTGCTAACACGATTTGGTAACATAAGTAGCACAAAAATACAGTATCATAAGATTTGAGACAATAAATTCATCAATTCATATCATGGAAGTGTCATAGCTCGGAGCTATAATCACGATGCCTCAAGAGAGGACTATTTCATACATACATGTAGCGACCCGATTTTCTTTATATTTAAATTGCTACATTTTTTTCTTTTTCTTCATAAAAATATTATATTCATTTTATTACGTGTGATATTAATTGATTAAGTCTAATAAGTCGCGTCTAAGTAATTGATATATTTTTTCTAAGCATGAATTTATTTTAGTATATAATAATTTTCATGTCATGAGCATGCATTTATTATTTTATTTGGTGTGCTTAATGGGTTATAATTTTAGTCTCCAGTCTATTTAAAATTATTTGGAGCCCAAGCCTTTCTAAACCCAAATCTTAAGGCCCAATTCAAGATATTTTTATTATCCTTTTATTCTTTATTATATATCTGTTCGGAAAAGATAAGCAATATGAGTTTCATAGTTTTCAAACTCTCACCAGCCCTATCATTTGTTGCTTGAGGATAGCTATCTGATCTCCTCTCCTATTCAAACTCTAACCCTAACCTCTCATTATAAATAGAGTTATTGTCTCCATTTTTTTTCCCACACCAAAAAGAAAAGAAGAGTTTGAGTTCCTTACCACGTTTCCAGTTTTCGTTGAGGTATGAGGGTGTTTTTTTGTTTTTTTTTTCAATTGGCATTTATTTCTATTGTTCTCATACATCATAATTATTTGCATTTTAGGGAAGAATATAGAGATTATATATATAATATGTATATGTGGCCTGTGCATGAGCGTACTATTAATATATATATGTATGTGTGTGTGATTGTGCGTGTATATATATATATAATATAAAGGTTGTACTATTAATAATATATATATATTTGGTTGTGCGCATGATATATATATATAATATAGGTATGTGTTGATATGTATATATATATATATACGTGGTACATATATATATAATATATATGGTGACGTAATTGCATGTTTGTTTCCTTTTATATATATATATATATGTATGTATTGTTTTCATTATTTTAGTTTTAATAAAAGAAAATGGGATTATAGATTTATGTCATGTATGTATTATTATGTATTAAACATGCATCATAGATTAATCTCATGCATAGTTTCTTACATTATGTATTGTATTAATTTAAGATAATTATTTATAGGGCGCGCAAGACTTAATCACTTAATATCAAGTCAAGGTGGGGTTTTACGTTGATTTGTCCCTATTATCCTCTCTATATGTTTTATTGAATGTATGTGATGTCACAGCATAGCAAGAGCCTTCGGGCTACACGCAGAGCCTACGGGCTATCACGCAGAGCCTCTGGGTTATACGCAGAGCTTTCAAGCTATACACGCAGAGCCTCCGGGCTACATGGTTTGGTCTACGGACTGAACACAAGTTTATGTTTTGCATATTATTCTGTTTGATATATAGCTTGGATAATTGGACACTCCTCACTGAGTCAGTAGTACTCACCCCAAAACTTTCCTTTTCAGATAGAGTCTCGAGTGATGCGTTGCGGACAAGATGTGATGATGGTGGTCAAGTGAACAAGCACGATTAAAGATTTAATTTATTTTTTTTATTTTTTTAACTTTATTTTATGTAATAAATGTCGATTTATGCTTAGAAACTTCCGCTGTATTTCAAGTAAAATATTTTTATTAATGAAAAGCATGGATAACGTGCCTTTTTCTATTAAAAGTGAAACTGGGGCGTTACAGAGTGGTATCAGAGCCAGGTTTACTTTCCTGCATACTAAAAAAAGTGCAAGCAAGTAAGTATTGACCATCATCACATCCGCCGCATCACTCCGAGAAGAGGTACAAGTAAAGTTTTGATTTCATGTCAAGTTTATGATTATATGAAAAATATGTTTATGATAAAATGTTTAAACTGTCATCGAGATATTTACCCTAAGGATTGTGTTATTAGATGCTTAGAAGAAGGTTGACTTCTAGGATATGCAAAAGGGCTTCAGTTAGTACTCAGAACATGTCCCAAGCAGAGTTGGATCAATAAAAGTAGTTTCCTTTAATTTTCATTAAAATACTTAATCTTTGCGCTATGGTCGACAATAGGAATCATGCCACCGAAGAAGAATACGCAACCAATCCAAGAGGAAAGTGAGGAAACAGAGTCAATGAACAATTTTGACGACAATGAGAATCGGGGGAATAACAACAACGACATGGATGCATTTGCCCAAAATCTCGCAGATGCACTAAGAAGAGTTCTACCCCAACCGAATCAGAATCAGAATCAGAACCAGAATCGGAATCAACATCAACACCAGGAAGGAGATGGTATCTTAACGCATTTTCGTCAGTTGGGACCGCCCAAGTTGAAGGGAACTGGAGGACCTCTAGCAGCAGAAGAATGGATTCGGGAACTAGAGCGAATTTTTGATTACTTGGGATGCTCAGACGCCCAAAGAGTTACCTGTGCAGTGTTCCAGCTGACTGAGGACGCAAGTCACTGGTGGGAAGCAGTGAAGATCAACATGAGCCTAGAACAGTAGGCCAACTTGACCTGGACCATTTTCAAAAGAATGGTCATGGAGAATTACTTCCCAAAGGCATTCCGGAAGCAAAAAGAGAAAGAGCTGATGAATATAGAGCAAGGCAACATGACTATTCTGGAGTATGAGCAAAAATTCAACCAGTTAGCTCGCTATGCTCCTCACTTGGTGGATACGAATGAGAAGAAGGCCTGGAGATTTGAAGATGGATTGCGTCCTGAAATTGGAGCACACCTATCTGCGCTCAATCTCAACACCTACTCAGAAATTGTGCAATGAGCTCGGGCAGTTTCCACCCATCTGAATTTGGACAAGCCTACTCCAAAATTTCCCAATAATGGTGGAAAACGACGATGGGAGGATCGCGACAACCAAGATAAAGAGCAAAGTTCCCAACCTGATAAGAAGTTGAATGTTGCTGAAAGAGAGACGCCTGGAGTGATATCTCGATATCCTCAATGCCAGAAATGTCACAAATACCATCCAGGAGATTGTAAGTTAGGGACACAAGTTTGCTTCAAATGCCACAAGGAAGGACATAAGGCTTGGGAGTGTCCATTGCATCAAAATAGGAACGCTGAAAGAGGGGAAAACACCGAGAGAGGAAACACCAAAGGAGGTGGACACGCCGAAAAGAGAGGAAATTCTAGAGCTTTTGCGATGAATGGCGATGAGTGAAAAAAAAAGGATATCAACGCGTTAGATTTCATTACCCATTTCTAGTTTATTTTCGTAGCTATTTTGGTTTTAGTTTTATTTTTAGCAAACATATGAGAACGCAAAGAAGTTTTTAAGTTGGAATAAAGTTTTGCATTATTTTGGTAAAGATGGATCTACATAGTACACGTTGGTAACAATTCATTAAAGACCCGTAATCAAATACGAGTAGATTGAAGACACAAAGCACGTGAGATCCTTAGTAAAGGTGGCGCAATTGATGTTTAAGGATGGCCAAATCACAATGCAGTTTTCGATACCGCTTCAATTTTGAGAAGTATTTTAGTGTCCGAATAAGATAGTTAACTTAGAGCCTGGCAAGACTATGGTCAATTAGAGAAATCTTTAAGGTAGAGGAACATAGCAAGGCTTATGTTTTATGTGCGAGTTAGTTAGATCTCATAACTTAGAATTTTAGGCATTACCAAGATTATGCAAGATCGATGATAGATTTCAAGCTTAGATACCTTTAAGGCCTGAGACCAAATAAGAAATTTCGAGGACGAAATTTTTTTGTAAGTAGGGAGGAATGTAGCGATCCGGTTTTCATTATATTTAAATTGCTACATTTTTTTCTTTTTCTTCATAAAAATATTATATTCATTTTATTACGTGTGATATTAATTGATTAAGTCTAATAAGTCGCGCCTAAGTAATTGATATATTTTTTCTAAGCATGAATTTATTTTAGTTTATAATAATTTTCATGTCATGAGCATGCATTTATTATTTTATTTGGTGTGCTTAATGGGTTATAATTTTAGTCTCCAGTCTATTTAAAATTATTTGGAGCCCAAGCCTTTCTAAACCCAAATCTTAAGGCCCAATTCAAGATATTTTTATTATCCTTTTATTCTTTATTATATATCTGTTCGGAAAAGATAAGCAATATGAGTTTCATAGTTTTCAAACTCTCACCAGCCCTATCATTTGTTGCTTGAGGATAGCTGTCTGATCTCCTCTCCTATTCAAATTCTAACCCTAACCTCTCATTATAAATAGAGTTATTGTCTCCATTTTTTTTCCCACACCAAAAAGAAAAGAAGAGTTTGAGTTCCTTACCACGTTTCCGGTTTTCATTGAGGTATGAGGGTGTTTTTTTGTTTTTTTTTCAATCGGCATTTATTTCTATTGTTCTCATGCATCATAATTATTTGCATTTTAGGGAAGAATATAGAGATTATATCTATAATATGTATGTGTGGCCTGTGCATGAGCGTACTATTAATATATATATGTATGTGTGTGTGATTGTGCGTGTATATATATATAATATAAAGGTTGTACTATTAATAATATATATATATTTGGTTGTGCGCATGATATATATATATATATAATATAGGTATGTGTTGATATGTATATATATATATATATATACGTGGTACGTATATATATAATATATATGGTGACGTAATTGCATGTTTGTTTCCTTTTTTATATATATATATATGTATGTATGTATTGTTTTCGTTATTTTAGTTTTAATAAAAGAAAATGGGATTATAGATTTATGTCATGTATGTATTATTATGTATTAAACATGCATCATAGATTAATCTCATGCATAGTTTCTTACATTATGTATTGTATTAATTTAAGATAATTATTTATAGGGCGCGCAAGACTTAATCACTTAATATCAAGTCAAGGTGGGGTTTTACGTTGATTTGTCCCTATTATCCTCTCTATATGTTTTATTGAATGTATGTGATGTCACAGCATAGCAAGAGCCTTCGGGCTACACGCAGAGCCTACGGGCTATCACGCAGAGCCTCTGGGTTATACGCAGAGCTTTCGAGCTATACACGCAGAGCCTCCAGGTTACATGGTTTGGTCTACGGACTGAACACAAGTTTATGTTTTGCATATTATTCTGTTTGATATGTAGCTTGGATAATTGGACACTCCTCGCTGAGTCAGTAGTACTCACCCCAAAACTTTCCTTTTCAGATGGAGTCTCGAGTGATGCGTTGCGGACAAGATGTGATGATGGTGGTCAAGTGAACAAGCACGATTAAAGATTTAATTTATTTTTTTTATTTTTTTAACTTTATTTTATGTAATAAATGTCGAGTTATGCTTAGAAACTTCCGTTGTATTTCAAGTAAAATATTTTTATTAATGAAAAGCATGGATAACGTGCATTTTTCTATTAAAAGTGAAACTGGGGCGTTACAATACATAATGACCATAAGTCAACAAAATAACATAGGAACTACATACTAGGCCAATACTAACCTACCTCATAGGGTGGTATACAAAAAGAGGATTAAATCCACAAAAAGGCCTTAATATTCTTATGTAAAAAGGGAACATAATCTATATACATAGACAAAAGGTGATAATCATCTAGTGCTCAACAGTGCCCGAGCTATCCATGTGCTCCTCGTAGTCCTCCTCAGGATCCTCATCATCGTCATTCTCTATCAGCCATCCATTGTTATGCGCCTCCGGATGTGGAATATGAATATGTGTTGGGGCCGGTGCAGGCGCTGGGTCAGGCACAAGGGCCGGGACTGGTGCAGGTATCGGGGCTAGTACAGGTGCCGGGACTGGGGCTGGCTGAATGACCATCCAATCTGCAGGGACAGGGGCAGGCATCGGAGCTGGTGCATAGAGAGGGTGCACGAACCTAGGTCCAATGACCAAAGCTGGTGCCGGTAGATATGCTGAGGGTTCACCCCATGTCGCCCATCTCTGGTAAATATGCGATGAGAAGCCCGGATAATCTGTGATATAATGCAGGGTCGTAGGGTGGATCTCTGTGTAGTCTCCCAACACTCGAGCAGCATAAGACGCCCAATCCAGTGGTAGAGTGTGTACTAGTCGATTGGAAGCCTCCCAACCTAAGACTCCCGCAAGCGTGTCTCGTACCTCCATCCACATCTCAGTCATAATCACGGTATGTTGGCCTACACTATGTGCTGCATCACGTACATAGGCACGGTACTCTCGCTGACGCCGAACTCGTGCGGGGATAAATCATACCCTCTTCCTAGGTCCCTGAATAAAGTTTGGCATCTGTAGGAAAAGCACTTAAGTGAGTCTAGGATCAATATACTATATAGTAAGACATGAATAACTTAAAGGCAGTCTATATCCTAATAATCCACCTAGGTTCATCCTTATAGTGGGTGACATATCATATTTTCAAAGCAATTATAATCAAAATAAATTTGACCGTATTTCAATCATAGCATACATTAGTCAAAGACATAATTGATCAATCAAAATTTTAGTGACATAATTTATACCTGACTGATGAGGCTTGGTGTGGACATGGAACCAAGGGTAGTAGCATATATACAAAATGCAGATAATAGAAATTTAACAATTAACATGCTTTCAGAGGATTGACCCGCTCTGATACCATATGTAGCACCCCAAATCCGGAGGGGTCAAGGTGCTAATGGAAACACACGCGAAGGAGAAAATCCCATAAAAAAATTTTCCAATTAGAGTAATCAAATTGAGATTTGCTATATCAAGAAGCTTACGTTTACTAGTCAAACACCAAGAATCATTATATTTGACTTAATCAAGAACCAATAGAAATAGATCTTAAGAAAACTGACTGTTCAACTACATCAAAATAATAATAGTCAACTCGTGAAACATAACGTGACCAAAACGCTCATAGGCGTACACGTGGCAAAAGTCAAAGTTCAGCGGAAGCATAGAAATTAAGAATCATACAGTTGACCATCACCAAAGCATACAGCGGAAGCATATGAATCATATAATAGTTTGACCATAACAAATAAATTCAAACGATGGTCAACTAAAAACAAAAGGTCCCCATTGGTCCACATCCGCCACCCGCCATCATCAATTACCTGTAAAACATTTTAAATAATGGGGCTGAGTGCCAGAAAACACTCCGTGGACATACTCATACATTCGTCTCATAATTTGCATAAAATAATTAACAATAATCATAATAAAGATTTCACATTTGACGTCACAATTCATACGCTCATTAAACATAGTAGAGACCGACCATAATGTGATCACATATCATCTATAGCATATTCATAACATATTCGGATATCCTTATATGAGTCGTATCAAATCCACAATGAGCAACATAAACATAAATCATAATTCATTCTTCCATATTGGACGAAAGTTTAAATACATTTTCGAAAGAGTTTTGGTAAGTAAGCCCACCTTCTAGCTAAATGTAGTTGACGCTTTAATCTCAACTTACACGTGCTAAGCCTGCTGCCTCGGGTTAAGACCTACACATAAGGGCTATGTCTTAGAAACTTACTAGGGTAATTAACCTATTCTATAATGTAAATAAGTGTATAAGGTATATCTATAAAATAAAGTCACGAAAAGACGACACCTAAAGATCAAACGGGTAATCCTAGCTTTAAGCTATACCCGAGCCCTTGATTGAGTATAATATATGGATTAAAATCATAATACTTAAAGTAAGGTTTGAAAGATAATACAACACCAATAAAGTATTACTTATAATATAATATGCTTAATTTGAATTAACTTCAAAATTAAACAAAATAGAAAAAGAAATAAAATAATTAAATACATAAATAAAATTGTAGTCAAAAGGACTTGAACCCATGACCTTAAATGTAAAATAATGATACCTTAACCACTATACCAAATGATTTAATACAACATAAAAGAAACTATTTTTAATTAAATAGTTTCATAAATGCAGTGAATTAATTACACAAAATAAGCATTAAAACTGCACAAAATGGTTTTGAACCCTGGACCTCCTAAACACCAACAGAGCACTTAACCATTAAGCTAAGCCATGTTTTCGAAACTAATTCTCTTTAATTAATTATATATTTAGTCCAGAAAGCTTTTATGATAAAAAGATTAATTATATATTTAGTCCAGAAAGCTTTTATGATAAAAAGGAATAAAATTACTTCAGTAGGATTAGAACGCTTGACCTCTTAGACATTAATCTAAACACTAACCATTAAACCATATGTCATTTTCGAAATTTAATTGATGTTATTAATTATATAAGGTTTAAAATCATCTGAGTTAAAAATAATTAAAATGAAATAAAACTACATTAAAAGAGGTCGAACCCTTACCCTTTCAATTAATAAATCTAAACCTATCCATCAAGCTAGATTCAATTTTCGAAATATATAGCTTGATTTTAATTTATTAAATTTGAAACTGAGGACATTAATTACAATAAAGGAGATTTAAAAAAAATGCATGTATGAAGGTTTGAACCTTAGCCCTTTTGATTAATAAATTTGAACATATCCATTAAGCTAGTTACCATTTTCGAAATTTAAACAAAAAGAGATTTAATAAAATGCATGCAAAAAGATTTGAACCTTAGATCTTTTAGAATTAATTTAATCATCAACCATTAGGCTACACAACCTTATGAAAATATTAATCTGTACTCTTTATTAAATAGTTCATAGATCTAAAAATAAAAAAATAAAAATAAAAAAGATAAAAAGATAAAAATAAAAATAAACACATACAAACACAAGCCCAAACACACACACACACACAACCAACACACACATACTCACGGTAAAACACGCACACACAAGCACAAATCCATCTCTTTTCTTTTTTTTTTCTTTTTCTTTTCTTTTCCTTTTCATTTTATTAATCAACCATCTAATATGTAAGGTGTTCAAGAACACCAAGAACACCATAAATAAAATTATAAATGTAATTTAAATTCACTCATCCAAAACAGCCCCTAAATAACAATATATAAACTAAAATCGAAAATAAAGTTTAAATATAAAGAAAGAAATGAGGTATTAAAAGGTTAGGGATTAACCCATTTTTAGATCCGAAAATCGAAAGCCTAAACCTCAAGATTTCTTAAACAAAATCGAAGAACAAGAAATATGAGAAGAAGAAGAATCTCAAAATGTAATTGCATGTAAAAAAAAAGGGTGCCGGAATTTTTCCGACCGGCGGCGATGACGGCGGCGCCGGCGCCAGGGAGGAGGGGAGGCGAGAGGGAGGTGAGAGGGAGAGTGAAGAGAGGGATGGGGGCTGGCCTAAAAATGGATCCTCCAAAATGACCTAGCTAAGGAGTGGAATGGGTATTTATATCCCTCCATATCTTAACCTAAATTTTAATTAAATTCTTAATTAAATCATAACTTGGCCAAATGAAGTCCCACTTAGGTGAAATTAGTCTCTATGGATACGTATCGACGAGCACTATCATCTACCATATTCGATCGTCTCGTTCCGATAACTATAGGTCTCGAAAATAATTAAAACATAAATGGGCTAAAAAGCCCATGAATTGGGCCTAAATAATAAAATACCTAAATTTATTCATTTGGGCCATGAAATCATAATTAAAAATAGAGTTGGGCCTATTATTAAATCTTGGCGTGTTACAAGATCCTTTTTAGATCAGATTTTTAGGCCTTTTTTCTTTATATTTTCGTGCTCCCTTAGCCCTATAAATAGAGGAACCATGTTACATTGATATTTCAGATATTATTGATTAAATTTGCCTTTGCATTCAATTTGTGTCTCAAATATTCAAAGCTTTTGATTGTTTTCTTTCGAAAATCATCATTCTTGAAGCCTAGCAATTTCAAGTCTTATTCCAAGGGAACGTTCTAATTCACACGAGGAATTAGGGTGAACTCGCTATGAAGAACAACTTTGAGATTCGTTTTCGTCATACAAGATACGTCGGGGATTAATCGGATTGCAATTCACAACACCATCATCGACCAGCCCTCATCATCGACGTTCTATACCTCCATCAACATTCGTATCATCCTTCAACACCCAAAGATCGATCGTGAGCTGTCCAACAAGAGTTCGAGATCGATTTCATAGCCGTAACCGCGTTCTACACCTTAAACCGTAAGTTATCCTCTTCGTTATCATATCTCATCTACTCCTAGCCCTTCTTCACCATAATACACGTCCAAAACACCTCCCTTTCCAGCCATAATAATCGCCCCTAAACAGTCCCTTTCTGTTGGATTTTGTGTATCATTTTTGTGTCATCGTCTAAGTGTCGTAATTAGGTCTAGATTGTTCGTTTCATTGTTCTCAAGTCATAATTCATTCAATTCAGATTATTTTCGATATTTTTGAGTCTTAGAGTAGGATTGAGTGCTTCCATAGTTGACGTGTTCGTTCCTACAAGTCTTTCGCGCGTCTCTTGTATCCTATACAATTCGTCCGGGGTTACATCAGATTGTCATTACTTAATATGATATCCATTGTGAATGTGCATTTGGTCCGAACCGAACCGAACTGAAATTAGAAAATCGAAATGCACCGAACCTAAAAAATATTGGACCGAAACTGAATCGATGTGGTTATGGGTTGAACTGAACCTAAACCGAAATGTTCTATTCGGTTTCAATCGATTTTCTCAAAATTGATTGGAAGCAAACTTTTTGGCAGATTTTTTTTCTTTGATGTTTTACCAAAATCTTTACAAGCACACATGTGGCTATAATTTTTTAAACAATATATAATATTTTCGGTTTGGTTATATTCAGTTTTTGGGAGCCCCAAATCGAAACGAACCGAAACTCAATCGGTTCTCAATATAAAAATCGAAACCGAACTGAAGTCAAGAATCATCAAATCGAACCGAACTGAATTCGATGGTTCGGCTCGGTTTTTTTGTTGCAGTTCGGTTTTTGGGACATCCTAATACCAAAATCTCATACTCAAAATGGAAAAAACTAGGGAGTGGACCCCACTTACTTTACCTATTCCCAATCCCACTTACTCTATCCACTCCTTAATGAAGTGGACCCCACATACTTTAGCCACTAATTTTACCCACTAATCTACTCCTTCTTAATCTCCGTACCTAATGGCAAGGGGACTTTTCTATTGGAACTGAGGGAGTATAATTTTAATAATATGAACTTAACACTTCGATTTTTTAAGTAATTTTCAAATTTTAGTCAATCAACGGAAATGATGTGGTTGTCAAAGATTGTCATCTATGTGGGCATCAAATTATCTTAAAATACACGAATTTTAATTGATTTTGATCGAATCAGAGTGTTCAAATTTACAAATTATATGAAAAAAAAAATCAAATAAAGACTAAATTCATATTTTTTAAAATGACATTTTTTAAAACGCATCAAAAAATTTATGTATTTCAAGGATTAGCCTTAATATTACAATTTGTAACACGAAATTTTGTTCCTCGCCACCGCTTAAACCCCTCCCGGAAAAACCCCAACTCGCCACCGCCGGCGATGGCCCTCCGCAACCGCATCCTTACACACATTTCTTCTCCCACCTTGCGGCGCATTTGGTGGCGCCACCTATCCTCCTCCGCCACTAACTCGCCTCCAATTATCTACGACTACTCCAGCAACTGCGCAACCACCACCACCAGCGAACAATCCGTCACCCTCCAGCTCCTCTCATGGGGCCGCGGCGCCTCCGGACAGCTCGGCGGAGGAATCGAGGAAATCAGAATATATCCGGCGCCGGTCGGCACCATCATTGCACCACCTAATTTCTCCCTCGCTCGCTCAATTCCCGGTCGTCTCCCGCAGTTGAGTAACGGTGAGCTGCAATTGGAGGTGGGGATTTCGTGTGGGCTGTTTCATTCGGGGCTGGTGGTGGATGGAAAGCTGTGGATTTGGGGCAAAGGTGACGGCGGCCGGCTTGGATTCGGCCATGAAAACTCGGTTTTTGTTCCCGCTTTGAACCCTAATCTCGAATCTGATGTCAGAAGCATTGCTCTCGGCGGCCTCCATTCCGTAGCGCTCGATGTCTCCGGCCGCGTATATACTTGGTCAGTGCCTGTTTTAGCACTCTGTTTTGCGTTGCTCGTTTTTAGTTTTTGTTGATTTATAGCTAATGATCCGAGGAAAATGTCGCCGTGCATATATAAGCTTGCTTATTATGTTATTTATATGGGAATTTTGCTGTGCAAATAATATGCATTTTAAAGAATTATTATCTTTCTAATCACAATCTTTTTTTTTTGTAGTTAAATGTAATTTACTCTAATTTGTATGTTGCTTGTAATTGTAGTGGAGCATTATTATCTGGATGATGAGATAGTTTAACTTTCAGAGTTTGTTCTAGAGAAACTTCAATTTGTAAGTAAAGTTGGCAGTCTATTTTCTGATTTCGTGATGTTAAAGTTTGTCTCCGTTGTGCTTCTTATATGCACAGCATAAATTAACAACACAGTTGCTGTAAATTACTTTAGAATAATTTCACTCATGTTGTGCTAGAATATTAGTTTTCGGATTTTTTTTTTAGTTTAGTGAGTGAGAGTTGTTCATGTTGCCTGAGCTTTTAGTTACTCTTTCTGCATCTGTTGGATATTTTAATGTCTTTGTCAGACAAAAGATATGATTTGGATTGCATTTTCTGGCCACGCTATCAATTTGAATCAGGCTATACTGTTTGCAAATCTTGATACTTCTTTTACGAAATGAAGTTTTCAGGGGTTATGGTGGATTTGGTGCTCTTGGGCATTCTGTCTACCATAGAGAGCTGTTACCTAAATTGGTTGATGGATCTTGGGATGGAGAAATGTGCCATATTGCAACCAGTGGTACACATACTGCTGCTATCACCAAATCTGGTTAGATATTTGTTCTCTAGATGGTTATATTTTTGTTAAGTGAACAAGTTTTTTTTTTCTAGGTCTTTGGGTAATTCAACTTTTGTGGATTGTTGAATGCGAGTGTCGTATAGTTTCTAACAGTGGCAACATGGATCTGCATAACTAGGGTGAACTGGCTACTTAATTTCCTTAACCTTCTTCTTTATGACTAGATTCCATTGATTAATCCTCCTAGCACAGAATATTTTTATATTGCCTCAATGGTAGATATCTCACCACATTAGCTTGAATAATATTGTAAGCATCACAAGTATGGCATGGGGGATAAATGGTCCACCCAGTCCTTGCAATTGCACCTGAGCAGTGGGTTTGTCATTTCTAGGTTCTGGTATTACAAGTCTGAATATGGGGATAAATGGTTCACCCAGTCCTTGCAATTACACCCGAGCAGTGGGTTTGTCATGTCTAGGTTCTGGTATTACAAGTCTGAATATGCTGAAGTGCTAATTTACTGCTGCATTTATCAAACTAGTTTATTGTCTCTAAATTTCTGACTATGATATTGTGTGAAGGGAAACTTTATATTTGGGGGCGAGATGAAGGGGATGGTAGACTGGGCCTTGGACCTGGTCGTGGCCCAGATTTTGCTGGTGGTCTCAGCACGCCTTCTGAAGTAAAAGCAATGCCTGAGCCAGTGGCTGCTGTTTCATGCGGTGGCTTTTTCACAATGGCATTAACTGAAGGCGGTCAGCTTTGGAACTGGGGTGGTAAGTTTCTGATGTTATAGTTACATTTGATGAGAAGCCCATTTGCTGATGATTAATTGATCCCTGAGTAATTGTGATTGTCTTAGTTGGAAAAAGAAGTTAAAATTACAAAAGTTAACAATTGATGAGAACCGTTTTTGTGTTTCTCGCATAGTTGAAGTTTTATTTGTAATTTCTTTTATGTTCCCTTTGCAGCAAACTCTAATTATGAGCTTGGTAGAGGTGACAAAATTGGTGGCTGGAAACCTCAACCTGTTCCCAGTCTCAAAGATGTTCGTTTAGTGCAGATTGCTAGTGGTGGATATCATGCTCTTGCTTTGACAGGTTTGTGCAATTAGAGAATCTTATAACTTCAATAATTTTCTCCACATAATTTATAGTGGAAACTTGTATGTATCTAACATTGCCATACCCTGCATACAATGTCAGATAAAGGAGAAGTTCTTTCATGGGGGCACGGAGGACATGGTCAACTAGGTCATTCTTCCCTTCATAGTCGAAAAGTTCCGGAACCTGTTGAGGCCTTAGCTAATGAGAAGGTCACTTATATTGCTTGTGGAGGTTCATCATCAGCTGCTGTAACTGGTAAATAAAACTAATTTATGTCTGCACAATGTGCAAAGTCCTTTACGTTTTTTTTGCTTAAATAATTTGTTAGAGAACTCGACAAATCATAGGAAGATAACTGATCAAAAGTTCTATATTACCAGATAAGGGGAAATTATATATGTGGGGCAATGCAGCAGATAGTCAACTTGGCGTTCCTGGACTTCCAGAATATCAATCCTCACCCGTTGAGGTTAAATTTCTTTCCGATGATGATGGATTAGGAGATCACACCGTGCTTTCTGTTGCTGCTGGTGCTTCTCATGCAATGTGCCTCGTTTCAAGATTGAGTTGCTAACAGGTGAACAAACTGTCCCCTTATATCATAAATATAGGAAAGGTAGATGTTCGGTTTATGCAACTTCTTGAAGAGAATGATGATAGTGTATTATTCATAGCATTATAATACATCTTTATCAGACGAAGGCGGGACTCATCACTATTTTAGCTACTTTAGCCTCACTGAGGTCTGAGGCTTGGTTGAAACATCAAAGTTTTGTTTTAGGAGACTAAATTGTTTGAGGGGGGGTAGTGAGACATTACAAATTTACAATCATTCATGAATGTTGAATTTATATCATATATCGATGATGGTCGTGATGTCTCTAAACTAGGAATTAGTTGAGAAATGATGAATGTCCCAAAAGATTTTATTAGTGAAGTTGCTAGAAAAGAAGCATGGTTAAATATAATAATTGGATGATGGTTTGAAATAGTTTTGACTTGACCAGATTGGATCTGTAGTGTAGCTGCGAAACAATTATGTTTGTACCCTACTTGCAATATATGTTTTAGGAACCTTTGATGGTGTGGGCACTACTGCACTGCCCCCATTTCAATGTTAGTACTATATTTGTGTTGTCAATAATTAATTATTTTTATGTCAGATAAAATATAGTATGTTTCTTGAATTATACAGTAAATTATATTAGAAATCCTCCAGTGGACTATATATATTAAAGGATATACAAATATTGAATGTAATATTCAATCATAAGTATGATTGATTAGTTAGAACTTATTAAGTGGTAGAGATAATAGAAAATACAATGTAAAATCATGGATTAATCTTATATATATATATATATATATTTATTTATATAAGCTGACTTAATTTATCTTAGATTTCCTTTTAATTTAGTATCTAGTAATAGTCCGTTTAATATTAAGTTTATTTAATGCAGTTCTGGTGAAAAAAATAACATAATGAATCAAAAAATGACATTTGGTAAAGAATACATAAAAAGGTTAACAATGTGATTTTTTTTTTTTTTTTTTTTTTGTAACCAGTATTGTATATAGATATTTAGGAAAAATTCAGATTTATATTTACACGATAATTATTATATATAATCCAATAGTATTATCAAGCTATTATTTTTCCTCTTTTTTTTTTTTGAAAATATATAATAATATAGTTTTCGTCTTACACTATTTATGACTAAATGCGTGTTTGTATAAGTAAACTCGGAAATTGTACTTTGTGTGCTTTTTTTTTTCCTGCCAAAATTAGTCGTTAATTCTATATGAATGAGTATATACTTCCTCTGTTTTCGAATACGTGTCATTCTGAATGAATGTACACGTATTAATAAATATATTAATTAGATAATTAAATTACCTTCGACACACCCTTATGTAAATATATTAAATGAGTTAAATAAGATTGTTTGAATGCATTGAATGAGGGAAAATATGAGAAAAATGTGAAAATTTTATTTCAATTGTGTAGAATGACACTTTTTTATGAAACAATATTGAAGTGCTAGAAGAACACTTATTGTGAAATGAAGGGAGTATTATGCTTACTTTTTTTTTTCAAATTCGCCACCAAATTATTTTTTACTTGAATAATATTTATCAGTTAAAAACTTTCTACGGCAATTTCGAACTATAAAATCGGTTTATATAGTCAAAGATAATGCCACACAAATACTCGATACTGAATAAAATTCTTCCATTTCAAATAATAATTGATATTCAATTTCATTATTATTGAAATATATTGATATACGTGTATGCCTATATGAAATCTCACAACACAAGCAACGTGCACAAACCTACAAATCTTTACTTGGAAGTGAGAAAATTAATGGGAAGGAATTTATTTCAAGTAATAAGGTTGAATAGTGAGAGAAATGATCTGATTGGCTGCTCTCTTATGTGGGGCCCGAGCCCACCGACACCGGCAAGCATGTGCACACCCCCGCTGCTATGCGTGCGCCCATAAATGATTGTAATTTTGTATTTTTTTTGTTTTCTTTTTTCTAAACTATTCATGTGATTTAAAATAAATATTCCATCCCCAAAACCTTTTTGTTCTTATTTTAATATTTTTTTAGTAAAGTTTAAAGTAAGTACTCGTTTTTGCAGTTTTATATGTTGGATCTTTGAAAGTAGTTTGGTGGTATCACAAATATAGAATATACTATAGTTATTTTGGATTCTTGCAAAGGCAATAGAAACTATAAGTTGAAAATATGGTAAATAGTTTTAATATTGCATACTATTGCCAAAATTATAATTGTATTTAAATATTATTTCAAATGATATTTAACACGTATTATTGAAAATTTTATTAGAATTAACTTTAGAGCTATTTTTCTGATGCCTTAAAAAGTTTATGTTCTATGATAACCATCAAAGTGGTTGGTTTCAATTTATAGACCGAATAAAATTTCCTTTCAGAATAGTTATATCATCAACAAATCCTGTAAAAGAACTTGTCATGTCATTTTTCAAGTGTCAAAAAAAAAAATAGCTTAAGTTTTAGTTTTGATTAGTTTTAATTGTTACGAGTATTAAAATGTCATTTTTAATAGTATGTGCTTGACTTGCAATTTCAACAATAGTATGAGATATTGAAACGAGTTTACTCTTGAAAATAAGTACGTGAATGAAATTTCATCAATTAAATTGCCATTTATTACAACGTGATCGATCTGTATTGATAAAAAAAAATAAAAAAAATAAATCCAACACATATATACATAAAATAAATTGTATTATATATAGGAGTATCTACTTATGTAGCACATGCAGCGCATAGGCGTTCCACCAATTAATTAAGAAATGCAAAATGCATGTCCTACGTTCCTATTTCCTAACCCCATTAATTGAAATAAATTAAAATTATTGTGCTGTAAAGGTTGTGAATGAATGCTACCAAGTTGATATTTCATTTTCCTAAATATTACCTATAGTTGAACGTTCCAAAAATTTATTGACCAATTCTACTTATTTCAAGACTATTTATACAAATGAAAAGACACCACAATATGAACAGTCAATTCATTTGAAAATTTTACATATATATAATATTCATGAGAATTCATTCGTTATATTGTCATCACACCAAATTCAAATTACTTTCTCATGCATATCTGTAAGCTATTGTATGCCAATCAAATTTGCCTACAAACAACTAGAAAACACTGATAATTTTTTTTCTAAAGAAAAAGAAGAACGAAACAATTATTTTTAGGCAACAAGGAATATTGAAACCTTGAAAAACTCGAGATTTTATAGAAGTTGGATCCAATCCCAATAAAAAATAAAACACAACTAAGATTTCCACTACTTATAATGTATACAACTATAAGACTGCGTATTAAACTCAGGGAATTCTATGCAACACAAGATTTAATAATCAATTTTTTTTTCTCATCTGTGTAATATTTATATGTGCTTTTAGTTAAAAAATTGTGATTGTTATATCTTGTGTTGCATAGAATAGCCGGTGTAATAGCACCGATAAAAAATAATAAAAAAAATAACTCAAAAAGAAAAAACAAAAAATATCCAAAGAATTATGGAATGCGCGTGGAACACTGAGAAGCAGGCCTCGACAGCTGGTCACCGGCGCTGACGGGGCACGCTGCCAGTCCCAGAGGCGGCGCCGCCATGCAATTATATGAAACACAGACTGCCGCGGCGTCGGGCAGTACGGACCCCACCTCCAACGGGAATCCCGTCAGGTAATTATGCTGGAGGTACAGCGTCTTCATAGCACCCGCCACCACCCTCTCCACGTACTCCGCCGGCACTCCGCCACCGAAGCGGTTGTTGTTCAGGAACAGCGTCTCCGCCCCGGCCAGCGCGGCGGTCAGATCCCCGGAGAGGAAGTTGTGGCTGAGGTCCACCGTGGACCCCGCCACGCTCGGCCACGGCGGCGACGGTGGGACCCCGCCTGACAGATTGTTCCGTTGGAGGAGCAGTGACGTCACGCTGCGGCGGAGCAACCAGCTTGGGATGGGCCCACTGAATTGGTTCATGCTTAGGTCCAGGTACGCCAGCTCGGACAGCGACTCAAGACCGTTGAGAGGGCCCCACAAGCGGTTGTTCGCCGCCGAGAGGTAGCGGAGCGCCGCCGGCATTCTCGGCGGTAGCGCACCGGCGAGGTGGTTGTCGCTGAGGTCAAGGTGGAGGAGCTGGGGCGGGAGGGCTCGGGGGATTTGGCCGGAGAGTCTGTTGGATGCAAGTACCAAGATTTTGAGGCTATTCGCGGCCGGAGGCGGCGGCGGAATGCTGCCGGAGAGCTGGTTGCGGCTGAGGTCAAGGGTGTGGAGAGTTGGAAGGCGGAGGATCTCCGGCGGTACACCTCCGGAGAGGCGGTTGTTGGTGAGGGAGAGGACTTTGAGGTTGCGGAGGGCGGCGAGCTGCGGCGGAATGGGGCCGGTGACAATGCCGGCGAAGAGGATGAGCTGTGTGAGCTCGGAGAGGTCAGCGATGGCCGGAGAGAGAGTGCCGGCGAGGCCGGGGGAGTCGGAGAGGCCGGTGCCTAATGTGAGAATGGTGACGCGGGTGGCGGAGCAGGTGACGCCGGCGAAGGAGGAACAGGGGTCGGTTGCGGCGGCGAAGTCCCAGCTTGAGAAGAAGCGGGAGGTGGAGGGAATATCGGTGAGGGAGTTCTTGATTTGGCGGAGGGCGGCGAAGTCGGTGGGGTCGATTGAGTTTGTGATGAGGAGGAAGTGGAGGACAAGGATTACAAACAAGAAGCTTTTGGCCATATTTGATTTTCTTGAAGTTGAGAGAGAGAGAGAGCAGAATAGAGGCAGCAGCAGTCAATTTGGGAAGGACTTTAATATACTTAAAAAATCACAGTCACAGAGTGTGATTGTATTTGTTGATAGTGAAGGTGAGTTTGGATTGGATCCTACGTGGCATGAAAATTCTCCCTGTAACATGATTATTATTTTTACACTAATGTAGATTATAAATAAAATCCAAAACCAAATGCACCACCTTATCTGTTCACATTCAATGGTACTAGCTACTAGTACTGCTAGTTAAGAAGCTCAACTATTATATGTTTTAGGTCATGTCTTGTTGGTCGACTACTCTATTTCAAAATTTAAATTTCACATTTCGATCTCGTATAGTACGATTTTGGGTAATCAATATTTGGAAGGAAAAGAAAAGAAAGGAATTGAAAAAGAAGCAAAAGTGGACCAATTTTAAATGTTTGCTTGTAGAGTGAGATTGTGAGATTTCAGGGGTTGTAGTTGTAGTAATAGAGAGGGGGTTTTCAGTGCAAGGACAGAGCTATACGTATGTGGGTTTGCATATATATCATGTTTGAATCAGAAGTTAAGCAACAGTTGTCTGATGTCTGTGTGTGTGTGTGTGAGTGAGTGAGAGAGAGAGAGAGAGAGAGAGAGTGTAGTGTAGTCTTTCCAATAGGCATTATTATTATTATTAATTTAAATAATTTTTCTGGTGTGTAAGAGATTTACAGAGTGGAATATTATTATCTGACAAGGCCCTTGGGAGTTAGGAGTGACCACACTCAGTCGCAATCGAATCTTGTTTTCAGTAGTAAATTAAAGGGGTAATTGCACCAAAAATCACCAATTTTAGATATAGTCGTAAAATCAACACAAAGTTTAAATGTATGCAATTATACATCAATTTTGTAGTTCTGTGCTATTCAATATTCCCAAATATTTATGGTGAATAAATGTTAATGTGTAAAATTATTAATCCACATCAGCAATCTACGTGGAAAACAAAATCCACTTGGAAAAAAAAATCATTTGTTCTCATCACTTTCTTTTCTTCTCTTTTAATTTTACGGAAACTAGGTTTACAATAGAGAGCAGAAGCAAAAACTCACTGCCGCTTTCTACTGAAGAATTGCCCTGAAGAAAAAAATCAGCGCCGCTTCATTTCATCTTACTGAAGAAAAAAAATTTCACAAAATTCCACACGAGATATTGAATCGAAACGAGCTAGACCGCGATTGGAGGGGTCATTGCCCTGTCGAAGCATAGTGGTCCCGTGTTCGTGTTTGTCCCGCAAATGGCGAATAGGTAGGTCCCTTATCATTTTTTTACTTAGCAAGTTTTTGTCACAACATTCCATTTGATATTTTAAAATTCGGATTTTTAATAAAAAAATTCTTTTTATACAGTGACACTTTTGCAATTTTCGTTCATCATGGTGGTGAATTTATATCTCTGGGAGTTGAAAAACAATACGTGGGTGGCCTTATTGTAGCAGACATGGGCTAGATTTGGATAGGTTTGGTTACTTAGATTTGGAAGAGGAAGTGGAGAAATTAGGGTATATTTGTTGGGATAGTTTATGGTTTAAAGTGCCGAAGACAAGTGACTACATGCTAATTCAAGATGATAAAGAAGTTATGGAGATGATTTCACATGTGTTCAAAGGTTGTAGGATATTTCGAGTGTATGTTGAAAATGGGAAGGTGAAAGAAAATTGTAATGTAGTGAATGTGGATGAGCTTGAAAACATGATTCAAGAAAAAAAACCATGGATTTAGAAGAATGTGTATTTGATGGGGCAGGTAAAAGCAGTTTCAAGGGTGATAGTGAAGAAGATGTTGAGCTTGAGGATTTATCTGAAGATGCTGAATACAATCCCCTGGGTGAGAGCAAAACTGATGATGACTTATCTGACAATGAACTGGTATCTAATGATGATGAATACCTACATGCAAGACAGAAAAAGAGTATTATCTTGCTCAATAATGAAAAATTAGATGAAAGAGATGTTGTTGTTGCTGGAGAAATTATCTCAGAGTATGAAAGCTCAAATGCAGAAGTGAATTCTAAGTCAAGTGACAATGAAGGAGAAAGACAAAAGTATAAAAGAGTGACTTATGATCCAAAATGTGATCATAAGTCTCTGAGACTTACGCTTGGAATGAGATTCATGGATGGATTTCAATGTAAACATGCAATCCAGGCTCTCTCTATTTATAATGGATACCTAATTCACTTTACTAGGTGTAACAAACGACAATGTGAAGCCAAATGCATAGCAGAATGCGGATGGAGATGTTATGGATCGATTGTGAAAAAGGATCAAAGTTTTTTAATCAAGATGCTTAGTGGTGAGCATAAATGCCCTAAAGATATGAATAACAAACAAGCTACTGCAAGTTAGATTGCTAAAGAATACTTAGACGTGATCAGAGATAGGCCGAATATTAGGATTAAAGAGCTTGAGATTAACATTATGAAGAGGTTTGCATGTCAAGTTGGAAAGTGGAGATTGTACATGTCTAAGTGGAAGGCTCTGGAGATCCTTACAGGATCTATGACTGATCATTATGCCAACGTTAGGAGATACATTAAGAGGTTGTTGAAAGTTGATAGTGATGGTAGATTTGAGCTTTTGTTGGGTGATAAAGGGGTGTTCAAAGCATTCTATGTTGGATTTACTGTACTGAAAAAGGGTTTCATAGGGGGGGTGTTTTTTGAAAACCCTGTTGGGAGAGGTACTTCTTTGTGCAGTTGGCAAAGACAGAAACAATCAAATGTACCCGAATAGCTTGGGCTGTAGTAGAGGTAGAGAATCAGGCTTGTTGGACTTGGTTCCTAAGCATTTTTTTTTTGAAGAATTGGGAATTGGTGATGGATTAGGTATCACAATTATTTCTGACCAACAGAAGGTAAATCTGTATTTGATTTTGTCTTTCAATTACTTTTGGATTTTTAGTTGATTTTTTACTATTCAATTGGTTTTTTGTGCAGGGGCTTATTAATGTTGTGGCTAATCTTGCTCCTCATGCAGAGCATAGGAATTGTGCTCGGCATGTTTACTGCAATTGGAAAAAAAACATATAAAGGGGCGACACTGAAAAATATATTTTGGAGGGCTGTACGGAGTACCCATGTTGAATCTTACAAGATTGCACTTGAAGATATGAAGGCTGAAAATGAGGTAGCATATTTGAATTTCTTAGAGAGAGAGCCTCGTAAATTTTGTAAGGCATTCGTTTCTACATTGCCTCTTTGTGACATGGTGGACGACAATATCAGTGAGACATTTAATGGCTACATTGTACAAGCTCATGGCAAACCTTTAATACATATGTTAAATGACATACGAACTCAATTGATGAATAGACAATACACTAAGGTGGCTGCCATAGTTGGGGTTACTGATAGGATTTGTCCAACCATCATAGCTAGGATTGAGAAGCTTAAGTATGAAAGTCGACATGGTATCACGATTCCAGCCCTGCATAATAAGTGTGAGGTACATCTCCATGACGATCAGTTTGTTGTGAACATGTCAAACAAGACATGCACGTGTAGAGCGTGGGATTTAAGTGGAATCCCATGCATTCATGCATGTGCTGCTATGTCTTTTCTCAAGGTAGATACGGCCAACTTTGTGGCTGATTATTATACAGTCAATCGTTACATTGAAGCATATCGATTTGGGATAGCCATTGAATAGAATGAGTATGTGGCATGATGCTGTTGGATATCCCGTCCTTCCACTTTTGCTGAGAAAAATGCCAGGAAGGCCTAAGAAAAAGAGAACACGAGCTCCTGAAGAGAAGGAGGACAAAAATCCAACAAAGTTAAAGCGTGGTGGACATACAATGACTTGTCAACGATGTTTTCAAGAAGGGCATAACAAACGTTCTTGCAAAAATGAAACAGTGACCAGACCTTCTAAAGAGACTGTAAGTTACTTCTCTAGTTATCTTAAAACAAGTGAACACACACACACACACATATATATATATATATATATATATCATAAAGAGTAACTTCATTGAATTATGTTTCAGGTGAAAAGAGGTAGGCCTAGCAAATCTACTACTAATGCAGGAAAGGAACAACTAACAAATAGAAAGTGTGGTAAAAAAACTTCTAGTTTGAACCTCCCAAAATCTAATACAATACGACGAAGAGAATTCAGAGAAATTGGAAAAATATATATATGCAGGTATTTTCTTTTTATCAGCTTTCTTTAAGTGAATTTTCTTTTGACAAAACCCGATACAAATTTATTTCTCATTTTTGGTTTGGTGTAGCAGATGCCTAGTGACAAGAGAGCTCACTCTATGAATTTTCAAAGTGCACTAGGTTGTCACGCACGAGTGCGAGGTGATGTTGAAGGTATGGGAGTCGATCGTGGAACACAAGAGAGTCGTTCATAGACCTCCATGCTGATCTCCAACATGTTTTTTTTTTTGTGAAGATCCATATTGTGAAGAATCATTTTTTGCGAAACCAACTATGTTACTGTTCATTTTTGAAAATCATTTGTGGTTTGTTGTTACTGGATTTTGGGAATGTGGATAGTGTTGGAGTGTTTTAGATAATGAAAGGTGTATGGAAGACAATTATTTTGGCGATGAATATTTTTAATTCAAGCATGAGCTATTATGGTTATAATGCAATTTTTATTTATTTATTGAGTTTTTTAGTTTTTAGATTTTTCCAGGTGGATTTTTTTTCCCGTAAAATTAAAAGAGAAGAAAAGAAAGTGATGAGAACAAATGATTTTTTTTTCCAAGTGGATTTTGCTTTCCACGTGGATTGCTGATGTGGATTAATAATTTTACACATCAACATTTATTCACCATAAATATTTGGGGATTTTGAATAGCACACAACTACAAAATTGGTGTTATAATTGCATACATTTAAACTTCGTGTTGAATTTGCAACTATACCCAAAGTTGGTGATTTTTGGTGCAATTAACCCTAAATTAAATTAAATTACACTACCCACTTAAATGTTTGCACATTTACACTATATATAAATTACCATGGTACGTATTATTCAAAAGGGAAAAATATTATAATGGTAGAAAACATATACTCCTTCCGTTTCTTAATAAGTATCATTCTGGATGAATGTACATATGTTAATTAGATAATCAAATTACTTTATACATCTTTATGTGAATACATTAAATGAGTTAAGTATGATTGTTTGAATGCATTAAATGAGAGTAAATATGAGAAAAATGTGAAATTTTTACCTTGATTGTGTAGAATGACACTTTTTATAAAATAAAATTAAAGTGATAGAATGACTCTTATTGTGAAACGAAGGAAGTAGCAAAATGAATTTCTACAACAGTAAAGATGCGCGTCCAAATTCTGAACGTCTAAAATGGATTAAATTAAAGATTTAAGATAATTAATTAGTTGTAATTACTCTGGTGCCCTGATACAGACTCAATTTCGCCTCTTTTTAGTTTATCTTTTTAGTCCTTTTTTAGTACTTTTAGTTGTGTCTAGAGTCCAATTTGGGACAAAGTGTAACAGGGGAGAGAGGAACACGTTTTGATCCATTATGGGCATAATAAAGTACCAACTTTATTAAGGGCATAAAGAGGATCAACCGCTGAAGCTTTGATAGTCTGTTGTGGATTTTACGTGGAAGTTCAGCAACAAATTCTTCTCAACAGACGTGGGCCCACGTGCACATCAATTCCGTAGCTTGGGGAAGTCAGCTAAAGGAGAGAGAAGAAGTGGACAAAAGAGAAAAGAAGAGATAAAGGAGAGAGAAGAGATGGAGAAGCTCGTCCTTAAAATTTAGGGAACATGGTTGAAGTGGATCTCTCCAACTAACTTCATGCCTCTACATGGGCTGGGCTGGGCTGAATTGTGGCTTTTCAAAAAACTATAATACTAGTTAGCTTTCATTTTGGTGGAGAAGAAGAACAACCCAGAAAGAAACCTTTTAGAATCACAAATTATAGTTTAGTTTCTGTATTTGAGTGTTCTGGAGATTCTGCACAGTCGGGGGCGATTTTCCCTTGATTGATGCATCTATCTGTTTTGTTCAAAGCTGGAGTTAGTTCCATATTTTAATCTAGTTTATTTTCCTTTCATCATGAGTTATTTATTTACTTTTGCTTTATTTATTAGTATGTTATCTGGCTAAGTATCCAGTGTTCAAATCGTAATGTGAATATGTTGAGGTAGAAATTATACATGAGGCTAATCGAGCTTAATTTATCTAAAGTTGATTCCCAACTTCAATCTGGGAAGAATGATGACATACAATGGCAAGGTTATGTAGCTGATCACTCGTAGTCAAACCATTGTTATTGTAAGTCCTGGTGGAAGTAAGGGTGACCGAACTCTCATGAGCCACCAAGTGATAAAGCAGATGACAAAGCCTAGAGTCGACAAAGTTTGGAGATTGAAGTATAGGTGGATATGGGCACAACGCCAAAGGGGTCCCATATGCCAGCGTTGGGTTCCCCCGATTGAATGTTGCTATCCTTGCAAACCCTCTGCATGACTCTCTTTGTTGGGTCTTGGATAGTTAGGGACTAAGAGTCACCGACCGTATCGCTCTTAGCGTACACAGTAAGAAGGAATTAGGGGGTGTAAGGTAATCGTACTTGCTCCCTATAACTAAACGGTCTTATCGAGGTATCTATGTGTTTGTGCCCGAGATTGCATAAATCTACCACAACTGAATTCATATTTAACTTGAACATTTATTTTATATTTATTTTCATCTTTGCTATTTAATCATTTGTTTAGTTTGAAGTGTGCAAGGAAGGATTACTGACAGTAATCCATATAAATTCCCAGAAGTTACTGAAAAGATAGAAAGGTTAATCACTCCTTGTGGGACAATATCAGCCTTCGAGCGCTATACTAGCCTCTGAGGGCAAATTAAAGCATATGTTGGGTTTTGCCCACAGGTGTGATTTTGCACGCTAAATGACAGTGTGCCATGTCTTTATTAGTTTTGGCTCCAAGACTCCTGATTAAGGCGGTAAATCATCCCGCTTTTTTCCTTTCTCTTTCTATTGCCAAATCTGAATATAAAAATATGATTTATTTTATGTAATTCTAAAATATTTTGTATAATTACGTGCGCCATACAAAAAATCCAAGTTACACAAAAATATTTTTATCAAATGGATAGTAATAGAAACACCTCTTCATTGATTGTCGGTATATTTAGAGAAGATTCGGAGAATGGCTTTGAATGAGGAGGGATTGAAGATATAAGTTCGAATCCTTTTGATCAAGATAATGATGTTGAGAGTTCGACAGATGAAGCATATCACAGAATCAAACAGAAAATCACGTTGATAAAGGTGGCCAAAATCTGTCAAAAAAATATTCACTTGCTCCAACCAACAATGGTGAAACTAAAAGCGGACATGAAACAAGTATAAAGTATGCAACTTTAGATAACCTATTTGATGAATATCAAGAACATGCTAGACATTTGGGGTTTAGTGTTGTGCAGTGGCAGATGTGGGCGGGGGCTGGGGTGGGCCAAGGCCCCCCCAACCAATTTTTTTATATATATATGAGTTGAGTTTTATTGTCGACATCGGCCCCCTAAAAATTTTGGTTTCATATCTGCAAGTTCAAGACTCAAGAGTGAAATGGAGAAGATGATACAGAAAAGAGAGAAAGGAGGGCATTACACTAAAAGTTAAATGGGAAAATAAATAGAGGACCCACACATTATTAATGCTACTTGCCAAATGCCAATTGTATTTGTGTATATATATTAAAATAAAGAAACTAAAAAAACTCCACCCTAAAAAATAGTACACACGGGTTTGAGAATGAGTAAAAGTAAATAAGGGCCTACTCAACCCAAATTGAACTTTTCACCCAAATAAAACATATGTATCACTTTTTTCAACTCATTCAACTCACACAAATAAAATTTACAGAGGGAACCGCAGACACCATTGGCCATTACTGATCAAGTAAGTTTATTTTCTTTTTTCTTACAATTTTACAATATTCCTTTGAGTTAACCCCTCCCCCCAAAAAAAATTGAAACAAGTTACGCAGACATCATTTTCCACAATTGAAACAATTCTTCTGAATCTTTATCGGAATTGGAATATTATAATTTGAGTTTCATGAGATGTAATTGTAAATAATAATTAATACTTAATATTTACGTTGCTTTGCCTAATATTAATTTATGATTGAATACTTGAATTAGATATTTGAAACAAGCATAGAAATTAGGGATTTGAAATATTCAACTTAGGGTTTAATTAAAATTTTAAAATTGAAATTTGAAATTAGGGATTCGAAGTTTGAATTATATTATTAACTTAGATTTAATTAGAATTTTAAAATATACATTATATGGATTAGGGATTTGAGGATTTGATTTAGTGATTTCAACATCACAATCTAATATTCTAGTTTATTATCTTTTTTTATGTTTAATTTATATTATTTGTGAATTGTGATTAAATTTATCAATTTATGTTGATTTTTCTAATGTAGAATATGGAGAAATTTTTTAAGAAAATTCAAAACAGTGTCTCTTCCTCTTCCAATGTACCTAATGTTAATGAATCGGTGGGGAAACGACCTCGGACAGAAGTAGAACTAAACCCAAATGATATTGTTAGTGATCCAGGGCTTCGAAAACCAATTGAGGAGTTTGATATTTCTATTCGAGATCAAGTACGAAGAGAGTACTTGACTAGGGTACCTTGTCAACCAGAAACTCATAAGTTTCCTAAAAGTGGTCCTGCAGGCCATGAGAGATCATTTCAAGATTTTTGGTACAAAGAACATACATGGCTAGATTATAGCATATCGAAAGATGCAACCTTTTATTTTTTGTGTTATCTTTTCAAAGAATCAAACAAAGGAGGTCGGTATGCAGAGGATGCTTTTATAAAAACTGGATACGAGAATTGGAAAAATGCAAAAAAAAAATTTGATACTCATGTTGGAGCCCCGAATAGTTGTCATAACATTGCTAGAATTGCGTTTGAGTCCTTTCAAGATCAAAGGCATAGTGTGGCAAATATTTTTCGATCAAATGTTCGCGCGATGGATGTTGCTTATCGTATTCATTTGACAGCAGTGTTGGATGTAGCTCGTTTTCTTTTACAGCAAGGAATGGCGTTTCATGGACATGATGAGTCATTTGATTCTTTAAACAAGGGAAATTTTCTTGAAATGATTGACTGGTATTGTCAGCGATGTCCTAATGTTTCCAAAGTTATGGGTCAAAATGCTCCTGGAAATCAATTCAAAGATAATTAGCACGTGCTTGTGCTTCAGAGATTACTCTTGCCATAGTAAATGATAATGGGGATAATTTTTTAACTCTTTTAGTTGATGAGGCTCGAGATGTTTCATTGAAAGAGCAGATGGCAGTTGTTTTAAGATACGTGAATAAAGAAGGGTGTGTGGTTGAGCGTTTTCTTGCCATTGTACATGTTCCTGACACTAGTTCCTTGTCCTTGAAAAAGTCTATTGATGCTTTATTTGCACTACATGATTTTTCATTATCAAAATTGAGAGGTCAAGGATATGATGGGGCTTCAAACATTCGAGGCGAGTTCAATGGGTTGAAATCATTAATCTTGGAAGAAAATCCAATGCCACGTATGTTTATTGTTTCTCTCACCAACTCCAGTTAACTATTGTTGCGGTTGCTAAGGGAAATTATATTGTGAAAGATTTTTTCACCTATATTTCCTTGATTGTGAATACGACTGGGGCATCTTGTAAAAGGAGAGAACAACTTAGACAGTGTGAGCATGAAAGACTAATAGATGAACTCAATGTTGGGTAAAGAGTTAGTGGAAGAGGTCAAAATCAGGAAATCAATTTGGCAAGACCTGGAGATACTCGTTGGGGTTCACATTACGTGACATTGGTTCGTTTATGCTCTTTATGGCCTTCGGTTGAGAAAGTGTTGCAAAATGTACGTGATGATGCTCATTGTTCTGAAAGTAGAAGTACTGCATGGGGTTTGATTGAGAAAATGGATAACTACGAGTTTTTTTTGTGTTGCATTTGATGAAGCATTTACTAGGAATCACACACGAGTTATCTCTTGCCGTACAACAAAAGGATCAAAATATTGTTCAAGCCATGTCATTGATTCACACCATGAAACAACAGTTACAAAGCTTTAGAGAAGATGGATGGGATAGAATTTTAGAACAAACGGATCAATTTTGTGAATTGCATAATATTCATTTGATTGATATGGATGACAATATATCACGACGTGGTCATAAAAGGTATGGAGCAGAGGTCATCACTAATTTGCATTATTATCGTGTGGATATTTTTAAGAGGTATTATTCCTAAATATCTTACTTTCTTTTATTTGTTGGAAATGTATATTTCTAATTAACTGTATTATGGTTGGAATGTTAGGTTGTTGATTTAATCATCCAAGAGATGAATGCTCGTTTCTCAGAAGGTAACACCGAATTACTTCGTTGCATAGCATGTCTTGATCTGAGAGATTCTTTTTCACGGTTTGATGTTGATCAACTTGTGCGTCTTGCTAATTTTTATCATGAAGATTTCTCAACAGTTGATTGTTTATGTCTTCCGCAACAACTTAGTAATTTCATTGTTAATGTTAGACAAGATCCTCAATTTTCTACAATTAACAACTTGAGAAATCTTGCTCGGAAAATGGTCAAAAGTGGTAAGAATTCAGTTTTTCCATTAGTTTATCGTCTGATCGAGCTGTCATTGGTGTCACCTGTTGCTACTGCTTCTGTTGAAAGAGTATTTTCTGCTATGAAGATTGTCAAGACTGATTTGCATAATCGGATGGCAGATGAGTGGATGAATGATAGATTAGTTGTGTACATTGAGAGAGATGTGTTTTTGATAATTGAAAACGAACAAATCCTGCAGCGTTTTCAATCGATGGATACACGTAGATTTCAATTGCCGCCACTTCCTCGACCGACAACAGCTGCAGCCTCGCCAAATATCACCTTTTAGATAATTTTAAGTGTACTAAATATTTATATGTTTTCTCTTTCAAATACATTATTTTTATGTCATTATATGGTGTTAAATATATTTATTTGATTGCGTGAGATTTTTTTTATACGGAGAAATACAGTGAGGCCCCCCCTAATTTTTTTTTTCTGGATCCGCCACTGGTGTTGTGAAAAGAACAAATCAAAAAGCGGGTAAAGATGAATATAAGTATGCTCTTTTTGATAGATGTAAGTTTAGAAAACCAACATCACAATCTGCTTCTAAGAAAATTATGTGTAAATCTAAACTTAATAACAAGAGGCTAATTGATGAAACTTGAGTTGTTTCAAAAATGTGTTCGGATCACAATCCTGAACTTGATCCAAAATTTTCATTATAAATGCGGGCACATAGATCTATATCCGCCCACATGAAGAGACAATTGAAAGCTAATGATAGGGCACATATTAGGCCGTGCAAAACTATCTGATTACTAGAAGTTCAAAATGGTGGTCCTGATAATTTAGGATATCTCACAAAAGATTGTAGAAATTTCATTGAGGAAAGAAGAAGGTTGAGATTAGGAGAGGGAGATGCAGATGCGGTTTGTAATCTTTTCAATAGATTGAAAGCTAAAGACCATAATTTTTATCATTTGATGGATATCGATGATGAGGGTAGACTGCACATTATTTTATGGATTCATCTTAGCATTATAGCAGCTTATGAAGAATTTCACGATGTTTTGAATTTTGATACAACTTATCTCGTCAATAGGTATGTCGATTAAAATCGAAAACTCTTTTCATGATGGTTTAATATTTTATATATGATGATCATAAACATTTTCTAATTGTATGTTGTTAAATTAATATGCACCAAATGCCTTTTGTGGTTTTGGTCGGTGTTAATCATCACGGGTATTTGGTTTTCTTAGGGTGTGCTCTAGTCACACATGAAGATGCATCATCGTTCAAATGGATTTTTTTTTCACATTGGTTTGAGACAATGGACATGGTTTATCCTAAAGATAAGGTAAGACGGACTACATCTAAAGATGCACTGCACGTGAGATATCATGTTACACTCTTTTATGTTAAACTTTCACAATATGAGTTTTCCTTGGAATTTTCTTCAATTTCAATTCTTTGTGCTTTACTTTAATGTCACAATTGTTATTATGGTTCATCCTATCTAAGTATGATTTTTAATTATTTTTTAGTATATAATTTTTAATTTTTAATTAATAAGTCATTATCTATATTGTTGATTATTTCATAATTAGAGTTTATAATTTTTAATTCAATTTTTTATTGATAAATGTTATTATTATTATTATTATTATTATTATTATTATTATTATTATTATTTATGTCATACTTAATTCTTGAATATTATTAAAATTATAAATCTGATAACGAAATGTGGACTGAAAAAACAATGTAACATGAAAATTCGAATAGGTATATATATATATATTTTAGTGAGATTTTCATTTGAAACTTTTTATTTAAATCATATCTTATTCAATTTTTTTGTATCTTGGTCTATATTTGTGGGTGAAATGGCGAGTTTGAAATTAGTGATTATGAGTTCAATTATTCCTGACACTTTTTGATTAATGAATTGATCGAGTTCATAATGGCAGCCTACCCCACTCATTATGTAGTACAATGGGGGGATTATTTTTAGGGGCACTCTCTGGTGCAAAAAATGTATGGGTCTGTGTCCATCAGATTGGCCTAGGCCCAATAAGATCCAATGATCCAAAAAAGAATTGTCCCATTTCAGGTGTGTGGAGCCCACGCGCGACACGTTGGGTACACACGCCAGAATTAATTTTTTTATTTTTTTTATTTTTCCGTTTTTTCTCCGAAAATTGTATACCCTAGAACACAATTAATGAACCCTACAATGGAAATCAATTAATTTAATTTTTGAAAAATAAATAAAATATATATCCTAAAATTGATTTAATGGACCCTAAAATTAAAGTGAATTTTTTTTAATTCAACGACTCGCGCAATGCACTCGTCCGACGCTAACGTGTGAGCTCGTACATTACGCTTGACAATTAATTTAATTTTTCAAAACATATATAAATGGTAATTAAAAAAATATAATGTTGAAATAAATATATATCCTAAATGGAATTAGTGAATCCTAAAATAAAAGTGAACGATTATAATATTTTTTGAAATAAATATAACCCATAATTGAAATTAATAAACCTTAAAAAAAAGTTAACCCTAAAAAAACAAAAATCCCTAAAAATACTAAAAAAACTCTAAAAAACTATGAACCCTAAAAAAACTTAACCCCCCCTAAACTTTAAACATTAATTTGAATAGAAAACATAACAATTTGAAGTACATAAGCTCATATAAAATAAGTAGCAGCAGTTACTTTTTAATAATACAAATGATACTTTTTGAACTTTAAATGATACTTTTTAGTGTAAAGGTTGATACTGATTTTTACCATTTTTTTACTGGTCAACGTCGGCCAACGCGGGTGACTCCAACCCGCATTGATCCCGACCGTCTGACAGATGTATGTGTTTTATTGGGCCTGGATGATGTATAGGAGTTTTGGTGTTTTTTTTATTATTCTTTGGCAAAGTCTCCTATCAGACTTTGAAAATCAAAATTCACGAAATCAAACCTGTCAGACGAGGCGGGTCACGTGGGTCAACGCGCGGGTCAATCCTGACCCGACCCAAAATAAATCTCCAGAAATATTATCATTCTGAACACTAAATAGTATCATTTCTAAGTATAAAAAGTATCATTTCGAAGTACAAAATGTATTGGGCCTGTAACTTGTCCTATACGAGTTTCTTTAATTCAAATTATGATTTATTTCATCTCAATTAATGTTTAGAGCTTAAGGGTTTGGGGTTTTGTGTTTTTTTTTAATTTTTTTTTTAGGGTTTTTTGGAGGGTTTTTAAGGGTTTAGTATTTTTTTAGGGATGTTTTTAGGGGTTTATTTTGTGTTTTTTGAGATTTTTGGGGGTGTTTTTAGGGGTTTATTTTGTGTTTTTTATGGTTTTTTGTGGGGTATTTTTAGGGGTTTATTTTGTATTTTTCATGGTTTGGGGGGGCAGGTTTAGGGGTTTTATTTGTATTTTTTAGGGTTTTTTGAGGGTGTTTTTAGGGGTTTATTTTGTATTTTTAAATGTTTATTAGTTCCATTTTAGGATATAAATTAATATTGATTTCAAATAAATTAAATTAATTCATTTAAATTTTAGGATTCACTAACTTTATTTTAGGATATAAATTTTTGGTAAGAAAACAAAAGGAGAAAATAGAAAATTGGAAAAAAAATTAAAAATATGTCCAGAAAAAAAAAATTGAACAGTGATGGGCGCGTGGCGTCCACGCTCGGGGCGCTCCGCGCGTGGACGCCAGGCGCCCGTCTGATAGGCGTCTGATGGGGGGTCATGTACAGGAGACCTCCTCTTATTCTTTTTGTATGGGAATTTTTTAGATGGCCCATGATTGTAAAAGTTTGATGTTTAAATTGATTCAAATAATGGATGAAGCATAAGATTGTAAAGTACTCTAACATTACATGTGAAATAACGCTTGATTGTGAGGTGATAAGTTCGTAAGCATAGTCAAATTTTAGAAAACGCAATTCGAAAATGCAAAATATGCAATTTTGAAATACAACACATATAATACTAAAAATAATAGATGCAATGCTATTTTATCAAAATTTAAGTAATAATCTCTTCATTTCGTTTTGATTGTTATTTTAGTTTTTTTTATTTTGTGACAAAATATTTGTTATTATATTTTCACACTGATCTCCTCCAATTTTAACCATATCCCAAATTCTAAAAATATATGGAGAGAGAAAATATTTGTCTTATTTTTAGGAAAATATAAATGAATAATGTTAGAATTTGTTGCCTGAAATAATGTGAATTCGAATGTAAATTGCAAAGTTAAATAAAATGTTGAAGCTAGTGTTACCACATTGCCTTCAACATGCAGCAGAAACGTAAACGAAACTTTGCACAAAATAAATTTTAAATCACACTCCTTACGTGTGTGATTGCCTCAAGGCCAAATTCACTATCACAAGTGAAATACAAAACAATGTTGATGTTGTCTCGGTTCACTCCCTTGACAACACTGCATAAAACATACAGAGGACTATCCTAACTTCACTCACTCGAATAATCGCTCAAAACAAACCTATCTAAACACATAGATAGATTACAACAAGTCACTCTAAATCCTAGACTTCTCAAAGTTGATTATCTAACCTACACACACAACTGGAATGAAAGTCTCCAGCTGATTAAGACGCTAGGCAGATGTCGAGGAAGATGTCTTGAATTTCAGAGATGACACTAGATGCAAGATTCAGAGCTTCTCACAAACCACGGTGATAACCTGCTTGCATAAATGATTTTAAGGTCTAAGGAGACCTTAAATACTTTCTTCATCTTGTCTTGGCAGTTGCTTCACGATCCTAGATGACTTAGACTTGAATCAACCGTTTCCCACTACCCATTGCTGAATGTGGACTATAGATAACCGTCTTCTGCATTGCATGGCACACGTTCTTCAACATCGTGCAATAGTAGCGGTTATTACAGTGACCCACGATCTCCTGTAATAGTTAGTGTTCAAGAAGGAGTGGGAACTTCACGTCCTCATGAAATGCGGAGCAGATTTTGAACAAGTCAAAATCAACCTTTATCCACGTTTTAAATCAAAATAAAATAACTTTTAGGACTAAAAAGTATTTTGACCCTATTCTAACGGGACCAAAAATGAAATTTACTCATGCAATGCTATTTAATCAACATCAAAGTCTCAGAAAAAAATGGTGCCATCAACGTAATATAGTCCAAAGATTTTAGAAAACACGGTATTAAAATTCAATATATTCAATGGTCAAAAACAACATATACAATGTGGGGGTCTCCTGTGAGACGATCTGACGGGTCTCAATCCAATAGACGCATCTTATTTTATATTTTATATATTTTTTTTATTTTTTATTTAGTGGTCCCTCTTCCCCCCTTTCCTTTCCCTTTTTTCATTTTTTTTTTCTAATTTTTAATTTTTCTTGTTTTGTTTTTTATAAATATATACTTATTTATTTTCAAAAAAAAAATATCTAGCATCTCGCGCAATGTGTTTGATAATTAATTTTTTTGAAATAAATATATACCCTAAAATGGAATTAGTGAATCCATAAAATTAAATTGATTTAATTTAATTTTTTTGAATTACTTTAATTTTTTTACATGGCGTCTCGCACAGTGCAAGTGGTTGACATTAATGCATGTGCTCATGCACTGCGCTCGATACAAAATAAAAATTTTAAAATAAATTTGAAAAAGGCAAAAAAAAAAATGGTGCCCAAGCGCGTGAGTGCATGTAGCCCACGTGTCTGGGCAAAAAAAAAAACGGGTTTGGAGCGGGTGGGCGGGTTTTTGGAGTGGGTTGAAGTCTATTTGACCGGTCCAACGTATTATGACTCGTTTGACGGTCTAATGGAAGTCTTTATCATACAATATTATTTGTGTCAATATTTGATAATACCCAAATTCCTTAAGATTTATTCAAGAAATACCAAATTCAAGGAAATGCTTCAAGAATTACCCAAAAGTTGTGTAAATTGACTAGTTTATCCTTAGAGATTGATGAGGTCAAAGGAATCTCTTACACATTGTACTTGATGTGTAAGAGTGAAGAGAATGTCATTTACTTTATTATGATTTAATGATTGGTGTGAAATTAAGGAAGATGTATGTAAGAATTTGAATCATGATTGGTTGTAATTAATTCACATGATTGCATATCATGTGTATATACTTGAGAAAATTGTTAGCTCTCAGTAATGCGACACGAGAGACAACAATACATAAATCGAGAGACAACAATATAGAAATCACAAGCATATCGTAGAGTGACACAAGGGGTAATGATTATTTTACGAAAAAAATTATAAGTTTGGCCAAAATAGTTGGTACCCCTATTGAGCAAATTTTACGAATTTTTCAATATAATTTTACAAAAGTTCTAATTATTTTTAATTTTAATTTTATATAGATGATTGCAAAAAATTTACATGACTAAATGATATGCGTATTATTGATAATGATTGGTGTGAAATTGAGGAAGAGATATGTGAGAATTTAAATTGTGTTTGGTTGCAATGAATTCACTTGACTAAATATCATGTATATATATAGACTATCATATATAAGTTTTGGTAACTACCGTTCACTCTTCCAAAAAATAAAAAAGAAATTGTTAAAAAAAAAAAAAGAAATTACACCAAAATCATTCATTATCGGCATTGTCACGCCCCAATTTTCATAAATAATAAAATAACAATAATAAAGAAGGGACGTCACTTTTATTAAAATATAAAATATTTAACTTTAATACAACAGAAGCTAAATAATAAATGCTCGTTAAAGACCATCATCACACGTCACCACGCACATTGCCCGAGTAAATCATCAATCTGAAAAAATATAATAGTTTTGGGGTGAGTGCTATTGACTCAGTGGGATCCTTACATTTATCCAAATTATAAAAATTAAACATTTAACACAAGCCATAATATCGCTCAACATAGCACCAAACCCAAAGGTAAGGATCATAACATAACACCAAAATTGTAAGTTATGATCAATCCATAACATCAAACCCGTAGGTAAGAATCATAACATAACACCAAACCCGTAGGTTAGGATCATTTAGCCTGTAAACTTGCTTGTATAATGAATATAACATATAATAAGGATAAATGAACTTTTAATTTTTAACGTTGGATTCTCCACCTTGACTTGAATTTGACTTGGAAAATACGAACTAGTTAGTTCCACGCGCGCCGCCTAACATTTAATATACATATATAATAATTAATTAACATTAAAATAAATTAAAAAAATGAGGAATGAAAAATTAACAATAATGCATGGACTATAATTTAAATTCTCATTCTCAACACTAATTTAAATCCAAGCCCACTACCACCAATTAATTAAAACGAACCGACCATCCCAAACCAACCCAAACTCTCCATCGGCCCACTTGACTCAATAAATAAATTAACTCAGCCCATTAACTAAGAATTAAAACCAAATCAATCCTCACTCACACTTCCCTTCGTACCCCACTCCCACAAATGCAAACAAAAGAGAATACTCTCTCTCTCTCTCTCTCTCATTGCCACAAGGTCTGCAAGCCAGAAATTTAAAATGAAAGATTTCTTCTCTCCTCTCCCTAGCTCTACCTATCTCTTCACGGAAACAACAACAACTAGAGCCAAATTTATTCTCACCCCCTCTCATCTCTATTTCCTCAATCATCTGACTTCGTAGCTACTCAGTGCCACCACCGCCGCCCCGTCGCACACCTCTCTGCTTCAACAATTCCCTTATCCCCCCCACTTAACCCAAATGAGATGCGAAAATGTATCTATCTATGTACATATATATATATACATACCTAAAAAAAAGGCTACTTCTTCTTTGAAATGCTTTAGAAATGATTTTGTTGTGTTTTTGAAATGAAATCGAAGTCCCTTTTATAGGTACAAAGTGCAGATGAAAAGCCTCGATTTTAAATGCAAACATTGAATTGGTGAGATAATGGAGCACAGCGAAGAGGCTCGATGAATTGAAGAGAACCGTTTCAAAATTTTGAGCAGAAAAATGGTGCCTGTAATTTGCCTCACAGGAGAAGGAGATGAACAATCTGGGCAAAAATATTGGGCTAGGAAAATATTCATTTTGGGCTTAAACTTGTGGCTCACTTTTCTGAAATAAAACAATTTACTTGGGCTATACTTTGAGCTTTAAAACAATTGCAACACAAATAAAATATAACTTCGGCTTTGGAAATAATAACTATGTATACAAGGTTAAACAACGACAACAACAATAATACAGGCGCGACTTACAGGAACATAATAATAAATAATACAATATGCATTAGAAAAATAATATTTTTTTTGGACATAAAATGTAGCAAATTTTAAAAAATTTCGGGTCGCTGCAGGCATTTTTTGGGTATATTGAAATTGTATTCGGTCAATTATAGTGGTTTATAATTTGAATATAATTTTATCAGTTTGTTTTGTGAAAATTAGATATTTTTTGCTAAAAGTCATTACCTCTCATGAGATACTCGTTGCAACTCATGAGAGGTAACTATATTTTTAAGAACATTTGGTACTTCTTCTGAACAAATTATGATTTTGGGGTTATGATTTTTTTGGGAAAAAACGTCATTATCACTCGTGAGATAATTGTTACCGTTCGTGATAGGTAACAATATTTTTAATAAAATTCGATAATGAAAATTTTATGAAAATGCTAATTATTTTTGTCATTGATTTTATATAGATGGAGTGACAAACTGTCATTTTATGATATGGTGGAGCATGGAATAATTCGGAATACGAATATGGTGATGAAAATCTTGTTCACATTTCGGCTCTTCCCTTATCTTTGTCATCGTTCATCGAGAGCATCAATTATATCTTGTTTGCGAATGCGCTGACTATAGACTATCTGATGTATTATTCATCGCATAGTCTTAGCGGTAGAGATTTGAAGTCATTGTTAAATATTGATCAAGATCTCACTCGTTTATGCATTCGAGATGGAGAGCCCACGATGTACATTGCTCACAATCGAATGAATGATTGTACCATTATTCAATTACTTGACACCTGAAAGAATATTTTGCGTGTCTTCTCATTCATCAAAACAATGTTATATACATATTACAAGGGAGTAATTAGGCTATAATTAGGGAAACCAAATATACACCTTACATATATAATACATACAAAATAATACAGAATATATTTGTATATATTTTGCTAATACACCTCCACAGTCGAAGCCGGAGGTTCACGAATGCTAAGATTGTCACAAAACTCTTCAAACAACATGAGCAGTAGACCTTTGGTGAATATATCGGCAGTTTGATAACGCGATGGCACATGAAGAACCCGAACCTATCCTCGCGCAACCTGTTCCCTGACAAGTCTATTTATTTCGTGTTTTTATGGGTATTTTAGTCAATCTAAATGTCATTTTTAGTCGTTTTGAGTCGAAAAGAACCAGGTTTTTGATCAAGGGCATTTCACAGGTCGAATATGACTAAAGAGACATTTTGCCTAATATTTCAATAATATCTCAACGCCATTAACAACATTTAGAGGCACTCGGGAACTTCTTCAGCATCATCCAACATTCGGGAGGTGGAATGAGCATATCAGAAATGGATGACGCTGATTAGATGACGTCGTGTCCACATTGCTCATGCAGATTTGACCAGGGCTTGGAGAGGGCACATGCGGATTTCTCAAAATTCTATTAAGTCAAGAGAGGCATAGAAGATAGAGATAAATCCAAAAAGAGGTTGTGCAAGGCAGGACTGCTTGAAGGGAAGAGGCTAAAGAGATTAGAATTAATCCCTGAAAAAATGGGATTTACTCAACAACCACTGGATAAGGTTTATCCAGTCCGGTAAAGAGGGCATGCCGATCCCGGAGTGCAGTTGAAGACCCCCCGCCTGTGGGGGCTTAAATAAGTTTTATTTGCTGGAAACAGAGGTTCGACACTCTAAGATACAATGTTTCATTTTTGCATTTTTACTTTATTTTTTGCTTTTAAGCTGCTAAGGCAGCAAGAACAATCCATGAGGCATTATGCCATCGGGATTAGGATCTGTTTTATGTGCTCAACGTTGGAGTTGAGTTTTTTTTTTTATATTTAATCTAGTAAGTTCTTTTATATCATGTCTTTAATTTATACAAGTTTAATTTCATCTAGCATGCGTGGCTAGATTTCTATTTCCGGTGTTTGAGCGACATAAAATGGTGTAAGTTAAATCTGAACTCGTGAGGCCGTGTGGACATATTACTGCATGAATTTTTTTGCCGATATTTGGTCTTGTTCCATGTGAGTGTGTGTTTAAATGCCTAATGTGGCTGATCACTCTTTAGACATAGAGGGCACACCAAAATTAATTGAATTGGCGAATCGTGATTGTGTGTTGATTCATATAGTAATTAGGAAATCGGTGGGTTATTGTGGGCACACGAGGAATCAGTAAACACAACAAACTTGGATTCGTCTAGGGCACATTGCTGTTTATTCATTTACATCTCTTTGGAGAACCGGGGGTGAGTGATAAATTAGGGGTTTAATCAACGAGGAATCACTTTTAAACCTATACTGAAAGGATGAATAATGAGACATATCGAGGAATCCGGTCTCCATAACTGGGTGACTTAGTAATGCAGGAAAATCGGTGCGCCCATGATCGAGTAAATTAAAATTAAACTAGATTCTAGTTCAAATGCCAAAACTTTCGTTATTTGATATTCTGTTTAGTTTTATTTTGCAGATTTACTTTCAGTAAGGTGACAACAAAATCAACCCCCTTTAGTGATTGGTGAACTGAAGGTGGAATCACATCAGCTCTCTATGGGATCGATCCGTACTCATGAGCTAGTTAAGCTCGCTGTGGGCACAAGAGTTACAAAAATTATTTTGAACGTGAAATGACCGTGCGTCATTCCCGAACAAAGTGAATATCCAACTCAATGTGTTTGGTGCGTTGATGTTGTACTGGATTTCCAGAAAGGTAAATTGCACTAACATTGTCACAATAGACCAATGTAGCTTTATGAAGTGGACAATGGAGCTCCAAAAGAAGATTTTGAATCCAACATGATTCAGAGACAACATTGGCCACTTCTCTGTAAGCTTCAGTACTCGATCAAGATAGAGTAGTGTTGACACTTTGATGACCAAGATAGAAGGTTATCACAAAAAAACCACAATAGCCAGACGTTGAACGTCTTGTGTCAGTGCAGCCACCCTAATTAGCATCAATGTAAGAAATAATATTTGTGATAGAAGAAAGGTAGAGATACAAGCCAAAATCAAGGGTACCCTGTATGTACCGTACAATTCACTTAAGTACATTCATATGTTCACCTCTCGGGTCATGCATATGTAAGCAAATCTGTTGTACAATATAATATATATATCTGGCCTCGTGAAGGTGAGATATTGTAGAGCACCAGTGAGACTGCGATAATGTGTTGGATTCTCACAATGGGGGCTTGAAGTAGCACTGACCTTTGGTTTAGGTGTTAACCGATGTAAGAGTAGGCTTTCATGTGGTCATGCCGACATGCTCAATAATTTCCTAGGTATATTTCTTGTGGGAAGGAAATAATCCACCTAGATGACGAGTGACAACAATGCTAAGAAAATAATTCAAAGGACCTAAGTCATTCATAGTGAATTCTGAGTTCATGAGAGCCATGATGGAACATTGAAGAGAATCAAATGAAGCAATTAAGATAATATCATCAACATATAGCAAAATGTAATTCATGTCAGATCCTTTATAATAGATGAACAAAGAGTTATCTGACTTGCTGTATGAGAAGCCAATCGAAGACACAAAATCAGAAAACCTTGTGTACAATGCACGAGAGGATTGCTTAAGGCCATATAATGACTTTCTCAATAAAAAAACATAATCTGGATAAGTGGGATCCCGAAAATCTATAGGTTGATGCATATATATTGTTTCCTTAAGTTCACCATGCAAGAAGGCATTCTTGACATCTAATTGATGAATCGACCAATCCTTAGATAATGAGAGACTAAGGACGGTCCGAATAGTTGCTAGTTTTACCACTGGACTGAAGGTGTCACCACAATCGATGTCAACCTATTGAGTTTGGCTATCACCTACAAGACGGGCTTTATTTCGCTCAAATGAACTGCCATATTTTTCTTTATGAGTAAAAATCCACATAGACAGAATAACATTAACATTGGGCGGACGAGGCACTAAATCCTACGTCTTATTTTTAATTTGAGCATTTTATTCATCAAATATAGCCATTTTCAATTCGAGTCACGGAGGGCAGCTAAAGGATTAGGAGGAATAGGAGATTTTGTAGTCATGGTATTAAGATTATACTTATGAATATGTTTAAAAATACCATTTTGGCTGTAAGTGACCATGCACGGGTTTGTATTGATATTTTAGCCATTTGGGATGGTACAAGGTTATGTTGTAGGCATGCGTTGGGTTTGGGCATCCTGAGAAGAAGGACTGGGGAGTTGTGTTAGAGCAATGGGCGGGGTAGAATGTGGAGGTGGAAAGTGATGGATTAAGTAGGGATGTAAGCCATCATCTAAAAATTGGTAAGTGTTGGGCATAGAAGTATGCTGCTTAGAAAAAGGAAAAACCTGCTCATCAAAAATTACATGTCTACAAATAATGAATTTATTGCTACATAAATCATAATATTTGTAGCCTCTATGCTTTGGTGGATAACCCAAGAATATACAAGGAGTAGAACGTGCTTGCAATTTATTAATAGTAGTAGATGGAAAAAGAGGATAACACAAGCACCTGAACACAGTGGCGGATCTAGAAAAAAAAAATTAGGGGGGGCCTCACTGTATTTCTCCGTATAAAAAAAAACCTCACGCAATCAAATAAATATATTTAACACCATATAATCACATAAAAATAATGTATTTGAAAGAGAAAACATATAAATATTTAGTACACTTAAAATTATCTAAAAGGTGATATTTGGCGAGGCTGCAGCTGTTGTCGGTCGAGGAAGTGGCGGCAATTGAAATCTACGTGTATTCATCGATTGAAAACGATGTAGGATTTGTTCGTTTTCAATTATCAAAAACACATCTCTCTCAATGTACACAACTAATCTATCATTCATCCACTCATCTGCCATCCGATTATGCAAATCAGTCTTGACAATCTTCATAGCAGAAAATACTCTTTCAACAGAAGGAGTAGCAACAGGTGACACCAATGACAGCTCGATCAGACGATAAACTAATGGAAAAACTGAATTCTTACCACTTTTAACCATTTTCCGAGCAAGATTTCCCAAGTTGTTAATTGTAGAAAATTGAGGATCTTGTCTCACATTAACAATGAAATTACTAAGTTGTTGCGGAAGACATAAACAATCAACTGTTGAGAAATCTTCATGATAAAAATGAGCAAGACGCACAAGTTGATCAACATCAAACCGTGAAAAAGAATCACTCAGATCAAGACATGCTATGCAACGAAGTAATTCAGTGTTACCTTCTGAGAAACGAGCATTCATCTCTTGGATGATTAAATCAACAACCTAACATTCCAATCATAATACAATTAATTAGAAATATACATTTTCAACAAATAAAATAAAGTAAGATATTTAGGAATAATACCTCTTAAAAATATCCACACGATAATAATGCAAATTAGTGATGACCTCTGCTCCATACCTTTTATGACCACGTCTTGATATATTGTCATCCATATCAATCAAATGAATATTATGCAATTCACAAAATTGATCCGTTTGTTCTAAAATTATATCCCATCCATCTTCTCTAAAGCTTTGTAACTGTTGTTTCATGGTGTGAATCAATGACATGGCTTGAACAATATTTTGATCCTTTTGTTGTAAGGCAAGAGATAACTCGTGTGTGATTCCTAGTAAATGCTTCATCAAATGCAACACAAAAACAAATTCGTAGTTATCCATTTTCTCAATCAAACCCCATGCAGTACTGCTACTTTCAGAACAATGAGCATCATCACGTACATTTTGCAACACTTTCTCAACCGAAGGCCATAAAGAGCATAAACGAACCAATGTCACGTAATGTGAACCCCCAACGAGTATCTCCTGGTGTTGCCAAATTGATTTCCTGATTTTAACCTCTTCCACTAACTCTTTACCCAACATTGAGTTCATCTATTAGTATTTCATGCTCACACTGTCTAAGTTGTTCTCTCCTTTTACAAGATGCCTCAGTCGTATTCACAATCAAGGAAATATAGGTGAAAAAATCTTTCACAATATAATTTCCCTTAGCAACCGCAACAATAGTTAACTGGAGTTGGTGAGAGAAACAATGAACATACGTGGCATATGGATTTTCTTCCAAGATTAATGATTTCAACCCATTGAACTCGCCTCGAATGTTTGAAGCCCCATCATATCCTTGACCTCTCAATTTTGATAATGAAAAACCATGTAGTGCAAATAAAGCATCAATAGACTTTTTCAAGGACAACGAACTAGTGTCAGGAACATGTACAATGGCAAGAAAACGCTCAACCACACACCCTTCTTTATTCACGTATCTTAAAACAACTGCCATCTGCTCTTTCAATGAAACATCTCGAGCCTCATCAACTAAAAGAGTAAAAAAATTATCCCCATTATCATTTACTATGGCAAGAGTAATCTCTGAAGCACAAGCACGTGCTAATTGTCTTTGAATTGATTTCCAGGAGCATTTTGACCCATAACTTTGGAAACATTAGGACATCACTGACAATACCAGTCAATCATTTCAAGAAAATTTCCCTTGTTTAAAGAATCAAATGACTCATCATGTCCACGAAACGCCATTCCTTGCTGTAAAAGAAAACGAGCTACATCTAACACTGCTGTCAAATGAATATAATAAGCAGCATCCATCTCGCGAACATTTGATCGAAAAATATTTGCCACACTATGCCTTTGATCTTGAAAGGACTCAAACGCAATTCTAGCAAAGTTGACAACTATTCGGGGCTTCAACATGAGTATCAATTTTTTTTTTGCATTTTTCCAATTCTCGTATCCAGTTTTTATAAAAGCATCCTCTGCATACCGACCTCCTTTGTTTGATTCTTTGAAAAGATAGCACAAAAAATAAAAGGTTGCATCTTTCGATATGTTATAATCTAGCCATGTATGTTCTTTGTACCAAAAATCTTGAAATGATCTCTCATGGCCTGCAGGACCACTTTTAGGAAACTTATGAGTTTCTGGTTGACAAGGTCCCCTAGTCAAGTACTCTCTTCGTACTTGATCTCGAATAGAAATATCAAACTCATCAATTGGTTTTCAAAGCCCTGGATCACTAACAATATCATTTGGGTTTAGTTCTACTTCTGTCCGAGGTCGTTTCCCCATCAATTCATTAACATTAGGTACATTGGAAGAGGAAGAGACACTCTTTTGAATTTTCTTAAAAAATTTCTCCATATTCTACATTAGAAAAATCAACATAAATTGATAAATTTAATCACAATTCATAAATAATATAAATTAAATATCAAAAAAGATAATAAACTAGAATATTAGATTGTGATGTTGAAATCACTAAATCAAATCCTCAAATCCCTAATCCATATAATGTATATTTTAAAATTCTAATTAAATCTAAGTTAATAATACAATTCAAACTTCGAATCCCTAATTTCAAATTTCAATTTTAAAATTTTAATTAAACCCTAAGTTGAATATTTCAAATCCCTAATTTCTATGCTTGTTTCAAATATCTAATTCAAGTATTCAATCATAAATTAATATTAGGCAAAGCAACATAAATATTAAGTATTAATTATTATTTACAATTACATCTCATGAAACTCAAATTATAATATTCCAATTCCGATAAAGATTCAGAAGAATTGTTTCAATTGTGGAAAATGATGTCTGCGTAACTTGTTTCAATTTTTTTTTTGGGGGGGGGAGGGGTTAACTCAAAGGAATATTGTAAAATTGTAAGAAAAAAGAAAATAAACTTACTTGATCAACAATGGCCAATGGTGTCTGCGGTTCCCTCTGTAAATTTTATTTGTGTGAGTTGAATGAGTTGAAAAAAGTGATACATATGTTTTATTTGGTTGAAAAGTTCAATTTGGGTTGAGTAGGCCCTTATTTACTTTTACCCATTCTCAAACCCGTGTGTACTATTTTTTAGGGTGGAGTTTTTTTAGTTTCTTTATTTTAATATATATACACAAATACAATTGGCATTTGGCAAGTAGCATTAATAATGTGTGGGTCCTCTATTTACTTTCCCATTTAACTTTTAGTGTAATGCCCTCCTTTCTCTCTTTTCTGTATCATCTTCTCCATTTCACTCTTGAGTCTTGAACTTGCAGATATGAAACCAAAATTTTTGGGGGGGCCGATGCCGACAATAAAACTCAACTCATATATATAAAAAAAAATTGGTTGGGGGGGGCTTGGCCCACCCAACCCCCGCCCACATCCGCCAATGCCTGAACACTCTAATATGAGAATAAGAGGGTTCTTTTTTTATAGAGAATTTTGAGAGGGGTTTGATTTGCTAATAACTTACTTGGAAGAATTTTGAGAAGATAAATGGTCATTTGCAAAGCATGATTCCAAAAATAAGGTGGTAAAGAGGTATGAGCAAGAAGAGTTCGAATTATATTATTAATAGAACGAAATTTTCTTTCAGCTTTACCATTTTGTGAAGAGGTGTGCGGACAGGAAAGACGGAAAGACATGCCATGCGACTCACAAAATTTCCTAAAACAACCATTGTCATACTCCCTACCATTATCACATTGATTATTAATTTCTCATTCAAATTGAGTATGAATATGTGTTTTAAAGAATGAAAAATGGTATAGACTTGTGATTCTTAGCCAGAGGAAAAGTCCATAAAAAATTCAAATAGGCACCTAATAAAAGCATATAATAATGGTGACCTGAAGAACTTAAATGGGAGAAGTCCAAAGATCACTATTAATTAAATCAAATGGCATGGAAGTATGAGATGTAGAGGGAACAAATGGCAATTTAGTATGTTTTCCTAGCACACAAGAATGACAAATACTCGAACTACCAGTTCTATTACAATCAATGTATTTATTCAACCTCGGAGTGTCTAAAACAGCATCGTCCGGGTGACCCAAACGATCATGCCAAAGAGTAGAAGCTAGAACTATAAAGAGTGGTGAAGAAATAGAAGTGGTGATAGGATAAAGGTCGCCAGTGCTATCACATCTCATGAGACGTGTCCCCATTTTGAAATCCTTCACGGAAAACCCAAAATGAAGAAATTCAATAGTCACATAATTATCCGTAGTGAATTTTCTAACAGACACTAAGTTTTTAATTAACTGTGGGATGTGAAGAACATTATTCAAGAACAAAGGTAGATTCGGGTGAGGCAAAGATGTATGACCAGAACCACAAATTGTAATAGAATGACCATTACCAACGGTAATACCTTGATTATTGCTCAAATTAGAATAAGAAGAGAGATTACCATACGTAGATGTCATATGAGAGGTGGCACCGGTGTCCATGTACCAATTCGCATCGGGCGGGCTTAGGGCCATGGTGTGCATAGTTGCTTCAATACTGTTGGAGTATAAGATGGTACACTAGCTGCGTAGGCCCAAGGTGGATACGGACCAAGAACCCCAGGCTGTCCATTTGAGCTTGACGGACGAGCCTAAGAAGCTTGTGCTGGATATGGGCATGGAGGCATGGCCCATGGATGAGGCATCCATCCCCCGTAGGTGCCGAGTACCGCAACCCTCGTGGAGTCGTTGACTAATGATGTTGGCTGCCACCACGACCACTTCCGCGACCAACCTTGCCAGTACTTTGGCCACTACAGCCTCTCCTAACATCATCATTGTGTTTTAGCATATTGTGACTCAATGTATTTTCCCTTTTTTTATATGTGAGATTTGCTAATAAAATATGAAAATAATACGAAAATAAAAAAAATTAAAATCCTTTAACAAGAATCGATACTTGATCATATTGATATATATAAAGAATAATATTATTGTGTGAATAATATTATAACAAAAATCGAAGAAAACAAAAACACATATATTTAGAAAAAAACACAAACAATATTTAAAAAAAAACTAATCCAACACTAAAAGAAAAAATACAGACATTCGATTATTATTTGATTGAGGAGCTCTTTGTTTAACATGAGAGTTAAACATTTTTTAAACATTTGAAAATCGTTACCTCGATGAGAGGTAAACATTTTTTAACATTCAAAATCATTAGCTAAAAAAATCAATTTTTTTTATCTTTGTTTAAATTTCAAAATCTCAACACAAAGTTCATATAATTTGAACAATATTCACATAATTCGAAATTCAATATTAAATGTTGTTCACCCTACTCTATATTAGATAAGATAATAAACGTGGTGGACTGACATCTTTGGGTTGATGATTCGACCACATGTTGTTGGCCTTGCTCCCCCAAAAAATTAATCTTCGAGTGGGGACATGAAAGTGAAAGGTTCGGCGGACCAAAAGAGAGGATTGATCGAGAGGGGAGAGGAACGGTTGAGAAGGAGGAGAATGGGGATTTAATTTTTTTAAAAAAATTATCCTAATTAATTGGATATGGTAATTTAAGTAAGAAGATAATTTATTTTTTCAAATAAATGTGTAACTAACCCCTATCTTTTCAACATTAATTTTAAGATGGTTGGAGATTCAATTTTAATAAATTGTTTACCTTTCATTGAGACGTAACGATTTATACCTCTCGAAAATAATGATTTGAAGACTCGATTTTAAAAATTGTTTACCTCTCGATGAGAGGTAATGATTTCTATTGAGAGGTAAGGTAAAGATTTAGAGAGATTTGGTTCTATACTATGATTTTGTATCTTATTTCATATATTAATCGAATGTGGCAAACATAAGGAGATCATTTATTTTTTAAATAAATGTATGTGTACCATATAATTTCAACATTAATTGTAAGTTGGTTGGAGATTCGAAATTCAAAATTGGTTTACCCCTCATTGAGAGGTAATGATTTATGAATTGCTAGTTTAAATAAAAAAAAATTAAATTAGTGTATAATAGGAATAAAAAAGCCCATTTACACAGCCTTTTGAACATTGACGTAGCTTATTGATTAAAATAAGGGAAAATTCAAAAGAAATGTCGATTTTGTATTGAGGAGTAACCTTATTTTTATTTTATATGAATTGTTGTCATTTACCTTTGTATTTATTGTCTTACACACTTACATTTCTAAAAAGTAACACAAATGATTAGTTCTTTAGAAGAATTTGTGGATCTCAATCTCAATCTCTTACACAATGTCAATTCATGTAAAAAGTGTAAAGTATGTGGGGGTATTGAGGATAATATTATAAAAGTGGGTAATTCTTAAAGTATTTTATTAAACTGGATATTTCTTGAATACAACTTAAGAAATGTGGGTATTTAAACTTTCAACCCATATTATTTATGGTAAATAAAAAAAATCTTATTCGTCCATCTAATCAATTTAAATGGTACAAATGATACTTTTTTTTTCCAACTATATATAACAACATACAACCTAGATGAGTTACTAGTTGAAATACAAGACTCATTTATATATATGTTTTTTATGATAATAAGAAATTCACAACTTCTATTTATGAGTACGTTCTTGATGAGTTCATGTCATATGCATAATGCATTAGTTCGTTAAGACTTTAAAAAAAATTCTCTTTAGACTTAACAGAAATAAAATCAAATAAAGAATGTACTGAATCAAAATTAGTTGATTAAATTTTCTCTCCATTTATTTTTTAACTTTGGATATTGAGGCTGAAGACAACCTTTTATCTTAAAAATCTTCATTACTCACTATTTGCGTGATGGTTGATTCTTTAATATTAAGTGAGTGATATGTACGTGGTTCGACCAAAAGCAAAATAGTCGAGAATAACAAGTTTCACTCCCTATTTGCGTGATGGTTGATTCTTTAAGATTATCGAATTGTCATGTAAATAACTCGTGAACTGGCCTACTTTTATTTTTAAAAAAAAATACTAGTGAACTAAATATAGACATTGATGAGAAGAAGAAAAATCCAAGAACACATAATAAAACATTGACTACATCACACTACTAGAGGAGAAGATTGACGACAACATTTAAATTTCTAGGATTATTTCTTTTATTTTCTTCTAAGACAAGACTACGTACTATTGAATCTTTTGTGCATATACTAATTCTTAAATCAACGGTACAATATATACTTAATTGGTAAAGTAGTCGATACTCGAGAGTCACTTTATTAGTATGTTTTATTTAATGTACACCATAAAAATCAAACTCTTTAACTTCAAAATGTATATTGTATATATATATATATATATATATATATATATATATTATTTGTACCAAAACTCCAGTAATTAAAAGAAAATTAAAGTACGTTGTCTAGGCATCGAGGGCTTCAATTATTTATTTATTTTGAGGAAAGGCTTCAATTTTTGCTTCCAGTCTAAAGACACAAAAAAAAGAAAATAAAAGAAGCCATTTAAAATGAGGATGTAAATTAGCGCTACAAACTCCGGCATTAAAACAATTATTCAACAAAGAGTAGTAACATCCACTTCGAAACTGCAAATTACGACTCAAAATCAAAAAATAAAAATAAAAAACCCTACACACATGCATACGATCATTCTCCATATATTTTTTTTCCGAGTAGAAACCCGCAGCCACTACCCGTAGGTCAAGACAGCAAAACTAACATAACAAATACACACATACATTCTTGAAAAAATAAAATGGGCGGAAAAGAGCTGCGGTTTAAGCCGGGCATTGGAAGTCAGAAGGTGGAGTTTTTCCGCATTCGACTAGTAGTTGAAGAGCGATGGGAATGATGATGTTGATGTTGAGAAGCTTAGCTCTAATGGTGGTGCAGAGGCAGAGAGCTGCATCCAAGTCTACCAGCCCTCCAAGAATAGGGCAGCATGCATCTTTAGCTTTGCTTCCAATGCCAATGTGGATGAGACCTCCTAATATGTCCACGCATGCGTCTAGTTTCAGCGTGGGGCACGTTCCTTGCCCTTCCGGTGGTGGTGGTGGTGGCGGACATGGTGTTTCTGGCGACCGACGTGGTGGAAGTGGCACCAATGGTGGTAGAGTGGGTGGTGTGATGACTGGTGGTAGAGGTGCTGGTGTGATGGGAGTGATTGGTGGGGTCACAATGGGAGGTTCGGGGACAAGTGGTGGCGGTTTGGGGTCCACCGGAGGGTGGACAACGGGTGGTTCGGGCTCGTGCGGTGGTGGTTTGGGGATGACGGGTGGTTCGGGCTCGTGGTGGGGTGGTTTTGGGATTATCGGAGGGTGGACAACGGGTGGTTTGGGCTCGTGGTGGGGTGGTTTTGGGATGGCCGGGGGGTGGACGATGGGTGGTTTCGGGTATTTTGGAGGGTGGACAGTGGGTGGTTTAGGTACATGTGGTGGTGGTTTAGGGTGTTTAGGAGGGTGCACAATGGGAGGTGTAGGCACATGTGGTGGTTTTGGGTTGTGAGATGGTGGTTTGGGTATGTGGGGTGGCTTACTTGTGGGAGGTTTGGGCAGATGTGGTGGGTGTTCCGGTGGAGGGCACGGCGGCGGCTTGATTTTTGGTGGGCGTTGTTTGGGTGGCAGCTTGGGAGGGTATGGACAATAGGGGCATGCTAGAGAGAGATGCAAAATCCCAAAATTGAGGAGAAGAAGTAGGGTTTGAATCAAACTGAGCCTCCCCATAATTATGAGAATAGACGCTATGGAGGTATTGCAACCATATATCCTTTTATAAACAAAATGGACCCACTATGTGCTCTCTTGGATAGGGTACACAAGCAAATAATGTCTTCACTTAAAGTAATGTTATGATTTTATGGTTGAAATATTTATTTAAAAAGAAGTCACAAGTTCAAGATTATTGTGTCAAAATTACATATAAAAAAGCATAGTTACAACGTATGATTTAAACACTAACTAATGTGTTCAACTCAAATGGACTCCGTGCACTGCACATTGGCCATCATGGACTTGTCACAACACCTTTTGACAATAGGCAGGCGTGGCCCCAACTTTTTTCAACCTCTTTGCAGCTGAGGGAATCCAGCAATTTTTAACATCTAGTGTCTGTTTAACCCGTGATTGGTCAAATATATATATATATATATAGTATATGCCCAATAAAATAAAATTACCTCAAGCTCCAAAAAAATTGCCCCTGCATGTGAACTTCAATCTTTACAAAAAGGAATCATTTTGGTCGAGGACAAAAAAACTACAAAGATCGTGTCACAAGCTGCCATTGTTTCACAAGAATGCAATGAAAACATTATCCTTTGTCCTAGATTTGTGAATCTAGAGAGAGAACAACTTGCCAAAATTAGCGTAAAATTCGTCGACTGTATCCAATAAATTTCCCCACGTTTTTATATTAACGTATATAAAATTTTATATCTGTACTAATACCTCACCCTCATGAAATAACCTAGTTGGTAAAATGAGGATCTCCTTGTTAATAATTTATTTTAGAATGAAACTAGTAGACGGTATCCCCCAAGTTTGTGTATCATGCATAGTGGGTCATCTAAGATAACAATCAATCAAGAAAGAAGGGATCAAAATTGTACTTATTTATAAAGAAATTGAAACAATAAACTATTGGGAAAATTCCGAAATTTTGTTTTGTTTCTTTGTAAGTAAAATCTTTTACAGATCAAAACAGCTATGGTACACTTTCCATCGAACAATGATGGCAACAGATGGAATTACACCAAACAAAATCAAAGAATAAGTTATCTAGCCATAGAAAGACAATACAAACATCCCTAGCAAGCTTTACCAGGAGAAGTGTGGACCAAAAAAAATCGAGCTCGGGCATACAGTGAGAAGCTGATCTCTTCTTCGACTTGTGACGTCGAACAAGGCAGTTATCCACAATAAATTACCTCTGGAGTTGCCTCTATTTTATGTACATTGTTGGAGATCAAGAATTGCCAGCGACCTCTGCGGCACGTTGCCTCATCATTTCCATTACAGCAGCCCTTCTTCGAGAATCGGACTGCTGTTGCAACCTTCTCAAATGCTCCTTCAAGTCTCTGTGCATCAACAGTGGGTGAATATGTGAATATGGTTTCTACTGTAATGTGTGAGAATAAATGATTTGTAGAAGTCGGGCAATATTAGTACTCTACATACCTGCATCGTGGTACATTGCATTCAGATTCTTTGCATGCTCGGGCGTGAAGCTGAAGGAGATACCACATTTTCTTGCACAGAACACAACCTCCGGAAGCACGTACTTTGCAGAGCATACCATGGCGGAAAAGCCCCTTCACCTTGCGACAATTTGGATATTGGCAGTGTGGAGAACGACATTGAGAGGCGTGCACCAGAAGATCAAGCATTTTCCTCAACTGTGAGTTCAAACAATAGAAGTTAACTCTCATAGCGTAAACCGCCACAAAAAAAGAGAAGCGTCATCACTCGGATTGTTGTAATTGTTAAAGCACTTCTAATAGCATAAAACTAATCACTTAGGTATATCATTTGCAATCTGGTCATTGATCCAGTAGTGTATTTCAATGTCGTCATGATCATTGTTAATGAGTCTTAAGAGTTAATGCTCATCCAATTAAAATTTATTGCGCATTTCATGCAAGATGAATTATATACCTGTGTGACTCTCAACTGCCGGGCCTCTTTGTTCTGTGCATCACGGTCACTAGACGGATGATTTGTTAATTTATGAGGATGATCAATTCCCCCATCCTTAGAATAACATGCATTGCATACATCATAATCAGGGCATGTCTCGCAGCGCCAACCTTGCCCGGTTTCAATATCAAGGTGGCATACATTGCATGTTGTCACAAAAGCTGGAGCAGTAGGATTATGAAGATGATAGAGGACCATCATTGATGAATGCTTAGCTCGACGAAGGGTATCGTACTGATAATGGTTTCCTTGACAAAGGCTAAGGAAAGCCTGCCTGGTGTCGAAGAATTCACTCTCAAGAATTTCATCTTTATCTTTGGTATCGTCAGGGACACCAGTTATTTCAACCTGCAGATTCACAAATCGCTTACTCAAAATGCTAAACCAATGTGAAATATACAGTGAGACTATTAAGTGCAGAAAAGGAAACGTCTGCCAAAGTCGAGATATAATGGACTTACAGGATATAGTGAATGTTTGTCCTTCTGGTTGATAGGATGTCTCTCTCTGTCCTCACGCTTTCTCTCAACGTCATAGCACCTGGAATGAAAATATATGTTTGATGAAGTAACTCGTAGGATTCACATCATGTTACTATCCTGGAGATGATTAGTGTACCCTATATCCATTAGCTCCAGAAATTGGAATATTAATATATCCAGTGGATGGCTAACTTGTAAGGATTCCATAACTAAAAATGTACATGTTCCCAGCAAGCAATCATCAAATATACTTGGTAAAAAAAAAAAAAAAAACTAGCTCATATGTCACCAACTCTACGAAGAATAATACTGCATGGTAAAAGTGAGATGGACATGAAAAATCCTCACCTTTCACAGAGCTGAAAACTTTTGCACTGTCTGCAAACCCAACGATTTCCAGAAGCCATCAGAATGCAGCAATGCGTGCATGCATGCTGTAAATGAACCATGATGAAGTCTTCCTTCATTTGAAGTATTGTATCGCCCAGCTACAGGAATGAGGTAAGTTAAGAAACAAGAAATGGAAGCAACAGCAAGACTTTTACTTCAATAAGTAGCACCAAAAATTAGAGCAAGGGTCACAACACTATAATCAATCAGAATAGCAGATGTAGAAAAAGGAAGTTGAACAAAAATAACAATATATAAAACAGAAGAAATTACTTTATGCATCAACAGCAGATCCTTCGATGCATTGCCAGATAGATCTGTTTGGCCAGATGCCTTTAGAGCTCTTTTGGTAATGGTTTTTTTTAAAGTTCCCTTCTTATGCTGTTTTCTCCCATCTTCTTCTTGTTGCAGTTGGAAGATCATGTCCTCTGCAGCACCAGGCCAATAATCCCCATCAAAGTATGGCAACCTAGATGCAGTTACCTTTGCTCTACATTCACCAGTAGTAACAAAGAAATGATCATATAGATTAGTAAGTTCAACCACAATATTTTCCTTGGCAGCTTTCCTCAGCATGGCCAGATACCTGAAACCAAAAATATGGTTTAAGAAACAGTGGCGTGTATTAGGATATTAGCAGGCAACCCAAGACAACAGTATCCTCATAACCATAAAATTTTGAACTTACCATTCCCGAAGTTTATCAGATTTCGGTGTCTTCTGAATTTCTGGGTGGCAATACAAAATGTAGTCTTCTCCCTTTAATGGAGGGCAAGCCCAAATGTAGCAGCTTGTAAAACCACGCTTCTTACAATATTCTAAGTATCCAATCTGAAAACAGAAGAAAATACACTTGTTAGCCAAATGCAAAGAAAAAATGTCTAGCCAAAATCAAATCAGCTACACAAATGATTGCAAAATAACAATGATCCAGAAACTTGCCAGAATTTCATGGTACACATATGTCCGAAGAGCCTCTCCTGTCACTGCCTTGACATCCGGCCTGAAATACTTAACAGAGTCCAAGTAAGAAAGGTAGACCCGGCGGTGATTGGGTTGTTGACACTCTGATCCGAATTCTTGAACATACATGCCAAACAGGCATACTTCAACACCTTCAATTTTTTGAAATAATAATACAACCTGGAACATAGGAACAAAGTGTTAAATAATTGTACATGACACATAAAACTCAATATCAGATAACTTAACTTCCTTTGTTCAACACAAGATACCAAACTAATGTAAGTTAGCATATAAGGATTCCTTTACATTTTGGTTACACGGTGTTCCAATAAATCACCGCAAGACAAAAAAATTAAGAGATACTATCAACCTGCTTAGTTTGTGCAGATCTTGTGTTGTCTCACAATTAAAAAATGACAGTCTTTTTGGTCCCTACCATTTATACTAACTTCCAATGTGCAACCTTCATATGTCCTTTTTTCTAAAGTCAGGAAGTAAAAAATATAGAAGGCTAAATTATTAAAAACTGTGAAACTCTGCCAATTGTCATGGTATTAATATGCTAAATGAACTAAACCAGGTACCAAAACTCTATGTTTGGCCATCTCCCAATAATTCATGTACATAGCACACCTTAGACTTATATGGGAACTCCATAGGATAATTTTCCTCCTGAAAAATTTCAAGAAATTTTGGTTTAACTTCCAACTTCTTGTCCACGGATGACACCACTCTTACAACAAGTGATTCTGCTCCTGGGACCTGCCAAAGTAACAATAATAATCATATAAACTGGAATAAAAAAATGATAAAACAAAAGAAGAATAAAAAAACGCTACTCATTTAGAAGCATTAGATTAGATACTTTTTTAAGATGTCCATTAGCCCATGCAAGCTTAATAGTAGGATACTTGATGTTCCAAACTTTCCCATAAAACAAGTATCTCTCCGCCAACTTATAATAAATCGCAATATTGAAAAGATACACATTTTAAACAAACATCTCATCATATGAACTTCCAGATTATTGGAATTGGAAATACGCTTCGCATAAGCAAAATCAGATTACCTCATCATAACTTTTTCCTTGAACTCTTGCTCTATCCTGCCTTTCTTGCTTCAGCTTTGCGAATAACCGTTGCTCCATGTGATCACTCAAAATTGTTCTAGGCAAATCCTTTGCTCCTAGAACAGCACTCTGCGGTAATGGCGCACGTTCTCCTCTTTCAACTTCTTCTATATAACAATTTGGACAAGTATATTCAGCTTGCCCACCATCATTTCTTCTACCATTGAATAATGCACATATTTGATGCTGCCAAGCTTCACATTTGTCACATTGAACCCACTGCATGAAATACATTTTCAGTAACTCAGGAAAATTTCTCATGGGAAAAACAGAACATGTGCTTAAACAAGTATATGACGTACCCATTCTTCAGTTTCCTCATCATTTTTCTTTTTCTCCATCTTTGCCTTTGGAATAGGAGTCCCATCAACCATAATGGTGTCTCCACGGGTCTCGTTATAGCAATGGTTGCAGAAATAATGACGAGTTTCCCCAGCTCCAACAGTGTAATACATAGCATTTCTTTTAATGCGGGCACCACAGGGGGTACAATAGAGAGGGGGTGGTTCAAAGGAAAGCTTCTCAACTGCACACAACTGGCAAGAATTTTCACTCATTGAACGCTCCATTGCCTGATTCTTTTCTGCTTTTGATTTGCTCTGTGTAACAAAAGATGAATTTATAATTTCAGCAGAGTGGTGAATCATATATAAGTGGTTCACATGCAGCAAATTTCGTAAGTAGAGGCAAAAGAACTTAGACCAACTTAAGGAACTCCACATATTTGGACAGCTCTTCTCCAATACCAAAGAGTTGAAAATTAAAATAAAAGACGGTATACAAACAGAAACAAAAGACCCTCAAAAGAAGAAAGGACTGGTTGGCAAACAACCACGTAAACCATTGTATGATAGACAAGATAACAAAACTGGAGAAAGCTTTGATTCGAAAAATGAAGTCATACACTTCCCTTTTCCTGTTTTCACAAAGAAATAAATAAGCACGAGAATAAAATTACAAATCAGCAGAACAGATAAAGCATAACATAAAATCCTCATTTATTGGATACTGCATACTGAGTTCATAGTCTACGGTGAATATAATATCAATGAAAAAAGATGTTTCCACGTGCAAATTATGATAAGGGCCATGTAACACATCCATGCAGCATATCTGCAGCAATTTTATGAATAAGAAAACGAATGTACTACTGGCCTGGTAAATTAGGCATGACAGGGGAGTAAAAGACTGACCTGGCCAACCCACTGTCTCAGACCTGTAATGTGCTGCTGGACTTGTTCAGGGGTGAACAACTCCATCATTGATACTCCCTTAATTTTTGGCTTCCCAGACTTGGATGTATTCTCAGAAGGCAACGGTGGATTTTCCATCTTAGCTTCCGTTTCACTCTTAATGACCTCATGTGTACCATATCCAACAGGATTATTTGAAGCAATAGGATCTCCTTCAGGCTTTTGGGCGTAATAATCATCCAAATTATCCTTTTTCATTTCAATGTTCTTAGAATTCAACTGTCCAACACTTCCAGGATTTTCCATTTTTACTTGGGTCATTTCAGACTTCATGGGAATATGAGAATCATGGTACTGTTCAGGATGCTTTGCATCCTGAATGGGAGATTCATTTACTGCAAAAGCCAGTGCAACAGGAGTTCCATTTTCAGAGACTACAGACTGTAGGACTGGTTCAATTTTCATGCGTTTAATGGAAGGTTGTAGATTTTCGGGAGTTTCAGCCATGACAGGGCTCATCTTAGGCGTTGACCTTCCAGAAATTTCAGCAGTATCATATGATTTACTGGAACCATTGACAGAATTAGGAAGCCCGGAACTGGTATCAGAACGAGCATGTGCCTTCATTTGCGCCTGTTGCACATAATTCTTCACAGGAATACAGACAGGGCAGCTTGCATCACGACAGCGTTTATGATGATTGACTAAAACTCTAGTAGCACAACAACGTGGATATGAACATTGAAATACATTGCAATGTTCCATATGTTTCAATAGCTTTTGAACTGTCAAGCAGTGAGACTCTTGGCATTTTCCCTCTGGAGCAGGACATCGACGAGCATGTCGCAGAAACAAAAGCCACCGCTGTTGGTTCTTGAACTGTCGTTCACGACTAGCATTATTAGATCGGCATATAACGTTGCTCGTGCTGGGAGGTTCTGCTGATCTAGAAGCATCCGATTGACCTATTATCGATTCTTCAGATGATAAATTATTTAATTGAGCTACATCTTGGCCTACTAATCTATGCTGAAATTCATCTTGCACATTTTGATCCTGTGTGTGTCTCCCAGATACAAGAGACATATCTTGAGATTTGGAATACCATTGACCATGCAAGGCTGCATCTGGTTGAACTCCACCAGGAGGACCACCAAAATCACTTTGTGGGCTGGCAAATTGTTGCGGATGCAACAACTGTTGCATCTGATCTGAAGATTGAGTTAGTGACGAAGTCACATCCTGCGGACCAGATGGATGGGACAACAACTGACCTCTAGAACGGTCTTCCATAGAGTTATGTTGGAACTGACTGTGCATATCAGAGAAATGGTAGGGGTCAGAGACTTGTGATTGCATACCTTCATCACGATTCTCCGTCCCATGCTCAGACTTCACCTCAGATACCATATTTGTCGATAGGTGAGATTGACCAAAAGTATCATTCTTTGACACATGCTGGTTCTGAGATACTCGTTGTTGGATCTGATTCTGGACAAGTTGCTGGCGCTGAAATTGGTGAGACTGCTGCTGCAATTGTTGATGTTGATGAGGCTGGGCAGGATTTTCCCTAACTGAATACTGTGGCTGAAAATTCATTTTCTCCGATTGATCGATTGATTGAGGCTTCATAGTCGTCACTTGTTGGGCAGAGTGTACATTCGGCTGACTATTAATCATCATAGGAGAGTTTGTCTTTGGCAACGACTGCATGGATACGGCATTCAAGCTCTGGTTGTTCATCATTGATCCACCTGAGGATACAGGGACATACAAGTTTCCAGACCCTGAAGCCTCAGAAGCATTAATTCCATATCCATCACCTATCACACAGAATATCTTGCAATGAGAACAAAATTTAAGAGCTCTATTGAGATCAAAATTCTTATAAAAATTGAACACTGTTGTGTTCTGTATTTCACAACATCAGATGCGTATACGGAAGAAACATGGAAGTACTGAAGAGAGAAATCCATACCCTGCATTACTGGTCGCTGATGTTGGTCAAAATGTTGGTGCATGGGCTTGGCAGAGTTCCCATACATTGTTCCAGATAAATAGCCCTCAGTCGTTCCAGGACCATTCATCATGGACATATTGTTACCCATCATGCCCAACCCTCCATTTGATAACCCATAAGACTTCTGCTGCAGCGTAGATCTAATTCCACCACCCATATGTCCCCCAATATTATGTAGGATACGACTGTTTTGGCCAATAACACGCTGCTTTTGCTGCATAGGCTGCGATACAATGGAAGATTCAGCAGCTTGAAATGCAGCAACATTATTGGATGGCTCCATATTCATGAACGACTGGTTATTAGCATTGTTATTCACTTCATTATTGTTGGAACTATTAAATCCAGGAGTAGGCATCATTTGACTGGCCATCCTCTGAGCACCCATGGATGTCACCATGCTATTTCCCCCAGAATTGACAGAGAAAGCAGGAGATGACTGTTGATATCCACCAGACAAAGCTCCTAAACGAAATAACGCATGAGATAAGAGTGTGTGGGCAAGTCAAAATTTATGCTGTAGATCAGAAAATTAAAAGTATCATCAGATGAACGAAAAGTACCACCATTTCCAGTCGGCATGAAGTTCCCAGAATTGCTGGCTCCAATTGTGTTGGAGCTATTGCTAACCATAACTAAGCTATCTACAGATTGAGCCCCAGTAATGTTAGAATTTCCACTTTGTTGCAATCCAGGAGTTGGAATCATTGTACCCATAGAAGGAGAAGAACTAGCATGAGAGAACTGCTGGTTGTGATTACTCATAGGCAGGCGTTTAATAAGAATTTGGAGACGATTTTCCAAAGTTGCTAGGTTCAAGTACTCATCCTGACAAAAAAGAAACCAAATTGTGATAAAAAAAAAAGTAGTACATGTTAATGTGTGACTCCTATAAGACATTTCCAAACACAACCCACAAGAAAACAAATCTTAGTTCTAATAAATAAGGCTTAGAACATTTTTACACGTGCTATCATGATTCAAGAGAAATATATGTTATTCATAAAAGTTTTTTTTTTAAAAAATAAATAAAAATATCTTATTAGAGGAAATGATCAGTACAAAAGTAATGCTGTTAAGGAAGAAGAAAATGCAACAGACCGTTGTCCTGGCACTCTTGAACAAAGCCTCTTCTAATCGTTTCACTAAATCAATCATTTTCTTATTGGACACCTCATGAGATTGTTGGCGTCGCTGCATAAGAAACTCCCATCTGCAAAAGGGTAAAGCTACAACTTTAGCATGCCCTAAAAAGTAATGAACCATGTATATGAAGTCGCTTCTAGCACTTAATTCATGAAATAATGGAAGTTTTCCCAAAGAAATAGGAACGAAACTTAAGAGGTGCTCAAACAGAATAGCAGAAGCAGCATAATAATCAAGAGAAGGTGTTGCACTACAGATCAAACAGAAACATTTTTCCGATGTAACTTGGTGGCTTTCCAACTATCATTTGTTCGTACTTCCAATGAATTAGACAACAATAAATCACAAATTCAACTGTCAAAAATCCTTCAAAACGAAAAATTCTTACATCTTTTTTTGCATAAATCTCCGTGTGTTCACATATTCAGGATCCATATTCGGATTACTGCGGTGCATATTAGGATTTTGCATCTGGTTAGGCATATTTCCGTTTTCCTGTGGTAGCCCGGGCAACATGGTACCAGCTTGGTTTGGTACCTGCCCCGTGAACTGCCCGGAATGGTGCGTTTGCATATTCATTATTTGTTTGGCTCAACAAATATGGAATCAGAGTTCCACGTAGAAACCATTAAAGCCTAGTTGGACAAGTGCAGCTCCAACTAGTCAAAATCCCACCAATACAAATAGGAATTGTATCACCAAATCCAACCAGAGTTCCTGTAAATGGAAGCCCACAAGAATTTCAGAAAGAAAGAAGATCAAGCTAGAAACCAAATCAACTGAGAATTTAAAAAATATAACAAAGTTCAGCATGCACACATGACAATAATCCTATCCAAAACAGAGAGACTTCTACTGCATTTTAATAGCAAATGGACATTTGCGTTATATCGTGAATTTTAACATAAGCACATGCTCCTTATGTAGCTGTCCAACATTCAATATACAGAGTTTCACATGCCAGAACATTTAGAAAATGATATCATGTATCTAAAGAAACATCAACTATGAAAATTTCCACTTTAAATTATAGCTACAACATAAGCATCCCAGTCCCAGTTCATGAACTTATATAATCAGTGCATTAGAGCAATAGTTTTTCCCCATGTTTTTAGGCACTGACAGCTTCTTCATTTTAAAGATTATCCCCCTTAAGTGGAATACTGGAATGTGATGGTCTTGGTGGTGGCAGTGGCAGGAGCCCCTAAGTCGGATAACCCGAACTAGATAAAATCCTAATCTTGAACTGAAACTATGTGCCGGAGGCAGTCTTAAGCATAACATAGATAGTGATTAGTGGATATATAGGAACAAAATCAATTGATTGACCAACATCAATCAATACCTAATAAATATAGTTATCCAGAGGCTTGATCACACGCATAGAAACATAAATATAGTTCAATGAAGCACCACAATCAAATTCCCAGACTAAAAGCAATTGAAAATAGCCGATCAAGCCGAAATACATAATATCCTAATAGGGTTATAATCAAATTGGGGGAAATCAAATTAGTGCATCAACTTTGATCAAACACAAAATGGATTTCAAATTGGACATAGTGTTGATATCAATTGACAGCTGAATCCAACAAATAACTCTAAAAATCAACTGACCCGCTGAAAATCAATGACGGCGCCGCAAAATCGAAAGCGCGATAAATAGAGGCCGGGGTGAACAATAGATTATACAAACAATCAATTCAAATCCCGCCGGAAGATGGTGGCGCCGAAGATCGAACGGCGTCGTTTGTGGTCGCGGTGGAGAACGATGATTTGGGGAAGAAAGGGATTGATTTAGGAGATGGGTAATTTCGTTAATTGTTTGAGTCCAGTGGACGGCATTTTTTCTTTTTCTTAATTTACTGTATTATCAAATAGGCCCCAAAGTTAAATATTATTTACAAACTGACCCTTCAAGTCTCAACTATATTGAGTTGATCCCCATATATGAGGGATTTGTATCAATTTTGTCCCAAAAGTGCAATAGATTATAAGAAAATCTCCAAAGGGGAACTCTATATTGTAGAGTCTATTTCACCCCATTGTAAACAAAAATATGGTGTGGAAGCATGTCTCCAAATCCAAAACATTAGATATTGACAACTTATTTTGTTCTCATTCAATAATATATATGTGTGTGTGTATATATATATATATAAATTTGTTCACGCGTGTATCTCTTTTCGTATTTCACTAAACAAAATTAAAATATGGTTGTGAACAGTAAAAGAAAAATCCTTCATCACTAATTGTGATTCTTATGTAACCACCTTGACCCCAATGTACACACCCCAAGAGTCCTATTAGTGGCAGAGTCCCTTCTTTACTTGAGGCAAAAGAGACGGTCTCGTCTCATGCACCAAAAATAATTAAAAATTTAGGTGCCCTAAATTTTTTTCATATGTGTGTGTATGTAAAAAATTTGATATGTGAAGTCGAGTAAAGGCCGCGAAGTAGAGAGGGTGGGTAGGGATCGAATCCTGCTAATACTAAAATGTTACCTCTTATGTTGTTCATAATTTAATGATATTTTATGTTTAATATAACGTATATATAAAGTTAATGTGTGATGTGGCATTTATGTTCGATTCTTATGCTTATGTTGTAGTCTTTCTCATTTTGTGATATTGTTTTGTGTTTAATAAAAATTAATGTATGTCTCTTATGGTGCTCATAATTTGATGTTTTTTTGTATCTAATATAACGTATGTATAAAGTTAATGTATGTGTTGTGGAGATTGTGTTCGATTCTTAGGGTTATGTTGTAGTCTTTATCATAATATTATTATTATGTTATTTTGTGCTTAATACAACATATATAAAGTTAATGTACCTTTACAAAATATATATCTATTATCTATCGATGTATCTATCTATCCATACAACAATAGAGTTGTTAATGATGTCAAATTAATCGTCCAAAAAATTGTAAGGCCTAATTAATATATTTCTATTTCTATTGCAAAATCCTCTTAATATAATAAGATTGAGCAAATACAATTTTGTTAGGATCATACTAACCACGCCTACTTCCCATATATAATTAATGTGCACAATCATATACCTTCAAATTTAGGTGCCCAACTATGAAAATTTTTAGAAACTACTTTAATAAATATTGTAGTATTTATATATTTATCTTATTTACACCAATTTTTATAAAATTTATCTCTGAGTAAAAAAAGACAATTCAAAATGAATAAAATATTGATCAATAGTTTGAAATTAATATGTTGATTTACAATAAAAAAAAAAGTTACAATATTTTATATGTTAATTAACATAGAAACTTGAATGCACTATCTATATAAGTTTCATTCAAATTTTCAGCTACAATGTAATACATTTTAATAGGATACACACAATAAGATGAAATTAAAGAATGACTAAGTAACGATATATATATTTGCGACAATATGAATTCATAGTTTACAAAATATCTGTAAAGTTCGTAATTGTAAAAATATTTAACCCATAATAAGACTCCATTGTATGGGAATTACGCACAAACATGTAACCTAAAATGAATTGTGCCTTAGCATAAATGTCAAATATCAATAAAGTCAATATAAAAAAAAATTAATGTAACAAAAGCAACAAATTATGGATCAAAATTAGAATCATCACTTTATTTTATGCTACCTTCTTCTGTGTCATCATCACCATCGTCACAATCTTAATTACGTACTAATGCAAAATTAATACAAAATTAAGTTGTAAATGTTGTGTATATTTAATTAATATTAATTACGTACCAATGAAAATTTAATATATTTCACAAAAGTGTTTGTTTGCACCATTTTAAATAGTTTATGACATTCATTGGGTCGAGTCATAGTTGAAGTGTCTGAAACAATACATTAAGTGTGTTTTACAATCATCTTAATTGGAATCCAAATTTCAAAGTACTTTTCTTATATGATTTATAAACCATCATAATTTACTTAATTATACATCTTTTTTATTGATACTGTTGGTGTTGGCCCAATTGTTATTTCTGGCCCAGTTTCTATTATTTAATTTTAGCGGCCCAATCCCTAAACCCTTAACCCTACCCGGCGGTCCACTTACCTATTAATTGTGCTTCAATGATGTTGCTTGTTCTCGATGCTCTAGAAGCCTCTATAACATTCGATGGATCCGCCTCCTTCCTCATCGCTCATCTCACTGAAAACCCTAGTATACTCTCTCTCTCTTTCTGGATCTTCTCAGCTTGCTCTCTCGGTTTCTCTGGCCGGAATCTGGTGTTGTGATTCCTGTTTGGCTGACGAGTGTTGGGAAGAAGCTTGTGTTGAAGAGAGAGAGCTTGAGAAATTCCGCCCCCTTTTCAAACCCTAGCCACCGCTTCCTCTTCCCCTTCCTTGGTCTGGGCATTTCCCAGTCGCCGGAGTTGCCACCGCCGCCTCTAGTGAGAAAATCTGAGCCACAACGTGCCCCGCCCACACTTTTCCCACCATCAATCTCTCTGTCTTTTCTTGTCTCTTTCATTGGGCCGTTACTCTTAAATCTCTAACTTATCCCCTTCTTTGTGCAGATCTGTTGGTGACGAAGCCCAAGCCGGTGAAGATCTCTGAAGATCATTTTGATCTTACTGTCTGAGGCTGTGAAGATGAAGCCCTAGAGTTCTTTGTTATCCATTGTTCTGTAATAGTGAAGTGATCTGTAATTTTCTGTTCTTACTACTTGAGTAGCTTGTAAGTTAGACCGCAAGGGGTAGGGAACCAAGATAGTGTAATCCCTAGCTAGGCCTGTACCACTACAGTGGTATCAGAGCCATGATTTGGTCTAGCCGGGGGCACTCTCCTGTCTCCATCTAACTCACCCCGCCGCCGGTAAGGGTCGCGCCTACTTCGCCCCCCTCGGGCTCATCATCTGGTAAGTCCGACTCTCCCCTGCCTGGGAGAGTTGGCTCTGGTATCGCCTCTAAACCCTAAAACTCCCTGTTTGTGGTATCTGTCGATCCTGGTATTTTTTCTTTGTGCTTCCACTCTTTCTCTTCTCTTGTGAACACCTTGGCATTCAAGGCTAATCCCTTATGCTTCTGCTTACGGTCGGGACCATCTGGATTCCCCTGTGGGTCTCCTCAAAGCGGGTTACCCCGATAGCAGACCTGAGAAAGGTGTTGCAGTGGGAGTAAAGGTTTCATGTGTTGATTGTTGTGGGTTTCTCTGTATCCCTGTTTATCTTGTTGTGAAACTCTGCCTATAAGAGTTTCTGTGTGTAACTTATTGGGTATAAGTCTGTGGTTGATTTGGGTTTTGGGATTGACCAGAGTGAATCCTTGTTCCACATATTAATCTGTGCTGAGATCTGGGCTAGCCTCTGCTCTAGATTCCCCGGGTGTACCCATTTCAGTGCCTGTGGAGGTTTTGGCCTCTTGAAATTGTTGATTATTGTCCTTCTCTGTGGTGTGGTCTCTGTTCTTAAGGTGGAATTGTTATCTTTGAATTCCTGGGTTTTTTTATCTTTCTGTGATCTCTGTGAAATTTTGTGCATCAAAATGAATCATCTAAATGTTGTTCCCTTCAATGGAAAAGATGATTTTGGAGATTGGCAAACGAGGGTTGAATGTATCTTAACTAAAGAAAATCTCCAGGATGCCATTATTGAAAGAATTGATGAAAATGATGCAGATAAAGCTTTGGTTAAAATGAATGTTGGTGCTAGGGCTAACTATCTTGTTAAATTTGAGTAGCTCTGTGGTTAGGCAAGTCTCTCATCATAGATGTGCAAAAGATTTATGGGATGCCCTAAATGCCTTGTTTGTTGCTACTTCTGAAGAAGTATCATATTCTCTACAAAACCAAATTATGACCTTTCAAATGGATACATGAAAAGATGTTGACTCAAATATGCATGATTTTTTCAAACTTTTAAAAGACTTAAAACTTGCTGGTGATAACACTTTGGAAAAGTATGATCCTCAGATTTTGCTTGGTGCTATTCCTGAAGTATTTTCTGAAGTAAAATCTGCTCAGAAATTTTAAAGAAAAGCCTTTTGTAAACCCTGAAAACCCCAGTGTTCTTGCAGTAGAAAGACACAGAAGAGAATCCAACAACTATGCCCAAAACAGACCTTCATTTGATAATATTCCATTCCCTTCTAACCTCAGAAACCAAAACTTTCCTAGAAACCAACCCTCACAAAGTTTTCATCCTCAAGATCCCTCTCAGAAACCCAGGAAAACTTGTTGGAACTGTGGAAAACCTGATCACTTTGCAAACAGATGTAAACAACCTAAAAAGGGGAATGGTTATGGGAGAAATCAAGCCAATAATGTGATGCAATTTCAAAATTATGAAGGTTTTGGCTTTGATAATAATGAACCTGAATATCATGATAGGGGAGAAATGTATATGGTTCATACTGAAACTGATTTTCAATTCATTAATTTCTCAAATTTTGTGTCTGACTCTGTGCATGAATCTGAGTGGTTGATTGATTCAAGATGCACCTTCCATGTCACACCTCATAAGCATTTGTTTCACAATTTGCATCTCACTAAAACTGGCTCTATTGCTCTTGCTAATGGACAAAAATGTGAAATAGCTGGTAAAGGTGATGTATGCTTGAGATTTGAGAATGATAGCATGTTGATTATGCATGATGTGAGATATGTCCCTAAATTGAAATTCAATCTTATGTCTATCTCAAAATTAGCTGATCAAATGCTATTTGGATCTGTGAATAAAGCATGCTTTCAATTCAGTTTGAATTCTAAGGTCTATTTTGATGCTCCTAGAAGAGGTGACCTTTATGCTGTCCATGCTTTCTCTGTGCCTGTTGAGTCTGCAAACATGGTTCAATCTGATAAAACTACACTCTGGCATGCTAGACTAGGGCACATGAGCAATAAAGGCCTTGAGATTCTAAATAAATCTGGTGCATTTAAGCATGACAAGTGACAAGTATGCCTTTTTGTGAGCCCTGCCTGATGGGAAAGCAACACAAACAACCTTTTCCTGTGTCTGGACCCTACCCTAAGCCACTTTTAAGTTCTGAAATCCTTGAGTATGTGCATGTTGATGTATGGGGACCTAAAAAGGTTCCAACCATGGTTGAAACATGTTCTTCTTATCTGTAATTGATGATTACTAGAGCTGTCAAAATTGGCCCGGCCCGATGGGCCGGCCCGACCTACCCGATCAATGGGCTGGGCTGGGCTCGAAAATAGAAAGCCCAAAAAAATTCGGGCCTATATGGCCCCGCCCACTGGGCCGATCGGGCCAAACGGGCCTGGGCCAAAAAAAGCCCGAAAATTCGGGCCAATTCAGATGGCCCGATTTTTTTAAAATTCATTTTTTTTTAATTTCTTATAATCTGTAATTCTGTACACAACACAAATACACAATACAGAAAATCAGAAATTGAGAAACCGATGCGGCCACGCCGCTCACACAAACCCTAGCACACTGCCCCATCTCATCGCCGCTCTTTCAGTCGCCGGCTCGCCGCCATTTCCCGTCAGTCATCGCCGCCTTTCTCATCTTCGTCTTTCTGGGTTTGAAAAAAGAAACATTATTTCGATTTATATCGGTTTTGCAATCCATATTCGAAGGCAGATACTGGAAAAGAAGAACGCAACCGAGAATAGGATCAAAGTTACTTATTCGGTGAAAGATCATCTCACAAATTTGGGAAATTTTCACCACTATCAAGAAAACGGTTTGTCTGCTTCTCCTGCTTTACATTTAAATTTTTATGATATTAAAGAATGGATTAGGTAGTTCAAATTAATTGCTAACGTGATTCTGCTTCTTGTTATGACTCCAGTAACTTGGTATATGAGTCTGACTGTTTCTGAAATTTCCGTAGCCTGGATTCTTTTGCATTTCTTCTTCTTTCTCTTATTTTATTTATTTGTTTGTGTTGGGTTTTTAAGAGCACAATGAATGCCAAGTAGTCGTCTATGGTTGTTGCGTGATCTTTGAAATATTCAATTTCTTTTTATTGTGTGATGATATTCTGAACATCTTTTTCTTTTTATTTATTTTATGTGATGTTTGTTGAAATTAGGTTTTAAGGTTTAGATGCTTGGATGGAATTCGATTGGAATATTGGATGGTTTGATAGCATTGGATGGTTTGACTTTCTAGATAAACTTAAAAAGGCTAACTACTGATGTGCATATCTGGAATTAATTAGATATAGTATATAGGCAAGAAAGATTCTGTGATTAAATGGCTAGAGAGTAAGGTTGACTTTATGGCACTCAAAAATAGTGGATGATGTTAGGATAATTTATTAATTTTACAGGTTATTTTATTACCGCAAAATTTGATTTTTGTCATCCATTTTTGCATTCTTACTTCTAAGACAGGTTGTTTTATTATTCTAAAAATTTGGGAAGTAATATATAATCTGCATTTTGTCTGCTAAACAGATTATTTGTGTCTATGTGAGTTTACAACTTTATTTTGAGTTTAATTTTATTCTATTGCCTATTAAAATTTTGTTTATTTTATTAATGAAGGTCAATAGTCGATATGGAGAAGGACATTGAGGATATGGATGATGAGCTGAACGATGATTTGCAAATGTTGGGATCTTTTCCTGTTTCTGAGAGTAGTAAAGGTACCAATATTAACATTGAATCTAGTAGTACTACCTTTAAAACTAAGAGTGTTAAGGGCAAGGGTAAGAGTGCTAGGGAAGTGACTGAAAATGATGATGATACAACTCCAGCTTCTAAAAAGCTTAGATCTGATGTGTGGGATTTTTTTACAAGGGTTGGCATTAGAGATGGGGTAGAGAAATGTCAATGCAATCACTGTGAAAAATTCTACACTAGCAAATCTTCATTTGGCACCAACCACTTAAGACGTCATGTTGAAAAGTGCTTGAAAATTCATAAGTTTGAGAATGTGAATGTTATGTTGGATAAACAAGCTACATTATTGAAGAAATGGAAATTTGATGCTAAGGAGTATAGAAATGCATTGGCTAGGTGTATTATTAAACATGATCTTCCATTTAGCTATGCTGAATATGATGGGGTTAATGCTTTGAATAAACTCTTGAATCCTGAATTTAAGTCCATCAGTAGAAACACTGCAAAAAGTGATTGCATGAATGTGTTTCTAATTGAAAAGCAAAAATTGAAGAGTTTGTTAGCCACTATTCCTGGGAGAATATGTTTGACTTTTGATTGTTGGACTGCTGTGACTACTCAAGGATATATGACTGTGACTGCACATTATGTTGATGAAAATTGGAAATTGAATAATAAATTGCTTTCATTCTGTGAGTTGGATAGTCCACATTCAGGGTTTGAATTATCAGGAAAATTGCTTGGAGTGCTCAAGGATTGGGGCATAGAATCCAAGATCTTTACACTCACATTGGATAATGCTACTAATTGTGATAGCCTAATAAGAATTTTGAAAGATAGGCTTAATTTGCAACATGGGTTGTTATGTGAAGGTGAATTCTTCCATGTTAGGTGTTGTGCACATATCTTGAACTTGATTGTTCAAGAGGGTTTAAAGGTGGCGGAACATGCATTGAAAAAAATTAGATCGAGTGTTAAGTATGTGAAGGCATCGGATGGGAGGTTGAGACAATTTCAAGCATGTATTGAAGAGGTTCACTTAACTGATGTTGGTGGGTGTTTCTTGAGATTGGATGTGTCGACTAGATGGAATTCTACGTACTTGATGCTTGAAAGTGCAATTAAGTATCGTAATGCATTCACTAGTTTGAGCTACAATGATACAAATTACAAGTATTGCCCGACTAATGAAGAGTGGGAAAGAGCAGAAAAGATGCACACTTTGTTGGAGCCATTTTATGAGATTACTAGCTTGTTATCCGGGTCATCCTATCCTACCTCAAATTTATATTTCAAGCAGATCGCAATCATAGAAACCCAGTTGGTTGAACTTATGGGTTCCAAAGATGTTGTGATCAAAGATATGGCGTCAGCTATGAAACTCAAATTCGACAAATATTGGGATGATTATTGTATTATTCTTGCATTTGGATGTGTTCTTGACCCGAGCTCAAAATTGAAAATGATGAGGCTTTTCTTTCAAGAACTTTATCCACAAGATTATGCAGAGAAGGTAGATAAGCTAAAGAGCTCTTTGTATAAGCTCTTTAGTCAATATGAAAGAGTTGATGTTGCATCAGTCACATTTCCTACTGACTTACCAAAGACAAATCCAGCACCTAAGTCCAACCCTTTTGCTGTGAGTATGATATTTCATTTTAGTTATATATCTAAATATATAGTTTTCATTTTAATTTAACTTGTTTATTTTTGTTTATGTTGTGTTTGTTTAATTATAGAGGTTTCAACACCAATTGATTCAAGAGAAGTCAAATGAATCTGAGCTTAATACATACTTGGAAGAAGATTGCATTGTTGGGAGTACCATAGATATCTTAGAATATTGGAGGATAAACAAGCATCGTTTTCCTCGACTTGCAAAGATGGCTTGTGATATATTAAGTATTCCAGTCACAACAGTTGCTTCTGAATCAACATTTAGCATTGGTGGACGTATCTTGAACAAGTACAGGAATTGTTTGCTTCCTGAAACTATGCAAGCTCTCATTTGCACTCATAATTAGTTGCATGGTTTCAAGAAAGCTGAAACTTCAGGTAATAATATATTTTTTCCTTACAATTCAATTTTAGTTTATTTACTTCTTGTTTTATGATATTTTTTAATTTTCAAATGTAGAGCGAGAGGTGGAAGTGGAGGAGATACGATTATCGAACAAAGATTCAAATGTGGTTGACCTTGAGCTTGATGAATGATGAATTGACAAAGGCATGCAATAGAAGACTATGATTTGAATTTTGGGATTTATAACTTGTTATTTTTAATGTTTCTGACTATTTGGGATTGTAATTTGCATATTTTTTGTTACTTTGTAATTGGTATTTTGGATTTAACCGACTGATTATGCTTAGGTCTAGTAGGATTTGGATTTATAATTATCCTCACAAAAATTCATTTCATTTCTTAAAAAAAACGGGCTGGCCCGACGGCCCGATGAGCAGCCCATGGGCTGGGCTGGGCCTGGAAATCTGCAGCCCGAAATATTTTGGGCCGGCCCGGCCCGGCCCTATTTTCGGTCGGTGGCCCGATGGACTCGGGTCGGGCCGGCCCGGCCCGGCATTTTGATAGCCCTAATGATTACTCTAGAAAAACATGGGTTTTCTTAATGAAACAAAAATCAGATGTATTTCAGAACTTTTCTAAATGGGTTTCAGAAATTCAAAACCAAACAAACAAAAGAATCAAGTGTCTTCGAACAGATAATGGGCTAGAATTCTGTAATTTTTCCATGGATAATCTGTGTGCTCAAATGGGAATTAAAAGGCACAAGTCTGTGCCCTACAACCCCCAACAAAATGGGGTTGTGGAAAGAATGAATAGGACCCTTCTAGAGAGGGTCAGGAGTCTCTTGGCTGGTTCTGGCCTTGACAAAAAAAATTTGGGGGAAGCTTTGATGACCTCATGCTACATAATAAATAGATCTCCCTCTGTTCCCTTAAAAGGTAACTTGCCAGAATCTGTTTTTTGGAATAAACCTGTCTGTCTGTCCAACCTAAGGGTTTTTGGTTGCAGTGCATATGTCCACTAAAAACTAAGTAAAATTGAACCTAGAGCTAGGAAGTGTATCTTCCTAGGTTACCCTGAAGGGGTAAAAGGCTACAGGCTGTGGGATAGAACCTTACCTGGCTTCAAAACTTATATCAGTAGAGATGTTTCTTTTAATGAGTCTGATTTTCCTTGCTTAAATGAATCCTCACACTCTGCTACTCCCTGTGAGGTGGAGCCTGCTTCTGTGCCTTTATTTTTTCCTAATCTGTCTAAGGTGGACCCTCCTCCAACCATCTTGCCTGAAGTGAATATGCCTAATGAAAACATGCATGATCACATCTCTCCTAATGATTCTGCATCTAATCATGAATCTGAGCATGAATCATCTGAGCATATGAATGTGTCTGATCATGAGACTTCTGAAAATGAAAATGAACATCAATTTAAAAACTTGTCTGAGCATGTAAACCTAGATAACTATCAATTGACAAGAGATATGATGGTTGTAATCTGTCTCATTATGCCTTTAATGTTTTTTCAAATATTGATAAGCATGAGCTTACCACTTACAAAGAAGCTGTTGCATGTGAAAACTCTGATAAATGGATTGATGCAATGAAAAGTGAAATGAAATCACTACATGATAACAAAACCTGGGTACTTGTTGAGAAACCTAAAAACTGCTCATTGATTGAATGCAAATGGCTGTTCAAGATAAAATAAGAAATTGAAAATGTAAGATATAAAGCAAGACTGGTTGCTAAAGGCTTCACACAAAAATAAGGAATTGACTATAATGAAATATTTGCCCCTGTTGTGAAGTTTACTACTGTAAGGATTATGCTTGCTTTAACTGCTCATTTCAACTGGGAATTAAAACAAATGGATGTTACTATTGCTTTTCTGCATGGTGAGCTTAAAAATGACATTTACATGCATCAACCTGAAGGTTTTGTTGATAAAACTCTTCCTAATCATATGTGCTTATTGAAAAAATCCTTGTATGGTCTGAAGCAATCACCCAGGCAGTGGAATATTAAATTTGATAATTGCATGAAGAACATGAATTTCTGCAGGAGTTAATTTGATCAGTGTCTATATTTCATGAAATCAGATGTGCCTATGTTCCTGCTCTTATATGTTGATGATATGCTCTTGATAAGTCCTTGTTTGAAAACTGTAAAATATGTGCAAGCATGCCTAAGTGAGAACTTCAACATGAAAGATCTGGGGGATGCCAAGAAAATCTTAGGTATGAATATTGATAGAGATAGAAATAAACATTCTCTTGTCTTGCATCAGTCACCTTATGTTGAACAAGTGTTAAAGAAATTTAACATGGAACAATGTAAGGCTGTTTCTATTTCTCTTGCATCACATTTTCTGTTAAGCAGAGATCAATGTCCAAAAAGTGACCTTGATATTAGGGAAATGACTGAAATTCCCTATGCTAATGCCATTGGCTTTGTAATGTACCTAATGATCTGCACTAGGCCTGATATAGCCTATGCAGTCTCATGCCTGAGTAAGTACATGGCAAATCCTGGTCTCCCTCACTGGGAAGCCCTGAAATGGCTTCTGAGGTATCTTAAATCAACTTCCTCTCATGGTCTGTCTTTCTCTAAGTCTCCTGATGGTGTCAAATGCATTGGTTTTGTGGATTCTAATTATGCAAATGACAAGGATAATAGAAAGTCTACCACATCTTATGTGTTTACCCTCTGTGGTTCTTGTATTAGCTGGAAGTCACAATTGCAAAGTATTGTTGCTCTCTCTTCCACTGAATCAGAATACATTGCAGCTACAGAAGCTGTAAAAGAGGGAATTTGGTTAAATGGTCTCCTCTCAGAGATTAATGTCATTGATGATAAACCCCTCCTATATTCTGATAGTCAGTCAGCTATACAGCTTTGTAAGAACCCTGTGTTCCATGACAGAACCAAGCACATAGATGTCAGATACCATTTCATTAGAGATGTTGTGGAGAAAGGAGACATTTTGTTGGACAAAATTTCCTCTGAACTCAACCCTGCAGGTATGGGCACTAAGTGCTTGCCGGTTGCAAAGCTGGAAATCTGCAAGAAATCCCTTAACATGGATTTTGGTTGAATTTAATGAAATTATGATGAGTTCTTCAGAAGCCTTGATGTTTCTGATACTCATCTAAGTCCTGAGGCAGTTGAGCCTCTTTCTGGTGATAATTTTTTCCTTGGTACAATAAGCAAGTTAGATTCAAGTTAAATGATGGTCAATGATCTAGTGAGACCTGAGACTTGTATCTTTTTTGGGTTGGTCTCTCGTGTTGAGACTGGATTGAACATGCATAGTGTTCCTTCCTCCTTCTCTTTGTCTGTCTTTGTGATAAACATAAGAGTAAAAATAAGTGGCGATGATGATAATCTCTTCTGTTTTATTTTTTTTTGACAGGTGACTCCTTGGTGACAGGAAATACCAATAGGGCCAAAGGTGGAAATGTTGGTGTTGGCCCAATTGTTATTTCTAGCCCAGTTCCTATTATTTAATTTTAGCGGCCCAAGCCCTAAACCCTTAACCCTACCCGACGGTCCACTTACCTATTAATTGTGCTTCAATGATGTTGCTTGTTCTCGATGCTCTAGAAGCCTCTATAACATTTGATGGATTCGCCTCCTTCCTCATCGCTCATCTCACTGAAAACCTTAGTATACTCTCTCTCTCTTTCTGGATCTTCTCAGCTTGCTCCCTCGGTTTCTCTGGCCGGAATCTGGTGTTGTGATTCCTATTTGGTTGACGAGTGTTGGGGAGAAGCTTGTGTTGAAGAGAGAGAGCTTGAGAAATTCCGCCCCCTTTTCAAACCCTAGCCACCGCTTCCTCTTCCCTTTCCCTGGTCTGGGCATTTTCCGGTCGCCGGAGTTGCCACCGCCGCATCCAGTGGGAAAATCTGAGCCACACCGTGCCCCGCGCACACTTTTCCCACCATCAATCTCTCTGTCTTTTCTTGTCTCTTTCATTGGGCTGTTACTCTTAAATCTCTAACTTATCCCCTTCTTTGTGTAGATCTGTTAGTGACGAAGCCCAAGCCGGTAAAGATCTCTGAAGATCGTTTTGATCTTACTGTCTGAGGCTGTGAAGACGAAGCCCTAGAGTTCTTTGTTATCCATTGTTCTGTAATAATGAAGTGATCTGTAATTTTCTGTTCTTGCTACTTGAGTAGCTTGTGAGTTAGACCGCAAGGGGTAGGGAACCAAGATAGTGTAATCCCTAGTTAGGCCTGTACCACTATAGATACACACACACACATAATATTTCAATGGGACATGTTAAAATATATATACTGTTCATAAATAATATAATAATTTTATAAATGGATATACTCATCGAAAACTATATTATCAAATCAACTGAACTAACTAATTTTTAATAGACACAATTCATTGATTATTGTTGACTTTGATGATTTAACTTAGTGTTTGTTTGATATCGATGTTTAATCAAACTCATTTGTGATAATTTAATTTATTATCACATCTTAATTTTTAATTAGAGCTATAAAATAAAGTTTTATTTACATCAAAATTGGATTGGTATTTTTATTAGACTATTTCAAATATATTATTATATATTAATATTTTAATTAAATATATTTAAATTTTGATAACAATGATTTTCATCGTATAAATATGTTTATATTTGTGTTCATTTTTTTCGTTGAATATCATATGCCTATGGTGGTTAATATTATTAATTAATTTAGTTATAAATTTTCTTTTTAAAAATATTTATTTATTATAATCTTAATTTTAGATTAATTCATATAGTTCTTTTTGTTGTCAAATAATTGTACATGTCATGACAATAAATGAAAAGTGAAAAAAAAGGCAATATATATATATATATAAAATATTTTCAAATGTATTTAACCGTTAATTACTTTATATATCAATAAATTAGTTTCCACTTAATGCTTAGATGTTAGTCTACAAAAAAAAAAGATATTATTATTGTAAAAGATTGAGATCAATTATATTTCTTTAACGATTTACGTGCACTATGAAAGAAATATATAAAACATAATTACAGCAAACTCTATCCTAAAAAGGAAGAAATAAAACTGATCATATACATAAGAGTAGCTTGAGATAACTACCAGAATACAAAATATATATAATTACAAAAAGGAAACATGAAACTAAGGATAAGTAATTAACAAGTCTTACAGAGAATAACAAGCGGGAATTATGAGATTTCCAAAAAAAAAAAAAATGGCGCCCAATTAATATTTTCATAAACGGTTTTGCACGTCTTCTTCTCCACTAATTTCCATTTTCTTAATATTTCTCAAGTTTATTCTCTTCTCCATGCATTAGCTCAATTTATATATGTGGGTTTCTCTTATGAATTCCGATAAACCAGATAAATTAACTCAAATTCATCACTGTTGTATCTGAAGCAATTAAGTTGATTCCATCATTTTGATTCCACAAAAGAATTTTAGTGCATCTCTAAATCTATGGTTTGGTGCAATGAAAATTCCACAGGTATATTAGTATTTTTGTCTGTCATATGGAATTACTTCTCATAAGACAACCATTAATTCTTGTTTTTTTTTCCTGATCATGTCATTGAAGATCATGTAGAAGAAGAATCTCTAGGGGAGCAGACACTAATTTCGCAAGAAACAATTGGTTCTATATATTATACATACATTTACATTGTGGTTAATGATTTCAGATTTCTAAATATAGTTTTCTAATTCATTTTTGTGGATTTGTTATAGGACCATTCAAACGAAGTGTATGAGGTGTCACCAGAGATCTTTCACTTCAAAAAAAGAGTTCACCACAAAAATTAGACATAGTTATTCATCCAAAACGGAATCGAATAGTTGATCCGAATGCTATGTATTTCAAGACGGAAGCATGTATGATAGTCAAACAACATGCACCTCTTCAATATGCTCGTTGGAAGGACATTCCAATGGATACCAAGAGGAAGATGTGGTTAGGAATGAAGGTAAAATAGTCAAATCCCGAATTCTGATTAAAGTGAGTATACTTATATGTATTAATTAGTATCCATATATAATTTATAATTAATTAGTTTTTTTTTTTTTGTGAAATCTCTTTTACTTAGGCTTAATAAATTCTAAATAAAAAATATTCAATAATATGCGTGTTGGGAGTTAAGATTTTGAGATGAGTTTACCTTAGGCATGATCACGCTTGAGAATAATGAGTCTCCTGTTTTTTCATCTCTTTTATAATCTATCTTTGGCAGATAATTTAACTTTAGGCGTGATCACGCCTAGTACACATATATATTGTTTTCACCTTCTAGTTAGATTTATTTTGTTTACATTCATTACTTACATTTGTTTTTCTCTTGACCAATTTGCAGGTTTCGTATCCAACAGAAGATAATCTAGAATTTGTGAATTAAGTTTATAATAGTTTAGTTTGATTTCTATTTCTTGTCTTGACGTTTCCTTTTTTTAAAGTTATTTGATTTCATTTAGTTATTTGAATGAACTCCAATGTTATGTTAATGATTTATTTCAATTAAAATCATTTGTTTTGATTATAATTCTTTTTATTCGATTATTATTGATGCTTAGTTATTGAAACATTGTCATCATAATTAATTATTGATAAATTTATAACCATTGTTCCAAAAAATAAACTAATTGCAATTAATAAATATATATATATATATATAATGATTAAATTAGTACTTTAGTGACAACTTAATCATTATTATCACTAGTATTGTAACGACCTAATAATTTTAATTTGTAACTAAATCATTAACAAATAGTGATAGTAACTATAGTGATAATAATTTATGTCACTAAATTTAATGTTTTACTGACTAAATTAATATTTTTTAGTGATAAATGATGCACATGGCTAAATATTTTTTTTTTATATTGACAACAATCGCATGCGACTAAACTATGAATAGTTATGACCATAATAGTGACTATAAAAGGTGATTTGTAGTGACGATAATTGTATATGACTAAATTAAGGAGATTTAGTGATAATTATTGTATGTGACTAATACAGGATGACTTTAGTGACAAAACTTGCATGCCACTAAATCTAGTAATTTTAGTGACGAAAATTGTATGCGACTAAATCATGTAATTTTAGTGACAAAAATTGTGTGTCACTAAATTATGGAATTTTAGTGATGACTATTGTGCATGGCTAATGCATAATGAATTAGTGGTAAAAATTGTATGTTACTAAAAAATAGATTATTAGTGACAACAAATGTAGTTCGTGGCTAAAATCTTTAGTGTCGATTTCTATAGTCACGCCACAGTGACAACATAAAATATTGTCACTAACATAATATAGTGATGATATTTGTACATATAGTGACGATATTTACCGCCACCAAAAGTGTTTTTTCCAACCCTATATATATATATATATATATATATATATATTGTGAAGAACTCCTTCATTGAGGCTAACCTTGATTTTTATATTGGGCAAATTATTTTCATTTTCTCAAATTTATCTCAAGCTAACATTTTTAATCAATAAAATATCTAAACTATTAAAAATTAATTATTTTATATATTTTTTTAGTCCCAAAAGGTAGCTGAGGGGTCTCAGAGTCTAGAAATGAATAACAAAAATATCTAGAAATTTAATATGTTCATATTTTTTATATCAATGTTATTATGTGCATGATACTCAAGTGTATGGCGAAAAATCAAGAATTATAAATAATATTTTTATTGATTTTTATATATTTGTTTAGTTTTGGAATCATATGAAATTCAAAATTAAATAAAATATTTAAATAATAAAGATATTATTATATGATAAATATCAAGTTTCTTTGGCAACAAATAAATATCTTTGAAAAAATATATCAATTTCAAGAGCCAATAAGATTGAGTCACGTCCACCCTAAATCTCTCTCCTCACAACTAAAAATAGGGGGTTGAAAATGACACCGGAAGTCAGAATAGAAGAGCTTAAGAAGTTAGAGAAAAATTCTCTACGAAATTCTCTCCAACATTCAAGGTTCTCAACCCTCCAAATTATTGGGTTTTTTTATAATTATACCCCACACATGATCTATTTGGATGTCATTAACTCTATACTCGTGTATATCATAATTTTATGTGTGATATTAATTATCCTATGTTGAATTAACATGAAAGTTCAATTTCGAATCTATTGCAGTGGAAGAAAATAGAGTCTATCAAAATTACACTTACAAACATTGTCGGGTTGATAAAGGGATTAAAGGTCAAATCCTGTTGTTGAACTTGGTGAATCTTTCATAGTGTTCAAAAGTTTACGGATCTCATATTATACTTTTTAATCTTTTGATGTATTTTCGAACCTTGTCTAGATGTTGGGTGGATTATAAACTACTAGATTGTATGAAAATCTTAGGAATCAAGAGAGCATAAGAAGGGGTTGTATTACTGCGTGCAATTTTTGAAAATAATCACCACTTATTAATAAGTGGATTTTCAAAAATCACTTACTAAACCCTAATGGGTTTGGGCGTTCAATCTGTAATCAAGGTTGTCGGCCCTCGGTTAACGTTATCAAATCCAAATACCAAGTCAAAGAAAATTGATGATACAAATTTTTCCCGAAAGCTTCGAAGACCGTTTGAAGAGAAGAACCATAGGAGAAATAGAGATAGAATTTGAATACATATAGATTTGTTTTGATTCAGAAAATCATTTTATTTCTACACGTTTTGTGTTTTACCAAATTAAATAGAAAAATTTGTGTTACAACTCCCTCCGTTCAATTTTGATACGCTAATTGAGATTTTTCATGAGATTAAGAAAATGATTGAGAAAGATAATTAAATAAAAAAAAATTCCTAATATGCTCTTATTTATTTCTTTAAAAGCAATGTTTTTAAAGCCGTTCGACCGGCGAATCGGTCATTGGTCCGGTTATATATTATCCTGGGTTGCCTTTTGACACACTACGAACCGGTCATTTTTTTTAAAATTTGGTCAAATTCAATTTAATTCTTTCAGCACGAACCGATCATTTTTTTAAAAAAATTGGTCAAATTCAATTTAATTCTTTCAACATGTGAGTTGAAGGATTCGAACCCACGATGTTCAAAAATTAATTGGGCTCTACCAACTAGGCTAATACACTTTTGTGTTATTATTTAAATATTAATAACACACACACACACACACACACACACACACACACATATATATATATATATATATGCACAAATTGAAAATAATAAATTTACGTTTTAATTAAAATCAATATTTAGCATGTAATTAAAATAAATGCATAACAATATCTAATTTACCATATTTTGAATTAAAATAAATAGAGAGAAGAACTAAACTAGTGGTTTGTTAAATAATGATTAATAATATTTTTAATTGTTATTATGTATATTATTTGTAAATAAAATTAATATTTAATTATATATTTTCACAAAATATAGTATTTGATGTTCAATATTTATTTTTATAAATATTATTTTTTAACTACTTAATTAACTTATAGAATAACTGTTGATAAATTAAACACTTTATTTTGTTGCATTTATATAAATTTAGTGTATTTTTTAAACTTATTTAATATATTTATCATGATACTAATTTATATAATTTTATTACACACACACACATACACATATATAATATACTGGGTTATCCGGTTTTTTCAGAACGGTTCGACCGGTCGAACCACTAACCCGATGACCGGGTAAATTCACCGGTTCGATGTCCGGTCCGATTTTAAAAACATTGTTTAAAAGTGAAATAATGCTTAATATGAACCTATTAAATATGATTATATATTAATAAATTAATTAAATATATATAAAAACATGTTGATATATATCAAGATATTCCAAAAAGATAAATAAGTTTATCGAAATGGACGGGGGAATAACACACGGCGAACGGAAATATGAGATCTTAAGACCACGTAGAATAGATGAGCAAATTAGACTATTTATTTATTTATGTAGGACTTGTAAAGGGCACGTGAGTTTCTCAATCTTATAGCTGAAGTTAAGTAATCTACAAGTCAACGAACATGAAAATGTTATTTTATTTTATTAACGAACGTGAAAATGTTAACATCATTATTTTTAATTTTCTAGTACAATCTTCTGCATGAAAATGTTAACTATTAATAATGATCTTTTATATATTTTTACTTTTTTGTCTTAATTATATAATTTTTATCCATAATGTATCCCGAGTTAGGAGTGAGTTGCAAATGTGGAATATTAAAATAAAGCTATCTGTGTTTTTTTGGTATATCTTTCTTGTGTGCTGTAGGACCCAAAATTCTAGGCTACTAAAATAATAAATTTTAAATAGATTATACTGTGCATTTTATTTTAATATGTTCATTTTCGAAAGGTAATATTAATACAGGTCCCAATTATATTAGACTAGTTAGCCAATTTTATAAATAACAATGTATAACTATTCACGATTAAAGAAGATTTAATTTCTTTGAATATATGATATATATAAAAAATATAATTATTTATTATTAAAATGATGAAATTGAAATAGAAAAATAAAAAATTATTGCAAATTATGTTATATTTATACATTGTTGTTATAATGCAACATAAATGAAAACTATTTTTTTAGGTGATAAATGTAGACAGCTACAAATCCTCCACCTATAAATAAAAAATGTTATAAATATCAAACTTCTAAGTAAAAAAATAATAATAAATAAGATTGCAAAAATTTATTAAAATACAATGGTTGTAATCTAAACCGTCATGGAAAATGCAAAAAACAAAAAGAAAAAGAAAATTTACAACAATAACTATAATCACCATTGTCTATCAACTCATAATTGTTGTCTATTGTATAAAAATTATTGTTTAAAATATAATCGTTAAATTGTTTGATAGACAATGATTTATATCAAAACGGTTGTCTATCACATGATTTTATGTAAATATTGTATAAAAATTATTGTTTAAAATATAATCGTTAAATTGTGTGATAGACAATGATTTATATCAAATCGGTTGTCTATCACGTGATTTTATGTGAATATATGTATAAATAGATAGATGGTGTGTTAAATGTTAATGACGCTAATTTTGTCTCAATTATTATGAACTGAATAATGCAGGAGGTAAAGGGTGAAAGCAAGGATGAAAATATCGCTATCGCAACATATATCGCAACTTCAATTTTACGGATATATCGATGGATATATCGATATCGCATATCGATATCGCAGAAAATTGAAAAAAATGACGGAAATCATATTAAAATCTTGGAAATTTAGCATGAAATTTTAGGAACTATTATGACATATTATTATGCACATATTCTACTAATTTTTTTGATAGAATTATATTTTGAAAGCAAATATATAAATAATACATTATATAAATACCGTCTGAGATAATACATTTGATAAAATAATACATAATACAATATAAAATGACTAAATAAACATTATAAAGTACAATTAATACCAAAATGAGGATCTATGAGATTCAAATAGTAGATGGAATGTCATCTTATTCTAAACAATATTGGTACCAACTTATCACGTTCGAGTAATTATGGATATAATTATGCAGATGCACTTGATATGTTTCTTAATTTCTTCCAACAACTTCACCATGAATTGGATAATGTCCACTGACCCAATTATTTTGTTGATACATATTTTGAGTAGTCCAACCAATTTGTGAACTCCTATGAATCTTGGGACATATCACTATGATCAGTGTCACCCATATTCATAGAATCAAGATTTGACAAATAATTTATATTCAATCTTAGATTTCAATTTCATGTGATATATGGGGAGAAAATTTTTAGTGATTTGTCCATCATGTCCTCTAACTGAAAAAATGAAAAAATAAAGTCCGTGCACGTGCATCTTACTTTTCTTTTTAAGACATCCGTTGATTTCCCGGTCTTATTTCTCTTATATTTTTTTGCAAAGTAAATGTCTTTAAAAAGCAAAGAATATTGCAACTCAAATAATTACATTGAAGACCTGAAAAGATCACAAAAATATATAGTATTAAATAAAAATCAAAATATATTATAGAAATATTTAAAAAATCGCGATATATTACGATATCTTGCGATATTTTGCGATATCTTGCGATATATTGCGATATATTGTGATTTCTCGTCGATACTCGGGAAAAAAGATATTCCCCCCAATATCCGTATCGCAATGTCAATATCCGCGATATATCCGTGATATATCGCGATATTTTCATCCTTGGGTGAAAGGGAGTGATAAGATGGGATGTAGCGCTTCGACAAATATTTAATTTTCATTTTTTATAATTTTCGTATAATAACGATGCTGTACGCCCTGGTGACTTTATTTCCATATAATGTATTATTTATTGGGAATGAAATTTCACACACGCATTGTGAGTTATAACAATTTTATCAGTTAATAAAAATTATTAATAAAATAGTATTTCATTTTTATTTTGAATTGAGTATCTTTTGTGCGATGCACGAACGTGATGGTTATAATTTTATTAGTTTAAAAATTATAATTATGAAAAAAAAGTAAATTATTATAACAAAATAGAAAACAATTTATAATTAATTTGAGTTATATAAATTTTCGTATTATTCATTTTTTGATTAATTATAATATACATTTTTTATTAATGATCATTAAGATTAATCCCAATAAATAATAATAATAATAATGATGATGATGATTTAAACTTAATTTTAAAAATCAAATTAAGCTACAGTTAGGAAGAAAATGCATTGATTGATATACCACGCAACAATACTCATTTTGTTAGAATGGTTCACTATTAATAATAAAATATTATGTTGATGATTGATGAAAAATCTGTTATCCAAAATTAGAAATGTATTTTTTCGCGAAACTGTGGTTTTGACAATGTTCTTATTATTAAGTAAATAAATAAATAATATTTTCTTAAAAAAAAAAAACTAGGACTGAATGCGTTATTTACCGCTGTTTATATATATATGTATATTTGAATAGTTTTTTGTTGAGATCTACATTAATGCACCTAGGGGTTGGTTATAATAGGAACTAAGTTTGGTGTGAGAACGTGAGAACGGGCTTGTTTAGTGTAATTTCAGTACTTTTCTTATTTTATTTTGGTGCTAAATCATCTAGCACTAAAATACAATAAGAAAGACATTAAAAATAAAAATTAAAAAATTGCATCAAAATACAGTAAGAAAAGCACTAAATTTACACTAAACAAGCCCGTTCTCACGTTCCTACATGAAGCACTGTTCTCGTTTGAACCAAATCCAATGCACCTATAATGACATTAATGGAATGTGGATGGATAGCATTTATTATTCTGATTATAATCTGTATTTATGTTAATTTTGAAGAGGGTGGGCCATCCCTACAGCATTAGATTTTACAACTTGGCATGAAACAATCATCCAGTCAGCACTCTTTCTCTCTCTCTCTCTTCCCTCCTTTTTTTTACCACTCTACGCCACTTCCCCATCCATTTCTCTTCTTTTCACACACCCCCACCCCCACCCCCACCCCCGCCACCGCTACCACCACCACCACCACTGTATTATTCCCACAAATCCCCCCTTTTTTTGTTCCCACACTCGTAAACCTCACAAAAGCAAAACCCCCATAATGCCCTCCGCCGACCCCCCATCCCCGCCCCCCGGGGAAACCCTCGGCACCATCACCCACCTCCTCGACCACCTCCTCCCCGCCGCCCTCTCCGTCCCCTCCTTCACCTCTCGATGGCAGGCCATCCGGCGGAAGCTCGCCGCCGTCAAATCCCTCCTTGCCGAAATCTCCGACTCCCCCCACTGGTCGGAGAACCCCCTCCTCCCCACCCTCCTCCCCGCCATCCTCTCCACCCTCCGCCGGACCGAAACCCTCTGCCACCACTGCTCCGACGCCTCCTTCTCCGGCGGCAAGCTCCTCATGCAGTCCGACCTCGACATGGCCGCCGGCTGGCTCTCCCGCCAAATCAACGACCTTGAGCTCCTCCTCCGCTCCGGAGTCCTCCACCAGTCCACCGCCATCGTCCTCTCCCGCCCCGACGCCGCCAATTCCTCGAAGGAGGAGCTCGCCTTCTTCGTCAGAGACCTCTTCACCAGGCTCCAGATCGGCGGTCTCGAATTCAAAAAGAAGGCTCTCGATTCGTTAATTCAACTCTTATCCGACGACGATAAATCGGCGGCCGTTGTCGCGAAAGAAGGGAATATCAGCTGCTTGGTTTCGTTCCTCGATCCGAACGCTCACTACTCGATTAGGGAGCTCGCCGTTGTCGCAGTGTCGCTGCTCGTCTCTGCCGGCGATTCGCCGCGGAAGTGCGTGTTCGAGGAGGGAGCCCTAGGGCCTCTATTGAGAATTATCGAATGTGGTACAATGCCAATGAAGGAAAGCGCCGCCATGGCTGTCGAGTTCATCACTGATGATCCAGACAATGCGTGGGCGATTTCTGCCTATGGCGGAGTTCCGATTCTGGTCGAATTGTGCAAATCTGGCTCCATTACAGCTCAATCGCACGCAGCCGGCGCAATGAGAAATGTTTCGAGCGTCGAGGAAATCCGCATTGCATTGGCAGAAGAAGGTGCTATACCAGTTCTAATGCAATTGCTTGTTTCTGGGATTCCATCAACTCAGGGAAAAGCTGCTAATTGTATATCGATTCTGGCTTCAACTAATGAGCACTTTCGAGGACTATTGTTGCAAGATAGAGGCTTGCAGAGATTGCTGCAGTTATTCTGTGATTGCTCAAATTCTGATACAATGGAGCATGTTTTGCGTGCAATATACTCGTTATCTGTCTCAGATACAGGCTACAGAATGTTATCTGGATCAACAGCGTTTATACTGCAAATTGCAGATCTTGTGAAGCATGGCAATGTGATGTTGCAGCACATTTCTGCTTCATTGCTCGCAAATTTAGCGATGAGTGATGGCAACAAGAGGGCTGTTGTTGGATGTATGGGATCTTTGGTGAAGTTGATGGAGTCTGTGAAGCCGGATGGAATGCAGGAGGTTGGGGCCAAGGCGTTGCTGTCGTTGCTGACGGTGAAATCAAACAAGAAGGAGTTTGTGAGGGATGAGAAGAGCTTGATGAGGCTTATGCAAATGTTGGATCCTAAAAATGAGGTGGTGTGTAAGAAGTTTCCGGTGGCAGTTGTGGCGGCGATCATGGCTGGAGGGAGCCAGGGATGCCGGAAGAAGCTTGTTGCAGCTGGCGCATACGTGCACGTTCAGAGACTGGCCGAGTTAGAAGTGGCCGGTGCTAAGAAGGCTCTGCAGAGACTCTCTGCAAATAGGCTAACCAGCATATTGACTAGGGCATGGCGGGAATGAACGATCAAGAAACTAACTGCTTCCCCCAATGAAAGGTATATAATGCTTCATGAATCTTGTTTTTGTTTTAGAGCTTTTGATTCTTGTTTGCTATGATTTTACATTGTTGCTTAGTTTTACGGGAACTTGATCTGATTTGGATCACATGTAAGAATAGTAAACTTGTTGAAGGATTTGGAGTTTACGATTATGATTATTAAATAGGTAGGTCGATTAGAGTGATCAAAGAAATAAGATCCAACCTTCAAGAATCATGATTGAATAAAGAATTGGGAAAAAATCAGATTGAAGCAAAACCAGCTCATGAGCTGATATCTACCATAAAATAATCTGATAGTATTTGGCATAGGATTCCCCAATTATCCATTTCTTGGATATTTTGGAATTGGAATTTAGTAAAATTCATTTAGTCCACTGTTCTTGAGGAGATGATGATCTTCATTTATAACAGGCAAGAAAGTAGTTGGTTGAAATAAGCATTGAATCCTTTGAAATAAAAAAGGAAGATCACATGATACTTGTCAAAGTCGGGTCAGCCAAAATTTGATCTTTAGTTAAACTACCATTATATCAATGTCATGCTAGGGTCATCCATCATCCAAATTCTCAACTGTTTGCAGTGATTTTGTTGATGGCTAGACGACGGACATAATTGAGATGTCGTGGTGGTGGGTGTAATGCCTCTCATTTCTAGACATATTGGACCAAAAGTGTCACACATTTGATCTTTCTCATCATACATTGCTATAATTATATATATGCCCATCTTCCAACACTCTCATCACTATATTTCCATTGTTGTGCAGAAGATCGATTGAAGTTTACCTAACCGTCAACACGGAGCCGTTTCCTGCATAGATGAAACCAACCAACTGAAATCTGGTACGCCTCAAAGGTTTAACTGATGATGGTAGTTACTATACTGTATTATATGGAAGAAGAAAATTTGAAAAAAAAGAAGAAAAAAAGGGGTTGTTTCTAATTTATTTGTCAATGGCATGGATGCGGTTTTTAGTGAGTATCCTTGTTTTGATTTTATTTTTGTAATTCTCCCTAATATATCATTTTATTTATTTGATATGTATTGAGTGAAGCAGAGTGTGTTGTTTTCAATTGTTTGCACCTCTGTAACTGTAATTCCTTTGTTAGTTTGTTGATTAATTTACATTTTTGGTCTTGTATTTTATTTAATTGCATGTCACTTGTATGTGATGATCGATACTATTGATAAAATGAAATACGGGAGAGTGGATTTCTTTTCTTTGATATTCGAATCTGGAAAAGGAATTGTGTGTTCATCACGAGGAGAGTAAAGCTCCGGCGCAGATGTAGGAGGAGAAAGAAAGGTGCATTTGAAGGACAATTTGACTTTTTTTTTTTTTTATTTGTTATTTGATGAATCTAGATAATAAATGCCCCTACTTGTTTATTGGGAATATATGCTATCGAATTTTCAATCCTTTCATTTTTATACGCTCAAATATATATTTATGTCATCAACTTTAATTTATTTTGTACAAATGTCAAGAACTTCAAAAATATACTAAAACAATTCCTAGCCTCTTCACATTGTTTGCAAAAACGGGGGTGACGAGACATGTTGGAATATAACATGTAAAATGGCATTATATTTAATCTCAATGTAAAATGTGGGTTTTCAAGTCATTTTAAATTTTGGACTCCGACTTGTTTTGTCAACATGCAAATTGATGCCGAAAGCAAACTGAAAATTGGATTTGATGACATTTTTGCAAAGATTGATATTTTGTTTTGTCATTTTTTTTTAAATTTGAGTCATTTTTGTAAAATAGATTAAAGTTGAGTGCGTACGTATAATTATGGTTGTTATGTGTTTGAAAAAAAAAACTCAATTGGTGTAATATTTGTGATGCGTTTTCTATAATTATTTAGAGATACACAAATTCTTATGTATATAAGATGTACATCAGACGATCAATGTGCTGACTGGGTCAATGTGTGTTGACTCAGTTAACGGGTTGACTAAAAAAATCATCAAAATAAGTGATTTTTTTAAGGATACAAGTGATTTTTTTTAATTTTGAGTGATACTTATTAGTGTTACGATTTATGATGATTTTGACAGTTTTTTCTTTATTTTTTTTTCTAACCAATACTTTTTAATGATACGTAATATTTTTGGGATTTTAAATAATATTTTTTAATGTTACGAATAATATTGATTTTGACTAATTTTTTGGTCAACACATTGACTCGATCAATATGTTGACCGTCTGATGTGCACCTAGTGCACACAAGCCACATATCATGTTGATCGTGAGATAATGTTGAATGCTAAATACGCATATTCTAATTTAAAAAAAAAAAAAGCATAGTCTTAACCATCTAATGAAGAATATTCCAAAATTAGATTTAATGAATTAACGAGAAGAAAAAAAAAAGTTAGAAAAATTCTACATGTATGCTAATTGACAGTAATATTATTTTATTTTCTTTTACAAGTTTTTGGGATTTATGAAAAAATAAAATAGAGCCATAAATCAGATTATTAGGATACAAGAGATTTATGAAGCATTATTTATTCTAGTTAAATAATAATATACTATATCATAACACCATTTGTAAAAGAAAATAAAAATAAAGAATGAGGTACATCACGGGCGGATGTGGGGGGTGGGGGAGGGCAAGTACTTTATTTTTTATTTTTTTACATATAGGTTATATAATATTTTAAAAATATAAATATGTTGTGTTAGTGATTAAATATAAGTAATTGATTGAATTTTGGTGGGTTTGGACTCACAAGTAATTTTTTTTTGTTCTTTTAATTTCTTTTATTTATAATATTGTTGTTTATTCAATGATATTAATATTGTTTTATTCAAATTGAGATTCAATGTCATTATTTTTATGATGGCGCGTCCGTCTATTTTTTTTTTCTGGGCATATTTTTTATTTTATTTTTGTTTTGATTTATTTATTTATTTTTTATTTTATGTTTTTCCTTTTTGTTTTTTTTACCAAATTTTTTTAATCTTAAAATAAAATTAATAAATCGTAAAATTAAAGTGAAATGATTTAATTGATTTTAAATAAATATAAATTTATACCCTAAAATAAAATTAATAAATCCTGAAAAGACACAAAATAAACCCCTAAAAAACTTTAAAATACTCAAAATAAACCCCTAAAAAAATCATGAACCCTTAAAAAATCCCGAACTCCTAAACTCTAAACATTATTGGAATGGAAAAAATCACAATTTGAACTAAATAAACTAGTATAAGATAACTACCAGACGTCTTACTTTTTAATGATACAGGTGATACTTTTCGAATTTTGAGTGATACTTTTTTAGTATTGCAGTTGATAGTGATTTTGTCGTATATTTTTTGGGAGAAATTTTAAAGTAACCAAAATGAAGTTGTGATATTCTTTTCTAACCAACAATTTTGAAGTCTTCTTTTCTAACCAAACAAATATGTAAAAGTCTAATTTGCCCTTTCTGAATGTTTGAAAAGTCAAAGATGACATGCGGAATGTACACGATATCACACGTTCATTTTAGAAAAAAAATTTACACGGCCAAAAAATATATACAAACAAAAAATATACACGACCAAAAATTGTTTTATTTTAGAAAAAATATACACGGCCAAAAAATATACACGGCCAAAATTGTTTAATTTTAGATATACACGCCCAAAAAATATACACGGCCAAAAATTGTTTAAATATACACGGCCAAAATTATTTAATTTTAGAAAAAATATACACGGTCAAAATTGATTAATTTTATAAAAAATATACACGGCGCCAAAATTGTTTAATTTAATTTTTAAATATACACGGCCAAAAAAATATTGAACTACACAGCCAAAAAAATGAATTGAACTACACGGTCAAAAATTTTAATTACACGGTCTCCCAATTTTAAATATAAAAATTTGTACACGGCCAAAAAGCTTAACAACACGGTCTCCCAATTTTAAATGTACAAATTTGTACACGGTCAAAAAAAATATTTGAAGTACACGGCCAAAATTTTTAAGTACACGGTCTCCCAATTTTAAATGTAAAAATTTGTGCACGGCCCAAAACATTTTGAAGTACACGGCCAAAAATTTTAACAACACGGTCTCCCAATTTTAAATGTAAAAATTTGTACACGACCAAAAATTTTAAGTACACGGTCAAAAATTTTGTACACGGCCAAAAATTTTTGTACACGGCCAATGAAAATGTAAATAAATGAGATTTATTTCATTATTTCATTTCAAAGCTCTCAGTGTTGGGGTAGTTGGATTTTAAATGAAAATGTAAATTTTTTATTTTTTAATTTATTTCATCTTTTCAATTCAATGCTTACAGTGATGTGTAGTTGGATTTTAAATGAGCCGTATTAAATAATACACACCAAACGGGCATAATAGTTGTTGAGTAAGGGAAAATTAGCACTTCAAATCCATTATACTCCTTTGTCGAAAAGCTTGGGACGATTTTGATTGAAAAGTTGGGAACGAGAAAATCCGAAAAGGCAAAAACATTGCAAGGTATGTTCAATTTTTTTTTATGGTTTAAATTGTTTAGATTTTATCATTTATGGAAAAAATGTTGATAAAAATCATAATCATCCGGTTGAAATGTGAAAATCCGCCACATTATATTTCGTATTAGAAAATAGTTGTATCTCTTAAATGATTAAGATATGAAATACATTTTTTTATCTTTTTAATTTTATTGTAAGATGTTACAAATAGATTAGCATGTATATATGAACATCCATACCTATTGCCAATAGAAATATAAAATTTAAATTGTGAAATGCAAAAAAAAAATAAAAAAATTCTAGGTGAACCGTGTACTACACGGTTGTCCACCATGTAGTACACGGTGGTTTCATGCATTCTACACATTTGACCGTGTACTACACGGTCAACAACCGTGTAATACACGCTCAACCGTGTAATTTTTTTTTTTTAACTAGAATCTCAATTCTTGATCTGCAGATGGCTTGGCAACGTGTAGTTGTACAACACAGTGGTAGATGGGAGAGATTAGAGTACTTAGATGGTGAAGATCAAGTTGTGCACCTTCCATTCAATTCGTTATCTCGTGATAGTTTGATACAGGAGATTCATGACTTTATGGAGACATCTCCAAGCACTACTTCGTATACGTTGAATTATTTGACTAGGGCAGGTGATGGAAGAATATTGAAGGGGCTAATTAAGACATATGTTGATTTAATTCGCTTAGTCCAAGAGCAAGATGAGCCTACGGTGTATGTTACACAGAAGAGTATTCAAGAAATTCCAACAACAAGTGAAGTGCCTTCATTTGTATATACACATGATTCGGATCACGAGATGGATGAGTCGTCCGCTGAAGAGGATGAAGATGATGATGATAGCTATGAGAGTGAATTACGGCGCACTCAAATTTCTGAGTTCTGTGAATGGATTCGTGAGACGGGGAATCTTGATGAGTTTGTGTCCATTCTGGAGCAGGGCGGTCCTCACAACATGTCTTCTCAAACTGCTGTTCCTGATGAAGAAGGTCCCACTGTAGAGGGTCTGCCTGTCACTCGTTGGATGATCCATGTGGGCCACACTGATGACGACAGCCCAATCATTGACGATGATCAGGATGAGTTGGCCGGTGAGGACCTTGCGGTTGGGAATACATTCTTGAAGAAGGATGATGTGCTAATTGCTGTGGGAAACTGGCACATGCAACAGCAAGTGGAGTATTATGTTTCACGTTCGACTAAGAGCCGACTGGAATTCACCTGTAAGAGAAAAGATATATGTGACTTTAGATTATATGCAAAAGAAAAGGACGGATTATGGAGAGTGCAAAAATTTAAGGATAATCATGCGTGTCGGCTTGACTTGACACGTCCCGAGATAGGGGTTTATGAATGGGGACATGGTGTCATTAACGGGTTAATGAGGTAAAATAGAAAATTAACAGGATGATTTGACAGTCGAGATATGCCTTTGGGTATTAGACGGGGATACTCATATTCACTTTTGCTAGACGGTAAGTAAATCGGATAAACGGATACCAATCAACTTAGATGACGATAGTTAATAATACATGCAAACCCATTAATTAGACGAAAGGAAATCATTCGCGGGTAGAAGAAATAGAACTTAGTATGCATCTTATACTCAAATAATTATGTCTGGGAGATTATTCATAGAATCTTGATAATCATAATAAGACTTAACAACAGAATTAGAAAGAGTGTATCAGAGTAGCAGATCACATAGTGGGATTTCAAGGAGATATTAGATAATAGCAAAACAGTCTTGGCAGCCAACCCACATCCACAGCCACCAACATCCTCAGCATCTCAACCTGAAAACATTTGAAAAAGAGGGGGCATGAGCACTAATGTACTCAGTGGGTTTTAGTAAAACACTTTAATAAACTTCAAGATATCCAACAATCAACTGACGGTATATGGAGAGCAAAACGCTAAAGCCCTCTCCATATCCGTAAAATCTTTTCTTTTCCTTTGGGCCCATCTTGGCTCAAACCTGACGTCAACTGTACCCTTAGGCATGCCATAGGATAGAAGAGGGGTTACCTCAAATATCCGAACGAGTTTGCGAGAGAAAAAACCCAGCAGTGACTCCCTTAATAGTTCCGAGCTTATATCCTGCTTAAGTGAAAAGCTAAGTTCCTTCCTTTCTTATCCTTGCTAGCAATACCAAGCTTAGAACAATGTCTAAGGCTAATCCTTTAATACTACATGATCTCGGCCTATAAAGGGTTTGATGCTACCCTAACAAGGCAAACCTTAACTCTTAATTCTGCGAGGCTTAACAAGCATAAACATTAAATTACAGGAGAAGAACATACACAAGTATAAATCGAAGATAATTCTAACATCTCATGCTAAGCATAACTATACTCTAGTAGCTCTATCATTTCTAAACATGCTTGAGAGCTCAAGTAAAACATAATATCTTTCTTTCTTCCTTCCTTGTATAGAGATCAATCAGGCTGAGCAAAATACTTTATTGGATATCTCATTTGCCCTAACATGCTTCTAGAGCTCATTAGCTCAAACTTTAGATGAGTATAGATTTACCCACCTTGATTACGGGATGGAAGTGGAGGCAACGAGCTGGTGGTCTTCCTTAGTATTTCTCTGAGGCTCGATTCCTCCTACAAAAGTCGAATCGTCGACTTAGCGGTCTCCTTCGAAGATTTCTAATAACATGATATTAAATAATACCCAACTAATATTCCCTTAGCTAGGACTTAACATGGATAGCACGACTTTGACTTAATAAGGGATCGAGAATGATTTATTTTATTTAAGGAACTTCTCGACTCGATCTTTAAATTTTTAGACGGAAAATAACTTGAATATCTTAATCGAGATAAGTTGAAATTAGCTTGATCACCTTAATTTAAACTTGAATATGGCTTGAAAGTAACATAATTTAAAAGACTCGAAAATATCGGAAAGAAGGGGTACGAGAATAGCCGAAAAGAACGGCGAACGAAAACAACACGGAGAAGAGGGGGCGCCGCGGGGCCGCCTTGCCCCGGTGGGCTGGGGCGCGGCCGAGGGAGGTGTGGCGCAGCGGTGCCCACCCCCCACCCCCCGCGGGGCTCTCTCTCTCTTTCTCTTTTCTCTCTCTCTCTTCATCTGGGTTCCTTCAATTGCGTTCTTCAACTGTTCTTCGTGTTCGTTGATTTCTTCGACGAACACGAAGAACAACTAACTCAAAATTTTATAAAAACAACGTACTTGAATTTAACATACAACAACATGCTTTTAACTTAAAAAGAATTTTGGCATTACAACGGCACAAACACGATAATCCTCCTTTAAATTAGAATATATAACGACAAAATCGTTAAGTGTGGCTTGAACGGATTTTAATGGAATAACGAGGCTAATCTTCTTTAGAATAACAATAACGGAATTAGAATGAGAAATATAACATACACGTTATTAACTTGGAATTTCAATAGAAATCGAAATGTAACTTTTAGACGAGCAATAATGAAGAACGCGAAGAACGGAAAGTAAATGCGGAATTTAAAGATGAAAAAGAAATGGAATCGAGACCGACGAACAAGAATGGACGGGGTCAGGTGCGTCGAAGGAATGTGGTTAGCTCGACGTCTCGTCGAGTCGCAACGGCGGCAGAGCCGTCTGCTACGATTTCAACGGCACCCCTAGCACATTCCCTCGCCGCATCCCTTCCACGCCACTCCGCTCGTCGTCTTGAAGAACACTCACGAAGAACGCTTTTTACTTCGACAGAACCTTCTCGGCTTTCAAAGCTTTTCACCCTCTCGATTTAGAAGTGAAGTGGATGTGAAATGAGCAAAGAATTACAAAGGGGTGCTCCCCTATTTATAGGAAGAGCTTTGGCTTCCCTTGGAAGCCATTGCTGTGCGGGAATGCTGCAAAAGCTACCCCGGGTTCGGTTAAAAGCTGCTTTATTCGATGTCGAGGTCCAAATGACTTCAGACACGAAATCTAAAAATACCGGGAGACTCATTGGCTCGAACACTAGTGAACCAACTCAATTCGTGAAGAAGACGGGTTTGTCAGAAGAAAGATGAGCAAAGATTCCCTTTTTGGAATTACTTTTTACTATTCACTCAGACTGACAGATTCGGCTCCCGAGTGTTCGATTGACTTCAGAATGAAAATCCATGAACGCCAACGGAATCCTTGAGTCATTTCCCATAAGAGGGGCCTAACAGAACTGAACTTGAATAAACGAAGAGGATTTCATAAATTTCTCAAAACACGAACGCACGCAAAAGTTACTATTCATTTCCCTTTTAAAACACGTTTTCCATCACCGGGAACTTGAATGACCTCAGATTTGAAATCTGAAAATACCGGTGTACTCCTTGAGTCAAAACCTTTCTAAAGAGACCATAAATGGCAATAAAAAAAATTAAGATTATATTTTCCAAAAGACGATCTTTACGAAAACTGACTCCAAAAGTCGTGACTGACATCCAACCGTAGCTAATCCTAATTAAATTCCTTCTTTAATTAGTTAACTAATATTAACAATTCTCTAAACCTCATTCAAAAATCTGGGGTATTACATAATGCGCCGAGAAAAATGTCTTCGAAGGTGATGGCTGACTATTTTTCGAAGAAGATACGGTATGAGGGTGCTGTGTTGAAGCCTAGAGCAATGATTGCCGAGTTGTTGAGAGAGTATGGTATTGAGGTTGAGTACGGTGTTGCTCTACGTGCCAGGAATCTTACTATAGAGATGGTTTACGGCGGCCATGACAAGTCTTTTGAGATGCTTCCTGCATATCTATACACGTTGAGGGCAAACAATCCTGGTACCGTGTATGATATCCACAGGACGAGCGATCATCATTTCAAGTCCATGTTTGTTGCACTTGGAGTTTGCATATCGACATTCAGACAGTGTATGCGGCCAGTTGTTGTTGTTGATGGTACTCACCTGAAAGGGAAGAGCAAGGGTGTTCTGTTTGTCGCTGCACAAAGGACGGTAACGAGAGGTGTTTCCCACTAGCTATTGGTGTGTGTCCTATTGAGAATGACGAGTCATGGACATGGTTTTTGCAGCGTTTCAGAATGGGATTTGGAACTCGAGATGATTTGGTGATTATTTCAGACTAACATCAAAGCATCAAGAATGCTGTTGCCAGAGTGTACCCAGAGGCCCACCACGGATTTTGCTATTACCACATAGCAAAGAATCACGCGAGACACGGGAAGCATCTCATTGCTGCGTTCAAGAAAGTTGCATATGCATACAGACAAGAGAGTTTTCTTAAGTATATGTCAATGATTGCGAGGAATGAAGCTGTGTACACGAGCCTAATGAGTATAGGTGTTCATCATTGGGCCCGTTCTCAATCTTCCAAGCGGCGTTACGCTTTCATGACATCTAATGTGGCTAAATCTTTCAATGCACGCTTGCTGTGGGCTAGGAGGTTGCCCATATGTTCACTGATTAAGGTCGTCAGGAGGTGACCGAGAGATGGTTCGATAAGAGACGGGAACTGGCAGTGTCTAGGGATCACGTGATCACAGAAGGGGCGTTCCAAAAACTGTCCAAACAAGTCGAGAAGGGACGTCACTTTGTGTCTCGTCAAACCACTGCATATACTTACACAGTGGCGGATGCTGAGAGGAGTTTTGTAGTTGATCTTCAACATCGTACGTGTGACTGTGGAGAATTCCAGCTGGATCAGATGCCTTGCTCACATGCAACAGCTGCCATAAGGTACCTCTATAAATACATTCTTAAATGCGTCGTCTGTACTTATATTATCTATAGTTATTACTAATATCTTTTAACTATATGCTCGCAGGAGTGCTGGACATAACATGTATGATTATGTTGAGTACTATTACAAACAGGTCAACATGTGTCTTACATACCATGAACGTCTCTATTCTGTACCAAATGATGAAGAATGGACTGTTCCATTCCAGCATGCCTCCTTCACACTCCTCCCTCCCGTAGCGGTTCGCCAAGCTGGACGACCAAAAGAAGGGCGGTACCGTTCATCAATGGAAGGTTCGAGCTCCAGGACCAGAAGACAGCAAGTATGTTCAAGATGTGGAGGTACCGGACATAACAAGTCCAAGTGTACAACCCCACATGCTATTGAAAGTTCAGAGGCAAATGCAACCCAAGGACAGCGTCAACCCAGAAGATGCGGAATCTGTGGTGAAATTGGCCACTCCAGAAGAACTTGCCCTTTGAGAGTTGATGAAAGTTAATTTGAATTACATGTAATGTAAGTTTGTACTGGTTATTCAGATTATGTTTGTATTTCTCAATTTATCTATTTTAATTGAAGTTAACTGCTGACACAATTCTAAATAATATTCAATCTAGCGTCTTTGATTCCCAATATGATATTCCAAATGATTACGTTTTAGATTCCCAACATAAGTAAACTATGACATATCATGACATAACTGATAAAGTCTAACAGCACAATGATGTCGGTATGCTTGCACCCACTCCTTAGATGAATACAATGGCATCGGCTTGGCGGAGATAAGGCGATCAACCTGCATGAGTGCAAAAGGACCACAACTGATACCATCAGTCTGTCTGTACTGATACAGCAGGTCAGCACGCTCGTACCACAGCTTCTGGTCTATCATGTGTCGACGTTGATGCCCCCAGTAGCCGCTGGCCTGCAATAGTGACGGAAGCATGTTCATCAATGGCCATAGCTGACGGTAACGGTAGTGATACGTGAAATCATCGGCCGGATCATTCATCACGTGGTACAGTGAGTCATATAGCCAGACCTTCCAGCGGCGGAGATCGATGTGCGCAGTAACCCAATGACCACCTATGAGACAGCACGAGATGACCTAAAAACGGAAAAGATAAGTGGTGTAAAAAATAAAAGCATCACTCAAGTGTCGTACGTTTACTCGGGTATTCAAATAAGCACTGAATTACTTACCCGGTCAGCATTCCACCACGGACGAGAGAATGGCAAAGTCCCTTGGATTTCATGTAATAAATCCTCATTCTACTTCCAGTCTTGGTAGTAAAATGCATAATAGTAGTCTTTCTTTCCCTCTAAGCCGTCTGGATGGTATTTCCTCCACTCATCCTCCAATCGATACTAAATGACACAGAATAGTTTTTAAAAAATGATAACCACCTTGAGAGAATCTAGGAATACTAGCATAAACACTTACCCAGAAGGTTGACTATATTATCAGCATTTCTTCCAGCCCTCAGATGACGCCCTTTCCATAATTTGCACTGGAGTTTCCACAGTAACATGTCCATTTCAGCCATCTCCAGCTGGTATCCAATGTTCTCTATCCGGTCGAACCATGCAATATCCAATTGCATGTCATGACCCCCTCCAACCTTTGTCTTTGCATGAGGACCCTTGGCTCGAAAGGCTTCATAAGCTACTTCTGCACGCTTGAACTGACTCAAGGTGCCATCTCCTGATGATCTTGACCTACGTGCAGGCCTAGAAGAAGTACTAGGCTGAGAAGAAATGCTAGGTCGAGCTGAACTATTCTATGAGTCCAGGTCCCAACTAGCAGAATTCCAGTGGTTTTCATCACCCCCCTCTGGTTCCACCATTTCTTCCACGTGTGCTGAGGTTATCCCTACCTCCTCAACCTGCGTTAAAGTTAGGTAATATATGATATATGATGTATCAAATCATTCAACATAATTTAAATAGCAAAAGACTCACAAGATGCGGGATGACATCTTCCTGGCCTACACTAGTCTGTCTCCTCTCAATCTGCTCAGGAGCTAACTCTATCTCGTGAGATCGGCTGTGACTCTTCTCAACCTACGATAAATTCACTCAGTCAATGACACAAAATATTTTGAAATTAATAAACTAATAATTAAAGATACATACCATCTGCTTAGGACTCGGCTCCGATCTGCGGCTGTGATTCCTCCGATTATGTCGCCTAGACATCACATCAAACTTCTCGATCATCCCTGTCATGAAGTCTTTGAATTTATTGAACAGTGAATCATCGCGTTCATTCGACTTGGCTATTCTCTTTTCTAGCTCAACCATGAAGCGACTGGACGTCTCGCGTGTAGCCTCCTGTGCTGCCTCCCGAGCTATCTCTCGATACCTATCCACGTGGCGACAACAAACATGTCCCTCACTCGTACTAGATGATCCTGTGGATGCCCTGACCCGTTTTCCACGATGTCGGCCAGTAGTAGGGCCCGTGGCAGTATCCACTGCACCTGTCTCTCCACAAGTACAGGGTAAGCAACCTGCAAACCTCCTCGATGTAGACCGAGCAGCAGATGTGGCAGGAGTCGGTCCTGTAGGAGGGATAGGCGCTCTGGGAAGAGTCACTACTCTAGGAGGGCTGACCACTCTAGGAGGAGTTACTGCTCTAGACTGTGTAACCTTACGTGGTCGCTTTGGCACCTGTAATTTCACCACATAAGGCACGTCCACAGAATTCTCAAGCTGCGTGCTTTCTGAAATAGGGCAAATCATCCTCATTCTCGGTCGGCTGTAAAAATGTATGACAAAGAAGCTGCTAAAATATTATAGGGTTAGTTAGTACTAAAGCAAAAAAATAAATTATTTGATTACAACTTGAATTAAATAATCATACATACCTCTCCCTCAATGAATAATGCGCCTAGACGAACCGCTTTATCTTTGAACCTCCACTTCAAACACCTCGGTATTGCAACATCTGATACTAGAATGGCACAATGTCGTCCCACACGAGGTATAGCCTCATAAGCCCATATCTATAAAATATCATGTTTGTTAGTTCAGTATAAAATACTTAGAAAGTCTAATTTAGAAGCACAATTGATACAGTATCTGTAAGGCCCAGACATGCCCATAGAAATGGTAAGTCTTCCTCTTCGCCGTCAATTCAACTGGAATGAGACTAATATAATGCAATAAGGCACCGAATGAATAGGAACCCCATGGAAAAAACTTCCATCGCTGTGTATCCTCCACCAAAACCCATACCCAATCGTTTATGCAGCGCGGCGGGTCATATCCGAGCACCATACCGTACAAGAACAACACATTGGCCACCTTCAAATAATCAGAAACATCGTCTCCCAGCATGTAGTGTGTAAACCTATGATGCAAATCATGTATCGAGATAGGCACAAAACTCAATACCCGACTATAAAAGCTGTCTCGAGGAATGCGGTGCTCTACATATGGATCAAAATCAGATCCACTGAACATCAACCCCGTAACTAGTGCATACTCAACGGGGGAAAATCTAAGGTTGGTTCCTCCAATATGGAACCAAACCTCGTGCTCTACAACATCATCTAGTGTAATCTCCCGTGCCATGACTGCGTATTGCAACTAGTTTCTCCAACAAAGTTCATTAGTAGACCAAAATGTCCATCCCTAAACTCTCGAACCATATCAACGCCGGTATGCGCTACAATCTGTAGTATGTCAACAATGCTAGACGCGTAATTCTTCCAGTATAAATTAATCGAGCATGATACGTCCTGCATAGCCTCTCTCTTCCACACCCAATGACGCTAATATTTGCAAACGAACATTTAATAAATAATAAATAAATAAAAGTAATTCATAACATAATCATTCTTGTGTTTTTGCATAAATTATTTTTTAATTTTACTCGAATAACGATAAACTAATTAAATAGGATTTAATTAGTTTTTTCTTCTATGACGATTTCAACATACAAATTGAACTAATTGCAATTTAATTATTTTTCAATTATGGTATAACTACTTTTTGGATTAATTTTCATATTTAATCTTTCAAATATTTTAATAAAATGAATTTCATAATACAGCTATATCAATCCAATAATATTTGCAAACGAAAATTTAATGGCTATATCAATACACTAACATGAATCCATATTTAAATTTAATTTAATTTGATCTTCATTTACGATTTAATTAGTTTTTAATGGCTATAGAAATTTGTTTCAACTAGTTTTTTAATTCCTAACGTCATCATTCATGTTGTGTTTTTTTATAAATTATTTTTTATTTTATTTGAGAAAAGGAAAAATTAAATCTTTAACATGATATTTTTTAAAATATGAAATTGGTTATTTTTCAAATTAGATATGTTTTCCGACTTATCTTCAAAGTAATTGAAGATAAAATGTTACAAAGTTTCTCCGTTTTTTTAATTAGTAATTTCAAATTATTTGGAATTAATTAGAAATATTAATACTTAATATTTCTTACGAATTCAAGCTTAGCGTGCAATATCTTGACATAAAATGTTTCATTAAAATTTATAAATTCTCTTATGCAAATCATAACAAAATAAATTCTAAATACATCAATGAGATAATAAATACAGACCACAATTTTTTCCACAAAAGTTACAAAAGATTTTTAAAAAAAAAATTGCCAGAACCGTGTAGTACACGGTCGAGCACCGTGTAATGCACGGTCGACCGTGTACTACACGGTTCTGGAAAAAAAAATTTCCCCAAATTACACAACTCCTTCGACAAAATACACAGCAAAATTCAATACAATCATACTCAAAATACACAAGCAACCAAAAATTGATTCAATTTACAATCAAAATACAAGTACCTATACATCAATTAACTAATTCATTGAACAAATCATTCTAATTAAGAAGAAAAACACGAAATGAAAACTTATGGGTTGAGTATCCATTTTTTCCGACCAACTAAAGGATGGGGGCGACGGCGGTCGATCTGCTCGTTAAGTGACTCAGCGGCGTCGCGGTGGCGTCTCCTCTGCGTCGGCGGTGGTGTCCGCACGGTCAGCGACGACGGTGAGCGACGACGTTCGTCTCCTCTCCGTCGTAGTGGTCGTTCCTCGCCGCCGTGTACAATTTTCTCAGCAAGTTGCCGTGTTCAATGTATATGAGCCGTGTATAATTTTTTTAGAGTCGAGTGCCGTGTACATCAACTGCCGTGTTCAATGTTTAAGAGGAGTGCCGTGTACATTCTAAAGGAAACAACCGTGTTCAATATTTAACATTTAAATTTTTGGATTCAAATTTTAGGTTATTCTTTGGAATTATTAGCCGTGTACAATTCTATAGCCCGTGTTCAATTCAAGACAAACCGGGCCCACATGTTACTAAGGGTATTATGGGAACCGAAAATTTATTTGGTTAGAAAAGAATGATCTGAAATGTTTGGTTAGAAAAGAATTTTACAAGATAAATTTGGCTAGAAACATATATTCACACATATTTTTTTATGGGTTGACCCAAATCAAAGCCGCGTTTTGATCCAACCCGTCTCAAATAGTGCTATTTACACCTAGTGCATGAAAGTGTTTATGTTAAAATTATAAACTTTATTAAAAACAATAAATAAAATTGCAATAAAAAACCCATTTCTTTATTTACGTTTTATTTTAAAATTGGAGATAGAGAATTGACCACCAATACCATAAAGCTACAATATTAAGATTTGTAGTGTTTCCTCAAAAAAAAAAAAAAAAAAAAAAAGATTTGTAGTGATTCTAGTGAATCTAAAATTGTGAATACTTAAATAGTTACATTAAAAGAAAATAAAAATCGAAAGGAATAATAATTTATTATTTCAGTTAAAAAGATGGTTTCACTTTTTTCACCCCACAAAAGTGAAAAATTCCTTCCTACTCTGTAGACCGCAGCTACTGTTACAGTTGATATAAATCCAATTCCAACACAAAAACTCCTTAAACAAGAAAAGAATCAATCAAAAAAAAGCTCCAACAATGGCGAATCTCTCTTCGGAATTCGCCGGAGACGCAACCCTCGACGGCCACCCTCATATCGCCCTAATCAACACCTTCTGCGAGATCACCGCATGCCCCTCCAAATCCGAAGCCCTATTTTTCCTAGAGTCGCACAATTTCGATCTCGACGCCGCGGTCTCCACCTTCCTAGACGATGCTAATCCGGTCGAGCCCGTCGCTGCTGGTCCGGCTTCACCAGCGGCCCAGTCCAATTCTCACTATTCACCTTCTGAGTCGCTGTCGCCCTCTCCTTCCCGCTCGCGATCCCCGTCGCCACCACCTGCTTCCCGGCCTTATCGTCTCCGCTCCGCCGCTAAAAGCGGTGTCGGCGCTTCCGCTTCTGGCGGCGTGAGACGTGGAGGTGGAGGCGGTGGAATTAGGACTTTTGCCGATCTGAATAAGAACCCTAAAGATGAGGATTCTGATAGCGATCCTGATTTTGATCCACAGGAGTACTACACCGGCGGTGAGAAGAGGTAATTTCTTTATTTTCTTCTTTGTGGTTAATTTAGATAAAATGTCAGATTATTATTTGTGATAAATTTTCAGTTTACTGATTAGAAAATGGTGTTTATGCATAAATTCGATCTTTGTTGATTATAATTGAGCAATTTTAATGATCAAACCCTATGTAGTGAAGAAATGGTGTCTACTGCCTAAGCAAAAATTCGATCTTTATTTATGATAGTTCAGCATTTTTAATGATCACACATTCACACCCTAGTTTATTATGCAGTGAAGTAAAGAAATGGTATTTGTGCATTAATTTGATTTAGCTAATGTTATCTGTTGTGCTATAGTGGAATGCTTGTTCGTGGTCCACCAAAGGCGAATGATGTAGACGCCATATTTAATCAAGCAAGGCAATCACAAGCAGCCGCTGCAGCGTCTGCTCAACATCTTTTGCCATCTTCAAGCTCGAGAAGCTTTGCTGGAACGGGAAGGCTACTTTCTGGGGAGGTGCAGTCTACCCCAGAGCTTCCTCAACCTCAAGTTGTTACCCACAGCATTACTTTTTGGAGAAATGGATTTACGATAGATGATGGACCTCTAAGGAGGCTTGACGATCCTGCAAATGCCTCCTTCTTGGAGGTATCTTCTTGCAGTCTTTGTTCGTTTTGATCTTGAAAATTGCTTTATAGGTAGCTTACTTGTGGTGATGAGTAGCGATATATTGCTCATTGGTTGTGACTTGATTGTTTTTATCTTGTTTGCTCCCCCCCCCCCCAGCAAGTAGATTAATCTTGATATGATCACCCTTAGTTTTAGCTTCCAGAAAAAAAAAAAGTTTTCCTGTTTTTCTCTAATACATACTTGCATTCATATTGTTTTGATTGAGATGCCATATTGTGGGAGGGGCCTCTGCTTGAGAATTGTTTCTTTTTCACGTTCACCAATGATGATCGGTGTCTTGTATTCTCCTAGGCATGTTTGTGTAATTATAGCACGAGTGTTTATTTAAAGCTTTCTACTGCGACCATGGGTGTCTTGTATTGTCGATTTCTTGTGTAATTATAGCATGATGTTTTGTTTAAAAGCTTCCTAATGGAACCATAGTGATATTATGTAAATATGTCGCAATGCAGAGTATTGGAAGGTCCGAGTGCCCAATGGAACTTGCACCGGCAGATAAGAGGACTGCTGTTCAAGTTAATCTTACGAGGAAGGAGGAAGAATACAAGGTTTATGCACACTTCTAACGACTTCATCAGTTTTTTTTTCACCAGAAACTGCTTCTCAATGTTGTAGTTTTGCTTTAATACACAGGAGCCCAGGAAAAAGAGTCTTCCCTTCCAAGGTGTTGGAAGAACTCTAGGTGGTACCAGTGATGTAGCTCCAATGGAGGCGAGCAGCGTTCAAACTGTACTGACGGCTGCTCCTGCACCATCTCCCGGTCTGGTTGTTGACCAGGCGCAACCTTCTACATCTATTCAGCTGAGGTTGGCAGATGGTACCCGTATGGTTTCACGATTCAACAACCACCATACGATCAGAGATATCCGAGGCTTCATTGATGCATCGAGACCTGATGGACCAAGAACTTATCAACTGCAAAACATGGGCTTCCCTCCCAAACAGCTCGCCGATCTTGACCAGACGATAGATGAAGCTGGAATTGCCAATTCAGTTGTGATCCAGAAACTATAGCCGGGTATATTAATAATTTGTGCACATTTATAATTTATCGACTATCAAATATCAATATTGCAGTGACCATGTGCTAGATACTGATGATTTATTATTTTGTGTTGAAACCATTTATTTTTGCTTCTTCATTAGCCAATATATTCCCATTGACTTCAGTTTTATTTGGCGCAATTTGTTGTTTCTACCTTTATCATAGGACTTTTATGGAACCACCCATTAAAAGGGTAACACAAATGTCTCGACGTTCAATTATTACCCAAGCTTTTAAAAATTCAACAATTTTGTCTTGGTTTTCGATTTGAAAACTAAAATTGAATGTCAAATTAAGTTCAAAACACATTTGGAATGCCCGTCGGGTAAATAATCCAATGGTGTAAACAAAAGGTCAGTAATAAGGCACATGGTGGGAAATTTCATGACAAGTGCGCAGTTAGTCAGTCTCTCTCACACATAATAAATTAATAAAAAAATATTTTGTGTGTCCTCTCGCGGTACGTGTCAACTTTTTCAATTTTAGTTTCGACATTGATTTGACATAATTGTTAAAAACATACTTTGTAATTTACCACAACAGAGTATGTATTTTCATATCATAGACATTACAAAGAGATGCACCCGAACTAAACTATATGAATCCTCAAAACGAAATTTGAACAGCATAGACAACAGTCACTCATAGGTATACTATATCTAGGCCTTATTTCTTCCAATTTGGCGTCACAAATCAAGAAAAGAATGAACAACAAAAGAGTTTGAATCTATAACCCTTGTTGAATGAAGAATGTTGATCCCTGAAACGACAAGGGTCTCAAAGATCGTATCTTGATCTCATACATTCTGTGAGCAGAGATCCCATCCCATGTTGCTTGGAATGTAGAGAGAGAAGCAACATCATCCTCCACATTCCAAGCCGTGCCAATGTAGTTCCCACAGTTCCTGCAGAGCAATTTGGTTCGTCGTTGGAACAGCCTCCACGACTTCTTGGATGCTAGGTACGGGAGCCACCGGACCTTGTTTATCTGCGTAAACCTGCTCTCATCAATGGAGAAGAAAGATATGACACCCCGTTTCATTGACTTGCCATACTCTGAATCAATGACTGGTATGTTGCGGTTGCAGGAGTTGAGGTTCAGTTCGTAGCTACACGACCCACAGCTGCCATAGGTATACATATATAAAGCTTCTTCAGAGAGATTACAAAAACGAATAAATCTTGCTTTACGTACGGCCTAAAACATATATGCATACAATTCCACATTTTATTTTGTTTAGGTTTAAGCTTTGGTGCTGGATTTAAACACAAATGAATCATAATGCTGTCAATTCCATTCCATATTGTTTCCCTAGAGGGTTTTGATGATTTTCCTAGTGGTTATAGAATTCTCTATGTATGAATTTGTCCATCCCTTTATCATCATATGAAATCTTAAATTCCAAATAACCGATTTTGATAAGATCGTCAACTTATTCGAAGCTTTAAGGGTGTGGTCGTAACTTCAAAAACATCTTCACTTGTTCAAGAATTCAAGAAAGCAAAACAAAAAACAGCTGAAAACATGAATTAAATGAAAAAAGAAGAAATGTTTAGAGACAGAAACAGAGAGAGGAGGAGAAAATAGAACCTGTAAGATACATGAGCTGATCTAGCAGTAGAGTAGGAATTAGACGACGACAGTGGAAGAACAACCTCATCAACACTGCCACCGCTCATCCTTTGGATCCTTCAATGCGTGCACTGTGTGTGCTTGGTGTGTTTAGAGAGAGAGAGAGAGAGAGAGGTTTATCTGTAGTGTATTCCAAGAAGGGCACGACAGCAGGGAGCGGACAGCTACAAAAAAAGTTTTGCAACGGTAACTAGCTAAGGGAATGATTGCCTGTCTCCGGTGTAGCTGCACCTCAGAAATTGTGTAAATACCAAAAACTATTATTATTATTATTATTATTATTATTATTATTATTATTATTATTATTATTATTATTATTATTAGTTTGTACACAATTTCCTATTTACTAAAGTTCATAAATTATTGAAAAAATTACATTTTGATATCTTAACTTTGAATATTTTAATAAAAATATCCCAACTTTCAACTAGTTATAATTGATTTATGTAGAATTTAATTCTCAACATTTGAACGTTTTATAAATAATAATCCAAAAATTTAATACTTACAATTTAATTTCAAACATTAAGATGTTTAACATAAATAATCAAACATTTTAATAGCTACAAATAATTTTCAATGTTTGGACATTTTAGCATAAATGACCTAACGTTTTCGACAAAAATATCATTATGATATATTTTTTTAATAAAAATGTAATTCTGTTATATAAGTTGGTCTAACTCACTTGAGAGTAGTGGTGTGCAAGATCATCCAGAAGAGCATTTTTGCCGAAAAGTGTTAAAGCGTCTAAGCGTTGATAATTAAATTGCAACTATTAAAAATGTTAAGAATTAAATTATAATTTGATATCTACCAGCCTTTTAAATCTTAATGAATGTATCATGTGGTCACCAATTTATAGAACCTGAACAACCGGAGTTTCAATTTTTATGAGAATATTTTTGTTACAGTAAAATAAGAAATGAATTAGGGTGGTAAAAAACAATATTCCTTAAATGGTAAAAAAAGAAATTGAGAAGATGTATCTATCTCATATTCTCATTCCCATTTCCCATTACTAGTAGCAAAGCTGCCCGCGGGCAGGACTGAACCCCTGTCGTCCGACAAAATTTCTCCACGCTCCGAATTTCTCTCTTCAACCCTGCAATTAGGGTTTCTGTTTCGCTCTTTCTACTACCATTTTCCACTTCTATTTCTGCTACACTTCCTCCGATCGACCACATCGCCATGGCCAAGACCAAGCCAGGGAAAAAAGACCTCGATTCCTACACTATTAAAGGGACCAACAAAGTTGTCAGACGTATTCCATTTCAACCCTTTTATTCTGTGTTTTCGATTTGTTTCTTGGGTTTTAATTCCTCGTATTCATGGTGTCGTTGTTTTTGTATGTTGAGCTATGGAATGCCAGTTTTGGAGCTTCTTTTTGGGCTGGTTTGTTTTGATGTCTCAGGCTCATGCTTTATAGTGCTAAAAAAGCTTTCTTTTTTCCTGGAATTAGGGAATGTTTTTTTGTTGTTGATTAGAATTCGAAGCAGTTTTGTTTTTGTTTATTAACTGCTGACAATTGTGTTGGTAGTTACTTACTTGCGAGTTGCAAATTCCCCAATGAGTCGATTTAGTTTTTGCTAACTCGGTTTTCTCCATCCTGAGGCAATGTGCTTGAAGTGTTTGATGTTATATATACATATTTTCATCTCACTCTGTCACGTTTTGCTGGGGTTTTGTGTTTTTGAACTTGTGTGGTCTCAGTGAGTTTATATACTTTCCTACTTGCACTCGCACACGTCACGGTTGTGCTGGCACCTGATATGTGTATTTGGTATAGTTTGGTTGAGGTGAACTTTTGAGGTCATGCTGGACTGAAATATATGGGTGTTTTGTAGCTGGAGATTGTGTGCTAATGAGACCATCTGATTCGGACAAGCCACCATATGTGGCAAGAGTTGAGAAACTTGAGGCTGACCACAGGAATAACATCAAAGTGCGTGTGAGGTGGTATTACCGACCTGAGGAATCAATTGGAGGCCGTAGGCAGTTCCACGGTGCCAAGGAGCTCTTCTTGTCAGACCATTTTGATGTACAAAGTGCTCACACCATTGAAGGCAAGTGCATTGTGCATACCTTTAAGAATTACACCAAGCTAGAGAATGTGGGAACGGAGGATTACTTTTGCAGGTTTGAGTACAAGGCTGCTACAGGAAGCTTCACTCCCGACCGTGTTGCTGTGTGAGTCTCACTCACTAAAGCTTTGATGACCAGTTGATAAATATTAGAAATGTGGATTTTAACTTATGATTATTAGATGCTGAATGATTTTTTTAATTTGGTGATTTGTGTTTCTCAAGCTATTGCAAGTGTGAGATGCCTTATAACCCAGATGATCTCATGGTGCAATGTGAAGGATGTAAAGACTGGTATGCCATATACTACTTTTTTTTTTAAGAAATAAAATAATTAATGTTCTTATACTATGGTCTCTTGAAATTATTTGTCGTACATTTTGTAAATTTTTTGTTTTCAACTCTTCCCCCTCCCTCTAAAATCCATACCATCGATTGATGCATCCAAGCTGAGGTTCATTATGTTCTCTCATCTGACCAGTCCCACAATCTGGTTTTAGCTCATTTTGCACTTATATTAGAGCCTAATGTCTCATTCTAAAAATAATCAGAAATGTTTAAAAAAATGAGGAATCACTGAAGATGAGTGGATTTGACAGATTTTCAGTAATGCAATTCTGGTTAACTTGAAGCGACTTTTATTGTTTGTCTTGACTCTTGAGGGGGCCAATTATTTTTCGAATTGGCTGGTTCGTTCTGATGCTTATGACATAGGTAGTTAATATTTGATGTTTCCTCTATTTGGGCCAGCTTAGAACTTGCATTACGTTTGACTAAAGATTATTTCCTTCCAACTTTTCTTGGTTCATAACTCAGTAGTCAGTATGATGAGCATAACATTAACTATGCCTTGATATAATGTGGGTGTTATTTCTTTTAATCTCTTTTTATGGTGTGTTTCGGATGCATCTTTTCAATTGAAGGTTCCATCCTAATTGTATGGGCATGACTATCGAAGAAGCTAAGAAGCTGGATCAGTTCTTATGTTCTGATTGCTCATCTGATGATGATACCAAAAGGTCTTTAAACTCATTTCCTGTATCGCCATCTGCTGAGACAAAGGTGAGGGATATTTTACCTCTTGCATGCAGTCAAAATTTTGAAGTACACTAATAATAAAGTAAATATCACTTGTCGGTCTTGCCATGTAACCCTTAACTTATACAAACTGGCAAAAGTCAAACCAAGTGATATAGACATTGAGTAAGAAGGGGTTTGGTGCTTCCTCATCTTACAATCCTATTTTGTTTTCTCCATTTTTTGTTCTTCGGTTTATAATCCATACTCGTTGCTATTGTAGCAGTAGATATCCCTATCCCTAGCCTGAAAATCTTGAGAAGACAAATAGGCTCTAGGAGAAATAACGATGAACTTATCTAACCTTACTCACATGTAATGCATGCACGAAATAAATTTAGAAGTACTATCTGTCCTTACAATTGCTCTTAGGTGGTTAAGAGCTAAGTTTGGAATTCTTTTACTTTCACTCCTCTGTGCAGTAGCAGCGAGCACGAGGAATGGTTTTCTTTCTAGTTTGAGACGCAATACTTATTCAAGTAAGTCTCTCTAACCCTTGATAATCTGTTTTTTTTTTTAATCAATTATTAGGTGGAGGCGAAGCGCAGAAAGAGATGACCGAGTGGGTTTTTGGTGCATGAATATACCCGGTTTTCTTGCATAGTAGCGCCACTATTTGTTGTTGTATTGTTGAATTGTACAGTGCAGAGCCAGAGAGGAAACTAAGTTCGAAAAACGCGGCCTGAGGCTTTTCCTAATTTTATGGTAACTTAGTTTTCTATTGATGCATCTTTGTGCAGACTAAGTGATTTAAGTACTACTCATCATTGCCTTCTGCGCGTGTACAACTAGGTGATGCACACTCCCTCAAAAACATTGATAGTGTTGTCACTATGAGGCTGTTGATTCGATTCATTAACCCTATTTTTCGTCGAAAAAAATGGTCAAATGTATTATTGGAAATGAGTGAATGATGATAATTGCTATGTTTTCTGATGAATTTCTTATATCTTGGGCGTTTCTTGTTCAGGCTCATGAGGGCGGACGCCTTGTGTTGTATTGCAATTTGCAAGGGCACTAGTTCTCGCATTTCTCGTTTTGTTTGTAAGTAAGTCGAGCCAAGTCGAATAATAAACATGCTTGACCTCGTGGTTTGACTTTTACTTAGTCTCGAGTCCCATTTAAGCTTTTTTGAAGTTTGGTTTGAGCTTGACTCAAATCAAAATTATTAAGCCCGCGCGATGATTCATTTTTCAACTCAAACAAACTTAGCTTGCATATAATTGAGTTCGAGCTCGAGCTCGTTGAATAGATAATTAATGGGTCAAGTAAACATATATATAGACAAAAATAAATAAATCAAGTTTGAGTTTGAACTCGAGCTCGTTAACTGGCTTCAGAGCGTATAAACGAGTTAAGTTTGAACAACTAAACAAGCAAGTTCATAAGACTTGGGTTTGACTTGTTTACTAAACAATTAAATTTTGAATGTACGTATTTTGAATTGAGATTTGATTAATTCGAAAATAATTTGACTCATTTGTGGTCCTGTTCAAAATAAATATCACTAGTGAATTGTGATCTACGGTACAAGGATTGAAAATTATATATATTATAATAAAGGGTTAATTGCTAAAAAAAGTACCACCTTTCACTTAATTTACAAATTCAACCTCACTTTTAAATCGTTGCAATAAAGACCCCACCTTTGTATATGTAGCATTTATGACACCCTTATTTTTTTCCAGTCACTGATGGAGCACAAAACGACGACGTCATTTAAAAAAAAATCACATTTCTTCCTCAACAGTCGCTCCCTCTCCAGTGGAGATTCTTCCTCTCATCTCCATCTTTCTTCACCTCTCAGTCTCTCACCATTAAGTTTGCAATTTGAGACGGACAATATAATTCTCAATTAGAATGGGTGGAGTGGTGGAGGTATAAAATGGACATGGAGTAATGACATTTGATTCCTGTTACACACGCAAGCCAATGTGCGGTGGAGAGCGGCGATGACGGACAGACCTTAAGAAGTGACGACGCTCAGACGTTTTGCTAGAAGTTGTTGCTGTGGTGACTTCTGATAATAATTAGGGCGACTAGCGCGCAGCAGAGGAGACAATCATTACGGGGTTAGCGAGGTGGGGAAAGACTACCATTGGCGTTGTGATGTCGAATGTAAATTGGGAGAAATGGTGATTGGCTATTTTGAAGGAAGAAAATATATGGAGATGGACAGAGACTCTGGAGCGAGGGGAAAAGGTGGAAAAAGAAATATTTTTCTTTTTTAATTTATAGTACAAAATGACGTAGTTTTGTGTTTTATCAATTTTCCGGCTGTCGGAAAAATATAGGGTGTCATAATTGCTACAAATGTAAAGGTACAATCATTATTGCAACGTTTTGAAAGTAGTGTTAAATCTGCAAATTGGGTGAAAGGTGGTGTTTTTTTTAGCAATTAACCCTATAATAAAATATATTAAAGATTAGAAAACAAAAGTTCTCCCTTCCACTTGAAGCCTTATTCACAAATTATATTTCCACCGTTTCTATATAATGCATTATAACCTTTTAATTTTGTTTCAAAAAATGTGTCATTCTACAAATTAAAGACATAAAATTCACAATTTTTATCACATTTGCCCTCATTTAATGCATTCAAACATCTATATTTAACTCATTTAATGTATACATATAAGGGTATATTAGGTAATTCAATTAATTTATTAATTTATGTGCATCCATCCAAAATGACATTTAAATGGAAACAGAGGGAGTATATGATAAGCATCACATAACATAGGATAAATTATATTTAATATCGCAACGTTTGTAATTTATAATAATAATACCACAATCTATATTAAATAACGATTTTACCCTTTAACATTTTATTTTTGTCAAGATTCTACCTTCCATAAGTTTTCTTATAGCATCTGTAAACGGTGCCTTGTGTCCTATGAGATGGTGATTCGGCTTTGACTTACGTGTAATTGCGCTTTTTTTCCTAGTCCACGTGTTATTGAATATGATAATTAACTTTTTGTTGTCGAAAAATTTACGGACGGTAGAGTTGTGATAAAAATTAAACATTGGAGGTAAAATTAAATATAAATTAAAGTATTTATAATTTACTCATATATATTTATATATATATATATATATTGAGAATTCGGTTCAGATGAGTACTCTGTTTGGTGTGAGAATGTGTACACTATGTTTATTTACCATAAATTTATTCCTTAACTTATTGTGTTTTAGTGCTAATTATTTATTTTTATTGGTCATCTTATTGTATTTTAGTAGTAATTAACACTAAAATACACTAGATAATCAATAAAATTATAGTGAATAAGCATAGTGCATACAACAGTCACACCAAATACAGTGCACATTATAAACCATCTTTACATATTGATAATATAATATTGAAAAAATGTGCAAATAGCCCCTCTGACTATTCCTCCCAAAGCATTTTGCCCCTAGATGACCGACTATTTAGATAAAATAGCCGTGTGTAGGTTAAAGTCTATATCATTTAGACACCTAATTTGACGGTATTGAGAGTGCCGTCCACACCACTATTTTTTAGTTAGGCATCAAATTCTGATGTTAATAACCACCGTCAATTTCAGAATCTGATGTTAATGGCAATATAGACAACATTTTTATCGCCGTAAAATTAAGTGTCTAGATGGTCTGAATTTTAACCTACTATTTGGTCTAAATAGGTACAAGGGGCAAAATGTTCCCGGAGGAATAGTTGGGGAGACTATTTGCAGTTTTTCCCTATAATATTTATGCATTTGGTATCTATATCAATACACATCGACAATTACATTTGTGTAAATGTCATACCTCAATAATTCATTCAGGAACGAATCGATAAAAAAATACCAAAAGCATACAAACTTCCAACTTAAAAGTGTTTGGGTTTAAGCCCAAAGTGTCATCAACGTTTCTATACGAGCACAATATTGCCCGTTATGGCTAGAACCCACATGGATTAGCTTTTGGGCTTCCCAAAAAGCCTCGTACTAATAGAGACATGGTCCACACTTATACTCATAATCATCTTAATGTTTAATTGATATGAGATTTTGGTTGCACATCAAGTCATCAAAAAAAAAAAAAAACAAAGAAAGAAAAAACAATACAAATAGTGCATAACTTTTAACATGTTTGATAGACAAATATCAACACCCAAGAAAATTCCTAGCCAGTCACCATACAACAACATATCTTCTACCTGGAACCAAGAATCCAAATCATTAAAATATGCTAATCATCACCATATGCTCGAAAGCTGTACCGTTCTTGATAGAAATCATTGAAGAAGAGATCAGCTTCGAACCACTTGGGATAACGAACGAGGTCACCAGCAACGAAGCTCATATAATCCTTACTCCCATCAGGCACTACTCTCACTTCCCCTTCCTCGATGTAAACGAACTGATCAACTTGCCAGTCCCATGGAAGCTGGCACTTGCCCGTCTTCCACACAGACCATCTCGAGACACCAAGCTCTGCCAGACGATCCTTTGACACTTTCCTTTCCACCTTCACATTGTAGAGCTCCTCCATCGGCTTCTCCACCCTCATTGCTTGTATAGGCTTATACTGTCCCCTACTAGCAAAAAACCTTCTATGCTCTTTGGTAGAAGACGAGGAGGGGGTTAGCAACGGAGCCATGATACTACTGGCCATATCCGATGATTTTCTAATCCAACGGGGAATGCAAATCAACAACCTACAAAAGATGAGTCTGGTGCAGCAACTGCATTGTTAGTAGAAAGCACAAACTGTAATTAAAAAACGATACCAACAACATATATGTATAATTACCATACAAATTCATGTAACACAATCTTCAATGGGGAAAATTAGCATTCCCTTTTTCACAAAGACTTATCTAAGATCTACATCGACTCCTAACTTTAGATTTCTGTAACTTTTCACTAATAGTAACAAATGAGCCTCTTGAAATCGTATGCACTTCAATTAGGGCCAGAGCCTATGGTTAAGATTCTACCATATATGAAGGTAGAAACAAGATGTGCAAGTTTTCTTATGATATCACCTACAACATAAAGCTTATAAAAATTCATGTAACGCAATCTTCAATGGGGACATTTAATCGAACATCTATTTTACTGTATGGACGCTTATGACCTTCCCTCTCTGCCTTGTCGTAACTTGTAATCATCCTTATCACAATGATGCAATCCATAAATCATTATTTAGTGGATTGAATTACACATTAATACTATAATTTACATTAAACAACTTTGTTGCCAGACTAATTTTCTAAAGCTTTTCTCTTAAATGGCCAACCATAAACTAAAAAAGCTAGAATAAAAATTACAAACAGCTTCATTTTACAGCATAATTATGCAGAACCAGTAAAAAAGTAGAGAAAAATAAATTCCCCAATTTCTTCATATTTCCATTAAAGATGGCTTCTGTTGAATCGTTCATTTTTCCATAAAAAGATAATCTTTCTTTTTTCTTTTTTCACTTTTCTTCTCCTTTAAGAAAAAAAAGTATCTTCTTGCATACCGACTGTAAACAATGAATCAATACAATCACCTCAAATTATTAAAAAATAAACTAAATAAAATTGGGAAACAGAAGAATCTGAAACAAAATCGGTGTAAACATACAAAAAAAAAGCATAATAAGGAAAGGCCCATATATTAGAGAAGAAATACTTACGCTTTGGGTGTAGAGATTCGAACACTTCCTTAAACCCCTCGAACTGTGAGTTTGCGTGGCAAAGAGGTTTATCCACAAAGCGGTCAGACCGCGATAATAATTCTCACTTAATTCCTCAGACTTGTGTTATGAAAAGAGGAGTGTGGCCGGAAGTTGCAGAGGAGGGGGTGAACGGTGGAGAAGCAACGGGAGAAAAGAGGGGATAAAGATTTGATTTTTAGAGTTGGGAAGACAACCATCAGTTTCCTTTATTTTATTTGAGGGTTAATTGCCAAAAAATCACCAACCTTCAACGAATTTGTAAATTAGGCATCACTTTTCAAACGTTTCAATAAAGATATGACCTTTCATTCTATAACAAAATAGATACCCCTTTCTTTTTCGACCATCGGTAAAATGACGTGGCTTTATTTATTTTCTACGTGGACTATGATTCCTACGTGTTGTCACGTCAATATTTTTTTTAGTTAGTTGCCAAAAAATGCACCACCTTTCAACGAATTTACAAATTAGATACCACTTTTCAAAACATTTCAGTAATGACACAACCTTTCATTTTATAACAAAATAGACACCCCTAATTTTTCATGAGACGTGGCTGCAATTGAGGGTATTGACATGTTGATGTACAAAAAGCCCATGACAAATTAAATTCCATCAAATCAAATTACAATAGATTTTACGCAAGATCGAATTAATTGGAGACATTCAGAATTGCTTGAATTAAAAGAGAAGGAGACATTCTGAATATCTCCAATTAATTCGATCTTGCGTAAAATCCATTGTAATTTGACTTGACATTCTGAATGTTTCCAATTAATTCGATCTTGCGTAAAATCCATTGTAATTTGACTTGATGAAATTTAATTTGTCAAGAGCTTTTTGTACATCAACATGCCAATACCCTCAATTGCAGCCACGTCTCGTGAAAAATTAGGGGTGTCTATTTTGCTACAAAATGAAAGGTTGTGTCATTATTGAAACATTTTGAAAAGTGGTGTCTAATTTGCAAATTCGTTGAAAGGTGGTGCATTTTTTGACAATTAACTAAAAAATAAATATTGACGTGACAAGTACACGTAGGAATCATAGTCCACGTAGGAAATAAATAAAGCCACTGGCTGGAAAAGAAAGAGGGTGTCTATTTTGCTACAGAATGAAAGATCGTGTCTTTATTAAAACGTTTGAAAAGTGGTGTCTAATTTACAAATTCATTGAAAGGTGGTGCATTTTTTTGACAATTAACCCTTTATTTTATTATTAGTGAGGCCCAATTTCAGTATTTAGGGACTTAGGGTAACAAAAGAATCGCCCATTTGCTCTTTTTATTTTTTTATTGTTATTTTATAATGAAGATAAATCATGGAGTAATTATTATTTATCGTGTATTTTAGTAACTAAGTTATGTGTTATTCTTTTTAGGGTTAATTGCCAAAAAATGCACCACCTTTCAACAAATTTGTAAATTAGACACCACTTTTCAAACGTTTCAATAAAGACACGACCTTTCATTTTGTAGCAAAATAGACACCCCCTTTCTTTTCCGGCCACCGGTAAAATGACGTGGCTTTATTTATTTCGTACGTGGACTATGATTCCTACGTGTACTTGCCACGTCAATATTTAGTTTTTAGTTAATTGTCAAAAAATGCACCACCTTTCAACGAATTTGCAAATTAGACACCTCTTTTCAAAACGTTTCAATAATGACACAACCTTTCATTTTGTAGCAAAATAGACACCCCTAATTTATCACGAGAGGTGGTTGCAATTGAGGGTATTGGCATGCTGATGTACAAAAAGCTCATGACACCGAACCTCTGCTAGGGAGGGAGGTGGATGCACCAACCTCGCTGCTGCCGCCACTGGCGTTGCCGCTCTCCGTCGCGCAGCAGCACCGTCTCCGAAGGCGGCCATGAGGCCTGAGACACCGAACTGCCGGCAATGGGAGGAAACGCAGGAGGAGGAGAGATGTTTTTTTTATTCTTAATATTTTATTTTATTTATTGATTTTATTATATTTTTATTTAATAAGGATATTTATGTAATTTTATAATTATTTATTTTTGACTTATATAATTTAGTAGTGCAAATAGAAACACCCTTAATTGGAGACATTCAGAATGTCTCCTTCTCTTCTAATTCAAGAGCAATTCTGAGTGTCTCCAATTAATTAGATCTTGCGTAAAATCTATTGTAATTTTACTTGATGGAATTTAATTTGTCATGAGCTTTTTGTACATCAGCATGCCAATATCCTCAATTGCAGCCACGTCTCGTGATAAATTAGGGGTGTCTATTTTGCTACAAAATGAAAGGTTGTGCCATTATTGAAACGTTTTGAAAAGTGGTGTCTAATTTGCAAATTCGTTGAAAGGTGGTGCATTTTTTGGCAATTAACTGCAAAATAAATATTGACGTGGCAAGTACACGTAGGAATCATAGTCCACGTAGGAAATAAATAAAGCCACGTCATTTTACCGGTGACCGGAAAAGAAAGGGGGTGTCTATCTTGCTACAAAATGAAAGGTCGTGTCTTTATTGAAACGTTTGAAAAGTAATGTCTAATTTGCAAATTCGTTAAAAGGTGGTGCATTTTTTGGCAATTAACCCTTCTTTTTATTATCCATTCAAAAGAGAGAGAAACTTACGGTAGATTTTACGTATGATGAGGTGCATTTATTGGTATATCACTTGATTGCATGCGTAAATTATACAAATAATAATAATATATATATATATATATATTTCAATCGCATCATCGTGAAATTCATACCATAGATCATACCAGAGGTCGAGGAATCGAGTGACTCCACAAACTGGGCACGTGCCGCTCACGTTTCTTTATGTTTGATTTCACGTGTCTGGTTTTAGGCTTCATGTGATAAGCTCCAAGATTTCATCCATGGGGTTGCAGCAAAAATCAGTTGGTGGGAAAGAATCTTGAATCTAATAAAGATAAAAGACAAGTAAGCAAGAATCACTGCAAAATGATCGTGCAGTTGAAAAATGGAGGACTGCCCCTCTTTCACGGATCATTTGCAGCTCCTTCTTCACTCCCCAAGACTAGGAGATTTCACCTACTGGCACAAGCTGCTGTTCCTTCAAGAACTCAAGTATCATTCTTTTTTGTTGATTTGATTTAGCCCACTGTTTTCTTGTTGATGCACGTCTAATTGTGGTTGTGGGAGATGTGGGAATTGCATTTACAGATTAATTAGTAGTTAATAATGTGTTGAAGAAGTGCCCATGAATCTGAATTTGGATTTGTTTTGGTATTTTAGAGGATAATGGAAAGCTTAGCAGTGAGTGGGGAAGTTGGTGGTGCTGGTGGTGCATATTCGTACAATGCTTTGAAAAGATTGGATGGCTTGTGGAGTGGCATTTGCTCTGCTTCACCAGGTGTACATTACTGTGGATTTTCGTTGATTTTTTAGCTTTTGTAACAGTTGGATTGTAGTAGAGAGGATGGATATTGAAGTTCGACTTTCAGTTGTGCAGGAACCTCAGCAAGTGGTTTCCAATGTTTCCGGCCTATTTCGTGGTTCTGAGCTGGCTGAAAAATGTGCTGATGTATTTGATGTGGTAGTTTGTGGTGGCACCTTGGGAGTTTTCATTGCTACTGCTTTGAGTTCTAGGGGTTTTCGAGTTGGGATTGTCGAGAAGGGTCTATTGAAAGGGGTATTGTAGTTTCTGTTTGCTTTGTCAATTCTGGTTCTCTGGAAGAGTTAAAGATCATCAAAATGGTAGTTAATGTTTAACATTTCCTATTCATGATGGCCAGAGGGAACAAGAATGGAATATATCCAGGAAAGAGCTTTTGGAACTAGCTGAAGTTGGTGTTTTAACAGAAGATGACATTCATTTTGTTACTGCTGCCAGCTTCAATCCTGTATGTCACTTTATCTAGATGTTGAGGCCAGGGGTGTTCGTCTAAGTTAGAAACATTTATCTCAGCTTGCAATGAAGTACTTTTTGATACTTGATCAAATTAAAATGAGCCTGAAAGATTTTGAGCAGCAAAGTTGGATTCATTTCTTAATAATGTGACATGATTATCATTTCTATAACTTTGCAGAATAGATGTGGATTTGAAGGGAAAGGCGAGATTTGGGTTAACGACATCCTCAATCTCGGTATTTCGTAAGTTTTGTATTGTATTCCTATTTTACTGAAGATATTTATAAGTTATACTAAAATACATTGAACTGATTCTGAACTGCTTCTACTTATAGTTCAGCATGTGTTTTTCCTTATATATGTGTAAGCCGGAACATGAAAAGGTCGAAAACAGACGTCTCTTATGCAAAGAATATGATATACTTGGATGTTGCAATCTGATTATTTACAAGGTCTGAGTTAATCTGATTATACAACCAAATATTTGTATCTAAACTCTTTAAACTGGATAATTCTATTTTTGTTTCACGTATATATGCTTCATTGTACTTGGCTGTTTGTGGCAGCTGCCATCATTTCTTAGATATTTTACACATCAGTAGTATCATTAATTTTCTTTTCTTTATTTTGTTTTGTTTTTTGTAGGCCTGCCAAGCTTATAGAAATCGTGAGAAAACGCTTTGATTTCCTTGGCGGTGTCGTCTTGGAGGGTTGCAGTGTATCTAACATATCAATTTATGAGGATGCAGCTGTAAGCATACCTACAATTTTGAAGCTAGCTTCTTGCTATTTTTGTTTCTCTAACATATTGTTTATATATAAATTTATAATTATATTTATGTATTCTTTTCCCAGGTGTTACAACTAGCAGATGGAAGGATTTTGTGTTCACGTCTCATTATTGACGCGATGGGAAACTTTTCTCCTGTTGTTAGACAAGTTGAGTATGCTATACACCCTTATTCATTCACCCTAGATGATATTCATAAAGCATTAAGTTATTATTTCAAGTTCAAATTGATGTACATTTCTTTTCCAAGTTTTTCAAACTTCTTCTTATGCATTTGAAGTTTTGCAGATTAGACTAGGAAGGAAGCCAGATGGCGTTTGCCTCGTGGTTGGTTCTTGTTGCCGTGGTTTTAAAGAGAACACTACGAGTGATGTGATATTTAGCAGTGCATCAGCGAAGAGTGTTGGAAAGTCAGTAGCACAGTACTTCTGGGAGGTGCAATGAGTTACATATATTCCTTGTTCATCCACATCTCCAGTAACCGTTTTAGATTAATAAAATAGTCGTTTTGAACTTGCTTCGTTTTCAGGCATTTCCTGCTGGCTCAGGCCCTCTTGATCGAACCACGTATATGTTCACCTACCTTTACCCTGAACCTGGATCTCCCCTATTGGAAGAGTTGCTGGAAGACTATTGGGAGTTGATGCCACAGTATCAGGTAAACTAATCTCTCACTTCAATCTTGTTCCATGTAACGAGAAAACACATAAATTTGTAAAAATAGTGTCATTAAAGACTTAGCATCTATTTGTTCAAATTTTTTGAGTCTCCACGCCACAGCTGTAACAATTTGAACAAATAGAGTATATGGGCTAAGTCTTCCTTTTGATTCTTTCTCCTTGATACCATGTTACTTGTCTGAACTTCATAGGGCGTTTCTCTTGATGATCTGGAGGTCTTGAGAGTAATATATGGCATTTTCCCTACGTATCGTGACAGGTAAATGCTGCAACTATCCCATAAACTATGTCAAAACACAGGCTCCAACATTATCTGTTCAATAATGCCTAGACATTTCCTTATGTGATCTGACTATTCTTTGTTGCTGTGACTGAGCCCACAGTCCATTGCCAGCGGCTTTTGATCGTATTCTACAGGTCTAAAACCCGACATTTTCCCAAAACCTCAGTCTATTATGATCATTGTTCCATGATTGCCACTGAGTATGACCTCTACAGTTTGGTGATGCTAGCGGTATACAATCCCCCGTTTCTTTTGGTGGTTTTGGGAGCTTAACGAGACACCTAGGAAGATTATCAGCAGGTATGGAAATGAATATTGTATCCCCATTTTTCTTGTATCTAACAATATTTTGACAGCATCAAATATTTCAGAAGATCAGCATTTTCATCACTTCAGTTGGCATTAAAAAAAATTCACATACAAAATTTCAGTCAATCTTCTTCATATTGATTAAGAGAATGCCATAAGCAGATACAAAATTTCAGCTACTGAACTAGTTTCTTGAGTTTTTTATGAGGTTTAAGGCATACACGAAGCAATCAACAACAATTTTCTCGATTGCCAGAGCTTATCGTTGTTAAACCCATACATGGTAACTTCTTTTCTCTGTCAAATGTCAATGTACAATGACTTATATATGCTGGTCTCAAATTGATTAAATCTTTTTCTGCAGCCTAACTTAAGTGCTACCTGGTTGTTTCAAAGAGCCATGTCCGCGAAAAAGCAATCCAATGTTGCGCCTACTTTTATAAACGAGCTTTTATATGCCAACTTCACAAGCATGCAGGTGCTTCTTATGATAAACAACTTGAGTCTTTTTTAGTTAGTTATTTCTGAATAGTTTCTGTTCTTCGTCGCTTACATTATTGAGCTTTGTGTTTTTTGACCAGAAACTAGGGGATCCAGTGCTCAGACCGTTTCTTCAGGTGAAATATATATTCTCCTATTCTATGCATCTTCTTCCAGCTGATCAAGAAACTAATTTGAACTAGCATTGCAGGATGTCATACAATTTGGCCCTCTTGTCAAGACATTAGGCCTAGTGATGCTAACTCGACCTCTGATTTTACCATCTATATTCGAGCAGGTAGATATTATCTGTCTGAGAGAGAGAGAGAGAGGTTGCTTTGAGTTGACTGCTTGTGATTGTGAAATGCAGGTTGGTATACCCGTGCTTCTCGACTGGTTGGGACACTTTGTGATGTTGGGATACTACACATTTCTTTCGTGCTACATCGACCCTCTCATTAGGTAACGAAAATGTTTACATAAACTGTGCTAAAGAAACAGTTTCTTTGAAGGCTTAATTACAATTTAATCCTCAACGTTTGAACATTTCATAAAAAATAACAATAATTACAATTTAATTCTCAACGTTTACTATTGTCTTATGGTGTATGTAATGAGATATGTTATTACAGGCCATTGTCGAACAGATTCCCAGCAAAAATGAGATATGAATTGAAGCGGAAGCTTGAGGCTTGGAAGTATGGATCTGGTTTAGATTATGAATTTGAAGAAAAATCATAATAGTTTTGCAAATGATTTGTTTTACTGTATGAAAGTAAATGGCATGAATTTGTATGGATAACAAAAGAAATGAGATTTCTTGTTTACCATTCATTTCAATTGGACCCAAGTTTTGACCCTTATATTTTATTTTTAATATTAACATAAGGCGTCTCAGGTGCTTTATTTTAATATTGACTGCTACTTCTTCTCCAAGTATCTCTTTACAAATAAACTCATATTTAAATGAATTTTTAATTCTTGTATAAAACAGAGGATGCCATCTCATTTTGGGTTTGGATTGGAAACTGATCTTCCCTCCCTAACTCAAAAGAAGAGGAAAAAAATAAAATTAAGAGAGAAATAAAACAAAGCTAAAAACAGAAAGGGACCAATACGACGTCGTGGCAAACTCTGTAGAAATACCTAAGAGAGATGAGTTTTCTTGCAGGGAGATTGGCAGCGAAAGAGGGCTCCTATTTCTTGCAAGAATCCAAACAAGCTGTAACTCGAATCATCGAAAAGCAGAAGAATTCTGCCAACAACGTTGTTAAACCAATTGCTGAAAACACTGAAATTTCGTCGTCGCCGTCGCCCGATGTTTTGCCGGAGATTTTGAGGCACTCTCTCCCTTCCAGAATTTTCAGCTCTGAATCGGAGAGTTTGGGCTCTTCTTTATCCAGACCTTCGAAATGGGCTCTGAAGCCCGACCCGAATAGGAATGGCGGCCCGGTGGTGTCGGCTGATGTTCTTAATCCTCTCAGGGGTTATGTTTCTCTGCCCCAGGTCACATTTGGGCCTAAAAGGTCTTTCCTTTTTTTTCCTTCTCTGTCAAGAAATGTTTTCCCCCTTGTTTAATTACTCGATGTTTTATAGTTGATCTACTGTTAATTTTCATGTGTGTGTGTGTGTTCTTGTGCGAATGGGACGATGGATGCTGTATTTTTGAAATTTTGTGGTTCGTATTCAATAAAACTTTTCATGATTGAAAACGATAAGATTTTGATGTTATTTGTGTGAAGTTTGTACTGTTCTTAATAATATTTGAACTGGAATGAATGGAATTTTACTGAGGTGGTTGGATTTTTTTCTCTGATCGAGGCATTGAAGATAATATTTGTAATCTTTTACTGTGAGACATTTCTCATATGTGTTTGTGGTTGGTACACTATGATTTGGGATGATTAAGGTTGCTATGGATTAACTTTAGCGAGCTAATATCATTTGTTGAGTTTTTCATGCAATGCTGATGGACTAATATCTGGAGACACTCAGGTGGCAGCTGCCCAATTCGGAGGGCACTGTTTTAGCCTCGACTGCAAATGATTTGCGGCAAGACAAGCATACCCCTATCAACCCGGAGAAGTTGAAGGCTGCAGCTGCAGGGCTATCTCAAAGTAAGTTCTGGTTTGTTTTTCACCATTATTGGTTGTCGTAGTGCCACTTATAATAGATTCTGAAGTTTCTGAGAATTTTTAATCCAATGATTTCTTCTATAATAGCAACCTACTATCTCTACTCTCTCTTGGTTGGCAGTTGGATCAGCATTTGCCCTTGCTACTGCTATTGTCTTCGGTGGTGCTAGCTTGGTGTTTGGGCTGGCAGCTTCAAGATTTGAGGTGCATAACGTAAGTATACATCTTTGAGAGCCCTATAGGTCCCTTTTGGATTGTCATATTTTATTTTCTGAATATATTGATATTAAATATTAATAGTTGTGCATGCATAGTTTCTAAGCCATTTCTGATGGATGTCCGAAAAATATTGTGCTTTTGCTCTGTGAGTAAACAGCCTTCATCTGTACTTCCTCTGTGTAGCTGAATGTGTGACGTTACCATTCATTTGGGTTCTGGTTGGATGTGAATAGGCTAGCATATAAAAGAGTTCATGAACTGAACTGAACTTTTTTTTGTCTTCTCTAGCTTTTAATCTTATTTATGTCAGTTTCGGAGCTATGATTATGTAGTCTGTTCGTAATATACAACACATTTTCTAAATTCTTTTGAAAGGATAAGTTGATTTGGAAGGATCAGAGGGTCTTTAACTATGGAAGTTGCTTTAGGAGAAGCACCGTAACTTTTTAGAAACCATGTGGGACGTGATGGTGACGAAATTCCAATTAATAAATCTCTCGAGTTTGATGTAGTGATGTGAGTTTATGCTTCTGATGGCTTAGGAAGTGCAAGGATAGTCATCTCTACCAAACACAGAGTACATACTGATTTTTTATTTTTATTTTTTCTGTAATGTCATTTCTACATGGTAACAAGTGTTTGCAGATGACTACATAATATCGTTCATGTTCCTCGTTTCTTCTCTACCGCACCTACGAACATCAGGTGTCGATTTCTATTTCCTTGGTTGACAGGCCAGCGACATTCGGAATAAAGGGAAGGACCTGATTCAACCAAGATTAGAAGGGTTGAGAGAGCACTTGGCCCCTCTAAAGAGTCGGGTACGTCGTATATAGGAAAGATGGAATTTTAATGGCTTATATCTTTGTTGCTAATTCTACTTGTACATTGTACATATGGCTGGTTCTAGGCCGAGGCAATAGCAAAGAAATGGCATTTGGAAAAGGAAGAATCTCTGAAAGAGAGGCCTCTCATAAAGGAGCTTTCAAGAACACTTGGTGCCAAATCTTGATCATCTTCTTTCTGCATGTTTTGTTGGTTGTAACATGTGTGGGTTGGATACAATATTTGATCGAGAAAGTGTTGGTGGAATTCGAATTCACAGGATCGCTACTTCACCAATTAGATCAACTTGTGCAGGCTTGTAATCGTAATGTGATTGAATGTATGTTGTATAAAAATAAGGTTAAATTAGCGAAATGATCCTTAATTAAAGTTTGGGAGTGTTGTAATATATACATACATATATATATATACTCACACATACATTTTATATTAGTGTATTTTGGTAAGTGAATATGTGTCGATAAGATACACTTTTCGTGTTTCACTATCAAATTTGTGATTTTAATAATATTTATTATAAAATAATAATTAATTATAACATAAATAATCATAGTGAACATTCATCAACAAAAAAATGAATTAAATTTTTTTTTTTTTTTGAAATAATCCACCATAATAATGAATATTAATTAAAATTTGAAAATTTAATACTAAGAAATAATTATAAATTCTAACTGGGTATGATGAATTCTCATAAACAATCATAAAGTTTAATTAAATCACAACAAAGTAAAATTGAAGATAAAAACTATAAGCAAACTCATAATTTGAAAATGCAACACGAAGTATAACGCAGAGAGTGCAACATGAAATCTCATGTGAAGATAAATACACTGGTTACACTATGTTTCACAATCAAATTTTGAGTTTGTTCGATTTTATTTCAAATTTAATTTTGATGTACTTTAATTTAATTTTACAATTGTAAAGTATGGTTTATTCTCTATACAATTAGGGTATACTGTATAATTTTTGTAAGTATTTAATTGCCATTTTTTTAATTAATAATTTATAATTGTTATGTTGATTATTTCATAATTATAATTCTAATTTTCAAATTCATATTTTGTTGATAGATGTTGATTAAAGTTAATTTATTATAATTAATTTTTTTTATAATAATTATTGTAATACATAAATTTAATAGTGTAACATGGAGTGAGACACGGAAAATATATATTGTAGCATGAAATTTGAACCGTTGTTATGAGGTGGTTCTATTTTTTTTTTTATCTTAGATTACACACACACACAACAAAACATAGTAAATTAATACTCGTTAAATTAAAAAATTATTTAAAATAATATTTTCTTTTCCGATCCTAACTTAGGCCAGTTGAAAAAATCATAAATATCGGTAAGATAATAAGATAATATAATTTTGAAAAACTCCTATATAAATATATGGTCCTTCAATATCATGAATTAATAATTTTTTAAAACTACAAAAATAATTAAGTCATTTTAGTAAAATATAATTCTAGTCTTATTTGATTTTTCTTAAAACTTAAATTTAGTTGGAGTTCATCTCTAACTTTTCTTATTAGTGCTTCTTTACGCATACCTGGTTCCAAAGTCCTAACTTTCAAATGAGTTACTTTTACTCATATAATGTTTTACATATTTCATCTGTCATTGTTTATTTTGAGACATCTTTTAAATGAGAAATCATTGTTGGATATAATTTTAATAAATTTGCTATATTATTTATATAGTTTAATCTCTCATCATCACACAATAAATGTTTTTAGTAAAAATGCAGTTAATAATCTTGAATTATTAAAAAACAATTAACATTAGTTATTAATTTTCATTAATATAATGTGAAATGAATTTATTTTAACATCAACTAGTATATCTTCCACACGATACTCAATACAGTTTGATTTTACAATTATTGAAAAATTAAATGCAAAATTCAATCATAGTTAAAAATATATTTGCAATGCACATATATATAGTGTGAAAGAGTGTATAAAAAATTTAAATAAATTAAAAACTAAATTTTATTTTTCATAGATATAAATAATAATTATCATAATGATTTAAGCAAACAAATAATCTCATATCATCTTGGAGTGAATAATAAACATGCTATAAAATAAATTGCGCAAAATAAATTAATTGAATACATGTGGTTTGTAGTTGTAATAGTTAAAATTTGCATCGAAAAATTTAATCTAACTGTCCAAATATAAATAAATACACAAAATCCAACAAACATAGTCGTGCAATGCCTTACCTTTTTTTTTTTTTTTTTTTTTATCAGATTGTGATTTGAATTGACCATATATTTAGAAGTGAATATTTATATTATTTAAAAGGAAAATGTTATGATTGCACATAAAGTTTGTTTGGTCACTAATTCTTCCACTTGCTCAATCACAATATAAATTTTGAGAATTTACAAAACAAGATCATAAGATACTTCAAATAGAATTAAAACTTTCACATCTAAGGAAATTCTTAACAAATTATAAATATTAGTGCAACCGAATAATATATTATTCCAGAATATTTATAATTAAATATGAAATAGATTTGAGTATATATGAATATAAATTTTTATTGGAAATCAAACTTCAATAACTTATTATGATCAATTTCGTAAATCAAATTGTTAAACAACATGTACCTATCATGAATAAAAAAATTACTGAAATAAAAACTTTAACAATAAAATTTTGAAAAATAATTAAATAAAACTAAAATGTTAAAAAACAGGTGAAAATTAATTGAAATTTAATGTAAATATAATAATGCATCAATTATAACCCTACATAATTAATTAACATGCCCAATCAATATAGATATATTTATATATTCAAAGAACCGTCTGTTTTACTTTAATATATGTATAAATTTAATTAATAAATATGATGCATAATTTAGTAAAATACAATATAATCAAAATTCTATTTCATTGAATTATGAAAACACCTTTTAAATTAATAAATATCTCTATAAAATAATAAATTTATATAAAATCTCATGATCTCAACCCTATTAATTAAAGAAGTTTTACTGCATTATATCATTAAGAATAAAATTGAAATAACGGTATTGTTGCTCTTGTCTAATCATAATATTTCAAAAATGGCATTCAAAGACTGGAATTCAAAGTGTTTTTTATACATTTTAGCATATAAAAATTTGAGTGAAATCGTGTTATGAATTAAAATTGATAAGACATGTTAAAATTTAGAACAATTCATATTTGTTACACATTTATAATTTTATTAGTGTTTGATTGTATTTAAATTCAAATTTTAACCCGTCTTACAGACATTGTTCTATGAGACGGTCTCACATAAGCTTCTTCATAATTAAGTGATTTTTTCAACGTAAACGTAAAACATCTTTTATAAGCAAAGATCTGATTAAACCCCTACAAGGTAACTTTTTATCTGAAGCAAACTATATATAAAATTTGTTGAGTACTGTTTGACATTGATAATTCAATGTTGAGCGCAATATCATACAGACTCCCTACGACATTGTCTGTGAGATTGTCGTGACTAATCTTATCCTTTCCTAGATTTTAGGATTTATTGTTTTTAATAAATTATAATTATTTTGTATATCTTAAATCATATATATCCACGAAATTTTTATTTCAAATAAATGGATATATATGCTTGATATATTAATATTTAAATAGAGTTTGATTAAGTCAAACTCTATCTTTAGGTTTATAGTTATCTTCTTTTTTTTTTTACCACTTCTTTTAAAGTTCAACGTGCAAGAGAAAAAGAAAAATAATTGGTTTAGGTTGTGGGTTGTTCTCTGTTGCCACAATATGGAACGGTTTTCTCCAAGGCATGAAGTGGACGGCGGTTATGGAACTCTCTCACACGATCTAGAAGATGAACGTGGGCCTTGTTCGATTCAAGTGAAGAATGTATATAAGAGATATGATCTACACTTGAAGACTTATTCGAGCATAATTTATCTTGCCGCTGCGTGTGAAGATTTAAGAGCTCGAGTCACAAACTTAGCATTTAGATTTCTTTCTTCTTTCATTCTTCTTTCTCTTTGAAGTTCATAGTAGTTCAATCGATTCATGATAATAGATTGTACGATCTAGGATAGATAGAAGGTTGTGGAATCATTGCTAGTTTGTATACAAATTAACGGTAGGTTGATTTGTATTTTGTTTGAATTCGATTTAGTTGAAAACTAGAATAGAATTCATGTATTTTGTTTGATGTGTCAAGAGCTCAGCGTCTGACATCATCAATTATACATTTGTGTTAGCTCACAGAAGCATAATTTCGCTCTGTGGCAATCACATACATGTTGTATGTGATTTAAAATTTATTTTCGTGTTATATTGTGTTGTTTATTTCCATCATTTTATGTTAAAGATAGTGATTCAACTATCATTAACATTGAGTTTGACATTACGTTTATGTATCTATTTTCAGTGTTTACGGCAAATAATTCTTTTAAAAATTTTATTTGAATTATTTTATAAATCTAGTCATAGTGGAACTTATTTCAACTAATAGCAAGACGATGGATAATTGTTGATGCAAAATGTACGTTGCATTTTCTGCAACTGCAAATAGTGTACATGAAATGCTTAACACTTTCACTATTTTAATTTTGGCAAAAATTTAGGTACATTTGCTGTATTGAACTGTTTCGATCAGATGAATATTGATGATATTTTTTTTAAATAAAAAAATGTAGCAATAATTACAAAAATGCCACCGTTTTTTTAGGGGTAATTTCCAGTAAATGTGACATTTTTTAGTATTAGAAGGGATACTTTTCAGTATCATGAGTGATATTTTCTCTCTATTTGATATAAAATCTTATGTATATCTGATGTACAATAGACCAATTCTTTAATTTTTATCTTTAATGCAGACATATAGGGTATACATATATGTATATTCATAAGATAAAACACAATACTTAAGTGGCTGATAAGAGATGGTTTATTCAATAATGTAATTATTTTGTGCCAAAAATGTCAATACAACTTATTTGCCCGCAAAAAGGATATATAGAAAAAGCAATTAAGTGGAGAGGGAATCAATCAATCTAATTCTGAACTTTAAATCTTTCTTTTCTCTTCTATATTTTCTTTAATCACATCAATTATACATTTATACTCTCTCTTATGCATACATGTATTGCTTAAAAAAATGCATTAATCATGTCTGTTTGAGAATGATCTAATAATGGAGTAATATAATTTGAGACCGAATATCTTGAATGACTACGGATTACCATGGCTGGTCTTGAACATGAGTGGCAAACACCACTACAAAAAAAAATGATCTTTAGTGACAAGATTATTAGCGACGACAAATATTAGATTTTTAGTAACGACATGTTTCTAATCATCACATGTCATTTCTAATAAAGTTTTTATGATGACATTGTTGTCGTTTAAAAATATATTTTTTCGCAAATAGAGTGTCCCTAAAAGTTCATCCCAAATAAATTAAAAATTATTTTAAGTGACAACATTGTCGTTACAAAAAATGTAATTAGAAATGACATGTAATTATTAGAGATGACATATCGTTACTTAAATCTATTATTGGTGACGACATTTATCGTCGCTAATAATATTGTTATTAAAGTCCGTTTTTTTGGTAGTGCATGGGCCGTGCCATTTGGAGGGCCCTATTTTTTCAAACATATGTATCTATATATATATCTTTAAAAAATTAATACCCTACTTAAGAGCTCTAATTGTGACGTATAGTAATTTAAAATTTATATTGTGTTTATCAAATATGTACTTGTTCAGTTATAACCTTTTTTTATTGAATAATTTTTTAATTTTGACTGATATATTTATGTTTTTACAAAATGATTACAATTAGAAGTAATTTTAAAAACTTCTAGAATGCTGAGAATATCATTTGGGCAAATTAGTGACCTTGGAGTCTTTGTAAATCTCAGATAAATTATCACTACCTATTTTGAAATAAATTATTCGATACGCTTATATTTCTTTTTTTCTGTATATTTGTAGTTGTTATTTACATTTTTTCAATACTTATGAATATGTAGACATAATGAAAGAAACTTCAAATACTAGTGAAAAAAATATTTTAGAACCCCCCATTTTTCGTTTTGCCATGAACCCATATCAGAACCGACCCTGCAAATCACCCTCGTTATACAAAAAATGCGCACCCACACATAATTTAGTTCAATTACAGGTCTATTATCTAGCTATATATTATTTCAGGACGATTAGTATACGTTAAGATATATAGATAATTTTTGAACTTTTATTTTTCCATTTTTTTGTAACTGCCATATATAATAGGTTCACACACGTGACATCTTGACCTTGAAAGTATTAGGGCTTATTTGGTTTTATTTTCATACTAAATTGTCAATTTTTTTATTATTCAAAACACCGAAAACATGTTTGTTTTACTCATTTCAATTTCAGTTTTTCACTTTTTTCAATCTTATATAATCTATTCAATCATATAAATATTATATGAGATCTATTATTTAAATATTCATTAATCCATCTCTATCACACAAATATTTATCTTTTCATCTCAACCACATATTTAAATTGAAAACAATATTCAAACAAATTAAAATATTTCCATTTTCCAAATTTATAACTTTAAACATTAAATCATTTATCAAAAAAAAAAAAAAAATCATTACAGGTTTTTTACAAAACCAATACATCAAAAAACCGAAAAATTGAAAATTAATGTTGAAAATAAAAATAAACAGGCCCTAGTATCACTGAGAACCCTAACTTTCCCATCATGTGACTGTTACCCTCCCAACGAGGTACCGTATATTGACGAGAGAGATATAAATTAAACATAAAATATTTAAACTATAAAAAAATACTCTCTTTGTGTTAATATATATATATATATATATATATATGTTACGTTGTTTTATGAATTTTTGCTAGAATTATGTAATTTTTTTTACTAGTATACCCCTCTCTCCCATATGACATCAAATTTTATTTATCTATATTTTTCTATAAAAAAAGACAAATTTCTCTCTTTCCATGTATTTGATAGGGTTAAAATTGAGAGATAGAGATTGTGAGAATATCTTAAACTAGAAATATTTTGACATAAAATAAAATTCTTAAAACAAGATAAAATATGCAAGGATCTATCCTTTTTTTTAATATATACAAAAAAGCATATTTGGACGATCCTATACTATTAAAATTTTCCATATTGGGTCCCTGTAATATTAATAGTACAGTGAATCAAGTATGTTTTTTTCTCCTTTATATACAGAGGCAGATGGGGGGTTTAACCATTATGAAATAATAAATTAAACATTATGAAATGTAAAAATAGCATAATAATATATTATATCATCCTTCTCTCCAATTTCAAAAGCGTACACTTTAAATTATAAGCAATTAAATGTGAAAAAAAAAACATTACGACGTAACATCTTAAGCATTCTAAAACGTGGAAGAAGCATAAATTTCTCATGAGAAATATGATCTTACTAAATAAAATAACTATAAAAAATAATTAAAATAATATTAATGATAACCATCTATATGTAATAAATCTAATAAGTAAGATTTATCCACAAATTATGCACTAAATTAATATAACGTTCACATTCGATCTCTCTCTCTATATAGTTACTCTGGCTTGTACTGCAAGTATATATATATAAGCATCTATGTTGAAAGAACAAAATCATATATTTTATGTTGTTTCTTGAAGCAGTGGGTATATGGATTAGTCAAATCACATCATTATTAAAAGAAAATACTTAAAAGGAAACCCTTTTTCATGTAGAAAGAGAAGTAATATTTTTCTAAACATTACTCTTTAGACTAATGATGGCTATATTAGATTTGGTGGACTAATGATATCTTGTGTACCAACTATATTCACATTCTAATATATATATATATATATATATATATGTCGTCCATTACATAACTAAAATAATCCTATAATTTGGTGCTTGCAAAAAGCTAAAAAAAAATAAAAGAAGTTTAATTAATTGGTGAAGTGAGATGCTCTTACTATTACGAAATAATAGATTTCAATCTCACCAACACTTCGTAAACATTATAAATCAAAAGACCAAAATTACGTGCATTTCTTTCAACATATAAAAAGTGTGTCAAGAGTTTTTTATTTCTTTATCGTTTTTTTATCTTCGTTGCCCTCATTTATAGACAATCAAGAAATATGAGTGGCAGTGCACTCTCACCTTTACATACACGATTCTGAGCTAGATTGTTCGAGTAATCTTATCTAAACTACTATATATAGATATATGATGTAATATGATATTTTCCAAATATATTATTATAACTTATACTTTTTCAATATTAATTAAGAACTTTTCATTTTCACATTCTCAATTAATCAATTTCACAACTCAGTTGCCTTTATATATATATATATATATATATATATCTATTATATAGAAGTAGCTATATTAAAAACTAGTAGAAGTTAATTTTCACAAATACTTCAAATATATATAAATGTGCAAATAAATCACACACACACACACAACTGTGGTGAATAAACCTGTGTGTGCAGCTAGGAGAGAGAGAGAGAGAGAGAGAGAGAGAGAGAGAGAGAGAGAGGTATATATATGAGTATGTGTATATATGTTAGGTGACTAATTAATTATGAAAGTGCTTGGTCGTTGTATGAAATAATAATGCCTATTTTAAATTTGGGGTCCCCATACTCTACATACCTTGAGATATGCTAATTATTACATTCATGATCTGTTTGGATGTATAATTTGATTTATTTAAGTAGATGAAATATTTATGTAGCTCTAATTAACATTGGTAAATAGTAATTAGAACTGCCTTCCTCTAAAAGCTACTGTATTTCAATTTGTGTGGAATATAAAAGAAACCGGATGAAATCATTTGCTACATTAATATGTGCAACACTCAATGCATGCTACACATTTAAAAATATTAATTTTATTCCATTTTTTTCTTCAATTTCAATTGGTCGGGCTTTAATTTCATTTTACACTTTAATTAGGGTTCACCTTTTCAATTAGAGTATATAATTATTTTTTCAATATTTAATTTCATTTTTAATTAATAACTGATTATTTTCTAAAAAAAAATTATATACACTAATTGAAAAAAGTGAACCATAATTAACAAGTGTAAAATTTAATTAAAATACAACTAATTGAAATTGAAAAGAAAAACAAAATAAAAATTAGTATTTTTAAACGTGTAGCATAGTGTGTTGCACAGAATGTAGCAGAAGATTTTATCCAGAAAGAAACAAACACGTTCATTTATAAATATTTTTTAGGAATTCATTTATTATCATTTGCAATATCATATCCATACCAGCAATAAATTTCATGTTATTTCTTTTAGTGTTAAAGATATTCATTTGTTAACCCTAATCCCCCCGGCCCAAAAAAAAAACTTGTAAACGACATTCGCGATGATCATGCTCGCAATAACTTACATTGTTAAACAACGATAAAAATTGTAGGCGTGCTCAATCCAAAAACACAAATTTCATACTCGGTCTTGAATATATAACATCAAAATATATAATACATGTATATAAATATGTATACACAGACACTATCTACGATATTTAATTTCTGCTTGAAGCAAGAAAAAACCAATTTATGTAACAAAGTACGGCACGCTGTGGAAACTTGCCTTCAAAACTTGAGTTATATGGGGTGATCTAGTTGGTGGAGTAGTGAACGAGCTCGTGATCAAAAGATTGTGATTTTAGATTCCTTCAATGCATATGCCTTTTAACTAGAATTACAGTCCTATATTTTAAACCCCTCATACAAAATTTACTATGCATACAATACACGAACTTGATACTTAACGAAAAGGAAACTCATCTACAAACGAGCACCGTTTTAAGACGAGCTACTCATAATACACTCACTCGTAAATAGCAGCTGCAAATAGATTAAATAGAGAAATTAAGGATGCAAGAGAATTACTGTCATTTGTTATGGAGAGGGTTGGATCCTGTCGGAACTCTACGTTTCTCCGAACCGAATTCGTTTCGGTGATCCGGTCTTGAATGAAAGACTTGCTGGGAAGCATTGATTCTGGCTGGAGAGGAGGCGGAGACGGTGGTTGGGGTGGCGGAGAAGAGGAGGGTGGTGGTGATGATTATTTTAAAGATGTGGTGAAAAGGAATTGTCATGGTGTGAATTTTGTTGGGGTTTTGTGTGTGTGTGTGTGTGTGAGAGAGAGAGAGAGAGAGAGAGAGAGAGAGAGAGAGTTTAATGAGGTTCGGAAGGTGGCACATATATATATAAAAACTTAGTCGGGACGGTAAACCTTTTCGAAAATCTAGATCATCTCGTCCATTATTAGTGTTTCGTATTTCATTCGGTGTGTTTGCAAATTTTTGAATATACATTTTCTAGATAAAAATTATTTTTTCTATTATTTCAATTCACGTTTTCCAAACACGTACAAAATAAGACGCACAATCTTGACACCAAGTGTGCATCGAATGATCGATCTTCACTTTATTAGAAATCTTTTTTTTTTTTTTTTGTTGTTGTTGTTGTTGTTGTTGTGAGAAACACTTTATTAGAACTCAATAACTTGTGTTATAAATATTGTTTTTTTTTTTGTACCAAGGGTGTACGCAACATTGAGCTTTATATATAGTTAATTAATGCTTTTTTTATATGTGTGATTTGTACGATTTAATTAATTGTGTTTAAATTTTAAAAACAAGAGAGATGAAAACATTTGTAGTAGTGAGGGATACGTGAAATTAGGTTTGGAGTTCTAGGGGTTGGATTGGGATTGGTCATTATTTGACTCAATCCCAAGTGAGTGAATTTACTATAAATGATACAAGACCATGAATATAAAACATATATCCAAGATTGAATGAACTATAATGAAATTAATTTGGTGGCATGCACTTACGTACGTCATATTATGTTTTAATTTAGTGTTTATTTTTTCAGTTCAAATCTACAATATAATATATATATATATATATATATATATATATATATTATTGTAGTTCTCATATTTTTATATTGCCAAAAAATGATATACAAAATAGAAATATAATTTGCAGGTGAGATCGATCCCCTACCTTAAAATTTAAAATCAATCTATTTAAAATATGAAATTATTTTAAAACTCAAAACATACGTACGTGACGATAATCCTACTGTTAGAATATGATTAAACCGACCACAATTTCTGAAACAAAAGGTATAAATAGAGATATCAATTAGGTCAACTTGCTCATTTTCGGATCAGTCCATCAAGTTGTTGGATTATTCGGTTCAGGCTAATTTTGACTATTTTTTTGCTAGAAATTAATCCATGAACCTAACCCTTCAATTTTCGGGCTACCCCGTCAGACTAGCTAATAAATTTATAAAAAAAATATTTAATGTATATAAACTTTTGCAATTTTAACAAATTAATGCTAAGAAAACATAACTTACTATCAATTAATTGAACATATTATTTAAATATCAACAATTAATATATTTTTAGTGCTTATAAAATTTAACTACTTCAAATATGAAACTTTAAATGTTTAAGCAAAATAGAAAGATAAATAATTAAAATATGAGCATTCTGGACCCACTTATTTCTGAATTAGCACTATTAGATTGTCGGACTATTCAATACATATTAATTAATTCAGGCTAGATTTATATCGGTTTGTAATTTTATGGTTTTAACTCTGTATTTTTCTTAGGCTATTCAAACCAATGCGCCGATTTTGAGCAGTCTCTAGGGTACGTATGAGAAACTATGTTTGGAAAAATAAATTATTTCACTTTATCAAATAGTAAGCTAATTAATTAATATGAGAACCCACATTAGTTGACTGTGTAGGTATTGACGTTTTGTTTCCATTTGTTGAATTTCATGACATCAATCTTTGAATGTACCAACTAGTATATGTTGACAAAGTATTAATTAAAACAAGGATTATTTTGTATTAAAAATCACAAGTGAATGATTTTGTAATTATAAATGATCTTTTAATTGTTACAAATAAAATATAATTTTTAATGATTTTTGTAATTATAATACGGTCAAATTTTTCTGAGTAGTTCAATCGAGTGTGTCCTACTAAATTTACATGAATACACTCCACATATGTGTGTCCATGTTCCAAAAAACTCGAACATATATGAATTGGGATTTGAATATTGAATTAACTAGAATTTTTTTGGGGGTGCATGTTGTAATTGCAAAAATCATTAAAGATTGTATTTTATTTACAACAATTATAAGGCTGTGTTATAATTACAGAATAGTCTGAATTAATATGTATTTTTAATGCAAATAACTCTTAAAAGAATTATTATTATTATTTAATTAAAAAAGTTCGCATTTAAACTTTATAAAAAACTAACACTAGTAAAATTATTTTTAGCATTGGACCAGTTTGCTTGTTTATTTTGTGCGGTTAACGAACGCGTGCTATTCAAGAATTTCTTATTTTTTGATTGTGAAAGTACTTAAAATTGAGTTTTTAATAATTGAAGTGCAGAATGAATAAAATTGGAAATAGCCCAAAATAAAATAAAATTTGGGAGGACCAAAATGCCCTGCTTACTCTTGTGAACAATGAAGGGTCATAATGGTCATTATGGTAGAGCGAGGGTCAAATTCATATTGCCGACGTAATTAAGGAGTGAGGCAGGGGCAATTTAGTAATAGGGTCAAACCTTCAATTGCATCAAAGTCACTTTTAATATAATGTTTTCTAAGAAAAATAAATTCACGGAATCTCGCTCGCGTCCAAGATTTTTAAAAACCTTCAAATACTCCCCCGTCCCATTTATATAGTCCACTTTATCCTCGCACGTAGATTAAAAATATTTATGAAAATAAGATATTAAAACTTAACTTCCATTATTACCCTTAAAATTAATGACTCTAAAAAATTTAAGTGGTTGAGTTTTAATTTCCAATACATAGTAAGGGTATATTTGTATATTACCATGATAATTAATACTATTTATAGTTATGAGACTATATAATTGGGACACCTCAAAATAGTAATAGGGACTATATAAATGGGACGGAGGAAGTATCAAATATCAATCGGTAGACGGTGATTATTTGAAGCTCACCGCACAAAAGTGTTACTCAACACTAATATAAATAATATTAAATTGTAGTTAATCCAAAGGGTTAATTGTTAAATAAATCACCAAATTTCTGTTATTTTGTAAATTAGACATCACATTTAAATTTAGTCAATTAAAATACCATATTTTAATTTGAATGAGATTAAATATACTTAGTTTTTTGACTACTTAAATATTATATGTGTCTAGTTTATAAGCCACATTGGCTGCAAAGCCAACACACACATGCAACAAACGACGTCCTTTTATTATTATTATTATTTAGGAAACATTTATATATATATATATATATATATATATATTGTTTCTAAGAGATAAAAAGATAAAGAAAAAATTATAATAATTGACGTTTTTTGTTATACGTGTGTGTTGATGTTGTTGTCAACGTGACTTATAGACCGGACACATCATATTTAATTGACCGAAAATTAAAATTGAAAATATTTAATCATATTCGAATCAAAATATGATGTTTTAATTAACTAAGCTTAAATATAATGTATAATTTACAAAAAGAATGGTGACAATTAACCTTAATTCAAAATGAAATATTCACTATGATTGTCTCTAAATTGAACTCATCGAGCAAAATTGGGCTTTTTTTCCCTTTTTGACTCGTCGGCCTGTTTACTAATTTTGAAGATTTTGTGGGCTTAAAAATGAAAGAATTTCTTGGGCTTTCTCATTGATTAACTAGCATGTAATGTACATACATATAAGAGGGAAATACTATTTTAGCCACTTAAAATTTTAAAAGATTTAATTTAGCCAATAAGTTTTAAACATATTTAATTTAGCCACTTTGGACTATTATGCCCCTCTGACCTGAATATATATATACGAATATGAATTTATTTATTGAAAATAAAAAGCCCCAAATCTCGAAATTTCCCCCCCTCCCCCCTCCCAATTTATCTCCCCTAAAATTTGAACGTGCGTTTCAACCGGGGCAAGACGTAGCAGAAGACGAAGCCGAATTCGATCAGAGGTGGGAGAGCTTCTCTGCCCGGCGGCGCATGCGGGGACGAACTGGAGTGGAGTCGATTTTGATTTTGCTGACATAGGGTCCGCGGAAAGCAGAAGACGGTGCTCAACAGCAAAGTGTGAAACGTGAACTACATTCTTCTGGAGTCTAATTTGAAAGGTATCTGTTTCACTTCATTCACATTTTCGGTTTGAATCGAATCCTTGGGAAAAATATATAATGTTCTTAATTGCGCGCTAATTTTAGCGCGCAGATGAGTTTGCGCGCGAGGACTTACACCTTGACAATATTGCGCGAGGACTTACACCCCGACAATATTGTGCGCGCTTGATGTTACGCGCACGACGCTGCGCGCAGAGTGGACGCAATGGTCCGCGCATGGCGGCCATTCACCGGGCGCACGCGCGTCGGATGGCGGTCATGCGCGCAGGGCCTCCGCCATGATGCGTGCATGTAACCTGCGCGCATATATTACGCGCAGTATATTTTTGTTCGGCACAAGATTAACCGCCGATATACGTGCAACATCGGCATTGCCTCCGTCTGTGTAGATGTGTATCGACTTCTATGCAATGACTATTAAAATCCTTAAATAGATCGTTAGGCAAATTCTAACCAATAACTTATGCTCGCACGCATGCATCTTTCGTTGTTTAATTGACACCGACAACATCATCGGCATATGGGTGTACAACATTGCCATTGTTTCCATTTCAATATTTTGTGTATCGACATCAAATGACACCATTAAAACTGTGAAACATACAATTGAAAACATATTCCCCTACTGTTGAATTGTCATTCTACACAGGGAGTCCACGATTTTACGTTAAATTGATTGAGGTACTCTTATTTATGCATTTGTATCTCTCCTCGTGCAGATGGTCGACAGAAACATTGTTTTGCACCACGGTGGGTTTTGGTGAGGCAACACTTACATAAATGGGATTGAAGAGTATGTCCATGTTCCATCGAGTGGCATGACGTACCCTCGCTTATTCGATGAAGCTGTTGGGATTGTAGGTGATGATCCAAACCTTTATAAGTATGCTATTTCTACTCTGATGTTATCCGCCGATGGTAAAATGATTCGTTTTAGGATTAAAAATGATTCAGACTTGGATCATGCTAACAGTGTTCTCCCGTTTTTGAGATTATACGTTGAAACCTTTGATAAGGCAGCACTTACACAAGCGCAACACCGATTTACTATACCAGCCCATAATAGCTTTGTGGGATTATTGCATTCCCAAAATGTTTATCCACAATCACACGCACATGATAATACAATTAATAGACCGACCGAGGCTGAAATAGTGCACCGTGTTGAAAATTTTTTCTATGCCAATGATACTGTGGGTGTCGAAGAGGATAATGTGACACTTGATGATGATGAGGAGCGTGTGAATGATGAGACTAGTGTCCGCAGCAACGATGACAATTTCAGCGCTGACAAGCGGTGCAGAACGTATGATCAGGGGAATGATGACACATATTATGATGATGACGGGGAAGAAGTACATGCTGATGAAGAGGCTGATGACCTCGACGTACGGCTGCTGTGGAATGTACCGTACGCCCGGCCCGTCAAGTGTCTCCAGGTGTGAAACAGATGATGTGCAGGACGATGCTTTCGGGGTATCGTGCGGACATGGGCGGCAGTGGATCATCCCAGGGGCATTATATCAAGCGGCGCTCCCTTTGAATGATTTGGGTATCGATTTGAGTGTTAATACCCGTGATACACTTTGTTTGGGCGCTACCTTCGCTAGTAAAGATTCAATGATAACTTCTTTGGGATTGTATCATCTTCTGAATCGGGTGGAGTACAGGATCGAGCGTTCCTCAAAGACTCGGTTTTCTGTTCTCTGCAGGCATAAAGAGCGCTGTACGTTCTCAATGCGCGCTTCAGCTCAAGGTGAACAGTGGAGGGTTTTCCAATGGGACGTGCCCCATTCATGTCAGAAAGATTTCTGCGACAATGGACAGCGAACGATTCCATCCAAAATAATTGGCGCATACTTTGCTCCGGATTTACTGGACGAGGAGAAAGTCCTAAAGCTGAAGGAAATGCAGATGAAATTGCAGAGGGAGTTTGGAGTTAGGGTGGATTATACTCGGGCGCTAGCAGGGAGAAATCATGCAATACGAATGATATATGGTGATAGCGACAAGTCTTTCCAGCTATTGCCGTCATACTTGTATATGCTGGAGCAGTCCAACCCCGGTTCAGTTGTAGAGCTGCAAACAGATGCAGTGGGCCAATTTGAGTACGTGTACATGGCCCTTGCTGCTTCAATAAATGGCTTCGCATCCTATGGCCGCCCTGTGGTTGTTGTGGATGGTACTCATTTGAAAGAGAAGTACAAAGGGATTATGTTTGTTGCTACGATAAAGGATGGAAATGAACAGATTTACCCGCTCGCAGTTGGCATTGGAGACAAAGAGAACGATACAACATGGATTTGGTTTCTGCGACAGCTTAGGAGGACATATGGCTGCCGTGATGACATGATGTTTGTTTCAGACCAGCACAAGAGCATAAAGAATGCTGTTGCAGCGGTGTATCCAAGAATCGCCCATGGAATTTGTGTCTACCACTTACAGAAAACATAAAGAGGTGGGCGCCAATGTGGTGGCCATGTTCCAGAAAGCGGCTAATTGTTATCGTACTCAAGAATTTGAAAAACACATGAGGAATATTTCGATTGCCTTTGAGAACGGTGCATACAAGAGGTTACTGGATGCAGATCCGATGGGCACGGTGTAAGTCACCGGTCCGTCGCTACGAATTTATGACCTCTAATTGTGCTGAGTGTTTGAATGGACGACTTCGTTGGGCGAGAAGGTTGCCGGTATGCACTCTATTAGAGTGTGTACGAACATTGATTGGTTGCTGGTTTTACGAGCGACGTAAAAATGCTCTAGGGAGGTCACATCCGTTGACGCAGTACGCCGTTGGTGAGGTTGCGAAATCGATTGAGCAGGGTAAGACAATGACTGTTCAGCCCATTAGCGCCATGAAGTTCAAGGTTACAAGCGGAATGAAGCACTACACCGTTGACCTTTCGGTGAGAAAATGCTCGTGTCTCGAGTTCGATCTTAATCTCATCCTCTGCCCCCATGCAGCTGCAGCCATCAGGTCAGTTCTTAAACTCTGAAGTCTCATCTTACTTGGTAGGCACATGTTTTCATACAAAATGATTTATCATTGCATTCCCTATTCATTTGTTCGATGACGATGGCCTAATCGAGTTACGTCTGTCTTACAGTAAAGCAAACCAACATCCATATGCATATGTGAACAGCTATTACAGTACCAAGAACCTCGGCAAGATGTATTCGGCAGAGGTGTTTCCGGTTACCCATCCTGACGAATGGAATATACCACTTGAAATGGCCAGTAGGCTCGTCTTGGCGCCTCCTAATCCGCGACAGGCCGGCCGCCCATGTATGACTAGAATCCGATCAGCAAGTCAATCATCATCGGGAGGGCGTCGGGTTAGAGCTAGATGTGCTAGATGCGGACAAAGTGGTCACAACCGAGCCACGTGCACAGAGTTCATTCCCATTTCAGAAGGTTCGCAGGTTGGTAGCAATGAATTTGCTGCAACAAATACCATCCGTGCACAAAGGCCGCACCGTAGATCCGGACATACTCGGACAACCTGTCCGAACAGGGGCCCGTAATTGTTGAGTTGTAATATCTGTATGTATTTGTATCATTGGTTATCTGGATTTTAAAATGTATATTAGTTGAGAGCAACATGAATGGTTTTGGTTGGAATACATGTGGGGACTGTATCGGCATATGGAGCTTTTATGCTCGCCGAGAAAACCTTTTATGAGATTAGTGGATCGGCAGTCATGATATACACTAGACCATGTATGCGTGTTCACCTAAACTGGTGTGAGAAAGTATGTAATGTACGGTTCGGAGGAATGCGGTCGCTGCACCTTTCCGAGCCATTTCTGGATGCGCGTAGAGAACAACGTGCATAGACAATGCGCGTTCTAATCAAGCGCAAATGCAGAGCAATATGCTTAGCTTATCGGCGAGGTCGGTTCTCACAATCGCCACATAATCGAGTTCTGAAAAGGTTTATTGAAATTCCAGACATGCAAGCGTCTCCCCAAATCGAACGGTTCCACGTGGTCACGGGTGTTGTACGATCTGGAGGGGGCTGCATGATGGGGTCTCGTAGAAGTTATTTATCCGATTGGATGGAACACATGGTCGTTGGGCGGCAGGTGCGCTACAGGCCTATGCAGCAGGCCTAGGGTGACCCCAAATTTAGCATTTAAAATCCAGACTCATATTGCCGAACCAAACAGTGTATCGCCAAATTCAGTATTTATAATCGAGCATTAATCGCCTTAGGTATAATTTTATCGCCAGATAAGTTATGCATTAGAATACATGTTCATATTTCCATAAATACAGGAGAAACGATTGAGATGGACTTGGTTGAGCATATTAGCCATGCACTTATCCGAATTGATTCGCAATGCGCGGACAAGACAACGCGCTAGCAGCGTGCGCGCATATCTCGCACGCATGTCCACTTCAGCATGCATGTACTGTTGCTTTTTTGAACCCACATGTATGCCTTTGTCCATTGAACTGTCAACTCGCGCACCCCACGTTTTTCTCCTGTACAAAATTCAAAAAATCGTGTTATGATTGATCCTGATCGCTGTACACATTGAATTGTCGCTTTCCAAACTTACTTGCATGCGCGACAACATCAAAAGCCGAGCTCAACAGTGTTGTATAGTGCTGCCAACAAATGTATGCATTATGCTTTAGTGTGTTTTTCTAGGTGGTTTACTAGTTGTTGTCTGTGATATGTGTTGTCCTCGCATGTGTTCCACTTGCATTATATAACTTCCCAACCCGCCTAAAAACGAGTACTCATATTGTTTGAAACCATGTCACGATCTTCGTAAACATCTTCACCCGTTTTCTTTATCCCGGCGTCTAGGTCGGTTCTTGAAGGATTATTGGTTGTGTCGAGATACCGGGGTAAAGAAAGCGGGGAAGAGGTTTACGAGATTGGAGTTCGTAAATGAACATTGCCAGTCCCGCTAATGTAATACCCGATATCTAACGTCTCCCCCCTCTTTACCCATATTTATGACCTTATACCGAGTTACATTAACATCTTAGCCGTCCTTAAAACCGTAATTGGGTTGTACACATCTTCTCCGGCTCCTTCGGAGTCGAAAGTATGTCGATGTCGATGTTTCTCGAATGTTCGAAGCTTTCGGCTCCGTGGGAACGGATAAGGTGTTTACGAAACCCGCTTCTAGTGCAGGTGTTGCTAGTGCAAGATCTAATATGTCAAGTCCCCTTAGAACTCTCTTCTCCAATTTTACGTTCGTTCCGTGTGTGGATATCAAGCATAATGCACGTGATAGTTGGAGAAGAAACTGAGGAGGAGGGGCGACCACTTTGGATGTTGTCGATTCAGCTGATGTGTTGATTCATTCTTGTGAATTAGTTAAAGTTGTTTATGGGCTTCTGTAGCCTTCTTCTTTAACATGAAGCGGCATTCTAGAGTGAATGCTGGTCCCGCGCGCAGGAGCCGCGGGCATGCGCGCGTTACGAACCTGTGCGCATATTATACGCGCAATGCTCTGCTCTCGGCGCTTCGTATCGGTGGACCAATTTTTTACACTCGCTCTTAATCGGTCTACATCAATACTAAGGCAGTTAGTTACCCGCAATGGACGTTACATACTCATAACATATATTATATTCATTTGCTTGCAAAATGATTCTATGCTTGTAACTATATCAATCTTTCTATATGTGTGTACAAATACAAAATCCTGAATATTTGTAATGAATCTGGAGGCGGTGCTTCGATTAACCCACCCCCCATAAAGTGGGACCGGTTATGATAGGACCTCCAGCAAATACCCAAACAACAAACAGAGGCATGCATCAGAATCCGAAAGGTCGGCTACGTTCGCATGCGCCGTTCCAACTTCCAACATGCGACTGGGTATATAAAATAACCACCGCTCCAAAACTTATCCCGCTACGCACAAATTCTAGAGTAACAATCGCGCCCTTAGACACTAACTTTACAGAATTCTAGATAATTTAATCAACCCCCCCACAGGAATGGAGTGGTCCACACACGAGGAAATGGTTTTCATCGTCATGTTGCACATGAGCCTATGGTGGATCGACGTTACCGATAACTACGATGTCGCGGACACTCTGATGAACATGGCTTTGTCAATGAGCACGACACTACGCCGTCGATTCAGGATGGTGAACCTGGTGTTGAAGCTAAACGAACTTCGTGAGCGCTTGTGGGCGTTTGAGTTCTTTATACAACAGCCGGGAGTCGAATACATACCTGACAAAAATATTGTCAGGGTGAACGGGGAGTACTTCACTCGATTCGCAAATGTGAACGACGTATGTTATTTTTTGTTAAATGTTACAATTTATATTATTCAGATGTCAAGGTTCTAACAAATTTATTACATGTGATACACTCAGGAGTCACCCACATATGAAAGCTTCTGTCGCCGCGGCTTACACAACGTACGCGCTCTCCGTGAAATCATTGACCGCGACAGGCTGGGTTATGTGGACTTTGAGTGGCTGTTGAACTTCTCACGCGATTGATGGCCTACCGAGGGGTGCAGTATGCCCTTTGTATGATGACTGTTTGTAACCGTCCACTTCATTGTAACGGAACGTAGTCTTAAATGGGTCTCTTGTATGAAATTCGCAGTTGGGTTCTTTTACTATTGATCTTTATTCGTTCCTCGTTAATTGTTGTCTTCGCACCTTCTTGTGACTGGTCATGACATCCCAATCGGCTGACAATCGTTTTCAATGATAAACCGATCGGCAGTATTGTTTTTAATTGCCACACACATAGGTACACCGTAATTTGATAATGTATCCGTAAAATATATTGGTCTATTGCGAAATCGCGGCCCCATATCGTTCGGAGGTGGCCAACCGCGATGATAAATAGCCACATAAAGTTTGCACGCAACAAAAGCGCGCGCAACCTGTTCCGTATATCGGCAACCTCACCATTCACTTTCGTCCCCTAATTGTCTTATTACTAACTATATCGGCAATGGCATTATCAAGTTCATTATACATGAATGCCCAGCATGAGGACAAATTAGGCCCGATAAGAAAATCAGGGTGCGGTCGAATGAGGGCATTCATCCAGTGTACGCTCACTGCACCTGTGTCGGCAAATTTTTTTTTTAGTCATCAAATATTCGCTTCACGCTCATCATGCATCAACCACCGGTAAATCATCACCAAATGTTGAATATTTCTCGAATACTATTTGAAAGCATGTGAAGTCGCTCTTTTGAAATGCATCAGAGGGTGGTGCACGCCAGCATATGCGCGCACAACCTGTTCCGTGTATCGGCAACCTCACCATTCACTTTCGTACCCTAATTGTCTTATTACTAATCATATCGGCAATGGCATTATCAAGTTCATTATACATGAATGCCCACCGTGAGGACAAATTAGGCCCGATCAGAAAATCAGGGTACGGTCGAATGAGGGCGTTTATCCAGTGTACGCTCACTGCATCTGCGTCGGCAAACTTTTTTTTTTAGTCGTCAAATATTCGCTTCATGCTCATCATGCATCGACCACCGGTAAATCATTACCAAATGTTGAATATTTCTCAAATACTATTTGAAAGCATGTGAAGTCACTCTTTCGAAATGCATCAGAGGGTGGTGCACGCCAGCATATGCGCGCGCAGGTTTTGCGCTTCTTCCGAGCGTGCAATGAACTAGATGCGCGCAACACCTTCGTGCAGATATTGCGCGCAATAAATACGCGCAAAGATCAACACTCGGCACAGGGTATCGACATGCTCATTGTTTAAATTAGCCACACAATATTGCATGTCGCCACCGGTACTGTTTGATATAAAAGTGTATCCTAACGGATATCACCTGGCTGCTGATAACTAAATATCATACTCCATTACATAAAGGGTCTCAGATGGACACTACGCTACGTATCTGTTATGTTACTAATCACATGCATCCAAAAATAAATTAAGGCGTTTCCAACCAGCCGCTTTCTACATACACTACAAGTCTTCAGTCTTCGCCACTCTGCTAGAGGGCTTTAATAACTAATACAGATATATTAATAAATACAAATAACCTATTGTTGTCCGCCCCTCCGTGGCCTCTGGCTGATGGTGGAAAACGTTGCCGCTGTTGCGCGGCCTTGTTTCGCTTCCTCTTCGCCTAGTTCCTTTGTCAACTGGAAAAGTGCAGCGGTGTAATCATTGCGATATCGGCCACATTTTGCCGGATCAATCACATGAATGGGGACACCTGCGCAGAGGCACTCTAAAACCTTCAGAGCCATAATGCCGCAATCATGGCTGTTGGTCTGTTGTGGGGTGTCCCCATTGCTCACCACCGGCCATTGATCCAACAAAGCAGCGGCTGGCGGTTGACGTTTTCTCCAGAGTCCTGCCTTCTTGCACGCAGTAGGGATGTATCTGGAGATGGTGGTGAAATGCCTCATCACATCATCCCATCTCTTAGATCGAAATTGGCTATCGTAGACCGTGATTGACTGCTGGTTAAGGTCAACGGCGTAGCACACCCAGTGATCGTCGTTGACATTGCCAATCCCGTAGACCTTCTCCACCTTAGCCCACGGCCTCTTCAGCATCCTTGGACTCGTCCCCAGAATGTATGGTACCAGAGTCCCAACAGCATAACTCGCTTCTCCTTTCTGGAGTGTGCCCTGCAAGCAGTGGTGGCATGGGTTTATGATTATATGCTCAATAAAACTAAAGAAAAAGCTCCAACACGTACCCATAAATATGTCTCAATCACCGCCCAATTGTCGGCGAACATGTCAGGTGCGCGTTTAACCTTGCTGAGAACTAGATTCAGGAGTGCGTCGATGTGCTAACAACGCAGGACCATAAATAAGTCATATAACGGGAGTATTGCATCGTGTTTAAGCATACGACATGTAATATTAAGAACATACCGTGGTGTTCAACCAACCAAAGCGCTTGCATAGCCCGTCAAACCATGGGGCGGGGGCCCATAGTAGATCATGGTTAGGCAACCTCACTTCAGTCTGGCTCGAGCTGTTATGATAATGGATACACCAGTATCACCATAAACAATCTGGATAAGTTGTCTAATGTATGCGTTGAAACATTTACAATAACTTACTGTGGGAGTTTTCACTGCTCATTATACCATAGCTTGAATTCTACAAGCGATGGATTGGAAACTGGCTCCATCATGCTCAGGTCATGTCTTTTGGGGGCAACCACCGGGTTCTCAGCCCAATCAGCCATAGCGGCGTCGACAATATCTTCCAGGGTTACAGGTCCCGTCCCCATGGGTTGGCTTGGACCTTCGGCTGCGGCCTGAGCTGCAGACTCTGAGACACGCGATCCCTCTGCCTTTCCCTGCCCCAAAAATTTAGCCAAGGTGACACCCCAAGTGTCATCTATATCGGCGTTCGTATCGGCGGGCTGCGAGTCGATGCCAACTCCATCTGCTGCCTGGTCGGAGGATGACTCGCCAGTATCCTTCGTAACATCCTCATTCTCACTCCGTTCTTGGACAAAATGTGTCTCAGCATCCCCCGATTCCTCCATGCCTGAGCTGGACTCGTCAGAGGCTTCTGCCTCAGTCTCTGCGGATGACTCTTCATCATCCGTGTCACCGGCCTCCTCTTCGGCCTCTTTCTCCTCTGGTGAACTCTCATTATCGCCATCTTCTTCCTCCGAATGGACAGAAGCCTCCATATCGGCGTTCAACTTTCCCTCACCCTCCCTCGGTGACCTGGTCTTATCAGAGTCTTCTGACTCAGTATCAGCGGCTGACTCCTGCTTAGCATCAATAGCCTCATCCCCTCCCTCAGACTGGGCAGATGCACCAACAACAACCTCTACACCCTCTGTGGCCGGCTGTGAAGCAGGCTCATTCACCCCCACCCCATGCGGGTCATATGAAGTGCCAACAATATGCACATCCTCGCCCCCAGTGAAATGCTCATCACCAGCTCCAAACATATCAGATCCGGTGTGTCCATGGCCATCTTTCACCAATCGATTTAGATCAAGCTGCATCGCTGCGACGTTGTCTGCTATCCTTGCGACATTGTTACAGAGATCACGCATCACCGACAACATATCCTATGATTCACAAGCATTGAAAAAAAAATTCAGTTAAGGAAACATGTGGGCGGGGGACCTTACCTCAGAGTTTGCGCACAGTCTGGACAAGACATGATAAGTGGAATCATCTGGTTGGCTGCTTCGGGTCCTTTTACCAGGACGGCTCCAGGGGCTGGACGTCGACCCATCCAACTTTCTCTTACCCTTCACATGGGCACCATCTGTACTGATTTCATCATCAGAGCTATCAAGGCAATCGTCAGACGATCTATAGTCGTCCACGGCATCTCTAAGCAATTCGATGCTTTCCTCGAATTCATGCAATCCCAGCTCAAGTAGGATGGGCTCCTCCTGCGCGGTCGTTTCAAGAGGCCGCTGTAGAGGGTGCAACTATGTAACACCCCAAATCCAATAATAGAGGCCCAATGATTTTTCTATAGCCCAAATGCTTAAGTTATATTCTATTTTAATAAAAGGCCCAAATGATGGGCTTTCTAGCCCAATTATGATTTTAATTATTTACGGCCCAATTATTACCCGATCGAGATGAACGAATACATTAGACGATAGTGTTCGTCGATACGAATCTATAGAACTTGATTTTACTGATATATGAATTAAATTGACCAAGATATGATTTAATTTCTAAATTAAGTCCTAATTTAGGGTTTATTAAGGAGTGGTATAAATACCCCCTTATTTCATTTTAGGTCATTTGTTGGGGAACAAATTAGGAGCAGCCCCCACTCTCTTTCCCTCACCCCCTCTCACCTCCCTTTCCCCCTCCCCACACCGCCGCTGCCGCCGCCGCTCCTCCACGCCGGAAATTTTTCCGGCAATATATTTTACATGCAATACCATTTTTAGATTCCCCTCTTTCCATTTCTTCAATTATTTTTGAAAGATTTTGAGGTTTAGGCATCCTATTTTCGGATCTAAGAGTGGGTTAAACCCTAACCTTTCAATATCTCATTTTTTTCTTTATTTTTCAATTTTATTTTCGATATTAGTATTTATATTGTGATTTATGGGCTGTTTTGGTTGCCCATTTTAAAGGATATTTTTATCTAGTGTTCTTATTATTATTAATGTTCTTGAACACATTAAAAGTGGAATGGGTGAAAGATGAGAAGAGAAACTATGAATGTTCATTGTTAATGTTGGTGTAATTGTTAGTTATTGAAACTAATAGAATTTTTAATTTATGTATATGTTTGTGCGTGTGGCAGTGTGTGTGTTTGTGTTGGGTGTGTGCGTGCGTGAGTTTTATTTTTTTTTTATTTTCTTTTATTTATTTATTTTATATTTTATGCTATTATAATGTAGATAGGTATAACTAAAAAGGTTAGAAATACTTATCACAAATTGATCTTAAAACAATGGATATCAATTAAATTACATGAGCTATGGATTAATCTTTGTTAGTAGCATTTTATTTTATTTAGGCATATATTTTTGACACATATTAATTATAAATTTTGGTATATATTTCAAAGATTCAATTCTAGCCTAATGGATAATCATTTAATCTTATATGCAAAGGTCTAATGTTCAAATATACTTGAAGTAGTTTATTATTTTAATTAATTCATGTATTTTCTAAGTTATTAAATTTAAAACTTGTTGTAATTTTTGAAAATCATATCTTGTTTAATGGTTGGAGTCTTGATTTAATAATGAGAGATCTAATGTTCAAATCTTATGTAATGCATTTTAAGACTCATTGTATTTTTTTAAAATCATTTATTAACATTTTATGCAAGATAATTCTGAACTATATATAAATAAAATTTGAATATAATTTTCGAAAATGATCCTTTGCCTAATGGTTAAGGTTTAAAATTAATATTTTAGGTCTATGGTTCAAATCGCCTTGAAAACAGTTTACTTTTATTTTACTTTAATTAATGCATGCATTACTGTCTTTATTTAATTAAAACCATCATTTAATTTTCAAAAATAGCATATGGTTTAGTGGTCAGTGTTCAGATTGATACTTAAGAGGTCAAGGGTTCGAATCCTATTAAAGTAATTTTATACCTTTTTAATCTTTTTATCATAAAAGCTTTCTGGACTGTATATATATACTTAATTATAGATGATTAATTTTGAAATCGGGGCTTAGTCTAATGGTTAAGTGATATGTTTGTGTTTAAGAGGGCCAGGGTTTAAAACCATTTGATGCATTTTAAATTCTCATTTTGTGTATTTAATTCACAGCATTTATGAGTGTATTTAATCAAAACAGTTTAATTAATATTGTATAAATCTTTCTAGTCTAGTGGTTAAGTACTTATTATTTCACTAATATTTTTGATCAAGTGTTCAAGCCCTCTTGACTACAAAATTATGTTATATTTATCCTTATTTTTATTTAGTTTATTTTGCTTAATTTAGATTAAATTCGAAATTAAGTATATGGTATATTAAATTGATATTTCCACATTCTTCTATGATTTAAGATGATAATTTAAATCATATATTAAATATTATATTTTTTCCTTTATGTATTTAAGGCATTTATTTGCATGATCGAGGACTCCGATATATTCTAAGTTAGAATCCCGTTTGACACTTAAGCGACGTCAGGTTACGCTCTTACTTTAGGGACTCGATCCCTAGAACCTTATTTATGTTATAGTATATGTTAGAGCATTATTATGTTATTAAAACATAGTTCTTATGTATAGGTCCCAATCCGAGACCCGTTTAGGACGACGATTAAGACTAATCCTATATTTAAGCGTAAGGCTCTAATCCGACAGCAGGCTTAGGACGAGAAGTCGTGAATAAAGCTTCAACTAATTTAGCTATAAGGTGGGTTTACTTACTAATATGCTTTCGAAAATATATTTAAACTTTCGTCCGCTATGAAAAATTATTTATGCTTATGTTGCTCAATGTGGATTGACACGAGTCATATGAAGAATTCCGAATATGGCACTCCGGTGCAATTACTTATGAATATGTTCGTGTTATGAATATGTTATAGTCTATATGTGATCACATTAGGGTCGGTCTCCACTATGTTTATTGAGCGTATGATTTATGACATGTCAAATATGAATTTATGGATATTCTTATTGCAAATTATTGGACGAATGTATGAGTATTCCCACAGAGTGTTTTCTAGCACTCAGCCCCACTATTTAAAAATATTTTCAAGTAATTGATGACGGCAAGTGGCGGACGTGGACTAATGTGGACATTTTGTATGGTTGACCATATTCTAGTTTTTAAAATATTGACTCTATTCAGTTTTGGTCAATAAATATGATTAATTATGCTTCCGCTGTATGTTTATGGATTATTTAATTATTTTATGGACATGTGTGACCGTCATGGCCTTGCTGGCGTAATTTGAATGTTGAATAATGGATTTTTGACTAGTCAATGTTGAATATGCTTTTAATTGGTTGCTCGAAAGGTGTGATTTTAAAATAATAGGTTGGTTGAAAAGTCATATCTTGTGTGATTGGTTGTTGAATGGTAAACGCCTATGAGCGTGGAATTTATTAGGATTCTAAACGAAGTGCTGTCCGAATTTTTATTCGAGAAAATGATTTATATTAGTTTGCAAAAATTTTATTGTGATTTTTCTTTCTTCGCGTGTGTTCCCGTTAGCGCACTGGGCCTCCGGGTTCGGGGCGCTACAAACTAGCACAATAAGACAAGACTGCAATTGCAATTAAGATCCTTTTCAAACTATGAGTGAGTAGATGCCGGTTACCTTTACTTCACTGTTCTTCTTAGAAAAGAAGGGCCTCACTTCGTCGTATACGGTTGTCATATTCTTCGGGACACACCACCGAAGCATCCTTGGAAACACATCACCTTCATCCCCAACTGATAGAGCATATCGATTCGCAATCGATGACATTATCTCATACAGCCATGCCTGAACGAGATACTGAAATCCGTGTACATCAATGGCCCGCCTCCCATCCTTTCTTTTGGCACGAGCCAGACAGGACCTGGCATGCTCCATGCTCTTTATCAAAAACTCATATGTAACTTTCCCCTACGAGAAGTTATTAAACCTCTGCACATCATCAACCACGTGCAGATACTCTAGTGTGACCGCCTTCAAAGTACGATCCTTTGCCAATAGGATCCCATAAACCACGAGTAACAAGGCAAGTTTGTAAGATGTCTCTGCTCCGGCTTGTCCGGCTTTGTGCGCGGCCTCAAGCTTCTTCTCAATATCAACGAAATATAGCGGCTTTTTGTTTTTGAAAACTTCACTGTAGAAAGCAGAAGTGGATGGTATCTCTGTGTCGCCGGCTAGCCTGAGGCTAGTCATTACTGCAAACTCTTTGGGTCCAAACTCCATAATGTCGCTGTTGATCTTGAACGACAGCCGCATTCTGCCGAGGGAGTGCCTCTGCAGCTTCTTCAACAGAATGCCAAGGAGTTGGCCCTGACAGCTGAATTCTGGCTGTTGAAATAAATGGCCAAAGGAAGACCCCTTCATCTTTTCAAAGCTTGAATCGTCCAGGTTGTCTTGGATCGTATTTAACACGGCTAAATCGGACCTTCTCGAGAGCAGCACACCTGCAGCAATTTATAATCAACAGCACGTGATTCACAGCTGCATTGCACATCCGATCCAACATAAATGCATGACCCAAACCTTAGACCACATTTAAACCAAAAATTGATGGGCGAAATGTTATCAGCGGAGAAGTTCGAAGTGCAATCTGTAGAAAATAGACAAATTAGGACGAACCTTTGCCGGATCCCTTCGCGCCCATTATTCACCGCTGGTGTTCGCAAATATCGGAGTTAAAATGAGCAGTGTGTGAAGCGCACAAACTTGGAGCCAGATTCACCGGAATGTCAGTGCTCGTCGACGCTTTCTGTATTTGGGTTGAAGAGGGCTGAGTTTGAAAATGAGAGGGAGTATTTTTTCCTAAAGTAGGAGATGAATCGGCGGTTTTTTGCGGAGAAAAAGGCAACTGCTCTTTGCGCGCAACAATCAACCACACACTCCCCATCACCGACAACTTAGTTAATCAACATCGCCACCAGATCGACCGCCTCAATAGTCCATCGGCGCCTAATAGCGTACTTGTATCATTATCTCATGTGTATTGAAATACAAATTTACATTGAAAATACCGGAAATTCTTACTTTATACATAAAAACCCCAAGGGTATTTGACCCTCATTGCGCGTGCCAAGCGCGATCATGCTTAATTATTTGCCATCTCCTAACGAAAGCGGGACCGATACTACCTCACTGAGTGGGTCGGCAATGAATCAGTCAACATCAAAAATTTACGTAGAAAGGTTCTGGCTTCCCAATGACTGGCCCATGGACGTAAAGGGATTACGTGCGTTTCATTGCGCGGAATTCATATGCACGCATAAACGACCGCGCATACATGATTCATTGCTCAAAATCGAGCGATTTAAGTGGTCCACTTGATTCGTACGATGCTCCCGAATGTACCTGCTCCGACCGCATACATCCCCACATCCTCAATTAAATACATGACAAAAAGCAGATTCCCGATCCCCCCTCCTTGAAAATTCACCCACAAGACTGCGCATCTATTGTTACTGATTTAAATTTATTTTTCGATTTCGTTTTTAATTTTTGCCGCCACTGAAATGGTTTGATGTTCTTCCGTGTTTGGGAAAAGTTGCTCAGAGGCATACATATAAGGTTTATGAAAATAAAGACTTTACATATCATATTAACATAAGCTTCAAATGCAATATGGAAACATTCACTTAAAGAAAACGGCCGCTGCAACCAACATTAACACCGTAAACACGAGTTTCACCCACTTCCTAAGGGCTGCAACCTCTGCATCCCTGTGTTTCAAACCTCCTGCCATCAGCCTCATGCATTCAGCCATTGTCCTCATGTCTTCAGTCACGTCCTCTGGCGACATCTTGAACTTAAAGCTGTGGGACTCCCCCGAGTTTTCTTGAGATGGACACTCGTCGATCCACCTGAAAAACTTGCAACCCCCTCGCAAGGAGGAATCCGGACACGTATAAAAATGCATCCTTCTGCTATGTGGACGATTGGAAACATAGGTGCGCACGGGCTTTTGACAATCGCACACCAGTAAATATTTGTCATCCCTGCTGGACGATGACTCGGACATTGTTTTCTTTGGGTTGTAGATGCAGTCTAACTGAATGTGTGGATGTATATGTGTGTATATGCATATATATATATATATGCGTTCAATTCACGTAGGTATGATACATAAATGCATTCCAGTGGGGTTCGAATTTTCCCTTCACTTTCCCAAAATTCCCGCCAAATCACTGTACCGAAAAAATGACACCTTTTTGTCACTCCCACCAAAATGCTGGGGGCTTACCATCACATTAACGCTTTAAGAAAAAAAACATGACACTGGGGATTAACTTGGCAGTTAACTCACAAGTAACCATGCTATCTAAATATCCGCTGCATCTTCACTCCGGCTCAGAGTCGCTGGACTGAAACGGTCCCCAGTCATCTGGGTTCCCTATATGTGACTCCCCCTCATCAAAGAGCGTGGCCAATGCCCGATAGTGTGGCTCACCCTCATCACGGTATACTGCAGTCAGAGGATTCATCTGCAAATAATTATGAATAAGAAATGTAAGCTTCAGAACAAACAAAAAAACAACTATCTCCGGCGCATACTGATCTGACCTCCTCAAATCGCTTCAAAGTCTCCTCCGGCGCATAAAACTTGTTTTCCTTACGTTTCCAGTAGAACTCTGAAGGAGTGTAGTCCCATAGCAACTTCAACGTCGCGTATCGTCCAGCGAGACCGTACACATGGGACCTGTACCAATCGACATCATTCTCTGGCGTCGGGAGCTCCGCATTGACGATTTCCATGACATTGGTTATCGCCTGGATGTTGTCGCCGTAACCAACTTCCCAGACCCCCATACGCTTTTGATCCAGAAGCGCATTCACCACCCGGCCTTCCAGTTGCTCTGTCCATCGAGAGTCATAGAAGTAGACAGATTGCGGCGGCGCCATTTTAGGATTTCCCTCGAGTGTTTTCTCTCAAGGCAAAACTAGGGTTAAATATCCCAACTCCTCATCCGACAAGTCATTTAAGACCCTGGCGATTAAGTTTACTATGGTGAAATTATAAGTACAAAATTTACCATTGACAAAAAGTGAATCATTATCAATTCAGTCAGTTTGGCTTGACTTCCCGTGTTTTCATTATTAAAAAACAGTTACCATATTTAAGGAACACCGACAGCGGCTTTCATTTGCATTCAGTGCGATTATCAAGGTTGGGAAAATGTCATTGCGTTCACAAGTGCTCGCGCAATCCCAATCATCGTCAAGGCCCATCGGCAACCTCATGAATTGACATCGGCAGCACCTCGGTCCCAAACATAGTGGTTCGACTAATACTCAATAAGGTTCTAAGAGTATATTCATGCCGTCAGATATTATTTAGGAGGAAGGAAGCGTGATTCAAGTGGTCAGACGGAGGAAAGAACCTTTCCAAGCTATGAACCGAATTGCGCGCGACTACATGTGCGCGTATCTTGCTTCATTCATATCCGCGCACCACCCGGCGTGCATCGGCGTTGATTTTGTATCTATTGACACCAATTCGGCACCATAAACATATTATCGGCATCTACGTACATACTAACTAAATAAGATTTCATTTCTCATGAAGTCGGAGACTATACGAATTCCACTCATTTCGATGGACATCACATATTCGAGTTACAACACTGACGAGATTGCACGCGTTACAAAGCGCAGCATCTACGTCCGTGCTAGTTGTCGGCGCACTCTCCCTGTTACCGGTGTGGTATCGTTTGGGATAATAAAATAATCACCGTACTGTTTTGCAGTATACAGGTAATACGAAATACCGAGATTCCATTCTTGATTTGACAACACACAATGCATCGTCATCCGCACTATCTTGTTGCGCATGGCCTTACTATTCACACGTGATTGATGCACGCATCCTCCATGGAATCTCGCACAGTCTTTTTCCAGGCCTTTCAGTCCATATTATTATATGCATTAATTAACACAATGGGGTTCCTATAAATAATCACCTAATTGGTTCAGTAAATCAATGTTCATCATCAATTGTCCTCTCAACAAGCTTACCCACAATCATCGGCAAAACATGGTCCCCCATGCGATCAATCAGAACGACACCTTCTATGTTGCTCCATGGACTCGCCACCGCGAGGCCCTGGTATTGTCTCTGCTACAGGTAGAGAAACGAAAGCACAAGTGGGTACCCGGAGAGCACGACGCCAACAGGAAGTGCCTCCCAAAGGTCAGAGTCATCATGAAAAAATATCATGATGTTGATATCCCGCTAGAGGCTTATGTGGCGAAGGTCATGGAGTGGAACAACCGGTACTATGCCTTCAACTGGCTACTGTCACAGACCAGCGTACAGTACCACGAGCGTCTCAACTACGTAAACACCTCTCGAGCCAGATGGACTGACTTGTTGCTGGTAATTTCCCTCTTGTTTTATTCCTGTATGAATGCCCGTTGAGCTTTGTTCTTCCTATCGCATCATCAGTATTTATGCCGCCACCATTCAGAATGAATATAGTGCTTAACTGTGCGCACCTCCAGGATAACGAATTCGTCCAGCACTACATGAATGAGGGGGAGGTCAACTGGGAAATGCTAAGAGACCTCTTCCGTGTGGTCATCAATCTGGCCTCCGATAGCGCTTCTTACTACGTTCCGATACCTGAAAACTCTTTTGACAACTCCTTCGATGACGATGGTGGAACCAATCGGTGTGAGCCGCCTAGCTACTACGCTAGTGCCGTTCCTGACGCGGGCGGATCTCAAACTGGTGAGAATAGCTATGCTTGAAGCAGATGCTTGGACGGAGGTGTGCCGATGGTTGTCCGAATGTGGTCGATGGTTGTCCAGTGTTTCCACCCCTTTTCCTTTGATGTTGTACCCCCCCTCTCCGTTTGTGTGATTTTTTATTTTGAACAATCAGCGCTTTCTTTGGTATTTATCTGTATTTCCTTTCTCCTTTTTAATATGGCACCTGTTCATCGCCGCCGAAATGGTTTTCTAAATGGTTTTCTCTGTATGTCTACATCTATGTTGGTGTTCTTCATGTTTGTTGTGTATTAGGATTTATCACATACTTCTCTTTTCGTACACATCAACAATGCACGCTCGACCTTCGGCCCTTGCGACCACGGTGCATAGCTGCTTGCGTGTGCGAACATTTTCTTATTGCGCGCTTCTTGGTGCGTGTATATGCCTACGTGTTTGGATACAACGCGCATTGCGCCGGCCGGTTTTTGCTTGTTTCATAATAAGGAGTAACATAGTAAACATTAAACGGTAGAGTCTAAAACCTGCATCAACTTCGCCGATGACAGATACATTTATTCCGATCGTCGGCCGATCCCAAATTGCGGGTCTTCTTTTTCATCTTCTAAACCGCCCAACTTGCGGGTCTTCTCTTTCATCTTCTAAAAAATTTACGCCATCAGTATTCAAAGTGACATTACGCCCCTTCTATGTGGGGTCCGATAATCGTGTGCGGAAGCAAGACCTTGGCCAACAATGGGTGAGGTTCATGCCGATCCCATTGCATGAGTATGGCCCCATGCATTACAGTTTGCGTCAATAGGGTCATCCATATTAAATTATTACAGAGTTTTAAATACTTAGGTGCAAGTCGGACCAGATCCCAGGTGTGGCCGATGCACCTTTTCCGGTGCCGATCATTTGCCGATTACTGTAAGTTAGTTGGCCTATGCGGATATGACAAAGTAAGCTATCGGGCATTGTCAAAATCTCCTACAGGTGTATACCACGTATTCACACCACATGTTGCATCGACGCATATGCGCAAAATGTATTTTGTTTGTGATCCGTTTAGCCGTCCGACGTAGAGCACGTTCGGCAAACGTCTTATACAAGAAAATAGTGTATATTCGGACGGCAACAACGTGCTCTCATCCGTGCTAAATCTCGACACGGTTTGTGCAACATGCTTCCGGCACTTCTTCATATCCTTCTCTGTTTCCATATTGCTTTGCTCATCCGACAACAAAATTTCCACGTACCGTAGTGCAAACAAACCACAGTTGACACTGTCCTTCTGTTTGTACGGATTTGTTTTGAGAGGCCTCCAATACCACTGGGCATACCTCGGTTGGAGCACCTGTCTTTCATCCCAGAATCTGCAGTATTTCAGCAATTGCGGCAAGATGCGTAGCAGTGGAATGAAATACTCTTTCCGGTTTTGTTCGAGGTCCTCTGTCCATACGTGCTGTTTGGGGTCGAGCATCGTTACGGCATACTACTTGAAATCCACCAAGCATGCTACCCAATGCCCCGGTAAATGGACGACTAATCCAAGCTGCATAAACACGTACGTAGTGACCCTTACAATTCAACAGCCAGTGGGATTACCCATTTAAGTGAAAACACTGCAGAATTTATTACCTTGTCATAGTCGTACCAAGGTTTCAAAGGACCCCAACCAGGAAACTCTCCAGACACGTATTCGGATAGACCGGCCAGGTCCTCAGCCGAAATTACTTCTTCAGTTTCTGCACCAAGCTTGGACAGGTCTTCTCCCTCAGGATGGTATTTGTTGAACACATTACGAATGGCTGCCTAAAAAGATACAAGGACATTTGAGTGCACTATACAAACAGGATAGTTATTTATTGCTTAGGCAGCAAACATGTGGAGTACTACGATAACAAGAACGTACCATGAATCCAGTCGAGGTTAGAATGGTGTCTTTCCGACAAGGTCGGCACTTCGCAAAGCGGGGATCACTGTGCAGAAAGACGAGATAAGCATCGATATGACCCTCAGACAACTCCGCCACCGGATTCAGGATTTCAGTAAAGAATTCCGTTGGAACACCATATCCTATGCCCACATTCCTACTGCAGCTAGACATCAACCCATCGCATACATCAACGATTGCATTCTCAAAGGCAGTTAGAAAAGAGATTAAAAAAATACATTAAATATCACTCACAAGCCCTTCGAGTTGTTCGCTCTCCATGTCTTAAAATCTGCAAATCGCTTCTCGGTAGGTCGAAATGGGCTGCGCAACGCAGCAGACGCTGTCCTCCTTCGGACTTCTCTGTAATTCAACTTCAGAGGCGTTAGCTCTGAAGGAATTATATAGCTACCGATACCTTGTGCGGACTGCGGGTGCGGGCTATCACCATGCGTTGTAGAAGTCTTCTTTGAAGGAACTGCACCGCTTTCCACGACCGGAGGAGATAGACCTGATGTCGTAGGAGTTGTCTCTGTGGGAATTACACCGCTTTCCACTACTGGTTCTGCCCACGGCTGCGGGCTACCAGATCCCATTCTTTCACCTGCATGTGTCGGCCGAGCTCTGGCTGAATCGAACGATAGTCGGCTATGCCACGACATCGTGTCTTCCGCCTCTGACGTCTCCCGTGAACCCCATTCTTGCGACTGCCGACAGGGGCATGCGCTGACTGCCCCCGTACTCTTCGGGATAGGCCAATCCCCACTCTCATCCCCTGACTGTGTGTTTTGCGGGGGGTTCCAACCCTATTTGAATTCAGGTGGTTGCCATCCCCAGTCGTCCTGAATCACAAGAAAAATTAGTTGTTAATTAATATTCATTTTCACCATATATACTATATGCAACCAACGTGAACGCACCTGTCTGCTATCGTGTTCATCGGATCTCTCGGGACTTCCCTCTTGTTTGGGGGGCTGCGGCAGAATTTGACAAAGCCAGCTCTGCATTCTGTCCATCACTGCCTGAGCCGCACGTTGTGCTGCTAGCTCAGCCACAAGCTGTGAGGCTTGCTCAGCCGCTAATCGAGCAGCTCTCTCGGTCACATCATGACACTCCCTCATAAATGACTCTCTTTCTCTCATGGACATCGGCTGAGTTGTGCCAGGTTCCACTGGCCTGTAGGAAGGTCCAGGTTGCTGTCCACATTGGTCCAAACTTTCCATATTCAATGACTCATTACCTTCGGGGGTGTTAGTAAAGAAGCAATCGTCTGCAATGGTGCTCTTATTCTGTTCAGGGTTGTTGGTCAACAGCTCGTCTGCCCGGCTGTCCGTGAACCGTACCTCCGCAGGTGTAGGGTTGGCTGCCGGACCAGGGAGTGCTGCCCGGCCAGGTAGAGTTGCCTCAGCCGCCACATTCGGTCCTTTTTTAGCTGCACGGCGTGAAAATGCATGTTGCAAAAGAAAAGGACCTTGTTCTATACTCTTCCAATACTAAGAGGCACTTTCGAGGTTCGATGGATTCAACTTGAGGAACAGCTGCATTCAAAGAATGATTGAACACATAAGTGATAGTTTTTAAAATTCGAACAAATGAAGGAACGTTAAATGGAACGCTCTGAAGGATCCACACCTGCCCTCTGATGTCTTTCAAATCACAGTTCTTGAATTTATACAGATACCGTAACACTCTCGGCGTAGCATCGGATGATGCAACACCACTACAAGTCTCACCCAGCAGTGGGACAACACAATATATCCATACCTGCGTCAAGATAGTGTATACAAAGTTCTGAGTTCCCGTGAATTTAACCTATTGCAATATATCATATAATTACAGTTAAATCACAACCCCTCAAGGAATTAATCTCAGCATACCGTGAACGCTAGTGAGAACCCATATATGTGGTAGGAATCTCTTACGGCATCTTTCTTCCGCGCCGTTGGGATATTGTTCAGGTAATGCAGCAGTCTTTGGTATGAGTAGCTGCCCCAAGGAAATGATTCCCATTTTTCTTCGTCCTCAACCAACACCCACAACTAATCAGGAATGTAATTTCCGGAGTCCAGTCCAAACAACACACCACTGACAATCAACACTTTGGCAGCCTTCAAATAGTCCTTCGAGTCATCCCCAAGTCCACTTTTCTCATTGAACTTCTTTCTCAGAGCACTCGGCGTTATCAGCTTCTTCCGTAGGACCCGACTGTAGAAGTGGGATGATCTAACCTTGTGCGCTTTATGTGGATCAAAATTTGAAGGGCCGAAATTCAACCCGCAGATCAGAGCATATTCAAACCGACTGAATCTAAACCTTTTCTTCCCTATCTGAAACCACATCTCAGTCTGATCACCTCCATCCTTCACTATCTCGCGTGTGAGAAAGTGGTGGACTGCTTTATTGTATCGATCAACCTTGCTTGGAATCTGCAGCAGCTTACCAAAACACGAATCTCGGAATCTGGCAATTAAATCATCACCATAACCAGTCAGTACACCTTTGATCTCAGCAATATATGTCGTGCGATCGTGGTTGCTGATTGTGTAGTTGTTATTTCTCATTTCCGGCCTTTTTCATTGCCACCCATCCTACGTATACGATAAAAAAAACTGCATTAATGGAACATAGATCAAACGAATGTTGTGTTAGTGCGCGCGTAAGATTTAAGCACGCTTATATCCGATGCAATGAAATGCCGGCCAAGTGTCTGCCGATGATCACAAGTTGCATGGCGATGCTTGCCCTCACTGCGCGCATATTATGCGCGCAATGGTCCTGAGCGATATTTACCTGCGCGCAACACGACAATGCGCCAACAATATAACATGCGAATGCTTAGATGGCTAACGGATATGTAATAAATTCCAGACTAATATTGCATTTGTGTGTGTGCGAATACGAATAACTTTGTGGCGTTGCAATGGAATGCTGGGCAAGTATCTGCCGACAATCAAAAGCAAGAGGCCAAGAGCCAATGCTAGCCATTACTGCGCGATAATCTTTACGCGCATCAATGCCCAGCACTGATGCGCGCACGATCCTGGGGCGCACGATTCGTGCCACAGTTGTGGCTCGAGCCCTACGCCCACAGCTGCTGTTGCGCGCAGCGAGCATGCGCGCACAAGTGCTGCGCGTCTGCAACCACAACTTCTGCACGCAAGAGTCATGCGCCTACAAGGGTTGCGGGACGCAAGACCCATGTCTGCACAGCCGCTGCTGCTCTGCAACCAAAGTGCTCGCAAACCCACTGCGCGCATAAATTGGCTGCGCAGCTAAGAACATCAAAATTTCCAGATTACTGTCTACATCAAAAATAACGCAAAATAGTCCGTTTTTTGAAAGACCCACTTCAATTAGTATATGAAGATACCTCTAACGCAGGCGCACGTCTTCTCTTGTGCAAAGGACCTTTTGCATGCCGTTCTTCTGTGTTTGACATTTTCCGAGAATTCGATCTTCAAGACAGAAAAATTACACGGATATATATATCTATTAGAAATCCCGGATTTAAAGCAATAACAAGGCCTACCCAGAAACCTAAAAACCTTGCAGTGCGCAATTGCCCAAACCATTCAAACACACAAACCCTACGATACTGAGTCTCGGACACAATTCTCACCTTGGGTCGACACTAATGTACCAGTCGCCGGAAATAATGGGAGCCAGTGATCACTATGGAGTGGACCAGCGACGGGAAGAATCGAAGGGAAGTGCACCGATTTTGGGAGGGAAGATTTCGGACGAATTTGCTTTCTGAAATTTAGGAGGGAGGGAGAGGGGATTCATTTTTTTCTTTTTGGCGCATAGCTAGTTGTGATAAGGAAAGCTCCTACTTTAGGGGACGACTCCAAGGGTAATCCAACTCCTTCTTTCATAGTTGTAGAATAGACCCGTACGGAAAAAGTCAAATGGTGATGACAAATGGTGACGAGATGAACCTCTGGAACTCTAGTATGAGATCCACTGTTGGATTGGACTAGACTAAAAGGAGAGGCAGTTTATCAGCTAGCTAGTTAGAGTCTGGCCAAATAAAATATGTTTAAAAGTTACTGGCTAGAATAAATCTTTTTAAAGTTTGACTGGCTAGTTCCATGCATTCCCACTACATATATTTCTTCCGTCTAATGTAAATATATTTATATATTATTTTTGTTAAGGGATAATTTTACTTTTAGTCTCATTAGAATTGAGTTAAAATATTTTTAGTCTCATATTTGACTTTTTTTTATCACAATATTTATTTATTCGATATTTTTTGTCCCAATTTTTTTTTTTGACCATTTTAATCTCAAAACTAACAATCCACTTAAACAACTATTTGGTGCAATTAGTTTTGGAACAAAAAAGTCTAAAAATAAATTTTCGGACAAAAAAAGTTGAGAACATTGTATTATCTAAGTTGTAATCGTCTGTCTGATATAATATAGATATGACATGTCACTTTCATTTTTACAACAAAACTATCCATCATATTTTCATTTTCTACACGGTTTTTTTTTTCGATCTCAATCTTGAGGACCAACAATTAAAGTATCAACTGAAAATTAAAGTATGACGTGCCATATATCTACTAGACTAAAGAAGATTATAAGTGTGGCTCGTGATCAATAGATTTGTGGAGTATTTAATTATGTATGTTTCACCAACGAGGATGTTCATTCCACGAAAAAAAATCTCTAGTCCATTTTTATGTAGAAATTAATACAACTGTTTTCTTTTCAACAAACTGCGCTAAGTAAGCCTTTTTACCACATTTTTGACGTATAACATGATCACACCCTCATTCAATAGCAACTCTTTAAATTAATACTCCATAATTTAATTAATAATTTCTCTAAAATAATATTTTTTTTTGGTCCTTATTTGGATCAGTTGAAAAAATTCTCGATATCGATAAGATAATAAAACAATATTTTTTCCAAAGACCCATATATAAATTAATATCATAAATTTTAAAAAAATAAACTACTAATATAATTAAGTCACTTTAGTAAAACATGATTGTAATGTTGCTTTTTTTTTTTTTCTCAAAACTTAAATATAACTGGAGTTCATCTTTAACTTTTGTTTACTATTCTATATCCAAAATTACAATGAATAATATTAAATTTTAAGAAACAATTAATATAATTTTTTTTATTAATTTTCACCAATATTATGTGAAATGAATTTATTTTTATATCAATTCAAAGATTATGATAAATGAATTAGTAAGATACAATTACTTTTGATGTAAACAAAATTCAATTTTATTGAATAACGAAAATATATTAATTTATTAGTTAATTAATATCTCAATAAAATAACAAAATCTCATAAAATTTCAGTATCAACCGTAATACTAAAAAAATATCACTCAAAATTTAAAAAATATAACATGTATCCCACATGTGTCACCATTATTAATTTTTTTGTGAGTTCACTGAGTCAACCGCATTGACTCTGTCAAAATGTCAGCCCACATTGACCGTCTGGGGAAAGTTTTTATCTTTATTGATATCTAATGAGTTTGAAGTTTGAGCATATTGATAGATTCCATTATTGCTATATGAGGAGTCTCAAATATTGTATAGTGAGAGAGTCTTTGTGTTAGACTCTTATGAGTCAAAATTCTTAAGATGATTAATTTTTTTATTAAAACAGAATCAAATATTAACGAAATTACAAATGTGCAAGTAAGTATGAGTTCGAATTTAGATTTTGACATGTCTTACGAATTTTGATCAGTTAGATGATTCAACATAATTTTTTTTATCTTGTATAATTATTGAGTAAATTTCTATTTATATTTGACTTATTTTATTGATTTTATTTCTATTGTAGGATTAATGCAAAAAGAAAGGTGACAATTCCGTATTTCATTCAAAATTATAATGAATTTGATTGGGACAAATTGGTTGAAGGTCTCTCGCATAGTCGCACCTATATATAGGTGCATCAATTTGAATAGAAGACAACTTTGAATATTAAAACTTAATTTCCTTCACAATTTTTACAATTTCGAAGTTACTTTACCTTTCTAGTTTAGCTTATATTAATGAATTGCTTTCTAGTGTAGTTTGATTTCAAGTTCCATCATCGTAATTTTGAATTCAACTTTATCGTACGTTAATTTCGTAATGTATTTTCACCCTTTTATTATGGTTTATTGGATAGATCTTGTGTGCACTAAGTGCACATTAACAGTCAATAAGTGTTGACTCGTTTAATACGTTAATTAAAAACACGTCAAAATCTCCTCAATACCACAGGTCGGATGTGTGAGTAAAAAAAAAATCTTTATAAAAAAAACACGTCAAAATCAATATCAATCGTAACAATAAAAAGTATCACTCAAAAGCCCCAAAAGTATCATTTGTACGCATCTCTAAAAAATATCACCCGTTTTGATGATTTTTTTGTCAATGCATTAACCGTCTGATGTGCATCTTATGTATAAGAGAATTTGCGTAGTTTATTTTATGTTCATATGAGTATCTAATTTTATTGCCAAGAATAAGATTGTAAAATAATATTCATACAATTATACTCTTTTGTGCTCCAAAAAATAGGCTTAGAATCTTAATTAGGGGCGTTTGGTTTGTAGAATTTGGGTTGATTGATAAAATAATCCAACTTAATCAAGTATTTGGTTCGTATGGCAGAAGTTCGGTATTGATAATGAGGTTGAGCTCCTATCACTAATTTTGGTGATAATTTATCACTTCACAATTGGGGTGATCAACGATTTTCATCCCACCTTTAAAATATTTAACAATTCACGTAAAATTCTACTATGAATCAATAATTGCAACTTAAAATTAATAATAAAAATCGTATGAAAATGCATAGTTTCGCTTATAATTTCATAAGCTTTACTATAAATCCATAATTACAATTTAAATAGTCGTCCAAATTTCATATTTACAAGTTTTTTGAGTAAAAATTATTGCAATTTTAAATTAATAATGAAAATCTTATGTGGAGAATAATTTATGTATTCTCATATATTTTAATCAACATATTTCAATCGAAGTAAAACACTGATCAAAATCTCAATCAAACGATTAAAACTTGTTTGAATAGTGCAATCATTCTTTAATCACCGTCAAATTTGATGGTCTGTAATTGTCTAATCGACTTAATTTGACATGTGCTCAAATGTGGACCCCAACCCTCAACAAGGTTTACACAATTCAATTTAATATCTAATGGTTGAGATTTAATGTAGAGATGGTGACAATTTTATAAATAATAATAGAAATGAGAGCTATATTCGTCTAAATCCATTAAAAATGATGATGTCAGCAATTAAAAAAAATCTAAAAAACTTTAAATGACCATAACTTGCTCGTTTTTAATCCAATGCACACAAAAAATATATCAAATTAAAGCTCTCTTCGTACTCTTTCATTTAGATGTCGAAAGGTTATGTTTAGATGAAAAAATATGAACAAAAAATAAAAAAGATAATTTTTTACGCGTGCCCAGATTGTAAATGCTTTCATTATGATGAGACCATGACAAGTATCAAATCGGTCCATCCAAAGCTGCCATTGAAGGATCCCAAGATTGTTACTTTGTTGATAATTAAAGATTGGAGATCAAGATTTGAAGAACAATGCATGAAGATAGAACTCATCAAGTTGTGCATGCATGGCAGATTCACGTTGCATAGACGAGTTGCATGGAGTTTTCGTCCCCTTTAGTTAATTTAATTAAGGGGCTGATTTAATTAGATTATAGTATTGTTTTAGATATAGTATTTATTTAATTAGGATCATATTTTTATTTAATTTGATTGTACTTTTCGTGTGTTTTTATTAAGGGATTTTCTAGAAGGTGTTTTTAGTTAGGTAATTAGAGTTTTAATTATGGGAACTTTTTTCCTAGTTAGAATTCTAGTTTAGGTAGTTTCATAGTCCAATTTTATTTATTTTAGGCTATTATTTTCGTCCATATAGCTGTATAAATAAGGGATCCATGTATTTTATTTTCTTTAGACGTTGCATGAAATAAAGAGTTATTTTCTCAATTGTCTCACGATCTTTTGTTGATCAACCAAACACTTTTGTTGTTTTAGTTCAAAAACATCATTCTTAAAGCTAGCAACTTTGAGTCTTATATCAAGGGAACGTTCTAATTCACAAAAGGGATTAGAGTGAACTCGCTAATCGAAGAACAACTTTGAGGTACATTTTTTGTAGTACATTCGAGACTGCGGGGGATTTATCGGGTTGCGATTCAACTCCTACAACACCAGCCACGTCCATCATCACCAACATCCATCAACCACAAGTCGTACGCCTCCTACAATATTCATACATGTCCATATTGAGTCCTACACAAGTTCGAAGCCGTTCAAGTCGATTTCCAGCTATAGGTGCTATTCAGGCCCTAATTAGCACATATTCCGTAAGTACTTCCTTTCACTATCATACCCTATCCTCTACAGCTCTTCTTCACCATTAATCACATCCATATACATCCTAAGTCCATACCATAACCATTCGAGTCAAATTCAGTTCAAGTCTTCCGCTGTTTCGTGTCTTATTTTGAGTCCCGGTATTATTTTGAACCCTTACATAGTCCATCGTGTGTTCCATTCTTGAGTCTGCGTACTTTGGTATTCTTTCATGTTCTTGAGCATGACGTTCTTGAGCATGATGGAATCTCCCTTGATATAAGAATACCAAAGTACGCAGACTCAAGAATGGAACACACGACGGACTATGTAAGAGTTCAAAGTAGGACTCAAAATAAGACACGAAACAGCGGAAGACTGGAACTGAATTTGACTCGAATGGTTATGGTATGGACTTAGGACGTATATGGATGGGATTAATGGTGAAGAAGGGCTGGAGAGGATAGAGTATGATAGTGAAAGGAAGTACTTGCGGTATATGTGCTAATTAGGGCCTGAATAACACGTATAGCTAGAAATCGACTCGAACGGCTTCGAACTTGTGTGGGACTCAATTTGGACGTGTATGAATGTTGTAGGAGGCGTACGACTTGTGGTTGATGGATGTTGGTGATGATGGACGTGGCTGGTGTTGTAGGAGTTGAATCGCAACCCGATAAATCCCCCATAGTCTCGAACGTACTACGAAAAACGTACCTCAAAGTTGTTCTTCGATTAGCGAGTTCACCCTAATCCCTCTTGTGAATTTGAACATTTCCTTGATATAAGACTCAAAGTTTCTAGCTTTAAGAATGATGTTTTTGAACTAAAACAACTAAAGTGTTTGGTTGATCAACAAAAGATCGTGAGACAATTGAGAAAATAACTATTTATTTCATGCAATGTCTAAAGAAAATAAAATACATGGATCCCTTATTTATACAGCTATATGGACGAAAATAATAGCCTAAAATAAATAAAATTGGACTAGGAAACTACCTAAATTAGAATTCTAACTAGGAAAGAAGTTCCCATAATTAAAACTCAAATTTTATCGAGCTCGATTTGAGGCTCAAGCTCGGCTCATTTTGAAAATGAACGAACTTCGAAAGAGCTTTTTTCTAGTCAAACTCCGAATAGCTCGCGAGCAGCTCTGTTCATTTATAGCCCTAGTTATAATATGTTATCATAATACTGACGAAGAATTATTATGGACTGATTTGATGCTTGTCATGGTCTCACACATTAGCACATAATAATTCTTCGTCAGCATTATGATAACATATTATAACTAGGGCTATAAATGAACAGAGCTGCTCACGAGCTATTCGGAGTTCGACTCGAAAAAAGTTCTTTTGAAGTTCGTTCGTTTTCAAAATGAGCCGAGCTCGAGCCTCGAAGCGAGCTCGATAAAATTTTTGAGCCGAGCTCGAACATATTAGTATTCGGCTCGGTGAGCTCACGAACATGTTCGAGCTCAAACTTTAATCGAACATTTCACGAACATGTTCATGAATATTATTAATAATTCAAACGGGTAAATACAATAAGTTATTTTTTTCAAACTCAGGCTCGAATATGTAAATTAAATGAGCATTTTTTCGAGCATTCGAGCGCAGGCTCGTTTAGTAAATTTTCGAGCATTTCATGAACCGAGCTCGAACCGAATTCGAACATGACAAATATTTATCGAGTTGAGCTTGAATAAGAAGAAAAAAGCTCGAATCAAGGCTCGAGCTTGAATATTCCTTAACGAGCCGAGCTCGAGCATCAGGGTGTTTGGCTCGATTCGGTTCGTTTACAGCCCTAATTATAACGTATGCTAACGAAGCATTTGTCATATGCTAACATAATGTATTCACTATGCTAACAAAGAATTATCATAATGCTAGTGTAGTATAAATTTATTAGGATTTATTCAATCTCAATTATGGTTTATTTCATCTCAATTATGGTTTATTCCATCTAATTATGATTATATTTTTTGAATTTAATTTTACATTTATAGTTCCTAATTGATTATTATGGTTTATCCCATCCAATTATGATTTATAACGTGGTGACAGGGTATTGTCATATTCTAACGTAGTGTATTCACAGTGCTGACGAAGCAAAATCATAATGCTAATTAACGTAGTACAAATATATTATTATTATGATTTGTTCCAACTCCATTTAAGGTTTACCACATTCAGTCAATGTTTATTTCATCTAATTAGGTTTATTTCATCCAATTATGATTTTTTCCATTTAATTAGGGTTTATTAAGTCAAATTCGGTTTATAATTAATTTTTAGAATATATTTTTCGCTAACAATATTTGAAAACTTTAATTAACATAATTATAATGCTTCGTTAGCATGATAATAATACTTCATTAGCATGATGATCTGTTATCAAATCCTCCACGATTTTTATAAGAATTACCAAATTACGTTAATACCCCGTGTGAAAAACTTTTCAAATATTACAGAATTGCCACCGTCTTTTTCATCAAATCTGGGCCTTTAATTTTTTAGGATTGTGTGGTGTGAGATGTGGTCCTAGTTCTCACACTAGAATTGATTTTCACCTAACCCCTCCCCTATATATATATATATATATATATATAGATAGATAGAGAGATAGATAGATAGATAGATAGATAGATAGATAGATAGATAGATATACTATGTGTTGGTTATTGGTGAAGAAGAGTACGACTTGAGACCGTCTAACGAATTTCTTACGTTAAATGGATCTTTATTTGACTCATTAGGCGGTCCTCCTTCCTTTTTTTCTCTTTTGTAGTGGTCTCTTCGCCCTTTCATCCTCCCTTTCTTTTTTTTTTTCTCACTTTTTATTTTTTTATAAATATATATTTAATTATTTTGAATTAATTCAAAAATCCACATTATAATTTATGTAAAAAATAAATTATTTTTTTCAATTAATTTAAAAGTTCACATTATGATTTATATAGAAAATAATTCATTTATTTTTTCTTAGCATATGAAAACACTTCCTAGTAGATGATACGTAATTCATATTAAGTGATACTTCGATACATAATTAATAATACTTGACTTCATATATAGTGATGCATGATGTATATATGGAGAATGAACAAACATTCCAAAAAGAAAGAAGATAAATGAATCAACTAAATTAAAACCTCACATTATAATTTTTTTGAATTAATTCAAAAGTCCACATTATGATTTATGTAGAAAATAATTTATTTATTTATTTTGAATTAATTTAAAACTCCACATTATGATTTATATAGAAAATAATTCTTTTTTTTTCATAACATATGAAAACACTTTATAGTTGATGATACTTCAATTTATATTAAGTGATATTTCGATGCATAATTAGTGATATTTTACTTCATATATCGTGATACATAATGTCTGGAGATTCAACAAATATTCAAAAAAAGAAAAGAAAATAAATGAATCAACTAAATTAAAACCACACATTATGATTTAGATAGAGAATATTCATTTATTTTCTTCTTAGTATGTGAAAATACTTCATAATTGATGATACTTCAATTCATATTAAATGATATTTCGACATATAATTAGTGATACTTTACTTGATACATAGTGATATTTTGCTTTATACTATACCCAATGATACAAGCGTGGTTGCGCGTGGGCGGACACATGTGCTGACTGTTTTTGTAGATTTGGATGAATTTTTTAGGTTAATTTGAATCTTATTTGATCCGTCTAATATAAGAAATTCATTGAACGGTCTAACACAAGGCTTTATCAACAATAATACATGTTGGAAGTGTGGTTCATGTGCTTGACTTTTCAACTTTTAAAAATTTCACCACAAAATTCATTGTCCAGATTCCTTATTATAATATGACCATTTTACCCGTATTTATTTTTATGTTTCCAATATCAATTGACAATTTGTAGAAGCGATATATTATAATGTCATGGTTTTTCAATTTGTTTCCAACCATCATATCATCGTATTAAAGGATTTTAATGAATTCATAGTTCGCACGCTTGGTTTGTGTGAACTAGGAATCCATATGAACCAACATACACAATTTTTTTTTATTTACAATAATGTCATAGTCATTTTTTATTAAATAACTTTCTATATATATGTTGTATTTTTATTGTATATTAACATTACAATATATATATATATAGTATTTTAGTATTATATTTTATAAAAAATGATCTAACAATATTACGATAATTAATTATACTTATTAAATTATTAATATATAGTTAATATATAATGTATACATATTATATTTCACATATATATATACATAATACATACAATATATAATATACATAATATTATTTTTGTTGTATATTAACATTATAATATATATATAGTATTTTAGTATTATATTTTATAAAAATGATCTAACAATATTACGATAATTAATTATATTAGTTTATTAAATTATTAATATATCGTTAATAGATAATGTATACATATTATATTTCATATATATATACATAATACATGCAATATATAATATACATAATATAAATAATTTAACTATATTACGATATTTAATGCATAACATATAAGATATATACACAATATATAAGATACATTTTATAGTTAATGTTTGAAATTAAAATTCCATTCGCTATACAAAACCGGATTGTCCGTAGGAAAAAAATATATAACTCAATTGGGTTTTACTTCATTGAGTCAATCTATCGAACAGTTGGCACGCAGCAAAACAGACTACCGCAGCCGCCATGAACACCGCCTTGGCGCCACCGGCGCACCGCCGAAAATCGAACATCGGCCGTGTGCCACCGGAAATCCTGGAACAAATACTGCTGAATCTCCCCATGAAATCCCTGGTGCGCTTCTCAACCGTCTCAAAACCATGGAATTCCATGATTTTCGGATCAAGATTCGTCCGAATACACAAGAGCCGCGCCGCCCTCGACGGCCGTGAAATGATAGTGACGATCCCTTCTTCCCTGGGTTATCTCATCACCGCCGAGTCCCTCATTTGCCCGATCTCTCTGACATCGTCTGAGCGCCCGATCGCGATTGAAGATTCAACCGATCTCATCTGCCCAGTGGAAGCAACCCCACATCTCCGCGCCTTCTGCGACGAACTGTGGCTCGTGGAGGCTGTGAAATCCCTTTTTCTATGGAATCATTCGATGCGAACGTGTCGGAAACTCCCTGATCCATTGCTTCCTCCATTGGAAAATGTGTACGGAGCTGTGGGATTTGTGTACGGATTGGCGTACGACTTCGCCGCGGACGACTACAAAATCTTGAAAATTGGGCGGGAAAACTTCTGTGCGAGAGAGACTGAGCTGTATTCTCTGAAAAGCAATTCTTGGAAAAGTATTCCACCTCCATCTCGAAATTCAATAATAGAGCAGAATAAATGCGAGTTCGTGAACGGAGCATTTCACTGGTTTTGTACATTCAGAAGAGTGATTGTTTCTTTCAATTTATCGACGGAGAAGCACGGAAAATTTGGGCTGCCGGAGAGTGGCAGAGTGGCCGAGTCCCAGACGACGGAGGTGGTGGTTTTGAGGGGAATGTTGTGCGTGGGCGGCAATTATCCCGCTCATTTTAGTTCTAGCGGGAGTAAATTTGTTTTGTGGGCGATGAAAGAGTACGGGAAGGAGGAATCTTGGAGTAAAATGTTGGATATTGAGTATAGCACTGATGACATTCCTGGGTTACCATACGAGCCCTCTTCTTACAAACCATTCTGTACATTGAGACCCTTGTGTTTTTACGACAATGGTGACATTCTACTCAACATATCATGTGAGAAGAACAACATGGGCTTGTTCTTGTACAAAAATAAGGGTGCTATACTAGACAAGATTGTGGCTCCTGATGGCCGCCAGATATGTGGAGGATTTATCTACATTCAAACCATGGCCTAACCAGGTCTGTATTTCATTTATTCATATCTGATATATTATGCATGTACAACATACATCACTCAGTCTCCAATACCGTACAATTACTGCCTATGTTTTTATTTATTTAAGACTTATTTTGTTCTATTGCATTGCAGAATTCAAGCAAACAAATGGTGTGATAATCCAGGAAAAGAACATTGTCATGATCCCTACGGGTGTGGGATATAAATTTCTCATTTCGACTGTAATACAACTTTGATTCTTAAAACTTTCCTTCACATTTTTACAATTTCCAAGTTACTTTTTACCTTTCTAGCCACTTTAGTTTGATTTCGAGTTGGTGCATTGTACTTGTGGATTCAAGTTTATCGAAAGTTAATTGCATAATCCAATTTCACATTATATATTCTTAAGAACTAATACCTAATATATAGTACCGACTTATTTAGTCAAAAACATATTCTACCCATGAACTTAAAACACACACACGCACCTTAATTTACCCATTTTAGGCTTGAAACGTTAACTATACCCTTACTACAACATTTTTTTGAAAAATCAACAATGTTATATTATCATAAAAAGGACTAATTTTCACTCTTCTTCTCAAATGAGTATGAACAAAAATCACGCAATGCTCTTTCTTGGTTACTTAAAAAGAAAATCTACACCTAAAACAACTTGAAGATTTACATATATACTGGTAAAGATATTATTTTTATATTCTCTCGTTTTAATATGTTGTATTTATAAATGAAATACATGTTTGGAGTTTAGTGGGCTTTGGTGGTTAATTATTGAGTTTAGAAGGAATATATATATATATATATATATATATATATATATATATATATATATATATATATATGGTTGAGTAGTGAAAAAAGTTTGAGGGCCAAAGGGCTCAAAATGCTTGAGTACTCGAGCAATGAAGCACTTGACAGTTGAGTGTCCAGCATTTTGGCTGAAACTAAATACGGGCAAAATTAACAATAAATAAATGGGTGATTCTATTCACAATCCTCAAATTTCTCTTTACAACCTCTATAATATTTTAAAATATAAATATTACTAATTTAGACTTTTTTATCCTTCAACCCCCTCCCCCCCCCCCCCCAATTAATAACCAAACAACCCCATGCGTACAACCTCAACTCATTTTATAACTTAGGACATCCACAATGAGAGCAAATTTTAGGTACAAATTTTTAGTATGTATCAAAAATTTAAGGTACACTATTGTAAAGGGTTAAAAAAAAAATACAAATTTTAAAAATGGTACAATTGCATGTACCAAATATTTTAGGGGAAAAAATTGTGATGTGGAGCCCACTCTCCTTTTTTTATTCTTTTCCCTCCTTCTCTCTCTTCCCCTCTCTCTCCACCCACCCACCTCCCCACCTCTTTCCACTTTTTTATGCACGGTAGACCTCTTCTCTCTTTCCATTGGACCGTGTAGTACACGGTGCTCCACCGTGAACTACCTGGTTCAATTTTTTTTTATGTACACGGCTAAAGTTTAACATTAAAATTAATTTTTTTAATAATTTGGTATGAACGCGATTCACTTTTAATTTAAAAAATTTTAATTTTTTTTAATGATAACTTTGATATTTTTATACCAAAAAATAATATTTAAATAAAAATTAGTTAAATTATACATAAAAATTATATATATATATATATATGTATATATTTTATTAAATGAGCTATAAATATGGTGGGACCCTAAAAAGTTATGTATGTACCATATGTATAGTGGGTGATTTGAAGGGAATAGATATTTAAAAAAGTAGGTATATAACTTTTGATATAGCAGTGACGTGGCGGAGTTATATACCAAATTTTAGGTACAGTATTGGAGATGCTCTTAGAACATTATGAATTTATCATTGTATAACTCCCAAGGAACTTTTCTCGGCACTTTTTCTCTCTTTTCTTTTCTATTTTCATTAGTATTGGTTATTGGTTGAAAATATATACTGTTTTCCAATTTAATGGTCAGCGTGAATTAATTTTAATGCATTTCTGAGAAGTTTTCCATTATGTGTCTTGTAATTTTCGTCTTCTTAATTTTTTGCTGGAATTTGTGATGAAGTCCAAAAACGAAACTAATATTGATTGAGAAGAAGACATAAATAATGTGAAAAAAAACTAATATGTTGGGAAAATTGTATTGGCCACCAGACCTTTTTTTCAAGAAACATAAATAACAAGCAAATTCAAATCAAAAGAAGCCAAAAAAATATTTTTTGAGAAAAAAATACTATCCTGTTTCTGTTGCCCAGAAACACAAAAATAGGTAGGTGAAATGATGAGGGCATGAGAAATTGAATGTGAGTTCTGAATTCTAATTCATGATTTTCAGATGTGCTTACACCATATACAAAAGGAGAAGGGGCTATATACATGATTTTCGGACATGTGATTTTCGAATTTCTATAGAAGAGAGAACTAATGAGAAAATATATTTGCAAAGAAAATAGAAGGGGGTTGTACATAAGAAAGAAGAAATTAAAGGGTTAAAAAGTCCATAAATTAATAATTGCATTTTAATTATATATGAGCGCTATATAGGGAAAAATGGGGTTGTGAATAGAACTACCCTAAATAAATTTGGGGTGTATGATTAGGAAGAGTAAGAACGTCTTCAACGGAATCATCCTCACTAGCCATTTAAAACGAATTGGATATTCATCTAGTTTTAATTTCTGAATGTCGAGCACCCACTATCTTGAAGTTTTTAGTACAATTTATCCACCAATTTATTCATCCAAGTCCACTATCAGCTCAGCAACAACTAAATTTGGATTCTCCACTCTTCCTTTTTTTTTTGTCCCCATAAGAAATTAGCCATTAATGCATATCATATATCCTTTGTGGGAATTGCATGCTTTTATCACTAGAAAGAAATCTCTTCTTCAAGACAGCATTCCACGCATTCCCATTTGGCTACATGTCTTGATTTGACATGTACCTTCCAAGTAAATACATTCTTTTCTAGCACTCAGAAGTTCAATTTTAATTACTGGGAAAATGTAAAAATAATCCTCTCAACTGTTATGTGGGGTGTCTATTTCCTCTCCCTGGATATTTGGCTCAAATAGCTCTCTCTACCATAAAAGTTGGATCATGTAGACAGTTGACTCTTTCTTAGATAAAGAAGTTAATGATATTAGTAAACACACACTAACATAATTTTTTGCACACACTAACACACTTTTTTCACAAATGAAATTTTAGAAATGGAAAGAAGGAAAAAAAAACATTCTTAAACCGTATTACAATAATTAATGTCACCGTATTTTTTAAGATTCTGATTAAATAACATTGCATATATTGTATTTTCTCAAAATTAATATGATTATATTTATTAAATTACCATCGTCTTTTAATTATCAACTGTTAGAGAGCATCATATATTTATTGTTGAGATGAGTTCATAGTTCACACATCGATCTAGTTCCTATTGAAACGTGATCATATATATATCTTGGAAACATATTTTTCTCATCTATAAAGTAAATATATTTATATATTATTTTAATCTCTTTCTTTTTTTATATTGATTTGTTCTTTTATGTAATCGAATTTCAATTCATCGCGATCAGACTTCTTTTTATTTGTTGTTATGGGATGAAGATGAGTTAAAAATATGATTGTTATGTTCCAGAGAATTTTTTTCCAATTTGTTTTAGATTTGTTCGATGATTTGTTATAATTTTTTCCAGATTTAAATGATTAGGTGTGTTCGTTCATGTAATGTAATATATGTTTGGTAGTTGATTAAGTTGAATTTTTGAATCATCACGATCAACATATATTTTAGTTTTGCAGGTTATGTTTTCGTATTACTATGTACGTGTATTTCTGCAGATGTTAGTGCAGCAATTGTTAGCGTTACATGATGTCTTATTAACATTAGAGACGTTGTTGTCAGCATTATGAAACTAGTTATTAGCATTGTAAAAACAAATGAGTATTATAAAAATATATTGTCAACAGAGTATTTTCACGATGAACGAAGTATTAACAATACTATTAAAGGCTTTAGCACTGCTATAAATAGTATTAGCATTGCCGTGAATATTTTTAGCATGATCGAAGAAGATATATTTTTTAGCATTAACATGTTTATAAGTTGGAGTTTTATTTTTTGTTTGTGCAGATTGTGTTGGCTCCACTTTGGAGATTTCTCCCGATTTTTCTGAATTTTACACCCATGACTGTAAATTATCTTTGAAGCCTGCATTGAGAAAAATATTTCCTACTTGAGATGATGGTATAACTTTTCACAAGGTGTATGCCTCATCATGTGGATTTGATATTCGTTTGTCTACTACAAAAAAGTCTAAAGATGGTACTGTAGTTTAATTGGAAGTATGTTCTATGCAACCGTGAGGGACTTAAAAATACATCGGTTGATTTTGGTGAAACTTAAAAGAAAAAAAGACATAAGGTGTTTAAGAGGACTTGTTGTATGGCTGGGATGGGGTTGAAGCATATTGGTTCTGATGTGTATAGTGTTGGATTATTTGGAAAAAAAAACGTTCACATTTTCTTATTTGGATACACACAAAGAGTTTATGAGTCTGAATAAAAATATAGATCATTCACATTAAAGTTTTATTCTGAATTGTGCAAGGGCAAACATTGGACCTATGAAAACATTTAGATTATTTAAATAAGTTATTAATGGATATTCAAATATAAGGTGTACAGTAGTTGATTTTAAAAACTTCAATCGAGATCTAAAGATGCATGTTGTGGGCGTTGATGCCAAATAATGTTGGACAAAATGGGTAAAAAGGCGTGAACTCTGCTCTACTTTTATATTTGATTACGAAGTTAATAAGAATGATCAGTTGAGATGTCTGTTTTGTGTTGATCTTGTATCAAGGAGTGATTTTTCTTTATTTGTGGATGTTGTATTGATGAGTGTTATTTTTGTACAATATTTGAGGTTTAAATGAAGTGATATGAATAGTTAAATGTGTGCTTTAACCCAATTTGAGCTTTTAATCTTCCGATTTAGAAATTTTGTTTCTTGTTTGAGTTGTACAAAAAATGGAGGATGAATTACAACATTTTTAAGTAATCCAATGGAATGATAGGAAATCGAATAAGGTACGCGGTGCAAGTTGAATCGCTTCAATCGGACAAGAAACAAGGGAGAACGGAGCAAAACCGTGAAAGGTGTCGGTGCAGAACCGGAGGCGCGAGTGACCTGATCCGACACCAGGACATGTTTTTCTTTGTCCGGGACGCGACTAGGGGGATCGAGCCCGTGTCGCGTCCCTAGCTTAGATTTTCAGATCTGCGCTTCTTCTTTTTATTTGCAATTTTCTCTCCATTTTTTATACACACACATCCATTTCCACCATTCCACACCCAAAAACTCCTATACATCAAAAATCATCTTCTCCCACACCTTTCAATCCCTAACCACCCATAAAACTCACACCCTAACTAGGATTTCCATCTAATTATGATGAATAAGGAGCTAGAGCTTGAAGATGGAGCAAAGATGAGACGAGATGAAGCAATAGAGGAGTCAAAATCCAACTTTCGAGTTGTCCCTAGTTTCTTTTCTTATTTTTATCTTTATTTTCTTTGAAATGATTCAGTTCTTGCATTTTATGTTAGGCTAGATTATTTTGTATTGTTAGATTGAGATTATTTAGGTATTTATGTATTTCTATTTCTATTGATTGTTTATGACCCTATTTCATTTCTTGTGCTTATGCTATGTATGTGTGTTGATTAATTGATCACTAATTTACACAATTTTATCTTTTGATTCATAATTCGAGAGATGAGTCTCAATGGATAAACTCTAGGCACGAGACCTTCGTCGATAAATTTGAAAGAATTGAGGCTTAGTATAAGGCTTGAAATCTTTGGAGCTTTTGATAAGTACATGTGTAAGATTCGATCAGAAACAGTGAACCTTGTGTGTACCCTACAACTTGAGTGTCTCGAGAGAGGGCTCAGGATGCATTAGAAATTGTCTTAAAGAAATTTGACACCAAAAATTGACATTCAATAGGATCATTAGTGCTAAGTACTCGAAGAAGTCAATTCTGAGAATACATCTACCTTCATGTTTCATTCTCCATTTATTTCCCGTTTATTTATTGTTTTCTTTAATTAGTTTAGATTAGTTAGTTTCTCATTTTATTCATCATCTAGATATACAATTAATTATTTTTTAATTCATGACAAAGGAATTCCAAAAATCTAATGAATCCTAGCACAAAAATAACTTTTATGAACGAATTTTCACCACATTATATTCGATAGATTCAAAGCAAAAAAAAAAAATACAGTAATTATAAACAATATATCCAAATCCAAATACATTCAAAACACAAAAAATCTACAAATATGATCCCACAAATGCAAATCATTATCTTGGTTGGGTTCCACCGTTTAGCATGTCGACATCTGGGTGAAAAACAAAATCAGAATGAGTTTGAAGAGATTGAAGCTCTTTTTTAAGCAAATCGGCAATTGGAAGTCGCCTTCCGTCATCGAGAATTGTCGTCTATGGTTGGGAAATTGTTGCCTTTGATGGTTGGGATCGTCGCCTTCTCTGTTTGGAATCACCACCTCTAATTTCTTTTATGATGTTGAAGTGGACGACTAGCATTTGAAAATTCTAGGCTAATTTAGGTTTCTGGATTATTGAATTAGGATTTTGTAGATTTTGTGAAGTTTGAATAAAAAAATATGAATCGTATATTTCCTTAATCAACTCCATGCATTAATATCTCAACAAATACAAAATTACACTAATATCCTTATTATATATTTATCTAATAATATTACAATTATATATAACCTCCCACAAATTGAATCTGGGCCATTAATCAAATCAAAATTAAGGGCGATGATTAGTTCCTAGTTCTCACATGAAACTTAGTACTCATTATAATCATATATATCTCTTAATCAATCTCTTTAGATGTACCCATATTTGAATTCAACTTTATAGCCAGCGATATATTTATAATTATTTTTTAGGAAATAGTTAATTACTAATTAAAAATAAAATACTAAAAAATAATTTCACTTTAATTGGGTATAATTAACCCTAGTTAATAATTGTAAAAGAAAATGAATTCATATGGGGCTCGTTTGGTTGGTAGGAAAGTAAAATTTTTTGGAAATATGATTTCTGAGAATGTGATTCTGAGGAAAATAATTATTAATAGAATCTTTATTCCGTGTTTTGGAACATAACAAGGAAATTGTCAGGATTCTCATTTTATTATTGGATTAAATTTAAACAAGAGTAAAGAGTTAAATATCTAATATATATATATATATATATATATATATATATTATTTCATACTACCAATAGTTCATAATTTTGAATTATGAACAATATAATGTATAATTCTTCAATTTGCAACAATACTATATATATATTGATTGCAACATATTATTTCAATTTAAATAAAATGACATGACTTAAAAACTAATCAAGGCAAATATTGTATTGTTGATCCAAATATTTTTTATTGAATTGGAAATCAAAACTATCTATAATTTTTTTTTTTATTGAATTGGATGTCAAAATTATCTATATTAACAACGATATGGTTGTCGTTTAATCTGTAACATTATCTCAAAAATGATATTATTGGAATTTTGATAGAAATGACAAAAAGCAATTAAGAGAATAGTTGAATTTTGGTTGGAATTACGTCAATAAAAAAGTATCATATTTTTTGAATTTCTTTTCTCATTTATAAAATTTTCTATTTTACTCATTTTTTATTGAAATGTTTTGATTCAAACTTAGTATTAATAAAATAATAACAATAACAAATCTTATTTTTTCAATTTAAAAAAATCATTTTTTTTTATTTTTGAGTTAAAAAATGTGAATCTAAACTCAATAATAATTTACAATAAAATTAAATAGTAATAAATAAAGAAATAAAAATAATGAAATCATTTAATACCAGATTCACAGAAATCGGGAATAAGAATACATACTTGGGGTATGTATTCACATTCCAGGAAAGTTACACAATTTTCCTTGTTTTGATGAATCTCATCCCTGTCCATATTACATAAAAAATTGAACCAAACACAGTAATGTTAAAATACAGGATTAAATTACTTTTCCAAGTCAGATTTCGTGCCAACTAAACGGGGCCATAGAGTTTTAGTTTTATGGAATGTATCAATAATCTAGATCCATACTTTGAAAATTAAATTAAGCACAATAAATTAAAGTTAATTAAAAAAAACAATAAACACAAATAGTTTTCAGACAACAGTGAGTGTTGCACATCCTAAACATGTAGCATATGATTTCATTCGTTAATGAACCACACCTAAAATGCATTACGTCCCTTTTACAGACCCTAGCTAGCCCCAAATCTGTTAATTGAAGTGGTAAGGTATCTGTTCATGTCTTCTTCGTACAAATTAAGAGTTTAAATAAAAAATAATTACAACCTTAAGAATTATTAATTACAATCTTATTAATAAAAAAAATGACATCTTATTATTAGGTAAATTTTTATCATGAATTGATTTTATAGTTAGTATATATAAGACCTATATTTAAAAGTTATACTAAATCATTAAAATCTATACCAAATAATTCAAACACAAGACCATTAATCCCAATCATTTAATCGAAAGAGATTAATATCAATAATTATTAATGTGTTTCTATATTTTAATCTGGGCAAATAGCCAAAAAAAACCCGAATTATATGCCTAATCTCACCTAGACGTACGAACTATTTTTTGGTCCAAATACACACCTAAGCTATTTAAAAAGAACAATCGGTCTCTTCAACTATTCAAAATATATCAAATTCACACTTTCGATTAACACCGTTAACTTTTTCCGTTAAATAGAATGTCCATAGATTCTTTGACCTAATTATATTTGATTCAGACGATAATATGATGCATTGTGATATGGTTAGAAAGCCCTCATCATGAGCTTTCTAATTATACTCTCAATTTGACAATCGGGTGTTAAACGGTAGAATAATTACATGAAGAAATATCGATGACGAGGGTTTGTATTATGAATTTAATATTAAATCTCGATATCAATTCAATGTTGGATTTTGAAATTAAAAGAGGGGTTTGAAACTCCATAGTGTAGGCTATTTGGCTGTGGTTTCAATTTGTCCGATCGAAATTCATAAGCGATAGAATTGAGCTTGACACATTTTAATTAAAGGTAAAAACTAACGGCGTTAACTTCAATTGTTAGTTTGTTCTTTTTTGAATAGTTTAGGAGGCCAATTGTTCTTTTTAAATAGTTTAGGTGTGTATTTAGGACAAAAAATAATTCATTCGTTTAGTTAGAATTCGACATATAGTTTGGGTGTATTTTTGACCCTTTACCCTTTTAATCTCAATCATTTAATTCAAATAAAATATTAATATTTTTTTCTAAATGGTTAAAATCACAATCAAATAATTCAAATATAGAATTATTAATCAATAAATATAATGGGGCAATCCTATAATTAAAACCACCTAACAAACAAAATATGGAATTATTAATCCATAAAGAAAGAAATCCTAATTCCTAGTCTTATTCATCCAATCAGCGGCCTAGTCTTTGAATGGTATATTGGCAATAGAAACTGGATTTTTCGGAGGAATATATATAGCTCGGTTGCTCGGTTAAGAAAATTTATACCATCAAACAGTTGGCACACAGGAAAAGAAACCGCCGCAGCACCATGAACGCCGCCAGAGCAAGGCCGAACAACGAACACCCGCCACCTCCCACCGGAAATCTTGGAACAAATACTTCTGAATCTCCCCATGAAATCCCTGCTTCGCTTCTCGACCGTCTCAAAATCAGGGAATTCCACGATTTTCGGATCAGTATTCGTCCAAATACATAAGAGCCGCGCCGCCCTCTACGGCCGTGTAAAGATAGTCACGTTCCCTTCTCCGCACGATCACCTCACCGCCGGCGCCACCGTTTTCCGGGTCTCTCTCACATCGTCGGAGCATCCGATCGCAATTGAAGATTCAAGCGCTCTCATCTGCCCAATCGAAGGAACCCCACACCTCCGCGCCTACTGCGACGATGCGACGAATTGTGGCTCGTTGAAGCTAAAAATTCCCTCTTTTTATGGAATCATTCGATGCGAACGTATCGGAAACTGCCCGATTCATTGCTTCCGACAGAGTCTTACCGATTAATCGGATTCATCTACGGATTGGCGTACGACTCCGCGGCGGAAGATTACAAAATCTTGAAAATTGTAAGGGAAGATTTCTCATTCAGAAACATTGAGATGTATTCTCTGAAGAGCAATTCTTGGAAACAGATCGCACCTTCATCTCGAAATTCAATAATAAAGCAGAAAAAATGTGAGTTTGTGAATGGGGCATTTCACTGGATTCGTACATTCAGAACTGCGATCGTTGCTTTCAGTTTATCCAGTGAAAAGTATGGGGAGTTTGCGCTTCCCGACACAAAAATCATCGACGACGGCGAGGAGGAGGAGGCCGAGAGGGCGGAGGTGGCGGTTTTGAGGGGGAAGTTGTGTGTATGCGTGAATTATTCGAGCTTTATTTTGTGGGTGATGGAGGAATACGAGGTGGAGAAATCTTGGAGTAAAAATTTGCACATGGAGTATTCACCCAGTAGCTTATCACTCCAGCCTCGAAACGTATGTATATTGAGACCCTTGTGTACGTTGTTACAAAAATGGTGACATTCTATTCAACTTACTATTATGTAAGGAGGATAATGTGGGGTTATTCATGTCCAAAAATGGGGGTTATATATTGAAACTCTTGTTTCACCCTCGACAAAATTTCGATTTTAGTCCCACAGAACATGAGTTAGTCCGATTTTGGTCTCATTCCTATCACTTTTGGTCCCAAATCGATTGAATTATCAATTTTAGTCCCGCCGTAACGTTTTCCGTTTAAAAAATTATCGATTTTGGTCCCATTCTGATATCGATTTTGGTCCCAAACAGAAAAATGCTAGAAATTTTTTCTTTGCAATTCAATTGGAGGCAGAATTAAACTGATTTGGTAGAAATTTAACCTAATTTGGTTCCAAATTTCCCATGAACATGTATCTATATATATCTGCTCACCAAATCATCAAATTACAACTACTAAATCAAAAGAAAACCATTTTTTTTATTTAGTTTAATTTTTTGTCGAGCTCGAGTTCGATCAAGAAGATACTTGGCTCGTTTACACCCCTAAAGGCACATAATTTTTTTATTTAGATTAATTTTACAATATTGTTTATGAGCGTTCACCACATCTAATTAGCGTTTATAATTATTTTTAATATTTAATTTTAATTTTCAATTAATAATTCATTATTATGGTTGATTATTTCATAATTAAATTCTTGTAAAATGTAAAGTAAAAAAATCTAGGAAAAAATTATACTTTCATACCTACATTTTGAACTTTCACTGCAAAAAATTCACATTTTAGCGATGGAAGCGAGCCAAGTTAAGCCCAAAATATTAAAAATAATAAAAATATATATAAAGTAATATAAAATTTTAAAAATCGGAAAGTAAAAATAATAAAAATATAATAAAAATTTATCTCATCATTAATTAGTAATTGAAAAATAAAAAATATATATAATATTAAAAATGTAAAATAAATAAAACATTAATAATATTAAACAAGTTAATTTCAAATTCATAATTAATTAGTAATTAAAAAATTTAAAAATCATAAAGTAAAATAAATAAAAATATTAAAAAATTTATATTCATAATTAATTAGTAATTGAAAAATATATAATATTTAAAAATAAAATAAATTATAAAATGTAAAATAAATAAAAAATCAATAATATTAAAAATATTGATTTCAAATTCGTAATTATATAGTAATTAAAAAATTAATAACATTAAAAAAAAATAAAAATTATCATGTAAAATAAATAAAAAATTTAAAAAAAATTATATTTGTAATTAATTAGTAATTGCAAAATAATATATATATATATAACAATAATAATAATAATAATAATAATAATAATAATAATAATAATAATATAAAAAATATATCGTTATTGTGTCGTTAACATAAAAAAATAAAAAAATAAAATTAAAATACGACGTGTGTTCTTTGTGAAGTTTGAGACAAAAAAATCTGTCATTAAATATCTTAATCTTAATCCGTTTTTAATGTATCTGTATTTTAAAATGAATTATAATACGTTGTTAAATCGCGTTTTTATTGTAGTATTTTTTAAATAACACAATTAAAAAATAATAATAAAAAGTATTGTTGGTCCCAGGCGAGTAGGTATCAGTTTAGAGGGGGGGTGAATAAACTGATTCAAACACTTTTTCTTTAGATGCGGAATAACATGGCCTTTTAACTCGCTTAAAATAAATAACTTATCACCAACTTGGATAATCAGTTGAGACAGTTTAAGTGCAGCTAGTGTGATATTGTGTGCAGTTAGAGATATGCAATGAACAATATAGTACAACACACAAGAGATTTATAGAGGTTCGAAATCTCAAGCTCCTACGTCCTCTTTTCCTTCCACAGAAGGGCAACTTCACTATATAACTTGAGTTTCTTTACAAATTACACAATGAAGGACAGTCGGCTGAACCTGGTAACTGCTCGCTACCTCAGCTAGTCGACGGCTCACACTTGAAGTCCCTAACTGCTCGCTAGGGAGGTAGGTGCTATTGTTGTCTTTACAAGGTTTTAGATCTCTTTCGATCTTCAAGAGGTTAGTCTTGAACAAGGGGGTATCAACTGATGTGCTCCTTTGATTGAGCTGAGTAGTTGATCGTTGAATAGCTGGAACTGATAAGTTTGCCCTGGCTAGATTGTCGACAGCTGGCTGAGTATTTTGATTCAGTGAATTCTTCTTCTCAGTCTGACTTTCGCAGTTTCTATCGAACGTTGCACTTGAGCTTGAGTGGGAGGGGGAAAGAAAAGCTCTGCTTGTATATGCGAAGGTTGGCAAGAGGTTATGTTTGCGAAAAGTGTTTAGAACTCTGATTCACTCGTCTTTTATAGATGAGTGATTTTGTGACCGTTGAGTTCCATTGTCCATTTGATCAGTAGCTCTGTTGGCTCATCAACGGCAGAAGATCTTAAATGATAGCTTGGATGATTTGGTTGAAGTAGCCGTTACTCTGTCAATCGATCTTCATTAAATTCCAGGATCTATGAAGGAGCATTTATTCCAAGATATGCTGATTTAAGCAATATACTCCAGGAGTCTTCTGGCTTCAGCTCTCTTGGCAGTTTGGAATTTCAGTTGGCAGTTTTGGATTTCTCAGCTCAGCTACATTATCGTCCCAGCTGGCAGTTCTAAACTTGCCCGCTAAGTCTGCCTATTGCTCCAGTTGGCAGTTCTGAACTTATCAGCTGAGTCTGCCTGTTGCTCCAGTTGGCAGTTCTGGGCTTATCAGCTGAGTCTGGCTATCGCTCCAGTTGGCAGTTCTGGGCTTATCAGCTGAGATTGGCCATTGCTTCAGTTGGCAGTTCTGGGCTTATCAGCTGAGATTGGCCATTGCTCCAGTTGGTAGTTCTGGGCTTACCAGCTGAGATTGAGCAACTGAGATGGGCCATTGCTCCAGTTGGCAGTTCTGGGCTTATCAGCTGAGATTGGCATAAACTGATATTCTATCAGTTTCTTCAATCTTTGGTCAACTCCTTTCTCCCTCAGTTCAGCTGACTCGGTTGTTAGCTTGCTTTGACCGGTATGATTTATCGGCCAAGTTGAGCTTTTAGACAGGATGACGTGTCCTTCAACTTGTGGGTTATTCTTCAGATAGGTTGACTTTGACTCTTCTAGAGTTCCTTTTTGATGATGCCCTAGGCTGATCAGCTTTGATCTACAGCTTGCACTTTGGTCAGTTTTTTCATAAATAATTTTGACATCTCATCAAAACCTGATCTAGAGGTTCCTTGATAGTTTTTCCTAACAAGTACCCCTGATTTACAAATCTAACATTTGATCAATTTTTCGGCTCAAAAATCATTCATAACTGATTACATTTTAGGATTTATATTTCGCTGAAAATTTCACTTTTGGTCCCAAATTATCGATTTTGGTCCCAAAATTAGCGGCTGTTACCCCATTTATTTTTCTTGTCTAAATTGTGGGACCAAAATTGATAATCCAAGTCCTATGGGATCAGATTTAATAACAATTTCTGAAATAGGACCAAATGTGATAGGGTTGGGACCAAAATCGGATTAGGTCATGTCCTATGGGACCAGAATCAAAATTTTCTCCCCTTAACTCATGTGATATGAAGTAGGTCTGTAGGACCAATGAAATTTTTCACTTCATTTTTCTATTCTATAAGTAAATTTCATAATTGTAGTAACACAGTCAATCGAAACACTTTTATAAAATGGCTATTTAATGTCCCTTTGGGGATGGCCTAGTGGTGGGGTGGTCATATCTTGAGGCCAAAGGTCTCAAGTTGGAATCGCACCACTAGGTGTGAGCCTGTCACACCTGGCTTGCCAAGTGTGGTTTACCTCCCCTGTATGGTTTACAGGCTATTACACAGGGGCGGGGTTTACCCAATGCGCACCTGGGTTACCTTCGACAAAAAAAAGGCTATTTATAGTTTATTCTTGCTTAATTTTTATTATTGTCATACAAAATGGGACATGCTTGCTTTGCAATTTAATTTACTACTCTGGTCCGACTACTTAATTTATTATTATTATTATTATTATTATTATTGTTATTATTATTATTATTATTATTATTATTATTATTATTGCGGCAAAATCATAAAGGTAAAATTGTCATAAAAAAATTAGTGAAATCGTTATTTAAATAATATATCGGTTTAATAATTAAAAAGTATCAGCTCTGGTGCAGTGGTTAATGTGAGATCCAAAGCTTTTAAAAGCATCTCTAATGCTGGACTAAAACACTAATTTGGTGCAGAAATCCACTCCAATACTGTCCCAAATCATGCTCTAAATTGGCGTAGCACCAAATCCTGTCCCAAATTTGGAACAGAATTTGGTGTTGCACCAATTTGGTGCTGATGACTCCCACAATATTTAATTAATTATTTTATTATTTAAAATTATTATTAAATAGATTATTTGATAAATATAATTTAATTTAGGGATAAGGGCCAAATTGGTCACTGAACTTATTTGGGGCTCAATTGGCCTATTACAACTTTTTGGGGCTCAATTGGGACATTGTGTTGTTAAAATCGGCTCAATTAAGCCACCGCGTGACGGGGCCCTAACGGAGGACGTTAAGTGGCTATGAAACGATGTCATTTTGCCTAAGTTTTTACTCTAACCCATAACCCGACCCACCCCTAACCCGACCCACTCGTCCAATTGAGCTTGAGCATCGTTAAGACTGTCTGGGCTTCGAGTTTCTTGTGGACAAGATGAAGCCGCTTAGTCCCAATCATGGCCATCATTATCATCGAAGCATCGCAGATGAATCCCGACGATGTTCGGTAATTGTGGCTCCATTTGCAATACAATCTCATCTCGGTCATAACCTGCTCCGCCTTTCTCGTATTCGGATCCACCATCTACATCATGACTCACCTCAAACCCGTTTACCTCGTCGACTATGCCTGCTATCGCACGCTAGACTTCCTCAAGGCACCCTATTCTCGCTTCATGGAGCATTCCCAATTAACCGGCAATTTTGATGAGTCGTCGCTCGAATTCTAGTGCAAGATTCTCGAGAGGTCAGGTCTCGATGATGAGACTTACGTGCCGGAGGCGATGCATTCCATCCCGCCGCAGTCATCGATTCAGGCAGCGCGGGAGGAGACGGAGCAGGTGATGTACGGCGCTTTGGATAAATTGTTCAACAACACGAATGTGAAGCCCAAGGAAATTGGGGTTTTGGTTGTGAATTGCAGCTTGTTTAATCCAATGCCGCCTATCAAGAGTTTCAAATTGGGGGGAATGGGGTGCAGTGCTGGTGTGATTGCTGTTGATTTGGCTAAGGATATGTTGCAGGTTAACCGGAATACCTACGCTGTCGTCGCTAGCACCGAAAACATCACTAAGAATTGGTATTTTGGGAACAAGAAATCCCCAGACAGCCATTAACGTTGCTCAAGCTCAATTGGACAAGTGAGTCGGGTTAGGGGTGGGTCGGGTTATGGGTTAGGGTAAAAATTTAGGCAAAACGACATCATTTCATAGCCACTTAACGTCCTCCGTTAGGGCTCCGTCACGCGGTGGCTCAATTGAGCCGATTTTAACAACGCAGTGGCCCAATTGAGCCCAAAAAAGTTATAGCGGGGCAATTGAGTCCCCCTAAATAAGTTCAGTGGCCAATTTGGCCCTTATCCCTTTAATTTATAAATTATATATTCACTTAATTTAAATTATTAATCATCTATAAATAACACATTGAGTATAAATCGTTTCTAGATCCTCTAAGATAATTATAATATTGACCGAAATCATTTGAAGGATCATCAAACCCCTGTCCTTCACTTAAGGATTGATTGAATTGTGAAAATTCTCCTTAATGAGGAGACGATTAAGATTCATGAATTTGATTTATTTTTTGTATAATTCTAATTTGTTCACTACGAATGTATCTTCATAAGCGTTGTAATATTGTAATATTTTTACTAATTGTAAGCGTTTGATAATCATTTATACTACATTCATTATTCCAAGATAATTTTTTAATAATATATATTTTTTTAAAATATACAATTAAAAGTTATTAGTTTTGGATAATTATCATTTTTAGAAAAATACTAAATCATTAAGCATATTCATATTTTAATTATAAAATAAAATGAAAATGTTTAAGAGAATGTTTTTATTTGATGTAAAATTTAGTGCAGAGTATTGGAGCTGTAAAAAAATTTGGTGCTAAAATGACACCTATTTAGTGCAAAATCTGCACCAAATAGGTGCTTAGCATTGGAGATGCTTTAATGGCCTGGGTTCGAAACCTTGCGTCCCTTTCTTTTTGTTTTTCCTTTTTTTTTTAATTTGCTTTTCTTTTTTCATTTTTTCTATTCTCTATGTTTTTTTCAAAAAAAAAAAATTCTTTGTTTATCATTTTTTTAACTCCTTTCAAGCGTTTTTATTTAGAATTTATCAAACAAAGTATTTTTAAATATTTATACTAGAAAAAAAATGTAAGGGTACTTAGAAAATTTTTGCCTTTTCTTTGTGTTTTTCCTTTTTTGGTTTTTTTTTTTTTATCTTTTTTCGAACTAGAATTCAATTGTTGTTTCCTTTTTTGTCGGTTTGTTTTTCTTCTTTTTGTTTTTCCTTTTTTTTATCTTTTTTTACAATTTTCTTTGTTTACCATTTTTTAACGCTTTTTAATAATTTTTTATTAGAATTTATTAAGCAAAGTATTTTTTTTATATATTTATAATAGAAAAAATGTAATGGTACTTAGAAAATTGAAATACATATAAGCATTTCACAATTACACTTAATATGCATATTGATGCGTGTATTTAATGACCATTTAAACTAAAAATTGTACAGTAGTAGTAAAAAACTATACATATCAAAATTATATATGTAACCATTCACATCTTTAATTTTTTAGATTTTCTAGATAAAAAATATAATTAAAACTTAATAAAATGCCCATATAAAATATTTACATTTTTAAAATTTAAATTATACTAATATTTATGGTGTAAGAATTCATATTTTAAACTTTGTAGATTTTTTTAATGAAAAAATATCACCACAACATGCATAAAAATCAACAACCATTCACATCTTTAAATTGTTATATCTTCTAAATATAAAATATCAACAAAGCATAACAAAATATGCACATGAAATATATATAATTTTTATTTTTTAATTCTAATACTACTTATGAAGTAAACATTTATACGTTTAACTTTTTAGAATTTGTTAAATAAAAAAATATCACCAAAACATGAATAGATGATAAGTGGTATATTTGCACCTATTTTTGGGTGATTTTCCCTTATTGTACTAAGCTTTGTTGTGTGTTTATTTGGATTTGATGATCTTTTGAGCTTTGTAAGGGAATAAAGGTGTTTTGTAGGAAAGAAGGCCAAAACTATCATTTTGGAAGCAAAAGTATTGAAGAATTTCAAGTAGTAATCGTCCAGGAGCTTTTGGCAGGTAAGGCATGGCCACACCCCAGTCTGTAGACGGGAATTATCTCATAAATCTCAAGTGGGGTCCAGCAGAGATAAAGATGGACGAAATCTGTGCTTCCAATACGCGATTTTTCAGAAGGAAAGAACCTTAGAGTCCTAGAAGGAGTAGAAGACTTACCATTGAGAGAGAGGAGAGAGGGAAGACACTATCTAGAAGGCATATAGATATTCAGATTTAATTTTTCTCTCCACACACGCCATTCACGAAGAAGAACGCCGATTCCTAGTTTTCATATTTTTCAGACTTTGTTTTTATTCCAACATGATGTTCTAAATACTTTTTTAGCGAGAGGATAATCGAGACTCAGATTCTACACGTTTGTGAGATCGAATTAGTTTTATTATAATTTATTTCTCTCTTTATTTATAAATCTTCCGTTTGTGATTTCTGTTATTGTTTTAGTGATTATGCAAAGTGCACGTTGTATGATTGTTGGAACGATTTCTTACTAGTGAATAATCTAGATCCGTAATTGTTTAGATTATTTGCCTAAGTAGCGCAATTGGATAGATTGGGGGTAAACAGTCCCGCTTTCGATACTTTGGAGATTTATAATCAAATCTGAGCGGGTTATCGTATGATTTTCGTGGGTTTGAATTGGTGTTTCTCTAGATCTTAATGATGTTAGTAGATTTAATTCTATGGTCGTACCTAGAATTGTCTATTAATTAGAGAAGTAGTTAACGGTCGTACCTTGACTGCTGATTATTAAGGAGAAACGAGGTTGTTAGGTCGTACCAATAGCCATAGCCAATTTAGAGAAAGAATTGAATTATATCTGTGCATCTGTGATCAATTTGTGTAGTCCGTTGTCGAGATTATTCTTGAGTTAGATTTTTCCTAATATTTGATCTCCGTTTGTTATTTAATTTCTCTGCGATTTAATTATTTTCATTCAGTTATTTTAATTCCAATCTTAAAAATCCCCCGCATTTAGTTTTAGGATTTTAGATAAGAAGAGTATTATTTAATTTTCCAGTCTCTGTGGTTCGACCCTCCTTGCTACTATCACAGTTTATTGATTTTAAATAGCAGGATTATTTTTGTTGGTTTTGACACCCATCAACAAATAACAATCAACAATCATTTGCATCTTTAATTTTTTTAGATTTTTAAAAAAAATCACATAAACATAATGAAATGTGCATCGAAAATATTTGAATTTTTAATTTTTTAAAATTATAATACTAGTTTTAATATAATCAAATGACTTATTATATAATTAATGAGCGTTTTTATTTTTAAACAAAATGGACAAGAGCTTCACCATTAGGTGTGAGCTTGTCACACCTGACCTGTCAAGTGTAGTTTACCTTTCCTGTGTGGTTTGCAGGCTATTATATAGGGGGATTACCAGTGCGCACCTCGGTAGTGGCTGCGGGTTACTCTCGACATAAAAAAAAGGGACAAGCTTTATTGAAAAAAGAGATAAAAGAGGCCAATTCGTTTAAAATAAAATAATGTAAATTTAAAATTGATTTTTTTTAATTCTAATCAATATACATCTTATGGCGCGGATAAAATTATCTACTACATTTTGTGCAACACTCTACATTGCACAATTAAAATTTAATTTTCCACAAACTGTAGTTTATAATTCCATTTGCTGCTTATAATTCCATTTGTTGCTTATCATGTAATCAAATGGGCTTATAATTAATAGGAGCTTTTAATGACAACCAAAAAATTGAAAAAAAAACGACCCAAAAAAGAAAATTGATTTGAGTGTGTAATGATAATAATAATAATAATAATAATAATAATAATAATAATAATAATAATAATAATAATAATAATAATAATAATAATAATTACGAAATCTATTTATTTCAATTTATGTGTGGTCGCATAAAATATATCTAATATGTTAAATATATAAAACAAAATAACTATTCAATTTTATCTATCGAAAAATAATATTAATATGTGGTACGTGTTATACGCAATAAGTATATATAAATCTTCAATTGATTCAATGGGTTAAAATTCTCATAAAAATAAATCAATCAAAATTTGTAGACAAATTTTCGTATACCTAGACGCACAAACTATTTAATTTATTGCTCAAATATATACATAAACTATTTAAAAAAAGGTCCAATTTGGCTTCTAAATTATTTCTCAAGGAGCATTCTGACCCTTAAATTAAATTTAGTCCCGGTTAGCCTCTTGAACTTTCGAACTCAGCTCAGTTAACCCTTGAACTTTTGAACTTGATCTAGTTAGCCACTTGAAGATAAAAAAATTTATTTTGGTTATTTCTAAATAAAATAAAATAAAATAAAAAGAAAAATTCGTAACTATTATTCCCCAAAATAATAAGAGTATACGAGCATTTCTCATTCAATATGTCCAAATATAAACTAGCATAATTTGAAGAAAAATATATAAATTAATGAATTAATTGAAATCACATTATCATTAATTAATTTACTATAAATACAATCTGAAAAATACTTCATTTCTTTTATATGTATGTATGTATGAAATTATACTATATGGATTCTGGAAATGAAAACCTATATTTTTAATAAATATATTATATTAGATGAATTATATTCCCTCAGTTTCTATTTAAATGTCATTTTGGATGAATGCACACAAATTAATAAATTAATTAAATTACTTAATATACTCTTGTGTGAATATATTAAATGAGTTAAATATAGATGTTTGAATGCATTAGATGAGGACAAATGTGGGAAAAATGTGAATTTTATGTCTTGAATTTGTATAATGACACTTTTTTTTTTCAAGAATGACATTTATTCAAAAACGAAGGAAGTATATAATATACGTATAACGTTAGTTATATTATAGTAGATTATTAAGGTCCATAATTGATCAATTTCATATAGATCATAATTATATATAAAAAATCATAATTATATGATAAATTCTATGTTGCTATTTTCAATTGTAATGGTTTGATGTTTTAATGTGTGATAAATATAATGATAATTTATGTACCACTAAAATTATTTATAAGGAAATATTTCATTTTTTTATTACTATTACACACACACACACACACACACACATATATATATATATATTAATATTTTTTATTTATTTAGAAATAAGCAAAATAAAAGTATTTACTTTCGAGGGGGTTAACTAGGTCAAGTTTAATAGTTCAGATGGCTAACCAAGTTGAATTCAATAGTTCAAGGGACTAATTGATACCGAATTTAATTTAAGAGTTAGGATGCTCCTCAGAAAATAGTTCAGAGGACAAATTAAATCTTATCCATAAAAAGTATAATCACCCCTAAACTTTTGTCCAAAAATTACATTTACCACACATCCACAACCAATGACTCATCGAACTTTGTTTATGTATGACAATATCAATGTAGAAAATATTGGTCAAATCCAACGATTTTGAGATACTCGATCTAGTCTAGTTTATGTGTTTCACTATTAATTTTAGGCCAAATTTTGTATTACTTTTCTATGTTTTTTCTGGAAAAAAAAAACCTTGTGTTTAATAAATAGTCTGAAAATCTATATGTGTTATGGTAAAATTCATTACACTTCTCAAATACCATAATAATTTAACAACATTAATTTTAAATTTATTTTCCCATTATATCCTTTTTCACACACACACACACACATATATATAAATACATATTTAAAAAATAATATAAAAACTTAGGATATCATTACAATTACAAAAAAAGTAGTAATTTGATCCAAGTCTATAATTTTTAAATAATATAAAATATATTTATATTTAATAAAGATGTTAAAATTGTATTTATGTGTAGCAAAAATGGTTAAAAAAACATACTCTCATTCTAGGCAAGTGTAATTCACTCTTCTTAAAATGTGTGTGTGTGTGTGTGTGTGTGTTGTGTGTGTTTAATGAATTTTACTAGAGTACATTTTAGACTATAGATTAAACACATGTAGTTTTCATATTTTTCGGGAAAACACAAGGGGATTATATGGATTTTAACTTCAATTTATCAGTTTTAATATTTTTTTATTAAATTTCATTTCTTGTGATTTAATTTATTTTTATAATTATTAATTAAGGTTTAATGTTTCTTCCATCCAATTAAGATTTATAATTCTTTTTAGGATTTAATTTTTATTTTTAGTTAATAATTGATTATTAATGTTGATTGTTCCATAATTAGGATATATCTATATATATATACATATTAAAAAAATACTCTCTCCGTTTCGTTTTGATTGTTGTTTTAGTTTTTTTTAATCTAGAATTAGCAATTAATTTTCTGGACTAATATACACATCCCTTATGTATAACATAAAACCTTATTGACTAAGATTCATTTTTCTCTCTCTATATATTTTTAGGATTTGTGTGATAAGGTTAAAATTGGAAGAGATAGTGTGAAAATATATAAAAGGATAAATATTTTGACAAAAATAAAACTTAAAACAATAATCAAAACAAAACAAAATAGAGGGAGTATTTATTAATAATAAATGTTAATTAATAATTATAATGGAATACTGAAGTAGAGAGTGTAGCATAGAAATTAGACTAGAAGATCTTATCTCATACAAAGCCTAACCCAAGCAACTTTCATTTGTTTTCGATTGTTAAAAACTTATAATAACACTTTTTAACGATAACTTTTTGCGAAAATTTAAAAATATCATGAATTTTGAGTAATTATATTTTAATAATTGAAATTAAAAAATGTAATAAATCTATGATGAGAGCTAAAAAGCGATGATCGAGCGGTGAGACACGTTTTGAGTGGTCAAATTTTGATTCACATAATTTTTTAGAGTCTTCAAAATTCAAGTACTAGTACGTACATTATTTAAAGTTTAAAAACATTTTAAAAATTTCACTAAAAAGTAAGGTTATAAAGTGTAATTAATCCATTATTATATGATCCTAATTATGCTAAAAAGTTCAAATATTAAAACAAAATTTACTTGAAGTAATTAGGTGAGTGATTATGATTAAATGGAACTAAAAATCCACAGGAATTGCATATAAATATGAACATATTTAGAAACAAAGAAAGTTTGTCTGCAGCAGCTCAAGTCAACTCTGACCGCCGTCGTCTTGAATCATTTGATTTTTCCAACTTCATTCTTATTTCAAATCTGGAATTATGTTTGCAACCCATTCCACGAAATTCCGATGAAGCTCTTTATCGGGATGCTCGTGATCGTGATCGTGATCTTATCCGCCGCCGCCGATGGCCGCTGCAGCCGTGGCTGTGACACGGCGTTGGCCTCCTACTACATGTGGTTGAATTCGAACTTGACCTTCGTTTCTAGTATGACTCAGGTCCCAATTCCTACAATCCTCAGATACAACCCTGCAATCCCTAATCAAGACAGCGTGCAGGCCTTCTCGCGCATGAACGTGCCGTTCCGATGCGACTGCCTCCGCGGCGGCGAGTTCCTTGGCCACGATTTCACCTTCACCACATCTCCCGGTGTCACGTACGACACAATTGCCCGAACTTACTACTCGAATTTGACGACGCCGGAGTGGTTGGCGAGCAACAATCCTTATCCGCCTTGGAATATTCCGGACACCGGCGTCACGCTGAGTGTGACGGTGAATTGCAGCTGCGGGGATGAGAATGTGTCGAAGGATTTTGGATTGTTTGTTACGTACCCTTTGAGGGCTGGAGAGACCTTGGAGTCGGTGGCCGCGGCGAATAATTTGACCGCCGATGTGGTGAGGAGATATAATCCGACCGCTAATTTCAGCTCAGGCAGTGGATTGGTGTATATTCCGGGAAAAGGTCGGTATAGATATGTGTGTGTGTGTGTGTGTACATTTGCTTTCTGTTTTTGAATTCTTTGAATTTTTTCTTGTTATATTGTTAGATATATTCCCATTTGGGTCGATATTGAATTCTGGATATAGTTGAAAAGATAGATTTGTTTTTTTTTTTTTTTACAAAATTGGGCAATTATAAAAGTATGATGGAAGACAGCCATATTGCTTAGTTATTTCACTGAGATTATATCTAGAAGTTTCAAATTGAGGTGTTGTAGTCTTAAACAAATTCTTTTTAAACTTATACGAATAAGATCATTGTTCATCATTATTGATGTTTTAGACATAGTGGATTTTGTTTCCCTCAAGCTTTATACGAGCTGATCTTATTCGTATAAGTTTATAAAGAATTTGTTTGATTATCAGATTATGAAGCCTGCTGCCATTTTCCTTGATTCCCTTTCTTATAATCCAATATTTACTTTGATGGTTCTTTTAATCTGTTTTTTTGCAGATCCGAATGGGAGATTTCCGCCTCTAAATGCCAGGTAGCATATAGCGCTGAGCGTATAACAAATCTGTGTTTCCTTTTGTTGATTGTGGCACCATGTAATTCTATACTTATATAAACTTTTCTCCCCTTTTGCAGCAAAGGTGATTTGGTGGCCTTCTCCTCTTACGGTTACGGGTTCTGATATGATGTAACAAACCACGTACATCTCTGAAATTTTTTCATGCTTTTACTGACCGTGTGCTCTTTTTTTATATTCAGGACTATCTGGTGGAGTCATTGCTGGGATAGCAATTGCAGCAGTAGTTGGAATATTGGTATTCGCAGGTTTTCTATATGTAGGATTGCGAAGGAAGAAGAATGCAGAAAAGATCCAATTACTCTCAACATCTGAAGGTCAGTTGCATTGAGCTAGTTGTAATAAGTTTTCCAGATCGTTATATTTCAACATGTGGTCTATTCATCCTTACTTGGGATAGTTCACATTTTACTTTAGATTGACAACAATTTAAGGACTTCGCTGAAAACTAGAGAACTGGTCCAGTTACGAATTAAGAACCTGCACTACAATATATGCCTATCTTTCCTTGAGCTTCTTTGTGGCTGTATTGCTGGTTTTTGCTCCCATCTTTTGCATGTTGCAAGTGTAGGATTCTAATTGAACAAGTGACTGATTTCACGTTCCTGAATCCATAAATGATATTAATGGGCCAAAATACATTTGCTTGATATTTTTCCACATTCTCGCTATAAGGCTTTTGCAGAACCAATAAAACTTCAGGCATGTAACACGAGGTAATAATATGATTTGAGGTTTAAGTAGTCTTCTCATAAATAGTAAAAGTAGACAATTGTCAGTGGCCTTTGCAGCATTCTTTGCTTTGTCTTTACTTGATGTCTTAATTTACAGATGCTTATTTGTTGCTCACGGCTCAAAACTTTATGGATAGAGCAAATGGTCCATCATGAATATATTTCTGTTAACCATGTGTATCTTGATTTAGTAATTAATGTTTCACGTTGGGGTGCTAGGGTTGTATGTTATATTCTTAGTGGAGATTGAAGTCTGAATTGATAGATCAAAGGTAGCTCAACATTCTGCGAGAACTGAGAATTCCCTTCGGTGTTGTCAGTTTTTCTAGATGCCATAACAATTGGTGATATCTGCTGATGTATTACGGCCTCTGGGAGCTACTCTCTCCTACATAAACAGAACTGTGAGATAACCCTCTTAATAGTTGATTCAGGAGAATAGTGGAGTGGTAAATCTTTACTATCGGTTGTAGGTAGGAAGTTAAGTATTCAAATCTTTACTATCGGCTGTAGTTAGGAAGTTAAGTATTCAAATCTTTACTATCGGTTGTAGTTAGGAAGTTAAGTATTCATGCTGAGCAAATAAAGCATTCATTATGAGCTTAATAAAGCTATTGTTAAAGAATCACAAAAGAATCTTTTATGTCATGTTGTGAGGTTTATTTGTACAGTCTTGGATTCTTAATAGCCAACTGCTAGGAGTAGATGAATGTAAAACTGCTGGATACATCATACATGATAGAAATGATTTATTTCTTCATTATTACACTAAGATGCACTGGACTCTAATTGCTTGGTAGAGTACAGAAAATTCTTTTGCCATCTGCTCTTAAAATTTGTTGTATTTGGGTGTATATAGTTCTACTAGTTGGTTATTCATATATGCTTGATTAGGTACTGAAGGCAGTGCTTTCAAACCACAAGATTCTGGTAGCAATCGTGTTGGCGCATCTCCAGCTCTTGGCATTACTGTTGAGAAATCTGTTGAGTTTTCATATGAAGAACTTGCTAGTGCAACAGATACCTTTAGCATTGCAAATAAGATTGGTCAAGGTGGGTTTGGTTCTGTCTACTATGCTGAGCTCCGAGGTGAGGTAAGTTGATTATTTTCTCGATTTGCTTTTTGCCCCACTGGAAAAAGTCTGATGACATACTTCTTGAAGGTCTCAGTTTTCTGCTAAAATTGCTACTCTTTTATACTTAATCTTTACCCTTGTTCCATCATCCATGTATAGTCATCAGCTGGTTGAAGGATTGTTTGCCATAAAGTTTATTTTCTGTGCAGAAAGCAGCAATAAAGAAAATGGATATGCAGGCTTCTCATGAATTTCTTGCTGAGCTGAAGGTTTTGATGAATGTTCATCACCTTAACCTGGTATTGCATTATATTATTCCTCCTCTCCTACTTTTCCTTTTAAGCAAATTGGTTTTGTTAGTGAGTTTTATAGCTCTTTGATTAGGACTCAAATATTTTGGTTTCCAAGATGATTATATATTCAGACATTATATCAGATAAAAATCTGAGAGCTACAATTTATTTATCTCGTTAGTGCAATTTCTAAGAATTTTGTTTTTGGATTTGACATCACAAGTTGCAGCTTCTCCTTTTTAAAGCACTGACTAGTTATATAACAGTTTTGATTTTTTGTTATGACATGCACTTAAGCCTTTACATGTTTGTAAGGTATTTAGCGCCCATTTGGGACAGTAATAAATCTGAACCTCAATAGATGGTGATCTGTAATATATAGCTCCATGGAATTCCACATGGAATGCTGTTTGTGCATCCTCTCATGTGCAATCATCTTGCTTGGATCCAGGAGGGCCGGATCTATGAGTTAATGTGAGCAAACTTTAGAAAGGACTTGACAAATAACCCTCAAAATGATGTTTCGACTATATCATTGATGGCCTGGGAATTTCTAACTTCAGATACTTTGTGAATTATAAGATGATAGAGTAGACAAACTCCCTTTTTCTTGCAAGCATCTTGAGGTCGTATAGTAGCTCCGTAATCAACAGTGACTGTATGATTAATCTTATTTTATTTGCTGCCAACAGGTGCGGTTGATAGGATATTGTACTGAGGGCTCGCTTTTCCTTGTATACGAATACATTGAGAATGGAAACTTAAGCCAACATCTCCGAGGATCGGGTATGCTGAGTTCAAATGCACAGATGCTGCAATGCTACAATTGGGCATTTGCTGAACATATTTCATGTATGTACTTTTCTAGGCAGGGAACCACTGCCTTGGTCAACTAGGATACAAATTGCTCTGGATTCAGCGAGAGGTCTCGAATATATCCACGAACACACTGTTCCTGTCTACATCCATCGCGACATCAAACCAGCAAACATTTTGATAGACAAGAATTTCCATGGAAAGGTTGTACTCTAGCCTAAATCTTTTGGTCGAACATAACAACTGTTTCAAAATTCAAGCGTGTAACTTATTCTGCAGGTCGCAGATTTTGGTTTGACGAAACTCACCGAGGTTGGAAGTAATTCGCTACCAACAGGAAGACTTGTGGGTACATTTGGTTACATGCCTCCTGAGTAAGTGCTCGATCCTTCTTTGTGTTCAGAATATGAACTCAGTTTGGACTATATTTATTGCTAAGGATTCGCTCCTCCAGCTTTCAATGAAAGCAAAGATTCATGTGATAAATTCGATGGGAATACGAATGGTAGTACTGTCTAATGCACCGGACATGGAATTTATTTCAGTAACCTGCTTTCAGGTATGCTCAATATGGCGATGTATCTCCCAAAGTAGATGTGTATGCTTTTGGTGTTGTTATCTACGAGCTGATATCAGCCAAGGAAGCCATAGTTAAGCAAAACGGAAATGCTGCAGACTCAAGGGGCCTCGTAGCTTTGGTAAGTTCTGGACTTTCTTGGATGTTATCAAATGTAGAAAATGTTCAGTTGTCCTTGGTTTGTGCTAGACTCAGCTATTTACGCGCTCCACCGACTGTTTTACGTAGTTTGAAGAAGCTCTTAGTCATCCTGACCCGACTGAAGAGCTGAAGAAACTGGTCGATCCAAGACTTGGAGATAACTACCCCCTCGACTCTGTCTTAAAAGTCGGTATCTCTGAAAACCGTTCAACTCTCTCTTTTTTCGATGTTCTGGTTGCTGTTTCTAATCATAGAGCATCAATGTGATCACCACAGGTGGCACAGCTTGCTAGAGCTTGCACTCATGAAAATCCTCAACTACGACTGAGCATGCGCTCGATCGTGGTTGCGTTGATGACTCTCTCATCTTCGACGGATAATTGGGATGTGGGCAATTTCTACGGGAACCAGAACCTCTTAAATCTAATGTCCGGAAGGTAACAAGGTAGCGGCAACGAACTTCCCACTTGGTATTCAGTCCGTTCCCCCTCTGAGCTTCCTGCTTATTCCAGCTAAATCGAGCCTTTAAGAAATTTACCAAGATTGATTTATAGTATATATATATATATCTATGAATGTATGTGCATATTTTATTTGTGTGTACAATTTTTTGGTTGATGTAATGTGATAAGGGGAAACAGTTGCTAGATAGAAGATTGTATTTAAAAAGGTTATTTGTTGTGTTGGAATAAGAATATAAGATGAGTAGTGAAGCTTTAAATTGCAGGTATGCTATACTTTATATTTAACAAGATTATATTTTTATATTATATTATATTATATTTTTATGAGTTATATTATTTTTAGAAAATATGTGTTTCACTGTCTAATCGGCCAGAAAAATCTAAATTTGTAGTCACTTTTAGGGCCAAAGGCAAATACAATGGCCTAAATTTGTGAGTTTATGAAATTTATTTTATCATAATGGATTATTTTTTCTGTAAAGAATTAATTCTCTCGAATAGTTATTAATTGCTAAAAAAATTGTAATTTGCGTTTAAATTGAAAAATCACTAAGGTGTATTCTGTACCACACTTGACATTTTTTTCAATTTTAAACCATCAATAAATTACTACTTAAAATCTAACATTTTCATGTCGCTCGATAGAATTGGAAAAAAGTGAAAATATTAGGTATTAAATTATAATTTATTTAGGTAACAGGGTAGGATTGGAAATAAGTAAAAATGTTAAGTATCAAATTATAATTTATTGTAGGTTGTGATAATCTATACCTATATAAAAAGTGTGAATGTTTCTTACAAAATATGTTATGCCTATTATATCCATGATTTGTACTTTAATTTAAGGATAAAAAGGTAATATAATATATCTAACTATTTATAAAAAATTATTTGTAAATTGTGGGTCCAAAATTACTTTTTTATTGTATTAGATCACATTAATTATTATTGTTATTTTTATTGATTATCATATGAGTATCGTCGGAGATTCTATATCTAGAACTTCGGTCCCTATCTTCTCTAGCGACCGGCTGACAGTCTTGATAGGAATAGTCTTCTTGCTATAATTATTCTCAGGGGATAAGGTCCAAATTGGCCACTGAACTTATTTTGGGGGCTCAATTGGGTCACTACAACTTTTTTGGGCTCAATTGAGCCACCGCGATGTTAAAATTAGCTAAATTGAGCCACCGCGTAACGGAACCCTAACGGGCTCCGTTAAATTTTGCCAAAACGACGTCGTTTTGTTCATTTTTTTTACCTGATTCAATGCTAACCCATACCCCGGCCCACTCCCAATCTAAAAATCCGGCCCAAACTTCTAAAATCTTCAAAATATAAAAAATTTGGGGATTTCTTGATTCCTAATTCTGCAATTAGGGTTCTTAGGGAAATCCCCAAAATTAAAAATTCCACAAATCCCCCCACCATCACAAATCAGATGTTACGAGCATGATAAATGAAAATATAAAATTAAAGAAATCAACAATAAAAAAAATGAGGTGAAGTTAAGATGAGGCTCAGATGTACGGTAGTGATGCGGCAGAAGAGGATTGAACAACCAAGTCATGGCTGCAGAAACACCGGTTGCATCTCATAAACAGACGCCATCCGGGTCGCCCCGCCAAGATACGGGTCTCTCCTTCCTATTGCCCGATCCATTAGCTTAGAAGAATCAATAATTATCATCATCACAGCCCCTTCACACACACACACACACACACATATATATTAGAGAGAGAGAGAGAGAGAGAGAGAGAATTTGTTTGGCGACGATGGGTCATTACTTATTGAAGGTTGTTGTTAATTGCAGCTGAAAGGGCTGTTCGATTTTTTATGCAGAGAAATCAGTGGGTAAAGAGAGAGGGGCAACCACCCTTGAAGAAATCCCAATTTCCTCTCTCTAAACCCTCTTTCTTTTCTTACAGTGCTGGTGATTTGGGATGGTGGGGGATTTATGGAATTTTTGATTTTGGGGATTTCAATTTCCTCTCTCTAAACCCTCTTTCTTTTCTTACAGTGCTGGTGATTTGGGATGGTGGGGGATTTATGGAATTTTTGATTTTGGGGATTTCCCTAAGAACCAGAACTGCAGTTATTAGGAATCAAGAAATCCCCAAATTTTTGATATTTTGTGCATTTAGAAGCTTGGGTCGGATTTTTGGATTGAGAGTGGGTCGGGGTATGGGTTGGCATTGGGTCGGGTCAAAAAATGAACAAAACGACATCGTTTTGGCAAAACTTAACATCGCGGTGGCCCAATTGAGCCAATTTTAACATCGCGGTGGCTCAATTGAGCCCAAAAAAGTTGTAGTGACCCAATTGAGCCCCCAAATAAGTTCAGTGGCCAATTTGGCCCTTATCCCTTATTCTCAGCTGTGAACTTTATAACCCTCAAATTCTCGAAAATTACAGGGGCATGTGCACGTAAATCACGAAGGCTGCATACAATCTAAGGAAGTACAAACAACAAATATGAGTCAGCACAAGATGTTGACACCACAGATAAACTTAAATTATTATTATTATTATTATTATTATTATTATTATTATTATTATTATTATTATTATTATTATTATTATTATTATTATTCAAGCTACTTTTTCTCCTAATTGTAATAGGACTCTAAAATTATTTATATAAATCATTGGATTTCAACTAGCTAATTGTTACCGACAATAGTTCAGAAATCCATTCTCATCACTTTATAAATTTCAATACCAATTGTTACGAAAATTCAATCATTTCAACATAATACATTCATTATTTTGATATTTTCACAATTATGGTTATTCACAATGAATCGTTCACATCAAGTTCATCTTCAGGTAAATTTTAAATTTATTAAAATCTTATTTTGATGTAATTGAACTCTATTTTTCCAATTTAATATATATAAAAAACAACAATTTATCTTCGTAACAGTATCAAGTTTTTATTTTTTGTTTTTTAATTGAAGTTTGTATTAACGTGATAGAACCTCTATAATCTATATATTATAGGATCTAGCTACGATGCTTTTAAGTTTTGTCAGATGATTAGATGTAGTAGTATTTGTAAACTCCGTGCCGTGACCGTGAGTAAGAAAGGTAGGAAAATTTATTTTCAACAAGAGGAAAAAACCGCAGAAATTTTAGTTAACACCGACCCCAATTAGCTGATTTATTGATAAATGAGTAATTGTTTATTAATGCATATTCATAGCTTATCGTTAAGTATTCTGTCTACAGAATAATCGACCTCCTTAAAAAATTATATAATTTACAATTTCCACCTTTTGTCAGTAAAATATATTTGATTGTCTATACAACTTTAATTTGTCATTATTTTATGGATTAACACTCAGAGAGAAAATTAGAAACATACGAATTAAACACATTTGTTGTCTCTAAAAAAAAGAATTGCCCAAAAATAAAATTTTGAGAGCTGAAAGGAACAATAATAAAAGTTGGAGGGTACAACATAAAAAAATTAATCTAATAGGTCATGGAGAGCAAAAAGTTGACATTTCCATTAGGGAATACATTAACTAATTCTGGCTTACTTGTTAATGCCTCGCCTATATTCCCATTACGAAATACATTAATTAATTAAGGTAACCACTCATATTTAGGTTCTTATACTTTTATTTTTTGATTTCAATAGGTCCTCTATAATTTTAGTATTTTATAGGTCCTCATATTTTTCCTATATGATCTGCAGTAAGATTTGCATATGAGCCTCCTACTTTATGTTGTGATAGTTGAAAACTTCAACTTGCATCTTCTGAAGTTCCTGATGAATTATACGAATTTTTTACTTCTGAATCACAAGAGGCTATAGATTTTCGAAGAAATATTCATTCATACAACTGTATATTTTCATTTACTTCATTCGCTGTAACATTGGATAAAGAATTGGCATCTGCAAAATGAGGAGTGTATTCTTTTCGAGTACAGGGAATGGTTTATCATGATCTTCCAAGATTGATCCCTAATAATACAAGTCTAGGTTTTTTTCAATTATACTTTTTTGATACGGGAACTGAGGTTGAGAATAGAATGAATAAATTGAAAAATTCAAATATATCAGGAGCAATTGTGAAGAAAATGATAAAAATTATGGAGGTCAATCCATATGCAAGATTTTTTTCGAAGTTTAAAGGAATATCTTTCAATGGATAATGTTCAACATCATATCTCAAAATACGTAAACTTAGATCAACGAGTATACAATTCTCCAAATGTAGATCAAGTTGCAGCTATATGGGTTGAAGGAAATAATGATAACATTCCATTGGAGCGAGATATTGTAGTTCATACTCATTCTAGCGAGAGACACAGAATAAAACATTATTATGGATGTCATGACCCACTGCAGTATCCACCAGGGTGGCATCGAAATATTAAAAAGATTACTTCCACAAAGTCTATCACGAATAATAGTATGTTCTATATTTATTACATTGTAATAATAAAATTATTTATTTTTAATAAAATCATATTTATAAATTCAATTTATTTGTTTATTTTTATACTTAAAATGTGTTTCAGTTCCCAACATGAATCTTGATAATGTTTTCCCCTATCAAGAATTAGTAGTGCAGAGGATGTCATATCTAGAGAACAAGGTACGTATATTAATTTTTTTAACCATAAAGTATCATCTATTGATTGCGTTCAGATTTTCTCCTCGCATGGCTTGGTAGGTCCGCCTATGTTTCAATCTGTAGTCTTTAATTTTTTTTATGTCCTTGAAGTTGAATACGATGACAAATAGAATAAATGAGTAAAAAGAAATAAAATTACATTAGATGCATCGTTTAATTTTATGATCTTTTTTACCTTTGATATGGTACAATTATCAAATGAATCCAGTATCTGTATAAATTCATTTTCCAAGAAATAAATCAAAGGTCCTTTACAATAAGGTTGAAGATTATACGAATTGGACATGAAGCATACGGGATTAATAGTGATAAGAGGTTTTGGAAATTGATCATGATGGACAATGAGGTAAATAACATATCAGTTATTAATTTAAATTTAAATTTAAATTACATTCATATTTACATATTTATCACTGTAGATAGCAAAAATTAAATATTATATATAATATTTTTATTTATTTTTATATATATTTATTTAGTTTTGGAATCTTATGAAATCCAAAATTAGATAAAGTATTTAAATAATAAAGATATTATTATATGATAAACATCAAGAGTCTTTGATAACAAATAAATATCTTTTAAAAGATATATATCAATTTCCAACAGCCAATGAGATAGTGTCACATCAGCTCTAGATCTCTTTCCCTAAAACTATAAGTAGGGGTCTCCATATCAGTTGAAAATCACATCAGAAGTCATTTGAAGAGTTCAAGAATTTGAGAACATCCATAAGTGAAATTCTCTCAGATATTCAAGGCGTTCTTGTGACATTCAAAGGTGTTCTTCACCAAAATCATCCCGAAGACGGCGTTTGATCCACAAGCAAGACCATTTGAAGAGTTCAAGAATTTGAAGGCCATTTGAAGAGTTCAAGAATTTGAGAACTTCCATAAGTGAAATTCTCTCAAATATTCAAGGTGACATTCAAAGGCGTTCTTTATCAAATTCATCCTGAAGATGACGTTTGATCCATAAGCAAAGCAGTCAAAGACGTTCTTCATCAAATTCTACCCAAAATTGACGTTTGATCCGGAAATAAGGCGTCGGCCCTCCGAGTTAACGTTATAAAGACTAAATACCAAGTCAAAGAAGATCAAGGACACAAATCGTCCCCGAAAACTTTGAAGACCAAGTTCAAACAACAAGTCTCAGAAAATCAAAGAGACAAATTTACTCTGAAGATTTCAAAGACCGTTTGAAGATCAAGTTTTGAAGAGAAGAATCAGAGAAAAATAGAGATTGGATACATTGGGAAAATTTATTTCTAAAACCAAAAGGAAGAAAAACAAAGCTTCTTCACTCATCAAAATCAGACATGAAAAAAAAAGGCCAGTATAGACTCTCGTTTAAAATCATTCGGACATAATACTATGATAATTTTTTCAAATTTTACTCTTTTCATCATTAATATTTATTTATGAATTATTATAATTGTTGTTATCTATATAACATCACTTATCTCTTTTCTATGTTATATTTAATGCTTTCATTCTACCTCAATTAATCTTATTATGATTAGAACTATATACAATATTTAACATTAAAATATTATAAAACTTATATTAATATATATAAACAAAAAATAGGACAAACCACGTGCAACACACGTGTCCTCTGCTAGTATTGAAAATATCCGTATATATATAAAAGCAGTGGAATTGTCCTATATATAGAAACCTTTTATTTTTCCTGCCTAAATTCGTCTTCTTCATTTAGTAAGTTCAATAAATATATAATAATAATAATAATAATAATAATAATAATAATAATAATAATAATAATAATAATAATAATAATAATAATAATATACTATAATATGATATAATGATGCTTTATAATTGAAGTTAATTTGTATATATCAATACACATAATAATTAGCATATAATTAAACCTAAAAATTACTAATTATTAGTTAAAACAATTAATCCAAATTAAAATTTATCAACTAAGACTAAATAGTATAATTACATGTATATTTCTATATTCACAATTCACACTAATGAATAATGATGCTGTTTTCTAATCCCATAGCCCTTTCTCAATTAATGTTTATAGGCGTAAATTATTGTCATTGAAATGTTACAATTTTGAAAAAATGAATGGTAAATCCGCAAATTACTACCATTCCAATGAAGGCATTAAATATTTGGGATGTGGTCTTTTTGAAGGGTTGCTACTTGATGATGCTTATAAATATTTGTTCCAATTAATGTATAAACCAAATTGTGTGTTCAATATTACTCAGATTCAGATTATTGACTGTTTCAATAATTTGTCCAAATATTTTATTTTATTTTTATTTGTTACTTTGTTGCTAAGAAGTGCACCATCATCGCTTCAAATATTGATGTGGCTCTTGATCCATGATTGACAGCTTTGAAGTTTATCAAATTTTACTGCTTTAATTGTTTATTAGTATTATGTATAGATATCTTTTGCAGCTCTCTAATGCATCTCTTATCACTTCTCATCACCATTCTAAGTCTCAAACACTAAAATTCTATTACTTCTCCCTCAATTTCCTTCAAATTGTAGTATTCTAAATTTCTAATTAGTTTGTTTTATTTTGCAGATTGGACTTTTATATAAACACTCCTTGTGATCACTATGGCTTTTTTTTTTTTTTTTGTGTTGTTCACTATTTGTTGTTGTCTAATTAATTAGAAGATGTTTGAAAGAGATTGATTCGTTTCTATATGTTGCGACATTCAAGAAGAAAATACAATCAATTATATATAGTTATGAGTGTCTTTTCCACTAATCGGGAGTTCGAAAAAAAAAGTGTGTTTAGATACGAATGCTATAATAGAAAAATCATTGTACAACCGTCATGAATTTCAATTTGGCAAATCTATGGCCATCTTTGTTAATTTTTTTCAGTACTTAATAATTTTACAATATGCTTCAACAATTAATATTCTAAAATTTTATGAGAAATTGATGTGTGTAATTATTTCTTCAATTTTCTCTTATTAATTTTGATAGGAGATATATAATTTATATTGTTAAGAATGCTAAAACTAAATTTATTTTCATAAATTATAACATTAATTTACTATTATAATTTATAAAAATTAAAAATATGTACATTGCACATGAGAAATACAAGTATAAATAATAGGAAAAATGGTTAATTAGGACCTTAAATATATAGTTGGGCTCTAATAGGACATTGGTTTAATTCTCAGTCCAAACAGACTCCCAAACTTTAAAAAATAGCTCAACTAGGACCCTAAGTTAAATCCTCCAACTAACGGCATTAAGTCATTAACAGCAGTAAACGAATGTTTTCACTATTTTCTGATGGTATCCTAATGAGTCTTCGACTTATCTGAGGTTGTTGATGATAGTGAAGCTCAATCTTAAGCCACAAAAGGTTGCAAGTAAGGATGAAAATATCACTATCGCAGTAAATATCGCAACTTCAATTTAAAGCTATATCGCTATATATATTAATATCGCAGAAAATTAAAAAAAAATGATAGAAACTTTATTAAAATCTTGGAATTTAACAGGAAAATTTTAGGAACTATTATAACATATATATTATTATGCGTATATTCTACTCAAAATTTTGATAGAATTGTATATTTTGAAAGTAAACATATGAATAATAGATTATATAAATACTGTCCGAGACAATACATAACACAATAAAAAATAACTAAGTAAACATTATAAAGTACAACTAAGACCAAAATGAGGATCAATGAGGTTCAAATATAGTAGATGGAATATCATTTTATTTCAAACAATATTGATACCAACTCATCATATTAGAGTGATTCTCTAGATATAATTATGTACATGTGTTTGATATGTAAACTTGTACTTGTAATATGTATAATATAAAAAAATGAACAAAATCAACAATAAACATCACAAGAGCACTCAAAATCCTTTATAGAAATCAATATACAAAATCAAATTCCAAAAGAGAAAATCACAACATAATAAAGTATTTCATGAAATAATGCAGATAAATATAGTCGGTATATACTTTCATTCAAGAACACTATAATTTATATATATGATATAGAATACAATTATTTATGGATTGAGAAAGTTTGACATAAATAGCTAGAATAGAATAAAATAACTCAATAGCCAAATTTATGCTAATTTGCAATAATGCTAATTGATTAGTATTGGAAAAAATTAACAACAATTGAATAAATTTTGCTAGATAAATGAATAATTACAATTACAAAAAATTGCAAAAAATTAACAACAATTGAATAAATTTTGCTAGATAAATGAATAATTACAATTACAAAAAATTGAATGAATATTTATTATTTAATTAAATAATGTATAATTTATTATTAAATTAAATTATATATGAATTTTGAGGCATTCTCATTTATATATCTAAAGACATATTATTTGCATATTATATTTAATATACACTGATATATAGAACACAAAAAATTAGTATTAAATAAAAATCTAAATATATTATAAAATATAAATAAAAATTACGATATACTGCGATATATTGCGATATTTCATGATATTTTACCGAGGCCTGGGAAAAAATACATTCTACCCCATATTTGTATTGCAATGTCAAAATTTACGATACATTCATGATATATCGCGATATTTTCATCCTTGGTTGCAAGACTTGAGATGAATATTTATTATTTAATTAAATAATGTATAATTTATTATTAAATTAAATTATATATGAATTTTGAGGCATTCTCATTTATATATCTAAAGACATATTATTTGCATATTATATTTAATATACACTGATATATAGAACACAAAAAATTAGTATTAAATAAAAATCTAAATATATTATAAAATATAAATAAAAATTACGATATACTGCGATATATTGCGATATTTCATGATATTTTACCGAGGCCCGGGAAAAAATACATTCTACCCCATATTTGTATTGCAATGTCAAAATTTACGATACATTCACGATATATCGCGATATTTTCATCCTTGGTTGCAAGACTTGAGAATTAGCATCTCACTGCATAAAAGGACTCGTAGAAAGAGTGTAATCTTCCACTCTTTCGAGCTTGTTCAAGAATATATTCGCCAACCATGATGAATTACTTGTTCTTGAATTCTTTTCTGGTTTGTTAATTATTCTGGAACTTTAACAAGATTGCTTGTATATGGCTATTTAATTTGAGGAGCAGTAATGGAACTTTATTTCGTCTCCAAAGCCTCGATTTTTCTCTAATGGTGATAAACAAAGATAAAACAATTCACAAACAATGGCGGCACTCCCTACATAAGCCACTGGTGAGAAACCGATGGCTTTCGCGGGTACAATCATCACCATTATGAGAAGCGCGAGCAAAATCGTATCGTGGATGAATTGGTAAAAGATCTTGAGGTGGTTTCTCTGCCTCACGACCTTCATCTCACGAATTGTGTACATAAACATGATGAAGAAACTCGATTGCTGGTAGCCACGCGATGAGACGGATCGGCATTTTGGAGTCATTGCTGTAGAAGATGATAAGTCTCAAATATTACATTTTTACGTATTTCTATATATTTGAGACTTAAATCATTATATTTTTAGTTATTGTAGGAATAATATGAAGATGGAAGGTGTGAAACACATGAATGGAAAAATAATGCAAATATGGAAAGAAAAAATGATGAGATGATGGAAGGAGTGAGAGATCGATTTTTGGAGAATGAAATATGCGATTGCTAGCCAATATCATGATATGCCCTTAATGGGATTTAATGGCTCGTAATTATTGATGAAGAAGTTCGCCTCTATAAGTTGTGATCTCATTTGGAATAGGCATTCCGTTCTGTATAGTTTTCTAGAACAATTATATATTTTTAGTTTAATAATTGGTTTATTATATTTTGTAATCGTCGCTTATATTATTTTCGATACGAGTGACTAAGTTATTTTCCGGAATGAAATCACATTAGTTTCTGATGCCCATATTGTGAGATCAATTTGGTTGTTACAAATTCACACACTTGTACCTTTTAATGCTCTGAGATAGCAGACTTATGTTCTTGATTGATTAGTTGTGTAGTGCGCAATATACAATTGGTTAGTTAAGGTCTAAAACCAATTAGAATTGATAGATCTGTAATTGTCGAACTAATTTTATAAGCGGTAGAGTTGACTTTCTTCGTCAATGGGCATAAGGGGATATTGTGGGCATACAGGTCCGTATGCCTATAATATAACTGGGTTTCTTTATTTCTTAAATATATTGATTAATTAAATATTTTAAGGGTTCTTGCGGGTTGTTAATTGATAAGAAATTGAATAATAAGGGTTCTTTAAATCGATAACACTTAAGAAGAAATGGGAAATCTGTCAGCGGGTTCCTGTATTCCAGCTTACTTGATTATGTGGATATTAATTATGCATCAATGATCGATGTTGGCATACCATTATCACTTTGTGATTTCATCCGGATTTGTTTATTATTGATCTTGTTTACTTTTTAGTTTCAGTTTATTAGTAGATAAAACTCTCTCTAAAAAACCCCCCAAAGTTACCGCAGAAATAAATAAGGATTACACTGTTCCCTGATGATTCGACCTGTGCTTTCCACCTACTACACCCATTTGGGCATTTGGAAGAACAATTTTATTTTGAGCATGTGACGATAGAGCATCAAAATTAGCATCGTTGCCGGGGAACAACATTAGTAATTTTTCTTTCCATCTATTTACTTTGTTTTCCTTTTCTATTTTATTTCTTTTTTCTTCTCTTGCAGGTTAGTCTATAAAAAAAAATTGAAAGTGATAAGGAGAAGATTGAGAAAAAAAATGGAGAAGGCATGACAAGCATTTTGTGTCTACCTTCCATCCCATATTAAAACCAGAAGCAGAGAAAAGGATGGCAGTTGAAAATCGTACTCTTAGAGAGTTAGCATTTTCTTATGATGAAAACGTGCAATTGTGCATAACCTTGCCCGAAATTACTGAGCAATTTGAACTTGAACATGATTTTATTCAAATATTGCCTAAATTTCATGATTTACATGATGATGATCCACATAAGCATTTGAGATACTTTGAGTTTGTCTATTCATCTATTCATGCACAAGGGAACATGGCTGAATATATTAAATTGCAAGCATTTCCATTTTCATTACAGAATGGTGCTAGAGATTGGCTATTTAGGGTGAAACCTTGTTCCATAACTAATTGGAAAGAGATGATAATCAAGTTTTTAGAAAAGTACTTTCCTTCATATGAGATGACAATCATAAGGAAAGGAATTTGTGGAATTAAACAAGAGATTGGTGAATCATTTCATATTTATTGGGAACGATTTTGTAGTGCCCCGATCCCGAAAGATCGTAAAAATAGACACCACTGGGGTTGGAATTAAGAAGTGGGAAAGAAATCGAGTAATTAAATTAATAAAACCTCAACATAAGACTCAGAACAACCAAATATTCTTTATAAATATATAATTGTCCATAATACCAAGATCAGAGTTCTTAGCATTTAGCAAAAGAATATCATAAGTGCGGAGGCTCAAATTCTTAACAGAATACTTAACAAAAAGAGACAACGGGAAAATACATAAATAACAAAAGCCCATTTCTCAGCATCGTCACATCCACACTCCAGCCTACTGATCTGAAAAAAATGATTGAAAAGATTTGGACTAAGTACTAATGCACTAAGTGAGCAAGTTTTCACAATTAAGTTATGCAAATCATTTTTCAAAAGTGATCTATCTGTATCCATGCAGGTAGTGAAGCTTATGAGGTTTTAAAGTTGGAAGCAACCTGAGTTTACCAAAATATTTTATCGTGAAGCGCTTAAGAGTATAACCAGTCATTGTCCGCAACCCCTACTACATCACCAACACGTAAATTTTATAAGTATAACCAATGAGGGTAACCAATAAGTGTTTCATTTTAGTCTTTCGACAAGGAATATGACATGACGAATAATGCATGCAATATTGTAGCTACTCACATTGACACAACGCTGGCTTATGAGACTCCAACAACATACAGTAGCACGTATAATATTTAACACAAATAGTCACATATGCAATTTTAACACATCAGATCTTAATAACTCAAAAGATACAATTTGCAAAGATAGTATAACTCATCTTATACATACAGAAGTCCTAATAAGGATCCAACACTCGAACACAGTACTGGAGACGGAGCAATGGTCCAGAGTTCCTTCCCAAGTTCTCCTTGGGCTTAACTGCTCTAACCATCTCGAGATTCAATCCTCCACCTTCCTTGCAAGTCACGCAAATCCTACAAGGATCAATCTTTGCTTCATGATCAATATCTATTACTGGAATTAATATAATATCCGCTTTAATTTATTTGGAATTTTATTAATTTTACTTCGACTAGACATGCGCTTTTACTCGAGTTTAAACCCAACACGAATCGATAACACGTTCTTACGATACTCTTCAATTAACTTGAAATAAATTCGACGTAAAATGGAACAACTTAAAATAGGGCATCAACTTCGAAAAATCATAAGAAATTCAATTCAAATCTGATTGAGACACGGTCAGTGGCCACGCGTCCGCTAAAAAGGGACCTACAATCGGTCAGAAGGATTTGGAGACAAATTCCAATCACCCTGGCCTGAAATCGGCCTAAAAGGAAACTGTGACTGTTCACCCGAACATATTAATCAACAAAAAGTTTGGGTCTCGATCGTGCTCGATACTCAATGGATTTTCGATTAAAAGTATAATTTTTCATATTATGGAAAATAAAGATTTCAATGGAACAAACCGTTAAATAATAAAATGTCTACAAAAATAAAAATGAGCAAGGAATATAGCATCTTCAACATAGAGGAAATCTGCCAGAAAAGAGTGTGGTTTTTGAGAAACTTACATTTGGGATTCGAAGGATTAAATGATGTCTGATCTTAGATGAGACAGAAGGGATTGAAAGACTGCAGGGAAGAGTTGATATATACCAAAAATCAAGTCCATGCAATGGAAGAAACGACAGGAAATAGCCTCCTAAAGTCGCACTCGCAACACAACGATTTCTGCGGCAGATTTGACGTGTCGATTTGCGACGTATCTTTGATAGACCAAATGATATCATATTGATGATCAGAAACCTTTTCTGGAAACCTTGAAGAGTGAAGTTTATATCAACGCAAATCCCATGGAAGGAAAACATCTGGATCAAATAAAAAAGATGTCAGAAAAAGCTTCGGTGAGTTACGAAAATTCAACCACCAAGAAACTAGTTGAGCTTTGTTTAGAAGCTTTAGAGCTCCGAATTGAGAAATTCCTGATCCTAAAATCATCTACATAATTATAGGAGAAACATACTCAAATTTCAGAATTTATGGATGAGATTTAAGGGACGGAAAATGGTAAAATACGACTGCTACATTAATGATAAAACTTACAGCTAGAAATCTCAATTTTGCATGCCTTCGTTTCTAACTTTCTGGAAACTAAATCGAGCGATTCTAGTGTCTGACATCAACTATGTGAAGAGTGGAGCATCATATCCAAAATTCAGCTATGTTGGAGGAGATTTGAAGGTTGAAATATACATAAGAAAATTGTTATTGGAGTTGTGGCGGAAAACAACAACAGTATAATGTTTGCCTTTGTTCTCAACCATAAGAACCAAATTGGATTATTTATTTGGCTAACATCATCTACATTAAAGTGGAAAGCTCTCTGTAAAATTTCATAATTGTTGGCTAAGGTTTGAGGGTCGAAATTAGAAGAGAAAGAAAGGTTGCTGCTGGCGGGAGAGGAAGATAAAAGCTAATGGAGAAGAGAATGTGGGAGAAAGTTGGGCTCTTGCTCATTCCCTCTATTTGATTCAACCAATAACTATAATGAACATGTGTAGGACATGCATGAAATTAAGTGGAATAAATGGTGACACATGGAGTACCCTTGTCATGCATGGTGACACTTGGAGTAAAACATGGTGACACTTGGAGAAAGGTAAGGTTGACACTTCGAGCATGGTAGGGTTGAGTGGTGGCAATCAATTTATGATGTATTTTAATACATGGTATTGGGTTGCAATAGAGAATGAATAAAATTCGATTGGAAGGTCAAACGAACTCCATTTTTTAATGAAATTAACAACCACACGATTATGAAAAGATTTGTATCTCCTAGTCAAAGACGAAACTAATTTTTAGAGTTAGACATAAAAGTGGTAGGATTTTATTTTAGGAATAAAAATATGGTTTTTCAATAATTAGGACACTCATAATTTAATAAGCATCCAAATGACAAATGAAAAAGGCTCATGAAAATGTCTCGTTACGAGGAACAAAATATGTGATCGAGAAAGATTTAGAGGACAACATGATAAGAATAGAATTGAGCCAACTTTAAGAGTTGTTTTCTCTATATTCGAAATTTTCTAAAATAATTTCAAAGCATCCTATAATCAACACATGCTTCATATACGGTTGAAGTAATTCATAGATTTATTTTGGGACAGAGTGTTACAGATTTCTAAAAATATATTCTGTATGCCCACATCATCAAATACCTAATCATATGCTAATATTGTATTCTTATGAAGGACTTGTGCCTTCTAACATGAGCATGATTGATGCAGCGAGTGGAGGTGTTTTGATGAACAAAACTCAAGAAGAAGCTATGAATTTAATATCCATCATTGCTGATAATGATCAACAATTCAAATTAGAGAGATCAAGAAGAATGGCTGCAGAAGAGCTCATTCAAGATCTACGAATTGATACACTAGCCAGAGATTGGATAGTATGTTCATGGAGATGGGCATGCGGACAATTCAACAAGGCCATGGAGCCCCGAGTTATGAGCAACATGGCATACCACAACAAGGTCAATATTGGGCACAACAACCCCAATCGGAACAAAGAAAGTCTTTAGAAGAAATTATTGTTGAACTGGTATAAAACAACATCGAGTTTCAACAAGAAACTCGAGCATTCAACAAGAAACTCAAGCAGGGTTTAATAATATGCAAGTGCAAATAGCGAAAAAGGGTCAAGTCATTTCCAGATTGGAGACAACGATCTGTAAAGGAAAAGAGTTGTCAGATTTTGAAAGAAAAGATCGTATGCCCATGGTGGTCGATATGCCCAAACATGATATTCAAGAGACATTTGATATGCCCATAATTGAAGCTAAAAAAATTAAGGTATGTGCTAAATCAATTAAACCTGATGTTATACTAATTCCTCATTTTCCTTTTGTTAAGAAATCAAACCTCCAGTCGAAAAATCTATTTTGAAAGCTTTTGTGGATGACTCTTTTGAATAGAAGTAACCGAGAGCAGGGTTAATAATGAGAATCTCAAAGATGCTATCACAAAATCATATGCCCATGAGGAGACCTGATCCATATGCCCATATGAGACATTTGGATATAATTGTATACCACTCAAATGGTATAACAAATGGCATGGTGGAGACTGTAACAACCCGGATTTTCAGAAGGTGATTAATTAATTCCTAATTTTAATTAGGAAATATGAAGAAGGATTTTGAGCATAATTAGGATGTTTCGGTTCTTAATTGTGTTTTTAGGATTATTTTTCGTAAAATCGTATTTTTGAGAATTTTGATTCCAGCTCAGTCGCACCCAATTTTGGTCATGTTTGAAAGGCGTTGACCCAAGAAGCATGCTGGTGCTTTCGGATTTTGAATCTGAAATCGTTTGAGTTCCCAGTGATTTAAATCGCGTTTAAAGGAGTTATGAATAGTGTTTTTTTCGTAGGAGCACGATCGTTAGAAATTTGCGAAGTCTCGTGTGTTGGCCCGAGCCTTGATTTTTCAAGCCTATCCTATGGGAAATTTCTCAAGGAATCCGTTGACGTTCCCGGGTTTTCATTCTGAGGTCAATTGAACGCTCGGGAATTTTATTTGTCCCTTGCGTGGAATAGTAACTTTATTTTTGAAAAGAGATTAATTTCTTGTTTTCCTTCAAAACAACTCGTTCTTTATTCCGAGTCAAGTTGGTTCAATAGTACTCGAGCTAAAGAACCTACCGGTATTTTCAGATTTAATAAACGAGGTCATTTGGACCTCGCTATCGAATAAAGCGCCTTTTATCCGAACCCGATATTTTTAAAGCAGTATTATTGCACTGCAGAAGCTTCCTGAGGAAACCATATTTTTGGCAGTAAATAGGGGAGCACCCCTCCCTTCATCATCGCTCATTTCATTTCTTCATCTCATTTCTGTAGAGTAGAGAGAGAGAGAGTAGAGGGGAGCTCTCTTCGTGAGAGCACCCCCAGTGAGAGAGAGAGCGGAGTGAGGCGCCGCGGGGGCAAGGAGCCCTGTGGGGGCAAGGGAGCCCCACAGGGGCAGCACGGGGCGCCGCGGGGGCAGCAGGCAGCGCCGCGGGGGCAAGGGCGCCGTGGCGCGCGGGCTGGTTCGGCAGCTCCGACACGTTTTCGTGCGAAGGCCATAACTTTCGCCTCGGTTGGAACCACGAGGCCCATGAGTACTCAAATCGAAGCTCTTTCGATGATCTACAAGGTACAAGTGGCAGATCGTCTAGAATCACGATCGTTAGAATCATATTTTCTGTCCCCTTTTGTGGTAATTTCGGATGCCTTAATCTTTTAATTCTCGTATTTTAAGTTATAGTTAAGGGTCAAGGGTTTAGATATCATTTCAGTGTCTTATTAGGAGCTCGAATAAGGTTTCAAGTCATTGATCGACTTTAATAAATATGAGGTGAACCCCGAGGAGGCCCGAGGAAGGATTTTTTGCTCGTTGCTTCGTCTACGTGCTCGTTATCGAGATGTTCGTCATCGAGGTGGGTGGTTCTAAACCAAGTATAAGGTTTGAGCTATTAAACTCTAGAAGCATGATAGGGCAAGATGAATATCCAATTAAAATATTTTATGCTCTGCCTGTTTAGTCTTTGTACAAGGAAATGAAAGGAATAAAGGAAGTTATATGCATGATATTGTTGAATTGTTATTAGAGTTTGATAAAGTAAAGTAAGTTATTATAAGTTAAGTGAGCTCTCAAGTATGTTTAGATATGCTAGAATTGTTTAGATACGATTGATGCTAGCTTGAGATCTAGAATTGATTTAATTGCAATCGATGTTTATCCGCGTTCATTTCCTCGCATTTGAATGTTTATGCTTTGTTAAAGCTCGTGGAGTTAAGGATTTCCTTTTAGGGTAAGTTATAAATCCCTTATAGGCCTGGATCATGCTCAATTAAAGGATTAGCCTTAGACGATTGCTCTAGGCTTGGTATTGTTAGCTAAGTTAAGTAAGGAAGGTTAAGGTTAAGTAAGGAAGGAAGTTAAGGAATGATATAGCTTGTGTTGTAAGCAGGTTATCGAGCTCAAAGAACAGTTTATTTACATTATCATGCTGTGACCTTCGTGTCACTAATGTTGAACATTTGAAAGTAAAGGGAGTCACTGTTGGATAATCCCCTCGCATACTCAGAGGATACTTGAGGTAACCTCTCTCTCATCCTAAGGCATAAGGGTGCAGTAGACAACAAGTTTGAGCCAGGAAAGGCGTCAAGAAAAGAAATAAAAGGTTTTGCGGGTATGGAGAGGGCTTTTGCGTTTTGCTCTCTATATGCCGCCAGTTTATAATTGGATTTTCCAAAGTTTATTAAAGAGTTTTCTCATAAAACCCCACTGAGTACATTAGTGCTCACACCCTCCTTTTCAAATGTTTTCAGGTTGAGATGCTGAGGTCGGTGATGTGCTGCTGGTGTCGCTTTGTCGTGTCCCTTTCGATAAATAGGAAGAGATCTCCGGATATCCCTTTTCCGACCAGGCGCAGCCATTTGAGTCCAGCCAACTCATGCCTTTTCATAGCAACCTCGCCAAGAAGAAGGTACGTGATGCTCAAGAAAGAGAGAGAAGACCTAAAGAAGAAGATCGTTAAGAAGATAGACCTAGTGTTCGAAAGATTGAGAATTTCAGTTTGATGGAAGTTTTTGTTGAGTCTATTTATTCATTCTCTTGTCTATAGAATCGATTTGTTCATTCTCTTTTGGAATCGATTTATTCTCTTGTTAATTGAATCGATTGCCCTTCAATAGCTTTGTATCAATTGAAATTCTCCATTTATACCATTTGAAATTCTTTGATTATATCCGCTTGGATAATTTACAATCCTTTGGATGATGCTTCTTTGATCATCAAGAATCAGTAATGGCATTTCCTTGTTAGGCTATGCTGACGCCTTTGTGAAAATATTTTAGCACGGTTTTTTTCAGTTGCTAACCGTTGATTTCTTCCATATCTTTGTTATATGCAAGAATCCTTCAAGTTTATAAGTCCTCTGAAAAGGCAATATTTTTGGAATATATAACCAAGTGTTATATTCTTTCTAGATTTTGACTTTGTCAAGAAATTATTGATTAAGATAAAGTCCTCACTCCAAGGCGTTCGTTTATTTTGCTCCTACTCATAGAACTCGAGTGTGGATCTTGGAATAAAGCAGAAAGTTATAGTAGTATTCCTTTTAGTTAAGGTTGGAGGAATAAGAGATAGTATTTCCTAGAAGGAAGTGGAATCTGAGTAAGCGCCAGATAATATTCTCTAAGTTTAGGACGTGCGTTTTCAAGAAGATTTATTAGCTCGTTGCGTTTGGAGGTGATCTAAGGAATGTCGGCAAGTAAGTTCCAAGCATGTAGTTCAAGTTTAGACATGCGATCATCATGCCTGCAAGCGATGATGACCACCGGAAGGAGCCATGAAGCCAGACGACTGCTTCAAGAAAAAGAGACGACTGCGACAAATAAGTTTAGATTTAAGTTGCGTCAAGAATTTAAGATTGAGATGCATCACGAAGTACGCCCCAAGAAGACGAAGAAGTCGAACCCTAAGAAGTTAAAGGTGAAGATAAAGTGAGTTTTCAAACGTGATAGAGCGTACAAGCAACAATCAAAGGAGGTGCTCAATTAATTCAAGTTTATCATCTAAATCGAGTTCGTTAAAGTTTCTCAAGGTTGCGTGAAGTAAAGTCAGAAGTAAAAATAAAGCCAAGCGAAACAAAAGAAGGATTGACTTGTTGAGATTGTCCGTGCTCGAGGAGCAAGCTTGGTGAAGTTTTCTTTTATTTATTTCATTGATTGAATAGTTTCTAGAAGTCCGTTCGAATGCAAGATCATAAGGAGCTCGTGTAAAGCGATATTTCAAGAGAGATTTCATAAGGAAGAAAAGATAGAAGATGCTAAGGCTTTGAGGAAAAAAAAAAGGTGAACGATTATAGAAGTATTAGTACTGCGTGAGGACTAATTTATAAAGGAAGGCTCCAGGCTATTCTTAGCCGTATACTAAAGGTTTCGAACCTATGTCGTTCCAGTAAGGCTGTGGATTCTTAGAAAGTATCCAGATCTCAGTTAAGAGGAAGTAAATTTCAGGACGAAATTTTTTTTAAGGGGTGTAGAATGTAACAACCCGGATTTTCAGAAGGTGATTAATTAATTCCTAATTTTAATTAGGAAATATGAAGAAGGATTTTGAGCATAATTAGGATGTTTCGGTTCTTAATTGTGTTTTTAGGATTATTTTTCGTAAAATTGTATTTTTCAGAATTTTGATTCCAGCTCAGTCGCAGCCAATTTTGGTCATGTTTGAAAGGCGTTGACCCAAGGAGCATGCTGGTGCTTTCGGATTTTGAATCTGAAGTCGTTTGAGTTCCCGATGATTTAAATCGCGTTTAAAGGAGTTATGAATAGTGTTTTTTCCGTAGGAGCGCGATCGTTAGAAATTTGCGAAATCTCGTGTGTTGGCCCGAGCCTTGATTTTTCAAGCCTATCCTATGGGAAATTTCTCAAGGAATCCGTTGGCGTTCCCGAATTTTCATTCTGAGGTCAATTGAACGCTCGGGAATTTTATTTGTCCCTAACGTGGAATAGTAACTTTATTTTTGAAAAGAGATTAATTTCTCGTTTTCCTTCAAAACGACTCGTTCTTTATTCCAAGTCAAGTTGGTTCAATAGTACTCGAGCTAACGAACCTACCGGTATTTTCAGATTTAATAAACGAGGTCATTTGGACTTCGCCATCGAATAAAGCGCCTTTTATCCGAACCCAATATTTTTAAAGCAGTATTATTGCACTGCAGAAGCTTCCCGAGGAAACCATATTTTTGGCTATAAATAGGGAGCACCCCTCCCTTCATCCTCGCTCATTACATTTCTTTATCTCATTTCTGTAGAGTAGAGAAAGAGAGTAGAGGGGAGCTCTCTTCGTGAGAGCACCCCAGTGAGAGAGAGAGCGGAGAGGGGGTGCCGCGGGGGCAAGGAGCGCCGGGGGCAAGGGAGCCCCGCGGGGGGCAGCACGGGGCGCCGCGAGGGCAAGGAGCCCCGCGGGGGCAGCACGGGGCGCCGCGGGGGCAAGGGCGCCGTGGCGCGCGGGCTAGTTCGGCAGCTCTGGCACGTTTTCGTGCAAAGGCCATAACTTTCGCCTCGGTTGGAACCACGAGGTCCATGAGTACTCAAATCGAAGCTCTTTCGATGATCTACGAGGTAGCAGTGGCCGATCATCCAGAATCACGATCGTTCGAATCGGATTTTTCGTCCCCTTTTGTGGTAATTTCGGATGCCTTAATCTTTTAATTCTCGTGTTTTAAGTTATAGTTAAGGGTCAAGGGTTTAGATATAATTTCGGTGTCTTATTAGGAGCTTGAATAAGGTTTCAAGTCATTGATCGACTTTGATAAAGATGAGGTGAACCCCGAGGAGGCCCGATGAAGGATTTTCGGCTCGTTGCTTCGTCTACGTGCTCGTTATCGAGATGTTCGTCATCGAGGTGTGTGGTTCTAAACCAAGTATAAGGTTTGAGCTATTAAACTCTAGAAGCATGATAGGGCAAGATGAATATCCAATTAAAATATTTTATGCTCTGCCTGTTTAGTCTTTGTACAAGGAAATGAAAGGAATAAAGGAAGTTATATGCATGATATTGTTGAATTGTTATTAGAGTTTGATAAAGTAAAGTAAGTTATTATAAGTTAAGTGAGCTCTCAAGTATGTTTAGATATGCTAGAATTGTTTAGATACGATTGATGCTAGCTTGAGATCTAGAATTGATTTAATTGCAATCGATGTTTATCCGCGTTCATTTCCTCGCATTTGAATGTTTATGCTTTGTTAAAGCTCGTGGAGTTAAGGATTTCCTTTTAGGGTAAGTTATAAATCCCTTATAGGCCTGGATCATGCTCAATTAAAGGATTAGCCTTAGACGATTGCTCTAGGCTTGGTATTGTTAGCTAAGTTAAGTAAGGAAGGTTAAGGTTAAGTAAGGAAGGAAGTTAAGGAATGATATAGCTTGTGTTGTAAGCAGGTTATCGAGCTCAAAGAACAGTTTATTTACATTATCATGCTGTGACCTTCGTGTCACTAATGTTGAACATTTGAAAGTAAAGGGAGTCACTGTTGGATAATCCCCTCGCATACTCAGAGGATACTTGAGGTAACCTCTCTCTCATCCTAAGGCATAAGGGTGCAGTAGACAACAAGTTTGAGCCAAGAAAGGCGCCAAGAAAAGAAATAAAAGGTTTTGCGGGTATGGAGAGGGCTTTTGCGTTTTGCTCTCCATATGCCGCCAGTTTATAATTGGATATTCCAAAGTTTATTAAAGAGTTTTCTCATAAAACCCCACTAAGTACATTAGTGCTCACACCATCTTTTTCAAATGTTTTCAGGTTGAGATGTTGAGGCCGGTGATGTGCTGCTGGTGGGGTTGTCTGAGTTGTTTGAGGTTTCAAGTTGTTGCTCTATATGGTTACATGTTTTATTCCGCTAAGTTTCTGCTAAGTACTCTGATGTTAGTATTTAGTCTTGAGATGTGTAACTTGATTCTTGATAGTAGCATGTTTTAAATGCTATGAATCCTAGTTGTCAATAAAGTCTTTGAAGCATGATCTTTTGACATACCCATCTATGCCTTTATTGATTCTTAGTTATATGAATAGTCATACCTGCTGAGCATTCTAGTATCTATTCATCTTCAGTTGACTTATGAATAACTCTTGAATGCTTGTTATTATTGTTCGCCTACAAATAGGCTTTTCTTTACAAGCATGATTATGTTCGTTCAAGTTAATCTTAAGTTGTTTTCTTGGTCCGTCCTATGATTAGGACAATAAGATATATTTGACTCCGACCTACTTATGAGTCTTAGTTGATGTGACCTATGATGAGGTCTTGTTTATTTGAAAAGTCAAATTCCTATCTGTTTGTCTTTGGATTCTGTTTAAATTTCGGTTGGCCTATGATTTGACATTCCTTTTACTCGAGTGAATCCTTTGACCCATTTGACCCGATTGAACCCTTTGACCCTTATTGATTCGTTGAAAACGATAGTTCTTCCAAGTCATAAAGTTAAGTTGCCTAAGTTTTTGAGGCGCTAACTTAAGTTTAATTCTAAAAACACCCCACTGGATTTCCGATTTTTCGTGCTATTTTACGCACAACAACCCCGTCCCCATCCTCGGGACCGGGCTGTTACAGAGACACTCCACCTCTTGTTCCAACATGTTTCTGAGATTCAATGTCTAGCCAAAGACTATATTGCATTTTAATTTTTGGTTATTTATTTTTAATAAAAGCCTCTTCCACAATTTCACAAGATTTTGTAGGTTAAATTTCATAACCGGCGTTTGGATTGAATGAAGGCCACCTTCTTCACGTATTTCTCCAACTCCAACTCCAGTTTCTACCCAATTGAAAGACGGTTATTTCCTTTATTATTATTATTTTTATTTTTAATTTAATTTAATTTAATTTAATTTGGTATTTTTTTTAGTCTTGTTTAGTTTTCTTCCTTCCCTAATTTATGTGAACATGGAGGACCATGTTAAATTTCAAGTGAGGAAAGAGAGAACTTCGTTTGTTTTTGTATTTTTATTTGTTTTGAGTCAATTTAATTGCCAAATTATGAATTTGTGATTTTAATTGAATTAAAATTAGAGTTGGTTATTGATTGATGGTTGAATTTTTTTTTTCTCCACATGATGATCGGTATGATGAACTTTCAAATAGCAGAAATTAAACCGGTGAGATTTGAGCCTCAAGAGATTAATTCACTTTAAAATATCAATTTTTTTCAAGTGTGGTTTTCTTTCCAAGATTGTTTTTCTCTAGAATTTGCTTGTGTTCTTGTTCAAAAACCACATTGACATTATGCATTTATTCATATGATAAAGGCACATTTTTCTTCTTTATATATAGCCACATAAAGCCTACAAAACCCACTCAATTATTGATTATCATTTTGTGAGCCTCTTTGAGCCTTACATGAGTCAATTTGTTCAAATGCCTAAAAAATTACTCTACCACATAAAAATATTACTTGTCCTTAATTGTAGATATTGTGGAGTTATATTTATATTGAAAGAGGTGAAAATTCTCGAAGTGTTAGAAGAGAAAGAAAAAATTAGGTATTTAGTTGGATATTTGGTTCAAAGAAAAAAGTTTGATAGTCGTAGTTCTCAAAAGAAAAAAAATAAAAAGGAAAAAAGTCGATTTAAATGTGGCATATATGGTATTGTGCAATTTTGGGCATATGGGAAAAAAATGCATATGTAGTCATTTGTGAATTTTAAAATTGTGTTGGGTTTTTTATTTGATTAATTATTCAACGTATAACTCTACCAAATTTCTATGATTCTAGCCTCTTTTCAAAATGTTCCAATCTGTTATCCCAACCCCTTACAACTGAAATTAAGGCCTTTTGAGATTGCATGTCATATGTGGGGAAAAGAGAATGTTTGCAAATTTATGGTTGATAACAACTTGTGAAATGATTTTATTGAGAGCAAACACATCTAGTCATTAAACACTTGAGGATTATGAGATTTGTGCGATTCTTATTGCTATTTGATTGTTTTGACTGATTGGATGGAGAATGCATTAATTTTTTTTAGATTGAGAATTGATGGATGATAATTCTAATTTCGATTTAATTGATTTACAAATTTATGGCTGGGAATTGAATTCTTGTCCTTTTGTGTTTTCTTTCAATTTCTCCGTTTCTTTCTTTGTTTCCTTTTCTTTATGTTCTTCATACTTGAGGCAAGCATGGGTTTAAGTGTGGGGAGAGACGACCAAGTAGCTTTTGCATGAGGATCGCACCGCTCAGTTCAGTGAAGCTTCTCCAATCATGCTTCCATGGCTTTCTGAGAAGTTCTTAACGGAGGTGACGAGCGTGCCAGTGATGGCAAAGTATTGTGAATTCGCTTCGATACATATGTAGCGATACATCTACCATAATTTGGGGTCGGTGACTCTTTCGGCGATGATAGTTCACTCATAAAATAGCTAACGGAGTTCATCGTCGATCCGATGAGGAGCACGAGCCGTCTTCACAAGCATCATGAATTCCTAATTTGGGTTCAACACCAAAAAAATTCACAGATGAGTTATATGAATTAGGCCTCCTCCTCCTCGCCTTCATCTTTTTCTTCAATTTTTGTAGGTGAAATAAATCATGTCTGGGTACTCACATGATGCAGTCCCCAAAGTTTACAAATCAAGAACTCATTTAAGAATTTCGTATGTTTGGAAAAAATTGTGGATTTCGTATGTTAGAGCTTGTATCTTCAATTGGGAATTTTCTTACATTTTTCCAGTAAAAATGTATTCAAGAGTTAGACGGAAGTCCCAGATAGTCAAACGGATAGAAGCTTTGTCCGTTAGTTTGGGAGGGGGAGTTATGGTCCTAGTTGAACTATTTTTTAAAATTAAAGGGCCTATTTAGAATAAAAATGAAAACAAGATTATACTTCAACCTTGTCACTTGTCATATAGTTAATATTTTGGAATATAATACGATAATAACCCAAACATAAAAATAAATATCAACGGCGTCGTTCCGTGAGCCGCCAATCCACGTAGAAATTACCCACTACTTCTGAGTTAATATTCTACTCATCGGCGGCGTTGCGCGGTTCTTGCGGCCGCGAATTTGAGAATTCCTGTACGGCTGATATTGGATTCGGTTCAAATTGGGATTCAAAATGTTGCGAATTTTTCAATTCTGGTAAGGCTGAGGTTGGATTTGTCGAAATTGGGATTCAAAGTGATAGAATTTTTACAGTAATCGGTCGTATAGTTTGAAATGGGCTCGTTGTGGGATTCTCTGCTCTTTCCTGCCAAAAAATTGGTTGCCCCTCGACTCCTTCGTAGATACGGTATGTTCTCTGTTTTTGTGTATTTTTCTTTCTTTTTTAGCACTGATGTGTGTGTGTGTGTTGGGGATTTTTTTTACAACTAAATCATCGCATTTTCTTTGAGAATGCCATTAGCAAAAGTGCAGAAATCTGTATATTATTTGATTAAAATTTTTGCTGGATGATTATTAGGTGATTTACCTCCTTTTCTATGATGTATTGTAGTTTACTGTTGTTATAAAACCTAATAAATTTCTGATATTGATTCTATCTTGCTTCTGTGTAAATTTGTCAATATACATTTACCGCTTCTAAAAAAGATCTGATTTTTGGAGTTAAATATCTAAAATGAGAATGCTTGCTTCACTGACAGGAAATTTTTTGTGTAATTATCTGAAGGGCATCGAGGCCAATGTGAAGGTAAAATTAGGCCTATCACAAGTGGAAGATGAAGCTAAGTCATTACAACATCTGGAAGAAGTAGAGAGAATTATAGGGTATAGTTTTAATAATCGTAGCCTACTATATCAAGCTTTTACACATCCATCATACCACAGGGATTGTGTTTCATATGAACGGCTTGAGTATGTTGGTGACTCGGTACTTAATCTTTTAATAACGAAGGAACAGTTTTCCAAGTACCCGGATCTTCCACCGGGGTTGTTGACACCTCTTCGAGCTGCCAATGTTGATACGGAGAAACTTGCTAGGATGGCTGTCCGGCATAACTTCCACAGATATATTCGTTTTGGCAATCCTGTCATCTACAGGAAAAAAGTATGTTACTCTTGATATATTGGTGATTAGTTTCTGATCGTAGTATTCTGTGACATTTCTAGTATTACCTTCATTATATGCTTTCTGTCTTGTGGATTAAATGGGTATATTTTTGCAAATGAATGGCCATCTTTACTGAAATTATCTAGTCAGGCATAGACAGAATCAAGTTGTTCATAGCTTTGAGTCAATATTATTCATACTTGGAGAGACACTGTTCCTTTCAGATTTGGAGATGCGTAAATTGACTAGTGGACAAAGGAGTTGATTCTTAGTTGCTCTTTGCAGTTTTGAGTTGAACTGGAGTTAGGGAAGCTACACTAAATATTCCGAGCCCGAGGGCTGCTTTTGTAGGTCTTAGCCAGTAAATGATGAATTTTAGTATGCCATGTGTAAAAAATCCTGTTTGTCAGTAACAATTGAGGTAGATGACCAGAGGCTAGTACATCAAGGGAAACTGTCCTAAGACCATATTTTAATTCACAAAATTTATGTAATCAACTTTTTGTGACAGTATGACAAAAGGAAGGTTGAATTATAAGAGTATCACAAATTGAAGAGACATGAAGCTTTGTGGAAGTTCTCGAAGAATTTCATCCATAGCACCCTCAACAATGAATTGCATTGCTACTTTATCAGAGTTTAGGAAAATCGTATTGACTAACACAGCCATATGATGGAATCATAGTTTTGTAATTTTGAAGTTCTATCAGCATACAAAGGACATATTGCCTTGCTTGGAAAACAATGTCACTCATCTGTTATTAAAATAAAAAAAAACGAAGGTTTTCTAATGAAGATTGTCAACATATGATGGCTTATCATTAGTCTTTTTCACCCTATATTTTCTTCGAGTCTCATCCACAAACCAGGATTTCAACTCAATCTTTCTCTGCTAATTCTTTCCTTTGGCTTCTTTCTTGCTTGCCATTAGTTATTCTAAAATTTGTTTTCTAATTTTATCGAACTTAATTATCTCAGTTCTTTTGAAGATTCAGGCATTTATCAATACTCTTCCTAAACATCCATTACATTCACATGGGCTGATTAGTGCTCCAAAAGTGCTTGCTGATGTTGTTGAATCAACTATTGGTGCTGTATATGTCGACAGCAATTATTCCATTGAAAGAACATGGGAGGTGAGGGGATTCTGAACCAATTACTTTTATCTCATTTTTCTTGATGTGTGGTGGAGGCATCTCTTTAATTTGTGCATTAAGCTGCTCATATAATTGTATCTATTTTGTCTGATACCTCACAACTTTGGTTTTTGGTTCTGTGCAGGTAGCCAGTGCTCTAATGAAACCCATAATCACTCCGAAAATGCTTGAAAAAAACCCCGTGAAGAAGCTCAACGAGATATGCCAAAAACACAAGCTCAAAGTGAAACTCGTGGATCTATGGTCACAAGAAGGAACTTACCAAGTTTTTGTCGACAACAAACTTAGAGGGACAGGTACGTGCCATGCAAAGAAGGAAACAGCGCTGAACAGAGCAGCGAATGATGCTTATAATGAAGTTTTACTAATTTTGGGTCCGAAAAAATTAAATGAAGGTTGCTAATGACTTGTTCAAACAGAACATATCTCCAAGATCATGTCATCCATTATTATCATTTTTTAATATTAAGATACAGATTCCAATTTTGCCTATCAAGGTCAAAGGTGGTTGCTGAGTTGGTTGTATCTGTGCTTACATGGCCTAAAGAGACTTTCTCCAGTAGTTTCTAGGCATCAGTGTTTTACAAAACATCGGCACATGGGTCTCTTTGCTCACCCAATGAATTATACTATGTTCTCGTTCTTGTTTTTGCTCCTCAACAACAGGTTTTGTGTGGCCTGAATGAGGTTTTATTGAGCCTGGTGGTCATTACAATGTCGTGTCAGCACTAGGTTTCACATGGCGAACGGAGAACTTTCGTTGTGGAGGACTGTTTCCTGGCTAAAACGAAAGGTTAGCCCTAGAATTGTCAAGTCAATGAATGATGATCAGTTTACTGTTAATCCCTTTGCGTGCAAGGCATTGTAGCTAGGTTGGCTATCTAAATTAAAGTGTGGCAGGTATCAGAAATATTTTATTATTGTGTAGAGAGAATTTTGAACTGGTATTTTATGTATTTGATTTATTTTATTAGTGATTCAGCTAATAAAAAATAAAAAATATTAGTAAATTAGAAGAATTTGCTTTTTATAGATCGTTATGGCAAAATCTGTCAATATGCTCAATTGAATCCATCACGAGTAAACGAATTGAGCACTTACTGAAATAAATAAAAGTTTAAGACTGCATAATCTTTTATGCTACACAATATAATTTCAAACAAATTACTATACTTTTTAAGCGTAATAAAATTATCAATTACCTCATAAAATAACTATGAAGTATGAATCACCTCATAATCTATGCAAAGAAAAGACTAGCATTAATAGAAATTGTATATTACATAGGATATGCACGCCCGGATAATAGGAAAAATATCATGTTATCAATAGTTTAGGAACCTCGTAAAAAAGAATTTTATACATATTTGTGTAAGACTGTTAGTGTTTGATCGATCACACTCGGATCCAAACTCATATATATTCGATGAATATGATATATTTGTAATTTTGGGTGTTTTAGTAGCAATTGGAACACATCTTGGTCAGTTACGAATTTTGAATGGTTAGACACGTCCTTCTTCCCAAAAACTATTTAGGGAAGTTTCGAAACAAAACCTAATTGTAAAGTAAATAAATACGGCATGAATAGACGAAACCTAATCAGCATCTATATGTGTATTGTTCTCGTGTGAAAACAAGAAAAATACTATTCTTTGAATCTACCCCAAAGTCTATCCACTCTTTCTTGCCTTTTTCACGCTCTTTAAGTTTGTCAACAATAATAATAAATAAAAAACAAAACAAAAAAAAATCTTCTGCTTACATAAAAATACCATGTAGTTATCATCAACCACTCCATAATTATATATATCACGTTTATAAAAGGGAAATTGATCAAATTCATATCATCATCATGAGAGAAGAGCGGGAGATGTTTCTTTCATTCGAAGCCCTAGTCGTGGGAGAAGCACACAAAGAGGAAAAAGAGCGAGAAGAAAACTTGAAGCGTGTCAAAGATGTACATGAGATAATTGGGTACAAATTCCACGACCCGATTATCTTGCAACAAGCATTCACGCACCACTCCTATGAGGAGGGTTGCTCCTCATTTGAGCGTCTTGCGTATATTGGTGATGCCGTTTTGAATTTGGCCATCGCTAAGGAACAATGTTTTAGCTACCCAGATTTGGATCCGGGTAGGCTGACGAGGCTCCGAGCTGCCAATGTGGACACCGAGAAGCTTGCACGCGTTGCGTTGAAGCACGAGCTGCACCGTTTTCTACGCCATAATATATTTTTCCTTGGAGACCAAGTAACTCTACTTCCTTCTTTTCTTCGTGTTTATTTTTTTGAATTTGGAAATTATTTCAACATATCTAGAACTCTCCAAATTAGTTTTAATTTCCTTTTTGATAAACTCAAAATTGCCAAATAGAATCTCGAAGTTGTAATCGTTATCCAAAATTATGATTGAATATAAAAACTAATTGAAGTGTATAATTAATCAAATATTTATTTTTTATTAGCAAATCTCGTTGGAAATTCCCAAGAGCTTTTTGACGATTTGTCCTCAAATTTTATACCGAATCTACAGAATATTACAATATATATATAGGGATAGAAACCAAAATCCTAAAGTAGGGAACACAAGTAATTAAGGTTAATATCTAATAAATATACTGTTCATGTTGCCTTTTCATATCCTAGCATGAATAATTAATTATGATTTAATTACACAGGGCTGTTTTTTTTTTTGGCTTTTATATATGCTCTTCCTAATTAAGTGAGAAATTATATATTTGAAAAATAATATTTAATTGTTTGTATATTTTCAGATCGATGAATTTAGAGATGCAATCGAGGGGTATCCTTTGCATTCAGCAGGACTAATTGATGCACCAAAAGTACTCGCAGACATAGTTGAATCCTTGACGGGAGCCATATTTATGGACTGCAACAATTTGGACACAACATGGGAGGTATATATATTTTCTTTCTGCTCATAATTATTCGAGTCGAGATTAAGCAGTTCGATTTTGTAAAAAAATGTTTATTTTTTATTTAAGTCCAGGAAAATTGATTGTTTGTTAGTTCAAGACTTGAATGATTGTAAATATTAATCTAAAACTTAAAAAAATCAGACATTCGGACGTTTTTAACTGCATTCAATAGGTAAATTAAATTGAGACGATCATTCATATAGTAATTCATTTTACTCGTCAAACTCAATTAAAGTCGAGTATGTTTAGCATGTTATATATGTATAAATATGAGGAGGAGAAACAAGCTGCAGTTGATATACATTATTATTAATTAATGGAGCGATTGAATTAACAGGTAGCAAAGAAGCTGTTGGAACCAATAATCAGTCCAGAAAGTCTTCCTATTCATCCAGTGACGCGGCTACTGGAAATGTGTCAAAGCAAAAGATTTAGTATGAAGATGAGAGACTCGTGGAAAGACGATGGAGTGGTTGAGTTCGTGATTGATGATGAAACGTGCGTTGGAAAGGCAAAATACAAAGCCAAGAGAGCCATTGCTAAAAACAGAGCAGCACTCGATGCATATAATCAGATTGTAGGAAAGCTTGATATGCAGAATCATGAAATGAAACCATGCATCATTAATATTGATGATGATGATGATGTTCATCAATAAATAAATGTGGGTAAAATGATCAGATTTCAAGATCTATTTGGGCACCTTAATTTTCTGATACAATAATGATAGTGTTAACATAGGAAAATAATCAGTTCTACTTAACAAATTATGTAAGTAGTCATTTTTTAAAAAAGTAATGTTATTAACCATTTAGTAAAAAAATCTATAATAATACCCTTATTATAATTATTTAATTATCATAATTTTAAAAATAATAATTATTTAAAAAACCCTCACAACACCCCCTCCCCCCAAACCCGCCGCCCCCCTCCTCTTTACCATCCCCCCCTCACCCTCTCCTCTTCTAGCCTCTTTTAAACCTATTTCAAATATGTATTTACAATGTTTTCACATTTGGTGAAGAAGACGAATGAATATGGTTAATCGTGTAATAATTTATTTTTATATTGATGCACGAATCGACGGATAGAGTTGTGTAATAATTTATTTTTATATTGGTGCACGAATCGATGAAGGGAGTTTAGTAACTCAGGCACATGTTCAATTTTGAATTGTTGCACAAAGGGAGACCCTCATGTATTATTGTATTTGTATATTTGTATGATTTTACACTGATGCACGAGTGAATATCCTCGTGTATCCATGTATTTGTATTATTTTACACTGATACACGAGTGAACGCACTCATATCACTACAAGAATTTCGTTGATTAGCGACGGATGGATTCTTCGGTAATCTCATTTTTCCGTCGTTAGAAGGCCCTAACGACGGATGACGTCCGTTGTTAAATCCTTCATCGGCAAGAAAACCTAACGATGGATTCAAACGATCATTAAGACCTAATGACGGACTAAGCGTCGTAAACATTATCGTCGAGCCTTAATGACGGAGTGCTGAAGGGAAATATCGACATAAATGGCGCTCATGTCCACCTTTGGTGCCTCATTTGTACCAGGAATCAGCTGGCTCAACTCCTCAACCCGAGCCAATACATCAGCCTATAAACAAAATCAAATAAGAATGATTAAATATATATTTTATATCTAAAATAAACATTTATAAATATTTATAAACAAACTTACAACGATACGTGCAAACTTCCCATCTAAATATGATTCATCAGTTGTGTCGTACAGTCTCTTGAATGTCTCTCATGCCACGTCATTTGGTCGACATCATTCTCCTTAGCCTATTAGATAGAAATATTCTAGCATTCACATATAACAAATAAATTAATTAATAAATTATTCACTACAAATCAAAGTTGCAGCATGTGCAACTGCACTCCTAGAGCCTCCTCGGTTCTTGACAATGCCGGTGCCAGGACCATTGAGCTCAGTGAGCCGATTCTGAGATGCGATGGCAGACTTGGCCTTGAAGGCCTCACTATCCCAATGCTCCTTGAAACCTTCCCACATCTGAGGAGGCATGAGGAGGCATGAAGGCAGGGCAACCCTTTGTTTTATTTTTTTTGAAAGAATAAACCATGTCCTTGTATCTCTGAGGAGCCTTGGTGTTCCATCTTTTCATGATAGCATCCTCCTTAGCAGGATCTCAAGAAAACTCCTTCTGCAACATATTGAAAAACACACGTGACAATGTTAAACTTAAAAAAAAAATCAAAATAGAAGTTAACACTTATAAGATTAAGAAATAATATCCGAAACTCCTCCATATATTGCATCCTGACCTCAGCGGGCACCATCTTCCAAGTGTAGCTTGTCGGATGCAAAAACTTCTTGAAATTTTTTGTCATGGCGGCTGCAACTGCATGACCTGGCATCAAAATACTTCAAATGCACAAAATAATTAACATATTAGAATATATAATAATAAAGATAACAATATATAAATTGGTGTTCAATTATATAATTCAACATACTCATCCTCAATCCAACAAACTCGACGTCCCTCTGCATCGAATGCGATCCCTCCAGTGAGATATCACGAACTGGACCACTAAGGCCCACGGATGATGATGATGATGATCCAGATCGTCCAGATCCTCCACCTCTAACATCGCCTCTATGCATCTAAGGAATTAAAAAATATTACTTTAGAAAGGTAACAAATACCGAGATAATTAGTCGAAAATAAATCCATTCTTTATTTTTCGTCTTGATACGTCCATATATAATAATTGAAAACAAATCCATTCTTTGCTAAGTGTGGTCGAACAGTAGATGGTGTTTGAAATGACATGTTCTTACACTTACGATAGGGACACTTAATCTTAAGAATAACGTTGATTTTAAGAAAACTCGATGAAAGATTCAAGTCCAATTATAAAGTCTGGACTTAAACCCTCGTTATCAAGATATCGCCGGTATATCCATTGACGATCTAGACTCATTGTAGAAGGCCAGTTTCTAAAATATTTGATCGTTAAAAAGTCATTGATTATCGTTCAATTAAATATAAAAATAATTGTAAAAAATCGCTAATTTTTCAAAATTTCGGCAATACCTATGTGAATTTTCTAATCCAAAGTTCTCGACTCTACGCTAATTGATCTATGTTCTTCTAATCAATTCATAACAACAAAACCAACAATTCAATAATTAACATATATAAATATAAATGCTATATCCATCAATTAAATATAAAAATAAGTTACAAAAAAATAAAATCTCTAATTTTTCAAAATTTCGGTAGCACCTATGTGAATTTTCTAGTCCCAAGTTCTTGACTCTATGCTAATTGATCTATGTTCTTCTAATCGATTTATAACAACAAAACCAACAAATACCAACAATTCAATAAAGAGGGATCCAGGGGCCCTCATCTCATGCAAAACAAACAAGTAATAAAGAGGGATCCAGGGGCCTCATCCCATACATAGCATAATTTTTATATAATTAGCATACTTAGTATGATTATTGCATAAAAAACATACTTAGCCTAAATTGCCTAAATAAATTTTACATAATTGGTATACCTAGCATATTTATAATCACAAGCCAAATAAATGTTACATAATTTATTATAAACCTATTGACTAACCTCGTATTAGCAGCAGTGTCATACAATGCCCAAAAATAACGAACGGGCAAAACTGTAAATTAAATAACTTGTTAGTTGTCGTTTATATAAAATATTTTTGCTAAAAAATAAATAAAACATTTTTCTTAATGGTTTATATTTTTTTTTTTGAGAAAATGATTTATATTAATTGTTGAGTACTTAATGTTGTTATTTTGTTGTCCTACTGCACCTATGTTCTTACATCGTAATGATGAATAAAACATTATTTTTTAGAAATTCCAAATTCATTAGTATATATATATTCACCTAATATATCCAATCAGTCAAGTTCAATATCATGTACATATACATTGTAATGAACATGTAAGGTCAGTAAGATAAATTGAAAGCAGGTAAATTGCATGAGATTGATAATCCTGTTCGATTAACTGATCTATGTCAAGGGAACTTCACAAGTCCGTGAGAATCTACTACTCCGTTGAAAGGTTAGAAAGGCTATTACACTCTCCCATTACTCGACCCCTTTCATACACACTACAACCTCTTTCGATGGACTGAATTGCAAGATCCCCTTACAACCCAGACTCCCTCACTACCAAAAAAACTCTCATACATAACACCTCATACATAACGGATATTTTAAAAATCCGTTATCTATGAGCGCATTTTTGGTATAGATAACGGATATTTCAAAAATCCGTTACGAGAGAAGTGTTATCTCCGATCATACATAACGCTTTCGAGTCTTACGTTATCTGTGAATGTTATATATTGTTCACAATTATAACGCTCATTTGGTACTGTTATGCGTTGTGTTATGTTTAAACACATTATATAACGGTAACATTTACTGTTATGAATATCCGTTATATATGTGTTAATTATAATTTTTTTAATTCAAAATTAAATTACCCTACACTGAAAATTTCCATCTCACTATATTATTTAGTAAAAATCTTACCGCCAATATTTCTCACCAAACATAAAAATTCATTTTTTCACGTTAAGGCAAAAGAGATCCCCAAATTTTAACCTAAATCCCTAATTATCTGAATTGTACCCCATGGGAATCTTCGAAAGCTTCTCTGATTTTTTTCAATTCGTCTTGTTCGAAGGTATGATTAAAACCCAATATTAAAGGCCTAGTTCACTCTTCAGATTTCGACGTTCTTCTTTGAGTCAGTCGTCGATTGTCGTGGAAAAACCAAGCCGGAGAGTGTAAGCACTGGTTTTGTTTCGCCATTCTCTCTGTCGAAGAAGACCAAGCTCAGCGAACCAGGTAATGATAGACGACCTACTATTTCGCTATTCTCTTCTCTTCTCAGCCTTCTCTGTTTGTTTGTTTGGGATGTGAAAGGGCAAATTTTAGGGGTTTGTGATCAATGACTGTGAATTAGGAAAATACGAACCTCAAATTTCTGCTTATTTTTTTCTTTCTGTGAACGATGTGAATGGCTGTGTGAAGATTTTCTCTTTTTGGTGCGTGATCTGAAACAAACTATTGCTTGAACTCTTTTTGGGTGTTCTGAAACTCGGTGTGTATTTGGTTCTATTTGAATTGAATAAAATGAGAATGCAAATGGAGATGGAAATTGAGAGAAAATTTTCTGTAAAATAATCAATGTGTCTTTCATCATTCTCATAATTAAGAATGTTAGTTCTGTGTCCCTAAGGTGTTGAGTGATTCACTTTCAACAATAACAAATGTTGAGCAATTATTCACCTAATCATAAAGTTAGGTAACAGGAGAACTCTGTTTCAAACTACGGTTTCAATCAAACAAGAACTTTAAACCCATTTCACTTCATTGATTAGATATATAAATTTATTATAGTCAGCACATTAGTACATATGGATATATTATGATTCTTTCTACATATTTTTTTCAAGAATACAAGAATGCGTAGATTACAAAAAGAGCAAATGTGGATTGGTACTTACACTTTCAGTTTCAATGTCTGAAGATAATATGAGGGCGAGTGGCTTCTTAAATGTGAAAGTGGTCAACTGTTAAAACTGCATAACACGTGTACCTTTTAATGAGTTACTGTTTATTCTAATGGGATTTTTGCATTATAAGTTATCTTCTTTGAGGCACTTGATGAAATTAAAACGGATGATCTCATGCATGAATTAGTGAGTGACAGATATGTTTATGTTTAGTTGATCAAGTAGCTAGCTCACAGATAATGAAGTAGTTCCAACATGTGATGTGAGATCTTGCTTGACAGGGCCACCAGCTCGGAACTCATCACTAGGAGTTATCACCCAAAATCCAATGCTGGGATTATTAACGGAGCTGCCGCTATTAATCCACCCGTGTACGTGGTTATCCTTGTTCTCACACGAGTACTGATACTTGTCATCCACCTGCATATTCATGTTTCATAACATGTACCAACTTCATCAAAAATTGCATATCATCACTACAACGTACTACTTTTTTAATTAATAGTATTATATTAATTGTATGTGGATCTTAATTGATAGTTATACCTCTCCCCTGATCGTGGATTGCTAGGATTTGTTAAGAGAACAGCTTCCTTGTAATCAAGATTATGGCCAGTTTCCCTGTCCTTCTCTGATGGCATGATCCTTTTCTTATCGTCCGATATTACCATGTACTCAAACCTATATATAAATTTATCATCAGACCACCATATAATTATTTTCCAGTCTAATTAAAATCGAAATTTTAATTTACATCTCTTGGTTAAGCTTGAAGGCGATTCTTATCATTAACAAAGGCCATTTACAATTTGTATTCTTCCATTCACTACAGACAAGCCTGAGTTGAACCTCAGAATCTATTAGCACTGATTTTCAATATCTGACCTACCTGCATTGCACTTTTTGCTTTGATGGTGGGATTAAATGGCTGTATGTATAGTATTTTATGTTTTAATGTTTTTTTAGAGAACTAAATGTATAGTATTATCTACAGCACAAAAGGCCGTCTTCACTATGAGCTCTATGTATTTTCTCCTACGTGCATACGTTGCCATTTAATTTTTGGCACCAGGGCAGTCTAACTGATGAGATAATTTCTTGTTAGCGTGCAGCTGGTTTGTGCTTATACGATCGGCTGAAGTTGTGACTACATCCTCAAGTATGATTCTCTTACTCTTTACCGCTTCAGTGAAATTGTTCTACCTTTTGTTTTCTTTATACTTTGGGTGTAATATAACCAGTATTGGGGGTTGGGATGACTGTTGGATCTGAACTGCAATTTAAAATCTGGTCACAACCCCATGTACATTTATCACCTGTTTGCTTGAAACTAGATACAATTCTCAATCTTCTGCAAGTTATAAAAAAAATTCTCAGTTATATATATATTTGAATGGTGTTATTTGAATATTTATTTATTTATAAAAATGGTATAATGGAATATATATATATATATATATATATATATATGCACACTCTGATCCTTGAGGGTTTTTTTAGAAAAGAAATAAAAACCTCAGATGTTAGGGGTGCCACTCCTCCAGCCCCTGGTTCTCAACCATGCTAATCACATTATTTCTCTCTTTTGACTTTGGAACCACAACATGCCTTTATAGTTTCCATGTACTTAGTTATCTATATGAATCAAAATAGAGTCAGACAACAAATAGGACACAATAACTTTCAAACCTTCCAACAGTAACGATCTGAAATTATTAGGAAATTCTCTGAGTAAGAACTACTTCATGGCTGTTTGGCTGCTATAATGATCTTAGTTTATTGCAAAGTAAAATAACATCTATACCATGCAACAGATATATTTTAAAGGATGAACAAAATGGAAAGTCATAACTAGTGCAGTCATAATTATAAAAGACATGCAGCTCAAGTTTCACAGTAATATAAAATACTGCATATTATGACATAAATGTGCAAATGAAAACCAACTAACATACCTCTAACAACATGGATAATTTCTGCAGTTTTAGGGTTCCAAATTCTCATAGTTGCATCATCAGAACCACTACAAATTGTTTTACCTTCAGAAATTGAAAAAAACAGATAATGAGACTAATAAAATACAAATCTTATCAAAGGAGAGATCAAAAGATTTTTCTCATGATAAAAAGTTAATACCATCCATCAGGGGTAAAATCTCCACAGGTCACACTTTCCCCATGACCGGTGAAAACATTGAGATAACAACCCTGTCAGCATTCCACTTCCAGATTGAGGAATCCTCTGCACCAGCCAAGACCAAATGTCCTTTCGGATATTTACTGTTGATATTAGCATAAACAAGAAGTAAATCACAGTATATTTCACCAACATAAAGTGTGGCCCCATGATTAATAATATAATGGAGAACATTCCCATAATTCACTCACTGGTATATTTTGTGATAGACATATATTTAGTGGATTCTATAATCATGTTTGTACATACAAAATTTATAGCTAACTATTAAAGAAAAAAAAAATAACTGAAAAAACAAATGCTTCCAGGCCACGCATATAAGTTACTATAAAATTCATATTACTCCACCGTGTTTAATAAATAGATCTAAAAATCCACTTTGTCAAAGTAAAATATGTAATAATAAGTGTTATAAGTGTTATGTTTAATAAAATAAATAAAACTAGAGTAGCCCCATAAATCCTAATGTAAATTATGTAATAATACATGGAAGAGGAAAAAATAGGAAACTTAGATGAATTATATATATTATGAACAGTTAAACTGATATTTATATGGCTGGAATATTTGTTATTTTTTCATCACATTATTGGAAAAAATAGGAAACTTAGATTAATTGAACCTAAATTAAATTCGCTTGTAACATCATTTGGCCCCAAATTTTAGACTTAACTTTTCTTCTCTTGTCTTCTTCAAGTAGAAATACCTTTTCAATTTAATTCCTTTATTTGAAGTAGAAATACATATATGTGATACTGGAAATAATTATTTGGTATTATTAATTATAATTTAATGAATTGAACTATATTTTGTGTTTTTCTTTTGACATGTATGAAAGAGTAAACACATAAATTAGGATGGATAAATCATGGATGTCTAAGAATAGATTATCAGATGAGTATGAGATTGGAGTTGATGCTTTCTTGAAGTTCGCAGTAGAGAGGGGGTGCGATGCTAGCAGAATGTCTTGTCCTTGTGCAAAGTGTGGTAACACTAGGAAGCACAAACTTAGTCCTATAAAGGGGCATATCATAATGAATGGTATGAACATGACTTATCAGTAATGGATATGGCATGGGGAAGTACTTAAATTGTCACAATCAACATATGATGCAGATTGGGTTGGGAAAGGTGATACAAGTTGTAGTGTTGATGAGCCAATAGATATGATTCATGATGCATATGATGCCTACGAAGATAACCCAACTCACTTTCAGACATTGTTTGAAGAGGCTGAAAAACCTCTATATGAATATTGTAGTGGTTTTACTAAGCTGTTTGCCACAATAAAATTGTTTAACTTGAAGGCAAAATATGGTTGGAGTGACACGAGTTTCAAGGATTTACTGAAATTGATAAAGGAAATGCTTCCTGAAGGCAATCTGATGCCTGCTTCTTTATACGCAGCAAAGAAAACCTTAAGCACGCTAGGGTTAGATTATAAGAAGATCCATGCTTGCCCTAACGACTGTATTCTCTACTGGAAGGAGTTTAAGGATTCAAATGATTGCCCTACATGTGGGATGTCTAGATGGAAGACGAATACAAAAAGTAAGTCTGTTTCTAGAGTGCCGTCAAAGGTCTTGTGGTATTTTCCACCGATACCAAGATTTATATGCAGCAAAGAAAACCTTAAGCACGCTAGGGTTAGATTCTAAGAAGATTCATGCTTGCCCTAACGACTGCATTCTCTACCAGAAGGAGTTTAAGGATTCAAATGATTGCCCTACATGTGGGATGTCTAGATGAAAGACGAATACAAAAAGTAAGTCTGTTTCTAGAGTGCCGTCTAAGGTCTTGTGGTATTTTCCACCGATACCAAGATTTCGAAGAATGTTCTGGACTCCTGAAATTTCTTAAGAGCTTACTTGGCATTCAGATGAAAGAACTCGTGACGGCATTTTACGTCATCCAGCCGATGCACCAGCTTGGAAATTAGTGGATAGCAAGTGGCCGGATTTTGGGCAAGAACCAAGAAACCTGAGATTAGCTTTGGCAGCCAATGGTATGAATCCACATAGTATGATGAGTTCTAACTATAGTTGCTGGCCAGTTATTCTTGTCATGTACAATTTACCACCTTGGTTATGCATGAAGAGAAAATTCATGATGTTAACTCTTCTGATTTCTGGTCCCAAGCAACCCGGTAATGATATTGATGTTTATTTGGCACCTTTAATTGATGACTTGAAAGAATTATGGGAGGTAGGTATCCAAGCATATGATGGGTATCGTGATCAAAGCTTCACACTAAGATCTGTTCTTTTATGGACAATTAATGATTTTCCCGCCTATGAAAACTTAAGCGGATGATCAGTTAAAGGATATAAAGCGTGTCCCATTTGTGCAGATAAAACTCATTCAATCCATCTGCCTAAGAGTAGAAAAATGTCTTATGCAGGACATAGGCAATGGCTACCTCATTTCCATCCTTACCGAAGGCAGAAAAAAGCTTTTGATGGCAAACCACAGTTGGATAGTTGGATCCTGCCCCTAAACTATTGAATGGCAGCGAAGTTTTAGAGAGAATGCAAGCATGCAATTGTGTGTGGGGAAAAGCAAAAGGAAAAAAATTATCTGAAGAAAGAAGTTCCAAGAAGAGGAAGAAAAAGGAGGCAAAGGGTGAAGACTTATCAACCACATCTTCTAATCAAAACTCTTGTTTAAAAAAAATCGATATTTTTTGAGCTAGAGTATTGGGAGCATTTACATATTCGTCACATACTCGATGTGATGCATATCGAAAAAAATGTGTTGGAAAGTCTTCTTGGTACATTACTTAACATTCCGGGGAAAACAAAGGATGGAATCTCCGCAAGACAATACTTAGTTGATATGAAGATTAGGCTCTAGTTAGCACCAAAGGATGTTGGAAAAAAACATGTTTACCTCTTGCATGCTATACATTGAGTAAAGAGGAGAAGAAAAATGTGTGCACTTCATTTCTTGGGATGAAGGTTCCTGATGGATACTCTTCTAACATTAGTAGACTTGTATCGATGAAGGACCTGGAACTTATTGGATTGAAATCACATGATTGTCATGTTTTGATGCAATAACTTCTTCCAATTGCTATTCGTGGTGTTTTGCCTAAGCATGTGAGGATTGCCATTACTAGGATGTGCCTATTTTTCAACGAGATATGCAACAAGGAGATACAAGTGCCACGGTTGGAAAAAGTTCAAAAAGAAATTGTGACAACTTTGTGCCTCCTAGAGAAGTATTTCTTACCTTCTTTCTTTGATATAATGGTACATTTGACAGTGCATTTGGTACGTGAAGTTAAGTTGTGTGGACCGGTGTGGTATAGATGGATGTACTCTTTTGAGAGGTACATGAAAATTTTGAAGGGGTATGTACGAAACCATACTTGACCCGAGGGCTGTATTGTTGAGTCGTATATTGTTGAAGAGGCTATTGAATTCTGCTCTGAATATTTATCCGATGTACACACTATCGGGATCCCATCTAGTCATCATAAGTTTGACGTGACAGAGTCTTCATTAGGATGTGTACAGAAAACAATCAGTGATGAAGAACGAGAACAAGCTCATCGTTATGTATTGACAAATGATCCCGATATCGATCCCTTTATTGAGTAAGCCAATAATATTGTTAATTTCTTTTATAAATTCAAATTATAAACTAAACTGAATATATATAGGAAACACAAGGCACAAGTAGCATCACAGTTTCCTAAGAGAAATCCGAAGTGGCTTCAAGATGAGCACAACAAGTCATTTCTTAGCTGGATGCATGACCATGTAAGTTGCCCAATGTAGCTCTTAGTTTTGCCTTAAAAATAAAGCTTAATATTAACTAAAATTTTTGTAGGTTGCTGTCGATTCTAAGTATGAGTTATCTCATAGGTTGAAAATTCTTTGTGGGTGGCCAACCAAGCGAGTATTATCATATGCTAGTTACAGAATAGATGGTGTACTTTTTAGTATATTAAAGCGTGATGAAACTCGAGTTACTTAAAATTCTGGTGTCAGCACGTGTGCAACTGTCATGCAAATTGCTAGTGTTAAGGATAAGAATCCAGTTGTGTCAGATATGATGTTTTATGGAAGGATTGAGGAGATATGGGAGCTTGATTACACCAAATTTCAAGTTATAGTGTTTAAGTGCAGTTGGGTTGACAACAATAGTGGTGTTAAAGTGGATGACAATGGCTTTACCTTAGTAAATCTGAACAAAGTAGGATACCAAGCAGACTCCTTTATTTTAGGAAGTCAAGCCAAACAGGTGTTCTATATTCAAGACCCCGAAGATGCAGGATGGTCAGTAGTACTTGCTAGTCCCAATAAACGATACACTGAAAGGATCAATCGTGATGATTTGGGAGACACTTCTATGCAACTACAGAGTTTTTCAAAAGGAGTGCCAATAGCTGACACAAGTAATGCGTCAGATGATAAGGAACCACCATGTGTTCATAATGATTGCGATCCCATTTGGGTTAACAGTGCAAATTTAGAGTTTGGTGAGCTTCTAATAGACTATATTGTGTTAATTTTGATGATTTTTTTACACAGATTTATGATGTTTTTTACTGTTGAAAATCTGCAAAATATATTAACATTTATATTGCATCAGTAAGTTACAACAGTATGATTCCTTATTTTGTTAGATGCATGTTAATCATTATATCTACATGTTAATCATTATAGCTATCAAAATGATCCGCTAAGCCTTATCTACATGTATTTGTTGAGCAGGTTCTTAAAAACATGGCTTCACAGGGTAGTGATGATGAAGCAAGTGAATCTAAAGATAACAAATCCACACGTACAACCAGAGCTAAGAGAGGAAAAGTATGCTTGAATAGTGTTGCTCAGCGAAGGGCTAAGGGAGTTATCCAAGATGTTGACACTACTACAAAAAACCATTAAGACAACGGTTTTTAACCGTTGTGTAGCTAGGAAGAAAACCGTTGTCTTAGTCACTGTTGTAAATTTTTCATGCACATAGACAACGGTTATAAACCGTTGTAATTTTAAAATGGTAATGAGAACCGTTGTAAATCTGTTCACTTTGTGTTGTTTGATGAATAAAAAGACAACGGTTTATAAAAATAACCGTTGTAACATAACAACGGTTACCTTAAAACCGTTGTCAATTTACAACACTATTGAAAATAACCGTTGTATTTGAACAACGGTTCTTTGAAAACCGTTGTAATTTTACAACGGTTTAAGTTAAAACCGTTGTAAGTTTACAACAGTTGAATCTTAACCGTTGTGACGTTACAACGATTTTAACTAAAACCGTTGTAAAATTACAACGGTTTTAACCAAAACCGTTGTAATTTTTTAATTTCGGAAAAAAAAATTACAATGATTTTTTATCTTTCTGTTGTAATTGCACAACCGTTTTTAGAATATCTGTTGTCTTTGTATTTCAAATTTTTAATTTTTAAATATAAAATCTGAAAAATCAATAATTAATAAAATAATTACATTAAACCTAATGCAAAAGTTAATTAACCATCCAAAAATAATATATTTCAATACCAAAGCAACAAAAATACAATAAATTTCGATACAAAATCATCCAAAATATAATAATATCTAAAGACAATTTATCTAAAAATATCTCATACTTTGATCCAATATGACATATCTAATGTTCAATTACAAAAAGTACGTATGCTTCTCGATTTTGTAGTCATCAACCAGGCACAAAACGACATGAATTCAAGTTCAAACACCATCAAGTCTGATCCTAAGTCAATGAAGATCCCATCATAAATATTTAAACATCAATACTTAAAAAAAACCAACAATAACTTCTCTATATCAAAAATACCTTACAAAATGATCTTTCATACATAATCAAACACACAATCTGCCCATTCAGCACGAACTTCATCAATCTCCTTCGTAGAATATGGTTCTTTTCTAAACTGTTAACAATATAAAATAGAACATATTGATAAAACTTAAGAAAACCTGATTCATGGGGTTTATTATGAATTATCATAAGGAATGAGTAAAATTTTACCTGTTTTGAAATTGAACCACTTTCAATTATTTCTTTCATGTAGCGCATCACGTAAAATCCACATTGCTTGGAATCAGGTTGACGAGGTGCCTATGTTAAAAAAAATGGCAGTACATATATACACACAATTATACACCATCTAACAGGTTGACGAGGTACCTTCAAGATTTCCCAAACTGGTTGTTTCTTGCCTTTCTTCTCCAAATTTGCATTGAACAGACTTATTGACCTTTATACCACAAGCAATTAGGGATTCATCCAAAGACCTTGACTACATACTACATTAATAGCAAAATTATATTTCTTACCGGTTCACATGTCATTTAATCATGTTCATGTGTCATTTAATCAAGTTAGAAAAGAATTGTGCACATAACATCATACAGATTTCATGCAAGAAACAAAATTAATTAATTAATTAATTAACATCATACAGGTTGCAGAGTAGGAGCCTTAAATATAAGGACCTCTTCCAGTAATTAATCACTCAAGAGCATATTTAAATTCAAAAAAAAAAAATGAAAGTCTCTTTCTATTGTTAACATTAGTAACTCAGTCCTCTCATATAAGGGATGCAAGTATCCTCCAATGTTTTACCAAATACCAGTTAATGACTGCAGCACTTTTTGTTAGATATTTTACATGTTTCTAAAATTGTCATGTCATTTAAGGATAGGAGAAAATGAAAAATGTATAAATAGCAAATAGTATTCAACACAACTAGAAATTCTTGTTGAACCATAAGTCTCCAATATTATACAAGGAAGAGTCTAAAACTGATATATATATATATATATATATATATATATATATATATATATATATATATATATATATATATATATAGATTGATCTACATATATAGTCAATTTAATTAATGCTCAACTATTCAGACAAAAACACTAAGACAAAATGTGTTTTAACTTTTTGCTGATTATAAACAAGGACAATGTGCAGAAAGGAAGCATGGAAGCATATGGCTATATCATATCAGGAGGAATTATTGTAATTATAAGGAGCGCAGTGATTCCAAATGGGAGCATACTCTAAAACTTTATTTAATTTATTTGGATGGAATGTGGAATAATCAAATAATCAGAGAGATTATATCATGAATATTCTTTAAAATAATTATAAGCATTAAAGAATATATATAGGAATCCATTAAAAAGTATGTGCACTCATTTTGTGCTTGCATTATAAGCTTGGGAATCTTTACTACTTCTATGCAACTTAATTTAGTCCTCAAATATATTTATTAGCAACTAAACATTTATTTATTTTGTAATTTCCCCCTAAAATAAGTCGTAACCTTTTAGTTGATACCCAACAACAATTATTTTGATTTTAGAGTCCAGCTGGTACTTTAGCCTAATATTTTCCTTTCATTATTTATTGCTTAGTTGCCAACATAACACACACACACACACACACACACACACACATCTTAATTTGTGCTCATGTAATATATACATATAATAATTTACTGTTTTTTAAAGCTATCTAATTAAACATGCACAGATTGTGGCAGCTTACCAGATGTATTATTGTTGATAAACAAATCCAAACTATAAGATTAAAAAATATATTAAATTAAATAAAGAGAGAATGAATATATAAAATAACAACATTCAGCAGCCAACAATATTGCATATTTCTGTTTGTTGGCTTTGTTCTTATTCAACGATTTTCATGTATGCCTATCTCCATTAAAAAGTTAGAACAACTCAACAGCCTACATTTTTCATGTCAGGATAGAACTAAATATACCTATCTCATTATCTGCAGACTTGCACAGCCAAGGTTGAGTAAAGCAATAGCAGATACTGTATCACAACTTTTACCAGCAGATGCAAAAAATGATCTTGGCAGCTTGTGTTCGTAAGGTCCCCTGCTATTGATGCTTCCATCAATCCATTACCACTATCCAATGTAGCTTCAACATCCACTGAAAGAAAATGCTGCATTACATAAATCCAACCATGAAATTCGGCATGCACTGTCATAAGAACTATAGATATTGTACATCCCACCGGCAACACTTAAGTTATTCAAACTAAAATTCTAGATACCGTGATTGTAACTACTCTAAAAAATTATCCCCTAACATCCAACAATATATAAGAAAAGAAACTTGACCAGAAATCTTCACCCTTGCAAGAAAGTATTTGATAGAAGAAACCAAGCTAAAATTTTTCTAGAACACGAGAAAACTAAAAGCAGAAATAGTGGAGCAATAGACTAGTGAATCATACTCAAATATACATTTATTATGTAAAAATATAAAAGATCAAATCTGCAAATAAGCAAATTAAATGTTATATTTCCTTCAGTACTCAATACATTGTTTTTAATTGGAAAAATCAGCTTCTTAATCTGATGAAATAGTTTACACTTCAATCAGCAACTTGCCACACTTGCAGAGTATAAAAACTTAGTCTAGTGCTAAAATATCTCCTCATTCACAAAACATTTTTCCAAAGAAACAACTTTGCACTACATAGTTCAACATAAATAAATAAATAATCAAAATAATCTGTAATGACAAGAATTTTATCTAAAAATGAAAATCTATTTTAAATATCTATCAACTAAGTCAAGCTCTGAGACGATCATACAACCCTGAAACGAGACACACACACACACACACACACACACACTCATAAATGCTTAGAGTTATAGAGTTTTAATAGTACAAGCGTGCATGAATTAAATCAACCGTTTTTACTTTCCAAATTTTCATCACAACAAGAAACACCATCAATGGAGTGCTAGTATTATGAAATTATAAAAAATAACCAAATTATTAACAGAAATTCAATAAGAAAAACCCCCCAAAATGGCATTTGAAGGGCATACTAGAGAAACCCAGATCAATTAATTGATTTGGATAACGAGATTCTGCATTAATAAATTCACAAACAAATAAACACTAAACAAATACTAAAAAAAATGGAAAAAGAGAAAAGTGGAGGGTTCAGTACTGCTTTAGCTAGTTATTTCAGAATTAAAAATTTATACCTCAGGTTCAATTTGAGCAGATAGCAAGTAAAAAAAACAACTGTTAAAATGTAAAATTAATCATACAATCACTGTACATGAAGTTCTATAATCCTCAGTCCAAGCTCCCCAAATAGTCACAGAACTATCCTACCAAATTAAAAGAGAATCCACAAAAACATAAAATAGAGAGAGAGAGAGAGGAAGAGAAAATAGAAGAAAAGTGAACTGAAAATAACTTGATTTTCACTTCAGTATATTGTCTAATTTAATGAAGTTATACAACTGCAGCCACAAGGAAATTACATAAACTTAACTTTCCAGAATCCAACATACCAAAATCAGTTAATTTCTTCTTTGGTGCATGTAGAAACTCTGCATACTCTGTCCCTCCCTAAAGCGAAAGATCGGAGATTAGTTTCTAGCGAAAGTTCTGGAGATGGTGAAAGGTTTTGTAGAGCAGAGAAGAGGTTAGAGAGAGAGTTAGGGATTTTGGAAAGGAATTTAGGAGTTTTTGGAGAAGAGGTGAAAGAGGGCGGCGGGAGAGGGGGGAGAGGAAGGAGAGCAGGAGGGTTTATGAGAGCAGGCGAAATTGGCTCGACAATTATCAGAGAAGAAAGTGACTTCTATGTTTCAGAGAAGAAGCGACTTCAACGGCGGGAAGAAGAAGAGGGAAGCTCTTTTTCTGATTTGGGGCACTAGGTTTAATTTATGTTTTCATAATTTTATTAAATATTAAATTAATGTATTTTCTCAACAGTCCAATAACAACGGTTATAGTTGTGTTGTTCAAAAAAATGCGCTCATAGACAACGTTTTCTATAAAACCGTTGTTATTATACAACGGTTTTATTACAACCGTTGTTATCAGACAACGTAAATTTTAAAAGCGTTGTAAATTTAAAAAAAAACGCACATAGTCAACGGTTTTCGTCAAAACTGTTGTAAATTTTTAAATTACAACGGTTTTATTGAAAAACCGTTGTAAATCCTGTGTTGTCCTAGCCTGTTTTTGTAGTAGTGTGACTTTAATAAGGATGGTCAACCAGTGGGGAAAGCTGCATCTCAATTGCAAAGTTATATTGGTCTTCTTGTACGTGATCATGTTAAAATAAGTATAAAGAATTGGAAGCTTGTCCCAGATGACACGAAAGATCTAATATGGGAACAAGTTAAAGTAAGTTTTAGACACAAATTTTGTTGTTTCAGTTACTACTGTTATTTGTTTTTATAAAATGTTCATATGCTTGCAGGGTTGTTACAATGTTCCGGAGACATGGAAGGCTACCTGTTTGGAATCAGCAAATTCCAAGTGGCGAATATGGAAATGTAGGATGCATAAGGACTTCATTCTTCCAAATAAAGATAATCCAGATGAGATGTATAAACCACCGCCAGACAGTGGCATACTAGACCATGACTGGGGAGTATTTGTACATAGTCGTGTATCAACTGAATTTCAGGTAATTAATATCATTAATCATTGTTAGTTTGTCATATTTTTGTTGCATTTTTGTATCATTTTTGTTTGACTCTTATCTATTTTACTTAATCAACTTGTAGCAATTGAGTGAGCAGCAGAAGGAAAGGAGGAGTAAACATTTATACCCGCATCGACTGTCCCGGAAAGGTTATGCAAACTATGCCGAAGAAATCAAGGTTTAGATACTTTTTAAATATATTTTGAATTATGAATCAGATTTAGCAATCTATTTTGGGTTCCTGTTTATTGTTTTAGTTCTTGGTTATAAAAATGAGGGTTGTGAGAGAACGTTTACATTGATCATGGTATTCTATGTAAGGATTTGCACGGTGATGAAGAGATTGATAGATGTTTGCTGTGGAAGAAAGCAAGATTGAACAAGGAGAGAGCCACTGACAATGAAAATTTGAATATTGCTATTCAGAAAATAGTATGACACACTGTTCTTTTATTTTTCAATTTATTTCTTGTTAATTTATTTTATGTCAGGTTTTAATCAACATTTTATTTCAAATGAGTAGGATGAATACATACAAGAAAATGAGGAAGGGACATTGCATTCAGAAGCAACTTTAAGTGATTTACTTTCACTTGCACTTGATAAACTAGAACATGCTGGTCGTGTGCGAGGAAAAGGGTTAGGCGTCAAGCCTAAATCCTACTTCCAATCTACTAGAGAAAGTAGACGAGCAACAAACCAAGGTTCACAAGCCTTATGTAATGCTGAATTAGAGGAAGCAAAGAGAAAAATAGAAGAACAAGCTGGCCAGATTCGGGTTTTAGATCATGTAGTCCATGAGTTAAAGGGTAAAATGGAAAAGTTTGAATCTAAGCATGCTGAAAATGATAAGGAGTCTGAAGGATTGGCTAGTTGTTCAGTGATGAAGATTGTAAATCAGGAGAAACATAATATGGAGTCTTCCGATGCCGTATGTATTGGAAAATTAGATTTCTTACAGGTAAGTGTAGTGATTTCCTTGAAATTACTGTGTGCACCCAATAATTATATTTGCTTGAGACTTTCTTTTAATATGTAGGGAAAGGCAGTGAAGTTACTATATAAAGTCTCCAAAAAGCTTGTAGCTTATGGAACAGTGTTTGTTGCTGGTGCTGTCCTACATGGCTCTCCAATGCCTCCAGATTGCTTCCGTGTTTCGATTGATGAAGTTGTAGATGAGAATGCAGTGCTACCATTTCATGTTTCAGATGAGATAGAAACAGTAGGAGGTGCACTAGGAACTCATGTGGCATGGCCTACCCATTTGGTGGTGGCAAGACTGAATGAGGTAATTTTATAGATATTATGTTGTCCTATGTTTTTAATAGTGAATTGTTAATAACATAATGTCTCTAATTATTTAGACACAGGATAAGAAAAAAATTGGAAAAAAGTTATTTCAGGGAAGTGATCAAGATACGAATATCCACTTGTCATCATTGCCTCCAACATTACTTGCACTGTATTGTTTATTTGAGAGATCTTTCAAGGATGAAACAATATGTTTTATATTAGATTTTGAAGTGTTTGGGCATGAGATGAAGGTTCACATTCTTCTGAACCTTGATGTCATTCCATTTTATAAGATGGACCCGATAACAGGAAATTGCATTGTTGCATATGTTTGGTAAGACTCATTAATTCTATTTCTTTCTTTATAAGTCACAGGTGTTATTTGTATAACTGTTACATGTTTATCGACATGCATCTGTATAGCAACATAAAGGAAAGTGATAGTGTTTGCAAGTTTCTCTTTGTGAATCCATTTGCAGTAGAATATGGACTGAAGGATGAGGATAGATCGCGTGCATTATCAGAAAGATTACTTCTTGCAGCCTCAGATCAACTCATACTCGTGCCTTGCAATGTGGGGTACGTGAATTAATATGATGCCTTAAGTTGCATATATGTTGCATTGGGTTCGAGTTGTAGCTGTAGCTTTATATATTTATTTATTGTTAGTATGATGCATGTTTTTTGGCATAATAATTTGACACTCTTATGAAATAGCGGTCATTGGATTCTGACAATCTTCCAAGTTGAAAAAAATCAAGTGTTTTTGATGGATCCTCTTTGCCATCGTAATAAGGACACTATATGGAAGTCTGTCGTCGACACGTAAGTTTTGGACTTTTCAACTAATTAATCATATCACTTTTATTTTAATGGATGTTAATGTTAACTGTCTTAATAACTTCCCTTTGAAGTACATTAAGCATTGTCCAAGCAAATAAGGGAAATAAATTCAAAAAAGCAAATTGGGAAGTTATTAAGGTACATATTCTCATTTATAGGTCAGTTTATTAATTATTACACACTTATCATATCTGATTTATACTATATAGGGTCCTTTGCAACCTGATGATAAGCAATGTGGCTATTATGTGATGCGGTTCATGAGAGATATCATCACAGGGTTTGAAAATGCTACATCGTCTACTTTTCAGCTGTCATCACTGGTATTTAAATATGCGCACGAATATCGTCTAACTAGTATGTGTAGTTATTAATCAAACATGATATGTTTTTATTCGTAGTTCAAGGGTGTTCGTACTTATTCTCAAGCTCAACTCAATGAGGTTCGTGAAGAATGGGCAAAATGCGTGATACACCATTTCTTCGATTGATAGGTATTGCTTCCAGTTCAATTATTTTTGCTTGAGACAAATGTATATGGTTATCCTTTTTATTTGCCACTCATGGAATATGTTTTATGTCATTTTGTTGAGATTGGGTTTTTGTTGAGTATTGTGATAATTCATTGTTACCACTTATTTCTCCAACCGTGACAGATTTAAGGTTGAGCAGTTGAGTTGAATGGGCGCGTCTCAATCACCAAAAAAGTTGTTCGGATCAAAATGGCTAGCAATATATATGTTATCTTTTTTTGGACATTAGTATGATATAAACATGTTTAGAATGTTGATTATATTCGGATGAATGTATGAATATTTTTGAATTTGATATACGATGATTTATGGGAATTTCAGTTATTTTTATTGTTTTAGAATTATTTTAATTACTGAAAATCTATAAAAAAATTGTAGCAGGTATACATAACGGTACTCATTGGAAACATACATAACGACAGTGAAACTAAAAGACCGTTATGTATAAGACCTAAAGATAACGAAAACTAAAAATATTTAATAACGGTAAAAATCTATTATGTATTAAAACATACATAACGTAAAAAAGCGTTATCTAAACTACAAATAACGTTATGTATTAATCCATGTGGTATATTTCATAACGGAGAAAAATGAATTTTCACAACGGTACAAACCGTTATATATGACAGTAATAGATAACGGATAAAAATGAATTTTCATAACGGTATAAACCGTTATATATAACAGTAATAGATAACGGATAAAAATGAATTTTCATAACGGTACAAATCGTTATATATGACAGTAATAGATAATGTAGAAAAATGAATTTTCATAACGGTACAAACCGTTATATATAACAGTAATAGATAACGGAGAAAAATGAATTTTCATAACGGTATAAACCGTTATATATAACAGTAATAGATAACGGATAAAAATGAATTTTCATAATGCTACAAACCGTTATATATGACAGTAATAGATAACGGAGAAAAATGAATTTTCATAACGGTATAAACCGTTATGTATAATAACATAGATAACGGATATTATTCTGTTATGTATGAGCGCAATCATACATAACACCAGTATACGTAACACTCATATAATAACATAGATAACGAATTTTATCCGTTATGTATGAGCGTGTTTTTTGGTAGTGCCTCTAGTTCCCATAGGAAATCTCTCCCGAGACTCCTTTAAAAGTGTGTATGAAAGAATTTCAAACACAGACTAGACACACAATGATCACAAGGATCAAACCTAGTCTACCCGAATATTATATGCTTCAAACTTGAAGTCTTTTAGACTCTCTAGCCCTTGTATATTCGTAAATCTCTGTGCTCCACTCTAACTAGTCTGATTCCTATACTATTTATAAACACAAGACATAGCCTAAACAAGATAATCAGATTGTCCTAATTTGGATCAAACTCAACAAGGAAACTTTCATTGTTTAAATTGGAGAACTCCTATTTAGAATCCTTCCTTGAATAGAACTCGTCTCTTTCCTTCTTGATCTTCATCTTCGAACAAGGCATCTTCTATTATGAAACGTCCATCTTGAAAAGGCAGCTTCAACTCCTTGAAATTAGTTTGGCACGTCTCTTGGAAACTCTCTGGACAACCATGTACATGATCATGTTCACGAACATTCGCAAGTACATTCTTCGATCTTCAATCAGATTGGCAGCGGAATGTTCATATTGTAATGTCCAGAACATGGTCTTCAAACTTAAAAAACCAAAACCTTTGTGTTCTTTGAATTACCATAAAGATCATGATAATCTAAAACACTTAGTACAGATGGCACTAACAATTGCATTTCTTGATTCTACTGTTGTTCCCTCACTTATATCAGGTATTTCTGATTTGTACACCAAGAATCTGTATGCACTACTATTATTTGCACATCCAATGAAAATGCAGTCTATAGATTTAGGTCCAATCTTTATTTGCTAGGTTTAGGTACTTCAATTTTTGCTAGGCACCCCCATACTCTGGTGTAGTTGTAGGAAGGTTTTCTTCCTTTCCACAATTCATATGGAGTTTTATCTCGTTTCTTGTGGGGTAATTTATTAAGAATATGATTCGCTGATAAAACAACTTCCCCCACAAGTTCCGAGGTAAACCGGAACTTATTAACATGGCATTCATCATCTTTTTAAGAGTTCTATTTTTGCGTTCTGTGATGCCATTTGATTGAGATGAATATGGCGCAGTTATTTGGTGAATTATTCCATGTCCAGAACAGAATTCTTCAAATGGTGATACATATTCGCCACCTCGATCACTTCGAATCATTTTAGTTCTTTGGTTAAGTTGATTTTCAACTTCACTTTTATATCTTTTAAAAGCATCTAGAGCTTCATCTTTACTTTTCAAAAGATAAATATAACAATACCTTGTGCAATCATCAATGAATGTGATGAAGTAGTTTTTCCCATCTCTAGTTTGCATAATTTTAAGATCACATAAATAAGTATGTATTAATTCTAGAGGTATTGAAATTCTTTCCACTAAATGAAAAGACACTTTAGACATTTTTGCTTCAACATATATTTCACATTTACTTTGTGAATTAAAATCCATTTTTGGAAGTAAATTTAAATTAACTAGTCATCGTAGAGAATTTAAATTTACATGTCCTAATCTAGCATGCCATAGATTTGAACACTTAAGCAAGTAAGTAGAATTACTATCTTTATTAGCCGGTTTAACTTCACGGTGGACAGTCATTACATTTAATTTAAAGAGTCCCTCATTTAGGTAACCCTCTCCAATAAAGTGACCACATTTGGTCATTATAAACTTGTCGGATTCAAAGACTAGTCTAAATCTAGCTTCGCTAAGAAGAGAGCCGAATATCAAGTTCTTGCGGATGTCCGGAACATGCAGCACATCAACAAGTGTCAATTCTTTGCCCGATGTCATCTTCAGTACAATCTTTCCCATTCCAATGATGTTGGAAGTTGCAGAGTTGCCCATGAATAGTTTTCTATCACTCAAAGGTGTGTAGGAAGAAAACATATCCTTTTCTGAACAGATGTGGTGAGTAGCTCCAGTATCTAGCCACTATTCTTTTGGATTATCCACCATGTTTGCCTCAAAGACAATGACGGATAAATCTAGCTTAGACATATCAATCAGAACATACTGATCTTTAGTTACATTTGCCTTTGATTTTTTTTCCTTTCCTTTATTTTTGGGAGCTCGACAATATTTTGCAATGTGATCGGATTTGTTGCAGTTGAAGCAGTTTTCATTGAATCTCTTAGAGGGATTCATCTTCCCTTTAAGCGGCTTCTTGCTAACAAACTTTCATTTCTTGCTAGTACTTAGCTCGACAAGATTTGCTTTTGCCTCAAAGGTAGGTTTATTAGTATTGACATCATATTTTTGGTTATCTTCCTCAATCCTTAGTCTCACAATAAGATCTTCGAGCCCCATCTCTTTCTGTTTATGATTGAGATAGTTCTTGAATTCTTTCCACAATGGTGGTATCTTTTTAATAAATGCAACCACTTGGAAAGATTCACTTAGTTGCATTCCCTCGGCATGAATGTCATGCAGGATTAACTGTAGTTCACAGACTTGATCCAGAATAGTCCGAGAAACTACCATTTTAAAGTCCAAGAATCGACCGACAATGAATTTCTTCATTCCGGCATCTTCTGTCTTGTACTTTTTATCAAGTGATTCTCATAATGCCTTTGCACTACTACATTCAAAATAGACGGAGTAGAGAGAGTCGTCTAAAGCATTTAAAATGTAATTACGACAGAGAAACTCACTATGGTACCACGCATCGAGTGCAGTTCTTCGCTGAGTATCATTATCGGTTTCCTCAACAATTGGTGCATCTTTTTCGATGAAACTAATGAGGCCCAGGGTAGTGAGGTAGAACAACATCTTTTGTTGCCATCTCTTGAAATGCTCATCAGTGAATTTCACCGGTCTTTCGCCTTGAACAGGTGCAACTGGAGTAGTCATATTTAAAGAATAATCACAAATTTCGTCTTGTGACTGTTGGGTAAATTATGGCTTTTTCTTTGAAAATAATAGAACAAGATGACGGTTAGGTTATAAGTTAAGGCGCGAGTTAGACTCTCTTTCCGCAAGACGAAATTTCCTCGCAATATTAATGCAAAACGGACTTTGGCAATCGTCTCTAAGATACATCGACTTTTCAACGGTGTTTTATTGCACTTACAAAAATGACGTTACAACGAACAAAATAAATATCGAGACTTTCAATCGATTACTAGATATAAAGAGAAGTATAGAAAGCTTTGGATTTTTTGAGTGGAGTAAATGAAATCCAGGGATTCTATTTATAATATTCGAAGAGTCATGGTGTCTCTTTACAAAACGGTGGCATTGTTTCGATCCGGATCAATCTAGACCATTGGATTATGTTGGTTGATCAATCCACACAATCCAATGGTTCTAGATCAAATGGATGCAATCGTTCGAACCACCAATTGGTGGTTGAAGCTCCTAAGGTGAATGGATAAAATGAATCAAGCCATTGTTTCATATTTGAACCATTTTCATTGAACGGACGCAACCATTTTCATTGAACAGATGCAACCATTGGAGGCAATGATTCATTGAACCATTTTAGTTTTATAGTTCATTAATTTCATTTTAAGGAATATATTTATTTCAAAATAATTAAATTAATTCAAAAATAAATATATATATTTAAAAAAAATGAAAAAATTAAAAAGTGAAAAAAAAACTAAAACAAAAGGAAAAGGTGATGGAGAAGGGAATGTGGACACTAAAAAATAAAAAATAAAAAAAAGAGAGGAGGGACAACCTTATGGGTCAAATAGAGATATGTCTAACGTAAAAGATTTGTTAGACGGTTTCACAAAAGTGTACCTCATTTTATTTTAGTTTTTCTTTTTAGTTTTTTTTTATCATTCAATGTTTAGTGGATAATTGATCATTAGGGTTATTATTTGAGAGAAAATTTCACTTTTGGTCCCACATGACATGTCTAAGTCCGATTTTGATCCCCATACTATCACTTTTGAATTTTCACCATCTTCTTTATGTCTGCAACATCTTCAGCCATCTTCTGCCATTTCCTTTGAATTTTCAGTCATTTCACTTCCATCTTTTTCATCGACCCATAAAAAAAAATCACACCCCCCAAGTTGTGAATATGAACAAGTATGAAATGCCCTACCTTTGCTTGATGGCTTTTTTGAAACATATGTACGAGCTGCTTTTCCACAGTAACAAGCCATGTAGCCTTTGTTGAAAGATTGGTTTGATGATGTAGCAGACATGATGTAGCGTGTTTCGGATTTTTGGCTTTCTTTTGATTTAGTAGTTGTAATTTGATGATTTGGTGAATAGATATATATACATGCATGTTGGTGGGAATTTTGGGCCCAAATCAGGTTAAATTTCCCTCCAAACCATTTCAATTTTACCTCCAATCAACTTGTAAAAATTTTATGGATTTTTTTTGTTTGTGATCAAAATCGATACCAAAATGGGACCAAAATCGATAATTTTTTAAATGAAAACGGTGGGACTAAAAATGATAGTTCAAGTCCTATGAGACTAAAAATGAATTTTTCTCTATTATTTGATAATTAGGACTTATTATATATTTTTTAGTTATAATAATTTTTTTACCTTATAGGTGTAAGTATTGCATTGCATTGAATTTATCATTTTTTATTGAAGTAATTTAATTATTTTGTTATTCTTAATTTAGTTAAGATCAAATAATAAATAGAAAAAATAGTATTAAAAAAATAATTGAAACATGAAATACGTACATCTACATCAATTAAACACACACGTACGTGCTTATATTGCTCGTGCGCGCAACACTATAATGATACTCAAATTTTACTGACTTTTAAATTATGTTATGTGGGAAATAATGAGTTAAATATTTAATCAAATATTTTATTTATATTTTTAGGATTTAATTAAATATAATTCTAAAATTAAATAGACATATAATTAATATTTAATACATAAATTTTACTAACTAATTAATGAGAGGCTGACATGTATCAAATTTGTATGAAAAATGAAATATTTAATATGAATATCTTCCTATTAAGGAAAACCAATACGATTGCACTACCTCAGTCATAGGCCCTTGACCATTCTATCTAGGGATGACAAAGGCTAATGGATCATATGAGTATTCGTAAAAACTTACTCCACGATAGGTAGGGTAGTACTCAACCCGCCCCATACACATGTATTATTATTGTTATTATTATTATTATTATTATTATTATTATTATTATTATTATTATTATTATTATTATTATTATTATTATTATTATATTGTGATATGATATTTTTTTTAAGATTTCATAACATTGTTATGTTTGTAATTTTTTAGGTAATGCCCGAAGGGTCTTCTATTATATTTTAATTGAATTATGATTTAGTTTTAATCACTATTTTTAAAATTATAAATTATTTGATAGTAATTTTGAATTATTACTACAAATAATAATTAGTAAATTAAATATTCAATAAATAGTTCGTGATAAAAAAATTGTATGTTTATATTTTAAAAAGTGATATTAATTGTTAGAAATAAAATGATAATTTTGCACATTCTTCTTTTTATTAATTTCATTTAGCTTTGATGTACATACTATATTTCTTCAAAGGTGAAGTGTTGTGTCAAACTGTTTACAGGGTAGAGATCTGATTCCAAATACATTAAAATCACATGCAGGTCATTGAATGTTTAGATCGGGCCATGTAACAAACTGCAATTGGTGGATATTCTTGTGATAAATTTAATAATTTTTTTAGGCAATTCTAAATGCAGCCCTCAATTTTCTCTTTACAGCTCCCATAATTTTTTAAATATAAATATTAATCAATAGACCATTTTGCCCTTTAGCCCCTTAGTTAAAAACCTAATTAAAATAGCATAGCGCCCTACAATGTATAGCCTCCACTCCTATTTCATAACTAAATCGAGAGAGAAATACAGAGGAATCCTTGCAGGCTACAATCCTAGTCGATCATTCATCCAAAATGTATGTTTTAGTTATGGAGAAATATCAGACTTAAATTCAATGTGAAGACAAATCATATTTGTTTGAATAAGAATAAGTAAAATCAAAGCCAAAAAAGAAGTTGCACGTAAAAAAAAGTATGAAAACAGAAGGTTTTTAATCGATCATTCTTTTGGGTGATTATGTTAATTCATCATTTTTATAAATATAAGTTGACAATTATTTGTAAGTTAATTATTCTTTTATCCACCGCTTTTCGACAGAATTTCTTTTCTCTTGTAGTTCTTTTTTTATCTTGGTCTATCTTTAATTTTTTTATGGTTCTTTTGTTATCTTTGTATTTTGAGATTTGAAAATTCTTGAATATTAGACTAGTGTAGAATTATTATGACATTACGGTTTTTAGATTCTTGGATATTTGAGTGTAATTTATTGAATTGATTGAAGAATTGAACTATCTCAAAAGTGATTGTGTTTATGTCTCTTCTGACATTAAAATTTTATCATATTGTGTTTTTGTGATTATCACTTTGAAGGTTTCAGATATAAGAAATCATTTATAGTTCTGTAATATGCAATTTTGATTATCTAATTAGTTATGAAACACGAGGGTTATGCATTCAGATAAAACATAAGTTTTATGTGGATAGGCTAAAAGAACAAAAATCTCCATTTTATTTTTATTTTTATTTTATTATATTGTGGGAGTTATAAAGAGTAAAATAGGAATTGTGTTTAGAATTACCTTTTTTTTTTTTTTTATCTTAAAGGCTTGAATGTTTTGGGCTCAGCCGGCCCAAATTGACTTTGATATTCTCCGAAAAGCCCAGATCCTTCTCGAATTTGAATTCCACTCCAGCTAACAATTGGTAGACGGAATTCAGTCTCCCTACAAAAGAGAGATCACCGAAACCTTTTCGCCCAAGAAATCTGGGATTCGGTGATCATTTATCGTTCAATTTAATTAATCGTAATCGGGATTGATCAGTTTCTTACTTTTTTGGTTGATTGGAAGAGGGTTTTTTGTCCAATATCTTTCATGGATTTCGAATTGAGGAGGGCAAGAGAGAAGCTGGAGAAGGAGCAAAGGGAGAGGAAAGAGAAAGCGAAGCTCAAATTGCAGAGAGAGAGGAAGGCCAAGCAGGAAACCCTTCGCCAGCGCGAAGCCATAGAAGCGACTCAGCGGCAGCGTCGCCTCGATGCCGCTGAAGCTGAATCCAAGGTTTGATTTCTTTTCTTCGTGTTGAATTTAACTGCACCCTTTGGTATTTCAGTTGGTAGAATCTTCAATTTTGTTTGATAAAAAATTATAGGTTAATTGATTGCTGGGGATTTCCTTAAAAGGTGATATTTTCGTGTTTAGTAGGTAGAATCTGCAATTCTGTTTGGTAAAAAATTAGGTTAATTTGTTGCTGGGATAAAAATGTGATCTTTTGGGTGTTGAGGCTTGTTTTCTCGCTCTCCATTTCACCTTTTTTTTGGTCTATTGTTTCTATTACTGTCATAAACCCCACGAAGTGAAAAAGATTAAGAAAAAGAGAAATTTAATATTCTTTTGAGGATGGCAAAGAGGAAGAATCCTAGACATTATATTAATAAGCTCCATAGTTCTTTCTTAATTCTGTAGCTACACATTTTTAAGGTTCCAGTAATTATGTTGACCTCAAAATTTGCAAAATACGCTGTCCAATTTATCTGTAGTTTATTCAGTGATTGTAGACACATTGGAATGGAGTTTGAAGCTAAAGGGTGTCTCAGTAGAGTGTTTCTCCAATAGCATCCCCTGATGAAAGTGATTCATTCTCTTTTTTGTTTATTTTGATCAAGGAGTAGTATTTGTTTCGTTTATTATTCTGTTGTACTCATGGGTATGCTAATGCTCCTTGTGAAGTTTATTGGCTACTTTAGGAATAAGAGAACGGTTTAGTGACTGTAGATTTGTTTTTATCTCAGGCTAGTCAGCTAGAAGAGGAAAATTTGCTTGCTGGTCGAGGAGTCAATTTCTCTCGTATTTTAGAAGCTGTGCCTTATCAGGGTATTGGTGATAAGATCAAACTGCCTCCTTCCTGTTTCACTGAGCTCTCTGAACAAGGAGCTTTTGACAAAGGGCCGCTGCATTTCTCTCTATCCTTGATTCACCAGGAGGCTACTATGCACACAGAGAACTCTGATAAAGAATTGTCGAGGATGACACATGCTGGTGTCCTGGAGTTCACTGTTGAGGAAGGTTTTGTAGCACTTCCTCAGCACTGCTGGAGTAACTTATTCCCTGAAGACGCTCCAGGTTCTGCTGAGGTGGAAGTACGTTATGTTTGGCTTCCCAAAGGAACTTATGCAAAACTTCAGTCAGTGGAATTTGGCTTTTCGGACATTCCCAACCACAAGGCAGTCCTGGAGACAAGTCTTCGCCAGCATGCAACTCTTTCCCAAGGGGATACACTAATCGTCAATCATGGTGCTCTAACTTATCATTTGCGTGTTCTTGAGTTAAAACCTTCTTCTAGCATATCTGTTCTAGAAACAGATATTGAGGTTGACATCATAGGTCCGGAGTCTGTAGATAGCACAAACCAGTATATTCTGAGGCCTCTAATCATTGGAAAACCTGAACAAGGGATGGTTGAGGAAGGAAAGTACGTGTATTATAAGTTCTCTTTAGACGATGCAACATGGAAAAGAATTTCTTCCAAGGATGCAAGTATTACGGTTACTCTGGAGTCACAGACACAAGATGGAGATACTGACCTTTATGTTTCTAGGCATCCCCTTTTGTTCCCTACACAGCACCAACACATGTGGTCTTCCCATGATTTGGGTGCAAAGGCGTTACTACTTGGGGCAGAGGATCAAAACTTGGGACCTGGTAATTATAGTGTTGCCGTATATGGCTACAAAGGAACATCAAAGTATCTGGTTACAGTAAATTTTCAAGATGTTTCTACACAGAGGTTGGGACAACATGCTGCATCTTCATCATCGTCTGCTGAGTTAGACACTCTGGAGTGCAGAAACTGTAAACGTCATATCCCATCAAGAACTATTTCTCTTCATGAAGCCTATTGCAGTAGGCATAATATCGTTTGCCAGCATGCTGGTTGTGGGGTTGTTTTGAGAGTTGAGGATAGTGAAAGGCACGTTCACTGCGAAAAGTGTAGTAAAGCTTTCCAAAAGGAAGAGATTGAGAAACACATGAAAGTGTTCCATGAGCCTCTTCATTGCCCTTGTGGAATTGTTCTTGAAAAGGATCAAATGGTAAGAACTAAGCTCTTTACATCTCATTCTCAATATGCCCTTTCCATAAGTAGAGTGGTGCCTCAATCCCATCATATGGAACTTTCTCGAATATAGAATGCAGAAGCTGGGGTTTGTTGGCCTTTCTTTTCTATCTGACTAATGATTAATTTCTTCATGCTCTAACAGGTGCAACACCAGTCCTCAGATTGCCCCTTGCGGCTCATTACATGCCGGTTTTGTGGAGATATGGTTCAAGCTGGGACATCTGCTGCAGATGCCCGAGACCGAATTAGAGGATTATCAGAACATGAGAGTGTCTGTGGATCTAGAACTGCACCATGCGATTCATGTGGGCGATCAGTCATGTTGAAGGACATGGATATACACCAAATTGCTGTACATCAGAAGAACTAGTCATTGTCTCCTGTATTGACAAGTGGTCCAGCGCGAACAGATGATGTGCAGCAGCGCTTGAAAGATCGCACTGCATAATTTGAATCTCGATAAAAGGGTGTCTTTCGTCTCATGGCATAACGTAAGCATGTGTGTAACGAAGCTCATTGACACTGTGAAGAGACGTACGCTTGCCTTCCGTTGGAGTTATATATTTGTATATTTGATTCATTTTCAAATGTGACAAGATTTGATAATATACTGGTGCTGCATTGCTCTCCTAATTCAAGATTTGTATAATTTATGTAATTCTTTTGGGAAAAAGTTGGTGTTTTTCGACGATGTATGTTTATTATGCAGTGGTGGGTTGGTCGTGATATCGTAACTAATGCATTATGAAAATCATATCACGCACATCCCTTTCCTTTTGTCTGGACTAGATATATAATTAAATGCAACAATTAGAATCTAAAGCAGAAGGCATAAATACTTGAAAATATTTAAAAATAAAAGATGTATAGACTGAATTACTCATTTTTACTCACAGCCGGCGAAACAGGACATTCAATGTATCAGAACTCTTGATCGAACCATAATTCTTCATCAGTAGATCGAGTCTTGTCACCATCTTTATACACATGTATGATATATATATATATATCCCATTACTTTGCTTTAGATTCGTACATACGAACATTACAATATTGCCATTGTCGCAAAAATAATAAAACATGTAGGAATACTAACATATGCATGTCGAAAGATTCGACAACCCCATGCTCTCCTCCATAACCCACAAAACAAATTGTTGCTCATTCTTCTATAACTCAAGCACAAGCACAACTTTATAGTGCACTACGCAAGATGCAGGATAAAAATTAAATTTTATTTAAAAAAATAAATTAATTCAATTCAATTTTTAGTGTTCACTAATTCCATTTTAGGGTATACATTTATTTTTAAAAAATATATTTATGCGGTGAAGTATTATTAACTCACATATGAGTATTATTATTTATGGGTGAAGTATCATTTCCTGTGAAGTAGAATCTCATTACTATGGAAAAAAGTATCACTAATTGCAGAAAAAAGTATCACTAATTAGAAAGAAAATATCACTAATTGCAGAAGAAAGTATCACTAATTAGAAAGAAAAGTATCACTAATTGCAGAAGAAAGAATCACTAATTGAAGAAAAGTATCACTAATTATAGAAGAAAGTATAACTAATTAGAAGAAAAGTATCACTAATTGTAGAAGAAAAATATCACTAATTGCAGAAGAAAGTATCACTAATTTGAAGAAAAGTATCACTAATTAGAAAAAAAGTATCACTAGTATCACTAATTGTAAAAGAAAGTATCACCAATTAAAAAAAAAGTATCACTAATTTTGCAGAAGAAAGTATCACTAATTAGAAAGAAAAGTATCAGTTCAAACATATTGCAATTCAAAAATTGAATCATTAGCTACATAAAAAAATATTACAATTCAAAAATTGAACATGATAGTGAGTAGTAACTACTCATTATATTAGTGATGCTTCATTTTTTAATTACGAGTGATAGATACTTCTCTGATGTTAATTTAATAATTAATGCTTAATCATCAGTAATATGAAAATATAACTTTTATTTGGTAAAATCATTATAAAAAAAAACACAAAAAAGAAGAAGGAAAACTGTCAAAGAAGAAGGAAAAAACTGTCAAAGAAAGAAGGAAAAAAAAAGGGCAAAACACGATTTTTGGAAAATGAAAAAAAAAAAAGAGAACACACCTCTGTAAAAGAAAGAGAGAGCCAGAAAGAAAAAAAAAATGAAATTAAAAATTGAATATAAAAAAAAGAAGGGACGAGATCATTAAAAAAAATCAAAAAGAAAAGAAAAAAGAAGGAGGACTACTTTGTTGGGTCAAATAATATCCGTCTAACACAAGGATTCGTTAGACCTCTAAGAAGAGTGTGCCCCTAAACATCAAATAACACATACATTAATGCATCTCCCGATCTGATTTAGCAGAGTTTAATAGCAGAATAAATCACAAACAGAAAAGACAATAATAAAATAAAGACAAACTAGGCTTCATTTTAAAAAAAAATTAAAACCAAGCATTGAAACTAGATTAAACCAAAAGGTTCGAGTTGACCACATTAATAAGCCAATTAACTAGAAAATTAGACATAACTATCAACTTGAAGAAGAAATAAATTAAAGAAACATGACTAGCAAGAGAATAAGCAGCCTCTTAATTCACACAGTTGATCAAAATTAATAATGTGAATAGCAAGGAGAGAGTCGGAGAAGATTCGAACATGACTGATATCGTTCTCGATGCACAAAATAATACCATATAAGATCGCCACCCAAACTAGACTTCACTAAAAAGTGAAGCCATAGTCAGTGTTTTCTTAGATTTTGCTTTTCCTTCAGCAACTGCGGCCGGCGAAACAAGACTTTCAACATAGACATTGCAGAAAAAGCCACATTTCTTCATTACTAGACCCTCCCACCCAAATCTATACATATATATCCCACTACTCTTTTCATTGGAACCCCTAGTCACAGCAATTAAAATCTCGCCATTGTCACAAAAATACAAGGGTTTCCAAGAAAAACTTTTCCCACGTAACTTAGGAAGTGTATTGCAATCAATGTGAAACTTGTTAGTCCAAGATTCGACAACCCCATAATCCTCCATTACCCACAAAGCAATGCTTCCATTCTTGTCGGAATAAGTGAGGCACAAGCACAATTTTCCCCTTGCAACAACCACCTCCATTACGCAGGGAGTTGCATCATACTTTGGTAGCGCCACCTCTCCATACTTCTCAGTGGATAAATCGAATGAGATAATGCCACCCAACTCCTGTGGCGTGCGAACCAGCCAATGAAGAGCTCCGCTCACAAACGAACTAAAACACGACACGTTGTCCCTTTTTTTTATTGGAGGGAAAGGTGGAATCTTTCTCCACGAATCACTACTCAAAGAATACAAGTCGGCCTCCGCGGCGGCCTCATGCATATACCTAGCATCATGAATTCTGACCACTTTGTAATCATCACTAACTGAATCGTACCCTAATCCATAAAAGAAACCATTATGATCAACCTCGTCGAATTGCGAGGGTGGAGGCCTAGGGAGTTTACGGTGCGTTTGCATTGTAGGGTTCCATAAAAACAATGAGTTATCTTTCTTATTTTGGACGCACCATAATTCATCGCAGAAGGCTGGAATATTCTCCCCCCAACGGACATGTTTCTTCCATGACGGATTCCAGAATGGGCATACGACATCTGTTGTATCCTCAATCGGATCGTCTGATAATATGGAGGGGAGGGGGCAACAGATCAAACGGTTATCGTAAAAACCGTGGTGGTTCATAACCACCCTTTCACGGCCGCGATATCTCTTCACGAACATTAATGATCCTAATATCATTGAATTCCATGATTTTGATACGGAACAGAAGCGGACCAACGATTTTAGCGGGAGATTCAACAGTATTTCCTCGATGATTTCGGCCGGATTATGGCGGATTTTGGTTGCTCTCTCCGTCTGCTGTGGCGGCGTGAAGGAGGCGGCGTCCATGGTGGTTTTTCTCGGGTTCACGTACTGCGTTTAATGGTCAAATTATTCACTAGGTTAGAATATATATATATATATATATATATATATATATATATATATAGGGGTGGGATTATATAAAAATAACCCCGAGAACACATCTCACACCACACATCCATCAAAAATCAAAGGTCCAGATTTGATGAAAAAGGCGGTGGCAATTTTGTAATATCTGAAAAGTTTTTCGCGCGGAGTATTACTGTAATTTGGTAATTCTTATAAAAATCACGGAGTATTTGATAACAGATCGTTATGCTAACGAAGTATTATCATAATGCTAACGAAGAGTCAACTAACTAACATTCTTTCATAAATTATCTTAGTCAAGCAAGTTTTTTTTTTTTTTTTTAATTTTATTATTAGAGGGCTAATAATAAAAAATTATCTTAGTCAAGTTTTTTTTTATTATTAGAGGGCTAATAATCAAAAATTATCTTAGAGGGCTAGTAGTCAAAAATCATAATCTTAGCCAACAATTATATCATTTTCTAATTAAATAAAAATCACATAATTAAACCCTAAACCTTAAAACACATAATTAACAAAACTAATTAAAACATAAATAAACCCTAAACCCTAAATCACATAATTAACAAACTTAATTAAAACATAAATAAACCCTAAACTCTAAATCACATAGTTAACATCACATAATTTTAAAAGAAATTAATTCACACATAAACACATCAAAATTATCAATTAACACATAATTAACATTAACAACAAGATAATCCATGAATTAACATAAATTAAAAAAATGAAATAGAAAGCTTACCCCTGAGCAGACGGCGGGCGAGCAGCGACGGCGGCAGGTGGTGGGTGAGCAGCGGCGGCAGTCGGCAAGCTTGGCAGCTTCCGGTCGCGACAGGGGCAGAAAAAAGGGAGAGAGAGGGAAAGAAAAGGAGCGAGGAGGACTGTGGTGGGGGACAACGGGGGGACGATGGGGAAGGGTTTCTCGTCAATTTGGGGAAAAAAGATGTCCTGCCCGTATATTACTAGACGGGGCGATGGAACGTTCCGCCACCCGTTCTTTATTTTTTTAAAAAATAAAAATTTAAATAAGATTTTGTCGCCTTAGTTTTGTATCATTAAAAATAATTAAAAAATAAAATTAAAAAAAATAAATGGCAACGGAATTTGTTCGTCGCCCATGTTGGAGACGGATATTCCGTCACTCAGCCCGTCGGAGATGGTGTCCATCGTTATTCCGTCGTCATTCCGTCTCCCGTGTTGACGGAAGTGTATTCTGTCGCCATTTTCATCGCTAAAACTGTGTTTTCTTGTAGTGAATTCAACAGGATACAAGTTGATTATTTTTCTCTTAAGATTACATCAAGAACATTAATTTAAAGTTCCAAATTAACATGATTTTCAACAACCAATTCAACAGGATAAAAGTTAATTTTTTCTCTTAAGATTAAATTAAAAACATTAATTTAAAGTTCCAAATTGGCATTATTTAAGGTTTTCAAGTGATGGGCTAAAATGGTAAAATAGTCTATATTAGTAATATTTATATTTTATGAAGTGACTGGGACTATAAAGAGAAAAACTGGACATGTATTTAGAATTTCTCATACACATTTTACATATTTTTATTTCTCGTCCATTTAGACATTATATTAATATTCATGACCCTTTTACTTTCATTAATATATAAAAATCAGATCAACATAGAAATTTAAATATAAGAATAATCATATTACTTTCACAAGTCAAATTCCTTGCCTACATATGAATTTTGGTAATAAAGAAAAAAATTGGAATATTAATATTTGTAATGTTTTACTCTTGGATTGCATGTTAATTAGCTCTTGATGAATACAATTTTCTTTATTAGTGAGAAAAACGCTATTAAATGTATTCATGTAAAAAATAAAAATCAATCAATTTGTAGCTCACCATGTTTTTTCGATCATATTGGGAGAACCTTTTTATTTAATTTCTAGACAGAATTTAACATATTTTTCAACAAGTCCTTGTGCTTGTAGTAACGATTCAGGCAAATCCATTAAAACTTAAAAGGAACTCTTTTGAGATTAAATATAACAATATAGGAACCTACCAAAAAATAAAAATAAAAATAAAAATATAATAATGATGATGATGATGACCCATTGAAACGAAATTTAATAATTTAAAGACCTAGTAAATGTGCTCTGCCTTATATTTTAATAATGGAATATGTAAATATAGTCTTATTATATAATATATTCTAACCTAGTGGTTTTCAACAAAATTGCAGAAATCGCTAGGTGCTAGTCGGGCGGTTACGGAGCGCCTAACGCCTAGACGAACTAGGCGGGATCTTGGCTTTTTTCTTTTTTAATCCCATTTAATTTTTTTAGAATGTGAATGAGAATTAACAGAGACATATTTGGTTTTTGAGTTCTTTTAAATTAATAATTTTTAAATTTGAGAAAATCATTTTTTGTTATTTGTAACGAGAGAGAGGTTCCACTACTGTCAAAAGCATTCTTCTTATTCCCGATGCTTTCTTCTTTTCAGACGTCTTCTCCATGTCTACCATCTTGACCTCTTCTCCCACAACCCACCCCAGCATAGCCTAACTAAATCAAATATCAATGATCCACTAGGAACAACATGACAGCACCTTTGTCATCTTTTTCTTCATGTTCGGTGGCGAGGGCAACACGGCTAGCCGATGACAAAAAAAAAAAATGATTTGGAGTTGCATCTGAATCTGTCACAGACTGCCTAGATCCGCCTAAACCCTGCCTAGCTCCACCTAGACTCCACCTTGCTCTGCCTAGGCGCCCTAACCGAGGAACTAGCCGATTTTACCATTTTCGGCTCGGCTAGGGGCTGCCTAGCGCCTAGTCGCCGCCTAGCCCGATTTCTGCAACAATGGTTTTCAATATATATATATATATATATATATATATATATATATATATATATATATATATATATATATATATAGGGAAGGGTTCAAATGAGAACCCTTTTTCTATGTAGGAACTAGGAATTCATCTAATCTCTCCATTACTTAGATCTTAATGGCCACAATTCAGTCAAAATTTGGTCAAATGCAAGATGCCATACTTGTAATTATTTACAACTTTAAGTAAAAGATGGTATTATGATAATTCAATAATTCTTATGTTTTGAAACATGATTATCTCCCATCTTCATTTATTTCTCTCTAACACTCACGATTTTTTTCTTTGTGCATTTCTCTCTCTCTCTTCCCACTTTTTCTCCTCTCTATTTTTCACCGATTTCATCTCCTCTCTCTCTGTCTGTTTTTGTAAACCATTTACTAAATACAAATTGAAAAATTATGACAATTTAATAATTTATTAAAATAATAAAATATTATACCTATAAATATATATATGGTTAAGAGAATTTTTTATGCAAAAAATCAAAATTGATGTTTCCGGTTCAGACACGATTTTGAATTCTTGATGATTTTATTTTTTTGACGTTCACATGCACATGCATTTTAAATTTTTAGGATTTTTTTGATTTGTTTGTAAAAGTTATTATTCCTTTTGGATTAAATGCTATTTTTTGTCTAAATTACCCCAATTAAATTTTTACCTTGTTTCATCTTTTTCATATAATGTTGTTGATTCACGTATTCATCTTTTTTTAATTATCTCGTTCAATTCTGATTTAGGTATTTATTTTCATTTTTTCATCAATGATTCTGTTATTATTATAGTTCGTGGTAAAATGACATATACATCATGTTGGAATGATTCATAATCCATGCTAAAATGACATGATTTATGCTGATACTGATAATATCATTCAAATTTATTTATGATATGTGTGATAAATGCTGCTGATGTGAGTTACATGTTGGATAAATTTTACAATAATCTGAAAGTCTTCAACTAAACAATAATAACTTCATCCACATATAAACGTAATACTAATATGTAACATCATGCTAAAATATCTTATACACTATGCTAATATGAGAGTAATTTAATGCTAAAAATCCATAAATGCAACATTTTTTTCATATAATATATCAAATTATAATTTTTTTCATACTATTTCATTCAAGATCTCACATGGCTTTGTTTATCCGAAGAAATATGAAGAAAAATATAAAATATTCATTTTTAGGGCTTATTTTATTTTATTTTAAGAATATATGATTTTTATTACATTAATATTAAGGTTTATCAAATCATGCTAAAATTAGAAAATTATTAGGCTAAAATGAAGGATGTAGCATGCTAATCTTGATGTCACATTCTCATTATGGTTCATTATTCCCAATTAGGGTTCATTACCTTTCCATTAGGGTTTATTCTTCCCAATTTGGGTTTATTACATTCACATTAGGGTTTATTGTTCTCAATTAGGATTTATTGCATGATATGTTACTGTTTATAGTATCTTGCTAAAATGAGGGATGTATCAGGTTAAAATGAGGGAAGAATAAGGCTAAATTTGATATCCCGTTATCATTATGGTTCATTATTCCCAATTAGGGTTTATGACATTCTCATTAGGGTTCATTGTTCTCAATTAGGGTTTATGACATTCCAATTAGGATTTATAACATTCTCATTCGGGTTCATTATTCTCAAGTAGGGTTTATTACATTCGCATTACGATTTTTTAGATCCTCCATTGTTATTTAGTAGATCATGCTAAAATGAGGTAAGTATCAGGCTAAAATGAGGGAAGTAGCATGCTAACATTTTTGTCACATTCCTATTAGGGTGGGGTTTATGACATTTCCATTAGAGGTTATTACATCGTATTATGGTCTATTATTTATAACATCAGGTTAAAATGAAGTGAGAATGAGGCTAAATTTGGTTTCCCAGTTCGATTAAGGTTTATTGTGTCCCTATTAGGGTATAGAAGATCATGCTAAAATGATATAAGTATAATGAGGGAAGTAGCATGCTAACATTTTTGTCACATTCCTATTAGGGTTTATGACATTTCCATTAGAGTTTATTACATCGCATTATGGTTTATTATTTATAACATCATGTTAAAATGAAGTGAGAATGAGGCTAAATTTGATTTCCCAGTTCGATTAAGGTTTATTGTGTCCCTATTAGGGTATAGAAGATCATGCTAAAATGACGAAAGTATGATGCTAAAATTAAATAGTGTATGATGTTAAAATGAAATACTGTATGATGCTAATAAAACAATAATATCATGCTCGTATAAAGAAAAATTCACGCTAACAATGACATTTCCAAATATTAATAACAAATGTCTGAAACTAATATTCATCACCTTAATATTCTTCAACTTGAACTAATATTTATTAACATAAACTAATATTCATAAGAAATATGCCTTGAAACTAATAGTACTTGTAGAAATTTCATTAATAGTACAAATAACTTCGACATAACAAATGCTTCAATATTAATTGGACCATCTTCACATGAAAGTCTGTTGTATATGTTTTTCTCACTTCGATCATTTCACTTTGTATGTCACTGTCTGCACATAGAATTACAGCACATATTTTGGTCTCATAAACTTTATCTCGTTTCAGAAAATATTCTATTATTTTCTTTCTTAATTGTCAGTCATCTCCTTCGTTGCTTCACTTTCTCATTCTTCTTTCTTCTTTATCATCAACTCGTATTTTTCATTTTATAGTATATGTATAGGTAAAGGTGTTTATATAAAACTGTTAGAAAAATATCCATAATATCACCCCCTAAAATGTATTAGACAACATGCTATAATAAGAATTTTAATAACATGCCTCCAAATGAGTTCACCGCAATCTAATAAGAATATCTTTAATTTGATATATAATTTGCGTAAATTTAATTAAAACGAGCAAGTCGTGAACACAATGCTAATATGAGTTACGGATTATGCTCAAATGTCACACACACACACATATATATATATATATCATACTATTATGCGAGTAGTCTCATGCTAAAATTGCAATTATTTCCTTTTTTATTAATATTTCTGAATTTTTAGGGGTAAAAAGGGGTGGAAAAAATAACACTAAATCACGTCCCTGATATCTAGCCGTGTAATTATGGCAACAAACCTACCCAAACAATCAAAACTGGTTTACATTTCAAAGTTATTATCTTTCCAAAATCAAAACTAGGGTTTGTTTATAGCAAAAATTAAAAACACGATTAGAGCCCTAGACGACCAGCCCCATCCCATTTTCTCCCAGGAAAAAAGATAATCCAATAGCCGATTTCCTTCCTTCACCGGTGTCGGAGTTTGATTATATAACAAATTGAAGCCCGAACAGAGCATCAAGAAGAACTCCAGGTATTGATGTGGAGGTTTTAATTTTCTCAGTTTTGGTTTGTTTCTTTGATGGAAGATTCGATGTTTGTGTGCATAGTCATGTTTGCATGCGTACTTATGTTTAGCATTTGGGTTTTTGTATTTACTGAATTTTTTTCTGTTTTGGGTTGTAAAATATTCGCAACATTTGTTTTTAGTTATGGAACTTGAGAATAAAATTGTTTGGGGTGAATGGATGATAATTAAAAATTTTGATGTTGGTGGGGTTTCATTTTGTTTTTTTATTGGTTTTGAATGTTGTATGATGCACACGTGTGAAGGTTGAAATCCAGAAACGAGATTGTGGTGGGAAAAATTTCATAAATAGTAATGAGGGATAAATTGTGGATAGATGTTGGTTTTCAATATGATTTTTGTGCGATTTATGTTTGTTGCGCGCATGTTTTTATAAACTGTATCCATCATGTGTTCAAATTTTTTTTGGTTGGAATTCAAATATCGTACAGTGTGGGTCATTATTAGCAAAATGATGTATGGTATTAGCAAAAATATCAGAAGATGATAGAAATTTTTTTCAATTGATTTTAGCAGTTTGTGTTGAATTGCTAATAAATAGTGTTAATTTAGCAGTCATATGTATATATATTTTATTGCATTTTTTTTTAAAAACGGACAGAAAGTGAAACTGTATGAATAGGAATTATTTTCTAGTATTTTGTTTAATTGCGAATAGAAACTAGTGTGGTCATGATTAGCGAATCCATGTATTGTATTAGGAAATATAAATGAATATGATAGCAAATATTTATTGTTTTGATTCTAGCCTATTGTGTTCGAATGGATATTGGTTGTTGTTTGTATTAGTCTTACTTGAATACTCTATTTTTGACACAGACGTGGTGATAAGATGTTAGTATCCTATTTCCTCTTATGTGATAAGAATTGATAGCTCATCATATGTGAAAGGATTGTAAATATTTATGAGGCTGTTAGAAACTATGTTGTTGATGTTAGCAAATGTTCATGTGTCTGTTAGCGATTATGTACGAGCGTATTAGCAATTATGTGAATCTGATAGCAAATTTGTGTTCGTCATTAACAACTTAGTTTATATTATAAGCAAAAATAATTAAATATGATAGCAATTTTTTTTTGGGCTCATTTAGCTAAATGTTCATGACTCTGTTAGCGATTATTAGCAACTTTGAGTATATTATTAGCAAATAAATATGAAGATGAGAGGATTTTTTTTTTGTTGATTTTAGCAGTTTGTGTTCAATTGGCTATTAATTTTAGCATTTTTTGTTCAATTGCAAATAACTAGTAGTGATTTAGCAATCATATGTATATATTTTTAATTGCGAATAGCGACTTATGTGTCATGATTAGCAAATTCATGTATTGTATTAGCAAATATAAATGAATCTGATAGCAAAGCTTTATTGTTTTAATTCTATCCTATTGTGGTCGAATGGTTAATGGTTGTTGTTTGTATTAGTCTTACTTGAATATTCTATTTTTGACACAAACGTGGTGATAAGATGTTAGTATCCTATTTCCTCTTATGTGATAAGAATGGATAGCTCATCATATGTGAAAGGATTGTAAATATTTATAAGGCTGTTAGAAACTATATTATTGATGTTAGCAAATGTTCATGAGTCTGTTAGCGATTATGTATGAGTGTATTAGCAATTATGTGAATCTGATAGCAAATTTATGTTCGTCATTAACAACTTAGTTTATATTATAAGCAAAAAAAATTGAATTTGATAGCAATTTTTTTTTGGGCTCATTTGGCTAAATGTTCATGACTCTATTAGCGATTATTAGCAACTTTGTGTATATTATTAGCAAATAAATATGAAGCTGAGAGGATTTTTTTTTTTGTTGATTTTAGGAGTTTGTGTTCAATTGGCTATTAATTTTAGCATTTTTTCTTCAATTGCAAATAACTAGTAGTGATTTAGCAATCATATGTATATATTTTTTATTGTGTTTTTTTTTTTAAAAACTCACAGAAAGTGAGACTGTATGAATCTTGAAATTATTTTCAAGTATTTTGTTTAATTGCGAATAGCGACTTGTGTGTCATGATTAGCAAATTCATGTATTGTATTAGCAAATATAAATGAATCTGATAGAAAATCTTTATTGTTTTAATTCTAGCCTATTGTGGTCGAATGGTTATTGGTTGTTGTTTGTATTAGTCTTACTTGAATACTCTATTTTTGACACAGATGTGCTGATAAGATGTTAGTATCCTAATGCCTCTTATGTGATAAGAATGGATAGCTCATAATATGTGAAAGGATTGTAAATATTTATGAGGCAGTTAGAAACTATGTTGTTGATGTTAGCAAATGTTCAAGAGTCTGTTAGCGATTATGTATGAGTGTATTAGCGATTATGTGAATCTGATAGCAAATTTGTGTACATTATTAGCAACTTAGTTTATATTATTAGCAAAAAACTCTGAATTTGATAGCAATTTTTTTTGGGGCTCATTTGGCTAAATGTTCATGACTTTGTTAGCGAATATTAGCAGCTTTGTGTATATTATTAGCAAATAAATCTGAAGATGATAGCAAATGTTCATGAGTCTGTTAGCGATTCTGTATGAGTGTATTAGCAATTATGCGAATCTGATAGCAATTTTGTGTACATTATTAGCAACTTTGTAGATATGATTAGCAAAAAACTCTGAATCTGATAGCAGATTTGTAATCATATATGGGAGATGAAGTTGGGACTCCGGACTCACCAAAAACAATCTCAAACAGATGAAGTTCCTCAGAGCTAAATACTGTGGCGCCATCCTTGGCTCAGACAGTAACATTCACAAGCAACGTGTAGTCCATGACGCAAACCTACACTACAGGATGTTATGTGAGGATGGTCACCCGAACATTGAAGCCGTTATTATGAGGAATGTGTAGTATATAACTTATTTATATTTGAATGTTCATAGCTTCCGGATTGCATTTTATTTTTTCAAAAAAATATTATAGCTCTAGATATTAATTAATAATTGCTACTTTTGAATTTGTTTAATATAATATTATTCCCTTGCGAAGACAATATAATAGCAAAAATATATTTTTTTTACCAAAAAAATTGAATTATCAACTTTTGAATCATATTTATTTAAAAAGTATTGAATTAGCAAACCTAACTGTAGTGTTTAGTAAATATTATATTACAAAAAAAGGAAAAAGGCAGATACAATCTCAGCTTTTTAATCATGAAACCGTAAAATTTTATAAATTAGCAAACCATATTGCAATAGTTAGCAAATATTATTTTACGGATAGCAATTGCCTGATAAATAATTATAAAACAAACACAACTGTACGTAGGTTAGTGTTCCGTCGGTACGTTTGAATTTTATTAATATAAAATTATTCCCTTGCGAATACAATACAATAGCAAAAACAAATTTCGTTTGTTTGTTTACCAAAAAAAATGAATTATCAACTTTTGAATCATGATTCTGTAAAAAGAATTGAATTAGAAAACCTAACTGTAGTCTTTAGAAAATATTATGTTACAAAAAAAGGGAAAAGGCGGATATAATCTCACCTTTTGAATCAAGAAACCTTAAAATCTTATAAATTAGCAAATCGTATCGTAGTAGTTAGCAAAATATTATTTTACGGATAGCAATTACCTAACAAATAATTATAAAACAAACACAATTGTACGTAGGTTAGTGTTCCGTTGCTACGTTTGAATTTTTAAAATATAATATTATTCCCTTGCGAATGCAATACAATAGCAAAATAAATTTCGTTTGTTTAATTTGTTAACCAAAAAAATTGAATTTTCAACTTTTGAATTATGATTCAGTAAAAAGTATTGAATTAGCAAACCTAATTATATTCTTTAGCAAATATTATATTACAAAAAAAAGAGAAAAGGCAGATACAATCTCAACTTTTGAATCAATCAACCTTAAAATCTTATAAATTAGCAAGCCATATTGCAGTAGTTAGCAAAAATTATAACATATTCATAATACCACGATTCAAAAACAACAAACAATAAACCTTTATGCTATTCATAGTAATACGCATGTGACAAATCAATAATTAAATCCAAGTTCACATTCATTATTATTTTAAAAAATTGGTAAATAAACTTGAATGCTATTTAAAATTGAAATTAAAATATGAGATGTCAACTGTAATCAGATTCACAAATCAAGGATGTTTGGGTAATGAACAGTTCCTAGCATCATGACGTGCACTTTCTCCACAATTGCTACACGTCTCAAGGGCTTCTTTGATACTCTGATTGCCTTCTCTACTTGAGATGGTATACGACTGCCACTATCTTTAGTCTTCACTGGTATTGGTGGATTAATGACTACTTCATCCGGACGGACGGAACCATAGAATGACTCAAATAACTTGCTCTTTATGTTTGTCATTGATTTGGACTAAATTAGTCCAAATCATATGTATTAGCAAACAATGCTAAATTAGTTAGCAAATCATATGTCGCATATAGCAACATTAATCTGAAAGTTAACATCTGAATTAGCAAACAGTGCTAAATTAGTTAGCAAATCACGACTTGAACTCGTAATGAAAGCACAATCACGATTTGAACTCGTACATTGAAGTTATGAATTAACAAATCACGTTTCATTTATTAGCCAATAATAATATTGATAATAGCAAACGACTGACAAATAATGAAATCACAATCACAACTTTAACCCATGCATAAAAGTTCTGAATTAGCAAACAACGTTTCACTTGTTAGCAAATAATAATAGGACTGATAGCAAAGGACTGACAATAATGAAATCACAATTGCAACTTCAACCCATGCATGCATAAAAGTTATGAATTAGCAAACGAAGTTTCATTTGTTAGCAAATAATAACATGGCGGATAGCAAACGACTGACAATAATGAAATCACAATCACAACTTCAATTCATGCATGCATAAAAATTCTGAATTAGCAAACGACGTTTCATTAGTTAGCAAATAATATATGGCGGATAGCAACAGTCTGACAATTAATAAAATCACAAACACAACTTCAATCCATACATAAAATTTATAAATTAGCAAATCACGTATGATTGGTTAGCAAATTATAATATGGCGGATATCAAAATTCTGCAACTTGCCAGCGAACTTTTTTACACAAATTCTTTCATGTCTTCTTTAGCTTTATTTATTCCTCAATCTATTAATGTACTAAATTATCCTAAAACCCGTCATATAGAAAAAACAAAAAATAAGAAAATTATAACTCATGTTAATCACCCCACTAATTATTGTAAAAAAATAATTAAACATGAAATACTTAGATTTTCCATGGATATTGCAACTTTGAATATAGTATGAACAATTGACGAACAGTAAACTGAAAAAACGGTTCCAAAAATGAATAAAAGTGGATTGAAGATGGCAGAACTGAATGGATTTCAACTTCCCATGAATCGGTTTCTTAAGAAGCTCTTCATGTGTATACTAAAAAAATAGAACCGTGACTGATTGAAGTGAGTGAAAAAAAACCGTTTGATTCATTATTTTTAAAATAAATGGAAATAGAATCCAATATTGCATAGAGATTGGAATTCTCCATGAATCGTGGGATTTTATTATGCATAATCGTTTTAGAACTACTACTATAACCCTATCTTATTTTAATTATCAACTAATTACAATCTAATCCACCATCTATAAAATCGATCCTAACCATTGAAAAAATTCGATTCTATGGCTGTGATTAATTCCTATTTCTTATATGGGAATAATGTTCTTATTTGAACTCTTGTCTATATTATATATATATATATATATGTATATATATAGGGATGGGATCTGGTGAGAACCAGTTCCCAGCTTGGGAACTGGGAACCAATCCCATCCATCAATTCGAAAATCTGGACGATCCAGATTAAACAGATAAAGTGAAGGGGGTGGTGGCAATCTCATAATTAAAATGAAAACTTTAAATCCACGCATTTCATTAAGGGTAAAATTGAAAGAAAAAAAAGTGACATCATCATGTTTTGAAAAAATTCTTAAAAACTTTAAATGATTATAATTTATTCATTTTTAATCGGATTTATGCAAATTTTATATCAAATTAAAGCTCTTTTCATGCTCTTTCATTTAAGATCCATATTGCATATGTTTATTTGAAAAAAATAGATGAAAAATACAAAAAATTATTTTTAGGCATAATTTTCACATAGAGCAACCCCAGATTTATATTAGCATGTTGTATACAACATTTTAACATGACTTATATAACATTTTAGCATATTGTGTAATAAATTTTAGCGGGTGATATTATGAATATATTTCTAATAGTTTTATATATATATATAAACAAATACACTTATATAGATACTACAAAATGAAAAACACGAGTTGATGATAAAAAAGAAAAGAGAATGAGAAAGTGAAGCAACAAAATAGATGACTGACAACTAAGAAAGAAAATGCGTAAATATTTTCCGAAATGAGATAAAGTTTATGAGAGCAAAATATATGCTGTAATTCTAAGTGCAGAAAGTAACATACAAATTTAGCCTCCTACTTTACTCATTTAGCCTCATTAATTTCTCATTTTAGCATGTGTTGATAAATAAAATATGGAACGGTGATTTTGTTGAAATGAAACATAATACACCCAATTTGGGGACAGTGAACCCTAATGAAAATCACATAATTACTAATTGGGATCAGATGAGCCATAATTAGAACATAATAAACCCTAATTGAGAACAGTGAACTCTAGTGGAAAATGTCATATCAAATTTAGCCTCCTACTTCGCTCATTTTAGCCTCATTCATTTCTCATTTTACCATGTTCTAATAAACAAAATATCGAATGATGATTTCATTGGAATGAAACGCAATACACCTATTTGGGGACAGTGAACCCTAATGGGAATCTGATAATTACTAATTGGGATAAGATGAACCCTAATTGGAACGTAATAAACCTTAATTAAGAACGATGAACCATAGTGGAAAATGTCACATCAAATTTAGCCTTCTACTTCGCTGATTTTAGCCTCATTCATTTCTCATTTTAGCATGTTCTGATAAACAAATATGGAACAGTGATTTCATTAGAATGAAACGCAATACACCCTATTTGGGGACAGTGAACCTCAATGGAAATCTGATAATTACTAATTGAAATCAGATGAGCCCTAATTGGAATGTAATAAATCCTAATTGGGAACAATGAACTTTAGTGGAATATGTCATATCAAATTTAGTCTCCTACTTCGCTCATTTTAGCTTCATTCATTTCTCATTTTAGCATGTTCTGATAAACAAAATATGGAACGGTGATTTCATTGGAATGAAACGCAATACACTCTACTTGGGTATAATGAACCCTAATGAGAATCTGATAATTACTGATTGGGATTAGATAAGCCCTAATTGGAACGTAATAAACCCTAATTAGGAACGGTGAACCCTAGTGGGAACATATTTAGCCTTGTACCTCTCTGATTTTAGCATCATATTCTAAACAGTAATTGAGATTGATAAACCTTAATATTAATGTAATAACCATAAAGGAAATGTCATAAACCTTTTGAAAAAAAATCATATATTCTTGAAATAAAATAAAATAAGCCCTAAAAATGAATATTTTATATTTTTCTTCATATTTCTTCGGATAAATAAAGCCATGTGAGATTTTGAATGAAATAGTTGAAAAAAATTATAATTTGATATATTATATGAAAAAAAATATTGCGTTTATGAATTTTTAGCATTAAATTACTCTCATATTAGCATAGTGTATAAGATATTTTAGCATGACGTTACATATATGGATGAAGTTATTGTTGTTTAATTGAAGATTTTCAGTTTATTATTGTGTAATTTATCCAACATGTAACTCACATCAACAACATCTATCACATATCAAAAATAAATTTGAATGATATTATCAATATCAGTATAAGTCATGTCATTTTAGCATGTACTATGAACCATTCCAGCATGATGTATATGTCATTTTAGCATAAACTATAATAATAACAGAATCATTGATGAAAAATGAAAATAAATACCTAAATCAGAATTGGACGAGATAATAAAAAAAAGATGAATATGTGAATCAACAACATTATATGAAAAAGATGAAACAAGGTAAAAATTTAATTGGGATAATTTAGAAAAAAAATAGCATTTGATCCAAAAGGAATAATAACGTTTACAAACAAATCAAGAAATCTAAAAATTAAAAATGTGCATGTGAATGTCAAAAAAATAAAACCATCAAGAATTCAAAATCGTGTCTGAACTGGCAACATCAATTTCGAGTTTTTGCATAAAAGAATCTTCTTAACCACATATATATACTTATAGGTATAATATTTTATTATTTTAATAAATTATTAAATTATCATAATTTTTCAATTTGTATTTAGTAAATGCTTTACAAAAACAAACAGAGAGAGAGGAAATGAAATAAGTGAAAAATAGAGAGAGAAGTGCACATAGAAAAAAAGAATATGAATGCTGGAGAGAGTAGAGCAAATCATGTTTCAAAACATAAGAATTATATGAATTATCATAATACCCTCTTTTACTTAAAGTTGTAAATAATTACAAGTATGACACCTTGCATTTGACCAAACTTTGACTAAATTGTGGCCATTAAGATCTAAGTAATGGAGGGACTAGATAGGTTCCTAGTTCCCACATGGGGAAGGGTTTTCATTTCAACCTTTCCTATATATATATATATATATATAGGATATGGATCATATGAGAATAAATGGTTGGTGTGAGAAATGAGAATACATCTCACACCATCCAATTTAATGATCCAATGGTTGAGATTTAAGGTGGCAATTTCATAAATAATAGAACAAAAAATAAGGAAGGAGGGCTATTTTCGTCCAAATCCATTAAAATTGATGATGTCAGCAATTAAAAAAAATTCTTAAAAACTTTAATCGACCATAACTTCCTCGTTTTTAATCCAATAATGCACACAAAAAATATATCAAATTAAAGCTCTCTTCATGCTCTTTCATTTAAGATGTCGAAAGGCTATGTTTGGATGAAAAAATATGAACGAAAAATAAAAAAGAATTTTTTTTACGCGTGCCCAAGTTGTAAATGCTTTCGTTAGCATCTAATAATTCTTCGTCAGCATTATGATAACATATGAACGTATGCTAATGAAGCATTTGTCATATGCTAACATAATATATTCGATGTGCTAACAAAGAATTATCATAATGCTAACATAGTATAAATTTATTAGGGTTTATTAAATCTCAATTATGGTTTATTTAATCTCGATTATGGTTTATTCCATCTAATTATCATTATTCTTTTGAATTTTTTTTTGTTTATAGTTCTTAATTGATTATTATGGTTTATCCTATCCAATTATAATTTATAACGTATGTTGATAGAGTATTGATATATGCTAACATAGTGTATTCGCAATGCTGACGAACCAAAACTATAATGCTAACGTAGTACAAATATATTATTATTATGATTTCTTTCAACTCATTTAGGGTTTACCACATCCAATTAATGTTTATTTCATCTAATTAGGCTTATTTCATCCAATTATGATTTTTTCCATTTAATTAGGGTTTATTAAATCGAATTAGGTTTATAATTAATTTTTAGAATATTTTTTTCGCCAACAATATTTGAAAACTTTAATTATGAAAGCATGCTAATTAGTTGAATTTATCAAAGCATGTTAATTAGTTGAATTTATGAAAGCATGTTAATTAGTACTTGTTTATGAAAGCATGTTGATTAGTTGAATTAATGAAAGCATGTTAGTTAAATGGGACGTGAGCCCCTGGATCCCTCTATATTAATTATACGTAGTTAGATAATGGGACGTGGGCTACTGGATCCCTCAATTTTAATTTTACGTATTTATATTGGGATGAGGCCCCTAGATCTCTCTGGTGTTTGGTATCTGTTTGCTAGTTAATTAACTTCAGAACCTAGTTAAGTTACGTCGATGACTTGATCAAAATATAGGTTTCACGCCGTTATGCTGTCGAATTTTTTCCTGATTGCTTTTATAATTTAGGCAAGTATGAATCGAGTCCCTAGTCGAGCTTGGATATATCAACGGAATTGCGACGGATCTAATTTGCTTGAATTTGCACAAAAAATTGAAAGTTTTATAGACGTTGCCACTAGTCATCCAGCATTTTTAGATGGGGAAAATATGAAGTGTCCATGTACAAAGTGCAAGAATCGGCCTTATAGAAATCCATTTGAGGTCCAAATGCACCTTTATCAGAACGGTTCTGTACCGAATTATTACACATGGACCTTTCATGGAGAGAAGAGTCCGGCTGAAAATTTAGTTCACACGTATGAACTGAATACGTATCATATGATAGTGATGGATGCTGCTGGGCCGGATTTTGATTTTGATGAGATGAATGGTGTTGAAGAAGCTCCCAATCATGAAGCTCAACGCTTTTATGATATGCAGGAGAGGATGCATTTGTACTAGCTACTCAGGTAACCCAAGTGTTCTATTGCTACCCGAGTTTGAATCGGTCGAGGAGTGATTGGTTGGCAGTTTGTAAGATAAATGCCAGATCGAACGTAGATTTTCCCTCCAACGCACCACCATCAAGTATATCTCCACCATTTCAAGATGATGAAAATTTGGAGTTACAAGCTTTCGTTATAGATGTTGATGATGATCCATTACCCATTAACCCAGCGGGCGGTTTGGTAGATATTGAAGAAACCAATCTTGATGAATCTGCGTCGGATGATGAAGAGATCAATTTATTTGATGAAGAAATTAGTGATGAAGAGCTAGATGATGATATTTGATAGAGTTCGTTGTTTGCTATACAAAACAATTATTTTTAGTATTGAATAATTGATCGTCTTGAAAGTCTCAATGACTTTGTCTTTTTCGTCTTTCATATTTTTTACTTTAAGTATTTTATCTTTATCTTCATAACTTTGTGTTTATCAGTTATTTTTGTTAGATGACTAGAGGTGGTGGAACAAGTGACTGTGCAGCAGGTGCTGGAGAAGCAGGCCAGGAAGTCAGGATGAAGGGAACCCCCCAGTACATAGTAATTCATCTGGGAGCTGGAACAAATCAGAAGTGATGGATGGAGCACAAACTAATGCATCGACGAAGGAGGAAAGACCGAAAAGATTCATGGGGTAAAGCTGCAACGAGTGCCTGGGGTAGTGGAAGTGGCAAAGGAGGGTGGTGAGAGTGCCTAGGTAATGTGTTATCGATCACCTTATGTATATTTGTGTATGACAGATGGAATTTCTGATGTGTTGATGGTTCATTAATGCAAGTTGCTTTTTTATCTTTATGTATTATACATTTGTATTATATATATATATATATATATATAGGGGTGGGTTAAAGTGTATACTACCCCCTATATAGGAAATAGGAACAAACTGCAACCATAGATATAGTCTAAATCAATGGTCCAGATTCAATTTCATTTCTAGGGACCAAATAGCAATATATATAATATTATTTTACAATAATATATGTGAAAGGGTAAAAAGGGGTTGGGATAAAACTACCAAAAATCACGCCCCCCCTAATTTACGCTCACCGGCCGAACGATCGATATATTTGGAGGGGTTTCATTTGCATCCAAAAAAAACTAGGTTTTAGCTTTAGAATTCTCTATTGAGGCGTGAAAAATTCTCCACAGCCAGCTATCGAACTCTGCAAGTGCGTCGGAGGCATGAAAAATTCTCCAAATCCGGCTATCAAACTCTGCAAGTGCGTCGGCGTCACTTAAGCTATTCACGACGGCCGACAATGTCTGAGATGCGTTCAACAAGAAGAAGCCCAGGTTTTTGTTCAACTTTATTTTTGTTTATACCACTTTAAATTTGATTTTTTTGCTAAATGCTGGAATTTATTGTATTTGCTAAAAGTTGGAATTATGCCAGCCGCCCGAATCCACAAGATTGATGTAGATTTGGAGTGGATTTTCTTTAGCAGTAAAAAATCTAGGGTTAGTTTTAGCAATCTGTAATTAGGCGAAAATTTTCTCCAAAGCAAAAAATCATAGTCGGGAAGCGCGGCAACAGAGATTGAACTTTTGACAGCAAACGAGAAAGGCAACCGTTCAATCGGAAGAAGCCCAGGTTTTAGTTTGGTATTTTTTTTCTATGAGTTTTAGTTGGTTTCATTGCTAAAATTTGTATTTTTATGGGTTTCGATTCTAGTGGATTTTTTTTTCAATTGGTTTTTACAGAATGAATGACGCAAATTGTTGCTTTTGGTTCTTCTGTGAATATGAATGTGTTAGCAGGCTTATTTTTGCGTGATTTTGGCATTATGTATATTAATTTATCGCAAATTAAAGCAGACTGTAGAAAGGTATTTGTTTGATTACTTTGTTTAGCAAATTAATTTATTATATTAGCAAATTATATTGAAATTTATAGTAATTGTTATTTGTTTGAAGACATATATCAAATAATATGCTCCTGATTAGCAAGTTTGTACATGTTATTAGCAAATAAATATGAATATGTTAGCAGGCTTATTTTTGCGTGATTTTGACATTATGTATATTAATTTGTCGCAAATTAAAGTAGACTCTAGAAAGGTATTTGTTTGATTACTTTGTTTAGCAAATTAATTTGTTATATTAGCAAATTATATTGAGATTGATAGCATTTGTTATTTGTTTGAAGACATATATCAAATAATATGCTCCTAGTTAGCAAGTTTGTGAATGTTATTAGTAAATAAATATGAATATGTTAGCAGTCTTATTTTGCATGATTGTGACATTATGTAGTAATAATTATATATCTATGAACCAGTTTGGTATTCTTTTGAATTTAAAATTGCTCCAATTTGAATCTGATTATTGAAGGCCGTTTGTTGATTAATTTGATTGCACGATAATATCAATTGATTTGGACTATATTAGCGAAATTAGTTGTGCTATTATGAAAGCTTATTGAATTTGATTGGAATTGCTATTTGTTATATTACATTTGTCAAGCAAGATGCTCTTTACTAGCAAATGAAAGAATGTAGTTAGCAAATAAAGCTGCAAAGGTTAGCTAATTTGGTACTCTATAATCTGCCTATGTTAGTTTTTTTTTTGAATTTAAAATTGCTCCAATTTCAATCTGAATATTGAAGGGTAGTTTGTTGATTAACTTGTTTACATGGTACTAGCAATTGATTTGGACTGTATTAGCGAATTTAGTTGTACTATTATCAAAAAATATTGAATTTGTTAGGGATTCATATATGTTTGGATACATTGTTCAAGCAATCTGCTCTTTATTAGCAAATGAATGACTATAGTTTGCAAATAAATCTGCAAAGGTTAGCTAATTTGGTACTATGTAATCTGCCTATGTTATGTATTTTGTTTGAATTTAAAATTGCTCCAATTTCAAATCTGAATATTAAAGGGCAATTTGTTGATTAATTTGTTTACACAATAGTAGCAATTGATTTGCACTGTATTAGCGAATTTAGTTGTTCTATTATAAAAAAATATTGAATTTATTGGGGATTGCAATATGTTTAGATACACTATTCAAGCAATCTGCTCTTTATTAACAAAAGAATGGATGGAGTTTGCAAATAAATCTGCGAATGTTAGCAAGTTAATTTGTTATATTAGATATGAATCCAACTGATAGCAATGGTTGTGTGTTTGAATACATATAGCTAACACTCTGCTCTTCTTTTGCAGCCGGTACATCATCAAATATAGCAATCACACGCACGAGGTCATCGTATTTGAACCTAAAGAATAGAACAAGTCCAGATGATCTGACAAAGGCTATAAAAAAGATGAACGAGGCATAGAAGCAAAGCGTTCGCAAAATGGGGTTTGGTGCATTACTCAATCTCGATATAACGATGTGCATCCAAAGATCGCATATTGAATTCTGGAAAACTTTGACACAAAGCGTGGAGAAATAATTCTGGACGGAAACCGGAGAGTCCACGTCTGTGAAAATGAATGTAGAAGGGCAGTTGATTTGGACAGTATTAGCAAAATTATTTGTTGTAATAGTAAATTTGAATGAAACTAATAGCAATCAGTATTTATTTCAATACAGTTAGCAAACTATCTCGTATTTATTAGCAAATAAATGTATCTTGTTAGCAAAATAACTATGCATATGTTAGATAATTTTGATGTTAACCAAAATTGTTACAATTTGAAGCTGAGTATAGAAGGGCAGTTTGCTGATTAATTTTTTTCCAGAAGGAAAAAAATAAATATGAATATGTTAGCAGGCTTATTTTTGGGTGATTTTGGCATTATGTATATTAATTTGTCTCAAATTAAAGCAGAATGTAGAAGGGTATTTGTTTGATTACTTTGTTTAGCAAATTAATTTGTTATATTAGCAAATTATATTGAAATTGATAGCATTTGTTATTTGTTTGAAGACATATATCAAATAATATGCTCCTGATTAGCAAGTTTGTGAATGTTATTAGCAAATAAATATGAATATGTTAGCAGGCTTATTTTTGCGTGATTTTAGCATTATGTATATTAATTTGATTTTTTTTATGCAGTTTAACAATTGATTTGGGGTGGAATTAGCAAATTTATTTGTTCTATTAGCAAATATTATTTAACCTGATAGCAATCGATATCTGTTTGAATAATCATGATAATACGCCTCATGTATTACATACATAATGTTTGACAAATAATAACAACATATTTGTATGCTATTTAAAATGAAAATAAAATTAAAGTAAACAACTTTAATCATATTAAGAAATCAAACACATTTGAGAAATGGACAATTTCTAGCATCGTGGTGTTTTTTTGTCTACAATTGCTGCACTTTAAGTGGTGTGGCTACAAGGGGAAAAAAAATTTATGGATTGTAACCTACGGGTTATCAGGTTGTGGTCTTTTAACTACTAGGAAGTTACTGCTGGGTTATTCCCTCGCATACTCGGAGTCACTGCTGGGTAACCCCCTCACATACTCGGTGGGATATTTAAGGTAATCCCTCTCTTATCCTACGGCATGCCTCAGGGTGTAGTAGAAATCAGGTTTGAGTCAGGATGGGACCAGAGAAAGTAAAATGATTTTGCAGATATATGAAAGTTTCGCGTTTTTCTTCACATATGCTACCAGTTGATGTTGGATATTTCTAAAGTTTTCAGAGCTTTCTTATAAAACCACACTGAGTGCATTAGTACTCATTTTGAAATGTTTTTCAAGTTGAGATGGAGAGTTGGATGGTGGCTGTGAAAGTGGGTTGGCTGCTGAGATCATGTTTTGCTACTTTACCATTATTCCCACTATGTTTCTTGCTACTCTCTGATGGCTTATGGTAGTTGCTTTGATTTTACCTATGAATCCGCTACTCTGATTATGAATGATTATTGACTTATTAGTTAGCATATTTCATATGATTAACTATATAATTAATAATTAATCTAAGGGGAGGAAGCCCACCTTTTGATATGTATATATGCTTAATTTTCTTTGGCCTATGAAAATGTTTTACTTATTAAGCATGTTGATTTTGCTCACTTTCAGTTGACCTATAGCGATTCTTAAGTTGTTTTCTTGCTTCTGTCCTATGAATGAGAGACAATATAATTTATTTGCCTTTGACCTATTGATGAGTCTTAGTTGTCATGACTTATAAAGAGGTCTTTTTTATTTGAAAAGTCAAAATCCTATCTATTAACTATTAAATTCTGTTTAAGTTTTGATAGACCTAGGAATATGCATTCTTTGACTTGATTGAATCATTTGACTCCTTTGATGCGTAGAAAAATGTGGATTCATTTCAGTTAAAAGGTTATGCCATCTAAAATTTTGAGGTGCTAACTTAATTCGATTCTAGAAACACCCTATAGATTTCCAATTAAATTACCTTTTTCCTTCTATTTTTCAACATCCCCGTCCTATTCCTAATTCTTGGGACCGGACTGTTACAATCGATTATGGATTCTTGAAGTAACCATACACTATAACATATATAATCAAATTGATTCGCGCAAGTGAAATCCCGATACATCCTATACTATAGTATAATCAAGTCGATTATCGATTATGAATTCTTAAAACAACAATATATACACTATAGTATAATCAAATCGATTCTTGCAAGTGAAATTCTGATACATCCTACACTATAGTATAATCAAGTCAATTATCAATTATGAATTCTTGAAACAACCATACACTATAGTATAATCAAAATGATTCGCACAAGTGAAATCCCAATACATCCTACACTATAGTATAATCAAGTCGATTATCGATTATGAATTCTTGAAACAACCTATATATTATAGTATAATCAAATTGATTATTATAAATGAAATTTCAATACATCCTGCACTATAGTATAATCAAATTGATTATCGATTATGAATTCTTGATACAACCATTACACTAGAGTATAATCAAATTGATTTTCGTAAATCAAATCCCGATACATCCTACATTATAGTATAATCAAGTCGATTATCAATTATGAATTCTTGAAACAACTTATACACTATAATATAATCAAATTGATTCTCGCAAGTGAAATACCGATACATCCTACAATATATTATAATTAAATTGATCATCAATTATGAATTCCTAATACAACCTATGCACTATAGTATAATGAAATTAATTTTCGCAAGTGAAATCTCGATAAAACCTATACATTATTGTATAATCAAATTGGTTATCGATTATGAATTCTTGAAACAACCTATGCACTATAGTATAATGAAATTAATTTTCGCAAGTGAAATCCCGATACAACCTATACATTATTGTATAATTAAATTGGTTATCAATTATGAATTCTTAAAACAAACTATACACTATAGTATAATCAAATTGATTATCAATTAAATGTAAACATACACTTAAATTATAGTAGCCTGTGATTAATTTAAAAAATAAAACGTAAGCATACGGTTATATAGAGCATGTTGAGTTAATATTAAAAAAATTAATATTAATCATAAGCATGCGATTAATGTTTAAAATTAATCATAAGCATACGATTAATTTTAAATATTAATCATATGTTCAAACCAATTCAAACTAATCAATCGATTTTTTGTGCTCTGATTATTTAGAGCATGTTGAATTTTTTGTGAATAAATAATGGACATTTAGAGCTATGATTAAATAATGATAACTACAATTTTTTTGTATATATAAGTGAATTTTTTGTGATTACAAGCTAATAAATATTAATCTACGATTAAATGATGGACATTTAGAGCGAACGTTTTTTTTTTTTTGTGCTATGATTATTTAGAACAAGTGAATTTCTTGTGCTGCGATTATTTTTTTGTGCTATGACTTTTTGTCCAATGTTTCAATAATGGATATTTGAAAAATAACTGTATAGTGTCAATAATTTATTTTAAACTAATTCAAAATAATTATTGTTTATGATTAATTAATTTGATTATACTATATATAGTATGTATGTGTTAATTGTTGTTTTTATTTTCAATTTATTGATTAAATTCCTTAGCATTTGAGTATTTTAAAAAATTATCATAATATGGGACTTTGAAGAACCATTCAAACAAGTCCTACGATTGATTTGAGTGTTTTGAATCAATTTGATCAATCATTTTTATGTCGAATAACTATCTAATTAATCAATCGTAGCAAATTAAATGGCCAACTATCTAAATTTTAGCAAATCAATCGTAGCATATCATTTCATGGGGATATGATTGTATGAGATTTTGGTGATTATAAGTTATGATTATTTTAAGTTTAAAAATTACAAGGTTAGAATTATTTTGGTGATTAAATTTATAAATTATATATGATTAATTTTATAATTTAATTCTAAATCTACAATTAATTTTAAATTGTCCACGATTAATCAAAAAATGCCTACAATTAATTCTTCAATATTAATAATTAATCAATTCTAGGCTTTGTGGCTATTTTTAAAATAATTAGAGCCTACCATTAATTGAAAATGATTAATTGTAATCGTAGGCTTATATACGATTAATTGAAAATGATTAATGATCAATCATAGGCTTTAATTTTTCTTTCCTTTTCAACTAGGATATTACGCCTTTTAATAGTCTATTTAGCTCTACAAAAATAAAATTTATGCATTTATAAGAAAACGAGTAAGATGATTTTTCTTATAATTTTTCAAGTATATAACTGATAATATTAAGGATTTTGGTATATACATAATTAATAATTATTGTTAAAATATAAATATGATATTTATTATATAAAATAATTATTTAAATAACAAATTCTATTAATATATTTTCTATTGTTTTTATAAATAGGCCGCCTATTAGGCTTAACATATATTTTTTAAAAAGAACTAAGTCCAACCTATTTATGTAAATATAGCTACTTACAACGCTTCGCTGACTGTGGTCTATTTGATAAATAGTCTATTTCCATCCCAAGTCCCATTCAACAACAATTTTCAATTTAATCCTACAAGTTCTAGAGAAAGTACTAAAGGGTGAAGGCCTAATGAACAATAACTATAAAAAAGGAAGTCGGATACAATATATATATAAAACACTTTGGTCGCTCTCTTGTGTGTCTTAAGACACAGAAAGGACCATATATAGCGGCAACTATGGCGAAACAAGACTATCAACATAGACTAAACATTCGGAAATCTTGCTGCCGCCAAAATCCTTTCTCAATAGAGTCCTGTCGTCTTCATACATAAATATCACCCCATTCTTTTCAAAATACATAAATGCAACCATTAGAATCTGGCCATTTTCACAAAAATGTAAAGGCCTCCATCTAAAATTATTTCCTAAGCCAGGAATAATATCGCAATCAATGTTAAACTTCTTAGTCCATGACTCAACATCCCCATACTCCTCCATTACCCACAAAACGAACTTCCTCGTGCTTCGATAGCTCAAGCACAAGCAAAACTTCCCACTTGAAACAGCCACGTTCACTTTGTCATCTAACAAGTTTAGAGTTGGAGAATGCTCCGGTAGCTCCACCTCCCCATACTCCTCAGTCGATAAATCAAACGAAACAATGGCATAGGAGCTCTCGGGCCAATGACACAGCCAGTGAAGTGCTCCATTCACAAACGAACAAAACGATAAACAAGAGATCTTCATTTTAGGGAAAGCCAGAATCTTTCTCCATGAATCACTTCTCAAAGAATACAACTCAGTCTCAAGCTCACCCTTGCTACAGTAGAGAATTTTCAAGATTTTGTAGTCGTCGCCAACAGAATCGTACCCTAATCCATATACAAAGCTTTGATTTCTTCCCAGGGCTGGAAATTTTGGAGTAGGGAGTTTACGGCATGTTCGCATCGAAGGGTTCAATAAAAACAGTGAGCTATATTCTGTATTTTCTGCACACCATAATTCGTCGCAGAATGCCCTAATATGTGTCGGCCGCTCTGTGAAATCGATTATATTTTCCTCAATCGAATTGTCTGAAAATACGGTGGAGAGCGGGCAGCTGCGAAAATTGATAATATTATCGTAAGAAAAGGGGTTTAAGACGATGAACCTTTCACGGCCGTGATATTTCTTGATGAAACTTGGTTCGAATATCATGGAATTCCATGATTTCGAAACGGAGGAGAAGCGGAGCAACGATTTTACCGACAGATTCAACAGTATTTCCTCGATGGTATCCATTGGGATGTGGCGGTTTTTGGTTGCTCTCTTAGTTTGCTGCGGTGGCATGTTGGAGGCGTCCGGCGGTATTTCGAATTCTCGTTCTTTACTATGTTGAATCTATCAAAATTATTATTGGCTAGGTTAAAATATCCCATAGCAAAAGATTATAAAAACAAAAGAGAGAGATCCAATGAAATTCGAATTGAATAGGTAAATTATATTCATAGCCCTAATTTTCTCTTCATAACCTTCTAATTTAATTAACTTTGCACAAGTATTAATTAGAGTCATTCTACCCAATTATGCTGTATAATTATTTTTAGCATTTAATTTTTAATTTTAATTAATAATTGGTTATTGTATTGCATAATTAGAATTTATGATTTTCTAATTCTATCTTACAATGAATATTGATTATGGTTAATTACGTTAAAACTATTATTAAACTTCAAGGTGTGAGCCTGTTTGCATAACTAGTTTTACAAGTACAATTTACTTCTTTGGTGTGGGGGTAACGGATTCGGGTTACTGTAATAATAAAAATATTAAATATGAAAGTTAATAAAATCTAATTGAATTACTTGACCATTTTTTTTCTTTTTTTTAAGCCGTGTTGAGTTATAGTTTCAATTTCTCAAACCAATATTTTTCATTCAATTCTATTTTGATATATACATATATATATATATATATATATATATATAATTTTTTTTGGAGCATGAATGAATAAAACTACAGAGTAAAATCCTACTTTTACTGCTACAGGACAGGCCTCTCTCCATTTTGGTCCCGCTACTCTTTCGATCTATTTTTTTATACTATCAATTATGGTCCCACCATTACATTTCTATCAATTTACTGTCAATTTTGGTCTCATTTTTCTATCACTTTTGACCTCAAAAACAAAAAAGCTTCCCACTTTTCTAAGTTCTGAATTTCGATGGCTACAAAGAATTAAGCACAAACGCTCGGTATATATTAAACTCACCATATGTACTACTCCTATCCCTTTCTTTTCCCTAATTCGATGACCCCACACCATCGAATGATAACCACCAAAATCCAGAAACACATTAATGAAACCCCATAAAAACCATGCATAGATGGAACTAGAACACTCTACATGCGTGTTGCTGTATTTTTTCTAACACTATTGACTTTTCCATCTAAGAAATGGTTTAGGCAATTTGAGTCAAATAGTCAATAAAGACAATAAGCTCCCCACATAATAGTCTAGGAACCATTTGAAGCTTTCTCCTAATAAAAAAGAAACTTGTAACAAAAGTTCGTTGCTTTGTCAGACATTTTATTAAACAATTTAGGGGTTCTTTGTTGTTGAATCTTGGAGAAAACTGTTATAGCATGCCACTTGATTTGATCCATTTTGAAAACATAGAACTTGCTTGTAATACACAAATGAACCATCAAAAACATATAGATATGTATGAAGCATTGATCTTTGTAGAAATAACTTGAGAGATGTGTGTTGAATTAAAAAGAGATATTCATAGATGAACAAAATCTTATTTGATCAATCGAGAGTATTCAGTTGCAAAAGAGAAAAACAAAACTACCGAAATTGTGTTTTCCTTATTTATACAATATGAAAGCTTGACACCTAAACTAAGTAAAATCTATGGCTCTCCATCATGATCCGAGTGATCTAAGGATCACACAGTTGAAGTAGAATTGCTCTGTGGTCCTAGCAGCAAGTTTACAGCAACTCTCCACATGGCACTTTGAGTTTGGTAGGAACATACACTGGAACAATGAACCCTTGTCTATAGTGAATTCGTGCAAAATGACAGTCCAAGTCCAGATGTTTTGTTCTCTCATGGATTCCGTGTAATTTGAATTGCTGCTTTGTTATCACATAATACCTCTATAGGCTTAGGTGTTTCTATTCTCAAATCTTGAAGCATAAAAGAAAGCCATAGCAACTCCCTAACTGTAAAGCTCAAGCTTCTATACTCTGCTTCAGCTGTAGACAATGAAACAGTTGATTGTTTCTTGCATCTCTATGACACCATGCAATCTCCTAAATAAATGCAGTAGCCTGATACGGATTTACTAGAATCTGTACATGTTCCCCCAGTCTGCATCACAATATGCTTCCAATTTAAAGCGTGCAGATCCTTTATAAAACAGTTCTAGAGAAGGAGTTCCTTTAAGGTACCTCAACACATGCATTGCAGCTACCCAGTGTGCCTTAATGGGACTACTCACAAATTGACTTAGCTGCTGGACAACAAAAGATATGTCTGGCCTAGTCAAATTTAGATATAATAATTTGCCCATGACTTTTCTATATGAATCTGGATAATGGAGTAGTTCTCCAGATTGATGAGAAAGAGATAATCCTGGTAGAAAAGGTGTGGAGACTGGTTTACTTCTCATTAAACCAATTGTGGTCAATAGGTCTAAAGTATATTATCTTTGGCATAGATAAATCCCTGAGTTAAACCTAGTTATTTCCATTCTAAGAAAATAAGCTGCTTCACCAAGATCATTTATAGTAAATTTTTCATGCAGTGATCGTTTGATGAAGGAAATAACATCAAGTGAAGGGCTCAATAGTAGAATGTAATCAACATATACCAATAGATCTATGAAGGTATCACCTGATCCTATGGTGAAGAGACAATTATCATTTTCTAACTGCATGAATCCCAGACTTAGCAAAAACTTATCGAACTCATTATTACACTCCCTTGAGGCTTGCTTTTAGACCATATAGGCTCGTTTTCAATCTACAAACATCTCCATGTTTACCCTTTGCATAACCCTGTAGAATTTTCATGTATATCTCATCAGTTAAGTAACTATGCAGAAAAGCATTATTAACATCTATTTGATGTATACACTAAAAATATTGGGCTGCCAAATCAAAGAATAATCTCACAATGACTGATTTTTCCACAGGAGAAAATACCTCATTGTAATTTATCACGTACTCCTAATTATATCCCGTTGCCACTAGTCTGGCCTTGTATCTTTCAATTATAGAATCAGAAGCAAGTTTAATCTTATATACCCACTTTGAACCTACTGTATATTTTCCTGCAGGTACAGGTACAATGTCTCAGGTTTTATTCTCTTCTAATGCAACAAGTTCTTTATCCATAGCCTCATCCATTCTTTATAATGACAAGCTTCCTTGTAGCTTGTTGGCTCCTTTAGAGACTGCACACTCAAGAGAAAATCAGTATAGGTAGGAGTCAGGTTATGGGAAATTGTGTAGGGCAATGTAAGTGGTGTTATTCTTTTCTTTATGTCAGTTTGGCAGACATAATCCTTGAGATAGGAAGGTAGCCTTTTCTGTCTTGTATTTCTTCTAACTACCCGTGTGTTTAAGTCATCAGGTTTTGTTGATTCTTCATTCTCAACTCCTTTGGCAGGGTGCTGATCCAAAATGTCAACTCCTCATGAATCCTTTTGATTAGATGCAGCCTCTGGTACAAAATCTTGAGAATGAAACCTTGACTTATCAGTAATTAATTGCTTAAAGATCTGAGATCCATCAGTAATCCTCTCATCATTATCAGGTAGTAAAAGATCAAAGGAATGGAAAGGCAAAGTAGGAGCAGAATTGGTTTGCAATGGAAATATGGTAAAGCAAAATTCAACATCCCTACTGATACAGATTAGTTTGAAAACCACATCATAGAACAAAAACCCTTTGTTATGAGAAGCAACACCCAAGTAAAAACACACTGTATACTTCTCACAGCAAATTTGGATTTGGAAGGCAATATATTTGCCTTGTAGACTAAACAGCCAAAGGGTTGTAAAACACCATAATCAGATACTGATTAAATATGATTTCAAAAGGAGTCTTCTACTCTAGAATTGCTGAAGGCAATCTATTAATAAGCCATATGGCATGCAAAATTGAATAGCCCTAGAAACTAGCAGACAATTTACTTTGAAACATCAAAAGCTCGAGCTACTCGTAGAAGATATTCATGTTTTCTCTCTACAATACCATTTTGTTGAGGAGAATAAGGACAACTCCTCTGATGGTGAATACCATGTTCTGCCAATAATTGTTGCATATGTGAATTGATAAATTCTTGGCCATTGTCAGTTCTAATAGATTTTATGCAAACTTGAAACTAAGTTTTCACCATAATGATGAAATACTTGACAATGGTCCAAACCTAAGATTTCTGCTTCAATAAGGTCTAAGTGCCCCTTGAACGATCTTCCACAACTGTTAAGAAAAATGGTGTGTTAGATATACTTGGCTCTCTACAGGGCCCCCAAAAATCCAGATAAATTAATGCAAATAGTGTATGAGTCTTGCGTTGGAGTAAATGAAAAGAATTCATTTGTTGTTCATGACAAATCTGGCAACTCTACAATTCATGAAGATCTTCTGCCCTAGCTCTTTTAAACTATCTAGGCAAATGCTGCATAGTAGTTGTAAATGGATGTCCTAGTAACCTGTGAAGTTCTGTGATAGTAGGTACATTCTGTATCTCACATGCCAACACCTTTGGCTGGGAAGCATGGGGGAAAACATACATAGACCCCTTTATTCTGCAAATACCTAGAATCTTTGATGTCTACTTTTGTTCCACCATATAGTAGGAAGGTAAAAATTACACCTTCCCATCAATATCTCTAGCTAACTGTCCCACAGATAGCAAGTTGTGAGTAAATATTGGTGCATAAAGCACATTATCCAGTGTTATACACTCATTAAGCTTAGCCTTCCTAGTTAGAAATGCCCAGAGATTGCTGCCATCAGGCAGAAATATTTGAAAGGGTTTCGTCAACCTCTTCAAATCAAATAGCAAATCCATGTAGTAACACATGTGATTGTTGGCCCCATAATCAACAGTCCATTCATCTTTTCTGATAACAGTTGTCATTCCAAAGGCATAATGTCCAGTAAAGCTGATCTGTGATCCTCCCATATCAATCTTTGCCATATTAGCTGTATTAAGATCCCCCTCTACTCTTGCTCCTTTCTTGAAATATGAAGTAATGTGCTTGATAATCTCTGTTTGTATGAGTTTACAGGCATCCCCTATTGTACTAGACTCTTGTTCAGTCTTACAATTCCCCTTTGAAACATCCCAAGAGGGTATACATTGGATCTTCTTATTCCTGCTCATAGTGTACTTTGATCTTTCCTTTATCAGCTTTAAATTTCGTGTACCAGTCAGGTACACTTATGATGTCAAAACACTTTGATTTCACATGACCACTACCTCCACAATGATCACACTTCAATCTGCTCTTTCCTTCTTTTGTCAACGTTTTCTTAAACTGATCCTTATAATGGCTCTTTGGTTGTGTGTATAAAGCACTTTGTTCAGCATTATCTGAAAACAATGTAGAAACACTCATCTGTTCTTCTACTTGCAAGACCATAGCCTAGGCTTGGCTTATGAGATTCATTATGAGAATCTGATGTCTGATCCCTTCATAGCACTCATTTAACCCCATAATGTAACGCTCCAAAACCAAATTCGAGTCCAATCTTTTTATTTAGGGCCTACTTTTTTTATAGCAAGTCATTTTATGTTAAAAATAGGCAAGTATGGGACTTCTGAGCCCATCTATAAATATGTTTAATTTCAGCCCATTTATTATTAAGCGAGAATGAACGACCATTAGGTGATAATTCTTGTTGAAACTGATTTTACCCAATGACTTGACTCATTTCAAGATTTATGTCGAGTCCATTTTATTTAATTAAAGCCCATTTATTTTGAACCCAAATTAATTTTATGTTGAGGCCTAAAATTTAAGCCATGGCATCCCTTATTTTTCCAAGCCCAATAGAAATAATTGTATGTGTATATATATAATTTGCCCCCCATCCCCAAAAAAAATTGAGAGCTAGAGAGAGAAAGCAAAGGAGAGAAGTTTGGAGAGAAAGGAAGAAAGAAAGAGAGGGGATAAGAGATCGAGAGAGAGAAGTGAGTAGGAGAGGGGGAGCAGCCAAGGAGGGAGAGGAGAAGGGGGATCTGCCAGCCTACAATCTCCAGACCGGTCACCGAAGCGTTGCCAGAAGGGTGGTGGCAGGTCGCCAGATTTTCGCCGGCAGCAGCTGCAGCCACCACCACCCGACTCCACAGCTGCCAACTTTGTCACCCTTGTTTCGGTCCATTTCTCATCCCTTTCCTTTGATTTTCGGATATGTCGTACACTAATATGTGTTCTACATTTCATCTTTTGATGTTATTGTCATCCGATGGCCGGAAACCAGCCAAATCACCGGAAAGAAAAATGTGTCACATTTCCCGGACAGTTTTCTTGCTATCTCTTAATTCGACTTGTTAGCCCTTTTATTGTCAAAATTTGGGAATGTGTATTTGAGGAACTTTTTAGGTATGTGTCTTAGGGTTCTATAGAACTTGGAATTTTGTAATTTAGAGTTTTAGTTTGCGAGATATGATATATTTACTAAAACTGTTACAGAGAGAAATTTTCCTACCCGGATCTATTTTGGGGCAGCACGCTTATGCAAATTTCAAACGAAAAACTGATTTTATCTAGCTACTTTTGGAACTTGTAGGTTATCATCCTAGCTTCAATTTGGAACTTGAATCATGTCATTTGGATTTTTGAGGACAAAGTTATGCTCATTTTACCAAAGCCCTATCAGTTTCCGAACAGATTTTGTGTATTCAAGTAATTCGATGTTTTCGACCCATAGACGATGAAATCTGGAGATGCTTATTTCAAGAGAAATTTTAGATATTTGTTTTGGGGTTTTGTCGAACTTGGAATTTCTTAATTTGCAGTTTTAGTTTGGGAGATATGATTTATTTACTAGAATTGCTACGCAGAGGAGTGTAATTGAAAAGAAGAAGTTATGGATTTATGTTTTGGTTTTGTAAAATTTCTATAAATGGTAGAAAGACTTTAAATTCTCCAATATTCAATCATACTTTATTCCTTATCATTTTAGTGATAGATAATATTTAATTTTGGGGGTGACTCTTGAGGTTATGTAAGATGAATGTGTTTATGAGTTTGTCGTGAATATTTTTGTATAGTTCTTAAGTTGTAAGAGATGTTTAAATGTTTTAAAACAATCTTGAGTCTATTTTATTTACCTTCAAAGGGTTGGATCAGTTTTTAAAATTTTAGAAGATAGGCATGCATTTTTTTTGAGAATTTGATATAATTTGGACTAAATTACAAACATTTAAAATGAGATTTTTAATTTTCCCAAATATTGTAAAAAGGGAGCTATTATGAATCGACTTTTAATCCAATCATTGGATCCAAAAATAAATTGCATCATTAAATTCCTTTTATGCATAGAATCGAATATAAGTCTCTAAAGTTAAGCATTCTGTGTTGATGCTGTAGTCAAGAGAAGAGGTAAATCCTTTAGTTATGTTTTGGGCTATGGGTTTTCGATAGGATTAATGAGTCATAAATTGACTTTGTAGGACGCATTGAGCTCGAAGAATCAGATGAACGAACCCTAAGTCACGGCTCTACTCCAAGATTCTAAATAAGGTGAGTATTTCTATATTCTTCTATGTGCAAATGGAATGTTGATCTATGGAATCATCTACGGAATGATTTTTCGATATGAATTGATATTATGATATGAAATCATTGTCTCGATATATGATACCATACGAGATAGATGTAGTAACCCTTATAAGCAATGATGCTATGCTATTAATTGATGAAGGAATGAGACCTAGACGATGCATTCTAGGTTGTAACCTATGTTAGTGGACTATAAGTTAAGATTATTATTCGATTGTCTAGCATTCTCATCTGTGTTATTAATTTAGGAAACCGGACGCTTGACCCTTCCTTATGCTATGACCTTGATCAACACTCTAGTGTGCTATTACGATATGATCTTATAATAAATCTTATCCGAGACAATAGGCTTAGAACGAGCCTAGGATGATCAAAGTTTTAGCTACTATAGTTATAAGGTGGGTGATATCTATCTAACACGTGACTTATGTTTCAAAATCGTGTTATGCTTATGATGAAATATGTTTATGATAAAACATGTCTCAAAATACTTTTATGCTCAATGATAACTATCCAACACGTGACTTATGTTTCAAAAATGTGTTCTATATATGACAACATATGTTTATGTTCAAACAAGCTTCAAATTACTTTTATGGCTGAATGATTTCTAATTAACACGAGGCTTTATGTTTCAAAATCGTGTTACGTTTATGATAAAATATGTTTATGTTAAAGCATGCTACAAAGATCAAATATTCATTTTATTGTTCATCGGAAGATATTAAGCTCTATGGCTCCTGGTATGAGCGCTTCGGTGTAGTATGAGCACTTGGTGCGGTATGATATAGCACTACGATGCAGTATGAGCACTTGGTGCGGTATGATATAGTACTTCGGTGCGGTATGATATAGCACTACGGTGTAGTATGAGCACTTGGTGCGGTATGATATAGCACTTCGGTGCAGTATGAGCACTTGGTACGGTATGATATAGTACTTCGGTGCGGTATGATATAGCACTACGGTGTAGTATGAGCACTTGGTGCGGTATGATATAGCACTTCGGTGCAGTATGAGCACTTCGGTGCGGTATGGCACAATGGTGCAATTTATATGGTAGGGAACCATATTGAGTTAACATTCCGTATGTTAATGAGCAGATACTTTTTATGGGCATTATAGTGAATATGTTTAATATGAAAACTATTTATTGAATGAATAAGTATATTTCAGAAATTTAAAATCCCACTGAGTGTTTCTGGCACTCAGCCCATCTATTTTTCATAATATTTTCAGGTATTTGATGACAGCTGGAGGCTGACGTGGACCAATGAGGACTTCCTATCTCATTAACCACTTTTATGATTTCTATTTATTGATTATTTGTAGTTGTGGTCAATAAGTATTGTTAGTGCCACAGTTATGCACTAAGTGTTCGTGTTATCTTGTTGGCGAGATTGAGCAAACCTTGTACTGGAGTATGATTGGCAGTCTACTCTATCTTACAGCAAGTAGGCCAAATATTTGCTATAGTGTGGGAATTTGTGCTCGGTACCAATCTGATCCCAAAGAAAGTCATTTGAAATCTGTCAAGAACATAATCAAGTACATAAAGGGTACTGCTGAGTTAAGACTTTGGTTTTCCTATGATACAAACCCTAATTTGGTGGGGTTTTGCGATGCAGATTGGGCTGGTTGTACTGAAGATAGGAAGAGTACTTCAGAAGGATGTTTCTTCCTTGGAAACAACATGGTTTCGTGGTTTAGTAAGAAACAGAATTCGATCTCTTTATCTACTGCTGAAGCCGAATATATTGCGGTTGAAAGTTGTTGTAGTCAACTTCTTTGGATGAAGCAAATGTTGCTTGACTATGGTGTGCCACAATCTGTCCTTATCATATACTGTGACAACATGAGTGCAATAAATATTTGGATGCACCCCCTTTTAGCTGTTGTTTTGTTTCTAGTTCGAATACTTGGTTAGGGGTGTGTTCACTTTTGGGACATATTCCACCTATGACTTTATACGAGATGATTTGCGATTTATATACTGGCTGGGCATGGTGCCGAATGCCCCACCCCCTCTAGGGGTGTTTTTTTTTAAAAAAAAAGATATATGTATATATATATATATATATATATAATTTTCTTAAATATGTGTTAATGTGTTGTGTAATTATCTTCTTAATTTTTCTTATTGTGCTTAAAATTATAAATGATTTCAATTATGTTTAGAATAGATTTCAGACGAACCAATCATGTTATTTATTTTTCTGGGTACAATAAAATGAAAGTGTAAATTTATTCATTGATATAGATTGTCTACCAATATAATAGTGAATAAACTTGAATATTCTTTATACTTTTTATATTTACTTTTACTAATTATTTAATTATAATCTAATTATTTTATTTATACAACTATTTATGAAAAATTAATTATATATCTCTCGCCCTGCATTGCACGGGATGTAATACTAGTTTGAATTTCAAATTAGTATACACATTTTGAGGTTGTGTCATGAGTGTATCACTAAATACAATCAAGACAATTTCACATTTCAGCAACCCAAAAAAACGTTACATTTTTTTTAAATATTAAAATAAGTAAAAGCATGTAATCACGCATGTGCAGAGTTGAAATATTAAAAGATTGTTGCTGTTCATGGAATTGCATGGGATATGCAAGTTTAGACGGGATATTTGTTGCAGACTATTGAGTTTATATATAGATTATAAAAGAGGTATTATCAGATTTTAGCCTGACCTTCAAGTAATTCACACAAATGTTCTGATCTTTTATAAATAATAATTTAATACATGGTCTTTTAAATATAAAACAAATCTAACTTAAAATTAATTTTCGGGCTTTTAGTTACTGACGTGTATCAGATTTTTTAATAATGTGGAAAATATTTGTGCCACCTCAATTGATTAAATAAAATAAAAATAAAATTATATTTCATTCCACACCAACTATTCTCGCTACATGTCAGTAACTAAAAGCGCGAATATTAATTTCTGATTAGATTTGTTGTATATTCAAAAGGTCAGATATTAAATTGTTATTTATAAAAGGTCAAGATATTTTTGTGAATTACTTAAAAGTCCAAATATTAATTTCAGATTAAATTTATTGTATATTCAAAAAGTCAAGTATTAAATTGTTATTTATAAAAGGTCAGAACATTTTTGTGAATTACTTGAAAAGTCGGGTTTAAATCTAATAATATCCCATTATAAAATGAGAAGGACACAGTGTACAGTGGATTTGCCTAAGTGCAAGTACACTAAGTTCAAAGTAAACTCTTTTGTCATTTAGTTATTTATGTTTGTGATCAGCTCTATGTACTTCGTACCGTCATATTCTTTATTATTTGTTAGGATTTGGTCCTATTCTCCTATTTATTTGTTAGGATTTGGGTCTAAAAAGTAAAAATAAAGCAACTTTCATTATCAAGTCTTCCTCAGCAATTCAATTAGGATTATTTTGATTTGTTGTTTCTATTTTAATTTGTGAGTTAGTCTACTCAAATTTGCAATTATTTTATAAATAAAATTTAAATATTATATTTTTTTTTGAAAAATAAAATTTTAAACCGGTTGGAATGTTGAAATGATTCCGGTTTCGGAACGGTGCTATAATCGTGAATTTGTCATCGGTGGGACCCATATTATGTTCAAGTGATATTGCCATGTGCTGTTTGTTAGGATATTTGTCATTTAATTATTTATTATGTTTATGATGAGCTCTATCTACCTCGTACGGTCTTATTCTTTATTATTTGTTACGATTTGGTCATATTCTATTTGTTATATGGTTATTTTGTTAGGGTTATGCGTCTAAATCTAAATATAAAGCAGCTCTCACTCAGTATACTATCAAGTCTTCTTCTGCAATCCAATTAGGATTATTTGGATTTGTTGTTTCTATTTTGGATCGGGATTCATTCATGGCTTTCAGACGGAGCCTCACTGCACGTGCCAACCTTTTTTTATCAACAGCAGCAACGACTCTCCGTTCCATTGTCGCATATTGATCGTCATCATAACGACGATCGTCACCGTCAAAGTTACACGGGCAGTGATTATCTCCGGCGCTACCACCCCGGAGATAATTGGGGCAGTTTTAGTGGGTCGAGGAATCTGGTCGGAGATCGAAGATTTGCTATTTGTTGATATTGGCCCAATTGCTATTTCTTTCTTGGCCCAGTTCCTAATTATTTATCTAAAGCGGCCCAAGCCCTAAACCCCTAACCCTACCCGACGGTCCATCTCCCTATTAACTCCTAATTACTGTTGCTGCTGCTTCTCGATGCTCTAGAAGCCTCTATAACCTGCGATGGATCCGCTTCCTCAATCATTGCTCACCTCACAGATCTATCTAGCATTCTCTCTCTCTCTCTCTCTCTCTCTCTCTCTCTCTCTCTCTTTCTGGATCTTTTCAGCTTCCTCCCACGGTTTCTCTTGCCGGAATCTTGTGTTGTGATTCATGTTGGGCATATGAGTGTTGGGAGAAGCTTATGTTGAGAGAGAAAGTCCGAGCGCCGCCGCCCCCTCTCAAACCCTAGCCACCGCTTCCTCTTCCCCTCCCCCCTGGTCTGGGCATCTCTTGTCGTCGGAGTTGCCACCGCCGCCGTTCGTGAGAAAATCTGAGCCAAACAGTGCCTCGAGCACACTTTTCCCACCGATTGAAACTCTGATCTATACTATCTCTGGCTTATCTCTCTTCTGCTCTTTGTTATCTGCAATATCTCACTGAATCTAACTTGCTTTGCTTGCGTGTTTGCAGATTCAAACATGCATGATTTCAACAAACTTCTGAAAGATTTAAAACTTGATGGGGATGACACCCTTGAAAAGTATGCCCCTCAAATCCTGCTTGGTGCTATACTTGAAGTCTTTTCTGAAGTTAAACCAGCTTTAAAATATGGGGGGTCTAAGGTTACCTGTGATATGATTGTTTCTGGGCTTAAAGCTAAAGAAAATGAGTTGAAAAAACTGCAGTCCAAGCCCTTGCAAAATGAGATCCTTTATGTCAACAGAAACAATAACCTCAAGCCTTTTAGACCTAATCCAGAAAATCCAAGTGATATAGCTGCTGAGAGGCACATGAGGGAATACAATCGTGCTCATAACCTTCCCAGCAACACCAGAACCCACAACCTTGTTGAAATTTACTCCCAACACCCCAGAAATCAAAATCAAGCCCAAAATTCTGGCCATTTTCCCCTCTCCTCTGAGTTTAACCCTCCCAGAAACTAAAATTTTCCCCTCTCCTCTGAGTTTAAACCCAAAACGAACTGTTGGAACTGTGGGAAGCCTGGACATTACTTAAACAGATGCAAACAACCTAAAAGGGGCAGGGGTTTGGGAACAATCAGGCTAATAATGTTATGTACTTTGATCACTCTGAACACAATGTGTATAAAGAAGAAAACTATGACAATCATGAAAATGGTGAACTCTATATGGTGCATTCTGATTGTGATTTCAGTTCATAAATTTCACAAATGCTGTGTCTGATAATGTGCACAAGTCTGAGTGGCTTATAGATTCTGGCTGTACATTTCATGTCACTCCACACAAGCACATGTTTCAAAAACTGCAACTTATAAACTTTGGATCTGTTGCTTTAGCTGATGGACAACAATGTGAAATAATTGGAAGAGGTGATGTGTGTCTTAGATTTGAAAATGAAAGCACGATTACACTCCATGATGTTAGATATGTTCCAAAATTGAAGTTTAACCTTCTATCTGTCTCCAAACTTGCTGATCAACAACTCTTTAGCTCTGTGAATCATAAATGCTTTCAATTCAAGATGAACTCCATGATATGCTTTGATGCTCCCAGAAAAGGAGATTTGTATGCAGTACATGCTTACTCTGTGCCTATCCAATCTGCTAATTTGGTGCAAAATGATAAAACAGCTTTATGGCATGCAAGATTAGGGCATATGAGTAATAAGGGCTTAGAAATCTTAAGAAAATCTGGTGCATTCAAGCATGATAAAGTCTCCAGCATGTCATTTTGTGAACCATGTTTGATGGGAAAGCAACACAAGTTGCCCTTCCCTGTGTCTGGTCCATATCCTAAAGCTCAACTAAGTTATGACATTCTTGAGTATATACATGCTGATGTGTGGGGACATGCAAAGGTCCCAACCCATGGTGGTAACATGTTTTTCCTGTCCATTATAGATTATTTTTCAAGAAAGACCTGGGTATTCCTAATGAAAAACAAATCTGAAGTTTTTGAAAAAATTTCTAAGTGGTCTGTAGCAATTCAAAACCAAACTAATAAAAGCATCAAGTGTCTAAGAACAGATAATTATTTAGAATTATGTAATCAATACATGGATAACTGGTGCTCTGATCTTGGGATCAAGAGACACAAGTCCGTGCCCTACAACCCCCAGCAAAATGGGGTTGTTGAAAGGATGAACAGGACTCTCCTTGAGAGAGTTAGAAGCCTCGTGGCTGGTTCAGGCCTTGGTAAGAAATTTTGGGGAGAAGATCTTATGACTTCTTGTTACTTAGTGAACATATCTCCCTCTGTCCCTTTAAAAGGCAAACTCCCTGAGTCTGTGTTCTATAACAAACCTATTTGCTTGTCTAATCTGAGAGTGTTTGGATGCAGTGCCTATGTTCATCAAAAACTCAGTAAAATTGAACCAAGGGCTAGGAAATGCATATTTCTGGGATATCCTGATGGTGTTAAAGGGTATAGATTATGGGATAAAACTCTGCCTGGGTTTAAAACTTGTATCATTAGGGATGTTTCATTTAATGAATCTGACTTTCCATTCTTAAATGAATCCTCACTTTTTGCTGCTCCTTGTGAGGTAGAGAAACTTGATTCCCCTATGTTTTTCCCTGTCTTGTCTAAGGTGGACCCTCCCCCACCAGAGTTCCCTGAGTTCAATGTTCCAAATGATCACCATCATGTGCATGATAACATTAGCCCTTCTGATTCTGCATCTAATCATGACTCTGAACCTGACAAGCATGCTCATGTAAATGTTTCTAAATCTGAATCATCTGAATCTGAGCATGAACAAACTGTTGAGCATGAAACTGAGCATGTGAACCTTGATAACTATTAATTGTCTAGAGATAGGCCTAGGAGAACTATAAAGGCTCCCTCTAGGTATGATGGTTGTAATTTGTCTATGTATGCATTCAATGTGTTCAACAATGTTGATTCTTCTGAGCCTAAAACATATAAGGAAGCTATCACATGTGCTGAATCAGATAAATGGATAGAAGCCATGAAATGTGAAATGAACTCTCTGCTTGATAACAAAACTTGGGTTCTTGTGGAAAAACCTGATGCATGCTCTCTTGTGGAATGTAAATGGCTATTTAAAATAAAGCAAGAGATTAATAGTGTCAGATACAAAGCTAGGCTTGTTGCAAAGGGTTTTACCTAAAAAGAAGGCATAGACTATACAAAAATCTTTGCTCATGTGGTAAAATTCACTACAGTTAGGATTATGCTTGTCTTAACTGCTCATTTTGACTGGGAATTGAAACAAATGGATGTGGCAACTGCCTTCTTGCATGGTGAATTGGAAAATAATATTTATATGAAACAACCTGAAGGCTTTGAAGATAAATCACATCCTGATCATGTTTGTTTGCTTAAAAAGTCTCTGTATGGATTAAAGCAATCTCCTAGACAATGGAACATTAAGTTTGATACATGCATGAAAAGTTTAAATTTCTCAAGAAGCCAATTTGATCATTATTTGTATTACATGAAATCTTCTGTGCGTATGTTCTTACTGCTTTATATTGATGATATGTTGCTGATAAGCCCCTGCCTGAAAACCTTGAAGCATGTTCAAACCTGCCTGAGTGAAAAGTTCAACATGAAAGATTTGGGGGATGCAAAGAAAATCCTAGGTATGAATATTAACAGAGACAGAAGCAAACACACTCTCTTGCTTCATCAATCCTCCTATGTTGAACAAGTGCTAAAAAGATTTGATATGGATTTGTGTAAACCTGTGAATGTCCCCCTTGCATCCCATTTTCAATTAAGTAAAGACCAGTGTCCCAGAAGTGACACTGATCTGAGTGACATGTCTGGAATTCCTTATGCTAATGCTCTGGGGTCTGTTATGTACCTCATGATCAGCACCAGGCCTGACATAACCTATGTTGTATCTTGTTTAAGTAGGTACATGGCAAATCCTGGGCCGCCTCATTGGGAAGCCCTGAAGTGGTTGCTACGATATCTAAAGTCCACAGCTTCTCAAGGTCTAATCTTTTCACAGTTCTCTGATGGTGTTAAATGCATTGGCTATGTTGATTCTAACTATGCCAATGATAGGGATCAAAGAAAATCTACTACATCATATGTGTTTACTTTATGTGGTTCTTGTATAAGTTGGAAATCCCAGTTACAGAGTATAGTTGCCTTATCATCTACAGAATCTGAGTACATTGCAGCTACTGAAGCTGTAAAAGAAGCAATATGGTTGAATGGTGTGTTAACTGAAATTGATTTCATTGATGATAAACCATTGCTTTATTCTGACAGTCAGTCTGCTATCTAGCTTTGTAAGAATCCAGTCTTTCATGATAGAACAAAGCATATTGATGTAAGATACCATTTCATAAGGGACATAGTTGAGAAATGAGAAGTTCTGTTGGATAAAATCCCATCTGAATTCAATCCTGAAGATATGGGCACTAAGTGCCTCCTAGTTGCAAAGCTGGAAGCCTGCAAAAGGTCCTTAAACATGGACCAGAGTTGAACCAAAGTTAGGGATGTTTTGAGTTATCTTGACCTGAAGTCAGGATAATTGCTGAGCCCTGAGGGCAGTATAAATACATGGTGATTTCCCTTGGTACAAAAGCTAGGTTGATTCAAGTTAAATGATGGTCAATGATCCTGTGAGACCTGAGACTTGTATTTATAATTTGGGTTGGCCTCTTGTATTGAGATTGGATTGAATACGCATAGTGTTCATTCCTCCCTCTCTTAGTCTGTCTTTGTGATAAACTTAAGAGTAAAAATTATATGGCAATGATGATATTCTCTTTGTTTTATTTTTGGGCAGGCAACTCCTTGGTGACAGGAAATACCAATAAGGCCAAAGGTGGAAATGTTGATATTGGCCCAATTGCTATTTCTTTCTTGGCCCAATTCCTAATTATTTATCTAAAGCGGCCCAAGCCCTAAACCCCTAACCTTACCTGACGGTCCATCTCCCTATTAACTCCTAATTACTGATGCTGCTGCTTCTCGATGCTCTAGAAGCCTCTATAACCTGCGATGGATCCGCTCCCTCAATCATTGCTCACCTCACAGATCTATCTAGCATTCTCTCTCTCTCTCTCTCTTTCTAGATCTTCTCAGCTTGCTCCCACGGTTTCTCTTGCCGGAATCTTGTGTTGTGATTCTTGTTGGGCATATGAGTGTTGGGAGAAGCTTGTGTTGAGAGAGAAAGTCCGAGTGTCGCCGCCCCCTCTCAAACCCTAGCCACCGCTTCCTATTTCCCTTCCCCCTGGTCTGGGCATCTCCTGTCGTCGGAGTTGCCACTGCTACCGTTAGTGGGAAAATCTGAGCCAAACAGTGCCTCGAGCACACTTTTCCCATCGATTGAAACTCTGATCTATACTATCTCTGGCTTATCTCTGTTCTGCTCTTTGTAATCTGCAATATCTCACTGAATCTAACTTGCTTTGCTTGCGTGTTTGCAGATTTGAACACCACAGTCCCTGAGCCTGTGAAGAAGATTTGTAGAACCCCCTTGGTCTACTTCTCTGAGGCTTCTTCAAGATGAAGAACAAGTTGAAGCTCAAAGCTTGGAGTCTTGCTCCTGAAAACCCTACTGTAACTCACTGTAATAGCTAGCATTGCTGTTCTTTCTTCTATCTTGGGTCTCTGCTACTTGAGTAGCAAGTGTGTGAGACCGCTAGAGTGAGGGAAACAAGAAGTGTAAACCCTGGCTAGGCGTTACCACAACACTATTCTGGCGGCTTTCGCGCCGGTTTTTGTGAGGAAGATGTCGACTGAGGGAGTGGGCGTGGTCGCGGAGAAAGCTATTGAGGAGGTGGTGGCCCCAGTGGCGAATGAGAAGGCAGCTGCTGTGTCGGGCTTCTTTCCGTTGGATGTATTCCAATACTTGATTGATCATGTGCACACATCAACTGGGTTCAATTGGTGCGGATTATTTGATTTTTTTTTCTTATGGATTTGAATTGAATTTATTGACTGTCTGTTAATGATCTGGTTGTGTTTAGGTGGATATCAATTGTTGTCTCCACTGTTTTGATTCGTACGCTTCATCTTCCTTTTAAGATACATCAATTGAAAGCTGTTTCCAAATTCACTGTAAGCTTGTAACATGATTTTTTCGTTCCGTTGTGATTTTGGCTTCAGTCTGGATTCTCATTGCCTATATATATATTTCCTCACGTGTCATTATTTAATTACATTAACATATATAGCTACACTTAATATAATATAATATAATATTAGTAGAAGTAGATCCCCTTTTATGTGCATGCACAGAAGACAGAGATAGACTCAAATAGAATATATTTGGAAGAATAATCTGAAAAGAAAGTTAATATGCAATCTCTATGAATGATTACAATTTAAACCTTTTATCTTCTCTAGGAAAGTGGCTATTTCCATATTTCGCATGATGAAAGTAAATATATATATATATATATATATATATATATATGTACACCATATATATCATCTGTTAATGGTTAGCCAGGCTCTTTCTCTGATGCCAATTTTATGTCTGATGCAGCTTATAGAGCCTCAGTTGGACGAGATTGAGGATGAAATAGAGAGTGGGGTGCGTGCTGTGCATCATATTCATACTATTGATTATAACTTCTTTTAGTTGATGAAATAGGCAAATAGCTAGCTTCCGGCTCATGATCAATACTCATTGGTTTTTCCAGGATAAGAGTCCCGTTGCTGTGGCTTTACTTGAGGCGCGAAAGAAAAAACTATTAAATGAGTATGCAATTCACTCTGCTTCTAAGATATATACACATATATATATATATATATATATATATATATGCATGCAGTTGTCCTTATCCTCCTCAGAGATCGATGTTGGCATTAAACCATTTCTCATTTCACTTTTCTAGCAATTTCTCATTTGTAGTGTTTACCTCATTTAGTGAAGTCAAATAAGAGCACTAAGCCTGTAGCATAAAGTAGAAGTTAATACTCTCTCACTACATATGCTCCATGAACTAAACATAAAACATACTTGTTTTGTTAAATTCCTGCATTGCTATTATTCTTTAAACTTTTCTGTCAAAACCATTGGGATTAAGAATATGACATTCACAGAGATGGTTGCATATCTTACTGTTACAGATATGGCATTAAACCATTCACCAACTGGGCATCATTCGTAACGGTGTTTCCGGTTGCTCACTTTTTTTTTTTGAAGCGGTAAGAACACGTACATTTCCTTATGAGTACTCTTCTAGATGATTCCTTATGCCTCATCACTTTGACGGAAAAAGTTGAATTATATGCAGGTCGTCAACATGGCAGAAAAAGTTGAATCTTTCAAAGAGGGAGGAGCATTCTGGTTTACCGATTTGACTACGCCCGATCCAACGTATATTTTGCCAGCTTTGACGGCATTCACACTTTGGATGGCAATGGAGGTCAGCCACTTCTTCTCTATCTATGTTGGCTTCATATCTTTTAATATTTGCCTAATAGCAGAGTTCTCTTGCAAATGCAAAAGCATGCTTACTATCATCACTGACTAGTGGTGGTTTGCTCTGATTTTATAATTTTGATTTCAATGCAAGTGAGATCAGAATTCGTAGATTTAACTTAATTGTTTTATAATCGATATTCCTTTATCAGTGCCACCACGATCCACTGTTCAGTCATCGCTCTAGACACTTTAGTAGCATTATTGCAGCATTAGCATTCCCTCTCGCAGCATTCGCCCCCAAGGTAATTATTGTGGTATTGCATTATAATTTGTACATCCATCATCATGTGCTTATATAACTTTGAGCACTCTGTAAGGGAAAATGGATGGATGGATGCAACACACACACACACACTCTCTCTCTCTCTCTCTCTCTCTCTCTCTCTCTCTCTTACAGGCTGTGTTATGTTATTGGATTACGTCCAACATGTATGGATTCTCATATGCATTTGGTGAGTCCAGTTTATTTATAATTGATCAAATACGCATGGCTCGTCTTTTCCTTTAATATCAACTTGTTATTTTGGTGTTGATTTTTAAGTGATGCGGGAGCTTGAGGTGAAGAAGATGCTGGGTATACCGGATGTCGAACTGCCACCGTATTCATTTAGTCAGTTGCTAGTACTACCCACTTCAGATCCTCTAGTCTCAACTTGTGTGTGCCACACCTCAAAATTATTACCTTTTCTTTTATTTTTTTCTTCAATTTTAATTTCTTTTAATTTAGTATAATTTTACATTATTATTTAGGGTTATTCTATCCAACTAGGGTTTATAATTGTTTTTTAATATTTAATTTTAATTTTTTAGTTAATATAATTGATTTTTGGGGTTGATTATTCCAAACTTAGGGTATATAATTTTTTAAAATTTTAATTTTTTTACAATAAATATTAATTATTATTAGTTATGATAAAACAAGTTTTATTTTTATAAAAAACATTATTAACAATATATAATTTTAATGGTGGCACACGGTTGGCACACACAAGTGGGACTAGAGGATCTATACTCATGGCTCCCGCCCCTTTTGCTTTTTTCTCAGGCAATTTGATGAATCTTTTCCACTTTGCTACTGGGACAATATTCTTATAAGAGTAGAACTAAGAAACCTCCAAGATATTTGGGCTTTTTTTTTTAATAGAGTACAATGTTTGTGGAAATTAGATTTTACAAATTTTAGAAATAAATCAAAATGAAATCTGAACAGAGTGATTAGACATTAATTAGCGGCGTCAAAATAAAAGTGCAAGTGAATTTGAGTTTAGAGACCGAAAGAGTTTGATAGTTGCAGAGCTGTATGGTTGAAAATTTAAATAACTAATAAAGCTTGCCTCGTAAGCTTTGCTAAGATTCCCTAGTAAGCCGTAACAAGCGTCTATTGCAAGTTTTGCCAACCAAAAACTAGCTTCTCCAATGAGATTCAACTCAATCGTAATACACTCGGGAGGCCAAAGTCCAATAAAAGCCTACTAAAATAAATATACTAGTCCAAAAATAAATTATTTTTAATCCGGAAGTTTTTATTAGGGCAACCCCAACAACTCCTTCAAACTCTATTTTTAGAGCAATTTGGGCCAAATTTCCACTCAACTGCTCTATTCGGTGCTTCAAAATAGAGAATTGGAGTCTGCTGCTATAAATATATAGCTACACTATAGCAGCTGTAAAAACACTGTTCACGTTTTTTTTTGGTAATTTATGAAGGATATCTAATGTTACTGTTACTGTTCACGAATTTATTTTTTTAATTTTTTTTAATTCACGAGGGATTGTTGCTGCAATTTTTTTTTTCTATGTTGTAATATAATAGTCTGTAATTTTTATTTTTATTTGTAATATCAGTATGTAATTTTTGTTCGTTGCAATATTATTATGAAACGTTTCCATGTTTTATTATTATTTAGTTTCAGAAATTTTAATAGTTATTTTTGTTGGAAAAATCTTGGTTAAAATAAATATATAAAAAGGAATATTATGGAATATTCCTTTTTAGAGTAGAACTTAAAGTAAACTGTTGGAGATGAAGTGAATAATTTACTGTATAATAAAGATAGAGTGCTGTAAAATAGAGTAAACTGTTGGAGATGACCTATCAATTCTAATTTGCAATGATGAATTTACAAAATGGTGCTCGATCGATGTCAGCAATTTTGGATTGAAAATGTCGTTTGTGTTGCAATTAAGAAATATATATCAAATATTTATTTTGTAATTCATGATTGAATTAAAGTTTGTGAATTTCTGTGAATCTTTTAAAAATTTGCTTTTTATTTTTCTCTAAAAATATATTTTACTGTAAAAATTTATGTATGTTGTAGATCGAACTTTGTAATGATACTCAAGATGTAAATATATGAAAGTAGAAGAACAGAGAATATTAGGGAAATACAATTTTATTAATCGGTATAGATTTCGGTGTATGTCTACAGAACATTACAAGATACATATAGGGTTAATAAACAAAACCCTAGAGTAGAGAATAAGTAATGTTCATAGATAATAAATATATTTATTACACTCCCCCTTGGACATTATGATATGATGTTCATGCCTCGTTAAAAATCTGGCTAAGAAAATCCTGTAGGAAAAAATTAATTGAGGAAAAGAGTACGTGACATACGTGTATTTATATGTTGCATTAGTTGCCTCATTAAAAACCTTCACTAAGAAAACCTCATGGGAAAAACTTAATAAGGGAAAATGAGTACAACCATTTAGCCTATAAGGCATAATGTTGATCTACAAGGTCTGGCCTTCAGGAGTTAATCTTTTAGATTATTTTGAAATTACTTTCTCTCTTCAAAACTACAATCATTGGAGCGAACGTTAAATTTTACAATTTATATATGTGGATAAAAGAATAATGCATGTTACATTAGGTAACCTTAAACTCACTCACTATTCATATGTGCAACACAAATACATTATCTTTAAATAGACAATATGGGATAATATCACTCATCGCGCTACACATAAAAATAAAATAAAACTAGTCTCAGATATGGCAATATAGTGATCATACATATTGCCAACATTTGAATATTCTACCAATGTCATGTCATTGTTATTTCAACAAATAATGTTTATAACTTGAAAATAATGGAAAATATAGTAAACATCATTCTGGTGTCTCATTGTAAAAAAAAAACTAAATCTTATTAGCAAATTAATTATGACTGAAGTACCATTTTTTAGGTAATCTTGCAAAATAAAATATTGTAAGGAACTTCTAATTCTAAAATATCCTCATTATCATCTTTGAGTTTATATCAATACCCATTCACTTCAAGTGATCTAACTAATAGGGGCACACTTGTGTGAGACCGTCTAACTGGTCTCTTATGTTAGACGGATCCCCACCCGACCCGACCTGGATCCGATCCGACCCAGCAATATATATATTAAAAAAACGCGTTTTTCCTTCCCCCTAGCTCGCGCTCAGTAGGTTTTCTTTCCCCCGCTCGCGGCGCACATCTCTCCCAGCTCGCGATTTAACCACCATGATTTCCAACCATTCAACACCGCAAATAACATCTGAACTCTAGCTGATCAGGATTCAACCGCCGGCGATTCAACCTCCGGCGATTTGTGAACGATTCAATGGATGATTTGGGAAAAGGAAGTAAGGTTCCCTTCGGTGGAATTTAGATCGAAACATTAGCAATAACAGACATATGTTCTTAGTTTAGGAGATTTGTAATTTTGTTCCAATTTTTCAACAATGATTAGGTATATAAAATTTTGCATTCAAATTGTTCGACAATATGTTACTAAAAACTGATTCATTGAAATTTTGATTTAGTAATCTATTAGTGTTATAATAATTCTAAAAGTGATTTAAATTTTGTAATTTTCAGATATTGTAATACTTAATAATGAAAACAATGTTGAAAATGTAGAAACAACATCTATCAACGAGGATGAATCTGTTATGTTGCAAATTAGGAGTAAGCACGACTTTACTTCTATTTTTTATTTTTGTAACTCATCAACTATAAAATGAATTTTATATAGTAGTGATACTTCTATGGTATATAGTGATACATTTCACATATTTATTGCCAATATTTTGTTTCTGCCTTAGTAAATCAAGAAAAGTGCATATCACATGTATATATTATATTATATACAGAAGTGATACTTCTATGGTATTTAGTGATATGTGCTCTCATGATAATAATCCTTCGCTAGGTATTAGTGGTATGTTGCAACTATTTTAATTAAAACGTAATTATGATTCACTTGATTGTAATGATACTTCAACAGTAGTTAGTGATACGCCACCAGTACTTATTGACACTGTTTTATTTATGCCTAAATAAATCAACAAAAGTGTATATCACACGTATATATTGAATTTTGTACAATAGTGATACTTCTATGGTATTTAGTGATATGTTTCATACAATTATTAACTTGTTTCTACCTAATATTTAAATTCAATGTCAATGTTCGTTAGTGATATGTTGCATATTATATCACTTAATATCAATTATGATTCACTCGATAGTAATGATACTTCAAGAGTAGTTAGTGATACACCACATCACGGTTATCGATACTTTTGTTTTTGACACAATAAATCAAGAAAAATTGATTACTGATACAAACTTCAAATTGTTGTAGGTGATTCTTTTGATGTAAGAGGTTGCCTTCTTGGTTTGAAAAGGAAGAACATCAATGATATATATGCCTTATATTGCAGTCATGCTCTTGAAACTGGGTTTAGTGTTAGAAAATCCACAACAAGAACTAAAAATGGAAATGTGGTTGAAAAATATTGTTTGTGTTCTTGTGAGCGAGCTAAAAAACCAAACACTTCTAGCTGAAGAAAAATGTATGTCACACGCACAGGCTGTAAGGCATATTTAAGAGCAAAGATGTAACACCCCAGATTTTCGAATAAGGATTAGAGAATCCTTAAGCATAATTAAGAGGTTAAGAAAGATATTTTAATAAGGTTTAAGGGAAGTCAGATGTAAGTTACGACTTTATGGGTCATTTTTCGTGAAATCGTCTTTTTGAAAATTTTGATCCTAACTTTGTTATGACCGATTTTGGTCTTGTTAGAAAGGTTTCGACCTAAGGAGTGTGTCGGTATTTTCAGAATTCTAATCTGAGGTCATCTGAGATCCCGGTGATGAAAATGGTATTAAGAAAACAAATGAATAGTAATTTCTGCGTGCGTTCGTGTTTTGAGAAATTTACGAAATCCTCCTCGTTAATCTAAGACTCATTCTGTCAAGCCTTTCTTATGGAAATGACCCAAGAAATCCATTTGCGTTTATGGATTGCCAATCCGAGGTCAATCGAACGCTCGGGAGCAAAATCTGTCAGTCTGATTGAATAGTAAAAGTAATTTTTGAAAAGAGAATCTTTTCTTGTTTCTCTTCAAATGACCTCCTTTTCATCCCGAGTCGGGTTAATTTAATAGTACTCGAGCTAACGAGTCTCCTTGTGTTTTCAGATTTTGTGTCTGAGGTCGTTTGGACCTTGACATCGAATAAAACAACTTTTAACCGAGCCCGAAATTACTTTAGCAATATTCTTCTACTACAATGACTTTTCCCGGAAGCTATCACTTTTTTCTATAAATAGGACCCCTCCCCTTTCACTTTCATTCACACCATTCATCTTCATTTCTCAAAATAGAGAGAAAGTTGAAAGAGGAGGCTTCAAGTCGAGCGAGGGACATTCTTCATGAGTGTTCCTCCGAGGTGATGAGGGGGGTAACTAGGAGTTGTCCGATTTAAACAAGAAAAGTTTCCTTGTTGAGTTTAAGTCAAAATAGAAAAATATGATTACCTTGTTAAGGCTATGTCTTGTGTTTATAAATAGCCTGAGAATCAGACTAGTTTAGTACAACGAGAGTTTATGAATACACAAAGGGTAGAGAGTCTAAAAGACTTCATCTTTGAAGCATATAGTAATCAGGTAGACTAGGTTTGATCCTTGTGATCATTGTGTGTCTAGTCTATGTTTGAAGTTTATTCATTCACACCTTTAAAGGAGTCTCGGGAGAGATTTCCTATGGGAACTAGAGGGATTCTAGGTTGTCAGGGGATCTTATAATCCAGTCCATCAAAAGATGTTGTAGTGTATAGAAAAGGGGTCGAGTAACGGGAGGTCATCATGTAATAGCCTTTGTAACCTTGCAACGGAGTAATGGATTGTTTTTCACTGACTTGTGAAGTTTCCTTGATGTAGATCAGTTGATCAAACAAGGTTATCAATCTCGTGCCATTTACTTACTTTCTGTTTATCTATTCTGACCTTGCATGTTCACTATAATGTACATGTACATGATGTTGAACATGTCCGCACATTTTATGTAATTTTAGTTTAAAAACATAAACAACTGAGTTACAAGAAATAGACTTAGGGCTTCTAATCATATGAAAGTTGATTAGCCACTAATCCTTCTTGTGCTCAGTTTTTCTTCTCTTGGCCACTAGTCCACTTGAGTTTTCTCCATCCTCTTCACTGCTGGATGACTCAATTTCATCCTTTTTGAGCCCAGTGTATACTTGGAGTTGCATTATCATGTCGGAGTTCAATTTGACCTGCTGTTGAAGGTTGTAGATCATTTCCTCATGTGAGACCGTGAACTGAACTGCTGCATTGACACTTGGTCCCTTGAACTGCAGTCGATCTGCCCTTGAGTCAAATTTTTCTCCTTCTTCAGTTCCCATAAGTTCATCACATGGAACTGTGTGTGTGTGTGTGTGTGACTGCTCTGCATTTCCTAAACTAGTAGTTTTTTCGAGGCTTGGCTCTGGAGGAGTCTCCGGTTCTGCAACTTGCACCTGCCCTTCCATTTGAAATTGAATTGCCATTATGGCAGGATTGAAGTGTGGAACCAGAGCAAGGGTTCCTGGTTCTTCAAGCTGAGCTTCCAACTGAACTGAATGATCAGTTGGCTTCTCTTTTGTAGTTAGCTTCTCAGTTGGGGCAGTTGGGAGTTCAACTGACTCCTCAAACTGAACTGACTGATCGGTTGGTTCTTCAGGTTGAACTTCAGTTTGCTTCTCCAGTTGAATCGATGAACTGAGAAGCTCTCTTTCAGTTTTAATTGCAGTTTGATCCTTTATTTGCTCTCTCTCTTCTGGAGATTCTGAGCTGACATCAATGTCAACTTCAGCTGGAGACGGTGACTCTTCAAAGTTTAGTTAGCTTGTAACTGTTTCTTCAGCCTCTTGTCACGATCTTGTAGCCTGAACTTCTCTAATATTTGTTGCTTCCTCTTGTATTTGTTTAGGTGGTGGTTGTGGTTGCTGATCCTGGTGTTGTTGCCTCATTCTTTGTAATGTTATATAGAGCCACTTTTGTTGCTCTTGAGAGTATTGTCATTCTTCATATTGCTCTTTATTTGTTATTGGTGGTGATCTGATTTCCTTGAGAGTGCATATCTCTTTTATAACATCTTACATTGAGCCTTGTGTTGGATTTGGACATATCCTGCAGAGTTGTAGTTGTCTTCGAATCTGCTTATCGGTTAGCATTCCGGCAGTTTCTTCGCTTATCCACCATAGGCACCAGTCTTCTTCTCGCCTCTAGAAGCTCATACCATGCAATGCAACTAATGCAAGGAAATATTTTAATATAAAAACATGTCGCCATAGGTACCAGTAAATGTACCTGGTTAGAGTATGAAATAACTCTATATGGCCGGTTAGATCAGGAATAAAATACAGGGCAATGTATCGGTTTCTCATTCATCTGCCCAACTTTTTATCTCTTTAGCCTTTGAAAATTCTCTGATGTTGCCTTCTACTTGCGCCATTTGAGGGCAAGTTAACGTAAAATAATTTACTCTAGTTCCTTGATGTGGCACCCTCCTTTCTGGTATGATGTCTTCAAGGTCAGGGCAGAGTGCTACGTCCTCCATTGTTAGGTTTGGAGGAAGTGTTGGAGCTAGTGGTGGTCTGGCCATTATGGAAGTTCCCATCATACGACTGAGTGGAATGTTGTCATCTAAATCGGAGCCTTCTTCTTGGGATGATTCAGTTGAAGCTTCCTTGCCTTTTCCTTCCTCAGTTTTCTTCACTTTCTTCGAAGAAGTTGATTTAGTGCCAGTTATCTGAGAGCTCTTAATGCTCAGTCCATCCAGGCCAGGTTGCCTCTTGGCAACTATTGGGATGAAGTCTACCTTCTCTAACCATCCTTGTTTCAGCTTCATCTTTCATTAAGATGAAGGTGTTTTTTCCAGTAGACTGCTGATTCTGTAGAGATATTACGTCTTTTGATGGAACTTCATTTCGTCCCAATGCTTCTCTACTATGTCTACATATTTCTTGATTTTCTCGAAGAAATATAGAGCCCAGTTTACCTTGATGTTTGTGGAAATTGTAGCGCACACTTTGTATTTGTCCTCTGATATTTCAGAGTGGCTCTCGATTGTGCCGGCAATCATTCTGGTTGTAACTAATACTAAAATTTTGTATTCTTCTTGAAAGCAAGACACGAGCGTGTTACTCTTGTACGGTTCTCGGCAGTCCAACCGTTTTCAGAAATTGTATGCTTGTTGTTGATCCACCTTTACTTCTTGTAATCTTATCCCCATTATTGGCAGTTGGAAGATTCTTGCCAGGGAGTCAGGAGTGACTTCTAACTGAACTCCACGTACTTCAGTTGTGATCTTGTCATCATAGCTTTTGGAGTTCAAGTAGAACTGGACCACTGGCTCGGGATAGACTCTCGTTGGGAGAACTTCAATGAAGTTTTGTAAACCGGCTTGAGCGATCTTTGTGATCAATATATCACAAAGAGGGGAGTTGGAGCATTTTTCTCTATATGCTTTTTGATCGTGGAACTTGTCTCAATAGAGATTTCCTTGAAATCTCCAGAACGATTCTCCAGTTTTACTGAAGTTGAACTTTTTTCAAACAACTGGTGTGCTTCTTTGAGCCATATTGATTTTATGAAAATGATGAAGAGATTTGGTTTTTGAGATATAATATGAGCTGAGTTTGGGACTAAGTTGTGATCTTTACAACTGATTACAGAAATTTGAGAGAAAGAGTAGAAATCAAATTCAGGCTGAAGTTTGATTTGGTAAAAATGGGAGTTTGTTTTCAGTCAATCTATTTATATTTAGTGAAAGGGTGTGAATCCAACGGTTGTTATGATTTGATTGTCCTAAATCCAACGATTTGAACGAGCACATGGTTTGAAGTGTCGATTGGTTAAATAATATATCCGTTGGTGACTAATGAAGAGAGAGTGGGTCCAATAGTAACATTTGAGTACACATCATTTTTACCATTCACCTTCTTAAATTCAAACTTATCGACTTCTCACTCTCTTGATTCCACGTGGCATAGAACCGATTATGGCATCAATTTACTCGATGTAACTGATGGTCTTTTGTTGAACTGATCAATATGACTGAGATGATTTCAGTTCAGGTTTTTTTACTTAGCTGACTGAAGCTATTTAAGTTCAGGTTTTCCTACTACTCTGCTCTTTCTTCAGTTTGAATATGTGAACTGATGACTCCGGTTGAACTGATTGAGCTGACTGAGCGATTTCAGTTCATTCATCTTCTCTTCTCAGTTTGTAAGTTTTTTGTGCTTTGCAAATACTTTGAACTGATTAGCACATTAGTTTGAACTTCATGAATGGTTGAACTGAAGCATTTCTGGCTTAGTTCTTCTTTTCTCTTCAGTTTCTCTCTTCAGCTGGAGTGGGCTTCTGTGCTTTTTCAGTCAGTTGATCATCTTTATCCTTTCAAGCTAGTTCAAGCAATCCCAGTTGGATGCATAGCTCTACAAATCTTGCTTCAGGCAACAGTTTTGTGAAGATGCCAACAATTTGTTTCTCCATGTTGACATACTTGATGTAGATGTCCTTTTTCTCTATGTGATCTCTGATGAAATGATGCCTTATATCAATATGCTTGATTCTGGAATGCAATACTGGATTTTGAGAGATTGCAATTGTACTGTTGTTGTCGCAGAATATAGGCACTTCTTCAGTTTCAACTTTGTAATCTTTCAGTTGCTGCTTCATCTAGAGTATTTGCACACAACAACTGCCTACAGCGGCGTATTCAACTTCAGTTGTGGAAGTGGCGACTGATATTGCTTCTTACTAAACCAAGATATCAGTTTGCTTCTAAAAAACTGACAAGTTCCACTGGTGCTTTTTCTATAAATTTTGCATCCACCAAAGTCTGAGTCTGAATAACCAGTTAGACTTAAGCTATCATACCTTGGATACCACAGTCCAAGGTTTATGGTTCTTTTGAGATATTTGATGATCCTTTTAGCTGCTTCTAGATGAATTTTTCTTCGGGTTAGCTTAGAACTGAGTGCACAGTCCAACTTAATAAGAAATGTCTGGTCGGCTGGCAGTTAGATAGAGTAGCGAACCGATGATCCCTCGGTAGTATGTCTAACTAACTGATTCTCCTTCTTCATCAAGAGTTAATTGAATGGATGTGTTCATTGGAATCTTGAGAGTTTTTCCTTTATCAGTTCTAAACTTCTTGACTAGCTCCTTGGTATACTTGACTTGACTGATGAAGATCCCACCATTCAGTTGCTTCACTTGGAGCCATAGGAAGAATGTCATTTCTCCCATCATGCTCATCTCGAATTCGCTTTGCATCAGTTGAGTAAATCGTGTGCATATATCTTTGCTCTTGGATCTAAATATTATGTTGTCCACATGAATTTGAACCATTAAGATCTCAGTTGACCGTTCTATTCGAAATAGAGTTCGATCAATGATTTTTTTGAAAACCATTCTCAAGTAAGAATATTGTTAGAGTTTCATACCATGCTCAAGGAGCTTGCTTCAGTCCATAGAGTGCTTTTTTCAGTTTGTAGACTTGATCTCAAATCTCAAAACCTGGTGGTTGTTCGACATACACATCTTCCTTGAGCATTCCTTGAAGAAATGCGCTCTTGACATCCATTTGTATACTGTAAAGTTGAAGTGAGCTGCATAGGCTAAGAATAGTCTGATTGCCTCTAATCTTGCAACTGGTGCGAATGTCTCATCAAATTTGGTCCCTTCATTTTGAGAGTATCCCTTAGCTACCAATCTTTCCTTGTTTCTTGTGATCACTCCTTATTCGTATATCTTGTTGCGAAAGACACATTTTGTACTAATTACTTTCTGGGTTTTCAGTCTATCAATAAGAAACCATATATCATTTCTCGTGAACTGATTCAGTTCTTCTTGCATTGCCATGATCTAATCTGAATCTTCCAAAGCTTTTTTTATATTTACCGGTTCAGTTTGAGAGATGAAGCATGTGAATAATGCATGCTCAGTTAAACTTCTGGTTTGCACGCGGCTTCTTAGATCACCCACAATCTTGTCAGTTGGATGGCTTCGGAGCCATTTGGACAAGTTAGCTTCTGATGATTCTTCAGTTAGTTTATTGATGTTGACATCATCAGTTATCCTCTCTTTAGTTGGTTCAGCTTCTTCATCAGTTCTTCCCTCTGCTTCAGTTGTGGGATTGGTGGTCTCAGCACAGTTTGTGTCCTCATTGACCAGGTTTAGTGTCTGTTTCATTATTTTTCTCTAGTGCTACTTCAAACCGCTCTGGAACTACGTGATCAACATAGTCCTATGAGTTCTCAGTTTCACTAGGTTGTACTTGAATTGATATATCAATTGTATCTTTATTTCTGTACTCATTAGCAAATTCATCAAATACCACATGACATGTTATTTCCACAACAAGGGTTCGTTTATTGAACACTCTGTAAGCTTGTGAGTGAGGAGAATTATATCCAAGAAATATTCCCTCATCAGCTTTGACACTGAAGGTTTTCAGTTGAGTCTTGCCATTGTTGTGAATATAACATTTACAGCTAAATATTTAGAAGTATGAGATAGAAGGCTTACGACCCCTGTACAGTTCATAAAGGGGTTTTATCATGTGAACTGACGATTACACTTCGGTTTTGAGTGTGACATGTTGTGTTGACTACTTCAACCCAGTAGTTTTCAGCTATGTTGGCATCAGCTATCATTGCTCGAGCTACTTTCTTGAGTGTTCGGTTTTGTCTTTCAGCTACATCGTTTTGTTGAGGAGTTCTCACAGCTGAGTGTTCGTAAGTTATTCTAAGCTCACTACAGAAATTGATCACTTGCTTGTTGATGAATTCAGTTCCATTGTCGGACCTAATCCTCTGAAATTAACTTTTTTTTTCAGTTTGCAGTCTTTTGATCAATGTTGATAGCCCGACATAAGTTTCATCTTTGCTCCACAGAAATTCCACCCAAGTGTACCTTGAAAAATCATCAACCACTACTAGTGTGAATCTTTTCTCTTTTGGACTCTGCGGTTTGACTGGTCCACACAGATCCATGTGTAGCAGTTGAAGGCATACAGTTGATCTTGGGGGATGACTTCTTATTTTTGAAAGATGACTTCACTTGCTTCCCTTTTTGGCACGGTCCACAAGTAGTGTTTTTCTTGTAGAAATCCTTGGAAAGTTCTTCAACTAGGCCTTTCTTAGCTAAGTAGTTGATGCTCTTGAAGTTGAGATGATTCAGTTGACGACGCCATAGCCAACTTGTTTTAGTTGTTTCTTTTGAGAGAAAACAAGCTTCTGAGTAATCGGTTGACCAATCAACAACATACATGTTTCTTTTCCTCACACCGGTTAGGAGAATTGCTCCAGTTGACTTTTCTCCACATGTGTTTGTGTTGAAGTCAACTGAGTAACCATTGTCACATAACTGACTGATGCTCAGTAGTTTGTGCTTTAGTCCATCCACATGGGAGATTCCATTGACTACCACTTTTCCTTTGACCATGAACCTTTCTCCAATGGTTCAACTTTTGGAATTATCTCTAAATGTGACAAGTGGACCTTTAACTTCTTTATAGCCTTTGAGATCTTTTCTATCTCAGGTCATGTGCTTAGAGCACCCGCTATCTAGATACCAAATATCCTTGGTTTTCTTCTTAGATAGGATGCTCTTTTCCTACAAAAATAATGATTAACTTTTAGGTAACCATTTCATATCGGGTCCTTATTGATTAATCAAGTTTTTAGGAATCTAAATTTTCCAAACTTTTAACTTTTCAACATTCAATGATCCATCAGACTTGGATCGTCTGATCACTTTTGTTTTTCTTTCAACTCTTCTTCTTTGAGTTGATTCAGTTGAATGGTACCTGCGATAAGAGTTAGTAGAATAAAATAGTTCAACTGATCTTCTTTGGTTTTGAGTTCTTCAATCAGGCCAATGCCTTGTATGTTTCCAGTTTGATGAACTGAACCCTCTTGGATTGATCCTTGGTTCATTTTTGGAATCCAGATACTCATCATATTGGTTTCTAGGTTCAAACGTGTTTCTTTGATTTTTTCCATAGGTGTTTTGATATCCTCTATAGGCATGTTGGTTGAACCTTTGGTGAGGGTAGGCTTGAGACCTGGAATAGATATTTCTTTTGGGATCAACTGATCTCTCAGTTCGGTTCATAGGAGGCCTTGATTGAACTGATGGTCTTAGTTGAACTGGTGGCCTCAGTTGGTAAGAGTGACTGAATTGTTTAGACTGAGCTTGAGGGGTTCTGAGTATGCCTTCACCGTTAGATACATCAAGCGATTGTGATTGAGCTAGTCCGGTGAATTCTTTCAAGATACCTTTGTTATTACTTTACACAACTGATTTGCCCTTTTCTAAAGCAGTAAACCTACTATAGCGTAATCCTGTGCTGCTAGACTCGGTTCTTTAATGACTCTGAAGTTACATAAACTGTGCGGTCATATTCATCATCATGTACTTGAACATTGTTGTGAACATGTAAGGTCAGAATGTAAAAACTTAGGCAAATAAAGAACACGAGGTTGGTAACCCTGTTCGATCAATTGATCTACGTCAGGGAGACTTATCAAGTCCGTGAGAAACAGTTTACTACTCTATTGAATGGTTACAAAGGTCATTACATGAAGACTCCCGTCACTCGACCCCTTTCCTACCCGATTCAACCTCTTTCACTAAACTGAATTGTGAGCTCCCTTCATAACCTAGAATCCCTCTAGTTCCCACATGAAATCTCTCCAAAGACTCCTCTAAGTGTGTATGAAAGTGAGTTTCAAACACATACTAGAAACACAATGATCTAAATGATCAAACCTAGTCTAACTAAATACTATATGCTTCGAATATGAAGTCTTTTAACTCTCAGCCCTTTTGTGTATTCGTAAAAATTCATGTCTCATAAACTAGTCTGAATCCCAGGCTATTTATAAGAAACAACTATAGCCTAAACAAGGTATTCAGATGTCCTATTTAGACTAGGATTTAACAAGGAAATAATTTCCTTATTTAAATCGGACTTTTCTAGTTTAGATGTCTTCCTTGAATAGAAATCCTTCTTTTCTTCTTGATCTTTATCACGAACAAGGCAGCTTCTATTCTGAAATGTCTAGCTTGAATATGCAGCACCAACTCTTTGATTCTAGCATGATACGTCTCTTGTAAACTCTCTGGATAATCATGTACATGATCATCTTCCTGAACATGATCAAGTACATGTTTTGATCTTCAATCAGATTGACAGTATAATATTTACAGAAATGTCCAGAACATGTTATTCGAACATGAATAACCAATATCTTTTGTGTTCTTTTGAAATTACCATAATATCTAAACAGATAATGATAATCCCGAACACTTTAGTACATATGGCACTAACAATCTCCTTCTTTGTCTTTATCTGGTTGCAAATCAGCTCCATGTTTTAAAAGAACACAACCCTTAAACTGTAGGATCATGTACTTAAAAACAGACTTGGATGTTGTGAAGAACATCATATGATTCAGTTGAATTTCACTTTCTTATCAGCTTGTACATGCTCTGCTATATTGATTTTTTTTCTTTATATTTTTATCTTTTGATAGCAGTTTCAATGTTCAGCAGATATGAATCATATAGGGAAGAAAAATCTGTTCCATAACAAAATAGCTATTACAAGCTATTAGAGCAAAAATAAAATATCTTTCAAAACATGATGCAAGATAAGTAGAACAAAAAAAATATTAAAAAAACTTATATTGCATTACTCCCCCTATTTGCTACCGATAAAGGTAAATGAGTAATAACCAGCAACTACTCGGATTTGTCAGGGTCTTGATCAGCATCATCTTGTTCAGATCCTCCTTCTATTTCAGAACCTTCTTCTTCATTTTCAGTTTCTGTCTCTTCATCAGCCTCTTCTTCAGTCTCAGCTTCCTCTTCCTCATCAACTTCTTCTTTAGCAGCCTCCTGCTCTTTTTTATAAGCCTCTTCTGCAGTCTCTGCTTGGATAGCTTCAGCTTCCTTTTCTTATGCTGCAGTCTGTGCTTTCCCTTGCTTTGATGCTGGAGTAGACTTCTTCTGAGCAGCAGCTTCGGCAGTACTTGCAAGCTTGTACAAGTTATGAACATTCTTAGAAACATCTGCTGCTGGGGAGGCAAACTCTTCTCCTGATGAAAGATCAACAATCATTGCTTGAATCTTCATCTTCTTAGAAGTATGCTCATAAATCAGACGAGCATGAAACTCCAAGCTTCTCTCTAGAAACTTCAGCACAACACTCTTAGGTGAGGATTCTTCAACAATATCTTCTATTCCTTTCTTGGATGACAGGTACTGCTTGAACTGGAGGTGAAGGTGAGGATCTCCTATCTCAGGAGTAACCTTGATCACAAGAGGCTTGTTGAGAGGAACAACTTTATCTTTCTTTGAAGAGATATTCTTCTTTTGTTGCTTGATTAGGCTGTATATCAACGAAGGATAGCATAGAGGTCCCTTGACAACTGTAGACAGCACTGCTTATGATCTTGCTAAACACAAACTCACCATAATTGAATTGCTTTCCAGTTCCGAGGTGATACAGAAACTTCCCTTGAGCTTGAGTCACTGCTGCTCTGTGCTTCGTGGGTAGCCAATTGTGGATCAGAATCTTGAACAGAGCACCATACTTGTGAGTCAGCTTAGAAGTTGGAATAGACTGCGGATGCGATAGCCATTTGTTGTAGATGCCCTGGGTTAGTTCCTCAACAACCATCCTTTAGTCATCGATCTCCTTGTACTCCCCCTCAGATGCACATCCCAGGAATTCATTAATGAGATCTGGAGAAAACTATAGCATCTCTCCTCTTACAAAGACTTTCTGAAAATCTTCAGACTCCGGATGTAACAGCCCGGTCCCGAGGATGGGGATAGGGTTGTTGTGCGTAAAATAGCATGAAAAATTGGAAATCCAGGGGGGGTGTTTCTAGAGTTAAACTAAGTTAGCGCCTCAAAAACTTAGGCAACATAACTTTATGATTAGGAAGAACTTATCATTTTCAACAAATCAAAGGGGTCAAAGGGTTCAAACAAGTTGAAGGAATGTCTATTCATAGGCTAATCAAATTCAAACATAATCCAACAATTAATAGATAGGATTTCAACTCTTCAAATAAACAAGACCTCTCCATAGGTCACAATAACTAAGACCCATCAATAGGTCAGAGGTAAATAAACTATTTAATGTCCCATTCATAGGACAGAAGCAATTAGTCAAGATAAGACCCATTCATAGGTCAACTGGAAAATAAACAAAATCCAAGACTTAACCAAATATGACCAACTCATAGGTCGAAAACTGTAAAGGGACATGCTTGGATTTATGAAAAGAAGTGGGACTTTATTTATCATGATTCAATAAAGAATACAATTCAGATAAGCCCAAAAATAAAACATAGCATGCAATAATACTATGGAGCAACTGTATCAGAGTTTAAGCGGAAAACAATGGAGTAATATTATATCACATAACAACATACTCATGAGCAATAATTTAGTCTGAACAACACAGCAAGACATGATCAACCCACAACAGTACATCGAGCCATCACCTCCAGCATCTCAACCTGTGAAAAACATTTTGAAAATATTTTGGGCGTGAGTACTAAAGCACTCAGTGGGTTAAAATTTTAGCTCAATCTTTAATAAAAACTGTAACAGAATATCCAAAATATAAATACAGATAATGGAAAGCAAAACGCAAAAGCCCTTCCCATTTCTGCAAACCTTTTACTTTTCTTTGGTACCCTGTAGCTCCTTCTGTCGTCTACTGCACTCTATGACATGTCGCTGATAGGAAAAAGGAGGGGTTACCTCGCTAATCCGAGGAGAGTGTACCATGGATCACCTAGCATTGACCCTGAGTATACCAGGGGTTAGCTAGCATTGACCCCTATAGTGATGCTCAGATCACGTGTATGTGCAGGGGTTACCTCACAGTGACACCTTTAGTGATTAACATCACAACTACAAGAATCACAGTTCCTGCCTATCCTTTGATCTATGTTCTCTATAAAGCGCGTAATATGACATAAGCATAAAAACTATGCCATCCTCTTAATATAACATCTATGCTAACCTTTAAGTCCTCTATCAAACTTAGTTCAATTATGCTTCATATTCCTTAAATGAAAATCATTCTATAACTTGAGTTTAATAATAAATGCACAAGCTAAAGAGTACAACTTATTATACACAAGTATAATCAATACACAAATAAACAATTAATATACTGTAACTTTAAACTGTGACTATTAGACTTTAAATATAAACTTTAACCTTAATCTTTAAACTATGAACTTTAAACTCTAACCTTAACTCTTAACTCATAGACTTTAGTTATGACAAGGCATAATCTGTTCTATTTAATTATGTCGAAGCATAATCTATATTCGCTAATTATGATAAAGCATAATCTATGTTCTCAGTAATTATGAGAAATCATAATCTATGTTCTCAATAATTATGACACAGCATTATCTATGTTCTCAATAATTATACAACAGTATAATACTATTACTTTAGCAGAGACTTGAGCAGATAATTCATCAAATATTTTATTTAGATATTCTAACTATGACTATCACATTTATGAGTTAATAACTCAAATATAGATAGGTTTTGCAAATAAACCCACCTCGATTAGATCAACTCGGGCGATCAAACTTCTCGATATTCATCCGTCACTTCTCTGACTAGCTCAACAAGTCCTACAAGGTCAAACCTTATTTTAGGACTGCTACTCAAATTTTTAGAACTCGACTTTAATTTAATTGGAGCTTTTATTCACTTTAATTATATTTCAACTAAGAATGCGCGAATCTAGAGATCTCGTACAACTTTAACACAAAAGAAAATAAATTCTAAAATATAATTTTCGATTTAATGGGACTAAAAGATTTAACAGAGGTCACTTTCCGTAACTTGCCATTTTAATTAAATTTTAAACAGCAAACCTCGATTGCACTTTTTACTTGTCCAAAAATTATGAAAATAATCAGGCATGACCCCACATATATCTTTATTAAACTATACAATTTTCGGAATTTTCTGAAATCACATGCTCTAGTTATAAAAATAACCGTATGATTAAAATAATCGACTTTAATCAAAACTTATCGGAAAATTACGAAACTTGGCAGTCCTATAGGAAATAATTTTTCGAGCAACTTTACAGAAGAAACTTTTTCGATTTGACAACCCGAAATGGGTGAAAACGGGTAAAAACCGAAACTGATCGGCACCCCTTTATTTTTCACGTTTTCCGTCGTTTTCGCCGGTTTGCGGCCACCGGACGACAACGCACTCAACATACGAAATGAAGCACTATTTAAAACACACAACATATTAATATTTCAACTATAAAGGAAGAGAAATGGACCGAAACGAGACGTCCGAAGCGGCGGCGCGATGGCGGCATGACGACGGCGTTTCCGGCCATCCACGGCGGCGGCGGCGGCTCTCCAGCAGCGTTCCGGCGCTCGATAGCTGCTCCCGCAGCAGCAGCACCCCTCCCCCCAAATAAAACTTAACCTGGGCCCACATGTGCGATTTACTCGGCACAGGCCCGGGTTTCTCTCGTTCGTCAACACGAACGAGAGAGAAAGAGAGAGAAGAGAGAGAAATGAGAAATGAACAATGAATCCCCCCTCCCCTATTTATAGGAAAAGCTGAGGTGGGGCGGGTATAACTTTTTCGGATATAAAATACTGATAAAGTAATTTCCGGATTCAATAAAAGTTGTTTTATTCAATGGCGAGGTCTAAATGACCTCCAACACAAAATCTGAAAATACCGAGAGACTCGTTGGCTCGAGTACTATTGAACCAATCTGACTCGGGATTACGAAGAAGTCATCTGAAGAGAAACGAGAAAAGATTCCCTTTTAAAAATTACTTTTACTATTCATTTCGACTGACAGATTTTGCTCCCGAGCGTTCGATTGACCTCAGATTGGCAATCCGTGAATGCGAACGGATTCCTTGGGTCATTTCCTATAAGATAGACTTGTTAGAACAAGTCTCGGATCAATGAAGAGGATTTCGTAAATTTTTCGAATCACGAACGCTCGCAGAAATTACTATTCACAGGTTTTCCCTTTACGATTTTTAATTACGGGACTCCTGTAGAGGTCAGAATAAAATTCTGAAAGCATCAACGGCTTCCTTTAGATCATTACATTCCAAAAAAGACCAATATTGACTATCTTCCGGCGGCAAACGCAAAATCTCATAATCGATTTTCACATAAATACACGAAAAGGGTCGCGACTTACATCTGTTTTACTTTATTTTAGCTCCAATTATTTTCTTTAGTCTTCTAAATAAATTTAGAAAACTCTCTGAAATTTTGGGATGTTACACCGGATCATCAATCTCTTTAGTTCAATTATAGTAGAACTCAGACACAACCTTAGGCACAAAATCTTGCACCTTCTGCACGGTTCCTAAAAGACCAGCTTCCTCCAACAAGGTATACACACTAGTGGCCAACACTGTATCCTTGTCAACCTTCTTCTCAGATATCATTTACCTCTGCTTCACTCTCTCCCACAAATCAGCATGCTTTGAAGAATGAAAGATAGAATGACTTGAAGTACCTTGAACACGAACAATCTGTTTGTGAGCTTCAGACTCATGTTCACTTGACTGTGAGTGAACATCTTTAGGTACATCTTCCGGCTGGGCAGCTTTCTTGGCTTTCTTGGAAGGACCAATTGTTTCAACAACTTTCCTTTTCTTAATAGACACAGCAGTGGATGATGGAGTGGTGGAAGCTCGACTTTGAGTCACAGGAGTTCTAGGCACTAACTGCACCACAGCAGTAGAGGCCTTCTTTCTGGGGGTTTTCTTCTTGACAGGTGATCTGGCAAACAGATCATATTGAGCAGATGCAAGCAACTTTTCCTGTTGTAGAACAGGAGTCTTCTTAGCCGATTCAGAGGATGAACTTTGAACAACTTCTTTCTCTATTGGATCAGCAACTAAAGGTCTGTGAATGACCTTCTTCGTTCCTTTTGCAAGAGCAGTTGCTATGGCTTTCATCTTCAGGCTTCATGGAATATCATCTTCTCTGTCTTCATCATCACCTTCTGCAGTAGAAGGTTGAATAGGCGACTTCAGGACAACATTCGCTGGAGTAGATGTTTCTGCAGTGCTCTTCTCTGTAACATGTTCCTCAACATGTTCAGGCACATCTGAAGGCTTAACTTGATCATCAACAACAGATCCTTCTCTTTCTGAAGGGCTTGGGCAGTAGGTGCTATGACGATCTTCTTTGATAAAGGGGCTGTAGTCTTCTTGATTTTCTTAACTGCAGTTCCCTTTGTTCTTACCTTCTTTTTGTTGACATCGTATGACTTCACGGCTTCCTTCAAAAGATCTTAGATTGAAAGACTTTAGGTCTTTGTTTTCTTCACAGAAAAAGCAATTTCTTGCTCTTCTGTCTCTATACCTTCTTCCTCTTCGTCTTCATGAAATGTTTCAATTAATTTTTCTGTATCTTTACTCGAAGACTCATCACGAAGTGTCCTCTGAATAGGCTTCTTGTATGTTGATTCACCTCCTACCTGTCTGTCAAACTCATCCTTCTCGTAGAACTGATCTTGAGGTTTGGAATATGTAACATTTCCATACCTCATTCTGGGCTTCACAACTTTCTTAGGACGGACAATTTTTCATTTCGGAGCCATTGGAAATATATGGGTATATGAAAGAAATAAGCAGCAAGAGAATCAATGGCAAATAAGGGAGAAAACTTAGAAAACTCAGAGGTTTTATCGAGAGAGAAGGGTTTTTTGATTTCAGAAATTTAAAAAGTAAACGTTTTCTCTAAATGGCTAAACATATATATAAGAGAGTATTCCGTTCATAGAATAAACTCAGGTTTCTGTTAGACTAAGAAATCGGAGGGAAGTTCCGGAAAATTAGAGATGACAATAGCACGTGAGAACTAGCCGTTGACAAAGATGTACTCAGGGTTTGAATCATGATCATGTACATCTGTAGGAACATTTATGGGATTGTTCAGTCCCTTTGTGCAGGAATGGTTCTTTCCTGCTGAGTGTAAACTAGACACACTCGTACTCCTCTTCTTGGTTTTACTGAACCAAGCACACCCCAAGGGCTGCTTTGAGTTTCTCAAATTAGGCTGAAGCCAATCCCTTGGTGAACAAATTAGCTAGTTGATTCTCTGTCTTCATGTGTTCAATCTTTAGCACTTCTTCTTCAACAGCTCTCTGATGAAGTGATGTCTGATATCTATATGTTTGGTCCTCGAATGCTCCACTGGGTTCTTTCAGATGTTGATAGCACTTATATTATCACAGTACAGAATAGGAGTATCATGACTAACTTCATAGTCTTTCATCATTTGCATCATCCAGATGATCTGAGTAGAGCTGCTCCTTGCTACAATGTATTCTGCTTCTGCTATAGATAGAGATATGTAGTTCTGATTCTTACTGAACTAGGAAACAACATTATTTCCTAAAAAGAAACAAGCACCTGAAGTGATTTTTCTGTCATCTGGAGATCCAGCCTAATTAGCATCACAGTATGCAGTAATACTTGCATTTGTATTTGAAATATACTATAAACCATAATCAGTAGTTCTATTGATGTACTTGATGATGTTCTTAATAGCCTTCATGTGTCTCTCCTTAGGACAGGATTGATATCTGGCACACACTCCCACACTGTATGCTATATTTGGTCTACTTGCAGTGAGGTATAGGAGACTTCCAATCATGCTTCTGTAGAGAGTTTGATCAACTTCAGTTCCTACATCATCTTTTCCAATCTTGACTGTAGTGCTGATAGGAGTTCATTTGTGCTTAGAATTTTCAAACTCGAACTTCTTCACCAAGTTTCTGGCATACTGGATTGAGAGATGAATACCCCTTCTTCTGACTACTTTATTTGAAGTCCTAGGAAATATTTTAGATATCCAACAAGGCTCATCTCAAATCCAGTTTCCATGTCTCTGATAAAGTCCTTGACCATCTTATCAAACACTGATCCAAACACTATATCATCCACATATACTTATACCACAATTACTTGTGATTTTTCTTTTCTGAAGAACAGTGTTCTGTCTTTTCCTCCTCTGTTGTATCCTTTGCTTACTAGGTATGTAACGAGTCTTTCATACCATGCCCGAGGAGCTTACTTCAGGCCATATAATGCCTTCTTTAGTTTGAACACAAACTCTGGATGATGTGGATCTTCAAATCCTTTAGGATGTGCAACAAACACATCCTTCTTTAGGAATCCATTCAGAAAAGCACTCTTGCCATCCATTTGGAATAGTTTGAAATTCATGATGCATGCCATAGCTAGAAGAAGTCTGATTGATTCAATCATTGTAACTGGAGCAAAGGTTTCATCAATGTCTTCAATCTGAGAATAACCTTGAGCAACCAGTCTAGCTTTATTTCTTGTAATGTTTCCAGCTTCATCAGTCTTGTTCTTGAAAATCCATTTGGTTCCAACAATGTAGACTCATTCGGGTTTCTGCACTAGATCCTAGACATCATTCTTTTTTAATTGAAGAAGTTCTTCCTGCATGGCTTCTATGCAGTAGTCATCTTTAAGAGCTTTTTGGATGTTATTTGGTTCAATCTTGAAGGTGAAATAGACATAGGATATCTCATCATACATCCTTTTTCTCAGAGTGCTCCTGGTCATCCTACCTTCATGAATATCTCCTATTACTTCTGAAGTAGAATGAGTCTTGATGATTTGCTTCGAAGGCTTTTTGTGCCTTACTGTATGTTCTTCAACTTCTCTGTCTGTATCCTCATGAACCTTAGGATGTTCAAAAACATCTGTGTAAACATCGTCTTCAGGAGTATTGACAGTATTGTCCTGATCATCAAATCTGACATTGACTGTCTCAATTACAACCTTTGTATCTTTGTTGTAAATCTTGTATGATTTACTGTTTCTGGAATATCCAATAAACATCTCTTCAACTCTTCTTTTGTTCATCTTGCTGAGGTACTCTCTATCATTGAGAAAATAACATATGGTTCCAAACACATGAAAGTACTTCACTGTTGTCTTCTTCTCATTCCAAATCTCATTTAGAGTAGTGAGAATACCTGGTCTAAGATAAACTCTGTTGCTGAAGTGGCATGTTGTATTGATAGCTTCTCCCCAGAACATAACAACAACTCCTTTAGTAGCAATCATGGTCTTTGCCATCTCCTGAAGAGTTATGTTCTTCCTTTCCACAACTCCATTCCGCTAAGGAGTTTTGGGGGCTGAGTACTCATGACTGATACCATTCTTACTACAGAATGTATCAAAGTATTGGTTCTCAAATTCCTTGTCATGATCACTTCTGATTCTGATACTCTGAGCATCCTTCTCAATTGTGATCTTGCAGGCTAATCTCTTGAATACTGTGAAAGCTTCACTCTTGTCTCTGAGAAAGTCAACCCAAGTAAACCTTGAGTAATCATCAATGTAGACAAGGACATACTTCTTTCCTCCGTAGCTTTCCATAGCCATAGGCCCCATTAGATCTATATGAATGAGATCTAGAATTCTCTTGGAAGTTCTGTCTTGCACTTCTTTATGTTGGGATCTGGACTGTTTCCCAATCTAACATGGACCACAGACTTTGTCTCAGTCAATTCTGATATGAGGCAGCCCTCTGACAATATCCTTGCTGATGGTCTTCTAGAGATTTCTGAAGTTGATGTGTCCAAGTTTCTAATGCCAAATCTCTGACTCTTCAATAGATGTTCTTTGACATGTTAAAAAAGAACATTGTGCAGGAACATGTAGCTGATAACAGTTGTCAGCTGATCTCTTTCCTTCCATGAATAAGTCATTGTTCTTATTCATAACTCTGTAGCTTTCCTTGGTGAAGACTACAGTCATGTCATCATCACATAGTTGACTGATACTTATCAGATTAGCTTTGAGTCCATCAACTAGCATAACCTTCTTAAGTTTGGGCATTCCTTCTTCTGCAAGTTTGAAAGGATCCTGGAACTCTGAGACTTTTGCTGTAAAGACATAGGTCTCTTCTTCTGATTCACTTCTACTTTCTTCAGAATCATTATCACTAAGAGAGGCATTGCAGTTCTTGTTATTCTTCCTTAGAGTGTTGGCACATTCAGCTTGAATGTGACCAAAACTATCACACTCTCTCCACTGAATTCCTCTCTTTGTATTTCATGGTTGAAACTGTTTCTACTCACTGTTAGAGTTTCTATCTTGCTGAGAAGTTCCAGGTTGTTGTCTTCTGTTGTTGGACCTTCTAGAAGACTGTTTGTTAACTCTCTTAAGCATTCAACTGAAGTTCTTGGTGATAAGGACCATATTATTCATTGTCTCTGAATCAAGTACAGGTTTTTATTTCTGTACATGTTCAGGGACATCCTCAGAAATTTCAGCTTTAAGAGCAATACCTTTCTTCCTTGAGCTACTGTCTTCATCTTCCAGATTCATCTCAAACGTTCTCAATGATCCCATCAGTTCATCAAGTCTCATACTCTTGATGTCCTTGGCTTCCTCTATGGCAGCAACTTTGTAGGCAAACTTCTTTGGAAGAGATCTGAGAACCTTCCTCACAAGCTTTTCATTACTGATAGGTTCTCCAAGAGCAAAACTTTAGTTTGATAAGCTCCTTAATTTGGCATTAAACTCACCAATGGATTCAGATTCTTTCATTCTAAGACTTTCAAATTTTGAAGTCAGATTTTGAAGTCTTGACAGCCTCACAAAACTAGTCCCTTCAAAGGTAGTTTCCAGAATATCCCATGCAACTTTTGCAGTCTCACAGGTTGAGATCAGACTGAATGTCTCAAGATCCACTGTAGAGAATATTGCATTGAGAGTTTTGGTGACATTATACCAATTCTTCTGTGGCATATTCCACTCTCCTTCTTCAATCTCCACATGCCTTCCTTCTTTGGCAACAGTTGGCTTTTCCCATCCTTCAGTGATACTTTTCCATGCTAGTTCATCAAGTGATCTCAGAAACGCTCCCATCCTTGCTTTCCAGCAGGGATAGTTGTTGCCTTCTAGCAAAGGTAGCCTGACCGTAGATCCTCATTCTTTGATTGCACTCATGGCTGGACTGCAACCAAAACCTTCACGTAGATATGTAGCTTTCAGGACTCTTTTCGCACTAACACCAAAGGCGACCCGCTCTGGTACCAATTGAAGTTACATAAACTGTGTGGTCATATTTATCATCATGTACTTGAACATTGTTGTGAACATGTAAGATCAGAATGTAAAAACTTAAGCAAATAAAGAACACGAGGTTGGTAACCCTGTTCGATCAATTGATCTACATCAAGGGGACTTTTCAAGTCCATGAGAAATAATTTACTACTCCGTTAAATGGTTACAAAGGTTATTACACAAAGAATCCCGTCACTCGACCCCTTTCCTACTCGATTCAACCTCTTTCACTAAACTGAATTGCGAGCTCCCCTCACAACCTATAATTCCTCTAGTTCCCATAGGAAATCTCTCCCGAGACTCCTCTAAGTGTGTATGAAAGTGAGTTTCAAACACAGACTAGAAACACAATGATCTAAATGATCAAATCTAGTGTATCCAAATACTATATGATTCGAATATGAAGTCTTTTAACTCTCAGTCCTTTTGTGTATTCGTAAAAATTCGTGTCTCCTAAACTAGTCTGAATTCCATGTTATTTATAAGAAATAGTTATAGCCTACAAGGTATTCAGATGTCCTATTTAGACTAGAATTTAACAAGGAAACAATTTCCTTATTTAAATCGGACTTTTCTAGTTTAGATGTCTTCCTTAAATAGAATTCCTTCTTTCGTTCTTGATCTTCATCACGAACAAGGCAGCTTCTATTCTGAAATGTCCATCTTGAATCTGCAGCACCAGCTCTTTGATTCCAACATGATACGTCTCTTGTAAACTCTCTGGACAATCATGTACATGATCATGTTCCTGAACAGGATTAAGTACATGTTTTGATCTTCAATCAGATTAGCAGCGGAATGTTCACAGAAATGTCCAGAACATGTTATTTAAACATGAATAACCAAAACCTTTTATGTTCTTTTAAAATTGCCATAATATCTAAACAGATAATGACAATCCCAAACTAGTGCAGATGGCACTAATAGACTCAAAATTTCATCTAGAGTTTGAGACTCCTTTTTGAACTTAATGGAAACTTTTTCTCTTTCATAGATCTCCTGTTTGAGTCTTAAGTTCTCAGTTTCCAACTCAGCAGTTTTCAGTTTCAATTTCTCAAATTCCATCAACTGAGTCTCAAGATAATTCATTCTATCATGATCAATACTTAAATTTCTAACCTTATTTCTCAGTTCATTTTTATCCTTCAGTTGAACATGCAGACATGATATTAAAGCTAACTGATTTTTTAACAACATAAGTTTTTCATCTAATTCCATGCTAGAAACAGTTGCTTCATTTATATGATAAAAATGAGGTTTCAGATTCAGCTGTACTAACTACTAATCTCTTCTTCATTGCCAGCCATGAGGAAAAATAGGGCTTCATCATTTGAGCTATAGCCATCGGAATCAATTCCAAATGGGTAATCTGAGTCATCCAGTACGACATTCTCAAAGTTTGCCATCATTGCTTTTATTTTGATAAAGCTTCTTCTCACCTTTCCTTTTTGTCTTCAGGGAGATCAGGACATTCATATCTGTAATGTCCTTATTTATGATAATGAAAACATTCACCTAGGCTTCAGTTGCCTTCTCTGGCCGGTTCAGCTTGTTGCTGAATTCTTTCAGCACTTGGAGACTCTTCAAGTTGGAGTTGAACTGGTTGTTTATCCCTGATTCTCTTCAGTTTCTCCAACAACTTTGTCACTGACTGAATTTGCCCATTGATGTCTTCAGTCAGATTCTTCTTTTTCTCAGTTGTGTCTCGTCTTCGATCAGTTGCTGATCCACCTTGGTCCTCTCTGACTGGTGAGCTTCTTGGTCAGAATTTGTTTCTTCCTCGAGTATCTCTAAACTGGTTCCTTTCACCATAGAAGGCTGCATGTTGAACTGATGAAGTTGATGCTTCCTTCTTCTGGTTTAGGCCATACTCATGAGGTTTAAGAGAGCCAAACAGTTCTCTGGGAGTGATGCTATTCCGATTTCTTGATTCTTTTGTAGCTATCACTTTCATATCCCATTCTTCTATGAGATTGTCCAATATTTTATAGTTCATCTCACAGTTGGGATAACATCTTCCCAAATTGGTTATCTCACTAATTATGCCTAGAAATCTATTTTCAAGGCTTGAGATGGATTCTTCTGGTTGCATTTTGAAGGACTCATACTTGTCAACCGCAAGTTGGAGTTTGTTCCCTTTGATGGCTTCAGATTATTGGCATAGATCTATCAACAAATCCCATATCTCATTGGCAGTTTCTGCAGTTCTTAGTGTCCTTCATTCGATCTTCATCTAGAGTTTGGAAGAGAGCTTGAGCCATAAACTCTAAATTCTTCAACTTCTTCTCTTCACTGATGAGGTAATGAGTTGGCTTTAGGATTCGTGTTGGTTGATTGACATCAACTATATAAGCATCGTTATCCATCATTATCATGATTGGACCATCTTCTATAACTTCCCACATGTTCTCATGGATTGAGCAAAGATGTGCCTTCATCCTTCTACTCCAATTGTCATAATTTTCAACTGAAAATAAAGACAGCTTATGGTTTTCCATAGCTTAAGATGTTAGCATAGAAAAATAGATCTAATTTAGTTGATCTGCAGACACAGTTGATCCTTGGAATCAACCGCTCTGATACTACTTGTTGGACTCAGATGAGTCGATATCAGTTTAGAGGAGGGGTGAATAAACTGATTCAAAAACTTTTAACTGAATGCGGAAAACTTTAAGGGCTCTCTGACTCGTTTGAACTTATTGATTGAACTTATCAGTTTGTCTATTCTCAGTTTGAATGTGATAAGTGAGAGTTGTTTGAACTTGTGTGCAGTTTCAAGGATAAGCAACTTAAAGAAAGTAATATGTTGATATTTGTTGCCACAAACACTGAAATTAGACACAGATTCATAATGTCAAACTCAATGCTAAAGACAGTTAACAATACTATCTTAACACAAATATGTAGGAAATAATATGCACAATGATACACGATATAATTTTTAAATCACACACAACATGTGTATGATTGCCTCAGGACGAAATTATACTACTATGAGTACAAAGTTTTCAAGCTGTCGATGTTGGACGCGAAAGCTCTAATCTAGACTATCACTAAAAAGAACTAAAACATATAAATTGACATCCCGTCAATTCATATACAAACTACAGCATACAAATTTGACATCCTATCAATTTGTACCCAAACTAAAATAAATAAATTGACATCCCGTCAACTTGTATACAAACTAGTAAAGGTTTCACAATGATGAGTCCATTTATTTCGCATTTTTCTGGGCATTTTAGTTGCTCTAAATGTCCTTTTTAGTGTCTTTATGTCGGAAAAGAACCAGGAAAGTGGTTTGGGCATTCTGAGAGTCAAATCTGGCGAAAGAGGCGTTTTGGCCTTCAAATAAACTGAAATGGATGAAATGGGCATATCAGATAATAATCAGCCTGAGCAGAAGATGTCGTGCCCACAGTACTCGCGCAGATTCAGAGAAGGCAGTGAAGAGGGCATTCTCGGAAAAAGTAGGATTCTGTTGAAAGAAGATAAAATTTGGCACTGGAGCTTTATCAGAATTGAAATCTGAATAGAAGAAGGAAAGTTTGTTCGTAGATGGACTCTTGGGCAACAATTTGGAAGATAAGGATGAGATTCCTTAAATATCGGGATTCATCCAACAGATAAGGAAGTTTCCTTATCCAGTCAGAGTCCAGTGGGCACAGGAGCAATACAAATTCATTTTGAGCGCGAAACGACCGCGCGTCAAAATTGGCGCCGTTGCCGGGGAGCTGATTTCCAGTGATTTTACTTTCCAAGCTTGTGTGCTTGGAAGTTGATGCCCAAGACTTCTTCAAGTAAAAATCTATAGTATGATCCGGAGATAGAGAAAACTTCGAGAAAGAATAGAGCAGCAGCGAAGAGGGCACGCCGAAATGCAAACAGACCTCGTGAGCCCACATCACCACCAGAAGATCGAGAAGAAGCAGGGCACGAGGAGGAAGAGCAATTCGAGAATGACCACACTGATAATATGCCGCTGAAGGAAGAACTTTGACACAGTTAGTCTTTCCGACTAACATGAATCTTCACCCAATGGGCATTACGATCCCAGCAGTCATGCAGACATGGGATCTGCAAGCAAGCTTCATCCAAATCTTACCTAAATTTCATGGGATGACTGGAGAGGACCCTCAAAGGCATTTTCAAGATTTCGAGATGGTTTGCCAAACTCAACCATCAGATCATGGAAGAGAAGAGTATGTTCGACTAGTTTCATTCCCTTTTACTCTACAGGATGGGGCACGGGACTGGCTGTACACATTGCCGACTGGCGTTGTGACCACATGGAGACAACTTCAGCAGAAGTTTTTGGAAAAATATTTCCCAGCATCCAGAGTGCAAGAAATGAGAAGAAGGATTGGGAGCCTGAAGATGGGAACTAACGAGAGTTTCTATGACTACTGGGAAGATTCCAGGCAATGCTGGTGAAATGCCCACAACACCAGATAACTGATCATGATCTGATCCAACACTTTGTTGGAGGATTGAGGCCACATGAGAGGACGATTGTTAATGGATCTTGTGGAGGGTCCATATTGAACAAGCGACCAACTGAAGCCTTTAGAATTCTGACCGAAATGGCTGAAGACAATCGAGATTTTGGTGGAGAGGGCACAAGAAGCGTAAATGCATTTGGGAAATCATCCAATGATGAGAGCATGATTGAAAAGTTATGTGAACGAATTGGAAAGACTGTTATAGTAGCAATCACAGGAAGAAATCCCAGACCATGTCGGTTGTGTAAAAGTGTGCTTCATTTTACCGCCGAATGCCTAATGCAGGAGAAGATACAAGAAGTTACTGATGTGGAAGGGTACAACAACTATCAGTGGAGATATGATCCTCACTCTGAAGCATACAATTCAGGTTGGCAAAACCATGATGACTTCAGATGGAGAAGGCCTGAAGATGCTCCACCCATGCGACCTCTACCACCAGAAGAAAAAATGAGACCGAGGTTGGAAGATTTAGTCCAAGCCTTGGCAGAAGAAAACATGAAGGCTGCGCAAGAGAATGAAAAATTTAAGCAAGAGACAAGAGCGGACATTGCACATATGAGCAAACAAATTGCTCAATTAGCCCAAACGGTTTACAGATTGGAAGTAAAAGTTGGTAAACTTCCAGCCCAAGTGGAGAAACCTCATGAACAAGTTAATGCTGTAACCTTGAAGAGTGGGAAGGATTTACTGAAAGTGGTTTGTTCAGCCGAAATGGAAAATGATGTGCCCACAACGAGAGAACAATCATCGGCGAATGTGGCACAAGAAGTCAGTCAGCCTACTCTGGAGCCCATTAGAGAAAAATTGAAAATTGCAAGAAAACCTCCTTTTCCAGGTAGATTGACACAAAATAGGAAGGAAGAAGAGATGAGGGAGATGCTGAAAGTCTTCACTAAGGTGGAAATCAACATTCCACTAATTGAAGCCATTAAACAAGTTTCGCGGTATGCCCATTTCCTGAAAAAGTTGTGTACCAGAAAGATACGGTTTAAAGATGATGTTAAGTTCCTTGTAGGAGAGAATGTGTCAGCTGTAATTCAGAAGAAGATGCCAAAAAAGTGTGATGATCCAGGCATGTTCACAATACCGTGCATCATTGGAGAAAAAAAAGTTGAAAAGGCCATGCTGGATCTGGGGGCATCAATCAACATCATGCCCCTGTCAATTTTTAATGAATTGAAGTTGGGACCTCTGCAGCCAACTCGTGTGGTCATTCAGTTGGCAGACAGGTCGAATGTGTATCCAGAGGGCTGATCGAAGATGTGCTAGTTAAAGTGGACGAGATGATATTCCAGTGGATTTCTATGTGCTTGATATGAGCACAACAACGAGATCATCAATTCTTTTGCTGGGGAGACCTTTTATGAAAACAGCTCGCACACAAATTGATGTTGATAAGGGCACACTGACGTGCGAATTTGATGGAGAAAAGGTTACATTCAACATTTTCGAAGCCATAAAGCACCCACCTGATACGGAAAATGTGAATTTTGTGGATCTCTTTGATGCACCATCCCAACCTACTCTCTCAATGATGAGCAATCGAGAACCTCTGGAAAGGGCATTACAGGAAGGACTGACTGATCAAAATGCCCTTGATAAAGATGATGACATTCAAGATGCAGTTAAGATGCTTCATTCACTTAAGGAGATGCCACCAGGAGTAGTGGATTACAATGTGCCCACAAGAAGCGATAGTGACAGAATGTTGCCTTCTATTATGCCAACACCGAAATTGGAACACAAGCCACCATGGGGCATTCAGAAGCTTAATGGAGAGCAAGTTGGGCACAACAAAAAGCTCCAGACTCAAGAATCAGAAGAAACGGGCATGGAAGTCTATGATGATGATATTCTCTATAAGGAAAGAATGAAAGGACTCCATTATCAGGTGATTTAATGGAAAATGTTCACTCCGGGACAACAAGTATTGCTTTATCATTCAAGATTCAAGATCATGGGAGGAAGTCCAAAGATAAAATGGGTCGGGCCATTTGAAGTGCATGCTGAATTTCCTAATGAGCTAGTAGAAGTGAAAAATCTGAAAACAGGAAGGCATTTCAAGGTAAATGGGCACAGACTGAAACCTTACCTGGGGCACACCGACCCTGAAGAAAGAGCAGTATGGCTCGCAGAGCCCAGTAGTATCTGAACAGAGGAGTGTCGTGCCCACGACAGTAACTAGGGCGCTACTGGGAGGCAGACCAGGTTTTTTTTAGTTTATTTTATTTTTCAGTAATTTTAATTTTTTTTTTCTGATTTATCAAACTAGATTTGGAGAGTTTTCTAGTATCTGCTTGAAAAAAAATACAAGAAGTAGTTGAGGATGAGAAGACAAACTTGTTCATTTTGTGCCGAGGGCATACCCTTCGAGCATTCTGTTTTCAGTTTCTACAGGAACAAGTAGGAAGACACCAGGAGAAAGGGGCACAACAAGAAGTGATTGCTGCCAGAATGACCATAAGGAAGCTGGATAGCATTGAGAATGCCCTGTATCAGATTGTTGATGCCTGCTTGAGCAAGTTTGAGCAAACCCTCACTGCATATTTCAAACATACCGGGTTCACTTACCCCGCATCCGCCTCCAACTAACCTGGTTCAATTCATTTTCTTTTGTTTTTATGTTCTTTTATTTTCAGTTTTTAGGTGTCGCTCTTATTCTACCCACTTTGCCTCAAGCAAAGTGTGTGGGTGGGGGCATTAGGGGTTGTCATTTTTATTTTTTTATTTTTTTGTTGTTGATGTCTGTTTCAACACTTTGCCTCGTGCAAAGTGTGTTGGTGGGTTGTTTTGAGTCAAGCATGCTTTCTGTGAAATTTTTGGGGGCACTAGTTTCTGGTTGTGAATGTTGATAAAATTTCTAATCGAGTCAGCATGCCCACACTAAAAGCAAGAATAATGAATGAGTTGAGCATTAACCTGGTGAGATTTGAGCTTGTGCTGTTATGCCCATTTTACAGCATTCTCTTTTCATGTGTGTACATTCTGTGCTTAGAATTTCTAGAACTTGCTTTTGCTCTACTTTAAAATCAGAAAGTTTAAAATGCATGTGTAGATGATTTAGGCATTTTCTTGCTTGAGCCCACTAAGCCAAATAAAAACCAACCTTTGACACAGCTTTGCAACCCTTTTGAGCCAATAAAATGCCCTGGCAGTTTTGTTGATTTACCTCACTATATAAAGCTAGGGCATTACAAGAACCAGAAGTAGAAGGAGTCTCTGGATGGTTTTGAAGAAATTGAAATTGCAAGAAAAAGATAGGGGAAAAGAAAAAAAAAGAAAGAAAAAAAAAAGAAAAAAAAAGTTTTCCCCTAGTCTTAATATTCAAAATGCCCACACTAACGAAAAATTCGTAATCTGAACAGTGAATGAGGGCATGAGGAAGTAAGAAAAAAGTTGGTGGTATGTCCAGTAAACGCTCCTGAGAGTTTTAGCTCAGTACCAAAAGAACCCCACCTTACCTAAAGAGCCCCATTACAGCCCGTAAAAGTCCTTTTGATACGTATGCAATTTTTCCACTTAATGAAATTGAAGAAAGAGCACTAGCAAGCTTATGGAATGAATAAGTATGGAATGACTGAATTTGAGTGTAAACACTAAGCCTAAACACAGTGCGAAGAGAGAGTGTGGGGACCTTTACGCTCAGTTCAATTTTGACTTGCTAGGGCATGCTGATTACGCAATTAATTGGAAAAATTGGTAGTTGAAACGTTGTGCCCACACGGATTAACAGGTTGCATGTTTTGTTTCTTTTCCTTTCCCTTTTGTTTTTCTTTTCTGGGTTCTTCGTACCCCATGCTTGAGGACAATCATGACTAAAGTGTGTGGGTGTGATGAGTCCATTTATTTCGCATTTTTCTGGGCATTTTAGTCGCTCTAAATGTCCTTTTTAGTGTCTTTATGTCGGAAAAGAACCAGGAAAGTGGTTTGGGCATTCTGAGAGTCGAATCTGGCGAAAGAGACGTTTTGGCCTTCAAATAAACTGAAATGGATGAAATGGGCATATCAGATAAAAATCAGCCTGAGCAGAAAATGTCGTGCCCACAGTACTCGCGCAGATTCAGAGAAGACAGTGAAGAGGGCATTCCCGGAAAAAGCGGGATTCTGTTGAAAGAAGATAAAATTTGGCGCTGGAGCTTTATCAAAATTGAAATCTGAATAGAAGAAGGAAAGTTTGTTCGTAGATGGACTCTTGGGCAACAATTTGGAAGATAAGGATGAGATTCCTTAAATATCGGGATTCATCCAACAGATAAGGAAGTTTCCTTATCCAGTCAGAGTCCAGTGGGCACAGGAGCAATACAAATTCATTTTGAGCGCGAAACGACCGCGCGTCACACAACCTTGCTATCTATCCTAATTTGTACAATCTATTCCGTGAACGGATTGAACAAAAATAAACGTTAAGATAGAAGAAGGAACGAAGAACAAAACCTATACTAAGTTTGTGACTCAAGCTTTCTTCAATCTTCACACAGCGGAAAATGGATTGAGCTTAAATGAGTCTTCAAGTGTCGATCATATCCCTTATATGCTTCTTCACTTGAATAGACAAGGCTCAAGTCTTCTCTCTCTTTTATCGTGGGTTGGAGATAACCGCTCTTCATCACTACTCCATCGTGTGTGAGAAGAAAACCGTCTCCATGGCATAGTTGAAGCCATATCCCACATTCTCACCTATTTTCCAAATATTCTAGCAATAAAAATCTGAAAAAGAAAAGAGGTTAAATAAAAGAAAACAAGAAGCCCTAAAAATAAGAGATAGAGTTTCGACTTTGTCAAACTCTATTTAAATAATATATCTAATATGTATATATTCATTTATTTGAAATATATATTTCGTGGATATACACATATATTTTAAGATATATAAAATTATTTTTATTCATTAAAATAATAAATAAAACTAGGAAAGGATAATATTAGTTACGACTATGTCACAGACGATGTCGCAGGGAGTCTGTTTGACATCGAGTGCAACATTGAACCTCAATGTCATAAAGTACTCAACAATCTCCCCCTTAATCTTAGCCTTTCTGCACAAAATATACAACTCAATATATTTTGTACAATTAGAGTCGCAGCGGAAAATGGAGATCTAAAAATCTCCCCCTTAAGGGTTACTCCCCCTTAATTAGATCATCATATAATAGGAACATATCCTATCATAAAATCAATGCTGAATATAATGTTCATCAGAACAATATCAATGTTGAACTGAACATTCAACACATAATATCAATGTTGAACTCACTGTTCAACACACATACAACAAGACATATTGATCATTCAATATCTCAAAACAAACTCAATATACCTAATAATAATAATGATATGTCTAATAATATCAAAAACTGAAAAAGCATATGAAATCAAGAACACAATCATAAATTACATTCAACAATCAAAAAACAAGATATGCATAAAATGCATGCCAAAACCATGTGTCCAACACATACATAAACAGAAAACATTAAAAATTGTTTTTAAGAAAAAAAGTTTTAAATTTCAGAAGCTTAAACACTAAACTTCACATCATCTTCCTCTTTCCTTTGGCTGCACCTTTTCTCCCATTTGCTTTACCAGCAACACTCGGTCCAGCATCTGTGTCTCCAGCATCCGCATCATCACCATCAACATCATCATCCACTCCCCCTTTTTGTGTAGAAAGGAGAGTCAGAAAAGAATCTCGAGCCTTGGTGAGTTAACCAATAACATGATCAAGCAGGGTAATTTGATGTTGAAGAGACTCCAGCGGCATCATGACAATTAGATTAGAAGATGTGGAGGCAAAATCAGGATAGACATCAGATTGAGAAGGAGTAGGGGTACCTTCCGCAGAAGGAGGCACTGGATTAGCAGCATCATGAGGATAGGGAAGATCAATGATCCTGTCATCATTCCCCTTGGGCTTCATTATAGAGAAGGTGGACTGCTCAGATATCACACTCTTTTTGCGTTCCTTTAACCCTTGGCTCTTAAGGATCCCATAGATCAAACATGGGAAAGGAAGCAAATTGGAGGAACTTGATTTAGATGCAACCTTCAAAGTAGCATAAAAAATGTATGTCCCAAGGTTGAAAGGAAGCTGATTTCCTATCTTGTACAGGAGAATGGCCTGATCAACTGTGATGACAGAGGCATTTGATGTGGGCAGCCAATTGCACACTGCAAGCTTGTATAACACTGAGTAAAAGAATGTTAACTTGGAAGCAGGCACTTTGTTGAGCCATTTTGGAACCAAACCTCTAGTAATAACATTCACCACATCATCAATCAAATCTAAAGATATGATTGAGTCCTCATTACCCAACTCAAGAAACGTGTTAATAACATTAGGGGAAAACTTATAGATTTTATCCCTAACATACACAGTTCTAAAACACAGTTTAGAGGGATCTCCCATATCAGAAATGATGTTAGCATAGAATTCATGAATAACATCAGTATCATATGACACTAGCGACGTAACAGATTTCCACAAACTTCTATCTTTAAGAAACACATCCATCCAATATTTCTTAAAGCTAAGAACATCTATCATTTTCTCAACCTTAAGAGTTCTCTTAACATAAAGAGCATGGGATTTCTTAGCCTCTTCAAAATAGAAAATCTTACTGAAGGCTTGCGTGACGTCAAGAGGAGAGTCCTAATCTATGCCGGAATCCTCGTCCACGGGCTTAGCAGTAGGATTGACACTCTGTGTGACATCAGCAGGAGGAGAAGTAGGAACTTGTTCACTAGTGGAGTCGGATTCATATCGCAGCGACCGGCTTAGACCCTTCCTTCTTCACCTTCTTGGAGGAGGCGACTTCAGGTTTGTCAGTTGCATCACTATGAAGACACTTTGATTTTCTCATCGGTAGAGAAGTCTTCGCCATCTTTGACAAAGACTGCAGGTGAGAAGTGGCTTCAGAGTCGATTGGATTTGTTGAATCACCAAGCACATTCATCCTAATCGGCTTAGGGTTTAGGATCTCGGTTCCAGGAAGAATAATGAGATCCGGATGAGCTTCAACTTTAGTTGGCATCGCCTTTGATGTTGAAGGCTCAGTGACATTCACTATAGTTGGTTCAGTATGAGCAGTTGGTGGAGCAATGTCAGGAGTTTGGGTTGATGTTGCAGAGAGTGGGGATTGTACTGCAGCAGCCAGTGTTGAGGCTGATGATGGGGATCCTTTTAAGAGCTCCATCATCTGCTGCAACATCATCATCATGGCTTATAAGTGGTTAGGGTTTTGGTCCACCATGGATGAAAAAAGAGAGAGAGAGAAAAAATTGGAGAAGCGGAGAAGATGAACCACTAGAGAGAGAAAAGTGAATCGGATATGGAGAGAGAGAGAGAAGGTTTTGAATTGAAAAGGAGATAAAGACAAAATCGCTTTTTTTATTAAAATAATGAAAGCGATATCTCTCTCACTCTCTCTCTTATCATATCATAAGATATGCAGATAGGTATATCTACTTATCAATATTCTTTCAATTATCTATTATTTAAACAATAAATAATAAAAAAAAAATAAAAAAAAAACAAATTCTGAAAATAAATAAAACAAATGGAAACGAGACATGATTGAATAAATTCTCATTAATTGATCCATAATAGAAAATCATATCATCGTACCATAGTTTTTATTTACTTCAGAATTACAGGACCTGATGTCAAAGATCATAACATTGCCTTTAACATCAGGATGTCAACATTGACTAACAGACACACATTCTAAGAGATTTCCTTAGAGAAGAAAATCTCTCAAAATCCAAAGGTTTAGTAAAAATGTCTGCAATTTGATTCTTAGTAGGACTGTATTCCAATTTGATGATATCTCGTTCAACAAGATCAAGGATAAAGTGATGTCTGATGTCAATGTGTTTGGTGCGAGAATGTTGGACCGGGTTCTTCGAAATTTCAATTGCACTGACATTGTCACATAATAATGTCAAAGAAGGACTAGCCAAATCATAATCTAGCACCATTTGATTTAACCACAACAGTTGAGAGCAACAACTAGCGGCAGCGACATACTCTGATTCGGCCATGGAGAGTGAGATACAATTTTGTTTCTTACTCGACCAAGAAACCAGATTGTTGCCAAAATAAAAACAACCTCCGCTAGTGCTCTTTCTCTCATCGACATCACCTGCTCAATCAAAATCACTATAACCTACAAGATGAATGTTAGAACTCTTGCAGTATTTAACACCAAACCCCATTGTGCCAGAAACATAGCAAATGATTTGTTTAACAGCTTTAAGATGAGATTCTTTAGGCTGAGATTGATATCTCGCACAAACACCAACACTAAACATAATGTCAGGACGACTAGCTGTTAAGTACAATAAGCTACCTATCATTCCTCTATACATGGTAGAATCAACATTGCTGCCAACATCATCTCTGCTCAACTCTTCAGAAGATCCCATGGGCGTCTTCATAGGTTTAGCATTCTCTAATCTGAAACGCTTGACCAAACCTCTAGCATATTTTCTTTGAGAGATGAAGATCCCATCTTTATCTTGCTTGATTTGTAGACCAAGAAAATAGTTGAGCTCTCCAACCATGCTCATTTCAAATGTGTTGCACATTGAGTCTACAAAATCTTTGAGCAGATTAGTACAAGTCAAACCAAAAACAATGTCATCAATATAGATTTGAGCAACAGTGATATGTTTTTTATTCTTCTTAATAAACAATGTTTTATCGACTTGACCTCTTGCAAAACCAATTTGGAGCAAGAAATTGGTCAGTCTAGCATACCATGCTCTAGGGGCTTGTTTGAGACCATACAAAGCCATTTTGAGCTTAAACACGTGCAATGGTTTCTTATGACATTCAAATCCCTTAGGTTGTTCGACATATGCCTCTTCATTGAGAAAACCATTCAAGAAAGCACTTTTAACATCCATTTGATGTAAAGTAAAACCCACAAAACATGTAATTGCACATAAAAGACGAATGGATTCAATCCTTGCAACATGAGCAAATGTTTCATCAAAGTCTACCCCTTCAACTTGGGTATAACCTTGAGCCACTAGACGAGCTTTATTTCTGACAACATTGCCAGCCTCATCCGTTTTATTTTTGAAAATCCATTTTGTCCCAATCACATTTTTATCTTTGGGGCGTGGAACTAATTCCCATACATTGTTCCTTACGAACTAGTTTAGTTCCTTATGAATATCATTGATCCAAAAATTATCATTAAGGGCTTCCTTGATGTTTTTTGGTTCAATGTTAGACAAAAAGCAAGTGTTTGACATACAAACATTTAAAGAAGATATGCATACCAGTTTCAGTATTTCTTTGTATTTCTCTGAGTTCTTGCTTCTAGTTTGAACTCCTTCGGATTGCTCACCAATGATTTGTGAATCTGGATGATTCTTCCGAATTCGACTTGGAGGATCTCTTCTTGGTTCGTCTTCAGCAGTCACCATCTGATAGTCTTCAATGTCTGAAGTGAATGTTGAAGTTGATGTTTTAACTGAAGCTTCATCATTCTGTGGAACATTTACTTTGACATTCTCAGTGGATGTCTTATTCTCACAATCACTTTCAGTCTGATCACTTGACGTTTCACCTGTGTCAATGAGATCAATCACATCATCTTCTTCAGATTTTGCAGCAATACCTGTGTAGTCATCAAAAACAATGTTGATTGATTCTTGGACAGTTTTTGTCCTAAGATTAAGCACACGGTAAGCACGATTGTCAGATGTGTAACCCAAGAAAATCCCTTTGTCGCTTTTAGAATCAAATTTTCCCAGATGATCCCTGTCATTCAGGATGTAACATACACACCCAAAAACATGAAAGTACTTCAAATTAGGCTTCTTTCCCTTTAGAAGTTCATACGGTGTCACAGTTCTGCCTGGGCGAAGAATCACTCTATTCCCGATGTGACAAGCAGTGTTAACTGCTTCAGCCCACAGCTTCTTGGACAACCGTTGAGCTTGTAACATTGCTCTTGACATCTCCTGAAGAGTTCGATTTTTTCTCTCAACCACCCCATTTTGTTGAGGTGTCTTCGGAGCAGAAACTCATGAATGATGCCTCATTTTTCACAAAACTCTTCAAACATTGAGTTTTCAAATTCGAGCCCATGATCTGTTCTAATGCACTTGATGTTGGACTCATGTTGTCTTGACACCAACTTGTAGAACTTCTTGAACATCCTGAAAGCTTCAGATTTTTCTTGAAGAAATTCAACCCATGTGAATCTCGAAAAATCATCAACTATCACCAGAATGAATTTTTTCCACTCATGCTTTTGGTGTCAACAGGTCCCATGATGTCCATGTGAATCAGATCGAAGCACTTCGTGGTTTGACAAGCTGAGGAACTTTTGTGTGAAGCTCTCACTTGTTTGCCTTTTTGACATGCACTGCAAACAATATCGAGACTGATCTTCACAGGTGGAATACCCCGAACAGCATCACCTTCAATTAGTTTCTTCAAACTTCGAAAGCTGAGATGACCTAGTTTTTGATGTACGAGTTGAGTGTCAACATTGACTGAAACATTGCATTTTTCATTTTTGTCAGCATGATAGCAATTATCCAATGCCCGACTTCCAAACATAATGCATTTATTCTCGCTATCAAAAACCTCACATGTGTTCTTATTGAATCTGACATGCATACCGTCATCATATAGCTGACTTATGCTGATCAGATTTTCTGTAAACCTTCGACATGAAGCACATTGCATAACTTGGGAAAGTTCTTGACATTCAAAGTTCCTTTTCCTACAATGTTGTCTTGTGCTCCTCCACCTTAACTAACTTTTCCTTTTCTTATCATGGTATAGTCATTGAGAAACTTAGAATTTCCTGTCATGTGCCGTGAGCACCCACTGTCAAAGTACCACGTACCAGCAATGTTGGCTTTCAGAGATGTGTAGACAACATTGCACGAGATCTTTGCCTTTTTGAGTGTTTCTTCTTCTTGGAAGGTTTAGAAGGATTTTCCACAACAATCTTACATGTTGCTATATCATCATGATATTTGAAGCAATAAGGTTTGATATGTCCAGGCTCTTGGCAATAATGACAAAAAAAATTTCTTCTCTTTGGATTTGTCATTAACATTCAGTTTGACATTTCTATCGACATTGACTGGAACATCCTTAAAGCTTTCTTCTTTAACAAATTTGATAGGATTTGAGATAGACATTGATGAACTCGATGTATATCGCAAGCCTACTTTTGAGGATTGGTCCAGTGTCAGAACCTCGTTCAAAGTAGATATTTCTTGATTGAGTTGTCAAAAGGTTTTTGAGGCAGCTTCTACTTCCTTTCTCAACTTGTTCAGCTCAAGATCACTTCTAGTGAGCCGAATCTCAAGGTCCAGTACTCGTTGCTTTAGAGTTTGGTTTTCTTCCATGAGAATCCAAAATTCTTTTGATTGTTCAGTCCATTGGACACAAACTTCATCTACAACCTTGTGCAATTATTATAGAGCTTCCTGGTGGCTGACCTCGGACTTGTCTTCTTCTACCTGTGACACTTCAGCAGTGTTGCAAAACTCATCCAGCAATGTCATTTCATACCAGTTAGTGGTATTTGGAGAAATGTCAGAAATTTCTTGTGTAACATTCTCCATAACATTGCTTGGAACATCTGGAGTCACATGATCAAGACTAGCATCATAGTCATAATCAACACTATCCATGTCAGTTAAAGCGTCAATCATTCCATCTAAGTCATCATCAACTTTTACAAATAAAACAATTTGTTTTTCAGCTTCTTCATCACCGGATTTGTCATTATCATGGCAGCACTATAATTTCTTCTCTGCTTCCTTTGGACAGTAGGACATTCATTGGCATAGTGTCCAAAACCAGAACATCCCCTACATTGAACTAAGTCAATGTCCTTCACTGCAACATCTGAATACTTTGAAGATTTTGTGGATCCAGATGATGTCGATGAGGGAGAATCAAACAATCTCCGTGGTTTGAAGGTTGGTGAACCTTTCTTCATTGACCGAACGAGGGTATTGAACTTCTTGGTAAGCAGTGCAACTCTCAGGGGTTCATCATCAGTAATCTCCTGAATATTCTCGACATCAAGTTGAACATCCGAACTTGATGTTACTGATTGAAGTGAAATTCCTTTGGAGGAGGTGTTTGATTTCTGGTTTTCAAGATTCATCTCAAACGTGAGTAGAATGCTCACTGCTTCACTCAAACTCATGTTTGATACATTGTGAGCTTCTTCAATTGCTGAGATTTTCATGTTGAATCTCTCCGGAAGTGTGCGAAGAAGTTTTCTAACCATGTTTTCATTCGAGATCGGACATCCGAGAGCTGTAGGTTCATTTGAAACTTCACATAATCATTCAGTGTACATTGAGATAGTCTCATCTTCCAACATTCGCAGAGTTTAAAACTTGGAAGTGAGTAGCCTAAGCTTTATTTGACGTACACTTATCGATCTTTCACAATGTTCCTGCAGTATGCTCCATGTTTGATATGTTGTGGTGCAATTACACACCATTTTGAAGCACGGAACATCAACCGAAACAAAAATAGCATTCAGTGCTCTCGAATTGAAGTTGGAAATGATTCGATCATCATTAGTCCATTGAGTCTCCGGAGTAAGAATGTACACTCCATTCAGTCCTTCCATCCTCAGTGGAGACCATTCTTCAATTACAGCCAACCAAGCCCTCTCATCAATGGACTTAATATACATCTTCATGCGCGATTTCCACATAGCATAATTTTTGCCATTACAATCCAATGCCGGAGGACGGCACTGATTGATCTGAATATCCATCTTTCAGTGAGTCAACAAACCAATGATCGAATACTTAGTGTGTTAAGTACCGGCTCTTGATGCCACTTGTTGAAATTTGTTGCCACAAACACTGAAATTAGACACAGATTCGTAATGTCAAACTCAATGTTAAAGACAGTTAACACAACTATCTTAACACAAATATGTAGGAAATAATATGTACAATGATACACGATATAATTTTTAAATCACACACAACATGTGTATGATTGTCTCAGGGTGAAATTATACTACTATGAGTATAAAATTTTCAAGCTGTCGATGTTGGACGCGAAAGCTCTCAACACTTCAGCAACATTTACAAGTTCTAATCTAGACAATCACTAAAAAGAACTAAAACATATAAATTGACATCCCGTCAATTCATATACAAACTACATCATACAAATTTGACATCCCGTCAATTTGTACCCAAACTAAAACAAACAAATTGACATCCCGTCAACTTGTATACAAACTAGTAAAGGTTTCACAACCTTGCTATCTATCCTAATTTGTACAATCTATTCCGTGAACGGATTGAACAACAATAAACGTTAAGATAGAAGAAGGAATGAAGAACAAAACCTATACTAAGTTTGTGACTCAAGCTTTCTTCAATCTTCACACAATGGAAAATGGATTGAGCTTAAATGAGTCTTCAAGTGTCGATCATATCCCTTGTATACTTCTTCACTTGAATAGACAAGGCTCAAGTCTTCTCTCTCTTGATCGTGGGTTGGAGATAACCGCTCTTCATCACTATTCCATCGTGCGTGAGAAGAAAACCGTCTCCATGGCATAGTTGAAGCCATATCCCACGTTCTCACCTATTTTCCAAATATTCCAGCAATAAAAATCTGAAAAAGAAAAGAGGTTAAATAAAAGAAAACAAGAAGCCCTAAAAATAAGAGATAGAGTTTCGACTTTGTCAAACTCTATTTAAATAATATATCTAATATGTATATATCCATTTATTTGAAATATATATTTAGTGGATATACACATATATTTTAAGATATATAAAATTATTTTATTCATTAAAATAATAAATAAAACTAGGAAAGGATAAGATTAGTTACGACTATGTCATAGACGATGTCGCAGGGAGTCTGTCTGACATCGAGTACAACATTGAACCTCAATGTCATTCAGCACTCAACATAATACAACACATGTTCGATTTTATAGAGGTTCGAAGTCTCAAACTTCTACGGCCTCTCTTCCTTCCGTAGAAGGGATAAATTTACTATATAATCTAAGTTAACCTTACAAATTATATAATGAATGTAAACTGGCTGAACCTGGTAACAGTGAGTTTCTTTACAATGTTGCCTCAGCGTGGTCAACGACTCACACTTGCAGTCTCCAACAGTTAGCTATTGTGGCGACAGTTTCTTTAGCGGCGGCTCACACTTAGCTGGAGAGTTAGGTGCAATTGCCGTCTTTATAATGTTTTAGATCTCTTTTGATCTTCACGATGTTTAGTCTTGAACAGGGGTTATCAACTGAATGTGCTCCTTGAACTGAGCTGTTGTAGTTGATCTTTGTAGAGCGTGGACTGGGAAGATCTTTGGCTAGACTTTCAACAGCAAACTGAATATGCTTAGCTTGTAGAGTTCTTCGTCCTCTCAGGTTGACTTTTGCAGCTGGAAATTTTACTTTAAACTGAGTAGAATGGGGGGAGAAAGAGAGCTCAATTTTCTTTGAATTTTTACAAAAGTTAAAGTTGTTCGAAAGTAAAAGTCACAATCACTTTGTTTCACTCGGCTTTTATAGAGGAGTGAATTTGTGACCGTTAGTTGTGGCCGATCTCTTGAGCGAATAACGAAGAAGATCGCATAAGTCTTTAGTTCGGTTGGCCTTTTCTTTAGTTTTTCAATAATGTTTTGACATCTCATCAAAACTCCATTTAGGGCTTCTTTGATTATTTTTTGCTAACAACATACATGTGTTTAAGAACATAGGAGTTACAATCTCTATTAGATGTGATATTCTTACTCACATATGTATTACAATAACGCCATACACTTACGGTTACTTATTTGTTAATAAATATCTTGTCACGCCCCTCCTCCGCTCCCAAAGATTTTTATCTGGATCTGCCACTGTATATAATCTATAGTGAGTTGTTAATTTCCTTTTCATGCATGCATGTCATATTTACATTTGGACTTGATAAATAAAACTGCCCTAATTGCTTCAAAATATTTTTTGCATGAAAATACATTATTGGAAATGAGTATCAATTGTATAATATAACACTATTAATCTTGGAAAATGGATGTTTACAATAAAAATGCGCGTGCTTTTGATATATATAAATAGGGGTGGTCTTATGTGCACTAGGTGCTTATCAGACGGTCAACGTGGGTCAACATGCAAAAAAGGGCAAAGGTCCAAAAAGCCCCTAAACTATTTTAAAAATCTCATCCCAACACTTGAAATTATTTTGAGTCTCATAATGATATAAACAACTAAACAATTTATATGGATTCAAACGCACCCTTTACTAACATTATAGACAATGTCATCCCATTTTATCCCAATTTGCTCATCATCATCATTCTCCCCTTGAACTCAAATTAAATGCATCACTCCAATCTCATCGCCTGCAAAATATAGTGGGAAAACCAAATTCCAATGGGTCGGCAAAATTCGACCTTAGTTGTCGTAAAATGTCCAGCGACAGAGGATTTTCTAGCGAGAAGGAAAATATGAGACTAGAATATGATGTCGGAAATGCCATTAGAGACGAGAGAGGCAATAACGAAGAAGAGAATGAATTCTAGAGTCATTAAGGGATCTGAACTTTCTTGAAAAGTCGGTTTGAAATGGAAGATTCATTAAACACAAATTGAGTTCCATTTTTTTCTCTCAAGATTTTGATCTCTTCCAATCTACCTAGTTCTCTTTTTATGCGCATTTTCTTCGATTTTCATGTTTCCTAATTCGAATCCATGAAAAATAATCAAAAACAAAGAAATTATTGTTTTACTCTGTTTTCGGCCTTCCACTCCCCCATAAGATTATCTTGAAGAATTATGGAGGAACACAAAACTTGAAAAAGTACCCAGATACTAAAACTCATTGGGAAATCATAACTGAGGTCACAAACTGTTTTGGGCCAAAAATACATGATTTTGCAAACTAAAAAAATGATGAAAGCTGAATTTGGGAGTAAGGATGTCAGCCAAAGTAATTTACCTTGTAAACATGATGAAACCCTCCTACTCCTATCATGTTCTCCCTCGATTTGAGGAAGATGAAATTGTGAAATCAATATTAGAAATATTTGGGGAAAAAACAATGTTTCCACTTTGTGGATTAAAGGTGACAAACTGATGGTATTTAACTTAATCCGTTAGTAAAGGGTGCCTATCCACCCTATGAATTAGTTTAGGTGTTTATATGACCCATGTTTGAATGAGATTTTTAAAATAGTTTAGGGGGTTTTTTGGATCTTTGCCCCACAAAAAAGGTTAAAATCAGTATCCACCGTAACACTAAAAAGTCCAAAAGTATCACATGTATCCTTAAAAAGTATCGGCCAGAAAAAATTCAAAATCTGTATCAATCATAACACTATTACTCAAAATTCATATCACCCGTGCCACCATTTTTTTGCAAGTTAACCCGTATTGACCATGTGCACCTTATGAAACTACATACGGTGTTAGGTATTTATTCTGCAAATGTTCACAGTAATGTTCTTAAACATTTATAATAAAGTTTACAGTAAAGTATATATATGCCATTATGAACTTAACAGTAAATGTGGAATGTAAAACACACAACGAGTTGGTAAACATGATCGATCAACCGATCTACATCAGGGGGACTTTGTTAGGTCCGTAGAAAATAATTCACCACTCTGATGCAACACTTACTTGGGATATTACACGCAGTTGACCTCCCATCACTCGATACCCTTTCTACCCCTATACACTCTTTCGATGAATTGAACTGTAAGATCCCCTCATAGCCTAGACTCTCTCTATTTATTTCTCACAGGAAATCTCTTCCGAGACTCCTCTTTATAGTGTATGAGATAAGTTTCAAAACACAAAGATGAGAACACTGATCTTTAGCCTAACAATGATGACCGAAACTATGTGGCTCCTTAAACAATTAAAGGCTATTTATCTATATAGAATCTATCTATTCAGTGTGTTCAGTATTTCTAACAAGTTCTGATTCTAGGCTATTTATAAGACCAAGTTATAGCCTTAACAAGGGAATCAGAAGTCCTAATCATATCAGATATCTAATAAGGAAATTTTCTTAAATAGCTTCAAAACTGAGGACTTGCATTGTTGGAATTCTTCGATCTTTAGACTTCTGCCTTATCTTCAATCACATGCTCTTCAAGCTGATTAAGGCATCTTTTAGAATGATCTTGAATCTCTTCTTGGTTAGTGATACAGACTCAAAGTTGGGTATTTTGTACATATATTTTTCGTTATTTTTAAGTCTTTTTATAGAGTCTAGAGTCTGATGGGGAGTTTAAGTGAAACAGGGGGGAAGAGATGCAAAAGGATCCAGTATGGGTATAAACCGATGCTATCTGTGACAAAGGCATAAAGGAGGGAGCCGAAGCTTGGAGAGTCTGTTCAAATTCAATGCGGAAGTTCAGCTCCAGTCACTATAATTAACTGGGTCCATCTCAGCAACCATTTTTAGAGGTGGGTGACGCGCGGTCGTTTCGCGATCAGAATAATTCTCAAGAGAGAGTTATCCTTATGCCCACAGCAAGGCATAGCAAGCTAATGTGAGTAAGGGTCGATCCCACGATGAGCTGCGAATTCTATCTTCCAATGTCACTTTTCCAAAAGGGTTGAGGATTGTTGTGATCTCCGTACTTCGTATCTAAAGACTGTAAACTAAATAACAAAACAAAACAAAACAAAATAAAAAAGGAAAATATTAATAGTAAGTATTCCGGATTAGAACTCAAATATCAAACTTAACAAACACTTGACCGATCATGGGCACGCTAATTACTTATGCAAATCTAATTATCTAGTTAAAGGTACCGGATCTCTCTTAACGTACCCAATCTATACTTTCAGTTTAGCTTAGAGGTGATCTCTCGTCCCCTAAACCCTAACCTGTTGCCCAACCCCGATCTCTCATATGATTGTAAACAACAAGGCAACTTTATACCCTAGACAGACCTAGATTTACCTAGACATTGATCTCTCAGATGCCCTCAGTACCCGTGATGTATCTCATTCCTTTATGACCAACACACAGCTACGATTCATTGACCATTTATAGAGGTAGTGAACATAATTCTAAATAACGAGTGATCAGCCACAATTAACTGTATAATGCAACAAAGAAAATGATTACACAACGGAACCAAATTCACTCAGTTTATGCCCATAAGCTTCATGGTTCTTACGTGTTCATTAAGTTCTTATCTTTGTTCAATCCGGAATAATGAGTCTAGCCACTCATGCTAGACTTAGAACAACAATAATAAATAAAAGAATTTAAACAAGACATAATATAAACGAAAAACTTACTTATATTAAATTGTAAAAAGAATCCAACTCCAACGCTGGACTTAAGAACATAAACAAAAAATCCTAAGTGCCTGCGGGCATAAGACCCGAGACAAAATGCAGAAAAGTAAAATAAAGCAAAATAAAATAAAAGTGTTATGGTGCATAAAAAAGTAAAGCGATGTCTAGAGGTTGTTTGTTTTTTGCCATGAAATCTTCCTTCGGCGGCTAGGGTGCATTGCTCCTGCTGTAGCTGGTATTAGTTTTCCTTGTGCCCAGTCTCCTTTTCTTCTCCTCTCAATCACTCTAGGGTTGTTGTGGGCATGATTACGAACTTCTTCTTCAGCTTCTGCTGGAATGATGGGTGATTTCCGCCAAGCTCAAGAGAGAGCCTTCCACTAAGAAGTTGTTGCCCATCTTGGTATCATTGGCATCGTAATGCCCTCCATAAGTGATTCTCCTACCTCCTGCTTCCCCTTGTGCCCATTCTGGCTCTTTTCAACTAAAAAAATATAAAAAATAAAGGATAGAGAACGAGAAAAAGACACAAAAATAAGAGAGAATTTGGACTTGTCACACCCACCCTCTTTAGTCATACTTGCCCTCAAGTATGAGGATACAACGTGCCCAAAAAGAAAAAATAGATAACAAAAAGAGGAAAAGACAGACTCATAGCAAAGATATGACAAATCAAGCATGTAAAACAAATCCCTTGCGGGCACAGAGACCTAGGTATCTGATCACACTCAACAGCATATAAACAGTAAAAACATACGTAATGCCCACTGCAAATCAAAATGACTAAGTGATTGGTTCTCTCATGCTTTCCTCACTCAAGTGTTTTGGCTAAGTGTTTGCGCTCATGGAAAACATAATTGAACCGAGGGTCACTATAGGCTTGCAATTGTTCTTGTTCCTCCACCACTGTTGGAATAATAGGCATACATATGCTAAGGACTTTAAAGGTTGTAATGGGGCTACGGGTTCAAGGTATGAAGTATTTAGATCTGGCTTAGAATTTAGTCAATTTTTCCCTTTGGGAGACTTCTTTTGACTCTTACTGGCCTTTGCCACCGTGCCCATTTTATTTAAGCACATTCCCAGATTTTTTTATCTTGTGGGCATTTGGTACTTTTATTTTCTTGGGGTTTCTTCTTCATTTTTCTTTTCTTTATTTCGACCCCTTTCCCTTTTTCTTTTTCTTTCTTTTTCTTGGCATTTTATGCCTTGTAACACACCAGATTTATCATCCCCTCATGCCCATGGTCTTTTGTGGTTTTCAAGAAAGAACATGACCAGGGCTTAATTTATTTTCAGCTCAAACAGAGCTGCAAGGGATAATATCATGGTGGTTTTATTTGGTTCTGTGGGCTCAGAAAGAAAATTTGCCTAAGCATTTAAGTAGCATACCCAAAAATCCTTATGACCTCGGAATAGAGCAAAAGCAAGTTCTAGTTCACCTAAATCCAATAATGTAGAAATCACACAAGAAGAATAATTACATGCATCGTAAATTCAAGCTCAATTCCTCACTAGGTACTTAATTCATTCATCATATAAGCAGTAGCATGGACATACTGAAATGAAAATGTAGTAAAATATGTTGCCTTATGGTCACAAGACCCTAGACTCCATGCTTACAAGTTCAAATATTTACACATGCTTGACACAACAAAAAACGCAAAGAACACAGAGTAACCCCCACCCACACACTTTGCCTTCGGCAAAGTGGGTGTGAGAAGATTATCCTACGAACCGCAAACTTAATGAAATATTGAATGGCCACCCCTACCCACACACTTTGCCTTAGGCAAAGTGGGTCGGTACAAAGGTCATTTAACTAAAACAAAAACAAAAAACACAAAACAACAGAAACACAAATAAAAAAATAGTCTCCCTAGTGCCCACACCCACACACTTTGCGCTAAGCAAAGTGTGAGAATGGGGCGACATCTAAACAGACACAAAAACAAAAAACATAAAAAATAAAAACCTAATGTATGGGAAAGAGTACCAGTTAGGCATCAGAGGGGGTCGGATAATTGAATCCGATATGCTTGAAGTAGGCGAACAGGGCGGTCTCCAATCTGTCTAGTCTAGCTAGGATGGTGGTGGCTGCTGGCTCTTGCTGTTGTGCCCTCGTGGGCCTGTTGCTGGGTCCTATGTTCAAAGGAAAACTAAGGCTACTCGAAGTTTCTAGCCTCGGTATGCCGAACATGGGTTTTCCCTTCTCATCATCGAAAACATCCATCATTCTCTTCAAGCACTTCAAATCAAACAATTCAACATGCTTGCAATATAAATTAGTGGATGAGGGATCAAACAAGTGCAGCTTTTCAGCAATGTGGGTTATCAATTAGGCACAGAAGATGTGGTTTTTAGAATGGGCCACATTGTCCTTGAAGTGGGCGATAGCCAAAGCTCCAAAGTTTATCGTCTTCTTGTGCACTATGCACCAGGGGACAAACAAATCCTGATTGGTGATAGAGTTGGAGCTATCTTTCCGGCCAAAGAAGTTGTAGGCGAGCACTTGGTGACAAAAAATGAAGGGCATTGCTTTTCAGCATATGTCTCTTACTGGTTCCAGACTTGAATTTGGAACCGTCACCCAACTCAACCCACTTTTCATCCACATTCTCATCCGTGGGCACCACAACAATAGTATATTATAATCATCATCATTCAAATCCAAAAACAACACAATGCCCAAACCAATGTTCAATTCATCAGCAGAAAGATTAAAATTTTTACCAAAAATTTTCAACTTAAAAACCTTAGCAGACGTGCCACCCTTCCCCATGCTCTTCACAGACAACTCATGGAAAAGCTCATAGACCAACTTAGAAAAAATCAAACAGTCACATTCAATGAAAAATGATCAGCTAATGTTAGAGAAAAGTTCTCTTACCTCTCGCTCAATGCCCAAGACGGTGAGTGAGACGAAGTAGATGGTCTTACTATGGACGATATCCCTTGTGGGTAAGATGCCCTCTCCTTTCAGCATGACTTTTTCAGAAGTTGGGCTAACCACAGTTTTGCCCTTCTTTGCAGACGGTTTGGCAAGGGCTTTCCCTTTCCCCTTGGAGACACAGAGGGCGCATCTGCTGTGCCCTCAGTGGGTTCCTTCAGAGAGAGAGACTGGTCATCCAGACTCTTATGGGCTCGCAACTCCCCACTGCTTTTATTTTTTCCTTTCTCGGCTTCTACGTCCTCTGACAACATCGGCGACAGTTGCTTCTTCCTCTTCAGGGTTTGCGACTGAGCTTTCACGGTGGCAACCTTCTCCTTCTTGACCTTCTTCAACTTCTCAGTTGTAGAGGGCTCAAGGGTGTGCTCCAGCATCGGCTCGGAGGTCACATCTTGCTGCATGCTGGCATCCTCTTGGTCGTTGATCTCTCTAACGGTCTCCTTCACAATTTTCAGAGATGCTTCTTCTCCTCTCTCTGATTGTTAGGTGGAATAGGTGAAGGTGGTGGCTCGACAGTGGAGAGAGGTTAGACGTTCATGGTGGTGGTGCTCGACGGCTTGGTTGATGCAGCGGCGTCGGTGGTGGTGTCCATGGTGCTTTCCGGCGAAGTGGAAGGGGTAAACTCAACCTTCTTCTTTGAGGACTTAGCAGCGCGAGTTTTGGGGGCCATGGTGATCGTGGGTATGGTGGTTTGAGAGATGGAGTTTTTTAGAGAGAGAGAGAGAGAAGGGCTGTAATTTTTAGAAATTTTGGGTAAAAAATGGCGAGTGAATTTCGGTGAGGAAGGGGGTGGGGGTTTAATACTTGGATTCACCCTAGCCACTCAATTTGGGTTGATGTGACAGGCCCATTAGACGACTTTTGGGCTTCTAGGGTTTTCTTGTACGGAATCTTGTGTTGTGCCCACGGGGGCAGAGAGATCCCGAATTTCCTAGAATTGCCTTTGTTGGTGCTCTCCATACTGGAAGCCTCCAAATTGGCTAGATTCTTTCCTTCCACGAAAAATTTACCTAAATTTGTTCTCTAAAATACTCCAAAAACAAAATACAACCGTAAAATCTAACTTCTAATCTCACATGGCAAAAATAATCACTTAAAAGGAAATAAATAAATTACGAAAAAATTAAAAAGAAAAGAAAAAACAAATACACCTGAGTTGCCTCCCAGTCAGCGCCCTAGTTATCATCATGGGCACGATGCTTCTTAAGCTCACATGTATGTGGGCTCAACAAGCTGGAGCCCGAGAGCCTTCATGTATGACATTGTTGGGTCATTGAGATGCTACCTTTGTCCGTTGACTTTAAATGTCTCTCCAGTACTTGAATCAAGTAATTCCACTGCTCCATTTGGGCACACGGTCTGGATCTCATATGGTCCTGAGCATTTGGACTTGATTTCTTCTCCTAATAGCTTCAGTCTGGAATTATACAACAAAACCTTTTGGCCACGCTCAAACTGTTTGTGGCGAATGAGGTGGTCATGGGTCCTTTTCATTTTTCATTTGTAGAGAACATCATTTTCATAGGCTTCCAGCCTCATCTCCTCCAACTCTTGAAGTTGAAGCTTCCTTTCTATCCCAGCTCTATCAAGCTTCATGTTTAGCTTCTGAATTGCCCAAAAGGCTTTGTGCTCAATATTAACTGGAAAATGGCAATTCTTCCCATAGATTAAGTGGAAGGAAGACATCCCAATGGGGGTTTTGTAGGCAGTGCGATATGCCCATAAGGCATCATCCAACTTGAAACTCCAATTCTTGCTATTGGGGTCCATGAGCTTCTGAAGTATGAACTTTACCTCTCAATTAGAAACCTCAGCTTGCCCATTTGCCTGTGGGTGATATACAGTAGTCACCTTATGTCTCACTCCATATTTCTTGAGCAAATTCTTGATGATCATGTTGCATAAGTGAGATCCTTGATCACTGATTAGTGCCTTAGGATGAGCCCATACTATGATCAAGTTGCAGAAGCGAGATTCTTAATTTAGTTTTATTCTGGTAGATTCTTCCCTTATTTAGAAGATCCCGAGTCACAGATTCTGTACTTTCCATGGCCTAGTAGCGCCGACAGTCAAGTTTCCTTGTAGAGTCGATCCTCCTTCTAGAAGCGTCAACTTGCCTTCTGCAGCTCCTCTTTCCTTCGGCGGCTAGGGTGCATTGCTCCTGCTGTAGCTGGTATTAGTTTTCCTTGTGCCCAGTCTCCTTTCCTTCTCCTCTCAATCACTCTGGGGTTGTTGTGGGCACGATTACGAACTTCTTCTTCAGCTTCTGCTGGAATGGTTGGTGATTTCCGCCAGGCTCCAGAGATAGCTTTTCGCTGAGAAGTTGTTATCCATCTTGGTATCATTGGCATTGTAATGCCCTTCAGAAGTGATTCTCCTGCCTCCTGCTGCCCCTTGTGCCCATTCTAGCTCTTTTTGACTTAAAAAATACAAAAAATAAAGGACAAAGAATGAGAAAAAGATAAAAAAAATATGAGATAATTTGGACTTGTCAGTGGGGAGTCGACCGTTGAGTAGAGAAGATGGAGAAGAGGGAGAGAGATGAAGAAGATAAAGAGAGAGAAGAAGAGGCCGAGAAATCCGCACACTTTGGTGGAAGGTTGAAGAAGTCAAGGCTGGATCGTGCCCCTGTGTGGGTTGAAATGGGCCGTTTGTGGCAGTTACATACTCACTATAAATACTTGATTCCATTTCATTTTCAAACAATCAACATTTTACATTAAGGTAGGCATATACACTTTAGTTATTTCAATTTTATTTTATTGTTCCAGTTCAGGATATTCGGCATTGCTGTTGGTGATTTGCCCTCAGTCAATGTGCGAGCTGTTTTTGCCTTTTGTCTGGAGTTAGATCCAAAAGTTAATCCAGTTTATTTCCTTTCGTTATGAGCTTCCAGATTTCTTTTGCTTTATTTGTAATTATGTTTTCCGGCTAAGTAGATCATGTTCGAGTTGAGTGTAGTGAGGATCGAGAGCAATAAAGTATGCATGAGGCTAGTTGGGCTTAATTTATCTTGGGATGATTCCCAACTTCAACTTGGGAAGAACGATGACATTGCGATGGGAAGACTATGTGGCTGATCACTTGTAGCCAAACCATTGTTGATGTATGTCAGGGTGGAAGTAAGGGCGACTGAACCCTGATAAGCCACTAAGTGAGAAACCGGGTGATGAACTGTAACAGCCCGGTCCCGAGTATGAGGACGGGATTATTGTGCCTAAAATAGCACGAAAATTTGGAAATCCAGGGGAGGTGTTTCTAGAATTAAGCTAAGTTAGCGCCTCAAAAACTTAGGCAACATAACTTTATGATCAGGAAGAACTTATCATTTTCAACGAATCAAATGGGTCAAAGGGTTCAAACAAGTTGAAAGAATGCCTATTCATAGGCTAATCAAATTCAAACAGAATCCAACAATTAATAGATAGGATTCCGACTCTTCAAATAAACAAGACCTCTCCATAGGTCACAACAACTAAGACCCATCAATAGGTCAGAGGCAAATAAACTATTTTATGTCCTATTCATAGGACAGAAGCAATTAATCAAGATAAGACCCATTCATAGGTCAACTGGAAAATAAAGAAAAATCCAAGACTTAACCAAATATGACCAACTCATAGGTCGAAAACTGTAATGAAACATGCTTGGATTTATGAAAAGAAGTGGGACTTTATTATCATGATTCAATAAAGAATACAATTCAGATAAGCCCAAAAATAAAACATAGCATACAATCATACTATGGGGCAACTGTATCAGAGTTTAAGCGGAAAATAATGGAGTAATATTGTATCACATAACAACATACTCATGGGCAATAATTTAGTCTGAACGAGACAGCAAGGCATGATCAACCCATAACAGTACATCGAGCCATCACCTCCCGCATCTCAACCTGTGAAAAACATTTTGAAAATATTTTGGGCGTGAGTACTAAAGCACTCAGTGGGTTAAACTTTTAACTCAATCTTTAATAAAAACTGTAACAGAATATCCAAAATATAAATACAGATAATGGAAAGCAAAATGCGAAAGCCCTTTCCATTTCTGCAAACCTTTACTTCTCTTTGGTACCTTGTAGCTCCTTATGTCGTCTACTGCACTCTATGACATGTCGCTGATAGGAAACGGGAGGGGTTACCTCGCTAATCCGAGAAGAGTGTACCAGGGATCACCTAGCATTGACCCTGAGTATACCAGGGGTTACCTAGCATTGACTCCCTATAGTGATGCCCAGATCACGTGTATGTGCATGGATTACCTCACAGTGAGACCTTTAGTGATTAACATCACAACTGCAAGAATCACAGTTCTTGCCTATCATTTGCTCTATGTTCTCTCTATAAAGCGCGTAATATGACATAAGTACAAAAACTATGTTATTCTCTTAATATAGCAACTGTGCTAACCTTTAATTCCTCTATCTAACTTAGTTCAATTAGGCTTCTTATTCCTTAAACGGAAATCATTCTATAACTTGAGTTTAATACTAAAAGCACAAGCTAAAAAGTACAAGTCATTATACACAAGTATAATCAATACACAATAAACATTTAATATACTGTAATTTTAAACTATGACTTTTAGACTTTAAATATAAACTCTAACCTTAATCTATATGCTATGAACTTTAAACTCTAACCTTAACTCTTAAATCATAAACTTTAATTATGACCAGGCATAATCTATTCTATTTAATTATGTTGAAACATAATCTATATTCATTTATTGATAAATCACAATCTAATTTCTCAATAGTTATGATGAAGCATAATTCATGTTCTCAATAATTATGGCAAAGCATAATCTACGTTCTCGATAATTATACAGCAGTATAATACTATGCTTTCATTAATTATACAACAGTATAATACTATTACTCTAGCAGAGACTTGAGCAGATAATTTCTCAAATATTTTATTTGGATATTCTAACTATGACTATCACATTTATGAGTTAATAACTCAAATATAGATAGGTTTTGCAAATAAACCCACCTCAATTAGACCAACTCAAGTGATCAAACTTCTCGATACTCATCCGTTAGCTTCTTTAACCGGCTCAACAAGTCCTACAAGGTCAAACCTTATTTTAGGATTGCTACTCTAATTTTCAGAACTCGACTTTAATTTAATTGGAGCTTTTATTTACTTTAATTATATTTCAATTTAGAATGCGCGATTCTAGAGACCTCGTATAACTTCCACACAGAAGGAAATAAATTCCAAAATATAATTTCTGATTTAATGAGATCAAAAAATTTGACAGAGGTCACTTTCCGTAACTTGCCATTTTATTCATTTTTTTTCACAGCAAACCTCGATTACACTTTTTACTTGTCCAAAAATTATAAAAATAATCAGACATGACCCCACATATATCTTTATTAAACTATACAATTTTTGGAATGTTCTGAAATCACATGCTCTAGTTATAAAAATAACCGCCTGATTAAAATAATCGACTTTAATCAAAACTTATCGGAAAATTATGAAACTTGGCAGTCCTATAGTAAATAATTTTTCGAGCAATTTTACAGAAGAAACTTTTTCGATTTGATGACCCAAAATGGGTGAAAACGGGCAAAAATCGAAACTGATCGGCGCCCCTTTATTTTTCACGTTTTCCGGCATTTTCGCAGGTTTCCGGCCACCGGACGACAACGCACTCAACATACGAAATGAAGCACTATTTAAAACACACAACATATTAAAATTTCAAGTATAAAGGATGAGAAATGGACCGAAACGAGACATCCGAAGCGGCGGCGCGACGGCGGCACGACGACGGCAATTCCGACCATCCACGTCAGCGGCGGCGGCGGCTCTCCGGAAGCCTTCCGACGCTCGATAGCTGCTCCCGCAGCTGCAGCACCCCTCCCCCCAAATAAAACTTAACCTTGTAGTTGAATCATAATTTAATTTTATTGAATGCGGATTATGGATGTTGTTGCACGAGCTTAGTTTCAGCTGATTATAGAATAATGTCAATCATTTAGTTATGAATATATATGATATTGTTCTTCATGTTCAGTAGTACTTTTCTATATTGAATGTTGTAAAAAATAAATATAATTTATAACTTGATAAATTGATTAAGAACAAGTACCATTAAAAACTCATTCTCTAGAAAAAAAATAGAATACAAAATCATTGACATTAAATAATCAAAATTTAGAGAAAAATATCACTAATTACAAAGAAAAGTATCATTGATTACACATAAAACTGTCGCTGACGATCTTGAAAAGCATTAAACAATAAAAAAAATGTAGAGAAGGAAAATATCACTAATTATAGAGAAAGGTGTCACTAATAATACATAAAAGTATCGATAATAAGAAGAGAAATATCAATTATCATTGATTAAAATATCTATAATTACAAAGAAAAGAATAACTACATAGAAAAAAGTATCACTCCTTACAAAAAAAAAATCATTAATTAAACATAACAATATCACTAATGATCTTCAACGGTTGATTGATAAACATGGCTTTTACATGTATTTGAGTAGTTGTATGGCTCATATTCGTAGAGTAATGCATGCGTTTGTTGAGTTTTTATGCTAGTTTCGAGTTTCCGTGTGCTTTTTGATGTTTTGGTGTTTCTTGTGCAAGTTTGAGCTGAATTTGAGATTTATCCAAGACCCAATTCAAGGAGGAAAGTTTCTAGAAAGATAGAGGATCAAGAGAGGGTCACAACGCAACTTGAATTGGGTCAATCGGACGAGAAACGAAGGAGAACGGAGCAAAACGGCGGAACGTGTCATAGGCGTGCGCGCTGGCACGGACCGTGCTGTCCAACGGCACGGCCCGTGCCATGAAACAAGCAAGTTTTGAGTCTCGGTATCAACGGCACGGTCCGTGCCGTTGCACGGCACGGACCGTGCCCCATAACGTCGATCTGGAAGCGTGTTTTGACGCACGGCACGGCCCGTGCTGCCAACGGCACGGTCCGTGCCGCCTTGTTCCGAAAATTGGGCTCTGTTTCTTTCCTTGTTGGGCTCTGTTTTTCCCCAACTATATAAGGCTCTGCCTTGCACGTTTTTGACAGATTTTATTCATTTTTTTAGAGTTCCAAACTTATTTTTTACTTTCGAGGTTTGCTGTGAACATTCAACATTCAAGAATTCAAGTTTTAATCAACGAATCGTCATTCCGGTTTTTCTAATCTATCGCATATTTATATTATGTTTATGATTATTCTTAGTTCTATTATTTCTATGGTTTTAATTATGCGTGAGTAGTCTTTTATTAATTCTAGGGTTTGCAAAGCATGATTGAAGCTATGTATTTAATTTAATCTTGTTATTTTTCCCTTCCGATTAATGTGTTCAAATGTTCAAGTGCTTTTGATTTCATGCTTAATTACTGATCATAATTGATGCATGCTAGCTAGTTAATTTGAGTCCTGGCGGAGATAATTAATTAGTGGGATTAATTGAATAATTTGATACACGTTCTAAGGAATCTGTAGGGGAGTTTAAATATGTGGTTCTATCGGGAGTTAGTAAATTAACCTAGAACGAAAGTAATAGGTTGTTTGTTAATCTGCTTCTACCTTGAGACCTGGCGGAGATAGGTAGATATATTTCTGATTCCTCACCTTTAATCGGATTAAAATTGGGAAAGATTAGGATTAAATTGAACCATAGTGGATACATGTGAGCTGCATTCCCTAGGATTAGTATTTCATTAATTGTTTGAGTTTGATTATTTGCTTAGTTTATTTACTTGTGTTTATTTGGTTCTATTTCTGTTCTTTTATTTTATATATTTAAATTCGTGCCTAGTTTTAGTAAACTCATAAATTGGTAGCCTGGATAATAGAGAGTTGTTAGCTTAGTACTCGGTATTGTCAACTAATCAGTCTCTGTGGATACGATACTCGATTCACTTGCTATATTGCATTGTCCTGTGTTAGTTGCAGAATTGTGCATAATAAATAGTGCATCATTGATTGCCTTGCCTTTATGCATAGCTCAGCAGGCACCAAAAAATAAATTAATCATTCAAAATATCCAGTAAAATAGAGAATGCAAGAGCAAATATCAATTCAACTTCAAAGTTAGCTCTCTAATACTAAAAAAATAATATTTCATTTACATAATTCATCACCAAAAACAATAATTAAATTTCACCAGATCTACATAACATCATTGAACAACAATGAAAATCTAACAAAATAAAACTAAAAAAATTGAATAATTACCCTGATCTTGAAGGTTTCATATAGCACTGCCACCACTCTCAAATGAGTCACCAACAACCCTCCTATTCCATGATTGTGATGGCACCGATAGAGCCTATACATAAACATTCAGATCCACTCGTGCAACCCATAATCAAACCTTGTATCCATATTCACCTTCTTTACTCCTTGTCTGAGATGGCAATGACAGAGGTGACAATTTCTATTGACGATAAGAACGAGAGGGCATTAAGATGGTGGAGATGGAGAAGAGAGGCGTATCGGAAGAAAAAAAAGAAGAGAGACAGAAAAGAGAGAAGAACTAGGGTTTAGAGAGAAAAATCATATGAGTGAGTGATTTTTTTTTAATTTATATCTCAATTTTGAGTCGGGTCGGATCAGTGATTGACCCGCCCGTCTGATGGGTTAGGATCCATGCATCTAGTGCACATGAGAATTTACCATTATTAATATACCATCATGTTATCAAGTGATTATTAATGTATTGTAATATATCTCCACTAGCTAATAGTATATTAGTACTACACTTCCCTTATAATTGATTAATATTATACACACAATATCTAAATTTCTAATTTCTAATATATATCATATAGATTGGGTAATATAGATATATGTACTAAATTCTATTATATCTAACATACATTGATAGATTATTTTTTTACTATTGTCATGTATTCTTAAGTATGATATATTACATCATATATATCATATTAGAAAAATAAAGTCAAATTAAAACACCTCAAAAGTTTGCAATCAATTTGCATTTTTTTTCTGTGCAAAATTATTAATTCTATGTTGTTGGATTGGCATACTATAATTGCATTTTTTTCTGTGCAAAATTATCAATTCTATATTGTTGGATTGGCATACTATAATTGCATTTTTTTCTGTGCAAAATTATCAATTCTATGTTGTTGGATTGACTAACTATAATTATTGAACTAATAATGATTTATAATATTCACTGCCAGTTAATTTTTTTTAATAAATGTTGTGTATTATTATTTTCAAAATATAATATTTTATTGTATTAAAAATTTAAAGCGAATTTAAACATAAAAAATCATTTTACATAACTTAAACACACAATAATATGTGTGTATTGTAACGACCCAACTTCTGGATTGAAGACTATCTTGAGAAACTTCCCACGGAGTCACCCATCTCACCATTATCCCATTCTTTTGAGTTTTGGTGGAATAAGCGCAAAAGAAAAAAAGAAAAAAATAATGCACTTTGTGGTATGAGTAGCACCTATCAAATCATTTATATAAAATTGGCATACTACCTCATGCTAATAACCCATCATTATAATTTTTTTTTAAATCAAACAATAAAATTTTCATTAAGAAGCATAAATCACAAACTATCGAGAATGCCTACCATAAAAGACAGATGCTCAACCCAATAATAAGGGTTTAAAAGTCATGAGCAACTCTAACTTAAACATTGATAAACATGGCTTTTGTATGCATTTTGGTGTTTATTTGAATGATATTTAATGGTTAATGCATGCAAAGGTTGGTGTTTAGTCATAGTTTCGCGTTTTCTTGTACAATTACATATTTTTTCTCTTTGTGTAGAAGTTCGAGCTATAAAAGGGATATTTTTGGGATCTAATTCAGTTGGGAGATAATCTAGAAAGATAGAGGATCGTGTTGGGGTTATTCTGCAACTTGAATAAGGTCAATCAGATGAGAAACGAGCGAGAACGGAACAAAACAGTGAGGAGTGTCGGACGGCAGAAGTTTGCGCACGGCCCTGTAGTAAGGAATCCTTAGCGTACGACCCGTGCGCGACTCCAAGGCAAAATCATCCATGGAATGGCGCACGGCCTGTGCGCGAGAAGCGAGTTTTGGTGGATTAGTATCTCTTTCTTTGTTTGACTCTAAAATCTACCCAAACTCCTCCCAGCTATTTAAGGGTCTGCTTTGGACGAAAAGACACACACTTTTTACATAAAGAAGAGTAGAGAAGAGAGCGGGCGGCAGAGGAAGACGGTGATTGAAGATCCAACATTCGGCATAAGTTGCTTTATATTTTTAGTTTAATTTCATCATGTCTTCCGTAGTTCATACTTTATTTTTCTTAGATTGTAATTTCATGATGAGCGGCTAAACTTTTATTAATTCTAGGGTTTGCAAACATGTTGAAATTATGAATTAATTTTAATTATGTTACTTCTTCCTTCTGATTATTGTGTTCAATTGTTCAAGTGCTATTTTATTTCATGCATAGATTAGTGGCCATAATCAATGTATGCTACCTAGTTCATTTGAGACCTGGTGGATATAATTAACTAGTGGGATTAATTAAACATATTTGATACACATTCTGCGGAATCTGTAGGAGGTTAAATTTGATGCTTTAGCTTTAGGGAGTTAACAAATTAATCTAAAGATGAGAGTGATAGTTAATTTGTTAATCCACGACTACTTTGAGACCTAGCGGAGATAGGTAGCAACATTTCTGATCCTCCACCAATAATCGGATTAAAATTGGAAATTGTTAGAATTTGATTAGTACATAACAGATACATGTGTATGCATTCCCTAGGATTAATCGTTTAATTGATTGTATGATTTTCCTAAGTGATTTTGTTTGTTGAATTCATTTCCATCTCTTTCTTAATTAATTGTTTTAGTTTAATTTGAATTCTTGTCTAGGATTAACTCAATCCAAGAAATAGGTAGCCTAAATAATAGAAAATTGTTGACTTAGTAGTACTTAGTGTAATCGACATTACAGTCCTTGTGGATACAATACTTGATTCACTTACTTTATTGCATTGACCTGTGTAGTTGTAGTTATTGCATATAAAAATATAGTGCTCTCTAAATATGATGTATATAAAAAGAAAAAGAAAAAAGAGACAGAACCTAAAAATCCCGAAAATTACAAAATGATAACACTAGGGATCGAAACCTCATCAAAACCAGTATGGAAAAACCATTGTGGGAAAAACCATAATGGAAAAAGAGTGCTCCTCTAAATAAATAAAAAATAATCAGGACTGGACATATCTTGAGAAACACTAGTATCAATATAAGGAATAGAATGAAACCAAACCCCTAAAGATGTAGCTGGGGAAGTAAGGATATCAACCACCTAATTACCTTCACGGTAAATATGTGACACACAAAATTGAATTGAGTCCAAATAAACCAAAAGCCTCTTCCATCGTGCCTTCAGAAGCCAAAGAATCTGAGAACTGCGTGAAGTTAGAAGAGAAACCACATAGCTGGAATCCGCCTCGAGCCAAATAAAAACCAGAAAAAGTGTAGACGCCCATTTCAAGGCACAAATAACTCCCAGAAGCTCAACCAGAAAAGCAAAACCAATGCCTTCCTCAGAGTGAAACACAGCAAAACCGAGCCATCCGAACGCCGAAAAACTCCACCCGAAGCCATCTTCCCTGGAGCTCCAATAGAAGAACCATATGTATTAATTTTAATCCAGCCCCTTGGAGGAGGTCTCTATGTCACCTGTAAAACCTGAGAGGGAGGATCAACCCTCGGAGCGATACCAAGATTACACAGAACCAACAAATCTGTCAAAGAATTGCTCATATATCCCAGACGACCTTTCATCCTAGAAGCCTCAAGCAAAGCCATGCGAAGAGAAGAAATCAACATAAGAGGTGTAGGGTAAACCTCCTCATAGATGGCCTTATTACGGAAGGTCTAAAAAGTCCAAATACACGTAACTATCACAACTCGCCAAAGAAGAAGAAGCTGAGAGCTAAAAGACTGCAACATAAACTGAACAAAGGCCTCATGAACCGATGCAGCTCTAAACTCATCAATGCTAAAAGCTGAAAACAGCCACAACCAAACTACACGAGCCATTGGGCAGGACCAAAATAAATGGTCTAGAGTTTCAACATCCCCTTTGCACATAATACAAACCCTCGGCCCAATCATACCATGCCTACGCAACACATCCATTGTTGGGAGCCTAGAGAGTAACATACGCCATGTCACGATAGAGTGACGAATACGAATGAGAGTTCCCCAAATCCACTTTCCCTATTTCATTGTCGGAAAATGTTCTTGGGTATGCAATCGTGCAAGCCGAGCCGTAATATTGCCATGCAAAGACTTTTTCCAAAGCCTCTCGTAATCATGACCAACAATGCACACGAAGAATATCCAACACAACTTCCGGGAAAACCACCATAAATGATGTCGTAAATCTCCAAGCACCTTCAATCAAGAAATCTGAAACCTTATCCACAAAATAAAAATGAACTGCCTCAGGAATACACAATCTCTCCACGAGAATGTATCCCAACCAGTTGTCATGCTATAAGTCAATCTGTGAACCATTTTCAGCAATACAACAAGGGTCCTGAAGAAGATTATGAACATGCAAACAAATGGGAGGCCAAATTGTTGAATAAGTAATACGCTTAGGCTGCCGCAGACGCGGCATATAACATGATTGAAAGAGCTTCATGACCGGTGAATCAGAAGTGATAGATTTCCATGCAAGCTTCATTATCAATCCCTTATTCAAATCTTTAAACGAAGTAACACCTAAACCGCCTTCCTCCATAATTGCGCACGTTCGACTCCAACTCACCATCGTAAAAGATCGAACTGAGATGTCTTTCCATAAAAAATTCCGCACAGCCACATCTAAAGCCTTGACTAAAGATGCAGGCCAACGATAAACCATCATGGAATAAATTGCCGAACTGGAGATGACAGACTTAAGCAAGCACAAACGACCTGCTATAGAGAGAATGTAACCAGTCCATCTATCGAATTTAGCCAGAATTGCATCTGAAATGTGCCACAAATGAGAATGCTTTGGAGTTCCCTCAAAAAGAAATTTATTACTGAAACATATAAAAATATAGTGCCTCAATCATGTGCCACATAATGGGCACTTCGACAAACTAAATTAAGTGTAAAGTTAATTGAATCCTCAAAAAATTTGAGACAACTAAAAATAATCGATGAAATTCAGTGATAGTAATCGAGAAAGATTTTACATCATCATATATAATGCTTTAAATAACATGATACGTGGTAGCTAGTTCAGTTCTAATTTAATATATTCTATAATTACTTTTGGATTATCACACATTGAATGTATGATCTTCACACAGGTAGGATATTTAAATCGGAACATAACCTTTTTCATAATTTTGAGTTTTCGAGTGAATAATATATATATTAGGTAACTACATGTATCGATTAACAAGTCCTAATAATAGAATTAAGAATAATGCACCCATCACACATATAATAATAATTTTTAAACAATGAATCATTTTTTATTTTTTATTTAGAAATAGGTGCACCCATGGTATAGAATTCCCCTCGAAGTCTCACTAGGTCGAGTTAAACTTGCAGCCGGCTATATATACGAGCACGAACTCCCACTAGGTCGAGACAAAGTTGCGGTTGTGGATATCTGAAAAAATATTTATAAAAAAATTAATAAGGTGAACCACTGCGTGTGTGTGAGAGAGAAGATGTACATATAATCACCGGAAAATCAGCGTTTGCTCAATCGAATTCGACTGCTGGATTCCCTTTCTCGCATAACTTGCAAAGATTTCCCACAAAATCCCAGAACCGCTCCGATCAAACCCCTGAAATCTCAGACTTAGAATCAGGAATTCACCATTGGAGCATTGGATCAGCAGTTCAACCGTCAAACTTTGTTCCAATTATGAGGAAGAGAGAGAGAGAGAATCCTTGCGGTATTTGCGGCCACTACCACAAGTTCGAGGAGGGAGAGGTCTGCGGCATCTGCGGCCACCGCATGATCGCCGGCTCCGATGTGTTAGCCGCCACCGCCGTCCACGTCAGCGCCTTCGCATCGGAGATCTTGCCGGGCTTCCTCTATCTGGGCAGCTACGACAATGCTTCCCGCGCCGAGCTTCTTAAGTCTCAAGGCATCTCCTGTATTCTTAATGTAAGATAATTTATTATTTTTGATGATATTTTGAGTTGAACGTTCCAATCTTGATTGATTTTACTCAATTTTTTGATTGTTGATAGTTTGATGTTGGGTCACCAATCGAAATGAATATGTATAGTTGGTCTGTAGAGTTAGAGAGTTATTTTTATATTGTGCAAATGCAACAAAATGTAGGGAGAAATTTATGAATTCTAGGAGTTGGGAAGCTAATGATGGGACTTGGTTTATGAATTTTGTGGAGGATTAGTTAACCGGGTAATATATTCTCTTTTTTTTTTTAATATAAATCAAGCTATAAATCTAGTTGTCTAGTGCCTCCTCGATCGCCAGTTAGACTGAATTTGGGATATAGAAGAAAGCTCCTAATTTCATTAATGTCTTAAACTCTGTGCAAAAAAATTATGATCTGTCGGTGGTTGTTGCTGAAGTTCAAAGAATCCTATCAAGTATTTATTACTGTATATGGTTCATCATTACGAAGTATGAAACAGTATACATATGGTTTTTCTTGTTTTGAAGTAGTATTAATGCCCGATATAGTTTGAAGTTGCGTATTGGGTTGCATACTGGAGACTGGCTGTCTCACATTCCCAGGTCCCCCGTTTGGTGTGGCAAGTGACTTCAATTATTTAGACCTTGTCAGAAGATTGATGCTTATCATAATCAATGAGTTGTGACTGAGGGTCTTACTCACTAGCGTAGAGTGAAGATATCTTCGAGGCTGAGGTGAATCTATAATTATGCTATTGAGGAGGATTTTTATACATTGGCTTGTATTTAGTGTTTGACTAAGATAACAAAGTTCATCCTACCTTGTCCTGATCCATAACTTGTAGTGCTTGTGTAATTGATTGACAAGGGGAAGCTTTAATGTCAGTCAGATTACCATTTTCTGTTGTTCTGGATAGTCAAATATGGTTAACACAGGAATATAACTGCATATGAGATTCTACATTAGAATCTGAATTATTGCAATTTATTTTCTCTTTGCTTATTGTTCATCGTCTTTGGGGAAACTCAATAAACCACGTTGCATTTGCAATTATATTGGGTCCTGAAGGCATTATGTATCTGGATTTGAGGATTACTTAGGATATATAATTTCTCTATAAGTACTTCCCCCTCTTACTTTGGTTTACATTACCAAATTGATCGGAGATGACATAAACAAGCCTGCTATTACTATATAAGTTCTTACATCAGTAAGGTTCTTTCTATACACTATTTTGCTGTTTGGATTCTTAGTTGGATGATAGGTTGCTATTTGGGATTCGAACAAAGACTAGTGTGCATTAATGGAATATACTACTTTTCTTTGTTTGCTTTGCTAACAATTGAATATGTTTACCTAAAGCATTGATTTTCACCTACACTTTCTGATTTGGTGAAAAGTGGTGTATGGTAGTATGATAAGTAGTTTTTCATTACTTACCAGTTATTCTGAACCATCAAAGAGAACACCTCTTCTAATATTAGCAATACACTGTCTATTTCTTTTTAGTAGCTTGAATTTGACAATTTCAATTCTGCTAGCAGTTTCCATATGCTGACCATTGGGATCATACTAATATCCACCATTTTGCTGCAACTATGTTATCATTCTTTGTAAAGATGTATTTGTTAATTGTCCTTTTAATGGAGAATTTTCAGTATGATCATCAATCGGAAAGGGCTTTGTCATTCTTTTAACAAAAGTTTTTCTCTGGTGCAGGTTGTCCCTGCTTGTCAAAATTTGTATAAGAACTCATTTACCTATCACTGCCTCCAGTATGATCAAACACTGCCATTTGATGATGCAATTCAGTTTCTGGGTGAGTGCACCAACTTTACTACAACGTATTTTAAACTTATAGAACTACACGAGAAACCATCCCACATGGCTAAAAAGAATAATAATGTTTCTACTTTCTGTTCAAAGATGATTCTCTCAAAGGCATCAGCGAAAACCGAACCACATCAATCTTAGGAGTTAGGATACTTCAAATGACTTAAATTAAAGCATAGACTATGCACCTGAAGAGTTCTAATGGAATATATATGCTTTCAATCATGTTATGTGGAGAGTTTATATTATCTTCTAATATAAGTTGATATATGATGAAATACCAGATTGTACTTGCATGTAATGACATATTTACACTTTGTAAAGGCATATTTTTCTCTTAACTGAAAGGTTAAGCATAGACCATGTCAAATTATTTGATGTTCTTCACTTGAGCAGAAATGGTGTACTGAATTCCTTTTTAGTATGAGTTTCCATGCTCTACAATGTGGTTTTGCTCTGAAGCAAAATATGCCCTCCTTTAGGATGATTCTGTTTCTTATCCTTGGTTCTGCGCTTGTTCTCCATTTCTTGTTTTGTTTTATATGGTTTACATTTCTGAACGGCTTCATTTATTTATTTATTTTATTTTTTTTGCAAAAGAGAGATCTTTGGTTTTGAGTTCTACTAATTTTCCATTGGTTTGGTCTTGATGTATTGAATAGTGTACGTCCTTACTTGATTGTTGCTTTGTAGAATTTTTATAAATTCTATAATTTAATTGAACTATCATTCTGAGATGTTTATGCAGAGCAATGTGAAAAAGATAGCGCTCGGGTTCTTGTGCACTGCATGTCTGGTAAAAGCAGGTGAACTTTGTTTCTTTTTATATTTTACTTACTCCTCTTTATGTGAAAAGGGTCAATTGGTAAAGTTCTGGCTTTGTTTTTGTTGTAATAAATTGTAATAGATACATCAGCATATTTTTAATCCTCTCTATGATGTAGCAGACCCTAATATCACACGTAAACAGGAAAAAAAGGAGATTCTTAAATATAAGAACCTTGTGCTCTTGCGCTTGCGCATACACTCATGTATATTGATTTTCCTTGTATAAATTATTTCAATTGCAGATCATAGTCAATTCCTATTAACACCACATATTATATCTTTGACAGGTCGCCTGCTATAGTAATGGCTTACTTAATGAAAACCAAGGGCTGGAAACTTGCACAGAGTTATCAATGGGTGAAAGAACACCGACCTTCAGTTGAACTAAATCAAGGTATTGTCAAACTCTGCCTTCGGTGTTTCTCAAGCTTGTATTTGCTTCAACCATCTGTTATCTATCAAATATTTGATTAAACTCAACAGTTTTTTGCTTGAAGCACCAGCTAAACTCTACAATGTGATGATAAAAAATGATGTCAGAATACATTCATAGTTACATAGCAAGGAGCTACCAATTAATGCCTTAGGATTTGAAAAGAAGTGATATCAGAGGTAGATGGCCAGAGAAATGAATGATTAATGCTACGTTTCTTCAATGTTTGGTCTAATTGGGATGAAAGGAGAATGCTTGTGATCAAACTTGCCATGCTTAGGATCATATGCATATAATTTTGACTTGTGTAATATAACTACACACATCTGATCTGATATGTTTCAATTTTGATAAATTTCAGTGGTCTACCAACAACTACAGGAATTCGAGCACAAGATTTTTGGGTCAATAGAGAATAGTGGTACGGGCATGCCTTCTTTAAGCTTTGGATTCTCAAGGCCAAATGATACACCAGCTACACCTCCAGTTTTCAATAACACCGTCAGGGCTTCGATATTCACTCCTCCCTCTTCCGACGCCCCCCCTCAAGAATTCACCTTTGGTGCTGTGCAGACTTCAAAGAACACACCAGACGATATTTCCATGGATGGTTCTTGACCGGTTGGCTCCCAATAATCACACGGTCTGAACCAGAAACTCTTGGTGAAAGGTAAAGTTCATATCAGCCGAGTGTTTTACGTCGAAGCTGGGGAAGAAATGCAGATCTTCGCCTTTGATGAACTAAATTGATTGGAACCTAGCCACCCATCTCGTTCGTGAATATATGGTTGATGAGCCCCAATTAGAATTTATTGGTGTTGATTTTGAGTTTTTTTTTTTTTTTTTCATCGATGGTTTAAGAAAACCAGTTACTTGCTATACGTTGCTTTTTCCTACATAGTTGATCTCTAATAAAGAGCAATATCTGAAAAATCTACACAGGTTTATCATCTATGAATGTGCACATATTATTTCGATTATTTGGTCACAAAATATTCATATACATAAGGTGACTCCTATCAATGATTTGACAATAACAATGGTGATGTTATTACAGTTGCAAAAGATGCAATGCATATATTACAAATAAACGATGTCTGACTCTGCTTTTGCATATAAACGATGAATGCTGTTTCAGCTCCAAGTTTACACTCTGGTCTCATTTTCTACGAGATATATGTCTCTAGCAACGATTTGGCAAGCCACAACAAACCCGGGTCGTTTCGTTTTAGCATATAAAAGGGCTCGGCCTTCCCGGATTCATCAACGATGGCATCTTCGTGAAAGCCAATCAGTTTGAGTATTTCCACAGCAGCTGCAAGACGAAACACAAAGTAAAGTGAAACACAGTTATAAAGTGAGAGAAACTCTATCAACGAGACGAGATTGAAACCACAACACCACACAGTTTGAAGAGAATCACCAACTATAGAAAATGTGAAGTGTGTGTGTGTGTGGTAAGGTGAGCTTTTTACATGCAATTTCCAACATGCTTGGAGAAATTCAAAGTCGGATCTGAATTTTAAGTAAACTCAATACCTTTGTAATTAACAACATTTCTTTGGATTAATGGATTAGCCTGCAAAGATCAACCGGAAATATTTAAGAACTAAGGGTTATAAGGGCAATCTTCTCATGTAGGATCTAAGATTAGTGCAGGTAACATACCTTTCTGAGTTTTCTGAACTTCACGTCGCCTGGGTGTTCAATTACATTACTGCACGCAGTTAAAAGAGAACACGTCTTGTTGGTTTTTTAATGCATAACTACATAAACGAAGTTGAACAATTATGTAAAGATTTAGGCATACCCTATTATCTTGATTAAAGTTTGCAGAACACTTCCAGTCTCTGAGGGCATAGCTTCATTTTTCAGCAATTGAATTGCACTTTGCAAACGACCATGAAACAGAGAAACAGGGTCTTGAATTACCCGTAACTCAGGATCATCTGGATCAGGCTCAGCAGTTTGGCTCCTTGGTGGTGATCCACCAAAATCAGGTTCTGTATGCATCTCTTCTGCACGAGAATCATTTGGAAGTGCTTCACCGGGATTACTATTCACATGAACTTGTAACTCTGCATTTGTGGATGAAGTGAAGTCTATTTGATCAGGTGGCTCAGTGTTTTGATCTTCCTGATTATTTGGGTCTGCTTCAGTATCATTGAGTTCAGGTTCTAGTATGGAGACCCTTCTCTCAAAATCTCCATTAAGGTTTAGTTCAATGGGACTAATCTCTGAATCATTGGGATTGGATTGTTCATGTTGGTGAGGCTTGGGGATGTTCTGCCCTGATTCTAATTGAGGCTCAAGTAGCATGCATTCATCTGGATCAGGTTCAGACTCATTCTGACTCTCATGGATATTAGGATCAGGTTCCTGCAAACCCATCAGTTATGTGAGATTTATTTCCTAATTTGACAATCAAGATCTAGGCAAAACCTGAGCTCGATTATCAGAGACTTTTCATGTACCCCAGATGATTCCCGAAGTGGAGTGGATGTGTTGGCTATTCGAGCAAAAGCTGCATCCACTGAAGCAGCACGAGCAGTAGGAAGAACAGAACCTCGCTCTCCAAGCTTCCGCGATAAAGTCACATTACTGCTAGGGTCAAACTCCTCATCATACTCTTCGAAATGGTTACGTCCAGTCAGAGTATGGCCTCTTGATTTAGTCCAATCAAGAGTAGCAGCTTCTTTATTAAGCTGTTGCACCAAATATGCATCAAATGAGCCATTTGAGCACCATATATTCAACTCTACAATGATGCATCTCCACAAGTGTTGTATAGCTACAAGAAAATAACAGACACAGGAACACAGAAGAAAGAATAATCTCCTGTCTCCATTACCTGTGAATCCAGAGCATAGAAATCCGAATCATGCTCTGAAAACACCATATGGGCCTGAAAGATGACACATGTCCACAGTTTAGCCTTTTGGAAGTAGTAGCTGTGGAACACAAAGGAAAACCCACATATAGATAGATTTTGATAAAGAAGACTTCAGTAGAAAACAGGAACGTACTAGCTCATGCAATAGAGTCTTCTTAATGCTTTCATATTTCCTGAAACCCTTGAGGTCATCGGTTCGAAGTCTAAGTGATATCTCTTGTCCTTGATTCTACACATTCACACAAAGAGCTTGAGCAAGACATAGTCAACTGTCAAAAGATGATACAGGAGATTTGAGAATGGCTGACGAGAAATTGAGAACATAATTATGAGCACTCACAAAAGAATGCATCGTTCTCTGATGACAAACCTTACCTTGTTAACACCAAGGATGCATTTAGAGCTGATTCCAACATAACCAACAGGTGCCATTTCAGTTAAAATTCCAACCCGCCAACGATGCTTTAAGAAGGCCGATTCAAAAACAGAGTTTATCACAATTGAGATAATTTATAAGGAAAAGAGAGAAAAAATATAGTATATAACAAGAACAACTGAGCCTTTATCCCACTATATGGGGTTGGCCATACGGCCCTACCCATACGGATCATATTTCACCATCTCGTTCAGTTGAGAGAGATGCTATCATTTAGATATAAGTACATCATGTCTTTTCAATAGTTTCTTCCAATTCTCTTTAGGTCTACCCCTGGTTAATATGAGTTGGTAACTCTTTTTTGCTACTCCATGACATTCCAGACGATCCAAAGGTTCTTACAAATAGGTCCAAACCATCTTAAGTATGCTTCCCCATTTTCTCATATTTGGGGCTATCCCACTTCCTTTCTAATGCATTCATACTTGATTTTATCTACTCTAGTACGTCTCTACCTCAACCTCAGCATTCTCATTTCCACTGCCCTCATATTTTCTTCATGTTCCTATTTAGTTACTCAACACCTCTGACTTGTAAAGCATTTCCTGTCTTTCAGCTGTTTTACAAAAAAATCTTTTCGATTTCAATGGCACATTACAATCACATAGCACAGAAGACACTTCCTGAATACTTCAACCTAGTATTTCTGGAAAGAGTATAACCACATGAATAATAAGCAAACTATAAAATTAAATCTAAGGTACCTTATTCATAATTGCAACAATTCCTGGATCTGAAGCAAGTTTATGCAGCAATTCCAGTGCCTTTGATGCAGGAGGGTTCAACTGCAATCATCCAAATAAGGTCAGTTAATTAATATGGATTTTCTCAACCCTAATTACCAATCACTAAACCCAAATCTATACTAGCCTCTTGATCTACATCTGAATAGGTCAAAACTGATTAGTATACATGAATGCAGAGCATTGTGAAGTTTACCTCTACTCCAGGAAGACTAAGTGTTCGAAAATTACAAAAGATATAATTTCCTTGAGGAAGTTTCGATGCGGCATAAGATCTACCAGAAATTCTCTGCTTCAATCTCCTTTCTTCTTCATCAAACCCAGCTATCCTCAAGTTTGCCTTAGCATTTTGTAGGACTTCATCAACCTCACCTTTGGGCACTCCCATCATTCTAATAGATTTTCCCTAAAACATAAAGTAGACAACCAGTTCTCATTAAATCAAAGGATGGCTCTGAAAGAAGTCGAGCCCTAACAACCCTTCAGACCTTCTTATATATATAATAGTCAAACATTTGCTCTAGTGGATTTGAAGAAACAGCAATAGAATCAACAAAAAATATATTATCATCCAAATGAGACTGCAATGCACATGTATGATCCCTCCAACACTTTTAGGGGTAAGAAGCATTCTAAGAGCATGCCATTCCAATTCCAAGGGCACATAGGAAAATCAAACAAAGGAGTGGTTTCTCCACCTTTAGAATGGATGCCGATTCCAAGGTCATGTGAGAATGTTCATCAGAAAATGGATACATCAGCTTTGAACTTTTCTCCACGGGAACAAGCAGCCTAAGAGTATCAGCCTCAACATGCGTGAGTTCTCGCAACTTATCACCTAACTCCTTAAGAGTGGCACCTGGATTTATCTCAACAATAAGCTTTCGTCCCCTCCACACAACTAAGAAGCTTTGCAAATCCAGCTGCTTTTCCATGATCTGGCTATATAAATTGCATAAAAAAGAAGCAAATGCTCAAAGACATGTGGTAGAACAACCAAACACGATAAGAAAACTCTCAATTTCCACAATAGATTCAACAAATGCCAAAATCACAACTATCACTTGGAATAAGCCAGTCTAACAAATTACATTCCTTCGTAATTGGTAAATGTATGTGGTTATTTACACCTAATAGAGCAATCAAATTCCCCATCTTTGAGATATTCAATCACACCTCACAAAAATTCTCATTTCACAGCTTGAAAAAAAGCCAGTCAACCAAATTTCACTCATTAATAATTCATAAACACGTGTAGTCATTTGCACCTAGTAGAGCTCCCAAAATCCCATCTTTGAATACACCCAGCCAACAAAAACAAGCTGAAATTCACAACTCACAAAAATTCTCATTTCACAACTTCAAGAAAAAGGCAAAATTCAATCAGTTGATAGTTCCAGATCGACAACCAACACTATCCAACTTCAAACCGTAAAATCAAGCGAAATTTCTTCTGCTGAAAAGAAAACGATCAGAAGTTCTCCGACTAGAATTCAAAATTCAACAAAGCTCAATACAACGGAGACTTCAATATCATATTTCACACCTAAATCCTATAATTTAGGAAAAATCGACATCAATACTTAATCATTCGAATAAGGAAATTCGAAATAATTCACCTGAATTAAGGAATTTGATGATTTCTTCTTTTTCAAGACACCAATTTGCAGTTACAGAAAGGGAAGGAAAATCAATAATTGCAAAAATTATGAAAGAAATTAGTATATATAGAGATAGGGGAGGCGTAATTTAGTTGACCATGGGGAGAAACACTTAACATAAGCGGTTAGCGCAAATGATCACGTATCTGCTGACGTAATGATACATGGATCAGTAGAAAAATCTATCAATCTATGTATTTATACATGTATTAAAGCAAAATCGCAGGGATAAATTTATAAATAAAAAAAAAGAGCAAAAAATGGTACAAAAATAATCTATGTCAAAATTTTAAACTTGATAGATCTAGACCAGTTGGCAAAGGACATTTGATTGAAGTGTGCAAATTTGCATAATCCCGTGTTCGAACGTTTTATGAAAAAAATTTAATTTTAATTAAAATTATGTTCTACAATTATGTAATTTTACATAATTTAGTATTTTAATTGTTATAAAATTACTTGTAAGAGTATCATAATTATTAAATTTATCAAGAAAATTATTAATACAAATTTTAGATGACATATATATAATAAGTAGGTAAATATTTGTTAATAAATAAAAATCATATTAATTCATTATTAAATCATACACAATATATAAGTATATATTATGAAAAATAATAGTAAATAATTAAAAAAAATTAAGTATGAAGTTTACAGATTATGAAAAACTTCTCTATACACAACATTTGTAGTGGTGTTGGTATGATTATCATCAAGTAAGATCTTCAAGCCACCACGACTTCTAACCCTTGAAACAGCAACGTACAATTGGCCATGAGTGAAAACTGGTTTTTGCAATAATAAACCAACGTGGGAGAGTGATTGTCCTTGGCTCTTATTTATGGTCATTGCATATGATGGCATGAGAGGAAATTGTCTTCTTTGAAACTTAAATGGCAATTTGGGATCAGCAGGCGTAAGAGACATTCTTGGAATTAGTACTGTTTGCTGTATATTTTGGCCACTGAGAAATCTTGTTTCGATAACATGTGTGACAAGCCTTGTGATCATCAATCGAGTCCCATTACATAAACCATTTGCATGATCTATGTTTCTCAACAGCATAACAGGAGTACCGACTTTCAAAAATAATTCATGATTCGGAATCCCTGAGCATCTGATACTATTTAAGAATTTCGGAGTATGAACTTCTTGCAATAAACCTGTATTGTTTTCTGAGTTGCATGTCGAGTCAGAACTTAAATACAATCTGTCGTCACCCTTGTTCAAAGAAAGCATATATTGATTTACAGATTCAACCGCATTTAAAATTGGAGCAAGTATTGCTCGTTCTTGTAGATAAGTTGTATTTGTAATATCTATACCATATAATGGAAAAGTACTGTGAACAATTGCTGAAATTGGATCTTCTGACCATTTCAATAAAATGTCATCCGGGATGTCAATATTGACATGTCCATCGTTTGCGCCACCGATTGTACCATCTCCAATACCGGCAATCCAATTTGAAAATTTTTCAACCTCATCAGCTACATCATTGGGACTCAAATTTGACAGTCTCAAATTTTTTTTCAATCTCAGTACCCCGCAATCTTTCCACAGATAAGAAGAATTTATCGTGGCATGAACAGTATCTTGTCTGGTTCTGGTGCGTCATTTTACACCAAAAATAAATAACCCGACAGCAGTCAGTATGCCCATACTGCACAGAACAGTGGTGAGCAAGATCGTCTCCCAAAGGACCGGCGAGAATTATTCCAAATTTCCAATCTGCAAAAAAACACACTTTCCCAACGAGTTTTTGTTGTATAATATCAAGAGCGAAAATAAATAATAAAACAGAGAGTAGATTTGTAACAGATTATACAAGGGTATTCTGACTTCCAATTAACTCCACCCTAGCTTAATTATACCGATCCTCGATGCAAAGATAATTCCAATTAACACATGCAAACCAGTTATAGCCACCGAAGACACCTACTGACTCAACCTAATTTCTCCTTAGTTTCTCGATAATCAGGAAGACACTTCACCAATTATTTCCCTAATCGACTGACAACCGTAAAAGAGACTCTATAGATTTAATGAGCCGACAGCATTAAGAACTAGAGAAACCCGATTCAAAACCAACAGACTCTGACATAGGACCGTTAAATTAAGACTATTATTCCCCTGGTTCTGAAGAACCGTTTTACCACTAATTAAACTTAAACCACAATTACGGATGGCCGGTTTAATTGACTACTAATTAATTCCGATCTACTAAATATGTGCACCTATCTAGCAATATCGAAATAATTAACGACTCAAATTACCGAGAACAACAAAGATAAAATAAAGAGTCCAATAGATGTAAAACTCTAATAACTCGCGTCTAGGCCCAAAGGCTCAATAAATCCGCGCTCCAGCCTAATTCTCGCGCGCACATCAGCCCAGCAGGTAATTTCTCGGCACCTCACCCGGGCAGTATGCCCATACGGCCTGACTTCTAGACTCTCCAGATTTACTTCACTTTTCTCGACTGCAAACTCTCCACAATCTTGGCCAATTCCTTCATATATGTGTTAATCACCTGAAATCATTCCCAAAACACATTTTCTTCCACAAAACACGATCGTGAGGCAATTAACATATCAAAATAATACCAAAAATGGCCCAAAATATGTATGTAAATATAGCCCAATCAAATCCCCCCACACTTAGACAATGCTTGTCCTCGAGCATATGTAAACAAAGAACAAACTCAAAAATTAAAACAGAAAATGACACGTCAAGCACCGGCTGCCTTAAACTGAACACACTTAAAGTTAGGATTACAAAACAACCATCCACAATCCACTAACCCTTCTCTTGTTTCATAAAACTGTACACATGCTCTTCATTCAAGTCAAAAATATGCAAACTCAATCCTGCCTCACCAAGGTTCGCTCAATTTCTCTAAAAAAGTAAGGACATATTTTCAACTCACACAAGTCGTGATTTGATACCTTCAAACATAGATTTGCCCATATGTCAAAATCACTACCAAGCAAGTAAGAACTATGCACAAATCAAAAGGTCTTTTCAATGGGTTGTAATGGGGCTAGGGTGCTTAGGTAGGATAATTTGGATAAGTGGCTTAAATAGGATGAAAGCATGTAAGCATATCAGAACTCAATAATCAAGTTCGGCTGCAACTTCTCAAATATCCCACGAACTCTAAGTTAAGTGCTGGTCTTCAAAGCTATACAAGGCAACAAAATTTAACTTCAATCGGGTACAACCCTATTTCCTCCACGTCCAGTATGGGCATACGAACCATTTTTTTCCTTTTTTTTCTTTTCTTTTTTCTTTCTGAAGCTTTGTTTTTTTCTATTTTTTTTTTCAATCTTCCAGCACTAACTGTCTTCGAGTAAATTTCGAACTCATCTCAACACAATCCAATATAACTCACACGCTTCCAAGGCACAAGAGCAGGCCAAAACAAGCGAATGCTGAAATATTTTGTGGCTGTCAAGAAAGAAAAGATTCAGGCACAAACGAGCTCACTAAGGGGTAGTGTCGGGTATGGATAATTTATTCAGGCCAAAGCAATGGTTAATCCTACATGCCTTTATCATTTTCATGCAAAAGGAAAATCACAAGCAGTATGACCATGGCAACAAGGCAAATCAGAAATTCAGCATTCAAATCCGACACACTCAGCAAAAGAATAAAACTGAACTTTCTATATATATAACATGCTCAAGAGGCTCAAATCTCACGTTTATAAGCTCATCAAAATTTGATCAAGTTGCACATTTCATCATTCAAGAATATATATGAGCAATAGCATAATTCAATCACAAGAGAATCAATCAAACAAACCAAGATAATCCATGTTATAACCATTTCTCTTTGTACATTTCAATCTCAGGCAGCCAATACTCAACAAAAACAAGCAAAACACAAAAGTTATTTTTTTTTCAATGTAGAAAAGAACCAGACACAAAAATAGCAACTTCCTCTCCCACACTTAGACAACACAGTGTCCTCACTGTGTAGGAAAGAGAGTCAACAAAATAGACACAACATGAATGAAAGAAAATAAAAACAAAGGGATAGAGAGGGCAAACTAGCAATCAAGGCGCGAAACGGTCAGTAGGGGCATACAGACGGCGCTCCAGTGCAGTTGTCCAGCTTGGTGTGTAGTGGTCAAACAACTCCATGGACTCGACAAGGGTAGGGGTGGCGCTGAAGAAAAGACCCTGCACTAGAAGGCTGGACTAAAATGTTTTTTTTTTATTATATTAAAGAAAAACAAGTGAGTAACTAAATGAAATACGAAAAATGAAAGAAAACAATAAAAGTTCAGGTTGCCTCCTAAGAAGCGCCCTTATTTAATGTCTGAGGTTCGACAGAAGTATAACTCGATCACAAGGCAATTTCAGGGGTAGCAGATTTGCCTCTGTCGAAAGGAATCGTTTCCATCCCCGCACCTTTATGTTTCTTCAACAGCTCGACCAACCTTGCTTCTTGCCCCTTCAGCTCTAGTACGGGGGCCTTCACATGAGATGGTAAAAACGGCTCCGTGTTGGTCAGTAAGGGCATACGGCCTATCAGGTTCCAAGTTGGAAATTCATTGGTGGTATACAGTTGCATGATGACATCTCGAATCTCCTCGTCTTCATCTGTTATTGCAGCGGTTTTAGTCAGCCCACGAAAGAGTACCTTCTTGAATGGCTCGATGATCTCTTTCTCATCATCCTCTTTCTTGTTTTGAATAAACCTGGATGGAAAAGGTTCTGCAACCAGAGAGTTAGAATTTTTAGATTCAGATTTCACCTCAGTAAGGGCAGACTCGGCAGGTGATTGTTCTTCTTCTGCATTGGATTTGTTTTCAGTCTGTGCAGTATACCCATACTGCGGGTTCTTTTCCTTCTTAGCCTCTACGTCATCCAACTCCTCTGCACTTCTCAAAGTGATAGCGCAAACATGCGCTCTTGGATTCATTTCAGTTTGAGAGGTGCGTTTGCCTTGATTCGCCTGCATTTTGTTCATTTGAGTGGCAAGCTGAGTTATCTGTGTGCCCATACTGTCTAGAGCGGCTTGCGTCTCCTGCTGGAAAGCCTTCTGACTCTGTGCCAAGCTGTTCACCAGAGCACTGCTTTGCTCCAGACACTTCATAATCTCGCTCATGCTCGGTGCAGGGTTGTCAGTATGCCCATACGGGCCACCCTGTGGCGGCCTTTAAGGGAAAACTCTGGGTGCTTTCTGATCGGGCTGTCTCCAGCCAAAATTTAGGTGGTCCCTCCAGCCTGGGTTATATGTGTTCGAGTATGGATCATAATTTCTCTGTCTTTGGGCATCATATTGTGCATCACCATACCCATAGTAGGGTTGCTCGGTTGGAGACTCTTGCAAGGTAGGACAAGCATCAGTGAAATGGTCGTTCTCCGAGCAGACTCCACAACGGATGTTCTGTGTTTGTGCCACAGCTAAACCTCGAACCAGAGAAGTCAGAGCATCAATCTTCTCATTGACACCGGAGCTGTCAACAGGTCGATATCGGTCATCGTCCTCATCCTCATACTGCCGATCTCCAGAAACCATGTCGATGATAAATTGCTTAGCCTCAGCCAGCGTCTTGTTGGTAAGAGATCCTCCACTAGCATCATCTACAATTTTCCTGTCAGAGGTAGACATACCACGGTAAAAATAGTTAGTGAACAACTGATATTCGGAGAAACTGTGGTCTAGACATTTACGGCACAACTGTTGGAATCTCTCCCAATAGTCTGCTAGACTCTTATTTTGCTTTTGCTTTATGCTGCTAATCGTCATCCTCAAGTTTGCAGCTCTTGATTCAGGAAAGAACTTGCGTAGGAATTATTCCTCCAACTTATTCCAAGTGGAAATAGAGCTCGATGGGAGATCAAATAGCCACTCTCTAGCCTTGCCCTGCAAAGTATGAGAAAAAGTCAGTAATCTCAAATTATCAGAAGAAAAACCTTGAGGGCGTAAAGTAGAGCAAACTAAATCAAATTTGGCTAAGTGCTTATATGCACTTTCTCCAGGTAAATCGCCAAACTTGGGTAAAACTTGAATGAAACCAGGTCGTATTTCAGAATTATTTACAAGAGTGGGAAGTACGATGCAAATCGATCGATTGTTTCTATGGCGACCCAACTCCCTGATTTGAAGTTCTTGCTCAGGTACTTTATTGAGAGCCATGTCTTCTCCAAAAAGCTGAATGATATCAAAACACGCTGGTGCAGATGTAGATGCTCCCTTAGACTCTTTTGCAATCTTCCTCAAGCTTTGTAAAGTCCTCTCAGATTCTGGATCAAACACTAGACTTCTTTTTTTTTTGGAAAGATCGAGTGATGCACTAAAAAAAATAAAACAAAATAAAAAGAAATAGCAAACTGAAAATATTAGAATAATCAATGCTTAAAAACCGATCCCCGGCAACGGCGCCAAAATTTGGTGCGTCGTTTTACACCAAAAATAAATAACCCAACAGCAGTCGGTATGCCCATACTGCACAGAATAGTGGCGAGCAAGATTGTTTCCCAAAGGACCGGCGAGAATTATTCCAAATTTCCAATCTGCAAAAAAACACACTTTCCCAATGAGTTTTTGTTGTATAATATCAAGAACGAAAATAAATAATAAAACAGAGAGTAGATTTGTAACAGATTATAAAAGGGTATTCCGGCTTCCAATTTACTCCACCCTAGCTTAATTTTACCGATCCTCGATGCAAAGATAATTCCAATTAACACATGCAAACCAGTTATAGCCACTGAAGACACTTACTGACGCAACCTAATTTCTCCTTTACCAATTATTTCCCTAATCGATTGACAACCGTAAGAGACACTCTATAGATTTAATGAGCCGACAGCATTAAGAACTAGAGAAACCCGATTCAAAACCAACAGACTCTGACACAGGACCGTTGAATTAAGACTATTATTCCCCTGGTTCTGAAGAACCGTTTTACCACTAATTAAACTTAAACCACAATTACGGATGGCCGGTTTAATTGGCTACTAATTAATTCCGATCTACTAAATATGTGCACCTATCTAGTAATATCGAAATAATTAACGACTCAAATTACCGAGAACAACAGATACATGCAATTAATCAAAATAAAAAGAACAATTAGATCTCACAGTATAATTACGCCAGGGCTTCGTTAATCTTCACCGGAATAAGAACGAGTCTAGCTCGAATTCAATGAATTCGAACCTTGAAATATTGTAAAAGAAGAACACGATGAAAAATAATGAAGAAGATGAAAATAATCTGCTCTACCGTCTCTCTGCTGCTGCGTATCGAATGGAATAAATATATTCTAATCCTCTCTATATCCTTAAATATAATTGTTTAATTAAGGAAATAGAATCCTAGATCTAATCAAACTAGGAAAGAGATAAAATAAAGAGTCCAATAGCTGTAAAACTCTAATAACTCGCGTCCAGGCCGAAAGGCTCAATAAATCCGCGCTCTAGCCCAATTCTCTTGCGCACAGCAGCCCAGCAGGTAATTTCTCGGCACCTCACCCAGACAGTATGCCCATACGGCCTGGCTTCCAGACTCTTCAGATTTACTTCACTTTTCTCGACTGCAAACCCTCTACAATCTTGGCCAATTCCTTCATATATGTGTTAATCACATGAAATCATTCCCAAAACACATTTTCTTCCACAAAACACGATCGTGAGGTAATTAACATATCAAAACAATACCAAAAATGGCCCAAAATATGTATGTAAATATAGCCCAATCAGGTTCCTTTTGGGATAACTGGTAAGATTTGTCGAGAATCTCCTCCAAAAATGATTGTTTTTCCTCCAAAAATTCTACGTGCACTTGATGAATCAGAAACACGCATTATATCTCGAAGTGTTCGATCCAAAGCTTCAAAGCAATACTTGTGCATCATAGGTGCCTCATCCCAAATTATAACTTTGCATCTAACAATCAATTCTGCTAGCGGACTTCCTTGGATAATGTTGCAGGTGGAATCCTCATTTGGATATAACGGTATCTTAAATCTGGAATACGCTGTCCATCCACCTGGTAATAATACAGAAGCAATACCACTTGATGCAATATTTAACACAATTTCTCATTTTGATCTCAATGCTGCTGATAATGTCTTCCATATAAAAGTCTTTCCAGTACCTCCATATCCATACAGAAAAAACATGCCACATGTTTCTGATGATATAGCATCCAAAACAATTTGATACACATTGTGTTGTTCATCTGTAAGTTTGCTAACGAACACTTTGTGATCATTTTCCAATTTGGTTCTGTCATATCTCATTTCATCATTTATCAATCTATTTTCCTCAGACTGAAAAAAGTCAGAACTTGGAAATGACATACTTTCAAATTCTCGTAAAGTCTTACCAAAACTCTTAATCAACTTTTCAATTTCCACCAGACAATAACTTTGAATTTGTTCATCGGTCAAGTGCAATTCTGTACATTTATAAGAATATTTAATAATTAAAGTTCAAATATTATGGAAAAATTAAACAAATATTAAACAATTAAAATTTTAAATACCTGGATGTTGTAGTATTGATCGTTGTTTATATAATATGTCATCAGATAAATATATCCAATAATTATTCCACACGACTTCTGGACGTCCCATTGAAGAAAATGCTAACAGTGTAACAAATAACTTTCTCAAAGATTCAGCAGATGACAAATATCTTGCTTCAATGATCCCATCAATAAATTCCTTATCATCGTCTAACAACCCCAAAGCATAACATGCATCTTTGAATGAAGCATATTGCACACCATTAATTTTTCTGATGTCTTCATAACACGTAGGACCCCGCACTACATTAAGCAAATATCTCAAATAATACATTTCCCCACTGCCTGGAGGAACAAAGAAAATTCTTCCAATTGAGATTTTTTTTTTCTCGGTACCCATTGTTTTGTAGCTTTTTTCCAAACAAACTTTGTTGGAAATTGAACATAAGTAAGTTTCCGCGCCTCTGGATATTTCTTATTTGCTTCAAACCAAGCTAAAAACATACTTTCATGAACCGTTGGTCTATTGAGGACATTGTCAATAGAATCAGAATCTTGAAAGAAAACTGTCTGTTCATTTTCAAGATAAAAACTTAATCTCTCAACGCGAGGGTATTTGTATTGAATTTGAAATCCAAATATTCTCCATGCAGCCTGACATGGGGAAATATATCTGCAATCATAATACATACTTATCTCATCAATATTCTTCCCACTTTCATCATCTTCAGCACTTTGATAAAATGCTGCAGTGACACGATCGTGACCTTTGTTCACATATTTAAACAGATATTTTATTGATCTTGACTGGTTGCACCATTCCACATTTATATGCGCAGCATATTTCATCAGAAGGAATCGATTGTGAGGAACCACGTATCTATTATCCATCAGCATTCCATTCTTCAAAATTATTCTTCCATTATCTCTACGTCTATATATTGGATATCCATCTTCATCTGTGGTTGTTGTCTCAGTAAAATTTCTTGAAAAATATTTACTGCAACGACCATCTCTCATGCACGGTGAGTTTTTTTTCGCAACACCACATGGACCATGAATCATAAAATCATGTACAACTATGTAATACTGTGGATCCAGCTCTTTATCAGGTATTTCAGCTGATATAATCCGGTCAATCACTTCTGATCCTCTGTTTTGCTCCTCTTTCGATATGAAAAGCAAGATATGCACATGTGGAAGGCCCCTCTTTTGAAATTCAACAGTGTATACCACTATAATTCAAGATAAAAAGCATAAAATTAAATTAAAATAAAACCTTAATTGTGATCAGAAGTATCTTTTAAAAAATTAACACATACTTGCTTTAACATTTCCAAAGATATTATTTTGACGCAAATCTTGAATCAAATTGTCCAGCTTCATTTTGAAAACTCGACAAACAATATCCGGACGATCTTCAGGTTTCAATCCCTTTTGCTGCACATATCTAACAATTTCTGGCCATCTTGGATTGCATGTAAATGTGATGAATAGATTTGGATATCCAGCCCACTGACAAATAGCCATAACATCTTGATAATTTTGAATCATGTATCGAGCTCCTCCAGTGAATGTGGAAGGCAAGATAACACGTCTTCCTTGAGTTGCCGGATTTCTTTCACCTCTTGTTAGAGCCTTTTCTAAACCTCTATACATATGACATCTCAATGATTGTTGATGTGTACGTATGTATAAAAGTCTAGCAGATTCAATCATTGTGTAGGCGTCAACAATAAATTGTTGAAATAATCTCCTTGAGCTTAGAATGGTTTTTGCATCACAATCTCTTTCATGCAACCGATATGCAAAATATTCTCTTATGATGACCATATTTCGAGCAAAACTTGATGAAGAACTCAAATCTGAAAGTGGTATATCTTCTCTATAACCGTCTTCACCGTATGGAAACAGAAGAGGATATTGTAAACCCAAATAAGATGTATTTAACTCGTTAATGCGTTTCAATTCACCTGTTTGAGTTTCCAATATTATGTCTCTATCTCCGAAAGACTGATCAAAATCTCCAACAACTAATGCAGCCACTTCAGACACAGTTGGAAGATTATAGGTTCTAGCATCGCCTCCACGTCTACCAATCAGTTTCAACTTAACATCAGATTGGCCAAGTTCAACAATGTTGTGCTTTGCCATCCTAAATGATTTCACAAGAACATTATTATCATCCAACATGTTTTTAAGTACAGAAATAATCTCCACATGAAGTGTGTTTATGCCATTTTTATTCCTACATAAAAATAAGATATAAAATCAAATTAGAAGGAACATACATGTTATTTGCAATTTTTTTAAAAAATGTAATCAAAATATATAAATTACCTCACGGACATCATTCTATTTGCAACTTCATTTTCAGTATCATAAGTATATAATTGAGCAAACTTTGGAGTAGAACCTTGAGGTGGCTATAGACTTCCAATCATATGATAATTCTAACCGTGCAGTCGGAATGTCGGTGGAGAATTATCAGTATTTAAACTCAAATCTATCTTCCCTCCCATTGATGTAAAAGAAAACATACTATTGTATTAACGGATATTATCAAGAAAATGTTTACTCTTCTGATCATTATCGTAGAGCAAACTTTCCAAAACTGTAGGAGGCCTTTGAACAAGAGGCAATTTAATTTTTCCCCGAATACAGCATGATGAGTATTTCATGGTGCGTGATTTTGAATTTTTTCCCAACCTTTCATCATACCAAAAACATGCTCCACAAAATTCACAAATAAAAACTGGATCACCAAGATTTAAATAATCTGAAAATGTTAAGAATGTAAATATTTTAATGAAATATTTAATATATTTCATAATCATATAAATAATGACTATTAAATCATATATTAGTGAAAAAAATTTATTTATATAAGTGAATTGTAATTATAAGTAAGAATTGAGTAATTCGAAAATTAATTTTTTTGCCCGTTTCTTTTAATATTAAAAAATTAACAAATTAAATATAAATGAGTTATTAAATAAAAATAATAATTAAAATAGAACACAATTATTAACTTAGCAATACAATATTGGTGCCAATTGCGATGAAACTTTTCACCTAAATTGAGAAAAAAAAATTCACATCAAATTCATATAATTATTATTATATTTTGATTTTTAATTTTTAATTATCATATATTGCATTTAATACCTATATCAGAAATTTGTGTAATATCTATATCAATTAACTGGTCATCCTCATCTGCTTCATTGATTGTTAAATCAACAATCTGTTGAGATTTACTTGGGCCTTCACCTGTATTTAAATAATTTAAGAATGATTTTATGTATTTAATATAATAGTAATAAAAGTTTCCTAAAAAAAAATATACAATATTGAATTGCAAACTTACCATAAATTTTTAGAGAATCAGTAAAATCAGTTTCTTTGAAGACTGCTTAAATAATACAATAATTAAATAATCAATACAAATGATTTACATATTATAAAGAAATTAAATCTAATTTATAATATCATAATCCATTATTTAAATAATGCAAAAAAAAATGAATACCTGTATTAGACATCTGTTCAACATGTATGTCAATTAATCTTGTATTCTGTAGTAGTTCCTTCGTTATTGAATAACCTGTAGTAAAAAAATGTAGTAAAATTTAATTAATACAATACTATATAAATTAAATATTTAATACATTTAATATTTAAATATTTGTTAAATATTTAATAAATTTAATATATGAATTTAAAGTCAATTCATAGACATTAAATAATATTTAGATAAATGTCATCTATATATAACATAAAATATAATATAACATAAAATAATATAACAAAATAATATAATATAACATAAAATAATAATATATAGTATGATTTTACAAATAATAACCTTTGTCTATGATTCTATGCTAATGTTTATACATTTATTATCATAGACGAATCAAATATAATATTGTCTATGATTTTACAAATGAGAAATACTTACTTATATACTATTAATTAATTAAGAATTATTTTTTATATTATAAATATTTTAAAATTTTAATTGTACACATAATTAAAATAATTTTTTGATAAATCATGTTATAAAAATGCAATTTAAAGTAATAATTTATGCAAATTTATGTTAATATTTTAAAAGTCTAAAATATTTTAGAAACAAAATTTTTAAAATATAAAATTTTAAATTAATATTTAAAATATTAATTTATAAGAATATTTATTTACATAATATTATTTTAATTAAATATTTATTTAGATCATTAGTTAATAATTATTTTATAATTAACATAATATTTAAATATTAACTAAAATATGCATCACTCCAAAAATTGTGTTGTAGAAACTAAAATTGCAGAAATATGTGCAAATAATTAAAATATGTTTAATATGCATTACAAATTGGATATGTATGGAGATATATTGCAAATATTTAATTATTTTAATTAAATATTTAGTTAGATCATTAGTTAATAATTATTTAATAATTAAAATAATATTTAAATATTAACTAAAATATATAAATTATGTAATATTTAATTATCTGCACATATTAAACATTTAATTATGTAATATCAGATTATGTAAAAAATCTAACTACAAATAGTAACTAAAATAATAAAATAAAGTATTAAACTATGTAATATTTAATTACATGTAATTAGTAGTTGGGCCAGAATTATTTTTAACATTCCAAATCAGATGTATTCGACCCATAATATATTTTCTTCACTATAGTTTTTTGGCCCGGCCTTATAGTAATGTTAGGTTTTTGTATTAATAAAATTATTTCTTACACATATATATACACGGATGTTAGGGTTTGTTCACAATTCACTCTCATCTCAGCTGCGCCTCCATCATCATTCTCTCTCTCTCTCTCTCTCTCTCTCTCTCTCTCTCTCTCTCTCTCTCTTCCGCCGCCTCCTCTCACCCCCTCTCTTCCCCCTTTCACTCATATCTGCCTGAAAAAAATTTCTCACCATCACTATTCCGCCGCCACACTCACAGTACTCTCACTCACAATCTGGCTCTCTATCTCACTGTCAATCTTCGAGTTTATTTTTTAAAGATATGTCGACGTTTTAATCTATCTCTCTCACTGTGAAGCTCTGATTTAGGGTTTAAATGTTCATCTTCCGCCGCTAACAACCTCACTCTCTCTCTTCCGCCACACTCTCCTCAATCTATAAATGAGGTCTTCACCATCACTAATCCGCCGCCTCAGTCACTGTAGTTCAGTGGATCTTTCACTCTAAGTCTGGGTCTTTCTCTGATTGTGAATATCCATCTACTGATTCTATTAAGATTGTGGTATCAGGTCCCACAATCTTCACGATTGCACAAAAATCAGATAAGTTTTTTTATTTTCATAATTTTGTTTTTGTATCTGTCTTTTATGTAGATTTGTACTATTTGTTTCTGATTTTTTTGTTGTTTTATTTTTTATCTTAGGGTTTCGTATGATGTACACTGAGACCTGAGTGTTAATCTTTCGCAGCCTTCCTCCTCACTCACTCTATTGCAGTACTATCACTCCAGAACGACTAAATGAGCTCTTCACCAGTCGAAAAAAGATGAGTTTTACTCTTTTTTTGCTCTCTATAACACTGACTAACACACACACACGCACCTCGTCAAAGTAAGAATTCATATCTAAGCAGATCTGAAGTGTATCTGTCATATTTATCAATTATTTATGTATTATTTTTAACATCTCGTGAAAGAAAAAGTTCAGATCTAAGCAGATCTATTGAATATCTATAATATTTACATACTATTTTCACCCCTAATGCTTTGTGAATATATTTTAGTACTTCCAATATCATTTTTCTCTATCCTATGCATTTTCCTCTACTGATTCATGTGTCTCACGTAGTAGGTCGCAAAAACTGCATAATTTCTGGGGATTTTCACCTCAGTCAGAGTCTGCCTCTCTCTCTTACAATGAAGCTACAACTTAAGCTCGGCCATGGATGAAACAAAAAAAAGGATAATCTCCTAAATTTTATCTCTCTCTCTCTATCATTGACTAACAAACACACACACACACATGTACTGTATGTAAGACTTCACATCTAGCAATATTAACTTTGCATTCAACAGAAATTGAAGATCAGCAACGCTCGTTTTCAGTATCTAAGGAGATGCTTCAATTGCATATATGACACACCTGAATAAATTATAAATTGCAGCTACAAAAGGTATAAATCTTTCGATTTTTTTTATAAAAAGCATTGTCTATGTTTATATTTTTTTCTTTCTGTCTTCTTCAAAATGGCAAAAATTATAAAATGTTTCGATTGCATAAGAACATAGATGTATCATATTCGTACCTGGTAATGGTTCTGACATTCGAATCCGTTTAACTTGATCATCTATTTCATGGCTAAATGGACGATCTCTCTCTGTGTTTTTCATTTTGGCTGTGATTATATATTTCTATAACTGTGAAATTTGAAGTTTTGAAATTGAGTGTATTTTTAAATTCAAAAAGAAGTGGCGGTTTTAAAATCTTTTCCACTGCCCACTAACATGTATCATTTTTCTATATTTGAGTTATTTTAATAAATTATTTATTAAATTTTTTTCAATGCTCGTGTCATGGATCTGTGTATGTTTTATGGCTGGTTTACTTAATAATAATTTTTTCATAAATTGTTAAGAACTGTTGCTCTATTTAAAGTATTAAATTAATTTTTTACTTATATATTATATGTATGTATATATGTTATAAAAATTATAACATATATGTTCTCTACTTAAGAATCTGTTAATGTTATTTAATTTCATTTACTGTTCCTATTATTTTTTTATATGATTGAATGTTTCATAATTCAATTGTATGCAAAAATATGTAATTTCAAAGTTAACTCTTGTATAATTTTTTTTTATTTGCAGTAAAACATTATATTATTCTCCTTATTTGTATGCTTAGGTGAAAATCTGTTATATATATGCTTTATTATTTTTATATGTATGCTTGAATGCTTGTATGCTCTGCTATGTGCTTTCGTCTCTCAGATCTGTATGTATGATCTGTGACTATTCTTTTTTAGAACGGTCCCTGTGAAATCTCTCGATGAGAGGTTGTGATCTGTGTCATTGTGTTTAACCCGATGGGATCATGGACTTTGTGTGACCCCCTGCGCCCCCGTTCAAACGGGTGATTGTGAACTGGACAATCCACTTACTCCTATATGGTTCTTGAATGGTTAATAATCGATGATCCAAATCTTTCACACTTTTTTCTGTTAGAAAATTATTACTTTAATCTGTTTTTAAATTGTTCAATTATTCATGTCTATTATTAAAATATATTATTTTTAAATTGAATGTTATGTTTATATTTACTTTTTCACCTCTGTTAATTATGCTCTGTTTATGTGGTTTATGTTATATGTACGGTTGGATTTACATCAGCATATTAGTTAAAAATCGGTTACAATTATAAAAACAAACTGTTTTAATTGTGCTCTGTTTATGTGGTTTATGTTACATGTACAGTTGGATTTTTAAAAATTCTAATAGATTAACAAATACAACAATATTTTTAAATGTTTAAAAATATTTCTGATAAAAACATACTGTTTTTAATTGTGCTCTGTTTATGTGGATTATGTTACACGTATAATTGGATTTTTTGTTTAAAAATTTTTGTGATAAAAACATACTGTTTTTAATTTGTTTATTAATTTAATGTAGCATGTATAAACATAAATTAAAAAAATTTACAGATATTAAACGTGGGTTTAATAAAACTTAATGTTAAACTGAAACCATAATGAAACATAAAATCCAAGACATAATAACCAACACATGAAAAATTGTCCAACTCAATACAAATCCAAATGCAAAACTTAAATTGTCTGAACTACTCCTTCAAATTCAAATAACTGAACTACTCCTTCTTCACATTCCTTTTCTGCCTTTTCTTCAATGCATTTGATGAAAACTCATCGATCAATTTTCGATTTGTTTCATCCTCATTGATGAGATCAGCTGAATTTTTTCTGTGATTTGTTGATTTCATTGTTGGTGGTGTCTTCAAAGCATCACATATATAAACAGCCTGAAAAAATGTAAAAACCATTAGACTAAATACATATGTATTATACATATAAAGACATTTAACATTTTTATAAATACAGTACCTAATCATCATCTTCATGCATCTTTCTCTTCCCCTTTGATCTTCTTACACTCTCCTGAAAAATTTAAATTTTTCATTAATTAGACATGTAAATTTGTTCCAACTATTTATAAAAATCTGGTGTAAAATATATTTTTCTTGTATAACTTGCCTCAATCAATGTCTTCATGTTCTCATCGGTTGTCACCTTAACAACTGTGAAAGGTCCTTTCATTTTTTCATGCATCACTATGATTTTGAAGAAGCCTTTTGCACCCACAATTTCATCAATTTCAGTAGGTAATATATCAAGAATTCGATCCTGCAAAAAAAATTTATAAACCTTTTATCCGATTAAGTAGGAAAAAACTTAATAACACATTTTTAAAAACTCACTTCTGGTTTTTTTCCAATTAATTCCAATCCTTGAATATCCCACATATCGAGTACTGTTTCTCCAGTTCCATCGCCAACTTGAACATCCAATTTGTATCTGCATATGTGAAAATAATATAATGTTAGTTAATTCTTTAAAATTTTAAATCAGTATATAATTTTAATTAAATATTTAATAACCTTGGTTTTCCACATATGTCAAATGTTTGACATTGTTCACAAAAAAACTTCAGCTCATCTTGTGGTTGCAATTCTTTCAAACATTGCTTGCATGCAAAGAATGAAAATCTATTAATTGACTCAATGCTGTTAATAGTGGCATGAATCCAGAACTCTCCAATCTGTTTTTTTATCACATGATATGTTAAAATTAATCAATCAACTAATTAAATTAACTTGTATTAATATTGACCTTTTTCTCATCTATCACTTCTTGAATTGTTTTTTGGATGACAACATCATCTATGTTGTCATCAACTGATCTTAAAGATGATATAGGCTCTTCCGTGGAATCAACCTGAAATAAAAACATAAAACAATAAAAATCTATAATAAAATTTATATATATAAATTTTGATATTTTTTTTAAATATTGAAGACGAATTGTCTGAACAGACCATCTCTTCAGCATTTTCTGCTCCAATTTTGGAAACTGATTCTTCCTCCTGCACCGATCAAACAACTTATTCTGTTAAAAAATTATGTTGTTTATCTAATCAAAAATATTGTATTTTATTTATGATTTACCTCAATCGAAAATCTCTTTCCACAAATTTTTTCAATTATTACTCTGTCACAACAAATCCTAGCTACACTGAAAGATCCATTGTAATTTCTAGTTTGTCCAGGTTGTACACTAATATTAAACAATGCTTTTCTGTTTGCTAGCTTCTCAATTCCTTCTGGAATTTCATCAATCCTTCGACCCTGTAAAATACATTTAATTAATATTTAAATATTCTAATTTTTGTTTTTTAAAATAATAACTTTTACCTCACTCAATTCTGAAGCTGTTTTTCCAAGAAGAGCAATACTTTCTTTATCCCACAAAAGGAACGTCGTCGTTCCAGTTTGATCAACCACTCTTACTGTTAATTTGTACCTATAATATAAAATCTAAATTTAAGAAAATAATTGTTTTTAACAGAATATTAGATTTAAATTTATTTAAATTTACCTTAGTCTTCCTGCAATGTCATAGGATTGACATTTTTCACAGAAAAATTCGGTAGCAGTTGTTTTCAGTTTCTTCTGACATCTCTTGCATGCCAAGTATGACCAATCTCCTCTTGTCTCTACACACAAAATACTTGCATATATCCAGAAATTCCCCGTCTGAAACAAAATCAGATTATATATTTTTATTCTGAAATTATCTATATTAAAATGATCTTATAAGAATTCATAATACCTTTCCCTCTGAGAGAATTTCAGATATAGTTTTCAACTCAAAATCACCATCTTTTATTTCATCATTCAAACTCCTTGATGACGATGATGTCAAAGTAGAAATTGTACTCGATCTCACTTTTCCAGTAGTGAGATAACTAAAAATATGAAAGACAAATAATTTAAAACTAAAAAAAATTCATACATAACTATACTGAATAATAAATATACTGTACAAAGGTGCATACTGCAAAATATGATTTTAAATTAATTATATTACCCGAAAGTAAACTCTTTTATATAGTCCAGCTTCTGAGCAGTGAGTATCTTTGTAACATTAAATAATGTTGAAACTCTCACCCCGCCTATTGTGATATAAAATTAATATAGTAAGTATAATGCAATAAAACATACAGAATAAAATTTAAGATAACTTGTACAAAAAATTAATTACAATAAAAAACTGTTCTCAGCAACTTCATTACGCAAGAAAATTATAATTCATGACCTTACGTATTAATTTGTATTTTAGAAGTAATATATAGTTTGACTTACATCATATACAAAACACAAATATTGTATTATTTCTAATCAAATATAGCAAAAAAAAAAAATTATGGGCCAGAATTAATGAAGGATTATTAGTAGTTGGGCCAGAATACTAAGTAGTTGGCCCAATTATAAGAAAATATATTATGGGCCGAATACATCTGATTTGGAATGTTAAAAATAATTTTGGCCCAACTACTAATTACATGTAATTAAAATGGAATTAGTAGTTGGGCCAAAATTAATTAAATAGAATTAATTAGTAGTTGCATCTACTGAAGACATTCATACTCATTTATGACCTTACGTATTAATTTGTATTTTAGAAGTAATATATAGTTTGACCTACATCATATACAAAACACAAATATTGTATTATTTCTAATCAAATACAGCAAAAAAAAAGAAGAAAACATACGGCAAAAAACATACATCATATAAAAAAGACAAATATTGTATTATTTCTAATCAAATCCAGCAAAAAAAAACATACGGCAAAAAAAAACATACTGCAATAAAACATACAAAAAAAAGTGTGCCTTTCATACCTCTAAAAATATTTGCTAATCAAATCCAATATTATTTTGAGTTTGAGTATTTACAATATTAAAAACGATCAATTTGTCACTATATCTAGTTACAGATAGCTATAATATTAAAATATTATTCCATTACAGATAGTTACAATAATAATTACAATATTAAAATACTATTCCATTCATGCGAAAACACAAATATTGTGTTATTTATAATCAAATCCGGCACAAAAAAACTTACAGCAAAAAACATACAACAAAAGAGTATGTATTTCATACCTCTAAAAATATTTGCTCTGCATAATTGCATTATAATTCCAACCGGCACTTCTGGACCAAAATCTAGAAATTTTATCAACTCATCAACATAGTGCTCCCAAACTGTGCAAGTAATTGTATTCCCCCTAAAAAAGTATTATGAAAAACATTAAAAAATAAAAACTGTAATAATTTCAAAAACATGAAAAAAATAAAAGTTGAACAGTAAAAATTTTACTCGACATCTTCCAGCAGTATGTCCATCAGCTTTATCATCTTCCCATTCTGGAAAAAAAATTAAATTTAAAAACATTAACAAATTGTTGATATACATTAATTAATTTCGTTAATTCTGAAATGTGCTTACCAAACATTGCAGAGTCGCCTACATTCTCCATTTGTGCAATGTCTGTGAATGTCTTCCGTTGGAATAAACACTTTGGGAATTCTTCATGAAAAACCTCAAACAATCTTGTGTGTTTAAATACGATAATTTTATGTATACAGGATGTAGTCCTGTATTTCATAATGTTCAGAACGATCACAAAATCTATCAGTGCGTACACACTGCTTCAGTTAGCCGGTCTTTAAATTTTTCAGTGTTGGATCCTGTAATTGTTGCATGAATTCTTTCAGTCTACAAAAAAAGAAACAAAAGATTTGTCAGAACATTTGATTTTAAAATATTTTGGAGAAAATTGCGATAAACATTGTTATTATTGTTACCTGACGATCATGGAAAATACATTCAATACCACCGGAATTGGAGTTTTCGTAGCAAATTATGAGTCGCAGTTCCAAACCGAACGTACTTCTTCCTGGTTTGAGCATGTCGATAGTTCCAAATACTGGAGCCATTTCTTCTGTGCTGCCTTCAGAATGAAGGAAAATTTTGAGAGAAAATACTGGAAATGGAACGTGTGAACTGAATTACTACTGTATGCAAATGGATCAATTTCAATATTGGTTGCTTATTTTTTTTCCGGTTACAAAGGAAGTGGGGAAGTGGATATCTCTTTAGTGGAGTAGTTATTGATTTTATTGTAACACCCTAATTTCTATAATTAAAAATGTTACTCTTTCTATTCTTTAAAGCGGAAAATGATTACCAATAATAATTGGTCAAGTAATTTTTCTTTTCTTTTCTAAAATAATCGTGCTAGAAATCCTAAGAAGAAAATAGAACCATATATTTTCAGAAATATATGTACTTAGATTAAAATACCTGCATTTCGTAAACACTAAGTTCATTTCAAAAAGTAACTCATAAGTTTAAAAATATTAAATTCAAACTTGGAACATTGATAAAATCATAATATTCCACCACTACATTAAGTTAGTTCAAAAACAACTAAACAAGCACAGAATATCAAGTTCAAAATAGTTTACTTTCAGAAACTTATGCAAAAGTTAAGGTCAAGCGTTGGAAACATTTTAAGAAAGTTCACCCCCATTTCCATCGTGCTGCTCCCAGCTCACTGACCTGAAAACATTTAAAAATGTGGGGTGAGCACTCTTAAAACGTACTCAGTGGTGGGGGATCATGAGCATTTCATTCTATTTATCCAACTGAAATAAATCGCAGGAATAATGGATTTAGGGTACTCTTCTTCTGATTCTAGAATACATCTTGAACTATGCATAAGACATATTCTGGTGCGTACAAAATGCTTCTATGCATACGAAACGCTATTCTGTGCGTATAAAACGTTATCCACATTCCATCCACGATAATTTAAGTTGAATTAAAATCATTTTTGACTCAAAAAGCATATAACATATACTTTTATTTCAAAAATAATAATTTCACCCACCTGAGAATAATGAGCACCTAAAATTGAGCAGAGGATCACAAAATAGATGAAGATCCTAATTGCGCAGCACATAGTATTAAATAATATCAATTAAATTATTTATGTTGAATTATAAAATTAAAATTAAACTAGATTTAGAAACTAACCTTCTTTGTATTCTATCTCCACCTCACTACTGTTGTATAACTTTTTTTTTTTTTTTATTTCCTTGCCACCTTTGCAGTGAATAGATTGCTCAATATATTTTTCTTTTCTTATGCACAAAAATGAATCAATAGTATTAGTAGATGTATATATATATATATATATATATATATATATATAAGACCACAAGCTACTGCCGCCTCACTTTTCATTTTATAATCCTCTCAATTCCGCCGCCATATTCATCTTGATCAACTCTCTCTCTCTCTCTCTCTCTATATATATATATATATATATATATATATTATATTGCATTTAGGGGATAAAATATTGAAGAGTCGGTTAGTTTTTTTTTTTTTTTTTAAGATACATTAATTTGAATTTATCTAGTCAATATATATATATATATATATATATTCTTCTCTTTGACCGACTACTATAACTATTTTGCCTATCAAAATTATTTTAAAATCTAATATACACTCACATATATAGTAATAATAAATTATACCTCAAGACCTATAATTAGAACACATGTATTCATAATTATTATCAATATTTATTACTATTGTATTATCTTTTCAAAATATTTTATTTTTATATTTTTAAATCCCATACCTAACATAGTTGTAATCATTATCATTTATTTTTCTTCTTTATCTTAATATCTTTGATATTATTATTATTATTATACAATGAATTTATCTAATATGTAGATATATATACACACGAATTAACATATATAATTCATCATAAGTGATTTATGTAATCAAAATAAAATTATACTCTTAACTTGTATAACTTTTATCTAGACAAGACTAGAAAATATATATATATATATATATATATATTATATGGCTCAAACTAATTAAACTTTTAAAACCTAAATAATAATTACAAATATTCTTGATACTAGGGGTGCAACTTCGAACTCCCTCAAGCCCAATTAATTCTATTGAGCGTTATTAAATAAATAAATAAAAACTAATTTTTTTTTAAACAATCAAATAATTTTATAATTTTAAATCACGTAGAAGTGGGATGTTATAATCCTACCCACTTAAAAAAATTTCATCCTCGAAATTTATCTTACCAGGTTGTCCTAAGGATGGATATTTAGCTAGGATCTCCTCCTCGCGTTCCCAAGTTGCTTCTTCTTTCCCGTGCCTACTCCACTGTACTCTAATTAACAAGACTTGTCGATTTCTCAACTCATGCGTTTTCCTATCGAGAATAGCGACAGGTTCCTCTTCATAGGTCAAGTCTTTGTTGAGTTGTATCTCCTCATAGTTGATGGTGTGACTTGACTCATGCAAATACTTCCTTAGCATAGAAACATGAAAGACATCGTGCACCAACGACAATCCGGGTGGTAGAGCTAGGCGATAAGCCACATCACCAATTTGTTCTAAGATTTCAAAAGGTCCGATAAAACGAGGTCTCAATTTTCCTTTCTTCCCAAACCTCAATACCCCCTTCATAGGAGCGACCTTCAAAAATACTTTGTCAGCTACCTCAAAATGCAAATCTTTTCTCCTTTTGTTGGCGTACGATTTCTGTCGATCTTGAGCAACTTTAATGTTACCTCGAATCTTCTTCACTGCTTCCACCGTTCTTTCAACTATTTCAAGACCTAAAATTTTTTTCTCTCCAACTTCATCCCAATACGCCGGTGATCTACATTTTCGTCCGTATAGCGCTTCATATGGAGCCATGCCAATGCTAGAGTGGAAGCTATTGTTATAAGAAAATTCCACTAACGGTAGATGCGCCTCCCAGCTACCTCCTAAATCCATGACGCAAGTTCGTAACATATCTTCCAATGTTTGTATAGTTCTTTCTGATTGGCCATCTGTCTGAGGATGATATGCTGTTGAAAACTTTAGCTTCGTGCCCAATGCTGCATGTAAGCTCGTCCAAAATCTTGATGTGAAACGGGGATCTCGATCTGATATTATGGACACTGGGACTCCGTGTAATCTGACTACTTCTCGAATGTATAGCTGAGCAAGTTGATCCATAGTGAACGTCATTCGTACGGGTAAAAAGTGAGCTGATTTTGTCAGTCGATCAACTATAACCCAAATCGCATCATGATTCTTCACGGTCTTGGGAAGTCTGACCACAAAATCCATGGTAATATGCTCCCATTTCCATTCTGGTATTTCCAGAGGATTCAACAATCTTGACGGTCTTTGGTGCTCTGCTTTTACTTGCTGACAGACCAAACATCGTGCAACATAGTCAGCAATCGATTTCTTCATGCCATACCACCAAAAACTTCTTTTTAAGTCTTGATACATCTTAGTACTTCCAGGATGTGCTGTGTAAGGCGTTTGATGTGCCTCATCTAAAATTTCTCTCATTATCTCGTTGTTTGGCACACAAATTCTGCCCTTAAAGAGTAGAGCCCCATCTGATGATATCGTGAATCCCTTAGAATCGTCCGACACTTCTCTTGCTCGCATCTTTTCTAGAAAACCATCTTCTTTTTATGCCACTCTAATTCTATCTCGTAGCGTCGGTTGCACTACTAATGCTGCGATTATAGCATTAGCTTCTTCTGGTGTGGACACAACCTCGAGACTCAACTTCTCAAAATCCTTGATCAACTCTTCTTGCTGCGTGATTCCCTTAGTAGGATTCACTTTCTTTCGACTAAGTGCATCAGCCATAATGTTGGCTTTTCCGGAGTGATACATGATCGTACAGTCATAGTCTTTAACTAATTCCAGCCACCTTCTTTGCCTCATATTCAATTCTTTCTGTGTGAAAAAGTATTTAAGACTTTTATGATCCGTATAGATTTCACACTTACCTCCATAGAGATAATGTCTCCAAATCTTCAATGCATGCACAACAGCGGCCAACTCTAGATCATGAGTGGGATAATTCAACTCATGAGACTTCAATTATCTAGAAGCATAAGCAACTACCTTTCCCTGTTGCATCAAGACACATCCTAGTCCTTGTTTTGATGCATCACTGTAAATGACAAATCCCTTTGATCCATCAGGGATGGTCAATACTGGGGCTGTTACCAATCTCCGTTTCAACTTCTAGAAACTCTTCTCACATTTTTCTGTCCATTCAAAAGGTACCCCTTTTCGTGTCAATTGCGTGAGTGGTCCAGCTATCTTGGAGAATCCTTCAATAAACCTTCGGTAGTATCCAGCCATTCCCAAAAAACTCCTCACTTCTCCCACATTTGTTGGTGGACTCCAATTGTTGACAGCTTCTACTTTTGTTGGATCAACCTCAATACCTTCAGCAGTCACTACGTGCCCAAGGAATGCTATTCGATCTAACCAAAACTCACACTTTTTGAATTTAGCATACAATTTCTCTTTTCTTAGGGTTTCCAGCACAACTCTCAGGTGTGCTGTGTGTTGCTCCTTATCTTTTGAATAAATCAGGATGTCATCAATGAACATAATGACGAATTAATCTAAATATGGATGAAATACCCGATTCATTAGATCCATGAACACTCCTGGTGCATTAGACAATCCAAAAGGCATCACCACAAACTCATAATGACCATATCTTGTCCTAAAAGCCATCTTAGGGATATCGTCTTCCTTCACCTTCAATTGGTGGTATCCTGATCTCAGATCTATCTTTGAAAACACACTAGCCCCTCGAAGTTGATTAAATAAATCATCAATCCTCGGCAAAGGGTACTTATTCTTTATTGTGAGACGGTTTAGATCTCGATAATCTATGCACATTCTCATACTACCATCTTTCTTCTTCACAAATAGAACTGGCGCTCCCCATGGCGAAACACTTGGCCGAATATATCCTTTGTCGAGTAGTTCTTGAAGTTGGACCTTCAACTCTTGTAACTCTGATGGTGTCATTCGATATGGTACCTTTGACATTGGTGTTGCTCTTGGCACTAAGTCAATCGTGAACTCCACTTGTCGATTTGGCGGTAATCCGGGTATCTCCTCGGGAAATACATCCACAAAATCTCTAACTATTGGCACATCATCCAATGTTGGGTTAGTTGGCGTAGTCCCAACAATACTTACCAAGAATCCTCGGCATTCACATTTCTTCAACATCGTCATAGCTTTCATTGCTGATATAATTCTTGGTCTTCCACTTAACTTAGCTCCATGGAAGATAAACTTTTCCTCATCTGGTTTTTGAAATACTACTTCTCGTTCACGACAACATATAGTTGCAAAACTTCTGCTTAACCAGTCCATTCCCAAGATTAAATCAAATTCTTACATCTTGAGAACATGTAAATCAGCTACAAGCTCTTTCCCCCCAAAATCCAATATAACATCTTTAGCAATCCTATCAGTTCTTAATGTTTCTCCAGCAGGGATTCTAACATTGAGGGCTAAGTTTTCTACTTCTAAACTTAGTCCTAATTTAGCACAAAGCTCAATTGAAATAAAGGAGTGTGAAGCACCAGAATCAAACAGAGCTAAAGTTGGCATTTCAAGAATTGATATCATACCTGACATCGTGCCACTATTTTCCCCAGCTTCTTGTTCAGTGAAGGCAAAAAGTCGTGCATTACCACCTTTCTTCGGCTCCTCACGTCGCTTCTTGGGACAATTTGTTGAGATATGTCCTGGCTCATGACATGTATAACAAACTCCTTTACCCCAAAAACAGGGTCCTGTATGTGGCTTCTTGCATTCTGGACATGGAGGAACTCCTGTAGGTGCTCTATTTGCGGGACGCACTTCAGTTCTCTCATTCTTTATAGGAAAATTCTCATTTCCCCTATTGCGATTATCCTATTTTCTTTTACCACGGGGATCTGCATTTCTTGGAAGAGCTTTATCTACTTCTAGTCCGGTAGCTACTTCATGAGCTTGTTTAACAGCTTGTCCATAGTCAACGATCCTCTGTGCCGCTAGAATTCCACGTATCTTTGGTCGAAGGCCTCTCATGAACCAGTCTGATTTTTGATCCTCAGCATCTAGTAGACGTGCTGTGTAACGTGAGAGTTGATTAAACCTTCGCTTGTACTCTGTAACTGACAAGTTACCTTGTTTCAATTCCAAGAATTCAGTTTGCTTCTGCATACGAAAAGCACGAGAAAAGTACTTGTCCATAACGATATCTTTAAACCTATCCCAAGTCAAGTCTTGACGTTCTTCTTCGGTCATGCCAGTTTTGTATGACTTCCACCAGTGGCCAGCGTCCTCAGTAAATTGAAAGACTGCACATGAGACCTTGTGTGCATCATCGCACTCTATGTGTTCGAAAATCCATTCGAGCTCCATTATCCATTCTTCGAGAATGAGTGGCCCACTCCTACCATTGAATCTAGGTGGAGTGTAGCGACGAAATTGCTCAATCACTTGATTAGTGGTTGGTGGAACAGGTGCATTAGGTACTGCATTTTGATTCAGTGTAGCATGTATTTGTTGCTGAACAAACCCTTGTAGTGCTCTAATCAGTTCTGGCATAAAGTTGCCACCGTTTGCATTTGGTGGTTGATTGGCCTCGGGATTCCGTGGTGGATTATGATTGAGAGACGGTCGTCCACGTCTCATACTTCTGTAATACGCATAGGTAAACGAAGAATAACATACTACTAAGTTCAAGCCAAATGATAAGTATCTGAATGTTTTGAATCTAAATAGGAAAACCATCTAGTGAAAAATATTTCTATGTTCACTCTAAATTTCGAGGACTAAAATAATTTCTTTTTCATTCATCGAATGCATTTATACATAATAAAAAATTTTCTGCATAAATCACTTCTCAACATTTCTCATCATTCTCACATAATATCTGAAATTTTCTTAATGCTCACCACATTAAACAACTTTGCAAACATAAATAAATGAATCAAACAAAGTACCTTGGAGCAGGAGCATGTGACAGAAATGGGTGGCGTACCATAAAATCAACCAATTTAATTTTTTCAAACACATTGAGTCTACAGGAAGGTAGACCTGCTCTGAGACCACTAAATGTAACACCCTAAATTCTATAATTAAAAATGTTACTCTTTCTATTCTTTAAAGCGGAAAATGATTACCAATAATAATTGGTCAAGTAATTTTTCTCTTCTTTTCTAAAATAATCGTGCTAGAAATCCTAAGAAGAAAATAGAACCATATATTTTCAGAAATATATGTACTTAGATTAAAATACCTGCATTTCGTAAACACCAAGTTCATTTCAAAAAGTAACTCATAAGTTCAAAAATATTAAATTCAAACTTGGAACATTGATAAAATCATAATATTCCACCACTACATTAAGTTAGTTCAAAAACAACTAAATAAGCACATAATATCAAGTTCAAAATAGTTTACTTTCAGAAACTTGTGCAAAAGTTAAGGTCAAGCGTTGGAAACATTTTAAGAAAGTTCACCCCCATTTCCATCGTGCTGCTCCCAGCTCACTGACCTGAAAACATTTAAAAATGTGGGGTGAGCACTCTTAAAACGTACTCAGTGGTGGGGGATCATGAGCATTTCATTCTATTTATCCAACTGAAATAAATCGCAGGAATAATGGATTTAGGGTACTCTTCTTCTGATTCTAGAATACATCTTGAACTATGCATAGGACATATTCTGGTGCGTACAAAACGCTTCTATGCGTACGAAACGCTATTCTATGCGTATAAAACACTATCCACATTCCATCCACGATAATTTAAGTTGGATTAAAACCATTCCTGACTCAAAAAGCATATAACATATACTTTTATTTCAAAAATAATAATTTCACCCACCTGAGAATAATGAGCACCTAAAATTAAGCAGAGGATCACAAAATAGATGAAGATCCTAATTGCGCCGCACCAAGTATTAAATAATATCAATTAAATCATTTATGTTGAATTATAAAATTAAAATTAAACTAGATTTAAAAACTAACCTTCTTTGTATTCTATCTCCACCTCACTACTGTTGTATAACATTTTTTTTTTATTTCCTTGCCACCTTTGCAGTGAATAGATTGCTCAATATATTTTTCTTTTCTTATGCACAAAAATGAATCAATAGTATTAGTAGATGTATATATATATAAGACCACAAGCTACTGCCGCCTCACTTTTCATTTCATAATCCTCTCAATTCCGCCGCTATATTCATCTTGATCAACTATATATATATTATATTGCATTTAGGGGATAAAATATTGAAGAGTCAGTTAGTTCTCTTTTTTTTTTAAGATACATTAATTTGAATTTATCTAGTCAATATATATATATATATATATATATATATTCTTCTCTTTGACCGACTACTATAACTATTTTGCCTATCAAAATTATTTTAAAATCTAATATACACTCACACATATAGTAATAATAAATTATACCTCAAGACCTATAATTAGAACACATGTATTCATAATTATTATCACTATTTATTACTATTGTATTATCTTTTCAAAATATTTTATTTTTATATTTTTAAATCCCATACCTAATATAGTTGTAATCCTTATCATTTATTTTTCTTCTTTATCTTAATATCTTTGATATTATTATTATTATTATTATTATTATACAATGAATTTATCTAATATGTAGATATATATACACACGAATTAACATATATAATTCATCATAAGTGATTTATGTAATCAAAATAAAATTATACTCTTAACTTGTATAACTTTTATCTAAACAAGACTAGAAAATATATATATATATATATATATTATATGGCTCAAACTAATTAAACTTTTAAAACCTAAATAATAATTACAAATATTCTTGATACTAGGGGCGCAACTTCGAACTCCCTCAAGCCCAACTAATTCTATTGAGCGTTATTAAATAAATAAATAAAAACTCATTTTTTTTTAAACAATCAAATAATTTTATAATTTTAAATCACATAGAAGTGGGATGTTACATTTATATTCTAATATATTTTTTTAACATATCCGCCTCAATTTTTTAAAATGCACGACTTGAATTTCACTTTTTTTGAATGCATTTAAATTAGCATTAAACAATTTATTTTACGAAATTTTTAAAAAAATTACCTACAAAAATTAAATTAAAATTCTATTTTTTAATTAAAAAATTACCTGCAAAAATGAAATTAAAAAAAATTCTATTTTAAAATCTAACAGATTTCTATTTTAGAATTATGTTTTAAGTAAATCAAATTTAAAAATAATTATGAAAGAAAATGGAAATGTGGTAAGCACACGTTCACATCTAAAAATTAAAAATTAAATGCAAATTATATGTATTGGAAAATTAAAGATACCCTCAATGTGGAAAATATATAAAAATGATTTTTGTTAAACACACGTTCTTAAACGAATACATATTTTTTTATAATTTTTTAATAAAATAAACTGAAATTAAACAGATTAAATAAATGCCCTCAATTCACATATTATATTGCAAAATTGCCATCAATTTGGAGGAAAAATTGGATTTTTTCTGCTTTTATATATAGTATAGATTAGGTTACTAATTTTATTTATGATCATTTATTTTCTAATTTTTATTTACATTTAATTTTTTTTTATTTTTTAACTTTTATTCATATTTAAGATTTTTAACATATGGTAGACTCTAATAATGTAAAAAAATTAAAATATTATAGAGATGACTTTTTGGTTCCATTGTTGATTTCATAAAAAATTGCATGAACTATTATTTTCTAATTTTTATTCACATTTAAGATCTTTAGTAAGCGGCCGACTAGCTCTTCGAATCAATCTATAATCGAAAAATTAAAAATCATGTAAAAAATTAAAATTTAAATATTATACATATGATTTTCAGTTCTACGGTTGATTCTATAAATAGTTGTATCAACTAACAAGAAACATTGTGAATGTAGCTCCTCTACAAAAAAAAAATGAAGCTCACATAAATATAACTTTTATTGGAAATCAAATTTCCATAGCTTATGTAGCGCTCCGGTCCCGAAAGACCGTGGAAATAGACGCCACGGGGGTTGAAATTAAGAGGCGGGAAAGAAAGGGGGTAACTTGATTAACAAAATCTCAACAAAAGACTCAGAATAATCAAACATGTTGTATAATAATATATACCTATTCATAACACCAAGATCAGAGCTCTTAGTGTTTAACAAAAGAATATTACAAGTGCGGAGATTTCATTATCAATAGAATACTTAACAAAAATAGACAATGGGAAAATACGTAAACAACAAAAGCCCATTTCTCAGCATCGTCACATCCACGCGCCAGCCTACTAACCTGAAAAATATTTGAAAATATTTGGGCTGAGTACTAGTGCACTCAGTGGGCAAGTTCTTACAATTCAAGTTATGCAAATCATTTTGTTAAAGTAATCTATCTGTGTTCATGCAGGTAGTGAAGCTTAGGAGGTTTTAAAATTGAAAGCAACCTAAGTTCACCAAAACATTTTATCGTGAAGCGCTTAAGAGTATAACCAGTCACTGCCCGCAACCCAAACTACATCACCAGCGCATAACGTTGAGTATGACCATAGTATACCCAAAGAGTATAACCAATAAGTGTTTCATTTTAGTCTCACCGACAAGGAGTAGGGCAGGACAAACAATGCATGCATACTGTAGCTACTCACATTGACACAGCGCTGGTTTATGAGACTCCGACAACATACAGTAGCATGTAAATATTTAACACAGATAGTCACATATGCAAATTTAACAAAGCAGAGCTTAATAACTCGAAAGATACAATTTGTAAGGATATAGTAGTATAACCCACCTTTCTCGAGATTCTGAAAAGCTAACTCCTGAAGAATCAACCCTGATGATTTCTCTAGCTCAGCTGGTACTACATAAGGTAAACTTCAACTCAGGATAATCGCTATATTTTCGGGAATTAATCTACTATAAACGGAACTATTATTAATTCTATTCTATTCTAAAATAGATTGCGCGACTCTAGAGACCTCAAATAATTTCGACGAAGAAGGAAATAAATTCCAAAACGTTATTCTTGCTTTACTGGGATCAACTGATTTCACAGAGATCTCTTTCCAAAACTTGTCATTTATCCAAAGTTTATCAGATCTATGCCACGACACTTTTTAACCGCTCGAAAATTACAAAAATATTCAGGGAAGATACTATGCATGCCAAGAGTAAAAAATGAGAAATTTAGAATTTTTCGATAATACATGCTCTCGGAAATAAAATAACTGCTTATATTAAATAATCGATATTATTCAAAACTCATCCGAAAATTACGAAATTCGACGGGAGCATAGGAAATATTATTTCGAGCAACTTTCGAGAAGAAACTTTTTCGATTTGACGACCCAAAATGGGTGAAACGGGAGTTTCGGTAACAATATTCACAGATTTTAGCTGAAAATGTATCGGTCTCGATTGAGCTCGATACTCATTGGATTTTCGCTCAAAAGTACAATTTTTGATAGTGCAGAAAATAAGGAATTTAATGGTCTAATCAGATCAAAGATCGGACGGCTAGAACATAAATTCGAACTGAGCAGATTTATAATATAATATTCGGATCCGGATTTCAAACGACGAGAAATCAAAAATCTATTCCGGTTAACTACAAGATCCAAATGATCAAAGACTATTTATAAAAAGAAGATTTCTAATACGACTATCCAGGAAGAGTAGATCTGAGATTTACATAAAATGAAAATTGGGAAAAATACCGAAAACTCACAACATCAAAAATCGAAATCGGTAGAATTAAAGATAATCGAAATATAAGCATATTTAGAACTTGAAATTTCTAAATTCATCGGTCTGAATGACTAGAATCGGAGAAAGTACCTTCTCCGAGGAATTGGCGGGGGTCACGATGATTTTCCATCGTGATCATCCTTCGTGTCATCATTTCAATCATCTATTCGTGATCTACGCGTTGACACCTTCAAAATGACTATTTTAGAATTGAAATAGGAAACTAGAGTCGTACATTCTCTGGAAGCTGCTCGGCATTTCGATTTTGAAAATGAATGAAAAATGAAACCTTAAACTCCTATTTATAGAGGAAAAATAAATAGGATAATAACGAATAAAAGAAAGAGGATAATGATGGAAAAAGAAAAGGATAATTACGAATAAGATAATCTTTTGAAAAAGAAATTGGATAATGGCGGATGTGCCTTTTTCTATTAAATTTATTATTTTCCAACTTAAAGTTGTGCCAAGAGTTCATTTGAACTCGAAATTTGAAATTTGAAAGGTTGGCATGATTCTTGAAACATTTTCTATCAACCCGAGAAAAATATCATAACATATTTTTAAGGTAATTTTTGACCAAATTAGATTTAACAGATTTTCCTGGCTGCGATTTTCCTTTATTTGAGTCATTTAAGGACCCAACTTATTTTCTAACTTATCAGAGAGTAACATAAGTTGAATAAAATCTTCTAAAATATTTCGGGGTATTACAGTTTATTATGATGAAATTTGTAAATAAGGCGGTTAAACAACATGTATCTATCATGAATAAAAATAATTTAATAAAATAAAAAAATTAAATAATAAAAAAATAAAAGTTAATTAAAGGTTCGAACACGGGATTATGCAAATTTGCACACTTCAATCAAATGTCCTTTGCTTATTGGTCTAGATCCATTACGTTTAAAATTTTGGCATGGATTTATTTTTGTAACATTTTTTGCACATATTTTTTTATTTACAATTTTACTCCTACGATTTTTCTTTAATATATGTATAGATTTATTATAATTATTGTTTATATCTATGAAAATAAAGTTTAGCCTTTTAATCTATTTAAACATATTTTTGTACATTTATTTCACACACTTACGTATGTGTGTATTGTGTGTGTGTGTATCTAACCATAATTGAATTTTGCTTTTAGTTTTTTAATTATTATAAAATAAAATAGTACGAAACATCGCGATATATATATATATATATATATATATATCTGAATTTTGCTTTTATCTGAATTTTGCTTTTAATTTTTTAATTATTATAAAATAAAATGGTACCGAGCATCTAGCGGGAGATATACTAGTAAGTAAATAAAAGGTCATCCGGAAAAGCGTGTGTTATAAGTTTATTATAACTTTACGTCGTATTATATTATGAAAATGTATAAATCTATACTAAAATAAATAGTGATTGAGAAATAAAAATAAAATATAAGAATAGAGATTTATTTTGGTAATTTGGAGTGTAAATGTCTAAAATATTTTTACGACACACTTGTTCCCACATCCCAATCATTATGTAAGTGTACTCTTTACATTTTTTAATAACTACATAATAAATGCACACACACCTAACATATACAAAATCAAGATTTCATGTATTTTAGAATTAAAAGGGGCCGAAACTTAAAAATTGTATAACGTTTAATATTTTGAAATTAACATTATGATAATAACAATAATTTAAAAATGCACAACATTATTAGTGTATAACGATAACTTAAAAATTGAAAATGTAACGCCCCAAAAATTTATATTCATAAATTAAAAAAATGTTAATCATGCTTTATTCATTAAATAATCCCATAAAATCGGGTCCTTAATAAAGTCGTTACAATAAATACAACATCAGAGTTTTAAAAGATAAATGCGGAAAATATGGAAATAATAATGTCTCAAATATTTATTCCTCCTTTATTTAATAAACTAAACGACCGCTGTCATCGCATCTTGCCCGCTCACACATCGCCCGAGCCATTTCCTGAAAGGGGTAAAAGATTATGGTGAGTTCCTTTAAATTCAGTGGGGAAAATTTACGTTATCCAACTATAAATTTAACAAGTTATGTGTGAAGAGATAAAAATTTTGGTTCGTAGACCAAATACTGTGATATGCATTTCTGATTCAACCCTTATGCTCGGTTACTTTATAGTCCAAAAGACTCCGTACTTTATAGTCTTGAAGACTTGGTACTTTATAGTCCAGAAGACTCGATACTGTAATTTCACATAACTTGTACAAAAATATATATGAGATAACATTAAATATTAATTTCAACATATAATCCTCACCTTAACCTCGACTTGACAATTAATTGGTTAAGTCTCTGTTCGCCTTGCCTAAAATATTAATTATATGTTAATATAAACCATATAAAAAACTTCACATTCCTTAAAAGAAAACATACTCACATCAATAATCATACATATAAGTGTTATATATATATAATAAAAATATTTACTACTACACACACACACATATATATATATATGGGTTGGTTATATTGAGGACAAGTGCTGGTGTGAAAATTAGGGACAAATCTGAACCCTACACATATATAAGATGGATGGATCAAATTACACGGATTTTTAATGGTAATTTCTGATTTTTTAATTAATATTAAAACGTATAGGGGAATTACTGTCAAATCCCATCTTAATTTCATATGGTAGCATGCACTAAAAATGGCGCTAGATTCGGAACATGATATATGCTATCTACGTGAAAACTAAATCCCTGAAAATCTGCAAACTCAAATTCCTCATAGAAGGAACGGTTACGTCTAGAAATCAAAATTCCATCCTCTAAAATCAAAAAATCTAGGCCAACGTAAGAACCAATGACGACATTCTTGAGAATCGACGAGGATTCCGGCATAGGTCGGCGGTTTTGTCATGCGCGGCCGCTTGAACAGTTAACAAGACGGCGGATTTTCCCCCTCCGACATCGGCGCTTTCGAACGAGAAGCCAAAAATAAACATGGGTCGGAAGAAATCGGGTAAGATTCAGTGCTTTCAATCGAATTTAACGATGATTTTGGAAAAAAATTCGTACTAATTAAAATCTGATTAATGCTTGTGATTGATTAAAAAAATATATTTAGAAAATAGGTTTTTTTTTTTTGGGGCGAATCGCATAAGAATATATCTGTTGTGGCTTCTGATTATTAATCGATTAAGTGTGTATTGTGGGTTCACGAAATTGAACAAAATTTGGGAATCCAGAATTGTGGGTTTACAAATTTTGTTATTTTGTCAATTTTGGAAATGGAGATTTGTGGGTTTACGAATTTTGTTATTTTTGAATTTTCGACTATGTTGTGATTAATGTCAGATTTGTTTAGATTTACGTGTTAAAGCATTTGGTATGATGCTTAAATATCCATACAGAAGATATAAGTGCTAAGTTTAATGTCTTACAGTGCTATATAATTAAATGTTTGTGAAATCTTCCGCATTTGGTAAATGTTAATGCTATGAATAATTAAAATACATGCTTTGCATGAGTTTAAATGGATCTGTTGCTGCTTATATTTACATGAATTGAAAATTGACCGTGTGTGTTGAATTTTGTATGTGATTTATATTGTGTACAATTATTGCATCGACCAACAATGCTAATGACAATTAATTTATATACATCTCTTAAAAATTGAATGCTAAATAAGAACTAATTCCATGTTTTTTTTTATGTTTTGTTTCAGGTGGTGCTAAGGTTCCTCAAGACGACTCTGATTTTGAGGCTGATAGGACATAGGACTTCGCACGATAAGAGTGATGACACAACTGATAAAGCCAACGAATTAAGGTCCAAAAGTAAACACGACAAAAGAAGAGGTATTTAGGTTATCTTGCATATGAGAACTAATTATAAATAGAATTTGCCTATATAATGAGCAACAATTCTAAATATGTAATGTTTGTTGTAATTTAATGCAGCTGAACCAAATTTGGAAGATAAGGCCACGGTTCCATCTAAGAAGAGTAAAAAAGGTTTGTTTGTTTTGTGATTGTTATGTCTTATATCATCCCTTCATGTGCAAATAATGCTTCTTAGACTAGGTTCTAGTGCTTTTCATTATTTGATATTACTGTCTATATTGTTACAGTGTCAAAAGAGACCGTCCAATCAAATCCTGATGAAGATGACATAATAGCCGAGGATGATGATGACTCGGGCATTACTGAATATCTGAAACTAAGAAGCCGAGCGTGTCCTACATTGCTATTTCAAGCAATCGAAAACTTCTCATCGGGACAACGAGAAGCAGTAATAGATATGGGATTCAGGCATGTACTCCATATGAAAGTGAATAAGGTCCCAACACAACTAGCTTACTGGGTGCTCGATAATTTTGATGCTAATAGCTTAGAGCTGCGTTTGGCAAATGGACGGTCGATACCGGTTGATGCAGATGATGTACATCTAGTCTTTGGATTCCCTAAAGGAGGGAGAAAAATACAAAGAAGGAAGAAATCTGATGTCCTCGACTCCGAAATAAAATTTTACAATCAATTTGGAGAGATGAAAAGGGACAGGATAAAGCTGAAGATGGTTTATGACAAAATGATGGAAGACGTTGCAGGGGGTGAAGTGTTTAGGATGGATTTCTTGGTTTTGCTTGCTGCATGCTTGATTGAGAGCAATATAAACGGGTACGCAGCAGCACCAATGTTACGGTACATGGATGGTGAAAGCCTAAAATCCATCCATGAGCTTGATTGGTGCAAATACGTGGTTAAAAGTCTAATACAACACAAAAGGATATGAGAGGCTAACAAGGCTAATAGTTTTGGCGGCCCAATCCTGTTTCTGACTGTAAGTAACTAATCTTCTATTTCACGTGATGATATTATCAAGAATGCTTTAATAGTGTGATTTATTTGTGTGGAATTTGTACACATGTACTTTAAGATCTGTGTCTGTGACTCATGTTCACTTTGACAACGTTTGGGCTACATGATTGTTAATGTTAGTGCTAAATATATTTAATGTTGATGCTACAAATTAATAATTATAATCAAATTCAATGAATGAGTTGTCTAATTATGTGCTCTGAGCTTTGATAATATTCATTAGACTTGGTGCTCCATAACAATTATATTGGGTGCATAATATTCATTGTAATATTGCTATGTATCATTTATTTTGATGCCTTCATGTATGTAACATTGAACTGAAAGCAAGGATTTTTGATGATAAGTTTGATTACTTTTGATGCTTATTATGCTTACATTTGGTGCAGATAATGTATGTCGACCGAGTTATCTCGCATGGGAAACGGCTTGTTGACAGCCAACTGTCAAAGGTTGGACATTCCATTTAATCTGAAAGCGGGAAAAACAAGAGATGATGACTGGGGGTTTTGGAGGTGGACGGTTGTGTCCTCAATATAAAAAAACTGATGAAGAACTTGCACAATTGACTGGTGATGACGAAAGAAGAAAACGGGATGGAAACAATGACGTTCAAGAGGACGAGATGCAGAAATTTGCACATGAGTTCCTAGCAAAATCAAAGCTCATGGCTGACACGATGATGCAGCTAATAATGCTAATAGAGAGAGCTCCAAAACATCTTTGGGAAAATCCCCGCTTTAAGAAGATTGTCGAGGCTGGGCAACATTTGGTTGGATGCAAGGTAGGAATTCTAAGCACACCAGACAATACCAGACCTACCCAATTCTATGAACAAGATAAAGATGACGATAAATTTTGGAGTAATCCTAGTTGTATTGCTGCCTTGGAAGAGATTGAAAAGGCCATGATGAAAAGAGACGAATGGAAGAAGCATATCTTCGAAGGACCTAGCTTCAGCCTTGGACTTACACAAGATTGGGATGACGTTGTCAACATAAGCAGAGAAGTTGGAGACATGCCACATGAGGGACCGGAGGCAGAATCTCATGTTGACCCACATCAAGAGGTACATTATGAAGCATTACTTAAAAAAAATTAAATTTAGAGTTTTAAAAATTCTGTTTTGCTTACCAACTATAAACACATGTAGAATGAAAAAAGAACAGAGCTATTATTCAATTTTATTTCCATATAAATTGTAATCATATTAGTTGATTGATGATATAGTTCATTATTCTTGTTAGTTTATTATTTTTTACTAGTGAGTTCTACTACCTAATATTTTCTTATTTTATCATTCTTGACTCAAATTTTTTCTGAATATTATAATTGTTCTTGAGCAGGAAAAGGAAAAAGGACGTTCTCCAACTCGTGTTGAGTTATTTAACAAGTGCTTCTTTGATTCGAATGGGAACTCAAGTATTGTTGCTTCAACAAAATATGTAAGTATAATCATTGATATTAAATGATTGATATAAATAACAAAAATAAAATTACAAATAGGTGGCTATGCAAGAACACATCAATCAACTTCCTGAAGGTTGTAATGATCCAATTGGTCCAACTGATCTATTTGCACAAGTCATGGGACAAGACAAGTCAAGTCATGTTCGAATGTTGGGTCAAGGAATCTGTCCATCAGATATATGGGGTGAAGCTACTCAAAATGTATCTAATCGTCTATTGATGGAGAAAGATTTAAGGATACTAGAATTAGAAGCAATGCTTTCTGCTAAACAGAAAGGTGTTTCACAAAGTAAATCTATGCAACATACTTCAACATTTAACACTCTCTCAACTCAACCTACAGCAACTTCACCTATACAGGTATTTTTTTTCATTTCTTTTTGTGATGAATTTTACAAGGTATTACTGTTCTATTTTCAAATGCATTAAAATCTTGCTAAAGCTAATCATATAAATGAGTAGGACCTTTATATTTCTTTAATGATGTGGGTTTCTTTTGAAGGTTGGAGAATGCGTTTTCCTCCAAAGTTTAACTTCCAAAATAAATGTTGCTAAAGGACGTATTCATAGTATCAATCCGAGTACAAAGGTTGGAGGCCAAATCTTGGGATCAAATTGGTGTGAAGTATATGTGATTGGTGTAATTGAACTCGAAGAGACATTAATTAGGCCTTATGATAAATTACAAAAGCTTAAAGATACATTCGGAGAAATGATTGCTTGGCCTTGTTCTTTGGTAAATTTTCTTCTTTCATACTATATATCTATTTTAAATTATCCTAATACAACATTAGTGTAATTCTTGTGCATTTTAACATTGTCTACAGGTAACACCATATCCAGAGTGATTATTGCTCAAGCATTGAATTGGAGAGTTCAAGCTTACTAATGGAATGGAATGTATTTAGTACTAATTATCATAAGATTATTATGTTTTAGCCTTTTAGTTTTTGAATGAATTTCATATTATTCCTATCTTAGCTGCATATTTTTATTTACCTTGGTTTTTTAGAATATTATTTAATTTTCTAAACTTATGACTTCCAATGTCTGATAAGTATTAAGTTGATGGATAATTTGTTTATTTTTGCTCTATGGAGTGATTTTTTTTTTTAGTTTTATACTTGTAAGAGTGGTAATATAAATGAATTAGATATCATATATTGTTTTGAAACTTTTACCCTTTCCAAAATTTCTGATATCTAGCAGACGGAACAACTTTATTGTTGCTGCATGTGACACGCATGCACTTGTCCAAGGCTCCAGAATATAATCAAATGATTGCTGGTTGTGGGTTTTTTTTGGGTGTGATACAAGATTATTTCCTGAATTAATTCATTTTCATTCTGTACTCTGTCAATGTACTACTGCATGTTTTTTTTTGTCCATCTATAAGTATTTGAACAGTATGTATGTTTGACTAAATTTTGTTATCTCTCAACATAAAAATATCTAGTTTAAGTGACTACTTTGATTTAATAATCCTTGAAAAGTATTGTGTTTTCTTTTGTTAATACTATGCATAGGATTTATGATAGCAATACATTAATTTGTTTTTGTTTTTTTGCTTCTCAATATTGAATTTGCAAACTTTCACATTATCTCTTTCCTGCAACAGATCTGGGGGGAAAAGAGTTCCTATATGTTTTGCAGCTGAACAAGAGAGGTTTACAACATTATCAAGCTCATCTTATAGAGGTTCTCATTGAATCATTCTCAGTAAGCCATGCATGAATGTTATTAGTATAGATGATTTAACAAGAGGATTTGTGCTTTTGTTGTCCAAAACTTGCAGGAAAGAAGTGAAATATAGAAGAGAAACTATGAAAAAGACTAAGGTGTATTCATGAGTAAGATTATAATACAACTTTCAATGTATTTCAAATTCCACTTTCCAGTCGGGGTAGCTTCTCAAGGAGATTATAATGCAACCAGATATTTTAGCAGGTATGTACAATGATCAAATACATAATGAGAGACCATTTTGCAAGTGATTATTCCAAGGCATGTAATTACTCATTCGGATATTCTGATCATATGGGGCTTGTTTAGGTTATAGGTTGATGGATCATTTTGTGTTTCTTGTTGATCAACTCCTTACTAAGTCTACCTCTCAATCTGCTATAAAATAAATAAATAAACAAACAAACTTACATGCTACTTGAAATACAAATGTTATCTAACTTCACAAATGTTGTCTATTTTTGTAGTATGTTCATTGTTGTTATGTGAAGACATGGTGTAACAAGAAAGATGATATTTTCTGCAATACATGTCTCTAGATTTTGTTATTAAGTCTGAAAGTTGTGTACATGCATGGAAAGTCACTGTAAAATTGAAACTGATCAAAAAAATTTCAACAAAAATGTTGTTGTAGTTATACTTTGCCTCTACTGTAGCCAACAAGTTATACATTTATTTTATTAAAGAAATTGAAGAAACATGCTCACTGTCTACTCTTTTTATCATTACATGGTTAACGTGAGTTGTAACTTTTTGTGCCAGGATATACATCACTTCTACCTCTTTTTCATTATGATGGGATCCCAATTTACTTCAGGTCTCTTTTCATTCATAAGGTTTAGGTTGATAGAAATACCTTTTAATGTCAGCGTAGACTTTTATCTCCCATCTGTATCAAATTAACAGAGGTAATTCTTTACTTTTATTATCTTCACGTACTGGGCTTTGTTGACATGATGTGGCCTACTGACATGCTTCCTTATACTGTTATTGGTTGCAGTACTTGCTCATGGTTGCTTTCTAACATCCAACTGAGGTAAACTTCTTATCCATAGGTCAATATTTTGCATTTTATTCCTCTGAGGTTGTATATAATATTTTAGATGGTCATATTCTAATGTTTATGAAACTGTTATTTAAGTTCTGCAATGCTTATATATAGTGTAAATGATTTTTGAATCTGTTGATGATATTTTTGCTAGGAATGAATTGTATAGCATTTCTGAGAGATTTGATTGCAAGAGAAAGCAATGACCTCCTTGATCATTTCTTAGTATCTCTATGACACTCAAGTTGGAAGTTGATGGTGAAGGACACTAAGTATAAGTTTACCGTCTCTCAATAACCAAGCATTGTTGAGTATTTAGCTACAGATGCATTAACAATGATGCATGTGTGTTGGATAAAGTGTACATGACTATAATACTTCACATGATGTACAAAATACTTTGAATGATTTGCTTTTTATAAATGGTATATTTTATCTACAATATTCTTTGCGTTAGGTGAATGATTGGTTTCAATTTGATTTTTTTTAATGTTTATTCTATTGGAATTTAAATTGTTTAAATTAGTTTAAAAAATTATGCCAACATTAGCATTAAAAAAATAGTAAATGTAATTTCATAAATGCCTAAAAAAGGTGATGAGACTTTTCAGATTTGTAACCAATTTTAAAAAACTGCCATCGAAATTATTAAATATCATTGTATTAAATATTATTAAAATGAAATTAATTTAATTAGGAATCCAGAAGTGTAACCAGAAATTACATAAGTTGGCATCTAGATGTCACTGTAACTTATCCAATGAGGCATTTCATAGTGTCTTTACAATAATTATGTGCATACACTTTGAAATGCATCCATAACGCAACTTTTACTACATTTTTCTATCATTACATTAGAATACATGGCACTTTTCCAAAGTGTAGTCACAACATAAGTGTAATAATATCAAATCACATGAGGCATTTTTGGGTGTCATTAAAGACCAATTTTCTAGTAGTGTCCCCTATTTATACTAAAGAGATTTAAGGTTCAAAGCTTCAACAAGAAGGTGAAAGAAATCTCCAAGATAATCCTTTCCAAATTTCTGAGAATATGGGCGAAAATATTGAGAAGTAAAGTTGGTAATAAAATCTCCAAGTCAACCCTTCCTCTTGCCATGGATGAGGAACACGAGAGGAAGCCTAAATCTGTTGAGCTTTTAGGTTGGACTGGAACAAAAATAGACTTTGGGATAAATTAATAAGATGTTATGAGCTTTCTATGGACTATTATAAATAAATGAAATACCAGTTTAAATTTTTCATCACGCAATTAATGTAATGCATTTAATTAAAAAAATCATGTTTCACATACGTTAATTATTACTCTAGGCACGACTTATAGGATTTAAACAATTAATATCATGCTCAAAATAATAATTTAGAAAAATGTAAATAAATAAATAAATAAATAATTTTACCGGGCACTACAAAAAATAATCATAGCGATAATATTATAATATAGAAAATAAGCATAACAATAGCAGAAAACTAAGCATAACGATAGCATGTTTTGAGTAATTTTTCCCTCTATCGTTATGCTTCGGTTTTATTTAATAAATGCATACCGATTATTATTTGTTAACATTATAATAAATGCATAAAGATTCTACTAAATGTAAATCTAATACATAACGATAATTTTTTTTTATCTAAACCATAGCGATTAATATTATATTAACGATTAATTATTTTTTTGCCTAAATATGTAGATAGATATTAGTTGGCCAACATTAAATGAAATTTTATGCATTTTGTTTTCTTTTTTTTTTTGTCAAAATTGGGTAGGTAAAATGTATAAATATATATCTCAATAGGTATAGTAGGTATTAGTTGGCCTAAATTAAATGAAGTTTTAATTTTGTATAAGAGAGGTTGGTATAATGTATATATATTATATACCAATACACGAATTCATACCACACCCAAAAAAGAATAGTTTGAGAGTTTGATGAAGAAGGAAAAATGTCGAATTCTATAAAAAAAAATAAAAAAATATATATATTGAGAGTTTAATCCAGGACCCAGAAGATTAATCAAGAAAGCAACATCATTTTCATCAACAAAACAACATCGTGAAATTGCTCTGAAAATTTCAAAAATTTGAAAGGTACGTTTCAATTTTTTTGTACCCAAAATTGATAAGTTTTGTTATTTTGTTATGTTGCCAACTTAGAAAATTATTATAGATTTTATTTATCTAAAGTTATGCACTAGTGTTATGGTTTCTAGAGATTTTATTTATCGAACATTAGGGTATAACGAAAAATTCTATGCATAACGATAATGATTAATAGAAGGCATAACAATAACATTAATAGAAAGCAACGATTAAGTTATATTGCATTATGATAATGATATGAAAGGTATAACGATAAAAGGCATAATGATAAGCATAATTATAGTTACAAACAAGGCATAACAATAAAAGACATAATGATTAGAGGCATAACAATAATGAAATTTTATAACGATAGCATAAATAAATGAATAACGATAAGTATTTTTCCATATAAGGCATAACGATAATTACTTTTGCATAAAAGGCATAACGATAATTATTTTTTGAATAATAATAATTAAAAGTGCATAACGAGTCTATAAATTGGAGGCATAACAATAATTATTTTGTTGCATAATGATAATTAAACAAGCATAATGGTACTATTATTTGGAGGCATAACGATAGTCATTATGTTTTATCATTCATCATAAATAAATGAATAACGATAAGTATTTTTGTATATAAGCATAGCGATAATTAGTTTTGGCATAAAAGGCATAATGATAATTATTTTTGCATAATGATAATTAAAAAACATAACGAGTCTATAAATTGGTTGCATAACGTTAATTATTTTGTTGCATAATGATATGAACAGTGAGAGACAAAGTGAGGGGGGGAGATGCATGGTGATAGTTTTTTCCGGTGAGAAAGACTAATTAAAGGAAGAGAGAGATAGAGCAGTTTTTTTTGGGGGGGGGATTAAAGAAAGAGTGAGCGAGAGAGACGGAAGAGAGAGGGGGTTATAATTGACTATTTTTAAATTTTCAACCCTAAATAATAAATATTTCTTTTGCATGGTGAATTTATTCACCTATCATATGTAAGGAGTATAACTAGTTTCAACTTTGTGTGCCAACATTAAAATTATATATTGTTAATAATTTTTTTTGTAAAAAAAAAATTTGTTATATTATAACTAATCATAATTAATAGTTATTGCTAAAAATTAAAATTTTTAAAAATTATATACCTTGTTTGGAATAATCAACCCCAAAAATCAATTATATTAACTAAAAAAATGAAAACTAAATATTTGAAAATAATTATAAATCTTAATTGGGTGGAATAAAATATAAATAAAATTGTAAAATTATGCTCAACCTAAAGATATTTAAATTGAAAAAAAAAATTGAAAGAAAAAGTGATAATTTTGAACTTTGGTACATGATTGACACATACAAGTTGGCACTAGAGGATCTCAAGTGCATAGGTAATTAAGTACAGATTTGTAAGGATTTATAAGGCTTTTTCAGATATTGTGCGTCCACTGAAAGAGTTTGAGTGTAAAATAAGTACATATTGCCCACAAAACTCCCATGTTTTAAATCTTGCCAGACCACCTCAATTTTAATTTAAAATTAATTATATATATTTTTAACACGAATAAAAATGCGAGTATCGATCGAAAGACGGGAAATACTGAAATACTAGTTTGATCTATATTGAAGAAATATGTACATCCATAAATATTGAATAAATGTATTATTTATTTTGGTCCAGATGAATATCTGGAGCGACAAATAGGTTGTAATTATATCAATGGTTACAAGTGATGGATTTCCCATGAAGTTAGAATAGAAGAGCATAATCATAGGAAATCAGCATTAATAATATCTATGGGCAGTATAGCAAGCAAACTGAATAAATGATATAACATTATATATATATATATATATGTGTGTGTGTGTGTGTGTGTGTGTGCATGCATGCTGAGGTTGGGATTGTCCATTAGATCCCAGCATTTACAACTGAAATGTAATGTAAAGAGAGAGAAATTAATGTTGTACCAATTAATTGGATTAATTATTTTCCCTGTGAACGTGATGTTGCGGCCCGTATATAACCTTGGGAGTCGGCGTGCCGCTCAACAACCTTCGGGTACGGCATCTCACGGTCGTCCCACAAGGTCTCGTGTAAGGGTTTGCAGGGATAGGATCCGCGGCTAACTTGCGCTGAGCTCGATCACTTTTATTTTCAACCAAACCAAACTCATCGGTAGGTGGATCGGCGGCCAACTCGTTGCTAGGTGCATCGGCGGCGAACCCCCCTGTAGGTGCGTCGGCGGCAAACCCGCCTGTAGGTGCATCGGCGGCTAACTTGCGCTGAGCTCGCTTAGTTTTATTTTCAACCAAACCAAACTCATCGGTAGGTGGATCGGCGGCAAACTCGTCGGTAGGTGCATAAGCCGCATACCCGCCTGTAGGTGCGTCGGCAGCGAACCCGCCTGTAGGTGCATCGGCGGCTAACTTGCGGTGGGGTAGATCATATTTGTTTTGAACCAAACCAAACTCATCGGTAGGTGGATCGGCGGCTAATAACTTCCGCTGAGATTGATCATTTCTGTTTTCAACCAAACCAAACTCATCGGTAGGTGGATCGGCGGCAAACCCACCTGTAGGTGCATCAGCGGCAAACCAGCCTGTAGGTGCGTCGGCGGAAAATCCGCCTGTAGGTGCATCGGCGGCAAACCAGCCTGTAGGTGGATCGGCGGCTAATAACTTGCGCTGAGGTGGATCATTTTTGTTTTGCACAAAAACAAACCCACCGCTTGGCGAATCGGCGGCTAACCCGCCGGAATTTGTTTCTGCGTCGGCCGTTGGCAAAATGAAAACGCTCAACACGACCAGGAATGCCAAGGTCATGACCACCAACTGCCTCTCCATGGCTTTTTTTTTTATATAATTTTTTTTATCTATTTTTTTTATAATTTAGTTTGGAATTTTTTTAATTTTTTTTTTGGTTTTGTTTTCTTTTGTTGGCATGCTAAATGTTTGTTTATATAAGAGTTTCGAAACGTGAATATTTTCCAATTATCGGATTGTTGTGGTCTAAAAGTAATTACTAGTTCCTTGGAAAGCGACAGATCATTAAGGTTTAATTCAATGGCTTTCCCGTGTTTTACTCATTAGCACATAAAAATGAGAGATTAATTTGTTAAAAAAAAAGGACGGAGAAAGGGAGAAATTAATGAATGCTGAAATTTGAAGTGCACGACGACTGATGTACGAGTCTCGAGGGAAAATGCTTTACTAATTAATTTTACAATCGTGTTTTTTCTCAATTAAGGTTTAAAACTATATTGAAAATTAATTGGATTCTGAGTCCAATATATATCTAATGGCAAATACTTGTATGCACAAGTTGCATATAAGGTTTATTTCAGACGGGCGGGTCAAATTCACGGGTCAACCCGTTTTGACTCGGGTCAATCTGTAAAAAAAATCCAGTAAAATTAGTATCAACAGTAACATTAAAAAGTATCACTCAAAATTTGAAAAGTATTACCTGTATCATTAAATAGTAAGGGGTTTTTTTTAGGATTTAGGTCCCGAAATTATCGAAAGAATGGTGGAGATAGTGGAGAAGATTCGAGATAACATTAAAGTTGCTCAAGATCGACAAAGATCGTACGCCAACAAAAGAAGAAAAGATTTGCATTTTGAGGTAGGTGACAAAGTGTTTTTGAAAGTCGCTCCTATGAAGAGAGTGTTAAGATTTGGGAAGAAAGGAAAGTTGAGACCTCGTTTTATCGGACCTTTTGAAATTTTAGAACGAATTGGTGATGTAGCTTATCGTTTAGCTCTACCACCTGGATTATCCTTAGTGCACGATGTCTTTCATGTTTCTATGATAAGGAAATATTTGCATGAGCCAACTCACACCATCAACTATGAGGACATACAACTCAACAAAGACTTGACCTATGAAGAGGAGCCTATTGCCATTCTCGATAGAAAGACCCACGAGTTGAGGAATAGACAAGTTTTGTTAATTAGAGTACAGTGGAGTAGGCACGGGAAAGAAGAAGCAACTTGGGAACGCGAAGAGGAAATCCTAGCTAAATATCCATCCTTAGGTCAACCTGGTAAGATAAATTTCGAGGACGAAATTTTTTTTAAGTGGGTAGGATTGTAACATCCCACTTCTACACGATTTAAACTATTTCAATTATTTAATTGCTTTGAATTTGAGTTTTAATTTATTTGATAATGTTCGTTAAATATTAGAGGAACACGAGGGAGTTCGAAGTTGCGCCCTAGTATTATAAATATTTGGAATTAATGTTTGGGCTTTAAAAATTTACTTTTGAACCTTATAATATTTTTGAGTCTTGTTTATTTAAATAAAATTTATTTATTTATTTATTTTCGTAGGGAAGTTGCGTAATTAAAAATAAAATAATATATATATATATATAGGATAATGATGAGCTATTTTTCCTAACTAAACACGTAACATCCCTTAACTTCAATTCATTCAAATAAGACATGTGTACTCTTCTTAGTTAATCAAATTCTTGTTCTTATCTTTTACTTAGCTTTTTAAATTTCACTTCAAACCTTCTTTCAAAACTTCCATCGAAAAAATAATCTTCCGCAATCAGTAGACCTTAAAAAGCTTGTTGATCAAGATTTCAATAGCAGAATTCTATACAAAATTCTTGCCGTTCCTAAGGTAAATTTCGAATCATGCTACTTCACAATAATATGTGTCACTTTATTTAATTTATTTGAAAGTAGAGTAAAAATCAATTAATGACCCTCCACTACTTTATTTAATTTATTTGAAAGTAGAGTAAAAATCAATTAATGACCCTCCATCAAGTGCTCAGCAATTAACACCACCATCTATCCATTGTTTTGTTTTTATTCTCCCATAATTATATATATATATATAGATATATATATATATATATAAACAACACGAAAACTAATATCAAAAATCTATAAAACATGTTGAATAATTAATTTTTTTATCAAACCAACTTTTATCTATTCACGCATAGTAACTCCTAGTTGATTATTGAATCTAGAAATTTGTCTCATCTACTTTTTATGAACCTTGAATTTAGCCCAAGATTTTGTGAATTAATTATATAGGCATATAATTTATGATTTCTAGATTTATTAAAAAATTAGAATTAGCAGAAATGAATGTTCAAATTTTATTTTGATACTAGGTGCGGCGCAATTAGGACCCTCGTCTATTTTGTGATTCCCTGCTCAATTTTAAATGGTCTCTATTATCAGGTGGGTGAAATTATTATTTTTGAAATAAAAGTATATGTTATATGCCTTTTGAGTCAGAAATGATTTTAATCCAACTTGAATTATCGTGGATGGAATATGGATAGCGTTTTATACGCACAGAATAGCGTTTCGTACGCATAGAAGCGTTTTGTACGCACCAGAATATGTCCTATGCATAGTTCAAGATGTATTCTAGAATCAGAAGAAAAGTACCCTAAATCAATTATTCCTGCGATTTATTTCTGTTGGATAAAAAGTAAGAAATGCTCATGACCCCCCACCACTGAGTACGTTTTAAGAGTGCTCACCCCACATTTTTAAATGTTTAAAGGTCAGTGAGCTGGGAGCAGCGCGATGGAAATGGGGGTGAACTTTCTCAAAATGTTTCCAATGGTTGACCTTAACTTTTGCACTTGTTTCTGAAAGTAAACTATTTTGAATTTAATATTTTTTTATGTTTGTTAGTAGTTTTTGGTCTAACCTAATGTAGTGGTTTGCTAATATGGTTCTATTAATATTAGGAGTGTGAATTTTATATTTTAGAACTTGTGAGTTCCTTTTTGAAATGAACTTGGTGTTTATGAAATGCAGGTGCTTTGTTCTGAGTACATATATTTCTGAAAAATATGGTTCTATTTTGAAAAAAAATGATTCGAACTGATATTTTTATTAATAATTTTCCGCTTTAAAGAATAGAAAGAGTAACATTTTAAATTATAGAATTTAGGGTGTTACAGTTTTTAATTTTTCATATGTTTTAAAAAACATAATTTTAATAATATCAACTTAGCCTTTATTTGATTTTCACATATTTTTAAATTCTGACTAATTGAATTTGATGTGGAAGTGGGAGACTGCGACTTGTACATCTACGTACGTGGACACTAAATTGACTTAAAATAAATAAATTTTTGACTAATTTTATTTTCTCAATTGATCGGAATTTCAAAATCATGTGAAAAATCGAACAAGTATTAAGTTTTTATTATTAAAACTACATTTTTTTCTAAAACGCGTGAAAAAACCAAAAACACTGCACAGTTTGTCTATTTTAATATAATAACCTGTTTAGTTTCTATGTGATTTTTCTTTGAATTTAATTTATATATTGATGTATATATTATTGGGTATCAGATGAAATAATATTGCTTTTGATTATTTATTATTTTGACTAATTTTTTTTACATCTTAATTATTGTTTATTTACATTTTGAATTGTCATATATCTAACAACAATGGAAGAAAGTATGTCGACGATTAATATATTCGTAAAGTTGGGGATGATTGAAAGCTAAACATTGAAATGAAATTTGCACAAGTGAAGAATGCACTCTCATTCTGTAACCGGCCACTACGCAACGAGAAGCGCACGCGCACACACACACACACATGCATTAGTATGAGAATAGCCAAAATCAAGAAGAATAAGGTGTCAAATGAAATTATTTGATTTTCTCTATACCTTAGTGAAATAATAAAACTATTTATCATTCTCATGTAAGGCCCTCGGAGTGGGTCTAAAGTAGCATTCCTTAACTCTTCTCATAATAGCGATCAGTGGCGGAACTAGGGGGCTGAGTGGGTTCAAGCACTCCCTAACCGGAAAATAACCGGTTATTTTGCAAAAATAAAATTTTTGTAGCCAAATAACATAGTCCCTGCCAAAACTTTCTAGTTCCGCGACTGATAGTCATTCTGCTGGTCATTAGACATCTAACTAGTCAAAAAGCTGACTGGTTCATGAGAGGTCTTCAACCAGAGATATGTGGAATTTTAGCGGCACAGAGGATCGTTGACTACGGGCAAGCTGTTAAACAAGCTCACGAAGTAGCTACCGGACTAGAAGTAGATAAAGCTCTTCCAAGAAATGCAGATCCTCGTGGTAAAAGAAAATGGGATAATCGCAATAGGGGGAATGAGAATTTTCCTATAAAGAAGGAGAGAACTGAAGCACGTCCCGCAAATAGGGCACCTACAGGAGTTCCTCTATGTCCAGAATGTAAGAAGCCACATTCAGGACCTTGTTATTGGGGCAAAGGAGTTTGCTATTATTGCCATGAGCCAGGGCATATCTCGACAAACTGTCCCAAGAAGCGACGTGAAGAGCCGAAGAAAGGTGGTAACGCACGACTTTTTGCCTTCACACAACAAGAAGCTGGGGAGAATAGTGGCACAATGTCAGGTATAATATCAATTTTTGGAATGCCAGCTTTAGCTCTGTTTGATTCTGGTGCTTCACACTCTTTTATTTCAACTGAGCTTTGTGCTAAGCTAGGACTAAGTCTAGAAGTAGAAAACTTAGCCCTCAATGTTAGAATTCCTGCTGGAGAGACATTAAGAACTGATAGGGTTGCCAAAGATGTTAAATTGGATTTTGGGGGGAAAGAGCTTGTAGCTGATTTACATGCTCTCAAGATGCAAGAATTTGATTTAATCTTGGGAATGGACTGGTTAAGCAGAAGTTTTGCGACTATATGTTGTTGTGAACGAGAAGTTGTATTTCAAAAACCAGACGAGGAAAAGTTTATCTTCTATGGAGCTAAGCTAGGTGGAAGACCAAGAATCATATCAGCAATGAAAGCTATGAAGATATTGAAGAAATGTGAGTGCCGAGGATTCTTGGTAAATATTATTGGGACTACGCCAACTGAACCGACACTGGAAGAGGTGCCAATAGTTAGAGATTTTGTGGATGTTTTTCCTGAAGAGATACCCGGATTACCACCAAATCGACAAGTGGAGTTCACAATTGACTTAATGCCAGGAGGAGCACCAATGTCTAAAGCACCATATCGAATGGCACCATCGGAGTTACAAGAGTTGAAGGTCCAACTTCAAGAGCTACTTGACAAAGGGTATATTCGGCCAAGTGTTTCGCCATGGGGAGAACCAGTTCTATTTGTGAAAAAGAAAGATGGTAGTATGAGAATGTGCATAGATTATCGAGATCTAAACCGTCTCACAATAAAGAATAAGTACTCTTTACCAAGAATTGATGATTTATTTGATCAGCTTAGAGGGGCTAGCGTGTTCTCAAAAATAGATCTGAGATCAGGATACCACCAACTGAAGGTAAAGGAAATCGATATTCCTAAGACGGCCTTTAGGACGAGATATGGTCATTATGAGTTTGTGGTGATGCCTTTTGGATTGTCTAATGCACCAGGAGTGTTTATGGATCTAATGAATCGGGTATTTCATCCATATTTAGATCAATTCGTCATTGTGTTCATTGATGACATTCTGATTTATTCAAAAGATAAGGAGCAACACGCAACACACCTGAGAGTTGTGCTGGAAACTCTAAGAAAGGAGAAATTATATGCTAAGTTCAAAAAGTGTGAGTTTTGGTTAGATCGGATAGCATTCCTTAGGCACGTAGTGACTGCTGAAGGTATTGAGGTTGATCCAACAAAAGTAGAGGCTGTCAACAATTGGAGTCCCCCAACAAATGTGGGAGAAGTGAGAAGTTTTCTGGGAATGGCTGGATACTACCGGAGGTTTATTGAAGGATTCTCCAAGATAGCTGGACCACTCACGCAATTGACACGAAAAGGGGTACCATTTGAATGGACAGAAAAATGTGAGAAGAGTTTTCAGGAGCTAAAACGAAGACTGGTAACAGCCCCAGTATTGACCATCCCTGATGGATCAAAGGGATTCGTGATTTACAGTGATGCATCAAAACAAGGACTAGGATGCGTCTTGATGCAACAGGGAAAGGTAGTTGCTTACGCTTCTAGACAATTGAAGCCTCATGAGTTAAATTATCCCACTCATGATTTAGAATTGGCCGCTGTTGTGCATGCATTGAAGATTTGGAGACATTATCTCTATGGAGGTAAGTGTGAGATTTACACGGATCATAAAAGTCTTAAATATTTCTTCTCTCATAAAGAATTGAATATGAGGCAAAGAAGGTGGCTGGAATTAGTTAAAGACTACGACTGCACGATCATGTATCACTCTGGAAAAGCAAACATTGTCGCTGATGCACTTAGTCGAAAGAAAGTGAATCTCGCTAAGGAAATCACGCAACAAGAAGAGTTAATTAAGGATTTTGAGAAGTTGAGTCTCGAGGTTGTGTCCACACCAGAAGAAGCTAATGCTATAATTGCAGCATTAGTAGTTCAACCGACACTACGAGATAGAATTAGAGTCGCACAAAGGGAAGACAGTTTTCTAGAAAAGATGCGAGCCAGAGAAGTGTCAGACGATTCTAAAGGATTCACGATATCATCAGATGGGAATCTACTCTTTAAGGGCAGAATTTGTGTGCCGAACAACGAGATAATGAGAGAAATTCTGGATGAGGCACATCGAACGCCTTACACAGCACATCCTGGAAGTACTAAGATGTATCAAGATTTAAAAAGAAATTTTTGGTGGTATGGTATGAAGAAATCAATTGCTAACTACGTTGCACGATGTTTGGCATGTCAGCAAGTAAAAGCAGAGCACCAAAGACCGTCAGGATTGTTGAATCCTCTGGAAATACCAGAATGGAAATGGGAACATATTACCATGGATTTTGTGGTCAGACTTCCCAAGACCGTAAAGAATCATGATGCGATTTGGGTTATAGTTGATCGACTAACAAAATCAGCTCACTTTTTACCCGTACGAATGACGTTCACTATGGATCAACTCGCTCAGATATACATTCGAGAAGTAGTCCGACTACACGGAGTCCCAGTGTCCATAATATCAGATCGAGATCCCCGTTTCATATCAAGATTTTGGACGAGCTTACATGCAGCGTTGGGCACGAAGCTAAAGTTTTCAACAGCATATCATCCTCAGACAGATGGCCAATCAGAAAGAACTATACAGACGTTGGAAGATATGTTACGAACTTGCGTCATGGATTTAGGAGGTAGCTGGGAGGCACATTTACCATTAGTGGAATTTGCCTATAATAATAGTTTCCACTCTAGCATTCACATGGCTCCGTATGAAGCCCTATACGGACGAAAATGTAGATCACCGATGTATTCGGATGAAATTTGAGAGAGAAAGATATTAGGTCCCGAAATTATCGAAAGAACGGTGGAGATAGTGGAGAAGATTCGAGATAACATTAAAGTTGCTCAAGATCGACAAAGATCGTACGCCAACAAAAGAAGAAAAGATTTGCATTTTGAGGTAGGTGACAAAGTGTTTTTGAAAGTCGCTCCTATGAAGAGAGTGTTAAGATTTGGGAAGAAAGGAAAGTTGAGACCTCGTTTTATCGGACCTTTTGAAATTTTAGAACGAATTGGTGATGTAGCTTATCGTTTAGCTCTACCACCTGGATTATCCTTAGTGCACGATGTCTTTCATGTTTCTATGATAAGGAAATATTTGCATGAGCCAACTCACACCATCAACTATGAGGACATACAACTCAACAAAGACTTGACCTATGAAGAGGAGCCTATTGCCATTCTCGATAGAAAGACCCACGAGTTGAGGAATAGACAAGTTTTGTTAATTAGAGTACAGTGGAGTAGGCACGGGAAAGAAGAAGCAACTTGGGAACGCGAAGAGGAAATCCTAGCTAAATATCCATCCTTAGGTCAACCTGGTAAGATAAATTTCTAGGACGAAATTTTTTTTAAGTGGGTAGGATTGTAACATCCCACTTCTACACGATTTAAACTATTTCAATTATTTAATTGCTTTGAATTTGAGTTTTAATTTATTTGATAATGTTCGTTAAATATTAGAGGAACACGAGGGAGTTCGAAGTTGCGCCCTAGTATTATAAATATTTGGAATTAATGTTTGGGCTTTAAAAATTTACTTTTGAACCTTATAATATTTTTGAGTCTTGTTTATTTAAATAAAATTTATTTATTTATTTATTTTCGTAGGGAAGTTGCGTAATTAAAAATAAAACAATATATATATATAGGATAATGATGAGCTATTTTTCCTAACTAAACACGTAACATCCCTTAACTTCAATTCATTCAAATAAGACATGTGTACTCTTCTTAGTTAATCAAATTCTTGTTCTTATCTTTTACTTAGCTTTTTAAATTTCACTTCAAACCTTCTTTCAAAACTTCCATCGAAAAAATAATCTTCCGCAATCAGTAGACCTTAAAAAGCTTGTTGATCAAGATTTCAATAGCAGAATTCTATACAAAATTCTTGCCGTTCCTAAGGTAAATTTCGAATCATGCTACTTCACAATAATATGTGTCACTTTATTTAATTTATTTGAAAGTAGAGTAAAAATCAATTAATGACCCTCCACTACTTTATTTAATTTATTTGAAAGTAGAGTAAAAATCAATTAATGACCCTCCATCAAGTGCTCAGCAATTAACACCACCATCTATCCATTGTTTTGTTTTTATTCTCCCATAATTATATATATATATATATATATATATAGATATATATATATATATATAAACAACACGAAAACTAATATCAAAAATCTATAAAACATGTTGAATAATTAATTTTTTTATCAAACCAACTTTTATCTATTCACGCATAGTAACTCCTAGTTGATTATTGAATCTAGAAATTTGTCTCATCTACTTTTTATGAACCTTGAATTTAGCCCAAGATTTTGTGAATTAATTATATAGGCATATAATTTATGATTTCTAGATTTATTAAAAAATTAGAATTAGCAGAAATGAATGTTCAAATTTTATTTTGATACTAGGTGCGGCGCAATTAGGACCCTCGTCTATTTTGTGATTCCCTGCTCAATTTTACGTGGTCTCTATTATCAGGTGGGTGAAATTATTATTTTTGAAATAAAAGTATATGTTATATGCCTTTTGAGTCAGAAATGATTTTAATCCAACTTGAATTATCGTGGATGGAATATGGATAGCGTTTTATACGCACAGAATAGCGTTTCATACGCATAGAAGCGTTTTGTACGCACCAGAATATGTCCTATGCATAGTTCAAGATGTATTCTAGAATCTGAAGAAAAGTACCCTAAATCCATTATTCTTGCGATTTATTTCTGTTGGATAAAAAGTAAGAAATGCTCATGACCCCGCACCACTGAGTACGTTTTAAGAGTGCTCACCCCACATTTTTAAATTTTTTCAGGTCAGTGAGCTGGGAGCAGCGCGATGGAAATGGGGGTGAACTTTCTCAAAATGTTTCCAATGGTTGACCTTAACTTTTGCACTTGTTTCTGAAAGTAAACTATTTTGAATTTAATATTTTTTTATGTTTGTTAGTAGTTTTTGGTCTAACCTAATGTAGTGGTTTGCTAATATGGTTCTATTAATATTAGGAGTGTGAATTTTATATTTTAGAACTTGTGAGTTCCTTTTTGAAATGAACTTGGTGTTTATGAAATGCAGGTGCTTTGTTCTGAGTACATATATTTCTGAAAAATATGGTTCTATTTTGAAAAAAAATGATTCGAACTGATATTTTTATTAATAATTTTCCGCTTTAAAGAATAGAAAGAGTAACATTTTAAATTATAGAATTTAGGGTGTTACAGTTTTTAATTTTTCATATGTTTTAAAAAACATAATTTTAATAATATCAACTTAGCCTTTATTTGATTTTCACATATTTTTAAATTCTGACTAATTGAATTTGATGTGGAAGTGGGAGACTGCGACTTGTACATCTACGTACGTGGACACTAAATTGACTTAAAATAAATAAATTTTTGACTAATTTTATTTTCTCAATTGATCGGAATTTCAAAATCATGTGAAAAATCGAACAAGTATTAAGTTTTTATTATTAAAACTACATTTTTTTCTAAAACGCGTGAAAAAACCAAAAACACTGCACAGTTTGTCTATTTTAATATAATAACCTGTTTAGTTTCTATGTGATTTTTCTTTGAATTTAATTTATATATTGATGTATATATTATTGGGTATCAGATGAAATAATATTGCTTTTGATTATTTATTATTTTGACTAATTTTTTTTACATCTTAATTATTGTTTATTTACATTTTGAATTGTCATATATCTAACAACAATGGAAGAAAGTATGTCGACGATTAATATATTCGTAAAGTTGGGGATGATTGAAAGCTAAACATTGAAATGAAATTTGCACAAGTGAAGAATGCACTCTCATTCTGTAACCGGCCACTACGCAACGAGAAGCGCACGCGCGCATACACACACACATGCATTAGTATGAGAATAGCCAAAATCAAGAAGAATAAGGTGTCAAATGAAATTATTTGATTTTCTTTATACCTTAGTGAAATAATAAAACTATTTATCATTCTCATGTAAGGCCCTCGGAGTGGGTCTAAAGTAGCATTCCTTAACTCTTCTCATAATAGCGATCAGTGGCGGAACTAGGGGGCTGAGTGGGTTCAAGCACTCCCTAACCGGAAAATAACCGGTTATTTTGCAAAAATAAAATTTTTGTAGCCAAATAACATAGTCCCTGCCAAAACTTTCTAGTTCCGCGACTGATAGTCATTCTGCTGGTCATTAGACATCTAACTAGTCAATTGAAAATAATGAAATAAAATATTATACCATTCACAACATGGATAACCACAATGCTGATATAAAATCAACCGTAACAACTAAAAGATGATCGATAACAAAAACTATTAAATTAAATGTCGGGAGAAAGCATTTACCATAGACAAACAAAAATATAAGCCATCTTTGAAAAATATTATATATAGTAAGGGTATTATAGGCATTTCATGGACAAAATGTTAAAAATAAGTACTTATTTTAAGTTTCAGGCTAAAATAATTAATTATTTCACTATGAAAAATGGAATTTGGGTATTAACACTAAAAAAAAGTTTGTTTTTAAGAATTGATCTTATTGTGTAATATTGTTATAAAAGGATATAATATTACAATTTGGTCATATGAAAAATTTTCATCTGCAATTTGGGGTCCTGCAGCCTGCAAATTTAGTGCTAAAATGAACTTGTTACAACACGCGCGCGCACACACACACACTCATATATTGATCCTTTTTTTTTAATAAATTGATTTTAATACCACAATACGGATTTTAATTTCTAAACCGCAATACCATTAAATCCAAAAAACAACAACGTTACCTACTTACGTTTCTTTCTTATTTCTAATGATCCTATATATATAGTATAATAATTATATTATGAGTTTATTTATTACATAATACGATCAATTATTCATCAATGACAACAAACAAAAAGAAAACCAACCAAAGTACACACTTTGAAGGGATAAATATTAAGTATATAAACTTTTAATAATCACAATAGAAAAAAGTTGATAATCTTTTGTTTCAGTCGACATTTTGCACCTCAGAACCAGTCATCAACTGTCGCCGTCGCCGCGGCATCGCTGGATCGCACTACAACCCCTACGGTAGGGGTTTGCGGGGATTGCCGGCGGCGGTGATTTTGGAACATCGATGACGAGGCCGTGCTGAGGGTTGCCGGCGGCCGATGATGAAACAAAAGGGTTAACAACAAGCAGTGTTGCCAAGATCACGGCCACCATCTTCGCCATGCTTGATCACCTTTAATTTTTTATACTGAACTGTTGCAATATTGTTTTTCTTGGTTTTATTTTCTTTTGCAATCTCATGACTTTATATAAGAAAAAAAGAAATCCAGTTGAGAGATGCTGATCATTTTTCCGTTGATTAATTTAATTTATTGATACTGCAATTAATGAATGTGTTTGGAAAATTACTGAGCACCATTGGCCAGGTAGTGTCATATTCTATATTACGTTTTGTTACATCAACTAATACAAATTTTAATTGATACTATATCCCTTCAAAAATCTAAAATAAATATTAATCTAACGAAATTGGTTAATTAAATTAGTACAAACCACTATATACTTGCATATATAATCCCATTCCAAGAGAAAAGAAAAGCTATATTAATTCTTACCTAGCTTCCTCAATTTAACATTAATTCTATCTTCTTTAATTTGTATTATTTAATATTTGATAGGTTTTATTGGATTTATTTTTAATTCGTTGGGTAATTATATATACATACAGTGTATATATATATATATATATATATTGGTTTGTTTCCCCTCTTTAGGGGATTTTTTTCGATTATTTTGGGTTTTTAAGGTTATTTTTAATCTCTCTCTCTCTCTCTCTCTCTCTCTCTCTCTCTCTCTATATATATATATATATATATATATTAATTTTGATTTTTTTCCTATTTTCTGGGGTTTTTTTATATTTATTTTTTATTTTTATTTTTATTTTTCACTTTGACTCAATTTCTATTTTTTGCTTCTCTCTCTCTCTCTCTCTCTCTACACACACACACACATGACGATTCTACTGGGTTTACTCTTAAGCTTATTCTTTTAAATTCTTCTGGATTTATTTTTAATTTTTAGGATTCATTTTATTTTTTTTATTATTGAGATTAATTAGTTTTTTAATCAAATTGAAGAGGACGTAAGAATTTAATTTATTTCTTACTTAAAATGAAAGAACGGAATTTTCATTACTTAGAACAAAGCTGTAATAAAGTGTTTTAAATTAATTTAATCAACTGGAAAAATAAAAAGCCGTGAGTTCTATTCCACGTGAAATCATCAAATCCAAAGTGTGTGTCCCAACCAATTAGGGTTTATAATTATTTTTTAGTATTTAATTTTATTTTTAAGTTAATATAATTAATTATTCTAAAGTTAGGCTATATAATTTTTTTAAGAGAATCAATAATTCTTAGCAATACCATATTAATCATGATCGATTATAATATAATACTTTTTATTTTTACCATAAATACTACGTATTAAAACTACATAGTCTTTAATATTAGGATACGGTTGTAACATACATTTCGGACTAGAAAATATTATTAGTCCTATTCGCCCAAGGGCGTGGGCGTTTTAGATGAATTAATGCACTATATGTTACAAGCACCAACATTAAATTCAAATAACAATAAAGTTACGTACGTTCTTGAATTTAACTCATTATATATATGGACTGTATGGTCATTTCATTTAAAAAAAAAAAAACCAAAGTGACATATATGGCCAGTACAGTACAATTTTAAGGGAAAAAAAAATCAATATAAACTGTGAATCTCAAATGGAAAAAGTTGATAATATTTTGCATTAGATTCCATCTTCCTCCTAAGCTCGTTTCACGACATTTTGCACCTCAGCATCCGTACGTCGTCAATGCTGAGACCAGGGTAGCCCTTAACTGTGCCGACGACGATGAAACAACCAGTGTCGCCAAGATCACGGCCACCATATTCGCCATGCTTGTTTGTAAGTAGTTTCTATATATATATATGTGTGCGCGCGCGTGTATATATTATATATATTATTGCAAAATGTAGTATGAGAAGGCTAACTCATTGTTGCTTGTGGAAGCCATAAAAGCAACAGAGGGATTATTGCCAAGGGGTGGCTCTTGATACCACAAATATGTTGGGTTTGTTATAAATAAATGAACAAGAACACTATAATTTAGGAAAATGTTATGTATGTAGTAAATATTTCTTGATCACTTTCATACATTAAATGGTAGAGAATGACAACTATTTATAGGATTACATCTTTGATAATTAAAGAGACTCCTGGACTAAAAATAAATTACAATTGATGCATCTAATATTAACTCTAATTCATGAACTCCAATAATGAGACTTTTGACTATCCAAGTTCTTTATCTTCTTGAATCTTCTATTGATGGTTAGTTTGATCATCACTTTGGATACAAATTATCCATTTAACATCCCTTCTTAATTTATAATCCGAAAGTGATCATAAAAATGAGCAAGTGACTCGGAGCTTACTGATTTGGTAAAGCTGCAAGTTGCTCCTTGGTGCCGACAAATTTTAATTGAATTTCTTATTTGGCCACAAGCTCTCTAATGTAGTGATGACGAATTTCGATATGCTTCGATCTTGCATGAAAGACTGGATTCTTTGTCATTGCGATGGCTAACATGTCACAAAAAAGTTTAGTTGCGCCCTCCTGCTTTTGATGAACATCAGCTAGGATCTTTCTTAACCACACTGCTTCAAGCAGCTTCATTGCGGCAATATATTCTGCTTCGGCCGATGAGAGTTAAACTCTTGGTTGCTTCTTTGATGACCAGGAAATGATATTTGGTATTAATTTTTATGTTTTCATTATTTTTAAATTTCTAGGTATATTTTTACCCTCTTCTAATTTTTTATTTTAAATTATTTGGGTACATATATTATTTTTGTTTATTTGTAATGTTTTTCAATAAGTTTTATTAACCTATTGGGTTTAATTTTCTAGATTTCAATTTTAATTCAATCGAATTGAGGAAGGTAACCCATATTAGCAGATTACCTATTTGCGTATGAGCATTTTAGTTTCTATTCATATTTTGGATCAAATTGATCTCACAACTATATTATAAAAGTCTTAATTTGGTCCCTCCGTTGCTCCTTTCACAAACGGGGGAATTGAAGGATGTCAATAATTTCACTAACGGACATTAATAATACCGTTAAAACACACATTTTTCTTACACACTTGAATTATTTCACACATTAACACATATTTTTTATATGCATATGGATTGAACATGAAAGTTCCATCATTTTCACAAAGAAAATTAAACAATCAAACTCTACCACCACCATCAAATTCAGCGATGAACCACCGTTTGCCACTTTATTCTTTCGATCCTCAACGGAATTTTAACTACAATTCAAGATTTTTGCAGCAAAGCACCCAATAACCTTACAAATCATACGAAAAAACACCACGAAGGAGAACCACATCTATATGAATCGGTGGTAAATTGCATCCCATTCCAATCGGAAAAACAATTTCTTTTTTAAATCAACTCATCAATTTCAAAATTCCACAAACTACATGCACTTAATTTACCATCTCGAAAACAAGTTCTAAATCTAATTTCTAAAATTTATTTGTTAAACAAAAAAATCTTAAATATCATAATTATGTGCGGCCGGCAGATGATCTGGGTTTCTTGGACGGAGTCGAACAGAGTAGTGACATGGGATTTTCAGTCAAGGTAATTCATTTTCTCGAATTCGAACATAAGAGTGACATTGTATTTTTGAATTGGATGAAAATCGATCTTATGGATTTTGGTGGAATTGTTTGGTACGTGGAATTGATTTAGAGATTTTTTTATGCGAAAAACTCTAATATTAATATGCAGATAAAAGCGTGTATAATCCGTTGATTCTGAGAATACTCAGAAGAACACAAGAACAATATCATTGATTCTCACAAGAATACTGAACTGTACATAAATATCACACTTTTTATTAAATTTCATCAAACTCCATTAATAACAATTTAGATTAGAAATATAAAATCTAATTTCGATAAAATTTCTAATTAATAATAATTTAAATAGGTAATAAAATATAATCAAATCTAAAATATAATCTAAGTTCAAGTGCAGTTGACGAAGGAAGAAGGCAGAAAGGCTATAGAATTGTATTACGACGCTATGTCTATGAAAAATCAGTCATGAACCAAACCCCTCTATTTTCAGGCTCTCATGAAGCCTTAGGGCGAAAGCAATATTCCTCTAACATTGGGAACTACGCATCAAATCTTTAATATCTCCATCAATTAACACACTAAAATAAAAGACACACCTGTTATTGCACTACAAAAAAAACGCCGATTAGCGACGGAATTTTCCGTCGTTAATCCATTATATTCCGTCGTTATTTGTAAGTACCGGCGGATTAACGACGGAACACGGCCGTCGTTATATCTTTAGTCGGCAAACTAAATTTACGACGGAAAATGTCAGTCGTTACCTTTAACGACGGACATAATCCGTCGTTAAGTCTTGTGTCGTCTACAGTCGTTAAGATTTACGACAGAAGTAACGACGGAAATATTCCATCATTAATAATTAAAAATAAATAAAATTAAAACTAAATTAAAATATAACGACGGAAATGTTCTGTCGTTAATAATTAAAAATAAATAAATAAAATTATTAAAATATATAAACGACGGAATATTTCCGTCGTTAATAATTAAAAAAAATAAAAAAATCGGTTTTAATTTTTTTTTTATATTTTTTGATTGTTTTGTTTTTTTTTTTAATTTTGATTATTGTTTGTAAATAAATAATTAAAGAACTGTAATAAACACGTAAAATAATATATATAAATCTACAATAAAATACATAAAATGTCATAAAATGTAATAAAAGTGTATAAAATACAAATAATAATAGTAATGTGAACATCAAGATGGAGGAGGGCCCCTAAACTGCGCCCGCATCAGCTCGAACATCTCGGCCTGCTGGCGTATCATCTCCTGCTGCTGATCGATCTTCTCCTGCTGGGCTTGGAGAAGCGCTGCCTGTGCGTCCATCTGTTGGCGAAGAGCCGCCTGCTGGGCCTCCATCTGCTCCTGGAGAGCCCTGATGGCAGCCTGAGTGTCGGGCTGTGGAGGAGCTGCAGATGAGACGCTAGGAGTTGAATAACTCCGAGAGCCTCCTCGATGCTTCACAATGCCTGTGCCAGGACCATCGGGCTCACTCAGATGATTCTTCCATGCGATGGCCGACTTCTTCTTGAAGGCATCACTGTCCCAATGCGCCTTGAAGTCATCCCACATCTCAGGAGGCATGAATGGAGGGCAGCCCTTGGTCCTATCCTTCTTGAAGTAATGGACCATGTCCTTGTATCTCTAGGAGCCCGGATCTCCCATGCTGCCCAAATGCCATCCTCCAAAGTGGGATCCCAAAACCACTCATTCTGCAACATATTGAAAACATATGAAAATACTAAACTTATATAACATTTTAAAATAAAATATATAATAATAAGATACCCGAAACTCCTCCTTATATGCCTGCCTCCTCTCAGAGGGCACCATCTTCCAGGTGTAGCCTCCTGGATGCAAATACTTCTTGAAGCTGGATATGATGGTGGCTGAGGTGGGATAACTCTTCATCAACTCGCTTCCAAATGTACAAAATAATAAAAATATTAGAATATATTAGAATAATATAAATAATAATCTGTAAAAAAAATATTCCACTATCTAAAGAAATCATACCCATCCTGAAGCAAACAACGACGACGACCCAGCGCATCAACATCAGGCTGTGACGATCCGGCCAGTGAGATATGGCCAACTGGACCGCTCAGTTCCACAGAGGACGATGATGAACCTCCAGCTGAAGTACTACTGCCTCCCTGCATCTGCAAAATCATATCGACATTAGTTTATGAAGTTAGCAAATTTCAACGGTACTAAGTACTTGAATAAGAAAACATCTATATATCAAATAAGACCAACCACACTAATCATCTATTTCATCATCATCACTGATGCTGTCATCTGATAAATCGATCTCTGGTTCTATATCTTCTTCATCATCTTCTTCTTCTTGAATATCTATTACCCCACCATCTGGATGATTTGGTATATGATCGTCATCTATTGTGAGGGTATTCAAACCATCAACTTCATCCTCTTGAAAGGCTGAGGTTATGATTGTATTATCATCCTTTGATAGTACTTCAACATTAGTACGAGCCTTTATTTTGCAAACTGCCCACCAATCACTTCGAGAGCGATTTAAACTTGGGTTGCTTGTTTAGCAAGCACAAATGGATCAGATCCTGAATACTTACGCTTATGATTTATAGAAACCATTTTGTAGTCAGGATGCACATTTGTTCCTTGTGTTGATGTATCAAACCACTCACATTTAAACAACATTGTCTTCTTAATAGGCAGACCAGTGTATTCCAACTCAATCACCTCCACCAATCGTCCGTAATATTCAGTGTGTGTCCCTTTAATGCAGACTCCACTATTGATTGTAGCTCGCTGGGAGCCGTGGGCAATTGTGTGAAATTTGTATCCGTTAATAAAGTACACATGGTAGACATTAACGGAACGAGAAGGCCCACTTGAAAGATCACGCATGATCTTGTTGACATTATTAGTTAGATCTTGTGCCTGTTACAATGGAAAACTTTATATTATGTTACAGTTTGCTTAGGTATACTCACATTAAGGTTTTCGGATATCATATACTTACATATTTGGTGAACCATCTCGCAAATTCTTTATCCATTCGTTTTTCAATATCTTCCATTGAGATATTCAGGCATGATACTTTCAATTGGTCAACAAACACACTTCAAAAAATTAAGCATGGATTAGAATTTGGTGGAAAAACAATAACACATTTTAAACAGTTCACATGCTTACATTGTGTACGGTTCAACTTCTGGACAATTAAGCAACACGTAAATCTGTGCTGCAGCATACTCGTTCTCTGTCAAATATCTTTTTGACATTCTTCCAGATGGTCGACCGTGCTGCTTGAAAATCGACAGATTTGTTGCACTGTCATCTTGTGCGTCTCCAAGACCTTCATAATTACGAGGCATGTTTCTATGTCTCGTTTTTACAAAATCTTCAAAATAATACGAACAAAAGGTCGAAGCTTCTTCCACCAAGTAAGCATTGCAGATAGAGCCCTCAACTCTTGCTTTGTTTCGGACGTTGTTTTTCAACTTCCTCAAGTACCGTTCAAATGGATACATCCATCGATACTGTACCGGCCCAGCAAGTCTGGCTTCATCAGCCAAGTGGGCAGGTAGATGCTCCATTGAGTCAAAGAAACTTGGTGGAAAAATGCGTTCAAGTTTACACAATATGATTGGAATACTTTCATGCAACCGACACACATCATCAACAGTGATACTTCTGGCTGTCAAATCCTTGAAGAATAAACTCAATTCTGTGATTGCCTTCCAAACATTGGAAGGAAGAAGTTCAGCAAATGCAATCGGGATAAGACGTTGCATGAACACGTGACAGTCATGGCTTTTCATGCCAAACATTTTCAATTTTCTCATATCCACGCATCTGCTCATGTTGGACACGTACTCATCTGGAAATTTCAACTCTCGAACCCATTCCAATAAGATGTTCTTCTCTTTCTTGTCCAACGTATAACAAGCCTTTGGATAATTGCCTGTGGACTCGTTCGGTTTTAGCTCTGGTCTTGAACAATACATATTCAACTCTTCTCTAGATTTGGAGGTATCTTTTGTCTTCCCCTGCACATTCAACACATTATTGAATAGATTATCAAACACATTCTTTTCAATGTGCATGACATCCAGATTATGACGAATCAACAGTGAGCTCCAGTATGGAAGATCCCAAAAAATACTTTTCTTTTTCCACCCACAACCTTTGGAAATTGTCACATTATCATTATTCTCTGTGACTTTTTGAAGACCTAATGCTTCAATGTGAGCCAGAATTTCGTGTCCCGATCTCATCTCTGGAGGTCCTCCATTCACCACTTTGTTTTTTAAGAAAGCTTTTTTATTTTTTCGGAAAGGGTGGTTTGCAGGCAAGAATTTACGATGGTTATCAAACCATGATTGTTTACCACTGCATGATAAGGTGAAGGCGTCAGTAGACTCCATACAGTGTGGACATGCCAATATTCCAGCAGTGCTCCAACCAGATAACATGGAGTAAGCGGGAAAATCACTAATTGTCCATATCAATGCTGCTCGCATCTGAAAATTCTGTTTCAATGAAACATCATATGTAGGCACACCAACCTCCCACAATTGAATCAATTCAGATATCAAAGGTTGTAAAAATACATCCAACTTCTCTTTCGGATTATGTGGCCCTGGCACTAATACAGTTAGGAACATGTACTGCTCTTTCATACACATCCATGGGGGTAAATTATACGGTGTAATGATGACAGGCCACGAAGAATACTGTTGTCCTGATTGTCAAAATGGTTGGAACCCATCAGTAGATAGACCCAACCTAACGTTACATGCTTCAGAAGCAAATTGAGGAAATATTGTGTTCAGATGTTTCCATGCAGGAGAGTTTGCTAGATGTCGCATTACTCCGTCATCAACAGATGATGTATGCCACCGCATATCCTTTGCTGTTGCATTAGATGCATACATCCTCTGTAACCTCGGAGTGAGTGGAAAATAATACATCTTGTGTGCAACAGTGGCCTTCTGTCTTTTTTGCGAACGGCGACTCGTTTCCTTGAAACGGGGATGACCACAGAATTTGCATTCAGTCAATTCACTATCAGCAGCCCAATAGATCATACAGTTGTTGAAACAACAATCGATCTTCTCAACAGGTAGCCCCATACCCCATAGTAATTTCTTTGTGGTGTAGAAATTATCAGTTACCAAATTGTTCTCAGGAACAATCTCTTTCATTAATTGAGTTAGCTGATCAAAACATCTCTCTGACATGTTATTCTCAGATTTCATGTTCAGCAGACGAGCAACGAGTGACAATTGAGAATGGTTCTGACAACCCGGCCATAATTCTTTGTCTGCGGCCCTCAACATGTCATAAAATCGCTGCGCTTCTGGATTTGGGGCCTCCTCGGTATGATCATCGACATTGATGTTGATATGCGGACCAGCAGCATCCATTACCATGTTCTGGTATGTATTCACTCCATCCTGACCACCCAAATTCTGATCGGTGTCCGGATGCACCTGTTGTTCGCCTTGATAAATCCATACACGATAATTGTGCACAAATCCTTTCTTTGCCACGTGTAGTCTAACGGTAGACGGCGTTTGGAATGGAATGTTCTTACACTTACGACATGGACACTTAATCTTGTCTACACTCATGAAGGACGGTTGATTGCAGGAAAACTCGATGAAAGCATTTAGTCCATTAAGGAAGTCCGGATTCAAAGCACCATTCTGAAGGTATCGCCGGTACATCCATTCACGATCTAGACTCATTGTAGAAGGCTAATTTCTAGAATTTTTGATCGTAAAATATGCCCTGATTATCGTTCAATTAAAAATAAAATATAAAAAAATAGCGCTGAATTTTTAAAAAATTTCGGCAGCACCTATGTGAATTTCCTAGTCCCAAGTTCTCGACTCTACGCTAATTGATCTATATTCTTCTAATCGATTCAAAACAGCAATACCAAAAAAAACCAACAATTCAATAAAGAGGGATCCAGGGGCCCTCATCCCAAACAAAAACCAACAATTCAATAAAGAGGGATCCAGGGGCCCTCATCCCATTTAACATAATTGACATACTCAGCATAATAAATCCATACATAACATACTTAGCCTAAATTGCCCAAATAAATTTAACATAATTAATTGACATCTAAATGCATAAATAACATACTTAGCATGCTTATTGCCTAAATAACAAACTTAATTAACCTAAATTTGCCAAATAAATTTAACATAATTAAATGACATATAATTGCAAAAAAAACATACTTAGCATGCTAATTGCGTAAATAACATACTTAGCATAAATTGACAAAATAAATTGATCTATGTTCTTCTATTTTTTAAATTGACAAAATAAATTGACAACATTAATATATTTAACATGCATATTACAAGATTTAGTAATGCATATTAAAATCATAAAAACATTACTTACCTTTGTAATATATATGAATCTACTTGATAAATTCCTCAATTTGATGTTTGAACCTCAAAATAGCTCTTCTAACTACAACATAATTACAAGAAAAAAAAAATTAATCAACCACACACATACACACACACACACATATACACTAACACACACAAAATGAAACACTAACTTAAACTAATCTACCACATAATTTGTACAATTTAAAATATAAACCTAATCTAACCTAAACTAACAAATAACATATAATTAACCTAACCTAATCTAACCTAACCTAAACAAACACATAATTAATTCAAATTAAAATATAAACACCTAATATACACTAAACTAACAATTAACATATAATTAACCTAACCTAAATAAACACATAATTAATCCAAATTAAGTATAAAAAAAAACTAATCTAACCTAAACTAACAATTAACAATTAACAATTAACAATGAATCAAAACAGCAAAAATCACACACACACAAATCTGAAATATATATACACACACACACAAACACACACATATCTGAAATATACACACACACACACACAAATCTGAAATATATATATATATATATATATATATATATATATATATACAGATAGCGAGAGAGAGAGAGGGCCGCACCAGGCGTCGGGGTTGCTCGTCGTCGCCGCCGCCGCCGCTCGCCACCGCCGCTGCTCGCCGGTAGAGTTGAGAGAGACGGAGAGGGTATATATATATATATATCTATACGGACAGAGAGAGAGATGGATGGATGGGTGGGTGGGTTCTGCTCGTCGCCGCCGCCGCCGCGCTCGTCGCCGCCTCCGTGTTCGCCGTTCGCCGTCGCCGGGGTGGATGGGTCAGGGGGTGGGGTGGGCTCGATCGGAAATTAGGGCTGCGAAAATGAACATTCCGCGCCCAGATTCAATCTAATTAATCGATTTTTTACGACAGACTTAACGACGACATCAGGCCGTCGTTAATATTAAAAAATAAATAAAAAATAAAAAACTAAAAACGTAACGACGGCACCAGTCCGTCGTTAATATTAAAAAATAAATAAAAAATAAAAAACTAAAAACTTAACGACGGCATCAGTCCGTCGTTAAATATTAAAATTAAAAGAAAATTAATTAAAAATTATAACGACGGATATACACCGTCGTTAATATTAAAAAATAAATAAAAAATAAAAATCTGTAAATATAACGACGGAATATGTCCGTCGTTAAATATTAAAATTAAAAGAAAATTAATTAAAAATTATAACGACGAATATACACCGTCGTTAATATTAAAAAATAAATAAAAAATAAAAATCTGTAAATATAACGATGGAATATGTCCGTCGTTAATTATTAAAATTAAAAGAAAAATATTTAATAAAATATAACGACAGATATAATCTGTCGTTAATATTAAAAAATAAATAAAAAACAAAAATCTGTAAATGTAACGACGGAATCTTTCCGTCGTTACATATAACGACAATAATTCCGTCGTTAAACGACGACGGAACCGTTCCGTCGGTAATACGTCGCTAAATGACGACCCGAATTATGTCCGTCGGAAATTCCGTCAGTAAAACGTGAATTTTTTGTAGTGTTGAAACGAGCGCCCTTCTCCGTCCGTCTGTTGAGGGAGCAAAATATGGATAAAATTGAGACGTTAAAAATATTTATGTGATCAATTTGCACCAAAAAGATAAACATGGATCAAAGTACTCCCGGCCAAATACCTAAAGGATCAAAATTGACCTTATTTTTTTAATAAATAGCTTAAAATCTTGGTTAAGACCGCTTTTTAGAATCTAAAAATAGTATAAAGAGATTTGCGGAGCACGTACACTCTAGCTAATGCTAGTGAACGGTGTTCCTCAAAATTCTAATTTCATGTCAACACATTCCATTAGACATCCTAATTGCTGAATTTGTTTTGCTATATAAACTCAGGCAATTTGATCCAGGTGAATAATATCCAATTAGAAAAACTTGCAAAATAAATTTAGAGAGATTTAAAAAATAAATATCATAGATAATCTGTATTGAACAAGAATGGGGAAAATGGTGGTGATGAGCTTGATGGTGCTGATTGTGATGAGCGCTTTCGTTTCGACGTCTAATGCAAAGGCAATAGGTTACCCGGCCATGCAGAAAGTCGGTATGCCGAAGCAGAGCGGGCCGCCAGGAGTCGCAAACCGGTATACTAGGGGTTGCAATTACGAACAAGGATGCCGCCCCGGAGAAACTGAGAATCGCTAGGTTATATATAATTAAAGACCGAGAGAGGAATGTTAGCCTAAATATCTACCACACCTCCTCCATGTATATATGCATATATTTTCTCGTTTGTGTTAATATATAATGCTTACATGTTCTTAATTTGCATGGACAAGTGCAAATTAATGGATTGATATCTAAGTTTAGGTGTTTCTTTGTTTTAATAAATAATTGTCAAGAGTATATAGTAATACTCTAACTAGGTTGAAGGCTCTTTTTGTTTTTGGTCTATTTGTTTCTTGAAATATTTGTAGAATAAGGCTGAGGAGATGTTTATTTTATTTTCTTATCAGCCAATAATATAATGGTGTCTAGTTTTTGCTCTCTTTATTACTTTGCTGCCTACTTTTAATTGTCATGTATTGTTCCATTTTAGCACTGTAATTGATATGCCTTAAAAATTATTTAATCTAACTGTTTTTTTAGAATATACCAATATGTCTCCCTCTCGCCGTGCTTGGTACTATTTTATTTAATAATAATTGAAAAATTAAAATCAAAATTCATTTATGGTTACATATATATTTGCAATACACAAATATATATAAGAGTGTGTCAACTGAACATATAAAAATGTTTAAATAGATTTACAAACTAAACTTTATTTTCTTAGATATAAACAACCATTATCATAATTATTTAAACGAACGAAGAACTTAATACCATGGAATAATCATAATTCAAGCATATATACTATAAAAAAATGAAGCCGAAAAATTAATTGAGCACATGCATGTGGTTTATAGTTCATCTATAATCAAAATTTGCATTGGAAAATTTAATCTAATTTGGCAAACATACAAAAATAATAACAAAATTCAACAATGTGCAATGCATTAACTTTTTTTATACTATTATTATTTGAATTGACCTGTATATATTTTATATTTTGATCAATTATAAGTGAATATTTATATTATTTAAACAAAAACAGTAACAATAAAATGCATGTAGTTAGGTGAAAATGAAAATTTACAAAAGAAAATGATACGGTTTCACATAAGTCTATTTGGTCACAAATTTTCCACTTGATTAATCATGAATAGCCAAAACCCAAGATAAAAGATGAACAAAAATACAGAACTTTGATTCAAAAAATTTCAACACCTTCCCCTCTCCCTCATCCATCATCTTATTTCTTTTTTCCTGGCGAGTGGCGGCCATTGTGGGTTGGTTGTTCTATCTTCGACATTTTATTAGCTTGGTTTGGTGCAATTCATAATTAATTAAGCAAACAACGAAATCAAAGTGGGCCTAAGTGCTTCATCGATCTTCACCATTTATGCGAGCTTTATATGTGCTTTTTTTCTTAGCTCGATTGAGCCCCTAAATTTTTATTTTGGGCTCAATCAAGCCCCTTCGTCACACCCCCTCACAAACGGCCGTTAGTTCCCCCAAATAAGTTCAGAGGCCTATTTGGCCCTAATTCCTAAAAATTATTATATATGTACTTATATTAAAGCAAAATCACAAGGGTAAAATTGTAAATAAAAAATATAAAAAAATAGTACAAAATAACTGTATGTAAGAACTATAATTTAAGATGATACTTATTAAGTATCCATGCATACAAAAATTATATCTCTAATATAAATTTAATATTGAGAAAGATTATAGAAGTTTTTAATTAAATTATTTCAAAAATTATATATATATATATATATATATATATATCATGGTGAATATGTGGTTAAATAGTCTTACTTTGTGTTTCATACTAAATATCATGATGAATTAAATTATTTTTACTTACATAATAAATAGCTATAGTTTATAATTAAAAATTAAAATCCATTATATACTATATTATGTATATATTTCCATAGTATATTTTAGTTTGTTAATGTATAATTGATTAATCTTGTAGTAGTATCTATAATAAATATTATGTTAAACTTAATACATTTTTTTAAATATATAATAATATACTAATTAGTTTATTTATGAGAATAATAATAAAGCTAATTTGTATAGATTTGTATTTAATAAGGAAATAATACAAATTTAAAGATGTGATATTAATAAATATGTATAGTTGCGATATTATTTGTTCAAAAATTAAAATAAATGAATAAAAATATAAAAATGATTTTAATAGGGAGAATATTTGTATTAGAATAGATTGAAATCATGTTCAATTATTTTAAAAATAATTAAATAAAATTTAAAAAATAAAAAAAATAAAAAAATTAAAAATTAAAAAAATAGCTACGGGGGTTCCCGTCGCTAAGTTGTAGCGACGGAAACCCCCGTCACTAGATTTATAAAAATAATGATATATTAAAATTTTAAAATCTAGCTACGGGGAACCCCGTCGCTAGCCCCGTCTCAAGATTTTCCGACGATATTTCCGTTGCTATTGGCGACCCGTGTCGATCCCGTCGCTAGTTCCCGTCGCTAGAATGAATTTTTTTTGTAGTTTATAGACGCAATAAACGTTATAACCTAAATCCAAAATCCAAAATATTGTCAAATGCAAAGAGATTAAATTCTCAAAATGCAGAAGGTAATAATTGAATTATTTTTCTATGGAATATTAAAGTTTAATCGATATCCTTAGAATGATGCAGTGATTATATATTTTGACACATGATATTTATTATGATAAAAATACGTGAACTTTGACACAATTTAGAATTTAGACACGAACTTCGAAATATGTACGCAATTACAACATAAATTTATAGTTGGTTGCAAGACATATTTAACTTTGCAATAAAATAAAAGTCAAATGTAATATTTCATACCGATTTTGATTGTGTTAATGAAAATAGAATCATTATTATGCTATATATATATATATATACTATTTTGTCACATTTTATATTATATATCATTTTTTCATTTGTTGAATTATTTATTTATTTATTTATGGGTGGTTTCAAAGTTCTTTCTCGTTAAAGTTGGCGTATTTTTTTTTATTCACACACCCGACATGGTGGTATTGAACAGATTCGAACTCGTGATTTTTATTCTCGAAACAACCTCATTCCACCATTAAGCCATTCCCACTGGAACAAAAAATAAAATGGTGTATTTTTTAATTCGTTGTGAGATTAAATTAATGTACCGATTGATAACTAGCCAGATATTATCATAAATGATGTAAAATATTGATGCACAAAGTAGAAATGGAATCTTATTTGGGAATATATCTCATACCAAATGTGCTAAAAATACCATTTTAAGTTGAATGCATTAAATTTTATCAATGTACAGATCAACATCTAAATTAAATTTCATTATTTTAATGTAATAGATCTGATCTCAGGAACCTTTGACAAATCGTTTTCCTATATAAAGTGATGAGAAGCCAAAGAAAATAAAATCAATTAAACTCAGCAACATTTTACGATATATTGATTAACAATCTAGTAAGTAGTAAAAAAAATAAATACAAATATCAACAAAACTATGAAAATAAGAACTATTTTTTTAAAATTTTCGGGTGCTTTTGATTTTTCACACGTTTTAAAAAATATAGTTATAATAACATGAACTTAGTCTTTGTTTGGTATTTTATATGATTATCAAATTCCGGCCATTTCAATCTGCCACAAGTACATCTATATGGATACCATATTCCCTTAAAATACACGAACTTTGGACTCTTTTTTCACACGAATTAAAAAATTGTGTTTTTTTACTCTTCGTGTAATGCGGCGAATGCGATATAAATACCTCAATTTAAATTTTCCAAAATTATTTACAAAATAAGATATAAGTTTTAATTAACATCATTTGACGGTTGTGCTGATTAGAATGTTTTTTTTTTTTTTTTTTTTTTTTGTTGTGCTGATTAGAATGTTAATGGTGCATTTGTCAAGATAAAGGGCATGATAAAGAACTCACAGTGGCCGGAATGTGTCATGAAGGCTGTCTTTGCCTCATCTCCAGGTGCAAGTCTGATCAGATGGTACCTAATTCGCAAGTCAAGCTTACTAAACCATATTGCCCCATGAAAAAAAAACCATATTGCCCCATGAAGTTTATCTAGCATCTCCTGAATCACCGAAATTGGGTATTTATCAGGAATTATCTGCTTGTTTAATTCCCGATAATCTACATAAAATCGACAACTTCCATCTTTCTTACGAACTAGCAATACTAGAATCGAGTAGGGGCTCGAGCTTAGCTGAATGACTCCCATTTGCAACATCTCTTGTACCAACCATTCCATCTCGTCCTTCGCAGCGTGACTGTAGATAGGGTCTTACTAAGATTTGAGGAATCCCTCGCTTTAACGGTTTATGATGATCAATCTTTCTCCTAGGAGGTAGGCTGGTTGCAACACGGTGGGAAATTCTCCTAATAATTTATGCTACTCATGGGTTCACTTATTTGGTTAGCTATTATGAGATTTTTTAGTCCGGAGCTTGCAAAACTCAAGTGACTCATCTCTCCTTGCCACCCAAATTACACAACAAACTTTCACCATAGCAAGTTTACTCAAGCTATATGTTGAAATCTCTTTGCGAATGAAGGTCGGTACACCTTTCAGAGTCACGACACTACTTTGGTATTCAAATTTCATTGTCATTCTCCCAAATTAGTGCTCAAGTCACCGAGAGTGGCTAAGCAATAGACTCCTAAAATGATATCTATAGACCCTAATTGAAAAACAAAGCAACCACAAACTTAGCTGACCCAAGTTGTAACAGAAGATTTCAACATACTCTTGACACATCTAATAGTTGTCAATCACCCCTCCTGACAATTAATCATGTTGATGTATCAATCTTGAGTCCTAGGTGGGCTACTATGGGAACCTATATAAAGCAATGACTTGCTCCGCTGTCCACCATCACAAGCATCTCTGAACTCAACACCTTTCCTTTTCAAATTCATTATTTGGGGCCATCGATACCTTTGGTAGTCATAGATGAAAGCTCCATTGTCTGTAGTTGAGGCTCATCCTCCTTCAATATCTCATTTTGTTTCAGTATCCCCATCATTGTGCTCTTTTGGAAACTCATCATATGATTCAAGTGAAACTTGAACTTTGAGTGTCTTATCAGCACACTTATGCAATGAGGAATAAAGTTTATCACATCAAAAATAGACGACCTTTAGTCATTTATCTAAAAACTCTTTGTGTTGTATTTGTTAGTGTCTAGATTTTGGTTGATTCACTAAACTGTAGCTTTTAGTTGGCCTTGCTATTGTACTGTAGCGATTTGCAGTTGTCACTGATTGATTTGGGAAAGTTTGAGAGATTTCTAGGCTTCATATTCAGTCCCCAAAGGCAGGAAAAGTCATTCCAGTCATTGTTGAGCTATCTCCTCGGATAGCTCTCAATTTCCTTTCTATCTCTCTAGCTAAATGGATTGTATCAAATAGGTCTTTAGCGTCTTTAGCACGGATTTGTAATCTACTATCATCTTGCAGCCCATGTAAAAACATGACAAGGGAGTAAGACGACTGGCACATGAACCAAACGTGATATAAATAGGTTAACATAATCATTAACTGTACCAGTTGCTTAGTGTACACCAAAGCCTCAAAGGTGTTTACCATCGGGTCTTCCCTATATCGACGAGTATCTCGTGCTTCAACTGTCTTCATGGAAGATCTAGAAATATACTTTGTGTCCACTGGAACCAATGCAAGGTCGCTCCCTCCATTGGTACCAAAGCTACCTCCACCTTGTGAGCCTCCGGCGTTGAGTTGAGTTGGCAGTATTGCCCAGCTCGTGAAATCCATGCTTCAGGGTTCTCCCCAATAAAATTAGGAAAAGATACATGGTTTGCTACTACCACCATTTCAGGAGCAACCTGCTATGGCTGCTGGACTGTAAGAAATAGCTCATTTAAGAATGGATCGTTCATTGTTGTATTCTGTAACAAAGAAATTTTAGAAATTAGATTTAGAGAACTTGTTTTTGAGATGGTATACAATACTATAATACTTAGTATATATTCATCTTAAACATTTAATAGAATGATAATTTTGATATACCGTATGATTACAGTAAGGTATACTGAACTAAGGTACGGTAAGGTATACCGAAATAAAAGTATGGTAAAGAAATGCATTATGTGTCATACCGATCTTAAGGTATACTGAAGGTACAGTTACGACAAGGGTATGATTTTTCTCATACCGTAAATTAAAGGAAAGTATAAGGTATGATAAAAAAAAGTAAGGTATGCCGTACCTTGACAACCCTAGAAATGGGACGCAACTTACCACTGATTCATATAGATGTGGTTCTCTTTGGTTGTGTTTTTTCATATGATTTATAAGACTATTGGGTGCTTTGCTGCAAAAATCTTGAGTTGTAGTTAAAATTCCTTTGAGAATCGAAAGAATGAAGTGGGAAACGGTGGTTCATCACTGAATTTGATGGTGGTGGTGGTGGAGTTTGATTGTTTAATTTTCATTGTGAAAATGATGAAACTTTCTTGTTATGCATGTAAAAAATGTGTTAATGTGTGAAATAATTCCGGTGTGTGAGATAAGTGTACGTTAGTTTGTGTTTTAACAATATTATTAATGTTCGTTAGTGAAATTATCGTGCTTGAATGTGGAATTTTGATATTTATCTTTGAGACACTCAATTTTTAATTGGTTCATGCTTTGTTTTAAACTCTTGTATTCTTTCTCTATTGTTTGGGGACAAATGATGTTCTAAGTTTGGGGGAGTTGATAACCTCATGATTTACATATGTTTTAAAATTCATTTGAGTGTGTTGGTGCCATCATTTAACACTAAGTTTGTCTTAGCGATTTATTTACGATACAATGTTCGAGAATTTGTTCTTAGTGTGGTCGTTGATTGCGCTATCTGAAGAAAGGAACGATTTGTGATTGTTCCCTCTCATGGTCTAGGAGTATTCTCGAAACAATTTATATATAACAGTTTCCTTCTGGAAGAGATCTTGCGCTGACAGGTTTGAAAAGCGGGATCCACTTGTTTGACTGCGTTTTGGAGTAGATAGAACGCTGAAATATACCCTCAACTACATGAAAAACATCGATACCAATATGGAAAGAATCACAAATACTAATTTACCTTCCAAGTAGATGAAAATTGGAGATCAAATCAACGTGAAGTGTTAAAGTATAATAAGAAGGTTAATTTTTCATTTCATCGTTGTGTGTCCATTATTGATTTCTAAGTTTAGTGTTTGAGTGTTTTCTTAAACTGTTCAACATGGTAGTCTAGCATTGATCACGCATTACAAGAAAATCAAGTTGTAGTGATGAAATTTTTGTGAGTATGAAAATATCGTCACTAAACATATGATTCTTATATTTTTAATGAGAGTAAAAAAATTACATCACCAAATGTATAATTTTTAGTGATGAATTTTCAAATCCCTTAGTATTGAAATCTAATCTTCTCAATATTAATACAATTAAAAAAAAAAGCTCTCACTATTATTTAGTAAAAAATTTACCGCCACTATTTTCCACCAAACCATTAGTCAATATTTCATAAAATAATAATAAGAAGTAATTTTTTTACTCTAAAAAATTATTAAAAGAGGCCCAAATTGTAATTAATCAACCTTTTACGTTAAAAAGCAATAAGAAAAACCACAAATTTAATTTATATTTTTACCTTTAGAAAAAAATTAAAACATAAAGTCACCCCCATCTGTTCTCTTCTCTGGCGCTACCGGTTGAGAAACCAAAATAAAAACCCTCATCAAATTCGCTTAGTTTTTTCTTGAAAATTAGTTTGTGTTCACCGATTTTTTGCTTGGCTCCAGCACTCGACATGAATATATGGTGTTCACCCATGTCTGTTCTCTTCTCTGGCGCTAATTAATGTTTGAGAAAAGAAAAGAAAAACCCTCATAAAATTCACCTAATATTTTCTTGAAAATCAGTTTCTATATCTGAATATTTGGTGTTCGCCGATTTTTACTTGGCTCTGGCGCCCTACGTTATTTCCCTACGCGATTTCTCCAATCTTTATCTCTTTGGATTTTATGTATTTTCTTGTTAATGTTATGCCCCTAAAATTGTAACTAAATATTTAGGTTATGATATTGATTCTTGGGTTTAAGATTCTCATGGATATTAATATTGAATAGCCATTTGTTATATAAATGTTCGTTCAGCTGATCCACATGTTGCTTAAATTACAATTTAATGATGATATTGAGGTTCTTTTCTATTTGTCTAAATATAAGATTTTATTGTGTGAATTTATTTGCAAGTTCTGAATTTAATTATGGATGATTGGTTGTTCAAAAGATGATAATTGCAGTGTTTCAGTTTTATGTGTTATATGACCTCCCGTCACTCAACCTCTTTTCTACCCATTGCAACTTCTTTCGATAGACTGAATTAAGAGATTCCCTCACAACATAGAATCTCTCTAGTTTCGATACGAAATATCTCTCTCAAGACTCCTTTAAAAGTGTATAAAAATATTTCAAACACAGACTAGCCTAACAATGTCATATGCTTATGATTCAAACTTGAAGTCTTTTTGACTCTCTAATCAGTAGATCTAACCAGTCTAATTCCCTAGGCTATTTATTATAACATGATATAGCCCAGATTAGGTAATCAGCTGTCCTAATTCTAATGGACCTCTAACAAGGAAACTTTCCTTGTTTGGTAGTTAGAGATCTTCTTTGAATAGAACTTGCCTCCCTATATCTTGATCTTCAATATGGATAAGGTAGCTTCTATTCTGAGACGTTTATCTTCAATAGAAATCTTCATCTTCTTGAATTCAGCCCGACACGTCTTCTTGAAGGTTTCTGGACAACCATGTGCATGATACTTGATCAGTACATTTTTCGATCTTTAAAATCAGATTGGCAGCTGAATGTTCTAGTCTTAATGTCCAAAACATGTTCTTCAATACTTGAAAAACCAAAATCTTTTGTGTTCTTGATTTGCCATAAAGATCATGTCAATCTGATGAAGCCATGCAAGGCCTTGAAGAACTAAATCCGGAGCTGCCAATTACACGATTTCGAGCCAAGAAATTGCAAGATTGTTTCCAAGCAATTATTCGCAAGAAATTTGAAGAATTAGAAGAAGTTAAATGCAGCCCCAAGATTGTTACTTTGTTAACAATTAAAGATTGGAGATCAAGATTTGAAGAGCAATGCATGAAGATAGAACTCATCAAATTGAGCATGCATGACAGATTCGCATTGCATGGAATTTTCGTCCCTTATTTGATTTAATTAGGGATTGAATTTTATTTAGACTATAGTATTTATTTAATTATGTTAGACTATAATTTAGTTTAGATTTTTATTTAATTATTGATGTAATTTTCGTCCATAATTAAATAGAAACTGAACCACTATTATATTAACTGTTGACAACACATTATAACATGATGTAATATATTCTTATCAACTTCAATTCATTTTTGAATGATTGTACAATGGCTCCTCCTTTTTTATGAGCTGGCTCTTTACTTCCCAATTGTTAATGAAAACTCGTCAAGCAATGTCTTCTTCTTGGTGAATAAATGGTCTTTGCTTTTGACTTAAACATCTTTTCTTGAAGAATTCGGGAGTCGTACAAACTTTTGAGAAGGTTTTGAACCCTATGAAAAAAAGAACATAATATTATCATGTAGAAAATAAATTTATATATAGTTAGTATTCTTGAAATCTAAACTTAAAAGAATATTAGAGACTCCTGAACTGTGCAAAACCTTGAAGAGACACGTTCTTTGAGTAAAAAATAATCGTGCTATTCATAGACATTTTTCAGAAAAAATAAATAATTGAGATTTGATAAAATTTACCCTACTAGTCTGTTTTTATATAATATATAGATGTAGGTTAGTAATTGTCGTGGTGCAATGCACAGAAAAAGATGTTGCAACATGAGAACACGATCTTAATCAACTCATGAGTTGGTCAATTCGATTTTGTTGAGTTCAAAAATATATGAGTAATATGTTTGATCAGCTAAAAGATCGAGGTTCAAATTTTCACAGTTATCATAACATAATGCACACCCTATTCAACATTTATCAACAAAAATTCAATTTTTTTTTAAAAAGTTAGATTCTAGCTAATTATGAAATAATTGACACTAATAATCAATTAGTATATAAAATTGTTGAAATTTAAGTACTAAAAATAATTATAAACCCTAATTGGGTATGTAGAATTCTAAAAGCTAAAAAAATTAATGCTAAAAATAGTTATAAACCCTAGCTAATTGGATTTAATCAACTCTAATTAATAGTTATATATAAAATATTAAACTAAAACGTAATAAATTAAAATTGAAGAACAAAATGGAAGATAAAATAATAAATTTGATAGTAAAATACGGAGTGGAACTTGTGTAGCATATAAATCCGTGTGAACGCTAGTGGGCACTGGGCAGCTAGCAATGAATTGTCACAAAATGCTAAGGAAATAGAAATTGTGGATTCCTAAAATTAATCAAGTGTTTGACACTTTCAAAATCACGAACTAATTAGTGTTTATCTAATTTAATAATCTTAATTTTAAAATTATTAATATCTAAAAATAATTACCAATTAAATTTATAATAACCAATTGTTTTAGTATGGCACTAGAGCCAGCATTGTTAGCTAGGTATTGATGTTGGGCATTTCAATCTATATCATTTATGTATTCCGTTTTAAGTATTTTATTGTTTTTAAGCTCTTCAACTACCTACAATATCGGTAGTCCATCAAACTAAATCAATGGAACTCATCAGCAATTTACTCGTATTTCACTAAATGGCTTTCCTGAAAATACTAATTTCAGTTCAACAAAATAAAATATTCAATGGACAAATTTGCATCTCATCTCGATTTCTTGTACCTATATAAACTCATGAGATTCCAAAGAAAATAGAACCAAGAAAACTGTGCATAAAATTTTAAGAGAAAAATAATCCTAAATTTCAATATTATTAATAAAACAAAAGCTTGATAGCATGGCGAAAACAATGGCCGTGATCTTGGCGACCTTGCTGGTCGTGAGCGCTTTTGTTTCGTCGTCTGCCACAGAAATCAGCTACGGTGTTCTCGACCATGATGTTATTCCAGGATCACCGCCGAAAGGCCCGGCCCCAAACCGCTACAAGAGGGGCTGCGAAGCCTCAGAGCAATGCCGCAGCGACGGAGGCGGCAACCGGAAGCTTTTGGCTGATTCCAACGTCCAAAATGCATTGCATGAAGCTCAGGACGGAGCTGAGGATCTAAAACAGAAGATTATGAGCTATTTCCATTGAGATTATATATTTCTCTTTTTCTCTTAAAATTTTTCACTTACCATATCATGGTTAATTGGTTTTCTTTTATTTGATATATATATATAATTCATTCGTTCTAATATTTGGTCATATTATGTAATATTATTACACAACGGGATCATTAATAAAGAAAAAAAAATGTTTTTTTCTTCATGGGGTGATAACGGAAATGAGAGATGTAGAAGTAATTAATATATGTCATTTGCTTATCAGTTTTTTATTTCATGGTTTTTATATAATTATATTCAATCATGTATATGTATCATGTATTCTTATTCTTAATTACAATATCAAAGGTAAAAAGCTAAATAGTAAGTTCTTCAATACTAGATAATCGGATGAAATCATCTGTTACACTTTATGCTACACTTAGTACTACAAATTTTAATTTATTAATTTTTCTATTTTTTAATTCAATTTCAATTTATTATGCTTTAGTTTAATTTTACACTTATTATTTATGGTTCATCCTACCCAATTAGGGTATATAATTAATTTTTCAATATTATATTTCATTTTCTAATTAATAATTGATTATTTCGTAAATAAAATAATTATATACCCTAAGTGGGTAGGATGAACCCTAAATAATAAGTATAAAATTAAACTAAAGCAGAATAAATTAAAATTGAATTAAAAAATCAAAGAAAATTTAATAAATTGAATTGTGTAGCACCAGGTGTAACACAAAATGTAGCAGATGATTCCATCCAATAAATAATTAATAGTATCAATTTCATATATACCATATATATATATATATATATATATTGGTCAAATTAATTAAATCATGTTCAATGTATTCCATGAAAAAAAGGGATGATATCCACTATTCCACATTTGGTATTCCAATTCATGTTTTAAACAAATGAAATCCTCTATCCCACTTTTCTCTATCCCATTTAGTGTCTCATTTTGATTTTTATTTGATTTTCATCAATTTTTTTCTTCAATTTCAATTTGTTATGGCTTAGTTTAATTTTATAATTATTATTTAGGGTTCATTCCACACAATTAGGGTTTATGTTTATTTTTTAATATTTATTTCTTGTTTTTTAGTTAATATAATTGATTAATATGATTGATTATTCCAAAAGTAGGGTATATATTTTATACTCCCTCCTATTCAAAATAAATGTCATTTTGAGCTCAAGCACACAAATTAATAAAAAAAAAAAACTTCCCATGTTAACCTCATTAATGTGATGGAAGTAATTAATGTAAAAGAAGTAATTAAGGTGAAATGTGCATGGAAGTAATTAATATAAAAGAAATAATTAAGGTTAAATTGGGTATTAAAAGTCAAAATGACATTTATTTTGCAAATTATTAGAAAACTAAAGTGACATTTATTTTGAATAGGAGGGAGTAAAAGTTTTAGTTTTTAACAATAAATGTTGATTATGATTTGTAATACTATAATAATTTTTTTTTATAATAAACATTTTTAAAATATTAAATTTCATAGTGAGACACAATAGTGGAATATGAAAAGTGGACTAGAGGATTTTATCCTTGTTTTAAGATCAATTATTAGTTTTTCTTTCATTTATTTTAATCAGTTTCAATTTATCGAGCTTTAATTCGTTTAATTTTACAGTTATTAATTAGTGTTAATTTTTTTAGTTGGATAATGGTTAATTCTATCAAATTAGAGTTTATATTAAAATTTTATTTTATAGTTAATAATTGAGTATGAAGGTTGATTGTTTTATAATTATTATTTAGATTTTTTTTAAATTTCAATCTTTTATTGATATATGTAACAAGGTCCTTATGTTATAATTTTTTTTTATATTTATTATGAAAATTATAAATCTGATGGTGCAACACATATGAGTTAGAATGCCAAATATGGATAGTCGATTACATCTCCAGAAAACTAATAGTGATGTCATTATAACATTGTTAGGAAAAACTATCGAGGTTTTTCTTACAAGGGGTTTTGATGAAATGTCAAAAGATGTCAAAATATGAAAAGAGCCTTGAAAGAACTGAAAAAGAAATCAAGCAGAAAACTAAGAATAATCATACAAGTCAAAGCTGTCAAAGCCAACATAAATGATCAATCCATGTGAAAAGAAAAGAGAGAAAAAGAAGACTGTAGCTTGCTAGAATAATTAGCAAGGAAAACTAGAAGTTACAGGTACCAGCGAGAGAAAGTACCAACTGCCACCAGTCTACAGTGATGAACTGATGGACAATCCCAGTTCATGGCCGATACTAGCTGAAGAAGAAGTTCCAGCTGAAGTAATGAACTGGTGGATAATACCAGTTCAAGGCCGATACCAGCTGAAGAGGAAGTTCCAGCTGAAGTAATGAACTGATCGATAATACTAGTTCAAGGCCGCCACCAGCTGAAGAGATGTTCCAGTTGAAGAGAACTGAAGCACATACCAGTTCTAGGCCAGCACCAGCTGAAGAGATGTTCCAGCTTGTTAGGAAAAACTATCAAGGAACCTCTAGATTAGGTTTTGATGAGATGTCAAAATTATTTATGAAAAACTGACTAAAATTCAAGTTGTAGATCTGAGCTCACCAATCCAGAGCATCTAAAAGGAACTCAAGTAAAGCCAAAGTCAACCAATCTGGAGTATGGTCTGCAAGCTGAAGGATACGTCATCCAGTCAGAATTCAACTCATCTAAGGAGTCAAAAAGTCGAACCAGTCGAAACAAACTGACACCTAAGTCAGCTGAGCTGAGGGAGAAAAGAGTTGACTAAGACTGAAGAAACTGATAAGAGATCAGTTTAAACTAAAGACTGGAAGTATCCAACTGATGGCCAAACTGAAGTAAACAAGACAGATTAGCTAAAGGCCAGAACTGAAGTCAGCCAACTTATGATTAGTCAAGCTGACAAGAAAGCTCAAGAGAAATCAGTCAAGATGACAAGCTAGCGAAGAACTTGAGATCAGTCAAACTGGAGAGACAAAACTCAAAACTGCCAAATGGAGTAATGACCAAACTGAGCTGGACAAACTCAAAACTGCCAACTGGAGCAATGGGCAAAATGAGCTGACAAGCTCAAAACTGCCAACTGGAGCAATGACCAAACTGAGCTGATAAGCTCAAACTGCCAACTGGAGCAACGGCCAAACTGAGCTGACAAGCTCAAAACTACCAACTGGAGCAATGGCCGAACTGAACAGACAAGTTCAGAACTGCTAACTGGAATTCAAAATTGCTAAAAACTGAAGGCAGAGAACTCTGGAGTTAGTGCTCAAACCGGTGAATCTTGGAATAAATGCTTCAACGAAGATCCTGGAATTAAATATCGAATGGAGATCGATTGGCAACGTAATGGTTACTTCAACCAAAAGCTCCAGCGATCAATAAAGACCATCTGCCATTGATGAGCCAACGGAGCCACCGATCAATGGAACTTAACGGTCATAAAATCACTCCTCTATAAAAGATGAGTGAATCAGAGTTTTAAACACTCTTCGCCTCCACAACTTTCGCATATACATTCTTGATATATTAAAGCAAGAGCTTTCTTTCTCCCTCCCACTCAGCTCAAGTTCAGCATTTCATAAAAACTGCGAGAGTCCAACTGAGAAGAAGAATTCAAAGAGTCAAGATATTCAGCCAACTGTTGACAATCCAGCCAGGGCAGCCTTCTCAGTTTCAACAATACAATGATCAACTACCCAACTCAATTTAAGGAGCACATCAGTTTATACCCTCTGTTCAAGACTAACCTCTTGAAGATCGAAAGAGATCTAAAACCTTGTAAAGACGACAATAGCACCTACCTTTCTAGCGAGCAGTTAGGGACTTCAAGTGTGAACCGTTGACCCGCTGAGGTAGCGAGCAGTTACCAGGTTCAGCCAACTGTCCTTTATTGTGTAATTTGTAAAGAAACTCAAGTTATATAGTGAAGTTGCCCTTCTGCGGAAGAAAGAGAGGACGTAGAAGTTTGAGACTTCGAACCTCTATAAATCACTTGTGTGCTGTACTGTTTTGATTATTGCATATCCTTAAACTGTACACAAGTTCACACAATCTGCACCAAGCAGTCATAACTGATCAACCAGTCTGTGCATAGATAAGTTTCTCTAAGCGAGTCAAAGGGCCCAATTATTCCGCATTTGAAGTAAAAAGTTTTTAATCAGTTTATTCACCCCCTTCTAAACTGATATCGACTCGCTCGGGACCAACAAGTGGTATCAGAGCGGTTGATTCTAAGGATCAGCCATTTCTGCAGATCAACTGAATCAGATCTACTTATCTGTGCTAACATTCCAGCTATGGGAAACCATAAGCTACCTTTGTTTTCAGTTGAAAATTATGATAACTGGAGCAGGAGAATATGTGGGATGTCATTAAAGATGGTCCAATCATCATCATGATGGACAATGATGCTCACATAGTTGATATCAATTAACCGGAAAGGATCCCAAAGCCAACTAATCTTCTCACCAGTGAAGAGAAGAAATTAAAGAATCTAGAGTTCGTTGCTCAAGCTGCATTATTTCAAACTCTAGATGAAGACAGAATAAAGGACACAAAGAACTGTACAACTGCCAAGGAGATATGGGACCTACCAGCAGACCTATGCAAAGAGTCTGAAGCCATCAAAGGAAACAAGCTCCAACTGGCAGTCGACAGATATGAATCCTTCAAAATGCAGCAAGAAGAGTCCATCTCAAGCCTTGAAACCAGATTTCTAGGCATCATCAGTGAGATGATCAACCTCGGGATAAAGTTATCCCAATTCTGAGATGAATTCTAAAATATTGGATAATCTCACCGAAGAATGGGACATGAAAGTGATAGCTACAAAAGAATCAAGAAATCTAAACAGCATCACTCCAAGGGAACTGCTTGGCTCTCTCAAAGCTCATGAGTACAGTCTAAACCGAAAGAAGGAAGCATCAACATCGTCAACTCAAGATGCAGCCTTCTATGGTAAAAGGAACCGGTTTAGAGATACTCGAGGAAGGAACAACTTCCGATCTAGGAGCTCACCAGCCAGAGAAAATCAAGGCGGATCTTCATTCGAATGAAAAAGAGAAACAACTGAAAAGAAGGAGAATCTAACTGAAGACATCAATGATCAAATACAATCAGTTACCAGGTTGCTAGAAAATTTGAAGAGAGTTCGGGATAAACAATCAGTTCCACCTCAAACTGATGAAATTCCAAAAGATGAGAGAACTCATCAACCAGCTGAATGATCAGCTGAACCATTCAGGGGTGGCAACCGAAATCAAGGAGAGTGTTTTCACTGCCACAAACAAGGATATTACAGATATGAATGTCTAGAACTCCCTGAAGACAAGAAAGCCAAAGTGAGGAGAAGTTTCTTCAAAAGGAAAGCAATGGTTGCAAATTACGAAAATACCGTGCTAGACGATTCAGACTATCCATCTGGAATTGATTCTGATGGCTACAGCTCAGATGATGAAGCGCTATTCTGCCTCATGGCTGACAATGATGAAGAGGTTAGTACAACTGATTCTCAAACCTCCTTCTATCATATTAATGAAGCAACTGTTTCTAGCAATGAACTTAACATGAAACTTATGATGCTGGAAGATCAATTAGCTTCAATATCCTGCTTGCATGTTGAACTGAAAGATGAAAATGATGAATTGAGAAATAGAGTTAGAAAACTGAGCATTGATCATGAAAGATTGAATTATCTTGAGTCTCAATTTATAGAATTTGAAAAATTGAAATTGAGAACTGCTGATCTAGAAGCTGAAAATCAAAAACTCAAGCAAGAGATCCATGAGAGAGAAAAAGTAACTCTGAAGTTCAAAAAGGGATCTCAAACTCTAGATGAGATATCAAATCATCAAAGAACTGGAACTAGCAGCTCAAGGCTAGGATATAGCAAGTTCACTGCCCTAGAGAAAGGAAAAACAGTTGCCCAACCCAGTGATAAAGAAATCCTAAAAGGATTCACTAGATCTCATGATCAGCTAGCTAAGCTAACCAAAGACAAAGGAATATTGAAAAATCCTCAAATTCAGCCCAGACAATTTGGTCAGTTCTACCAACCAAAAACACCAGGCCAACTGAAGCCCAACTTCCAGCCAAGACCATCAGTTCAATCAAATCAATCCACTCGTTCAAAGCCTCCAGTTCAACAAAGACCACCAGCTCAGTACAGAATGCCGCCAAGGCAAACTGATAGATCGGTCCATTTTAGAAAGAAAGACCAGTTTAGATCTCAAGCCTATCTTGTCAAGCAGTTCAATCAAAACACTTATAGGAGAGATAAAAAAAACTCATTTCAACCCTATCATCACTATAATGAGTACCTGGATTCCAGAAATGAACCCAGAGCTGATCCAAAAGGGTTCAATCCAGCAAACTGGAAACACACAAGGCATTGGCCTGATAGAAGAGCTCAAAGATCTCGGGATAACAAAATTTTAGTTGAATTGTTTTATCCTACTAACTTTCAACGCAGATATCATTCAACTAATTCAACTCAAAATAGAAGAGTTGAAAGAAAGTCAAAACTGATCAAGCGATCCAAATCAGTTGATTCTTTGAGTGATAAAAAGCCAAAAGTTTGGCAAGTTTGGATTCCAAAGAACTTGATGTATCAACAAGGACCCGATATGAAATGGGTCCCTAGATGCTAATCCTTATTTTTGCAGGATAAGAGCATCCTATCTATGAAGAAAGCCAAATACATTTGGTATCTAGTAGCTGGTGCTCCAAGCACATGACCGGAGACAGAAAAGATCTCGATGGTTATGAAGAAGTCAAAGGTCCACTTGTCACATTTGGAGACAACTCCAAAATTCGAACCATTGGAGAAGGGTTCGCAATCAAGGGAAAAGTTGTAGCAAATGGAGTCTCCCACATGGATGGACTAAAACACAAACTACTCAGCATCAGTCAACTGTGCGACAATGGTTACTCAATTGACTTTGCCAAAAACTCCTGTAGTATAAGAGACAAGTTAACTGGAGTAATTCTTCTTACTGGTATAAGAAGAGGCAATATGTACATTATTGACTGGTCAACCGGCTACTCAGAAGCTTGCTTTCTTTCAAAAGGATCAACTGAAGCAAGCTGGCTATGACATCGACGACTGAACCACCTCAACTTCAAAACAATCAACTATCTAGCTAAGAAAGAGCTAGTTGAGGGGCTTCTTAAGGAAATATACAAGAAAACAGGTGTGTGTGGACCATGCCAAAAAGGAAAGCAAGTGAAGTCATCCTTCAAGAATAAGAGTCATCCACCAGGAACAACTGATTGCCTCCAACTGCTACATATGGATTTGTTTAGTCCAGTTAGACCACAAAACCCAAAAGGCAAAAGATTCACTCTTGTAGTAGTTGATGATTTCTCAAGATATATACATGGGTGGAATTCTTGAGGAGCAAAGATGAAACTTATGACAAGCTAACGGCGCTGATCAGAAGGCTACAAACTGAAAAAGAAAGATCAGTTCAAAGGATTCACTCTGAAAATGGAACTGAATTTGTAAATCAGCAAATGATCAGCTTTCTCAACCAGCTTGGAATCACTCATGAACACTCACCTGCAAGAACTCCACAACAAAACGGTGTAGCCAAACGGCGTAACCGGATACTCAAGGAAGCAGATCGAGCAATGATAGCTGATGCCAACATAGCTGAAGGTTACTGGGCTGAAGCAGTCAACACAGCTGTTGAAGTTCGCCCAATTGTATTTCTCGGCCCAGTTCCTAATTAAATATCTACCCGGCCCAAGCCCTAAACCCCTAACCCTACCCGACGGTCCATCTCCCTCATTACTACTCTTAATTGAAGCCGCTACTTCTCGATGCTCTAGAAGCCTCTATAATCTGCGATGGATCCGTCTCCATCATCATCTCTCACGACACAGATCTATCTAGTATCTTTTCTCTCTCTTTCTGGATCTCCTCAGCTTGCTCCCACGGTTTCTCTTGCCGGAATCTTGAGTTGTGATTCCTGTTGGGCATATGAGTGTTGGGAGAAGCTTCTGTTGAGGGAGAAAAGATCGATCATCGCCGTCCCCTTCAAAACCTAGCCGCCGCTTCCCCTTCCCCTTTCCCCTGGTCTGGGTACCTCCTGTCGCCGGAGTTGCCATCGCCGCTGTTCGTGGGAAAATCTGAGTCAAACTGTGCCTAGGGCACACTTTTCCCACCGATTGATACTCTGATTCATTCTATCTCTGGCTATTCTATTCTCTGCTTTGAATATTTTCTATTTATCTAGATCTAACTTGTTCTATTTTCTGTATTCACAGTTGAAGCCCCATCGCACCGAGCCTGTGAAGAAGATCTGTAGATCCTCCTGATCTACACCTCTGAGGCTCTGTCCAAGACAAGGAACAAGTTGAAGCCCCTGCTGTGAAGCTTCTCTGCTACTATACTCTCTGTAAATCTCTGTAATAGCTTGTATAGCTTTCTTCCTTTCTTTTCTGGGCCTCAGCTACTTGAGTAGCAAGTGTGTGAGGCCGCTAGAGTAAGGAAACCAAGTAGTGCAAGCCCTGGCTAGGCGATACCACAACAACAGCTTGCCATACTTAAAATTGAAGTGCCATTGTAGCCGCACATGACAAAACACCCTATGAGCTGTATAAGGGTCGTAAGCCTTCTATCTCATATTTTAAAATATTTAGCTGTAAATGTTATATTCACAACAATGGCAAGACTCAATTGAAAGCCTTTAGTGCTAAAGCTGATGAGGGAATATTTCTTGGGTATAACTCTCCTCATGTACAAGCTTACAGAGTGTTCAATAAACGATCTCTTGTTGTGGAAATAACATGTCATGTGGTATTTGATGAATTTACTAATGAGTACAGGAACAAAGAAAGAATAGACACATCAGTTCAAGTACTATCTAGTGAAACTGAGAACTCGCAGGACTATGTGGATCACATTGTTCCAAAGCGGCTTGAAGTTTCACTAGAAGAAGACAATGAAACTGGTACTAAACCAGTTGAGAACAACTTGGTCAATGAAGACACAAATCGTGCTGAGACCATAAACCCCACAATTAAAACAGGGGGAAGAACTGTAAAAATGCCGAACCAACTAATGAAAGGGCGACTAATGACATCGCTACAGAAGAACCAGCTGAAGCTATCTTGCCCAAATGGCTCCGAAGCCATCCAACTGACAAGATAGTTGGTGACCCAATAAGTCGAGTTCAAACCAGAAGTTCAACTGAGCATGCATTGTTCACATGCTTCATATCTCAAACTGAACCAGCAAACGTCAAAGAAGCCTTAGAAGATTCAGACTGGATCATGGCCATGCAAGAAGAACTGAATCAGTTCACAAGAAATGCCGTATGGTTTCTTGTTGATAGACCAAAAACCCAGAAGGTAATTGGTACAAAATGGGTTTTCCGCAACAAACTAGATGAACAAGGAGTGATCATAAGGAACAAGGCTAGACTGGTAGCCAAAGGATACTCACAAAGTGAAGGGATCGACTTTGATGAGACATTCGCACCAGTTGCAAGATTGAAAGCCATTAGACTGTTCCTAGCCTACGCAACTCACTTCAATTTCACAGTCTACCAAATGGATGTCAAGAGTGTTTTTCTTCAAGGAATGCTTAAGGAGGACGTGTATGTCGAGCAACCGCCAGGCTTTGAAATTGGTGATCAAGTCTTCAAACTGAAGAAAGCCCTCTACGGACTGAAACAAGCTCCTAGAGCGTGGTATGAAACTCTCACAACATTTTTGTTGAAAAATGGGTTTCAAAAGTGAGTCATTGATCGAACTCTATTCCGAATAGAATGATCAACTGAGATCTTAATGGTTCAAATTTATGTGGATGACATAATTTTTGGATCAAAAAGCAAAGATCTATGCACAAGATTCGCTCAACTGATGCAAAGCGAATTCGAGATGAGCATGATGGGAGAAATGACATTCTTCCTAGGACTCCAAGTGAAGCAGCTGAAAGATGGGATCTTTATCAGCCAGGCCAAGTACACTAAAGAGCTAGTCAAGAAGTTTGGCATTAGTAAAGGAAAAACTCTCAAGATTCCTATGAATACATCAGTTCAGCTAACTCTCGATGAAGAAGGAGAATCAGTTAGCCAAACATATTACAGAGGAATCATTAGGTCGCTACTTTACTTAACAGCTAGCCGGCCAGACATCTCTTATTCAGTCGGTCTATGCGCAAGGTTTCAAGCTAACCCAAAGAAAAGTCATCTTGAAGCAGCAAAGAGGATTATCAAATATCTCAAAGGAACCATAAATCTTGGACTATGGTATCCCAGAGATGACAGTTTGAATCTAATTGGTTATTCAGATTCAGACTTTGGTGGATGGAAGATCGACAGAAAAAGCACCAATGGAATATGTCAGATTCTGGGAAGCAAACTGATATCCTGGTTTAGCAAGAAGTAGCACTCAGTTGCCACGTTAACAACTGAAGCAGAATATGTAGCTGCGGGAAGCTGCTGTGCTCAGATACTCTGGATGAAGCAACAGTTGAAGGACTACAAAGTCGAAACTGAAGAAGTACCTATCTACTGTGACAACAATAGTGCAATTGCAATATCTCAAAATCCAGTTCTACATTCAAGAACCAAGCACATTGACATAAGACATCACTTCATCAGAGATCACATCGAGAAGAAAGACATATGCATCAAATATGTCAACACTGAAAAGCAGATAGCTGACATCTTCACCAAACCATTGCTTGAAGCAAGGTTTATGGAGCTATGCATACAATTGGGACTACTTTAGCTAGCATCACAGGATGAAGATGATCAATTGGAAGAAAAAGGCTAAGAATCCATTCCAGCTGAAGAGAGGAACTGAACCAAAAGGCTTCAAACTCCTCATGAGTAGTTCATAACTGAAAAAGTCGTTGAACTGATCAGTTGGACACATAAGGCATCAGTTTGAAGTAAAGCAAGAAGTTGTAGAGAGAAAGTAAACTGGAGCTGATCAGTCTACCCCATCAGCTCAACTAAAATCATTAGTTCATTTGTTCAAACTGATGATCCCGTCAGTTATGAAGAACATACCAGTTGCAAATTGATCAAACTGATGAAGAAATCATTGGAGTTGGAATCAACTCAAAAGGAGATATCAGTTCAAAAACCAGCTGAAGGAAAACAGCTGAACTGAGAAACAACTGAATGAAGGTCCAAGCAGTCAAGACCAGTCAGGAACTGATGAGAAGACATCTCAGTTGGAGCTGATCAAAAGAAAGATCATCAGCTACAGCCAAAGCCAACTGATGACGTAATCAGTTTCAAGCCAAGAAGAAAACTGCTAGAGAGAAAAGATAAGTTCAAAATTTTCAATAGTGGAAACGGTAAAAACACGTGTCACTCAAATATTACCGTTGAACTTTCTCTCTCTCTCTCTCCTCATTTATCCCCAACGGATAGAAATGAAAGGCTAATCGACGTGTCGATTGAATTAATCCGACCGTTGAAATCAAGGTATACGAAATGACATAACCGTTGGATGAACCCTATCATCTCCTACAAATAAGACGGCTGAATACACGAGATAAACTTCTCACTTTTACTGTCAACTTATATCTCTCTCTCTCATTCTCTGAGCCAAAGCAAAAACCCTCAGCCCTCAAAGATCAATTCATCAGCCTTACAAATTAATCTCTCATCAAAGCATTATGGCTCAAAACCCAACTCGAAGGAGATTCAATTTCCGACAATCTGGAGAGAACTCTAAAATATTTTGTGAAAAACTCGACAGAGATAAGTTTTTCAATCCAATTGGATTCCTTCAAGCCTGCAAAGCTTCTCCTCTAAGTGGAATAATCATCGAAAAGCTTTCTCAGGCCAAGCTGAAGACGTTTCTGGAGGTATTTCTAGAACGCATTTACCCAAAACCAGTTACTGAATTTTTCTTAAATTCAAATGGCTCTTCAAATCCCAAAGAGATCAGATATGAAGTAAGAGGACATGAGATCATCGTGACAGTTGAATCACTAAGCAACATGTTCGATCTACCCAGCAACGGACTCAAGCTGGAAGAAGTTCAAATTAATTTCCAGGAAGCTTATGATTTCTGGAAAAAGAAAGGCGAAGCTCAACCTTGTAAAAGCAATCACCTTATCTCAAAGTTTCAAGATGAATATCAGGTGCTTGCTGTCATCGCCTTAAAAATTATGGTTGGGACAACTGGTAGTCAATCTTAAATGTCAGAAACAAAATACAAGATTTGCGCCGCCATCTACAACCGCATGGAGATCAACTGGGCACAATATTTCTTTGATCAATTGAAGAGATATGTTGACATTATTGAGAGAGGCTGGGATGATAAGAAATTCCCTCAAAGAATTGGATACATCAGTCGAGTGAGCATTATTCTGGAGAAACAGTTTTCTTGGATGACTGAGGAAATAGAGTTCAAAACCATAGTGAGCAATGACTTTATTTCAAAACCACTTAAAATTGTGGAAATTGATCCTGACCAAACTGACCGGCCAAAAAGAAAGAAGCCTGCAGCTGAAGGCAATGAAAAGAAGCAAGTTACTGGCACATATCAGGATGACTCTGATGATGACATCCCTATAGCCCAGAGATTCAGGCAACAAAGCTCAGTTGCCACCAGAGCTGACATCATTGAACAATCAGCTAGACAAGCAGTTGTCAGATCAGCTCCAAAGAAGAGACAAGCTATTCAAACAAACAGGAGAAGGATCTTACTTCCTCAATCCAAGAAGAGAAATGAATCAAGTCCCATGCCAGATCTAACAGTTCCACCAAATCTAACTATTGAGGATATGGCTTCGTGCGAGAATCCAGAAGATATCATCCCTGCAAGAGGGATTCCTCACAATGGAGCTGGAGCAGATTACTTCCAAATGATGTGCCCTCCAATGGCTCAAGTTGAAGGAAATATAAGAGCCTACTCACAAGGATAGTCCGTGAAGAAATGGGCTAATGAAGCCACACAAAAACATATGGCTCAACACTATGCCCAGAAACTAACTGGCCATGAGGAGCTCTTCCACACCTTGACCAGGTACATCTATTGGTTTTTGTGGAGACATGTATATCCGTCAGACCCCTTCCTCTCATTACTCGCATTCCATGGAATGAGCTTCTGGAGGCGAGAAGAAGAATAGAGCCTATGGTGGACGGATAGTGAGAATGTCGGGATCACTAAGGGCAAACATCTTATGAGGCAACTACAGCTGAGGAAAGAATGTTAAACCCATCTGAAGGGTCAATGAAAGATGTGTTTGATGAACTATGCAAACTTCAAGGCTTAAAACTGCCAGTCATCACTACAGAAAGGGAACGAGAAAGATGGACACACACCCATGTTCAACACAAATGGCTATTCAATGAGTTAATGAAGAAATCACAAAGCCATCAGTCTGGACAGCCATCAACTGCAGTGAGAGATCAAACATTCACCCCAGTAGATGATCTCATTGGTGAAGTGATAAGAGAAATTCGCTCTGAGAAATCTCCTCACGAAGCTGAAGTTGAAATCAACATCATTCCGAAAAGTCAGAAGAATCAACTGATAAGACTCATCAGTTTGATAAGGCAGCTAAGCCCAAAACAGCCCCTTCACAAGAGCCAACTGCTGGGAAAGGAGCCACCTCATCTATTCCTCCAGCCTATCCAGAGCCAGCTGAGACTGATCAGTCAACTGATCAATCAGCACAAAAAGATGATCAAATTGCCTACCAAATCAGTATGGAAGCGGACGAAATATCCCACATAGTTGCTTGAGAGGAACTAATTGGAACTGAAGCAGGAGAGGAAGCTGACTCAAAAGCAATTCAGTTCGATGCTCAACCAAGCAGTTCTATAGTCCAGCTCCCTTCTTATTATGAAGAACTGATCCACACCCTGCAGCAACAGGTTAAACTGCACACTGAGTAGATCCAGCGGTTGCAAGCTCATCCAAGACTTCAGTCAGCTAAAACTGAGTCATCAAGAAGCGATGAGGATGAGGAAGAAGACATCACATAACCGCTTGCCAAAAGGAGGAAAACTGATCACAAGAAGAACTAAGTGGCTGATCAAGTTAAAACTGATTAGAAAGCCCTAAGTTTACTTCTTGTTATTCAGTTTGTAATTATTTATTAATATATATAAAAATATTGTCTTTTTTATTTCAAATAAATGTCGAGCTTTACATTTATTTTTGAAAATTTTGACCATTGCAAGATAATGGCACGTGTTAAAGTCATTAAATGCCAACGACCAAAAGAGGCCAGGGCTAGTACCATTCCAACCATCAGATCTATGAGCCTGTCCAAACACTCATAAAAAGCCCCCTCTTTCAAGCCTCTCAAAAAGCCCCCTCCTCCTACAATATCAAAACTCTCTCTCAAAAGCTCTTGAAATACCCCAAAATTCCAGCCAACCCCAAAGATGGCCGAATTATCCAAATCTCTAAATTCCTTCAAAGAGCAACTTACGAGAGACAAATTCTTTGATAGGAAGAAATTTCAATTGATTCTAAATGAATCAAACAATCCAACCCTTCTGTCAAATCTTCACAAGACAGGAATTCTTCACTACCTGGAAACACCACCAAAATTCTTTAGACAAAATTTGGTGAGTGAATTTTTGCTTCAAGCAAAATTATCTGCAGATGGAAAGCCAATATCATCAGTGATTCAAGGACGGCTACTATAGCTCACTGAGAGAACAATTGCAGAAGTGTTCGAGCTTCCACAAAAAGGTTCATTAGTTCAAGAACTAAAGGAATCTGCAGAGTCATACTGGAGAGAATGGAAAGCTTCAACCTGCAACAAGCAATTTAGTTTTACGACAGCTAAAACTGATCTGAAGCCCGAGTATGGTATTCTACTTGACATAACGAACAAGATGATGTTCGGGGCCATTGGAAGCCTGAGTCAACTCACCCAAGAGAGATACAAGGTAATGATTCACCTTGCTGAAGGGCGACAAACAAACTGGGCAAACTTTGTCTTTCAACAATTCAAGCATCAAGTCATCAAGGCCTCTGACTCAAAGAAATCTGGCAAATTTGAGTCCAAGATAGGACTTGTTCTAAGAATGAGCAAGATGATTAAAGACTTGCTTAAACTTCCAAATGATGAATCACTACCAGTCCTTATCTCCGACTGGATTCCCAAGAAGAGGACTGCTCATCTTCAGTCACTAAGAAAGAAGAGACAAGCCAAAGCAAAGACAAGCAAGATCACTTCGACCAACTCAATTGCCAATGCCGTTCACTCTCCAAGATCAAAGAACGGATCTCCAGTTGATTTTCAAGTTTGCTCTGATCCAGATGAGCTTATTCCATTCATTGGAATTCCTCATCCAAACCATGGAGCGGACTACTTCAGAAGCACATGCCCTCCTCTCCAGCTGACTGAAGAAAATATTCGCACTTTCTATAGTGGTGAATATGCAGTCAAAGGTGCACAAAAGGAAGTGACCAATCTCTTTCTCACTCACTTTGCCTTTGTCGCACAACGTGAGCAAGAGTTGTTCAAACAACTCCACCGGTAGTTCTATTGGTATAACTGGAGACATTCTATGTCCATCCAGTCATACTTTTTGCTAACTGCCTTTCATGGCATGAGCTACTGGTAACGTGAAGAAACTTGGTGCATTAAATGAATAGGATCGTCAAATCCATTTCATCCAACTATTGTGCAAGTCCAGCACATCATGAATCACCAACTTGTCAACAAGATTCCAGCAACCGCCTTATTAGCAGAATTCAAGACCAGCATCATACCTCAAGGAGTTGGGATTGCAAATCAATCAGTCAACTGCCCAACTGGTTCGCTATGTCGAAAAATGAATTTTGATAATTTATCAAGTCAGTCAGCTGAGCCATCATGACAAACCCCAACTGCTACCAAAAGGCTAGAACCACATCTATCACATACTGAAGACGTGGCTACTCAGAAGAATCCAATGCATGCTGATGACAGAGACAGTGATGATGAAGATACTGCCACATCACCAAGTCTTCTATCCAAGAGCTATGTCACTCCTCTACTCACAGCTAGCTCAAAAGGCGTGCAATTGACTATGAACAATGATCAGTTTCGGTCATCACCAAAGGGAACTTCACAATCCTTTAGTCAAACGATGAAAAACTCATCAGTTGCCATTCAGTTTCACCTTCACCAAGCCAGGAGGACAGTAAGGCCTGAACTGCCAAAGAACAAAACTGCCTCAAAAGGAAGCAGTGCAGCGAGTCCAGCTAGGCTCTTCAAGAAGTGGAAATTGTCTACTGAAAGCCAAGCAACTGATCAAGCCAACTGATCAATTCAGTTCAGTTGCAGCTTTAGCTTCAGCCAGCTCATCAGCGATAACTGAGAATCAAGATTCAACTGATCATCCAACCGCTGAGCATTCAATCAGTTGGATTGTATCCCAACTGAATCCAGATAATTTTTTTTTATTTTCAAAGCTTACCATAATTAAATTGTTACCGTTGAGATTATGAAATTTCTTATATTAAATTCAATGGTTACAATTTGAAAATAGGGCTCTATCTCACAAGTTGCCATTAATATCTCTGCATTGATATTAAATCAACTCTTCGAAGATGAAAAGGAAAATATAGTTTTCTAATGAGATATAAATAGCAAGATCTGCAGAAAATATTTTACTATTTATGACAACTACCCCATTTTCAAAATCACTCCATCTCAGCCACATGATAATAAAGATGTTCAACGATCAAACGGCTGGAATACATGCATCATTAATTCAGCTAATCATCCATCAAATTGGATAGCTGATCAGCTAAGAAAAGCAATCGAGTGTCCTCGATTCTTGTATGCAAAGCTGAATAAATATATGCAAGGAGATAAAGGCTCTGATCATCTTCAACCTCTCTCTCATCCTTGCTTTGAACACCTGCAACTCTCTCCCTCTCAACACACTTGCATATCTAACAACACCATCTCTCTGCAGAAATGAAGCCCTCATTTCAGATGGTAGATGTTAAATCACTCGAACGCAAGGTGAAAAAGGATAAAACTCTAAATCTAGAGCTTCTTAATGCACGTTTAGGCGCAGACAACTTTCAAAGAATTTATTGGCTATTGGAGGAAACCGGGTTGCTGCCATTCTTGACACTAATGCCAGTTAAGAACATACCTACTCAAGTTGCAGCATCTTCAGTGACAACATCATCTCCATCGTCCAGAATAAAGTGATCATGGTGACAAAGGATACGATGATGTCAACCCTTCACCTCCCCGACGACGGTCCAGACGTAATGGGACTGGAACTGCCGTGCAAATACGCACTGTGGGGTATTTTGAAGCACCCTCATGTGCACCACCATGACTGCTCATAGAGGCTGAAGGAGAGCTTGCCCAGTGATATCATCTAACTCTTGGATATCACCGGTCATATCCTACATGGCAACTTTGAGACGGTCCAGTTCTCCGAGCTCAAAGCACATCTCACGGCCGCTCTATACTTCGGGTGTAAAGCCGACTGGGCCTCTTTCATTCTTGGTCAACTGCGAGCAAATGTAGAGTGAGCGGAATATGATCCATCAAATGGCTCATTTCGAGAGAAGGTAGGGTTTATGGGCCGCATAAGCCACATCATTCTAAGCCAATTTGATGAGGTCATCCTAACTGGCAAGCCAATCTGAAGAAAGGACATGCTCCCAACTATCTACTGCCATCAGATCCCGAAGAGATCATGTCCACAAGGACCTTCCGACTCAGGTCGTGGAAAGGCACCTTTGGAAGCACCCGTCAGCTCATCCGACGAAAGACAGCTGCTGATTGAGAGCGAGCCTCTCTCAAGATTGAGTGATCAGCCTACAATATCAGCCAGCTCCCAACCTCTAACCTTAGTCCATCGCGACTCCACTGAGGTTGAGTTTGAAGCATTTTTAGACCATCAGCTAAGCAGCTATTTTGGTCTCATTGAGGGCTTCAACCCCTCTCTATTCGAGCAACTGTGACGGTATCTTCAGTACCACATATGGCGATTCCAACTGGATGAGACAACAATGTTCTATCTCATCCGCACCCATGGATCCACCTTCTGGATCAACGAAGGAACATGGAGTAGAAATTGGATGAATCATCCACTCTCCTCGCCACCAACGCTCTCGGAGATAATGGATTCGATGATCAAATGAATCCAGCTCAGTATACCAGTCGATGCTCCTCTTTCCGACAACGAACCGGCCAATTCCTCATGCACACCATTTCTTGAAGATCCACCCATCACATCAACCGATGAGATCTTCACCAACTTGGCCTCGATAAACTTCAGAGAGCAAGAATCCTCTCTCACCTCTGCTCATGGTCAGTTCATGACAACTGAAGAAGCCTATGCATGGTTCTCCTCACCCATGCCAATTCCTTCAGTTCCCTCGGTCCATGATGACAATTTGGCAACTGCCTTCACATTCTTGCCAAACTTGTCAATACCATCATGCGATCCACCCTAGCTTTTGGATGATGGCAAAAAGGGGAAAGATGGACAGTATGATGATGGATGCTTAACTCTTTGGGATTAGATTCAAAGAAAAATTCATCATGAGGGGGAAGATCAACTTCAGGGGGAAGCATGGAGAACACAAGGAGTCTAAGAAAGAGGAGAATCGAGCAGAAAGAAAAGGAGCAGTTTCAGGAAGTAAATTAGTAGTTTTAACTACTCTTGAAAATTGAAAGCCTGGATATAATATGCTTTAAGTGAATATATAATACATACTGCAATTCTTCAAATATCATGTCTCAAATCAAGTCTTGATTATGTTTATAATGCTCTGATACTTGAAGTTTGAATGCTCTGAAACTTGAATGAAAGCATGCCCAAAATGAAAGAATGCTCTGAAATTTGAAGTCTAAATGCTCTAATACTTGAATTTCATGCATACCTTGAATGCTTTGATACTTGAAGGAATATCATGAATCAAATTTGCTCTAATTTCAAGAATCTGCTTAAGCAAACTACAGTATGGATATTGTACTTATATTTGCAGTTTTTCCCATCATCATTAACAAAGTTTTAACATCATCAAAAAGGGGAAAATTGTTAGGAAAAACTATCAAGGAACCTCTAGATTAGGTTTTGATGAGATGTCAAAATTATTTATGAAAAACTGACTAAAATTCAAGTTGTAGATCTGAGCTGACCAATCCAGAACATCTAAAAGGAACTCAAGTAAAGCCAAAGTCAACCAATCTGGAGTATGGTCTGCAAGCTCAAGGATACATGATCCAGTCAGAATTCATCTCATCTGAGGAGTTAAAAAGTCGAACCAGTCGAAACAAACTGACACCTAAGTCAGTTGAGCTGAGGGAGAAAAGAATTGACTAAGACTGAAGGAACTGACAAGAGATCAGTTTAAACTAAAGACTGGAAGTATCCAACTGATGGCCAAACTGAAGCAAACAAGACAGATCAGCTAAAGGCCAGAACTGAAGTCAGCCAACTTATGATTAGTCAAGCTAACAAGAAAGCTTAAGAGAAATCAGTCAAGCTGACAAGCTAGCCAAGAACATGAGATCAGTCAAACTGGAGAGACAAAGCTCAAAACTGCCAAATGGAGCAATGGCCAAACTGAGCTGACAAGCTCAAAACTGCCAACTGGAGCAATGGGAAAACTGAGCTGACAAGCTCAAAACTGCCAACTGGAGCAATGGCCAAACTGAGCTGACAAGCTTAAACTGCCAACTGGAGCAACGGCCAAATTGAGCTGACAAGCTCAAAACTACCAATTGGAGCAATGGCCGAATTGAACAGACAAGTTCAGAACTGCTAACTGGAACTCAAAACTGCAAAAAACTGAAGGCAGAGAACTCTGGAGTTATTGCTCAAACCGGCGAATCTTGGAATAAATGCTTCAACGAAGATCCTGGAATTAAATATCCAATGGAGATCGATTGGCAAAGTAACGGCTGCTTCAACCAAAAGCTCCAGCGATCAATAAAGACCATCTGCCATTGATGAGCCAACAGAGCCACCGATCAAGGGAACTCAACGGTCATAAAATCACTCCTCTATAAAAGACGAGTGAATCAGAGTTTTAAACACTCTTCGCCTCCACAACTTTCGCATATACATTCTTGATATATTCAAGCAAGAGCTTTCTTTCTCCCTCCCACTCAGCTCAAGTTCAGCATCTGATAAAAACTACGAGAGTCCAACTGAGAAGAAGAATTCAAAGAGTCAAGATATTCAGCCAGCTGTTGACAATCCAGCCAGGGCAGCCTTCTCAGTTTCAGCAATACAACGATCAACTACCCAGCTCAATTGAAGGAGCACATCAGTTGATACCCCCTGTTCAAGACTAACCTCTTGAAGATCGAAAGAGATCTAAAACCTTGTAAAGACGACAATAGCACCTACCTTCTTAGCGAGCAGTTAGGGACTTCAAGTGTGAGTCATCGACCCGCTGAGGTAGCGAGCAGTTACCAGGTTCAGCCAACCGTCCTTCATTGTATAATTTGTAAAGAAACTCAAGTTATATAGTGAAGTTTCCCTTCTGCGGAAGGAAGAGAGGACGTAGAAGTTTGAGACTTTGAACCTCTATAAATCACTTGTGTGCTGTACTGTTTTGATTATTTCATATCTTTAAACTGTACACAAGTTCACATAATCTGCACCAAGCAGTCATAACTGATCAACCAGTCTGTGCATAGATAAGTTTCTCTAAGCGAGTCAAAGGGTCCAATTATTCCACATTTGAAGTAAAAAGTTTTTAATCAGTTTATTCACCCCCCTCTAAATTGATATAGACTCGCCCAGGACCAACATAGCTGAAGAGAACTGGTACACCAGTTCTAGTCCAATGTCGGCCGAAGAAATGTCCTGGTCAAAGGAAAATCCCAGCTGAAGGGAATACCAACTGAAAGAGAAGAACTGAGGGACATACCAGTTTTAGATCATTCCCGACTGAATAAATACCAGTTGAATAGCTAATAAATTATGACTAATGAACATGCCAGTCCACGATGACATCAAGTGATGAAGACTAACCAGTTGAAGAGAGGACAATTTCGAGTTGAAGGAAATACCAGCTCAAGATATTCCAGCTGAAGGAAATACCAGCTGAAGAAATGTACCAAGTCTAAAGATCCATGTTGAAGGAAATACCAGCTCAGGATATTCCAGTTGAAGAAGCATACCAACTTGAGAGAAGACTAAGGTACAAGCTGAAGGAAAATGCCAGCTCAAAGAATACCAGCTGAAGAATGAAGTTCCAGCTGATGAAGTACCAGTTCGAAGGATACCAGCTGATGACGCATCAGTTTTGAAGTCCAACTGATAAAGCGCCAGCAACCGAACTGAAGACCAGTCCAAAGTTCAAGCTGAAGAGACACAAGTCCAAAATACCAGTGAAAGAACACTGGTTCAAACTACCAGCTGAAGCAAAGCAAACTGGAGCTCAGAAGGCATCCAGCCCAATCCTAGAAATACCAGCTGAAGATGATCTCAACTGAAGCTTTCCAAACTGCCAAGGGACACGCAAAACTGACAGACAAAGAAACTGAAGATTCCAGCTGCCAGAGACAAAGCTCAGAACTGAAGATCATCCAGCTGCCAGAGACAAAGCTCAGAACTGAAGATCAAGAAAGGAGGAGTAACTGAAATTTAGATAAGCCAAACAAGATCTTGAAGTTAATGCAATCGAGATCTTGGAGCAAAAGCTCGTCAGAAGAGCAATGGCAACTCAACGGCCCCATTAAATGAAAGTCTTACAACTGGCTTTTTCATTTATCATCAAACAGTGATCACCAGTGGTCACCAACTCACCCATCTTTAAAAGGTGAGCTACCCCAGAAAAGACCGTGGGACTTTTTAGAATTTGGAGAGCACTTTAGTTAAGTCTTTCTGCGAAGACGTTGCCGAAGCACTAAAGCTTCATGCTTAAAGAACTCAGAAAATCAAAAGTTCCAACTGATGACAATGAGCCTTAATGCTCTTTGAGCTAGCTGTTAAAGATTTCCTGCCAGAGCTATTCTCTCAGTCACCATGCTTAAGTGATCAACTACCTCAGCTCAGACGCAGACGCACAAAGGAGCAACCCAGTTGATACCAGTTTTAAGACTGTACTCTTGAAGATTGAGCTAGATCTAAAATCGTGAAAAGACGGGCAATAGCACCTTATCTCTCCAGTGAGCAGTTGGGGATCGCAAGTGTGAGCTGTCGACCTACCGGCTGAGGAAGTTCAGAGTGCAGCTTTCGGGACAACAACTGTCTTCACTGTGTAACTGTAATAAAGGAACTTTACAATTGCATAGTGAATTGCCCTTCTGCAGAAGGAAGAGAGGACGTAGAAGTTGAGCTTAGAACCTCTATAAATTGCTTGTGTGCTCTGCTTTAATTTTCAGTTCAGTTGCATCTTTTTAACTGCACACTATAAGCACACACGGCACTCTGAGCTAGCAGATCTTCTCAACTGATCTCTACATAGCACGGATACTATTTGCGAGTTAAAATGGGCCCTGAATATTCCGCACTTAAGTTCGATTTTGTAATCAGTTTATTCACCCCCCTCGAAATTGATTCTGACTCGCCTCGAAACCAACAAGTGGTATCAGAGCGATTGATTCTAAAGATCAGCCATTTCTACAGATCAACTGAATCAGATCTAGTCATCTGTGCTAGTCTGTAAGCTATGGGAAACCATAAGCTACCTATCATTTTAGTTGAGAACTACGATAACTGGAGCAGGAGAATGAAGGCGCATCTCTACTCAGTCCATGAGAATATATGGAAAGTTATCGAGGATGGTCCAATCATGATTATGATGGACAATGAAGCCTACATTGCTGATGTCAACCAACCAGCAAGGATCTCGAAGCCAACTCATTTTCTCACGGGTGAAGAGAAGAAGTTGAAGAACCTAGAGTTCGTGGCCCAAGCTGCGTTGTTCCAAACTCTAGATAAAGATCACATGAAGGCACAAAGAATTGTAGAACTGCCAATGAGATATGAGACTTACTTGCAGATCTGTGTAAAGAGTCCGAAGCTATTAAAAGAAACAAGCTCCAGCTAGCAGTCGACAAATATGAGTCCTTCAAGATGCACTCAGATGAGACCATCTCCAGCCTTGAAATAAGATTTCTTGGCATCATCAGTGAGATGAATAATCTGGGAAAAACATATCCCAATAGTGAGATGAACTCCAAAATTTTAGACAATCTAACCGAGGAATGGGATATGAAGGTGATTGCTACAAAAGAGTCAAGAGATTTGACCAGCATTATCCCAAGAGAACTCTTTGGTTCTCTTAAAGCTCACGAGTATAGCCTAAACCGAAAAAGAGAAGCATCCACATCATCAGCCCAGAATGCAGCCTTCTACGGTGAAAGAAATCAGTTTAGAGAAATTCGAGGAAGAAATATCTTCTGGCCTAGAAGTTCTCAAGCCAGAGAACAACCAAGCGGCTCAACTGATCACAGAAGAGAAGCAGTGGAGAAGGAGGAGAGCCTGACTGAAGATATCGATGATCAAATCCAATCAGTTACCAAGCTGCTAGAAAAGCTCAAGCGGATCAGAGATCAACCATCAGTTATGCTTCAAACTGATGATGAGCCCAAAGGCAAGAGAAATCAATTGTCTGTTAAACAACCCAGGGTAGCTAAAAGAAGCACAGAAGAATGCTTCCATTGCCACAAGCAAGGACACTACAGGTATGAGTGTCCAGAGCTCCCTGAAGACAAGAAGGCCAAGGTGAAGAAAAGCTTTTTCAAAAGAAAAGCTATGATGGCCAACTCAGAAAACGTCATCCTGGATGACTCAGATTATCCATTAGGAATTAAGTCCGACGGCTACAGCTCTAAAGAAGAAGCATTTTTCTGCCTCATGGCTGACAACGAAGAAGAGAAAAATGACATCCTATCGAAGAAGAAGAGCAAGGAGATTTGGTACCTAGATAGCGGGTGCTCAAAACACATGACGGGAGATAAAAAGGATCTAGAAGGATACAAAGAGAAGAAAGGCCCATTAGTCATATTCGGAGACAACTCCAGAAGCCGAACCATTAGAGAAAGGTTCGTGGTCAAAGGAAAGGTGATAGTAAATGGAGTCTCCCACGTGGAAGGACTGAAGCACAAACTGCTCAGCATCAATCAACTATGTGACAATAGATATACCGTTGATTTTAGTTGAAGCTCGTGTAACATCAAGGATAAGTCAACTGGAGCAATCCTCCTAACTAGAGTAAGGAGAGGCAAGATGTATATTGTTGACTGGTCAACTGGATATGGAGAAGCTTGCTCTCTATCAAAGGGCTCAACAGAAGCAAGCTGGCTATGGCATCGATGACTCAACCATCTCAACTTCAGAACCATCAATCATCTAGCCAAGAAAGAGCTAGTCGATGGGCTTCCTATGGAGAGTTTTAAGAAAGTTGGCATTTGCGGATCATGCCAGAAAGGGAAGCATGTGAGATCTTCATTCAAGAATAGAAGTCATCCTCCAGGGACAACTACTCCCCTCCAGCTACTACACATGGATCTATTTGGGCCAGTCAGACCACCAACGCCCAAAGGAAAAATATTCACTCTGGTAGACGACTTCTTAAGATACACATGGGTAGAGTTTCTCAGAAGCAAGGATGAAACCTACTCCAAGCTATCAAAGATGATCAGAAGGCTGCAACCTGAAAAGGAGAAATCGGTTCAATGAATTCGTTCAGATAATGGAACTGAATTCATTAACCGGCAGATCATTAGTTTTCTCAGTGAATTAGGAATAACTCACGAGCACTCAGCTGCTAGAACTCCATAGCAAAATGGTATTGCTGAAAGGAGAAATCGCACACTCAAGGAAGCAGCTCGAGCAATGATAGCTGATGCCAACATAGCAGAAGGATACTGGGCCGAGGCAGTCAATACTGCGTGCCACACTCAAAATAGAAGCACCATCATCATTACACATGACAAAACACAGTATGAGCTCTACAAGGGTCGCAAGCCATCTATCTCATACTTTAAAGTATTTGGCTGCAAATGTTATATTCACAACAATGGCAAAATTTAACTAAAGACTTTCAGTGCCAAAGCTGATGAGGGAATATTTCTTGGTTACAATTCCCCACATGGTCAAGCTTACAGAGTGTTCAACAAATAAAAACTAGTTGTGGAAATAACTTGTCATGTTGTTTTTGATGAGTTTCCCAACGAGTACAGAAGTAAGGAGGTACTCAATCTATGAGTTCAAATAGGCAAGATCAACAACTCACGGGACTATGTGAATCACACAGTTCCACATGAGTTTGAAGTCGGGCTTGAAGATGAAGGAAATGAATCAAACATCAGACCAGCTGAGGACGATCAAGCCAATGGAGAGAATGATCGTGCTAAGACCTTCAATCCCACAACAGAAGTAGGGGGAAGAACTGATGAGGAAGAAGGGCAAACTGAAGAAAAGACATCAGAAGATGTTAATACAGAAGACCCAACTGAAAATCCAGTTGATGAGAGTCTACCCGAATGGCTCAGAAGCCACCCAGCTGATAGAATAGTTGGAGATCCAAGAAATCGGGTTCAGACCAGATTTTCAACCGAGCATGCTCTCTTCAAATGCTTTATATCTCAAATTGAACCGGCAAACATCAATGAAGCTCTTGAAGATGCAGATTGGATAATTGCCATGCAAGAAGAGCTTAACCAGTTCACAAGAAATGATGTGTGGTTTCTTGTTGATAGGCCAAAAACCCAGAAAGTCATCGGAACCAAGTGGGTTTTTTCGCAACAAACTGGACGAACAAGGTGTCATTGCAAAGAACAAGGCAAGATTAGTAGCTAAGGGATACTCTCACAGTGTAGGAATCGACTTTGATGAGGTATTTGCACCAGTTGCAAGATTGGAGGCTATCAGATTGTTCTTCGCCTATGCAGCTCACAATAATTTCATGGTCTATCAAATGAACGTGAAAAGTTCTTTTTGTCAAGGGATGCTCAAAGAAGACGTGTACGTCGAGCAACCACCAGGATTCAAGATTGGAGACAAAGTCTTCAAACTGAATAAAACACTCTATGGGCTGAAGCAAGTGCCCAGAGCCTGGTATGAAGCCCTCACTATATTCTTGCTCAAGAATGGGTTTAAAAAAGGAGTCATTGATCGCACTCTATTCAGAATAGAACGATCATCGAAGATTTTAATGGTTCAAATTTATATGGATGACATAATATTTGGATCAAAAAGTAAGGATCTATGCACTCGATTCGCACAACTAATGCAAAGCGAATTTTAGATGAGCATGATGGGAGAAATGACCTTCTTCTTAGGACTCCAAGTGAAGCAGCTCCAAGATGGGATATTCATCAGTCAAGCTAAGTACACAAAGGAGCTGGTAAAGAAGTTTGGTACCAATAAGGGAAAAACTATCAAGATTCCCATAAACACATCAGTTCAACTGACTCTCGATGAAGAAGGAGAATCAGTTAGCCAAACTCAATACAGAGGCATCATCGGTTTGCTTCTCTATCTAATTACTAGTCGACCAGACATCTCATATTCAGTCAGCTTATGTGCATGCTTCCAAGACAATCCGAAGAAAATTCATCTCGAAGCAGCAAAGAGAATTATCAAATACCTCAAAGAAACCATAAATCTTGGATTATGGTATCCCAGGGATGACAACTTGAGTCTAACTGGCTATTCAGACTCAAACTTTGGTGGATGCAAGATTGATTGGAAGAGTACCAGTGGAACATGTTAATTTCTTGGTCATAAACTGATCTCCTGGTTCAGCAAAAAGTAGCACTCAGTTGCAACGTCGACAACTGAAGCAGAATATGTAGCTGCTGGAAGTTGTTGTGCATAGATACTCTGGATGAAGCAACAGTTGAAAGATTACAAGGTCGAAACCGACGAAGTACCTATCTTCTGTGACAACAACAGTGCCATTTCTATTTCTCAGAATCCAGTTTTGCATTCGAGAACAAAGCACATCGACATCAGGCACCACTTCACCATAGATCATATTAAAAAGAAGGACGCATTCATCCAATATGTCAACACAGAGAAGTAGATTGCTGATATCTTCACAAAGCCTTTACTAGAGGCAAGATTCATAGAGCTATGTATGTAATTGGGGCTATTGGAACTAGCATCAGAAGATGAAGATGATCAAAGTGGGAGAATGCAAAGAACAATCCCAACCGATGAGAAAAAGAGAATAGAAACTGAAACTGAAGTTGCGTCAGTTCAGTCAGCAAAAGAAGTCAAAACTGCTCATATCATCAGTTAAAGCCAAAAGCAAGCTGAAAAGTTTGCAAACTGATAAAAGGCATGGAAGCTGAGAACTCAAAGACCAGAACTGATCAGATGTTCAATCAGATCGCAATGGAGAAAATAGCTCGTGATCAGCTGAAGCAAGCAGCTGTACATGAAGGAGAGCTGAAAGCCACTTAGCAAGAGGAAGAGCTTAACTGAAAATATCTCAGTTGAAGCCGGTCATGCCAACTAGAGATTGCCAGATGTAGCCAAATCATCTGATGACGTCAGCAGCTCAAAGCCACGCGGAAGCACCAGAAGAGAGATCTTCAAATAGATAAGTTTGAATTTACTTTTGATTAGTGGAATGGTAAAATGACGTGTTATACCATTGTTACCGTTTGACCCACTATCTCTCTCCAATTAAATCGCAACGGATAAATTTGAGAATTAATCGATGGATTAATCGGAGCTGTTCAAGATAAGCTTCCCTCAAATTCTTGTTACCGTTGGATTTACCATAAATTTTGAAGGCTATAAATAGATTAGCCGAACTTCTTTTCATCCCACTTAAAAGCTAACAAGCCTTCAAGAATTCCCTCGAGAGCCTAATATACAGAGTTTTCATTCCTCCCAAAAGTCTTAGAAAACTCATTCTCAAACTCACAAATAGTTCAGTTTTCAGCCAATCTTCACCAAAGATTTCGTAACTTTAGACTGTCCGGTGAAGACTCAGGAGCCTTTCGCAGAGACCTGAGTCACGACAAGATACTCAGTCCAGCCAACAGCAGACAATTCACCAATTTCTCATCATTGGGTGAATCAATTCTCACCTTGATTTAAATTGCAAGGCTGAAAAACTTCACTGAAAGCACTCCCTCAAAAGTATATCCAGAGGCAGTAGCAGAGTTCTTCCTCAATTTCTTCAGCGAAGAAGGCTCCAGGATCATCAGAAGTGAAGTAAGGGGTATTCAAATTCTGATCACTCTTTCCGTACTTCAAAGTATCTTTGGGTTGTCAGATGAAAGAGACAACCTAGAAGAAATTGAAGTGAACATCAGATACTGCTACAACAGATGGGTAACAATCTCTGCTTCATAACACTTTCATATCAACCATCACACATCCAAATTTCAAAAGGAATTTCAAGTGTTAGTAGCCGTGGCTACACAAATAATAGTAGGGTCATGTAAAGGTCACAATGAAATGTCAGAGATAAAATACAAGGTCTGCAATGCCATTTGGGAGAATAGATGAATAGACTAGTCATCATTCCTCTTCAAGCAGCTGAAGAATTTTGTAGACATCATGGAAAGAGAAACAAACAGCGAATTGTGCTTTCCACAGAAGATGTACTACATCAATCGAATTAGCTTCATTCTAGAAAAGCTGATTCCGGATTTAATGGAGGAAGAAATCAATCATCAGCCAGTTGATCTTGATGATTTCATTCTAAAAATGGAAAGAACAACAATGCCTCCAGTAATGATCAGAGAGCCACAACCACGATTGAGGTAAAAGCTGATTCCAACCCTTCCCCCAGTAGGGTGAAAAGGAAAATATAAGATGGTGGAATCAAAAGTCCAATCCAACACCGGCTCAGATGATATCTTTCATGCCATTGACAGATATCAACTTCCTGAAGAAAAGGATGAGGAAATAAAAGACTTCAAGAAAAGTCCAATTGAATGGAGAGCAGCATCACCGACTCACTCTGAGACAGTCGAGAAACCAGCTGCTAAACACCAGACTGCAGAGCATCAGCAGGATGTAAGAAATGAGACTAAAGAGCATCCGCTGAGTATAGCAAAGACTCGACGAGCTGATCAACAAAAGAAGAAGCAGCGACATGGCAAGTCACCAAAGCTGTACAGAAAACTGATCGAGAACATGAAAGATCAGGTAAAACTGCTATCTCAGTCAATTCTACAACTGGAGATATTTCCTGGAACTGTAGACTCTGAGGAAGATTCCTCTAGCAGTGAGAATATACCAGACAGTCCCAGAAGAGGAAAGAAAAGGAGAACTAATGACAAGAAGGACTAGAGGCCAATCAAACTGATAAGAAGCCCTAAAGATAAACTTCTTGTAATTCCAGTTTCATATCTTTCCAAATAAAACCATTTTGCCTTGAAATTTCAAATGTCTTGTCAAGCATTTACTTTGCACCTTCTCCCCGTTGCAGTCTGACAAGGACATTTAAGGCAAACAAACAAAAGCAAGGGACACAAATTTCTCAAAGATATATGAGTATTCATTCATTACTCATAAATCAATTCAAATCTAGTCCTCGTCCCTTGCAAAAAGAGAAGAGACATACTCATTCTCCAATTTCATTCAAAGAGTCTCTCTCTCTCTCATCTCTTTCAAAATTCTAGCCAAATTATCTTCAATGGCAGAATTGCTTAGTTCCCCAGCTCTTTCAAAAAATAAATGATGAGAGATAAATTCCTTGAAAAGAAGAAATTCTAGGATATTCTTCAAAACTCAAACGGCCAGAACCTGCTTATTTCTCTTCACAAGACAGAGATTCTTCACTACCTGGAAACACCAGCCAGATTCTTCATAAAAAGTCGGGTGTGTTAATTTCTTCTCCAAGCACAAATCAGTGCTGATGGCAAAGAGATTACATCAATTATCCAAGGCTGACCAATCAAGATAACTAAAAGAACAGTTGCTGAAGTTTTTCAACTTCCAAGGCAAGATGCAACCGTTCAAGAGTTGAGTAAGGAGCTGAACCATACTGGACAAGGTGGAAGACCCCTACATACAATAAGGCATTCAATTTTTCCACAGCTAAAACTGATCTAAGACCAGAGTATGGAGTTCTGCTTGACATCACAAACAAGATGATGTTTGGAGCAATAGGAAGCCTAAGCCAGCTTATCCAGAAGAGGTACAAGGTGATGATACACCTACCGGAAGGACGCGAGACAAACTGGGTAGAGTTTGTATTCTCACAACTCAAACACCAAGTTCTCAAGGCTTTCAACTCAAAGAGAACACGAAAGTTTGAGTCCATGATAGGACTTGTTCTCAGAATGAGCAACATGATTAAAGACATCTTGAAGCTGCCAAATGATGATGCATTACCAGTCCTCATCTCAGACTGGATTCCCAAGAGATGAAGCATTCATCTGCACTCACTGAAGAAGAAAAGGCTAGGAAATGGCAATACAAATGCCATAGCCTCAAATACTTTAACTGCCAATGTCGTCCCGTTATCAGTCTCCAAGAATGGATCAATAGCGGACTTCCAAGACTGTTCTAATCCAGATGAGCTTATTCCATTCATCAGAATTCCTCATTCAAATTATGGAGCTAACTACTTCAGGAAAACTTGTCTCTCTCTCCAATTAACAGAAGAAGATATTCGCACTTTCTATAGTGGTGAATATGCAGCCAAGAATGCATAGAAAGAGGTAACAAATTTACTTCTTACTCAATTTGCATTTGTGGCCAAGCAAGATCAAGAGCTTTTTAAGCTTCTGAACCGGTACTTCTACTGGTACAATTGGAGACACTCAATGTCCATCCAGTCTCATTTCTTGGTCACTACTTATCACAACATGAGTTTTTGGCAAAGAGAAAAAGTTTGGAGTTTGAAATAGATAGGGTCTGCAAATCCATTCCCTCCAACTATCGTGCAAGTACAGAGGATTATGAGTCATAGATTAACCAAGAAAATTCCTCTAACTGCCCTACTTGCCGAATTGGTAAGTGACATCAAGGCTCAAGAAGAAGCAGGAGCCAACCAGCAAGAGATCTGCACGATCAGCCCTGCTCACAGAAAACTGAATTTTGGAAGTCTGCCAAATCAATTAGCTGAGCCTAATCGACCAACTGAACCTGCAACTGCACAGGAGCAACGAGAGCCACCTCTCACCCCAGTTGCAGTGAGTCGACCGTGTGATGATAAAGACACTGCCATATCACCCAATCTCTTATCAAAGAGATATACTACCCCACTGATTGCTTCAAACTACAAGACAGCCGCCCAATTGAACCTGCAGGAAGTTCAGCACACGTCATCCTCAAGAAAGAACTTGAACAGAAGGCGAAGGGTCACATCAGCTGAAGCTAAGCACCAGAGTCAATCTGTGAAGAAAGCAAGGCTAGAGAAGCATGCTGAAGGAACTGGATCTACCTTCAAGACAAAGAGGTAAAACTACCCTGACGAGAGCAGTGAAGAATATCCAGTTTGACCCCATAAGAAGAGAAAACTGACTAAGATATGATCCAACAATTCAACAACTGATCTCATCAGTTCAGTGATGAATCAGTTCCAAGGGCCAAGAAGGAGATATGACTAGAACTGATCGATTAGTTGCCACATCGTCAGTTCACCAAAAAGTCATCAGTTGGACGGGGTAGCCCAACTGCCAAGGAAAAGTTTAAATTGATTAAAATCTTTAAATTTATTCCTCATCGCATTAATGCCATCGTGATCTAATGGGCATTATTTTCAAATAGGAGATCTCTAAAGATAGCACATCTTTAATGCTGCTGAGCAAAATCAACCACTAAAGTGGAAAGTGAGTTGTTAGCCTGAGGGATATACATAGCAAAATCCTGCACAAAATATTTGTTATTTATGGCAACTACCTCATTGCCAAATGGATAAAATCTTAACCGCTGATCTAATAGTTAAGCCAAACTTGTTGACGGCTAAGATAATCATCTCATTTATGCTAGCTGAACATCAGTCAAATCCATTTAAACTGATCAGCTGATGCGTACTCGAGTGCATTTCGAAGTACATGCATGCAAAGCTTCTTTAAATGCCAAGGAGATATTGATCTAAGATTCAGATCAAATTCAAACTCCTCCTGCATTTGCTTTGCACCTTTCTCTCTACTCCATTCATTCTCTCTTAAACATTCTCTTGAAGAATGGAATTGCCCGCTCAATACATCGACCCAGCTAGACTTGCTCTCAACCTCAAAAGAGACAAGTTCATAGAAGTGCACTACATCATGAAGAGACTTAAGCCTGATATGTTCCATCGCTTAATCTCAGCAGCGGAGAAAATTGGACTCTTTTAGTTTCTCACAAGAGGTCCAAGATTTGGATTATGCTTTCCTGAGGTAGTTGCCGAGTTCTATATCTTCTCCGACATCGCAAAAGATGGCAATATAATCTCAACAATCAGAAGAAATCCGATCATGATCACCAAGGAAGTAGTGATGGAGTCACTCCACCTTCTTGGAATAAGTGAACAGACAGACACAATAGTCATGCCAAACCATGCAGAATTGTGGCGTCAATGGACGAAACTAGGAGTCGAGCATAATGACTACTCTCACAGACTGAAAGACAGTCTTCGGCCGGAGTTCATCCAACTCCAAGATATAGTCATCCACTGCCTGAAAAGCACTCTGGACTATACTAGCTTCAGCGCCGATAATGCTCATCTGATGGCACTCATTTTCAACGGATGCAGAGTTGATTGGGCTATCACAACTATGCCAAAATGTTCACAGGGTCAACTTTGACCATCAAACTGGAACATTCACAGAGAAACTGGGGTTTCTCAACAGGATCAGCATGATCATCAGTGATCAGATCTAATTTCTCAATCAGAGAGGCGAGTTGCTGAACAGGAGAGATTATCTCCCTACAATCTTTGTGAAAAGGAGAAAGAATCTCAAATCTTTTGGCACGCGATCGAGGAGGCAGCGCACTACAGAAGAAGGCCCTTCCACTCTGACTGAATCGACTTCAAACAATCGAGAAAAGCAGATCATGTTAGAAGAAGACATGATATCAAAATCAACTGCGCCAGCTAAGTCTACACCAGCTAAAACCAACTACATGGATGGTGTTGAAGAAAGCTTCAATAACACTCTCGCTGATCTGCTCAACAGCTTTCAGCTTATCGAGAGATACGATTCCGATCTCTTCAATCAACTAAGGAGATATCTCAGATGGTCACTCTGAAGATATCACATTGATGAAGCCGTTATGTTTATACTGCTTGATAGGAAGGGATGATTTTTCTGGAGTCAAGAAGGACATTGGAGCAGAAACTAGATGAATCATCCATCGACGGCCACTCCCACTCTCTCAGAGATTATGGATTCGATGATCAACAGAATCCGAAATGGAGTACCTGCCGCAGCTCCATTGCCGTTTGTAGAGCCATCCAACTCATCCTCCACAACTATGATGTTCAACCACCCATATCCAATTGAAGAACTCATCCCAACATTGGCCATAACGTCAACTGAAAATCAGGTTCATCCTCCACTGCCAGATCTACGGCAGTTCATGCCAACTGAAGAAGCATCCAACTGGCTGCCCTCACCACCAAGAGAACAGCCATTCCCTTCATTATTTGAAGATAAAATAGCTACAACCTTCAGCTTGCTACCACATGTTCTCATTCCATCCTTCGATCTATACATGCACACCCTTTTGGATGATGTCAAAAAGGGGAAAGAGATTGAAGAAATTGAGGAGAAAAATAATGAAAGACAATTTTTGAGTCTCTAGGATGAGATTCAAAGGGACCCTCGCAGTTTCAAGGAAAAGTGCAGCCTTAGGGGAAAGTAGTGAGGACTATAGGAACTGCTTGAGAAGAGAGACATCAGCATCAGGGGGAAGATTGGGGAGCTGTCCAGGGATATACTACCAGGGAAGAGAGACATTTGTCTCAGGAGGAACTCTGGGAGAAGTCTGGAGAAATGCTAGTGCCAAAGAAAGAGGAGAGCCTAGCAATTAGTGGAATAGGTGAAGAAGGAGATGAGATACCAGCTGAAGAAGCACAGCAGCTAAAGAGCTAGAAACTCAACATAAAAGAAAAGAAAAATAAATTGTTGTAGATTGAAAGATATCTAATCAGTTTACATAAGCAGTTTCTTAGCTACAAGTTTTCTTGCTTGATTGTGTCCTTGTTACACAGCTCAAAAATTTCTCAAGTAGTTCTTCCATCATTGCTCAATGTTGCCAAGTTTTGTACATCATCAAAAAAGGGGAAATTGTTAGGAAAAACTATCAAGGCTTTTCTTACAAGGGGTTTTGATGAGATGTCAAAAGATGTCAAAATATGAAAAGAGTCTTGAAAGAACTGAAAAGAAATCAAGCAGAAAACTAAGGATAATCATACAAGTCAAAGCTGTCAAAGCCAACAGAAATGATCAATCCATGTGAAAAGAAAAGAGAGAAGAATAGAAATAAAAAGAAGACTGTAGCTTGCTAGAATAATTAGCAAGGAAAACTAGAAGTTGCAGGTACCAGCGAGAAAAAGTACCAAGTGCCACCAGTCTACAGTGATGAACTAATGGACAATACCAGTTCAAGGTCGATATCAGCTGAAGAAGAAGTTCCAGCTGAAGTAATGAACTGATGGACAATACTAGTTCAAGGCTGATACCAACTGAAGAAGAAGTTACAGCTGAAGTAATGAACTGATGGACAATACCAATTCAAGGCCGTACTAGCTGAAGAAGAAGTTTCAGTTGAAGTAATGAACTGATGGACAATACTAGTTCAAGGCCGCCACCAGCTGAAGAGAACTGAAGCACATACCAGTTCTAGGCCGTCACCAGCTGAAGAGATGTTCCAGCTGAAGAGAACTGAAGCATATACCAGTTCTAGGCCACCACCAGTTGAAGAGATGTTCCAGCTGAAGAGAACTGATGTACCAGTTCTAGTTTAATAACGGCTGAAGAAATGTCCCAGTCAAAGGAAGATCCCAACTGAAGGGAATACCAACTGAAAGAGAAGAACTGAGGCACATACCAGTTCTAGATCATTCCTGACTGAAGAAATGCCAGTTGAAGAGCACATCAGTTTGGACTGATGAACATGCCAGCGCACGATGACATCAATTGATAAAGGCTAACCAGCCGAAGAGAAGATAATTTCGAGCTTAAGGAAATACCAGCTCAAGATATTCTAGCTGAAGGAAATACCAGCTAAAGAAATGTACCAAGTCTAAAGATCCATGCTGAAGGAAATACCAGCTCAGAATATTCCAGTTGAAAGAGAATACCAACTGAAGAGAAGACTAAGGTACAAGCTGAAGGAAAATTCTAGCTCAAAGAATACCAACTAAAGAATGAAGTTCCAGCTGATGAAGCACCGGTTCAAAGGATACCAGCTGAATACGCATCAGTTTTGAAGTCTAACTGATAAAGCGCCAACAACCGAACTGAAGACCAGTCTAAAAGTTCAAGCTGAAGGGACACAAGTCCAAAATACCAGCGAAAGAACACTAGTTCAAAATACTAGCTGAAGCAAAGCAAACTGGAGCTCAGAAGCCATCAAGGAACTGCCAAGGGACACGCAAAACTGACAGACAAAGGAACTGAAGATTCCAGTTGCCAGACAAAGCTCAGGATTGAAGATCAAGAAAGGAGCCGTAATTGAAATTCAGATAAGGCAAAGAAGATCTAGAAGTTAATGCAACCGAGATCTTGGAGGAAAAGCTCGTCAGAAGAGCAATGGCAACTCAACGGCCCTATTAAATGAAAGCTTTGCAACTGGCTTTCTCATTTATGATCAAACAGTGATCACCAGCGGTCAGCAACTCACCCATCTTTAAAAGGTGAGCTACTTTAGAGAAGACCGTGGGACTTTTGAGAATTTGGAGAAGACTTTAGTTAAGTCTTTCCGCGAAGACGTTCGCCGAAGCACTAAAGCCTCACACTCAAAGAACTCAGAAAATCAAAAGTTCCAACTGATGAGAATGAGCCTTAACGCTCTTTAAGCTAGCTGTTGAAGATTTCCAACCAGAGCTGTTCTCTTAGTCACCGTGCTTAAGTGATCAACTACCCTAGCTCAGACGCAGACGCGCAAATGAGCAACCCAGTTGATACCAGTTTCAAGACTGTACTCTTAAAGATCGAGCGAGATCTAAAATCATGAAAAGACGGACAATAGCACCTTATCTCTCCAGCGAGTAGTTGGGGATCGCAAGTGTGAGCTGTCGACCTACCAGCTGAGGAAGTTCAGAGTGCAGCTTCCAGGACAGCAACTGTCTTCACTGTGTAACTATAATAAAGGAAATTTACACTTGCACAGTGAATTGCCCTTCTGCAGAAGGAAGAGAATACGTAGAAGTTGAGCTTCGAACCTCTTTAAATTGCTTGTGTGCTCTGCTTTAATTTTCAGTTCAGTTACATGTTTTTAACTGTACACTATAAGCACACACAACACTCCAAGCTAGCAGATCTTCTCAACTGATCTCTACATAGCATGGATACTATTTGCGAGTCAAAACGGACCCTGAATATTCTGTACTTAAGTTTAGTTTTGTAATCAGTTTATTCACCCTTCCCCCCTCTAAACTGATTCTGACTCGTTCCGGGACCAACAAACATTGTATTACGTAGCACGAGATCTTGATATGTGCTATTTAACTATCATTTTTCAAATTCTCCTCGTTCATCACAACAATGATGTTCGGAAATTCTCATGCAACCAGGAATATGAATAATAAACTAAAAAAAAGATTATATTATTCTCAATCACGAATTCATCAGAAATTAAATCTACAGTAAAATTTGAAAATTATCGTTGTTTACATAGTTCTTCACATCTGCCACAATAACTTTGTTTCAATAACTCTTACACTTTTCCCTTAGCTTCAAATAAAATTAGTGCGTAGATCACATTTAGACAATGGTGGTAAACTCTGAAACTCGTAATTTCTATTTTTAGACATCTAGAATACATGCCGAAAAGTATGAAAGAAAATAGAGAAGATTATGTAGAGTAAACTTCTTTATTCTTCAATCTCTCAAATTAGAGGTACAAGATATTTTGTTTTCTTATTTATACAAATGAGAGCAACGCTCTCATTTCCTCTCACAATAGAAACACAACTAATAATTACTCCCTAATCTATTGTGCTTATTCAAGACCCATGCAGCAATGTAGATCCACAGTTGCTGCTTTAAGATGCCTCCTTTCTTGGATCGCTGGCATGGCCGTTGTAGAGCTCAAGAGTGCAGTGGTCCTGCATGAAGCCTGCATGGAGGCTAGAGCATGGTTAGAGTAGGTGCATGCATGCATGTGCATGCACCATTTGATCAAAGTAGAACATCAACACCCCTTCCCCCAAGATATGCCACATGAATATAAGAGAGGTGCATCTTGGAAAAAAGGAAATGAAAATGAAAAGTAGGAAAGGATTAGGTGAAAAGATGGGCAAGTTGAAGATGGGAGGAAATATAGAGCCGGGAGAAGAAACCATTGTGAAAATTCTCACCATGAAATACTTAGTTTTTAGTAATGTGAACAACATCCTAATTGTCACAATGGAGAGGTAAAGGCAAAAGAGAAGGAAGATGAAAATCCGTCATCAAATAAGAAATCCAAAGCAGCTCTCGAATAGTGGAGCTAAGGCTGCGATACTCAGCCTCGGTAGTGGGCAGGGCAACAGTTTACTATTTCTTACATTTCCAAGAAATGAGATTAGATTATTCTCCTAAAAAAAGAAAATATCTCGTAAGAGAGCGGAAAGAGTAAGGGCAAGATTCCAAGTCGGCATCGTAATAGCCACGTATAGTGAGGGAGGAAAAGGATGAAGAAGGGTTGCCCCTGAGAAAACATAAGACATGGACTGCGGCATCCCAATGAGATTGGAGAGGAAAAGACAAAAACTAGCTAACTTGTTGGACATCATAAGATATGTCGGGTTAAGTAAGATTCAAATATAACAAGCGACCAACAAGTCGGTGATACTGATCGAGTTGACTCAAAGCATAGAGGAATCAGTAGAAAGATGAAGCCCAAGAGATAATGAAGTAGAAGCATGCTTAAAAACTAGAAGGCCAGATTCAATCAAATCAAGAATACACTTCCTCTGATTAGCAACCTCTACGCTAAGAAAATACCGAGCGGAGCCAAGATATTTAATGGTAAATGCTCGATGAAGATACTACTTGAGCAAGGATATGGCATGAGTATCAGGTCCAGTGAAGACAATGTCATCAACATAGACAAGAACAACAAGGAAAGAATCTCCAAATACTTTGATGTAAAGACAGTGATCGTACGGAGATTGAGAAAATTCAAAAGCAAGAAGATATCTATTGAGTTCATGGCTTCATCCATTCCCGGGAATCTTGCTCGAGGATGTAGAGGCTTTTGATGAGTTTACACACTTGGTTAGGTTTGGCCATAAGATAACCTTCGGGTGGACTTATATATATTTCATCAAAGAGATAACCATGAAGAAATGCATTATTTATGTCAATTTTCTCCAAGTCTCACATATGATGAGTAGCAAGAACGAAAAAACAATTCACAAGTTTAGCTACCGGTGAGAAACTTCATGATAGTCTATCCCATACTCTTACTTGAACCCCATAGCAACCATTCTAGCCTTAAAACACTCAACTGTCCCATCATCCTTAAGTTTTATCTTATACACGTACTTATAGCCGATTATATGTTTCCCAGAGGGTAAGGTAGTGAGCTCCGAAGTGTTATTTGCTATCAAGAGCAACCAGCTCACTTTACATAGCTTATGTCCTACAAACGTACTAGCTTCTGCATAGGATAATGGTTCTTGGAGACTCTGAACGTTAACAAGAAAGGTAGTGAAAGTGGGAGAAATTTGATAAGGAAAAGTAGGAAGTGACAGAGGTAGATGGATGAAATGATGAAAGAGGTGCTAAAGAAGTAGACAGCTGATAAAATCTTGCAGATATGAAAGAGAATGATAAGATCTTGTGCTGTGAAGAGGGAAAGCATGTGATGATTCAATCTCAGAAGACATGGAAGTAGAAGAAGAAGCTTGAGTAGCCGATGAAGGAACTAAGAAAGAAGGAGTTGGAGTAGTAGTTATGTGTGGAGAAGGATTAGTTAAATCGACATATGAATGGAGAGGAGAAAAAGGTGAAAAATCTGGTGACACTAAAGGAAATATGTCACTAAATTAGAGTAGGAAGAGGGTCTATGAAGTAACATTTCATAAGGTGTAAACCAATCAAGTACCATGGATGGTCTTCGATTAATCAACCAAGTTGCATACAAAATAGAGTAAGGCCAAAACTTACTTGGCAACTGGCTTTGAAACATCCATGCCCGAGCAACTTGGAGAATATGCTTATGCTTTCTCTCAACCATCCCATTCTGTTGAGGAGAATATACACAACTCCTTTGGTGTAAAATCTCATTTTTTCTAAAATAAAGATTGAGTGTGAGCGCCTGTGAATTCTGTCCCATTATCTATTCTTACAGTCTGAAGCTTGGTGTGAAATTGAGTTTACACCATAAGAAGAAAGCTCTGCAAGATCCTGTGTACCTGCCCCTTGCTGTGTAGAGTGTATTGCAAATATTATCCTCATGGTAGGGTCCTCATACATCTACATATATGAGTTCAAATGGGACTTCACTTCTCTCGTTCAGTACAGGAAATGGCAGTCTTTGTTGTTTAGATCTATCGCACATATCACAATCTTTGAAAGCATCAAAACTAGCATCAGGCCTTATCCTTTTGAGACGTGGCAACTGTTTCATGACACGTACCTAAGGATGTCCTAAAAGCTCATGTCATTGCTTTATTGTGAGGTCAGATGAGATGTGATTGGAGCAAGCTAATTCTGCAGTATCATGTTGAATAACATACAAATTTTCCTTCATTTTACCAATTCCAAGAAATTGTTCTTGCTTATGATTTTGTATGAAGCAAAGTCTAGAAAGAAAGAGCACATTTCATTCAATATCCTTTGTTAATTCCCCTACTGATATCAGATTATGGGTAAAAGATGGAGCAAAAAGAACCCTATACAACTGTAACACCCCGTATTTTCGGATTATAGTTAAAAGTTTTCTAAATTTATTTACAAGACTATATAAATTTATTGGAGCTAAAATAAAGTAAAACAGATAAAAAGACGCGACTTTAGGTGTTATTTAAATTGAAAAAAAAAGTATAAATATTTTTGACGCATGGTCAATAATAATTTTCGTGGAAATAGAACGACATGAGAATTTTAATGGTACTTTTAAAATTTTAATTTGAGGTCAATCAAAGTCCCAACAGTCAAAGAGGACGTGAATAGTAATTTTTAATTTAATCGGGAATATTTGCGACGTCTCGAGGCTTGACTAGTCAGAGTTTTCCAATAGGAAACGAATCAAGGAATCCGTTGGTGTTCTCGAATTTTCAATCAGAGGTCAAACGAACTCCCAACAATATTTTTGGTAAAATAAATAGTAAATTTTAATTAATTTAAAAAGGAATCTTTTCTCGTTCGATTATCAAATAACATTTTCGGCATACCATTTTGAATTGACTCAATAGGAAATAACCCAATGAACTTCCAGTAAAATAAAGTAATTTTTAACCGAGTTCAAAAGCATTTTATCAGTATTTTATATCCGAATTATTATATTACAAATATTCCAAAATATCCTAAAATATCTCTATTTATACCACCCCTTATTGGATCCAAGGAATTCCCCCCACTTGCTGAAATGGCAATTGCCGTGTGAATCAAAAAAAGAAAGAGAAAGAACAGAGAGAGAGAAAGAAGATAGGGGAGAGACAGAGAAGAGTGCCGAGAGAAAGAGAGATCCGAGAGAGAGAGAGAGAGAGAGGAGGGAGGTGCAGCTGCCGACCACCACCACCCCGCTGCCGCCATCGACGTCGCCGGAGCACCACCGCTGTCGCCGGAGCTGCAGCCATGTCGCCGGAAAATGACGACGTTGTTTCCACGTTGCGCGGCTATCGCCTCGGTCCATTTCTCGTCCTTTTTAGCCCAAATTTTAATATGTCGTGTATTTAAATGTGTTCTACATTTCGTATGTTGAACTCGTTGCCATCCAACGGCCGAAAACCGGCGAAATCGCCAGAAAACAGAAAATATAAATGACGCCGAACAATCACGTTTTTTCACATTTTGACCCCTTTCGGGTCGTCAAATTAAAAAAAGTTTGAACACAAAAGTTGCTTGAAATAATATTTCCTATATGCCCGTCGAATTTCGTAATTTTTGGATGAGTTTTGAAAAATCTCGATTATTTAAATTAAACAGTTATTTTTATACCGGAAGCATGTATTATCAAAAAATTCTAAAACTCTCTAACTATAGTCTTGGCATGTATAGGATCGTCCCTGAATATTTTTGTAATTTTTGAATGGTTAAAAAGTGTCGTGGTACAAATCTGATAAAAATCGAGTAAAATGGCAAGTTACAGAAAGTGACCTCGATTCTAATAAATCAAAAATAATATTTTAGAATTTATTCTCTTCTTTGTTAAATGTACACGAGGTCTCTAGAGTCACGTAATATATTTTTAAAAAGAATTAAATTTAATAATAGCTCCAATTATAGTAGATTAATTTTTGAAAATTATAGTAGTCGTTCTGAGTCGAAGATCGACCCTAATAGGACCTACAGAACCTGCTAGAAGAGAAGATGATGTTCCCGAAGTTTTTATGTCGCCACCTGCTCGTCAGCGAGGTGGGTTTATTTTCAAAGAATAAATAAAATTTAAGAGTAATAATTCTTAGAAGTATGATAGATAACTTAGAAATATCCAAATAAATATTTTATACTCTACCTGTTTAACATCACTGTTATAGGAGGAATTATAGAATATTGTTATGTTATGAAATATGATAGTATTGAGATACTGTTGAAATATTGTTAGAATATTACTGGAATATTATTGAGATATTGTGACTAGGATTTGAGCATACTTGTGGAATAGTTGTATAAGCATGATTATGCTATTATTTAATTTGCTAAGTTTTATGAGATATATTTAGACGAGGTTAAACTTAGCTAAGATAGGATTGTGTTAGAATCTTGGATTTTTGTAGTGCAAGTAATTATTGAACATAGGCAGGACTATACACCCTTGCAGTTGTGATGATTATCACTATAGGTGTCACTGTGAGGTAACCCCGCACATACACGGTGACCGGATGTGACTATAAGGAGAAGGAGTCACTGCTAGGTGACCCCTAGCACACTCAGGGTCAATGCTAGGTAACTCCTGGTATACTCTCCTCGGATTAGCGAGGCAACCCCTCCCTTTTCCTATCAGCGGCATGCTATATAGTGCAGTAGACGACAGACTGAGCAAAATGGATCCCAAAGAAGAAGAAAAAGATTTGCAGATATGGGAAGGGCTTTCGCGTTTTGCTTGCTATATGCTGTGTATTATTTTAGATATTTCTTATTTGCAAATTGAGTTCAAAATTACCCACTGAGTGCATTAGTACTCATACCCAACTCTTTTCAAAATATTTTCAGGTTGAGATGCTGAGGCCGATGATGTGCTGTTGGTGGGGTTGTCTGAACTTCCTAATTGCTGCTCTATCTGTTTATATTATTTGCTTCCGTTATGTTTCTGCTAAATACTCTGATATCTAGTATTTAGTCTTGACTTTTGATACATGATACTTGATGATAGCATGTCTAATATGCTATTAATATATGATGACTATTTATTTAATAAACTCGTGAGGGAAGGAAACCCCGTTCTTTTGCCATACCTAGTATCCCTTTATTCACTTCGACCTATTAGAAGGGTCATAGCCGATTTCATGTTGGTATCTATTTACTGTCAGTCGACCTATGAATTGGTCTTATCTGCTATTTTTCTTTTGTCCTTTGGATGTGACTAATCTTATTAATACTTAAGATAAATGGATCTTTCCTTGTTGGTATCTGTTTATCACTTTGTTCTGCCCATGTACGGACTTGTTGGTTTCTGTACCGTTCCAATTGTACTCTTATAAGCCGTTATAAAACGGGGACTTGTTCTAGTTATAGAGGTTATGCTGCCCAAATTTCTGGGGGATATAACCTATTTTTGTTTCCAACAATTATTTTATTTAACTAATAATTATTCTAAATCCTATTCTTTTTAAGTGACACCCTCATCCTTCATTTATTATTCTTTTCGGGACCGAAGCGTTACAACAACTTAATATTATCTTTCAGCTGCAACTCCCCTGAATAATCAGCCACAATGCTGGAACCATTTTGTTGATAAATTCTCCATGGTTCCTCCATCTTTCTCAGTGTCTTCTTAAGGGCTACATTGCAGCAGATGTGAATACTAGCCCCAGAGTCAATAATGCACTTATCCTTGTGGATATTATCCATAATTCCAAAAGCATAATGAGCCGTGTATTGTTTCTTTTCGTCATCTTTGATATCAAGCTTAACTAGGTGTGCAATTGAGAGCACGATTCCCATTCCCATATTTCTGCATAAAATTCTGAAGATATTTGGCAACCTCTGCCATTATGACTTTATAATTTATCTCATTCAAAGATTGATTGTGTTGTGAAACACACTATCTTTCATACTAACATGATCTGATCCCCTTCTTCAATGTAGTTGACTCTATTATTACTCATTTTATCAGACTTGAATTTCTTAATTATACCAATCAGGAATGCCACCTAACTCAAAGCAATTTGCCTTTTCATGTCCATTTACTCCACAATGAAAATATTTATGCTTCTGTTTATCTTCTTTGGTCAACCTCCTCCTAAATCCTTCATGCCTATTTCCAAAGTTCCTTGGATTTGTATAGAGAGCATTATGCTCACTTTCATCTAGTTCTATTTTCTAAGAATCATAGAATATGCTTGACTGGCAAATGGTAAAGGCTCCAATATCAAAGCATGCAATACAGACTTATTTCCTTGACTATAAGTTGCAATCTCCCTACGAGGCTTGTAAATTCTAGAACCATTTGTCCTTCCATATCTCCTCTTTAGTTTTGCCCACAGATCTCTTGAATTCTAAAGGTGTTGAAATCATCTACCAAGTTCTTTTGTTATTGAGTTGACAATCTACTAGAAGACAAGAATAATAAGGGAACTGTCATTACTCAAGTGTACAATAAGAGTTAATATCGCTCGTGCAATATTTGCAAGCCATGAATGATTTTTTCAAGAGATATATCGATGACTCTAAATCTAATAAGTGATTTAGATGATGTTTGACTGAGCTCAGTGGCGGATTCGGGAGGCTCCAGCCCCTCCAAACCTGAAAAATAGTGAAATTTTACTAGAAGTGTTGGGGATTTCAAATCGACCTGAGGTCCCGCAATGGTTGCCGGATGAAAGACGAAGAGAGAGATTGTGCGGCATAGATGAGGAAAAAAGGAGAGTGGGAGGACTCAACTTGGGTTGGTACGTTGCTGCTTTACGTCAAAATTGTAGAAGAAAATGATAGGGGTGGGCTTATTGGGGAAGATGACATGGAAAAGGAGATAATTACTTCGACGGAATAATTCAAAGTTTATTCATCTTCACCAAATTACCTTTAAGTTGCTATATTAGCAAATGCGACTTATCCTCTCCTTTCTCGTCAAATTAAGGCAACATGAAGTGGGCCATAAATACCTTTTCCTTGGTTTTTTTCTTTTTTCTTCTTCATCATTCTTTCATTTCTTTTCTGGTTTTCGATTATTTCTATAGAACTTGAATTTGTAATGCTTGTGTCGGTGTTGCGTAACTCATTCAATTTATTTGAGATTACTTTTAACATTTTATGGCTCAATAATTGTTAAATATATGATCAGACTTATACATTATATATTAAATCAATTTTGTTTATTTTAGTTCAATATATATATATATATATATATAGTTAATTTGAACATATATTACCTTTAAGTTTATAATTTGGATTAGAGTTGTTATGAAATTTCATGGATTAATAATATTTGAACTCAAAATTATATCATGCATGTTCAATGTTTGCTTTGACTAAACTATATTATTTATTATTTCTCACTAATTCATTTACTATTCCAAAAATAACGTAGAATACTATAAAATGATATCATTTTACTAAAGTGAATAGAAACAAAGATGTAAATGAAACAATGTCACTGCACTAATTCACTAATAAAAAAGTAAAAATTAGTGACGAAAAAGTTAGTCATATACTCTATACAATGCAAGTAATTGAACATGAAATACGAACCAATCGTCATCTCATGACAAAACAATGTAGCCCCCTCAACAAAATATTATGGTTCCGACACTGACTGAGCTTATATGCATGTTAGTGTATTTTTTTACTCACACACCCGGCATGGTGATATTGAGGAGATTTGAACTCATAATCTTTGGTCTTCAAGCAACCTCACACCACCGTTAATCTATCTCCACCGGGACAAAAAATAAGATGGTGTATTTTTTAATTCATAGTGAGATAATAAAGTAATGTACTGATTGATAACTAGCTAGATATTATCATAAATGATGTAAAACATCGATGCACAAAGTAGAAATGGAATCTCATCTGTGAATATATCTCATACCAAATGTGCTAAAAATACCATTTTAATTTGAATGCATTAAATTTTATCGATGTACATGATAAGTCCATTTATTTCGTATTTTCCTGCATTTCATTTTTGTATGTTGCTTAGACAGCCAAAAATAATTCCAATAGGTCTCAAGCCTTTGGACTTAGGAGTATGTTCATGAACTCAACGTTTATGTTGAGTCTTTTTTCTTATTAAATTCAGTAAGTTTTTCTTTATATTTATGTCTTTCAATTCTGCTATTTTAATTATGTCTAGCATGCTTGGCCAGACCCTTCATTCTGGTATTTGAACAATAAAAATGGTTTGAATATAAATCTGGACTCGTGAGGCTAAAATGGGCATAGTAATGCATGATAGGTTTCTGTTGATTCTTGTGCCTTGTTCCACGTGAGTGTGTCTGAAATGCCCAATGTGGCTGATCACTCGTTAGGTAGAGATGACACACCACTATTAATTGAATTGGTGAATTGTGACTGTGTGTTGGTTCATATAGTAATAAAAGAATCAACGGGTTGTTGTGGGCACACGAGAAATCGGTAAACACAATAGATCTGGGTTCATCTAGGGCACACTACTGTCTGTTCACTTACATCTCTTTGGAAAACCGGGGGTTGGGTGACTGATTAGAGATTTAATTGACGAGGAATTGCTTTTAAGTCTACAATGAAAGGATGAATGAGAAGACGCAAAGAGGAATCCGGTCTCCATAACTAGGTGATTTATCATGTATGAAAATCGATGTGTCCATGATCGAGTTGATATATATTTAAACCAAATTCAAGTTTAAATGCCAGAACCTTTGTTATTTGATATTTTCTATACTTTCTTTTGCAGATTTAATTTCCAGTAAAGTGACAACAAACCAAACCCCTTTTATGATTGGTTACTTGAAGGTGGAATCACAACAACTCCCTGTCAGATCGATTTGTACCCATTAACTGGCTACGCTCGATGTGGGCACATGAGTTATAAATTATTTTTGAGCGCAAAACGACCGCGCATCAAAATTGGCGCCGTTGCCGGGGAGCTGGTTTCCAGTGATTTTATCTTCCACGCTGGTGAGCCTGGAAGTTGATACCCAAGGGCTCTTCAAAGGAGACTCTATTGTACGATCCGGAGATAGAGAAGACTTCGAGGAAAAACAGGACAGCAGCATAGAGGGCACGCCAAGCCGCAAGCAGACTCGTAAGCCCATACCACCACCAGAAGATCAAGAAGATCAAGGAGACCAAGGGCACGAGGAGGAAGGACAGTTTGAGAACGGCCACAACATCAACATGGCCATAAATGAAAATGCCGCAAATGGTAATGCGGATGATAACAGGACTTAAGGCAGTTGATTTTTCCAACCAACATGAATCTGTGCCCGATGGGTATTACACTCCCAGTTGTGACTCAGAACTGGGATATTCATGTAAACTTCATCCAGATCTTCCTGAAGTTTCACGAAATGCCCGGAGATGATCCACAAAGACACTTGCAAGAGTTTGAGATGGTTTTTCAAACTTAACCATCCGACCATGGACGAGAGAAGTATGTGCGGTTGGTCTCATTCCCTTTCACCTTTCAGGATGGGGCACGGGACTGGCTGTACACACTGCTGACTGGCCCTGTGACCATATGGAGACAACTTCAACAGAAGTTCTTGGAGAAATATTTCCATGCATCTAGAGTGGAAGAAATGAGAAGAAGAATAGGGAGCCTGAAGATGGGAACTAACGAAAGTTTCTATGACTACTGGGGAAGATTCCAGGTGATGTTGGCGAAATGCCCACAGCATCAGATTACTGAACACGACTTGATTCAGTATTTTGTCGGAGGATTGAGACCACATGAGATGACGATCATGAATGCCTCATGTGGAGGATCTATTTTGAACAAACAGCCTATTGAAGCATTCAGAATTCTCACTGAAATGGCTAAAGACAACCGAGACTTCGGTGAAGAGGGCATTTGGGTTGTAACTGACTCAGAAAGGGCACCAGACCAGGATAGCAGGATTGATAGATTGTGTGACAAGATCAAAACAATCTTGTCCAGTGTAAGCATGGTGAAGAAGCCCAGACCGTGTGGAGTATGTAAAAGTATATCTCATTTCACTGATGGGTGCCCTACTCTACAGGACGAAGTGGAAGAAGTGAACGCTATAGGTGGACAGAATGGGCATTCCAGGAGATATGATCCTCATTCCCAGACTTATAACCCTGGCTGGAGAGACCATGAAAATTTTAGATGGAGAAGACCAGAGGATGGGCATCCTGCACGACCATTGCCGCCACCAGAAGAGAAAAAGAAGCAGAAGCTGGAAGATCTTGTGTTCACCATGGCTGAGGAGAATGAAAAATTTAAGCAGGAGACTCGAGTTGGTCTCTCGCACATGAGCAAGCAAATCAATCAGTTGGATCAAGCCATGCACAAGATGGAAGAGAAAAATGGAAAGCTGCCTTCCCAGGTTGAGAACCTGAGAGAGCAGGTGAATGCAGTGGCTCTAAGAAATGGAAAATAACTTCCGAAGATGGTCAAGCCAGTAGAAGAGAAGGACGATGTGCCCTTAGAAGAAGAAGTGGAAAAAATTTCCACAGAGGACGAGGCACACGAAGCTGAACAGGAAGATACTGTGCCTATTCCAGAAGTAAAGCAGCCTGCTAAAGTGCCCATTCCAGTAAAACAGAAACCTCCATTTCCAGGGAGATTGACATAAAATAGAAGAGAAGAGGAAAGCAGGGAGATGCTAAAATTATTCAGTAAAGTGGAGATCAACATTCCACTGATCGAGGCAATCAAACAAGTGCCGCAGTATGCCCGGTTTCTGAAGGAGCTTTGCACCAGAAAAGTACGATTCAATGAGGATGCAAGGTTCTTATTAGAGAGAATGTATCGGCTGTGATACAGAGAAAATTACCCAAGAAGTGCGATGATCCAAGGATATTCACGATTCCTTGCATAATAGGAGACAAGAAAGTGGAGAAGGCCATGCTGGATTTGGGGGGGCATCAATCAACGTAATACCCCTATTGGTGTTCAAAGAATTGAAGATTGGACCTCTGAAAGAGACCCGTTTGGTCAATCAGTTAACTGACCGATCGAATGTATATCCAGAAGGCCTCATTGAAGATGTATTGGTCAAGGTGGACGAGCTTATTTTCTCAGCAGATTTTTATGTACTTGATATAGGCACAACGACTTCAAAATCTTCAGTGTTGTTGCTGGGAAGGCCTTTCATGAAGACAACTCGAACCAAGATTGATGTGGACAAGGGCACACTTATATGTGAGTTTGATAGGGATACAGTGACATTCAACATATTCGAAGCATTAAAACACCCTCCAGACACAGAGAATTGCAGTTTTGTGAATACATTCTGTCACCCGAGTCGATCTACCCTATCCATGGTGAGTAATAGAGATCCATTGGAATGGGCATTGTGGGATGGACTGACTAACCAGGATGCCCTGGAAGAAGACGATGACATCGAGGAAAGAATTATGATGATGTACTCATTGGAAGAAATTCCATATGGTTGTGTGGATTATGGTGTGCCCATTCAGAGAAATGATTATAAGTTGATGCTTTCTATTTTCAAAGCGCCCACGCTGGAATTGAAGGTATTACCAAGGTATTTGAAGTATGCCTATTCGGGGGATAATGAGACTCTTCATGTAATCATAAGTGCGGGCTTGAATCAAGCTGATGAGGACTGCCTTTTGAGATTGTTGAGACTGTACAAGGAGGCACTCAGATGGACTTTGGCAAACATAAAGGGCATTAGCCCAGTGGTTTGCATGCACAAGATTTTGCTGGAGGATGATTCAAAACCTGTTCGTGATCCACAAAGAAAGCTCAATCTAGTGATGAAGGATGTGGTGCTAAAAGAGATTATCAAGCTATTAGACCAGGCAATATACACCCCATTTCAGATAGCAAGTGGGTAAGTCCAATCCATGTTGTGCCCAAGAAGTCGGGCATTCAAATTGTGAAAAATCAGAAGGGAGAGCTTGTGCCCACACGACTGCATACTGGCTGGAGAGTTTGCATTGATTACTGAGGAGGCACTCAAATGGACTTTGGCAGACATAAAGGGCATTAGCCCAGTGGTTTGCATGTACAAGATTTTGCTGGAGGATGATGCAAAACCTGTTCGTGATCCACAAAGAAAGCTCAATCCAGTGATGAAGGATGTGGTGCTAAAAGAGATTATCAAGCTATTAGACCAGGCATTATATACCCCATTTCAGATAGCAAGTGGGTAAGTCCAATCCATGTTGTGCCCAAGAAGTCGGGCATTCAAATTGTGAAAAATCAGAAGGGAGAGCTTGTGCCCACACGACTGCAAACTGGCTGGAGAGTTTGCATTGATTACCGGAAGCTGAACATAGTCACGCTGAAGGATCATTTCCCACTTCCGTTCATTGACCAGATGCTGGAGAGACTCGCAGAAAACTAGTTCTTTTGTTTCTTGGACGGATACTAAGGATACATGCAGATTGCAGTGAGTCAGGAGGACCAGGAGAAAACAACATTCACGTGCCCATTCGGTACATTTGCCTATCGCAGAATGCCCTTTGGCCTCTACAATGCTCCTAGCACGTTTCAACGATGTATGATGAGCATATTCTCTGATTTACTCGAGAACTGCATTGAAGTATTCATGGACGACTTCACGGTGTATGGAAGCTGCTTTGATCGATGTTTAGACAATCTGGAGAAAGTGTTGCAGCTATGTGTGGACAAATGCCTAGTACTGAACTACGAAAAATGTTATTTTGTGGTCAGAAAGGGCATTGTACTGGGCCATGTGATTTCCGAGAGGGGCATTGAGGTCAATAAAGCCAAAGTGGACATAATTGAAAAGTTGGCATATCCCGCTTCGGTAAAACAAGTGAGAGGTTTCCTAGGGCACGCTGGATTTTACAGGAGATTTATAAAAGATTTTGCAAAAATTGCCCAGCTTATTACTCACTTATTGCAACAAGATGTTCCCTTTGAATTCAATAAAGAGTGTAAGAAGGCATTCAATTTTCTGAAGAAGCAACTGGTCACAGCACTGGTTATCCAACCACCAGATTGGGGAATGCCCTTCGAGATTATGTGTGACGCCAGTGGTTATACTGTGGGCGCTGTACTGGGTCAGAAGAGAGGAAAGGAAAGCCATGTAATTTACTATGCCTCCAAAACTCTGAATGGGACATAGTGTAATTACACCACTACTAAAAATGAGCTATTGGCAGTAGTGTTTGCATTCAAGAAGTTTCAGTCCTATCTCTTGGGAGCAAAGAGTATCGTTTACACAGATCACGGTGCCCTGAGGCACTTGATGGCCAAAGAGACAAAGCCGAAACTAATTAGATGGATCCTGCTCTTGCAAGAGTTTGATGTTGAGATAAAGGATAAGAGTGGGGCACATAACTTGGTAGCTGATCATCTGAGCCGGGTGTTGAATGAAAAGAGTGATGAAATGCTCATTACAGATCATTTTCCTGATGAGCATTTATACTCAGCACGGGGCACACTGGAGCCCTGGTATGCAGATATAGTGAATTTTATGGAGTCAGGAGAGCTGCCAATTGGATAATCAAGGTACCAAAAGAGGAAGTTTTAATCAAAGACATATATAATATTTGAATGAGTAAATAAATTATAATGTAAATATATATATATATATATATATATATGTATAATTATATGTGTGAAAATAACAAAAAAAAAAGACACGTTTTGCGATATATAGTTTACATATCTTTTTGATTTGATCGATGAATTTCAAGAATCAATACCATCCACAATAACTTAATGATTATCAACTTCAGATCATTTCCTACAGAAGATATCAAAATTGTATTTTAGCAGTCACCAAATTAACGAAGAGCGGTATAGGCATGGAATAAATAAAATATACGAAACACATACAGTTATACAATTTTTTTGAATAAAATTCAAAAAATAAAACACCGCAAATTTTGAAGGACAAACCATTTATTTCTCCTTTCAAATTTTTCTCGAATTAATTTGTAAATAGAAGATCTCATCTAATTGATTTTCCGGCCGGCACTATAGAAACCTACAGTTTCGGTCTTCCACTTAACTCAGTCAATTGGTTCGTTACATCGAATGGTATTCATCAAACAACTATTTTCAGTAAAACTTGCATCCCTATATAATGCTACGAAATTTCAAATAAAATGACCAAAAACTATTAGAATATCAAAAAAGAGAAAAAAATAAAAGTTGTTGTAAATTCCTATATTAATTTTTTAAATAAAAAAAAAAAACAAACTAGCAAGCATGTCGAAGACGCTAGTTGTGATCATGGCGACGCTGCTCGTCATCGGTGCTTTCCTTCCCTCGTCGTTGGCCGAAGCTATTGGCTACGGTGTTCTTGAAGGTGGAGATACTATTCCCGGATCACCGCCAGACGGCGCTGCCAACTCCTACAACCGGGGCTGCGACTCCGACGAGCAATGCCGTGGCCGTCGGTTGATGTCTGAGTCAGGTTTCGATAACGCCATCGAGGAAACGGAGGAGGGAGCTGAGGATGTGAAGCAGAAGATTGTCAACCTTTTTCATTGAGTTATTAAAACTATATTTCTCTCTTGTGATTAAAATGTCACTAACCATCACGGTTTGTTTTCTTTTTGCTCGAGATCTTCTTTGATATTTCCATCCTTATAAGTGATCGAGATGTAAGATAATTACACAATATGATCATTATTAATGCAAGATGAAATATGTTGTTGTGCGGTATTTTTGTGGAAATAAGATTCCAATTTATGTGATACTAAAACAAACCAAAAACGTCGATGGTATTATATTAATCATTTTGTGATCTAATTAGCAGGTATTATTTATGAACATTTGAGCATAATCGTAGTGTTATATAAGAACTCAGAAAATGACCTATGACCACACCATATAAGAAAAACCACCTAGAAAATAAAATTGCATGAATCGTATAAGAAAGATAAACTATAATCGTTCAGACATTTTAGCAAACAGTTGGGCGGCAGCTGATAGTTTAATTTTGAAGAAAATTGAAGATGTAAAACACAAAAGTTCGTTATCATTCAGACATTTTATATTATCCAACAGCTGAGGGCTGCCCATCTTTTAATTTTGAATTTTTATCGCTACAATTTGAAGCCCAAGTTGTATAATCTTAAAATTTTACTAAATGTTTCCATGTTAGCTTGTCAATATACAAGTCTGGAAAGACAACAATTTTATTTTTCATCTTAGCTTGTCCTGAAAAGGCAATAATTATAAAATGTTGTCCATATGATTTCAAATATATATTGAGCCCAAAATCTGTGAAAAACAAATAGGTTTCTGAAGTAAGAAAAGAAAAAATGACTTTTCGGAGTTCTACCTCTTATGAATTATATTATCATATACATTGCGTTCTCCAAAATGGTACTCTAAACAATACATATTAGGGATAAAATCCTCTAGTCCACTTTTCATGTCCCACTATGGTGTCCCACTATAAAATTTAATATTTTCAAAATATTTATTAAAAAAATAAATTTTATTATAGTATTACAAATCATAATCAGCATTTATCGCTATAAATTAAAATTTTTAAAAATCATATCCCTATTTTTGGAATAATCAACCATATTAATCAAGTATATTTACTAAAAAAAAAAGAAATAAATATAAATCCTAATTGGATGTAATAAACCCTAAATAATAATCATAAAATTAAACTAAGCCATAACAAATTGAAATTGAAGAAAAAAATTGATGAAAATCGAATAAAAATCAATGTGGGACACCAAATGAAATAGAAAAAAGTAGGATAGATGATTTCATTTGTACATATTAGGTCAGGCTTGCCGGCCCAACCTCTTTTTTTGGCAGGTTAGAGCTTTATTTTTTAAGTGGCGGGCGGGTGCCTTTTTTCTAACTTGAAAAATTTGCTCAACATTTGCAATTTAATTAAAAAATCTTAATTTCTAAAATATTTTGAAATTTATATTAACTTTGGATAATTTTAATTTATATTTGATTGATTAACCATTTAGGTTTTCCATTATTTTAGTTTGTATATTTTTGTTGGATATTTTAGTTTATTTTTTGTTGTTTGTCACTCACAAAGTCAGAATTAATTAAATGCTAAAACTAGTTTAAAGTAAAAATAAAATGAATTAAAATAAAAATATTTAACAAATGTATGTCCCGTCAACCTACAGGCTTGGGTAGGGCTTGGATTTTTAGACCTATCACTTTGACGAGTAGCCTGCACCGCAAAACGACGGGCTTTCCAAACCTGCAGTCCACCATCATGTTATGTCCAGTTGGCCCGTTTTGATAGCTTTAGGTGGAATATATAATAGATTATTCAAGTTGAAATATTTAAATTAGGCAAAAATTTGCATGCATTAGATGTATATAAACTTATATCAGACGGTGGACGCGTTTGATCGGGTCAACGCTCGTTGACCCGGTCAACCCGCAAAAAAGAAAAATAGTAAAATAAGTGATACTTAAGGATACAGATGATACTTTTTGAATTTTGGGTGATATTTTTTAGTGTTATGGTTGATACTGATTTTGACGATTTTTTTTATTTATTTATTTTGACTGATACTTTTTAAGGATACAAATGATACTTTTGGGCTTTTGAGTGATACTTTTTAGTGTTACGGTTGATACTGATTTTGAATGATTTTTTTTTTATTTTGGAGTCGACCGGGTCAACGCACATTTTTCGGCATTGACCCGGTCAATGCGCTTGATGGTGCACCTAGTGCACACAAATGCTTCTCTTTAAATTATAATTTACATATTTGAAAAGTTTTTCTATATAATAAAGACATTAGAGTTAATTTGATCTTAGAATCATATCATGTACCTCATCAATTATGATTTATAGATCCTAGAAACAAAGGATTCTTTCGCCAGAAGGATATTCAAGTCGTGGAGACACTTGTATCAAAGGGAAAGTTTCAAGTTTGAAACCCATCGTTTCCGATCACAATTGTCATTAAATTTTTCCAAAATTTCAAACGATCATAACATTCTCATTTTTAATCGGATTTTCGTAAAAATATACCACATTAAATGTCTTTCATGGTCTTTCATTTAAAATGTCACATGGACATGTTTAAATGAAGAAATATGGATGAACAATATAACACATTCATTTCTTATACATATACAAGCTCTAAGGGTATGGTTGATATGATGGAATGGAGTGTGGCCTTGGAAAGTAATCTTATTTCTTATTTTTAAATCTGTGTGTTTGGTTCAATTTTTGAGAATTTTGGAAAGTAATCAAAATCCTCAAAGTAAGGAAACTAATACAACTTTCTTGGATTATGAATACTAACTTGGAGTTGGTATTTGTTTTACCTGTCTCGAGGAATCTTGTGGTATACGATTTCATTATTCAATTTTTTCATTCATTATTGTTATGAATTATTACTAAAATTATATTTTTTATTTTTCAATAAAAAAATTGAAATTTTTGAAAAAATAATTATCTTATTTTTTTTTGTGGATTATTGTTAATTTTTTACTACAAAGTTTTAACTTTCAACAAAAAAAAAGAGCAAAGTGAAAAAACAAAAAAAAAATCTATTAAAAATCGATTATCATATTATTATTATTATTATTATTATTATTATTATATTGGCAATTGGTGGTAGAATCAACAATAAAATTCGACATAAGTAACAATTTTTGTTCAAATGATGATGTCTACTATATATATATATATACATATATAATGGAATTTTTCTTTTATGATCAATGGTTTGTGTATGTTTGTAATTATTTATATATATTTTTAATTATTAATTTATCTTTATTTATTTATATATATTCTCAATTATTAATTTATTTATTTTTTAATTAGAGAAGGAGAATGATGACCAAACTCAGGTTTCTCCCATAAAATGATTGAAGAATACTCCTAGACTACAAATCTATAATATTACTAATATATCTTAATAAACTTACTTGATTAATTTTAATAAAAAAATTCTAAAATGAGAATCCTCACAATTTTCTTATTATGTTTCAAACACAGAATAAATGATATATATCATTCATTTTCCTTAGAATAACATTCTCATGAATCATATTCTAGATAACTTTGCTTTCTTGAGAACCCAATGAGCCCTTAGTGTTAATGTGATACTCTATATGAGAAGTAATATTTTGTGTTTTGAGGTGTTTAAACTAATTTCCATAATATAATAAAATATTTTGCTCGATGGTAATAATAATAAAATATTGCGTCTTATAGATTATTAAAACATATCATTATATATTCACACTTAGGTGTAATTTATTGATAAACGTCCACACTATTGTGACTTATTAATTAGATGATTACATGAACGAGAAGATTTCCGACTATTAATTCACTTGTCAAAAGGAAACTTGGCTGGAGGTGAATTAAAGGCTAATAACCTATTTAAAAATAAATTTCATAAACATCCCACACTATTATGGCTTATGGGAAACATTTTTAAAATGTCGGTCGATTAATTCATATAATATTTTGAGGTATCGGTATATGTTTATTATCCTAAAAGGTGTGACTGTATAACATGTTTTACTTTTATGTTGTTCTATATCATCATGACACTCTCTAACTTGTCTTCTATTCTCAAAATTATTAATTGGTAAAAACTATAAAGATTGGATTCAGAACTTAAAGATTGCCTTAAACAGCTAAAAGTTTAAATTTGTACTTGCTGATGATTCATTAAGAAACCAGTTGCGAATTCTGATGAAGTAGTGAGAACCTCTTATAATATAATGTTCAATCTCAAGAAACTCTTCAAACATCAAGAATGACACAACAAAACACATTGACATAAAAAATTTGATGGAAACCAAGATGGTCGATTTTATTCCGCAATGGATCACATTCTGAAGCTACTTATCAAAAATCTAAACCTTGGATTGTGAACTAGACACCAAGTCTTACATCAACATGGTGTTTCACAGTCTGTCTGTGAAGTTTAAACAGTTCATTTTGAATTTTGACATGATAAATAAGAATGTCGCTTTATTAGAAATGCTCACTGATCTTCAGGCAATAGAGATGCTTATAAAAGGTACCTCAGAGGCGCATATGGTTGATGGAAATGCATCTTCTTCGGGTAAGAAGAAGTGAAATACATCTCAACCAAATGAGGCATGTAAGACAATGAATAAAAGAGCATAGTTACTTAAACCGGACTTTAAGTCCAAAGATAAGTGCTTCAATTTCAATCGGCTAAGTTCCTCTCAAAAGAAAATGTATGGCTCACATATTTGAGTGAAAATTAGATCACTGTCTGTCTACATGAGTAATGCTACGCAAGTGGTAGCTATTGCAGTGGGACATGTGTATTTACCTTTTAGTAGTGATATATTTTAGTTTTGAAGTATTGCCTTTATGTGCTAAACTTTAGAAACTTGGTTTCTGTTTCCAAAGTTATTTTGAATTGATATTTTATTACTTTTGATAACAAAGTTGTTGTCATGATTGGGAAATATTTTATCTGTCCTGATACATAGGATGAACATCATTACATACTAAAATCAATGCATAACACTATACATCAATTATTGAATACATTGACTAACCTTAACAAAAGGAAACAACCTTCGTAACTGGACCAAACCTATCTTTGACAACTAAGACTTGGAGATATTAATCTTCAGATGATTCAAAGGTTGATAAACGATGGTCCATTAGGTTCACTAGTCCTAGAATCGTTTTCTTTGTGCAAATCCTACTTAAAAGGTAAAATGATCAAGAGTCATTTTAAGACTAAAGAGAATAGATGTGAAGAGATATTAAGTTTAATTCACTCTATCTATGTGGCCCTATGACAAATCATGCCAAGAGGTGGTTATGAGTAATTCATTACTTGAAAATTTTGATATTAATAAAAAATCTATTCCAAATAATTACAAGAATGATCGAAAATAACTAGAATTAAAATATGGAAGTTTTGAACCTCTTCAAACACTTTCCAAATTTAAAATTCTATTTTCAACCCTTATGGAATTAGAATTAGGTAACTTTTGATATACACCAAAAAATTACCTTTCCAATTCTAAATCCCCTTATTTTCAAAAATTGCATATAAATTAACTAAGAAAATTTTGATATGGATCAAATTTCTATTCCAAACTTAATTTATAATTTTTGAAAATTATAGATTAAAATTAGGGAATTTTTAACATGAAATTTTCAATCCCCATGAAAAATAAAATTCGGAAATTTGATGTTCATCAAAATATCATCCCAAATATTATTCAATCATGATCGAAAACTTTATAGAATTTAATCTTAAATTTTTTGAACAAAATAAAAAATATCTCCCAGATTAAAAACATACATAATCGAAATATATGAACAATTAAATCTGAAAATTTATACAACATAAAGTCATCAACAAATTTAAACATATATATATCGAAAATATCCTAGGATTAAATCAACAGCAGTGCCAAAACCCGCTCTAATACCAGTTGTTGGAGTTTTTTTGAATTGAACCACCGCATTATCTAATTGGTTGCTCATTAATCCTAACATCATGCATATCATATTTTATGTGCTCATATGAATTTAATTAAGCTATGTTGAATTAACATGCATAGCAAATCCTGATTCTAATAAAAGTGGAAACATAGAAATCGAAATTTACTTACAAATTCAAGACGGGTTGAGGACAAGATTAAAGATCTCATCTTGTTGTTGAATGCAGTGTAAATGGCACCCCAACACAATGTAATTCCACTCCTTGATCTCCTGTTGTATTCCCGGACTTGGTTTAGATACAGGGTAAACTGTATTCTACTAAACGGGTGTGAATACTATGGGGATCAAGAGAGCACAAAGAGGGGCTGATATTAAGCATAACATTTTCGGCCACCACCTCCTTAGTATATAAGGGGGTGGCCGAAAATCTTACTCAAACCCTAACAGGTTTGGGCCTCTCACTCTTATTCCATCCCAGTCCACTAAACTCATATTGGGCTACAATAGAGGTCTAGAAGAATATTATATTGGTCTGATAGATTTATTTAATTTCCAATATCCAATAAACTTAGGATATAATTAAATGCATCAAGTATTATTTTTATTCCACTAAAGAAATAATATTGACCTACCAATTTAATACATATTTCCGAATATGCTTTCTTCTTGAATCCAACCATTCCCCATGTTTAAGATATAATGTCCATTAATTAATTATGTAAGCTTCCGACATTTATAATTAATTAACTACTTGTTCCTTAAGAAGTACCATACAAGATTTATCATGTACGGAATAAATTCCACCTGCTGGGTTTCACACGAACTATGTACTTCCTCAAGGAGACATCATCAACCTCGCGCACCAGAACACGGTGACCATACCTATTGCACAACCCATCATACATGTATATGATAATGGCCAAGATATCAAGGTTGTTGATCTTATCTGAGAATCTCACTCATTGATAAGTCAAAGCAATACCATAACATATATATGTCCACCAATACATATGGGTTAAGAACCTGAACTCTATGGATCTTTATTCTCTCACTTAAGGTCAGAATAGGGAATAGTATCCTATCATCATCCTCCTTAATACAAAAATCAACATACTAGAATAATCAGTTATTCAAGAAAAACTAAATATCAAATTATTCTACGGTGTACCGATGGTGGATTCAAGATCATCTAAGCTGTGGGTCTTCTAACACATTGCAAGAGATCCAATGATATAATCTTTACCGTGTGTGTATACCCACACACTATATTATTTGCAATGCAAGTATATGGAACTGGCAAATAAATATAACAATAAATAAATGCACACAATGACTACAATAATATATTCAATCTATATCATCAAAAATATTGTAGCATGTATACAAAGACAGGTCTTCCGGCATACAAGACTAACATTAATTGACCATTTGATCACCATCATCATATCTTGTCCGCTCACACACCGTCCAAGCTCTTGCCAGAAAGGAAATAAAAGATTGGACTTAGTTCCTTTAAACTCAATGGGGCGTATTTGTTATCTAAACTATAAATTTAACAGAAAAAGCATATGAAAGACCCAATTTATGTAATCTATACTTTTGTATCAGCTCTTAGGCTCAGTACTTTATAGTCTAAAGATTCCGTACTTTATAGTTCAGAAGACTTTGTACTTTACAATCTAAAAGACTATATATTAAAATTTAACATAACTCCTAAATAATCATATAGAGATGATAACAATACAATCTTCAACATAAAACAACCCCCACCTTAACCTTTACTTGAGATTAATTGTTTATGTCGCGGCGTGCCTTGTTTATGAATTAATTATCTTTAATTAATAAAACAGATATATATATATATAACATGATGTGTTAGATTAATACACAATGCGAAAATGCTTTAACTTGAACAGCTGAATTAATTCTGAATCATGCAATATATATACATATACACACGCTCATACTATATATATATATATACACACACACACACACATGCAATATACATATGCATAACCACACAAAACTACACACGTACGTGAAATCAATTATGAAACATCAATTCATGATTTAAGGTTTACGTGAATTTAATTATAACAACATGACTAAGAAATAGCTTAGTGCATAATTAATGAAACCAAGACCCATCTTTCATTTCTCATAATATTCTAGCCCATAGAAACATAACGAATACTTATTCCAAATGCTATATGATATGCGTAAATACACGTTTCCTTTTAACCAATTAATATATCATGCCATTATTAATTATATGCGTGAATGATACGTACAGATACATGCTATGAAGGTACTGAAATGGCTAAGGCATGAAATATTGAAGCATACAGTCAAATTTTTATTAACTAAAACCCACCTGCAAAACAAAGGTTAGGAAATCAAAATAAAACACTTCTATCTCATCCTCTCTTTTATTCACATGAACATCAATCTAGCTACGAAACAGATTTCTGTTCTTTTCTTTTTATATCTTCAATTCGGTCTTTGAAACTCCTGCAACATCAAACAATCCTTCTCCTCATTCTCACTCGTCCTCTTGATCGATCAAAGAGCAGCTTCTTGTGGCAGAAGCAGTTATGATATCAATATCGAAAGCAGTAGTGGTTGGTGTCGCCGTTCATCATCATGGTGCTGCCCCTTCCTTTGCCGGAAACTGCTACTGTTACGGCTACTACCCCGGTCCCCAATGCAATGCAAATGAAAAACTAAATGGAACATGAAAGAGACGGAGAAAATAGAATATGAACTGACCTTAACATTTTACGTACGGACACAATATAAAATTCTTGTTACTACTTCTCTTTTTCTTTGGTTTGAGAAATATGATGAATGAATGCCTCTATTTACACTAGTAGAAATAGGGTTTCCTATCCTTAATTTTGGAAGAAAATATCAAAGGAGTGATTCATTTCCATAGAACTTGAATATTGGAGGAGCTAAACTTGGTAAAAAATCAATGGTAGGAATTCCCTTTTAAAGAGAGATGGAGGCAACGTGTGTTTAGGTTAATTAGGCTCTTCCTTTGGGCTCAAATAAGCTTGGGCCATAAAATAAAATATGAACAATGACTCAATGAGCTCCCATGAAATGAAATAAATGCAGTACAATTTATGAGCATGCTATATAAAAATTAAATTTACTCTAGGCACGACTTAGAGGATTTAAACAATTAATATCATGCTTTAAAATAATAATTTTTAAATTGACATAAGTAAATAAATCAATAAAATAATGGGGCCCTACACATTGATAAGGTGTATGATACAATGTTTTGTAGTTTTTTATTATTTAAAAAAATATAATTTTAGTGGATGAAAAAGTCATGAAATGGTTCAATAGATGATTTGAAGTATTTACTAAAATATATATATGTCTACAAACAAGCAAGCTTGAGATACATTTTTTTTTAAATTGGCTTGATTACAGTTTAATTCCAAACATTTGAATATATAGCTTAATATTTTAATAATTAAAAATTTAAAATGTTGGGATATTTTAATAGAAATAGCCTAATGTTTTAACATTAAAATTCAAATCCTAATGTTTTGACATTTTAACAAAAATGACAATATTTTCGACAAAAAATGAGATTTTGATTTATTTTTATTTTTTGTGAAAATGTAACTTTGTCATATAAATTAAATCATAATTTTAAAAGTTAGGCTATCTTTGTTAAAACATTCAAATGTAGAGAATTAAATTGTAATTTACCATTCTTCTATATTTTTCTAATTATTGATTGATCTTGAATTTTCTTACATTATTATATAGTAATAATATAATATAATATAATATAATATAAATTATGATTTTTGTATAGTAATAAATAATATGTAATGCCCCGGTCCTGAGGATTATGACGCGGATACTACGAGAAAAATGGAAGGAAAAATGTAGCATAGTCTAAAATATAGGGGGTCCTCTGTAATGTCCCGGTCCCAAAAGAAATAATAAATGAAGGTCGGGGTGTTACTAAAAAAGGAAGTACTATTTAGGATAATCAAATGAAATGGCTTTAGATTAAGAATAGGTTATATTCCCTAGAAATTTAGGCAACATAACCTTTGTAACTGGAAGAAAACCACGTCTTTCAACGTATCAACAAAGTCAAATGATTCAATCAAGTCAAAAGAATGCCTATTCATAGGCCAATCAAATTCAAACAGAATCCAACAATTAATAAATAGGATTCTGACTTTTACAATAAACAGGACATAGACAAATAAACTATTTTATGTCTCATTCATAGGACGAAAGTAATTAATCAAGTGAAAACCCATTCATAGGTTAACTGGAAAATAAACAGAATCCAAGACTCAACCAAATATGATATTCATAGCTCGAAAACTGTAAAGAGACATGCTTGGATCTATGGAAAAGAAATGAGACTTTATTTATCATAATTCAAATAAGGTATACAATTCAGATAAGCTCAATAATAAAACATTGCATGCAATCATACTATGGGGCAATTGTATCAGAGTTTAAGCGGAAATCAATGGAGTAATATTATATCACATAACAACATATTCATGAGCAATAATTCAGTCTAAACGAGACAGCAAGGCATGATCAACCCACAACAGTACATCGAGCCATCACCTACAGTATCTTAGCATGTGAAAAATATTTTGAAAGGATTTTGGGCGTGTGTACTAAAGCACTCAGTGGGTTAAACTTTTAACTCATTCTTTAATAAAAACTGTAACAAAATATCCAAAATATAAATACAGATAATAGAAAGCAAAACGTGAAAGCCCTTCCCATTTCTGCAAACCTTTACTTCTCTTTGGTACCCTGTAGCTTTTCCTGTCGTCTACTGCACGCTATGACATGTCGCTGATAGGAAAAGGGAGGGATTACCTCGCTAATTTGAGAAGAGTCTATCAGGGATTACCTAACATTGACCCTGAGTATACCGGAGATTACCTAGCATTGACTCCTATAGTGATGCCCAGATCACGTGTATGTGCATGGTTACCTCACAGTGACACATTTAGCGATTAACATCACATTTCCTGTCTATCCTTTGTTCTACGGTCTCAAATAAAGCGCATAATATGACAACTATGTCATCCTCTTAATATGGGAACTATGCTAAGCTTTAATTCCTCTATCAAATTTAGTTTAATTATGCTTCATATTCCTTAAACGGAAACCATTCTATAACTTGAGTTTAATACTAAGAGCACAAGCTAAAAATTATAACTTATTATACACAAGTATAATCAATACACAATAAACATTTAATTTACTGTAAATAAATTATGAACTTTAAATCTCTAAACTCTAACCTTAATATATAAAATATGAACTTTAAACTCTACACCTTAACTTTTAACCCATAGACTTTAGTTATGACAAGGCATAATCTATTCTATTTAATTATGTTGAAGCGGGCATAATCTATATTCGTTTATTGTGATAAATCAGAATTTATTTTCTCAATAATTATGATGAAGCATAATCTATGTTCTCAGTAAGTATGCCAAAGTATAATCTATATTCTTAATAATTATACAACAGTATAATACTATGTTCTCATTAATTGTGCAACAGTATAATACTATTACTCTAGCAGAGACTTGAGCAGATAATTTCTCAAATATTTTATTTGGATATTCTAACTATGACTATCACATTTATGAGTTAATAACTCAAATATAGATGGGTTTTGCAAATAAACCCACCACAATTAGATCAACTCAAGTGATCAAACTTTTCAATTCATCTGTCAGCTCCTCTGACTGGCTCAACAGGTCCTACGAGGTCAAACCTTATTTTAGGACTGTTGCTCTAATTTTCAGAACTCGACTTTAATTTAATTGGAACTTTTATTTACTTCGCAACTCTAGAGACCTCGAATAATTCCTCTATAGAAATAAATTCCAAAATATAATTTTCGATTTAATGGGGCCAAAATATTTGACAAAGGTCACTTTCCGCAACTTGTCATTTTACAATATTTTTCACAGCTAACCTCGATTGCACTTTTTACTTTCCCAAAATTATGAAAATAACCAAGCATGATCCAACATATATCTTTATTCAAGTATATAATTTTTGGAATTTTCTGAAATCACATGCTCTAATTATAAAAATAACCGTCTGATTAAAATAATCAACTTTAATCAAACTTATCAGAAAATTATGAAACTTGGCAGTTCTATAGGAAATAATATTTCGAGCAACTTTCTAGTTCAAACTTTTTCGATAACAGGCAAAATTTGAAATTGATCGGCGCCCCTTTATTTTCAACATTTTCCGGCATTTTCTCCGATTTTCGACCACGGACGATGACGCACTCAACATACAAAATGAAATACTATATAAAATACACAACATATTAAAATTTCAACTATAAAATGATAAATGGACCGAAACAAGACGTCCAAAGCGGTGGCACGACGCCGACGCGATGACGGTGATTTCCGGCCATACACAGCAGTGGCGACGGCGGTGGCTCTCCGGCAGCCTTTCGGCGTTCGACAGCTGCTCTTGCAGCAGCATCCCCCGACAAAATTTAATTTGGGCCCGCATGCGCGATTTACTCGGCGTAGGCTCGGGTTTCTCGTTCGTGAGAGAAAGAGAGAGAAGAGAGAGAATGAGCAAGGAAAATGAGCTCTCCCCCATTTATAGAAAAATTTAGGCTCGGGCGGGTATAACTTTTTTGCATATAAAATACTGATAAAACGTTTTCGGATTCAATTAAAGTTGCTTTATTCAATGGTGAGATCCAAATGATCTCCAACACAAAATCCGAAAATACCGGCAGGCTCGTTGGCTCGAGCACTATTGAACCAACCCATCATTAAAAAATGAGGAGGTTGTCTGAGGAAAATCGAAGAAAGATTCTCTTTTCAAAAGTAAATTTACTATTTCGTCCTTTTTACTGAAAATGCTCCCGAGCGTTCGATTGACCTCTGATTGAAAATCCAAAAACGCGAATGGATTCATTGGGCAATTTTCTATGGAAAAAAATTGGGAGAAAAGACTTGGATCAATACACAAGATTTCATAATGATTCAAAAATCACGTCTTTACGGAAAAACACTATTCACAGGTTTTCTCTTTACGATTTTCAACTACGGGACTCTTGTAGAGGTCAGATTAAAATTCTGAAAGTACCAGCAACTTTTTTTTAGGTCGTTACGTTTCAGAAAAGACCAGTATTAACTATCTTCCGGCGGCAAATGCAATATCTCATCATCGATTTTCACATAAAATACACAAAAAATCGCGACTTACATCTGTTTTACTTTATTTTAGCTCAAATTATTTTCTTTAGTCTTCTAAATAAATTTAGAAGACTAACCAAGATATTCTGAAATTTATGGAATATTACATAATATGATTAATTTATTAAAATATCACGAAACATACATGATTTCTTATTTTTAGACCATTCCTATTCATCTACAATTGATCGTCACTAAAGCAACAAAAAAATGTTAAATTAAATTTTATTTGGCAATCGATTGGTAAAAAATTTGATTAACCAAACATCCAACAGGCAACAATCCTTTCTCTCTTGCCACTAATTAATATTATAAGACTATTAGTATTACATCCCGTGCGATGTACGGTGAGAGATTTATAAATAATTTATGATAAATAGTTTGTACAAATAAAATAATTAAATTATAATTAAATAATTAATTGAAACAATTATAAAATGTATAAATAATATAATGTTAAATATATTGATGTTTATTCAGTATTTTATCGGCAGTCAATTCATATCCATGAATAAAGTTACAATTTCCATTCATTATTTCTAATTAAAAAAATAACACAATCGGTTCGCTTAAAATCCATTATGAACATTATTGAAATCATTTCTAATTTTAGGTACAATGAGAAAAATTAAGAAAAAATGACACATAATCGCAAATACATTTAAGAAAATTATTATATATATACATCATCGTCCTCTCTCCATACTGTGGTGAAGTGGATATATAGGACACACAATTTGATTAATGCTTCGTCATCGTCGTCTTCGTCGTCGTCATCATCATCATCTCTTTTATTGTAGAGAACATCTCAAAACTCCATTTTAGAAATCATACCATGTTATGTCTCTTTACATACGGATATGAATGTATTAAATTATATTTGTAAAATGTTGGTCTATATATATGTAGTGTGAAATTAAATATTGGTCACTTTTATGTATGATATGCAAATATACGTATGATATCTAACTATTAAAGGAAAACATTAAAGAAATTGAAATATGTGGTATAAATATTTGTTTGGATTGAAAAACGCATAAAAATATTCAAACACAGGGTCTCACATATTTTAAGCTCATTATAATATAGATTTGATAACTAAAAAATGGTTAATTTTCAACATAATTTAACTTAATTTGACTGCCCAACAATCAAAATTCTAAAAATAGGTCGGGAGTCTCGTACATAAGTGAAATGCAATTAGGATTTGAGAGCCACATAAACCGCTTCATTAAACAATATCAATAAAAGAAATTATTTGTCTAAAATGAATCATTATTTTATGATAATAAAAAAAATATATAAATAAGAAATTAATTACTTATGCTAAATCAAATTATTAAGAATTTTGTATACAAACATAAAATTAATCACATTAACTTTACCAATGAAATACGTGAAAAAAGTTTTATTTATTCAATGGGTCAAACTTTAACTAAAAATACATTTAGTTCAATAGTGAAACACGTGGAATATATTAGACACAAATTTGAATGTAACTAATAAATTTAAAAAATATTAAAAAATGAATATAATAATGAAGTTATATCCAAACATGAAAATTCAACCCATAAAATATCTTCAATGTTAGGTTTGTCTTTCTTCGAATTTTCTCTCATTTTTTGGCTCTCGCTGGTTCATTCTTCATCAAAAAAAAATCATTCTAAATTTTTCTTGGCATTTGCAGCTAACACTACTTGTTAATTTCATCTTCACCTTCCAGTCTATTTTAAATCTTGCGAAGAACGTACTTAAAGCATAAATTTTGTATTATTTTTACACCATTTGTTTCTAGTACCTATTATATTGCACAAAATATTCATAAAATGATGTGACCTATTATAAAATAGATAATCACTTGGTAATTGTGCATGAAATTTGAAAGATAAAATTATAAAAATATTTACAATTAAATAGATAAAATCAATTAATTCATTTAATTTAAAAATTAAATATATTTAATTTAAGTTTTTGTTTTTTTTATAATTTTAGTTAACTCAAAAAATAAAAAATATGTTCAATAAAAATATTTAAAATATTTTATTTGAACTATTTATATTTAATTCAAAATTTAAATTTTAAATTATTGAAATTCTATAAACCTAAAATATATTTAATATTTAATATTAAATTATATAAAATCAAATATTACAATTGATCTCAATTGAAAGATTGAGAAGATTGATTAATAATTTTTAGGTTTCACCATTTATAGTTAATTTATGTACAACAATATATTTAAGTTCTTCGATATGAAAATAATTTAATTTAAAAAATTAAAATATATAAGTTTTAACTATTTAAAATATATTTAAAAATGATAACATAAATATTTTAACTTCAAAACTTTAAAAATATTTACATTAAATTGATAAGATCAATTAATAAATATCAAATTCTTAAATTTAAATATATTTACTTTTAAATTTTTGATGTGGATCTTGACCTTTTAATATATTTAATTAACTAATTTTAAAAAATAAAACTAATTCAATATATTTTTAAATTATTTTATTAGAAAATTTTAATATATTTAATTAAATATTTTAATTTTCTAAAATTTAAATTTATAAATTTAAAATTTATTTAATATTTAATATTAAATTAATAAAATCACATGTCAAAATATTGCAAATTATATTTAATGATATAATTAAAATATATTATTATATCTATATTCTACAAATTTAAAACATATTAAATATTTTGTAGTTCTTCGTTGTAGATTAAATTTGTTTCAAATTCAAAAACACATAAGTTTAAACTGTTTAAATTAATAACTTAAATGTTCTAGTATTAAAATCAATTAATTCATTTAATCGACTTTAAATATATTTAATTTAATGTTTTGGATGTCAATTTTGAATTTTTTAAATATATATAATTCTTTATGTTCACTAAATATATTTTTAAAAATTCAATATCGATATCAAAGATTCAAATACATTTAAAGTTAATATATTTAAAAAATGAAAAAAATAGTCATGTTAATCATTATTTTTAATTATTGTATAATGAATAAATAAGAACAAAATCCATGTGGAATTATTCAAATATTATATTTTTAATTTCTATGGCATGAAATTGTCCAATGGGTAGGAAAATTGATAGTCGTTTTTTCATTACTTTGCGTGCCCAATGAAATGAATATTATTAAAACTACTAAAAAATGAAAAAATAAAATAAATAACGAATAAATAATAATCGAGCTTATATAACTATTGTTGGAATTTGTTGCCACAAACACTGAAATTAGACACAGATTCGTAATGTCAAACTCAATGTTAAAGATAGTTAACACAACTTATCTTAACACAAATATGCTGGAAATAAAATGCACAAGAATACACGATATAATTTTTTAAATCATACACAACATGTGTATGATTGCCACAGGGCGAAATCATACTATGAAGACGCGAAGGCTCTTAACACTACAACAACATTACAAGTTATAATCTAGTCTATTACTAAAAAGAACTAAAAACATATAAGTTGACATCCCGTCAATTCATATACAAACGACAACATACAACTTGACATCCCGTCAGTTCATATGCAAACTATATCATACAAGTTGACATCCCGTCGACTTGTATACAAACAACAACATACAAATTGACATCTCGTCAGTTCATATGCAAACTACAACATACAGATTGACATCCCGTCAATTCATATGCAAACTAGATCATACAAATTGACATCCCGTCGACTTGTATAACCACTAAAACAAACAAATTGACATCCCGTCAATTTATATACAAACTAGTAAAGGTTTCACAACCTTGCTATCTATCCTAACTTGTACAATCTATTCCGTGAAAGGATTGAACAACAATAAACATTAAGATAGAAGAAGGAACGAAGCACGAAACCTAAACTAAGTTTGTGACCCAAGCTTTCTTTAATCTTCACACAGCGGAAAACGGAATGAGCTTGAATAAGTCTTCAAGTGTCGAACACATCCCTTATATGCTTCTTCACTTGAATCCAGCACGGTCCACGATTTCTCTTTCTTGAACATGGGTTGATAATAACCGCTTCACTCCATGACTTCATCGTTGATGGAAGAAACCACCTCCAAGGCGTGGTTGATAGCTTCCCCACGTTCATGCTCTTTTTCTAAATATCCAACAAATATAATTTTCTGAAAAGAAAAGGAATTAAATAGAGAAACCACTAGACCTAAAAAATAGGAGATAGAGTTTTGACTTTGTCAAACTCTATTTTAAATAATATATCTAATATGTATATATCCAATTATTTGAAATATTAATTTCGTGGATATACACATATATTTTAAGATATATATAAAGTTATTTTATTTATTAAAATAATAAATAAACTAGGAAATGATAAGATTAGTTACGACTATGTCATAGACAATGTCACAGGAAGTCTGTCTGACATCGAGTGCAACATTGAACATCAATGTCATACAGCACTCAACAATCTCCCCCTTAATCTTAGCCTTTCTGCACAAAACATACAACTCAATGTATTTTGTACAGTTAGAGTCGCAGCGAAAAATAGAGATCTTAAAATCTCCCCCTTAAGGGTTACTCCCCCTTAATTAGATCATCATATAATAGGAACTTGTCCTATTATAAAATCAATGTTGAACAGAAAGTTCAACACATAATATCAATGTTTACACAAGGTTTCAACACACAATACAATGTTGAACTCATCGTTCAACCCACAATAATCAAGACATATTGATCATTCAATATGCCTAAATTGAATAAGCATATAAAAACAAGAACACAATCATAAATTGCATTCAACAACAAAAATCAAGATATGCATGAAATGCATATCAAAAACCATGTGTCCAGCACATATTAAAAACAGAAAACATAAAACATTGTTTTTAACATAAAACAATTTTAAAATTCAGAAGTTTAAACACCAAGCTTCACATCATCTTCCTCTTCCCTTTGGCTGCATCTTTTCTCCCATTTGCTTTACCAGCAACACTCGGTCTAGCATCTGTGTCTCCAGCATCCGCATCATCACCATCAGCATCATCATCCACTCTCCCTTTTTGTGTAGAAATGAGAGTTAGAAAAGAATCTCGAGCTTTGGTCAGTTAACCAATCACATGATCAAGCAGAGCAATTTGATGTTGAAGAGACTACAGCGGCATCATGACAATAGGAATGGAAGGCGTGGAGGCAACATCAGGATAGACATCAGATTGGGAAGGAGCATGGGTACCTTCGGCAGAAGGTGGCACTGGATTTGCAGCATCATGAGGATAGAGAAGATCAATGATCCTGTCATCATTCCCCTTGGGCTTCATTATGGAGAAGGTGGTTTGCTCAGACAGCACACTCTTCTTGCGTTCCTTTAACCCTTGGCTCTTAAGGATCCCATAAATCAAACATGGGAAAGGAAGCAAGTTCGAGGAACTGGACTTAGAGGCAGCCTTCAACGTAGCATCAAAGATGTATGCACCAAGGTTGAAAAGAAGCTGAGTTCCTAGCTTGTACAGGAGAATGGCCTGATCAACTGGGATGACAGAGGCATTCGATGTGGGCAGCCAATTGCACACTGCAAGCTTGTATAACACTGAGTAAAAGAATGTTAACTTGGAAGCAGACACTTTGTTGAGCCATTTTGACACCAGACCTCGAGTAATAACATTCACCACATCATCAATCAAATCCAAAGACATGATTGTATCCTCATTGCCTAACTCAAGAAACGTGTTAATAACATTAGGGGAAAAGTTATAAATTTTATCTCTAACAAACACAGTTCCAAAACACAGTTTAGAGGGATCTCCCATATCAGAAATGATGTTAGCATAAAATTCATGAATAACATCAGGATCATATGACACTAGTGACGTAACAGATTTCCATAAACTCCTCTCCTTAAGAAACACATCCATCCCATATTTTTTAAAGCTAAGAACATCAATCATTTTCTCAACCTTAAGAGTTCTCTTAACATAAAGAGCATGGGATTTCTTAGCCTCTTCAGAATAAAAAGTCTTACTGAAGGCTTGCATGACATCAAGCGGAGAGTCCTCATCTGTGCCAGAATCCTCGTCCACGGGCTCAGCAAAAGGACTGACATTCTGTGTAACATCAGCAGGAGGAGAAGTAGGAACTTGTTCACTAGTGGAGTCGGACTCATCTTTCAGCGACTTGGAGGTAGCCTTAGACCCTTCCTTCTTCACCTTCTTGGAGGAGACGGCCTCAGGTTTGTCAGTGTCATCACTGTGAAGTCACTTCGATTTCCTTGTCGGAGGAGAAGTCTTCGCCATCTTTGACAAGGATTGCAGGTGAGAAGTGGCTTCCGGATCGATTGGATTTGTGGAATCTCCAAGCACATTCATCCTAATCGGCTTAGGGTTTAGGATCTCGGTTCCAGGAGGAATAATAAGATCGGGATGAATTTCAGCTTCAGTTGGCATCACCTTTGATGTTGAAGGCTCAGCGACATTCGCTGTAGTTGGTTCAGCCTGAACTGTTGGAGGTGCAATGTCAGGGGTCTGAGTTGATGTTGCAGAGAGTGGGGGTTGTACTGCAGCTGCCGGAGTTGAGGCCGATGATGGGGATCCTTTTGTGAGCTCCATCATTTGTTGTAACATCATCATCATGGCTTGTAGATGATTAGGGTTTTGGTCTTCCATGGATGAAAAATAGAAGAGAAAATTGTTTGGAGGAGAAGGAGAAGATGAATCGTTGGAGAGAGAAAAAGCGAATCAGATATGAAGAGAGAGAGATGGGGGGTTTTGAATTAAAAAGAGATAAGGACAAACCACTTTATTATATTAAAATAATGAAAATGATATCTCTCATTCTCTCTCTGTTATCATATCAAAAGATATGCTGATAAGTATATCTGCTTATAAAAAAAAATTCAATTATTTATTATTTAAACACTAAATAATAAATAAATAATAATAAAAATAATAATAATAAAAAAGCAAATTCTGAAAATAAATAAAACTAATGGAGACGAGTCATGAATGAATAAATTCTTATGAATTGATTCAAAAAAAATCATATCATCGTACCATAGTTGTTATTAATAATTTCAAAATTACAGAACCTGATGTCAAAGATCATAACATTGACTTTAACATGAGGATGTCAGCATTGACTAACAGACACACATTCCAAGAGATTTCCTTAGAGAAGAAAATCTCTCAAAATCCAAAGGTTTAGTAAAAATATCTGCAATTTGATTCTCTGTAGGAATGTATTCCAATTTAATGATCTCTCGTTCCACAAGATCACGGATAAAGTGATGTCTGATGTCAATGTGTTTGGTGCAAGAATGTTGGACTGGGTTCTTCGAAATTTCAATTGCACTGACATTGTCACATAACAATGTCAAAGAAGGACTATCCAGACCATAATCTAACACCATTTGATTTAACCACAACATTTGAGAGCAACAACTAGCGGCAGCAACATACTCTGATTCGGCCGTGGATAGTGAGATACAATTTTGTTTCTTACTTGACCAAGAAATCAGATTGTTGCCAAAATAAAAACACCCTCCGCTAGTGCTTTTTCTGTCATCGACATCACCTGCCCAATCGAAATCACTATAACCTATAAGATGAATGTTAGAACTCTTGCAATATTTAACACCAAACCCAATTGTGCTTGAAACATAGCGAATGATACGTTCAACAGCTTTAAGGTGAGATTGATATCTCGCACAAACACCAACACTAAACATAATGTCAGGACGACTAGCTGTTAAATACAATAAGCTACCTATCATTCCTCTATACATGGTAGAATCAACATTGCTACCAACATCATTTCTGCTCAACTTTTCAGAAGATCCCATGGGTGTCTTCATTGGTTTAGCATTCTCTAATCCGAAACGCTTGACCAATCATCTAGCATATTTGCTTTGAGAGATGAAGATTCCATCTTTTTCTTGCTTGATTTGTAGACCAAGGAAATAGTTGAGCTCTCCAACCATGCTCATTTCAAATGTGTTGCACATTGAGTCTACAAAATCTTTGAGCAGATTAGTACACGTTGAACCAAAAACAATGTCATCAACATAGATTTGAGCAACAGTAATATGTTTTTGATTCTTCTTAATAAACAAAGTTTTATCGACTTGACCTCTTTCAAAACCAAATTGGAGTAAGAATTCGGTCAGTCTAGCATACCATGCTCTAGGGGCTTCTTTAAGACCATACAAAGCCTTTTTGAGCTTAAACACGTGCAATGGATTCTCATGACATTCGAACCCCTTAGGTTGTTCAACATATGCTTCTTCATTGAGAAAACCATTCAAGAAAGCACTTTTAACATCCATTTGATGTAAAGTAAAGCCCACATAACATGCAATTGCACATAAAAGATGAATGGATTCAATCCTTGCAACAGGAGCAAATATTTAGTCAAAGTATACCCCTTCAACTTGGGTGTAGCCTTGAGCGACTAGACGAGCTTTATTTCTGACAACATTGCCAGACTCATCTGTTTTATTTTTGAAAATCCATTTTGTCCCAATCACATTTTTATCTTGGGGGCTTGGAACTAATTTCCATACATTGTTCCTTACGAACTGGTTTAGTTCCTCATGCATAGAAATATGTTGGAAATAAAATGCACAAGAATACATGATATAATTTTTTAAATCATACACGACATGTGTATGATTGCCACAGGGTGAAATTATACTATTAAGAGTACAAAATTTTCAAGCCGTTAATGTTAGACGCGAAGGCTCTTAACACTACAGCAACATTACAAGTTATAATCTAGTCTATTACTAAAAAGAACTAAAAACATATAAATTGACATCCCGTCAATTCATATACAAACGACAACATACAACTTGACATCCCGTCAATTCATATGCAAACTATATCATACAAGTTGACATCCCGTCGACTTGTATACAAAAAATAACATACAAATTGACATCCCGTCAGTTCATATGCAAACTACAACATACAGATTGACATCCCGTCAATTCATATGCAAACTAGATCATACAAATTGACATCCCGTCGACTTGTATAACCTCTAAAACAAACAAATTGACATCCCGTCAATTTGTATACAAACTAGTAAAGGTTTCACAACCTTGCTATCTATCCTAACTTGTACAATCTATTCCGTGAAAGGATTGAACAACAATAAACATTAAGATAGAAGAAGGAACGAAGCACGAAACCTAAACTAAGTTTGTGACCCAAGCTTTCTTCAATCTTCACACAGCGGAAAACGGAATGAGCTTGAATAAGTCTTCAAGTGTCGAACACATCCCTTATATGCTTCTTCACTTGAATCCAGCACGGTCCACGATTTCTCTTTCTTGAACATGGGTTGACAATAACCGCTTCACTCCATGACTTCATCGTTGATGGAAGAAACCACCTCCAAGGCGTGGTTGATAGCTTCCCCACGTTCATGCTCTTTTTCTAAATATCCAGCAAATATAATTTTCTGAAAAGAAAAGGAATTAAATAGAGAAACCGCTAGACCTAAAAAATAGGAGATAGAGTTTTGACTTTGTCAAACTCTATTTTAAATAATATATCTAATATGTATATATCCAATTATTTGAAATATTAATTTCGTGGATATACACATATATTTTAAGATATATATAAAGTTATTTTATTTATTAAAATAATAAATAAACTAGGAAATGATAAGATTAGTTACGACTATGTCATAGACAATGTCACAGGAAGTCTGTCTGACATCGAGTGCAACATTGAACATCAATGTCATACAGCACTCAACAATCTCCCCCTTAATCTTAGCCTTTCTGCACAAAACATACAACTCAATGTATTTTGTACAGTTAGAGTCCCAGCGGAAAATAGAGATCTTAAAATCTCCCCCTTAAGGGTTACTCCCCCTTAATTAGATCATCATATAATAGGAACTTGTTCTATTATAAAATCAATGTTGAGCAGAAAGTTCAACACATAATATCAATGTTTACACAAGGTTTCAATATTTAAAATGTAATTGTTTTACACAAACATGTGAAATAAAGTGTATTAATTGAAGACTTGGACAGACACTTTATTTTCGTTTGTAGTTAGATGAATTAAAACTCTAAAACCTCCGAAATCATGAATCAAAGTGTTGGCATTTCTCATTGAGGCAACATAATGAAATCATAATGTATCTCTACATTAAAATTAAAATTACTGTTGTGGTATCGGGCCCGACTGGGGGTTCACCGCTTGTTTTCTGGCCTCGGCGGTTCTCTTCACGGCCGCTCAGGCAGCAAGAGAAGCCTCAGACTTCAAATCTTTGAAGATCTTGAAGAGTTCTTCACAGGCTTTGAGCCAGTGGACCACATCTGTAATCACAAGCCAAGCAACTGTTAGATTTAAGAGAAGTAAAGCAACTATGACAGAGAACTGGAGGAATAAAGTAAAGAACACAAGAGATTAAGAAAACAGAGAGTTGAAAAGTGGGAAAATGTGTCTTGGAGACACAAATGGGCTCAGATTTTCCCACGGACGACGTCTATGGTGTTTCCAGCGACTGATCGGACCCAGACCACAAGGGGATGGTGAAACAATAGGCTTGAAGCTCTCACAGGCTAGCTCAGTTAACAATAGCTCTCTGCCTTCTCAACTCATAGGCCAAACAGGAGACCAACAACAGGAATTCGGCCAGAGACACCGAGAAGACAGGCAGAGCTCACTTAGGAAGCTGATTAGGGTTAGGGTTCAAGTGTGAGGCTTCTCGGAGAAGAGGAATCGGCGCACCAGTTTATAGAGAGATTAGGGATCTAATAGTGGAAAAGTAGGGTTAGCAAGATATATATGGAAGGAACCGGGTAGCGGGTTAGGGTTTTGGGTTTTGGGCTTTAGAGAGATGGGCCAAGGAAAAATAAAGATGAGAAGCAATTGGGCCAGAGAAAGAAAAGACCAATTGGGCCAATTTCAACAATTACAAATAATAAAATATTGTATTAGGACACTATTTAAAATTCAAAAGAAAATTTAATAAATTAAATAAAAAAATTAATCCAATTTACACAATTTTAAAATATGGGTTGATAAAGCAAGCAAATTATTTATAATCGAGAGTGATCCACCCAAAGATCAACTTCAAAGCAAGAAAATGATTCAAACTACAAATGATAAATATAAAACACTACTAAAAGTAGCTACAATAGATAATTACGATACAATCGTTCTAACTATAAAATGTGTAGATGAATACAAAGCTATTTAATTTTTAAAATAACTCAAAATTAAATTATATTGTCTCGATCTCTTTCAATCGATATGCGGATAGATAATAACTCTTGATCAAATGAACTTCGAAGCTCTCAACCAAGGATGAACAATGACATCTTCTCAAGAATTTGAAATAATTGTGATATTTCCTACAACATAGTATTAGTTAAAAAAAATAAAAAATCAAATTACAAAGTATGAATATTGGAAGAAATAAATAAAGCAGATAATAAAAAATGCATGAACACACAACTTGGAGTTAAGAAATTTTGATATAACAATTTGGTATTTATAGGCATCAAAGATACATAAATTTTGAATTGAACGTGCATACAAATATGGTAATTAATTAAATATGCACAAGTTTATTAATCAAAATTTATTGTAATCAATAATTATAAGTGCAATTCAATTGTATTCAAAGAAATTAATATCTTTAATATAAATTAGGCGTATTTATAGTATTTATTTTTATATATTTATTTGCATGATATATATTAGGATAAAGACTATACTAAATTATTGTATTTAAATATACAACATGCAACTCTAAATTGATTTTTGTATTTATAATTTTTTTAAGCTATATTTATTATACACAAATTATGAAAAATTTTGAAAAAATAAATTAGCGGGTGTGATAAATGTGTATTGAATATGTCAATATGGTAATGCATTGATTGGCAAGTATTGGCACTAATTTTTGGATAGCAATTTTTTTTAATTATGATATTGATTGGCAAATATTATTTTTTCGCAAATATATTGATTAACAAATAATTATGATAATATATTGGTCATATTATATGTATATATATATATATATTTGAGATCAAACTTCATCGTATTATATTATATAATATATGTCCATTACATTGTATTATATTTTTTTATTTTTTGTATATGAGATTAGATATATATTGATATATAGATATAAATCATTAAATTAAATGTATATAGTATATACATAGTATTATATTATATTAAAGATTAATGATGTGATATATAATTAAATAATTATATCAATATATATTATATATAATCCTATCCTATTTTATCTAATATATGCATAATAATATATTAATAAATAATTAATATATAATAACATAATCTACATTAATTATATATCATTATTAATTACTTTTGGCGGGAAAATAAAATTACAATTCTACCCTAGACTATCCTACTTTTAGATATAGTAGAATTAATTTCCCACCAAGCCACTAATTAATATTATAAATTTAAAATTGTTATTATTTTTATAAACTTACTATTACTATATGATATCAATTAAATATTCATATACTAATATATACTAAAGAAATATTTATTATCTTATTTGTATATACATAAATAAGTGGTAGTTCAAATGCCTTTATATAGTACTTTAAGCATAAAAAATAATTATAGATATTAGATATTAATAAAGAATCAAATAAAATAAATTATTTTGGATTGGAGAAGATTGTTGATGAAGTTGAAATATTGTGGCTTTGGATTGCTGAGTTGATTGTGTAGATCTAGGAGAGAGAAATTATTATTTTATTCATAGATTGAATTGTGGTAGATTGTTGATGGAGGTAGTCTTAACAAGAATTTTGAAATGTTGCCTCTACAAGACGAACTTACATTTATTTTTTCAATTACATCATCAGTTCAAAATTGAGTGCAATTACAAGCACAAAAATTATGCAAAATACTTAATCGATTGAACATTTTTTAAGTAGAGATTGAAGACATGGATTTATAAGTATTTGCATACACATTACACTTGTACAAATGGGTGATATGTCAATTTTAATTGGACAAAATTCAAAATGATTTTGCAATTGAAAAAAATGTAAGTTCATGTTGTACATATAACATTTTAAAGTTCATGTTAAAAAGTAGAATCCGTGTATAATTCATGATATTTAAACCAATTAACCATAAATATTATAACCTATTTTATTAATGGATGAAAAAAACACTTGTTGGGATGTAAAAGAAACGAGACAAGCCGAACCGATCATACACTTGTTGAAGCTAGTTTCAAATGATGTCGAGCTTTAAAAGTTATATTAACTTATTTAGTTACCTATCGAGTTAAGCTCAACCAAGCTCTAATCAAGTCGAACGCAAATTGAGCTTGAGTAGTTTGTTGTTTTTATACATATTTGTTCTAATTTTACTTATTGAACTCGAGTTCTAGCCGAACGTTAAATCTTATCAAGCATGAAATTATGTTCAGGGTTATTTGATATGTTCATCAAATTGGACATTTAACAAACAAACACGAGTCTAATACCAAAATTTATCCTTATGTGCAATGCACATTATCTTTGCTAGTATTAATTAAAAATTTTATTTTTATTGGAGAGTAAAGTCAAAATATATGGAGTGTATATATTAATACATATACATGCAATAATCAAAGAAGGTTTCAAGTAAAAAGGTGTGTTTGGAGCAAAAGAATTGAAGGCGTAGCTGGAAAGTGAGCGGTGATGGATGAGGAAAAGTGTTGTCAATCCTTCCTAAGAGGAGAAGAGGTATGGAATGATGATTATTCTTCAATTTCTGAATTCAAGCAGCATTTGAACGAAGAGGGGTTGGTTAACATATGAAGGGGTTTAGTGGAAGGAAATTAAATGAATCAAATAACACATCGAATCAATCTTCTTGTTTGGTTGTCATTGTCTGGTACAGTTTTGGGCAGTAGAGAAAGGGGAGGGTGAGCAACCAAACTAGCCCTTTTGTATTAGCAGGCAAACTCAGAAACTTGTGCTGCATGGAAAGAGCATCTTTTATAGATTATCAAAATAAGAATAAATATGTTTTACAACTTGTCTGCATAGTGTGGTCATTCGTCGAGCTTTATTTTTTTTATCAAGAGAACAACTTCCAGAGGAATTACTAGTTATAATTATACTACTACCTCGCTAAAGAACAAAATAATATTGTTCTAAGATAAGAGTCATAATTTTTTCACAAAAATATGACTATCAGGTCGAAGAAATAATAGAGAGAACCCAAGGCAACCCCAGCAAATACTCCATAAGAAATGAGCATCGCCACATCAGATGGTGCGCTAAGAAGTTGCTCCACCTGAAACATTCAAGCACGAAACATTCAAGCACGAAAAGCATGAAATATTTTTTATTTTTTTAAATTACAAAGCATAGAATTAGATTGCTAGCAAAATTGAAATGAAATCCTTACATCAACAGGTTGTTTCCAGTTCTTCTGGATTCCTGGTAGGTGGGCCCTTCCCACAACTGCTACCACCAAATTATGCTCCCGCGCTACTCGTAGTAACTTGGCCGACATATATCTATATTCAGCAAATTTAGAATGAATATAATCGAACAGGAAGCCTAGAATAGCATAATGTAGCACTCATAAGTTGATTCAGAAGGATAAGAACACTAACTGGTCACGCTCATTCACCAATGTTTCCATATAGGCAGGAGGAAACTTCATCATATCTAATATCTCTTGATCAGGGACAGTTTGCCCATCTTCTTCAATTTTCTTCATCTACACAAAGGACCATCAGACTTATTATCGCTCATGTAACATCATGAAAACTGAATTCCCCAGCTATAATGCTGATAACATCGATCTTTCAGTCTTGTAATGTTAGGAAGCATACCATCTTAGTGAGATCTCGACGACTTAATTCTTCTTTAAACAGTAACGTGTACATAAATTTTATCTTGCCCCAAAGAGGAATCTTAACCCATCCTCTCCGCCATGTAATCTACCACAGAAGAAAAACTAGGAACTCAAAAGCAACCAGAGGTACACTTGAGAATATATTTGCAAGATGATATCTGGGTGTACATGCATGCAGAAGAGTAGGGGTGACAATTTTTGACACGACACGATAATACAATACGAACACGATACAAAAATAACGAGTTAGAGTTTGACCTTATCGTGTTCGTGTTATTATCGTGTCGACACGATAATCACCCGAAATGATCATGTCATGCCATGTTAAACACAATAAAAATTACTGATAACCCGATAACATATCAATGATAAGGACCCGTTAACATGTTAACACGTTAAGAACCTGATAGTATGTTACACAAAAAAAAATATATTTATTATTTCAATTTTTCTTTATTTATATATATATATTAATGAATTATATTAATTGATTTTTTTTAAAATTATTATCTTGTCGTGTTATCATCATATCGTGTTGTATGTCGTGCTCGTATCATGTTAGTGTCGTGACAAAATTATCGTGTTCATGTTAGGCAAATTCTTATCATCTTGTATTTGTGTTTGAAATTATCATGTTGTGTCATGTCAATATCGTGTCGATACGAAACACGACACGATAACATGAATTGCACCGTACAAAAGAGTTCAGCTTGATACAAAACAAAGAGCATAAAAAATGAAGGCTTCAAACTAAATCTGATGGAATTATTTTCTGCCCTAATGGCAATCTGGGTTTTAAATGGCGCATGGCACACCATGGCGCAAAAGGGCCTTGGCGCCATGGCGAATGGCGCGCGCCACACGTATGTACGGCGTACTAATGCAATATAAAATATATTCATATACACCTTATTTAAATACCCAAAACACAATTATAAATGTATAAGTTAACACAAAACATACAATTTAAGGCGCTCAGCGAGAGCAGAAGGTTGAGGGGCTATCTGTCAGGGGTTCTGTTTCTCTTGTATCGCACTACCGAGTTTAGGTTTGAGGCGCTTTTCTTTCTTTTACTTTAGGTTTAATTTAGGTCTAATTTAATAAATGAATTAAGGTAAAAAAAAAACCCTAAAAATCGCCATAAAACTTGCGCCATGGCAGCGCCACACGTAGGGTGTGCGCCAAGTTCAGTTTTTGGTGATTTTCTTGCGCCACGCCATAATCTTGCGCCATGGCGCGATTTTTTAAACACAGATGGCAATGGTAATGGATGATGCAACTTGCTGCTATTAATTAAATGCAAAATATTATTGTACAGAAAGCTCAATAGCCAAAGAACGGGTGGAACGCTATTCAAAATACAAAAATGGAATGATTATGCAGGAAATGTGCCAGAATTAGACTTGTGTTACTTTTAATAGTAAAAACAAGGATGAAAAATAGCTTACTTCATCCGGTCGATCACCAAGTATAACCTTGGCACCATATTTCATTGCTTCCTCATATGCCAGATGAAACTCTGCACCGTACAGAACTTCGACAGCACCAATCTAGAAAGAGACAGACTATGGATGAGACTGTCATGTTGCAAAATTTATTCATTAATTGTTGAAGAAACAAAAAAAGGTAATTCTCTTGTAAGTTAGCATCATTGAAAAATAGGACCATTACTTAGCAAAGAAACCAGCTGTAAAGTTATGATTTTTCTTCCACACGTTGAGTTATGTAAAGTTATGTATATTGAATACATAAGAAGTTTTATAATACTCCCTCCGTCCCAATAGCAAGGTCCACTTGCTATTGAGCACGGAGATTAAGGAAAAGTAGATTAGATTAAGGAAAAGTAGATTAGTTGTTAAAGTAGTGAGTAAAGTAGGTGGAGTCCATTTCTTTAAGGAGTATTATAATAAAAAGTAATATAAAATAAGTGAGGTCCACTTTGATGTTGACATTAATTATTTCCATATATGGAAGTGAACTTTGCTTTTGGCACAGCCAAATAAGACATTGTGGACCTTGCTATTGGGATGGAGGGAGTATTAAATTTGAACTTTCAACTTTTAAAAATAAAATGGGGTTATATTTGGATTTATGATTAATGCATGGGTCACAAATGGGCGCCAGCCCATTGGGTTGGAAAAAGCAACCCACCCATTTTTGGGCTCAATTGGGTTAGGTCAAGTGTGGTGTTTAATCCATTGGGTTAGGTCTTGACTGGATCGGGTATTCATTTTGCCACCCTAATAAGGAGTGATCCAACATTCCAACTAGGTCTAAGTTAAGATCATTAGTTGCGGTTCAGAATGTCAAAGAAACAGCAACACCCTACTCCCTGCTTGTTTTCTCCCAACACTGGTTCAGCTACAGAATAAATAGCAACCAGAGGGAACTGAAGCATAATAGCTAGATACAAAAACTCTAGTATCTGTAGAGAGAGTATGTCCTTGTCAAACTTGTTTCCCAGACTCATATGCATGCTGCATGAATATCTTAAAGAAGTGATGTAATTAAGAGCAGAATATGTGGTTCTACCGCTTACCATTTCAAGCTTATTTATGACTAGTTGCTACTACTAAATTCAATAAAAATAATTCTAGAGCAATAGAAAATAAATACAAATAAAGGCCAACCTTTTTTTTTGGAGGAGGAAGAATACTATTGCGACGTTTGGAGCACAATTCTAAAAAAACAACCTGCAATAGGCACATAATTGAGCATAACATTCGCTATATCCGACTAGCATATTATAATTTAATCAATCGAGCATGGCTTACAACTCAATAAAGAAAAGCACCTGTGGTTTCAAGAATTCAATCACAGCTTTAACTCGTTGGGCAGATTTCTGAAAATGAAACAACAATTAACTTAAGCTGTTGTGATCAAATAACAATTCCTCTCTGAAAAATGCAATTCTCAGCATTAACCAAAAGGGGATTAAATAATTGGAAAAAACGAGCTCCTTCAACTAAAGAAATTACATTGGACCAGAAATGTATAATCATGAACAATTGTAAAGAAAAATAACAGAAAATTACCGCACAAAAATGATGGGTTCCGACCAAATAAACATCGCAGACGCCGCCGTCCGCACCTGACTCGCACGTAAGCATTGCCGTATGCCTCGAGAGCTCCGGGGGCAGCACTTTCCTCTTATAAATTTTGTTCCTGTCATTCCTCCTGCTCTGATTTTCAATCAGAGACTGGCCGGAGATCTTACCTCCCTTTCCAACGTACACAAAATAATCGATTGCGGCGGAATTGGAGGATTAGAGGGAATAGATCTGAACAGCGAACTGAAGCGAAATAACCGTTTCTGATAGGTGGCGGCGGCGGGGCTGACGGCGAAGAGAGCGATGAGGTGGTTGGCCGATTTGAGACGGTTTAATCCGTACATATTTGTGTACTTCCGATTTTGGATTTAATATTGAATAATGCCAAGATCAAATGTGTCAATTGTTATTCGAATTTTCAATTAAACTCCTAAAAATTGTGTTGGATCAGAACCCTTTCGACGAATCAAATAGAGCCAACAATCAGCTCCAGATTCGGATAAAACACAATACAATGATCACGCGCCAGCAATTCTTTTCTTTTTTGGGGGGTTTCATTCCTTTGCTGTTTGCTGTTTGGCTGTTTCTTTTTCTTTTTTTCTTTTTTTTTTCTTTTGGTGATTTACTAATGTTTACACCATTTTTTTTTTCTCATGAGTTTCATCTATCGAAAAGTGTTTGGAAATAACAGTTTGAAACAAATAATAATGGGTTCGAAAATAAATTTATGAACTTACTTAGATTTAAAAGTATGTTTATGAACCCACTACTTTAGGTATAGAAATATGTTTATAACGGCCATGTTTTATGTTCATAGATATGTTTTTGTTCTTAAATGAAAATAATTTACTAAAATATATATTGTACTCATTATTGTTTCGTTTATTCAATTTCAGGTTTGTCTAACTAAATTAAATCGATTCAAAAAAGTTAAATATATATTTATAAAAAAAACAACGGAGAAGTAATTAAAAATCGGAAAAAAATTGTAAAGAAGTATGACCGTAACTAGGAATCCTATGAATACCTGATAGGATCCATTGCTGTACAATACTGGTACTCTACCCGTGCAATGCATGGAAATTCATGTCATAAAACATACGTAAATCAAATTGAATAAAATGAAAAAAGAAGGTTTTAAAAAGTCACAGTACCATGAATTAAAAGATATGTAAAGTTAACATGTTCTGAAAAACTTCTTATACACAACATTTGTTGTACACGAATTAGTGATATTCTCTTTATCACATATCTAGATCTTCAAACCACTGCGACTTCTTACAATGGAAACATCGACATAAAGTTGATCGTAGGAGAAAACTATTTTTTGTAGGTAAAGACCCACATGTGATAACGATTGTTCTTGACTTTTGTTGATTGTCATGGCATATGACACAAGTAGAGAGAATTGTCTTCGTTCAAACTTGAATGGGAGACGTGGATCTGATGAGGTAAGCGACATCCTGTAAAGCAATACTTTCTTGCCTGTACTTCTAGTCAATATCTTAGCTTCCAAAACATGGTTTCCTAATCTTGTAACTACCAGATGGGTACCGTTGCACAATCCAGTAGAGTGGTCAACATTCCTCATTAACATTATAGGAGTTCCAACCTTCAAATTATCTCGTGGTTAGGAAAACCTGAACACTTCAATCCATTCAAGAATTCAAGTGTGTGAACATCATTTAGAATATCAAGAATGCCATATGAGCTACACGTGTTATCCGAGCTTAAATATACCATGCCATTCGATTGATTGATAGACATCATGCATATACTGATTCACTGATTCACTGAGTCAGCAACATCAAGGGTTGGAGCTAGAATTGCTCTTTCTTGTAGGTAAGATAAATCATTAACATCAGACAAAAAGACAGATATGTACTATAAAAGATAACAACAATCTGATCACCTAAACATTTTAGATGAATGTCATCCGGTATCTCGATAATAGCATGTCCATCATTTGTAATTCTTATAATTCAGATGCTTCAGCTTTAGAATCCATAGTCTACAACCTCATGTGTTTTGCCAACCTTAGTATTTATACATCTAGCCAGATATAAGATGAATTGATACTTGTATTGACAACATCTTGTTTGCTACCTTTAGGTATGATCGGGAAAAATTTGTCTGAAATCTCCACCAAATACAATGGTTTTTCCTCCAAATGGCTGATCAAAACTTAACGGATTCTTGAACTGCATTAAATGTCACAAAGTTCGGTCTAAAGCTTTAAAACAGAATTTGTGCATCATAGGTGCTTCATCCCATATTATGAGCTTACATCTGACAAGAAGTTCAGCGAGTGGATTTCCTTGTTTGATATTGCATGTTGAATCTTCATTAGGAGTGATTGGAATAACAAATCGAAAATGAGCGGTTCTTCCACCAGGTTATTAACGGGTAATAATAATGATGCTTTCATTAACTTATAATAATGCTTCGTCAGCATTATAATAATGCATGCTAACGAAGCATTTATCATATGATAACATAATGTATTCACTATGCTAACGAAGAATTATCATAATGCTAGCGTAGTAGAGATTTATTAGAGTATATTCAATCTTAATTATGATTAATTTATTTTATCTCAATTAGGGTTTATTCAATTTCAATTATGATTTATTCCATCTAATTATGATTAATAATTACTTTTTTAATTTAATTTTTTCCTTTTTAGTTCCTAATTGATTATTAGGGTTTATTCCATCTAATTATGATTTATAATGTATTTTGACATAGTATTGTCGTATGGTAACATAGTGTATTCACAGTACTGATGAGTCAAAATCAAAATGCTAACATAGTACATATGTCTATTATTATTATTATTATTATTATTATTATTATTATTATTATTATTATTATTATTATTATTATTATTATTTGTTCCGACTTATTTATGATGTATCACATTCAATCAAGGTTTATTTTATCTTATTACGATTTTCTTCCATTTAATTAGGGTTTATTAAATCAAATTAGATTTATAATTATTTTTTAGAATATATTTTTCACTAACAATATTATAAAACTTTGATTAGCATGATGATAATACTTTATTAGCATGACGATTTATTATCAAATATTCCGCGATTTTTATAAGAATTACCGAATTACGCTAATGCCTCTGTCCGAAAAACTTTTCAAATATTACAAAATTGTCACCACCCTTTTAATCAAAGTTATGCCATATTTTGATTTTAAGTCCATTAATCCAAATATTGATATGAATATTTAATATCTAGCAATTGTATATTCCATACATAGTTAAAATACTATATTAAAAGGAAAATATAATATCATATTTTTAAATTCTCTAACATTGATATGAGAATAGTGATTGTATAATTACTAAAGTGCATATGTTTGGATAAAATTTTATGACAAAAAATATGTAAGTGCACGTCTTTGGATAAATATTATGATTAAAATTAGAAAAAATTAAAACATATAACTTTTGGAATATTTTTTATGTATAACATTCTTCATTTATTTACAATTGAAATCATTATATTTAAATTTTGGAAACTATACATTGCATCTATGCCAATAGTTTAGAAATAAAACCAACAAAGTGGTCGATTGTTGCAATATTTGTGTTGTTCCACAAGTTCGTATTGTCAAACATATATATTAATGGTGTATTCTTATTTATCTTTGATCAATACTAATTTGTTCAAAGAAATTATGCAGCTCATAATTTAACTCATTTTTAGTCTCAAAAATATATATGACTTAAACTCTTAGTAGTAAATATAATTTTCTCATATATGATTAAAATATCTGAAGATAGAAAAACATGAATGTGTGCTCATATTTGACCACTATTTCATAATATTTGAGATGAAATTAATCTGCTTTCATAAATGATCCAAATAGCGTATGTGTTATCAAGTTCATCGTCATTCCATTCCATGGCTGAGCTTGAGGGGTTCTTGGTATACCTTTACCTTTGGATGCTTTAACTGTTTGAGATTGAGCTGGTTTAGTGAATCCCTTCAAGATTCCTTTATCACTGCTCTGTGCAATTGATTTACCTTTCTATGAAGCAATGAGCTTGCTATAACCTAGCCCTGTACTGCCAGATTCAGTTCTTTGATGACTCAAAATTTCATCTATAGTTTGAGATCCCTTTTTAAACTTGATAGAGACTTTTTCTCTCTCGTGGATCTCCTGTTTGAGTCTTAAATTCTTAGTTTCCAACTTAACAGTTTTCAGTTTCAGTTTCTCAAATTCCACCAACTGAGTTTCAAGATATTTCATTCTATCATGATCAATGCTCAAATTTCTAACCTTATTTCTCAGTTCATCATTTTCATCTTTTAGTTGAACATGTAGACATGATATTGAAGCTAATTGATTTTCTAACAACATAAGTTTTTCATCTGTTTCCATGTTAGAGACAGTTGCTTAATTATATGATAGAAAGAGGTTTCAGATTTAGATTCAGCTGTACTAATCTCTTCTTCATTGTTAGCCATGAGATAAAATAGGGCTTTATCATCTGAGTTGTAGCCATCGGAATCAATTACAGATGGGTAGTCTGAGTCATCCAGTATGGTATTCTCGGAGTTTGCCATCATTATTTTTCTCTTGAAAAAGATTCTTCTCACCTTGGCCTTTTTATCTTCAGGGAGATCAGGGCATTCACATCTATAATGTCCTTGTTTGTGGTAATAAAAACATTCATTAGGCCTCGGTTGCCTCCCCTGGCCGGTTCAGCTGATCGTTCAGCTTACTGCTGAATTCTTTCAGCTCTTGGAGACTTTTCAAGTTGTAGTTGAACTGGTTGCTTGTCCTTTATTTTCTTCAATTTCTCCAATAGCTTTGTCACTGACTGAATTTGTTCATTGATGTCTTCAGTAAAGTTCTCATTTTTCTCAGTTGTGTCTCTTCTTCGATCAGTTGCTGATCCACCTTGGTTCTCTCTGATTGGTGAGCTTCTTGATTGGAAGTTATTTCTTTCTCGAATGTCTCTAAACCGATTCCTTTCACCATAGAAAGTTGTATCGTGAAATGATGATGTTGATGCTTCCTTCTTCCGGTTTAAGCTGTATTCATGAGTTTTGAGAGAGCCAAACAGTTCTCTAGGAGTGATGCTATTCAGATTTATTGATTCTTCTGTAGTTATCACTTTCATATATATCTCATTCCTCTGTGAGATTGTCTAATATCTTAGAGTTCATCTCACAGTTGGGATAACTTCTTCCCAAGTTGGTCATCTCACTTATTATGCCTAAAAATCTGGTTTCAAGACTTGAGATGGATTCTTCTGGTTGCATTTTGAAGGACTTATACTTGTCAACTACAATAATTTTGAGATTGTTTCCTTTGATGGCTTCAAATTCTTGGCATGGATCTGCCAGCAAATCCCATATCTCCTTGGCGGTTCTGCAGTTCTTAGTGTCCTTCATTCCATCTTCATCTAGAGTTTGGAAGAGGGCAGCTTAAGCCACGAACTCTAGATTTTTCAACTTCTTCTCTTCATTGGTGAGAAGATAAGTTAGCTTTAGGATTCATGCCGGTTGATTGACATCAACTATGTGGGCTATTAGGATTGTATACTGAAAAGCTTGTCTTTATATACACTCTACAATGTTTTGACGATATAGATTGAATATTAATTGCAATCACTGTTTGTGCATTTATTCATTGTTATATATCTATATGCATGTTTCTATATACTTGCACTATAAATGATATGGTGTGGATAAACACACAGTAAAGATCATATCATTGGATTCTTTGCAAAGTATTAAAAGGCTCGTGGTTTAGATGGTCCTGAACCAACCATTGTATACTGTAGAATAATCTAATAGTTAGTTTATCATGACTAACTGATTATTCTGATACATTGACATGTGTATTGAGGAGGATCACGATATGATACTATTCTCTGTTCTGACCTAAAGGGAGAGAATAAAGATCCACAGAGTTCGGGTTCTTAACCCATATATAATGACGGACATGTATATGTTATGTCTACTACTTTGATTTATCAATGAATGAGATTCTTGATAGGATCAATAACCTCGATATTTTGGACAATAACATTTAGATGTATAATGGATCGTGCATTATATATGGTCACCATGTCCTGGTGAGTCAGGTTGATGATGCCCCCTTAAGTAAACATAAGTACATGTGAAACCCTGCAGGTGGAATTTATTCCGTACATGATAAAACTTGTGTGATACTACTCTAGGAATGGAGATATTAATTAATTATAGCTATCAGAGCTTATATAATTAATTAATGGACATCATATCTTAAATATGGGGGATGACTGGACTAAAGGAGAAAGAATATAAGCAAATATGTATTAAATTGGTAGGTTAGTGTTATTTCTTTAGTGGAATAAAAATAACACTTAATTTATTTAATTATATCCTAGTATTGAATATTAGAAATTAAATAAATTAGTGGGCCAATTTAATATTCTTCTAGATCCCTATTGTAGCACAATTAATGTCTAAGTGGACTGAGGAAATGGAACAAGTTGAGAGGGTTGGGAGCAAGGATTTTCGTTCCCCTCCTTATTAATTAAGGAGGGGGGGCAAAAATTAGTAATAAGAAATCAGCCCCTCTCTTGCTCACTTGATTCCCTAGGTTATCCACATAGTTTAGTAGATTTTAGCCCACTCTACATCTAAACGAGGTACGGAAATACAGTAGAAGATCAAGAAGTATTATTGTCATCTCAAGGAGTATTCGAACACCATCAAGAAGGCACGTGTTCGATCGGTTCTCCTACAACAACGAGATTAGACCAGTAATCTCGTGTGCAACCCTACAATTCATGTAAGTCGGTTTATCGGATTTATTTTTCCGCTGCAGTAAATTCGATATTCTTGCATGCTTTCGTTCAACATGTCTGCTTGATAACATCACACATAAAATATGATTTTCATGCTAATGAATTAATGAATATCCGATTAGATCATGTGGAGTATAATTCGAAAAAACTCTAACAATTGGTACCAGAGCAGGTATCGGCTATGTTCTAGAATTAATTCTATGATTATGTGTGAAAATTTTATTAAACTTGTAGATAAATTTATGCGCTTAAATTTTCAGATTTAATGTGTTATATTTTCGAGCATGATGAAATTAAAATTAAATGAATTTTGATGTGTTGATCGAAATTCTATTTTAATATGTTTAAGATTTTCGCCCAACATGAAAGAAAATTATGGAATGGTATTTTGATGTTCATCATAATTTTCAGATTTTATTTTGTGTGTTGTTCGAAAATTTGGAGTTCAAATTTTTGAAAATCATGTTTTAATTGTATCCCTTAATTTGATCCATTATTTTCGAAAATTTAGAGTCTGAATTGGAATAGATTTTTGATGTTATAAAAATTTCTATATCCAATTCTAAAGGGGGTTCAAAAATTTGGAGATTAAAATTGGTATAAGATAATTTTTGGTGTATATCAAAAGTTGCCTAATTTTAATCAAAGTAGGTTTCAAAATAGAATTTTAATTTTCGTAAGTTTTTGAAGAGAATCAAAACTACCATAATTCTAATTCTTGTAATTTTGATACCTATTACACAATTTGGAAAGTATTTTGACTAGTATCAAAATTTCAAATTGGCTATTTAAATTAGGGGGCGAAAATTTTAGGGTTTTAGTTTGGAAGATTATTTTGAATTATTTCAAAATTTTCAAATTTAAACCTAGGTGTATTTTTGAAAATTTAAGATATAATTTAGTAGATAATTGTGATCAATTTTCAAATTTTATCTTAAGGTAATTTTTGAAAATTTTAAGATATACGTTGGTAGAAAATTTTAATTAATTTCCAAAGTTAATCTAAGGTAATATTTTGATTTAAGATTTATTTGGTAGATAATTTTTTGGTAAATTTCCAAATATGATCTTATATTATATTCGAAATTGTTTGATTTATTTTGGTAGAAAATTATAATTAATTTCAAAATTTAATCTAAGTGTAATTTTCAAAAATTGGCATGTATGGATATCATGTGATATTTTATGTCTAACATTTAATTATGATAGTTGTATCTGTAGATGGTTTATTTTACAGGTGATACCAACTATCATGGCCTTTAATTTGTTAATGTTATGTTTATTTTATGTTGAATGTATGGTTAACCGTATGTCGGTTTGGCTACGAGATTTTTTTATGCATGAGAAAATCCAAGAATTAAGTCTAAGCAATTTATTTTATTATATTGGTTTAATGTAATAGGAAAAATGAATTGTTAGATTTAGAGATGATTTTCGAAAATCATCTAGTTCTGAGTTTTATTTTATTTTCCTTTGTTATTCTAGATATATTAGAATTTCCTTTTGCAATAGATTTTTAATATAGAATAAGGTAAGAAGATCAACTCAAAGATAGAAAATGGAGCGGCTTATACAAGGAAGGATATCCTGAACAAATCTCGAAACCCTAGAGGAGCTAGGGTTTCGACGAGATGCTTGAAAGGGCGACGACACGGGATCCGGATTTCCAAAGCCCATTTTCCAAGATTATCTCATGAAGCAACATGAGATATAAGCCATGATAGTTGGTCTTTATTGTTATGCTTATTGTGTTGTTTTGCATGCAATGGTTTTAATCATTTATGTGATGGATTGCATGTTTAAAATGGGATAAGATGAAACCTTAAGTATAAATAACTAAGTGGGAGAGATACATACCAAAGTATGTGAAAATCTCAAACGGTCTCCATTAATCTAGTTTAATTGAGAAGTAATGGGCAACCTCCCTATGGAGGGGTCATATCACTGGAATCTCTAGAAATTAAACTTCTTAATAGATAACTGTAGAATATTGTTAGAGCAAATCCACTTCACTACTGGAGCGAGGAAATTTGAATCAATATTCTTGAGGTGAAGATAATGGTAATCACACTTAGATGTAATTTATTAATAAACGCCACCCTATGTGGCTTATTAATTAGATGAATACACGACCGGGATTATATCTAACTATTAATTTACTTGTCATAAGGAAACTTGACTGGAGGTAAATTAAAGGTTAGGTAAACCTGTTTAAAAATGAATTTTATAAACGTACACCCTATATAGCTTATAAGAAACGTTTTTAAAAATGTCGGTGGATATGCATATAATTTCTTTTGAGGTTTTCGAATTATATGTTCTTTTTATCCTAAAGATTGTGACTGTACTGCATATTTATTTTCAATTATTTCTATATCGTCATGGTACTCTCCAACTTGTCCTCGATTCTCAAAGAAAACAAACTAGTCGGTGAAAATTATAAAGATTGGATTCAAAACTTGAACATTGCCCTTACTGCTGAGGGTTTTAAATTTGTACTTGATGAGGAATGCCCTCAGAAGCCGGATGAGCAATCGAGTAAAATGCAAAGAGTAGCTTATGAGAAATGGATTAGAACTGATGAGATAGCGCGTTGCTACATTCTGGCTTCTATGTCGAATGTGTTGCAACATCAACATCAGCCTATGAAATCTACTTATGACATAATGCGGAATCTCAAGGAGCTCTTCGGATACCAGAATCACTCGGCTCGATATTTGGCTATGAGAAAACTGATGAGCACAAAGATGTCAGAATTCACACTGATAAGGGATCACGTTCTCCAAATGATGGATTTTCTATCGGAGATCGAAACCCTGGGTGGCGAGTTGGATGGTGAGTCCCAAATTGACATTGTGCTTCACAGTCTGTCACGAAGTTTGAGCAGTTCAAGTTGAACTTCAATATGATAAAGAAGGATGTAACTTTAGCATAACTGCTCATGGATCTTCAGACAGTCGAGCATCTCCAAAAAGGGAGCTCAGAGGTGTACCTAGCTAGGGCATCTTCTTCAGGTGTTAAGAAGAAGAGATATGTACCTAAGAAAGCTGCAAAGGAGGGGCCTAAAGATAAGAAAGGCAAAGTCAAGATTCATCCAGAAGACTTCAAATCGAAGTTGAAGTGCTTCAAGTGTGGTCAGCAGGGACATTAGAAGTATGTGTATCCCAATAAGAAAAAGAAGAAGGGTACATCTCACTCTTTTATTGTAGAAACATGTTTAGCTATTTGTTCTATCCGGTCTTGGGTAGTAGATCTTGGAGCTACTGATCATGTTTGTATGTCCTTATAGGGATTTCTGGTGAAAACGTAACTGAGTGAGGGCAAGATTACCGTCTACATGGTCAATGCTATGAAAGTGGTGGCTGTTGCAGTGGGAGACGTTACTTTACCTTTCAGTAGTAATAGAATTTTAATTTTAAAGGATTGTCTTTATGTGCCGGATTTTAGGTGGAACCTCATTTCTGTTTCTAAATTATTTTTGAATGGATATTCTGTTTCTTTTGATAGCAAGGTCATTATCACGAGTGGAATATGTTTTATCTATTCTGGCACATTGGATGGATATCTTTATATACTTAATCCTATGCAAAATACTACACAAACTCAATTGTTGAATACATTGATCACAAACCCTAATAAAAGGAAAAAACCTTCGGAACTGAATCAAACATATATTTGGCATCTTAGGCTAGGTCATATTAACATTAAGAGGATACAAAGGTTGATAAACGATGGACCACTGTCTTCATTGGTCTTATAAATGTTTCCTTTGTGTGAATCCTGTTTAGAAGGTAAAATGACCAAGTGACCCTTTAGGTAAAAAAGGAATAGATACAAAGAGGTATTAAATTTGATTCACTCTGACCTATGTGGCCCTATATCAGTTCAGGCTCGAGAAGGGTACGAGTATTTCATCACGTTCATTGATGATTACTCAAGATATGGATACATTTACCTGTTATATCGCAAGTCTGAATGCTTTGAGACCTTCAAAGTATTTAAGGCGGAAGAGGAGAAGCAAACAGGCAAGAGTATCAAATCACTGAGTTCTGATCGTGGTGGTGAGTACCTCTCAGGTGAATTTAGGGACTGCTTGGCAGAGAATGGGATTACATCCCAATTGACTGCACCTTGCACTCCACAGCAGAACAACGTAGCAGAGAGAAGGAACAGAACCTTGTTAGAGATGATTAGATCGATGATGAGCTATTCAAAATTGCCAGTTTCATTTTGGGGATATGCCCTAGATACAGCGGCTTACATCCTTAACATGGTGCGATCCAAATCTATTCCTCATACACCCTTAGAAATTTTGACTGGTCGAAAGCCCAGTCTGAGGCATATTCGGATTTAGGGGTAGTCCAACACACGTGCTAGATAAGGAGGCTGATAAGTTAGCACCACATTCTGAAGTAAGACTGTTTGTTGGGTATCCAAAAGGAACAAGAGATGGTTTATTTTATAGTTCTTATTATCAGAAGGTAATTGTGAGCACTAATGCCCGATTCTTAGAGAAAGACTATGTAATAAATCACAGACCTAAGAGCGTGATCATTCTTGAGGAGTTTCAAGGTGGGAATTCAAATCCTACACCAATTGTACAAGAGGAGGTACCGCCAGTAATTACATAACGTGTCACGAAGGTACAAGAAATGCCTCATCACAGTGGGAGGGTTATACGTCAATCTGATAGATTCATTAGTCTGGGAAAATCTTCTAATTTCCCAGAGGGTCTAAATGAATTGGATCCTATCACCTACAATGAGATAATTCGAGATAAAGATGAAGATTCTTGAAAAACTGCAATGGAGTCTCAGATTGGATCTATGGATCACAATCAAGTCTGGGAGCTTGTAGAACCACAAGAAAGGGTTAAACCCATTGGGTGTAAGTCGGTCTACAAAAGAAAGAGAGGATCTGATGAGAAGGTTGAAACCTTAAAGCTAGATTGGTGGCGAAAGAGTATACTCAGAAAGAAAGGATCGATTATGTGGAAACCTTCTCACCGGTTGCCATAAGTCAATCCAAATTCTCTTGTCTATTGCCGCTCATTTGGATTATGAGATTTGGCAGATGGATGTCAAGACAACTTTCCTAAATAGAAGTCTTGAAGAAAATATCCACATGAAGTAACTAGAGGGATTCATTACTAAAGGCCAAGAGCACCTAGTGTGAAAGCTTAAGAGATCCATCTATGGACTTAAGTAGGCATCGCGGTCTTGGAACATCTAGTTTGATGAGGTGATCCAGTCATATGGATTCGTCCAAAGTCTGGATGAGAGCTATGTGTAAAAGAAGAGTGACGGAAACGTGGTGGCATTCCTCGTAATGTATGTTGATGATATCTTGCTTATTGAAAACAATAAGAAGGTCTTATCAAACATAAGGGTGTGGTTGTCCAAGCAGTTTGATATGAAGGATTTGGAAGAACCTGGACACGTCCTTGGCATAAAGATCATTCGAGATCGCCAGAAAAGGATGTTGTGCCTATCCCAGGTAACCTATATCGATACAGTGCTAGCTAGGTTTAACATGCAAGATTCCAAGAAAGTTTTTATACATTTCAGGCATGGAATTCATCTATCTAAGGAAATATGTCCCCAAACACAGGCTGAGATAGATGAGATGAAGGGGATTCCATATGCTTCAGTTATGGGAAGGCTCATGTATGCTATGTTATGCACTAGGCCTGATATATGATATGCGATTGGCATGGCAAGCAGATATCAGTCTAACCCTGGACAAGGACACTAGACTGCAGTAAAGAATATTCTCAAGTACCTGAAAAGGACTAGAGATTATATGCTGGTATACTGCGCTGATAATCTTGTACCTTTGGGTTATACGGACTCAGATTTTCAATGCGATAAAGATCAGAGTAAATCTACCTTGGGCTATGTGTTTATCTTAGGAGACGGAGCCATTGCATGGAGGAGCATCAAGCAAAAATGCATAGCCGACTCCACTATGGAAGCTGAATATGTAACTGCCTCTAAGGCTACAAAGGAAGTTGTTTAGCTCTGGAGCTTCTTGTTGGACTTGAGCATGGTTTCTGATTTGCCTAAGAGTATCACGATATACTGTGATAACTCTGGTGCAGTGGTAAATTTAAAGGAACCCAGAGCCTATAAGGTAAATAACACATAGAGAGAAAGTACCATCTTATACGAGAACTCATTAAGAGAGGAGATGTGGCAGTGGTCAAGATTGCATCGGAGGACAACTTGGTTGATCTATTCATGAAGAGCCTACCGGCTAAGACCTTCGATGGTCACGTGGAGAAAATAGGGGTGAGATACAGACCCAGGATTGCATTTGAGATTTAGATAGACTTGGAGAGTTTTCCAGTTTTGTTTTTATACTTGAAAGACATGCTTTGAGTATAAGTGGGAGATTGTTAGGATTGTATACTGAAAAGCTAGTCTTTGTATACACTCTACAATGTTTTGACGATGTAGATTGAATATTAATTGCAGTCACTGTTTGTGCATTTATTTATTGTTATTTATCTATATGCATGTTTCCGTACACTTGCACTGCAAATGATATGGTGTGGGTGAACACACAGTAAAGATCATATCATTGGATTCCTTGCAAAGTATTAAAAGGTTCACGGTTTAGATGGTCCTGAACCAACCATAGTACACAACACAGAAGACCATGAGATACTTGGTCACTTCTTTTTCTCTGTGCATACATCACTGACCAAGACTGTACAGAGATACTTCTCGCAAAGGAGAATTTTAGAGAACACAAAGACCCAATGGGGATCGAAGTGTCTCAAACATTCCACTTGCAAGTGCCTTGGTAAAAATATTTACAAGTTGAGCATCTGTTCCAACATACTCAATGACAAGTGATCTATCCTCAACCAATTCTCAAATAAAATGATGACGAATATCAATGTGGTTCATTCTAAAGTGTTACACTGGATTCTTCGAGATATTAATAGCACTCATGTTGTCACAGAAGATGGTAAGAACAGCCTGTGGAACACCATAGTCGAACAACATTTGCTTCATCCACAAAAGTTGAGTACAGAAACTTCCAGCTGTAATATATTCTGCTTCAGCTGTTGACAATAATATAGAGTTCTGTTTCTTACTGAACCAAGAAACCATGTTGTTTCCAAGAAAGAAACATCCTCCGGAAGTATTCTTCCAGTCTTCAATGCATCCAACCCAACCATCATCACAAAACCCAACCAAAGTAGGGTTTGTATCATATGAGAACCATAATCCTAACTCAGTCGTTCCCTTAATGTACTTGATTATGTTCTTCATAGCTTTGAGGTGACTTTCTTTAGGATCAGATTGGTACCGAGCACTAACTCCCACACTATAGCAAATATCCGAACAACTTGCAGTTAGGTAGAGCAGACTACATATTATACTCTAGTATAAAGTTTGTTCAATAGACACACTCGCTTCATCCTTTAACAACTTCAAATGTGTTCCCATGGGTGTTCTCTTCGAACTACAACTCTTCATTCCAAACTTGCTGATCAAGTTTCTTGCATACTTTGTTTGAGAAACAAAGATTCCATCATCTTTTTTGCTTTACTTGAAGCCCTAGAAAGTAGGTTAATTCACCCATAAAACTCATCTGGAATTCGGATGTCATGCACTTGACAAATTCATCCACCATACTGTTTCAGACAAATCCAACGACAATATCATTGACATAAATCTGAACGATGATCACATTAGATATTTCTATTTTGACAAAGAGAGTTCGATCAGCTCCACCACGAACATAGCCTCTTTCAAGAAAGAACTTGGTTAGTCATTCATACCAAGCATGAGGGGCTTGTTTGACACCGTAAAGTGCTTTCTTCAACTTCTACACAAATTCAGGGTGATGTGGGTCTTCAAAGCCTTTGGGTTGGCTAACAAAAACATCTCCCAATAAGTACCTATTTAAGAAGGTACTTTTCACATCTATTTGATATAGTTTGAACTTCATCCGGGCAGCCATGGCAAGTAACAAACGAACTAACTCAAGTCTTGTAACGGAGGCAAATGTCTCATCAAAATCAATTCCCTCAACTTGGGAATATCCTTGGACAACCAATATAGCCTTGTTCCTGGTTATGTTCCTCTCTTCATCGATCTTTTTATGAAGATCCATTTTGTGCCTATCACATCTGCATCTTTGGGCCGTGGAACAAGATCCCATACTTTATTTCTTTTAAATTGCAAGAGTTCTTCCTGCATGGCATGGATCCAATATTTGGATCCAACATTCGTCCTTCAAGGCTTCTTTAACATTCTTGGGCTCAACTGTGGATGTGTAGCACACATTGGCAATCAGTTCTCGATAGTTCTTTCGAACTCCTCTTATTCAAACTCCTTCACCCATTTCTCTAATGATATCAGCTACTGAGTGGTTTTTCTGAACTCCCTTTGATGCTTATGAGCATCATTGCTCTCACATTTTGGTTCAGTTCGATCGTTGTTTTCACTGCTGTTAGGCACAGATATAGGTACACTTCCTGTAACTTCTTCAAAAATTGAACAGTCATCTTCAACATGGACAGCTGATTGTTCTTGATCATCAATCACAACATTGATTAAATTTATAACAACCTTGGTTCTCTTATTGAACACACGATAGACTCGTCTATTTCTTGGGTATCCAAGAAATATACATTCGTCTCCTTTAGCATCAAATTTAGTGAGATAATATCTATCTCTCAACATATAGCATGTACTTCTAAAAATGTGAAAATATTTCACGTTTAGTTTCTTCCTTTTCCACAGCTCATAAGAAGTGATTCTTGTCTTAGGTCTGAGGATACCTGATTTATAACATGATATGCGGTGTTAACTGCCTCCGCCCAAAGGTTGTCAGGCTCACATTTTGCCTTCATCATCACCCTACTCATTTCTTGTAGAGTCTGATTTTTTTCTCAACAACACCGTTTTGTTGTGGTGTTTTAGGGGCAGAAAATTCTTGACCGATGCCTTTTTCTTCACAGAACAGTGTGAAAAACATATTTTCAAACTCACGACCATGCTCACTTCTTATCCTCACAACATTTGTTCCTTTCTCAACTTCAAGCTTGAGACAACTTCTTGAACGTGTCAAAAGTTTCTGCCTTGCCTCTAAGGAACTCCACCCATGTGAATCTGGTGTAGTCATCCACACACACATAAATGAATTTCTTTCGTCCAATGCTTTCAGTTTGAACAGGCCCCATCAAATCCATGTGTAACAGTTCCAAGGCATTCGAAATGGTAATCTTCTTTACAGATTTATGAGACGTATGAATTTGCTTATCAACTTGGCATGGGCTGCATACTTTTCCACGTTCAATGTTCAAACTTGGAACACCCACCACAGATTTAGTGTTCACAAGTCGTTGCAGATTTCGATAACTGATATGGCCAAGCTTTTCATGCCACAAGTTTGCTTCACTTAGCTGTGAACCACATTCTTTTCATGTTGAGAAAATATCAGTTGTCTCGCGATCTATCACCGTCCATCAGAATAACACTTTCTTTATCTTTGATTAGACACTTGTCTCTTGTAAAGTGAAAAATGAGACATTGGTCACACAACTGACTAATTCTAATTAAAATAGCTTTCAGTCTTTCCACAAGCAAAACATTTTCCAAGTGAGGTATGCCAGGAACATTTAACTGACCCACGTCTAAGAACAGTTCATTTGACACCATCTCCAAACATAACAGACTGATATGAACAATCTTGTTGAAGGTTGATCAACATGTTTGCATCTCCGGTCATGTGTCTCGAGCACCTGCTATCGAAATACTAACTGATCTTTACATTAATGTTGAGAGCAGTATGAACCACGTAATTTCTATGGTTATTTCTAGATCTGTCTCTGACATCTTTCCTTCTGACATACTGATCTGGTTGATACAGACCTCTCCTTCTCATTATTCTAAGATTGTTGAGATAATTTCTGCACTGTGTATGAATGTGTCTAGGTTTCTCACAGTAATGGCAAACAGAGAATGTCCTTCTGGTGGACTTCTTCAGACGTGGTGACTTTTCATTAAAAAAATTATTTGATTCAACTTTTAGTTCTGGAACTGTTGAACCTTTTATTCCAAATGTTTGTCCGTGACAGAACCTGTCATAGATCTAACTGCCATTATAAGCAAGCCCAGTATGATCTTGGGGGCTCTTTCCTTTGAAGAGTATTTCATCTAGCTGAGCTGATCCAGAGTTCATCATTTTAACAAGCTTCTTCAAATATTGAAGTTTACCACTTTGTGCTTGAGCACTGTTTTTTGGACTGGGACAGTTCATCTTGTAGCTCCTTAAATCTGATAGAGAGATCATCTCTCTCTTTAGTGAGGTCAGAGTTTTCTTTAAGCAGGTCTTCATTGATTTTAACTACCATGATTCAACTGGAATGTAGCTTTTTATACACCTCCATAGTTGATCCTTCCGTAAATTCTTCATCATAACTGCATTCTGATATTTTCTCGAACTCATTATCGGGAACAGATGTAGGAACAAACTCCTTAACAGAATGTGTCATTAGAGTAATATGATTGCTTACACATTCTTCGTCACTTCCACTCTCATCAGGATCCTCGCTATCACTTAAGGTACAACTGTAAGACTTGTTTTTCCTTTTTAGAGTGTTAGCACACTTAGCTGGGTAATGACCAAAACCACCTCATTCTCTACACTTGACCTCTTTATGCTTTTCTTCATTGGAATCTTCATCCTTGGTTCTTTGAGGTTTAGAGAACCTATTCTTGCCAGGATGATTTTGAGAGGACTTCTCAAAACGTTTCACAAACTTGTTAAAGTTTTTAGATAACAGAGCAATTGACTGTGCTAGATTGGCTTTGTCAGGAACATCATTAGGAACATTAGTACTGGAACCAACCTGAAAAGCAATGCTTTTCTTCTACATAGTTTCTTCTTCTGTTAGGCCCATTTCAAAAGTTCTTAAGGACCCCATCGGGTCTTACAGCTTCATTTTGCTCATATCTTTGGCTTCTTCAATAGCAGTGACTTTGTTGGTGAATCTCTTAGGCAGGGAACAAAGAACTTTTCAAACAAGTTTTTCTTCTAAAATAGCATCTCCTAGAGAAAATCTTTCATTGGCAATGTCATAAATCTTGGCATTGAAATCTTTGAGCTTCTCTGCTTCATCCATTCTTAGATTTTCAAATCTAGTGGTGAGTAACTGCATTCGTGAAGCACGAACACAACTTGTCCCTTCATAAGTGGTTTGTAGAGTGTCTCACATATCTTTAGATTTGTAATGTGTGGAGATAAGTTTGAAGACATTCATGTCAACTGCCGAAAAGATAGCATTCATGGCCTTGGCATTCAACCCCATGATCTGATTATCATCATTATCCCATTCTTCCTCCGACTCTTTAATAACTTTTTCTTTCTCGTCTTTCATCGTGGGAGAGTTCGAGCCATCAGTTGCCATCTTCCAAGCATGTCCATTAATGGATCGAATGAACGCAGTCATTCTGGCCTTCTAGTAGGCATAATTATTACAATCAAGAAACGGGGGTCGCACTATCGACGCTCCTTCTTTCATCGTGTCCATCTCGGTAAAACAAACACAAAACACAGATTAATAAACTTAAGATTATACCTAGTAACTGGTGACTGACTGCTCCGGTGCCAATTGAAAAACTATAATCCATGCAAGGGTGTGTTTAATGATACCGCATGCAAGTGTTCTTGAATATGCCAGGAACAGGGGCAAGAATAAAAAATAAAATGCAGTAAAAGAACGCACGAGATTGGTAACCCAGTTCGGTTAATCAACCTACTCTGAAGGACTTTGCCCAAACTTGAAGATTCATTCATTACTCCTTCATGAAGACTATTGAGTAACTTATACATACAAGACTCACTCCTTATGACTTCCATTTTTCTTCACGAACTCTTTGATGAATGAAAGCTATGAGATCCCCTCACAACTATGACACTAGACTATCTCTAGCTACCCGCAACTTCAACTTACAATCTCTCCCAAGATTGCATACAAACAAGGATTAAAAACCCCTCACATGTTTCACTAAAAAACACTCAATGCTAGACTATCAAGTTGAACAGTTTAGGGAACAACTTCTAGTTATTATAATAATCACAAACGAATGATTCTCAAATAATCAATCTCAAAGAATCTAAATATGTACTCCACTGATTGCATATTGAATCGACCTTCTTATAGCTTCACTTTCTTGGTTGACTTGATCTTCAATATTCATCAACATGATAAGTGATTTAGGGTTTGTGATTCTTTTTATATGGGTGTAGATGTTTTCCTTAATGATGAGGGTTTAATTCAGCACACTATCTACTCCACAAGGCAGTCAAACGATCAGATATTGGCTTACCAAGATCAACTCTTCATGGAAACTGCCATATATATCACCGTTCGGAAATGTGTCTGGAACATCAGAGGGAATAGTTTACCAACTGTTCATTAATTTGTACAGTGGAATCAACACAACACTTCAGAACATCTCCTCGAACACTTCATCGAACATAAATCACCAAAACAAACTTACTAACGGAATTAATGAGATTTGTGTTAAAAGTCTCGTCATCTATTTTAATTGTGATTTTATTTTCAATGTAGAACTAGAAAAAATACATACCACAAAATTTATTATTTATTTTTTGCTATTAATATACATCGAAATAGGACAGTTGTACATAAGCGCCACATTAAAATAATAATAGGACGTTTATTATAAAAGCGTCCCAAATAAAGTGTCCCAACATACATATTTTGTTGTAGTGGTGGTAGATTATTTTTTTAGATAAATGGAACATGTATTAATCAACCAACGTCCTCAACCAGTCAGGAAAATCATTATTCCAAGTACAAAACTCACTTCTAGCACCAAATTGTGCAACATTATGAGCTACCACGTTAGCCTCCCTAAACATGTGCTAAAATTCACAAATAAAACCAAGCTGTGAAAACACATCATCCAACAAATCAACAGCCATCAATCCTTCCTGTAGACACAAGCCGACCCCATACAACAAGCCATTGAGCTCGGCATCTAAAACATAGATAGGTGTTAAGGTCTTTTTAGCAAGTGCAGCTCAGAGCTTTTCTCTACAGCCTCGAATAACCGCTCCAACACCGAATAATCCAAGATTAAAATTCACCATTGCATCCACATCCACTTGAAACTGTAACGCCCCGGTCCCAAAAGACCGTGGAAATGGACGCCACGGGGGTTGGAATTTAGAAGCGGGAAAGAAAGGGGTAATTTAAGTAACAAAACCTCAATAGAAGACTCAAAATATCCAAATATACTCTTTAATACATATACAGATCCATAATACCAAGATTGAGATTTTTAGTGTTTTAACCAAAAGAATATAACAAGTGCAGAAGCTCCATTATTAACAGAATACTTAACAAAAAGAGACATTAGAAAACAAAATACGTAAAAAAACAAAAGCCCATCTCTCAGCATCGTCACATCCACGCGCCAGCCTACTCACCTGAAAAATGTTGGAAAATATTTGGGTTGAGTACTAATGCACTCAGTGGGAAAGTTTTTACAATTCAAGTTATGCAAATCATTTTGTTAAAGTAATCTATCTGTGTTCATGCAGGTGGTGAAGCTTAGGAGGTTTTAAAATTGAAAGCAACCTAAGTTCACCAAAACATTTTATCATGAAGCGCTTAAGAGTATAATCAGTCACTGCCCGCAACCCGAACTACATCACCAGCGCATAAAGTTGAGTATGGCCATAGTATACCCAATGCGTATAACCAATAAGTGTTTCGTTTTAGTCTCACCGACAAGGAGTAGGGCAGGATAAATAATGCATGCATACTGTAGCTACTCACATTGACACAGCGCTGGTTTATAAGACTCCGACAACATACAGTAGCATGTAAATATTTAACACAGATAGTCACATATGCAATTTTAACAAAGCAGAGCTTAATAACTCAAAAGATACAATTTGCAAAGATATAGTATAGCCCACCTGGATAATAGATAAGCTCTCAAATTCTGGGTTGATTCTGCTCAAAATCTACTACTTCTTCTAACCCTACAACAATCAGTATTTGCTTAGTTTAATTAAAAGACCTATAGAAATTTAATTCCTAAGATCCTAAGTAAAAATTTCTTAATTAACTGTAAATTATGAAATATTTCTAGAATACCAATATTGTTGATTAGTCAAATTTTACCATATAAATTCTAAAATATATTAGAGTTTGATATTTGATATCCAAACTTTTTTTTTATTAATCAAATGAATTCGGATACAGATAAGAGAAAAGAAACTCTTATCTTTCTAATTTCGTCAAATAATTTATATAAGTGTAGTTCGTTCATGTATATGCACACACTCCTTGTCTTGTTTACAATATTCAAGCATCCTTATTACACACACAGACTTATATATATATGTTACTGTTTCTATCTCGAAACTTTATAGACCATAGATTATTGCATGTGATTAACCACTAATTTTCATAAATTTTGGAGGACACGTTAACTCTATATATATATATATATATATATATATTTAATTTGTACATACTTGCACTATATATTCTTAATTTAAAAAAAAAGAGTAAATATTAAGACAAAGTTTAGGAATGATTTTCAATACAATATTAAAAAGTTTTCTTTTTCTTCTACATACACCATGCTTTCGAATTTATAAAATTAATAAAAAAAAATAGTGAAAAATATAAAATACCTTCTCGGATCGCTTATTACAAAGCTGACATAAATATCTTTATTTGTATAAGATATATGAGGTAAGAGTTAATTTATTCTAAGTTCTGCACTATATTTATATAATTTGTTAATATTTTAATATTTTATAAAAAATAAGAGTCACCACTTTTCTTTATAACTTGAGGACACATGCATAACCCTATATACCCTAGCTTATGACACGTGTGTGTGTGTTTTATTTTGAAGCCTACATCTAATCCAACTATCCAAGTGGTATATATATATATATATAGACGCACACACACACACACTCATATATAAATATACATAAATCAACTATATATATGTCTATATGTTTTATGGTTGTGCATCCGTGGATGCATTGTATACAAATAAAACAATTAAGGCTATATGTAATTATACATCATATTTTTCCATTTTTAAGAAAAAAATCGAAAATAAATAATATAGGTATATATAATGTATATGCGTGTATATATTTTTATGAAATAAATTCTGCGCGATAAATCATTTCAAATTAATCAAACTATGTACGTATTTAGGGTTCGGAATAAAAATACAAGAATATCTCGGGTATCTCTAACCCACTAAATGACACATTTCACCTAAAAAGGAATTTATAAGGGTGTATTTCTTCCTTAGCTTACCCTTAGACTATTCTTTTAATATCAGAAATTTTTGGATATTACACTTATTCTAATCATTAGATTTATATTCCTTAATAAATTTAGATAATAAAATTTTGGGGTATTACAGAAACACACCTTCCTCTTGTGTCTTCCATGGCCTTTCCCCCAGCTGTCCCTCGACCCTTTTGGACAACAAAAATACTTTCTGAGTTGCCATAAAGAAATTCATAGAACTCCTCGCAGCTGCCACCCCCGCGACCACCATTCGGCCATCCGGGTCATGTTTTCTTTTGCAAATATGGTTCCAGATAAGAGACAGTTAACAACCCAAACCTCATAATCCTCCATCGAACATCGTTGCCTCACTTCCCTTCCAATCTCCTTCATAGGGCTGTAAATGAACCAAACTGTTCGTGAGCTACTCGGGTATCGACTCGAAAAAAGTTCAATCGAAACTCGATTGTTTATTAAACGAGCCGAATTTGAGTTTTTTTTTCGAGCTCGATAATTTTCTCGAGCCGAACTCCAGCTACTGGCGAGCTTCTCACGAGTAGCTCAAGTTCGACTATAAATGAGCTTTTATCGAGTAATTCGTGAGTTTGTAATCGAGCTTAATCGAGCTTGTAATCGAGCTTTGAAAACTAAGCCAAAAAATTAAATTTCCACCCCCAACAAGATTCAAACATTAGCCAAATGTATTTCAATTTGTTATTATAGTCACTTGACCAAATTATTAACAATTATGTTAATTGAATAAAATAATGTTTTATAACAATCCTCCAAAACTTAAATAATGCAAATATTTATATATTATATTCTGATATTATATTTATATAAACATATATAATCATATTATCAATATATCAAATAAATATATTCAACTAATAATAATAATTGACTATATGAATTATACGAAAAATAAGAATTAATATTATCATAAAAAAGGGAATCAATTAATGATATTTACAAACACTAAGTAGAGCTTGTTTTATTAAACAAAAAATACGAATATGTAAATAGATTTATATGATAAAAAATAATGTAATCAAAAATTGATTATCGAACTTTAAGATATACATTTAGAATTTATTTAGTTGTAATATTAATATAAAATAGTAAATTTGAATTTTGAAGTAGTCTAACAAAAACTATCTAATTATGAGGTAAATAAAATTATAGTTTATAGTTATAATTAAGAATTGGGATTTGATACTGAAACAAACACAAATGAATTTGAAACCTATGATATCAAACAAACATCATTACATTGAATTAAATTACAATTATTCATCAAAATCAATATCAAACAATTAACGGTGTCTGATAATTATTTAGTTCATTTGATTCGACAATATATATATAATATTATATCAATTTACTCAATTATTATATAATATACAAATATTGTGTATACCTAGCGTGCCTCATTGAAATATTAATTTATATACCAAAAAAATAAAAGAAAATTGAGATATAACAATACAAATAAATTATGATTTATAAATCATAATATAAAAAACTTTAAAATTTGTATTCGAATTAAGATTATTGTAAATACTTACTAATTAATTGGAAGTCCCTCATAGTGCTGTTTTGGCACTTTTTCAGAACAGGCCAAAACTCACTCACCTTCCAAAAGCCTTTTATATGCTCGCAAAAGAAGATTGTTGATGGAGGTAGTCTTAACAAGAATTTTGAAATATTGCCTCTACAACACGAACTTACATTTTTTTCAATTACAACATCAATTCAAAATTGAGTGCAATTACAAGTGCAAAAATTAAGCAAAATACTTAATGAATTTAATATTTTTTAAGTAGAGATTGAAGACACGGATTTGTAAGTATTTGCATGCACACCACACTTGTATATATGGGTGCTACGTCAATTTCAATTGGCCGAAATTCAAAATAATTTTATAATTAAAAAAATTTGCAAGTTCATGTCGTACGTATAACATTTTAAAGTTCATTTTAAAAACTAGAATCCGTGTATAATTAATTCATGATACTTAAACCAATTTAACCATAAATAATATAACCTATTTTTATTAATGGATAAAAAAAAAACACTTGTTGAGATGTAAAAGTGACGAGACCTAAAATTGAATAAACAAAATAATAATGAATACAATATGTATTTTAGTAAATTATTTTATTCAAGAAGAAAAATATGTTTCTGAACATAAAACATTGGGATCATAAACATATTTCTAAACCTAAAGCAGTGCGTTGATAAACATGCTTCTGAATCTAAGTAAGTTAATTCATAAACTTATTTTTGAACCCATTATTATATGTTTCAAACTGTTATTTCCGAACACTTATCCATACAATGAAACTCACGAAAAAATAAAAAAAAAAATTGGTGTAGTAAATCACCGAAAGAAAAAAAAAAAAGAAAAAAAACAGCCAAACAGCAAATAGCAAAGGAATGACCCCCCCCCCCCCCCCCCAAAAAAAAAGAAAAGAATTGCTGGCGCGTGATCGTTGTATTGTGTTTTATCCGAATCTGGAGCTGATTTTTGGCTCTATTTGATTCGTTGAAAGGGTTCTGATCCAACACAAGTATTAGGAGTTTGATTGAAAATTCGAATAACAATTGACACATTTGATCTTGGCATTATTCAATATTAAATCCAAAATCGGAAGTACACAAATATGTACGGACTAACCGTCTCAAGTCGGCCAACCACCTCATCGCTCTCTTCGCCGTCAGCCCCGCCGCCGCCACCTTTCAGAAACGGTTATTTCGCTTCAGTTCGCTGTTCAGATCTATTCCCTCTAAACACTCCAATTCCGCCGCAATCGATTATTTTTTGTACGTTGGAAAGGGAGGTAAGATCTCCGGCCAGTCTCTGATTGAAAATCAGAGTAGGAGGAATGGCAGGAACAAAATTTATAAGAGGAAAGTGCTGCCCCCGGAGCTCTCGAGGCATACGGCGATGCTCACGTGCGAGTCAGCTGCGAACGGCGGCGTCTGCGATGTTTTTTTGGTCGGAACCAATCATGTTTCTGCGGTAACTTTCTGTTATTTTTCTTTTCAATCGTTCATGATTATACATTTCTGGTCCAATGTAATTTCTTTAGTTGAAGGAGCTCGTTTTTCCAATTATTTAATCACCTTTTGGTTAATGCTGAGAATTGCATTTTTCAGAGAGGAATTGTTATTTGATCACAACAGCTTAAGTTAATTGTTGTTTCATTTTCAGAAATCTGCCCAACAAGTTAAAGCTGTGATTGAATTCTTGAAAGCACAGGTGCTTTTCTTTATTGAGTTGTAAGCTTAAGTCGGATATAGCGAATGTTATGCTCAATTATGTGCCTATTGCAGGTTGTTTTTTTAGAATTGTGCTCCAGTCGTCGCAATGGTATTCTTCCTCCTCAAAAAAAAAAGGTTGGCTTTTATGTGTACTTATTTTCTATTGTTCTAGAATTATTTTTATTGAATTTAGTAGTAGCAGTTAGTCATAAATAAGCTTGAAATGGTAAGCGGTAGAACCACATATTCTGCTCTTAATTACATCACTTCTTTAAGATATGCATGCAGCATGCATATGAGTCTGGGAAAGAAGTTTGCATGACCTCACATTAGTCTCTGGGAGCAAACACAAATTCTTTAAGATAGTGAATCGATACTCTCTCTAATTGACAAGGATATACTCTCTCTGCAGATACTAGAGTTTTTGTATCTAGCTATTATGCTTCAGTTCCCTCTGGTTGCTATTTATTCTGTAGCTGAACCAGTGTTGGGAGAAAACAAGCAGGGAGTAGGGTGTTGCTGTTTCTTCGACTTTCTGAACCACAACTAATGATCTTGACTTAGACCTAGTTGGAATGTTGGATTACACCTTATCTGAGTTTATAATACCTTATTACTGTAAACTCAACGTGTGTAAGAAAAATCATAACTTTACAGCTAGTTTCTTGCTATGTAATGATCCTATAGTTCAATGATGCTAACTTACAAGAGAATCACCTTTTTTTGGGTTCTTCAACAAATAATGGATACATTTTGCAACATGATAGTCTCGTCCATAGTCTGTCTCTTTCTAGATTGGTGCTGTTGAAGTTCTGTACGGTGCAGAGTTTCATGTGGCATATGAGTAAGCAATGAAATATGGTGCCAAGGTTATACTTGGTGATATACCGGTTGAAGTAACCTATTTTTCCTCTTGTTTTTACTATTAAAAGTAACACAAGTCTAATTCGGGCACATTTCCTCCATAATCATTCCATTTTTGTATTTTGAATAGCGTTCCACTCGTTCTTTGGCTATTGAGCTTTCTGCACAATAATATTTTCCATTTAATTAAGAGCAGCAAGTTGCATCATCCATTACCATTGCCATTAGGGCAGAAAATAATTCCAACAGATTTAGTTTGAAGCCTTCATTTTTTAAGCTCTTTGTTTTGTATCAAGCTGAACTCTTTTGTATGGCTGGCAATTCATGTTATCGTGTCATGTTTCGTATCAACACAATATTGACATGACACGACATGATAATTCCAAACACAAATACAAGACAATAAGAATTTGCCCGACATGAACACGATAATTTTGTCAAGACACTAACATGATACGAACACGACATACAACACGATATGATGATGGCACGACAAGATAATAATTAAAAAAAAATAAAATAATTAATATAATTCATTAATATATATAAATATATATATTAACATGTTAACGGGTTCTTATCAGGTTGATATGTTATCGGGTTATCAGTAATTTTTATCGTGTTTAACATGGAATGGCACGATAATTTCGGGGTGATTATCGTGTCGACACGATAATAACACGAACATGATAAGGTCAAACTCTAACATATTGGATAATGGCTTTTTAATTTAATTATGGATAATTAAATTAAATGATATCTTGTCAACACGATAATAACACGAACACGATAAGGTCAAACTCTAATTCGTTATTTTTGTATCGTGTTCGTATTGCATTATCGTGTCGTGTCAAAAATTCACCCCTACTCTTCTGCATGCATGTACACCCAGATATCATCTTGCAAATATATTCTCAAGTGTACCTCTGGTTGCTTTTGAGTTCCTAGTTTTTCTTCTGTGGTAGATTACATGGCGGAGAGGATGGATTAAGATTCCTCTTTGGGACAAGATAAAATTTATGTACACGTTACTGTTTGAAGAAGAATTAAGTCGTCGAGATCTCACTAAGATGGTATGCTTCCTAACCTTATAAATTATAATACTGAAAGATCGATGTTATCAGCATTATAGCTGGGGAATTCAGTTTTCATGATGTTACTTGAGCGATAATAAGTCTGATGGTCCTTTGTGTAGATGAAGAAAATTGAAGAAGATGGGCAAATTGTCTTTGATCAAGACAGAATAAATATGATGAAGTGTCCTCCTGCCTATATGGAAACATTGGTGAATGAGCGTGACCAGTTAGTGCTCTTATCCTTCTGAATCAACTGATGAGTGCTACATTATGCTATTCTAGGCTTCCTGTTCGATTATATTCATTCTAAATTTGCTGCATATAGATATATGTCGGCCAAGTTACTAAGAGTAGCGCGTGAGCATAATTCGGTGGTAGCAGTTGTGGGAAGTGCCCACCTACCAGGAATCCAGAAGAACTGGAAACAACCTGTTGATGTAAGGATTTCATTTCAAATGGGGCTTTCTTGAATTATGATAGCAATCTAATTCTATGCTTTGTAATTTAAAAAAATAAAAAATACATCGACTTGATGTTATTTTTCGCGCTTGAATGTTTCAGGTGGAGCAACTTCTTAGCGCACCATCTGATGTGGCGATGCTCATTTCTTATGGAGTATTTGCTGGGGTTGTCTTGGGTTCTCTCTATTGTTTCTTCAACCTGATATAAATGAAAAATATCCAATTACTCATATTTTTGTGAAAAAATTATGACTCTATCTTAGAACAATATTATTTTGTTCTTTAGAGAGGTAGTAGTATAATTATAACTAGTAATTCCTCTGGAGGTTGTTCTCTTGATAAAAAAATAAAGCTTCTGAGTTTGATCATCTCCATTATTCTCAAGAGCAAATGCAGAGATGAATGACCACATGCATCCTGTCTACATTTGGATTGAAGAAAAAACTCGATGACATGGAGATCACTGCTGTTGTGCACACTATGCAGACAAGTTGTAAAACAAAGGGACAATGTAGCCCTTGCGGCATAGTGTCCCGAGGGATTCTTTGATATGCTAAGATCACATAAATTTGGACGTAAGTAGTTGAGATCTATTTGAAGAGTATGGAACTCACTAGCTTGAAGATAGGCAAACTTATTTATTCTTATTTTGGTAATCTATAAAAGATGCTCTTTTCATGCAGCGCAAGTTTCTGAGTTTGCCTACTATTACAAAAAGGCTAGTTTGCTTGACCACCCTCCACCATAAATAATATAACCTATGGGCAGGCGTTCGGAAATAACAGTTTGAAACACATAATAGTGGGTTCGAAAATAAGTTTATGAACTAACTTTCTTAGAATCAGACGCATGTTTACGAACGCACTGCTTTAGGTTTAGAAATATGTTTATGATCCCAATGTTTTATGTTCAGAAACATGTTTTTGTTCTTGAATAAAAATAATCTATCTATATCTATATAAAAAGTATGGATGTTTCTTACAAAATATGATTTACCTATTATATCCATGATCTACACTCAATTTAAGAGTAAAAAAATAATATAATATATCTAACTATTTATAAATAATTATTTGTAAATATAATATATTATATCTACTTCAATAGCTTTGGTATATATAATTGAACTCTATTATATAAGATTATCCCAAAATAATAATAAAATTATTTATTTAGTAAATTATATTTATTTCAATAGTTTTGCTATAATTAACTTTATTATATAAAATTATCCCAAAATAATAACAAAAAGGTATATAGATATAAGATTAATGTTCAGACGTCCCAGAGGCATTGTCAAAGTTTCCCTAAATTAATCTTTTTTTTATTACATTTTTTTGTAATATAATAGGTTATATTTAATTAATTTCTTACAAAATATGATTTGTCTATTATATCTATAATATCCACTTAATTTAAGGGTAAAATGGTAATATACTATATAATATAATTAATTATTCAATATAATGTATTATATTTATTTCAATAGTATTGTACTATATTAATTTTTCACCAGTTATTTCTCTATCAGATCAACCATAACAAATAAGAAAAAAAATTAAAAAATATAATCCCACAACAATATAATGTATTAGATAATTAACTTGACACGTATAATATATTATATTTAATTTTTTAATTTAAATATAAAATTAATAGAATTGTGCTGTTATAATATTTCATTCACCCACATCAATTAATTCTCCATCAATTACATTCGAATGAAGAGATTGAAAAATAAAAGTTTGAATTTATAAAAAGATTATAAACTAACTTGATGATACTAAAGAAGTTTTCTATCAAAAATCAAAAAATTTATTCTCCATCAATCATTATAGAATTAATTATTCACCCATAATATATTCTATTTATTTTAATAGTATTGTACTATTACAGTTCTTCATTCACATCAATTAGTTCTACATGAATTATTTCTCCATCATATCAACCATAACAAACAAGAAAAAAAAACAAAAAAAAACATAATTCCACATTAATAAAATATATTATATAATTAATTATCTACATATAATATATTATATTTTATAATTTAAATATTATTTCAATAGAATTATACTATTACATAGTTTATACAGATTACAACCCAATGAAGGGATTGAAAGATAAAAACTTGAATTTATGGAAAGATTATAAACTAACATGTTGTTCTTAATTATCTGTCAACAATTAAGAATTACATCTTCACCAAACATTAATTAGAGGGGAAAAAAGATAAGAGGAATGACATTCAATCACTGATTTGATTCATTTAATATAAATCATTTAAGTAGTTCTTAATAGACAACATGAAATTTTAGTTGTGGCAGCAGTGTGTGTGTGTGTGTGTGTGTGTGTGTGTGTTCTGATCGTGTTATATGGTATGAAAGAAAAAATGAAAAAAAAAAACAAGTTGATTCCATAATATATACAATCAAAATGCTAAGTTTTAATTTATCCCTTAAAATTTATGTGTTCATTCTCATTCATATGATTAAGAGTAGTTTCAATTAATTCTCATTCATATGATTAAGAGTAGTTTCAATTAAATTAATTGAAACTAAAATTCAACTTCTTTATTTATGGTCAGGCTCGGATAATGTTGACTGCACCAAGAAGACGTGTCAGATAATATATGCTGAACTATTAGAATATACTCCTTCCATTTCGTTTTGTAACGCCCCAAACTACTCCGTTTGGCCACGTCACTTAACATACAATTTACTTATATATATTTTTGTGTGCTTATAATAAAATGAGCGGAAGCTTAGGTCAAAAAGCATGACTAGGCATGACGTCATAATTCTAAACGTAAAATTTTCGCGAATTAGCATGCAATCGTCTAACTTATCGGGCTCATAGGTTGTCATAACCCGCCCGTCTAACATCCTAAATCAACATGCAAGTATAGGGTCGACAACATACTTCATACGTAATAGGCTCCAAGGTCGAACGACCCGCCTTTAAATTGTTACACAATATCAAGTTATATACATGATAACCTACAAAAGATCGGGCTATTCCCATCCCCAATAATCATTGATCATAAGCAAAAATAGTGATCAATGTAATAATAACAATAATAATATGAGTGTTATCAAAAGAAGAGCATGTAAAAAGATAAACACAAGCTTGTGGGGTTCTCTTGTGTTCACAACGCTCCTACTCGGGCTCCGACTCCTCAACCTGAAATTCATTGAATGAATGGGGTGAGTATTTAACAACATACTCAGTGGGGAACACTGAAAATAGTTATAGATAATTGCACAAGTGAAAATATAACATATGGACTTTTTCTTTACATTGTGGAGACTAGTCTCAACCCCGTAGGGTCCAAACATCATGATGCCCCCGTTAATGAACATCTTTGGCCCTGTAGGGATGCCCGCAGACATACTACCCCCCAGGGAGGACATTAACAGGTCTATATTCGATTCCAAAGGATCTCTGCCCCGAAGGGTCTCTTTGTCGACCCCGAAGGATCTCTTTCATTCACCGGTCCGAAGACCCTTCATATTTATACAATCAAGGCACAACAATAACTATAACATTACACGTGTTCACAGTTTAGAGTTACCCCACCTTATGAGACGCTTTCACAATTTCTCAACCTTTGAAATACTTCTTGGCCGTGCACAAGTTGTCCTCCTCGAGCTCCAACACGTCACCTAGCACCCTTTTCAATCATCTTTCATTTTAGACGTCGAGTTATTTAATTAAAGCATGGTTTAGACCAAACTCATGATATACTTTGCTTTAAAGTCTTCAAACATTTCCATATACACAATCATGGATATACAAGCTCACACTACGATTTTGGACTCAAAATACGCATTAAAACTCTTTGAAGCATTTGATCGAACACGTTACGGGCACACATTTATACCACATGCTCATAACTCATTTTAAATCCTTTAGACCCAACATTTCAAATACAAACACCTTCACCCTAGGGTTCTAACATACTTGAAATTCAACCCCAAACAACAATCACAACACCTCCAAACCACATCATCAAAATAAGGGGAAATTAGGGCAAAAACTCTAAACCCTAGCATCAAAGAACCATAGGAATTTGATATAACTTCACATATAGCTTCAAGGAGATAAATAAACCATATGTTTAAGATGTCAAGGCAAGAAGATCAACAAAATTCCAAAATCCTCAAATTTGGATACAAACCCTAGTTTCCAAAACAACAAGAAATGGGTGTTTAATCCCCAAGAAGGAGAGGTGTAGAGATTACCTTCGTTGATGGATGATGATGGAAGAATCTACTTCAAAAGATGGAAGATTTGTAGAGAGAAGGGGGAGGAAAATCGCCCATATGGAAAGGAAATGACGAGGAAATGAATAAGTGTTGTATTTATAGGTAGAAAATCTCCGGACCCGCGCGACCGCGCAGCCCCCGCGACCGCGGAACCCCTCTCTCGGCCAACGCTCCCCACGAGCGCGCAGCCCCCGCGGGCGCGCTCGGCCCCGCGGGCGCACACCTCCCCGCGAGCGCGCGACATGCCAAAAATCATCCCCCTTATTTTAAACCACTCCTTTTTCCTTTAAATTTTCAAAGCACTTTTAATACATACCGAAAAAGCAGGGGGCGCTGCCCCCTAGCCCCCGCCGGGGCGCTTCGCCCCCTGAACCCCCGATCAACTCAGCGTTAGGGTGTTCAAGGTTTTGGCAAACAAAAATTTCAATGCAATAACATTCATTATCGTATAACTCGACACTTTAGTATTAAAATTTAAATTGTCTTATATACTCTGTATAACATCACTGTGCTATGACGTACCGGCTCGAGTGAGACAACCTGAAATAAAAATAACGGCATAACATACAAACATACTCACATGATTATAATTCAACAATGTCAACTCGAAATCATTTACTAAAATTATAGTTTATAATTTAGCAAAAAGGGTCGGGGTATCACACGTTTAGATTGTTTTTTAGTTTTTTTATTTAGAATTAACAATTAATTTGATGGATTAATATAACCATCTCTTATATATAACATAAAATCTTATTCATTTGTGTTTTCTCAAAAATAAGACAACATTTTCTCATATATATTTTTAGGATTTAGAATATGGTTAAAATTAGAGGTGGGAGTGTGAAAATATATTATACAACAAACATTTTGATACAAAATAAATAAAAAAAACAATCAAAACGAAACGGAAGGATTATATATATTAAAGTGAAGAACACCTAAAAAAGACAATGATAAAGATAAATATAAGAATTAATTAATGTAGAAAATTTTGGGAGACTCTATTTTAAAAGTTGCTAGACAAAGTTTTAAAAATATGATTAATTGTAAAAAAAATCATCAACTTTAAATGAATTTACAATTTATATATGAATTTTAAAATATTACATTAATAGATGGTTGATTGGGAAAATAAATTTAAAATTATGGTTCAAATGTTACGTTTTTCTAGATTATTAGTTTATAATTTGTGAAATTTAGAATATTGGTTGGTTTGATAATTATATATAAAATATTTTATATTAGATTATTCAGTTAATTAAGAATAGTTAATTAAATTCATGTGGGGGAAGGAATGAATATTGCACAATATTTTGGAATATGATTATGTTGACTACCCATAATCATATAACTGAGAATGAACATAATCCAATTACTTATAAAAGAGTTGAAATAGAAGAATTGAATATTTTCTCTTAGACTGAACTACTAATTATTAAAAACAATCCTCTATTTAGCTAAACATAATACAGAACTCTAATATAATACGTAGTTATATGTAGAAGTATTACACATTATGCTTTTTTTATAAAATGATATATATTAGGTGTTTTGGTTGAATGTGAATTATTAAACTCCTCGGGTAGAAGGAATGTATATTCCACATTTTTTGGAATATAGATTTCCACAAAAATGGTGATTACAAATTTTATTTGTTAGTTGAGGAAATAATTGAAATTGAGGAATTGAATAATTTTCCATTAGATTATGTACTACTAATTAAATTAGTTAGTAATTGAATCAAGAATTACAACTACCGATCAAATTATATTTTTTTTAAAAAAAATTGTAAACAATGTATAAAATTTTGAAAAATATATTGAACATGAAACCTTGAACGCAATTTACCAAAACAAACCATTAACCAAACTTTGAGATTTTATCATTTCTTTATCGTTGAGCAACACATGTACTATAATAATATATTTTTTTTATCTTTAAACACATGAAATTTATACATTCAACACCATTTAAATTTAGTTAAATTATTTTTAATTTTATTTATTCAATGTAGTCATTTATATTACAATAAAAAAATATAGTATTAAATGTATGTTCAGATAAAATATACACAAAAATAGTTAATATTTTGCGACAAGTGTAATAATTAAAATAGTTCAATCAATTTAGTTCATTATATCATACATAAATTAATTGATAACATAGAGTGGTTAAAAATATAATTTATTTATTAGATAAACTATATCAATTGATGTGACATAATATGTTTTATCATGATAGTATAAAAATTATATAATTATTAATATTTTGAACTCATTAACTATTTAAATTATTTTTGTAAGTTGAATTAATTTTATACTTAATTTTTCTAAAATGGATGATGCAAGATTTTGTGAATTGACATTAATTAAAAATTTATATTTGTATTAGACAGTAAAGTCAAAATAAAAATTATTGAATTGAAGATTTGAATTGTATTAATACATATATATGTCAACAATCAAAGATTGAGAATTATTGTAAAAATAGGAGGTTGGGAAATGATACATCTCTCTCTCTCTCTCTCTCTCTCTCTCTCTCTCTCTCCTCTCTCCTCTCTCTCTCTCTCTCTCTCTCTCTCTCTCTCTCCTCTCTCTCTCTCTCTCTCTCTGTGCGCGCGCGCGTGTGTAAATATTAATAGAACAAAAATATAAACAAATGAAAAGATTATAAATTCCGAGTTCGTGTTCGAATAATTACAATTTATATTTATATAATTTTTCTGATTATTGATTAATCTAAAATTTTTTGATATTATTATATTTATAAAGTGATATATATATATATATATAATAAAAATATATATTTTTTAATTGACTATTCAAATAGTAAAATCATTCAAATTTTAATAATTAATTTAAGCATATTAGTTAAATTACGTGCAATGCACGCTTTCTCGGCTAGTTTATTAAAATATATATTGTACTCATTATTAATTGTTTCATTTATTCAGTTTTAGGTATGACTGGAAAAAAATTGTCTGAAATCTCCACCAAATACAATGGTTTTCCCTCCAAATGGTTGATCAAAACTTAACGGAATCTTTGAAGTTACATAAACTAGGCAGTTATGTTCATGATCATGTACATGTACATTATGATAAACATGTAAGGTCAGAATGATAATTTAAAAGTAAGTAAATGACACGAGGTTAATAACCCTGTTCGATCAACTGATCTACGTCAGGGGGACTTTCCCAAGTCTTTGAGAAACAATCCACTACTTCGTTGCAAGGTTACAAAGGCTATTACATGATGACCTCCCGTCATTCGACCTATTTTCTACATACTACAACCTCTTTCGATGGACTGAATTATAAGATCCCCTTACAACCTGGACTCTCTCTAGTTCCCACAGGAAATCTCTCCCGAGACTCCTTTGAAGATGTGTATGAATAATTTCAAACACAGACTAGACACAATGATGACAAGGATCAAACATAGTCCACCCAAATACTATATGCTTCAAACCTGAAGTCTTTTAGACTCTCTAGCCTTTGTGTATTCGTAAACTCTGTGCACCTCTAACTAGTCTGATTCCCAAACTATTTATAAACACACGTCATAGCCTAAACAAGGTAATCAGATTGTCTAAATAGAATCAAACTCAACAAGGAAACTTCCCTTGTTTAAATCGGACAACTCCTAGTTAGAAACCTTCCTTGAATAGAACTCGCCTCTTTCTTTCTTGATCTTCATCTTCGAACAAGGCATCTTCTATTCTGAAACTTCCATCTTGAAAAAGTAACTTCAACTCCTTGAAATCATCTTGACACGTCTCTTAGAAACTCTCTGGACGACCATGTACATGATCATGTTCACGAACATGCTGAACTACATTCTTCGATCTTCAATCAGATTGGCAGCGAAATGTTCATATTGTAATGTCCAGAACATGGTCTTCAAAATTGAAAAAACCAAAACCTTTGTGCTCTTTGAATTACCATAAAGATCATGACAATCTAAAATACTTAGTGTAAATGGCACTAAAAGTCTTGAACCGCATTAAATCTCTTAAAGTTCGGTCTAAAGCTTCAAAACAGAATTTGTGCATCATAGGTGCTTCATCCCATATTATGAACTTACATTTGACAAGAAGTTCAGCAAGTGGACTTCCTTGTTTGATATTGCATGTTGAATCTTCATTAGGGGTGATTGGAATAGCAAATCGAGAATGAGCAGTGCTTCCACCAGGGTATTATCGGGTAACAATACGATGCTTTCGTTAACTTATAATAATACTTCCTTAGAATTATGATAATGTATGCTAACGAAGCATTAATCATATGCTAACATAATGTATTCACTGTGCTAATGAAAAATTATCATAATGCTAGCATAATAAAGATTTATTAGAGTTTATTAAATCGTAATTATGATTTATTTCATCCCAATTAGGATTTATTCAATCTCAATTTATTGATTCCATCTAATTATGATTAAAATTAATTTTTTGAATTTAATTTTTCTTTTTTAGCTCCTAATTGATTATTAGGGTTTATTCAATCTAATTATGGTTTATAACGTATGTTGACAGAGTATTATCGTATGTTGACATAGTGTATTCACAGTGCTGATGAATTAAAATCAAAATGCTAACATAGTACATATATCTATTATTGTTTTGATTTGTTCTGACTTATTTATGGTATGTCATATTCAATCAAGGTTTATTTCATCATATTACGGTTTTCTTCATTCAATTAGGGTTTATTAAATTAAATTAGATATATAATTATTTTTTAGAATATATTTTTCACTAACAATATTATAAGACTTCAATTAGCATGATGATAATACTTTAATTACATAATTTTTGTCGCTCTTATAATCAAATTTAGGCCTTTGAATTTTTAGGATTATGTGGTGTAAAATGTGTTCCTTGTTCACATACTAGGATTGGTTTTCACCTAACCCTCCCCGTATAATATATATCTATATGTGTATAGAATACATATTTATTTTATTCGATAATTAATGCGTATTTGTTATTATATTCTATATGCAAATCCATGATTATATATCTTGTGAAATATAATTATGGGTCATAATCTTTGGCACGGATTTAATGTGATCTGTATGTTTATATACCAAATTTGTAGTGCATCGATAATCTATTATATCATGCAATTGTAATCGGATAAAAATTACAAATATTAATAGGATCAATATTACATACAGTTATCTAATATATATCTCCAAGTGTATAAAATACATATTTATTTGGGAAAAGGGCCTCGCAGGCCCCTGAACTTTTTGGCAGGGACCTCTCAGGCCCCTGAACTTTTTTTTAACTCAATTGAGCCCCTAAAACGACGTCGTTTTAGGGGTTATTCGAATTAAAAAAATTCTAAATTCAATTAAAAATCCTCCCGACCCATTTTAAAAAGTACCCGACCCGACTCTATCTAAACCCGCCCTATTTAGCTTTAAAATTGGGGAAAAGGGCAAAGGGGTTTAGGGTTCTCAATTTAGCTTTCAAATCCAGATCCTCAATCACTCTTTGGAGGCCTCGATTGAATTCAACAAAAATGATATTTTCGCCATAACTTCCATTTTGAATTTGATCCACTACATATGATTTGACTATATCTTCTGCCATATAAGCTGCACCACCAGCAATTTGACTCTCGAAGCGATATCGTTCTTCCTTGTTGCCGGTGAGGGGGTAAGTTTTAAGGAATTCTTGCAAGAAGGTAATGTTTTTAGTGAGAGATTCAAGCAGTTCCTTTGTCGAGATAAATAGGAGGGGGAGGATGATGCTCGATCTGGTGTAGGGTATGCGTAAGAGAAGCCAGAGCTCCATAGGCCGCCATGATTTCTCACTTGAATTATTAATTTCTTCAAATTGTACATATGAAAATGCAGCAAAGAATACAGAAAACAAAGGAGGTAATGTAGTAGATGATAATGAGATGGGCATACAGCTACAGTGGAGTGCTCTTTCTTTCCAAGTTAATTTTACTAAGCTCTAGAGAAAGAAACTAAGCTCTCAATTTTCCCCAATTTTAAAGCTAAATTGAGAACCCTAAACCCCTTTGCCCTTTTCCCCAATTTTAAAGCTAAATGGGGCGGGTTTAAATAGAGTCGGGTCGGGTACTTTTTAAAATGGGTCGGGAGGATTTTTAATTGAATTTAGAATTTTTTTTAATTCGAATAACCCCTAAAACGATGTTGTTTTAGGTGGAACTAACGGCCTCGTCAAGAGGGGCTTGACGGAGGGGCCCAATAGATCCGAAAAAAAAAGTTCGGGGGCTCAATTGAGCTAAAAAAAAGTTCAGGGGCCTAAGAGGTTCCCGCCAAAAAGTTCAGGGGCAGACCCTTTTCCCTATTTATTTTATACCATAATTAATGTGTATTTCTTATTATATTCGATGAAAATCATCCATGATCATATATCTTTTTACATATATGGCCATATTTAGATTTTAAGTCCATTAATTCAAATATTGATATGAACTTTTAATATCTAGCAATTGTATACTCCATGCACGGTTAAAATACTATATTAAAAGGCAAATATAGTATCATATTTTTAAATTTTGTAATATTGAGTAATTTTATATGAGATCATAGTGGTTGTGTAATTATTAAAGTGCACATGTTTGGATAAAATTTTATCATAAAAAAGATATAAGTGCGCGTATTTGGATAAAATATTATGATAAAAATTAGAAAAAATTAGAACGTATAACTTTTGGAATATTTTTTTGTGTATAACATTTTTCATTGATTTAAAATTGAAATCATTATATTTAAATTTTGGAAATTATACATTCATCTATGCCAATAGTTTAAAAATAAAATCAACAAAGTGGTTGATTGTTGCAATATTTGTCTAGTTCCACAAAGATACAAAGTTCAATTCATCAGTATGGTTTAACTACTATAAAAATGCTCATACTCTACGGCTAAACCCCGTAGTCTTAAGGGATCGACCGTAGAGATAGGTGGTGTAGAGATAGAGTACCCACCTACTCTACGGTTTTTAACCGTAGTCTTAAGAGCAAATTCACTACAGTTATGACTCCGTAGTCGTAAGACCAAAAATACCGTAGAGATAAGGCAATTAAGACTACATATTACGCTTCAATCGTAGATATTTCCCCTCAATTGGACCTGAAAATCGTAGTAAAAGTTACCTTAAGACTACGGTTGTACTTTACAACGCAGTATTTTCAATTTCTTAATACTTCGGCTTACTAAACCGTAGTGAATGATTTTTAAAATCTACGGTTTGTTTTATAATGTCTACGGGTTATTGTATAATGTCTATGGTTGTGATTCGTAATGTCTAATTGTAGCGCCCCGATCCCGAAAGACCATGAAAATGGACGCCACGGGGGTTGGAATTAAGAAGCGGAAAAGAAAGGATATAACATGATTAACGAAACTTCAATAGAAGACTCAAATTATCCAAACATGCTTTTTAAATACATAAATAGATCCAAAACACCAAGATCAAGATTCTTAGTATTTTAACAAAAAAGAGTAGCATAAGTGCAGAAACTTAATTCGCAACATAACATTTAACAAAAAGAGATAATGGAAAATAGGTAAATAACAAAAGCCCATCTCTCAGCCTCGTCACCTCCACGCTCTAGCTACTGACCTGAAAATGTTTGAAAAGATTTGGGCTGAGTACTAATGCACTCAATTGGCAAGTTTTCACAATTTAAATTATGCAAATCATTTTCTAAAAGTAATCTATCTGTGTCCATGCAGGTAGTGAAATTTAGGAGGTTTTAAAGATGAAAGCTACCTAAGTTCACCAAAACATTTTATCGTGAACCACTTAAGTGTATAACCAGTCACTGCCCGCACCTCGTACTACATCACCAATGCGTAAAGTTGAGTATGGCAAGTATACCCAATGAGTGTAACCAAAGAGTGTAACCAATAAGTGTTTCATTTTAGTCTCACCGACAAGGAGTAGGGCATGACAAATACTGGATACATACTGTAACTACTCACATTGACACAGCGTTGATTTATGAGACTCCGACAACATACAGTAGCACGTAAAATATTTAACACAGATAGTCACATATGCAATTTTAATAAAGCAGAGCTTAATAACTCGAAAGATACAATTTGCAAGATAGTATAGTAGCCCACCTGGTTAGCTAATAATAGCTGAAGCTTTAACGATTCTTCTAAGAGTCTTCTAAGTCCGATGTTCCGAGTTTGGTCCTACACGCAGAGGCTAAGTCTTAGTAACATAACAAGGTTAAATACTAAATTATGGCCTAATTAATTTAAAATTATAAGGTACAAGGCTTTAGGTTCATGGAATTAGTTGGAGAAAATGATGTGCATGGGTAATCCTAACTTTAAAACTATACTAAAGTCATTTGGAAGTATAATATAGCTTACAAACTTAGTAAATAAAATAATATATAGCATGATAATATAATGATTTATGAAATCAAAGAATAATCTGAAGTTCGAATTGCAAAACATAAAAAGAAAAGAATGAATATAGATGATTAAAGATGTAAAATAAAAATTAAGTTAAGGAGATTTGAACTCTTAACCTCTAATGGGTTAACACAAGCCTTAACCATTAGGCTAGATACTAATTTCAAAAATTAATGTAGATTAGTTATTAATTAAGACAGATCATTTAATGCAGAAAATACTAATTTCAAAAATTAATGTAGATTAGTTATTAATTAAGACAGATCATTTAATGCAGAAAATGTAGAGATAAAGGTTGTAAAAATGAAAGTAAGGGGAATTGAACCTAAGACCTAAAATTATTTAAAGCATATCTTAACCATTTAGCTAGATACAATTTTCAAAAATAACGCAGTTTTAGTATTAATTAAACTAAATTACAGAATATTTGAAATCAAAAGAAACGAAGAGAAATTAAAATAAAAGGAAGAAAAAAAATAACACAAACACACGCACACATCCACTCTCAAATTAAAGAAAACTCATTTCTCTCTCATAACCTCACTTCTCGTTCATTGTGAACATTTATTCCAATACATTGTAACTCCAACAATTTCCTTTCTCCATCATTCAATTAATAAAACGGTTTAATAATTAAAATACGACAAAAACTTGTATGAGACCGTCTAACAGGTCTCTTACGTTAGACGGATCTCCCCTGATCCGACCCGGATCCGACCTGACCCAGTACATATATATTAAAAAATAACACGTGTTTGAATCCCTCCAGCTTCCTCTCTCTCGCTCCATCTCCAGCGATTCTCTCCTCTCCCTCTCCAGCGATTCTCTCCTCCCCCAAAACTGCCGACGAATCTCCGTCGTAACCGCCGTTTATCCTCACAACCGCACTCATTCTCCATACTAGTCACAATTGCACCATTCACAACTGTCAACATCGTTTCTCTTCCACACCATTCGAGGCAACTGTTGGCGAAATTTTTGCGATCACCACCACCGTGAGCAACTTTCCGACCACCAGCGTTCCAATCACAACCTAAATCGGTTCTGCGAGGTCAACATCTCCGGCGCCGACTTGAAGTTGATACTGTAAGTTTATTTAGGGTTTTTTGTAATTTAGGGATTTTATTTTTTTCGTTGAATTAGAAGTTTCAAAAATGGTTAGAGATATGTTGTGATTTCAGATTTGTAATTTAGAAATTTGATTTTAGTCGTTTGTAGTAGTTTAAAAAGTGTCCTGTTCCATTAGTTTTAAGAAATTTTTATGTTTGAAATTTTACCAAGTCATCATTCTATCCAAGTAAACACATAATCTACAATAGATACTGCACTTTACTATAGCTTATTTCGATTAGGTTGTAAATGATAAGATGTATCCATATACTTCACATTGTTGAGGCAAATATGAATTGTGCTGGAGGCATGATTCATGAATGTTTTTTGTTAATGTTTTTCTGATTTATGATTGTTGAATCATCCATAGGAGTATTGGATGCATTTATGTTGCAGAGTCTGAAATTAGTGGATATATTATAAAATATGTGCATGCTTAGATTTATTTTCAGGTCGTCTATGTTACATTTTAAGTCTCATTTATCATTGTATTGCTCTAAGTCTTTAATTGTTGTTGCCAAACATTGCATTAATTGATTGGCCTTTCGACTTGGGCTTTTTGTATTCCTTTCTAGGTTTATGATGATCAATGGCTGATTTTCAGTTTCATTTGTGTTGTTTTGTTTGAGACATTATTAGTAATTGGTTTTGTTTGGATCATAGTGATGATATCTTCTTAGTTTTTGCTCGTTTTCTGGCCGGAGTAGTGATTTATTTCTTTAGTCCACAAATAAATGTTCGTTTTACCTGCATTGTAGTCTGTATAGATGGATTATTGTTGGAATGTGTTGAGATGCAGTGCATTATTCTATGATAGTGTTTGATTTTAGTTGCTGACAGTGATGCTTTTATTTTATGCTTTGCAGCTAGAATGGGATGTGTGTGAGTCCAAAATTAGTTTTATTTGATCTAAAAGTTGATTACTTGTAGTCCATGCTGTAGGAAAATTTAGGCATATATATTCATCATATGATGTACATAATTGCTTGAATATGGAGGCACTCAATTTCATCATTTTTGCTTTTCTTCTCAATTTTGACTGTGTTTTCTGTAATCTTTTGCTCATTGATTTTGCAAACTCAAAAGTATGATTCGCTTGGCTAAACACTTTGCTTATGCAGATTTTTGGATCCTACGGTTGGATGCTTTCACCTATTCTGTTATCGTTGCTGTTGGCGAATGGTCTAAAAGCTTTTCTTATTGCATTAGCTTGCCCCTCAGACAGTCTACTTTTGCATTTGCAATACAAAGGCTCCAGAACAGAGGCAAGAAGGATAAAGATGTTGTAGTTAGGTAGTATATATATGCAGTCGACATTTTTTAGTGATACTGTATTTTTAAAATAGTGATACTTGACAGTTTTTTAGTGATACTTTTATATTCATTAGTGATACTTACATCAGTTTGTGATACTTATTCTTATTTAGTGATACTTTATGTTTATTTAGTGATACTTTTACATTCTTTAGTGATGCTTTAACATTCTTTAGTGATACTGTATTTTTGAAATATTGATACTTTACAGGTTTTTAGTGATACTTTTATGTTAGTTAGAGATACTTACATCAGTTTGTGATACTTATTCTTATTTAGTGATACTTTATGTTTATTTAGTGATACTTTTACATTATTTAGTGATACTTTTACATTCTTCAGTGATACTGCATTTTTGAAATATTGATACTTGACAGGTTTTTAGTGATACTTTTATGTTAGAGATACTTACATCAGTCTGTGATATTTATTTTTTATTTAGTGATACTTTTACATTCTTTAGTGATACTGTATTTTTTGATACTTTTATGTTAGTTAGAGATACTTATTCTTATTTAATGATACTTTATGTTTATTTAGTGATACTTTTACATTCTTTAGTGATATCGTTGTCAAACTCATTGCAAATATAGGGTGATCTAATTAAGCTTTATAATTATTTTTCATAAAACGAAATTGACAATTTAATTCAGAAAATGAAGTTCGTCATCAAATTAAACCAAAGACTAATGGTTGGAACTCGTTGAAGACAACATAGTTAACTTGCATATAGTGCAAAATGAAAAATAGAAAAGCAAAAGAAAGAAACTCCAACCTCTTATTCATCTAGCTAGATTTGATATTTATAGGCAAACAAGCCTGTGATCACATTCATTATCTCCAAAAAAAAAAAACAGAGAAAGAAAAAGAGAGAGAGAGAGAGAGAGAGAGAGAGAGAGATTATTATGACAACCATGGAAAATCTTTAATCCAATGAGCCCCATTATTGCTGAAATAAAAGCCATCTTCTTTAACGAGCCAAAGGCATTGTGGAGCAGCACCACACCTATACATGTCTCGACCGGCTCGAAAGGCCTCGAACCTCTTCCTCATAGCGTCCCATTTGAGGGTGCAAACGAATCGAGTCGAGCTCCTCATCAGGAGGCCAACCTCAACGCTCCAACTGTATTATTACTATCGAGTGAGTTATAATTATGTTTTTAAGTGAAACTATTGCAAAATATGAATAATAGCTAGTGAATGATTACTATCATCATAACAAGTATTACTGAATACCATAGAAGTATTACTACTGCATATAAATATAAAATAATACCATAGAAGTATTACTAGTCTACAAAATTCAATATATGCATGTGATATGTACTTTTGTTGATCTATTCACGTAGAAATAACTATCTATTGAATCATAGTTACGTTTTAAGGGAAGGATTACTATTACGTTAGAAAGTATCACTATATATCATAGAAGTATTATTACTATCGAGTGAGTTATAATTATGTTTTCAAGTGAAACAGTTGCAAAATATGAATAATAGCTAGTGAAGGATTACTATCATCATAGCAAGTATTACTGAATACCATAGAAGTATTACTACTGTATATAAATTCAAAGTAATTCTTTGATAGACATATCATCGAACACAAGGTATGTATATATAGAACATGTAGCAATAATTCACCCAATTTGAGAAATAAAGGCTTAGAAACTAAAAAATTTCAAAAATCTAATTACAATATCGTTACCACTTGTAGTAGATGTTTATTCACCTAAGTTCAAAGAAATTTCATAAGGCTATAAATTCAACCGGTGGGTATCACTAACTACTGTTGATATTTGTAACATTATTATCGAGTAAATCAAAATTTCAATAAATCAGTTCTTAGTAACATATTGTCGAACAGTTTGAATGCAAAATTTGATATACGTAATCATTGTTGAAAAATTAAAACAAAATTACATATCTCGTAATCTAAGAACACATACCTATTGTGGCTAATGTTTTTTCACCGGAATTGACTAAAATTCCACCAGAGGGAACGCTAATTGCTTTTCTGAAATTATCCATTAAATCGTGCAAAAATCGCCAGAGGTTGAATCACCAGTAGTTGAATCATGAGCTGCTAGGATTTAGATGTTATCTGCGATGTTGAATAGTCGGACGGTGGTTGAATCGCGAGGTGGAAGAGAACGAGCGCCGCAATCTGGAAGAAAACCTAGGCACCGCGAGTTGGGGGGAGAATTAAGCTTTTTTTTTAATATATATATTCTGGGTCGGGTCGGGTCGGGTGGGAATCCGTCTAACGTAAGAGACCCGTTAGACGGTCTCACACAAGTGTGCCCCTTAAAGTACTACTCTCTCTCTCTCTCTCTCTCTCTCTCTCTCTCTCTCTCTCTCTCTCTCTCTCTCTCTCTCTCTCTCTCTCTCTCTCTCTCTCTCTCTCTCTCTCTCTCTCTCTCTCTCTCTCTCTCTCTCTCTCTCTCTCTCTCTCTCTCTCTCTCTCTCTCTCTCTCTCTCTCTCTCTCTCTCTCTCTCTCTCTCTCTCTCTCTCTCCTCTTCCAACACAGCCATTCTAATTCAAAACAAATCAAAAGAAGTTAACTATATTCATTTTTGTCTCTTCCTTTTCGATTGCACACAGGTAAGATCTCTCTCTACTGTAAATATGCACTCCATAGTCAAGTTAAGTAAAATTTAATTTTCTTCTCTCTACTCCCTCTCAAAACTGAAGAAACACATATGACACATATAAATTCCATTTTTACTTCTTAATATTTGAAAACAAAAATCCATATTTTCTTCTCTCTTCTAGCCAAAGGTCGGTATGTCCCTTGCACACACATTCACAAGTCATCTTCAAAATTTTACCACTTTACTTTACACATGCAATATTGAACTTATTTATTTTTAGAGAAACCTAACAATATTTCCACGAAAAATGAAAATAAAACAACAATGAAAGATTTCGGAAAAATTCCAAATATTATGTTTTCTTGAGATCAATCTTGAAATTAAACCTTCAATACTTCAATAATCACAAAAATAATTATGGGAATGAGATAGAGAAGGAAGAGAAGAAGAAGATGGAACCATTGCATGTCAGATCTGGCCACCGGAAAAGGTTGCCGGCGACGCACCGATATGCGGCCATAGTGGCTTTTTCCGGCCATTTCGGCCTTCATTTCCACACCAAAATGGTGTTGTTGAACTAAAAATGAAAAGAAGAACAAAATCTAAAATTTTAAAATATTTTGGTAGGAATCTGGGCGGCTGTAATACCCCGAAAATTTTATTATCTAAATTTAATTAGGAATATATATATCTAATAGTTAGAAAAAGTGAAATATCCAAAACTTTTATCTATTAAAGAATCGGTCTATGTTATCCTTAAGAGTAGGTTAGAAATACCGAGGACATTCTTGTATTTATTTATTTATTTTAGAATCCCGAATATTTTTTTTTAAAGATATAATCATATCTAGAATATAGGAATTATCTAAATATATGCATATTATTTAAATAGTGGTACCTATAAAATGGTAATTTATATATACGTATGTATATAGATAAAATAATAGTAATGATTATATAAAAACAATAGTACTGGATTATTTATTCCATTATATAGACACTAGATAAATGTTAGTCACTAAGAGTTATTTATTTATTTATTTTCCACATAATTGACACATGGCCCTTGGTGGCAACAATATGATATAGATGCAAGGAAATTTGTACAAGTGTTATATTAATAGATAAATGAGGGAATGAAATGATTAGCAAATAGGGTAAATTAGTAATCAAAATTCTACATCTTTTACACTTGGAAACTAAAGAAACTCGGCAGAGAATAAATTAGCACTACTATCATCTCCAATATTGAAAGAAAAGGTAATTATTTTGCTTTGCTAATTATAAATTGAATCAGAACAATATCTATATATATAAAGAAGAATTTAAACGTTGTTTCATATTCATGGCAAAATTCTTTTTAATACAAATTATTTTATTCATCTTTAATTGGGGAATGCCTAATCTTGATTTACAATAATTTGGGTAGAGTTTAAAAAAAAATGTGAACTTACGAGCCAATTTTAGCTATATGAGATACATACATACATATATATATATATTACTATACTTGTAAGAAAATTTGTAAAAATAAAAATAAAATAAAATGAGAGCATCCACGTAAGTAATATTTCCCAAGTAGAGGTCAGATATGCTGTGGTGATTGTAAATTGTAGAACAAATATATATACTAAATTAATAAAGAACAAGGGAATATCTAAGTAAATTGAGGCAGTGGCTTCCTATTTATTTGCATCTATACTATTACAATAAGATAAATAAGCAATATAGTTTCTACTTGATCCGCAAGTTCCATATTGTTAAAAGAAGTCATAAATCTTAATATATTAATTATTATTTCTGTTTTGGGCAGAAGGTTACACACTTGTGTATATAAATTTAATAATAATAAAATAAATTATCAATTATTTAAAAATGCTATATGATTTATAATAAAATATAAAGTGTAGTATAGAAACATAAATTAAATTAAAAGGGCATTTAGGAGTTGAGTTTTAGATAGGAGCCCTTAATTTGGTTAAACTAAGCACATACTGATTATTGTAGGGTCAGAGGAAGTAGCAGAAATCGAGTAAAAATCAATCCAGAATTTGAAAGCAAATCTATTATCCAGGTGGGCTATTATATTTTTGCAAATTGTATCTTTCGAGCTATTAAGCTCTACTTTGTTAAAATTGCATATGTGACTATCTGTGTTAAATATTTACGTGCTACTGTATGTTGTCGGAGTCTCATAAACCAGCGTTGTGTCAATGTGAGTAGCTATAGTATGCATGCATTATTTGTCCTGCCCTACTCCTTGTCGGTGAGACTAAAATGAAACACTTATGGGTTATATTCAATGGGTATACTTGGCCATACTCAACTTTACGCGTGGTGATGTAGTACGGGTTGCGGACAGTGACTGGTTACACTCTTAAGCGCTTCACGATAAAATGTTTTGGTGAACTTAGGTTGCTTTCAATTTTAAAACCTCCTAATCTTCACTACCTGCATGAACACAGATAGATTACTTTAACAAAATGATTTGCATAACTTGTATTGTAAAAACTTGCCCACTGAGTGCACTAGTACTCAGCCCAAATATTTTCAAATATTTTTCAGGTCAGTAGGCTGGCGCGTGAAGGTGACGATGCTGAGAAATGGGCTTTTGTTGTTTATGTATTTTCCCATTGTCTCTTTTGTTAAGTATTCTGTTGATAATGAAGACTCCTTGTAATATCCTTTTGTTAAATACTAAGAGCTCTGATCTTGGTGTTATGAATATGTATATATTGTTATACAGCATGTTTGATTATTCTGAGTCTTCTGTTGAGATTTTATTAATCAGGTTATCCCCTTTCTTTCCCGCTTCTTAATTCCAACCCTCTATGGCGTCCATTTCTACGGTCTTTCGGGACCGGGGTGCTACAGAGTGGTATCAGAGCAGGTCTTGCAACTCTGCAAACCTGTTGGGTCAACTTACTTTATTTTTCTTTTTCATTAAATTCCCGTGTGATATTATAAAAGTCCTCAGCTCGTCACTCACGCAACAGCTAAAAGGTACGCATGTTTTTATGCGGTTTTTAGATTTTAAAAGTTTATATTAATGGGTGAAATGTTAAGTTTGTTTGGAAATGAAAGATTGTGATTTGCCATGTTGGCGGAAATGCCTTGAAAGATTGATTTTTACACTGATTACTTACTGGTTTTGAGAATGAAATATGCTTGTGGGCGTACAGGATTTTGTGTTAAACCATGTTGATTCTATTATATACATGTGAGGAATTTGTTTATCTATGTTTTGGGCATACTTATGAATGATTGACATATGTTGATTGCACACATTGATAGTTGATTTGTATTTGATGTTTGTGCTCTAGATGAGTACTTTGACTTAGAATTTGAGAACTTAAGATGAATTTATCCTGTAGTTGTTGAACTTAGGCTGAACTTGTAAGAATTTATGAAAACGGTTGAACGTAGACTGATTGAAAAATTATGCTAAGTAGATGGCGGGATGGCAGGTGAGACCTCGAAAGAGGTGTCGTACTCGTGTGTCGATGGATGAGCGGATAGAGAGGTTTCGTGCATGTATTAGTAGACCAGGGGAGGATGTGCCAGAGTTCACCACACGTTTTGTGACTTTATGGATGACTGTCTCGGGTATCGGTGGTATTACAGAGGTAGAGGCTACGGTGAGATATATTATTAGACTACCTCAAGCCTGGAGACCATGGGCTGCAAGAGTTGCTGATATTTTCTCAGAGAGATCTCCGCCTACTTTTGCAGAGAAAGTCTATTTCTCCAGATTCTTCACGTATGTGCTACGGACTTGGGCAGATAGACGATGTGTGGCTCCATAATTACCTATAGTGGAGGAGGATATGGATATGTTTAGAGTACCATTTACATTGGTCTTACCAGCGGAAAGGACAATCGAGATGGATCGTTCAGCACCACCTGCACCACAGTCGCCACTTATCACGGTAGCATCGCATGATGATAAGGCCGGTCCATCTGGGACCCAGTTAGAGCCCATCGCAGAGGAGGACCCAGAGGAGGATCCCAATGAGGAGACAATGGAAGTAACTGATGGAAGTACGATGCTCCACTTTCGACGTGATTTCGATGTGAAGGGGCGTCCGGGGCACTGGTATATTCCGTCGTTGTCACGACCCCAAATTAATATCTGATTAATATGAAGTGTGACTGGCATGACTCGATCCCAATGAAGGATGGATCAAGGCGCGAACCAGAAATAATTAAATAAAGGAATAAACTACCGTATTCCAGGAACGATAATTTACTGTGAACTCTAATTCATAAGTGAGTTTCAATTCACAAAATATAACTGAAGAAATAAATACCTCAGACTAGCAAAAAGGTATCATCGAGTTCAAGACATACTGAAGACTTGACTCGGTTATACTAAAGTAGCGGAAGCAAAATAACATGACAAAATACAGGAAATATTCTGAGTCCTGTACAAAACAACTTTCTTTCCCAGCACTTCACCCTGCACCATCAATCCTCAACCTGCACATTTAAAAACAAACATGCAGGGCTGAGTACAAGTATACTCAGTGAACACATTGCCAAAATATCATAATAAATCTGATATTATGAACGTTTATAAAAACTGGCTTTATTATCATGCATCTGAGTAAACACATAGGGGTTTTATCTGAAAAGGCCCTATGTTTTACTAAATCATTTCCTTGTCATTGCGCGCCTTTCTATTGTATGATCATCCATATCCCAACTGGTGTGCCAAGGAATAGCTCCGCTCAGCCTTTTCCGCACACATCGAGGAATAGCTCCGCTCAGCCTTTTCCACGAATGTTTAGAACCGTCGATGTCTTAGTCAAGAATAGCTCCGCTCAGCCTTTCTCTCTTTCTAATATCACCGACCCAAGTGTACACTAACCTCGGTTAACATGCTAAGTTAGCACGAGGCCTGATCGATTTAACAGTTAGAAAGCCCCTTGCGAGCTAACTAAATACGGATAAGGATATCATACAAAACAAATATTTTATGCATGACAATCATCTATTTGCATCAGAATAATTAACTGTGGGTGAGTAAAAACTCAAATCAATATTTGGACTAAGAGTCCATTGAAAAGAAAGCCCACCTTTCACCGACGTTTCAAAATGGCAGCTGCTAGTTCTTCACAGGTCTTATCCCTTGCGAATCTGCTAGCCTTCAATATATAAAGATGTACTTAGCATGTTGATCCAAATCCGATAGGACTCAACACGAAACAAAGGCCTATTAGGGTCTAGTATCCGTTCTAAATTTTATCTTAGCTTAAGGGTTATTCTCAACCCTAGCTATTAAAAATATTAAGGCATACATCATCATCATTTAAGGTATCAACAATACCTTAACATTATCGCAATTAGATTCTAGCAACAAAATCAACAATAAGCCCATAGACTAAACGTGGTTCCACACAACGTCTATCTTTGCAAAATTTACGGTGACTCAAGATGATAAATAACGAAAAAGTTATGATCATTTTACTAAAAGGTGGCAGAATTGACCGAATTTCCGAAAATAAACTCATGACCCGACTTTGAAGATTTTTCACGTTCGATTCAGGAAGAGTTACGGACTGGGCTATATACCATTAGAAATCCACAGAAGTCTAGAATTTTTACAAATTTACAGTGGCTTAATATGATGACAAATGAAATGGATATACCCGTTTTACCAAAAGGTAGCGAATCTGTCCCGAATTTCCGAAACAGAAAACATGACCTAACTTCGCCGATTTTTCATAATTTACACAGAACGAATTAGGAAATGAAATCTATACCACTGGAAATCCAATTAAGTCTAGTTTTTGGCAAAATTTACGGTGTCTCAAACGGATGTAAAACGAGGGAGTTATGCTCGTTTTACCGAAGGGTGGCAAGTCTGCCGAAAACGAAGTGCGCGGTCGCGCGACTTGCGCTTGTCCCCACGGTCGCGCCGGACTGAGGCCGAAAGTCATGGGAACGACGATGGCCGCCATGGAAGCTCTATCTCAAGCTTTCAATCTCAACAAAACACATCTAAAAACTCATTTCTAAATCATTTAACATGCTTTGAAACACCAAACCTCAACTCAACATGTTTAAACATTAATCAACATGTTATCTCAAAATCTTGCAACACAATATATACACATTTCTCATGAAAATCTGGAACATAAATCATGCAACAATATAACTACAAGTTTATTTTCGAAATACCTCTTCGAAACAAAGATGGAGAAAGGTTGGAAGAAACTTGAAGGAGAAGAAGTTGCTGCTGGGTGCTGCCTCCTTCCTCTCTCTCTCTCGACAGTTTTCTTCTTCTTTTTTTTTTTAGAATGGAAGGTGATGAAGATGGAGTTGCTGCTGCTACCTTTCCTCTATCTCTCGTAAATTTTGAGTAGGAAATGAAATGAAGAAGAATGGAACGAAGAAGAAGAAATGGAGACGATGAAGAAGATGGTGGAGGAGAAGAAGTGGAGAAGATGAAGGTGGTGAAGGAGATGAATGCCAATCTCTCTCTCTCTTCGACAACATATACAAAACCATGCAAAAATATATCTTTTTTTTATATGGATAAGAAGAAAAAGAGACAAAGGCACGTGTGAGACATGGCTTAACCCATGCTTAGTTGACTTTAATTACTTCTTACAACAAGTATATATATCCACAACCAATTCCCTCAATCCTCTCTCGGCAAAATACATATACAAAGCAACAGATATCTATTTCTACTATTGAGGACATATGAAAGGAAAAAAAAATCGTGGGTGGCATGGTTTACACAAGATTTGTTGACTAAAAAAAAATACTCGGTTGTTCGATTATCGTGATATTTTCCGTCTCCGGAAAAATTCCAAACTAAACCGATATTGTTAAAATAATTTACTTATTTTAAAACAATAATTTATCAAAAATTATTGGATTTTAAAATACCACTTTAAAACACTGATATTAATTTCTCGACAATTTAAAACATCCGAAACCTAGAGAATATCTGATTCTCTTGACTTGAGCATCTCGTTTAAATTATCTGAATTTAAACAATTGCTTGACTGGAGAATATCTGAGTCTCCCAGTCCTGAAATTAATTATCGGAATATCTGATTCACGATAATCACGCACCGTAAATAAAATAGGAATCGAATTTATCTGAAATTACGATTCCGGCTTTCCATACAGAAAAGGGAATTAAACCCTAACTGAATATTTAATCCACCTACGGGATTTTAATTAACCTAGAATTCATGGAACTTAACGGATACTTCCGACCCTAATCTGACTGAAAATTACTATACTAAATAGTAATTGCAACAATTTACTGCAGTTAAGCAGTGATTAATTTACGGAGTATTACATTCCACCCCCCTTAAAATAAATTTCGTCCTGAAATTTACATACCTTAGAGAAACAATTCTGGGTATTTTGCTTTCATCTTATCCTCGAGTTCCCATGTCGCTTCTTCCTGACCATGGTGACTCCATAGGATCTTAACTAGAGGAATAGACTTGTTCCTCAACTCTTGGACTTTTCGGTTCAAAACGGCTTCTGGTCTCTCTTCATAAGTTAGATCGGAATCTAACTCTATCTCGTTGTGCTGGATTATGTGCTTGGGATCATACACGTATTTCCTTAACTGAGAAACATGAAATAGGTTATAAACATTACCAAAACTGGGTGGTAATGCCAATCTATACGCCACTGAGCCTATCCGTTCAAGGATCTCGTAAGGTCCTATAAAACGTGGTCGTAACTTTCCTTTTACGCCGAATCTTGTTATTCCCCTGAGAGGAGATACTTTCAGGAAGACTTTGTCTCCTGTTGCAAATTGTAGATCTGTACGGCGTTTATTAGCATAAGACTTCTGCCGACTCTGGGCTTCTTGAATCCTTTGACGGATTTTTCTGACAATTTCAATCATTTCTGACACTGAGTCTGGTCCAAGAATCCTTCTCCTACCCACTTCATCCCAGTAAAGTGGTGATTTTGTATCATTAGCTTAGTAGCTTTTGTTAGTCGAAAACGTTGTCGTTGTTATAAGACCGTTCCGACATGAGGCATTTGGTAGTTAGCCTCCTTTTGACTTAGTGGACTAGACGGTATATTATATTTTTAGCAGATGTATAGATGGTGTATGTGTACTCGACTCTTTTATATAAAAGTTCCATTTCAGGATATCTTTTAGATTTATATATGCGTTGTATATATATTCTTGGAAGGCTTTGCATATTTATATTTCATTTTTTTATACGAGATGTGTGTTTATTATTTTTATTTCCTTTTGCGAATCTTTACGCAAGTGTTGATCGATTGGAGATTTGACTAGTTGCAGAATGCCAAGAGGAAGACCAAGAAATGTGAACTTGGTGGTACCGGAAGTACCGAATAACCCACAAGGTCAGGGACCACAAATTGAAATGGAGTTTAGACGCCATAATCCCCCAACTTTCAATGAAGAAGGGGATCCACTCACAGCCGAATGTTGGGTTCGAGCACTTAAAAAGATATTTGGGTGTTTGCATTGTAGTGATAAAGAAATGGTAGCATGTGCTCTGTATCAACTTGTGGATGATGCAGATTTCTGGCGGGAGTCAGCTCGAAGGACAATATCTGATACAGATTGGGAAGTGTTCATATGGGAGAACTTTAAGACAGTCCTGTATCAAAAGTACATACCGGCTCATTATCAGCATCAGAAGGCTAATGAATTCTGGAATCTCAAACAGGGGAGCAAATCAGTCGCAGAATATGATTTGCAGTTTAATAGGTTATCTCGATATGCACCACAGACCGTAGACACAGAAGCAAAGAGGATTGAAAAATTTCGCATGGGTTTGAAACCGGAAATAGGCACTGCATTGATTGGAAATGATGAAGTAAACTATGGTCAAATACTGAGTTGGGCACTTAGTATTGAGGCAATGCAAGGAACATCAAAGACTTCAGCATCTCAATCAGTAGCTGGGGACCAGAAGGGAAAACGGAAGTGGGATGGACCACAACGAGGTTATCAAGGGAAGAATTTTCGGCCTAACTATCAAGAAGGAAGGAACTTTAGACCAAGGCCTGCAGGGCAAGTGAATGTTGCACCAAAATCTCAGGGCTATCAAGGGAATTCACCGTTGTGTGCAACTTGTAACAAATATCACTTTGGACCATGTGTCCAATGCTATCGATGTGGTCGACAGGGGCATTATGCTAATAAATGTCAACAAAATTTGGGAATGCAAGATCAGCAGCAGCAGAGGCCACAGTTCAGACAGGGCATGAGAAATATGAGACCACAAGGTGGAGGTGTTCGAGGGAATAACAACAACAATAGAGGCAATCCCAAACCTCAGCAAAATCAGAATCAAGGTCCTCGTGCACCACAACAAGCCAGAGCGTATGCTCTCAACCAGCAAGAGGCAGCTAGAAATCCTGGAAATTTGGCAGGTATGATTAGTTTGTGTGATATATCTGTGCTTGCTTTATTTGATACTGGAGCTTCACATTTCTTTATATCTAGAGATGTATGTAAACGTCTTAATCTAGAGCTAGAATTAGTAGGAGAAGCTCTAGCAGTAAGCATTCCTTCAGGGCAAACACTTTTAGCCGATTGTGTTTGTAAGAACTTAGACTGTGTAGTAGGTGAAAAGAATTTCACAACTGATCTCTATGCTCTTGAGATGTGAGACTTTGACATTATATTTGGGATGGATTGGCTAACAAAGGAGAGTGCAACAATACGCTGTCACGAAAGAGAGATAATATTTCAGAAGCTAGGCAAGGAAGAAGTGAAGTTTTATAGAGCAAAAATGGGAAATATAATTCCCATCATTTCAGCATTTAAGGCTGTAAAGCTGTTACAAAAAGGAGACTGTCAGGCGTTTCTAATAAACCTTGTAAGCAAGAAACAAGAAGGTTTAACAGTGAGTCAGGTACCAGTGGTACGGGAATATGAAGATGTGTTTCCAAACGATTTACCAGGCCTGCCGCCAGATAGACAAGTAGAATTCACCATAGACCTAGAATCGGGAGCAGCACCGGTATCCAAAGCCCCATATCATTTAGCACCGAATGAGTTACAAGAGTTAAAAGTGCAACTGGAGGGATTATTAGAATTAGGTTTTATAAGACCCAGTGTATCGCCTTAGGGAGCACCGATTCTATTCGTCAAAAAGAAGGATGGTACTATGAGAATGTGCATTGACTATCGGGAGTTAAACAAGTTGACAGTGAAGAACAAGTATCCACTTCCGAGGATAGATGATCTCTTCGATCAATTATCAGGTGCAAAAATCTTTTCCAAGATTGATCTACGATCTGGGTATCATCAAGTTAAGGTAAGAAAAGATGACATACCCAAGACTGCATTCCGAACAAGATATGGCCACTACGAGTTTCTAGTGTTGCCTTTTGGGTTAACAAATACACCTGCAGTCTTTATGGATTTAATGAATCGGGTTTTCCATGAATATTTGGATAAGTTTGTGTTGGTTTTTATTGACGACATACTGATCTACACGAGAAATGAAGAAGAACACGAGAAACACTTGAGACTAGTGTTAGAAACACTAAGGAGAGAAAAGTTATATGCCAAATTCAGCAAGTGTGAATTTTGGCTAAATGAAGTAATGTTTCTCGGGCACATTGTGTCAGCAGAAGACATCAAAGTGGATCCTGCAAAGGTCGAGGCGGTGAAGAGGTGGAAATCACCGACCAACATTCATGAGATAAGAAGTTTCCTCGGTTTAGCAGGATATTACCGAAAGTTCATTAAAGATTTTTCAAAGATAGCAAGGCCAATGACACAACTTTTGAGGAAGAAGGTCAAGTTTGAGTGGACTGATGCATGTGAACAGAGTTTTCAGGAACTAAAGACAAGATTAACAACTGCACCAGTCTTAACTTTTCCAGAAGGAGTAGAAGGATTCGTGATATACACTGACGCGTCTAAATTGGGTTTAGGATGCGTACTGATGCAAAATGGGAAGGTAGTAGCATATGCTTCACGACAATTAAGACCTCATGAACTGAACTACCCAACCCATGATTTAGAGCTTGCCACTGTCATACATGCACTCAAGATTTGGAGACATTATCTTTATGGGGTGAAATGCGAGATTTACACTGACCATAAGAGTTTGAAGTATATCTTCGAACAGAAAGAGCTTAATATGAGGCAGAGAAGATGGTTAGAGTTAGTAAAAGATTATGACTGCACGATACACTACCATCCCGGGAAAGCAAATGTAGTAGCCGACGCATTGAGCAGAAAGAAACAGAGAGTGATGGGATATCTACTCACAAATAAGGAGGAACTTGTGAGAGAAATAGAAAAGATGGAATTAGAGTTGGTGTTTGCACCAAGCTCTACAACAAGTGTGATAGCCACAGTGGTAGCCAAGCCAGAACTACGATCGAGAATCATAGAAGCTCAGCAAAAAGATGAACGATTAGAAAAGATAAGACAAAGAGTTAAAGCGGGGGAACCGAAAGAATTTAGGGAAGATAACGACAGAGCTTTAATGTTCCGTGATCGATTATGCGTTCCCAATGACGACACATTGAAGCAAAAAATTATGAGAGAAGCTCATAATACTCCCTATATGGCACATCCAGGCAGCACAAAGCTATACAAGGACCTAAAATAATATTTCTGGTAGAATAATATGAAAAGGGAGATAGCCACATTTGTGGAGAGATGTTTAACTTGCCAGCAAGTGAAAGCGGTACATCAACGACCTTTGGGATTATTGCAGCCGTTGGAAATTCCAGAATGGAAATGGGAGCATATAACGATGGATTTTGTGGTAGGCTTACCGCGATCAGCAAAAGAAAACTCTTCAGTGTGGGTCATTGTAGATTGATTGACCAAATCAGCACATTTCGTGCCAATCAAAACAACAATGGAATTAAGCAAGTTAGCGCAAATTTATGTGAAGGAGATTGTTCGACTACATGGAATTCCAGTTTCTATCACGTCAGATCGTGATACTCGCTTCACATCAAGGTTTTGGAAGAGTCTTCAAGAAGCAATGGGAATGAAGCTGAACTTCAGCACTGCTTTCATCCTCAAACAGATGGTCAATCAGAGAGGACGATACAAATTCTGGAGGACATGCTACGAGGAGTTGTGTTGGACGGAAACACAAGCTGGGAAGATGTTTTACCCTTGGTAGAGTTCGCATATAACAATAGTTATCAATCAACTATAAAGATGGCACCATATGAAGCCTTGTATGGTCGCAAATGCAGATCGCCCCTATACTGAGATGAAGTTGGAGAAAGAAAAATTTTGGGTCCAGAGATCATGCAAACCACTGTCAAGATGATCGACCAAATTCGAGCAAGAATGAAAGAAGCACAAGACAGACAGAAGGCTTATGCAGACAAGCGCAGGACAAACCTACAATTCCAAGTTGGTGAAAAGGTTTTCTTAAAGGTATCTCCAACACGGGGTGTTGTGAGATTTGGAAAACAAGGCAAACTGAGACCAAGATTTATTGGTCCATTCGAGATATTAGAAAGAATTGGTGAGGTAGCTTACCGATTAGCTCTACCGCCAGACTTGTCACAAGTTCATGATGTGTATCACGTTTCAATGCTTAGGAAATACGTGTTTGACCCAGAACACGTTGTCAAAGAAAGTGAGTTGGTTCTACGTTCCGATATGACGTATGAGGAAAAACCCCACGAAATTGTTGATAGAAAAATTCAAGTGCTAAGAAACAAACAAATTCCATTGGTGCTTGTGCAATGGAATCATCACGATCGAACTGAAGCAACGTGGGAACTAAAAAGCAAAATGAGGCAGCAATATCCTGAGTTATTTGAAGGTACATGAATTTCGGGACGAAATTCTTTTAAGGGGGGAGGAGTGTAATACCCCGAAAATTTTATTATCTAAATTTAATTAGGAATATATATCTAATAGTTAGAAAAAGTGAAATATCCAAAACTTTTATCTATTAAAGAATTGGTCTATGTTACCCTTAAGAGTAGGTTAGAGATACCGAGGACATTCTTGTATTTATTTATTTATTTTAGAATCCCGAATATCTTTTTTTAAAGATATAATCATATCTAGAATATAGGAATTATCTAAATATATACATATTATTTAAATAGTGGTACCTATAAAATGGTAATTTATATATACTTATGTATATAGATAAAATAATAGTAATGATTATATAAAAACAATAGTACTAGATTATTTATTCCATTATATAGACACTAGATAAATGTTAGTCACTAAAAGTTATTTATTTATTTAATTTCCACATAATTGACACATGGCCCTTGGTGGCAACAATATGATATAGATGCAAGGAAATTTGTACAAGTGTTATATTAATAGATAAATGAGGGAATGAAATGATTAGCAAATAGGGTAAATTAGTAATCAAAATTCCACATCTTTTACACTTGGAAACTAAAGGAACTCGGCAGAGAATAAATTAGCACTACTATCATCTCCAATATTGAAAGAAAAGGTAATTATTTTGCTTCGCTAATTATAAATTGAATCAGAACAATATCTATATATATATAAAGAAGAATTTAAACGTTGTTTCAGATTCATGGCAAAATTCTTTTTAATACAAATTATTTTATTCATCTCAATGTAGCTATGTTCATCTTCTTTAATTGGGGAATGCCTAATCTTGATTTACAATAATTTAGGTAGAGTTTAAAAAAAAAATATGTGAACTTACGAGCCAATTTTAGCTATATGAGATACATACATATATATATATATATATAAATTACTATACTTGTAAGAAAATTTGTAAAAAAAATAAAAATAAAATTAGAGCATCCACGTAAGTAATATTTCCCAAGTAGAGGTCAGATATACTGTGGTGATTGTAAATTGTAGAACAAATATATATACTAAATTAATAAAGAACAAGGGAATATCTAAGTAAATTGAGGCAGTGGCTTCCTATTTATTTGCATCTATACTATTACAATAAGATAAATAAGCAATATAGTTTCTACTTGATCCGCAAGTTCCATATTGTTAAAAGAAGTCATAAATCTTAATATATTAATTATTATTTCTGTTTTGGGCAGAAGGTTACACACTTGTGTATATAAATTTAATAATAATAAAATAAATTATCAATTAATTAAAAATGCTATATGATTTATAATAAAATATAAAGTGTAGTATAGAAACATAACTTAAATTAAAAGGATATTTAGGAGTTGAGTTTTAGATAGGAGCCCTTAATTTGGTTAAACTAAGCACATACTGGTTATTGTAGGGTCAGAGGAAGTAGCAGAAATCGAGTAAAAATCAATCTAGAATTTGAAAGCAAATCTATTATCCAGTTGGGCTATTATATTTTTGCAAATTGTATCTTTCGAGCTATTAAGCTCTGCTTTGTTAAAATTGCATATGTGACTATCTATGTTAAATATTTACGTGCTACTGTATGTTGTCGGAGTCTCATAAACCAGCGCTGTGTCAATGTGAGTAGCTACAGTATGCATGCATTATTTGTCCTGCCCTACTCCTTGTCGGTGAGACTAAAATGAAACACTTATGGGTTATACTCAATGGGTATACTTGGCCATACTCAACTTTACGCGTGGTGATGTAGTACGGGTTGCGGGCAGTGACCGGTTACACTCTTAAGCGCTTCACGATAAAATGTTTTGGTGAACTTAGGTTGCTTTCAATTTTAAAACCTCCTAAGCTTCACTACCTGCATGAACACAGATAGATTACTTTAACAAAATGATTTGCATAACTTGTATTGTAAAAACTTGCCCACTGAGTGCACTAGTACTCAGCCCAAATATTTTCAAATATTTTTCAAGTTAGTAGGCTGGCGCATGAAGGTGACGATGCTGAGAAATGGGCTTTTGTTGTTTATGTATTTTCCCATTGTCTCTTTTGTTAAGTATTATGTTGATAATGAAGGCTCCTTGTAATATCCTTTTGTTAAACACTAAGAGCTCTGATATTGGTGTTATGAATATGTATATATTGTTATACAGCATGTTTGATTATTCTGAGTCTTCTGTTGAGATTTTATTAATCAGCTTATCCCCTTTCTTTCCCGCTTCTTAATTCCAACCCCCGTGGCGTCCATTTCTACGGTCTTTCGGGACCGGGACGCTACAGCGGCGGACAATGGTCTGGCGGCGGCACTCGATGGCGTTCCGCCTCCGGCCACCTCGCCGGAAAATGTAGAAAGGGGAGAGAAGGGAGAGCTGAAAATCTAACCTTAAATCTGAAATGTGGGAAATGAATTATTCATACATTTAACATAGATATATTTTTATTGATAGTGGGCTTGGATGGGCTTTACATAAGGTTGGACTTAAATGAGTGTGTCCAACACTAGTTATAGGGCTTAACTAATTAGATTCTTTTCTAAAGCCCACTGGTGCGTTGCTTTTCACCAAAAATAAATGTCCCGACAAACAGTCGATAAGCCCTTACTGCAGAGTACAGCGACGAGCAGGATCATCTCCCAAGGGACCGGCGAATTACTCCTTATTTCCAATCTGTATAACCAAACTTCAAACGGGGGTTTTGAGATTTTTGAACTGAATTATATGAAGGCAATAATAAAAATTGAATTAACTAAACAAATACGTAGAGAACAAATTCTAACAGTGATTAAAGAAATATCCCAGATTCCAACTCACTCCACTCTAGCTCAATAAACCGATCCTTGATGCAAAGATTAATTTAATTAACTCATGCAAACCAGTTATAGTCGCCGAAGACACTTACTGACACGACCTAATTTCTCCATAATTTCTCGATAACCAGGAAGACACTTTACCAATTTTTTCCCTAATCGACTGACAACCGTAAGAGACACTCTATAGGTTTAATGAGCCGACAGCATTGAAGTCTAGAGAAACCCGATTCAAATCCAACCGACTCTGACACAGGACAGTTGACACTTGACTGTTATTCACCTGGTTCTGAAGAACCGTTTCACCACTGATTAAACTCAAACCACAATTACGGATGGCCGGTTTAATTGGCTACTAATTAATTCCGGATTACTAAATATTTGCAACTACCTAGCAACTCCAAAACAATTAACGACACGAAAATTAAGAACAACAGATACATGCATTCGATTAAATGATAAAGCAGTTAGATCTCACAATTTAGTTGGCTAGAGCTTCGTTAAGTCGTCAACCGAGATATGATCGAACTTTTAGCTGGAATTCATAATAAAACTTGATCGCATAAAAATCTTGAAAACTTCGAACACGATGATTGAGAAAAGAAAAGATGAAACTGAATAAAAGTGCGTCTCTGCGGTCTCGCTCTCTTGCTTTCGTTCTAAATTGTTGATTAAAAGTAAATTAGATCCTAATATATCTAATATCCATAAAAGAGTTTTTTCTCAACTAGGAAATAAAAATCTATATCTATCTAAACTAGGTAAGTTGACCAAAAAGACTCCTTAGGGCTGTAGACTTCTTTGTAGCCGCTTCCACATTAATTTCCAGATTGTAGTTCACGTCTGGGCCCACTGGAAGTCTCAAAACTCATGGATCGACCCAGTTCTAATTGTTGAAACCCACGAACTGCGCCCAGCATTTGTAGCTCCTGTAGTATGCCCTTACTGACTGTGACTTCAAATCTCCGTACGTCAAAATGCGCAGCTTCAGTCTAGAATCTTGGCTCTTTCTTCACTGTTGAGCTAACTACCTGCATTTAACTCACAAGACTACTTCTTTCCACAAAACAAAGCAATTGGATAATTAACATAGCAATAATAGACACAAAACAAACCCTAAAACTTAGGAAAATATGGCCCAATCACCCACTACCAAAACTATTGGATCTAATTATAAATATAAACTATATTACTTATTCTAACTATTAGATTTGCATCTCTAACTAAATTTGAATGATAAAATTTTGGGGTATTACACTAATGTTTTATTTTATTATCTCTACGATTAATTTATCTGTAGTCCATATATTTGCAAAAAAAAAATTACAATAAATTAAATTACAAAAATTCAAAATAAACTCCAATACAGATCCAATATCCAATACACTATCCGATATCAAATACAACATCCATAATAATCAATGTAACATCATCAATATCCAACACAACCATCCATCATCAATATCCAAAATGTAATCTAAACTCCAAATATCTAATATTCAAAATGCAAATGATGATTGCACTCTGCTCACTTTGATTCCAAATGCCAATATCCTATATTTGTTCCAACACAAAATATGTCCACTCAAAACGAACTTCACCGATCTCTATTTGAGAATATGTCCGATTGTGAAATAATTTAAAATGCCATAAGCTATAAATTCAATTAATATTTGATATTCCAACTTACCATACATTGCATGACTCTATTGCTAGTTGAGTGGTGGATATTTTCTCAATGCTTTAGAACAAAGCCCGTGCTCGATCATCTTATGACTGCTTTGGCACATATGATACACTAAATGGATCCACAAATCGTCATGCATCAATTCTGTCTTTCTCTACCAATATCTTATATAAGTGGTTGATTCATAAACAAATTAACCATATGATTAAATGTAAAATCTATCCAGTACTATGACAATTCCAGAAATTCAAACTGTTTAATTTCATAAAATAATGCTTACCATATGTACGCAGCTATGAAACTCCGAGAAATGGGCTCTAATTCACAAAATGAGACTATGTCTTCAATATTAAGGTGGATCTCAAATTCACAACCAAAGACATCATCATCAAATGAAACATTATTCTGCATTCATATTACCATGTATCACAAATATCACAAACATCTTGCTTTATACATATTCAAATATCACAATATGACACTACAAGAAATTTAATATATAGTGAGGGGAAATCATGTGGTTAATTATCTAAATCCTGTCACTAATTATATTTAGTGACGTGAAATTTCCTCTCATGGCCCTTGCTTATTGCCTCTCTGGTTAAATATAAATAATAAAGATAAGAGGCCCCTCATTATTGTTATCATACATTTAGTGATGGAATTATACGATCATTAATGAATTTTCATCACTATACCATCAATTCCCCTCATTGTATGTTGTTACATTGATATAAAAAGTAATAATTACTACCAATATTTGCGATTAGAATCAAAATTAATAGTAGGGAATTTATATGAATAATTAATTAAAAAACAAAACAAGAAGAAGGGTTGTCAGCATTCGAGAATGGCGACGAGGGAGACACGGAGACTGTGAGAGGCGAAGGGCGGCGGCAAGTGTGGCAAGTGTGAGAAGCATAGAAGAAAAGAAGTGGAGGTGGAGGGCGGCGGCAGAGAGGAAGAGAAGTAGAGGTGGAGGGCGGCACAACGGGAGAGAAGGAGAAGAAGAAAGCAGGAATGTGAATTGGGGATTTTTTACCGTTTGAAAATTAGGGATTCATTTTGTTTTAGGAATTTTTAATTAATTTATTCTTTAAAATAAGTTTTAATTTCATTTTATTATTTTTTTAAAATACATATATTACTACGGATTTAATAAAACCATAGATATGGTATTTAAATTTTATCTTTTATTTATTTTTATTATTTATAAATATTATTACTACAGTTATGTGTCAAGACCGCAGACATTCTGATCTGTTCAAATCTCTATGGATATTATCCAATCCGTAATCTTAACAATTGACACATTCCAATAGACTCCGATTTTTATCTCACCATAGTTATAAGGATCAAATTCACGCTCATACTCTACAGAAACCTATGCCACCATAGTCGTTTGAACAAAAAAATGTGCTCATACTCTACGGGTGTCAAAAAACTGTAGTGATTGAGTCTCTTACTACGGCATTTTTAAAAAACCGTAATCTTAATTATGTAGAGTATGACCCAAATTGTAGTAGTGTTTGTATTGTCAAACAGATATATTAATGGTGTCTTCTTATTTATCTTTGATCAGTTCTTATTTGTTAAAGAAAGTATGCAGCTCATAATTTAACTCATTTTAGACTAAAAAATATGACTTAAACTCTTAGTAGTAAATATAATTTTCTCATATATGATTAAAATATCTTAAGATAGAAAAACATGAATGTGTGCTCATATTTGACCACTATATCATAATATTTGAGATTGAAATTAACTCTTTTTCACAAATGATCTAAATAACATATGTGTCATCAAGTTCATCGTCACTCCATTCCATAGGGGAAATCTCACTTTTAGTCCCATTAGAATAGGATAAAAAAAAACTTTTAGTTCCAAAAGTTACTTTTTAGATCCCAAGTGATAATTTTTCAACAATTTTAGCCCAAACTAACAATTTTGGTGTATCTAAGATGTGTGTCTCATGCATATGAAAACAAACAACATCCATTTTTGTAACGCCCCGATCCCAGAAAAGTAGTGACAAGGGACTGATGCGCTACTGGGGAAAAAGAAGATGAGTTGTGGCATAGAAATAAACAAAGAAATAGGTTTAGTGCTCCAAACACTTGGGCAGCATAACCTCTATAACTGGAATTTAACCACGCTCTAAGGCGTCTTAGAAGGAACTCGAATCAATGATCAATCATCAAAGGGAACTTATCCCGCCAATTAATTGTACGGACAGATCTCAATAACAAACACAAATCATATTATGATTCAAACAACTGAAAAAAATTATATCAGAGTAAACGGAACAAGCATAGAGCATCTTTATTAAAATTAAGCAAAATATTTCCAAGTACTTCTTTGTTTAGAGTATCTAAGATCTCTAAACAACGCAAAAAGAGCAAGCATATATCAACAAAAACACAGCCCTTGCCCCAGCTCCATCATCTTTCAGCCTGCCTCTCAACCTGAAAATATTTAGAAAAGATTTGGCCTGAGTACTAGTGTACCCAGTAGGCAAATTTGATAAACAGTTCATAATCATTTTATAAATATGAATATTGTATCCACACAAGTATAACAATGGAAAGGTTTCAAAACTAAAATGTATTCCATGTATACAAAGCTTATTTTAACCTTACACACTCTATCTCAGTTGTCCCTTCCTACAGTGTCTTAACTTATATACACATCCTCCAGCCCAGCTGTCTAATAAAGGATAGTGTATACGGTCTCAAAGCTTAAAGGATCCGAACTCGAGTCTAGTTAAGCACTCAATGTTTTCGTAGGATACTGGCGAACGTGAACAGTGAGATAAAATATTTTGATACAAATATTCATGCTTCACAGTTGATAAACAGTTGAGCTTATTAGCTGAACATAATTTGAGAAAAATATAACCCACCTGATAATAGTGAGCGCATACTATTTGAGTAGGGAATCACAGAGTGGACAAGGATCCTAATTGGGTCGCACCTAATATCAAAAATTAATTTCGAATAAATCATTTATATCAATTATAATTTTAATATATCTAAATCTAAAAGATTAAAGTTCTAAAATAATTAATTTATGAATTCTGGGTTAAATAGAAAATTCTGATAAAATTTTGTGGGCTAAAAATGGAGATCAAAACAGAAATTCCCAAATTCTCTTCCCAAAATCCCTAAATCTTCTCCCCCCTTCTTCTTTTTTTCCCGACACCGGCGACTCACCGCCATCCATCGATGATGCGATGACCCGACCCTGAGCCTGCAGCCGTACCTGCTGCAACCGAGTCCGACTACTCCAACCATGAGACGGCTCGACGCGAGTTCAACCACAGCGGCAATACGAAATACGAAAAAAAAATGCCTGCGACCGACCGGTGAACCGCAGAGCTCCGACACGATCTAGACTAGCATCGCCGAGACCCGAGCCCAGCCGACGAGCCCTCCCCTGCTACGACTTAACCCATCGATTTTCTCTCTCCCTATTTCTATTTATTTTCCTTAATTTTCTTAATATCTTTTTGTGTATAAGAAATCTTATAATTCAATTCTTGATTTCTTTGGAACTGTGGAATCGTATGTATGTGTTGGTGAGGAGATATTTGTTTGGAATATGATTTGTAGAAATTGGTCTTGAGAAATCTAATTTTGGGTGGTTTTGCTTTTGGTGTTAATTTGATGCATAAGAAGTTTAAGTTGATGGATTACAGTGATTTAGATTCATGGTTTTTAGTAAATTCAGATTTGGAAATATGTTGAGGTGAATGGTATATAATTCTATATAGCAAATACAGAAAATTAAGGTGGAAATAGGCTTACCAAATGAAGTGAGTTACTGTAGCCCTATAACCTGAAGAACTAAGCAGCTCAAGTCCTAATTGAGTTTGTGGGTTTGGTCTGGCTCTCAATTTCCAGTAGAAGAACTTAGAGTAGTAAATAGTTAAAATACTTGTTCTTGTATTAAAATACAAGTATAATCAGTTAAAAGAACATGTGTATACCTATTTTGCTGACTAGGCTAAAGAATTCAAGCTACGTGTTAATTAATGGAGAGAGATGGAACTATTGTTGTTTTCATAATAATCTTTGAATTAATTTAATCATCTTTTTTTATTATTTTTTTTTCTGCACACAAAAACCTTTCCAAATTAAAAAAAATAAATGAATAAATAGAATTTAAATTTTACCTAAATAAAATTTTAGATTTCATCATATCCAACTAATTCTATCGAGTATAATCAAATAAATTAAAATTCGATATTACAAATTCACCTACGACCACTAATAATATATTCTTGTATAAATCTAATTGATTTGCAACCAATTTATAATATTACAATTACTAAATAATAATATTTGACTTAAATAAATTTTGATTTATTTAGATAGGATTCAAATATAGGATTATCATTCGGTCCTGATACGACTATTTTCGAGCAGTATCTTGGTTTCTAAATAATAATTATGAGAAAGTCTCGGGTTATTACAATCTACCCCCCTTAAAATAAATTTCGTCCCGAAATTTGACATACCTCTAAATGGCAAATCAGGGTATTGCTCCTGGATCTTATCTTTTAGCTCCCATGTAGCTTCCTCGCTTCCATGGTTGTTCCATAAAACTTTCACCAATTGTATCTGTTTATTTCTCAATACCTGCACCTTCTGGTCAAGTATAGCAATTGGTTTTTCTTCATAGGTCAAATCTTCGCTTAGGACTACCTCATGATGTTTAATTACATGTTTAGGATCAAACACGTATTTTCATAATATAGATACATGAAACACATCATGTACCCCTTCTAGACTTGGCGGCAATGCCAATCTATAAGCAACTTCTCCAATCCTCTCAAGAATTTCAAAGGGTCCTATATACCTTGGCCTTAATTTGCTTCTTTTGCCAAATCTTACAACTCCCTTTGTCGGAGATATTTTCAAGAATACTTTATCTCCAACATCAAAATGCAAATCAGTACGACGTTTGTTTGCATAAGCTTTTTGTCTGTCTTGGGCCTCAACTATTCTTTTCCTTATTTTATCAATTATTTCCACCGTCGCCTGACATTCTCTGGGCCCAATATTTTTCTCTCACCCACTTCATCCCAGTAAAGTGGTGATCTACACTTTCGGTCGTACAAGGCTTTATATGGTGCCACCCCTATTGAAGCCTGGTAACTACTGTTATAGGCAAATTCTACAAAAGGTAGAATATTCTCCCAGCTTCCTCCTCCATCAATTACTACTCCTCGAAGCATATCCTCAAGTGTTTGTATGGTTCTTTCTGACTGCCCATCAGTTTGAGGATGGAAAGCTGTGCTGAAATTCAATTTAGTGCCCATAGCATCTTACAAGCTTTTCCAGAATCTAGATGTGAATCTTGTATCACGATTAGATGTGATAGACACAGGTATCCCATGCAATCTGACAATCTCCTTAACATACAATTGTGCTAACTTGTCCAGTCCTAAGGTCATTCGCATAGGAAGAAAATGTGCTGATTTGGTTAGTCGATCAACAATAACCCAGATAGCGGTGTTTCCACGTGCTGTTTTTGGTAAACCAACAACAAAGTCCATGTTGATGTGGTCCCACTTCCAGTCGGGAATCTCTAATGGTTGTAAAAGTCCTGATGGTCTTTGGTGTATTGCTTTTACTTGCTGGCATGACAGACAACGTTCCACAAATGAAGCTATTTCCCTTTTCATATTTCTCCACCAGTAATTTCTCTTTAGATCTCGATACATTTTTGTACTCCCAGGATGTGCTGTATAAGGAGTATCATGAGCTTCACTCATTATCTCATTCTTTATCTCTTGATCATGGGGCACACAAATTCTTCTTTTAAACATAAGAGCGTGATCACTTGCCTCAGCAAAACCTTTAGGATCATCTGATCTTGCTTGTAAGCGCATCTTCTCTAAGAAACCATCTTTCTTTTGTGCTTCTACAATTCTTTCTCTTAAATTTGGTTTAGCTGTTAAAGCAGCTATGTAAATTTTTGTAGAGCTTGGTGGTCGCACCAGCTCTATTCTTAGATTCTCAAATTCTTGCACGAGTTTCTCTTGTTAGGTTAAGAAACATCCCAAATTTGCCTTGGACTTTCGACTGAGGGCATCTGCAACTACATTGGCCTTTCCGGGGTAGTACTGAATCGTACAATCATAATCCTTTACCAATTCTAACCACCTTCTTTGTCTCATGTTCAAGTCCTTTTGCTCAAAGAAATACTTAAGACTCTTGTGATCTGTGTAAATTTCACTCTTTACACCATACAGAAAGTGCCTCTAAATTTTTAAAGCATGCACTACTGTTGCTAGCTCAAGGTCATGTGTAGGGTAATTCAACTCGTGTGGTCTTATTTGACGAGATGCATAAGCAATAACCTTCTCATTCTGCATGAGAACACAACCCAAACCTTGTAAGGATGCATCAGTGAAGATGACAAATCCCTCATTTCCTTCTGGTATGGCTAGTACCGGTGTTGTGGTTAACTTTTCTTTGAGTGTCTGAAAACTCTTCTCACATTCTTCAGACCAAGTGAATTTGATCTTCTTTTTCAACATTTGGGTCATTGGTCTTGCTATTTTAGAAAATCCCTCAATAAATCTTCTGTAGTAGCCAGCCAATCCTAAAAAGCTTCTTATTTCATGCGCATTGGTAGGTGATTTCCAGTTGCTTACTGCTTCAATCTTGGCAGGATCTACCTTAATCCCTTGTACTGACACAATATGACCAAGAAACATTACTTCTTCAAGCCAGAATTCACACTTACTGAATTTGGCATATAACTTTTCCTTTCGTAGTGTTTCCAACACTATCTGTAGATGCTCTTGGTGTTCGTCCTCATTCTTGGAATATATAAGAATATCATCTATAAAACCAAGGACAAAATTATCTAAATATGGATGAAATATTCGGTTCATCAAATCCATAAAGACTGTCGGTGCGTTTGTTAACCCAAATGGCATTACTATGAATTCATAGTGTCCATAGCATGTCCGAAATGCAGTTTTTGGGATATCTTTCTTTCGAACCTTAAGCTGATGGTATCCAGATCGTAAGTCAATTTTCAAGAACACACGTGCCCCTTTGAGTTGGTCGAATAAGTCATCTATCCTTGGAAGAGGGTATCTATCCTTTATGGTTAATTTATTTAGTTCTCTGTAATCGATACACATCTGCAACGTCCCATCCTTCTTCTTAACAAACAATATAGGTGCTCCCCAAGGCGAAACACTAGGTTGTATGAAACCTAAGTCCAGTAGTTCTTGTAATTGCACCTTTAATTCTTGCAATTCTTTAGGAGCCATTCTATATGGTGCTTTGGAAGTTGGTGCAGCTCCCGGCTCCAAATCAATTGTGAATTTAACTTGCCTATCTGGTGGTACTCCTGGTAGATCTTGTGGAAATACATCCTCAAATTCTTGAACAATAGGGACTTGATCTATAGTTATGTTGTCCTTTTCCTTTCCTGTTAGGTTTACTATGAAGACCTGACAAGTTCCCTTTTTCAACAGCTTTGCAGTTTTGAGTGCTGAAATGATTGGTACCTTTGTACCTATCCTTGCTCCGAAAATTTTAACTTCTTTTTCTCCTGGTTTCTTAAAAATAACTTCTCTCTCATGACAACATATTGTTGCATATGCCGTGGTTAACCAATCCATTCCCAGAATTAGGTCAAAATCCTTCATCTTGATAACATGCAAGTCTATTTTAAATTTCTTGTCACTTATATCAAGCTCTATGTTCAAGCACATCTTCTCTGCTATCAAAGTTTTTCCTGAGGGAATACTAACTTCTAAGGCATTAACAGCTTCATCTTGCCTTAAATTCAATCGTTCACATGTTTCTTGCGATATAAAAGAGTGTGTCGCTCACAGGTATATCAAGCAAGTTAATCATACCTGCTAGGTTCTCCGGGTTTTGTGCAGCTTGCTGCTGGTTCAGTGCATAAACTCTAGCTTGTTGTTGACCACGTTGTCCTTGGTTTGGGGCAGAATTTCTTCCCTGGTTTGGCTTAGGGTTGCCGCATTGATTAGACCTGGGATTTCCTCCTTGTTGTGGCCTAAAATTATTTCCTTGATTCGGCCTAGGGTTATTTTCCTGATTTGGTCGCTGGGGAAGTCCATTATTTCTAACATTATTATGACAATCCCTAGCCATATGTCCTGGCTTTCCACAGATAAAGCATCCATCATTTCCCGCCATACATCTGCCCGGGTGATACTTATGGCATCTTGGACAAGGCCCGTTGTTTCTTTGCTGATTAAACTGGTTATTCCGATTATTTCCTTGCCATAGTTGTCTCCTTACTTGAAAATTTCCCCTACTGTTATCCTCCCATTTTCTTTTTCCTTTTGGGTCTTGAGTTTGTTGTAGTGGCTGTTGTGATACTCGTTCCACTGGCATTATGGATTCTATGTTCAGAGCTCTACTCAAAGTCTGTGCATACGTCATCTCATCCTGACCTGCTAGAGTCATCCCAATTTCTGGTCTCAAGCCCTTTCGAAACTTGTTTGCTTTCTTCTTATCAGTGTCCACGAGATGCGGGGCATACCTTGACAATTGGTTGAAATTTCTATCATACTCTGTGACAGTGGATTTTCCTTACCGAAGATTCCAAAATTCTGACTCCTTCTTCTCTCTAAAGCAGTCTGGAATATACTTTTGATATATCTCAGCCTTAAAATATTCCCAATAAAATTGTTGCCAATGTTCTTCCGTCATTGTTCTACGTACAGACTCCCACCAATAGTTTGCATCATCTGTCAGCTGAAATTGAGCACAAGATAATTTTTCCTCATCGGTGCAAGCCATGAAATTAAAGATTCGTTCCAAAGCACGAATCCACTTTTCAGCATCCATTGGATCACCCATTCCATTAAACATAGGTGGATTATGTTTTCGAAAGTCATTCTCTATTCGTGATAGACGAATAGGTATTTCTACCTCTGGTATCTCATCTCGTATTTATGAGATTGGCAATCTCCTACGCGGCGGCATCCTAGATATAAATCGAAACCATAAATTAATAAGTATTATTTTATTTTATTTTCTTGGAATTGAAATAATAAGAAATAAACTAGATTAAAATAAAATAAACATTAGTTGCCTCATAAAAACGGCTTTTATACACATACATTAAGGCCATAAACAGTAATAGCCATATCTAAACATTAAAGGAAAAGTGCCTCCAAAAGAGGACTTTTATATATACAATGATCACTGCTTATGTACATACATCATACATCATATATACAATACATATATGTACCAACCTATACAATACAAACTACTGTACCAACAAAAAGATATCGGGTTGGTCTGAGCAAAAAGACTACCAGACCCATGATACTGACAAAAAGAACTATCTAGCCATCCTAGCTACATGCTATCATCATCAAACAACATACTAATAACCAGTCAGATCTGCTGCTTCATCCTCATCAGTATCCGCATCAGCTGTATCCCTCTCCATCATGCCACACCTCCCACCCTGATCATCATAAGCACTGAATAGTGCTGACCTCTGTATACCTGATGGTCCGGCCTCTGCGTCATGTGTACCAACATCTAACTCCACATCCTGCTGCACGGTAGGAACTGGTGGTCTAGGGCTACGAGTGGGTGCTACTACCTCTACTGGAGGAAATCCTCTATGAAGTGCCCAGATCCTAATAATCATACTCGCATATCTAGGAAAATCTCCAATCTCAGCCATGGTATCAGAATCACGATCGACCGTATCATCCAACACCTATAGCGCTCTCTGCCTCCAACAAGGGGGTAAACCATGATCCAATCTGAAAGAGGCCTCAAAGTCTAACACTCCTCCCTCGGCTCCACTGGCACGTCGCCAAAGTGACATAAAATGCCCAATGTACTCAGGGACGGTATCAGATGGGTCTTTAGCATATGTACGAAATCTCTTAATATGCTCCTCAAAAGTATAGAAAGTCTGAGTGCGCTTTCGTGCAGTCTCGATCACTCTAGCCATCTGAAGAAATCCATTAAATTAGTCTAAGTTTTCAAGAGCAACAAGATAACTTAATGGTCAATGCTAGGTTCAAGCTATTGTAGTCTAGACTCTTTACTATGTTCAGTCTATAAGTTATTCACAACTTATTCTCATCACTCAAAGTAATTCCAATCTCTTCTAATTACTACTATCTTTAGGTCAAAATCAAAATCTAGACATCTTAATATCTATGAATAACTTTAGATGAATCACGAACTCTTATCGTGAAACCTATAAAGAAATTTTATTCAAATGAATCACAAAATTTAATCATGAAACCTGAGATATTATAAATAATCGATTTATGATATCTTATCACAAAACCTGAATTTTTTTTTTCAAAAATAGATGAATCACGACAAATAATCATGAAACCTATAAAAGATTTTCAATAAACGAATCACGAAAACAAATCGTGAAACCTGAAAAATATTTAAATCATGACCTCTCATCATGAAACCTGAAAATAGAATCATGATTTCTCATCATGAAACCTGAAAATAGCTTTTGAATCATGATCTTTGGTCATGAAACCAAAATAGAAGGAATCACATTTTCTTATTGTGAAACCTAGTTATAGTTTTGATAAATGAATCATGACATATAATCATGAAACCTGGATAAATATATCGCGTATGCCACTGCGATCTCACATGCCTAAATTTTATAAAAATTTGCATACCTTTTTGTTGAGAGCGGCGTAGATGACGTGCTGAGGGCTGCTGAATAAATAGTTTAAGAGACTAGACATAATTCTAGGCTCAAAGAATAATGTTGCAGGTCTACAGAGTTGTAAACCTTGGCTCTGATACCAATTTGTAACGCCTCAATCCCGGAAAAGTAGTGACAAGGGACCGACGCGCTACTGGGGAAAAAGAAGATAAGTTGTGGCATAAAAATAAACAAAGAAATAGGGTTAGTGCTCCAAATACTTGGGCAGCATAACCTCTATAACTGGAATTTAACCACGCTCTAAGGCATCTTAGAAGGAACTCGAATCAATGATCAATCATCAAAGGGAACTTATCCCGCCAATTAATTGTACGGACAAATCTCAATAACAAACACAAATCATATTATGATTCAAACAACTGAAAATAAATTATATCAGAGTAAACGGAACAAGCGTAGAGCATCTTTATTAAACTTAAGCAAAATATTTCCAAGTACTTCTTTGTTTAGAGTATCTAAGATCTCTAAACAACGAAAAAAGAGCAAGCATATATCAACAAAAACACAGCCCTTGCCCCAGCTCCATCATCTTTCAGCCTGCCTCTCAACCTGAAAATATTTAGAAAAGATTTGGGCTGAGTACTAGTGTACCCAGTAGGTAAATTTGATAAACAGTTCATAATCATTTTATAAATATGAATATTGTATCCACACAAGTATAACAATGGAAAGGTTTCAAAACTAAAATGTATTCCATGTATACAAAGCTTATTTTAACCTTACACACTCTGTCTCAGCTGTCCCTTCCTACAGTGTCTTAACTTATATACACGTCCTCCAGCCCAGTTGTCTAATAAAGGATAGTGTATACGGTCCCAAAGCTTAAAGGATCCGAACTCGAGTCTAGTTAAGCACTCAATGTTTTCGTAGGATACTGGCGAACGCGAACAGTGAGATAAAACATTTTGATACAAATATTCATGCTTCACAGTTGATAAACAGTTGAGCTTATTAGCTGAACATAATTTGAGAAAAATATAACCCACCTGATAATAGTGAGCACATAGTATTTGAGCAGGGAATCACAGAGTGGACAAGGATCCTAATTGGGTCGCACCTAATATCAAAAATTAATTTCGAATAAATCATTTATATCAATTATAATTTTAATATATCTAAATCTAAAAGATTAAAGTTCTAAAATAATTAATTTATGAATTCTGGGTTAAATAGAAAATTCTGATAAAATTTCGTGGGCTAAAATAATATTTAAATTAATGAAAAGTTTATAGGATCCATACGTTTTTTTTTTAATTAATTTCTACAATTTACTAGGGATGGGCCATTGTGCAAATTTACTTTATTGCAATTAAATTATTCATTTTTTTTCTTTAAAGCAAAACACGATATCTAGTTTATTGAGAAAAATCAATTGCTAATTAATTCATCCCTTCTCTCTCTCTCTCTCTCTCTCTCTCGGTTAAAAATGGAGATCAAAACAGAAATTCCCAAATTCTCTTCCCAAAATCCCTAAATCTTCTCCCCCCTTCTTCTTCTTTTCCCGACGCCGGCGACTCACCGCCATCCACCGACGACGCGACGACCCAACCCTGAGCCTGTAGCCGCACCTGCTGCAATCGGGTCCGACAACTCCAGCCATGAGACGGCTCGACGCGAGTTCAACCACAGCGGCAATACGAAACACAAAAAAAAACCCTGTGACCGACCGGTGAACCGCAGAGCTCCGACATGATCTAGACTAGCATCGCCGAGACCCGAGCCCAGCCGACGAGCCCTCCCCTGCTATGACTTAACCCATCGATTTTCTCTCTCCCTATTTCTATTTATTTTCCTTAATTTTCTTAATATCTTTTTGTCTATAAGAAATCTTATAATTCAATTCCTGATTTCTTTGGAACTGTGGAATCGTATGTATGTGTTGGTGAGGAGATATTTGTTTGGAATATGATTTGTAGAAATTGGTCTTGAGAAATCTAATTGTGGGTGGTTTTGCTTTTGGTGTTAATTTGATGCATAAGAAGTTTAAGTTGATGGATTACAGTGATTTAGATTCATGGTTTTTAGTAAATTCAGATTTGGAAATATGTTGAGGTGAATGGTATATAATTCTATATAGCAAATACAGAAAATTAAGGTGGAAATAGGCTTACCAAATGAAGTGAGTTACTGTAGCCCCATAACCTGAAGAACTAAGCAGCTGAAGTCCTAATTGAGTTTGTGGGTTTGGTCTGGCTCTCAATTTCCAGTAGAAGAACTTAGAGTAGTAAATAGTTAAAATACTTGTTCTTGTATTAAAATACAAGTATAATCAGTTAAAAGAACATGTGTATACCTATTTTGCTGACTAGGCTAAAGAATTCAAGCTACGTGTTAATTAATGGAGAGAGATGGAACTATTGTTGTTTTCATAATAATATTTGAATTAATTTAATCATCTTTTTTTTTTTCCGCACACAAAAACCCTTCCAAATTAAAAAAAATAAATGAATAAATAGAATTTAAATTTTACCTAAATAAATAAGATCCCAAAAACATTTTAAAACATGAAAGTAAATTTTTTTTTTACTCAAATATTTCTAATGCTATGAGCAAAATTTTAGATTTCATCATATCCAACTAATTCTATCGAGTATAATCAAATAAATTAAAATTCGATATTACAAATTCACCTACGACCACTAATAATATATACTTGTATAAATCTAATTGATAATCCTATATTTGAATCCTATCTAAATAAATCAAAATTTATTTAAGTCAAATATTATTATTTAGTAATTGTAATATTATAAATGAATTCTTCGAGACGGATTTTTCAAAAATTAAAATATATAAGTTTTATCTATTGAATATATGTAATATACATAATGGTAAATTAAATATTTTAGCTTCAAAATTTTAAAAATATTTAGAATTAAGTTGATAAAATCAATTAATTCATTTAATTCAAACAATTAAATACTCCCTCCGTCCCAATTATATAGTCCTTTTTACTATTTTGAGGTGTCCCATTTATATAGTCCAATTACTATAAATATCATTAATTTTCATAGTAATGTACAAATAAACCCTTATTGAATCTTGAAAATTTAAAAAATAACAACTTAAAAGTTGAAAGTCATAAATATTCAATGAGGGTGTTATTGGAAGTTTAGCTTTAATATCTTGTTTTCATAAATATTTTTAATCTATGTGCGAGGAAAATGGGACTATATAATTGGGACGGAGGGAGTATATTAAATTTAAATTTTTGGATATGACTGGATTTCTTTTAATAGTTTTAGCTAACTCAAAAAATAAAAAATATTTTCAATTAACACATTAAATATTTTAGTTGAAATCTTTAATATATTTAATGCTAAATTTAAATTTTACAATATTGAAATCATACAAACTTAAAATATACATAATATTTAATATTAAATTATATAAAGTCAAATATTACAATTGATCTCAACAGAAAATCTGAGAAAGATGGATTAATTATTTTCAAGTTTCACAATTTATAGTTTGTTCACGCACAACAATATATGTAAGTTCTTTGATGAAGAATAAATTTAATTTAAAAAATTAAAATATATAAGTTTTAACTATTTAAAATATATTTAAACTTGATAACATTAATATTTTAACTTCAAAATTTTAAAAATATTTGCATTAAATTGATAAGATCAATAAATAAACATCATATTCTTAAATTTAAATATATTTACTTTACAATTTTTTGATGTGGATCTTGATTTTTAATATATTTAAAAAACTAATTTAAAAAAACACTCAGTCAATACATATTTAAAGTATTTAATTATAAAATATAATATATTTAATTAAATATTTTAATTTTCTAATATTTATATTTTATAAATTGAAAATTTATTTAATATATAATATTAAATTAATTAAATCAAATATCAAAATATTACATTTGATCTCAACTTAAAGAAAAAAAAATTCATTGTGGGGACTTACAATTTATAATTTGTTTGTTTACACAAATATTTGTCAGATTTCAATGTGGGATAAATATTATTTAAAAAATTTAATATATCTAAATTAAAGTTGATAGGTTAAGTATTCAACAAATTATATTTAATGATATATTTAGAATATATTTAAAATTTATTAAAACATATTCTATATTTGTCAGTTCTTCGATGTAGATTAAATTTAGATGACAGTATTGAGTTTTTTAATATATATAATTCTTTAAATTAACTAAATATATTTTGAAAAATTCTACATCGACATCCAAGATGAAATAATTTCAAAGTTAACATATTAAAAAAAGGCAAAAATAGTTATGTTAATCATTATTTTTAATTATTATATAATGAATACATATTGAACAAAATCCATGTGTAATTATTCAAATATTATATTTTAAATTTCTATAGCATGAAATTGTACAATGGGTAGGAAATTAAACTGATAGTTACTTTTACATTGCTTTGAGCACAAAAGTTCAATAAAAGAAATAATTAAAATAATCACAATAAAGAGAATAATTAAGCTTATAACTATTATATATGATAAGCAATACACGGGATTTCAATAATTAAAATGTAATAATTATTTTACATAAACATGTGAAATAAATTGGATGAATTGAAGAACTGGACAAATACTACTTCATTGCCATTTGTAGTTGGACAAAATAGAACTCTAAAACCTCCCAAATCATGAATCAAAGTGTTGGCATATCTTATTAAGGCAATATAACGAAATCATAATGTATCCTTGCATGAAAATTAAAATTACAAATAATAAAATATTGTATTAGGACAATCTATTTAAAATTCAAAAGAAAATCGAGTAAATTAATAAAAAAATAATCCAGTATGCCAATATGAAAATATATATATATATAGGTTGGTAAATCAAGCAAATTATTTATAACCAAGAGTTATCCACCCAAAGATCAACTTCAAAGCATGAAAATGATTGAAACTACAAATCAGAAATGACAAATATAAAACACTGCTAAAAATAGATACAATAAATGATTATGATACAATCATTCTAGCTACAAAAATGTTTAGATTGCCTCTCTTTATGTCGATATGTAGATAGATGATAAATCTTGATCAAATGAACTTCAAAGCTCTCAACTAAGGATGAATTTTGACATCTTTTCAAGAATTTGAAGTGATTGTGTTATTCTCTACAACATAGTATTAATTAAATAAAATGAAAAATCAAATTACAAAATAAGAATGTGGAAGAAATAAATAAAACATATCATAAAAAAATGCATGAACACAAAATTGGAGTTAAGAAATTGTGATATAGCAATTCATTATTTATAGACATAAAAAATCCATCACAATGCATTCATTTTGAATTAAATACGCACAAAAATATGGTAATTAATTAAATATGCACAAATTTATTAATCAAAATTTATTGTAATCAATAACAATAAGTGCAATTCAATTGTATTCAATGAAAATGATATATTAAATATAAATTAGGCATATTTATAGTATTTTATTTTTATATAATTATTTGCATGATATTAGTATAAAGAATATAATATTTATTAGCTACTATGGAAACGTAAATCTAAATTATTATATTCAAATATAAATTTTTTAAATTTAAACTAATTTTCGTATATATATATATATATATATATATATATATATATATATTTAAACTATATCTATTATACACAAATTGTGAAAAATTATGTAAAAATAAATTATCTAGTGTGATAAGCATGTATCGATATATTGACTAACAATATAATTATGATAATATATTGGCCATATTATATTATAAAATACATGTTCATTACACTGCATTATATTATTTTATTATTTGTATATGAGATTAGATATATATTGATATATGGATATAAATCATTAAATTAACAATATAATTATGATAATATATTGGTCATATTATATTATAAAATACTTGTTCGTTACATTGTATTGTATTATTTTATTATTTGTATATGGGATTAGATATATATTGATATATGAATATAAATCATTAAATATATACACACACTATTATATTATATTAAAGATTAATGATGTGATGTATAATTAAATAATTAAATTATTATATATAGGGAATTTACTATTTTAGGATAGTGTATTTAGGCGGGAAAACTGGAATTACTATTTATGGCATACTTATTTGCTTTTAGATATAAGTAGGATTACATTGTAAACTACTGGATTATATGGAAAACAAAAGGGGTTAATTCAATCTAGTCAATTATGGGAAGTTTCTTAGTACATAATTGCGTGGATTTGTATATCATAATTCATAAGGAAAACTCCTCAAAATTAATATACCCGTAAATGCAATTTAATAATTTAAAAACTTCCAACCTTGAGTAAATAATAACAATATATATATATACATAAAAAATTATACTCCCTCCGTTTCGTTTTAATTGTTGTTTTAGGATTTTATTTTGTGTCAAAATATTTGTTGTTTTAGATATTTTCACAACCTTTCTTTCAATTTAACCTTAGAAATATATGGAGAGAGAAAATTTTACCAACTTTGTAAGAAAATATAAGGGAATAAGATTTTATTTGATATAGAAGGAAGTGATATATTAGTCCAAAAATATAATTGTTAATTCTAGATTAAAATCCTAAAACAACAAACATTATGAAACGAAGGGAGTATGAAAGTAAATTGTAAGTAAATATTCGACTTGTGATATAATTAATTTTTGATTATAAGATAGCATGAATCAAATAATGGGTCTTGTATAGTTGTATTGGACTTGTAAGGAGAAAATATATTATGGGCAATTTATTGATCTACATTAATTTTTTATAATATTTATAACACAATTCCATCAATTTTATGTATTGAAGACTACTAAATAATGTTATAGACACATGTAAAATGTGTTTATAAATATATTATGAGTTAAATATATTTGACTTGATAATTAAATAATTAAAAAATGAAATAAAAATTAAAAACATTTCGTTTTAAAAAAATATTAATAGAAATGGAGATTTAATTGATTACTTTAAAGTAGCCAACTTCTAATTCAAAATAAGTTTTTTCGATGGTCTCATAAAAAAAATGTTTAATACAAAAAAAAAAGATTGTATTTGATAATTTCGGATGAAAATAAAGTAGAAAATATAGGTCGGTGTATATGATAATACATAAAAAATGTATATATATTTTATTGAATTACTAACATCTCTGCGTTTTGGATATGCCCATATGTGCCCTCAGTGCGTATAATTTTTTTTATATAAATATAATTAAATTCATTACTAATTAAGAAAATAACATTACACATAACTACATAAATATCGAAAACAGTAACCTTTGGAGATTAATACGTGAATTCATCTCCACAACAACAATGCATGAATTGTCCACAAAATGAATTATAAATTACATTGCACGACAACTCAAACCGATCGGGAAGATGAAATTTCACGATATTGGTAATTTCTAAATTACACTAACTATATAAAGAATATTATGGAAATTATAGGAGAGTTTTAATTTTACTTTTTTAAAACAAATAATCATATATTAATCCGCTCAAAGCTTCAAATATTGGATACATATGAAAAATAAGCCACATTTTAAAGTTATATACATGCAAATTTTGCACTTGAAAGCTATAAAATAGAAAATCATGATCGTAAATGATATCCAAAATGGTATTCTTGAACACATAATCTAAACAAATTATGATACTATTCTTGTTGTACTACCTTTTGGATAATTTTTTATATGTCTTTGAAGCTTTATCACGTACAGTCGTACACTTTCATAGTAAGTACCAGTCTAAATTATTGCAATGTTCTCTCATCACTAATATTATTATACATTCTTATGATAATATATTCATATTAGTGAAGCCTTAATTCTTGTAGTACAATCTTATGCACACGATATAGTGATGATACAAATTATTATCATGACATTAGTGACGACGATTATTTCCCACCAACCTTTAAAATTTGTTGTAAAAATAGTTAGTGATGAACAAATTGATAACATATAAAAATTGTCACTAATTCTCATAACTTATATTTTTTTGTGATGAGAGAAAGTATTGTCACTATATAAGTATTTATAGTCACAAAAATATAATTGTCACTACCTACCCGCTGTGATATCCCGACCCTTTTTGCTAAATTATAAATTATAATTTTAGTAAATGAAGTTGAATTAATATTGTTGAATATTAATCATGTTGGTATGTTTGTGTATTATGCCGTTATTTTAATGCATGTTGTTCCCCTCGAGCCGATACGTCATAGCACAGTGGTATTATACTAAGTGTATAATACATGTTAACATTTAATATTAAAATTTGTCGAGTTATATGATAATGAATGAGTGTGTTTATATTTAATTTTGTTTTGCCATACCTTGAACACCCTAACGCTGAGTTGATCGGGGGTCAACGCCCCCTGCTTTTTCGGTGTGTATTAAAAGTACTTCGAAAAAAAAAATTTAAAGTTAAATGGAGTTGGAAATGACCGGGAGTCGATTTAAATAAGGGAGTTGATTTGAGCGCCGCGCGCCCGCGGGGTTGTGCGCGGCCGCGGGACGTTGCGCGCCCGCGGGGCAGGCGAGGCGCGCGCCGGCACAGCCCTGCGCGCTCGTGGGGAGCGTTTGGCCGAGAGCACTGGTGCGCGGCCGTGGGAGGCGCGCGGTCGCGCCGGCTGGGACGATTTTTCTGTCCGAATTTCCATCTTTAAATATCACTCTTATTTCATTCCTCTTCATTTCTCTTTCCTTTTGGGCGATTTTTCCTCCATCTCTCTCTTAAGAAATCCTTCAACTTTTGGAAGAGGATTCTACCATTATCATCCATCATCTAAGGTAATCTAATACAACTTCCCTCTTGATGATTAAGCTCCATTCTTGTTGATTTGAAATCTAGGGTTCATACCCAAAAATTAGGGTTTTCAATTTTATTGATCCTCTTGCCTTGATATCTTGAACATATGGTTTATTTACCTCCTTGAAGCTATATGTGAAGTTATATCGAATTCCTATGGTTCATTGTTGCTAGGGTTTGGATTTTTGCCCTAATTTCCCTTTGTTTTGTTGATGTTTGGTTGGAGGTGTTGTGATGCCTTTGTGGAGTTGATTTTCATATATGTTAAAGCCCTAGGAAGAAGGTGTTTGTATTTGAAATATTGGGTTTAAAGGATTTAAATCGAGTCATGATCATGTGGTTTAAATGAGTGAACGTAACGTGTTCGATTAAATGTTTCAAAGAGTTTTAATGTGTATTTTGAATCCAAAATCATAGTATGTGCTTGTATATCCATGGTTGTGTATATGGGTATGTTTGAAGACCTTAAAGCAAAGTATAGCTTATGTTTGGTCAAAATATGATTTGATTGTATAACTCGACATCTAAAATGAAAAAGGGATTTAAAGGTGTTAGGCGACGTATTGGGGCTCGAGGAGGACAACTTGTGCACGACAAAGGAGTATTTCAAGGTTAAAAGGATTCGAAAGCGTCTCTTAAGGTGGGGTAACTCTAAACTGTGAACACGTGTAAAGTTATAGTTATTGTTGTGCTTTGATTGTATACGAATGAATGAGACCCTTCGGGGCAGAACAGAGATCCTTATGGGTCGACAAAAGAGATCCTTTGGGGTCGACAAAGAGAACCTTTGGGATCGATAATAGACTCTTTAATGTCCTCTCTGGGGGATAATAAGCCTGCGGGCATCCCTACAGGGATAAAGACGTTCATTAACGGGGACATCATGATGTTTGGACCCTACGGGATTGAGACTAGTCTCCACAAAGAAAAGAAGTATCCATATGTTATATTTTCACTTGTGCAATTGGCTGTAACTGTTTACAGTGTTTCCCACTGAGTATGTTGTTAAATACTCACCCCATTCATTCAATGAATTTCAGGTTGAGGAGTCGAGGCCCGAGTAGGAACGTTGTGAACACAAGAGAACCCCACAAGCTTGTGTTTATCTTTTTGCATGCTCTTCTTTTGAAAATACTCATATTATTATTATTACATTGATCACTCTTTTTGCCTTATGATCAATGATTATTGGGGATGGGAATAGCCCGATCTTCTGTAGGTCATGATGTATATAACTTGATATCATGCAAAATAATTTAAAGGCGGGTCGTTCGACCTTGGAGCCTTCTATGTGTGAAGTATGTTGTTGAACCCTATCTTATGTATGTTAAATTAGGGTGTTAGACGGGCGGGTCGTGTAAGACCTATGAGCCCGATAGGTTAGATGATTGCATGATTTTGTGGATGGGCTTACACGATGCTTCTACTTAACACTATGTTGTGTGATAAAATATATATGATAGATTGCATGCTTCAATTGCGAAAAATTTGTATTGAGAATTATGATGTCTTACCTTATCATGCTTTTGACCTTAGCTTCCGCTCATATTAAATACAAGCACACAAAAATATGTAAGTAAATTGTATGTTAAGTGACGTGGCCAAACGGAGTGGTTTGGGACGTTACACCCGCCAATATTAAAAAAATGGCGCTAAATATTTAGTGACAATAAATAATGACAATTTATAAAGTTGTCACTATTACAATTTTTGGTGACGAATGAAATTAGTGTCACTGTAGAGGTGTCTTTAGTCACAAAAATATGGTTGTCACTAGCTTCCCTCCAACACTAGAAATTGGCGCCAATTATTTAGTGACGACAAATACTAAAAACATATAATATTGTCACTGTTGATCACAACTTCCATTTTTTTGTGATGAAAGGAATTATTGTCACTATAGAGACGTTTTTAGTGACAAAAAAATAATTGTCGCTATAAAAGTCGTCACTAGAAGCAGTTTTTTTTGTAGTCGGAACCACACCCTAGGTGAGAACCGAGAACCAATCTTAACCACATATTACTCTGATTTGGACGGCCAGATTTGCTCCAAAATTAAAAAAAAAAAAAAAAAAAAAAAAGTGGTGGCAATCTCGTAATATCTTGAAAGTTCGCTGACCCTAAAAATTAGAAAGGGTAAAATCGGAAAATATATGAATACTCATAATTTACGTGCATATTTTTCAATTTCGGGTTTTAGCACTATCATTTCTTATTTTAGCACTATCATGACCTTTTTTAGCACCGTCGTTTTCTATTTTAGCACCGTCATTTCTATTTTATATACACACACATAAAAAAAGTTTGGTTAATGTGGTACTGTGGTTGGTGCGTATCCTTATATAAGTTACCCGCACTAATATAGATTTGTGTTGTTGTGGTTTTTTTCTTTTAAAATTTGGGTTATGACTTATAAGAGAATACAGAGAGCATGTTTGAGGAAGGGAAGGCTCATTTCTTCTGCTAGATCTGTTTATATGCATACATGCTATATGCATGCAACTTGTTTCCATATATATTTAGTTTGAAACTGTTAATCTGTGTTGAAATTATTACAAGAGTTGATTAATTAACACGGAATTAACTCATATATAATTCGATCGATCTGTGTATGAAATTGTAAAATGAATTAATTAGTTGAATTTATTGCAGAGGCAACACCTAAAGGAATTCTGAATCTGATGAGAGTCCAAGGAATAACTCTTTACCACCTCAAGAGTCACTTGCAGGTTTGAATTTTATGACATATATATCATACTATATAACGTACAAAATATATATATGAGTTAGCTAGGTACGTAATTAATTGGAATAAATAAAGAATTAACTAATTCATGTTCATAATTTCACTGATGATGAATATAATTGCTGCAGAAATTCAGGCTTGGAAAGATGGGACGAAAGTTGTGGAGGAGGGAATTCGTACCGGCCAATTACTGTACGTTTTTTCTCTTCACACTATAAAATTAAGCTTCAATTAATTCAGAAAAGTACGTAACTATTTTAGTCACAAATTTAAAAGTATAAGTTTGCCTCGATAGAATTCAAATGATCATATGTAAATATAAGTCATACTCTCTGTATTTTTGGTGTGCCCATATGTGTTTCTACTTTCTATAGATAGATAATAGGATACAGATTAGGATTAGGTTACAAAAATCAAAGAGGTAGGTTGATGCTTGGAGTTTTAGCATTGTCATTCCCTATTTTAGCACTGTCATTTCTTATTTTAGCACTGTCGTGACCTTTTTAAGCACCGTCATTTTTATTTTATATACACACACATAAAAAAAAGTTTGGTTAATGTGGTATTGTGGTTGGTGCGTATCCTTATATGAGTTACCCGAACTAATATAGATTTGTGTTGTTGTGGTTTTTTTTCTTTTAAAATTTGGGTTATGACTTATAAGAGAATACGGAGAGTATGTTTGTTGTTAAAAAAAGCCCATTTCTATAATGAAAATTTAAAATATAGAATTGTGTAATTATTGGTAGTTATATTTAATTGGCTCGTGAAATTCCTTGTTTTGGTGTGCCCATATGTGTTTCTACTTTCTATAGATAGATAATAGGATACAGATTAGGATTAGGTTACAAAAATCAAAGAGATAGGTTGATGCTTGGAGTTTTAGCATTGTCATTCCTATTTTAGCACTGTCATGACTTATTTTAGCACTAACACATGACCCTTGTTTAGCATTACAATAAAAAAATATCATCAGCATCTTTTTATGCTTCATGATCTTCCGTTTTTAGCATTGTAGTTTAGAATTTAGCATTGTATATGTGATTCACGCATATATTTTTCAATTTAGGATTTTAGCATTGTCATTCTCTATTTTAGCACTGTCATGACTTATTTTAGCACTGTCATGACTTATTTTAGTACTAACATGACCCTTGTTTAGCACTTTTTTTTAGCACTATCATGACCTTTTTAACATTGTCATCAAACAAATTAATTATATTTGGATGAAAGAAGCGTTAATTTCATCAATTTTGTGCTAAAAGGCTCAGCCACTCATGCATTTTTTGTGCTTAAAATGCAATGTTTGGATTCCTATTTTAGCATTGTCATGACCTTTTTAGCACTGTCATGACTTATTTTAGCACTGTCATGACTTATTTTAGCACTAACATGACCCTTATTTAGCATGATAATTGTTTAGCATTACAATAAACAATGGGTATTACCGTTATTTGTTAACACTTTAACAGAGAAAAAAGAAGAAGAACAAGAGCGATGTGTGTGTGTGTGTGTGTTCAAATGATCGATCATCAAGTTCCATTCCATTCAACACATTATTTTTTTTTAAAGAGAGAGAGAGAGAGAGAGAGAGAGAGAGAGAGAGAGAGAGAGAGAGAGAGAAACCTAATCAATTAATTAATTAAGAAAAATAGAAATACAATTAAAATTTGATTTGATGATGAAATGAAATATAAAAAGGAAGAAGAATTATATATTAATCCTTATCATCTTGTTCAACTTCTGAAGCGGGTTCATCTTCTAGTTCTTCTTCGAAGGCGTCGAGGCTGTAAGGTCCATGGCCATGGCCGAAGGCCTTGATATGATCTTTGAGAGACCTCTTGTGCTTGAAATCAGAACCACAAATGCAATACCAAAGCCCTCAAATGGTTCGAGGGCTCTAGTTGCTATTGCTCTTTCAATGGTCAAGCTTTTGCCGAGAGGGAGAAGACCTATTTTATGGAGACATCAGCGCTGGAGTCTTTGAATGTTGAGAATTCTTTCACATAATTGCTAAATTACAGAAATAACCTCGGTTCATTAAAAAGTTGATAATATTATAATGTTGCCACCACGTTTTTTTTAAGTATGTAGCATATCTTGGCCGTCCAAATATACCAGATCTATGGTTCAGATTGGTTCTCTGTTCTCACAGAGGAGTCTAGTTCTCACTTGATCCCATCTCTATATATATATATATAGAATGATCTCCTAGTGTGTTAATTATGAATGTATCTCATCCATTAAGTATTATTAGATCTACGGTTATGATTAAATTTTTTTAATGATTGTTTCATGTTTATTTTAGGTAGAAAGGTCATAGTTGTCGTTTTTTATTGCATTGGTATCTAATTAAATCATAACTATCCTAAAATCTTGTTTTTCACATATCTTATATTTGTTTCTTATATTTCTGATTCTAATTTCAAACAATATTTTTAACAATACCCAATTAATTGTCACATTTCATTAATACAAAAATAATAGGTGCATATAATTAAACTGTTTTTGGACCATATAAGAATACCAAAATCCAAACTTCATCCCAAATCTTAACATTACCAAGACAATTGTTAGCATTATGATTTTATAAAAATTATATTTGAATGTAATTGGCGGATATTGTTTGCATACTTTATGAAAAAAAAAAAAATCAACTACAATCCCTAAAAATCATGGAAGAAAATTCTTACAATTTTGATTCATCTGAATCAACATATATGTTGAATTTTTTGAATTAATTGAGATCACAATCATTCAATTTGATGCTTGATTGTTGTCTTCATCACATTATAAATTACCATTTTATTATTGAATGATTATTTATTTATTTATTTGCCTAAATTTTCTAATAAATTATTCATAATATTTTCTCTGTGTTTTTAATCATATTATATATGATATGATTATACGATTATTTCCATTAATTAGCAATAATGTTAAATGTACAATGTATATTCATATGCTATTTTTAAAAATTTCAAATCCATTTAAATATTATTATTTGAAATTCCGATGCCATTTTTTAAAAGTTTAGGGTATTTTTTGAAAAAAAAAATTGTTAATGAACTAATTCATAATATTTTTATACGTGCTTGTAGTGTTATTATACACGACATAGTTATACGATAATTTCCATAAGCAGTAATGTTGAATGTTCAATGTACATTCATATTCTATTTTTTAAATTTCAAATGTATTCACATACTATTATTTACTGCTGATGCTATTTTTTATATTCCAGATGCTATTTTTTAAAAGCTTGGGGTATTTTTTTGTAAAAACTGTTAATTTACTAATTCATAATATTTTTTGTATGTGTTTGTAATGCTATTATACACGATATGATATAGTTATATGATAATTTCCATAAGTGATAATGTTTAATATTCAATGCACATTCATATGCTATTAATTTTTTAATTTTCAAATGCATTCGCATACTATTATTTAAACTTGTGATGCTATTTTTTAAATTTGGAATGCTATTTTTAAAAAGCTCGGGTACTATTTGTAAAAAAGTGTTAATTAACTAATTCATAATATTTTTTGCATGTGTTTGTAATGCTATTATACTCGATATAATTATATGATAATTTTCATAAGCAATAATGTTGAATGTACAATGTACATTCTTATGCTATTTTTAAAATTTCAAATGCATTTACATACTATTATTTAAACTTTTGATGCTATTTTTAAGAACTTGAGGTGCTTTTTGCAAAAATTGCTACTTAACTAATTCATAATTCTTTTGTATGTTCTTGTAATATTATTATATTATAAACGATATGATTATATAATAATTTTCATAAGCAATAACATTTGATCCTTAAATTTAATGGTACATTAAAATGCGAATTTTTAAATTCGAAATGCATTAACGTGCTATTTTTTAAAATTTAGATGCTGTTTTTATAAAGTTTAGGTGCTTTTTTAAGCTTAGGGTATTTTTGCAGGTTTTATTTTAATCTTGATCAATATCTAAAACCACAAATACTTTTGTCTAACGATAACGAATGAATCTTCCCTCTAAACCAATTCAATTAAATCCTCATGGGCGAGGTTTACGGAGGATTAAATTCGCATAATTAATATGCTAAGAAAACGGAAACTCAAACACAATAATGCTAAAATTCATCTTTGCCCTTTCACATTCTACAAATTAGTTCAAATCAATATAGACCATGCAGATTATTATATCAATGACTTAGATTAATTCACATTTAACACACTAGGACAATTTTACATCATAACCCAAAAAATATAGAAACACCACAACACTGCAGCTATACATACAAGTGGGAAGAATCTATTGTGATCAAATGGCAATGCACGTTACTTATAATATATAAACTCAAACGTACATGTAACATGCACTGATACAATAAAATACAAGCATAATACACATCTAATTCCTTATTCGTTGCTAGACTTGGAGGCCCTAGGCCCTTACCTATCCCTTGGCCCTCAAAAAAAATTGAATGATATCAAAGAAACTAGATCAACCTGCACTAAGTCTCTCAATCTAACCATTTCAACTCAATGAAGGAGTTCTTCAAAAGAGAACTATAAACACCACAACTCTCTGCAGCTATGTAGGTGGGAAGAATCTGTTGAGATTGAATGGCAATGTGTAGAACTCTTCATTCCGATTATCACCTCTGAACGTCCGGAACTTCACCCACCACGGCATCCCCCGGTCCTTCTTCGACTTCTCCACCTCTATCGTGTTGTCAAGAAACACCGCGATGATCAGCCCCACCGTGGGAGGGGACATGAATATGGTGTTCAAGAATGCATTGAACTGCATACGATTGTGAAAATCAGAAACGGGAGGGGGACTGATATTCATTTCATCTCATATTTTATTTCATGAAGCACGGGACTTACCCATCCAGCATTAGTGTGGACTAGGCCACGGCGGTGTGGGGTCCAGTATTCGTCGAAAAATTGGGGTATGGAGATCCCAAGGAAAAGTGAGAGGCCAGTTATTAAGAGGTTCCTCATGGAATTCATATTAGTGAACTGAAGAAATGATAGGCCAACTGAACCTGAATTTGGGCGGGAAAACTGTTACAATGAAGTACAATTTCGAGGACAAAATTATTTTTAAACGCGCGAAAATGCCGTACCTACAAGGCCAAACAGAACACAATACAAGGCAGCATATATTGGAAATGGAATTGAAGCAAAAACAGCTCCAAATTTCCCTGCACCATGTGCAAAATCAGTAAGACTAACAAAATCAGAAACCTGATAATCTCAATTGAAAAATGCAACATAAACACGAAAAAATGGAATGTCTAATGTAAGTGAGATAGCTGAGACTGACCTAAGATGGAAAAGAATATCATGAAGCCAGCTGAAAGCTGAACCACTCTACGGCTTCCAACTCGAGTTAGTCCAAGGAGGCCGACATTTTCCCTGAAAAGCGAAGCAAGTTCAATATGGCTCAGATGAACGTCAAATTATAGTGTATATATAGACTGAAAGAATAGCCTAACAGTCATTTGTTGTTGATACGTACACAGATACAGTAGAACCTGTCCCTGTACCAAAGAGGCCGTCTAGCAAAACACCTATACCCTGCAAAAAAGTGAACCACTGAGCCACATTACACAAGACTTGTTACCATATCACACAGTAATGCTAACAGAATTCATGGCTGCACCTGCCAACCAATGCCTCGGCTGAGCACATATGCAGGTGGCGGGGTGGCAATTGCCAGACGAGATGCTGCCTTGTATGCCCCCGTGGACTGCAGAATCCAAACAACATCAAGAAACACAGTGCCCGGATCAGATACTTGGAAAGAAACTCCATTGGAGCATAACTGGAGAGTGAAAGATGGACTTCATTGTATACCTCGACCATTGAGACTAGAACAGCTGACATCATGGCGAAACAGTGACCAGCAGCAAATGTAGGCGCCCCCCATTGAAGAGGATAAGGGAACTTGAACCTTGACAGCACAAAATACATCTTAGATTTGCATAAGAACATAGGCCAATTTTTTATTTTATTTTATTTTTTTATTTTTTTTAAAAGAAGTTAGACAGACAAACCATGGAGCTGTGGATATGAGGTTGGCTCTGTCTGTACGACAGCTGATCTGAGTGGCGTTTGGTTTGCCCCGATAAGCTCCACTAGCAGTTAGTATGAGGGAGTATATCCAAATAATAGCGACGCAGATCACTACAGGGAACCGTTCAAAGATGGGGAAGTCCCTCAGAGGTTTGATGTGCTTCAGATACTGCAGTTTGAAAACTGTTACTTGGAAGAATGTAATGTAAGCTGCAATTCACGATTTTTTTACATGATTCGTTCAGGATTCACTCACTTGTGACAAGCCAATAACCAAGAAAAGCATCGGCAAACCAATCTCTATACAGTTTCCTAGCTGCAAAAGCACGCCAGCATCTGACAGATTAGTATACTTGGATTTCAGAAACATATACTGAAGAATATGGCATGAAAGGATAAGGTTAATGTAAGAAACGAGTAAACCTACGGAGAATGGGAGTATGATGCACTTACAGCAGGGAATCCTCGTTGAAACAAGCCAAAACCAACCAATCCAACGACAGGTGCCATTCCAAGGGGACTAAAGAAGCTGTGAAGAAACAGAATGGAGTTCATGAACATATCCACTAGTGGAAGTTCGTTTGGCCTACTTGAAAAATCGGATGCATGTAGAAACCATACCGTGAAAAAAGACCCCATACTTGGCTGTAGCCTAGAATTATCTGTATACTGGCAGCAACGATTAGAGCTCCTTGGATAGCTCTCATAGAGTGTAAAAATCTCTGCAAAACAGTCAAAACAATGAAACAATTTCCAGTTCCATCACGAAAAAAGTATAAGCTCCCTTGTCTGATCATGTTTATTAAAGAGGGGAAAGTGAAATTAAAAGGCACTCACTACATGAGGCTCCTCAATCCGTAGCAGTGACGAGTCATTGATAATATATGCAATTGGAACAATATAAGCAAAGGACCCTCCCACCACAGCAGGTAATCTGGTTCCAAAGAGTGTCTGAAGAAGGGTGTTAATGCCAGCCACAAACAGCAATGTTTGAATAACCCGTGCTTTGTCTCCCTGTGTGATCCGTGAACACATTCTTAGTGGAGAAAATGAACTGAAAATTCAGTTAATACCAGACTAGTGAAACTATATCCATAAAAAAATGTTAGAATGGCCAAGAACTAGGTAGAAACACGAGCAGTGCTTCTTAATACTGTATTTGAAGCAGTTGTTCGAATTCCTTATGATAAGCAAATGAAAGAAGTCCTTGCTACAGTAAGAAAGCGGGTTTGAACGCTGATTGACAACAAAATGAAAAACGGTTTCTGTCCCATGATCCTAAAATTGGAGAAGAAAATGTGATTTTTCCTAGAAACAAGTTCGACTTGAAGAGAGAATTTCAATATTTACAGCTTCATAATCTGACGATATAACATGAAGAGCAGCTTACATCACTTCCACCCATCATAGGAACTAGCATTGTTGGAATCATCACACTTGTGCCGAGAACTAAGATGTAATTCTGAAATGCTAACAAAACGGTTTCAGCTGCAGATAAAAAAATAGAAGATCAGAGAATTAAGATAAGCTGATAAGAATCAGCACTCGTTCCTTTCATGCCTACAAGTCGTTTATTTGCGTGATTTCCCTTTTGAATTCCTTCGACTCTAAACAGTCAATGTGCTTTTTTTTTTAATTTTGTTCCACACTATTGAAGGACAAGGACAGCTTCCCATATGAAGAGCAAGATAAGCGAAACCAATGAAAATCTTGAATGCAGATGGCTCATTTTAATTCAACATAAATGAAAATCCGGACATTCATTATCCTACTATAGTCGAATTTCAAATATTCAAATTTGTACTATGGAAACCACATGAACTCCAGCAGGTTTTCACTTTATAACACAGTTCATCGGTTAAACAGCATGAAAGCAAAGTTTATCAGCTTCCGAATTCGTAAGAAATCAATTCTCACCAAACCAAGTACTGCATTGAATGATCACTGCTGTCTCCCAGAAACAACTATAGTTCCTCTGTTCAATAAAGTTGAATGTTTTCAAACGAGCGGGAAAATAACATAAAAATCAAGAACTCTGCAACGCATAGTTAAATTACTCTTCAAAACCACTCTATTTCTTTTTATTAGTCTAAACTTAACGCACTCATGATTCAACATGTATATATTTAGTTTATAAGCATTTTTGGACATTGTTCCAAGTCCATGCAATGAAAACATCCTATGTTCATACATTTACACAACAATGACAATGAGTAACCATGAATAATTACATGAGAAAATCCCATAAATAAAATTGCAGGGGGACCATTATTCCCATTCCCACAACAAAATAATTACAGAGACGAGATGCTATAAGTGCTAAACAACAACCAAATAGCAATGTACCAAAACCAAACACTCATCAATCCCAATTTCCAACAGCAAAGCCCCAGCTTTTATGACGTCAATAAATGAGGCTAAGCCCCACAAAACTCCATTCAGATTCATCCACTAAAAATGACCTCCCCCTCTCATTCAGAAATTTCAATCATCGCAACGTAACATATTAATGATGTCATTTTATATAAACGCCCTTAGGCCTTAGTGGTAATGTAATACATAACTAGCTAACAAAAGACTAACTGAAATAGAGGATCTCGTTCGAAAAAAGAAAGAAAAAGTTCATTTCTTGATTTCAATTTTGAACCACACTCCCCCCCTACCCACGCTAGAAAGATGAAATGTGCTGACTGTAAATGCACAGGCAAAGTCCATACACATTAAGACAACAAAAAAGAAAACAAAAAAAACACACAAAAACAAACACCACTCACTCCCATGAAAGTGAAACTACACAAGTAAGTGTGTGTGTAAGAAAAAGAAAAAAAAAAGTTAGAAGGAAAGAGAGAGAATGGTACATACGCCATGGAGGATTAGAATCAATGCAGTACTCGAGGTCTTGAAGTTGTTCCATGGGAGGGTGTGCAATGTCACCCATTACTGCGTGTTTCGCAGCGAGCGTGCTAGATGTGAGAGAAAGCAGAGAGAGAGAGAGGGAGAAGAAGAATGGAAGGAATAACCAAGAACAAAGTAAAGCGGCAGCGACAGCAGATAGAAAAGTTGGAAAAAGTGCAGCCGGGAAGAATATATAAAAGAGAGAGAACAAATATGCCACTCACATACACTAAAGTAAATGGGAATATATAGATATATATATAGAGAGACTATACATACAAGATAATAATGTATATATACATATACACACTACACACAGTAGTAGCACTCAGATTTATACGTTCCTGAGTTCCTCATATCATGCGACGATAGGCTTTGGCTTTTTGAATTTATTCCGAATCTGTTAATTTGTTGCTGCTGTTCTAATTTGACACTCTTTCTTCATTTATTTACCGTTGAAACCCACTTCAATTCAAAATTATTGTTTTCTTTGCTATCTAATTTAATTTCTTATTTGATCGTTCTCTTGTTAGTGTCTAATTTAATTTCTTACTCTTGTTTTTTTTTTCATACATAAAATAATCTTACTATAAAGAATCTGTAAAAGAAATCAACTATGCTTTTTTAGTTGGCTAAAGTTTATTGTTGATAATGGCTATTTTTTGTGTATATTCAATATTTACAATTGCACGTACAGTATAATAAGTTAATTTGTTAGATAATATAAAAAAAATAATTATGTTTGTTTGCAATGATATCTACTCATCATTTCTGCTTGATTACACATCACACCTCCGTGTGATTGTAATACCAAAGATAATTATGAAAAATTGAAGGCAAAAATACCCAAAGAACACTCACACAATGTATAGTAACTAATTGAATAATATTTGAATGATTGTAATTTTATTGAGAACTTTAATGCATTCAACCAAACAATAGATTGTAATCCATATACATTGCAGACATTTTAATAAACACAAATAAACATAATATTGTTTGTCGGTAAAATATATCTCAATCAAATATATTAAGTTTTATAATACACTGTCTATCAAACCCTAAATATAGGCAATCGTTTGCCCATGAAACCACAAACTATAAAATCAGAAGTCCATGAGCATGTTCTTAAAAACAATTCAAGTATTCAAATTTTGATTAAAATTCAAATTCCATTTCCTTTTAATACACCGAAATCGTGGAGACTGGAGACCACTGTTTAAAAAGAAGATATCTAGAATTTGAAATCTTTATTCTCATTTTCCTAATAAAAAAAAAATCTTGCTAAAAAAGGTAATTGATGAAGAGAGACTTTAGGAGAAATATCATGAGAAAATCTTGTTCACAAACTAAAGTTTTTTTTTTTTTTACTTTATGCACATCTCTTTTCACCATCCATTCTCTCCCTACCCCATCCACCCCAGCCCCAAAAGGAAAAAAGTTCAAGAACACCAAAAATAGTCATCACCCTCCAATTTTCATTTTGTTCTTGATCAAACAAACACTCAAATTTTGGATGCAACTCATTGCAAGAACTATCTTTCATTGTTTGTATCCACATCTTTTTACAGGAATTACAATAAAAATAAAAAAAATATTCAAGAATTGGCAAGATTAAAAGGAATTGAGAGTGGTCCCTCATTGCTGATGATGAGTTGTTGAGCTCCCATCATCAACAATGCCAAGCAAACTTCAATGGGCAATTGGGGCAGTGAAAGACCAAACCAGCATTAGCCTTGCCAAGGTCTCCTACACCACCTCCTCCTCTCTTGAAGTTGCTGTGCTCAAGGCCACCACCCACGATGACGACCCCGTTGATGAAAAATTCATCCACGAGGTCTTACTACTCGTGTCCTCCAACAAGTTCCACGCTGCGGCCTGTGCTCGTGCCATAGGCAAGCGCATAGGCCGCACACGGAACTGGATGGTGGCACTAAAGTCATTGATGCTCGTGCTCCAGATCTTCCAAGATGGGGACCCCTACTTCCCTAGGGAAGTCCTCCATGCCATGAAGAGGGGCGCCAAGATCCTCAACCTCTCCTCCTTCAGAGACGAGTCCAGCTCGAGTAGTCCCTGGGATTTCACATCCTTCGTCCGCACGTTTGCCCTCTACCTCGACGAGCGCCTCGAGTGCTTTCTAACGGGGAAGCTCCAGAGGAGAAGGTGCACGAACGGGACGAAGGATAGCCCGTCCTACCAACGGAGCATGACCCGTGGTAGGCGGCCTAATGAACCGGCCCTAGATATGAAACCCGCAATGCTACTCGACCGGATCACATATTGGCAACGGCTGCTCGACCGAGCCATTGCCACACGGCCAACGGGTGCGGCCCGGATCAACGGCTTGGTTCAAACATGCCTTTACGCTATAGTTCAAGAAAGTTTTGATCTCTACAAAGACATATCCGATGGCCTCTCCCTCATACTCGATAGTTTCTTTCATTTACAATTTCAAAATTGTGTCAATGCCTTCCACGCTTGCGCCAAAGCTGCAAAACAATTCAAGGAGCTAAACAATTTCTACTCTTTGTGTAAAAGCATTGGAATTGGCCGCAGCTCTGAATATCCCAGCGTTCAAACAATCTCAACAGATTTGATCGAAGCATTGCAAGAATTCTTGAACAATCAATCTTCATTTCCAGCCACTACAAAGCCTACAATGGAGAGAGAGAAACAGATAGAGAGAGAGAGATCATTGTCCCCACAATACACCTCATTAGAAGATCTAATCAAAGCAACGGCAACAGGGGCAGCAATGCGCCCCGCCATTTCCATCGATCTCGAGGCCTACGTTGAGCCACAACGAGACGAGGCATTCGCCATCGAAACAGCCTCGATGAGGTCTCTCCCGGTCACGAACTCGATGGTCGACCTCATCTCGTTGTGGGACGGGTCGGAGTTGGACGACAGAGAACAACAGCCACAACAAGATAAGCATCAACAACACTTAATAGACTCATGGCAATCCGATAATTGGGAGCTCGTGCTAGCGGAGACATTATCAATGCCATCGGCATCACCAGCTCCACTAATAGTGTCTGACAATGTGTCAGCACTGGTTGTGAAGGAAAGTCCCTCCACGACCCCTGCTAGCACATTGTCGGACAACTGGGAGCTCATTTTGTTCGACCCGTCCCCGTCCCCGTCCCCGCAACCGAGCTTTGCGGTGCCATCAAACAACTACTACAATCCATTCCTACAAGATTCAATAGAAGTTCCAAGCCTTCAACATGCAATTTCAATGCCTACATTTCGTGCAACTCCTCAATATCCAATCCAATTTCCGAATCAAATTGACAACGACCCTTTTTCTAATATTACTTCATTTTCGAGGAGTAATTCCATGGATCAACATAATTTTATGTGTGAACAGCAGCAGCAGTGGTTGGCAAACCAAAACAATATTATCGCTAAATATATGTAACTCATAGCTTTAATACGAGAGAGAGAGAGAGAGAGCAGCGATAGCCTAGTCAGTGGAGTGGACGACCTCATGACACATTTCATGGGTTCAATTTTTACCAAATTCTAAATCAGACTACTTAGAATTCACTGTAAAAGAAAATCTGTCTACTTGAAATTAATGTTGTTTTTGGGTTTTGTTTTACTGGAGCTGGCGTCTTGCTAACTGTATTTTGGGACATTAAATTATATGTGACATCATTGTGTGTATATTTATTTATTTATTGCTTAAGAATAGCGATTTAGCGTTGAGTTTGATTATACTCCCTTTAATTAATTAGTTTGTGTGTTTGACTTCTAATTAAATTAGTACGTGTCGTGTAAGGTTCGTTTGCTTCTATGCGGCGGGATTGGAAGTAATTGTACCAAAATAGGAAGTTAACATTCCCGTTTCACAATAAGTGTTATTCTAACACTTTAATTTTGTTTTATAAAAAATGTCATTCTACTCAATCGAGGTAAAAATTTCACATTTTTCTCATATTTATCCTCATGTAATGCATTCAAACGACTATATTTAACTCATTTAATGTATTCACATAAGGGTGGATAAGATAATTCGATTATCTAATTAATATTTTTATTAATATGTACGCATTCATCTAGAATGACACTTATTCAGAAACGGAGGCAGTAATATTTTATTTTCGATTTGAGTTTGCATACAATGTTTTAATAGTACCATAAGTGGTATATGTTTGATTTCTTTTTTTCTTTTTGAGAGAAATGTTTGACTTCCTATTGATCCATGGATATAAATGTTAAAAAGTTCATAATTAGCCATTCGCGAGGGCAAATTCTTGTATACATTGAATGCGAGCTTTATATTAGCCAGAGAATTAAAAACTGCGCTGGATTCGATTCGGTCCATAAAAAACAGTTACATTTTTATAATTATTATTATATTTTTTGGATTGAAAAAAAATATTTATAATAATAAAAATTATCACTTCCATTACCGAAAATAAAATTTATATACATTTTGATATATATGTGACTTAGTGACTTCCGAATTACATGGACACTATTGAAATTAAAAAGATACAAATAACTTAATTAGCAAAAATCATTTAGTACCTTTGTAAGTGTAAATCTACGAAAGTCTCAACGAATGATATTGATAGGCAAATCTTAGTTATTAGTTATTACACAAAATGAATATTATTAAAAAAATCTCGATCTGAATTTGCTTCCATGGGATTGTTTAATTATAATCAAAAGGTCATAATTTTGTTTACTTTTTTTTATTGTCAAAATAACCCACAGCCGCTACTGAAGTACACACTGAGTAAATCCCGTCCCTCTATAATAACCTGCAAATCACACAGGAGAGATTAACCACATGCATTGGGTAAACCTGTAAGCAAGCCAGGGGGACAATTTTGTCTACTTATTATTCTTATATGGACGCGCCAACTCATTAGTAGCAGTTCGTGGATGTAAAAAAAATATAAAAATCTAAATATGAATTTGATGTAATTAGTCTCAATACACTAATTGATGTAATTATATATCCACTTGAAGACAAGATGTAATTATTCAGATTGGGTAAGTAGCTATACCCTATACATGCACGTTTTCAAGAAAATTTCCAAATCTTTCATTGTCAATATTATGTAATTATTCTTTTGCTCACAAAAATAAAATAAATTGCAATTATTATCATAAGGTAAATACCAGAAAAACATAATCGATTACATAATTAATTGGTACATACAAAAGAATATCCTTAAATTCCACGCTTGCAGATTTGCTGCTGGCGGGAAGCTTCATGCCGTAATTACAAAAATAACCTTCCCCGGTTCACAGCAACATGCCAGGCCAGCGGTTTTATCTCAATAATAACTTCTCTCCCTCCCTCCCTCTCTCTCTCTCTCTCTCTCTCTAATCAGAGTATCAGACTACTCTTTCTCTCTCACGCAGAACACGCAGTCAACGTGTCCCCGCTCTAGGCCAACACCTCTCTCCCTAAGCAAAACCTTTATTCCAAATCCCAATTCGAATTCTCTCGCCAATAAATCCAAGCAATCTCTCATTCCACATTAATTGCGGCCTTCTTTATTGTTTCTGCTGAAGATTTTCTTCTTAATTATTTTTTATGCGTCTGTATCGATGCGCGTGTCTCCAGCTCTTGTTCTTATCCATTGACTGCGCCATCAAAGTTCGATCTTGGCCGTCACCTGCTCCTGCTCTCATCCGTTTCCGCTCTTGATTTTGCCGTTTAATGAAGTTCTGTGGTGGTGCCTGCCGTTTCGATTGTTCTCGACAACAATTGTTACGGAACTCTGTTGATCAGCTCCCACTTGCATTGTCTTCTACAGGTTTGACTCCTTTCTCTTCGTCTGTTTAAATTGCGTTGGGATCAAGCGCGTGTTTGATGGCGTGGTGTCATTTGATCGAGTCAAAGGGTGCTGCTAAAATTTTCGTAATTTGATGGAACAGTGGTGGCTAGTGTATATTTGATAAAGAAGGGAGATTCAAGGACTAATTCTGCTTGCAATGGCGAATGGAGACAATGGCCGCTGCGTGTTTCCGTTAACAGGCTTACAAATTGGGTAAATCGTCTGCTTATTCTGTGTTGAGTTTTGATTTTGAACTCTTTTCTTGGTTGAAGTTTTGGGCTTTTTTTTTTTGGGGGGTGATGGGATCGGATGCATGTATGTCTGTGGAAGTTGATGATGTCATATTTGAACATCTGAAGTTAAAAAAAAAAGGTTTATCTGCATGTTCTTGTTTGTAAGGTTGAAGTAATTGGGTTCGGAGTCATCCATGTTATCTGTACTTGTTGTCTTGTATGTGTTGGATGGTGTTTGTTGTGACCTCAGTTTTGGAAGTTCAACCAACTATGTTCTATTAGCTAATCCTATGTTTGCTGCGTTTTGGTTGAATCGAATTCTTCCTCTTTTAGTAGTCCATCAGTACGGCAGTTTATGGGCTTTGATGATGATGACAACGCCGCTTTGAAAGTAGTTCATCAGGTTTTTTGAGTTGCACGTGGTCCGACTAATTGTGTTGATTTTGAGCAGGGATTTACAGTCCTATCTTTCACATCTCAGCCTATTTATGGCCTCTGACAGTAGGAAGTTTTATATCTTGGTGGACAACGGGCCTTGGTTAAAAGATCTTGTGTCGCGCCCTACGCATTTGTGGCAGTTGATGGTCACTAAGGTTGCTGAAACATCTCTGTTGCACTCTAATTAGCAGGGTTTTGTAACTTAAATTCTAGTCACTTACCGAAGTGTTTAACATAATTCTGATATTTATGCAGTCCAGGTTGTCCCCCTTTGCGAACACTAAACGGAGGCAGGATAGAAATATGATAGGAGAACTGTCAGATTTAGAGACTTCTCCCTCATTAAACTCAAGTAAATTGAAAAACTTCAAAGAGTGGTGCTCATTGGTTGATGCGGTGACCTTGTCCCGGAAGAGGGCTTTGTCACCTGTAAAGAAGCTCAGGAATTCTTTGATTGCAAACAGCAAGTTGCACAGAACTCTTTACGGCTTCATTGTCTTTGAGGTTGCGTGGAGGGATGTACGTGGTATTAACTATTTGAACGAGCTTCAGGTAGCTAGTCTCAGGTCATTCATTTAATTGCTGCACTTTGACATATATTGATGAATCTGAGTATCCATGTCTTTGTATTTCATGCTTAGACTGATACATCACTGGCAATAGAGGCTAAAGTCATGAGAAGGTGGGAATTTGATAGCATAGCACAAGCAGCAGAGTCAATTTCTGTATGGTTCCCTGGGTCCCCAAAGGAAAAGAGTCTTCTGAAAGAGCACTTGGATGCTGCAATAGGTAGTACATAAATTTAGCTCCTTCCAAAGTTTCTTTCTGTATACTTAATTACTCTCTGTCATCTCGTTGCTTCATGCATTGACTTTTGATCAATCAATACTTGAGATATTTAGTAAGCATGTTTTGTGCAGGCGGGTCGGGGGGGGGGGGGGGGGGGGTATAAAGCCCGTATTAAGAAGCAAAGATGACTGGATGTCACTTCAAGTAGTCATCAGAACTGCTTGATCTTGATGCAGTAATGCAATTTTATGATGATTTTGTTCCAACAAACATTTTTCCCCTTTTCTGATTCATCTATAATCATATAGACTCCAGTGGGAGCAGAAGTAGATCCAGTACAGTTTCAGCCTTTGCCTACTATGTATCCGTTTAGCCATGTTTCCAAGTGAAAGTATTTTTTGTATATGCCTGCTCATTCTCCTCTTTTCATTGCCAAAAGCCTGCTTAACTCGTGTCTTATTCTTCTCAGAAAAGTGAATGCTTTTTTTAGATAAATTAAAGGACAATAGTCTAGAATAATATGCGTTAATCTTCTTCATAGGCCTTGAATAGCGTCCTTGATTGTTCAAGAAAAATCCTGGTGTCATGCCGTGTTGGCTGGTTGAACCCATTTCATATGCATAGCAAACCTGGAAGGTTTGGCCTGATCCCTGGCATTTGTTCATTGAGTCCTCGGAGATATGATGTTGGAGAAACTTAAGTTAGATTTACTGTCAATAATTTGAAAGTATTATCATGGGTTTGTTCTGTTATTGACAGAGTATCACCTTTACTATAGTGCCTGCTTTTCAGAATATTCCTAAATTTGACCTTGTCACAGGGGAAGTTTTCCATGATGCACAGGAAAGTTTCCCAAGGAGCAACAAGGCCGATATTGGCAACATTGCTAGTGGTACAAGTGTTCAAGCTGATTCTCCATGCTCTTCAAGTAGCAGTTTTAGCATGTATCCAGCAACAATGGAGAGTATGATGCATAGACTGTGCACACCTCCTCCTGCTGATGGCCCTTACAAAAGAAGGAAACTTATGAGCCCTGTACACTTTGATCTTGGGATATCTTCTGATGAAGCAGACTCCGAAACTGCTGATATACTGTCTCACGCCCCAGATATAAGTGATTGTAAAGAAACACTCCAGCCTTCTCTGAACTGTGATGTTTTAATTTTGTTCCGATTTGATGATCGCGATCTTCCCTTCAAATTAAGAGACATAATTATGTCTGATTTGCGATTACTTACTCTACTTGAAGCTGGACTTCCATCTTGGGTTATTTTCCTTCAATCTTATCCAGTGTTTTGCCATCTGTATCGTCCATGGATGTGCCCTCTGGTCAGAGTCTGCTATGTGCTTATATCAATTGTCACTGTCCTCATTGGATTCTACGACTTGTATAAAAATGTACCTCTGCTTAAGGCAACAGCATCTCGTTTGTTTGGGCCCCTCTTTGACTGGATAGAAACGTTGGAAATGATTTCAAGAATCAAGTATTTAGGGACTATGTTATTCCTTCATAATTCTCAGAAGGCTGTTAAGTGGTTTCTTAGTGTGACGAGAACTGTTCGTTCATTTCTTACATTAGTTTTAGAGCCAATGGCTGGACCTTTTGCTGAGTTCTTGGAATTCTTCCTTCCTCTTTGGAGTACGTTCATTGAAGTTGCTGAGAGTCTCGTTTCAGTCATGTGGATGGTGGTTGGGTCTTGTTTTACAATGGCTGGAGACCTCGTAGAGATTTTGCTGTTGCCACTATGGTATATATTTGCTCTTGTATGGAATATTGGTGAGTTTACAGGCTGGCTTTACTAGCATGTTATATTTCTCCTTTATGCGTTGGATCTCGAATATGTTTTGACTTAGCAATTTCTTTTGTATAATGTGTTTGGTTGCAGCAACATCTGTTATATATCCTATATTCTGGATCCTGTGGGAAATTCTTTATGCTCCAATCCGACTGGTCCTTGGATTTTGTAGCCTTTTGGCGTACTTTTGTACATTAAGTTATGAATTGATCGGAGATCTGTTGCTATTTGCTAGCAGCCTCTTCAATTTTACCAGGGATGTCGAATCAACAGTGAGCGCGTATGAGGTTTCAGTCTGGCGCTCTCTTTGGAATGACCTTTTCTCTCAGGTAGTTAATTGTAATATTCCACCATTTGTCACTGGGGCTGCATATTTAATTTCTTCGCTCATCTTATGGTTTTTTTATCAGATTTTCCGTGCTCTTCGAAGTATCCTTAACGGTTTTGTGGCTTTCTTCACTACGTGCAACAGACACCGCCTGAGGTATGTGTTTGACATTTGGCCGTGTTCTCTCTGTTTAAAATATCAGTTTGATGATATGTTTCTCATGGAAACTTAATTTAAGTGTGGAAAATGAAATAACTCGAAACAGTGAGAATCGAGTTTGGTCTGAGATCCAAAAACACAACATAGTTTGTATAATTTGGCATTTGCTTTTCTTTGACTTTCTAAATTAGAAAAAAAAACATAAATGCAGTTCTTTTGGGAACAAATTTAGAGGCAAGACTTTTATGACGGAATGTGGAATGGTAACCGTTTACTCTGACATGTAAAAGGCTTTGGCTAGCTCTAGCAAGCTTTGAGCTGTCATAGGCTTATTCTGACTGTATGTTTTTTGAATGCATTTGTACTGCAGCACCTACAATCATATCAAGGAGTTACACCACAGATTATCTCGTAGACCAAGGAGAGCCGGTGGGGAGAAAACTGGTCAAGACGTACATACAGCTAAAGCTCAAGTAACCGTAAGTATATCTGCACAATATCCAGCATTTTCTATCTGATTGCAGAAACACGAAAATATGCATGCCTACAGACTACAGTGATTGCTCAGCATGAAATCTCTTTTCCTACTTTGAATTTGCACTTGAATTGCGTTCGTGGTTACGAATTTTCTGTGACTGGAAACCATTGCAATGAAGCATGATGTATAAATATATGTCGGTTTTTGTTCACATAGTAGCATTTATGTAAGTTTTCCATTGTGAGGGGTTGTTTTGGAGCTCCATAACCTTCTTGTAGGTTGTAACATTAGCCTAGGTAGATAATCACGAATGCTCAACGTACGTGCTTTCAGATTTACTCATTCCAATTGTACTTCCTGCAGCCAAGAGGTAGGTTGACCCCCCTCACCAGGTTAAGCCCAGGAACAGTTAGATGACATCGACACAAATTGTATACATCACTTTCCGGCAGGTAATATCATCTGTACATATGAGAGCATGTCCATAAAAAAAAAAATGTGCATCAACGAGGAGAAATTCATATAGTATTGATACATTGTATAGGTTGCTCTTGAAATCCCCCTAACCTTGTAAATATACTTCTCTCCCTTTTGGTGTGGTCTGTCTTACTTTTTGCCCATTGCAGCAGAAATTTTGAATTAATGTAGCCTAGCTTGATTACATTGCACATTGTCAATATTCACTGCATCAATTGTTGATGATTGATGGAGTGGGTAAATTTACATAGTTTCCAAATATTCAATGTTGCGAAACCAGTGGCAAGAATTAGTTTTCACTATGGTAAGTGTAATGAATAATTTCACTTTTTTTTTTGTGTGTATGAATACACGGTGAATACGAAGAAATTACGAAATAATCATAATTCAAGCAGCAAGGGCCAACACTTTGATTGTTCCTCTGCTATTAGCAGCTAACATGGTGGGACTTCCACTTTTCCAGCATACTGCGCTGATGAAGTAAGATCCTGCATCTTCCTCAGCATCCTCGACATCGGGGGATCCGAAATTATGCCACGTCATGGGTTTGGAGATAGCCTGAGTACCATTTGTCTCGTGGTAAGATAAAGAAAGAAGCTACCTTGAGCAGTGTATCGTGTATAGTATGCAGTATACTGACCTTGTTATAGACAGACACTTCATTTGTTTCACTGCCACAAGCTAGGAAATCGTCGTTCACTGTGAGGCCGACGAAATTCTTCTCATTAGTGTGCCCTCTAAATGTACGAACCTGAAAGTAACATGGTACGTTTAATAGTATGTTTCTGGGGTGAGGAGCATCGTGAACTATTGACACTTACGAGCAGATTGTTCTTCACGTCCCATAGTCGGAGAGTGCTATCTGTCGAAGCAGAAGCAAGCTCGTTGCTCGACAGGAATTTTACGTATGAGACGGCCTTTTTATGTCCACTGAACACACTGAGTGGTTGGCTAGTGTTTCTTATGTCGTAGTAGTGAATATGTTGATCTGCAGAACCAACCTGCATTACATATGATACGACGCCTCATTAGGGTTTCGGGTGTGCTCCAGGTGAAGATAAGAGAGAGGGACGATGATTACCGCGACAAATTTGCTAGACTCGGGATTGTACTTTACACAGCATATATTTGTCTTTGTATCGATGGTAAGAGCGCTGCCTTCTTGCTTTGTACACCAAATTTTTACCTGAAAATCCAATCACTTGTTATAGAGAAGGCATGGTAATGGAGCTTAGATGTGCAGTGTGCAGAATCACATGGCCTCGAATATCATTAGGTTGAGCAAGTTTTCTGAATTCATCACCATTCATCCAAGAACAAGATGGGATCTAGGGTTTGATTCAAATTTGAGCATAAAAAGGTAGATATAGTTCACCTTGCAGTCATCACTACCAGATACAAGCATTGATGGTTCTGTCGAGGAGAAATCAACACTCCATGCGCGTTTTTCATGCTCCTCGTATTCCATGATACTCTGATTAAGTCCAAAGATTGTAACAACCAGTTTTAGTGAAAGATAGTTGATGTTAGGGGTACATCATACCTGTCGAGTAGAGACATCCCAAACAGTTACTATGCCCTCATAATCACTACTAGCTATGTGATTTTTGGTGAACTTATTCCAGCTCAAGCAGCTAAGTTTAGATCGCGTTGTTATCTCCACAACAGGGCAATGCATATCCGTAGGTTCATTCACCACCTGTAAAATAGAGTTTTGGCTTTACAACTGCAGTGGAAAAAATGACTATAGGTTCGTTCAAGACACCATAATAACGTTAGGAATTACATGTAAGCAATGGCCTGCACCTAAAATATGATCAGAAACGGTTCTCTCTTACCCAGTAATGCTGTGCTGGTATTAAGATCATATTATTTTTCGACAAGCCTCTTTAGACACTCCTAATGTATTGGTTAATGTAAAACTACGCGGATGAGAGGCAAACACATGATGATGATGATGACGACGACGATTTTCTTCGAACTAATGCAGCGTGAAGTAGATATATGATTAATGTTTCTGCCTTCCTGGTATTTCATAGTAAGAGTTCAGTTCCTTCAAGATAAATATTTCTGCATGATAGTGCTCACAAACTCACTTTAACATGCCACACACAGAACTTGGGAAGGGAAGGCAAGGAAAAGGATGAGGGAAAACAACTTACTGAACTGAAATCATAAACCTTTATGCGCCGTGAAACTCCAGCAGTGGCAAACAGCTCGTCATCACGATCAAACTCTATACTGTATAGGAATAGAATAAATTTACATATTTAACATTGAAATACAAACATAATATAAAAAGGGAGGAATAGTATTATCATAACATTAAAAAAATATTCAGGAGAATCTAGTGATCTTGGAGAAACATGAGAGAAAAGGCAGTCATTTATTGAAAAGGAATATTATCTTAGAACAGAATCCCATAGCAAGAAACTCTGTGTTTAATCATCTGGACAGATATATTTCTCAGCTCTCATACCCTGCTTTCTCCCTTAAACCAGGAGTTAAATTTTGTCTCTTTTAATGAATGAATTTTTTTCTTCAAGTAGACGAATTGTGAAAAATTCTCAGGCCTTTCTATCTTCTCATTTGCCAATTCAGGCTGTGTTTCAGTGTAGGGTGTGATGGTTTCCATTTTCCAGAATCAGACTTGGACATCGTGATTCGTGAGATTCCTAGATGAAATTGCAACTTACTCTCCGGACTTTTAACTTACCTGGAAACAATATTGGGTGAATGGAAGAGATCCCCATGTCTAAGTTCAGCAATTACTCGTAATCGACTGTTCCAAAACAATGTCAATTGTCAAAAACGTTTATAAGGATATGTGATTGGACGTGGAAAAGGTAGTAAATCTGTGTAACTGATATCTATGGATCTACCTGTATCTAGTGAACGTACTTAGAACTGACTGGAAATCAGCTAAACCAGAACTATAACCTTTTCTGGTGATGGTGGTTTTATCTTTCTTTTCTTGCTTCTCTAAATGGTCGACCAACTGACGTCTCTTTTGTAAGTAAAATTCTTGAAGTTCATTAAACTGCAGGATGACATCAATTCCAGTAAGAGTGTTTGAGAAAGGGGTTCATTAAACTCTAATGGAAACTCAAGTAAAGTAGCAAATCTTGTATGACAATTTTTTATTTGTTCATCAATGTTCATATCGTCTATAGCTAGATGTAGTATGTATAGCATTTCATATTTGGTATTACTCCAAATAACAAGTTTTTAGAAAATCCTTTGCCATTGATTCTTAAACTCTCAAGTCAGTAATAAAATTATACTTATTTATCCTTGATCATTTCTAAATATATATTGTGGCTAAAACTAATTTCTGAAAAATAGAAAAACATTCACTATTTGTTTTCATGGTCCAAAATAATCAAACCACCAATAAACGACTATCTAGAAATAAGGAAAGCAAATAAAACTTTTTCTTTTATGATATTAAGGTTCCATTATAAAAATGGATATACCATAAATTTCCCATGTCAATAATATTTACTAAACTTTCTGATTAATAGCTCAGATTATATGCAGAACACTTTTGCTAATCTAGGTTTCCCAAACAAATTTAAGCTTTGCAGTCACATGATGTTTTCCCCCAGATAAAACTTCTTCACTAACCTGTGCAAGAACTCGCTTTTTCCGCATAACTGCCAAACCAGATGGGCTCACATGTTGTGAAGTTGGCTCATTAAGAGCAGCTTCCTTGCTCTGAGTTCCAGGGATCTTAACTCGGGCCCTCCCTTCATCTTTCTTGTGTTGGAAGTTCATAGAAGTAATTCCTCCTTTTATGTTGTAAGAGTTGCGTACAAAGCCTGAAATATTTCTATCCGTTGGCCTAGAAGAAGTGTGAGATCCAATTCCCAGAGGATCAGAGAGCATTTTCAATTTAACTGAACACCTTTCTCTTGCCTGGTATAGCTCTATCCTATGTCTTTCCACAGAATTTAAGTCCTCCTTGATGTATTGCATATCACTTTGCACCTTAAAAATAAGAAATATACGAGGAAACATCATATCTATATCCATATTTAGAAGGCATTTAACTTGGCAGAATTTGAAGAAATTCCTTATCGGAAACCAACATAGTAGATTTTAACACATGGATATCTCCATCCATATCGGTACAACTATATTTCCTTCAGTAATATCCACATATAAACATCATATTCATTTCATGACTACTAAATATGAATGCTCAAGAAAAACCTTAACTAATGACAGAATGACAAGGCAACAGAAGAACTCACAAAGAAATAAGTCACTATCCTGTGGACTTTTAAAAAATTTACAAAGCTGCATTGTACCTAAAAGAGTTTCTATAGGTCAAAGCTCAACAAGAGGGAAAACTATACATATTCCTTGAACTGCCTGCATTAAACAGGTGGATGATAGAAGGGAGAAGAAAAGGAAGAAGACAGGAACCAGCAGGAGAAAGGGAAAAAAAAAGAAAAAAAGAAGGCAGTATGCTGTTTCTGGCCCTCGGTTAATTTAAATTGTGAAAACTCCAACAAATCCGGTCTTGAATATAATGACTTTAGCTTGAGTAGCAAAATGTTTCCTAAACTGCTTAAACTTGATAAACAGGACCAAACACTCAACCCTAGTCTTAGAAACCTTCTCTTCAGAGAGAGAAAAAGAAAAGAAAGAGTTCATTGTCTCAGTGAATCAGTTTTTTTTTTTGGTTTTTTTTTTTTTTGAGAAGACAGATGATATTGTTGCATGGGAGGTTTTTTCAGAAATAAAAATGTTTTGGGATATGCTTACTCAGAAAAATCTGGAGCATTTTATACCCCCCTAGGGTTTCCGTAACCAGCATAATATTTTATCTAATGGCATACAGTTTAACTAGGAGTCTAGGACTGGAAGGGAGGGAAAACTGTAGAAAACAAACAAACTTCTCAACAATATGCAGTAAAAATAATCAAATATAAATGCCAAACAACTATTTCATTATCGCTGCATTCTGACATAAATGGCGAAATTGTTTTCCTCACGCTTATCGTTATTCTAGACAAACCTCACTCAGTTCATTAACTTTTTGCTTCCTTGAACAGTTTAAGAAGTCCAGCAGAATTTGCATGTTTCTCTCTGCTTCTTCTTGTTCCAATTTTCTCTTTTTCACTGCCACCAGAGACAATAGAGAGTCCAACTCCTTTACAGACACTTGACAGCCCTGTCTAAGGACAAAACACATCAATCTTCATCAGGAAAAGCAGAAGCAGAATGTAGCTCAGCATTGGGGGACATACTCCGTTGAATGAACAGGATAAAAATATTAAAGTCGGATAACTCAGAATTAGATTAATGGTGGGATTTTCTAGTGGGAAACATAGCCACTATCAGTATCACCATGCATGTTTTTCACACTAACGCAATCACAACAAGCAATGTTTACAAAAACAGAATATTGTTAAGATCAAGAAAATCCATTATAAATACCAGGAGGATAATTACAGGAGAAGTTTCCATCACTAGACGTAATTAGAAGTCAAGCCACTTTCTAATTTAAAATCCTGATAATAATAATAACGAGCTGATGGTTTACAAGATGACGAGATAGGCTGGATGTCTAGATTCAAGCAAATGATTAGCAGTCAGTGCGGGATATAATTCAGGTGCAAGGAGTTTGCCCACAATCATTGACTAAGTTAAAATAGATAAACAGAGGTTAAATAACAACCAGGTATGCCAATGAAAAAGAAGAAACACATTGATAAATATTTACTTAAAACCCATTGTATCCTAACAATAAACAACATTTGAGGCTTGAGCAATACCTAAATCATAATTACCTGTTCCAGCGACTGACGAAATTGTTCTACAGGGGATGCAGTTTTTGATAGTTGATGGGCAGATGTCTTCTTCAATAGCTACAAATGTGGTACATAGAAACCTTATAACAATAAGCTGCATTGTGAATTGAACTATTTCAAGATGCAGTGGGAAATCAATCATAATAAAAAACATAGTGAAGTATTCAAGAAATGCTGTATGATCAAGAAGAAAAGGCAACATCTGGCATTTTATTTCAGTAGGGTGGCAGATGCAGGTCTGAGGGACCTAAGTTCAATATATTTAGTCTAAACTTAAAACTAAAGCACATCTGCTCCTTTAAGCTGTTGACTTTAAAGAAGAAAATAAATGAAAAAAAAAAGACTTGGAACTCATTTCAGAACACCACACTGTCCAGAGAACCTATCTGATATTTCACTCTTCACAACTAGCCTGAGGTGGCAATTTGGGTGAGAAAATGCAAATAGTGAACGCAGATCTGAGTGACCTACAAATCAAATTTGAAACTTAATTCTCTCCTTCTAAACCGCAAATAACTGTGCAACACAAGAGGTAAGACCAAAAACATCATCCACATTGAACCAATTATGAACACAGTCAGTTTTTTCTAGATTGACAAAAAAGAAAATAAATGAAAATTACATGCATCATACAAATCCACCCTCTCTCTTCACTCCTATCTCATGTTACCCCCAACTGTCTACTCGACCCTAACCACACCACCACCACCTCCTCATTCTCTTGATATAGACTACAAAGAACTATAGGAAAAATGGTGATCAGTGGCAATCAGAAGGCTCGTTTTGGTTAGTAATGGTACATGGAGTTGTGCAATAGAAGTAGTCCCGTACTCCCGTCCAAGGGTAGACTGTCTCAAGTTTATTATTTTTTTATGTAGTTAAATCTGTTAATTTGATAAGTCTTCTTGAAACGCCAATATCTCCATGATCAATTTGCAGGGGTGTGCATCTCCCATTTCTTAGAGTTTTTTCCAGTATTGTAAGACTACATACATCTAGTTTTATTGAATAAAAGGGATACATATCTTGTAAAAGCCAATTCTTTTCTCCTATTATTATCACTGAACTAGCAACTTCAGCTTCACGCTAAACAGCCTAAACGAATAACACACCAACACTCAGATAACAAAACACGCACAGATTGGAAAAGACACAAAAATAATACATTTATCAAAAAAAGCGACATAATACATATATGTATAATGTAAATCGACAAGGAAACCTTGTTGAGGAGGAAATTGGGGAAGAGCTGAGAAGGAGTGAGAAACTGAGCGCAGCAAGGGCAATCGCTCTTGTTATGGAGATGAGTGACGATGCACATGTAGCAGAAGCTATGCCCGCACGACGTTAAGAAGGCGTCCTTTATAATCTGCATACAAATTGGGCATAACAACTCCTTCTCCTCCTCCTCCTCCGCCGCCGCCGCCAGAGGTGGATCTCCTCCCTGCTTAGCCTTGTCCACCGCCGGCACCACGAAGCCCGTTGATCGGTCCCCCATCCCTTCGGTGATCTGAAGTTGAGAGAATCGGTGTAGATAGAGAGAGGGGATTCAGATATGGGGGAAGTCAATCGCGCCAATTTTGTGGGCGGAGGTGGTGGTGATGGTGGGAGCGGGGCCGGAGATTTTTCAATTTTTTACTCATCATATCCGTCTTAAGGTAGCATTATTTGCACTTTTTATTCTTTGCGCTGTAAAAGAGAAAAAGAAAAAGTAAAATAAATGTGGTGTGTTTGAAAATTTATTTTGGAACGGACTCCGTAAATTTTTGTTTAAGTATCGTTGGAAAATAGAATTTTGAACATATCCAAACTGTTCGAATGCACGAGTTCGAACAAAATGCGAATTTTTTTTTATTGGTAAGGTAAGATAAATTTATAACTAATATGAAATATAATTTGTGGTGCAAACAGTAAAAATGGTAGTGCATTTATCAACTCCCTTATTTAAAATCGGCAATTTAGATTTATAATTCCTTTTTAGAATTTAATTTATTTTTAGTTAATAATTGATTATTGAGGTTTATTTTCTATCAACTATGATTTATTAATTAATATTTATTCCATCCAGTTATGATTTATAATGTATGCTAGTGAATCATTAATGTCATAGTGCTAATGGAATACACTTATATTGCTATTAGCATTTATTCCCTCCAATTGTGCTTTATATAAACTAGATTAACCCACGTACGTTGCACGACCAAATATGTTATTTGGTCCTCAAATGATATCTCATTGCCCACGCGCATTGCGCGACCAATATGAAATTGTGTTATTTGGTCAAATTCAAATGATATCCCATTCCCCGTGTGATATACGTGAGTAATTAATAACATACAATGACAACTTAGTATTTAATAATCTACAATGAGGATGAGATGTTTAGTGACATTATTTCCTTACATAAAAAGGAAAGATAATTAATATAAACATATTCATTCCCTTCCGTAATTGTAGTCCATTATTCATTTTTGGGATGTCTAAAAATTATAATCATATTTATTAATTGGGATTGTATTAAAACATTATTTCACAAATATAACCCTATTTAATATTCTTTAAAATCTAATATGAAGGAAAAACATATAGTAGAAAATAAGGGCAATGTAAAGAAATGTTAAAATACAATCAATTACATATGATTTTCGGCCTGAAAAATTGATGAAATGTTAAATTTGTAAAATTTTTGAAAAAATGATTTTTTGTTAATTTTGGAAAGGTGGATTATTTTTTAAAAAGAACTCAAATATAAGTATTATGTGTAATTTACTTATGATTTTTCATACAATTTTTTTGTTGCAATTTTCTTACAATCTATAAATCTACATACGCATGCAGATATATGTGCTACTAATTAAATCAATTAAGTATAAATAAATAGGTATAGATGATTATTAGCACTGAAATAAATATTTTAAATTTAAAGTTTAACAAAAGAAAAAAAAAAGTTGGTGCCTGTAACCCAAAAGGCTGCCCCATCTAAAACTCAAAAAAGCTGATCCATTTTGTAAAAATTGATGTGTCCCAAGTTTTTATTACAATTTTTTTATTTGTTTTGCATGTATATTTTGTGAATTTTTTTTGCTGATGTGACAGAAATGAGCGGGCTACATGAGATCTTGGAGGAAAAACTCCATGCAAATAACTATTGATACTACTTCATTATTATATATAGTATAGATTATTTTTATAATTTAATTTTCATCTGTTTTAGTTATTAATTGATCACTATAGTTTATTCCATTTAATTATAGTTTATTAATTACGATTTATCACATCTAATTAGGGTTTATAAGTATTTTTTTAATTTAATTTTTATTTTTTAGTTAATATATAATTGATTATTATGGTTTATACATCCAAATAGAGTTTATTACATTCAAGTAGGATTTATAATTGTTTTTTTTAATTTAATTTTTCATTGACAACATGAGAATACACTATTAACATTAATAGAGAAAGACAAGGTCACGTATGGATCTAATGTATATAGGGGACTTATATACATCATATGTGACATTCATTAGATACACAAAATGCCACAGAGAAATATGACATCAAACATGGTGTCTCTGAATCTACAGAACTCGTTATCCTTCCGACCAAGCCATCTGGGGAGAGGTCTGCCATTATTCTTCGTGTCGGAGGAGGGTCGGTGGTGAGTCGCCTCAAGGCTTCAAAAGTGGCTACCAAAAAGCATGTGGATAAATCGAAGAAGCGAAAACCCGAGGCTGCGGGCTCTCTCTTTTCGAATGAAGATTTCAAAGCTGCCGAGGTCGCTCCACAAGTAGGAGATGACTTAGTTAAGAAAATAACTTCTCCAGAATACTCGGGGTCGGGGGTCGAAATTCATGTCCCTAGGCCTTCCGATAGAGCCAACAGACCCCCTCCTGGTTTCACTGCTTTTATACCTTAGTTATCGACAAGGGTATAGGGCTTCATCTTCATCCTTTTCTCACTAAGATCTCGCACTTTTATGGGATTGCTCCTGCCCAAATATCACCAATAGGGTGGTATCATATGCTGGGCATGTACTATCTCTGGGAAAATTTAGGGTTTCCTGAACCCAGCGTCGGGGAATGGCACTCCTCATACAAAATAGTAGTCAGCCTCGGTCAGAAGGGTTTTTATTACTTCACCAAGTGGGTCGGGGAATGAGCCCCTCTAATAAACACTCTTCCTTCTTTGTCGGGGGATTGGAAGCCGAGATTCATCTTCGTCCCAGCTAAAACTTCGATCGATAAGATCTTGCCAGCATCGTTCACCGAAGCTCGTGGGTCTTCGAAGCCTGTCTCTGATCTTTTTCTGTTTTTTTAAACCATAACTATCCTTGACATCATGTTTTGTATCTTCCTGCAGGCTTCCATAAGTGAAGAGACGTAGCTGGCACTGAGGCCGAGCGAATCGAGGTCGCCTTCTCTCTTTTCTGAGGAAGACCGTCCGTTCGAAGTTGTTCGCCGAGGCCGAACCCTATTTGATATGGGGAAGTTGAAGATTCATCCCTCTGATGACAAGGTGAAGGCCTTGGCTGCAGCTAAGGTGTTAAGCCCCTCGTTGCCCGGCGTCAAAAGACTCGCCGGGGCCACGCCTTCAGCCTCTCCCCCTTTGAAGAAACAGAAGGATCAAATCGGCCTCAAGGCTTCCACCCCTTCTCTTATGCCTCAGTCTGTGATCGATGTCGATGCCTTGGCTCCTAAGAAGGCTTCGAAGGGGTCGAGCAGCCTTAAGGTGCCTCTAAGGCCTTTCCTCCTCGACGTCCAATCCGCCATTGCTGACGGCTGCTCTCCTTTGGAGTTCGAGAGAGATGGCTTGGAAGAGTAGGCTCGAATCACCTTCCAAATACTGTCGAAGGTTTGCTTATATCTCTTTATTCATGTTTTCTTTATGTGTTTATACTTCGTGTTTAAATAAGTGCTTAATGTAGACTGGTCCGTTATGTTATAGGCCCTTTTCTGTCAATACCAGCTCCGAAGTCAGGTCTCGGGGCACGCTGAAGGCCTCGAGAAGAGGTTGATGGAGCTCTCTGAGGAGCAAGAGAGTATCCCTGAGGAGAGGCGTGACTTTGCTGCGGAGAAGTCGACCTTGCTCGTAGAGAGAGACTCGGCTCGTGCTTTGGCCGCCGGGGCTCAGGTGCAACTTGACCGGGCTCTGGATTACCAAACCTGACTGGAGATATCAAAGGCCTCTCTGGAGTCGAGGCTGGCTATTGCTGAGGCGAGGATAAAAGAGCTCGAGGCCCGCCATGCGACTCTGGACTTCGCCTCGTTGGTCGATTCTGCAGAGTTTGAGCCCTACAAAGAGCTCTTTTATCAGGAGGGCGGCTCTGCAGTGGTCGAGGCAATCAAGGAGAGAATTCCTGAACTTGACCTCTCCTTCCTTGATGCCGACGATGAGGCGGAGACAGAGGCAGTCAGGAGCTCTACGGACGGGGCCGGAGAAGAGAAGAGGGCCAAGGCTGGAGAGGATGCTGCGAAGACGATTGCTTCGGAGGTCGAGAAAAGTACGGAAGATCAACCATGAATTCCTTTTCTTTTGCTTTACAATTCCTGTGGACAAGTCATAAACAACAATTGATACTATATTTTTTGTGAGAATTTGCTATGGATGGTCTGTTTATATCTATTATTTTCATTATTGTTGCGTTCATAGTGATAAATGGTAGGGTTAAAAATAATTTTGTCCGTCTTCCGAGGACTCCTTCTGAGGCTAGTTAAAGAAAAATGAACAAACGTGAGGCGTGAGTACTTTTCCGAACTTATAGCAAAATAGAGTCAAATCTACTGGGCTTTTTCTCTCGACTCTGCTGGAAGGCAGGAGTAGGGGCCCCTGGACTTCGGGTTCTGTTAGTTACTCCGACGCTCAAGTCAGTAAACAATCAATAAAGTACTTAAAAAATTAAAAAAGAAATAAGCAAGAAAGGAGAAATACGGTACTCTTTTTTAGCTTCGAGGTTGATTTCTTCTCTCGATCTTGCTGGAAAACGGGGGTCGAAGCCCCTGGGCTTCGGGTTTCTTTTAGTCACTCCGACGCCCAAGTCAGTAAAATAATAAAGTATTTTAAAAAAATTAAAAAAGGAATAAAAAGTTGAAGAGTTCAAAAATGATACTGTTTTAAGTGGATGGCGTTCCAGCCATTGGTTATCGAACTCCCTTCTTTTGATCGGAGTTTGTAGGCTCCGTTCCCTATAACTTTCTCGATCTCATAGGGGCCTTCCTAGTTTGGGGCTAGTTTCTCAGCTCTTCGAACATTCGATTTACCAGCCTTTGATACGTTGCACCTGCATTTTTTAGCCTAAATGGATTGATTTAATGATAAGAAGATAATTATATAAAATCTTAATTATAGAATAAAAAAAATTTAAAAAATAAAATAGCCGAGAATAGTTATGTTACATCAAATAAAATATATAATTTATATAATATATAATATTTAAACAAAATACTTTTAATATATATTTTACCTTGCATAATTGATTTGAAAAAGATTTTTGGCCAAAACATATATATTTGTTATAACAAATCAATCCATCAATATATATATATATATATATATTATGGTTTTGCAATATATAAATTTTTTATATTTATGGAAATATATTAATATTAAATCATTTACTCGAAAAATAAATAATTTTGTAATCTAAAATAATATTTTTCATTTTCAGAAGGTGAAAGTGGCGGAAAAACTATCTTTTTCTATTTTCGGATGCGGTCTTGTTATTATATATTATATAGGTGCTAAAATTGGAAGACAACAACTTTTCACTAAATCATTATATTGCATTAAATTACAATGATTTAAGTCAAAATGTATAAAAATCGATAAAAGTAAATAAGAATTGAGAAAAAGTAACACGATTTAAATTTAGGGAGTTTTGTAGGCAATTTTTCCTTCAAAACAATTGGTCCCACACCCAATCATTGGCTCAGTGTACTTTTATCTATTTTTTATACATTTCCATACAAAACGACTATATTTATATATGTATATAGTATACATATATATTTGAAATGTCACGATAAACTGTATACATAGTCACGATTAATTTAAATGAGCCACGATTAATTACGATTATTTTGAAGAAGCCACTATTAATTTTTTTAAACAAAGGCCACGATTAATTTTTTTTAAACAAAGGTCATGATTAATTTTCCAAATAATTTACGATTAATAAAAAAAGTCACGATTGAGTTAAAAAAAGCCACAATTATTTTGAACAAGCCACGATGATTTTTCAAATGATCCTCGATTAATGTCACAATTACTTTTGATATTGAAAAATGTCACGATTAATTGTTTCAATTTCACGATTAATTCTAATGGGCCTCGATTAAATTGCTATGTGCCACGATTAATTGTCTAGATGGCCACGATTAATTTAAATGATAGACGATTAATTCTCAATGAGCCTCAATGATCCACGATTAATGTAATACATTGTCTCCATTAATCAAGGTAATTTTAAATTAATTGAGGTCAATTTAAATTCAATTTTAAATCAATCGAGGTCATTTACAATTAATCATGGTAATTTTTAAAGTTAATCGAGGCAACTTTAAATTAATCGAGGTTAATTTAAATTCAATTTTAAATCAATCGAGATCATTTACAATTAATCATGGTAATTTCTAAAGTTAATTGAGGCAACTTTAAATTAACCGAGGTCAATTTAAATTCAATTTTAAATCAATCGAGGTCATTTACAATTAATCGTAATAATTTATAAAGTTAATCGAGGTCATTTAATAAACTAAATTCAACGATTAATTTTTCCTCGATTAATAAACTAATGATTAATTTTTTCACTTAATAAACTAAATTCAATCGAGGTCATTTAATAAACTAAATTCAATCGAGGTCACATTAAATTCACTTAATGTGCCTCGATTAATAAACAAAATTCCACGATTAATTTTTACTCGATTAATAAACTAATGAGCCTCGATTAGTGGCAAAAGCTTCGATTATTAAGAAACTAATAAACTAATTTTTCCTCGATTATTAATGTGGCAAACAACTTATACACTATAGTATAATCAAATTGATTCTCACATGTGAAATCACTATACAACCTAAACACTATAATATAATCAAATTGATTATCGATTATGAATTCTCGAAACAACTTATATACTATGGTATAATCAAAGTGATTCCCGCAAGTGAATTCCCAATACAACACATACATTATAGTATACTCAAATTGATTATCGATTATGAATTCTCGAAATAACATATACACTATAGTATAATCAAATTAATTCTTACATGTGAAATCATAATACAACCTATACACTATAGTATAATTAAATTGATTATCACAAGTGAAATCTCGATACAACCTATACATTATAGTGTAATCAAATGGATTCTTAATTATAAATTATCAAAACAACCTATACACTATTCGTAGCTTATGAGCATATAATTGTACCATATGTTAAATAATTGTACCATTTATTAAATAATCATAACTTCATAATTGTGGTCTTTAAATTTAATCATATATTTGTAAAATATAATAGTAACAATTTATAAATATAATCGTGGCCATATTTTCAATTGTTAAATGCTACGATTAATAGTGCAATTTATAATCATAGCCATATTAATCATTGTCAATTGTGTTTATATATAATCATGGTCATATTAATCATTGTCAATCGTGACCATATTAATCATTTGCTACGATTATGAATTGCACAGTTAACATACATTAAGCCTCGATTAATCATTTGCCACAGTTAACATACATTAAGCCTCGATTACATTTAAAAACCACAGTTATAAAACTATATGCCTCGATTAACATCATAATCCACTATTAACATAATTCAAGCCTCGATTAAATTCAAAAGACACGATTAACATACTATATGCCTCGATTAACATCATCATCCATGATTAACATACTATATCGATTAATATCATAATCCGCGATTAATATAATTCAAGCCTCGATTAAATTCAAAAGTCACGATTAACATACTATATGCCTTGATTAACATCATCAGCCACGATTAACATACTATATGCCTCGATTAATATCATAATCCATGATTAACATAATTCAAACCTCGATTAAATTCAAAAGGCACGATTAACATACTATATGCCTCGATTAACATCATCATCCACGATTAACATACTATATGTCTCGATTAATATCATAATCCACGATTAACATAATTCAAGCCTCGATTAAATTCAAAAACCACGATTAACATACTATATGTCTCGATTAATATCATAATCCACGATTAACATAATTCAAGTCTCGATTAAATTCAAAAGTCACGATTAACATATTATATGCCTCGATTAACATCATCATCCATGATTAACATAATTAAAGCCTCGATTAAATTCAAAAGCCACGATTAACATAATAGGTTTTTAAGCGTGGTGCGGCTAGTTTTTTTTTTTTTTTCCTGTTTCCCTAATTCAAAACGGTGATTAAGAGTGAGGAGGAGAGAGAGAACGTGGAGGGTTGTTGGGGGGATTAATTCAAAAGTGGGATAATTTATTTCATTTGCAACTTAGTCCAGAATGTTGTCAGTTTTTTAGAATAAAAACTGATTTTGTGGGACCCTTTGCACAAATCTTGTACAAAATGAGTACAGATTGTCGAAAAAACTCATAACTTTTAAATCTTGTTTTTTCCCCGTTATTTATTTACTTTTGTCGAAAAAAAATATTTGGCCCATGATTTAAAGCGTTTGCATGTAAACATTGCCGATGAGCATTTTTAATTTTATAAAATTAACGAATTATGGTAGGACAAGTTGCACTTTAATACTTATATTTTGAGCATTTTTTTCAAAATTAACAAGATAATTCACATCCTTCCAAAAAAGAAAATACAAACCAATCAAACATTTGAACAATTTCCAACTCGAAAATCATATTGCAATTGATTGTATTTTAAGGATTTTTGATTTAATGATTTTTTTACATGGTGGGGGAAATATAAATATTAAAATATAATCAATGATGTAAGATTTCTGAGTCGGAAAATTGATCAATTGTTAGATTTGCAAAAATTTAAAGTGGCATTGTGTTAATTTTGAAAAATTAATTTTTTTTAAAATAATCCAAAATGTAGGTATCAAAGTCCATTTTCCCATTATGTTGATACCCTCGGCCAAAAAAATATCAAATATTATAATAATATTGTCATCGTTTTTTTTAAGTAATTTGGGCTCATTTTTTTTGAAGGATAAATTATTTATGATGAGTTCTTAGTTTTGATTATATTTGTTGGAAAATAGGATTTAATAAAGTGAGTGTGACTCATTTTTGAAGGACGGAGCCTTGCCGGAATTGTGGTGCTACTGCCGGAAGGACGAAGCCGTTTCATCTTTGAAAGACAACCGCTGAACCGTGAGCAATAGCCGGGGCGTATTTGTCTTGCGGAGAGAGGTCCCCTCGACTCGGCTTGCCGGAACCAGAATCTGCACATCGGTTCTTTACTTATTTCAATTCAGTTAATTGTAATTGTTTGTTCCTCTACACTTCTACATTTCTGTACTTCCTTTGTAATTCCAGCGAGATTAAAATGAGACAACAATCGCAAGACATCTAAGACTAAATTAATCAACTACCTTTGCTGGAATGGCGTCTTCATCCAACACCGTTGCTCCAAGGACCATTCCCCATGGCCAAGCCGAGAAGCCAGAAAAGTTCTCCGGGTTGGACTTCAAGAGGTGGCAGCAGAAGATGCTCTTCTACCTAACCACGCTCGGAGTTGCTGGATACCTCAAGGAGGAGGCTCCTGTGGTCGAAGAAAATGAGCCGGACGTCAACAAACGAACGGCGTACGATCAATGGATCAATGGAGATTTTCTTTGTAAAAATTATGTACTTAATGGCTTAGTAGATAGTTTATATTCTGTATACGGAAATGTAACTAGTGCTAAGGAACTGTGGGAAGCTCTAGAAAAGAAGTACAAAACTGAGGATGCCGGAACTAAGAAGTTCGTGGTGGCAAAATTCCTCAACTATAAAATGGTGGACACCCGGTCAGTAATGGACCAAGTGCAAGAGCTTCAGCTCATTGTGCATGACATTCATGCTGAAGGGAGGGTCCTTCCTGACTCTTTCACCGTTGCTGCGGTGATTGAGAAGTTGCCACCGTGTTGGAAGGATTTCAAGAGCTATCTCAAACACAAACGAAAGGTGATAACTCTTGAAGATCTTGTGGTTAAGCTTCGAATTGAAGCCGATAACCGAAAGACGGATCCGAGACCACGAGTCCCGATCGAGGCCAAGGCTAATTTGATAGAACGTGGTGGACCATCAAATAGCAACAAAAGAAAGCGTCCGGGTTAAGTTGACAAAGGGAAGAAGCCAATGACGAAGTTCAACGGCAATTGCTTTAATTGTGACAAGCCGGGGCACATGTCCAAACATTGCACGGCTCTAAAGAAGAAACGTACTAACTATGGTGCGCATTTGGCGGAACATAACAACAAAGGCAAAGGTAAGGCCCGACAAGATGATTGGGATGATGATGATTTGGCTGCCGTTGTGTTCGAGGCCAATCACGTGGACAACCCGAGAGAGTGGTTCGTCGACACCGGGGCTACTTGTCACGTTTGCTTGGACAAAAGCTCGTTTGCTACCTACAAAGCTGTTGAAGGTAGAAAGCTGCACATGGGGAACCAAGCCTCGTTTGAAGTGGTTGGTGTGGGCAACGTGGTTTTGAAGCTGACTTCAGGCCAAGAGCTGACTTTGAAGGATGTGCTGCATGTTCCGGACATCCGCAAGAATTTGGTTTCAGGCTCACTGTTAGTCAATCATAGTTTTAGACTAGTGTTTGAGTTTGAAAAGTTTATTTTGAGCAAGTACGGAAGGTTCCTTGGTCGGGGCTATCTCGCCAATGGACTTTTCAAAATGAATGTAATGGCGATGCGCCGTGTGGCAAAAGAAAATGCTAATAAAATTGTTTCTTCTGTTTACTTGCTTGTTGAGTGCTCGGATTTATGGCATTGTAGATTAGGACACGTTAATCTACATGCTATAAAACGCTTAGTAAATTTAGATTTGCTAAAAGTGAACCAATTTAATACACAAAACAAATGTGAAGTTTGTGTTGAAGCTAAATTGGCTAAGTTACCATTTCAATCGGTTGAACGGAGCACTAAACCTCTAGAGTTAATTCACATAGACGTGTGTGATTTAAAGTTTGTGCAAACTAGAGGCGGTAAAAAGTACTTTATTACTTTTATTGATGATTGCACGAAATATTGTTATCTTTATCTTTTAAGAAGTAAAGATGAGGCGATTGAAGCTTTTAAGAACTTCAAAAATGAAGCCGAAAATCAACTAAGCAGTCGAATTAAAGCAATTCGAAGTGATATAGGTGGAGAGTATGTTGCCCCGTTTGAATAGTTATGCGCAGAGGCGGGTATAATTCATCAAACTACGGCACCGTATTCACCACAGTCTAATGGTGTTGCTGAACGCAAAAACCGAACTCTTAAGGAGATGATGAATGCTTTGTTGATAAGTTCGGGATTACCACAGAACTTGTGGGGGGAAGCTGTGTTGACAGCCAACTATATCCTGAACAAAATTCCACTTAAGGGTAAGGATGTGACGCCTTACGAGTTGTGGAAAGGACGCACGCCGTCTTATAAATACCTCAAAGTGTGGGGGTGTTTGGCTAAGGTTGAAGTGCCACTTCCTAAACAAGTTAGAATCGGCCCTAAAACGGTTGATTGTATCTTTGTCGGGTATGCACTTAACAGTAGTGCATATCGTTTTCTTATTCATAAATCGGAGATTCCCGAGTTGACTGAAGGGACGATGATGGAGTCGATGAATGCTATATTCTTCGAGAATGTCTATCCTTGTAAGAATAAGGATAGGACAGAAGGTAGTTCTGAGAAACGAACCTCTGAAGCTACTACTAGTTCTGATCCTGTGGATGAAGAACCGAGACGTAGTAAGCGAGCTAGGACGGCTAAGACCTTTGGTCCGGATTTCATCACCTATATGCTAGATGATGAGCCAAAGTTTTTGAAAGAAGCTCTATCTAGTCCAGATGCTGCGTTCTGGAAAGAAGCTATCAATAGTGAAATTGATTCCATCATGCAAAATCACACTTGGGAGTTGACAGATCTCCCAAGTGGGTGTAAGCCGTTAGGATGCAAATGGATCCTAAAACGAAAATATAAGGCAGATGGTTCTGTTGACAAGTATAAAGCTCGTTTGGTTGCCAAAGGCTTTAAACAAAAAGAGGGGTATGATTTCTTCGATACCTACTCACCAGTAACAAGGATTACATCTATTCGGGTGCTTTTAGCGATTGCTGCTTTGCACAATCTTGAAATTCATCAGATGGATGTAAAAACTGCGTTTCTGAATGGTGAGTTGGAGGATGAAATATACATGGAACAACCTGAAGGGTTTGTTGCACCAGGGCAAGAACAAAAGGTGTGTAAGCTTGTTAGATCGTTGTACGGTCTGAAACAAGCACCTATTCAGTGGCACCTGAAGTTTGATAACGTGATGTTATCAAATGGTTTCAAAATCAATGAGTGTGATAAGTGTGTGTATATAAAGAGCATTTCTAATGGCTATGTCATAGTCTGTCTTTGTGTAGACGACATGTTAATCATGGGCAGTGGACACCAAGTGATTGTTGAAACGAAACAAATGTTGAAACGAAACTTCGACATGAAAGATATGGGCTTAGCCGATGTGATTTTAGGGATCAAGATAGTACGGACAAGTGGTGGAATTGTCTTAACACAATCTCATTACATAGAGGAAGTGCTTAAGAAATTCAACGCTTTTGATAGTCCGCCGGCTAAGACCCCGTTGGAACTCAATGTACACTTGAGCAAAAACCGAGGAGAATCGGTAGCTTAAGAAGAATATTCAAGGGTCATTGGGAGTTTGATGTACATCACTAACTGCACTAGACCTGATCTTGCATGTTCTGTGAACAAGTTGAGTCGGTACACGAGCAATCCAAGAAAAGAACATTGGAAAGCTCTAGTACGAGTTCTAAGATACTTGAAGTATACTTTGAACTTCGGGCTGCAGTATACAAGGTTTCCTCCTTTACTTGAAGGGTACAGTGATGCGAATTGGATATCAGACATAAAAGACTCATTTTCGACTAGTGGATTTGTTTTCACTATCGGAGGTGGAACAGTGTCATGGAAATCCACGAAATAGACTTGTATAGCCCGTTCTACCATGGAATCTGAGTTTATCGCTTTGGATAAAGCGTGTGAAGAAGCTGAATGGCTTCACAACTTTCTAGAAGACATTCCATGCTGGAAAAAACCAGTGTCGTCAGTGATGATTCACTGTGATAGTCAAGCGGCTATCGGAAGGGCACACAATGCTATGTACAATGGTAAGTCTCGACACATACATCGGAGGCATAATACTGTGAGGCATATGATCTCAAGTGGGATTGTCTCCGTTGATTATGTAAAGTCAATAGATAATCTAGCGGATCCGCTAACCAAAGGGTTAAACCGAGATCAAATGGCTAAGTTGCTAGAGGGAATGGGTTTGAAATCCACACTCTAAGAGTGCTTGTAGTGGTAACCCAACCATGATGACTGGAGATCCCAAGAACTTGGTTCAATGGGAAAACTAAGCTACAAACATTCAGTTTGGTAGCACTTGGAAAACTATAAGTGTACATTTCCCTGTGGGCAAACCAAGTGCACACCTGTCAATGTGGTGAGGATAAGTCATATGACTTTTAATGATTCCTAAACCTAATGAGGTTGAGTATGGCAGGATACTCGGAAGAGGAGATCACCTATATAAGTGAGAAGTGGGGCCGCTTCTAAAGAGATACTTATGAACTCAAAGAGGTTGTCCATGGCCTGAAAAGGACACAAACGTGAGAACAGATAATGTTTGATATACAGCTGTTTTCAATACTATTGTCTCGGTATACACTAAGGATGTATAGTTCAAGGCATCATGTCCACCAAACAGCCGGTATACTCGATAGTGTTGGAAGATGGAAGGTTCAAAGTCACAAGCTACCTATCCTGGTGCAGTTGTGTTTCTAAGAGAACTGGGTTGCTTGTCTGCATACATGCATGCACTATTTCCACTCATGTGGGGGATTGTTGGAAAATAGGATTTAATAAAGTGAGTGTGACTCATTTTATCCGATTTTTCGTGACCGGGATATTTAATTTTGGAGGAATTAAATACCGTACGATTGCTCTATGTCGTGAGTAGATAATCGTAGTATTTTTATTTGCTCAAATCCGATTTTCGGTGAGTGAGAAATAAATGGTTAAAGTTGGTCACACGATTGGGCATTTATGGTGTGTGGGATAATGTGTTTAAGACACATTAAATAATCCCACATTGATTTCTTAATCAAATTAAGAAGTGTATTTAAGTGTATTAACACTTAAGTGAAATAATCAAGTGCACAAGGATGTGGGCCATGAGCCCACACACGCACACACACGCGCGCCCGCCCGTGCCCGTGCCCGGCTCGTCTCGTCTCATCCTCGTCCTCGTCCTCGTCCTCCCTTGGACACGTGTTGGGATCCGAGCCGATAAGGGACACCTGTCGGGATCTGCAGAAGGTAACTCCTGGAGGGCTTAATGGCAGAGCTATAACTCCAGGGGGGTTACAACACCAGGTTTGAATGCCCTCAAACCCTAGTTGTCCCCTGCAGTGGAGATGTGCCTATAAATAGGACATCCTGTATGGATCCAAATGCTACATTCTGCACAATCATATTGCTTGCATTCAAAGTTCTCTTCGAGTCTACAACCTCTCAGTTCTCGACATTGTCTAGTTCGCCGGAGCCTTGCCGGACTTGTGTTGCTACTGCCGGAAGGACGAAGCCGTTTCATCTTTGAAAGACAACCGCCGAACCGTGAGCACTAGCCGGGGCGTATTTGTCTTGCGGAGAGAGGTCCCCTCGACTCGGCTTGCCGGAACCAGAATCTGCACATCGGTTCTTTACTTATTTCAATTCAGTTAATTGTAATTGTTTGTTCCTCTACACTTCTACCTTTCTGTACTTCCTCTGTAATTCCAGCGAGGTTAAAACGAGACAACAATATTCAACCCCCATTTCATATGTTTATAATGCTCGGTATTATTCCAAGTATTATGGTAAGAATAATTTTAGGATAACATATTTTATATTTAAAAATATACTATAATTGATTGGGAGTCATTGAAGAACTGATGACGAAGATGGAGAGAAGAAGCAAACGATGTCGTTTGCTGACCTGCAAGAAAAAGTTATTGACTCACTCACTTATAAAAAAATAAATAGCTTATAACTCACGTTGTCGAGGAAAATAAATAAATAGCTTAGAGAAGGACCAACACCTTTACACTTTGAAGAGACACAACTTAACAAGTAATCTCTAAATATTACTATAAGAAAAGTGATGATTCCATCCATTTTTTTATTCGTCATAACCAATTCATACATAATTAGATATATATATATATATATATATATATATAATTCATTTATGAATGTCACTCCAACTCTTATAGTTTTTACTTGACATCTATCTCAATAATTAAGTAATTATAACACTTAGTTTTATATTTGGGAGTACTTCCCATTTACCGTAAGGTTTTGAATTAAAAAAAAAAAAAACAAAGAACTCCTCTCTTGAAAGTTTTAGTGAGACTAACATGATCTCCCGCCGGATCATATCAAGATAACTTCCTTCAAGTGAGCTAGTACAAACTCTCAAAAAGATCGAGTAAATTTAAGAAGGGAAAGGGGAAGAGATTATATTCATGAACTGCTTTTCAAATAAATAAAAATGCAAGAAAGACACATAATATAACGTGCACATTACTACAGAACACGTTGAATAGAGAGTAGAATACCGAACAATATATCTATATCTATCTATATATATATATATATAATAAAAAACAACTAGGATAGTAATATTACTATATTTTGGTGTATATCATACATTGATACAAAAGGTAGAGCTTTATTTTGCACTTGTAGCCGAATTCATCATCATCTGGTGTTCTCATACAGCGGATGTGATCCTCTATTTTAATTTGGTGTTTCATCTTGTATTCCAAATAATATTATATTATATTAGATTCGTGCCATTAAATAATTGTGCACTAAAAAAAACCAAATACACTTAGCATGAATCCAATGGTTGAAATACAAGATGAAACACAAAATTTGAACAAGGATCTCGTTTGCTCGTAGCAAGAAAGCTTTAAGTTTCAGTTGTTATCTTTATTTTAAGGCAAATCTAGGGTTTGGTATAATAAACCTTAATCGGGCTCTCATACAATGTAGAGTAGGAGCAGGAGCAGAACTAAATGTATTGCGTATTTCGCTAATAAATAGAGATCATTTTAATAAGTGAATACACAATTATATATATAATATCTATAGAAAAATAGATGTGAGATGACATATATATTCAATTAAATTCCTAACGGCTTTGGTGTACGTAGGTTTAGACATTCATGAACAATATTAATTATATCGGAAATCATTCACAAACTATTGAAAGAATTATTAATATTCATCCTTGGTCACATTTCTCTAATAAAATAAATCAAGGAATATCAAAACATATTTAATCAATTTGGGAAGCTGATGCAGCAGAGAGGTATGTGAAACTCTTGTGTAATATCAAAATTCACAAAGAACACACTGAAGAGTGAATAAATAATACACTATTTGAATATTTATAAAAAGTACAAATTTAAATTATTTACTACTCTCTCTCCTCTATCAGCCTCTCTCTAAAAAATCCCACTCTCAAACTCTCACAATCTATTTCATGCTCAAATTATATAATGAGTTCAAAAGCTTGAAAAATAGAATTCAAACACATCAAATATTACTTTAATTCAATTAAATCCAGAAAATAACGGTGAGAAGGAGGATGAGGGAATAAGCCGCATCTCGCCGACGCCGATGTTTTTTTTAACTATGAGCATTTTTTGGGTGCAAATTGACTAAAAAAATATTTTTTAAAAGAGTAGTGATTTTCAGCCAGAGAATCTTTTATTATTTTTAATAATTAATTAATTTAATTAATAAAACACTAATTATTCAATAAATTTTAATTGATGCCCTCCATAATTATTAGGGCTAATCCTTCAATTAATTTCTACTTCTAATGTCTGCTAAAAAAATATGTTTCTAATGTCTGCTCAAAAACAAATCCGCTTCTAATGAATATTACCGATCAAATATTTCCTAAAAAACTAGCAATATTATTTGGGACATTCAATAGTTCAATTACAGTATCTCTCTCTTTGTGGGTCCACTTTAGTCGTTGAAGTACGAATATTTTGCATTTTATTATTTAAGATTGTTGGAAGCTACCGATGACATAACATAAAACATATCGAAAAAAATATTTTTACTTATTTTTTGTTTAATGTAAAATTTGAAGTATAGAAAGAAAGTGTAGTGCAAAGAGTAAAAATTATAGTGCAAATGGTAACTCCCCTGAATTTAATTACAGTGGTAGATTAGTAGGTGGTGGTCGTTGATGGTCAAAGAGGAAGATGAAGATTTTGGGAAAAACCTCCTCTTTTTTACTTACATGATACATGAGTCATTTCTCTCTATATATTTTTTTATATTCGATTTTGTTGAATGAAATCTCGATCTAATGTTACCTTTGTTAAAAAAAAGGTTAATTGCTAAAAAATTTACGATCTTTGAACGAATTTGTAATTTAAACATTACTTTTAAAATGTTGTAATAATAGCATGACCTTTTTATTTGTAGCAAAATAGACATATAAAAAAAATTCAATGACTAGAAAATTAACGTTGTACAATAAGAACTATCTTATTTAACACTTCAAATCTGAATTAATATGAATACGTCGAAAAATATTGTTACATCCCAAATCTGATCATTGGAAAAAACAATTGAGAGTGTTGAATTTGCTACAAATCAAAAGGTTAGACTATTATTGCAGCGTTTTAAAAGTGGTGTTTAAATTACAAATTTATTCAAAGATCGTGATTTTTTTCGCGATTAACCCAAAAAACACACTAAACACTTAACTGTAATTATCTTTTAACGTTCAATTATTTTTGTAAAAATACACCAAAATTATAACAAAATTTGTAATTTGCCCAAACAAACAAAATGTCAAATATACACTTATGTTATGAACTTCAAAAAAAATGGCAAAAAAAATAATAATCAAATTTTCTACAATTTTGGAAAAATGTTCCCAAATTCCATTTTCGTTATCGGACTACGTACTAATAAATCACATTCGAGTCCAGCGTTTAAAATGGTGTGAAAAAATTATACCAAGTGAGATTAAACATAATTTTTCACGTCATTTAACTCGCTAGACTTCAACAATTTGACATCGAGATTTGAAACACAATACGTTTTGCAAAACAATTAAAAATTCAAGACTAAAAGAGTTGATTTGTATGATATAATGGAATTAGGTATGAATGGAATAATGGTCTGAATAGAGTGACAATTATTATGGTTGGTACATACGAAATGGTATTTTTTTATCTTATAAAATGAATATTTTATGTAATTTCAAATTTCTTTATAGTTGAATAAAGTGCAATAACTAATATTATCAACACATGCCATAATTTCTTTCTTATATTTTAAATTGCATTTTTCTTTTTATAATATGTAATTTGTTTTTCTAATTTTGTTTTAGATTTTTTTTATTCTATTAAAAAAATCATTCTAAAGTATTTAATTAATACATATATAATAATTTGTATACCTTGATAAAAATATTTTTAGTTCAAAAAGTAGTTTATTATTTCAATTTTTCATTTGAAGATATTAAACTATATCAAATACATAATTATGTTATTTTTTAGAATATATTTATATTTCATATTTATTTTTGCACCACTTTTATTTTTGTTCAATAACATTTTAAAAACTATTAAAAATTGATTTTAACATATTTTTTTTGGGGGGGATTAAATAAATAATATAAAAATAATTACAAAATAATAATAATAATAATAAATTTATTTAATCCGATTTTCAAATTAGTTTTCTAAATATGATAAAATAATATTACAATACATGATTGTATGAAAATATATCATGTATTACTTTTGTTGTTCAATGGAATAGCTAAACTGATAGGGTGGGTGGAATGTCCTTTAGTTTTTGGAATAGTTTCATTTGGGAACATTGAATCTCGATTTTAAAGCATATCAATTATAGGAATGGAAATGAACATAGAAATAATGATTATGTACTATTCCATTCCACCGTACCAATCACTTCATAATGAGGTGATTGGTATGATGGAATGGAATTCTGTATGAAATAGAATGAACTTAGAAATGGAATAGGGTCTTAATGGAATGATGATTCTTATGATTTGTATGTCTACGGAATGAAATATCAGTTTTTTTCATCTTATGTAATGAATATTTCATGTACTTTCAAATTTTCTTATAACTGAATAAAGTGTGCGTAGTAGTAAATAAATATCAACACATGTTTTAATTTATTTTTTATATTTCTAAACGTCATTTTTCTTTTTAGTATATGATTTTTTCTATTTTTTTTTTAGAAAATTATAATATATTTATTTTATTGCAAAAATTTTATTCTAAAATATTTAATTAATCAATATATAGTAATTTGTATAAGTTAATAAAAATATTTTTACTTCATAGAAAAATACTTGAACATTTCAATTTTTTATTTAAATATATTAAATTATGCCAAATACATAAATATTTTATATTGTATTTTAACATATTTGTATGTTATATTTATTTCGGCATCACTTTCATTTTTCTTCAACAAAATTATAAAAGCTGTCAAAATTTGATTTTAACATACATTTTTAAATTATATCTTGAAAATAAATAAATAATATAAAAATAATTATAAAATAATAATAATAATAATAAATTATTTAATTTGATTTATTTTTTAAATATGACAAAATAATATTATAAGACATGATTATGTATAGATATACTATATATTAATTTTTCGTCATTGGGAATAGCTAAATCCATGTGAGGTGGGTAGAATGATTATTCCCCTTCCTTTGGGAAAAGGAATTTCGTCGGGAATCGTGATTTCCGATTTTGAATCATACCAATTGTCGAAATGCGAATAAACATAGGAATAATCATGCTATTCCATTCCATTATATTCTATCATACTAATTACGTCCCTAGTAGCAATATAAATGTTTTACATTAACTTCATATATGATAGTGATTCATTAACACTATGAATATACTATGTTAATATATGAAAATACTCTGTTATCATACATTATTATCATAATGCTAATGGAACTTGAGCATACAATGCCAACAAAGTTTTTTTTTTTTTTTTTTGGAAAGCCAACAAAGTATTTATAATATGTAAATGATTGAAAAATTAATCTTTTGTATATCAAGTCTATATATATTAGTTCTGATAAAGATATGCAATATGGATCTCAAGTAAATATTTAATGAAAAGTGTGTTAGTTTGATGTATAATTTGATAAATTGGATTAAAAATGAATAAATTATGACTGTGTAAAGTTTCTACATAATTATTGCATGTAAATGACAAAGATAACCCCTCCATTTTTCTAAATATTTGTATTTACGGGATTTCCACCGCTTTTTATATTAAATCTCAATTATTAGATAATCAGATCATTTCATTGGATTATTTAAGATAAATTCATAATTATCACACCATAGAATGTTATCTAGTCATCTATATCTATATATATATTAAGGCAAAATCGTGTGATAGACAACAGTTCTGGTATAAATCGTTGTCTATTACACATTTTGCCTTAGACAACAGCTTTTGAATAATAGACAACAGTTTTTGAATAATAGACAACAGTTTCTAACTAATAGACAACAGTATTAACATTTATTGTTGTAAATTTTCTTTTTTATTATTTTTTTTTTCATTTTCCACGGCAGTTTAGATTACAACCGTTGTATTTTAACAAATTTTTACAATTTTATTTATTATTTTTTTTATTTGGAAATTTGAGATTTGTAGAATTTTAAATTTTATTTTTTTATGTCTAGATGGATGATTTGTAATACTCTACATTTGTTACCTAAAAAAATATCTTTCATTTGTATTGCACTATAATAATAATAATAATAATAATAATAATAATAATAATAATAATTTGTTATTTTATCTATTTCAATTTCATCATTTAAAATAATTAAATAATTAAATTTTTTATACATGTCATATATTTAAAGAAACCAAATGTCCTATAATCGTGGACAATTATACATTGTTATTTATAAAATCGTTACATTGGGAATATTTCAATTCGATCTTTCTAACATGGATTTTCATTTAGTTTCTAAAATTTAATTTTCTTTTTGTTTGTTATAGCTATACAAAATTGATCTTCTTTTCTAATTAATTAACGCATGTGCATATCATTTTATTAATTTTTAAAAATTGAACACAACATATAAAAATAAAAAATAATCATAAAAACAAATCTAAAAAAATAATAATTATTTGTGCATCGCACAGGAGAAATACTAGTTTCTATTAAAATGTTCAAACTTTGGAAATTAAATTATTATTATTTAATGTTGGGTTATATATGTTAAAATATTCAAATGTTGGGAATTAAACGTTTGATTATTTTTATTAAAATCTTCAAACATTGGAAATAAAATTAGAGAGTTTCTGTTTGCACCCCCCATATTTACTCTTTGCACCCCAAAAGAAAAAAAGAAAAAATAAAATAGTTTTGAAGTTACTTAAATGCCCTTTGTTCAAAAAGAAAAAAATAAGTATGGTTCGAAAATGAAATTTTGAACTCATCGTGTTTGTTCGAAATTTTATTTTCGAACATACATAATTTTTAAAATAAGTCACGTTCGGAAATTAATTTTCGAACACACCATGTTTGTTCGAAAATGGATTTTCGAACAAACATGGCATGTTCAAAAAATAATTTCCGAACGGACTCCATGAATTTTTTTAAAGTATCGTTCGAACACAAAACTTCGAACATATCCATTATGCTCGAACAGAAGACTTCGAACATATTCAGAATGTTCGAATACACAACTTCGAACGGAACGCGATTTTTTTTATGCTTTTAATTTTCAGATTTTAAGTTTTTTTTAAAGTAAGAACATTATAATCAATTTTAGGGGTGCAAAGAGTAAAAAAGGAGGTACATAGAAAAATTATAGTGTAAATAGTAAATATGGAGTGCAAACAGAAACTCCCTAAAATTATAATTAGCCATTCCCTCTCTATATATACACGTATATATGTATGCATGAATTTGATGTTAAAAATATATTTTATTTAATTATTTAATTTTATACCCTTCGTGCAACAGGTCGGTTCCGCTGTGCCCACATTCTTTACAAAAAGAGTACAAATTCCAATCTGTGGGTCCCAATGTAGTGTCCCTAATCGACGGCTGATGCTCAATCAGGGATGATCTCGCAAACCGGTAAGATCAACGGTTTAGATCTTCCTGCTTGTAGCCCACGCTACTACTTTTACCCCCTTCAACGGCGACGATTTTTCGCATTTTTTGTAATAGAAAAATACAAATGAAATAAAAAAATTCTCTGTATTTCGCGCCCAATTCCTCTTTCCTAGTACCATACGCCGTAGCTGCATTAACTATGGCTCACGAAATGACATAAAAGCCCCTGAGAGAATCATGAAGCATAATACTACTTTTTGGTTTTAAGATATTTACCCTTTTTTGATGTAATAAATACCCACTCAATTTTCATTTAAATGTCATTTTAGATGAATACACATAAATTAATAAATTAATTAAATTATCTAATACATTCTTGTGTGAATATAGTAAATATAGAAATTTGAATGTTAATATTAATTGAGGACAAATATGAAAAAAAAATTGAATTTTCTGTCTTGAATTTGTAGAATGATACTTTTTTTAAACAAATTTAAAATGTTACAATGACACTTATTCTGAAATGAATAAAGTATAATAATGAAACAACACTTTGATTACATATTTCATGAATTATTATGATAAAATATGTTGAATAAAATCCATATTAATTGGTTATTTGTTGGTGAAAATTTTAAACGAGACATAAAATTGTGCCACACTCGACCTTAAGATTTTGAAGGCCCTTTGCGAACATTTAAAATAATGCTCTTAATTAAATAAATTAAAAAATACGCATAAAATGTGCCTATAATTTTTTATTTTTCGAAATGATAAAATTAATTTTATATGCTAAAATCTACAAAAAGTTTGCATCCTTTTTTTTAATAGAAAAAAAAGTATGCATTATTGATGTCTTCAAAATTATGTGATTTGTAAGTTCCTATCCTAGAACAATACCGAAACAAAAAAATAAATATACTCTAAACAACCTCATGTAAGATACTAAAAAAATCAACAAAGTATTATTTAAAGGCACATCTTCATACATTTTTTTTAAAAGCAAATTTATAATACTTGTTTTCAAAATTAATATAATCTAACAAATCTTATTCAATGAATATCAAAGCAATCACAATCAATCTTTTATGTGACATGGTAAATCTCAAGTAAAATATTAATAATTTCAAATTTCAAATTTTTCTTTTTGTAGATGCAATTTATTAATATATTTCAATTTGGTATTATAATTAATCGCAATTGTGATATATATATATATATATTGAAAAAATTAATTGTCGAGCGCAATGCACGAGCCCATGCATTAAATAAATTCACTTTAATTTTAAGGTTCATTGATTCCATTTTAGGGTGTATATTTATTTCGAAAAATATAATCGTTGAACGCAATGCATGAGCTCATGCGTTAGCAGTGACCGAGTGTCGTCGCATCGAAACATTTAAATGAATTCACTTTAATTTAATAGTATTTATTTTTTTAGGCAAAAACAAATAAAAGGGCACTTGGGCAGCTATTGTTACAAAATACGTAATATCATCCCTATATTCATCTGGACAACTATTGAAAGTAAGTCAATATATATTTGTTTTTAATTATAAGTAGCTCAATATATCTAGAGTTATATGTTGTTTTGATAATACAACTCGCAATGCGTTTAACTCTTGAAATATCTATATTTGATAGAGACTAAACTTAAAATATTAAATTAAATAAACTTAATTTATTGAATTAAAGATAATTTTTTGTTATATAGTAATAAAAAAATTTATAGAAATAACCATAAAAGAAAAAAGAGAAACTAGAAAGTGCTTGTGTGCATATTGTAAATCTAGAAAAATAGAGAATGCATGATGTACAAATGATTATAAATTACTCCTATAAATTAATTTAAATCACACGATAAGCCGGTTGGAGGAGAAATAACCCATTTTAACTATTTATATATATGCAATTAGTGAATGTACTTTTGTAATAAAAAAATAGAAGTGAAGAAACTGACAATAGAGAGTATAAAATTTAAAGAGAAATAGTTAGTCTTTTGCTATAAAATATATATACTAGTAAGTAGTATAATAAAAATATAAAAATGATGCTCCTATAATTCATGATTCCGGACGCACCTCTTGTACGGGCTCTTAGCCGACCTTAAATTGTGCTATAGATATTAGAATTGCTGCAATTTTTTCTACAAATTGATGCTCAGGAAACCATTTTACATTGATTACATGTTTTGATTTCACACGATTTCTTTGTTAGAATGTCAAATCATTCAAACATTAAATGTTAACTATAATATTATATTTGAGTGAGTTTGTTGGCACATTGTTCACGTATAAATAGTGATCATATATTTCATATTTTTATAGAATTAAAATTAAAATTATAAAACTCTCTAATTTACTACGAGGTTAATTATTACATAAACAAGTATTTTGATTTCACATTTAATATTATATTTTATCTTAGCAAATGAAATTGAAGGAATATTACGAAATGAATAAGTAAATGGATAAATTGTACCCACCAATCCGAGACAAAAATGAATTTATGAAGAAAAATAGTAATACAAAATTATATATATTCATAGTTCTCATTTTTTAAGTCTTACAGAACCAATTATTAAGATCATAATTTTTATATACAAAATAAGTAACCAAATATTTGTGAAACACACAGGGTAAAACAGTCTTTTGAGTGGATGCGACGAATACTTTTTGTTCTTGTACATAAACAATGACAAATTATTTGGTGAATATAATTTAATATATTCGTACACGAGTGCAAGAAAATCTTTCGCAAGGATTCGCAGTTCAATTTTGGGACTTTTTCGAAGATCTGAAGCTCGAGTTCTAGAGAGAGAAATCGAATAATTTTGTAGAGTGATGATAGAATCCGAGTGATATTAATTTCTTATTTTTATTTTATTTTTTCCGGCATTAAAAGTTGGCGTGATTTCTGAATTTTCCTCATTGATCATAATCACGCATGTGTATTCAGTGGGGGTAACAATTAAATTGAAATCTAAACCACAATAACCAATACAATTATTGTATTAACTACAGTGTGTATATAAATTTCTCTAAAATTTCGATGCCGGGCAATCGGAGATTTGCCAGGAATGGTTCGACGTCCGATAGAGTTGAAGGTATGGAATTTTGTTTTGCAAAATCAATTTTTTATTTTTATTTTGCAGATTTAATTTTATTCTTGTTGTATTTTTTGCTTCATAAATGTTGGTGTAATTTAAAGCTACGATCTTTCGTATTACTTGATGATCGGTGTTTTGTGCTTTGCTGATAATGTTCTGATTTTATTTATTTTCGTGCTGTGGTGAAAAACTCGAATTGAATTACATAGCTCATCTCAATTTTCTGAGTGTGTGTGTGTTTCTGTTTTGGGTTTAATAATGTTTGGCTAGTTGATATTGGCAGAGGCAATGAGACGGTTAAGGGTGGAAGATGGTGATGATAATGGTAGAATGGGTGATGAGCTGGGAACCTACCCGGATCGACCGGGCGAGCCCGATTGCATATACTATTTGAGGACTGGGTCTTGTGGTTATGGGAGCAATTGTCGTTTCAATCACCCCTCTAATGCAGGACAAGTAAAAATCATCATGAAAACAATCATCTTTTTATTGTGTGTATATATTGTGTTTATGTGTTTTTGACTGGTGATTTAAGTTTTTTTCAGAATGGTTTATGTTTTTCGTGTTTGTTGTTGTTGATGATGGCTAGGTTTATGGGGTTAAAACCAGCAGTGAACATCCAGAAAGGACTGGACAACCAGATTGTGGGGTAATTTTGTACTTCTGTTGCATTCAATTTTATTTTCAAGCTTTTGGCTATAATATTTATTTCATTTTTGTATATTTCATCGCATACTGGAAGCTTATAGTCTCCTTTGCATGACTCCGTCTTTAGTAATGTTTCTCGCTCTAAGTAATGTCTATAATGATTATCTTCACTCAGCACCATTTCATTATAGTTATCATTTTTTTCCCTTTCTGCCGAATGTTCAATGTAGATTAATACATTTGCATTGGTTCCTCTGAGATTACTTCTCATATTGTTTTAAGAAAATAAGCCATCAGTTCGTAGTTGCCAGAGGCTGTACTGAAGTTCACTACACTAAGCAGCAACATGGCTGTTTCTTGCTCAGCTGTGGTGTTAATTGACTAGGCAGTTCATATGCATTTATTCCTCTTTACTTATGGTAATTAGTTTGTCATATAAGGCGAGTATTGAAGTCACAAGCTATGGTTAATAAGGTATTTGATTATGTGTGTTTGTTAATCTTCCCCGCGTTTTGGTATGTTTTGCATTTCCTACTCAAGTTAATTAACTGACTTGTTGTGGAGGCCACATGTCGATCATATGGTGTTGGAGATTTTTCTGATGTGGGCTAATAATGTTTCGATGACTTTTAGGTCTCTCTTCAAGCTTTTTCTGAGCATGTGCTCTATGAAGAAACATGCTTGATGAACGAGTAGCTTGTTTTACACCAACTTCTGAACTAAATGGGCAGCCTTGTATTTGATGAAAGCCTAGACTTTCCCTGTGAATGCTTTGATTTTCTATAATCCTTTAACTTCCTTGAAGGACTATCTCAAAGTTGTTTTTATTGCAATTACACTGGCCATTGATTCATACGTATTAGCCATTAATTCCTGCACACGTATCTATCACCTTTTTTTTTTTTTTTTTTCTCTCCTGGATAGTCGCAATCTTCTTCTTATGCGCTTTCAGAATGCTGGCTATTTTGGGTAGTTTTCTTATTGAAAAGTGAACCCTAGTATATGATCTCGCAATCCAATTAATTTACATCACTGGTATTTGGTTGTTTCCAGTGGTAAATTATGTTAGAACTCCAAAGTAGGCTTTGATTTGATTATTATCTAGCGCAATACCTTGGACTGGATCTTGTAATGGATTGTGTCGTCTTGCAGCATTATCTAAAGACGGGCACCTGCAAGTATGGCTCGACCTGTAAATATCATCATCCTAAGGATAGGCAGGCTGATGTCTTGTTGAATATGTTGGGCTTACCAATGCGGCAGGTGCTTATATCTCTTATAATCCAGCTGTTCTTTTTAGATTTTAATACTCAAATTTGGTGCATGAATTCCCATAGTGGCTGATTGTTGTCGGTTGTGTATTGTACAGGACGCGAAGCCCTGTCCTTTTTATATGCGCACAGGAATATGTAGATATGGATATGCTTGCAAGTTCCATCACCCCCAACCTGCATTAACTACTAATGTCTTACCTGTAGTAGGACCTGTCTATGGTTCAGGTGGCTCTGCCGTTGTTCCCTCATCTGGTGCATCATCTGCAGGCGAACTTTCAGCAGCATCGTTATCAAAAGCAACTTATTTTGGTAGTTCTCTCCAAATTCCACAAAACTACATGCCCTTATTTCTACCTCCATCACAAGGATGGAATACATATATGGTATGTTGTTTTCTTGAAATGGTTTTTGGTTTGTTGTTTTGGGTCGTCTTGTCTCCTTCATCGCTTATCCACCTTTTAGCATTTGGAATGCTAGAATCGAATTCCACAGTATGTGTGGTTCTAGTGTACTCATAATATGTCACATCATTATTTATTTCTTATCAACTCCCTGAACTGTACTATATGAATCGATTGTGCTGTTTATCTTTCAATGCAAGGGTTTATGGTTGCCCTTTTCTGATCCTTTTTCTCTATTATTGCACACAAACCGAGACGAATATCACAAAACATAATAGTGAAACTTCTCTCTTGTGCCATCTTGTTATGTATGTTCTGGCAAGACTTTCCCTCAAAAAAATGTATTCAATGAAACATTATTGCATTGTTTTGACTCGTATGTTTTTTATGTGCATTTTCTGAGAAATCGAGTTCATCCACATTATGTTTTCAATTTCTAATGCCTCGTCTGTTCCTGATTGCTAGGGAAGCGTCAGTCCTTTATCGGTTACCAATGTCCTAACTGCACCAGTATCGAACGGGCAGCTTCCCGTCTCATATCTTCCCGAAAGACCAGATCAGCCAGAATGCCGATACTTCATGGAACACGGGAGTTGTAAATATGGACTGGAGTGCAAATATCACCACCCCAGAGAAAAGGTTTCACAATTAGTGTCGACTTCTCTTGGCCCACTAGGGCTTCCTCTACGACCTGTAAGTTGCTTCGTATCTTCATCTTCAGCACTAGCATATTTTGTGGCGAATCATTATTTCTTTCTGCATTATCAACATCAATTTTTCTTATGCTACTAGGCAGATGTGACTCGCCTTCCCCTACTTTATAAACATTATCAAAACCAACTCTATAATTGCTTATTGTCGCTGTGGATTCTATATCTAAGTGCTCTGAAATATTATTTGTCATGGATTGCAAACCTATAATCATTTAATCTTTGAAGGTGACAGTCACTTGGCTAGTTAGCGCTCAGTTCAAACATCAAGTTAAAGATTTGTGGTAAAATCGGCCTTTCTGAGAGAGACACATATCTGATGACATATTTGTAGTTCTGTCTTTGTATTGGTAGCATCTGGATTCGGATCTTGATCAGTCTAACAAATTTTGAACAGTCAGATGGTTTCAGAGAAGACTACCCCGTATTTGTATCGTGTGAGATGACTTCATTTCTGTATTTGCAGGGACAACCCGTATGTTCCTATTACAGTCTCTACGGGCTCTGCAAATACGGCCCTACATGTAGATTCGACCACCCCATGGACGGATACTCTTATGCATATAGCATGAACATCCCACCTCTGGCCTCTGCTTACTCGCCTCCGACACCATATCAGAGAACGACATCCCTGGTGCCCGTAGCCGATGCCTCTCCCGCCAAACCATCCATGCTGAGTGACTGGATCAAGAATGGAGAAACTGCAAGCAACAAGCATCAAAATTCAAACACCAAGAGCTTCGGAGATTCACCTGACCGTTCTGATTCTCTCCCGCATTCGTCCAAAGCCTCGTCTGAGGTTAACAACAACGAGTCCGACTGACGCGCCTCGCGGAACCGGCTGTAACCACCACCCGCCACCACCTCTCCTGTGATGGTTTATTTTTGGCTTATCTTTTTTTGTTGTTCAAAATTCTCTGACCATTTTGAGGTGAATGTTACTGTAAAATTTATTTTAATGACTTTGACCAGACCATTTTTTTTATGCCATCTCTTTTGTTATCACTACCTTCATTTGGTGAATGAGCTGTGAATGAAACACTTATTGCGTGCGATTTTCTATTTTGTTTTTACCTAGTATCTGCTAATTAGACTTTGATTTTGTTGTTTATCTTTACCCCAAAACTTGCCATATTTGTAGTAGTAAAGCTATAATATTTGCTTTAATTAAATAGTGCAGCACTTCAGAATTCAGATAGTGAGTCATGAGTGAACCTTAAAACGTGAATTAATTTACTTTTTGAAATTTCAAAATAGGGAACGAGTGAATACTAAAATTAAAGTGAATTTATTTATTTTGAAATAATTATATATTTAAAATGGAATTAATGAATCTTAAAATTAAAGTGAATTAATTTAGGTTCTTTTCTCTGACGACTGGCGTAGTGCACTCGTCCGACCCAACGCTAAAGTGTGGGCTCGTGTGCTGCATTCGACAATTAATATTTTCGAAACAAATGTAAACCCTAATTGTGAATAATAAATCATAATTTAAATGTATGAAAACATAATTGAGATGTATTAAATTCATATAATAAAAGTAACAAAGTGATACTTTTAAGACTATCGTCGAAATAATGAGTAATAGTTTTTCGGATGTAAATTTTTTCCTGGAGCGGGTCAGGTTAACCCGCCCCAACCCCGCATGCCCACCCGTATAAAGGTCTGATTGGATTTGGAGACTTTGCTTTTTCCATTTTTTTAGATGCAAGTAGCCCTAATTGGAAAAATCTTTTCATCAAACGTTTACCGCTGTCCGAATCCTCAAGCCTTCGAATCAGTTAGTAAACAATCGGATCAATTGAAAATTATTTTTTTCAGTGTTAATATATAAAAATCTATTTAATCCATTTTAGTTAATATATTCTAAATATGAAAATATAAAAAAATGTTTACAAAATAAACATTAGTTTGGAACTACTGGCCTACTGGGGGTGGAATGTACTCTAAAAAAAATCCATTTATTTTCCAGAGGGGTAAAAAATAGGCACATTTTGTCAGAGGAATACTTGCAACTTTGCAAGAAGCATATTTCTTCCTCGCAAAATCATAAATTAGGAACAAAATATCCCACCATGTTCTATAAACAATCGAGATGTCTATTACAATTTACAAACAATATTTGATCTCGTCGTTGCACTAAAGCATGCTCCCGAATATATGTATCTGGGTGGCACGCACTAGTACAACGACACATGAGATGAAATATTATTTTGGAACCCAAGATCCAATCATCCTCCACTAGCTAAACCTATGCATCAAATAACTGCATCCTTTTGTAGAGGTTCTGAAATCTTATCGGCATTTTCTTGATGTCGTCGTCTTAGTATTGGCCTTTTAAAGAACTTCAGCTGCCACTTTTTAGGCTTCAGCTGCCCCAGCAGTTTCATCTGTTCCCTTCTGAACTTTTGGTTGGCATACCATGCTCCACCTCGCCAACCCAAACCATAACTGCAAATTTTATGACCAATAACAAAAATTCAAACGAGAAACACATTTATAGGACTATAGTATGGGATGAGGAAGTGTATTGTTCTCTTCCATGCTATTTCATGATATGATGATGCAAAAGTTCAATTATATACAGCAGAAAGCAGAGAGAAGGTATCTCCCTTATCAAGAGTTTTCAACCAGTTCATGTTTCTCAAGACAATTCTCGTCATTTATGTTGCTAATCTAAATATTTTGATTTGCAACTCACATTTCTATTTCCTCTGCCAAGTCTACACGATGATCTGATAAATATCTGATTTCCTAATTTTCCATGATTCCATCATTAGTTTTCAGCTAGGTCTGTCTAAATATTTTTGCATATTTCCAGAAACAGAATTTAGGCAGAGACATAGCTGTCCCTTCAATGGCCATTACAAAAATTTCTAAACATATCGATACTGAAAATAAAAGCTGAAATAAATCAAAATCTACGATTCACTGACCCTATAATCAAACCGGTCCCAGCAGTTGCAAGACAAGCCGGCAAACTAACAGTTCCTGAGACTAGTTTTCTCAACTCAGGATCTTCCATCTGATAATTATTTTTCATCTGCCAAAATAAAGATTGCAATCTCATATCAACAGAAAAGAATAGAGGGAGACATGGCAAGCAGTAAATTTGTGCACGAGAACAGAAATGACCAAATAAACGATCATGGCACAAAACATTATGACAATGAGGATTAGGATCTAACACGGAGCAAAGAATTCTACGGCTAAATCTTAAGAGCCAGAATCTTCAATAACTCATCGCAGGTTATTAGACTTAACAAGATTATTACGTCCATAAACCAAGAGGGAAAAGAAAAAAGAGAGACATCAATGGTCATGCTTTACAATGATTAAAACAATTAATCTTAATTCTCCTATCTCTAGACCCTCACCCTACAGCATATAAAATCTTGAAAATTTGAAAAACAATATCGTGTATTAAACAGAGGCAATTATATTATCAGCTCCATAACCATTTCAAAAGACAAAGGTAGACATAAAAAAGAGAAGGAAATGCTTACAGCTTTCTCAATTGATTCAAGCTTTTGCTCAACTCTTGACTGATGAATTTGGCGTAAAGAATAACCTGCATCAACATCCACATCAATGCCACACAAATCCAACAAACTATGTCTCAACTCTTGAGATAGACCATCAACTCAAGCCTCTCCTCCCCCCCTCCTAACTATGTCCATAGAAACTGAATCTGAGTACCCGTTGATCCTTCCTATAACATTTTTCATCATGTCTTGGAATGATGCCCAAATATTTCCACTAACTTTTTTTTTCCTTCCAGTTTGCGTGATATTATAGTTCCAACATTCATCTTCCACCATCCACACCCTCACTGAAACACAACACAAAGGGAAAAACTTCAAGAAATTCAACCTACACAATCATCATCCCATTATTCGTTCTCCAAATTTTCTATTCATCCCACATACCACTGCTCAAACCACATAATCAATATATTGAAATAAAAAATGAAAAGGGAAAAATCATATACCCGCCCAAGCTGTAACAACTGATGCAATGGAAGTGGAGACAGTAAAAGCCACTTTATGTCTCTCAAATAAATCCTGCAACAGCAAAACAAAAGCACCACCCAAAAATTAAATCTCAATAATAAAAAAAAAAAACAATCCAACAATTTTCACTCCATACACATAAAAATTGAATCTCTACATGTACCTTTGTGGAAGAATAAGTGTCCTGAACAGCAGACAACGAATTCATAGCTTTTCTTCTCAGCTGAGGTACTGTCAAATAGTTCATAATAGAGGAGCCCGACGCCCTCAATCGCGGTATACTTCTATACATTCTTCCTCTCATTAGTCGTTCATCTTTTCTTGATTTTTCCGATTTTTTTTTTGTTTTTTGGTAACCGAACGATGAATTTTTAGTAGTACTATCTCAATTCTGAGATAATTTTCAAGGCTAAAGGGGGTTTTAAGAAGAATTTGTGATGGTGAATTGCAGAGAACTAGGGCACCGAAATGCGTAACAAATTCAGATTCTTGAGGAAGAGGCCACACTCCGGTCTCCAGACGAGCGAGTTTTATGCAAAGTATACTTTCACCCCGTATTTTTTAATATATATCATTTGGGCACCTAAATATATTTTTAATATACGTCATATGGTTTGGCCACAATATAGGGCATTGAAAGTCATAATTAAGATATTTACATCATTTTATGAGTGATAAATTGTTCGTAGCTATTTTCACAATCAAGTTACTACGACTCAATTACATATGAAGTGCAACCAATAAGCATTCTTAAAGAAAAGAAAAAAAAAAAATCTTTAGTAGTCGATATTCAATGCATATTTCGACTGTAAATAAAAATTTTGATTGTGAAAATATAACATTTCTCTGTGTTCAAATTGTAAACTATAACATGGAAAATAAAAAGTTGACGAACTCTAAAACTAACCATAGTTTGTGTGAGAAAACTATTTATTTTCCATTTTGGAGACGTGTGTATAAGTGTATTACATTTGAAACATGTGAAGGTATTTTATGAGAATTACAAATTTTCAAATAGTTTATCTAACGTAATATGTCGACTACCGTCTATTTATACGAGCATCTGCATAATATTTGTCAATAGTGAATGCCATATATACATCGGTAAATATTATACTATAATTATGTGAAAATTACTAGAAATGAGATAAAAGTTATGTATATGTAAAATTAAATACTTATATTTCATTCAACATATTTGTATTTTAGCCTTTAGACTACCATTATCAGCAACCGGCCAAACACAACAACCGGGCAACCACCCTCAATATTTAATTAATTTCTCTCTCTTCCACATCACCAATATTTTATCCAACCCAACCACATACAATTTCATAGTTTATCAGCAACCACCCCCAAACACCCAACCACAACATTATATATATATATTTTTTCTTTTATTAATAAATATAATATAATTAATTTGAATTAAATAAACAATTATTATTATTATTGAAAATTATAACAACACAAAATAATAAATTTTTATAAAATAAACAATATGATAAAATACAAAATAAACAAAATAAGAACATAAATAACAGTAAACTCAACATGAATTGAAAACAAACAAACGAAAATTAAAATAGATGAAAAATATAAATTTAGTGTTGATTGTCGATTTTTTTTAATTTAGTATTAAAAATATATGCATTATATCTATTTATCCAAATAAAATTTACATATTCAATAAAATAGAGATAAGTGCTCAAATAAAATTTACATATCTAACAAAATCTAAATATAACGGATATATTTCTTTTTAATAATACATTAAAAAAATTAAAAAAACTGCAAAAATAAAATAAAATAATAATATAATAGAGAGAGGAGAGAGGGAGACCAGCGTTCGCTTGGCCTCCCTTGGTCGAACACCAAAATGCAACCATTTAATTTTTTATTTTTTTTGTCTTGTTGGCGGTTGAAAACCTAGCATAGATAAAAAAAAGATATAAAAAATTTATTGTGAGATTGTACACTATAGCATGAAAGTAAATATAATTTAAATACCTAACTTTTCAAAATATATTTTGAATATATCATATATGTCTGAAAATTGCCAAACTTCCTAGCACACCAAATTATGCTAGAAATGTTCGAAATGATCGAATATAGATAGAGATGATAATGGGTAGGGTATTACGGTACCTATCTTCATACCCACGTTTTAAAAAAATATCCGTACCTGTCTTCATACCTATTGGGTAATAATTTTTATACCCATCCCCATACGATACTTAACTACCTATACTCGTACACATTATATGCATTTTAATTAACTAGCATTTCTGTTATGTGGTACACGAGAAGCGTTTTATAGTATTTAATAAATTTTAAAATATTTTTATAAGTTCAAATAAAAAAATTGTAGTTATACATATTATGTGTATGATCTAAATATATGAAAAATATATTGAATACGGAATGTAATATATATAGATGATGGAATAAAATAATTATTTATTTTTAAAAAGAGATAAAAATAGGACTAAATTTCATTTATAAATTCTCACTTTTTATTATAGATCATTTCTATATAATATAATTTTGCATACATAATAAACAAATATTTTTTAATGTATATATCATTATGAACATCTTCTTAAGGATAACAAGCAGAAAATTAACAATATATAACTTTTCTGATAAATTTAATGATATTTTTTCTATAATTATTCAAACATACTTATATTTGTATTTTTTTTATCGTATACTTTTTAATATATATATATATATAGTTATATTTTATGTAAGATATAAGTTTATAAGCATTTATTTATCAAGTCTACAATATATATAAGAATAAATAACATAAGTTGTAAAGTAATATTTCAAGTAGTCCAAATTTTAGTTGTGTTTAATTGATTATTATTTAATTTCTAACAAAGATTACATTCTTAAAAAGTATATATAAACATACAAATTTCTTTACCACGAACTGTTTATTGAATATTTAATTTAATAATTCTTATTTGTAGTAAATAATTCAAAACTACAGTTAAATAATTTATAATTTTAAAAACATTGATTAAAACTAAACCATAATTCGATTAAAATATAATACAAAGACCTTCGTGAAAATGTGACATTACATAAAAAAACTACAAACATAACAATGATATGAAATCTTCAAAAATAATATTATATTATAATAGAATTTAATACATACAATGTAACAACAACAACAACAACAACAACAACAACAACAACAATAATAATAATAATAATAATATGAGTATGGGATGGATTGGGTACTAAAGTATCTACACCCACACCCATACTCATCAAAATTTACAGATAATTACTCGTGTCCGTACCTATACTCATTAAGTGAGTAATTACATTATTCATAATGAATAATTTTTACGAGTAGCATGAGATCCGTTAATCATTATCATCTGAGTATAGATTATGAAAACCACTCGAAATTGGGAAATCGGGACTGAATTGCCACTTTCATCTTGTTTTGGGGCATTATTTGGAATTTTCTGCATCAAATATGCATATAATGATCTAAATGCAATAATAATATTTATTAGTTAACTTATAAAAAAAAGACTTAAATTGACTAAAATACAATCAATGAACAATATGACGTGGAGCTCTACTATTGGTCCGAGCTACGTAGCACCAGAAGCAGCAGGTTTTTGTAGTCCGCGAAAAAACGAAACCTTTGCCAGTTGGAAAGAGAGAGAAGAAAATCCAATCAAAAAAATGGAGAAATCGCCGTTGATCTCACTTCTGCTTCTCTCATTGGTCGGAAATTTCGCCGTTTATGCATTGTACGGGCCTTCGACCCCCGTTGTTCAGCTAAACCCTAACAATTTCAAGTCCAAGGTACACGAATTTGTTTCCCTTTCTCTGTTACTGAGGTTTTTCTTCTGTTTTTCGGTGTGATTTGTTGAAGATTATGTTTATCTCATTTTCCTTGCTTGTTTTAGTGAACGGGACCTCAGCTGAATTCAATAATTTGATAACATATGCTTTTATTTTAAAAATAAATAAATTCCGTTTTGTTGATCTAAGTGAAGTTCAGATATTGTATTTGCAATGTGGTAAGTATGTTTGGCATGGATGTGGAAGCGATTTTTTATTTAAATCTTAGTGTTGGTGTGAGTGTGTGCGCGCGCGAGCGTTTTGGCGCTGGGTGATGGGGTGGAGTTTGATGAAGTTTTCAATTTCGTTGAGAAGGTGGAATTGTAGTGGTTTTTTAATTCTATAACTGGTGGGAGAATAGATAGCATTTATGCGTTACTGATTTGTCTTTTCATCGGGAGTCTCAATCAGTGGACTATTGTTGTGTTTCTGAGGATTTGTGATCTGTGTTGTGTAGGTCCTCAATTCGAATGGTATAGTTTTAGTCGAGTTCTACGCGCCCTGGTGTGGTCATTGTAAAGCTCTGACACCTGCGTGGGAGAAGGCGGCTAATGTCTTGAAAGGTGTAGCAACTGTGGCAGCTTTGGATGCTGATGCTCACCAGGCACTGGCTCAGGTATCTTCTCGTTGAATAATTTGTCGGTGTTCCATATCCTAGTGTTTATTTTGGGAGCTGGCGCTCATGAGGAACTATACCTGTGCTGCTGCTGCTGCTTTACTTTCACCCTGCTCTAGTAGTGTAGTAATGCTAACTCGTTTAGACATGTTTTTAGTTGCTAGTAATGTATTGATTGGTCACTTTATGGACTAAGGACTAAGGAGCATGTAGAGTAGTATAAAGACCAATAATGTGTGGCCTTGTGGCATTAAAGAGTCGTGAGTGTACTGCAAGGATTCTTAATGATTGTGCAACTAGATCTGAAGCTAACACACAAGTTTAATCCGCTGTTTGACTGGCTGTCTCTCACTTATTAGTTATTATATTTTTGGCTGTAGAAGAGAACAAAATTTTGATATTTGATCATGAGTTTCCCTTAAATTTTCCCATGAAAAGCATTTATGTTGCGTAAGATTCTGGGAATTGCCCATGCTCTGGTCCAATATGTGTTTTATTGACCAATCCACATAAGTAAGGTTTTCTTTTCCCTTGTGTTATGTAGGAATATGGGATTAGAGGTTTTCCTACCATCAAGGTCTTTGCACCAGGAAAACCCCCTGCAGATTATCAAGGAGCTAGAGATGTCAAGCCTATTGTCGAATTTGCACTGCAACAGGTGAAATTATTTTCTTCTAAGCTTTTAAATTTATTAATTGCTTATTTTTTTCCTTTTCTGTACTCTGTATACTTATGGTTGTTTGTGAGTTCGCATAGGAAGTTGCATTGTCTTTCTCTTAGATTATCACCACCTACTTTCTAGTGAGATATTAATTTTCTGGCTGCAAATTTTCAAAGATAATGTAAAATGGATCTTAGGTCCTTCCTGAAAAATTTGTAGTCAGATCTTTCTGACAGTTGACTGAGAATCGTCTATCATCCTTCTGGTGAAACTTTAATTTATATATTGACATGCAGTATTGTGTTTGGGTATTCATTTGGTCAACGTAACATGTTGAATTGCATCTGGTTCTTAGTCAGGCATATTGCACTATCTCTGTTTTGTCACCATGTCGCTATTGTTAAGCAGCGATAACTAGAGCCCTTTTTATTTATTTATTTATTTTTCACTTTCATAAGGTCAAAGCACTCCTCAAAGAACGCCTGGATGGGAAATCAGGAGGAGGATCAAGTCAGAAGTCAGAACCAAGCGCATCAGTGGAACTGAACTCACGCAATTTTGATGAATTGGTACTCAAAAGCAAGGAACTATGGATTGTGGAGTTCTTTGCTCCTTGGTGAGTTGTGTGCTTGATGTGTTTTTTTTGTTAATCCCATAGGTTAAACCTGCGGCTTTGGGTAAATTTTAACTTGCATCTTCTCAGTTGATGGTCCAATGAAGTAGCGGACAAGTGGTCGAGGTTGGAGAGACACAGTTTCCTTATTTTCGTGTTGGTTTTTTCTCTGCTTTTTTTTTTTGGGGGGGGGGAGGGGTTGGTGGTGTGGAATTGGAGTTGTTGAGGTTAGAGGACAAGAATGGGATCCATAGACAGGAAATGAGATTGGTCGGGAATGCTGATTGGTGGAGTATCTGAAGAAAAGCGGCTTGCGTCTGTGGACTACCCGATGATGAGGGAGGCAAGTTGATGGAAGAAGTGGAAGTTGGGGTTGGGCAATCTTGAACAGATAAGGATATTTTAGGCATGGGTGCCGCACTTACCAGTAGAGCAGGCTTGGAACGGTTAAATTATATGATTTGAATGAAGATAGTGCAAAGTGGAGCCATGGAGATCTCTGTGGATGAGGATGGAGGAGAGTGGTGGGAGATTATAGATAATGGAAATTACTCTGCAGCCAAGAATAGAAAGTGATGTTAATTATTTCATGGAGGTTGAAGTGGAAAGAATATTGATTGGAAAAGGGATTTTATGAGCAGTAGAAAATCAAAGACGACAACTGATTAATTAGATTGAAAATTGAAATATCTGAGAACAGCGTCTTCTAATATGTGAATATTATTTTCAGTCTGAAATTTCTTGCTCCTTTTGGTTTAACCTGTTTGTCTGTTTTATTATGAAATTTATTGTTTTTCAACTTTCGGATTGTTAATCCAATTTGCTTTTGTGAAGGTGTGGGCACTGCAAGAAGCTTGCTCCTGAGTGGAAGAAGGCAGCCAACAGTCTGAAGGGTCAGGTGAAGTTGGGCCATGTTGACTGTGATTCAGACAAGGTAAGTCACTTCACTTTTCTACAGTGAGCGCAAGTTGAGTGCTACACTCCACTTTTTTTGTGCCCATTCAGTATAACTAGTCTCTCATCTTCAGAAATCCATATAGTTACTGTTAGTTCACCAACTACTAATATATGCTTCCTGAAAATATTTGCAAAGCCAAGTTTTAACAAAGTTCTGCATGTGTGCACGTGTAATTTTATGCTGTCTGCGTTAGAGATCTGCATCACTTTTCACGCTGTAATGAGAAGTGCTCAAAAAATGAGAAGAATAAGCAGTACAGATTGTGATATATATATATATATATATCCCTGCCTTGGTAACTTGCTAATGTAGCGGAGGTAGTCCTAATCATGCATGATTGTAGCTTGATCCTTTCTTTCTTGAGATCGATACAAAATGGAGGTCTTTTCCCATTTCTAACCAATCAGAGTTGCCAGTCTTTGATGAGCAGGTATAATGTGCAAGGATTTCCCACTATCTTGGTATTTGGTGCTGACAAAGAGAGTCCATTTCCCTTTGAAGGTGCAAGAACTGCATCCGCAATCGAGTCATTTGCTCTGGAGCATCTGGAAACGAATGCTGCCCCTCCTGAAGTGACTGAATTGACTAGCCCAGTATGATCCCCCATTCCTTCCCATCTTCCTCCTTCCCCTAACTCCCCTCTCTCATTTTCTCACTACAATCCATTCAAGTTATTACCACTGAAACTGCAATGCTGTGTAATCCTATAGGATGTGATGGAAGAGAAGTGTGGTTCAGCCGCCATCTGCTTTGTTGCCTTCCTCCCCGACATATTGGACTCCAAGGCGGATGGTAGAAATAAATACCTCGAGCTTTTACTATCAGCTGCAGAGAAGTTTAGAAAGAGCCCTTACAGGCAAGAGAACAACTCCTTAATCTAAAGCTTGAAATAACCATTCTCTTCCACATTATTGACCGAGGTTTCATAAATGCTACAGTTTCCTCTGGTCTGCTGCGGGGAAGCAGCCGGATCTCGAGAAGCACGTTGGAGTTGGAGGCTACGGGTATCCAGCTTTGGTGGCATTGAACTTGAAGAAGAAAGCTTATGCCCCATTAAAGAGCGCATTTGAGCTCGACCAGATTAAGTGAGCTCCTCACCCTGTTCTCTTTTCTTCTTGATTTATTTTGTCCCTCAGTACACGAACATATGTATGAGTAAAAATACGTATTCGTTTTCTCAGGGAATTTGTGAAAGAAGCTGGACGCGGCGGAAAGGGCACTCTGCCATTAGCAGTTAGCCCTGAAATTGTGAAGACGGAGCCTTGGGATGGCAAAGACGGAGAAATAATCGAAGAAGATGAGTTCTCCCTTGAAGAACTCATGGGAGATGACACTGCCAGCAAAGATGAACTGTAGTTCAAATTTGTTTAGCTTCTGAGAAACATATAAGAATTCTTGCTAAAAAACATTTTTGACGTAACGATTGAGTAGCGTATTGTTTCCATGAATGAATGTTCAAATTGAAATTGGAGCAACTTGATAAATTGCTTGGTTCTGATCTCTTGAAATGGCCAAGTTGGTAGAGAGAGTGAACGACCTTGTAATTGGTGATAATTTTAAATTCACTCGATACTTTGTAGGTCGAACTATCCATAGTGTACCTACGAGCTAGTACAATGCCATCATATCTTGACGAAATCTTCTAAATAAACTACAAAAAAGTAACAAAAACTAACAAAAATCATACTTCTCTTCACTCAGAGATAAACGCAAGAATAACAAACAATACATACACGATTCTTCCAACACATTTCACTTGAACTTGTACAAAGCACTGCTCACAACATGATCCGCTACAATCCTATTAGTTTGCTCCGAAGGGTGGAACGCGTCCCAAAACACGTATTTATTTGCATCAGTGCACGTCATGAAGCTACGCTGGCACGCGTAGCCCATCTCGAACATCCCCGTGGCGCAGCACGCTGTTTGAGAGACATCAAATCCTGTAAAAAAGAAACACGTCGATCACGTGGGTCCCACCGGGACCGACATAACCGGCAAATACCATGCTCTTTTTAGATGGGCGCAGTCCTTTCAATTTTATACAAGAATGAGGGTTATAATTTATATGTAAGAACTTACCGTATTTGGATGGCTTTTGGATGATTTGTAGAAGAGCATAATAGGGGTTGGAGAAGACCAAATTCAAACCAGGTATTTCCTTATTTAGCTCTCTTACTAAATTGTACAACTTCTGATTGAAACTCATGGCTACTATATTATAAGTTTCCATGCATCCATTCCCATTTGCTAGGTTTTGTGCCCTCTCCAAGGGCATACAACCCATTGGAGGAAGGCCTCCAAGACTTATTTTGCGTGCCCCGAGGCCGTGTAGGCTGACGACAAATTTTTTGGCAATCCCGATGAGATACAGTTGATATGCATCAACTGTATATTGTGTTCGTCTCTGAGACGTAAACGAGTAGTAATTCTCCAAAAAGTCATTTGTTCCGATGCTTATTATATATAGTGCCTTGGAGATGGTATCAATGGCCTTCCAATCACCAAGATAGGCTCTTAGTCTCTTTTGGTATTCCTTGTAGTATTCCAATTCTTTCCACAAAGGAATCACTCCCTAGAATTCAAACCTTGCGCTTATAATTTGTATAGTTGAAAATTCAAGAAATTAAACGACTCATAACTATAGTTTCCCATTTTATTTAATTCTTGCATTTCACTCATATATATTTTGACCTTTTTCTATAGCTAAGTAGTGTTTTCAAGAAAAAAAAAAGTTCATTAGAAAATTAGATAACTACCTGTAGTGTGGCTCTAGAGTTATGTATCCTCAAGCTAAGATATACAGGGGCTAAAATATTCAATATTTTTTAATAATTTAAAATTTTAAATAAAATGACCGTTAACAACTAGATTAGAATAGCCCCACGTACGGGATGAATTTATTAGTGAGTGACAATAATGACAACCTATCTAAAATAATTATAATTAAAAAAAAATGAATGCAGGCTATTATTACCTATAAGTAGTGTCTTTATCGAGCCATACAAGACCATAATAATAATAATAATAATAATAATAATAATAATAATAATAATAATAATAATAATAATAATAATAATAATAATAATAATAAAATACACTTGAGGTATATAATATGTGTAATAAGTGAACTTAGATATATATGTTATATATTTCGTTAAATAAATAATTTAAACTCTTAAATGAGGTGGTCATATATATAGCAATATGTACATACATATTTTACTTTTTTTTGCAATACCAATTGTTAAAGTAGTATATTTTATTTTGGTTAACAAATATATGTTATATATTTCGTTAAAAATAAATAATTTAAACTCTTAAATGAGGTGGTCATATAGCATACATACATATTTTACTTTTTTTTTTTTTTTTGTAATACCAATTGTTAAAGTAGTATATTTTATTTTTGTCAACAAATACATAGTGAAACCACTTACTAGCACATCAGACGTTGCATTATCATATCCAGTCCCGGCAGAAGCAAACGTGACTCCCACAGCAAAATCGGAAATGTTGTACGCCGGATCTAAGTATGCCGGGACGGTCGGCCGGAGTCCGAACGCCTCCGAGATGAAATCAGTCGCGATTCGGCCATTGGAAAACCTTCCGGTGGCCTTTCCACCGGCAAAATCGCGACCGTAAGGCAGAAAATTACTCCGGGCGATCGTGGGGATCTGGTTGTTGTTCCCGGCATCAACCGACGAGTCGCCAAAGACAATGATGGCCGGAACTTTGGCCATGGTGGTGGCGGTGGTGGTGATGGCCGTGAGGAAGAGTAGTAGTGATGTGCATGCATATGATATTTTCATGATGATTTGGATGTAGTGATGCATAAAAATAGTTTAATATTATTGTTGTATGTATATTTATAGAGTTATGGAAGAGTGGTGAATGGAACAGTTGAGCTACATTTGTGGGGGATTTAATTTGGGGTTGGTTGGATTGTGATCATCATGTGAAAGTGGTCATGCATGCTTTTTCTAAATCTAGCTACGGTGTTACATATATACGTAGCCAACTGTGTTTCTTGAAATGAAAAGCGAAATTGAAATGCGATACAAAATATAGGATCTCGTATCATATTTACTTTACCCATATTATCTTGTCTAGAATTTATTACATTATTCATGATTAAAGATATTGTCAAAATTACAACATATATACGTAAACTCTCTCTCTCTCTCTCTCTCTCTCTCTCTCTCTCTCTCTCTCTCTCTCTCTCTCTCTCTTGTTGAGTGGTATATATAAACACCATTAGAGAGAAAAGATAAGATGAATAGAATTGATTCTTATTTTTGTATGTCAAAGAACACCGATTACATCCTCTCTTATTGAGAGATTTCTGTACTATTACAAGGAAAGAAATAAATCTATTTTTGGATGAATAAATTTTGATTATTATTTCCTTATTTCCTTCTAACACTCCCCCTCAAGTTTAGTAACGACATCACCGATACTTAACTTGCCAAGAACTTCAGTGAAATTTCTGGTGTTGATTGCTTTAGTCAAGATATCTGCCAACTGGTTCTCGGATCTAACAAATGGGAGCTCCATGATACCTCCTTCAATTTTTTTCTCTTTGATGAAATGTCGATCCACTTCTACGTGCTTGGTCCTATCATGCTGAACATGATTCTCGGATATGCTAATTGCTGCCTTATTATCACAAAATAGTCGACATTTTTATTTCGGAGGAAATCCTATTTCAGTCAACAACTTCCATAGCCATAGCATTTCAGTCAATCCACTTTTGATCCCGCGAAACTCAGCCTCAACACTGGATAGGGCAACAACCTTCTGTTTCTTGCTCCTCCACGTGATTAGATTGCCTCCCACAAAGGTAAAGTAGCCTCCAGTGGATTTTCTGTCCATTAAGCTTCTAGCCCAATCCGTATCAGTATAGCCATAGATTTCTAAATGTCCATGTTTTTTGAGTAAAACTCCATATCCCACCGTGCTTTTCAAGTATTGGACAATTCTTAGTGCAGCCTCCATATGTTCCTTTTATGGTTGGTGCATGAAATGACTCACAATACCCACGGCATATGCAATGTCAGGTCGAGTATGAGATAAGTAAATCAATCTCCCTACTAGACGCTGATATTTTCCCCGTTCTACTGATTCAGCATCATCCACAATCTTCAATCCATGATTCAAGATGATTGGAGTACTAACTGGTTTGCAGTCAAGTAAACCAGTCTCAGCCAAAAGATCTAACATATATTTCCTTTGTCGTAGAAATATACCATTTCTCGATCGCAACACCTCAACTCCAAGGAAATACTGCAGATGCTCTAGATCTTTCATCTCAAACTCTTTGAACAGATTGACCTTCAGACTGTCAATTTCTTCATTGTCATCCCCGGTAATGATCATGTCATCCACATAGATGATAAGGCAGGTAACTCAGTTGCCTCTCCTTTTCAAGAACAAGGTGTGATCCGAATTGCTCTGTTTGTACCCATATCGCACCATAGCCTCTATAAACCTTCCAAACCAAGTCCGAGGTGATTGTTTAAGGCCATACAGAGTCTTCTTCAGTCGACATCCCTTACCTCTTCCAAACTCTCCTGAAAAACCAGGAGGTGCTTCCATATAAACTTCCTTTTTCAGTTCTCCATGTGGAAAGACATTTGTCACATCAAACTAATGAAGTGACCAATCATGATTAGCTGCAATCGATAACAGGACTCTCACATTGTTCATTTTGGCAACTGGAGAAAAGGTTTCTGAGTAATCCATTCCATAGATTTGAGTGTACCCTTTTGCCACCAGTCGTGCCTTGTATCTCTCGATTGTGCCATCAGACCATCGTTTGATGGTAAAAACCCATCTACACCCGACTGGTTTCTTATTTTCTGAAAGTCTACACTTATCCCATGTGTTATTTCTGGCTAAAGTATCCATTTCTTTCTTCATTGCCTCTCTCCACTGACTGTGTTTCATAGCCTCCTCAACAGATCGAGGTGTCTCTTCTTCTCCTAAGAGTGCTACCTCGAAAGCGCGTGCTGTTTTAGTGAGGTTCCCTTCAGCATAATTCCTGACATGATACTTTGCTTTCCGCCTAGTATGCTCCGGAGAATATCTTTTTGGTGGGATTCCTCTTGTACTCCGTGGTGGTAAACATATCTGCCTGTTTCTGCTTGTGTCTTTGCATCTTCAATAGAATGAAGATCTTCTTCCTCCGTATCATGGCCAGCAATCCTGTCATTATTAGTTTCAAGAACAAGACAAGTCTCAATAGTTTCAGGAACAGGTACCTCAGATATCAGGAGTGGAGGGTATGTCTCGACATTGGCCTCAAGCTCTATGGACTGCATAGTCTCAGGAGTTAGCTCAGCGGTGTTGTTAACCTCGTCTGTTGGACCCGTTGCCGTGACAGAACTTGGCATTGGCAGGGATAACCAGCTTAAGGAGTCACTTTCCCTAGTCTCCCCCTGACGACTAAGGTGGTGATACAAATATTCAGTTTCGAGGAAATCACAGTTCATAGTGGTGAACATGTGACGAGTTTTGGGGTCATAGCAATGATACCCTTTTTGGTGTAAACCATAGCCGACAAAAACACACTTAACTGTACATGGGAAAAGCTTATGCCGGTTATGCTTAGGGATATGAACATAAACAGAACATCCAAAACACACGAGGGTGAAGAGTGAGAGCAACATGAATTTTGGCCTGGGTAGAAAGAAATTGCAATGATGTTTTGAGTTGCAGAGCTTTGGTAGGAAGATGATTGAGCAGATACACTGACGTAGCCAGAACTTCAGGCCAAAAAATGGTAGGGGTACGAGATTCAATTAACATAGCACGGACCATTTCTAGAAGGATTTATTTTTGCGTTTAGCCACACTATTCTGTTTAGGGGTATGCGGACAAGTGGTTTGATGAATCATTTATGTGGTAGCACGATAATGTTTCATACGGGTATTGACATATTCCCCCCCATTATCAGATCGTAAGACCTTAATTATTTTCTGGTACTGAGTTTGAACTAAGGTATGGAAATGAGTAAACTTGTCAAAAACTTCAGATTTATGTTTCAAAAAATAGATCCACGCCATTCTAGAACAATCATCAACAAATAGAAGAAAGTACTGAAAACCCGAACCCCCAATAACCGGTGCAGGACCCCAAACATCAGAATGAACTAATGAAAAAATATCATCAACCCCGGTATTGTTCAACTTATAAGAATGTCTATGGCTTTTAGCCAAAAAAAGGTCTCACAATACAAATCCTTAGAAATTACTAATTTAGGAAAAATTAATTTTAAATAGCCCGTGGAGAGATGTCCTAACCGACGGTGCCAAAGCCAATCAGTCCGATTTTCAGGTCCATGAGTCAGCATCACAACACCTTTTTGAGCTATCTCATCTATGTAGTACAGTTCATTTTGCTCAGTGCCACGCCCAATAATCGCCCCCGTCCTGATATCTTATAAAATGCAAAAATTTGGTTGCATTAGAAGAGTACAATTAAGTTCCTTTGTAACATGACTAATAGAGAGTAGCTTATGTGACAAGGACGGAACAATTAGGCAATTTGACAGTCGCAGAGTAGGGGATAAATTAATGGTGCCAGCTTCTTTAACCGGAGCTAATTCACCACTGGCCGTTTGAACATGAGTTCGCCGAGGGGTAGACTGTACAATATCTGTTTTGTCAAATGTCATGGTGTCAGTCGTACCATAATAAAAAATCCACTGATCATTTTTGTATATATCACCACCGGAAGCTGCACAAACAGTAGGGATATCTCTAAGGGCCTGAAATTTATTCTGCAACTTAACAGGGATCAAATTGCAATATGCTGTTCTTTTAATTGGATGTGGATCTTGAGGGCTCACAATGCAAAATTGATTTTCTTTATTTAGGGATAAATATGCAATATTCATTTTATTTCCCTCATTACCTTCTTCGTTCGACAAAACCCTAGCAGCCTCCATTGCCACCACCTCTGACCTTGCCTCTACCTGACCGCCATTGTTACCTGCTCCGGTGTCAGTAGCATGGTCATCGCCGGTAGTCGCTGCTGTTGCAACGCCGCCGCCGTCTCTATTTTTATTCGACTGTTTTGTCTTTTTTATCTCATTCCACCACTCGGGATAGCCAACTAATTGGAAGCATGTCTCTCTCGTGTGCTTCTTCATCCCACAGTGCGAGCATACAAGATTGCTCTTGTCTTTCTCCATTTTCCGCGGCCACTGCGGCTTTCAATGTCGGTCTCTGTCCCTCGCCACAAGCCCATCCCCTATGCCTGATGATACACCGCCATCATCGATGATTACCGGCCGGAGAATTCAGTCCCTAGCAGTCTCGCGCCTCACCATCGAGTAGGTGAAGTTGACTGAGGGCAAGGGGTCCCTCTTCAAAAGTTTCTTCTTTACCGGTTCGTGAGTCTCGTTCAAAAAGGTAAGAAATTGAAACAATCTCTGATTTTGCACAATTCGATTGAATGTTTCAATATCTTTAGAGCATGTCATTGGATTTGGTCCTCTGCGGTCTATAGTCATCCAAAGCTCTTGGAATTTTGCCCATGTTTCCTCTATATTATGCTCTCTCTGTTTCAAAGTATTGGCTTATCTGTGTAAATCAAAGATTTGGAGAGAATCGGTTCCACTTTCGTAGGTAATGGCTAGCCCGTCCCAAACTGCCTTAGCTGTTGGATATTTTGACACGCTGTTGATTATATTTGTTTCTACATTTTGTACTAACCATGTGAAGACACACTGATCTTCTTGCTCCTATGCTTTGTATGTTGAATTTGTGGTGGCTGGGGGATCCTCGGTGATGTATGATGACTTCCCTCGTCCTTCGATGGCCTTTTTCATGAGGATTGCCCATAACCGATAATTATCTCCATTCAACTTGAATCCAATCGATAGAGATTCGGTATTGGTGTTCTGTTGCAGGCCAAGGCTAGTTTTGAGCAGATTGACCAATTGAATGGTTAATTCATCTGGGGTGTTTGGAGTTTCACCGGTCTTTGTCATGATCGACAGAATTAAACCAGAGGGTCGAGAATGATATACAGACGATGATGAAGTTTTTCTGAGTCTATCGGATCCTCTTCCGCTCTGATACCATGTTAAGTGGTATAAACACCATTAGAGAGAAAAGATAAGATGAATAGAATTGATTCTTATTTCTGTATGTCAAAGAACACCGATTACATCCTCTCTTATTGAGAGATTTCTGTACTATTACAAGGAAAGAAATAAATCTATTTTTGGATGAATAAATTTTGATTATTATTTCCTTCTAAAATCTCTCACTCTCTCTCTCTCCTTCAAAAAATCCTATAAAATAGCCAATGAAATTCTTTCCTACGAATTGTGCTACATTACATTATCTGCAACACAATCTAAATTTTTAGCTTTTTTTTAATTTTTTTATTCGAATTCGATTTCTTGTGATTTAATTTCATTTTACATGTTAATTATGGTCCATTCTATCTAACTAGTGCTCATAATTATTTTTTAATTACTATTCAATTTTCAAATAATCAATTATTTACTAAAATATAAAAAATTTAAATACTAAAAAATAATTATAAACCCTAATTCGGTAGAATGAACCATAATTTACAAGTGTAAAATAAAACACAAGAAATTGAAATTGAAAAAAAAAATTAAAATAATAATAAATTTAATCATGTTGCAAATAATATAGTATGACTAGTAGCATATGATTTCTACCAATAAAACGTGAGAAGTTAAAAATTTTGAATAAAAAATATCCATTTTGGGTGATTTTGTTTATATATAATCGACCATAAATTATATATTTTTCCTTGGGAATATTTTTTTTAATGTTAATTATGGGGTGAGCTTAGAAAATGAAGAGCAATAAAAGAGTTGTTGGGTAATGCAATTAGTCCGTGTTGGAAAATAGGATTTAATAAAGTGAGTTTTGACTCATTTTATCCGATTTTTCGTAACCGGGATATTTAATTTTGGAGGAATTAAATACTGTATGATTGTTCTATGTTGTGAGTAGATAATCGTAGTATTTTTATTTGCTCAAATCCGATTTTCGGTGAGTGAAAAATAAATGGTTGAAGTTGGTTACACGATTGGGCATTTATGGTGTGTGGGATAATGTGTTTAAGACACATTAAATAATCCCACATTGATTTCTTAATCAAGTTAAGAAGTGTATTTAAGTGTATTAACACTTAAGTGAAGTAATTAAGTGCACAAGGATGTGGGCCATGAGCCCACACACACACACACGCGCGCGTCCGCCGGTGCCCGGTGCCTGTGCTCAGTTCGTCTCGACTTGACTCGTCCTCGTCCTCGGACTTGGATCTTGGCAATTAGACTTTGGGCGTACGTGGGCTTCCGGGGCTTAGCCGTATCAGTTTTACGGTACAAAAATGGTCGGATCGTGGAGCGGGTCGTCGGATCGGCTATCCGGGTCTATAACGGGTTGTGGAGCGGATTGGTTGACCGGGTCGTGGGTGCACATGGTGCATGTCCAGCTTTGAAGGGTGCAACTCCCTTGAGTTAAGAGCCTTCAAGTAGGTAACTGCCATCTGGAGCTGGTGGAGTTAGTGAGCTGGACTGTAATTCATAGGGGTGAGCGTTCGGTCTATTCGGTCGGTTTCGGTCCGAAAACCCCAAAACCGAATAGACCAATTTTTATGGAAATGAGGACCAATCCGGACCAAATAGTAGCTGGGACCGATCTGGAACCGAACCGAAATTTTCGGTTCGGTTCCGGTTCGGTTTCGGTTTTTTTTTTTTTTTGAAGGGCAGTGTATCAAATAATGTCCTATATGAAACCAAATATCAAATAATGTCCTATACGAAACCAATAATGAAACCAAATAAAAACATCACAATTATCCAATAAAAACATCCACAAATGAAACATAAAAAACAATCCGAGCATGTAAGCATCCAACAACATTAGAAGTCTAACGATGAATTCAACAAATTAATACAATCCCAACAAAATGAAAAAGAGTGCAATTAACATAATCTAAAAAATATATTTAAAAAAAGCTATATATCTATTCGGTCTATTCGGTCGGTTCGGGCCTTTTTTTTCCGGACCGACCGAGAACCGAAAACCGAAATTTTTTCAAAAAAAAAACCGGACCGATCCAAAATCCAATAAACCCGGACCAAATAGACCAAATTGCATTCGGTTCGGTTCGGTCTTCGGTTTATATGGATCCTTGCTCACCCCTAGTAATTCCTGTCGGGAGTCAAAGTCTGCAGCTGCCTTGGACACGTGTTGGGATCCAAGCCAACATGGGACACTTGTCGGGATCTGCAGAAGGTAACTCCTGGAGGGCTTAAATAGCAGGGCTGTAACTCTAGGGGGTTACAACATGGTTTGAATGCCCTCAAACCCTAGCTGTCCCCTGCAGTGGAGATGTGCCTATAAATAGGACATCTTGCATGGATCAAAATGCTACATTCTGCACAATCATATTGCTTGCATATAGAATTCCTTTCGAGTCTACAGCCTCTCAGTTCTCGACATTGTCTAGTTCGCCGGAGCCTTGCCGGACTTGTGGTGCTACTGCCGGAAGGACGAAGCCGTTTAATCTTTGAAAGACAACCGCCAAACCATGAGCACTAGCAGGGGCGTATTTGTCTTGCGGAGAGAGGTCCCCTCGACTCGGCTTGCCGGAATCTGCACATCGGTTCCAGTCTCTAATTTACTTTGTTCATTTCCAGTTTATTGTAATTGTTCTACTTCTATCTCTTCTTTCTTGCACTTCAGTTGTAACATTCCAGTAAAGTGTAATACACATTCAACAATCGCAAGACAAATATAAGACTAAAAACAATCAACTACCTTTGCTGGAATGGCGTTATCATCCAACACCGTTGCTCCAAGGACCATTCCCCATGGCCAAGCCGAGAAGCCGGAGAAGTTCTGCGGATTGGACTTCAAGAGGTGGCAAAGTTTCTCGATTATAAAATGGTGGACACCCGGTCAGTGATGGATCAAGTGCAAGAGCTTCAGCTCATTGTGCACGACGTTCATGCTGAAGGGATGGTCCTTCCCGACTTTTTCACCATTGCTGCGGTGATTGAGAAATTGCCACCATGTTGGAAGGACTTCAAGAGCTATCTCAAACACAAACGAAAGGAGATGACTCTTGAAGACCTTGTGGTTAAGCTTCGAATTGAAGCCAATAACCGAAAGGCGGATCTGAGACCATGAGTCCCTCTCGAGGCCAAGGCTAACTTGATGGAACGTGGTGGACCATCAAATAGCAACAAAAGGAAGCGCCCGGGTCAAGTTGACAAAGGAAAGAAGCCAATGACGAAGTTCAACGGCAATTGCTTCAATTGTGATAAGCCGGGGCACATGTCCAAACATTGCACGGCTCCAAAAGGAAGCGCTCGGCTCATCGCGTCTCGACTCGACTCGTCCTCGTCCTCAGACTGGGATCTTGGCAATTGGACTTTGGGTGTACGTGGGCTTCCGGGGCTTAGCTGTATCAGTTTTACAGTACGGAAACAGTCGGATCATGGAGCGGGTCATCGGATCGGCTATCCGGGTTATGGAGCGGATTGGTTGACCGGGTCGTGGGTGCATATGGTGCATGTCCAACTTTGAAAGGTGCAACTCCCTTGAGTTAAGAGCCTTCAAGTAGGTAACTGCCATCTGGAGCTGATGGAGTTAGTGGGCTGGACTGTAACTCCTGTCGGGAGTCAAAGTCTGCAGCTGCCTTGGACATGTGTTGGGATCCAAGCCGACATGGGACACCTGTCGGGATCTGCAGAAGGTAACTCCTGGAGGGCTTAAATAGCAGGGCTGTAACTCTAAGGGGTTACAACATGGTTTGAATGCCCTCAAACCCTAGCTGTCCCCTGCAGTGGAGATGTGCTTATAAATAGGACATCCTGCATGGATCAAAATGCTACATTCTGCACAATCATATTGCTTGCATACAGAATTCCTTTCGAGTCTACAGCCTCTCAGTTCATGACATTGTCTAGTTCGCCGGAGCCTAAGACAACCGCCAAACCGTGAGCACTAGCCGTTTCATCTTTCATCTGTGAACAAGTTGACTCGGCTTGCCGTAATCTGCACATCGGTTCCAGTCTCTAATTTACTTTGTTCATTTCCAGTTTATTGTAATTGTTCTACTTCTATCTCTTCTTTCTTGCACTTCAGTTGTAACATTCCAGTAAAGTGTAATACACATTCAACAGTCCGAAACTAATTTAACCACCAATTTGCTTAGATATAGGATTTTTAGGACATGTATATATGCGTACAAATTAATTTATTCTGTAATTCATCAGAGAAATATGTAGCAAATGCATGCACTTTTCTGGAATAACTGTACACAATACACTGGCATATTTTTATTCTGTCACATACCATGCATATTCCTATATTTTCTTAATTTTTTTATTTTAATTTTGAGTTGGGGAAAGGGAGCAATGGACCTCGATCTGAAATCTTTTCCTTTTACACAAGAGTATTTATCGCTTAAATGTCCGAAGGAATCATATTCTTTTATTGTTAAACATATTAACCATATATCCCTTATAGGTGGCCTACTATTGAGATATGAGTGGAAGTGCTTGTGACCAAAATATCCGAAGTTGGATGATTTCCACCATATTTTACAAGTTGAGTTCATGCACTCTTAAATAGCGATTGAAAATTTAATTCGGAAAAGAACGTATTAAATATCTTGAATGCACGTCACATGTGGCATACCAATGTATCATAAAAATAAACTTACTGACAATATAAATGGAATGATAAATATAATAGAAAAACAAAATTGCTTTCATGCAGATTAACCGCCCACCGAAAAAGTAAGAGCTATATATATGAAATGCAGTTTTATTTTAGAGAGAAATATTGATATGTTTGACCTCCTGTACTATGAAACTAAAAAGTGGCTATTTGTGAAAAAAGTTGTCTTTGCATTTAAAGCATCAACGAAAATGGAGGCGCTATGTATATATATATTTATTTGCATGTCACATCTTGCAATTAATTGCTACCATACATTCTTACCATTTTTCTAAGTAACTCTTAAATATGATGTACATTATAAATAAAAAAGGCCAACCACCATTCTGAAGTATATATGTGGGGTTTTAGTAGAATTCTTGTTCAATTTTCGATCCAATTAAATTATCAATCTTTCGCAAAATCCTCATTTGGGACCCTTTTAGCCCTCTTACTAGAGGGTTCCACCGTTCGATTGTTGAAAAAACACATTCATCTCATCTTCAAATAGCCCTGATCTTGAGATTCTAAAATTCTTAATCAATTTTGAGATTTGACAAATCTAGATCCAAAGTTAGTTGAGATTCAAAGCTTTAGTAAAATTCTGTTCAATTTTCAGTTTCAACATAAATTATTTATAAATAAGCCCTACGATGTATATATAATTGAATAATTAAGTTGATGGAGTAACGATTTCGTAATTAAAAAGTTACGAATCTGACTTGACAAATGTCTAGTTTCTAGGATGATATACCATGTGTGCATTACAGATAATGTCTGAGTGTTAAATAAAAATGTCTTATATATAAAGATAAAACATCAAAATAAAATCAAGTGTATTTTTTTTTTGGGTTATAATATTATATTTTAGTATGTCATTCCAAGTGATTCACAAAAATATCACGACCTTAATTTCATAAATAATAATATAATACCTAACCTTTTCATCAAATTGCCATGCACAAATTTGGATTGCAATCAATTTTTGGAATTTGAACAGTCCACAACGTTTTTTTTTCTTTTACTATATAGAAACCATTATTTTAACGTTTTTCTTTTTTCTTTTTGGGGGCACGCATTTAATTAAAAGGTTTAATATAATTTTATGCTTCATGCCATGGTCGCACTTTTAGCTAGTTATGATCATATCGCCTATGCAAAATCATTGTTCATTGATAGATTCATACTTGAATTGTTTTAATTTTTTCATTCAAAATAATTGGATGATCATCATAAGTACAATATATCAATAATGCAATTGATTGAATGTTACAAATTTTATATATGAGCTCGATGATTCTATTGTAGTGAGCTAAAAATGGCAAGGATGACAATGATCGATCATTCGGCCATTAGACCAATTCAAAAGGTTGACTAATATTGCATTACCAAGTTTGGCAGTAATTGATCTCAATGATTATATATAATTCCAATAATTGGTATTAAATTGATACAACTATAAATTTATTTACTACTACTACTACTATATGTAGATAAATCATTTAGTGTCGCAAAAGTAGGTCCAGACACCAAAGTTATTTTAATTCAAGACGGTCCAATTATTGATATCATGTTGTTGCTTATTTACTTGCTACTTGAACTTAATTGATTGATATAATTCATTATTTCTAGTGTATCAAGATTAAAGAGTGAAATATTTCAATTCATAAATTGAGGCACCTTCACTTATAGGCCATGCGTAATTTATAAAATACATTCTTAATTATTATCAACGGTGTTTGTTTATTACTATCGCTATTATTTTATTTTCTTAGGCTGTTACTATTATTTCACAAATGTTTGAGCAAACCAAAAAAGTGAAATTTTGGTATACTATCTATTGCGTTAAATGTTGAACTATGTTGGAATTAAGACAATATTTATTTAGAGGATGATTATATTTGAGCTTAATGAGTGAATGTGTGAGGTCAGTGTGGACTTGAGTGTGTGTATACTTCTCTAGCTATTTCTCAACTTATATACAATTCTCATTCATTCTATTTAATTTCTAGTTAATTCTAGAACTTTTTTCATTTATATAATTTATCTAATTTAACAAATCAAGTTTAATATTCCAACAAACTAAACCACCTTAACTTTGTACAATAATTCTACCGATGTAATTGGTAACTTAAATTGTTAATTAGTACATACAATATTACACACACACACACACACACAAACAACGTAATTTTATAGATCTACTACTATGATAAAAGTGTGATGTTTTACAAATTTAATTTACCTATTATATCCCTATTACAATTTTAAATTAAAGGTAATTGTGTAATATAATATACAATATGTGAACATAATGTAAAACTAATATACTACACACACACACACACACACACACACACATAAAGAGCCTTATTTTACAAAATGGAATTTTCCTAATATATATATATCTCTATAATATATTTAAATTAAGGACAATAGGGTGATATAATAAATCCACATGCACTTTTTATTATCATATAGTAGTAGGTGTAAAATTTATTGCGTGTTTTTTTATACAAATGGTCATTCAATTGATATACACATATATGGTAATTAACAATTAAAAAAAAATATTTGACTTCCATAATATTGTATTAAATTGCATATATAATTTCAATTGGTGCCTCACTTTGACATGTGCATGTGTGTATACGTTTTTAATTTCAACTAACATATTCTTTTTTAATCAACATACTAGCCATTCATTAATATCTTTATATACCAATAAGGTATAAATTATGAATTAATATATATATATATATAATGCAATATCACATGGATTCATGTCAATTGTTTTTCTATTTTTTTATATGGTGAATGCATGTTCTAATTTATTTTTTAGCAACAATTTAAGGATGCTGAATTTTTCACAATTCAAGAGTCGACAGTTTTTTAGAAGGTCTTGTTCCCAAGTTGGTTACTTCTATTCAATCTCACGATCTTATTATTACCCCTTCAATTGAAGAGGTGAGATTGGCGATATTTGCATTGGATGCTACAAGTGTAGCAGGTCCAGATGGTTACACATGAAAGTTTTTTCAAATTGCATGGGAAATTATTAGGGAAGATGTGCATGCAGTTGTTCACGGATTTTTTTAAATTATGATCATATTCCTTCCGGGTTAAATTCTATCTTTTTGATTCTCATTCCGAGAAAGGAGCAGGCTATGTCTGTGGAGGATTTTCGTCCAGTTTCATTAAGTAATTTTTGAACAAAGCTATGGCTCTACTTCTACATGCATGGGAACGAAGTTACGAGACACGTGGCACAGCTGCATGCATAAGTTTTGGACCACTTTAATCCTAGCCGTGTACTGAAGCCACCGACTTAGATCTAAGCTTGGTGGCCGTAGATTCTAGTTACTCACTCTCACATCTTGTGTATAAATAAGCAGATGTTAGATATTTTTGTTTAACACTTTGTAAAACTTTCTCCAATATTAATAAAACTACTCCTTTTCTGCAAACATGCTTGCAGTTCTTCCTTGATCTTTTCATGGTATCAAGAGCCAGGTTACGGCTGATTTCTTCATATTCACTGATTATTTTCTGTAATTGATTCAATGATGCCGAAAAAAAATCAGAATTTCTCGTGGAGACGTGCTCGAGATGATGAGCTCGGCTTTATGGCGCATTCTCCTCCGATGGAAGAGGGTGAACACAGTGGAATTGGGGAAAATCGACAACCTGTTGTGCGATCTAATGTTGATTCGAATCAAAAGCTGCACGAAAAACACATCAATGTCGCTGACGGCGCTTTACAGCATGGTCGTGCTCGGAATGAGTTGACTACAAATCGGTTACTGGCGAATGATGAACTATATGTCGCACCGACCGATCATCCCGGTATGAATCTCACTTCAGATCTCTTTGATGGCAAAAACTATTATCACTGGTGTAGAGCTATTCGACGCGGATTATTATCACGCAACAAGTTAGCCTTAATAGATGGATCTATGCATGTACCTAGGAGAGATTCCTTAGACTATATGCAATGGCTCAAGGTTGATTATATTGTGTTTAGTTGGATAAGCAATTCCATGGTGAAAGACTTCTAGGCAACTTTGGGAAGAACTCCAAAAGCGATTTGGTAAGAAGAACGACCCTAGGTTGTATAAATTGCGTCGGGAGATAGCTAACTATACGCAGAATAATCAAACGGTGATGGCCTATTTTAACAATCTTAGTACTCTATGGGATGATTTGGCTCTCCTTAAGAATTCTACACCTTGCACTTGTGATGCTTTAGCAGATGTCAAGGCAGATTTAGAGGAGGAACACCTTATGCAGTTCCTCATGGGTTTGAACGATTGCTATGATACAATTAGACATCAGATTCTCATCCAGGAGCCTTTACCAACAGTTAGTCAAGCCTATGGTATGGTCCTACAGGTTGAGGATCAAATCAATGTTTCAAATCATTTCTCAGATACAGCAGATCACAATGCTTTGTTCAATAATCAGAGAGCACCTTTCAACAAAGAAAATTTCAAGAAAAGATTGAGTAAGGAGGAGAAAGCACGACTAAAATGTGATCAATGTGGAGGTAAAGGGCACTTAAAGGCTGATTGTTTTGAACTAAATGGTATTCCTGACTGGTACAAGAAGTTCAAATCAGACAAGGTAAAGAGCAAAGGTCATGCTATGATGAATGCAGTGGAAGAAGACAAATTGGCTCCTCTTCACACTCCAAAGTCAATGTCTACTTCTACTGAATCCTCTCAGAGTGATGTCAGTAAGGTGATTCAAATAGAGATGGCTAAACATTTCTCTTTATATTTTGGGAAACCACACCGAGGAGACGAAGGGAATGTTAATATAGCAAACTTGGCTGAATTAGATTTAGGATCTCCTTCTGTGGATTTTCAGGGTCACTATGCTTTTGGAGCAGGAAAACACATTGGCAAGGCAGAGTGGATTGTAGATTCAGGAGCTACAAATCACATGTGCTGCCACATTAGCTTGCTCACTGATATCAAACGATTGAAGCACCCTCTGAAGATTTTCCTTCTAGATGGTACCAATGTTTGGGTATTCTTGGCTGGGAATGTTCAGTTGAATAAAACAATTGAGCTTCACAATGTGCTATTTGCACCCTACTTTACACATAATCTCCTGTCTGTTGGGCAGTTGGCTAAGGACTTGGATGGTAGAGTCCAGTTTTTAGCTACTCATTGTTTGATACAAAGGAAACACACTGATAGAGTGTTGGGGATTTGCAAACTAAGGGGGTCTTTATATGTTTTTCCTCAAGACTCTATGATTGATACCTCATTGAATGCTGCTGCATTATCTGTTTCTGATATGGTATTCCAGCATCAAGTGCTTGGTCATCCCTCTTTGACTGCCATGCAACATTTACCCTACTTCTCTAAGAGAATGAGAGATGAAGATAAGGAAGCCATTGCATCCTGTGAGGTTTGCCATAAAGCAAAATAGCAACGAACTCTTTTTCCCACTCTACATAGAAGACATATGGTGATGTTTGGACTTGTTCACATGGATGTATGGGGTCCATGTTCAGAGGAGAATGTTACAGATGTTTCTTATTTTTTAACTATTGTTGAGGATCACAGTCGCTCTACTTGGACCTATTTGTTCAAGTCTAAGAACCAGGTCTGGCACATTATTCACAGCTATCTCAAGATGGTACAAACACAGTACAATGCTTCTGTGAAGACAGTGAGAACAGATAATGGAAGTGAATTTCTGAACAAAAATGTGCTGACTCTATTTCACAATCTTGGGATCTTGCATCAGAAATCGTGCACCTATTCCCCTCAACAGAATGGTATAGTTGAATGAAAACACAAGCATCTCTTGCAGGTGGCAAGAGCTTTAATGTTTCAGAGTAAGCTCCCATCTTCTTTCTGGCCATATTCTATCTTGCATGCCACTTGGCTAATCAACCGGCTTCCTAGTGCAGTTCTGGGGTGGATTTCCCCTGTAGAGGTGCTTACTGGCTCTGCACCTGGACTTGAAGATTTGCAACCCTTTGGGTGCTTGGTCTATAAGCAAAACACTCTTCCTCATAAAACTAAGTTTGACAGCAGAAGCTCTCAGTGTGTATTTCTGGGATATGCACCACTACATAAGGGTTATTTGCTTTTTGATCTTTCCCAACTCAAGGTGTGTATCAGCAGAGATGTTAAATTCTTCTCCACAATCTTTCCTTTACAAAAACCTCAGATACCAGTTTTGCCATTCAACAGTTTTCAAGATCTGTCACCTCCTTTTAATACTTCAGCACATCTCCCTATTTCTCTTTCTGAGTTTCCCATTCTACCTTCTTCTCCACATGATTCCTCTCTTAATCTTCCTTCTATCATGGATTCATCTTCCTTACCTTCTTCTGACTCATCTCTTGTTGTTCCTTCTACTACTTCTACTCCTCCTATCAGAAGGAGTACCAGAATTTGCCATCCTCCTGCATATTTGCAGGACTATATTTGCAGTCTTGCACACTCTTTTATCTCCATCTCTTCATCTCCTAGCCTGACTCCTCCTACTTTCCCTTACATCATATCTCCTGCCTTGTCTACTGCTTATACAACTTTCCTCATGAATGTGCAGACTGTCCAGGAGCCCACTTCTTATTCAGAAGCCTGTAAATCCTCTGAATGGGTTGCTGCCATGAGTAAAGAATTGCAGGCTTTGGAGGATAATCATACCTGGGATATTGTCTCTTTACCTCCTGGTAAGCATGCTATTGGCTGTAAATGGGTTTACAAGACCAAACTTAAGGCTGATGGGACTATAGAGAGGCATAAAGCCAGATTAGTAGCCAAGGGCTACACACAAGAATATGGTGTTGATTACCAGGGAGTTTTCTCTCCTGTGGCTAAGATGGTTACTGTGCGATTAATGTTTGCCATGGCTACTCAATTCCAATGGTTAATCCATCAAGTTGATATCAATAATGCCTTTTTACATGGCAAATTATCTGATGAAATATACATGTCTCTCCCTCAGGGCTATGGGAAGGGATCTCCAGGTTCTGTTTGCAAGTTTCTCAAAAGTTTGTATGGCTTAAAGCAAGCCTCCCGGGAATGGAATCAGGAACTCAGTAAGTTTCTCCTCTCACTTGGGTTTCACCAATCTAGCCATGATCACTGTCTTTTCCTAAGGGGTTCTGATTCCACCTTTATAGCTTTACTCATATATGTGGATGATATTCTTATTTTAAGCCCTTCTCTTGATCTGATTGCTGCTACCAAGCACTCTCTTCACACTGAATTCACTATAAAGGATCTCGGAGAGGCTCGGTATTTCCTTGGCATAGAGATAGCTAGATCCTCCTCTGGTACATTTCTTTGCCAGAGAAAGTATGTCCTGGATTTGCTAGATTCTATTGGTCTGCTTGGCAGCAAGCCAGCTTTGACACCTCTAGCACCTGGTATCAGTTTATTCCAGCAAGGGGAGCTGCTTTCTAATCCCGAATCCTATAGACAACTTATAGGAAAGCTTCTCTATCTCAATTTTACTAGACCTGATCTCACTTTTGCTATACAGCAATTGAGTCAGTATGTTCAAGCTCCCATGAAAGACCATTGAGATGCAGCCCTTCATGTGTTGAGATATCTCAAAGGTTGTCCTTCACTGGGTCTGCATTTCCAAGCTTCTTCTTCTTTTGCTCTCAATGTTCACTGTGACGCGGATTGGGGTATATGTAAGGATACAAGACGCTCTCTTACAGGTTATTGCATTGCCCTTGGTTCGTGCCTTATCTCCTGGAGATGTAAAAAGCAAGATACCATCTCCCTCTCAACTGCAGAGGCTGAATACCGGTGTCTAAGCTACACTGTTCGTGAGGTGCTTTGGATATCCTATATGTTGTCAGACTTTGGCATTCCTCTCTCCTTGCCGATTCCCATTTATTGTGATAGCAAGGCAGCTATTCAAATCACGCAACATCAAGTGTTTCATGAGCGCACTAAGCATCTTGACATTGATTGTCATTTTGCTCGTTTTCAGTTCAAGCGTGGCTTCATTATTCCTGTTCATGTTTGCTCGAAGGATCAACTCACTGATATTTTCACTAAAGCTCTACCTTCTCCCCATTTTAGGTATCTTTTATCCAGCCTTCACCTCGGTGACCTTCACCAGGCTGAGGCTGCGGGGGGCTGAACAAAGCTAGGCTCTACTTCTACATGCATGGGAACGAAGTTACGAGACACGTGGCACAGCTGCATGCATAAGTTTTGGACCACTTTAATCCTAGCTGTGTACTGAAGCCACCGACTTAGATCTAAGCTTGGTGGCCGTAGATTCTAGTTACTCACTCTCACATCTTGTGTATAAATAAGCAGATGTTAGATATTTTTGTTTAACACTTTGTAAAACTTTCTGCAATATTAATAAAACTACTCCTTTTCTGCAAACATGCTTGCAGTTCTTCCTTGATCTTTTCAATTTTTTCTTCAAGATTATTACTAAAGTTCTTGCTTCTCGACTGAATAAAGTAGCCTCTGCAATTGTCAATCCTCAACAAATATGGCTTCATAGAGGGGAGACAAATTCATGATGAGATTTTGTTGGCCTCGGGGAGAGTTAACAACAACACTCTTAACCGTAGGCACGCAGGAAACAATCTTGCACTCAAAGTTGATATATCTAAGGCTTTTGACACGTTAGACTAGGGTTTTCTTCGGAAGGTTTTAAGATGTTTTGGTTTCCCTGAGATTTTTTGCAATTGGATTATCAATATCCTATCCTCTGCTCATCTTTCAATTCTCATTAATGGATCTCCTCGAGGCTATTTTGCTTGCTCAAGGTTTTCTTGGATTGGCAGAAGAGGTGCTCAGTTACTTGTTTCATCATGCATTCATGCTACGGCTAAGAAGCTAGTGTTCGTTTGCTTATGGCTTCATGTCTTGGCTTTATTGTTGGTTCATTCCCCACGAATTATCTTGGTGTGCCAATTTTTCAGAGCTGAGAACTCCATTGCAGATGATATTCTAGCAAAATTTGATCGATGGAAGGGCCAAATTTTATCTATGGCTGGTCATTTGTGCTTAATTTAATCTGTCATTTTGAGCTGATCCATTTACTCAATGATAGTTTATAGTTGGCCGGCCTCGTTAATAAAAGCTCTTGATGCTGCTGCAAGATTTTTTTATGGAAAGGCGACAAAGCTGTGAGATCTTTCACGACAGTGAGTTGGAGTAGGATTTGTGGTCTTGTTGAGGAAGGAGGTCTTGGCGTTTCTTCTTTTAAAGATCTGAATAAGGGTCTCACGATGAAGCTTGCATGGAAGGTGCTAAATTCAGATTCTTCTCAAGTGATGGAGCTATATCATTCGCGTTATTTGCCTTCGCCTTGGTGACCAAAGTGAATTGCTTCCTCGACGACTTGGCCTGCTATAATTTCACAAATACCTGGTTTATTGCAAGATTCTTGCTGCATCATGGGAAATGGCAAGTCGACGGATTTCTGGCATGATAACTGGTTCGGGTATCGCCTGGTTGATAAGTTGCATTTATCCGCAGAATTTCATGGTTAATTTGAGGATAAAATTTCAGATTTTTTAGTCCAAGGAAAATGGAGATTCACAGCTGCGTTCTTGGCTTCTTTCCCGGAAGTTGTGCAAAATATACTTAAGGTTTCTATCACTGCTCACGAGGATGAGAGAGTGTGGACTAAATCAGTGCATGGCAATCTCATAGCTCGTCACTTGGATTTGGGGGGCGATTTGCCGATCACTTAGCTTGTGGTTTGACGTATGTTGCTCTTAAGAATTCCTAGGATGGATACTCTTCACCGGTTTGATTTCATTGGACCCGAAGTTTGTATGATGTGCAAAGGGGATATTGAGACTCTGAATCATTTATTTTGGTCTTGTTCATTGGCTCCGCTGCTATGGAAGTGGATTTTTGAAGTATTTGGTGCATCTATTCATGAAGCTTTTACTTATTCTATGTCGTTGCTGTTTAGCTCTCAATTAATGTCTTTTTTTGGAAAACGGCTATTTGGTCCCTTTGGATCTTTCGAAATAAGGCTATCTATGATGGTATTTGTCCGACTCCATTGAATTTGAATGATATCTTCAATTCGCATGCCTATTTGGGAGGCTTCTAAGATAATTAATATTGCAAGTAGGCCTTCATGAATAATTCCATATCTGATCTTATGGTGCTGCCATGGTTAGGAGTGAAATCTAGTGTTGCTCCTCCCTTTCGCATCTTCCAAGTTAGATGGAATCCTCCTCCCCTTGGCCGGATTAAACTTAATACAGATGGCTCTTCTATAGGATCTTCGGGGACGATTGCTTCGGGTGGAGTTTTCAAGAAGGTGGATGGTTCGGTTTTCTTTTGTTTTCACTAGGAGAAAGGCATTGGTTTTGATTTTCTTGCCGAGTTATTAATTAGGAATCATTTTAGCGTTAGAATGGGCGAAAAAGTTATCTCTTGCCTTTATTTGGCTGGAGGTGGACTCTACTTATTCTCGCAGTTTTCTTGTGCCTTGTACTGTGAAGGCCAGATGGAGGCAGGTTTTATCTTTTCTGGATACTATACAATTTCGGGTTTCACATATATATCGAAAGGGCAATCATGTGGCAGATTTACTTGCTTATCCAGATACGTCTTCAGGTGTTTAGTTTCACTCTATTTCTAGTATAGATACTATTGTTGCTAGAGATCTTTCTTGTATTGGTTATTTTCGTTTCTCTTTACTCTTTTTCCTGTATGATTTCTCCTAATGATTTTTCCACACATGTTTTGATGAGGCTCCGGTCTCGAGAGTTATCATTATGTGATATTCGAGATTTTTAGGATTTGCCATTTTTTTTCCTTTTCTAAAAATACATCTTATTAAAAAAAAGTTGACATAATTGAGTATTGCAACATTGATCTTCTTAGTACTAGCTACACAACACATTCAATGTTTTGTTTTACCGCCTACTATACCCATTTGGGCATTCAGAAGAACAATTTTCATTTTGGGCGCGTGACAACAGTGCATCAATATATAATGAAATGTTATTTTAGCCACTTATTTATTTTTATTAAAGATAAGTTAATTAATATTTTCAAAATAATTAAGTTGTAAAAATTATGTCATGCCCTCCGAACCATAAACATGTGTTTTCTAATAAAATTACATATTTTATCAAAATAAACTTCACAATTACTCATCAATCTAAAGATAATTTTTTCATATTAAAGTAAAATCATATAGGCTAATTTCCAATATATAGATTGGAGAATTTTTTTTTTATTCATAAGTGAATATATTAATTTAATTTTTATTACAAATACCTTAATTAAAATATATATAAATCAAGAATGTGTGTGTGTATATAATAACAATGTCGGTTCTACCATGAGGCAGACGAGACAATTGCTCGGTTCCTATTATTTTCATTAACATAGTTAGCTAAATAAATATATGTATTATCCACATTAGATTAATAATTTTTTTGAGTCAAATATTTTAAATATATAAAGGATCAATTTATGACTTCTAAATAAAGTTTATCATGTCTTAATTTTTCTAATAAATTATGTCTTAACACCTAACTTATCTAACATTTGAAAAATATTTAGATATTAATAAATTTGATTATTTTCAAAATTAAAGTATACATTAATAGAACCTATGACATAAAATTAAATACAAAATTATATTATATTATATTATATTCGTAGTGTTTTCTCCGTGCATTGCACGGTGAATATATGTTAATATGTAAGTGTTAAAATTTCTAAAATACAAATGAATGTATAAAATTCAAAATTATGACTATTGTAAATACATTTAATGTAGGATACTGTTATTATCATAATTTAGTTTAAAATATTTGTTTATATGATACATATATTATAGGAAATTGTTGCATAACTTATACTAAATACTACACACACATCCACATAATATATACTTTTTGTTCATAAGTTAAAATAGTATAACCACATCAATTTAACGGGCACATATTTATCTATTTTATATTAAAATCATCGGTAAAAAATAATTTTTCTGTCAAAAGTTATTTCTAATTTTAAAAATTATTTTTTTATTACTAATATCAAGCCACTAAATAATATTTTATTATTAATTATGAATCACTTTACCAAAAACTTCACATGTATGTTTTGAAAATAAAAAATGATGTTGCATAGTGTAGCACTTCATGTATTTTGTTTGTAATTCAAGTCTAATTTAAAATTTAAATTAAATTAAATTTAAATAATCATTTTTAATTTTTTCATAATTATTAATTCTAACAAATAAAATTATATACATGTTTCCCAGTGATCCAAATTTGTATTTATAATTTCCGGTTTAGGCTCAATGCAACAAACTACTAGGGACCACTCACGCAATTGGACGGGGTCAATTATAGACGCGATGAGCTAACTTGAGTCGATCTCACAAGGAAGGCTTAGTGTGAGGAATTGTCTTATAGCTATGCATGCAACATGTTCAAACAACTAAAATAAATCCTAAACATTCTAAACATGGGATTGATGGTGATTTAAACTAAGGATTGAAATTAGCAAGTAAACAAGATAATGCAAATGACAACAATGAGAACGAGATTGAGGAAAACAGAATGATAAAGGTATTAGGGCGTAGATTCTCTCAATGGTTTATCTCTATGCTTGATTAAGGTTGGTAATATTAATCTCACACATCCAAAAGACTCTCTCAAAATGCTTAATATCAATTACTGTCAACGTCTATTAACTAAGCCCCTTTTAGCTATATCAAATGAGCAAGAATAACATATTAGGCTTATGAACCCCATCCACCTAATGTTGAAGGAACCAATTTCGGGATTTAGAACCACCTTCCAGTTTCCTCTAAATCCTAGCAATGCTCAAGTAGTGATCAATTACTCTAACATAATAAGCACAATTCCAACAACAACAACCAACAATTATCAAGCATAGATTAAGAACCAAATCGATCCTCTACCCCCTAATAGAGAGATTATCCACTCAACATGCTCAAAACAACACAAATATTATAGATGATCATCATCTCATAATCAAATATAAATAACATAAAACTTCTACAATATTAGGTATCCTTCAAGAGTTGGGACAAACCCCCCACAAATCATCCAAGAAATGGAAAGCAAATACCAAAAGTAAACCTCCTAACGAGCTTAGCTTTCGCGGATGGTCCGAAGTCGGTTTCTTCTCGTCCCCTCTTCTTCTTCCTTAGCTTGTTCCCTTTTTGTTCCTTTTCTCCTCCTTTCTCGTGTGGTGTTGATGATGGTGAAAATGGTGAAGGAAAATGGTAGAGATGATGGTGTGTGTGTAGAGAAAATGGAGGTGGAGAGATGAAGAAGATGAAGTGAGTGGAGTGATGAGAATGAATGATGATTGAAGTCTCCCAAAATCTATATGAGATATAGGAGAGGGAGAGAGAGACGAAAGAGAGAGTGAGGTATGGTGAGAGAAAAGGTGATGGTATGGTGATGGTAAGGGAGCATTAAATGCATAAGATTTGTGGAAGATTTTTGAAGGAAAAAGGGGGCCAAAGTCTAAAAAGAAATCTTAGGGGAAATGATACCTATGATTCTTACAATTAGATGGCTCAAAAAGTTTTATCTAGATTAAATTAATTCAGATGAGGAGAGAGAGAGAAGTGGAAACGAGTGGTATTGTATTTGAAATCGCGATGAAAAACTGGACCGAAGAGGGAGGAGGGCACCCGCGCACCGGCGGGCGCTTAATTGAGGGGCGCCGTGGCGGGGGCCTGCGCCGGTGGGCACCCCAAGGCGGAGAGGTCGCGGCGCCCTCCTGCGCGGCGGCGGCGGTGATCGGGCTGTGGGGCGGGTTTGGCCGGTCCGGGTCTTTCGCTCCGTGGTCCACTTTGAATGTGATCCAGTGCAATTCCTCCTCACATTTTCTTCATAATTTTCGAGCCTCCATTTAGCCAATCACGCTCAAAATCCAATCAAGTAAGATGAACACATTAGACTCGATTCTTCCCAATGAACTCCCCACGAATCACTTCCCAATTTATTCACAAGAAATCAAAATTTTTCAACAACACAAGAGATTGCAAACATAGGACAAGGATCATTAGGTATAATCATCGATCTTAATCGAGCTTTCCTAACGTGGTTTCCTATACTTATCATGCAAAAATACGAAGATAATTTGACACACATGAGAGGAGTAGAATCTGGAATACAATCCCAAGTATTTAAACACATTTTTGGGGTGTGGATCAAAATTCACAAGGTGAAATCCGTAGGGAGGAAATCCCTAGTTTCCTTGTGTGCTTTCCCATACTCATAGTCGAATAAATCAACTAGAGGAGTAGAGATCCTTATTGCCCCCTTTTCTTTCTCTTTATTATTATTATTATTATTATTATTATTATTATTATTATTATTATTATTATTATTATTATTATTATTATTATTATTATATATAAATATATACAAATGAATTTACAAAAGGAAAGAAGGTTATGGGGAGTAATTATTAAGAACGAGGCTAAAACATGCTTCCTAATCTTTCAAGGACAAGACCCCTCCACATCAATCATCAATTTGTGATCAAAATCTAAGACAATTCATGCTCAAGCATGAAGCCACAATAACATTTCATTTTTTCATGATTGATTCGAAAACAATTTCTTGAAGATTCATATTCAAATTTTTCAAATTTGACAATTGGACAAAATATCATACTAAGTGAGGGAATCAAAAAATACAAAATACAAAACATAATAAGAGAAATAAAATAAAAAACAAATGCAACATAATAAATGCAACATAATATATCACAAACCAACAAAATAAAACATAATTCACAATACAAAATCCAACATAATTAACATCAAAACATAACTAAACAAAACAAAACAAGCTATGAAACATGCTAAACAAAATAACAGCAAGCTCATAACTCCCCCACACTTAAACCATGCATTGTCCTCAATGTATGAAAACCAATGCTTGAAAGAAGTAAAAGGGAAGAGAGCACAATACAAGAATGTAGAAGCCCGGTAACGTGCGTTGGTTTCTACAAAACAACAGTCGAACACACAAATGAAAAATGAATAATAAAACACCAAAAATAATGCACACGAACACGAGATACATAAAAACAAAATATAAAAGACTTCACTACTCCGGTGGTGGATAAGGTGGTAGATTATGTGGCGTGAATGATGAGGCAAGAGTCCATGCATCCCAGCTCACCTGTAGGGTTTGAATTTGCTCATCGTGCCTATCTACGCGAGAGTAGAGGCCCCTAACATCTTGGTGCACGGCACCGAGCTCCTCGCGTATGGATTGGAAGGAGGCATCTATCCGCGCTTGCTGCTGCATCATGTTGGCAAGGTGCTCTTGCCTATATACCGACATAGAATCCTGGAATTGATCGCCAAATGTGCACATGGTGTCGGTAATTGATTGCTGAAATTGGCCCATTGTAGTGTCCCTGTATCCTTGGAACGAGCTCCAGTCATGGCTCGACATTTGGTACCCAATATTTGGAGGTTGCCGAAATTGATACCCCAGTTGCTGGCCGTCTTCACTTCCCCCTTCTTGCTCTTCGGCTTCGTCGGCTTCCTCATTGCCCACTTCATCGGGCTCATTAGATGTACCATGGTGTGGTGCAGACGAGGAGCCATTTCCTCCAGTGAGCTGCATTGTTCCGTGTTGGATTTGCTTCAACTTTGTCACACATGTCCGCTTTGCATGAGGCCTCACCTCTCGCTCATTGTAGATTATTTCAGCTCGTTTGAGCTCATCTTTGTCGATCGTGTAGGTATCCATCTGTTTGTAACCATTGGGGGCCGGAGCATCCTAGGCAAGTGCTCCAATCTTAACCGAAAGAGCGGAAATGAACGCACAAAAGGAAGGGTGTTGCTTTTTGCGTTTGCGCGCTTCATTGATCGCGGCCCAAAGAAAAGTGGACGAGCAAACCTTCCTGTTCTTCTTGGCACACCAAAGAAGGTAAACCTCCATCGAGTTGACCTTGTTTGCTTGCTCTTTTCCGGAAATATTGTACGCTAAGAATTTGTGCACAATGGACAAGGTAGGGTCTTGGATATATTTGCTTGGTATTCCCTTTGCAACCCAATTCAGGAATCCCAAGATTTCATACCATGCATTCTCAGTGTTAAAGTCGGATGGCCGTTGTTTGATCCCAGTTGTTCGGAAATCAAAATAATCTCTCAGATTAGCCAATGTGACCTCATATCTTTCTCCAAACATCTGAAAATAACATTTCTTCCCCTCCTCTTCATCATGTTCAAAAGATGTCAAAAACTCAAGCACCACATTATCATAGGCATAAAATTGCATTCTAGCAAATGTTTCCAAATACAAAACCTTAAGATATTCCATGATTTGCTCCTCAAGACCCAATGCCTGCATCAACTTCCAATCAATGTATCTAGGACAAGAAATATCAAGCTCATGGAGGGTGATATAGCAGTTACCTTCTTCCGGGTTGGTAATGAGGAAAAGAACTCCAAATTGTTGAGAAAGAGCCGACACCTCCCTTGTTGAGCTTGTGGAAGTCTTTCCCTTGCCTTTGCTCTTGTCTTGGCTTTTGCCTCCAAGGAATTTGGTGAGTTTCATTTTTGGAGCCATGTCTTGGAGTGAAGATCAAGGAGTGAAATTTGCAGCAAAAGAATGGAGTGGAGGATGAGCACGGCTGTTGCGCGGCGGTGCAAGGAACATGGCGCGGCGGCGCTTCTGTGGAGAGAGCGGGAGAATTTGATAAGATTGTGGAATATGAGGATGAATTTGCTATGAATTGTAGCAAAAGACTATAAATTTTATGGGAAATGAAAGGGGAGTGACGCGAGTGGGAGAAGTTAGGGATTTGGAGTAGGTGGTCCTTTTTATAGTGGGAGAAAAATGGTGCTGTTCGGAGAGGGCTGTGCCGCGGCGCTAGTGTTGGTCTGAGATGGGGTGCGCCGCGGCGCTAGGGTGCATGGCGGCGGGGGCCTTGTGGAGAAGGGGGGCGCCGTGGCGGGGTGGTGTGCCGCGGTGCTGAGGTGGTCACGGCCCTTTGAGTGCCCGCCCGCATACCCCCCGCGCCCACGGGTGTTTTTCACACTTAGCAATTTTTCTTCAATTCTTGCCCAAATACTAGTGTGCTTCCCCTGTTTTCCCCTGCTCCTGTAAAGTTATTCAATAATTAAAAATTTTCACAGCTCTAAAAATTCAAAACAGAGGACAAAATCACAAACACTAACAGAAAAATAAAATCATGGGTTGCCTCCCATGCAGCGCTCATTTTAAAGTCTCGAGCTAGACGAAGTTCTTGGCGAATTAGATGAGATTGACGAGCTTAAAATCCTCGACATCGGCTTCTTGGGAAAATCCTTCAAGATATGGCTTGACTCGGTGGCCATTTACTTGGAATGAATTGTTGGTTCCCGGGTTTTTCAATGTGACAACGCCGTATGGGAACACTTCTTCTATGATAAACAGGCCACTCCATCGTGACTTAAGTTTTCCGGGAAAGAGCCGCAAACGAGTGTTGAAAATGAGAACCTTCATGCCCGGAACGAGCTCTTTCTTGACAATGCGTCTATCATGAAGCTTCTTCACCTTATCTTTGTAAATCCTCGCATTGTCGTAAGCTTCATTCCTCAATTCATCGAGCTCGGACAATTGCAAGGCTCGTTCCTTTCCTGCACAAGTTAAATCAAAATTTACCGCCTTTAGGGCCCAATAGGCCTTGTGCTCGATCTCAACGGGGAGATGGCATACTTTTCCATACACAAGGCGGTAAGGGCTCATCCCTAGAATAGTCTTGTAAGCCGTCCGGTATGCCCAAAGAGCATCCGTCAACTTGGTAGACCAATCCTTCCTCATAACATTCATGGTCTTCTTCAAAATGTTTTGGATTTGCTTGTTGCTTGTCTCCACTTGACCGGAAGTTTGAGGATGATAGGGGGTAGCCAATTTGTGAGTCACTCCATTCTTCTTCATCAATCTTTCGAAAAGCTTGTTGGTGAAATGTGTTCCTCCATCGCTTATAATCGCTCGAGGAAATCCAAACCTACTCAAAATATGCTCTTGCACAAACTTGATAACCACATTAGAGTCACAAAACCTAGTGGGGATTGCTTCAACCCACTTTGACACATAATCGACCGCCAACAGGATATATTCGAAGCCAAATGAGTTAGGAAATGGTTCCATAAAATCAATACCCCAAACATCAAAAATTTCAACAACAAGATTGATATTTAAAGGCATCTCATTTCTTCTCCCAATACTGCCAAGTCTTTGGCACTTATCACATGATAGACAATAAATATGAGCATCCTTAAAAATTGAAGGCCAATACAAACCGGATTGCAAGATCTTTCGGGCCGTCTTTTGCCCACCAAAGTGCCCACCACAGTGTGAGGCGTGGCAAAAGACCAAAACATCGATTTGCTCCTCCTCTGGGACACATCTTCGAATCACTTCATCTTTTCCCAAGTGGAAAAGGTATGAATCGTCCCAAAAGTAATACCTATACATTACCAAAAATTTTTTCCTTTCTTGAAAGGTAAGGTTAGGCCTCATTCTACCACAAGCAAGATAATTAACAATGTCGGCATGCTAAGGAGAGGAATTAAGCTCAAGAACATGCTCATAGGGAAATGAATCACAATGAACTCCTTTTTCATGAGATAAATCAAAATTTTCATCAACGGGGAGGCGAGATAAATGGTCCGCAACTACATTTTCACACCCTTTCTATCTTTTATTTCAACATCGAATTCTTGCACAAGCAAAATCCACCTAATGAGTCTAGGTTTAGCTTGGCGCTTGGTCAAAAAATGCCTTAGAGCTGCATGATCACTATGCACAATCACTTTAGAACCTAAAATATAGGATCTAAATTTATCTAATGAAAACACAACGGTAAGCAATTCTTTTTCAGTAGTGGTGTAATTTACTTGAGCACTATTCAATGTGAGGCTTGCATTGTAAATTACACAAAGAATTTTATCAATATGTTGACCCAAAACGGCACCCACAGTGGAATTTGATGCATCACACATAATTTCAAAAGGTAAAGACCAATCAGGGGGAACAACAATGGGTGCGGTGATCAATTTCTCCTTAAGAGTATTAAAAGCATGCAAGCACTTTTCATCAAACTCAAAAGGAACATCTTGAGCAAGCAAATGGCATAGAGGTTGGCTAATTTTTGAGAAGTCTTTAATAAACCGACGGTAAAATCCGGCATGGCCTAGAAAGCTTCTAACACCTTTCACATTAACGGGTGGAGGCAATTTTTCAATCACATCTACCTTAGCCTTGTCTACACTCATTCTTTCCTTAGAAACAACATGCCCAAGGACTATGCCACTAGTAACTATAAAATGACTCTTTTCCCAACTAAGAGTAAGGCTACTCTCTATGCATCTTTTTAAAACAAGTTCTAACTTTTCTAGACAATCAGAAAATGAAGATCCAAAGACCGAAAAATCATCCATGAATACCTCAATGAAGTCTCCAATCATTTTGGAGAAGATGGAGAACATACATCTTTGAAACATCCCCGGTGCATTGCATAGTCCAAACGGTATTCTCTGACACGCAAACGTGCCAAATGGGCACGTAAATACAATCTTGGCTTGGTCCTTCGGTGCTATGGCCACTGGCACACCGTCGTTTTGGTGTGCAAAATACACTTGCGGGCAAATAATCCATAAATGCTTAATCTACCCTCAACGGCTAGTATAGCTGATGAAGACGGATGTCGATCCCACGAGGAGTGTTCACAACCTTCTGTCTTTTCTTAGTTTTGGTTTGGGTCTTCAGTGTCACTCTAAAAACCTTGCTAATAAACTTAAACTAACTAAATGCTGAAAAGGAAATCACAAGAGAAAATATCAGTAATAAAAGTGCTCAAGTCAAAGCATTGAGTCATTCGGTAGGTATGCGCAATCCTGGGTAAAACATATGTAATTACCACTACTACCCGTTGTGCCCAAACTAACAGAAAGGTCAAAAACCGAATCCCTATGGCCAAATATGGGTAATTGTCACTTTGAGGGTTAACCGGTTATAGAAAATGGATACGATCGGTCACTCCCCAATCACTTCTTACATTATATCGTCTAGATGATACGATCGGCACCTAGGGACCTAACTATACAGGAACCTAAGGAGAGAATCACATAGAGGTTTTGCAAGTATAGCAGGTTTGAGGGAAAAAGTGACCCGATTCTAGAAGGTTTGACACGGTCTTGTGCCTGCATATACTACTCAATCTTAACTACCAAGGCTGTCACCCCCGGACTTGTTACTATGCGGGTATCGAGGAATGATCATCTATACACTCCCACGTAACTAACACTAGTACCAGTTAATTAGAAATGCGCGCTTTCATCTCCAATCACCCTTTACCTATGTCTAAGTGAAAAACAAGTTAAGATTGTGAACCCTTAAGGCGTTAAAGTCCGATTACCTCATGCACATATTCTACCCTTAGACCATTACTTTGACTTGAACAGTGGATACTTAGCCATTAAACATAGAAACGAAAGTAAAAGAAATGATAAGAGACATCTTACTTGGAAAGGAAATAACTGGATTAACTTCTGGGCCTAACCCCAGTTTTGCCAACAAAACAACTGAACTACCTTTATGCGGGCAAACCGCCAGCTTCAGGCAGACAGAATATCTAGAAAATAAACTAAGTATGAAAACAGGAAATTGTATCTTCGAGGTGTAAAAACGCGTGTTCTAAATGAAAAACAGATAAAAGTATTTATAGCCAACTGAATTAAGGCTTCAAGCAGCCCAAATTTCACCCACGCAGGGGCTCTTACACTCCTCCACTTTATTACCTTCATGCTCCATGTTCTTCCTTGATTTTAGGAGTGATAGCAACAAACCCTAGCGCCTCCAGTAACTTCCTGATGTCTCCACTTCCTTCCCAACGTGTTTGGACCTCCCCAAGACTCGGAACTGACCGCCACATCACCTCCACGTGCATATAGGAGCTGTCCCGCGATTCTGTTGCGTAATTCTCGTAACAACTTTGATCGGGTCCTCGGCAGGCAAATTAGTCCTTTGTTCCCTCAGCATAAATAGCACCTGTCTGTGCCTGTTGTGGTGGTTTTGTGCCCTCATCCTCCTGTAATCAGTTTTACCCCCAAAACTAGACTAGACTCTATACTAAACACTTAAAAAGGGTGTAAAAAGATAAAGGAAAAAGCACGAATTTGAGTCTTCATCACACCCACAGACTTGGACCATACTTGTCCTCAAGTATGAATGCAACTTTAACTCGAAAAAACAACAAACAGAAGACTCAAATGACTCAAAACAAGACAATACAGCATATGAACCATAAGTTGATAAAGGGCATAACAGTTGAACATAATGATGCAGGCAAATCGAATCAATCAAACTCAGGCTAGTACAACTATTGAAGTGTGCACTCAGCTCGCCTTTTTCTCGAGTGTTTATGTTAAGTGTTTACTCTCAACAATTCCACCAAATCATCATCAACAAACTTGCAAACACCCTGTATAAACAATTTACGATATTCACATGCATGCATATCAAAAGGTCTTGTGAGGGTTGTAATGGGGCATGCAGATCAAGGTTAGAAATATTTAGGAACTGGCTACCTTCAATAGTATTCGGGAAAAATCAGCACTGGCAGCTCTGTGCCCACATAACAACCTGGGAAATCATAAAAGTTCAAACACTTTTTTTTATTTTCTTTTTTCTTTTTTTTATTTATTTTCTTTCTTTGTGCCCATTTCTGGCACCCTGTCACTATTTGGCTTAAACATACTACCAATACGAGCATAAAAGGTTTCATTCCCACTTATAAGATACTCTTTAAAGCGAGATTTTCAGAACGCAGGTCATGAACAAATAAGTAGGCTCAAATAATGGCAGCAATGGGAAGCATTTATCAGTGAATAATATGGCCAAATAACGATGAAAGAAAATGCCTTAATCATCTAAGCATACATGAGAGCATGAAATCAAGTTTAACAGGGCACAAGCAAGTAAGCATCAAATGGAGATGGTGGAATTAAAACACACAGAAAGAAGTCGCAAATGTTAATTTGGGCTCAAAGCTAACTGGGTAGTTATATATTGCTTTCACATGCGATTGATTAATTCCATCTGCCTAACAATAAATTTATGTCCATATATGCCCAATGTCAATCTATGACTCATATGCTATAGACTCAACATGCACACACAAAATAAAAACAAAACATACAAACACAACGACCTAGGCATATCCCTCCCACACACTTGCTATACAAAGTACCCTTGCGGGCACAAGCAGTAATGTGGGTTAAATATGCCCAAAACAGACTCTATATATACAGACGCAAATATACAAAAACAAAAATAGACACTAAACACACAAACAAAAATAAAAACAAATCCTAAACTACTGGGGATAAAACATGACTTAAGGAGAGGAAGGGTAGTCTAACCCGAGGTGAACACAAATGCTCTGCAGGGCTTTCTCAACTCTTTCGAGCTTCTTTGAATATGCACTGCTCTGTGCCCTGCTCGGTCCTGCTTGTGCCCTAGGCGATCCTTCTTGTGCCTTGGAGGCCTTTCTCTTGTCAAAGTACGTTGGTTCTTCAAAAGGAAGAAAGTATGGGGTGTTGTGAGGGTGGTGGGTTTGTGCAGGGAGATCGTGGGCGAGAATTTAGGGAGAGGTTTTGCTTTGCTCGATTTGTGAGAAATCGAGAGTGGGAGGGGGGCGTATTTGAATGCTTCAGGGGACGTGGGATGTTGTTAGGGTGGTGAGTTTGTGCAGAGAGATCGTGGCCAAGAATTTAGGGAACGGTTGTGCCTAATTTTGAGAGAATTGAGGAATTTTGAATTGGGGAGGGAGATATGTTTATAATTCAAAATAATTATCTGGATATATCATCTCTCCCTCACTCCCCTTTTTCCGGCCTCAATTTTCAACAAACATCAACACTGCATGGGGAAAACCAACCGTCTCTGCAGCTGCTGTCTGTGTCCAATCAGTCAAATCTGCTACAGTACCCACCCACACACTTAAACCTTGCTGTGCCCTGCACATTACTTTGCCCACAGTGATGCGTTTCCAGTCTTTGCCTTCCTGCAGCGTTAATTCACAAACAAAATACAAATAACAAACATAATTGAAATTAAAGCAAGTAAACAAACTGGGTTGCCTCCCGTCCAGTGCCTTTGTTTAAGGTCTTTGGCTCGAACATGTTGTGTCTTCAGTAGTACTCGGGAATGCTCAAAACTTGGGTTTCTGCCTAAGTTCCCTTCTCTTGCTCGAAATATGGTTTCACCCTCTGGCCATTGACTCGAAATTCGCACCCATCTTTTGGGTTCACCAGATCAATTGCTCCACTTGGGTGTTGATGTTGCACCAAATAGGGGCCCATCCATTTTGACTTCAATTTGCCCGCATGCAATTTGAGCTTTGAGTTATACACGAGTACCTTTTGTCCACAGAGCAACTGTTTGCCCCTTGCGAGTGCATCGTGGTATCTCTTGGTCCTTTCCTTATACATCACAACATTATCATAGGCCTCGGACCTCAATTCTTCCAATTCTTGGATCTGCAACTTCCTCTCAATTCTAGCGCATTCATTATTGAAATTCAACTTCTTGATTGCCCAAAATGCTTTATGCTCCATTCCCACGGGAAAATTGCAATACTTTCCAAAAATCAGCCTGTAAGGAGACATCCCAATAGGTGTCTTGTAGGCTGTGCGATATGCCCACAGAGCATCTTCCAAGTGATTGCTCCAGTCTTTGCGCCTTGGTCCAACAACTTTCTTCAGAATATTTTTGATCTCCCTGTTTGAGACTTCTGCTTGTCCATTTTCCTGGGGGTGATATGCAGTAGTAACCTTGTGTGTGACCCCATACTTTGCCATCATCTTCTTTATGACTGAGTTGCAGAAATGAGTCCCTTGATCACTGATCAGGACTTTGGGCATTCCGACGCGACAGAACACATTTGCCCTCAGGAACTTCACTACTGTATTTGCATCGTTCGTTGGAGTGGCTTTTTCCTCCACCCACTTGGACACATAATCTACAGCCAGGATAATGTAGAGATTATTACATGAATTGGGAAATGGTCCCATGAAATCTATGCCCCATATGTCGAAAACTTCCACGGGCATGATAGGTGTTTGTGGCATGGCCTCCCGAATAGAAATATTCCCAGTCATCTGGCAATTATTGCACTTCTTCACAAATATATAAGCATCCTTGAATAATGTAGGCCAGTAAAATCCTCCATCTAATACCTTCCTTGCTGTTCTACGTGGGCCAAAATGACCTCCACATGCATTGTTATGGCATAACTTCAAGATGTCTAGGACCTCATCATCACTGACGCACCTTCTTATGACTTGATCAGTTCCAATTTTCCAAAGAGCTGGTGCTTCCCAGATATAGAACTTGCACTCACGCTTTATCTTATTCTTTTGATAGTCACTCAAACTAACTGAAAACTACCTTGCGACCAGGTAGTTCACTATGTCGGCAAACCATGGCTCCTTTGCTGTTTTACCTGCAACCTCATACAGGTGCTCATCTAGAAAATTCTCAGTGATTTCCTCTTTGCTCTCAACCATCAAACAGCTGAGATGCTCTGCAACCAGGTTTTCTGCCCCAGTCTTGTCTTTGATCTGCACATCGAACTCTTGTAAGAGCAATATCCACCTTATGAGTCTCGGCTTTGACTCCTTCTTAGACAGTAGGTACTTCAGAGCTGCATGATCCGTGTAAACAATCACTTGTGCCCCCAGCAGATAGGAACGGAACTTCTCAAAAGCGAACACTACTGCTAACAGCTTCTTTTCCGTGGTGGTATAGTTACGTTGCGCGGCATTTAATGTCTTGGAGGCATAATAGATAACATAGCTCTCTTTGCCTCTTTTCTGGCCCAAAACTGCTCCCACGGAAAATCCACTGGCATCACACATCACCTCAAATGGCATTCCCCAATCCGGAGGTTGGATAATGGGGGAAGACACTAACATATTCTGCAATGTATGAAAAGCTTTCTTGCAGTCATCATCAAAGTCAAATTTTACCTCTAATTGTAGCAGGTTTGTGAGTGGTTGAGCAATTCTTGCGAAGTCATTAATGAATCGACGATAGAAACCCGCATGACCTAGAAATGCCCGAATCTGCTTAATATTGATGGGATAGGGCAATTTGGCAATAACATCCACTTTTGCCCTGTCCACCTCAATTCCTCGCTCGGATACTATATGTCCCAGCACGATTCCTTCTCTTACCATAAAGTGACACTTCTCATAATTCAACACCAAGTCTTTTTCCACACAGCGGCTCAGTACCTTGCTCAAATGTTCAAGGCATTGATCAAAGCTATCTCCATAAACAGTGAAGTCGTCCATAAAGATCTCAATACAAGTCTCAAGCATACCAGAAAATATACTCATCATACACCGTTGGAATGTGCTTGGAGCGTTGCAAAGGCCAAAAGGCATCCTTCTGTAGGCAAATGTGCTAAAGGGGTAAGTGAATGTTGTTTTGCCTTGATCGTCTTGGGATACCACGATTTGCATATAACCAGAATACCCATCCAGAAAACAGAAGTACGATTTTCCCGCAAGCCTCTCCAACATTTGATCGATGAAAGGCAAAGGGAAATGATCCTTCTTTGTGACTGCATTCAACTTGCGGTAGTCAATGCAAACTCTCCATCCGGTCTGCAGTCTCACCTGAATAAGTTCCTTGTTTTCATTCTCCACCACCTGGATTCCAGACTTTTTGGGCACAACGTGAATAGGACTCACCCACTCACTGTCGGGCACAGGGAAGATAATGCCCATATCGAGCAGCCTTAGAATCTCCTTTAACACAGCTTCCTTCATCAAGGGGTTCAGCTTTCTTTGGGGAGCTTGCACTGGTTTTGCCCCTTCTTCCAACTGGATCCGATGCATGCAAATGGTGGAACTTATGCCCTTGATGTCGGCCAAGGTCCATCCAATTTCTTCCTTGTGCATCTTCAATAGTGCTATCAACTTGACTTCCTGCTTCATGGTCAAAGATGAACTGATTATGACTGGCAAATTCTCTCCTTCACCCAAATAGGCATATTTGAGGTGATCGGGCAACTCCTTCAACTCCAGCTTGGGTGGCTTGATGATAGACAGCACCAATTTATCACCCTGCCTTGTTGTTGGCAAAGGCAGACATTTATCCCTTGAAAAACTGGCTTCGATGTGATACAATTGCAGGATTGCCTCTTTGATTTGCTTATCTCTTTCCTCTTCAGCATCCCAATCGATCTTACTGTTCTGAAGTACCCAATCAAGTGGATCTTTTTCCAGTAGCCTTGGCATTTCTTCTTGGATCATAGGCTCAAAAACGTCGATCACATGTACACCCTCAGTGTCATTTGGGTACTTCATTGCTTCCATGATGTTGAAGGTAACTCTGTCTCCATCGAACTCGCACGTCAATGTGCCCTTATCGACATCAATCTTCGTATGTGCCGTCTTCATGAATGGTCTGCCCAAAAGTATACAGGCAGCCTTTGGATTAGTTTTGCCCATATCCAGCACATAGAAGTCTGCTGGGAAAATTAGACTCTCCACTTTGATTAGGACATCTTCAAGCACTCCCTCGGGGCAAACACTGGAACGGTCAACCAATTGGATAATTGTCCTTGTATCCTTGAGCGGTCCTAAGGTCAGCTCTTCAAAAATGCTTAGGGGCATAACATTGATCGATGCCCCTAAGTCCAGCATAGCTCTCTCAACTTGAAGTCCTCCGATTTCACAGGGAATAAAGAACATCCCTGGGTCTCCACACTTTTCAGGCAGCTTCTTTTGTAATAGTGCTGACACATTTTCATTCACAACCACTTGTGCCTCCTCTGTGAATCTCACCTTCTTTGTACATAAGTCCTTCAGAAAACGGGCATATCGGGGCACCTGCCTGATTGCGTCCAATAGGGGAACATTGATTTCCACTTTCTTGAAGATGTGCATTAGATCCCTATCATCTGCTTCTTTCTTGTTTCGCTTCATCCTTCCTGAAAATGGTAAAGGCACCTCGATCTCTTTTGGAATATTACTCTTCAGGATGGGTTTGGGCACAACTGCTTCTGGTTCGTCATTTGCCCTCAATTCTGGTTCCTCCTTTGTGGGCTCATCATCGCTGTGGGCATCATCCTCTGCAGTCTCTGGATATGGTGCAGGCAGTTGCCTTCCACTCTTCAGTGTTATTGCATTTACCCCAGCCTTTTTTGGTGGTTCTGTCTGTGAGGGCAGAATTCCTTTAGCTTTCTCCATCCTTGCGATTGCATCACTAATTTGGGATATTTGTCCTCCTAAATAGCTCAGTCCATTCCTTGTCTCCTGCTCGAAGGCTTCTGATTTCTTTTGTACCTCCACCGTTTAATTCACAATCTTGTGAACCATGTCTGATAAAGACGGTCCTGCTGCGAGCGTAGGATAGTATTGTGTTGTCTGTCTCTGACTGTAGTTGGGGGCAAGATGATTGTGCCTCCTCCTTTGTTCTCCATTAATCGCGTTGACCGTTTCTTCCTTCTCCTTCACTTGTGGACACTGGTCAGAGTGGTGCCCCATCAATTCACATACCCCACAAATTCGCAAGGTATTAGCGGAAAACATGGTGATCATTTTCTCCATCTTGTTATAGAGTTGTTCGATTCGGTCATCAGTTTCAAGCACAGAGATAATTTTGCCTGCAGCGGCAACACTTGTTCTTTCATATGAATCTTCTCTGTTCTCCTCGGCCATTTCTCCAATAAGTATTAGAGCCTCAGCTGCCCTCTTGTTCAGGATAGATCTTCCACATGCTGCATTCAGTAGGGCCCGGTCCTCGCTTCTCAATCCCGAGACAAAGTAGTTCACCAGGTCATGATCTGGAATTTGGTGATGTGGGCATTTCGAGAGCAATTTCTTGAAACACTCCCAGTAGTCGTAAAAGCTCTCGTTGGAACCAGCCTTTGCGGTTGAGATCTTCTTCCTCATGCTCTGCACTCTTGATGTGGGGAAGTACTTCTCCAGAAACTTTTGCTGGAGTTGACTCCAGTTGGTTACACTCCTGGCAGGAATAGTGTATAACCATTCTCGAGCTCCGTCCTGCAAGGTGAAAGAAAAAGAAACTAGACGAATGTATTCACCTGTCCCATTAGCTCGTGTGCATTGCGTCTCACATACCATCTCAAAATCATGTAGATGTCGCTGTGGATCCTCCCCTAGATGGTCATGGAATTTGGGTAAAATCGAGATGATGTTTGCCCTCAGCTCCCAGTTACCAGTAGTTGTGGGCAAAATGATGCCCGTGGGACGCATGTTCATGGTTTGAGAGAAACTCAGATGTCTCAAAGTAAGGGTGTGCGGTGGTGGTCTTTGTTGTTCTTCTTCTTCGTGGTTTGATATCTGATCGTCCTTCATCTCTTCGTCGGAATAGAGTAGATTGATGTTGCTTGTCTCAGCTTGTTCGTTGCTTACCTGACTTTCTTCTCTTGAGGTTAAATCGTCACTGGATCCTTCAGTGTGATTCTCCTCCTCCAGCCTTTTCAAAAATGCCCTAGCTTGTGCCCTTCTTGCCCTCGCTGACCTCTCTATCTCCGGATCATAGAGTAAATCTCCTGCGCAGTTAGAACGACGCATATACTAAGGTAAAATAGTAAATAGATAGAAAAGTGCGCTTACACTCCCCGGCAATGGCGCCAATTTTGGCACACCGTCGTTTTGGTGTGCAAAATACACTTACGGGCAAATAGTCCACAAATGCTTAATCTACCCTCAACGGCTAGTATAGCTGATGAAGACGGATGTCGATCCCACGAGGAGTGTTCATAACCTTCTGTCTTTTCTTAGTTTTGGTTTGGGTCTTCAGTGTCACTCTAAAAACCTTGCTAATAAACTTAAACTAACTAAATGCTGAAAAGGAAATCACAAGAGAAGATATCAGTAATAAAAGTGCTCAAGTCAAAGCATCGAGTCATTCGATAGGTATGCGCAATCCCGGGTAAAACATATATACTTACCACTACTACCCGTTGTGCCCACACTAGCAGAAAGGTCAAAAACCAAATCCCTATGGCCAAATATGGGTAATTTTCACTTTGAGGGTTAACCGGTTATAGAAAATGGATACGATCGGTCACTCCCCAATCACTTCATACATTATATCGTCTAGATGATACGATCGGCACCTAGGGACCTAACTATACAGGAACCTAAGGAGAGAATCACACAGAGGTTTTGCAAGTATAGCAGCTTTGAGGCCAAAAGTGACCCGATTCTAGTAGGTTTGACACGGTCTTGTGCCTGCATATACTACTCAATCTTAACTACCAAGGCTGTCACCCCCGGACTTGTTACTATGCGGGTATCGAGGCATGATCACCTATACACTTCCACGTAACTAACACTAGTACCAGTTAATTAGAAATGCGCGCTTTCATCTCCAATCACCCTTTACCTATGTCTAAGTGAAAAACAAGTTAAGATTGTGAACCCTTAAGGCGTTAAAGTCCGATTATCTCATGCACATATTCTATCCTTAGACCATTACTTTGACTTGAACAGTGTATAGTTAGCCACTTAACGTAGAAACGAAAGTAAAAGAAATGATAAGAGACATCTTACTTGGAAAGGAAATAACTGGATTAACTTCTGGGCCCAATCCCAATTTTGCCAACAAAACAACTGAACTACCTTTATGCGGGCAAACCGCCAGCTTCAGGCAGACAGAATATCCTGAAAATAAACTAAGTATGAAAATAGGAAATTGTATCTTTGAGGTGTAAAAACACGTGTTCTAAATGAAAAACAGATAAAAGTATTTATACCCTACTGAATTAGGGCTTCAAGCAGCCCAGATTTCACCCACGCAGGGGCTCTTACACTCCTCCACTTCATTACCTTCATGCTCCATGTTCTTCCTTGATTTTAGGAGTGATAACAACAAACCCTAGCGCCTCCAGTAACTTCCTGATGTCTCCACTTCCTTCCCAACGTGGTTGGACCTCCCCAAGACTCGGAACTGACCGCCACATCACCTCCACATGCATATAGGAGCTGTCCCGCCATTATGTTGCGTAATTCTTGCAACAACTTTGACCGGGTCCTCAGCAAGCAAATTAGTCCTTTGTGCCCTCAGCATAAATAGCACCTGTTTGTGCCTGTTGTGGTGGTTTTGTGCCCTCATCCTCCTGTAATCAGTTCTACCCCCAAAACTAGACTAGACTCTATACTAAACACTTAAAGGGTGTAAAAAGATAAAGAAAAAGCACGAATTTGAGTCTTCATCAGCCACCTGAAAATAACCCGATAAACCATTAAGGAAACTATAAAAATTATGCCCGGCCAATTTATCAAGAATTTTATCAATGAAAGAAAAGGGAAAATGGTCTTTTCGCGTTGCGACATTAAGCTTTCGGTAATCAATACACATTCTCTATCCGACGGTGGTTCGAGTATCCACATGCTCTCGTTTATCATTCTTCACCACCGTGATTCCTCCTTTCTTGGGCACCACGTGGACTGAGCTCACCCATTCACTATCGGCTATCGGATAGATAATTCCCTACGCAAGAAGCTTGAGAATCTTCTTTTTGATGACCTCCATCAGCACGGGATTGAGCCACCGTTGTCCTTCTCTAACCGGCTTGGCCCCTTCCTCAAGAATGATTCGATGCATGTATGTCGAGGGGCTAATGCCTTTGATGTCAGAAAGGCTCCATCTAATAGCTTGCTTGTTTTTCTTGAGTACAGCTACCAAGATATCTTCTTCATCTCTTTTAAGCCCGGAAAAGATAATCACGGGTCAAGATAGACATATTTGAGATGAGACGGGAGCTCCTTGAGCTCAATCTCGGGAGTAGACTTCACTTCTTTTTCGGTCGAAGTAAGAACTTCCATTAAGCTTACTCCTTCTCTTAGTAAAATCTCCATCTCTTTGGCATCCAATTCGTCTCCCCCACACTTGAGGTAAGTTTCTTCCATAGCATGTTCCTCAGACAAGGCTTTGCTCGTCCACTGGGAGCCTATTTCCTGCAAGAAAACCTCCTCAGCCAAGGCATCAATAGTATCAATGAAAGAACAAATTTCCTCAAATGAGGAGATGAGAATAGCTTTGTTTTCATGGACGGAAAAGGACACAGTTTCTCTTAACACCAATATTTTTAAAGTTCCATTTTTGACATCAATCAAGGTGTTTGTTGTAGCCATGAAAGGTCTACCTAAGAGAAGTGTGTGCTCCTTACCCGTTTCCTTGACATCTCCCACATCAAACACAATAAAATCCACCGGGATTATCAAACCACCAACTTTAACTAGAATGTCTTCAATTATTCCTCTAGGGTATCTTACAGACCTATCCGCCAATTGTAGACACATTCTAGTTGGTTTTAAATCACCTAACTCTAATTGCTTATAAATTGAGTAAGACATCAAGTTAATTCCGGCTCCCAAATCTAGCATTCCGCATGCTTCTTTACCATTTCCCAAGGTAATTTTAAGAGTAAAACTACTTGGATCACGGAGCTTGGGTGGTAGTTGATGTTGTAGGATTGCACTTGCCACTTCGGACACCACAATCTTCTCATCCTCCACAAATTTTCTCTTCTTGGAAGCTAGTTCCTTGAAGAATTTGACGTAGGCCGACACATTGTGAATGACATCAAGGAGTGGAAGGTTGACATTCACCTTTGATATGAGCTTGTAAAACTCTTGAAATTAGGTGTCGTGCTTCTTATTCATCAACCGGCTTGGAAATGGAATTGAAGGATTGTAGGGATGGGTGGATTTGTGGAGTGTGGGTTTCTTCACTTGTTCATTTCTTTTTTCGGGCTCCTTTTGTTATTGTTGAGGAGCCTCCTCTTCTTTCTCAACCTCTTCGGTTGGGCTTGACTCTCCAACCTTGTTATCAATCACCTTGCCTCCTCTAAGCACGGTCATGGCTTGTGCTTGCTCAGGTTGGCTTGGTAACATGCCTAGCTTGGCTTGCTTGGCCAACTCTCCAATGGTCCCGACTATTTGTCCCACTTGGGTTTCAATCCTCTTCACGGAAGCTTCAACGGATTCGAACCTTTGTTGGGTAGCTTGAATGAAGGATTGCAAGGTGTCTTGCAACGTCGGCCTTAGTGGTTGATTTGGTTGGGCCGGATATTGTTGTGGCCTCGGATAAGGTGGAATTTGGTGATTAGGTTGTTATTTCGTATATATTTTGAGTCATTTTTGGTGTATTTTTGCGTAGTTACTCACTCCTTGGTCAAGTTTTGTGGAAGAATTGTGTCTTGTGGTTAATTTCAGGTGGTTGACATGGAAGTGGAGATAATGGCATTGTTTTGGAGGGTTTGGACGCAATTGGATTGAAGAAAAGCTGAATAGTCTGGAAAGCAGTCGGTATGGGCATACCGACTGGTGGACTGGGTGAATATTTGGACTGAAAAAAGTGGATATCCACCAGCTGTGGGCCATGGATGATTTTTGGGCTATTTTTATTACTATTGGACTTTATTTTTATTATTTTCCTAGTTGGATTAGGATTAGATTTCTTTTATTAATTAATTAGTTAAGGATTTGGATAAAAGACTTCTAGATAGAGTAGGACTCTAATATATCAGTATCCATTGTAGTACAATAATTAGAATCGCCAGATACAGGAAAAGAGACGCCAGGAATGATTCTTCTCTCTGCAGTACACGATCTACTTCAATTTTTTCATTCTTCTTTTCATATTTCTTCTTTTCAATTAATTTCTGAATTGCCAATCCAATTATGAATTCAAGCTAAGCGCGTTCTATTCCGGTGAAGATTAACGAATCCCTGGCATATTTATTCTGTGAGATCTAATTTGTTCTTATACTCTAATTATATGAATGCATCTGTGATTCTCTGTGTTTAAAGTTGTTAATTGTTTTGATTCCGCTGGGTAGTTGTAAATATTTAGTAGATCGGAATTAATTAGTAGCCAATTAAACCAGCCATCCGTAATTATGGTTTAGGTTTAATTAGTGGTACAACAATTCTTCAGAATCGAGGGAAGATCAGTCTTAATTCGACAGTCCTGTGTCAGAGTCTGTTGGTTTTGAATCGGGTTTCTCTAGTGCATAAAGCTGTCGGCTCATTAAATCTATAGAGTGTCTCTTACGGTTGTCAGTCGATTAGGGAAATAATTAGTGAAGTGTCTTCCTAATTGTCAGTAAGTGTGTTCGGTGGCTATAACTGGTTTGCATGAATTAATTGGAGTTATCTTTGCATCGATGATCAGAATAATTAAGCTAGGGTGGAGTTAATTGGAAGTCGGAATACCTTTAAATCTGTTAAGAAATCTACATTTGTTTAATTGCTTTTAAATTTTGGTTTTACATTATAATCAAGATATTTATCTAGAAAGTTGGTTACTGCAAACTGAAGGTTCGAATAGTTCTCACCGGTCCTTTGGGAGACGATCTTGCTTGCTACTATTCTGGGTAGTTTGGGCATACCGACTGCGTGTCGGATTATTTTTGGTGAAAAACTACGCACCAAATTTTGGCGCCGTTGCCGGGGATCGGTTTTTAAGAAGTGATTATTCTAATATTTTCAGTTTACCATTTCTTTTTATTTTGTTTTGTTTTTCTAGTGCATGACTCGGTCCTCACAGAAAGGAAGTCTAGAATTCAATCCAGAACCGGAGAGAAGTTACCATAAGTTGAGGAAAGCTACCCGGGAGTCTAAGGAGACTTCCACATTTGATTCGGGAACATTTGATCTTGATCAATTGTTCGAGGAAAACATGGCCAACAATGGAAATCAAGCTCTCGCAAATGTTGCTGGACCTGACCTGCCAATCAGAGAGTTGGGTCGCCACAGAAATAATCGACCCATTTGCATCGTGCTACCTCCGATTGCAAATAATTCTAAAATAAGGCCTGGCTTTATTCAAGTTTTACCCAAATTCGGAGATCTACCTGGAGAGAGTGCACACAAGCACCTTACCGAATTTGATTTAGTTTGCTCTACTCTACGCCCTCAAGGCTTCTCTGCTGATAATTTGAGATTACTGACTTTTTCTCATACTTTGCAGGGCAAGGCTAGAGATTGGCTGTTTGATCTCCCATCGAGCTCTATTTCCACTTGGAATGAGTTGGAGGAACAATTCCTACGCAAGTTCTTTCCTGAATCAAGAGCTGCAAACTTAAGGATGGCGATCAGCAGCATTAAACAGAAGCAGAATGAGAGCTTGGCCAATTACTGGGAGAGATTCCAACAGTTGTACCGCAAATGTCCAGACCATGGTTTCTCTGAATATCAATTACTCACTAACTACTTTTACCGTGGTATGTCAATCTTTGACAGGAAGAATGTTGATGCTGCTAGCGGAGGATCTCTAACCAACAAGACTCTAGCAGAGGCGAAACAGCTCATTATCAACATGGTTTCTAGAGGTCAGCAGTATGAAGATGAGGATGATGACAGATACTGGCCTGTAAAAGGAGTTGAGCGAGCAGACAGCTCCGGTGTCAATGAGAAGATCGATGCTTTAACTTCTCTGGTTCAAGGTCTAGCTTTAGCGCAGACACAGAACATCCGTTGTGGAGTGTGCTCAGAAAATGGCCACTTTAATGATGCTTGCCCTACTTTGCAAGTTTCTCCAAACGAGCAAGCATGTTATGGTTCCAGTGATGTGCAACAAGATGCTCTGAGACGGGAGAATTATGATCCGTACCCGAACACATATAACCCGGGTTGGAGGGATCATTCTAATTTTAGCTGGAGGCAGCCAGATCAGAAAATGCCGGGAGATTTGCCTCTGAGGCAGCCACAGGGTGGGCAGTATGCCCATACCGATCGTGCTGCACCGAGCATGAGTGAAATTATGAAATGTCTGGAGCAGAGTAGTGCACTCGTGAACAGTTTGGCACAGAGCCAGAAAGCCTTCCAGCAAGAGACGCAAGCCGCTCTGAGGAGTATGGGCACACAGATCACACAACTTGCCACTCAAATCCACCAGATGCAAGCGAATCAGGGCAAACTCTCATCTCAAACTGAAATGAATCCAAGAGCGCATGTTTGCGCTGTAACTTTAAGAAGTGAGAATAAGTTAGTCGAATTTGAGACTAAGAAGAAAGAAACAGAGACGGAAGAGCATGTTGAAGTGCAAAAGAAGGAATCCATTGCAGAGGCAAAACAACATGACAAATCTCTTCCACCTAAGGTATGTATGGAACCCAAAGTTTTTAATGCTCAACCTCTTATTTCAACATTTTTTTCTTCCAGGTTGGTTCAAAATAAGAAAGAAGATGATGAAAAGGAGGTCCTCAAGCTGTTCAAAAAGGTAACTTTTGGTGGGCTAATTGAAACCGCTGCAATAACAGAAGAAGATGAGGATATTCGAGATATCATAATGCAGCTGTATACCACCAGTGAATTTCCAATTCGAAATCTGACGGGCCGTATGCCCTTACCGACCAACTCAGAACCGATTTTACCATCTCATGTGAAGGCTCCCGTGCTGAAGCTGAAAGTACTTCTGGAGCATCTGAAATATGCTTTTCTTGGAGAGCAAGGCACGTTGCCCTTAATCATCAATAATGATCTTTGCAAAAGGCAAGAAGCAAGGTTGGTCAAGCTTTTGAAGAAGCATAAAGGTGCGGGGATGGAAACGATTCCTTTCGACAGAGGTAGATCTGCTACCCCCGAAATTGTCTCTTGATCGTGCCTCCCCACGTCGAGCCTCAGACGTTAAATAAGGGCGCTTCTCGGGAGGTAACCCGAGCAATTATTTTCTTTGTCTTTTTTTTTATTGTTAAAAAAAAAAGTTCTAGTATAGTCTTCTAGTGCAGGGATATCCTCAAGTAGTGCCCCGATTTTTGCTGAGATCTAGAACCTATTCAAGCGCTATACTCGCCGGATTATGGACCGACTTGATGATCTCCATGACCGTCTCGAGCCTGTGGAACAAGTCATCGCCCACTTTTCCATGTCTTCCTCTTAGTGACCACACAGTTTGCATTTTCTTCTCTTTGTATAGTTTTTTTTTTGTTCTTTTCTTTTATGCTTTTCTATTTTTCTTTTGGGTCGCTCTCCTCTTTTGCACAGTGAGGACACTGTAGTATCTAAGTGTGGGGGGAGAGTTAGTTTTTGCCTTTTCTTTTCATAAAAAAAAGAGTTTTATGTGGTTTTTAGTGTGTCAAGTCATTGGCTTACTTGAGATGGATTGCATGATAAGAAAGAGCATGATATGGGATTGGTCTTGAGTGAATGGTTTATCTCTTATGATTAAAATGTTTACATGCTTGTATGTATTCTTGAATAAGAAAATCTGCAAAATTTAATCAAATTTGTTGAAGCTTACTATATTGTGAGAATTGAGCCTGATGAGCATTATATATGAGAAAGCTCAATTTATTTTCTTGCTGAGTGTATCGTACTTGAATGTTGGATTTCTGATTTGCCCAGTTGCCATAATCACGCCGCTTTTGAGTTTCTTTGCATGAAAATGATTAAGGCATTTAGGATTACCCATTACTTTGGCTTAAAAAGTTATCTACCCCTTCATTATCCATTAATGAGCCCGTTATGCCTAATCCATTTGTTCTTGATGATAAATAGCCACTAAATAATTAAGCCTTAGCTTTTTGGCCTACTCTTGTCCCATGAAAGCATGTAAGTTATATCAGTTTGTGTTGAGAAGAGTTTAAAGTTTGCTTGAAGATATTTGGTGCTGGAGAGCTAAAAAGTGTATATATCCTTGTTCTATTCCAAAAAAAAAAAGAAAAAAAGAAAAAAAGAGATGAAAAAAAAGAGAAAAAAATAAGAAATAGGACAAGCATGAAAAAAAAGGGCTATGCTCAATTGTTGTCATTTATTTGGTTGCCCTGTATTATTGGAAGCCAACACTCAATTGGCTTTTGTTGATTTATTTGGGAAGTTGCAAACGAATTTGGTGAATGCAGTTGATATGCTTATATGTTTTCAACTATTTGAGCCATTTATCCTTTTTATCCTGCCTATGCACCCTAGCCCCACTACAACCAGTGCAAAAAGACCTTTTGATTTGTGTATAGATCTCATTTGCATGGTAGAGATTTTGACATATGGGAAAATTTATGTTTGAAAGCATCAAGTTATGATTTGTGTGAATTATATTCTGTCCATATCTTCTATTGAGAAAACTTGAGCGAATCTTAGTGAGGCTGGATTGGTTTTGCATGTTTTTTTGACTTGAATGAAAAGCATGTGTACAGTTTTTTGAAATAAGAGATTGGTTTGTGGACTGTGGATGATTGTATCTTGTCTCTGACTTTGATTGTTTTCCATTGAAGGTTGCCAATGATTGTCATGTCGTCTTTGAGTTTTTCTTGAGTCTTCTTTTGTTTAGTGTTGCTCGAGGACGAGCATTGTCTAAGTGTGGGGGGGTTTGATTAGGTTGTTATTTCGTATATATTTTGAGTCATTTTTGGTGTATTTTTGCGTAGTTACTCACCCCTTGGTCAAGTTTTGTGGAAGAATTGTGTCTTGTGGTTAATTTCAGGTGGTTGACATGGAAGTGGAGATAATGGCATTGTTTTGGAGGGTTTGGACGCAATTGGATTGAAGAAAAGCTGAATAGTCTGGAAAGCAGTCGGTATGGGCATACCGACTGGTGGACTGGGCGAATATTTGGACTGGAAATAGTGGATATCCACCAGCTGTGGGCCATGGACGATTTTTGGGCTATTTTTATTACTGTTGGACTTTATTTTTATTATTTTCCTAGTTGGATTAGGATTAGATTTCTTTTATTAAATAATTAGTTAAGGATTTGGATAAAAGACTTCTAGATAGAGTAGGACTCTAATATATCATTATCCATTGCAGTACAATAATTAGAATCGCCAGATACAGGAAAAGAGACGCCGGGAATGATTCTTCTCTCTGCAGTACACGATCTACTTCAATTTTTTCATTCTTCTTTTCATATTTCTTCTTTTCAATTAATTTATGAATTGCCAATCCAATTATGAATTCAAGCTAAGCGCGTTCTATTCCGGTGAAGATTAACGAATCCCTGGCGTATTTATTCTGTGAGATCTAATTTGTTCTTATACTCTAATTATATGAATGCATCTGTGATTCTCTGTGTTTAAAGTTGTTAATTGTTTCGATTCCGCTGGGTAGTTGCAAATATTTAGTAGATCGGAATTAATTAGTAGCCAATTAAACCGGCCATCCGTAATTGTGGTTTAGGTTTAATTAGTGGTACAATGATTCTTCAGAATCAAGGGAAGATCAGTCTTAATTCGACAGTCCTGTGTTAGAGTCTGTTGGTTTTGAATCGGGTTTCTCTAGTGCATAAAGCTGTCGGCTCATTAAATCTATAGAGTGTCTCTTACGGTTATCAGTCGATTAGGGAAATAATTAGTGAAGTGTCTTCCTAATTATCAAGAAGCTAAGGAGAAATTAGGCTGCGTCAGTAAGTGTCTTCGGTGGCTATAACTGGTTTGCATGAATTAATTGGAGTTATCTTTGCATCGATGATCGGAATAATTAAGCTAGGGTGGAGTTAATTGGAAGCCGGAATACCTTTAAATCTGTTAAGAAATCTACAATTGTTTAATTGCTTTTAAATTTTTGTTTTATATTATAATCAAGATATTCGTCGAGAAAGTTGGTTACTGCAAACTGAAGGTTCGAATAGTTCTCACCGGTCCTTTGGGAGACGATCTTTCTTGCTACTATTCTGGGTAGTTTTGGCATACCGACTGCGTGTCGGATTATTTTTGGTGAAAAATGACGCACCACTTGGCCACATCCAGCTTGTTGAGGTGGAGGCGGTTGTTGTGACGGTTGAGGTGGTTGTTGAGGTTGTCTCCAAGAGAAATTTGGATGATTTCTCCACCCCGGATTGGATGATTGAGAGTATGGATTGTAAGGTTGGCGTGGTTGGAATCCTTGAAGGGTATGCACTTGCTCTTTAAGAGCATGGAAATGAGCCTCTTCACTTAATTCCGGCTCGATGGACTTTTGGCACAAGTTGGCCCCATGGCCATACTCTTCACAAATCCCACAAGTCTCAATGGTCATCCCTTGTTGGGGTGGTCTCTCGGAGGTTCGAAGCATCTCTACTTGCCTTGTTAACTCGGCAAGTTGTTTCGTCACATCATAACTAGGGTTGGCTTCATTGACGGAAGCTCTCTTCTCCCTAACAATCTTTTGTTGAGAAGTCATGGCCATAGTCTCATAGATGTTTGAAACTTCTTCGGCGGTCCGGCCTCCAATGTTTCCTCCCAATGCATTATCCACCATGTATTGAAAATTTTGAGAAAGCCCGTCATAGAAGAATTGGTTGAGCAACTGGGGTGCGAGATGGTGGTGCGGGCATTGTTGTTGAAGACCTCGAAATCGATCCCAATCTTCATGAAATGCTTCACTCGGAGATTGGGTCAAGGTAATAATTTGAGCTCTCAAATCTTGGGTCTTTTGATTGGAGTAGTACTTGGCCATGAACTTCTCGTAGACGGCATTCCAATTGGCCAATGAGTTGGCCGGTAGTGACATGAACCATGTCTTGGCTCGATCTTTCAAGGTGTAAGGGAAACACCTCATCTTCAATTGATCTTCGTACAAACCTTATAGAGGAAAGGTTTCAACAACGGCATAGAACTTCCGAATGAAGTTCAAAGCATCTTCGGCCGGCATCCCATAGAATGAGGGAAGTTGGCTAAAATGAATGTTCTTCAACTCATAGTTCCTTTCGGCTTCACCAAGAACTATGCAAGAAGTCGACGCTCCAATCGCGGGACGAGCAAAGTCTCTCATATTTCTAGCCGCATTGGCATTGACATTGTCGGGGTTGTTGAGGGGGTTAGCGTCCATCTCTCTTTCTCACTCGAACACATTGGATCTTCTTGGTTGATCGATGTTATCAAAGACGGGAGCTAGTCTTCGATTGAGGCTTCGCCTCCCTAGCATACACAACCACAAACAAAACGGAGATCACACGTAACTTGCGGAAAGAGATATGAAAGCCAAACACAAGAAAATATACACAAGAGCAAATTCAAACAAGCAACACAAACAAAACACTTTAACAAGAATGATTTCACGATAAAAAAAATACACACAAGCAATTATAGCACCATAAAGACAATAACTTTAAGCCGTCCCCGGCAACGGCGCCAAAATTTGTTTCCCAGTGATCCAAATTTGTATTTATAATTTTCGGTTTAGGCTCAATGCAACAAACTACTAGGGACCACTCCCGCAATTGGACGGGATCAATTGTAGACGCGATGAGCTAAGCCGAGTCGATCGCACAAGGAAGGCTTAGTGTGAGGAATTGTCTTATAGCTAAGCATGCAACGTGTTCAAAAACTAAAATAAATCCTAAACATTCTAAACATGGGATTGATGGTTATTTAAACTAAGGATTGAAATTAGTAAGTAAACAAGATAATGCAAATGACAATAATGAGAACGAGATTGAGGAAAACAAAATGATAAAGGTATTAGGGTGTAGATTCTCTCAATGGTTTATCTCTATGCTTGATTAAGGTTGGTAATGTTAATCTCACACATCCAAAAGACCCTCTCAAAAGGCTTAATATCAATTACTGTCACCGTCTATCAACTAAGCCCCTTTTAGCTATATCAAATGAGCAAGAATAACATATTAGGCTTAGGAACCCCATCCACCTAACGTTGAAGGAACCAATTTCGAGATTTAAAATCACCTTCCAGTTTCCTCTAAATCCTAGCAATGCTCAAGTAGTGATCAATTACTCTAACATAATAAGCACAATTTCAACAACAACAACCAACAATTATCAAGCATAGATCAAGAACCAAATCGATCCTCTACCCCTTAATAGAGAGATTAGCCATTCAACATGCTCAAAACAACACAAATATTATAGAAGATCGTCATCTCATAATCAAATGTAAATAACATAAAATTTCTACAATATTAGGTATCCTTCAAGAGTTGGGACAAACCCCCACACATCATCCAAGAAATGGAAAGCAAATACCAAAAGTAAACTTCCTAACGAGCTTAGCTTCTGCGGATGGCTCAAAGTCGGTTTCTTCTCGTCTCCTCTTCTTCTTCCTTAGCTTGTTCTCTTTTTATTTCTTTTCTCCTCCTTTCTCATGTGGTGGTGATGATGGTGAAAATGGTGAAGGAAAATGGTAGAGATGATGGTGTGTGTGTAGAGAAAATGGAGGTGGAGAGATGAAGAAGATGAATTGAGTAGAGTGATGAGAATGAATGATGATTGAAGTCTCCCAAAATCTATATGAGATATGGGAGAGAGAGAGAGAGACGAAAGAGAGAGTGAGGTATGGTGAGAGAAAAGGTGATGGTATGGTGATGGTAAGGGAGCATTAAATGCATAAGATTTGTGGAAGATTTTTGAAGGAAAAAGGGGGCCAAAGTCTAAAATGAAATCTTAGGGGAAATGATACCTTTGATTCCTACAATTAGATGGCTCAAAAAGTCTTATCTAGATTAAATTAATTCAGATGAGGAGAGAGAGAGAGAAGTGGAAACGAGTGGAATTGTATTTGAAATCGGGATGAAAAACTGGACCGAAGAGGGAGGAGGGCATCCGCGCCCTGGCGGGATGCAGCGCCGGCGGGTGCCTACGCCGGTGGGCACCCCAAGGCCGAGAGGCCGCGGCGCCCTCCTGCGCGGCGTCGGCAGTGATCGGGCCGCGGGGCGGGTTTGGCCGGTCCGGGTCTTTCGCTCCGTGGTCCACTTTGAATGCGATCCAGTGCAATTCCTCCTCACATTTTCTTCATAATTTTCGAGCCTCCATTTAGCCAATCACGCTCAATTTTTTGACTTTCCACTTGCCACCTAATTGCCGTAAAATACCTGCTTTTATAAGTAAAAGCTCAAGTTCTTGCACAACTTGGTAAAATCCACCTTTAGAGTAATAAATACAAATAAACACATAAAATTAACACATAACGACATAAAAATGAAGAAACTAAATTACTAAACATAACAAAATAATAAAATGAAATAATACATTTAGACACTAAACAATACATATCTCATTAATGCATCAAATATAGAGATTAAATTACAAAAGTAGAACTAAATAGTCAAATCCAATAAAATAAAGGTCCTTGACTAAACAAAATTAAATCCTAAAAATTATTGTTGGTCCCGGGCGAGTCGGTATCAGTTTAGAGGGGGGGGTGAATAAACTGATTCAATTTTTTTTTCTTTAGATGCGGAAAAATAGGGCCCTTTGACTGTCTTGAAGAAACTTATCTATGCACCAACTTGATAATCAGTTGAGACAGTTTGAGTGAAGCTTGTGTGATGTTGTGTGCAGTTAGAGAAATGCAATGATCAATAAGTACAACACACAAGATATTTATAGAGGTTCGAAGTCTCAAACTTCTACGTCTTCTCTTCCTTCCGCAGAAGGGAAACTTCACTATATAACTTGAGTTCCTTTACAAATTACACAATGAATGACAGTTGGCTGAACCTGATAGCTGCTCGTTACCTCAGCTGGTCGACGGCTCACACTTGAAGTCCCTAACTGCTCGCTAGGAAGGTAGGTGCTATTGTCGTCTTTAGATCTTCAAGAGGTTAGTCTTGAACAAGGGGGTATCAACTGATGTGCTCCTTTGATTGAGCTTAGTAGTTGATCTTGAATAGCTGAAAACTGAGAAGGCTGCCCTGGCTGGTTCGTCAACAGCTGGCTGGATGTCTTGATTCAGTGAATTCTTCTTCTCAGTTTTACTTTCGCAGTTTCTATCAAACGTTGCACTTGAGCTTGAGTAGGAGGGAGAAAGAAAAGCTCTGCTTGTATATGCGAAGGTTGGCAAGAGGTTATGTTTGCGAAAAGTGTTTAAAACTCTGATTCACCCATCTTTTATAGAGGAGTGATTTTATGACCGTTGAGCTCCATTGTCCATTTGATCAGTGGCTCTATTGGCTCATCAATGGCATGTGGTCTTAAATGTTCGCTTGGATCATTTAGTTGAAGTAGCCGTTACTCTGTCAATCGATCTTCATTGAATTCCAGGATCTTTGAAGGATCATTTATTCCAAGATACGCTGATTTAAGCAATACACTCCAGGAGTCTTCTGGCTTCAGCTCTCTTGGCAGTTTGGAATTTCAGTTGGCAGTTTTTGATTTCTTAGCTAAGTCACATTATCGTCCCAGCTGGTAGTTCTGAGCTTGTCAACTGAGTCTGTCTGTTGCTCCAGATGGCAGTTCTGGACTTATCAGCTGAGTGTGGCTATCGCTCCAGTTGTCAGTTCTGGGCTTGTCATCTGAGATTGACCATTGCTCCAGTTGGCAGTTCTGGGCTTGTCAGCTGAGATTGGCCATTGCTCCAGTTGGCAGTTCTGGGCTTGTCAGCTGAGATTGGCCATTGCTCCAGTTGGCTACTGTCAGTCTCTGGCATAAACTGATATTCTATCAGCTTCTTCAATCTTTGGTCAACTACTTTCTCCCTCAGTTCAGCTGACTCCATTGTCAGCTTGCTTTGATCGGTATGATTCCTCAGCCAAGTTGAACTTTAGACTGGATGACGTGTCTTTCAACTTGTGGGTCATTCTTCAGATTGGTTGACTTTGACTCTTCTAGAGTTCTTCTTCGATGATGCCCTGGGCTGATCAGCTTTGATCTACAACTTGAATTTTGGTCAGTTTTTCATAAATAATTTTGACATCTCATCAAAACCTGATCTAGGGGTTCCTTGATAGTTTTTCCTAACAATTATGGTTCATTACTATAACAAAAAATCATTTAAAGTCAAAATCTTAGTTCCACGACATCAGTAATACCCCATTTCTCCATAACCCAACCCGTGTCTTGTCCTCACTTTCATCGCCGATTAAATTGTTATCTTTACATTTTAATTTCTTTTTTGGCACATTATTTTCCATCTTCACAAAATATTTCCAATTGTAAAACCTTGAAAAAATCTTGAAATTTCGACCGTCATTTACAAATTCATGAGTTTATCACAAATTCTAGTCGGACCACTGTCAAATTCAACGCATCAGTTGTATTTCAACGTACACAATCACAACTGCAAGATCACTGCAATATGTAAAATTCAATACACACATACACAAACACAATGACACGCACATGGATACAAAAAAACCTCAAAACACAACATTAACTCATTCATGAACTGGGCTCCATTTCTAGAAAAGCCCAATTAAAGGAAAAAAAGGTGAAGAAGCACATTTGGCTAAACATGCCCTACGTTAACAGAAATCACAATTTTCATTTTCCACGCATTTCTACCACCGCATCTCTTCCTTTTCTCTTTCTCACCAGCGTAAAAACTGGTGGATTTTTTTGTTGACACTGTTGAAATTTGATTTTCAATAAATAAGCCTCAGCCAAACATGTACAGTTCGAGAATCATACAAAATTTTTTATTTTTACTCATTTGAGAACGCTTTCTCTATCAATTGTTTTAGAATAATTATGTAATATTTCGCATTGATTACTTGGACTTAGCCGGACAATTGCAAAAACCAAAAGACCTGAAATCTTGGCAAAAGTAGGGATTGATGCTTCTACCCCGCTCTGGTAAAATTGATTAGTTATTATATTTAAGTTGCATATAGTATGTTTTAACTTTTTATATTTTTAATTCATCTGTAAAGAAATATGTTACAGATCTTTACATATTTCTACGAAAATCATACAATAATAGTTCCACATCTAAACAGAACTATCGAAATAATGACATAAGTACATAATCATAAGTCTTATAACATTTGTTAAAAAATTGTTAAATGTTTTAATGCCCTAGGATTTCATCTTTTTGAGAACCTTATTTACATAACTCACACCACGTACATTAGTTAATCAATAATATATAGATTTTGTCTTTAGGAGAAAATTATATTAACACTTTGGTTGATCAATATTATTATATATGTATATCACCACTTTAAGAGGAAAACTTTTACTTTTTAACTTCCAGGTCATGTAAGTAGTAAAATTCTTCTTGATAGATTCTTGTAATTAATTAAAGTATTGGATGTTTATTGTTTTCATTTACTTACCTTGGTCATGAAAAAGCAAAACATCAGAGTGAATCTTTTTTTTATAGAGAAAATGCCTCAATTGCAAATTGGGTTAAGGATCTGCAGAAATCTATATTTCGATTCAGCTCCAAATACCCATTCAAAATGACCATCCAAACATGTGCAAAGCTACTATTTTCCTCACAATGCATTGCCTCTAAACAATAATTGCAAAATATTTATTTAGCTTCATACATAGATTTTGATGTAAATGATGGATCATGAATGTTATCTTTCTATTGCAGGTATGTAAAAGTTCTTACCAAATCGAGTTGATTCCAAGATTCATGACATATGATTTTGGTTTTTGTCTTCCCGGCTAAAGAGCAATCCATGAGTTTCTATTTCGTTTTCAATGCCTGCAAAAAAAAAACATAATATAATAGTGTTAAGCACAAATTGTAATTGTTCATGATGCAAAAAAATATATGAAGAAAAATACGCCAATTTTCATTACAAAAATTGGGAGCAAAATTAAACTCAAAAAATAAAATTGAAAAATGGGATACAAACTAATATAAAATGCTACTATAACTCGGCTATTTATAAAGTGAATCTCTTAATTGAAATATGGCTCCAATCTTTCAACTTTGAAATTCAAAAAAGTAATTATTGTGGCTCACCAACCAGTATTAACTTTTCCTCAAAAGCAACAACTTTTTTATGATTAAAAATTATAAAAATATTGACTGATGTATTGAAAATGGCATATACTGTCGTAGCAATGTTCATGCATACATGGCGCATACAAATTTGGGTGAGATTTGAGGATGTGAACATTTGCGGAAGATTGAATTTTAATACATTGGATGGATATTATATTATATTATATTATATTATATTATATTATATAAATAAACATTTCCTTCCCTAATATATATATTACATATAAGATATTATTGGATATGTTAATTGTAACAATTGGTTTTGTTGAAGTAAGTTTTTAAATTGAGTAATATGTCACAGTTTAAGATTTAAAATATTTTAAAAGTGGTTTTATTGTTGATGTTAGGAAAAACTATCAAGGGTTTTTCTGACAAGGGGTTTTGCTGAGATGTCAAAATATGTCAAAATAAGCAAAGAGCTTTGAAAAACTAAAAAAAAGAAAACTAAAGATGATCATATAAAAAAATTGAGCTATCAAAACCAAAAGAAATGATCAATCCAAGTGAGAAAAAGAAAAGAAAAGACAGAAAAGAAAAAGAGAGAAAAGAAAATAGAAAAGAAAGAAACCAGCCAAGAGCTGAGAAAAGAAAAGAGAGAAAAGAACAACGAGAAAAAGAAAATATCCAGCCACAAAGGGCTATGAAAAAGAAATTGTAGCTTGCTAGATCAGTTAGCAAGGTAAACTGAAAGTTGCAGGTACCATCAAGTAGAGTACCAAATGCCATCAGTCTACAATTATGAACTGAAGAAAAATACCAGTTCAAGGCACCAACCCAGAACTGCCCAATGCTAGCTGAAGAAAAGTTCCAACTGAAGGAAAATACCAGCTGAAGAGAAGAATTGAAGGATATGCCAGTTCAAGACCATTGCAGACTGAAGAAATACTAGTTGAAGAACACATCAGTTTGAGCTGATGAACATGCCAGCTCAATATGATACCAACTGAAAAAGACTACCAGCCGAAGAGAGGACAATACCAGTTGAAGACCACATTAGTTTGAGCTGATGAAAATACCAGCTTAAGAGATACCAGCTGAAGGAGAATACCAGCTGAAGAAGTGTACTAGTCCAAGGTCTGAGCTGAAGGAAATACCAGCTCAGGAAGTTCCAGCTGAAGGAGTATGCCAGCTGAAGAGAAGACTAAGGTACAAGCTGAAGGAAATACCAGCTCAAGAAGTTCCAGCTGAGGAAGTATCAGATCAAAGGATACCAGCTGAAGACGCATCATTTTTGAAGTCCGACTGATGAAGCACCAGCAACCGAACTGAAGACCAGTCCAAGGAAGTTCTAGCTGAAGGGACACAAGTCCAGAATGCCAGCTGAAGAACACTGGTTCAAACTGCCAACTTAAGCAAATCAAACTGGAGCTCAGAAAGCATCAAGCCAGAGTCCAGAACTACCAGCTGAAGATTATCTTAACTGGAGCTTTCCAAACTGCTAAAGATGCGCATAACTGACAGATGAGGAACTGAAGATTCCAACTACCAGACAAAGCTCAGAACTGAAGATCAAGATAGAAGCCGTAACTGAAATTCAAATTTCAGATAAGCCAAAGAAGATCTTGAAGTTAATGCAACCGAGATTTTGGAACAAAAGCTCGTCAGAAGAGCAAAGGCTACTCAATGGCTCTCTTTAAATGAAAGCCGTTGAACGACTTTATCATTTATGATCACACAATGATCATCAACAGTCACCAGCCACTCATCTATAAAAGCTGAGAAACCCAAAGGTGACTTTTGACTTTTGACATTAGACTCCTGAGAGAACTTTAGCTAAGATTTTCAGCGAAGACGGTCGCCAAAACACTAAAGCCTCACGCTCAAACTCAGAAAAAAGAAAAGTCCAACTAAAGAGAAGGAGCCAGATCGCTCTTCAAGCTAGCTGTTGAAGATTTCCAGCCAGAGCAATTCTGTCAGTTCAAGCTCTACAACGATCAACTACCCAGCTCAAGCCGCAGATGCGCAAAGGAGCACATCAGTTGATACCAGTTTCAAGACTGTCTTTTTGAATATCGAAAGAGATCTAAAACCTTGTAAAGATGGGCACTAGTACCTAAAGTCTCAGGGAGCAGTTGAGATCGGTAAGTGTGAGCTATCGACCCAGAAACCGGCTGAGGAAGCTACTTGCATTGGTTCGTCACTTCCGGGACAGGAACAGTTGGAAAGGAATCTGTGACTCGTAAAGTCACCGATAGCCAGATCCAACACCTTTCTTTACTGTGTAACTGTAATAAATGAACTTTACACTTGCATAGTAAATTGCCCTTCCGCGGAAGGAAGATAAGACGTAGAAGTTAAGCTTCGAACCTCTATAAAACTGCTTATGTGCTCTGCTTTACTTTTCAGTTTCAGTTGCATATTTTAAACTGCACACTTCAAGCACACACAACACTCCAAGCTAGCAGATCATCTTAACTGATCTCCTAAAAGTACGGATAACTCAGCGAGTCAAACGGGCCCTTAATATTCCGCATCTATTGTTAAGTTTTTGGATCAGTTTATTCACCCTCTCCTTCTAAACTGATTTTAACTCGCCCCAAGACCAACAAGTGGTATCAGAGCGGTTGATTCTAAAGATCAGCAGTTTCTGCAGATCAACTGAATCAGATCTTGTTATCTGTGCTAATCTGTCAGCAATGGGAACCATAAGCTATCTATATTTTCAGTTGAGAACCACGATAACTGGAGTAGGAGAATGAAGGTGTATCTCTGCTCAATCCACGAGAATATGTGTGAAGTTATCGAGGAAGGTTCAATCACAATTATGATGGATAATGAAGCCCACATTGCTGATGTCAATCAACCAAGAAGGATCCCGAAGCCAACTTATCTTCTCACGAGTGAAGATAAGAAGTTGAAGAACCTAGTGTTCAAAGAAAGATCGCATGAAGGACACAAAGAGTTGCAAAACTGCCAAGGAGATATAGGATTTACTGGCAGATCTGTGCAAAGAGTCTGAGGCCATCAAAGGAAACAAGCTCCGACTGGCAGTGGACAAATATGAGTCCTTCAAGATGTACTCAGATGAAACCATCTCCAGCCCTGAAATAAGATTTCTAGGCATCATCAGTGAGATGAACAATATAGGTAGAACATATCCCAATAGTGAGATGAAATCCAAAATCTTGGACAATCTCACAGAAGAATGGGATATGGAGATGATTGCTACAAAAGAGTCAAGAGACTTGAACAACATCACCCCAAGAGAACTCTTCAGTTCTCTTAAGGCTCATGAGTATAGCCTAAACTGAAAAAGAGAGGCATCCACATCATCATCAGCCCAGGATGCAGCCTTCTACGGAAAAATAAACCGGTTTAGAGAAACTTGAGGAAGAAATGTCTTCCAACTAAGAAGTTCTCAAGCCAGAGAACAACCAGGAGGCTTAACTGATCGAGGAAGAGAAGCAGCAGAGAAGAAGGAGAGCCTGATTGAAGATATTAATGATCAAATCCAGTCAGTTACCAAGCTGCTAGAGAAGCTTAAAACAATCAGAGATCAGCCATCAGTTATGCTTCAAACTGATGAGGAGCCCAGAGGCAAGAGAAACCAACTGCCTGCTGAACAACTCAGGGTAGCCAACAGAATCATAGGAGAATGCTTCCATTGCCACAAGCAAGGACACTACAGATATGAGTGTCCAGAGCTCCCTATAGTCAAGAAGGCCAAGGCGAAGAGAAGCTTTTTCAAAAGAAAAGCTATGATGGCCAATACAGAGAACGCCGTGCTGGATGACTCAGACTATGCATCAGGAATTGACTACGATGGCTACAGCTATGAAGATGAGGCATTTTTCTGCCTCATGGCTGATAATGAAGAAGAGGTTAGCATATGTGATTCTTTAACCTCTTTTTATCACATTCATGAAACTTCCATTTCTAGCAATAAAATAAATGAACAATTAAGAATGCTAGAAGATCAGTTAGCTGCTATATCAAGTATATATCTACAACTGAAAAAAGAGAATGATGGCCTAAGAGATGAGGTCAAAATACAAAGAAGGGATCATGACAGAACTGAATCACTTGAAGCTCCGTCAGTGAAATGTGAGAAGTTGAAGCTCAAGTTTGATGAGCTAATAGTTGAGAATGTCAGGCTCAAGCAGGAGATCCAAGAGAGAGAGGAGATATCTCTCAAATTTAAAAGGGGATCTCAAACTCTTGATGAGATTCTAAGCCATCAAATAGTTGAAACTGATAGTCCAGAGTTAGGATACAACCCTGCCGCTAAGAAAGGAAATGCAGTTGCTCAAACCAGTCAAGAAGGAACCTTTCCTGGTTTTGTCAGACCTGCACCAACCCAACCAGTTGAAGAGACCGAAGACGAGGGAATTGAGAACATCCCTATAGATCAGCCGAAGCGGTCCAGCCAATCCTCCCAACTGAAAGGCTCAGTTCAGCCATCAGTTCAGCAGAGGAAGCCATCTCAGAGAAGGCTACACGCTCAAAATAGGTAGTCCGCCTATCAGCAAAGGCCACCGGCATAGCAAAGGCATCCAACCTATCAACAGAGGTCGTCAGTTCAGCCAAGACCTCTAGCTCATTAGAAACAGTCAGTTTGACAAAAGTTATCAGTTTTTCCAAGCCCCAAAGCTCAGAACAGGCCTATGGTGAACAGAACTGACCGGCCAACTAGAGTAAGAAGAAATACTCAGTTTGGACCAAGTCTCATCGAGATAGGGCATCAGTTCATGAGAGAACTGCTCAGCTAGTCTATACTTGAAGACATCCAGCAAGTCAACTTGGAAGAAAAGTTGAACCAAGAAGGAACATGCATATAAAATTGTATCAAACACGTTAACATATTCAGATCCCTCTGGAGAAGTTCAATTCATTAGATCTCGCAACTTAGTATAGCGAGTACTTGGATTCAAGGGATGAATCAATAATTAACTCTCACTATAACTGGTTTGCCACCTGGCCATACCACAAGAGCGACAGAGCTCATGGTGTTAAAAACAATTGGCCACAGAGAAGAGCTAGACAAGCTCAAAATTAGAGAGTTATGATCGAAGTATTTTATCCTACTAAATCTCGACGCAGGTACAAGTCAAATGACTCAGCTCAGAGGAGGAGAGCTGAAAAGAGAGTGAAACTGATCAGACGATCAATGTCTGAAAACTCTCTACCTGCTATTAAGCCAAAAGTTTGGCAAATATGGATCCCTAAACACCTGATTAGCAAAAAGGACCCGATATCATACGGGTTCCTAAAAACTAATCGTCTCTCTTGCAGGAAAATGGCATCCTATCAAAGAAGAGACCAAGGAGGTTTGGTACCTAGATAGCGGGTGCTCAAAATACATGACGAGAGACAGAGAAGATCTAGAAAGATATAAGGAAGTGAAAGGACCATTAGTCATAGTCGGAGACAACTCCAGAAGCCGAACAATTGGAGAAGGGTTCGTGGTCAAAGGAAAAGTGGTAGTAAATGGAGTCTCCCACATGGTAGGACTGAAGCACAAACTGCTCAGCATCAGTCAATTATGTGATAATGGATATACCATTGATTTCAGTTGAAGCTTATGTGACATCAAAGATAAGTTAACTGGAGCAATCCTCCTAACTGGCGTAAGGAGAGGCAACATGTATGTTGTTGACTGGTTAACTGGATATGGAAAAGCTTGCTTTCTCTCAAAAGGCTCAACAGAAATAAGCTGGCTATGGCATCGACGACTCAATCATCTGAACTTCAGAACCATCAATCATCTGTCTAAGAAGGAGCTAGTACATGGACTTCCCAAGGAGATTTACAAGAAAACTGGCGTCTGTAGACCATTCCAGAAAGGAAAGCAAGTGAGATCATCATTTAAGAACAAAAGTCATCATCCAGGGACAACTGCTCTCCTCCAACTGCTACACATGGATCTATTTAGGCCAGTCAGACCACCAACGCCCAAAGGAAAAAGATTCACTCTGGTAGTAGTCGATGACTTCTCAAGATATACATGGGTAGAGTTTCTTAGAAGCAAGGATGAAACCTACACCAAGCTATCAACGATGATCAAGAGACTGCAAACTGAAAGGGAGAGATCAGTTTAACGAATTCTTTCAGATAATGGAACTGAATTCGTTAACCAGCAGATCATCAGTTTTCTCAGTGAACTGGGAATAACTCACGAGTACTCAGCTGCCAGAACTCCACAGTAAAATGGTGTAGCTGAAAGAAGGAATCACATACTCAAAGAAACAGCTCGAGCAATGATAGCTGATGCCAACATAGCAGAAGGATATTGGGCCGAGGCAATCAATACGGCATGCCACACTCAAAACAGAAGCGCCATCGTCAGCGCACATGACAAGACACCATACGAGCTCTACAAGGGTCATAAGCCATCTATCTCATACTTCAAAGTATTTAGCTTCAAATGTATATTCACAACAATGGCAAAAGTCAACTGAAGACTTTCAGTGCCAAAGCTGATGAGAGAATATTTCTTGGTTATAATTCCCCACACGCTCAAGCTTACAAAGTGTTCAACAAATGAGCACTAGTTGTGGAGATAACTTGTCATGTTGTTTTTGATGAGTTTGCAAGTGAGTACAAGAATAAGGAAGTACTCAATCCATCAGTTTAATTACTACTAGCAAAACTGATAACTCGCAGGACTATGTGGACCACACAGTTCCAAAGGAGTTTGAAGTTGGTCTAGAAGATGAAGGAAATGTATCTAGCACCAGACCAGCTGAGAGCACAACTGAGGGCAATCAAGCCAATGGAGAAACTGATCGTGCTGAGACCTTCAACCCCACAACTGAAGCAGGAGGAAGAACTGATGATGACGAAGGGCAAACTGAAGATAAGACATCAGAGGATGTTGATGCAGAGGATCCAACTGAGAATCCAGCTGAGGAAAGCCTACCCAAATGGCTAAGAAGCCACCCAGCTGATAAGATTGTTGGAAATCCAAGAATTCGAGTTCAGACCAGAAGTTCAACAGAGTATGCTCTCTTCACATACTTTCTATCTCAAACTGAACCGGCAAACATCAATGAAGCTCTTGAAGATACAGCTTGGATAATCACCATGCAAGAAGAGCTAAACCAGTTCACAAGAAATGATGTGTGGTTTCTTGTTGATAGGCCAAAAACCCAGAAAGTCATCAAAACCAAGTGGGTTTTTCGTAACAAACTGGATGAACAAGGCATCATCACAAGGAACAAAGCAAGATTGGTAGCCAAATGATACTCTTAAAGTGAAGGGATCGACTTTGATGAGACATTTACACCAGTTGCAAGATAGGAAGTTATCAGATTGTTCCTCGTCTATGCGGCTCACAATAATTTCACGGTCTATCAAATAGACGTGAAATGTGCTTTTCTACAAGGGATGCTCAAGGAGGATGTGTACATCGAGCAACCACATGAATTCGAGATTGGAGATCAAGTCTTCCAACTGAAGAAAACACTCTATGGGCTGAAGCAAGCGCCCAGAGCCTGGTATGAAACCTTTACAACATTCTTGCTCAAGAATGAGTTTCAAAAAGGAGTTATTGATCGCACTCTATTCAGAATAGAGCGATCATCAGAGATCTTAATGGTTCAAATTTATGTGGATGACATAATATTTGGATCGAAGAGTAAGGATCTCTACACTCGATTCGTATAACTGATGCAGAGCGAATTCGAGATGAGCATGATTGGAGAAATGACCTTCTTCCTAGGACTTCAAGTAAAGCAGCTCCAAGATGGGATATTCACCAGTCAAGCCAAGTATACAAAGGAGCTCGTCAAGAAGTTTGGAACTGATAAAGAAAAAACTATCAAGATCCCCATGAATACATCAGTTCAACTGACTCTCGATGAAGAAGGAGAATCAGTTAGCCAAACTCAATACAGAGACATCATCGGTTCGCTTCTTTACCTAACTGCTAGTCAACCAGACATTTCATATTCAATTATCTTATGTGCACTTTTCCAAGCCAACCCGAAAATGAGTCATCTCGAAGCAGCAAAGAGGATTATCAAATACCTCAGAGAAACCATAAATCTTAGATTACGGTATCCCAGAGATGACAACTTGAGTCTAACTGGCTATTTAGACTCAGACTTCAGTGGATCCAAGATTGATCGGAAGAGTACCAGTGGAACATATCAGTTTCTTGGTCATAAACTGATATCCTGGTTCAGCAAGAAGTAGCACTCAGTTGCAACATCGACAACTGAAGCAGAGTATGTAGCTGTTGGAAGCTGCTGTGCACAGATACTCTGGATGAAGCAGCAGTTGAAGGATTACAAGGTCAAAACTGACAAAGTACCTATCTTCTGCGACAACAACAGTGCCATTGCTATTTCTCAGAATCAAGTTTTGCATTCGAGAACAAAGCATATTGACATCAAGCACCACTTCATCAGAGATCACATTGAAAAGAAGGACATATGCATCCAATATGTCAACATTGAGAAGCAAATAACTGACATCTTCACAAAGCCATTACTAGAGGTAAGATTCGTATAGCTATGTATCCAATTGGGAGTATTGGAACTAGCTTCAAAAGATGAAGATGACCAAGAAAGTGGGAGAATACAAAGGGCAATCCCAGCCACTAAGAAAAAGAGAGCAGAAGCTGAAACTGAACCAAAAGGTGCATCAGTTCAGTCAGCAAAAGGAGCCAAAACTGCTCAAACCATCAGTTCAAGCAAAAAACAAGCTGAAAAGTTTGCAAACTGATGAGAGGCGTGGAAGCTGAGAAGTCAAAAGGCTAGAACTGATCAGATGCTCAGTCAGTTCACATTGGAGAAACAGCTCGTAGTCAGCTGAAGCAAGTAGCTGAACTGAAGGGAGAGCTGTAAGCCATCTCAGCAAAAGGAAGAGCTGAACTGAAATATCTTAGTTGAAGCTGATCATGCCAACTGGAGATCGCCAGATGTAGCTGAATCATCTGATGACGTCAGCAGCTCAAAGCCATGCGGAAGCACTAGACAGAGAGATTCGAACAGATAAGTTTGAATTTACTTTGCTTAGTGGAATGGTAAAATGATGTGTTTCACAATTGTTACCATTGGACCCACTACTTCTCTCCTCAATTAATCGCAACAGATAAATTTTAAGAATTAATCGACAGATTAATCAGAGCCGTTCAAGATAAGCTCTTCTTAAATTCCTGTCACCGTTAGATTCACCATCAGAATTGAAGGCTATAAATAGATTGGCCGAAGTCTCTTTTAGCCAACTCAAAAGCTAACAAAGCCTTCAAGCATTCCTTCCAAGAGCCTAAATTTAGAGTTTTTCCATCTTTTCAAAAGCCTCAGAAAACTGCCTCAGATTCTCAAAATGGCTCAATTTTCTGCCAATGTTCATCGAAGGACATTCAACTTCAAACTTACCAATGAAGATTCATCTGTCTTTTGCAAGGATCTATATCACGACAAGATCCTTAGTTGAGACAACTACAGTTTTTCACCAACTACTTACAGATCGGTGAGTTTATTTTGGTACTAATCGAATTGGCAACACTAAGGATGTACACCGAAAGTGCTCCCACAAAGGTGTATCCAGAATTCGTGGTAGAATTCTTTCTTAACTCCCTCAATGATAAGGACTTTCTAATGATCACCACAGAAGTGAGAGGTGTTGAAGTTCAAATCACTCATTCAGTTTTGAAGAACATCTTTGATCTACCTGAAAGAGGAGTCGACCTTGAAAAAATAGAGGCAAATGCTAAATTTTGCTTCAACCAATGGGCGATAAATCCTGTTGAAAAAAGGTTCCGCCTCAACCACTCAACACTCAAATTCCAGAAGGAATTTCAGGTGTTATCTGCAGTGGCTACACATATAATGATAGGACTGTGTGAAAGTCACAATGAAATGTCATAGATCAAATACAAGATCTGCGCAACCATCTGGGAAAGGAAGAGAGTAGATTGGTCCCTATATCTCTTCAAACAACTTAAAAGATTTGTAGACATCGTGGAAGATGAAACTAAATGTAGAATGTGCTTTCCTCAGAAGATGTACTACATCAACAAAGTCAGCTTTATTCTTAAAAAGCTGCTTCTCAATCTGATGGCCAAAGAGACAAATTATCAGTTAGTTGATCCTGATGATTTCACTCCAAAGGTGAAAGAAATAACACTGCCTCATGTGATAGTCAGAGAGCCACAACAATGACTGAGGTAGAAGTTAATTCCATCCACTCTAGTAACAAGGGGGAAAGGAAAAGCCAAGATGGCAGAGTTGGTAGTTCAATCTAACACCGGCTCAGATGATGTCCTCCTTTCTGTTCAGAGATACAAATCATCTGGAGAAGGGGATGATGAGAAAAATGACTCCAGAAAGAGTCCAACTAGATAGAAAGCAGTATCACCGACTCATTCTAAGACAGTTGAGAAGCTAGATACTAATTACTAGACTGCAAAGCATTCGATGGATGCGGGCCAAGAGAGCATCCATTGATTACAGAGAAGACTCGACGAGATGCCCAACAAGCGAAGAAGAAGCAACTTGTCAAGGCGTCAAAGCAGTACAAGAAACTGATCAAAAGCATGAAAGATCAGGTAAAACTGTTCTCTGAGTCAATTCTGCAACTGGAAGTATTCCCTAGAACTGAAGACTCTAAGGAAGATTTCTCTAACAATGAGGACATGCCAGACAGTTCCAGAAGGGTCAAGAAAAGAAGAACTAACAACAATAAGGACTAGAGGCCAATCAAACTGATATGAAGCCCTAGGAATAAACTTCTTGTAATCTCAGTTTCACATCTTTTCTTAATAAAATCATTTTGTGTTAAAATTTTAAATATCTTGTCAAACATTTACTTCATACCTTCCTACCTTTGCAATCTGACAAGGGCATTTAAGGAAAATAATCAAAAGCAAGGGACACAAAATTTTTAAAGATATATGAGTACCATTTATTACTCATAAATCAATCCAGATCTAGTCCCCTTTGTAAAAAGAAGAGACACACTCATTTTTCCAAAATCATTCAAAGAGTCTCTTCTCACTCTCATCTCTCTCAAAATTTTAGCCAACTTTCTTCAATGGCAGAATTCATCAGTTTCCCCAACTCATTTAAAAACCAGATGATGAGAGATAAATTCATTGAAAGGAAGAAATTCCAGGATATTCTTCAAAACTCAAACGGCCAAAACCTACTTGTTTCTCTTCACAAGACAGGGATTCTTCACACCTGGAAACACCACCCAGATCCTTCAGACAAAATCGGGTGTGTGAATTTTTCCTCCAAGCACAAATCAGTGCAGATGGCAAGGAAATTACATCAGTTATCCAAGGCTGACCTATCAAGATAACTGAAGGAACGGTTGCTGAAGTTTTTCAACTTCCAAAGCAAGGAGCAACCGTTCAAGAGTTGAGTGAAGCAGCTGAACCATACTGGAGAAGGTGAAAGACCCCCACCTGTAAAAAGGCATTCAGTTTTACCACAGCCAAAACTGATCTAAGGCCAGAGTATGGAGTTCTGCTCGATATCACAAACAAGATGATGTTTGGAGCAATTGGAATCGTAAGACAACTTACCCAGGAGAGATACAAGGTGATGATACACCTAGCTGAATGATGCGAAACAAACTAGACAGAGTTTGTATTCTCACGGATCAAGCGTTAAGTGATCAAGGCCTCCAACTCAAAGAGAACAAGGAAGTTTGAGTCTATGGTTGGACTCGTTCTCAGGATGAGCAAGATAATTGAAGACATCTTGAAGCTGCCAAATGATGATACACTACCAGTCCTCATCTTCGACTGGATTCCCAAGAGAGGAAGCATCCATCTTCACTCACTCAAGAAAAAAATGCTAACAAAAGGCAATATAAGTGACACAAACTCAACTACCTCAACTGCCAATGTCGTTCCATCACCAGTCTCAAAGAATGGATCAACAACTGACTTTCAAGACTGTTCTGATCCAGATGAACTTATTCCATTCATTGGAATTCCTCATTCAGACTATGGAGCTGACTACTTCAGGAGAACTTGCCTTCCTCTACAACTGACGGAAGAAGATATTTGCACTTTCTACAGTGGTGAATATGCAACCAATAATGCACAAAAAGAGGTAACCAATTTATTTCTTATTCAATTCGCATTTGTGGCTAAGCAAGATTAAGAGCTTTTCAAGCTTCTGCACCGGTACTTCTACTGGTATAATTAGAGACACTCAATGTCCATCCAGTCTCATTTCTTGATCACTGCATTTCACGGTATGAGTTTTTGGCAAAGAGAAGAGGTTTGGAGTTTAAAATGGATAGGATCTTCAAATCCATTTCCTCCAACTATCGTACAAGTACAGAGGATTATAAGTCATAGATTGATCAACAAAATTCCTCCAACTAACCTACTTGCCATATTGGGAAGTGACATCAAGGCTCAAGAAAAAGTAGGAGCACAACAGCAAGTGATCTGCACAACCAGCCCTATCTGTCGAAAACTGAATTTTAATACTCTGTCAACTCAGTTAGCTGAGCCAACTCGACCAACTGAACCTGCAACTGCACAGATGCACCGAGAGCCACCTCTCACTCCAGTTGTAGTGGGTCGACTGTGTGATGATGAAGATACTACCACATCACCCAATCTCTTGTCAAAGAGATATGTCACCCCACTGATCTCTTCAAGCTCCAAGACAGCCGCCCAACTGAACCAGCAGGAAGTTCAGTTCAAGTCATCTTTGAAAAAGAACTTGCAGAGTAGGCAAAGGGTCATATTAGCTGAAGCCAAGCACCAGAGCCAATCCGTAAAGAAAGCAAGGCCAGAGAAGCTTGCTGAAGGAACTGGATCAGTCTCAAAGAGGAAGAGATCAAACTGCCCTGACGAGAGTAGTGAAGAGAATCTAGTTCGGCCTATCAAAAAGAAAAAACTGACTGAGATCTAGTCCAGCAGTTCAGCAACTGATGTTATCAATTTAGTGATGAATCCGTTCCAGGGGCCAAAAAGAAGATATGACAAGAACTGATCAATCAGTTGCCACATCATCAGTTCGCCAAAAGTCATCAGTTGGACTGTATCCCAACTGACCAAGGATAAGTTTTAAATTAATTTTTTTCTTTAAGCTTATTCTTAATAAATTAATGCTTTTGTGATTCATTTTTAATAATCTAACGTGCATAATTTTCAAATGGGAGATCTCTCAAAGATAGCGAGTTTTTAATGCTACTGAGCAAAATCAACCACTAAAGTGGAAAGTGAGTTGATAGCTTGAGAGATATAAATAGCAAAATCCTGCACAAAATATTTGCTATTTATAACAACTACCCCATTTTCAAATGGATGAAATCTCAATTGCTGATCTAAAAGTTAAGTTAAACTTATTGACGGCTGAGATGATCATCACATTTAAGCCAGCTGAGCATCAGTCAAATCCATTAAACTGATCAGCTAATGAGTACTCGAGTGCAACTCAAAGTACATGCATGCAAAGCTTCTTTTAAATGCTATGGTGATATCTATCAAAGATCACATATCTATCTAAACTCTCCTTGCATTACTTTACATCTCTCTATAATCCATTCAATCTCTCTGAAATACTCTCTTTCTTGCAAAATGGAATTGCCCGCTCAATACATCGATCTAGCTAGACTTGCTCTCAATCTGAAAAGAGACAAGTTCGTAGAACTGGACTTCATGATGAAGAGACTTAAAGCTGATGAGTTGCATCGCTTAGTCTCAGTAGCGGAGGAAACTGAACTCTTTCAGTTTCTCACACAAGGTCCTCATTTTGGATGATGCTTTTCGGAGTTAGTTGCCGAGTTCTATATCTTTTCCCAAGTCACAGGGAATGGCAACATCATTTCAATAGTCAGATGATATTCGATCGTGATCTCTAAGGAAACATTGATGGAAACCCTCCATCTTCCCAGAGTAGGTGAACAGGCAGGCTCAATAGTCATGCCTAACCAACCAGAATTGTGGAGTCATTGGGCGAAAGTAAGAGTTGAGCACAATGATTACTCATACAGACTGAAAGACAGTCTTCGGCCGGAGTTCATCTAACTCCAAGATATAGTCATCTACTGTCTAAGAGACAATCTGGACTATACTCGCTTTAGTACCGAACATGCTCATCTGATGGGACTCATCTACAACCGATGCAAAGTTGACTGGGCATCGTATGTGCTATCACAACTACGCCAGAATGTTCGCAAGATCAGTTTTGACCATCAAACTGGAACATTAATGGAGAAATTAAGGTTTCTCAACCGGATTAGCATGATCATAAGTGATTAGATCCAAGTTCTCCATCAAAGAGGCGAGTTGTTGGACAGGAGAGACTATCTCCCCACAATCTTTGTTAAAAGAAGAAAGAGCCTTTTGGTAAGCGATCGAGGAGGCAGCACACTGCTGAAGAAGGCCCCTCCACTCCGACTGAACCGACTTCCAACAGTCGAGGAAACCAAATCATGTCAAAAGATGACATGACAACAGAATCAACTGCGCCAGCTGAGTCTGAACCAGCTGAAAACAACTTCATGGATGGTGTTGAAGCACACTTCAACGAAACTCTTAACAATTTGCTAAGCAGATTTCACCTCATCGAGAGTTACGACTCCGATCTCTTCAATCACCTGAGGAGATATCTTAGATGGTCACTCTGGAGATATAACATTGATGAAGCAGTCACATTTGAATTGCTCGACAGGAAGGGACGTCACTTCTGGAGTCAAGAAGGAATTTGGAGCAGAAACTGGATGAATCATCTATTGATGGCTACTCCCACTCTCTCCAAGATTATGGATTTAATGATCCATAGAATCCAGCATGGAATACCAGCCGCAGCTCCACTGCCGTTTGCAGAGCCATCCAACTCATCTTCCACACCGATAGAGTTCAACCACCCACCTCCAACTGAAAAACTCCTCCCAAGTTTGGCCATGATGACAACTGAACCCCAAGTTCAGCCTCCACTGCCAGATCTAAGGCAGTTTATGCCAACCGAAGAAGCATCCAACTAGCTACCCTCACTACTAAGAGAACAACCATGCCCCTCCCCGTTTGAAGGTAACTTAGCTACCACATTCAGCTTGTTACCACATGTTCCCATTCCATCCTTTGATCTATACATGCACACCCTTTTGGATGATGCCAAAAAGGGGGAAGAGAATGAAAAATTGAGAAGGATGATGGAAGGAAGTTTTTGAGTCTCTGGGATGAGATTCAGGGGGAACTCTCGCAGTTTCAAGAGAAAGTACAGCCTCAGGAGAAAGTATTTATGACTGTAGGAACTGCTCGAGAAGACAGGTATCAGCCTCAGGGGGAAGTCTGGGAAGCTGTCTGGAGAAGAGCCGCCAGAGATGAGAGACAATTGTCTAAGGGAGAAGTTTGGGGAGAAATCTGGAGGAATGCTAGTGCTAGAGAAAGAGAAGAGCCTGGCAACTGGTGGAATAGATGAAGAAGAAGATGAGATACCGGCTAAAGAAGCACAGCAGCTGAAGAGCTAGAAACTGAAGAAGAAGAAAAAGAAAAATAAAATGTTGTAGATTGAGAGATATCTAATTAGTTTATATAATCAGTTTCTTAGCTATACAAGTTTTCTTACTTGATTGTGTTCTTATTTATTACAGAACTCAAAAATTCTTAATCAGTTTTTCCATCATTGCTCAATTTTGCCATGTTTTGGACATCATCAAAAAGGGGAAAATTATTAGGAAAAACTATCAATGGTTTTTCTGACAAGAGGTTTTGATGAGATGTCAAAATATGTCAAAATAAGCAAAGAGCTTTGAAAAACTGAAAAGAAATCAAGCAGAAAACTAAGGATGATCATATAAAAAAATTGAGCTATCAAAGTCAAAAGAAATGATCAATCCAAGCGAGAAAAAGAAAAGAAAAGAAAGAAAAGAAAAAGAGAGAAAAGAAAAGAGAAAAGAAAGAAACTAGCCAAGAGCTGAGAAAAGAAAAGAGAGAGAAAAGAACATAGAGAAAAAGAAAATTTCCAGCCACAAAGGGCTATGAAAAAGAAACTGTAGCTTGCTAGATCAGTTAGCAAGGTAAACTGAAAGTTGCAGGTACCATCAAGTGGAGTACCAAATGCCATCAGTCTACAATTATGAATTGAAGAAAAATACCAGTTCAAGGCACCAACCCAGAAGTGTCCAATGCCAGCTAAAGAAAAGTTCCAGCTGAAGACTGTTCCAGCTGAAGAAAAATACCAACTGAAAAGAAGAACTGAAGGATATGCCAGTTCAACACCATTCCCGGCTGAAGAAATACGAATTGAAGAACACATCAGTTTGAGCTGATGAACATGCCAGCTCAAGATGATACCAACTGAAGAAGACTACCAGCCAAGAGAGGAAAATTCCAGCTGAAGGAGAATACCAGCTGAAGACCACATCAATTTGAGCTGATGAAAATACCAGCTCAAGAGATACCAGTTAAAGGAGAATACCAGTTGAAGAAGTGGAACAGTCCAAGGTCCGAGCTGAAGGAAATACCAGCTCAGGAAGTTCTAGCTGAAGAGAAGACCAAGGTATAAGCTGAAGGAAATACCAGCTCAAGAAGTCCTAGCTGAAGAATGAAGTTCCAGCAGAGGAAGTACCAGTTCGAAGGATACCAGCTGAAGACGCGTCAGTTTTAAAGTCCAACTGATGAAGCGCTAGCGACTGTACTAAAGACCAGTCCAAGGGAGTTCCAGCTGAAGGGACACAAGTCCAGAATGCCAGCTGAAGAACACTGGTTCAAACTGCCAGCTGAAGCAAATCAAATTGGAGCTCAGAAAGCATCAAGCCAGAGTCCAGAACTGCCAGCTGAAGATGATCTTAACTGGAGCTTTCCAAACTGCCATAGATGCGCAGAACTAACAGACGAGGAACTGAAGATTCTAACTGCCAGACAAAGCTCAGAACTGAAGATCAAGATAGAAGCCGTAACTGAAATTCAAATTTCAGATAAGCCAAAGAAGATCTTGAAGTTAATGCAACCGAGATTTTGGAACAAAAGCTCATCAGAAGATCAAAGGCTACTCAATGGCTCTCTTTAAATGAAAGCCCCTCAACGGCTTTCTCATTTATGATCACACAGTGATCATCAACGATCACCAGCCACTCATCTATAAAAAGTGAGCAACCTAGAAGGTGACTTTTGACATTAGATTCCTGAGAGAACTTTAGCTAAGACTTTCAGCGAAGACGTTCGCCATAGCACTAAAGCCTCACGCTCAAAACTCAGAAGAAGCAAAAGTCCAACTGAAGAGAAGGAGCCAGATCGCTCATCAAGCTAGCTATTGAAGATTTCTAGCTAGAGCAATTCTCTCAGTTCAAGCTCTACAACAATCAACTACCCAGCTCAAGCCGCAGACGCGAAAAGGAACACATCAGTTGATAACAGTTTCAAGACTGTCTTCTTGAAGATTGAAAGAGATCTAAAACCTTGTAAAGACAGACAATAGCACCTAAAGTCTCAGCGAGCAGTTGAGATCGGTAAGTGTGAGCTGTCGACCCAGAAACCGGCTGAGGAGGCTACTTGCGTTGGTTCGTCGCTTCCTGGACAACAACAGTTGGAAAAGAATCCATGACTCGTAAAGTCACTGACAGCCAGGTCCAACACCCTTCTTCAAAGTGTAACTGTAATAAAGGAACTTTACACTTGCATAGTGAATTGCCCTTCTACGGAAGGAAGAAAGGACGTAGAAGTTGAGCTTCAAACCTCTATAAAACTGCTTGTGTGCTCTGCTTTACTTTTCAGTTTCAATTGCATGTTTTAAACTGCACACTTCAAGCAAACACAGCACTCCGAGCTAGCAGATCATCTCAACTGATCTCCTAAAAGCACGGATAACTCAGCGAGTTAAACGGGCCCTTAATATTCCACATCTATTGTTAAGTTTTTGGATCAATTTATTCACCCCCCTCTAAACTTATTCTGACTCGTCCCGGGACCAACAGTTGATACAACGAGAAATAATAATTTAATTTCTTTAAAACATATTAGTGTACTATCTTATTTTTAAAAAATGTTTTACTTCTAAACATCTTCATTATTTTACCTCAAGCTCCATATTGTGTCAATACAGCCTTGACAAGCTACCAGATATACAATAATTTATTTTAGAAAAATACAAAATTTTCCAATACTATTTTAACTAGGGAAAGTTTTAGCTTATTTACACTGTTAGAGCATAATACTGCTTTTATAATAGCATGCACAAATGTTATAATTAAAAATGTAGACTTTAGTTGTTAAATTTGGGAAAATATAACCATTTATTTTTTAAATATAATTTTTTGTACTCTCAACCAAATATTTATTTATTATATTGCAATTATTCAACTTCTCATCAGCTATCAATAAGAATATGGATTAACTGTATTACATTGTTGACCAAGATCGTATTCCACATAGATTAAGAACTTAATCATAATGTGAGTATTGCAGCATCAATCTTTTTAGTATTAGTTAGACAACGCATTCAATGTTTGGTTTTATATCTACTAAAGATAAATAATTAAATAAAGGGAAATAAAGATAAACAAAGAAAATTAGGATCTAATATTATAGAGGAAGAAATAATGTAAAACATTGATGCCATAGATTCATCTAAACAATTTTAATTCAATTAAATAATTTATTTACAATTTAATTTTATTAGGACAATAATCAGATTAGTTAAAAGGGGGGGATATAACAATAAATATAATACATTTTATAACATGAATGTATGAGTCTTAGAAATTAAAAAATAAATATATTTTTAAGCTTTATTGTTTTCAATACTTAACATTAGAAAGAACATATAAAGTGTTTATAAAACTAAAGATACATTTTTATTTTATTTTATATAACTATAAACACATAAAGGCCCATTTGGTTGTCATGAATTCTGGGCCAGGAAAGCAATCCGACTCTTATTTTTTAAATTTATGTGTTTGTTTCAATTTTAATGAATATAGAAAAGTAATAAGATTCCTAATTGCAAAGAAAGTGGTACAACTTTCCGGGATTCTTTTTCCTCAGTGGAAGTAGTAATTGTGATTACTTTCCTCAGATTTTAAATTGATACGCTAGGTTTTATTAAAAAACTAACACTGTGACTTCTTCTCCAAATATTTACTGGCGTCTGCTCCTCCAATTTTGAAGGTGACTTCTCCTCCAAAAATTTCCTCGGCGCCTGCTCCTTCAATTTTGAAGTCGAGCATCTGCTCCTTCAATTTTGAGCCGTTTCTCAAGTCAATCGTACAGATTGCTATTACTTCTGCAAGTCAGGTTTGTTCTTTTGGTTGATTCGTTCAGTTTCCCTTCTTTTTCAATCTCTTTCATTGAATTATGTTCCTTTTTTATTGAGCAAAAGTTAAATTATGTTCTTGAAATCGACTTCTCCTCCAAAAAATTCCCCGACGTATGCTCCTTCAATTTTGAAGTCGGACGTCTGCTCCTCCAATTTCGAGCCGTTTCTCAAGTCAATCGTACAGATTGCTATTACTTCTGCAAGTCAAGTTTGTTCTTTTAGTTGTTTCATTTAGTTTTCCTTTTTTTTTCAATCTCTTTCGTTGAATTATGTTCCTTTTTTATTGAGCAAAAGTCAAATTATGTTCTCAAAATGGTTGCTTATGGATTTGTATGTATATATCTATATAGTTGTTTCTATAGATTTAATTTATCATCAACCATGAACCATTTTTGTTAATTTTTGTTTTTTTATTATATTATTATCATTTTTTTTATGAATGAAAAATGGAAGAAATCCTCTGCATTGAAAACAAAAAACAAGACGAGAGTATCCAAAATAAAAACTATTATAAAATCAAAGTGAATTTAAAGAAGCATCCAAGGAAGCACATAAAAAACATCCTAACAAAAACACTTGATTCTCAACGCTCAGGCCTCGACTTCTTCCACAATATGTAGCACCTTCCCAGTAGGTTTAGCCAACGGATTAGTGTATTCCTGGAAAGGCAATTTTGTGAACCGAGTCTCCCTCCAAAAGTCTGGAGTTAATTATTATTATTATTATCATTGGTTATATATTTTATGGTGTACTTTTCCATAATTTATATATGCAATGATGTTGATATTATAACAACAATAACAAAATATAAGTATATAGATATCTGATGAGTTTGTTTATGAATATTATTCTTCTTTAATCTATAATTAATAATTGATGTGAGGAGAGGTGAATAAACAAGTAGTACATGGATAATGACTCAAAATTAATATTGTATTATTTTTTAATACATCTTTGTATTAATTGAGCTGAAGGAATTTATTATCACACTACAATTATTTAATTGGCCATTAAAATTGAGTCTTATTTTTATAAATTTCTGTTGTGCTTTATTTTAGTGAAGATGGTGTCTTCTCTTTAATATATCATATGCATATAATCTTACAATGATATTAATTTTTTTTTGTATTTTTAATAACTTTTAGGTGATCAATTTACAAGGATGGTATAGTTGGATTTAAATTCGAGGAGAAAGTTTTTATACCTCGTGATTCGTAAGCACATGAAAAGACTCAACATGTTAAAGTTACTAATTTTTGTGATCAGGGTCATCAGAACAGATTATTGTAGAAAATATAAGTTGAAGGATCCATATTCTGTGAATGAATATGATCGATCGCAATACATTCACAGATTGATCTACACAAGTGACAAGACATGTCATGATGAATTACGTATAGATAGATACACTTTTAGAAGACTAGTTATCATGCTTGAAACTATTGGAAAACTAAAATCAATGAGGAACCTAGTAGTTGATGAACAGGTTGCTATTTTCTTATACATTCTAGCACATCATGAAAAGAACCGTACAATGAAAACTAATTTTTTACGGTCAGGAGAGACTATTAGTAGGTATTTCTATAAAGTATTGAACGCGGTTCTTAGGCTTCAAGGTCATTTGCTAAAAGCTCCTTCCCCTATTCCAGAAGATTCTACTGATGAGAAATGGAAATAGTTTAAGGTAATTTAAAAACAACTTATTTTACCTACTTTTAAATAACTTCAATACTAATTATATCTAAATTTGTAGAATTGCATAGGAGTTTTTGATGGTACCTATACTGCTAAGCCTAGATATCGGAATAGAAAGGACCATACTGCTACAAATATTTTAGGAGTTTGTTCACAAGAAATGCAATTTATATATGTACTTACATGTTGGGAAGAGTCAGCTGCTGATGGTAGAATACTTCGAGATGTTTTAAGTAGAAGAAATGGATTGCCAATTCAAGATGGTATGTGAAGTAGATGTTATTAACTGTGTATGAAATCTATTTAGATATGTTAAGAAAATTTTAACTTATTTAGATTAAAATTGAATATTATAATGTTATAAGTAACATGCTTTCAAAATATAGGTTATAATTATTTAGTGAATGCAGGCTACACAAATAGCAAATGCTTTCTTGCATCCTTTAGAGGTCAAAGATATCATCTTAGTGAATGGAGGATGGACGTCAATCGTCAACCCTGGAAGAATTTTTAATATGAAGCATACATCAACTAGAAAATTAAAAGATGTTTTGGAATGCTAAAGATGCGTTGGGACATAATTCGAAATCCCAATTTTTATCTAATCAAGCAACAAGGAAGAATTATAATGGCTTGTTGTCTTCTCCAAAACCATATTAGAGAAAATATACCAGTTGATCCTATTGAAATTTGCTATGGCGACAATCCTCAAAATGAAGGCCCTGTTGAATTAGACGATGACCCAATTACCTTAGTTGAACCAACTCAAGAGTGAACAGATTTGAGATACAATTTAGCTAATTAAATGTTTAACTAATAAAATGCAAAATATACATGATCTTTAATTGATGGTAGTAGTTTAGCATTTTAGTATGTAAATGCTTCAGTTAGTATTTGCAGAAGAATTATTTATAGTAGAAGAATTACTTAGTAGTTAAAAACGTTTCTTTTGTCTTTTGTTTACATTTAATTCACATTTTTATAATTCACATGCATTTCTAGTCTTCATATTTGTTTATACATGTGTGATTGATCATTTATACAATTTAAATTTTATAGATAATGATGATTTATTGTATATTATTACACTATTATTTATTTGATAATTATTTATTAGTATTTAAAATATTTATTTATTCTAGATGTCTCGTTGTGGTAAAGGAACGAATCATGTATGGACTATTATATTGAAGAAGATGCAGAACTGGTAAAATCAATGGTTGAGTTGAAGAGAAGTGGAAACTGGGATGGTGAAGGTGGAAGTGGATTGAAGAAGAATTATAAAAAAGAACTAGAAAGAACATTACAAGATAAGTTACCCGGACATGGTCTTAAAGAAAAACCTCATATTGAATCTCGTTGTAAGTTGTTCAAAAAACAATATCATGCTATTTATGATGTGCGAAGTAATGGAGAATTAGGTGGCTTTGATTGGGATGATGATAAAAAATGTGTTACTGCAAGTACAGATGTATAGGATGATTATTTGAAGGTAACATATTATCATATAGTTTTTATTTGAATAATATCTATTTATTTATTTACATTTAACGATATTATTATGAACTTATGTGTGATTGTACTTTTGCGGAGTCATCCAGATTGTTCTTTCATGAAAAATAAGTCATTTCCTTATTATGATTAATTATCACTTATTTGGGGTAAAGATAGAGCTACTGGGATAAATGCTAAAACTCCAATAGATGTGGTGGAGGATTTAGAGAAAGAAGAAAATGTAAATCAAGAAGATGAAGAATTTGATGAAGATGGTGTTCATATTGTACCACCGATGACTAAATCTGAAAGTAAAGGAAAGATAAACCTGAACGAAAGAGAAGAAGAAGCACAAATGGCTTGATATTAAGTTTGGAGCGCATGACCGATGCACTTACTTCTCATATGGACAAATCCAATGAGCAAATGTGTAAGTTTGTGGAAACCATTGCTGGGGTTGATCAACCAATATATACTAATCAATGAATTAATGATGAGAACATTAATATATCTAAGTATTAGTAAATTTATTGATTTCAATTTAATTTAGATCATAAGCATACAAGTTTGTATTGTTTATGATACATGAATCATTTAAAATTGATTAAAAATATGAATGAGATATGAATACATACGAGCCTTAAATATAAAATTAAAAAATAATGCATATCTAATATCTCTAAACTTTATTATTTTCATAAATGACAAAAACTTGCATAAACTCACCTTACAAGTTAAAATTCGTAAGACGGGTCAAAGTTCGGATCTAATTTTATCCTCAATTAAAAAAAATCAATTTTAACCAATTACGAAAAGAATATTAATTCACGTATGTTACAAAATTGAAGAGAGAAATTTTCACATGTGAGCGAGAAGTGTTCACGTTTGAGAGATAAAAAGTAGTGTCACAATTTCATTTTTCAAATTTGAGAAGAGGGGGGCAGAAATGCTAGAATATGTTAAAAGTGTCATGTATACTTTGAATTTGTGTGATAAAAATGTGATTTAAACTTTTAAATTTGATGTTTTATCGCTCAACTTTGGATCTGGATACTGAATTACAAATATGATCAATAAGTTCGAAAATACATTCAAATACTTTTTTTTCTAAACTATTGATCATATATGTTCAAAAATATATTTTCAAACATGCCTTATAATTTTGAAAATGAATTTTTGAACACAGCCTTGTATGAAAAATATACTAAAAAAATGAATGTATATTTGAGTGATTAGAAATTAATTAATTTTTAATTAGTGGTGTATAAAGTACATTATATGAAGTATTTAAAAAATAGACCCCAACTATAAAGTATAAATATTTTATTTTTTACTCTATTTTCTTCAATTTTTACAAAGAAATTGCGTTGAGAAATTAAAACCAACATAACCACAAAAGAGATGTCCTTTTTCGAAATAATAATAAATTTTATTTGATACCTAATATAATGCATGGAAAGTTATTTGATCAACATAGGTCCACCCAAAAATTCTTAGTAAAAAAACATTCACAAGATGTTCTATTTTTATATAAAAAATATACTCCCTCCATTTCCATTTAAATGTCATTTTGGATGAATGCACATAAATTAATAAATTAATTGAATTACAATACACCCTTATGTGTATACAATAAATGAATTAAATATAGATGTTTGAATGCATTAAATGAGGGCAAATGTGAGAAAAATGTGAATTTTATGTCTTGGATTTGTAGAAAGACAGATTTTTTGAAACAAAATTAAAATGTTAGAATGACATTTATATAGAAAATGAAAGGAATATTAATTTAAGAAGAAGTTCAAAGGGATCTTAAATAAAAAGTTTGGTTATTTTATTAACATATATGAGAATCTACATTCCCCAACACACACACACACATATATATATTTAATTTAGAAATTAAAACCAACATACGACACTAATTTTTAATTAGTGGTGTATAAAGTACATTATATGGAGTATATATATTAATTTAGATCAATTTAAATATTATTCTTTTCAAATGCACACTTTTATTCTATATATATATAATTGAACACAATGATAGATTACTTATTTATTATTTTTAGATAAAAGAATTTATTTTGATGTTATTAATATATTCTTGTTCTAGTTATTTATTAGATATTTATTAATATATTATAATTATAATATAGCTTATAACTTTAAATTTTATACTTTCAAAAGAACTTTTAATTTTAAATATTATAATATTTCTTTAATTAGTAAAAGATTATACAAATTACATGCAACGCACGTGATCTCCGCTAGTTGCCTTAAAATGACAAGTTGGCGGAATGTTCAAATTCATAACTAAAAGATCATGAGTTTGATTTGTAACAAACACTTGGATCCGGTCACAAATCTCTTGTCTAGAGCGCTCAATCACATGCACATATATTGACTTTACGTTTTAGTATTTAATTTGAAATATTATTTAGATTATTTAAAATTTAAAAATTTATTTTTATTTTTAATTAATAAATTCTTCGCAACAGTAGTATATGTAATGGTCTAACAAAAAAGCGTTATCTAAATGCGAAAATACGTAATGGTTAGATATAAAAGCGTTATCTAAATGCGAAAATACGTAACGTTAGATACAAAAGCGTTATCTAAATAAGAAAATACGTAACGGTTAGATACAAAAGTGTTATCTAAATGAGAGAATACATAACGATTTTATATCAAAGCATTATCTAATTGAGAGAATACGTAACGGTTTCATATAAAAAGCGTTATCTATGCTAGGTAATATGTAACGGTTACAGAATGACTATTATCCATGGTATAGAATACACTATGGTCTTTTAAAAAAAACCGTTAAGAAAGATCATAATACACAATGCTTTATGAAGATTTTGTAACGGTTAAAAACCGTTATGTAAAGTAAGTATACATAATGGTTAATAACCGTTATCTATTCTATGTAAAATAGATAACACCATTATATATAACGGTCCGGAAATGGCATACATAACGGATAATCACCGTTATGTATGTGCGTTTTTTTGTAGTGATACCTATATAACATTCAAGTATCGTATATCGATATATTCTTAAAGTGATTACGAATTTCTTTGCATATGGTTTTATGGCTTTATATATTGGACAATATATTATATTCTCTAGCCTCTATGAATCATGAGCTCGAATCTCACCCATACTTGTTAAGATGAGACATTTCAACACAATAACATGCAAAACTAGTCTATTTAGGGACACAATGTAGCGATCCCGCTATTGGATTGAAGGCTGTCCACACAAACTAAAACGAGTCTTTCCAGCATGCTTTGTCTCCATTCTCACGTTTCTTGAGAAACTTCCCAGTGGGTGACCCATCCCACCATTGCCCCAGGTCAAACATCTTTAATTTTGGAGTTCTGGTGGAATGGGAGTAGCATCGATCAAATCTTTTAAGTTCTCCTCGACTATACAATCTCATTCCTATATAGCTAGGCTTAAAATACCTCTCTTTCGTATATATTCGGTTTGTTCATGTGCCCCTTCGCTTGAAAGTCTGACAGGAGCTGATTTTTGTTCGTACCTTACATCAGCGATCATTCCACGTTTAGCCCCCATGCGTCACACACAATAACATGTAATTGAAATTAGTCCCTTCTTTACAAGTCGGTTTGTGAGGATGAATTAGACCGAATATCCATTTCTAATATAGTATTAGATCAAGCCAACCCAATTTAAATGTTGGGTGCCCCAAATATCAAGTTCTTAGCCATTTGTGTCATAGTTCAATTGGTTGGGGAAAGTGGTATATGCCGGTTTATAAAAGTGAGGTAACTTTTCCCTTACAAGCCCATTTGTGAGGGTGAGTTAGACTTAATATTCATTTCTAACATCTTTTCTCTCAAAAAATTAAATGACACGTATAATATAGGAATTGTATTTGTCCAATTATTCAATAGAGAATCTGGCCTATACAATTATTATTATTATTATTATTATTATTATTATTATTATTATTATTATTATTAAAGTGAATTAATTTTTTATATTCAACGACACACATGCACTTACTCGATGCTGATGCTTAGGTTCGTGCATTGCGCTCAATACTTAATTTTTTTGAAACAAATATATACACTAAAATGAAATTAGTGAACTCTAAAATTAAAGTGCTTTTTTTATATGGCAATTCGCGTAGTGCACGAATCCGACACTCGATAATTATTTTTTTCGAATTAAATATAAACCCTCCAATTAGGATTAATAAACTCCAATTAAGTGCACGAGCTTGATAATTAATTTTTCCGAATTAATTATAAACACCAATTAGGATTAATTAACTCTAATTGAGAGTAATATATGCTAATTTAGATGTATTAAATCATAATTGAGATATAATAAATTCATATACTATTCAGTCTACGAATGATACGTTTTAGTGTTATGAATGATATTATTTTTTGCCAATTTTTTGGAGCGTGGATGTGGGTCAACTTGACCGCGGCCTGCCTTTTTGATGGTAAGGTCCCATTGGGCGATCTGATGGGAATGTTTGCCATGAGAAATCAATAATCAAGAAACACCCTTCCAAGAAATGAGCAAAAATAACAATCGCGAAACATCCTTTGAACACTATCTCATCTGTCTAACTTAATAATGAATGTCGCAAATGAAATTAGAACACAGTGCATGAAACCGGCCTGCAATATATAGGCCGTGCAAATGGTACATGCCCCAAAATATTTTCATTGATGACGATGGGCCGTCGGTTCTTCTTTTTTTTTTTCCCCCACAGCCACCGGTTTTGAACAACACACGTACATATACAAATATTCCAGTGAATAGAAGGGGAATCATATCGGGTAGGTATTCTAATTCTGTATTTCAACCATTAAATTTTAAATACATACAGTGGAAATCCAATTTTAGTAGAGTACGAGATGGAATATAAATGATCTCATATGGGAAATTGTCTGACAAACGCAACCTATATCATACAACTATATTGGATACATCGTTAGCAATGCATTCATTATTAGTGAAATAAAATACAAAATGCAACATAGAAATTGAACCTTGTTCTGCATATATAATGTTTGGAAATTGTTTCTGACAAACGCAACTTATACTTTACTAGTTACTACTACTATATTGGATGATATAGAAAACATTAATGCAAGCATGCAATGGTGAATTAAAATATGAAAAAATGAAAAATGCAATCTATAATCTGAGATATTTAATATTTCTGAAGCCTAGCTGGCGAAACAAGGCTTTCGACGCAGACAAAAACATCTGAAATCGGGCGGCAACGACTGCCGTTGCAGCCATGCTTCTTCCTTAGTAGAGTCTTGCCATCTTCATACATAAATATTCCGGAACCTTCTTCTAGTAAGGTAGATACATCAATTAGAATCTTGCCATTCTCGCAAAAATATAATGGTCTCCATGTATAATTTATCCCTAAATTAGGAAAATTGTTGCAATCAATGTGAAACTTGTTAGTCCACGATTCGAAAACCCCATAATCCTCCATCACCCACAAAGCTAAGCAATTCGTGCTTCCATAACTCAAGCACAAGCACAACTTTCCACTCGAAACAGCCACCTCCACTCTGTCGAAGAAGTCTAGTGTCGGGGAATACTCAGGTAGGGCCACCTCTCCATATTTCTCAGTCGATAGATCGAAAGAAATAAGGACATGTAGGCTCCTTGAGCGTCGAACTATATAATGCAATGCTCCATTAACAAACGGACCAAAAGATGAGTAAATATTATTTTGAGGGAAACTTTGAATACTTCTCCAAGAATCACTACGCAGAGAATACAACTCAGGCTCACTCGACATCCCGCAGAACCTGCGAATTTTCAAGATTTTGTAGTCATCACAAATAGAGTCATACCCTAATCCATAAACAAACTCGGAGTTTGGAGTTTGTGTTTGTGGTGGAATCTTGGGATTAGGGATATTACGGAACGCACGCATCGAAGGGTTCCATAAAAAGAAGGAGTTATCTTTTTCAACACACCATAGTTGGTCACAGATGGCCTTAATCCATGGCTGGCTTGTCGGCTGCCCGAACGGGCAGACGACATCTGTTGCATCCTCAAATGAATTGTCTGATAATATGGAGGAGAGCAGGCAACTTGAAAGATGGTTAACATGATCAGAAGAAATGGAGTTGAAGACAATTATTTCACGGCCATGATATTTCTTGATGAAACTTGAATCAAATACCCTAGAAAACCATGATTTTGAAACGGAAGAGAAGCGAAGCAAGGATTTTACCGGGAGATTCAACAATATTTTCTCCACGATTTCCGCGGGGATGCCGCGGCTTTCCATAGTGGCCGGAGAGTTAGATGTACGAGAGTTGTAATTACTGTGTCTTGTTGTTCATTGTGAAAATAAAAACAAAAAATGAAGCAACTGATTTATAGTGATAAATATTTCGGGATAAGTGTAAATAATTTTACAAAGCAATCCTAAATTTGATAGAATTATATTTAAATGACGCTCTTGATCATTATCTAATAGATAATCTTGAAACCTATGGTTGCTCGTATATTCTTCCTATAGAGAAAATTACATTTTTGGTACCGTAGGATATGGTCCCATTGGGAAATAATTCCAATATTTTCACTTTTGGTCCCAAAAGAAAAAAATCAAACATAAATGGTCCCGTGAAATTATATTAAAGCACTTTTAGGAAATGGCGTGGAATGCCAAGGAGTTACTAGAGATAACACACAAGAACCAGAAAATCACGCGGAAGCAAACAATAGCAGGATCGCTAGATACCACACAGAGGAGCTAGGGTTTTAGATTTATACCAGAGCCGGCTCTCCCAGGCAGGGGAGAGGCCGGACTTACCCTTTTTGTTCGAGCCCGTCGGGGGCGAAGTGGCGCAGCCCTTACCGGCGGTGGGGTGAGATGAATGGGGGCAGGAGGGTGCCCTTGGCTCTGATACCACTGTTGGGTATCTGCCTAGCCGAGGGGTTCACCGCTTACTTTTTGGCTTCTTCGGTTCACCTCATGGCTGCTCAGGTAGCTTGGAAGCCTCAGAGGATCTTTTTGAGTACTCTTCTTCACAGCCTAACTCAGAGGGTCTGTATCTCGGAGGAGTCTCAGTGATTTAATCTTCACAGACTCATTCTTCCGAAGCGAGTGTGAAAAATCTGTAAAAAATAGAGAGTTAGAGTTGAGCTTTAACACAAGTAAGCTAAATAATGGCCAAGGACAGAATCATAAATAAAGTAAATAGAAGAGTAAAAAGATAAGAAATTCAGAGAGTTTGAAAATGGGAAAATGTGTCCTAAGGACATAGATCAGCTCAGGTTTTCCCACAAACGGCTGCAAAACGGCACTCCCGGCGACAATATCAGACCCAGACCACAAACGGGAGGAGGAATAACAACCCAGAAGCTCTCACAGACACACACATCTCTTAGAGCACTCAGTACTCTCAAACTCACGGCCAATCAGGAGACCACAAACAAGAATTCGATCAAGCCACAGAGAGATCAGCTGAGATATCTCAAGGAAGCTGATCGAGGATAGGGTTTTGTGTGAGGCTTAAAGAGATAAGAGAGAAACGACGCAGCTAAATAAGAAAAAGAAAAGCCTAATTAGGAAAATTAGGGTTGAGTATATATATAGAAGGAACCGTGAAGTGGGCTAGGGTTAGGTATTGGGCTTCTTAAGATGTTGGGCCAGAAATAAAAGAAAGAATGGGTGAGAAGCAATTGGGCCAACATCCCATATATCCACCTTTGGCCCATTTGGTCTTTTATGTCACCATGGAAGCACCTGCCAGCTATTGAGTTTAACATCATTGCCTGATTTTTACTCTTTACCTATCACTCAGACAGGGCAAGAGTGGGGAAGAGAAATGCTATGCTCATTAATCTCAGTCTCAACATAAGAAACCAACCCAATTCAGTAATAAGTCTCCAGTCATTCACTGACTTTCCTTGAACAAGTTACAACCTAGCATAATACCAGCAAAAGGAAATAACCATTAATCAGATTGCCTTTAGAGGCAGATTAGGTATTCAAGCACTAGGCCTGGAATACTATTTACTCATCACAGTTCAACCCAGATCCATGTTCAAGGATCTCTTGCAAGCCTCCAGCTTTGCAACTGTAAGGCACTTAGTTCCCATGTCTGCAGGGTTGAACTCTGAAGGAATCTTGTCAAGTAGCACATCTCATTTTTCCACAATGTCTCTGATGAAGTGGAACCTCACATCTATGTGTTTTGTCCTATCATGAAACACTGGGTTTTTGCATAGTTGTATTGCAGATTGACTATCAGAATAAATCAAAGGGATATCATCAATGAATTTTATTTTAGACAGCACATCATTAAGCCATATGGCTTCTTTCATAGCCTCAGTAGCAGCAATGTATTCTGATTCAGTAGAGGATAAGGCAATAATACTTTGCAACTGAGATTTCTAACTAATGCAAGCACCACATAAAGTAAACACATAGGAGGTTGTAGACTTCCTTTGATCTCTATCATTAGCATAATTAGAGTCTACATAACCAACACATTTTATACCATCAGCAGACTTGGCAAAGGACATACCACTATTCATAGTGGATTTCAAGTATTTGAGAAGCCATTTCAAATAAAGTCTAGTACTAATCATTAAGTACATGACAGATCCTATGGCATTAGCATAAGGGACACCTTCCATTTCATTCAATTCAAATTCATTTTTAGGAGATTGGTCTTTGCTTAGAATGAATTGGGATGCAAGAGGAACAAACACATGTTTACATTGCTCCATATTAAATTTTTTCAATACTTGGTCAACATAAGCAGTTTGATATAGCACAAGAGTATGTTTATTCCTATTTCTGTCAATGTTCATGCCAAGTATTTTCTTTGCATCCCCAAGATCTTTCATGTCAAAGTTTGCACATAAATATTTTTGTACATGCTTGATAGTTTTCAGACAAGGACTAATCAAAAGCATATCATCAACATAAAGAAGAAGGAACATATGCACCTCAGATTGCATGTAATAAAGACAATGATCAAATTTACTTCTGGTGAAACTCATGCTTTTCATGCATAGATCAAATTTGATAATCCACTGCCTAGGGGATTGTTTCAGACCATAGAGGGATTTTTTAAGTAGGCAAACATGATTAGGGACATATTTATCAATGAAACCCTCAGGTTGATGCATGTAAATATTGTTTTCAAGTTCACCATGCAAGAAAGTTGTTGTTATATCCATTTGTTTAAGTTTCCAATCAAAGTGAGCAACTAGAGCAAGCATGATTCTTACAGTAGTAAATTTAACTACTGGAGCAAAGATTTCATTATAGTCAATACCTTCTTTCTGAGTAAAACCTTTTGCAACTAATCTGGCTTTGTATCTTACATGATCAAGTTCTTGTTTTATTTTGAATAACCATTTACATTCAACAATGGAGCAGTTATCAGGTTTTCAACAAGAATCCATGTATTATTATCATGCAATGATTTAATTTCACTTTTCATTGCTTCAAGCCACTTATTAGATTCATGAGAGTTTATAGCTTCAGTATAAAAAGTAGGCTCAATCTTATCAACATTGCTAAATACATTGAAGGCATACAGAGACAAATTATAATCATCATATTTGGCAGGCAGTCTCATGTTTTTTCTTTGCCTATCTCTAGCAAGTTGATAAGTATTCAGGTTATCATGCTCATACAATGTTTCATGCTCATTTTCAGAAGTTGAACTTGTTTTAGAGTCTGATACAGTCATGTTATTAGAAGGTTCATCACTAGACTTATGATTTGATGCAGAATCATTCACACCATTATTGTCAGACACATGTTCATTTTCATTTTCTATAAGAGGAGTATCAGAGTTTGGCAACATAGGGGTCTAAACATCTACCTCACTTGGGACAGTAGGAGAAAACATAAAGTCTGACATGTTTTGGTTTATATTATTCAAGTTCTCCACCTCACTTGGAGTTACAGATTGTGAGAATTCAGATAAACATGGAAAATCTTGCTCATTAAAGGAAACATATCTGCTTATGCAAGTCTTAAACCCAGACACACCCTTATCCAAAAGTCTATAACCCTTAACATCTTCAGGATATCCAAGGAAGATACATTTTCTTGCTCTAGGTTCAATTTTACTCGATTTTTGATACACATAAGCAGCACAACCAAAGATTCTTAGATTTGACGAGCAAACATGTTTATTCAAGAACACAGACTCAGGCAATTTTCCAAGCAACAGGACAGAAGGAGATCTATTTATTAAGTAGCAAGCAGTCATTAGAGCTTCACCCTAGAATTCTTTATTAAGACCAGAAGAGACAAAAAGACTCCTAACTATCTCAAGGAGAGTCCTATTCATTCTTTCTGCAACCTCATTTTGTTGTGGAGTATAGGGTACAGACTTATGCTTCTTTATGCCTCTATCGCAACACCAATTATCCATAGCAAAATTACAAAACTCAAGACCATTATCAGTTCTTAAATACTTGATTTACTTCTTAGTCTGGTTTTGAACTTCAATAGCCCATTTAGAAAACTTGTGAAAAACTTCAGATTTATTTTTCATGAGGAAAACCCAAGTTTTTCTTGAAAAATCATCAATCACGGATAAGAAATACATGTTTCCACCATGAGTGGTCTCCTTAGAAGGACCCCAAATATCAGCATGCAAGTATTCAAGAATGTCAGAGCTAACAAGTTTTTTAGGATAAGGAGTAGACACAGACAGAGGCACTTTATGATGTTTTCCCATTGCACAAGGTTCACAGAATTGCACGCTTGTTATTTTATCATTTTCAAAGGCACCAGTTTTATGTAATATTTCAAGTCCTTTATTACTCATGTGCCCTAATCTAGCATGCCATAATGCAGTCTTATCTTCATGCACAACATTAGCAACAAGTAAAGGGACAGAATCAGCTTGTACAGCATAAAGATCCCCTTTTCTAGGAGTATTGAAATAAAGTATGAAATCCTTTTCAAATTTGAATCTCAAGTAGTTCACAAAGCCATCAAACATTTTGTCTACCATTTTAGATACAGAGAGCAAGCTAAATTTCAGTTTTGGCACATATCTTACATCTTCCATTTTCAAATTTAAGACATGTATCTCCTCTACCTTGTATCTCACAGTTTTGGCCATCAGCTAAAGCTACATGACCAGAGTTCACATAATGCAGATTATAAAACATGTGTTTAAAGGGAGTAACATGAAATGTGCAACTAGAATCAATTAACCATTCATTACTATGCACATTCTTGGACACAACATTGGTATAATTTATGAACTGAAAATCATAAGTGTCATGCACCATATATATACCATCTTCTTCATAGACATTATTAGCATGATGATTATAGTTCACAAATTTGTTCCTTTTTGGTTGTTTACACCTATTTAAAAAATGTCAAGGCTTTCCACAATTCCAACAAGTCTTTCTGGGCTTTTGGTCAAAATTTTGAGTTTGAAAATGGTTTTGGTTCTGATTTTGAGAAGAATTTGCATGCATTTCTTTTCTATGCCTTTCAACAGCCAAAACACTGGGATTTTCAGGATTCAGAGACTTGTTAAAATGAAGATGAGACTGTCTATTGTTATTTATGTTGACATACATTATCTCACCATGCAGAGGTTTTGATTTTAACATTTTAAGCTCATTTTCTTTTGCTTTCAAGCCTGTCACAATCATATCACAGGTGACCTTGGAACTACCATATTTTAATGCAGATTTGACTTCAGAAAATGACTCAGGAATGGCACCAAGCAAAATTTGTGGAGCATATTTTTCAAGAGTGTGATCACCAGCAAGTTTTAAATCTTGAAGTAATTTATTGAATTCTTCCATATTAGTATCAACATCTTTTGAAGTGTCCATTTGAAAAGTTATAAATTGATTTTCCAGAGAATATGCAGACTCTTCAGAGGTGGCAGTGTATAGAGAATTCAAATTATCCCATAAATCTTTTGCATACTTATGGTGAGACACTTTTCTGACTACAGAACTGCTCAAATTTAACAAAATAGTGGCTCTAGCACTATCATTTATCTCATGCAATTTCTCATCATCCACATATTCATTTATCTTAGTCAAAATAGCTTTATTAACCTTTTCTTTGACCAAAATGCACTCAATTTTTATTTTCCAATCCTGAAAATATTCTTTTCCATTAAAGGGAACCATATGAAGGTTATTCATGATGCAGGGCAAGTATAGATGCTGAAACACACCAAGATTTCAATGCAGAAGGCAGAGAACACAACCCAGCAAAGTCAGAAACACCAGAAAAGTAACAAAACACTAGAAGCACCAGAGAACATAGTAGGAAGATCTCAGAAGTGCCTAAAAGACCCGAAAAAAAAAACACAACAGAATACTCACAAACCCAGGAGATAAATCTCCAAAACACTGAAATAAGTTCTCCGGGGAATATAGTTATGAGGCTAGCCCAGTTCTCAACACAGATTTATTTGAGGAGCAAAGGGTCACTTAGGACAATCCCACACTTGATTCAGCTACTAACTAACTCAATTTATAGAGTCAGTTCCTCATAAACTTTACCAACAGAAAGTTTCAATAGGTTTTCACCACTAAACACTCACAGATCATAGAAAGAACAAGAAAACACCAGGCCAATAAATCTCATAAGCATAAAACCACTCAAACGCGCATAAAATACCCAGAAAGATCTCAATAACCCCTTATCTAACCCATCTATCCAGACAACTCGCACGAGGAGACCCAAAGGGGAATCCAGACAATCTGGACCATAAGATGGTGTTAGAAAATGGTGTGGAATGGCAAGGAGTTACTAGAGATAACACACAAGAACCAGAAAATCATGTAGAAGCAAACAATAGCTGGGTCGCTAGATACCACACAGAGGAGCTGGAGTTTTAGATTTATACCAGAGCTGGCTCTCCTAAGTAGGGGAGAGGTCGGACTTACCCTTTTTGTTCGAGCTTGTCGGGGGTGAAGTGGCGCAGCCCTTACTGGCGGTGGGGTGAGATGAATGCGGGCAGAAGTGTGCCCTTGGCTAGGTCCCCATGGCTCTAATACCACTATTGGGTATCTGCCTAGTCGGGGGATTCACCGCTTGTTTTCTGGCCCTTTCGGTTTACCTCACGGCTGCTCAGGCAGTCTGGAAGCCTCAGATGATCTTTTTGAGTATTCTTCTTCATAGGCTAACTCAGAGGGTCTGTATCTCGGAGGAGTCTCAGTGATTTAATCTTCACAGACTCCTTCTTCCCAAGCGAGTGTGAAAGATCTGTAAAAAATAGAGAGTTAGAGTCGAGATTTAACATGTAAGCTAAATAATGGCCAAAGACAGAATCATAAAGAAAGTAAATAGAAGAGTAAAAAGATAAGAAATTCAGAGAGTTTGAAGATGGGAAAATGTGTCCTAGGGACACAGATCGGCTCAGGTTTTCCCACAAACGGCTGTAAAACGGCACTCCCGAGGATAATATCAGACCCAGACCACAAAGGGGAGGAGGAACAACAACCTAGAAGCTCTCACAGACACACACAGCTCTTAGAACACTCAGTACTCTCAAACTCATGGCCAATCAGGAGGCCACATATAGGAATCCGGCTAAGACACACTGAAATCAGTCGAGATATCTTAAGGAAGCTGATCGGGGGTAGGGTTTTTGTGTGAGGCTTAAAGAGAGAAGAGAGAAATGGCGCAGCTAAATAAGAAAAAGAAAAGCCTAATTAGGAAAATTAGGGTTGAGTATATACATAGAAGGAACCGTGAAGTGGGCTAGGGTTAGGTATTGGGCTTCTGGAGATGTTGGGCCAGAAATAAAAGAAAGAATGGGTGAGAAACAATTGGGCCAGATAGAAATAAAACAAAGAGCAAGTGGGCCAACATTCCACACCATGTTTTGCAAATTCCGTCAAATATTAAGGGGAATACTTAAATCATGTGAGATACATATGATTGTTTAATGAAAATAAAAAAGAAGTTAAAAAATAAAAAATACAAAAGATAAAAGAAAAGGACAAAAGACAAGACAAATTTAAAATTATTTGATTTAGCAAGGGAAATAAACACAAATTACTTGAAAGCATCATTCCCAATTATGCCCTAATTTATTCCCTAAAAAATCATAGGGCATCAACCTTTATTTCTCCCAAAATTCATCTTTGCCCTGGACTCTACATCGTGATGTTGCAGAATTGGTGCAGTCACCACATCTAGATTATTGTAAGCTTCCCCGTCTTTGCTTCTAGTTTTGATGTAAATGAGTTGGATTTGAAAAAAATATTTGTTGTGGCTAACTTGTGTTAGTTTAAACTATTTCAATAGAGGTTTTTTGTGTATGTGAATATAATTTAGGTCAACCAGAAGATGTATGATTTCCTTAAACTGTGATAACATTGTGGATACGGATCCTCTGCAGTCGGTATAAACACAGCAGGGGTAATGTGCTCGAAAACGCATCGTTTAGATGAAATTGCTGATAATTATTTCCTATAGATTAGAGGCCTACTAATAACTAGCGATTGAATATTGTTACCTATCTCTTTGTACTTTTAGGTTCTTTAAAATAAGTTTTTTTATCTTTTACTTTACCTTATTCCACATCATGAGTTAATTTTTGAAGATTTTCAACATAATATTTCACTTGTAGAAGCAAGACTTCTTTGGATTCCGGCTGGAATAGAAAAATTCTTGTATCATTTCTTATGGAAAATAATTCACCCCAATGTCACAGAGAGTTCTTGCGATTGGATATTGAAGAAAATTAAATCATTTATCTTTTTTTTTTCCCTAAAAAAATGGATCATTCGTTGTACATGCTTGCAATGAGATTGTGAGTTGGCATACTCTAGGCATCTTTAGCTACTGCCCTGTTAAATTTTCTTATGTCTCTTTCTATTGTGAGGGGATATATTGTCTGTTTGAACTTTGATGATGAAGCAAGTATATTTTTTTGTAGATGAAGCATGCAAATTTTTTTTATGCTTTCTCTGCTTTAACTTTGAAGTTAATAATGCAGGTATATATATTTTACTTTCTTATGTTTTTGAAGATATGTAACCTATTTTTTATGTTAATAGTGCAAATTTATTGGACTGGAAGTAAATATTTGTTTGGGGTCAAAAATACATTTTTTATGGGACTAAAGTGAATATCATTTTAACGGAAAAAGTTACAGTAGGACCATTTGTGCTTGATTTTTTTCTTTTGGGACCATAAGTGAAAGTATTGGGACTATTTTCTAATGGGACTATGTCTTATGAGACCAAAAATGCAATTTTCTCTACCCAAACACATCACGCAACTAATCTCATTCAAGAAAACTAGATAAATATGCATTAATACATGATTTCAAAGACAGTTTAAAAAAAATCATGTGCACGTTTTGAAGAAGTTATGATCGATCTTTTTTAATTATTTGAGTTTCAGTCGTTGTGTGATGATATTAACATTAGATGTTATCAATGTTCTTGTTGATCTAATTAAGCAAACAATTTAACTGGAAATAAACTAACTAGGTATGATAAAGTTTGAAACGGGAATTATTAGAAAAATGTGGAGGATCCAGAATGTCTTTTCAAAATGAGATGACACAAGTTATATAGCCAAAGCTTTTTCATCCACCATTAAATTCCATTAATCGCCTCTCCTAAATGTTGGAATATAATAGCAATTTTCTTCGTTTAAATTGATCTTCTTCGTTCCTTCATATTGAGGTGCCCAAACAAAATCGGACCGATGGTTTCTAATTGCCGGTTAGCTGGCTATGCGGTTTTGTGAAGGTGCAAGCCGGCGCTAGCTTGCTGTGTATCGAAGACACCTAGTATGTTTATTATTATTATTATTAATTCTATTATTAATTCTAACTATATTACTTATACTATTAATCATGATATTGATCCAAATCAATAATTTTAGAATAATTAATTTGAAAACTTAAAGTTTCAAGCAAAGTCACGTGAATTAAAAAAATTAAAAAATAAATAAATTTTATTCCATATCCTTGATATGAATTAAAATTTCTAAACATTGTAAATTCCAAGTAAATAAAAAGAAAAATCCTAATTAAAATCATGTTTTACTTTAAAGCAAGATTAATTGTATACCAAAATGGAGAAATCAATAAATTTATAATTTAATACCATTTTTAATATAAAATATTTCATATATTTAATTAATAAATTAAGTTATTCATTAAATCAAATTCACAAAATGCTATAATATTCTTAAAAATATAATAATAAAGATGTTAAAGACACATATTGATATACAACATAATCTAACAAGCTTGTTCCTTCTTTACGTCATTTTTTTAGTAATAACGGATATAATCCTCATTAATATGAGTTTATAATCTACTACATATATATATATATATGTGTGTGTGTACGTATGCATATGTATATATATAATCTACTATATGAAAAGAGTTTTGCAAATTTTAGTTTGCCTATTATTTCCATTTAGTACATTTTATTTAAAGACAATATAATCATATAATATATTTACATGTACATTTTATTATGAAAAAAGTTCATATATATTTTTATTGACAATAAAAGAAACCATTTGTGATATTTTGACAAAATCGGTGCTTGCCTTGAATATAATACTAGTATTTCTCATGTGCGATGCACAAATAATTATTATTTTTTAGATCTGTAATATTATGATTTTTTTAATTTGTGTTGTGTTCAATTTTAAAAAATTAATAAAATGATTTGCACATGCATTAATTAATTAGACAAGAAGATCAATTTTGTATAGTTACGACAAACACAAAAAAATTAAAGTTTAGGAACTAAATGAAATCCATGTTGGAAAGATCGAATTGAAGTATTTCCAACGTCACGATTTTATAAATAACAATGTATAATTGTCCACGATTATAGAAAATTTGATTTCTTTGAATATATGACATGTATAAAAAATATAATTATTTAATTATTTTAAATGATGAAATTGAAATAGAAAAAATAAAAATTTATTATTATTATTATTATTATTATTATTATTATTTTATTATAGTGCAATAAAAAAATGAAAGCTATTTTTAGGAGACAAATGTAAAGTATTATAAATCATCCATCTATGCATAAAAAAATAAAATTAAAAATCATACAAATCTCAAATTTCCAAGTAAAAATAATAATAAATAAGATTGCAAAAATTTCTTAAAATAAAACGGTTGTAATCTAAACTGTTGTGGAAAATGCAAAAAAAAAAAAAAAAAAATTTACAACAATAAATATCAATATTGTTGTCTATTAATTCAAAACTGTTGTCTATTATTCAAAAACTGTTGTCTAAGGTAAAATATGTAATAGACAATAATTTACACAAGAACTGTTGTCTATCATACAGTTTTGCCTTAATATATGTATAGATATGGTAGCTTTTAAAACATTATTATTGTATCTCCATTATATTAAAATATATATTTAATCTCGATTGATGTCATGTGTGTGTATATTTTTTACTTCTTTCATTTACATATTCTAATTTGATATAAAATTATAGATAATTCATTATTAATTCCTTATATAACGATTAGATATGAAATGAATTAACCATAAATATTTTGCCCATGTATTCATGTAAAAAAAACTTTAATTTTTTATAAGAGGAATTAAATTCTTTTAACATCAATTTGTGAATGCTGAATTTTTATATTGTGGATGTTGAACATACAAATAAAAAATGGTGATATTGTTGAAATTTTTAAAAATCATGTCGAATTGCAAAATAGGTCAAATATAATAAGTTATTTAGAAATTATATATCCCTGTAATTTATTCAATGTACTTCAATCTTAATTGCTACTTTTAACTTACTAATTCACATAATTTGCAATCTATAATGTGAATATTGGTGAACTAAGATAGTTATAAAAAAATAGAAAAATATGTGCATTTACAAATAATAATGATTTCATTTCAAAGAGCGGAGTAGAACTCTTAAGTGAAAAAAAATATGACTTATGTTTTTCTATTAATAACAATTTATTTAGTGAAATAGTATTTTTGCAAATTATTTGTTTGTATTATAGTGATTTTTTTGATGTGATCTCGATAGATGATCGACACCGGATGAGTATATGCGTGGAAGACTTAGGAACGAACACGGTAGCAGTGGAAGGATTCAATCCAATGAATAATGATATGGATGATCTTATGGATGGATTTGGTGAAAGAAAAGGCTGATTTGTGTGTTTTGGATTATAGGTGTTATTTAACTCAAACCGGACACGTATTGAATCTGAAAATTGGGACTGATTTGGAATCGATTCTAATGACTTGGAACAGTTGTAAAAACACAGGTGAAGATGGGAGGAAGGTGATATGGACGTGTATGATGAAGGGGCGGAGTAGATAGGATATATAGAATGGATTCGTGATCTGAGAACTTACCCAATGTGAATAGTAAACAACACCACTTCGCGTTCTTTGAAAATTGGTCTTTCAAAGTGATTTGTTTGCATGATTTGCTGCATTTGGTTTGCAGCTACTTCACAACCAAATCCGTTCTCCTCAATATTTGGTTGTAGGATCAACTCCTCTCCATCTATTTTCTCTTCTTTCCTCAAAGGTTGTTCCGCTTCCAACGTAGATTCTTCATGAACTGAATTCTCTAGAGTTGATACCTCTAGATTGAGCACTTCCACAACCTTCTCTTCTTTTCCAACATTTCAAAAGTGGCAACATCTATCAATTCTTCAATAGATGCTTCAACTGAAATTGTTACCTCGAGAATATAATCTTTGTTGGTGGCAACGAACTCAATTGGTAACTCTTCATTGGTCTCCACTTGAATCACTTCCTTGGATGTCTTCTCTAGCTCCTTTTCTATCCGAATGGCGTATTGCACCATGTCTTCCAACTCTTCAAAGTGCCACAATGCGACTTTTTCACGAAGTGCCACAATGTGACTTTTTCATGAATTGCCCTTCGTAAACCGGCTATAAATTTATCCATTATATCTTCTAGGTATTCCTCCACATTAGCTCGTCTCATGAGTTCAATCATTTTAATGTAGTAGTCATCTACACTTCGACCTCCTTGCCTAAGCTTTTGTAGCTTTTTTCCTAGCTCTTGTTGATATGAATAAGGCTCGTGTCGCCTTCTCAACAGCTCATTCATTGCATGCCATGTCTCTATTGGTTTTCTCCTTTGTTGCCTAATGGAATAAAAGTGATTCCACCAGGTGAGGATTTCGTCACAAAAACCACTAGCTGCTCCTTTAATTTTCTTCCACTCGAGGTAGTTGTGATAATTCAACAACGACTCTATCTTCCACTCCCATTCTAAATAGACCTCAGGATGATCATCTTCCTCTTGGAACCCTTGGAATAGAGGAACTTCAGACTCATGCTTTATGGTACGGTTTGAGTATAGGAATGGTCGTGTGTGTAGGGTATGGGTGTCGGTTAGGGGAGGTGGGTAGGCATGTGGTTTTTGGGATGATTATGATAGAATTTTAAAATCCCAAATAGTAGGAATCAAAATTTAAATCCTAATAGGTAAACAAGGTAAGTTTGAGAAGAAAATGAAGGATAAAGGATGGAAAGAATAGAAAAAGGAAATACAAGGTGGTAGATAAGGAAAGTTAGATTTGGATGTGTATCATAAGTGTGACACAATCTAAATAACCTAATCAACCTAGGGAACAAACTAGGAAAGTACCAAAAATAAAACAATGTAAAAGGAAATAAAAATTTTGAATTTTTTTTTCGAACTATTCTTTTTTTTTTAATAGTTTTGCTTTTGTTTTTTTTTCAATGAATAACTATACTATTACAATTCAATGAGCACAAAACTAAACGAAATAAATGAATACTAATTGAACCATGAACAACAAAGCCGTCGTGGCTTTGATACCACTTTATGATGTGATCTCAAGGGTTTAAGAACACAACAATAAATCAAAGTACGTGGAAAACAAGAACGGAACACACGACGGTGGGTAAGGGTTCGATCTGTACTAAACTAGACTCGAAATAATTCAAATATGTGGAATAAATTAACAGAAAGACTCGAACTAGCTATATGTGTTTAACTAGACCTACCTAAGCTAGATAAACTATGACACACGAAATAATACAAATCCAAATCAAAAGGGACTAAATAGGCACGATTGTTTGGAGATGATGTTTAGGGTGAAAGGAACGTGTTATATGGGTGAAGAATGGCTTGGTGTAGATAGGGTATGATAGAGTGAAAATGACTTACGGTTTATATATAGTTGTAGAACTTAGCGGTTTGAACACGTATGACTGAAACTTGATGGAATGACTTGGAACTCTTGTAGTACATGATCTGATCTTGTGGCAAGTTGGTGTAGACGTGTGAATGGTGTTGGATGGATGTTGGTTTTGATGGAATGGCGTCGTTGATAAATGGATGTGATTTGTAACCCAATGTAAACCCCATAGTTTAGACACTACGAAACGTACACCTCAAAGCTACTCCTCGTTAGTGAGTCCACCCTAGGTCTTCAATTGAACTAGAACGAAACTCTTCAATAAAACTTAAAGATGCTATCCTTTAAGAGTGTAAATTTTCGAATCAACGAAAGGTTAGGAGACAAATTGAATTGCAATAGTGCTTTAATTAACAAACAATGTCTAAGAATAAAGTGTGAACATAATAGTCCTATTTATAATGCTACAAATCGATCCTAACTACTAGGAATACTACCTTAATTAGACTAAAAAATCTACTTTAATTAGAATTCTAACTAGAAAAGAAGTTCCCATAATTAAAATTCTAATTCCTATCTAAATAGAAAAATGAAAATAATAAAATAAAAATCTGAATAAAAACATCTAAATAAATCTAATGTCGAATGGATAATGATCGAGCATAAGGTTCGATCTTGAGCTTCTCAAACTTGCCATGCGCGTTGATCTTCCTTTTACGTCAATCTTCATGCATACGTGATCTGCATATATTGTTCTTCAGGCTTTGATCTTCATCTTCAATTGTTAATAATGTAACAATATTAGGGGTACATTTAACTCCATATTCTTCTTCAAACTTCTTGCGCATTTGTTTAGCTCGTAAGCGTGAGATTGGACCTCCTTAATTGCAGCTTCGGGTTTGGTTCTTCAAGACTTGTCGTGGATTCATCATTTTTTTTTTAAAAAGTTATAAATTTGTAAAATTATGTTGCAATTTAATGTCATGTGGTTCAAATCGCAAAACTATTTTTATGAATTAAATTTACTTATTTTGTCAAAATATGCTTCACAAAACTTAAGGTTAATTGATTTTAATATCATTAACTATACACGATTTTTGACACTGAAGATGAACTTTAAAATGATATACCCTACAACGTAACACAAACTTCCTAGAAATGTAGACAAACTCAACACGAAATTTAACACAAAGATGAATTATTTATCATTTATTTTTATATTAAATAATTTATTTTAATATGCTTAGTATAATATTATTTTAAATTATTAGATATCTAATTGATAATTTATAATTATAATTATAATATAACTTCTAATTTTTTATTATACACAGCATATTAGTATCTGTAAATTATACAAATTACGTGCAACCCACGTCATCTGTACTAGTAAATATTAAAAATGGGATGTCGTAATAGATGGATTCTCATGACTTATATATTACAGTGTTGCTAAAGAAGTGTAGCAATAGGACTTTTTTGTTGTAGTGGCAACTATTGATCTCTGGTACTGTGTTCTATTCTTGTTGTTTAATTCTGAATTTCAAGAAAACAATTTATTAGGATGTATCATGTTAAATTTCTGAATTTATCACTCTCGAATTCTAAAATAAGTAGTGTATCACGAATTGGGCTCTTCGAGTGACCCTTAACTTCTAGAGTTGACAGAAAATAGAGAGAAGAAAAGACAGATAATAAACAATTCACATATTCATTTAATTTGATAAAACATTTGTAAAAGTCTAGCTTCCAGATGATCAACACGACATTCATTCCTTAATAAATCAAAAGTCAGTAAAGATGGGTTGAAAGTGTTGGTTCCATGATGATGGAAAGCGGGTGTTTAGGACTTGTGGTGAGTCCATATTTTTCCTCCATACATATATCTTGAGGCCTCATACCCTCAACCAACTTCATCTCAAATCCATGCACCAAATTAGCCAACGTTGTTCTTACAATCTTAAGTCCGAGATTGTATCCGGGGCATCTCCTCCTACCTGAGCCAAATGGCAACAGAGCAAAGTTACTCCCTGTCATTTCAATCTCTTTTCCGACAAACCTCTCAGGCAAGAATTCTTCAGGCGAATCCCACGAGTTAGGGTCCCTGCCTATGCTCCACGCGTTGATGATGACCATTGTCCCCTTCGATATATTATAGCCTGCAACTCTACAATCTTCAATCGCACAATGTGGGCCTAACAATATAGCAGTTGGATGTAATCGGAATGTTTCTTTGATGGTGGCATCTATGTATGGCAACTGAGTGAAATCATTCTCTTCCACCCATCTGTTTCTCCCAATCACTCTATCCAGCTCTTCTTTCGCCTTCTTGATTATGGGCGGTTGTTTCAAGATTTCATGTACAACCCATTCGATTGCTGTAGCTGAGGTATCAGTCGCTGCAACCAGCAGATTCTGCAATAAACAGTACTTCAACTTTTCAATAACTTGGAAAATTGGGAGTTTTTAGAAAATAAAATTTACTACTCTAATAATTTGAGAAACAATAAATTAAATGAATACCATGATCAATGCCTTGACACAATCCCTTGTGAGTTGAACTTCAGGATTGACACCTTCCTCAGCTATCTGCAGCAAAACGTCTACAAAATCTTTCATCTCATAGATGTTTCTTGCAGAGCTTCTTGCTATGTGATCATCGATCACATAGTCACAAAATCTATCCATTTTCTTGCGCAGAGTCTTCATTTTCTTCACATACCCTTGCAAATCAAGGGAGTTGAGCCACGGTACCCAATCTCCGATATTGAAAGCTCATTGAGGAGAAACCACTCTTCCACTATCTCTACCAATTCATCCATGTCTACAACAGACTTGTCATCTTCTAATTCTGTGAAGTATTTGCCTTTAAAGATCATCCTACATGTTATTGATAGAGTATAACGCGATAAATAGTCTCTGAGCACGACTGGCTTCCCTGACAATGATTGTAGACGAGCGAGGAAACAACGCCTTTGCTCAACACGAATTTTCTCAAAAGATTCAAGTTTTTTAGCATTCAACACCTTGGTTATGTATATTTTACGTGCCTCTCGCCAGTATGGGCCGTAAGGAGAGAAAGATATGTCGGAGTAGTTGTAGCTAATGTGTTTGTAAGCAGCAAAAGTAGACCTTGAGGCGAAGACTGCATCATTCACTTTCAAGAATTGTCTGGCCATCTCTGGCGATCATGCAATTACAACAGGAAATTTTCCCAACTTGAGTAGCATGATTTCACCGTATTTTTGGGATAGTTGATGAAGGGGTTGATGTGGAATTGAGCCGAGAATGTTTAAATTTCCTATTATAGGCAATGGTTTTGGACCTGGCGGGAGATTTGGTCGTTGATTATTGTTGATTATTTTTGAGATGAAGGTTAGTACAGCTGCAGATACAAGGGATAGTATTAACCAGGAAATATTCTCCATTAGGAGTGAAAAATGATATGAAAGCAGAGGCTGTCTGAATATATATATATATATATATATATAATATCATCAAATATTATTTTATTTTATCAAAAAAAAGAATATCATGTGGAAGACAGTTGGAAACCTTATTTTAGGTGTTTGTTTTTCACCACAATGGTGTTTTATTTGATCGCCACATACTATTGCTATCAATAATGACGCTCTAATTATTAACTAGTTAGCAATATCATGACAATCAATTCGATGGTTTTTGCTAGTTAACTTCAAATTAATTCTTCACGATTTTTCAATTTTTTTTATACTATATATAATAATAGTCATATCGAGTTGATGCTCTAGCTCATAATTTCTACATATATAATGTTGTGGTATCGCCTAGCTAGGGTTACACCTCTTGATTTCCTACCTCAATCGGTTCCTAGACACTAGCTACTCAAGTAGCTTGAATCCACTATTATTACAACGATTACAAGAACAAGAAAAATAGCATAAACTAGACTAAGGTTTCCACAAGAGACTTGTTGCTTCGACTGTCTCAGAGATGAAGGCCAGAAGGGCTTTCAAGGTTCCTCACAGGCACAGTCGGGTCCAGATCTGTAAAGCAATCAAACACCAAGTTAGATAAAGCGCAGAGATAATCGAATGAAGAACACTAAAGAACAGGAAGCTAATAGTGAGTGGGAAAAGGTGCCCAAGGCACGGCGGCTCAGATTTTCCCACTGGGATCTGCAGTAGTCCCCTCCGGCGACCGGAGAAATAGTCCAGGGAAGGGGAAGAGGAAGCGGGACGGCTAGGGTTCAAGGGGGCAGGGGGTTTCAGCCTCTCTTTCTCACAGCACACTCCTTCCAAACACTCAGCGGCCAAACAGGAGCCGATGGACAGAACTCCGGCCAGAGAAACCGTGGGAGCGAGGTGAGAAGATCCAGAAACAGAAAAGAGAATGTGAGATTAGATTCTGAGATCGAGTGTATCTAGGGTGAGAGGGGAGAGAGATATTATAGATGCTTCTAGAGCATAGGGAAACATCAACAGCCTTAATGTTGTTTAATTAGGAAGTTGGATCGTCAATTAGGGTTAAGGGTTTGGGGCTTGGGCCGGGTAGATAGGATTTAATTGCAATTGGGCCAGAAAAGGCCAAATGGGCCAATTCTCAACATTTCCACCTTTGGCCCTTTTGGACTATTTCTGTCACCAAGGAGAGGGACCTGCCAAATAAACACAAGAGATTATCATCATTGCCAATTATTTTTACTCATGAGTGTAACACAAAGTCACATTATGAGAAGGTGGAATTAAACACTATGCGTATTTAATCCAGTCTCTTCAACGTGAGACCAACCCACATAACAAGTTTCTGGTCTCAAAGGATCATTGACCATCATGAACTTGCACAGAACCTAGCTAAAAGTACCAAGGGAAATCACCAACTTGAGGCCTCAACTGCCTCTCATGTAAGGATGGGACTTATAACCACAGATTCAACTGTGAGAACCCATCACAGATCCCATAAATGTTCACCAAAGTCCATGTTGAGGGACTTCATGCAAAACTCCAGCTTTGCAACTGGCAAGCACTTTGTGCCCATATCTGCAGGGTTAAATTCAGAGGGGATCTTATTAAGCAATACCTCTCCTTTCTCTACAATGTCTCTTATGAAATGATATCTCACATCAATATGTTTAGTGCGATCATGAAAAACAGGGTTTTTGCATAGTTGGATTGCAGATTGACTATCAGAAAACAACATAGGTTTATCATCAATAAAACCAATTTCAGTCAAAACACCACTTAACCAAATAGCTTCTTTGACAGCCTCAGTAGCAGCAATATACTCAGATTCAGTTGATGATAATGCAACAATGCTTTGCAGCTGAGATTTCCAACTGATGCTAGACCCACATAAGGTAAGCACATAGGATGTGGTAGACTTTCTGTGGTCTCTATCATTCGCATAATTAGAGTCTACATAGCCAACACATTTAACTCCATCTTCAGATTTTGAGAAAGATAAACCACAAGAGGCAGTGGATTTTAAGTATCTTAATCACCATTTTAGTGCTTCCCAATGGGGCATGCCTGGGTTGGCCATATATCTGCTTAGGCAAGATACAACATAGGCTATATCTGGCCTAGTGCTTATCATCAGATACATAACAGATCCAATAGCATTGGCATATGGGATATCTGTCATTTCTTTTAATTCAAAATCACTTTTGGGGCATTAATCTTTACTTAATTGAAAATGAGAAGCAAGGGGAACAGAAACAGGTTTGCATGCACTCATTTCAAATTTTTTCAGGACTTGCTCAACATAGGGAGATTGGTGTAGTAACAAAGTATGCTTAGTCCTATCCCTTTCTATATTCATACCTAGTATCTTCTTTGCATCTCCCAAGTCTTTCATATTGAAGTTGGCACAGAGTTCAGATTGTACATGCTTCAAAGTCTTCAGGCATGGGCTTATCAGTAACATATCATCCACATACAGAAGTAAGAATACAGGCACAGGAGATATCACATAATACAAGCAGTGATCAAATTTGCTTCTACTGAAGCCTAAATTTTTCATGCAGTTGTCAAACTTTATGTTCCATTGTCTTGGAGATTGCTTTAAACCATACAAATATTTTTTCAACAAGCACACACGATCAGGGTGTTTTTCATCAATGAAGCCCTCAGGCTGTTGCATATAGATATTGTTTTCAAGTTCTCCATGTAGGAAGGCAGTAGTGACATCCATTTGTTTAAGTTCCCAATTAAAATGAGCAGTTAAGGCCAACATTATCCTCACAGTGGTAAACTTAACAACAGGAGCAAAGATTTCATTATAGTCTATGCCTTCTTTCTGTGTGAATCCCTTAGCAACAAGTCTAGCTTTGTACCTGACACTATTTACTTCTTGTTTTATCTTGAATAACCATTTGCACTCAACAACAGAACAAGCATCAGGTTTATTAACAAGGATCCAAGTGCCATTATCATGCAGAGATTTCATTTCACATTTCATGGCTTCAATCCATTTTTTAGATTCTGGACATTTAATAGCAGCTTTGTAGGTTTTAGGTTCAGCAGAATCAAGGTTATTAAACACATTGAAAGCATAAAATGATAAATTGCATCCATTATACCTGGAAGGGGCTTTAATTTCCCATTTTACTCTATCTCTTGACAACACATAATTATCCAGGTTGATTTGCTCAGAATTATGTTCAGAAATAGAGTTATGATCAGGCTCATGTTCATGCAGAGACTCGGAGGATTCAGATACATTCACATTATCAGAAGCAATAGAGGCAGAGTCATCATGGTTTATTTCTTCTTGCTCATTCATATTTTCATGCAAGTCATGCTCAATTAGAGAGGGAGGGTCCACCTTAGACAGATCAGGGATGAAAGCAAAATCAACAGGTTTCTCCACCTCACAAGGAGCATCAGAGAGTGAGGATTTCAATAGGCATGGAAAATCATTTTCATTGAAAGTTACATCTCTGCTAATACATGTTTTAAACCCAGGCAGGGATCTATCCCATAGCCTATAACCTTTTACACCTTCTGGATATCCCAAGAATATACATTTTCTAGCCCTTGGCTCTATCTTACTTAACTTTTGGTGAACATAAGCACTGCAGCCAAAAATTCTCAAGTTATCAAGACAGATTGGTTTATTAAAGAATACAGAATCAGGTTGTTTTCCAAGTAAAGGCACAGAAGGGGATTTATTAATCAAATAGCAAGAGGTCATAAGAGCTTCCCCCCAAAAAGGCTTATCAAGCCCAGAGCCTGCAAGCAGGCTCCTGACTCTCTCCAGGAGAGTCCTGTTCATCCTCTCTGCAACCCCATTTTGCTGGGGGTTGTAGGGAACAGATTTATGTCTTTTAATACCTATCTCACTGCATAGATTGTCCATGGCATGGTTACAAAATTCCAAACCATTGTCAGTTCTTAAGCATTTAATTCTCATATTGGTTTGATTTTGTATTTCAGCAATCCATCTTGAAAATTTCATGAACACATCAGGTTTATTTTTCATTAGAAAAACCCATGTTTTTCTTGAGAAGTCATCAATAACAGATAAGAAGAACATGTTACCCCCATGGGTGGGGACCTTAGAGGGTCCCCATACATCTGCATGCAAGTATTCAAGGATATGAGAACTCAATTATATTTTAGCATATGCAGCAGGCAGAAGGAAGGGGGATTTGTGATGTTTTCCCAATAAGCAAGGTTCACAAAATGGCACAGAGGAGATTTTGTCCTTTTTGAAGGCTCCAGCTTTATTTAAGATTTCTAAACCTTTGTTACTCATGTGACCTAATCTTGCATGTCATAGCTGAGTTTTATCAGATTTTACCACATTAGCAGTTAAGATAGGCACAGGTTTAGCAATCACCGAGTATAAGTCTCCCTTTCTAGGAGCATCAAAATAGTGATCTGAGTTCATAGAAAAATTGAAACTCTTTTGATTAACAGAACCATAAAGCATTTGATCAGCCAATTTAGAGACAAATAATAAATTGAACTTCAACTTAGGCACATATCTCACATTTTGCAGGCAAATCATGCTTTCATTCTCAAATTTTAGGCAAACATCACCTTTTCCTTCAATATCACATTGCTGGCCATCAGCCAAAGCAACAGATCAACACTTAGATAGTTTTAGGTTAGAAAAGATGTGCTTGTGTGGTGTGACATGAAAGGTGCAACCAGAGTCAATCAGCCACTCAGAATCATGCATAGAGTCAGACATAGCATTAGAGCAGTTAATGAATTGAAAATCAGATGCTGTGTGTACCATGAACATATCACCTCTTTCATATTCAGTATATTCAGAGTTTTCAAATTCACAGTTTTCAGGGTTAAACTGCATGGTTAGATTAGCATGATTATTTCCAAAGTTTCTCCCCTTTTTAGGCTGTTTACACCTGTTTGAAAAATGTCCAGTTTTCCCACAATTCCAATAAGTTTTCTTAGGCTTCTGGTCATTAGATTGGAAGTTTTGGGGTCTGAAGGGTTGATTTCTGGGTTGGAACTGATTATGCCTTTGAGAGTTTTGAGAGTTATATCTGTTGTCACAGGAAGGTTGGAAAAAACCATTAGATTTATCAATCATGCACTCCCTCCTATGTCTTTCTGCAAGCTCAGTTTCTCTCTTATGTTTTTCAGCATGTAATACACTATGATTTTCTGGGTTAAAATCAATGTAGGGTCTGCCCTTGAAATTTTTATTCACATACATGATTTCATTTTGCATAGGCTTAGAACTCAATTTCTTAATTTCACTTTCTTTAGCCTTTAACCCAGACACAATCATATCACATGTGAGTTTGCACCCACCATACTTTAGAGCAGATTTTACTTCAACATACATTTCAGGTATAGAACCAAGCAAAACTTGAGGAGCATAGGCCTCAATTTTATCATCTCCAGCAAGTTTTACATCTTTAAGCAGTTTATTAAACTCATGCACATTAGTATCTATTCCTTTAGAGGAATCCATCTGAAAAGACATGATTTGATTTTGCAGAAAATACATATGCTCTTCAGATTTTGAAACAAACATATTAGTCAAGGCATCCCACAGATCTCTTGCACATCTATGAAGGGACACTTGTCTCACAATATCACTGCTTAGGTTTAACAGAATAGTGGCTCTTGCACCAGCATTCATTTTTGCAATATTTTTATCAACCTCATTAGCATCAATTTTTTCCTCAACAGCATCCCACAAATTTTCTTTTGTAAGGATACATTCAACCCTTATTTTCCAGTCACCAAAATCTCCAGTTCCATTGAAAGGAACAGCACTCAGCTTATTCATTTTAGCAGAAATTTCACTTAAATCACAGAAATTTCACAGAATCACACAGGATTCACAGAATAATCACAAAACAACAAATGCTCAGCACAGAATTTGAAGCCAAACAAACCAGAAAAGGAACACCTGGGGAATCTAGAGCTAAGGCTATCCCAGTTCGCAACACAGATTTATCTGTGGCGCAGGAGGTCACTTAGGTCAATCCTTAACACCTTTTCAGCCGATAATACAGCACCAGACTTATTTCTAAGTCAACAGAAAACCAAGCTCCGGGTTTTCACAGATCCAAAACCAATATACTAACACGATAACACACTTTTTAACGAAGAAAATACCAAGAGAAAACAAGATTACAGCACAGACAGTCTGAGAATCCCTTCCTTAACCTTGCTATCGGGGCAACCCGCTTTGAGGAGACCCACAGGGGAATCCAGATGGTCCCGACCGTAAGCAAGGAGTTAAGGTATAGCTTTAAATACCAAGGGCAACAACCAGACACCAAACGGAAGCAAGCAAGGCACAGGATCGACACAGTACCACTAAGGAGTTTAGGGTTTTGAGAAACACTACCAGAGCCGGTTTTCCCAGGAAGGGGAAAGCCGGACTTACCCTTTAAATGGAGCCCGAAGGGGGCGAGGTGTGCGCGGCCCTTACCGGTGGCGGGGTGCTAGGAATGGACGCAGGAAGGTGCCCCCGGCTAGGCGTAAACCAGGCTCTGATACCACTATTGTGGTATCGCCTAGCTAGGGTTACACCTCTTGATTTCCTACCTCAATCGGTTCCTAGACACTAGCTACTCAAGTAGCTTGAATCCACTATTATTACAACGATTACAAGAACAAGAAAAACAGCATAAACTAGACTAAGGTTTCCACAAGAGACTTGTTGCTTCGACTGCCTCAGAGATGAAGGCCAGAAGGGCTTTCAAGGTTCCTCACAGGCACAGTCGGGTCCAGATCTGTAAAGCAATCAAACACCAAGTTAGATAAAGCGCAGAGATAATCGAATGAAGAACACTAAAGAACAGGAAGCTAATAGTGAGTGGGAAAAGGTGCCCAAGGCACGGCGGCTCAGATTTTCCCACTGGGATCTGCAGTAGTCCCCTCCGGCGACCGGAGAAATAGTCCAGGGAAGGGGAAGAGGAAGCGGGACGGCTAGGGTTCAAGGGGGCAGGGGGTTTCAGCCTCTCTTTCTCACAGCACACTCCTCCCAAACACTCAGCGGCCAAACAGGAGCCGATGGACAGAACTCCGGCCAGAGAAACCGTGGGAGCGAGGTGAGAAGATCCAGAAACAGAGAGAGAGAATGTGAGATTAGATTCTGAGATCGAGTGTATCTAGGGTGAGAGGGGAGAGAGATATTATAGATGCTTCTAGAGCATAGGGAAACATCAACAGCCTTAATGCTGTTTAATTAGGAAGTTGGATCGTCAATTAGGGTTAAGGGTTTGGGGCTTGGGCCGGGTAGATAGGATTTAATTGCAATTGGGCCAGAAAAGGCCAAATGGGCCAATTCTCAACATATAATTTATAAACAAAGACAAAAACTTGCATGCACTAGATGTATAAGCTGAGTTATACTTTTTTTAAGGACCACAACTTAGGCCGATTTGGAAAAGAGGACAAATTTATTGCGGACTGAAATTTAAGGACATTAACATTTAAGTGTTGCGTCCATAGCCCATTTGGACTGAAAATTGGCCTACGGACGCAACACTTAAATGTTAATGTCCTTAAATTTCGGCCCACAATAAATCTGTCCTCTTTTCCAAATCGACCTAATTAAGAAAATATCACAATCCCCTATATAAACAGAGATCTTTAAGGAGAAACAATAGACTGCCTTTTTTTAAGGATAACAACTTAAGCCAATTTGAAAAGGAGGACAAATTTATTACGGGCCGAAATTTAAGGACATTAATATTTAAGTGTTGTGTCCGTAGCCCGATCGGGCTGAAAATTGGCCTACGGACGCAATACTTAAATGTTAATGTCCTTAAATTTCGGCCAACAATAAATTTGTACTCTTTTCCAAATCGGCCTAAGTTGTTGTCCTTAAAAAAACTCTAACTCTGTATAAACTTATATCAGACGGTTAATGCATTTGACCCGATCAAACGCGGGTCAACGCATGTTGACCCAATCAACCTGCAAGAAAGAATAATGGTGAAACAGGTGATACTTTTTAAGGATAAAGATGATACTTTTTGAATTTTGGGTGATACTTTTTAGTGTTATGGTTAATAGTGATTTTGACATTTTTTTATTTTATTTTTTTGCCAATACTTTTTAAGGATACAGGTGATACTTTTGAACTTTTAAGTGATATTTTTTAATGTTACAGTTGATACTGATTTTGAAGATTTTTTAGTTGACCGGATCAACGGGTGTTTTCCGGCATTGACCCAATCGATGCGCTTGATGGTGCAACTTATGCACACATGCAAGTGCTTCTCATAAACAAAATATGTGGATGAAAAAATATTTTATGAGGAAATGTGGATTAAATGCTATATACGCAGTACGACATTAGATAACAATTGATTGGTTGTTGTGTGTTTGGTCGGCGACATGGTAGGGTTGGCAATTAATTATTTTAACTTTTTATTAGAGCAAAATACAAATGACCTCCTCCTGCTTGTCCAAAAATATAGAAAAGTCTCACTATGCAAGGTAAATTCTGTAGTAAGGTGGATGTAATATGCAATTTTTTTTGCTAGTTATTTCTAATTTTTTATCGATAGGTTAATAAAAAAAATTGGTATCCGTCGATCACAATAAGTAGTCAAGTGTCACAATACATTTTTCGGTCGGGCGAAATTTTTAATTGAAACACTAAGTTAAAAATAAAGAGTATAAATAACCAAAATTAGAGGGCGAGGACACATGTTGGCCGGACAATGGAGTGATGCACTACATGCATCTCACCTTATAATTTACCTGCAAGTTAATAAAATGGCCTAAAATCTCCCCATAACATGATACAGTTCTCTTCACCCATCTTAGTACTCTCACTCTGTCATCTACATGGATGGGATCCTCTATTATGTTGAAAGCAGCACGCAGCATACACAAGCACAGGAGGAGTTGTAACAGCTAGATGCATCAACTTAACTCATTCATGCATGTGCATTGTTCAATGGAGCTGTCCACGTGTCCATGCATAGGAGCATGGACCACAGTTGATTAGATATCACATGGATCGTGAATATGTACCGTAGATTAGATCCTTTCTTTGCTAGCTTTGTATAAATAGAATAAACACAAATCTCATTCGAATTCTATTGAATATTTTGATATTGAACTGAATAGAAGATATTTCTCTGTTCTCTTTTATATCGATGCACTCGTGATAGATCGCGATTTTCAGATTTGATTTGTCTTCGGTTTCCTTTATTCTCAAATCAACCGATTAATTTCTTATGATTCTGATTATTCGTCCACTGATCATGACTAAGAAGAATAATTAGTTCTCATGGCGGCAAGCTCGTGATGAAGAGCTTGGTTTCACCACAAATTCTCATCTCGAACGTGGAGAGCACAGTGGAGTTGGTAATCTGTGGAGGAATCCAGGAAACTCAGAGGTTGATTCTACTCCACAAATCAATCCTCCATTTGCTCGCGCACCTGCGGATGGATTGCAGATTGGGTACACCAAGCAGGATACTACAAACAATTGATCGTTGGTGAATGATGAGCTATACCTTGCTCCGAATGAGCTCCCTGGTATGTCACTTACTGCAGACCTATTCGATGGCAATAATTTTCATAGCTGGTCTAGGGCTATAAAAAGAGGACTCCTGTCTAGGAATAAACTTGGTGATGTTGATGGTACTTTACCCGAACCTAGGAAGGACTCAGTGGACTATAAACAATGACTTCGGGTAGATTATATTGTCTTTAATTGGATAAGCAATTCCATGATTAAGGAAATGGCTAGAGGATTTCAAAACTTGGAAACTTCACAACAACTGTGGGAGGAACTGCAGAAAAGATTTAGTAAAAGAAATGGCCCATGCATCTATCAATTGAGGAGAGAATTAGCTACCTACAGTCAACACAACCAAAGTGTCATGTTGTATTTTAATAATTTAACATCTCTATGGGATGATTTAGCTTTACTAAAGGACTTTAGAGTTTGTATTTGTGCTGCACAAGAGGATATTAAAGTTGATATTGAAGAAGAATGACTAATGCAGTTTTTTATGGGGTTAGATGACTGTTATGAGGCTATAAGGCAACAGGTTCTCATCATGAATCCTTTACCTAATCTTAGCCAAGCCTATTCTATGATTCTGCAAGTAGATGAGCAAATTAGAGTAACTAATCAATTTGCAGAAGCTGGAATTGAACACAATGCCTTGTACAGTTCACAGAAAGGGTCATATAAAGGTACTTACAAGAAGAGACTCACAAAAAAAGAGAAAAGCAAATTGAGGTGTGATCATTGTGGTGGGACAGAAAATATTAAATCAGATTGTTTTGATATTATTGGGGTTCCTGACTGGTATAGAAAATTTAAACTGGAAAATAGAAAGGGCAAAGCATACTGTGTAGCTCAGCAAGAAGATGATGGGTTTACCTCTGATATGGAAGATAGTAAAACCATCAGAGGTGGAGATCCTGGAAATGATCCACTTGCAGGAGTTGGTCAACTGATTCAGACAGAGTTGGCTAGGCATTTGTCTCAATATTTTGGGAAGGGAAATAGAGGAGAAACAACTGAAGGACCAGGGAGTCTGGCAGCAATGACAGAGGTAGATCTTGGTTCTTCTCCTATTGAATTCAAGGGACATTATGCCTTTACAGCTTCAATAGGAGTTGAAAAAGGAGATTGGATAGTGGGTTCATGGGCAAGTCACCATATGTGTCATCATATAGGACTACTTGCAGATATTAAGAGATTGAAGAATCCTTTGCAAATCTTTATACCAGATGGCAATAGTGTCTGGGTATTTTTAGCTGGAACTGCAAGAATCAACAAAGACATTGTGTTGAGAAATGTACTTTTTGCTCCACATTTCACTCACAATTTACTCTTAGTAGGACAACTCACAAAGGATTTTGATGGTAAAATTCAGTTTTTAGCTTCACATTGCTTGGTTCAGAAGAGAGAAACTGATAATGTGCTTGGAATTTGCAAGTTAAAAGGTGCTTTGTATGTGTTTCCACAAGAAGTAGGTGAGACTGGTACATCAAACTCAGTGTGTATTGATACCAGCAGTGGTGTAAAGCTCCATGAGGTGTTAGGGCATCCTTCTGTACAAGCTATGGAGCATTTAACTGATTCTAAGAAAAGAATGAGAGCAGAAGACTTGGAGATCATTAGGTCTTGCAGAATCTGTCATGAGGCTAGACAACAAAGAAATCCTTTTCCTTTGTTACACAGAAGAAGTGCAGAAGCTTTTGAATTGGTTCACATGGATGTGTGGGGTCCTTGTACACAAGATAACATTACAGGAACTTTATATTTTCTAACAGTGGTGGAAGACCATAGCAGGGCCACTTGGACTTATCTTTTCAGATCTAAGGCACAAGTCTGGTTATTAGTGAAAAGCTATATCAATATGGTAGGAACTCAATTTCACAAGAAAATTAAGCACATAAGAACAGATGATGGGGGAGAGTTCATCAATCACAATATACATACATTGTTTCAAGAACAAGGAATTCTTCATCAAAGATCATGCCCCTACTCACCACAGCAAAATGGAGTGGTGGAGAGGAAGCATAGACATCTATTGCAAGTGGCAAAGGCTCTCATGTTTCAGAATAAGATGCCTTCAAACTTTTGGCCTTATGCAATTGTAACAGCCCGGTCCCTTAGGCGGTAATTTTGATGGGGATAGGGTATTAGACGTAAAAGCCGAAGAAAATAGGTAGATTAATCGAAAATCTGGGGGGATGTTTTTAGAATTAAACTAAGTTAGTGCCTCAAGAACTTAGGCAACTTAACTTTATGACTTGGAAGGACTATCGTTTTCAACGAATCAAAGGGGTCAAAGGATTCAATCGAGTCAAAGGAACGCCATATCTCAGGCCAACCGAAATTTGAACAGAATCCAATGACAACAGGTAGGGATTTGACTCTTCAAATAAACAAGACCTCATCATAGGTCACACCAATTAAGACTCATAAATAGGTCAGAGTCAAATATATCTTATTGTCCTAATCATAGGACGGATCAAGAAAACAACTTAAGATTAACTTGAACGAACAGAATTATGCTTGAAAGAAAACGCCTCTTTCTAGGCGAACAGTAATAACAAGCATTCAAGATTTATTCACAAGTCAACTGATGATGAATAGATACCAGAATGCTCAACAGGTATGACTATTCAAATAACTAAGAATCAATAAAGGCATAGACAGGTATGTCAAAAGATCAATGCTTCAAAGACTTTATTGATAACTATGATTCATAGCATTTAAAACATGCTACTATCAAGAATCAAGTTACACATCTCAAGACTAAATACTAACATAAGAGTACTTAGCAGAAACTTAGCGAAATAAAACATGTAACCATATAGAGCAACAAACTTGGAAACCTCAGACAACTCAGACAACCCCACCAGCAACATATCACCAACCTCAACATCTCAACCTGAAAACATTTGAAAAAGAGGGTGTGAGCACTAATGTACCCAGTGGGGTTTTATGAGAAAACTCTTTAATAAACTTTGGAATATCCAATTATAAACTGGCGGCATATGGAGAGCAAAACGCAAAAGCCCTCTCCATACCCGCAAAACCTTTTACTTCCTTTCTTGGCGCCTTTCCTGGCTCAAACCTGTTGTCTACTGCACTCTTATGCCTTAGGATAAGAGAGGGGTTACTTCAAGTATCCTCTGAGTATGCGAGGGGATTACCCAGCAGTGACTCCTTTTACTATCAAATGTTCAACATTAGTGACACGAGGGTCACGGTATGATAATGCAAATAAACTGTTCTTTGAGCTCGATCACCTGCTTACAACAGAAGCTATATCATTTCCTTAAATTCCTCTTAACCTTAACCTTCCTTACTTAACCTTAACCCTTCTTACTTACTTGACTTAGCTAGCAATACCAAGCCTAGAGCAATCGTCTAAGAGCTAATTCTTTATTTTAGCATGGTCTCGGCCTATGAGGGATTTATCACTACCCTAAAAGGCAATACTTAGCTAAATAAGCTTTAGAAAAATCCAACATTCCAAAACGGGGAAAAGAACGCGGATAAATATCGATTGCAATTAAAGCAATTCTAAACATCTCATGCTAACATAAATTATATATAAATAATCCAGCATATCTAAACATACTTGAGAGCTCACTTAACTTATAATAACTTACTTTACTCTATCAAACTCAAATAACAATTCAACAATATCATGCATATAACTTCATTTCTTTCCTTTCATTTCCTTGTACAGAGACTAGACAGGCAGAGCATAAAATATTTTAATTGGATATTCCTCTTCTCTATCATGCTTTTAGAGCTTAATAGCTCAAACCTTATAATTGGTTTAGAACCACCCACCTCGATGACGAGCATCTCGATAACGAGCACGTAGACGAAGCGACGAGCTGAAAATCCTTCATCGGGCCTCCTCGGGGTTCACCGCTCTTTAGGAAAGTCGATAAATGACTTAGCAGCCCTATACGAGATCCTAATAAGACATCAAAATGATATCTAAACCCTCGACCCTTAACTATAACTTAAAATATGAGAATTTAAACGATTTAAAATGCTCGAAATTACCTAAAAGGGGACGGAAACTCTTATTCTAACTATCGAGATTCTGGATGATCGGCCACTGCTACCTCATAGATCATCAAAAGATCTTCGATTTGAGTACTCATAGGCCTCGTGGTTCAAATCGAGACGAAAGTTATGGCCTCCGCACGAAAACGTGCCGGAGCTGCCGAACAGCACTAGCGCCGCGAGGCTCCTTGTGCGCGCCAGCGCTACCTAGCGCTGCGGGGGGGAGGGGAGTGCGCGCCGGGGCTCTCCTTCCGCTCTCTCTCACAATTGAGGGATGCCCTCACGAAGAGGGCTCCCTCTCTACTCTCTCTCTCTACTACAGAATGGGGGTGAAGAAATGAAATGAGTGAGAAAATGAAGGGGGGGAGCTGCTCTATTTATAGAAAAATATTTATCTTCCTCGAGAAGCTTCTGCAGTGCAACGATACTGCTTTAAAAATATCGTGCTCGGTTAAAAGGCGTTTTATTCGATGTCGAGGTCCAAATGACCTCGTTCATAAAATTCGAAAATATCGGAAGGTTCGTTGGCTCGAGTACTATTGAACCAACTTGAGTCGGGATAAAGAACAAGTCATCTTAAAGGAAAACGAGAAAATATTATCTTTTCAAAAATAAAGTTACTATTCCACGCATGGGACAAATAAAATTCCCAAGCATTTAATTGACCTAAGAATGAAAATCCGGGCACGCCAACGGATTCTTTGAGAAATTTCCTATAAGATAGGCTTGAAAGAACAAGGCTCGGGTCAACACACGAGATTTCGTAAATTTCTAATGAACGCGCTCCTACGGAAAAACAGTATTCATAACTTCTTTAAACGCGTTTTAAATCACCGGGAACTCAAACGACTTCAGATTTAAAATCTGAAAGCACCGGTATGCTCCTTGGGTCAACAGCTCCCAAATGTGACCAAAATTGGCTGCAACTTAGCTGGAATCAAAATTCTCGAAAAGACGATTTTACGAAAAAATAACTCCTAAAATCGCAATTTAGGGCCAAAACATCCTTAACTAGGCTCTAATTACTTTTTTGAATTTTCTAAATAAACTCTAAAAATCTGGAATGTTACAGCAATCCTTCATGCTACATGGCTTATCAACAGATTGCCTTGTATTGTGATAGGCTGGATGTTACCTTATGAAGTATTGTTCGGAAAGGCTCCACAGATAGCTCATATCCAGCCTTTTGGTTGTCTGGTTCACATGGTAAATGTGCTACCACATAAGTCCAAGTTTGATGCAAGGAGCAGGGCATGTATTTTTCTGGGATACTCTTCTTACAGTAAAGGATACACCCTTTATGATCTGGTGAGCCTGAAGGTTTGCACTAGTAGAGATGTCATTTTTGAGTCTACTTGTTTTCCTTTACAAGAGTCTAAGCTTGCAAACTTACCCTTCACAAGTTTTCCAGAACATCTTATCCTTGATACAGATAACACTCCTACACATATATCACCAACCCAGTCTGTTCCAGATAGCTTAGATGTTGGAGACAAACTTGATCTTATTGTTGTACAACCATTATCTGAGCAAGATAGCTCTATTTTACCCCCACAAGATGATAAACCCATTCTCAGAAGAAGTCATAGACTTTGTCAACCACCTACTTATTTGCAGGATTATGTTTGCAATTCCGCAATTACTACAGAAATTCATGAACCAACATCCAGCCTCACTCCTTATACTTTTCCCTACCACGTTTCACCTATATTTACTCCAACATTTACTGGTTTTTTAATGAATGTTCAGTTGATCAAGGAGCCTACAAGTTATGGAAAAGTTTGTAAAGCTCCAGAATGGACAGAAGCAATGAGACAGGAACTGCAAGCTTTAGAGGATAATCAGACCTGGGAAGTGGTTCCATTACCCACTGGAAAGACAGCTATTGGTTCTAAGTGGGTATTCAAGGTTAAATTGAAAGCAGATGGCACTGTTGAGCGCTTCAAAGCACGACTTGTTGCCAAAGGATACAATCAAGCCTTATGGGTTGATTATCATGAAGTATTCTCTCCTGTTGCAAAGATGGTGACAGTTCGATTATTCTTTGCCATTGCTACAATCAATATTCCTGGCATCTTCATTAGATAGATATCAATAATGCTTTCCTACATGGGATATTATCTGATGAGATTTATATGCATTTGCTACAGGGATATACCAAAGGGAAGCCAGGCAACATATGCAAACTTGTTAAAAGCCTCTATGGATTGAAATAAGCATCTAGAGAGTGGAATCAAGAGTTGGGTAAGCATCTTCATTCTCTTGGATTCATTCAGTCCCACAGTGATCACTGCTTCTATCTTAGAGGTTCAGGTGATGCATTTGTTGCTCTCCTGGTTTATATAGATGATATACTACTTCTAGGGCCCTCTCTTGATGAGATATCATTAGTAAAGCAGTCTTTACACACTGCCTTTACCATTAAAGATTTGGGAGAGGCTAAGTTTTTCTTAGGCATAGAAGTTGCACGTTCCAATACAGGCACATACTTGTGTCAAAGAAAATATATTTTGGACCTGCTTGCGACAACAGGGATGAGTGGCAGTAGACCTACTAGTACTCCTTTTCCCTCTGGACTTACTCTTCAGAAGAGAGGTGTTCCTTTTCATGAAATCGATTCTTATTGAAGGTTAGTTGGGAAGCTTCTTTACTTGAATCTTACACGGCCAGACATATCATATGTGGTTCAACGGTTAAGTCAGTTTATTAATTCCCCTACTCAAGACCACTGGGATGCTGCCTTGTATGTCTTACGGTATCTTAAAGGGACTCCTTCACTTGGCCTTCATTACTCTCACTCTGCTTCTTTTGAGCTACAAGCACACTGTGATGTTGATTGGGGTGCATGCATTAATACACGACGTTCCCTTATAGGTTACTGCATCACTTTGGGTCATTGTCTCATTTCATGGAAGTGTAAAAAGCAGGACACCATTTCCCCTTCCACTGCTGAAGCCGAGTACTGTAGCTTAAGCTTCACTACTCACGAATTGCTATGGCTTTCCTATGTGCTGCATGATTTTTGTATTCCTATTCAGCTACCTATTACTACTAATTGTGATAATAAAGCGGCCATTCAGATTTCACAAAATCAAGTCTATCATGAGTGAACCGAGCATCTTGATATTGACTCTCACTTCGCTCGGTTTCACTTCCAAGAGGGTTTAATCTGTCCCGCTTATGTTTCTTCTGTCTCACAGCTGGCCGACTTGTTTACCAAGTCTCTACCCGGCCCACGCTTTAGATTACTTCTTTCCATGTTCTACCTCGATGATTTACACTGCATCGGGCCTGCAGGGGGTGTTGAAAGCAGCACGCAGCATACACAAGCACAGGAGGAGTTGCAACAGCTAGACGCATCAACTTAACTCATTCATGCATGTGTATTGTTCAATGGAGCTGTCCACGTGTCCATGCATAGGAGCATGGAGCACCGTTGATTAGAATAAACACAGCTAGCTTTGTATAAATGGAATAAACACAGCTCTCATTCGAATTGTATTGAATATTTTGATATTGAACTGAATAGAAGATATTTCTCTGTTCTCTTTTATATCAATGCATGATATCTGATCGAACATATTATACATCTTTCATTTTGTATTTCAATTATTTTGAATTTTTTCGTATGTACTAATTTCATTAAGTGAATTATATGTTTGGGGGGTTTACATTTTTTGGCTAATTGGCTAAAAATTAAGTTTTTAAGTTGTTGTACGTCTATTTATAATTTTACCCCACTATCCATAATGGCCAAAACAATTTGGCCCTAATTTTTTTTCTTAGGAAGCATCTACGCAGAATGCCCAAAAGTGTTGTATGATCAATGATGCATGAAGGGAGAATTTTAATTTATTCATGATGGTTTGGACTTGGGGTACGCAGATTTTTTTTATCCTGCAAAACAAGATGTGTGTGTGTGATGTGTGTGTGGGTGGAGGGGGGTACAATTCTCCCATCAAATTTTAAGGCTCAATAACTAATTTTGATTAATCGTTAATTATCTTGTAAGCATAAATTATCGTCCCATGAATTTTAAGTCCATCAATATCCATAAATTATCGTCCCATGACTTGGGGTACGCAGATTTTTTTTATCCTGCAGAACAAGATGTGTGTGTGTGTGTGTGTGTGTGTGTGTGATGTGTGTGTGGGTGGAGGGGGGTACAATTCTCCCATCAAATTTTGAGGCTCAATAACTAATTTTGATTGATCGTTAATTATCTTGTAAGCATAAATTATCATCCCATGAATTTTAATTCCATCAATATCCATAAATTATCGTCCCATGACTTGGGGTACGCAGATTTTTTTTATCCTGCAGAACAAGATGTGTGTGTGTGTGTGTGATGTGTGTGTGGGTGGAGGGGGGTACAATTCTCCCATCAAATTTTGAGGCTCAATAACTAATTTTGATTGATCGTTAATTATCTTGTAAGCATAAATTATCATCCCATGAATTTTAATTCCATCAATATCCATAAATTATCGTCCCATGACTTGGGGTACGCAGATTTTTTTTATCCTGCAGAACAAGATGTGTGTGTGTGTGTGTGTGTGTGATGTGTGTGTGGGTGGAGGGGGGTACAATTCTCCCATCAAATTTTGAGGCTCAATAACTAATTTTGATTGATCGTTAATTATCTTGTAAGCATAAATTATCATCCCATGAATTTTAATTCCATCAATATCCATAAATTATCGTCCCATGACTTGGGGTACGCAGATTTTTTTTATCCTGCAGAACAAGATGTGTGTGTGGGTGGAGGGGGAGTACAATTCTCCCATCAAATTTTGAGGCTCAATAACTAATTTTGATTGATCGTTAATTATTTTGTAAGCATAAATTATCGTCCCATGAATTTTAATTCCATCAATATCCATATTCTAGCATTAATCGGGAATCGCAAAGATATTTCAAGCACTGGAATAGTGGCATACATAATATTTATATTGCTAGATAATTAAGTATTCTCCGTTGATTCCTCTCTTTTCTTGTTTTAATTAATTTGAGTAATGTCAGTTTTCCTTGTTCGAATATGTTTTTTTTTTCTTTTTTTGTTCGAATATGTTTTAGCATTATCACAATTATTTTATTCTAATCAATATCCAGGCATGCATGTTTCCATACACATATTTTGCCAAAAAAGAAAGAAAGAAAAGAAACTGAAAAAACTAAAAAAAAAAAAGTCCTGTACATATGATGGATGACGTGCATTAAGGGAATCACTATATGAAATTTAACATGATAGGAAAATTTTCATTTCCAAGTACCTTTCAAGTAAATTAAGTGACTTATACTACTTGGATTTTATCATAACTCCCACCAGGTCTACGATCATGGCCTATAATTGAGGGAGAATTTTGATTTTAGTCTCACAACACATATCTTACTCCGCTTTTGATCTTAATACTAATATTTTTGTTTTTTTTTTAAACATCGCTCATTTTTTGTCTCATAGGATTAAGGATGTCATTTTTAACCCCACAATTTTAACACCCGTATAGTAATTAAAGGCTATGTTCACACGCGACTTACGTGCGTCTTTTTGGTCGAGAATTTAGACCTAATATTTGAACCAAAATCTCTAATTTATCACAGAATCTCAATTTCTCAAGAAATCTCCAGATCTTAAAAGGGTCTTTCTATATACACCACCATTTTTTCAATATACACCTCTATTAAATTAAATTTAAAAATAAATTATTATTAATATACTTAGATACCTTTTTACTTTAAAAAATACTATTAAAAAAATAAAGAAAAATTGACACTCTCCATGCTTTCCCTCTCTCTCAATCGAAATAGAACTTCTGCAAACTTCCGCAACTCAACTCTCTCGCACGCTCTCTTTCTTTCAAACCACAAATTGAGAATTATTGCAACTCCTCTCTCTCGACTCTCAAAGCAAAAAAAAAATTAAGAATTTCTTCAGTCAACACTAATGAAACAAAAAATTGAGGAAGATGAAACCTAAAATTGAGAAGAAGTCGAAAACCCAACAAAGATAGTTGGAAGAGGAATTCTATCAACTTTTATTTATTTATTTTGATTTTAATTTATGGAAATCATTTCTTGTAATAAGCAACTGGTTCGAAAGTTTTTTTTCGAAAATAACAATGAGAGGTTTGAAAAATATTTTTTGAAATATGGAATTTCGATTCACACTTCGTTTTTTGAAGGACTTATTCGAAAGTAGGAAATTACAGAGTTTCAAAATTGATTTTTCGAATGCTCGTGATCTGCTCGGAAATCATTTTTCAAACTAGAGTACCCAACTTTGATAAATTAATTAGACAATATAATCTTCGACTTCATCTCCAAATTAGTGAACTACAATTTATTCCAATTGTGATAATTATGATAATCATTGATTTTATTATAGTATTACTAAAACTTAAATTTTTTTTGAGGTAAAGGGAGATAATATTACTAGGAAAACCGTTCAGAAGACGGAATGTCTGAGAGAACAGTATCCGGAATAATACCGGAATAATCAGAAAAAATAGAGTTACTAACAGCTAATTTAGCTAGAGAGTGAGCGACTTTATTTATTGTTCGGCGTGCCCAACTATTTATCACTTGATCAAAAGAAAGTAATAGCCTCACTCTGAATTGATTGGCAAACCATTCCTCTGTAGGAGAAGTCATCCTTATCAGAATTAAGAGATTGCTTTAACACTTGACATTCCGTCTCAACGATAACCTTATTACAACCATACTCCTTAGCAAGCACAAGGCCCTCCTGACAAGCCATACCTTCTGCAATATAACTATCATAGCAGGATAATAGTCTTCTATATCTAACTGCAATTGTCTGGCCTTTATGATTTCAAATGATCACTCCTTGCCCAGTTCCTTTTTGTGGAAGGGTTGAAGCATCAATATTAATCTTCCAGAGATCCTCCGGTGGAGGTTTCCACGCCTTTTGCAGCAAACTTTTACTCTGTCGTGCACTCTCATCTAAAGTATCCATGAACTCATTGTGTATTCTCACTGCATGCTGCAAGCATTCTTCATGACTAGATTGAGTCTGGTTGAAAATCTCCAATTAATCCACATAAGATATATCGGCGAATAGACTGTGGGCTCTTGAATCCTCCATGTATACAATTTGCTTCATCCAAGCCTTCATGGACATCACCAGGGAACTCAAATCCAATCTGAGTCGAAGAGGGGAGGCCAGCCACAGAAAAGAACTCCATGGACAATCTCTTGGATAGTGTTCCAAAGTCTCCTCCTCCATTCCACATTGTCACAAAGAATCTTCTCTTAGTGAGCTTAGATGCCACCCAGAGAATTCCCTTAGCACATCTCCACAAGAAAAAATTAATCTTCGGGACCACACTCAGGCCATTGATCCATCTCCACACAAATAGTTCCCCATTTGATGTACTAGATGGTAAGTTCTGGGTATGATCCTGTTGATAACAAGCAGTCACATAACGAGATTTCACTGTGTATAAACCATTTCGATTATATTTCCAAATCACATGATCATTTTATTTATGTCTAGGAAGAGGAGTAGTCAGAATTATCTTCACAACTTCAGGAGGCATTACCAAATTAAATTAAGTTTTCAGACATCCTAATCTCCAGATTGGTCACTAATTAAGTCTGAGTCTTTCATATCCCGCCTGTCCTCGAGCAGACCTCGAACAATAACACCCCCTGTAAGCTCGGGGATCCACTTATCCTTCCAAATGCTAATATTTATCCCATTTCCTATTCTCGAGATCACTTCCTCTTTAATAATTTCTTTACCCACTTGAATGCTTCTCCACGTATAAGAGGATTATAGGTAGTCAAGGCTTCGAGAAAATTAACTCAAGGGAAGTATCTAGCACAGAGAGTTTTGACAATAGTAGTTTCTGGGGTAGTAAGCAATCTCCAAGTTTGTTTGGCCAACAAGGCATGATTAAATTGACCAATATCTCGGAAGCCTAGACTCCCACAACTTTTTGATCTGCACACGGATTTCCAACTACACTAGTGGATTTTACATTCTTCCTTCTGCTGCCCCCACAAGAAATTTACCATTAAGGAATTGAGCCTTTTACACACATGATCAGGAAGTTGGAAAACACTCATCAGATATGTAGGGATAGCCTGAGCCACTGTCTTGATAAGAATAGTTCTACCATCTCAGGATAGAGATCTTTTCTTCCAATCCTTCAACTTCTTTCGGACCCTATCTTCCAAAAGATGAAATAATTCTTTCTTAGATCTTCCGACTATGCATGGAATGCGAAGTTAAATTCCATATTTAAGAACCTTTCAAGCACCTAACCTATCCGCAAACATTGAGGAAACTTCATCCTCCATTCCCGCACTAAAAGAGATCTCAGATTTTTTTAAGTTGATAATTTAGCCAGATACCCTTTCATATACCTCCAAAATATAATTAACCTTGTCAATTTCTCCCACGATAGCTTTACCAAAGATAATGCTATCATCTGCAAAGAATAAGTGAGTGATTGTAGGAGCTTCACGACAAATTCAAGCCCCACGAATCAGCTGACGGGTCTCTGCTCTTCTAATAAGGGAGGAGAAAATTTATGCAAAAAAATAGAAAAAGAAAGAGGGACAGTGGGTTGCCATAGCGCAGTTCTCTACCTGAAAAAAAAAAGGACCAGTAAACCCTTCACAAGAACATAGAAAGACACACTCCAAACACAATTCATTATAAGGTTAATAAATCTCTCATCAAAAGCAAATTTTTCCAACACTTTCTAGAGAAAAATACATTCTATTGGGTCGTAAGATTTTTACATATTCAATTTAAAAGCAAAGTAGCCTTTCCTAGCTTTATTGGATTTCATATGATGGAAAATTTCAAAGGATAGAAGGGCATTATTAGTGATAAGTCTACCGGGAACAAGCACCGATTGAGAATCATAAATCACATGGGAGCGCATGCTTCAAACATTTGACAATGGTTTTGGTAATAAGTTTAAAAGCCACATTGCATAAACTAATAGGACGGAAATCCCTAAGCTTCTCAAGGAGACTCTTTTTCGGAGTAAGACATATAAAGGTGGAATTAAAGGAAGTCGGGTCAACCCCCTCATTAAAAAATTTTAGCAAGCAAGGGCAAACATCATTTTGGATAAAAGACCAGGTTTTTTTTTAAAGAAAATGGCTGACATACCGTCTGGACCTAGGGCCTTAAGAGGGTGCAGTTGTGACAGCGTCGTCATTATCTCCTCCTTCATGTAAGGTTTTCTCAGCATTGCATTCATTTCAGAAGTGACTGTTGGGTCCAATGCTTCCGAAGCCTCAATATGTAAAAAACACCAAATAACACGTTAATATATATTCTCGAACTAATCTCCTAATTTATTATTTATTAAATTGGGTAAGTAAACAAAGTATAAATAAAAACAAGGGTTAAATGTTTTCAACAAATAAAATAAATAAAGAGGTAACCATCAGTCCCTCATAGAGGAAAACTAAAAAAATGAAAACAAAAATATGAAATTATTAAAATTAAAATATAATTTTTAGATTAGTAGGGAATAAATATATAAAATAAAATTATAAATAGGCAAGTAATCATTATGGTTATTGTTGTGATGTTGCGCATCCATAAGAGAACAAAAATATAATGAATATAAAAGCGGGATCAATAGATTCTCTAGCAAATTTGGTTAACCATTTAATTCATAATGCAAGAACGGATGCGAAGTAGTTCCCGCGGAGCCTATTGTGTTGTTTTCTTACTAGGCCCCACCCCGTGAGCCTGGGGAATTACAAATGACATAGAGATGACCCAAGAGCATTTGATCCGGTCCTAGAGATACTCCAGGTGTGTTCACATTGAACATAGGGTATAGTCTTATCGAGCAAGGTCCTAGAGCTAGTTCAGGTATGCTAAAATTGAACCCCGAGTTTTGTCCTACTGAGGAAGGAGCACCAACAACCCCGGGAGCGTTGATAAGATCCTAGAGCTAGTAGAGGTTTGCTCGCACCAAACCTCAAGAGTATGGTCATACCGAGAAAGGTCCTTGAGCTAGTCCCGGTGTGCTTAAACTGAATCCCAGGTATTGTCCTACCGAGGAAGGAGTGTCAGCTAGTGCTCACACCGAACCCTACATATGTTCATAGCAAGAAAGGTTCTTGAGCTAGTCCAGGTGTGCTTGACACGCTAAACAAATAAGTGAACTGCAAGTGCACGAAATTATTGTACTACGTATGTGAGCAAGAGTATTGTATCCTACAGAGACTGATATTCATATGTTCTCAAACACAAGCACTTAACTAATATCTAGATACTGAAAACACAGGTGGAATGGAAATAAATAAATAACATAAATAACTGCAGAATATAAAATTAGTCTTTAATCTATCAATGGTGGGGAATAACTAGTAGGTTGCTTTTAAATGCATAAACTATAACTTAGACATAATCAGCATACATTTTACCGCGGTTGATTTTTCACACATATCATAACTCCCAATGTAGCACACAAATATTTATTCAATCCTATGCAATACATGTTCACTTGGTCAGTCCTTCAAAGCACACATAACCTAATTTCTATCTTTCTATCAATAATTCTTTATTGGTCAGTACTTCAAATTAATGACTAGCGTGCATAAATGGTGATCAAGTATTCATACAAGATATAAATAATGTCGTAGAAATCAAGCCCCGATAGATAGTAGGAAGAAAGCAATTAAATCATATTATAAAATTCATAGTATCCAATCCCTAAAACCTAGCTAAGAAATTAGATACACATAATGAAATTAACAATAAAAACTAGAGTAAAAGTGTTTATAAACAAATAAATAATAAAACCGAATAACACGGGAAAATCTAGTTGTTTTGTCTCTTCTGCAGCAGTACTCCGTCTCTAGCGACCTTGTCACCTCCTCTTGAGTAGATGAAAACCCTTCATCTATCTCTTATCTCTTAATGTATTTTAAGTGATATTGAATGATGTGTATGGGGCGTGTCGATTGAAATCCGTGTGTCGACCCATATGCTTAGGTCCGAGGGAATGTAATTTTTTTTTATCTCCAATTCAGCGCCTCTTTCTTGGAAGGGCCACACATGGGGTTTGGTTTGAGTAATGTGGGACATTACATTCTCTACCAATTGGAGACGTGACGTCCTCGTGACGCTTCTTTCTTGGTGGGACCATATATACCCGGGATTCAGTTTGAGCACTGACAGCTGTGTATTTTACATAATTTTTGGATATGAATTGATGATTTTTATTATATTAAGTTGTGTATTTTATATAGCTTTTGTGCTTATATTGTTCTCATTTGGAATTTTTAATGTGTTTGCTAGTTTTGTAGTAATAGTTGTGCTTATGTTGCATATTTAAAGCAAAACAGTTAAATACGAACTTGAGGAGTTGAGGATGATTTAATAGGCTCTTGGGCTTAATTAAAATATTTAATTAAAAACTAATGGACTGGATTAAATGATCAAAATCCAAATAAATCTGAAGCCTGATGCGAAAATGGCCTGGGTCGACTTGAAAAGTGTCGGTCGACCTAGCCCAGTGAAATTTGTGAAGGCCTGGCTTGACCCGACCGAAGTCACTTGGGTCGACCGAAGTCACAAGGACCCCATGTCTCCAACTAGGGGAGAATGTGACGTCCCACATCAATATGAGAGAATGAAAGCATAATAAATATGTATGTGGGCTCAATGAACTCTCTAGCAATTTATATTAACCACGTTATAATGTGAAGACGGATATCAAGTGATTGCTAACGGAACTCATTTTGCCGTTGTTTCATCACTGGACCCCACCCCGTGAGTTTGGGGAGTTACAATTAGGGGTGTAAATGAGCCAAGTCGGGCTGAGTATCACCACGTGCGAACTCGAGCTTGATTAGAATTTTGTTAAGCTCGAACTTGACTCAACTCGATTGAGTTTTTATTTTTCAAGTTCGAGCTCGACTTGAAGTCAAACTCGCTAAACTCGAGCTTGAATTGATTATTTATAAATTAAATTTAAAAATATATTTTAATTCAAAATTAAGCCAAAAAAAATTACAGATTACAACTACGTTGAATCAAACTTCAAATATAATCATTCAAGAAAAAATATCAAGAACATAACTAATAATTCACGTTATAAATTTCACTACTCTAACAAAATATTCATGTTATATACACTAATACACGAAAAAAGAACAAATAACTTGCACTACAACTGTAGCGCCTCAGAAATTTTAAAGCATTTTACTACTTTTAGTTTATTCTTAAATATAATACTATTAAATTATATAAGTCACGCCAAATAGTTAATATATGGTTTAATATGAATGATCGAGTTATATTAAATGAATGTTACATTTATTTATTTATATTAGTTTAAGCCCAATCTCTATTTTTTACATGGTCCAATGTACGTTATTCAAAGCCCAAGAGATTTTTTAAGCCCATTGTTTGAACCCTAAACTTAAATTACCATATCCAAGTAATTCATGTTTTGGAAAGAAATCAATCCAATATTTTTCCCTTGCCATAATTAATCCTCAATTTCTAGTATATATAGAGGAGCTTTTATTCACAAAAAATCACACCAAACATTCAAAGTTCCTCTCAAAGTATTGAATTATTTTATAAATATATGTTGATTAATTATTAATATTATGCTAGGCGGCGCGTGTGGATCTAATTATTTCTTTTCTTAAGGTCAAGGGCAAGGTGGGATTTTTATGTTGAAAATTGTATTGTTATCCTCTCTATATGTTCGTACAGGAGTTATGTGAAATTTCAATATAGAGTCTTCTAGACTATAAAGTACAGAGTCTTATGAACTATAAAGTACAAACTCTTTTAGACTATAAAGTACCGAGCCTAAGGGCTGATGCAAAAGTACATGTTACATGAATCAAGTGTTTTCACATGCTTCTCTATTAGATTTATAGTTTCGATAACAGTTACTCCCCACTGCGTTTAAAGAAAATCGCCCCAATCTTTCATTCCTTTCAGGCAAGAGCTCGGACAGTGTGTGAGCGGACAAGATGTGATGATGACAGTCAAATGGTCAAGCATAATTAAATGAGAATATTTATTTTATTTTATTTTATTTTTGACTTTATTTTATGTAATAAATGTCAACTTATGGTTGAAACTTCCGCTGTATTTTTTCAACAACTTGTTTTATTAATGAAAAGTATGAGTAACGTGTCTATTTCTATTAAAAGTGAAATTGGGGCGTTACAACAAATATGACTTCTCAACAATTTGGCATTGACTTATTAAATCGACCACAAATTTTGAAATGAAAAATATTCAAAAAAAATCTAAATTTACACTAATAATAATAAATAACGTCTTTGAAATTGAACCTGAAGGGGGATTAAGTTCCTTAGATCTTGAGACTTGAGTGAGGGGTCTTGGTAGAGTTGTATTGGAGAGTTTTGTACGACAAACTGTAGAGAAATTAGAAGAGATCGATATCGCAGTGTTCGTAAAAAATTCAAGGAAATATCATGGACTCATGGTGTCGCCGAGTGGGGAAGGGGAGAGAACCCATTGAAAAAAAATAGAGCTTGTTATCACCATGAGAGGGGGCAGAAGCAAGGGGGAGCGAGAGAGAATTTTCCGCCGCTAGGAGAGCTAGAGAGAGAAAATAGTAGAATGAAAAATTAGGGATTTAGGGTTTCTTATCCTCTTTTATATTCGGGTATAGTATGTAAATAATTAAAATAGTAAGGGTATTTTTGTAAATTAGTGCAAGCTCGATTAGGCTCGCGAGCCTATCGAGTCTTATATAATAGAGCTCGAGACCGGGCTCGATAATTACTTTAGCAGCTCGAACTCGAGCTCGAATCAATTATTTTTGAGTCGATTTCGAATTTTTTCCGAGTCGGTTTGACTCACTTACATCCCTAGTTACAATTGTGGACAAGACTTGTACAATTAAAATTATAAAACTCAAAACCACGTGTCACGCCCAATGTGGTGAGAGAGCATTATTAGCCTTAGGGTAGCATGGAATTGGCTAGGGTGAGCCTAACGCGGGCTAGAGGGTTAGACAATTAAAAATAAATAAAGAGCTAAGGACATGTAGCATAATTCTAAATTGTTTAAATTTTCAATGAGAGGTACCAACGATATTATTGATATCTCTCTATTTTTATTCTAATGTTTAAAATTTTCAATGAGAAGTACTAATGATTTCTCTATTTTTACTCTAACTTAAATTCTATTTAAAATTATAAGCTACCAATTAATTAGATAAAAATTTGACAAATTAATTAGACATTATAATCTTTGTATTGTTTTCCAAAGTGAACTATAATTAATTTATTTCAATTGTGAACTGATACTATATATAATCTCAAATTGATCCATAGTTGATTCAAATTACTGATTTGTAGTGTAATTTGTGAATGGAAAAACTTGTATGAGATCGTCTAAAGAGTTTATTATGTTAGACGGGTCAAAATCCGTCCAAATCCGCACCTGTTCTTTTTTTTTTTTTTTTTGCTTTTTCGGCGGCTGGCTCTGGCAATTGCTTTTTTCTTCTCTCTGTTTTTTTTTTGTTTTTCGGCGGCTTGCTTGGCAATTGCTTTTTTCCTTCTCTTCATCTTTTTTTTCTTTCTTTCCCCACCTTTTTTTCGTTTCTTCTTTTTTACTCTTTCTTCTTTTTTTTTTCTTTTTTTCATCTCTTTCTTTTTCTTTTTCTTTCTTTTTTTTAATAATTATAATATAGTCTTCTCAGGGTATACGTTTATTTTTAAAAAATTATATAATTTTTTTTCCTGGCGGTTGACTAATTATTGAGCTAAAAAAAGAAGTATAATTAATTAATCAAAGTACCATTATTTATGAGGTGAAATATTATTAACTCACATATGAGTATCATTATATATGGGGTGAAGTGGAGTCCCATTACTATAGAAAAAAGTATCACTAATTGCAGAACAAAGTATCATTAATTGCAGAAGAAAGTATCACTAATAAGAAGAAAAGTATCACTAATTGCAGAAGAAAGTATAACTTATTGAAGAAAAGTATCACTAATTGTAGAAGAAAGTATCACTAATTAAAAAGAAAAGTATCACTAATTGCAGAACAAAGTATCACTAATTAGAAGAAAATTATCACTAATTGCAGAAGAACGCATCACTAATTAGAAATAAAAATATTACTAATTGCAGAATAAAGTATCACTAATTAGAAGAAAAATATCACTAATTGTAGAAGAAAGTATCACAAAAGTATCACTAATTACAGAAGAAAGTATCACAAAAGTATCACTAATTGTGGAAGAAAGTACCACTAATTAGAAAGAAAAGTATCACTAATTACAGAAGAAAGTATCACTATTAGTGATGCTTCATTTTTTATTACTAGTGACACATACTTCATAATTAATGATACCTTTTTGTTGTTAATTTAATAATTAATGCTTAATCATTGTTAATTTTCATTTTAATGAAAATGTAACTTTTATCTGGTGAAGTATGATTAACATTGATGTAAAGTATCATTAATTATGGATGAAGTATCATTAATAAGATCATTACAAAAAAATACACAACTTCTAACTCTTCATAGTGAAGCATAAATTGGAGCCCAGAAAAAAAAAAAGATCTCACTATCCCGATGCTTTTTATAATTCGCTTGTGTATTTGATGTGGCGTTAGTCTAATTTTATTTGATTATAGATTTTCAAATATATCAAAATCTCACATCATGAATGGATCGACTCTTTTTTTTAATTATTATTATTTAATCAATCTTTACAATTCAGTATTGAATTCACAAGAAAAAAAAAAACTCAAATCACATTACTCATTACGGAAGAAAATAAAAAAGTAAAAATAAAAAATAAAAGAAGAAAAAAAGATTAATAATATAGTAAAAAACGTATATTATTAGCAAATTGCAGTTGGAAAGAGTCCACCGTGACACCCCATGTGGGGGTGGGGTGGGGTGGGGCTGCCGAAAAAAAAAAGGGAAAAAGTTAGATCCGGATCAGGTTAGGATCTGTCTAACGTAAGGAGATCCGTTCGACGGTTTCACGCAAGTCCTTCCCTTTGTGAATTGATCTATAGTTGATAATTACGATAATTATTGGTTGTACTATAATATAATTAAAAGTTTATAATAACTAATAATATTAGATTTTGCAAAAATGAAATATAAAAGTAGCAAAGAATGCGTAAATATGCATTATATTTTGGGGGCTAAGCTGGGAATTAATTACTTTATAATAATTTGTGTAAGTAATAGCAAGAGGTAATTTTTTTTTCAACAAATAAAATAAATTTAAAAAATTGGTACCCTATTAGCGGGGTACGAAATCTTCAATTAGGGTTACAATGTTTTTTCTCTATTTTCATTTTCATTTTAATTCTATTTAAAATTATATGCTATGAATTAATTAAATAAAGAGTTGGCAAATTAAGTAGATGATATAATCTTTGAAATGATCTTCAAAGTGAAGTACAATTTATTACAATCGTAAATTGATATTATAATCTTCAAATTGATCCACAGCTGAGCTAATTTCATTTATGATCCCACAGGACACACCTGAATCCGCAAATGGTCTCAATACTATCGAAAATGGTCTCAATACTATATAAATTGGTCATTCCGTCACGTTTATCATTAATTTTACTCTCATTTTTGGTCTCACACGTTAAAACTAATAATTTTTTTATTTGTCAACTAAAAACAGTTGGATTGAATGGAGAAGCTGACCTGTATACACACACAGACCTGTACACACACATACTCCCCACAAACATCCCAAAAAATCCACACACAAAATCATGTATGTCGCATCAAGTAATAAACATTTTGGTAGAGGTTTTCTAACTTGACCCATCCAACTTGAGATTTCATATCTCTTTGAGGAAGACTTCATTGGAATGCAATCTGAAGAAGCTTTCACGGCCTTGTTCACAATCTTTAGAGCCTTCTGTCTTGTTCTAAAAGCTTGATGATGTGATATAAAAACTCCAAGTTCAATGTATCACCCAACTTCAATGTATCACCCTGAACCCAGTCAAGTCTGTACAAGTCTGTACATAACCAGAACATATCAAGTAAAGAACATATCAAGTAAAAAACACACACTCAAGAGGATTGAGAAAAAATAAAATCAAAAATTGCCAACAAAATTTGATCACTCAAAATAATAAAACCCAGAGCTTTCTTTTCAAGAATTTATCAACAAATACTATGAATCGAGATTTGGCCTAAAAACTTATGGACCAAGATATTGAAAAAGAACAATTTTAATACTTTATATAACTAAAATTTTACGATTGAATCGGAATGCCAAACATTATAAATAAAACAGAGCTTTTTTCAAGAATTTATAACACAGTGCGTGTTAAAAATAGCAAAGAGTTAGGATGGAAGAAAGGGTTTCTACTTTCTGGATAAGTAAAAGAACCAAAAGCCCATCAAGATATCAATTACACACACACAGAGAAGATTTTTACCAGAGGATAAATCAGTGACGAAAAGAGACCGAGACGAAGGTTTATAGTGAATGCGAAGATGAAATCTGTTGATACTCGGGTGCTCCAACTTTATATTGCAATCGGGGTGCCTTCCCACCAACAATACCTCTTCCGCTTCCGATTCTTGATCAGCATTTTCTACCGAAGAAGAAGAAGAAGAAATTGGAGGAGGATTATCCAAAACAAAGATATTCTTCAATATACAATCGTTCTTTAGGACTGTGAAAACTGGGATTTCTCTCTCATTTGGCTTCATCTGTTCTTGATTCTCGATCATTGTAGAGAGATGATGATTGATGAAGCCTCCTAGTGTGTGGAAAAAATGGGTTCTTGATTATGCGCTTTCTTGGAATTGAATGGGAGGGAGTGATATAGTTGGGAATTGCGTGAAAATTCAATGGAATTGGAGAATGAATTTTGAGGATGAAATCTGGAGAATTAGGGATTTGAGCTGTTGATATTGGGGAGATAATGAAATTAGGGCAAAACACATAATTAGGGAAATATTTTCGCGCCTTACGTCACGTGCAACTCATGCGGAGGGCTTCCGTCTACATTTGATGGCACTGTTAAAAAACTAGGACGATGTTGGTCCCGGACGAATCGATATCAGTTTAGGGGGGTGAATAAACTGATTAAAAACTTTACTTCAAATGCGGAATGATAAGGGTCCTTGACTCGCTTGATAACTTATCTATGCACAATTCGGTTGAGCACTTTGGACAGCTTAAGTGCAGATTGTGTGAGCTTGTGCACAGTTCAAAGATATGCAAGTAATCAAAACAGTACAACACACAGATGATTTATAGAGGTTTGAAGTCTCAAACTTTTACATCGTCTCTTCCTTCCGCAGAAGGGCAACCTCCAATATATAACTTGAGTTTCTTTACAAATTACATAATGAAAGACAGTTGGCTGAACCTGGTAACTGCTCGCTACATCAGCGGGTCGACAGCTCACACTTGCAGTCCCTAACTGCTCGTTAGGGAGGTAGGTGCTATTGACGTCTTTATAAGGTTTTAGCTCTCTTTCGATCTTCAAGAGGTTAGTCTTGAACAGGGGATATCAACTGATGTGCTCCTTCAATTGAGCTGGGTAGTTGATCGGTGTATTGCTGGAACTGAGAAGGTTGCTCTGGATGGATTATCAACAGCTAGCTGAATGCTTTGACTCTGTGAATTCATCTTCTTAGTTGGACTCTCGCAGTTTTAGCAAATGTTGAACTTGAGCTATGTGGGAGGGAGAAAGAAAGCTCTGCTTGAATGAAAGCTTCAAGAATGAAGATTGCGAAAAGTCTCAAAAAAGTCTCTTGAAAACTTTGCTTCACTCATCTTTTATAGAGGAGTGATTTTTGTGACCGTTGAGTTCCATTGATCGATAGCTTTGTTGGTTCATCAATGGCAGATTGTCTTTGTTGGAGCTTTTGGTTGAAGTAGCCGTTGTTTTGCCAATCGATCTCTGTTGGATATTTGATTCCAGTAGTCGTTGCTTTGCCAATCGATCTCTTTTGGATATTTAATTCCAGGATCTCCGTTGGAGCATTTATTCTAAGATCTTCATTTTGAGCTATTAACTCCAGGACTCTCTGGCTGGCAGTTCTGAGCTCTAGTTTTAGTTCCAGTTGGCAGTTCTGGATATTTAATTCCAGGATCTCCGTTGGAGCATTTATTCTAAGATCTTCATTTTGAGCTATTAACTCCAGGACTCTCTGGCTGGCAGTTCTGAGCTCTAGTTTAAGTTCCAGTTGGCAGTTCTGAGCTTGTCTGCTTAGTTCGGCTACTACTCCAGTTAGCAGTTCTGAGCTTCTTCCTCCAGTTCGACTGATCTCAAGTTGTTGAATGGTTTTGTCAGTTCGATTGTTCTTTCTTGAGCTTTCTTGTCAGCTTGACTGATCACAAGCTGTTGGCTAGCTTTGTCAGTTTGACTATTCTTTCTTGAGCTTTTTTGTCAGCTTGACTAATCACAAGCTGTTGGCTAGCTTTGTCAGTTTGACTGTTCTTTCTTGAGCTTTCTTGTCAATTTGACTGATCACAAGTTGTTGGCTAGCTTGTCAGTTTGACTGTTCTTTCTTTTCTCCTACAAGCTGGCTGACTTCAGTTCTGGCCTTTGATTTATTCGTCTGTTAACTTCAGTTTGGCTAAAGTTAAGTCTGGCCATCAGCTGGATACTTCCAGTCTTCAGTTTAAACTGATCTCTTATCAGTTTCTTCAGTCTTGTCGATTTTTCTCTCAGCTCAGCTGACTTAGCTATCAGTTTGTTTCGACTAGTTTGTCTCTTTGAACCCTTAGTTGAATTGAGTTCTGACTGGCTTACGTATCCTTCCAGCTAGTTGACCATGCTCCAGTTAGGTTGACTCTAGCTTCAGTTGAGTTCCTTCTTGAGGCTCTGGATTGATTAGCTTAGATCTACAGCTTGGATTTTGGTCTGTTTTCAGGAGTAGTTTTAACATCTCATCAAAACCTTATCTAGAGGTTCCTTGATAGTTTTTCCTAACAATTTCTCTCTTTTTGATGATGTCAAAACCTTGTCAATGATGATGGAAAAACTGCAAATGTTCGTCTGATAGATGTGCTATAGTTTGCTTATAGGCAAAGCTTGATATCAGTGCAAGTTAGAGCTGAAATTCAAGTATCAGAGCATACTCTCATTTTAGACATGCTTTTCATTTTAAGTTATTAGAGCATGATTATCCAGGTATTAGAGTAGAGCACAACAATTGATATTAGAGCAAGTTAGAGCATGAATTCATGTATTAGTGCATACTTTCATTTTAAACATGCTTTCATTTTGAATTATCAGAGCATGCTTCGTGCATAAGCATGATATTTGAAGTATTAAAGCATGTATCAGAGCATAATCAAAGCATATCATATGAGCTCTTGATAATAGATAGAACTACTATTTCACTTCCTTAGCTGCTTCTTCTCTTCCTGCTTGATTCTCCTTTTTCTTGTACTCCATGTGTTCTCCAAGCTTCCCCCTGAAGCTGAGCTTCCCCCTCAGGATGTACTTCTCTTTGGATCTGCTCCCAAAGAGTTAAATTTTCATCATTTTCATCATCATACCTTCCATCTTCCCCCTTTTTCGCATCATCCAAAAGGGTAAACTGGTATGGATCGTATGATGGCATTGATAGATTTGGCAAGAAAGTGAAGGCAGTTGCCAAGTTATCATCATAGACTGAGGGAACTGAAGGAATGGGCATGGGCGAGGAGAACTATGAATAAGCTTCTTGAGTCGTCATGAACTAACCACGATCAGTGGTGAGAGAGAGATCTTGCTCTCTGAAGTCCATGGAAGCCAGGTTGGTGAAGATCTCATCGGTTGATGCGATTGGTAGATCTTCAAGAAATGGAGTGTACATGAGGAGTTGGTTGGTTCATTGTCAGGAAGAGGAGCGTCGGCTGGTATGCTGAACTGGATTCGTGTGATCATTGAATCCATTATTTCCGAGAGTGTTGGAAGCGAGCAGAGTGGATGGTTCATCCAATTTCTACTCTAGTGTCCTTCATTGATCCAGAAGAGAGATCCACGAGTGCGGATGAGGTGGAACATGGTGGCCTCATCGAGTTGAAATATACAGATATGATATTGGAGGTATCTTCTCAATTGCTCGAATAAGGAGGGATCGTTGCCCTCAATTAGACCGAAACAGCTCCGTAGCTGATGGTCGAGAACTTGTTCAAACTCATCCTCAATTAAGTCGCCATGGACTGAGGTGAGAAGTTGTGAGCTGGTGGGTATTGTAGACTGATCACTCAGTCTTGAGAGAGGCTTATTCTCAATCAGCAGCTACCTTTCATCTAAGGAGTTGGCATTTGCTACCAACAGTCTCTTTCCACGAATTGAGTCGGAAGTTCCTGGTTGGTGCGATCTCTTCGGGATCCGATGACAGTAGATGGTCAGGAGCATATCCCTTCGTCTGATTGGCTCTCCGGTTGGAATCACCTCATTAAATTGACTTAGAGAGATGTGGCTTATGCGACCCAATCCGTCTGATCGGATTGGCTTATGTTGAATGATTTTGTCAGTTCGACTGTTCTTTCTTGAGCTTTCTTGTCAGCATGACTGATCACAAGATGTTGGCTAGCTTTGTCAGTTTGACTGTTCTTTCTTGAGCTTTCCTGTCAGTTTGATTGATCACAAGTTGTTGGCTAGCTTGTCAGTTTGACTATTTTTTCTTTTCTCCTACAAGCTAGCTGACCTCAGTTCTGGCCTTTCATTGATTCGTCTGTTAACTTCAGTTTGGCTGAAGTTAAGTCTGGCCATCAGCTGGATACTTCCAGTCTTCAGTTTAAACTGATCTCTTCTCAGTTTCTTCAGTCTTGTCGATTTTTCTCTCAGCTCAGTTGACTTAGCTGTCAGTTTGTTTCGACTAGTTCGTCTCTTTGAACCCTTAGTTGAATTGAGTTCTGACCGGCTTGCGTATCATTCCAGCTGGTTGACCATGCTCCAGTTGGGTTGAATCTAGCTTCAGTTGAGTTCCTTCTTGAGGCTCTGGATTGATCAACTTAGATCTACAGCTTGGATTTTGGTCAGTTTTTCAGGAGTAGTTTTAACATCTCATCAAAACCTTATCTAGAGGTTCCTTGATAGTTTTTCCTAACAATTTCCCCCTTTTTGATGATGTCAAAACCTTGTCAATGATGATGGAAAAACTGCAAATGTTCGTCTGATAGACGTACTGTAGTTTGCTTATAGGCAAAGCTTGATATTAGGGCAAGTTAGAGCTGAAATTCAAGTATCAGAGCATACTCACATTTTAAACATGCTTTTCATTTTGAGTTATTAGAGCATGATTATCCAGGTATCAGAGCAAAGCACAATGCTTGATATTAGAGCAAGTTAGAGCATAAATTCAAGTATTAGTGCATACTTTCATTTTAAACATGCTTTCATTTTGAATTATCAGAGCATGCTTTCATCCATAAGCATGATATTTGAAGAATTAAAGCATGTATCAGAGCATAATCAAAGCATATCATATCAGCTCTTGATAATAGATAGAACTACTATTTCACTTCCTTAGCTGCTTCTTCTCTTCCTACTTCTCCTTTTTCTTGAACTCCATGTGTTCTCCAAGCTTCCCCCTGAAGCTGAGCTTCCCCCTCAGGATGTACTTCTCTTTGGATCTGCTCCCAAAGAGTTAAATTTTCATCATTTTCATCATCATACCTTCCATCTTCCCCCTTTTTCGCATCATCCAAAAGGGTAAACTGGTATGGATCGTATGATGGCATTGATAGATTTGGCAAGAAGGTAAATGCAGTTGCTAAGTTGTCATCATAGACTGAGGGAACTGAAGGAATGGGCATGGGCGAGGAGAACCATGAATAAGCTTCTTCAGTCATCATGAACTGACCACGATCAGTGGTGAGAGAGAGATCTTGCTCTCTGAAGTCCATGGAAGCTAGGTTGGTGAAGATCTCATCGGTTGATGCGATTGGTAGATCTTTAAGAAATGGAGTGTATGAGGAGTTGGCTGGTTTATTGTCAGGAAGAGGAGTGTCGGCTGGTACGCTGAACTGGATTCGTCTGATCATTGAATCCATTATTTCCGAAAGCGTTGGCGCCGAGCAGAGTGGATGGTTCATCCAATTTCTACTCTAGTGTCCTTCGTTGATCCATAAGAAGGATCCACAAGTGCAGATGAGGTGGAACATGGTGGCCTCATCGAGTTGAAATCTCCAGATATGATATTGGAGGTATCTTCTCAATTGCTCGAATAAGGAGGGATTGTTGCCCTCAATTTGACTGAAACAGCTTCGTAGCTGATGGTCGAGAACTTGCTCAAACTCATCCTCAATTAAGTCGCCATGGACTGAGGTGAGAAGTTGTAAGCTGGCGGGTATTGTAGACTGATCACTCAGTCTTGAGAGAGGCTCATTCTCAATCAGCAACTGCCTTTCATCTAAGGAGCTGGCAGTTGCTACCAACGGTCTCTTTCCAGGACTTGAGTTAGAAGTTCCTGGTTGGTGCGATCGCTTTGGGATCGGATGATAGTAGATGGTCGGGAGCATATCCCTTCGTCTGATTGGCTCTTCGGTTGGAATCACCTCATCAAATTGACTTAGAATGATGTGTCTTATGCTTCCCATAAACCCAACATTTTCTCAGATTGAGCGAGTTGTCGGATCATATTCTGCTCGATCGACATGTGGTCGGAGTTGAGCAAGAATAAAGGAAGCTCAGTCGGCTTTACAACCGAGGAATAGAGCGGCCGTTAGATGAGCTTTGAGGTCGGAGAACTGGACTGTCTCAAAGTTTCCATGCCGGATGTGACCGACAATATCCAGGAGTTGGATGATCTCACTTGGTAGGCTTTCCTTCAATTTGTGTGAGCAGTCGTGGTGATGTACGTGTGGATGTTTCCAAGGGCTCCACAGTGCGTATTTACTCGGAGTTTCCAAATCCAGTAAGTCTTGGCCTTCGCCGGAGAGGAGGAGTGTAGACATCATAGTGTTTTTTATCACCGTTATCACTTTGTTCTGAACGGTGGAGATGATGTTGTTGTCAGAGACAACTGCATTGTGATAGAACTCCGCAACATGGGTGGGTATATTCTTGACTGGCATGATCGTCAAGAATGGCAACAATCCAGTTTCCTCTAATGGCCGAAAGATTCTTTGGAATTTCTCTGGGCCTAGACGTGCGTGAAGAAGCTCTAGATTGAGAGTCTTATCTTTCTTCAGCTTGCTTAAGAGTGATTTGACATTCACCATTTGAAATGAGGGTTTCATTGCTGCAAATAAGTGGTTGTATTAGTTTTGTAGGTGCGCTAAGAGAGAGTTTGTAGATGATCAATGTAAGGATGAGAGAGAATTTGCAGATGATCCGAGCCTTCATCTCTTTGCATATATATATATGCAGTTCTGCATGCATTGATCGAGGACACTCGATTGATTCTCTTAGCTGATCAGCTCTCCGATTTGATGGATGATTAGCTGAATAAATGATACATGCATCCCAACCGTCCGATTGTGAAGCACTTTATGATTATGTGGCTGAGAGAGAGCAAATTTGAAAATGGGGTAGTTGCCATAAATAGCAGAATATTTTCTGCAGATTTTGCTATTTATATCTCATAGATAAATATATCCTTCTTTTCTCCTTTGTGGAGTCAATTTAATATCAATGCAGAGAGGCAAATGGCAACTTGTGAGAGAGAGAACCCTATTTTCAAATTGTAGCCGTTGGGTGTAATATAAGAAATTTTATAATCACAACGGAAATAATTAAGTTAAGATAAGCTTGAGGATTAAGAAAAACTTATCCTGAGTCAGTTGGGATACAGTCCAACTGATTAGTTTGATGATTCAGCGGTTGGATGATCAGTTTCATCTCGTTTTCCAGTTGCCGTTGATGAGCTGACTTTGAGACTTTAACTGAACTGAATTGATCAGTTCGTTTGGTCAGTTTCTTGGCCTTCTTGAGTCAGTTTTTTCTTTTTGAAGGGCCGAACTGGACTAGCTGCAATGCTTCTTTTCGAGCAGTTTGATCGCTTTGTCGTCGATGCAGATCCAGTTTTGTTCTTTGGCAGTTCGAGCCTTGCTGTCCTCCTGGCTTGGTGACATTGCTGAATGGCAACTGATGAGTTTTTCATCCTCTGATTGAGGGATTGTGAAATTCCTTTTGGTGACAGTCTGAACTGATCAATGTTCATAGTTAGTTGCACACCTTTTGAGCTGGATGTGAGTAGGGGAGTGACATAGCTCTTGGATAGGAGACTTGGTGATGTGGCAGTATCCTCATCATCACTATCTCTTTCATCATCATGCCTTGGATTCTTCTGAGGAGCCATCACTTCAGTATGTGATAGATGTGGTTCTATCCTTTCTGTGGCAGTTGGAGTTTGTTGTGATGGTTCAGCTGACTGACTTGATAAACTATCAAAGTTTAGTTTACGGCAGAGTAAGCCAGTGGGGCAGTTGATTGATTGATTTGCAACCACCACTCCTTGAGGCATGAAGCTGGTTTTGAATTCAGCTAACAAGGCGGTTGCTGGAATTTTGTTGACGAGGCGTTGATTCATGATGTGCTGAACTTGCACAATGGTTGGAGGAAATGGATTTGATGAACCTATCCATTTAATGCTCCAAGTTTCTTCACATTGTAGTAGCTCATGCCATGAAAGACAGTTAGCAGAAAATGAGACTGGGTGGACATAGAATGTCTCCAGTTATACCAATAGAAATACCGGTGGAGTTGTTTGAACAATACTTGGTCACGTTGTGCAACAAAAGAAAAGTGTGTGATAAGGAGATTAGTCACTTCCTTTTGTGCACTTTTGACTGCATATTCACCACTATAGAAAGTGCGAATATTTTCTTCAGTCAGCTGGAGATGAGGGCATGTGCTTCTGAAGTAGTCCGCTCCATAGTTTGGATAAGGGATTCCGATGAATGGAATAAGCTCATTTAGATCAAAGCAAACCTGGAAATCAACTGGTGATCTGTTCTTTGATTTGGGAGACTGAACGACGTTGGCAGTTGAATTGCTCGAAGTGATGTTGTTTGTTTTTGTCTTGGCTCTTCATTTCTTTCTTAGTGACTGAAGATGGACAGTTCCCTTTTTGGGAATCCAGTCAGAGACGAGGACTGATAGTGCTTCATCACTTGGAAGATTCAGCAGGTCTTCAATCATTTTGCTCATTCTTAGAACAAGTCCTACAATGGACTCAAATTTCCCAGATTTCTTGGAGTCAGAGGCCTTGACTACTTGATGCTTGAATTGTTGGAAGACAAATTCTGCCCAGTTTGTTGGTCGCCCTTCAGCAAGGTGAATCATAACCTTGTATCTCTCTTGGGTGAGTTGACTCAGGCTTCCAATTGTCCCGAACATCATCTTGTTCATTACATCGAGTAGAACGCCATACTCGGGCTTCAGATCAGTTTTAGTTGTCTTAAAACTGAATTGCTTGTTGCAGGTGGAAGCTTTCCATTCTCTCCAGTATGATTCTGCAGATTCATTCAGTTCTTGAACGGATGAACCTTTTTGTGAAAGTTGGAAGACTTCTACAATTGTTATTTCAGTGATTTGGAGTAGCCGTCCTTGAATCACTGATGACACTGTCTTTCCATCTGCAGATAATTTTGCTTGCAGCAAACACTCACTCACCAAATTTTGTCTGAAGAACTTTGGTGGTGTTTCCAGTTAGTGAAGAATTCATGTCTTGTGAAGATTTGACAGAAGGGTTGGGTTGTTTGATTCGTTTAGAATCAATTGAAATTTCTTCATATCTAGGAATTTATCTCTCAGAAGTTGCTCTTTGAAGGATTTTAAAGATCTGGATAATTCAGCCATTTTTGGGGTTGGCTGAAATTTTGAAGAATTTCAAGAGCTTTGAGAGAGAGAGAGAGATGGTAAGTATTTGAGAGCGTAGGAAGAGTATTTCTAAGAGGCTTATAAGAAAGAGATTTTTATGAGTGTTTGGACATGCTCATAAATTTAATGGTTGGAATGGTACTGGCCCCTGGCCTCTTTTATTTTGGTCGTTGGCATTTAATGACTTGAGACGTGTCATCATTTTGCAATGGTCAAAATATTTCAAAACAAATGCTAAGTTCGACATTTATTTAAAAACAAAAAGGTAATCTTTTTATAAATCAAAATGAATAATAACAAACTGAATTACAAGAAGTAAACTTAGGGCTTTCTAATCAGTTGAACTTGATCAGCCACTAGTCCTTCTTGTGATCAGTTTTCCTCTTCTTGGCAAGCGGTTCTGTGGAGTTACCTTCATCATCTTCATCACTGCTTGATGACTCAGTTCCTGCTGACTGGAGTCTTGGGTGAGCTTGCAGCTTTTGAATTTGCTCTGTGTGCAGTTTTACCTGTTACTGCAGGCTGTGGATTAAGTCCACATAGTAAGCAAGGAGCTGAACTGATGAGCTGCTTGGCTGAGTATCGAGTTGAACTGCTCTTGAGTCAACCTCTTCTTCCGCTTCAATTCCGATCAGTTCCTCACATGGAACTATGTGGGTGAGCTCATCCTTCTCCATGCTGACAGTCTCATCATAGCTTGGCTCTGGTAAAATCTTCGGTGCAGCAGCTTGGAGAGCCCTTTGAACTGGATCAAAGTACACAGTTATGGCTAGTGTACCTTGGTAGGCAGGTTGATTATTCTCTTGAGCTGTCTGTTCAGCTGGCTGGTCAGGCTCAGCTGGCTCTGTAACTGGAGGAATTAGCTCTTGGGGAGGAGTGGTTTGGGGTTCAGCTGGCTCCTCAAACTGTTGAGCCTTCTCAGCTGACTCTTCTGACTTCTCTTCACTTGACAGAACTGATAGTATAGGAGACTTGAGCATTTCTTCAAACTCCAAATCACTAGCAGTTCGCTCATCAGCTACTTGTACTTCTGGGGAGTCATCAAGGAGATTAATGATGACTTCATCTGGTCGAGGGGATTCTTCAAAAGTTAACTGCCTAGCAATAGATGCTAAGATAGTTTGTCTTGAGTTGTAGGCTTCTGCAGTCTCAGCTCCTTGTTGACTGCTCTGGGCTTCTCTGTGAAATAGGTTTTGTCATTGCTGGTGCTGTTGTTGTCTGAGGATGAGCAGTTCCCTAAGAAACCAATGTTGTTGGACTTGGGGATTTTTCCAATGTTGCTGTTCAGCCTCTGTTTGTAGTGGTGGCAGTTGGATGTTGGCCCAATTGAGCAGATCGTTCATCACTTTCAATAATGTTTGTTGATCTGGATGAGGATGGTTTCTTCGAATGGTAAGTATTCTCTTGAAAGTAATAATTAGATTCTGTTCAGGAGTCTCCTGTCCAGCCCATTGCATGCTCCATCTCTCTTCTCTTCTCCAGAAGCTCATCCCATGAAGGGTGGTTAGGAGAAAGTGGGCTTCAGAATTGAAGCAATGTCTCCATAGGTACCAATACATGTACCTTGAGAGAACTTTATATAGAGCAGCTGTCCCAATCACATCTTTAATGAAATTTTCAGCAATGAACTTGGTTACTTGTTCATTGGACCAACTTTTGATGACCTCAGCTCTTGAAAGAGCTCTTATATTCTCTTCAGTTTTTGCCATTAGGGGACACGCAGTTCTGAAGTAGTCAGCCCCTATGCCTCGTGGTGGAACTTCCCTGAGAGGCACAATGTCATCTCCCTTAACTGATGCCATATCGAATGCTTTGATGTTGAAAGAAGGCAGTTTTGGAGGGGGTTGAGATGTTGCTGATTTCTTCTTTGCTTTGCCAGTTCCTTCCTTGGCTTGAACTGGTCTGGTAGAGGTTCCTTCTTCAAGTGAATCAGTCGTTGATCCAAATCGAACTTGGCGTAACGGCTTGGCTCTGATTGTGGTTCCCAACATTTGGCTTATTGGGATATTGTCTTCAGAGTCGGAGTCCTCTTGATGTACCTCTGTGGCAATCTCTTTGTCTTTTCTTTTAGCAGACTCCTCTGCTTTCTTTGAGGGAGCATCAGTTTGCTGGCTGCTTTTGATGCTTATGGTTTTTGAGGTTGATTGTCTTCTGGCAGTTGATGGTATAAAGTCCATCTTCTCAATCATCAATGTGTCAGTTTCTTCTGCCATGAAGTTGAGAGTGCTTTCCAATATGCTGCTGATCCTGCAGGCATAGCACATCTTCTGATGGAACTCAGTTTCTTTCCAATGTTTTTCAACAACATCTACATACTTCTTGATTTGTTCAAAGAAGTATTGAGCCCAGTTTACTGTGACGTTTGTGGTGATTGCTGCACAGGCTTTGTATTTGTGCTCTGACATCTCTGAGTGACTCCTTGTTGTGCCGACAATCATTCTAGCTGAAACTGATGCTAGAATTCTATATTCTTCCTGGAAGCAGGACATGAGTGTACTGCTTTTGTAGGGATCTTCACAGTTTGCTCGCTTTCAGATATTGTAGGCTTCTTCTTGGTTAACTTCCACGTCTTGTAATCTTATACCATAGGTGGGACGTTGAAATATCCTTCCGAGCAGTTCTAGACTGATCACCAGTTCAACTCCACGAACTTCAGTTGTGATTCTGTCATCATATCCTTTTGAGTTCAAATAGAACTCCACTACATGTCCACGGTAGATCTTTGTTGGACTGACTGTAGTGAATCTCTTCAGTCCTGATTGTTCGATCTTTGAGATCAATAAGTTGCAGAGTGGAGAATCTGCTCACTTTTCTCTATATGCGGCTTGATCTAGAAACTTATCTCTGTATAGATTCACTTTGAATCTTTGAGATGATTCACCGGTTCTTCTAAAATTGAACTTTTGTCGAACAGCTGGTGCGCTCTTTTCAGCCATGGGGTTTTTGTGAAGCTTGGAGAATGATGTGGAGAAAAAGGATATTTTGGCTGGATTTGAAACTGAATCCTTGATTCTCGCAACTATTTTGCAAAACTGTTTAAGAAAACGGAGGATGGGAGAAACTTTAATTCTTTACTGAGTTTTGGATCGGTAAAAGTGATAGTAGAATTCAGCCATCCTTTTTATAGAGGGAGATGAGGTTCATCCAACGATTGTGACGTTTCGTATGCCGAGATTTCAACGGTCAGATTAATTCAATCGACCCGTCGATTGGCCTTTCGATTCTATCCGTTGGGGATTAATGAGGGGAGAGAGAGTTTAACAGTAATATTAGAGTGACACGTATTTTTTACCGTTACCACTATTGAAAATTTTGAACTTATCTGTTTCTCTCTTGTGGCTTCCTCTTAACTTGAAACTGATTACGTCATCAGTTGGTTTCGACTGTAGCTAATGATTCCATGTTGATCAGTTCCAACCAAAATGTTTTTCTCATCAGTTCCTTCCTAGCCTCGACTGCTGAATTTTTAATTCAGATGTTTCTCAGTTCAGCTGTTCCTTCAGTTCTGTTACTTTTCTTCAGCTGGTTCTTGAACTGATGTCTCTTGTTGAGTTGATTCCATTTCCTTTGACTTCTTCATCAGTTTGAGCATTTTGCAGCTGGTACGTTCTGCTTGACTGACTGGATCATCAGTTGAGACCTCTTGGCTAACTCTGCATTACTCCTTGCCTCAGTTTGAGCAAATGAACTGATGATTCAGTTGAGCTGATGGGCTAGGATGATCAGCTTCAGTTTACTTTCTTTGCACAGCTTCTCACTTCAGTTCAAACTGATAGCTTATGTACTCAACTGATCAGTTCAACAACTTTCTCAATGGTGAACTACTCATTCTGATGAGTTGAAGCCTTTTGGTTCAGTTCCTCTCTTCAGCTGGGATAGTTCTCTGACATTTTTCTTCCAGTCTACTGTCTTCATCTTTTGATGCTAGCTCAAGTAGCCCCAGTTGTATGCATAGATCCATAAACCTTGCTTCAGGTAATGGTTTGGTGAAGATATCAGCTATCTGCTTCTCCGTGTTGACATATTTGATGCATATGTCCTTCTTCTCGATGTGATCTCTGATGAAGTGATGTGTTATGTCAATGTGCTTAGTTCTTGAATGCAGAACTGGATTCTGAGATATTGCAATTGCACTATTGTTGTCACAGAATATAGGTACTTCTTCAGTTTCGACTTTGTAGTCCTTCAACTGTTGCTTCATCCAGAGTATCTGAGCACAGCAGCTTCCTACAGCTACATATTCTACTTCAGTTGTTGACGTGGCAACTGAATGCTGCTTCTTGCTGAACCAGGATATCAGTTTGCTTCCAAGAAACTGACATGTTCCACTGGTACTTTTTCTGTCAATCCTGCATCCACCAAAGTCTGAGTCTGAATAACCAATTAGACTCAAATTGTCGTCTCTGGGATACCATAGTCCAAGATTTATGGTTCCTTTGAGGTATTTGATAATCCTCTTTGTTGCTTCAAGATGACTTTTCTTTGGGCTGGCTTGGAACCGCGCGCATAGACTGACTGAATAGGAGATGTCTGGTCGGCTAGCCGTTAGGTAAAGTAGCGACCCAATGATTCCTCTGTAGTATGTTTGACTAACTGATTCTCCTTCTTCATCAAGAGTTAGCTGAACTGATGTGTTCATAGGAATCTTGAGAGTTTTTCCTTTATTAGCTCAAAACTTCTTGACTAGCTCCTTGGTGTACTTGGTTTGGCTGATAAAGATCCCATCTTTCAGCTGCTTCACTTGGAGTCCTAGGAAGAATGTCATTTCTCTCATTATGCTCATCTCGAATTCGCTTTGCATCAGTTGTGCGAATCGTGTGCATAGATCTTTGCTTTTTGATCCAAAAATTATGTCATCCACATAAATTTGAACCATTAAGATCTCAGTTGATCATTCTATTCGAAATAGAGTTCGATCAATGACTCCCTTTTGAAATCTATTCTTTAGCAAAAAGGTTGTGAGAGTTTCATACCACGCTCGAGGAGCTTGCTTCAGTCTGTAGAGAGCTTTCCTTCAGCTTGAAGACTTGATCACCAATTTTGAAGCCTGGCGGTTGCTCAACATACATGTCCTCCTTGAGAATTCCTTGAAGAAACGCACTCTTGACATCCATTTGGTAGATTGTGAAGTTGAAGTGAGCTGCATAGGCTAGGAATAGTCTGATGGCTTCCAATCTTGCAACTGGCGCGAATGTCTCATCAAAGTCGATCCCTTCACTTTGTGAGTATCCTTTGGCTACCAGTCTTGCCTTGTTCCTTGTGATCACACCTTGTTCGTCTAGCTTGTTGCGAAAAATCCATTTTGTGCCAATGACCTTCTGGGTTTTTGGTCTATCAAAAAGAAACCATACGTCATTTCTTGTGAATTGATTCAGTTCTTCTTGCATGGCCATGATCCAGTCTGAATCTTCTATGGCTTCTTTGACGTTTTCTGGTTCCATTTGAGATATGAAGCATGTGAATAGTGCATGCTCAGTTGAAATTTTAGTTTGGACTCGGCTTTATGGATCACCAACTATCTTGTCAATTGGATGGCTTCGGAGCCATTTGGGCAAGATAGCTTCAGCTGGTTCTACTGTAGTGACGTCATCAGTCGTCCTTTCATCAGTTGGTTCAACATCTTCATCAGTTCTTCCCTCTGCTTCAGTTGTGGGGTTTGTGGTCTCAGCACAATTTGTGTCTTTATTGACCAGATTGTTCTCAACTGGTTTAGTGCCAGTTTCATTTTCTTCTTCTATTGAAACTTCAAGCCGCTCTGGAACAAAGTGATCCACATAGTCCTGCAAGTTCTCAGTTTCACTAGGTAGTACTTGAACTGATGTGTCTATTGTTTCTTTGTTCCTGTACTCATTAGAAAATTCATCAAATACCACATGACATGTTATTTCCACAACAAGAGTTCGTTTATTGAACACTCTGTAAGCTTGTGCGTGAGGTGAATTATACCCAAGAAATATTTCCTCATCAGCTTTAGCACTGAAAGCTTTCAATTGAGTCTTGCCATTGTTGTGAATATAACATTTACAGCCAAATATTTTAAAGTATGAGATGGAAGGCTTACGATCCTTATACAGTTCATAGGGTGTTTTGTCATATGCGATGACTATGGCACTTCAATTTTGAGTGTGGCAGGCTGTGTTGACTGCTTCAGCCCAGTAACCTTCAGATATGTTGGCATCAGCTATCATTGCTCGAGCTACTTCTTTGAGTGTCCGGTTTCATCGTTCAGCTACACCGTTTTGTTGTGGAGTTCTTGCAGCTGAGTGTTCATGAGTGATTCTTAGTTTGCTAAGAAAGCTGATCATTTGCTGATTCACAAATTCAGTTCCATTGTCGGAGTGAATCCTTTGAACTGATCTCTCTCTTTTAGCTTGCAGCCTTCTGATCAGCGCTGTTAGCTTGTCGTAAGTTTCATCTTTGCTCCTCAAGAATTCCACCCACGTATATCTTGAGAAATCATCAACTACTACAAGAGTGAATCTTTTATCTTTTGGGGTCTGTGGTCTGACTGGACCAAACAGATCCATATGTAGCAGTTGGAGGCATTCAGTTGTTCCTGGTGGATGACTTCTATTCTTGAAGGATGACTTCACTTGCTTCCCTTTTTGGCATGGTCCACACATGCCTGTTTTCTTATATATCTCCTTAGGAAGCCCTTCAACTAGCTCTTTCTTGGCTAGGTAGTTGATTGTTTTGAAGTTGAGGTGGTTCAGTCGTCGATGCCATAGCCAGCTTGCTTCAGTTGATCCTTTTGAAAGAAAGCAAGCTTCTGAGTAGCCAGTTGACCAGTCAACAATATACATGTTGCCTCTCCTTATGCCAGTAAGAATAATTGCTCCGGTTGACTTGTCTCTTATATTGCAGGAGTTTTTGGTGAAGTCAATTGAGTGGCCATTGTCACACAGTTGGCTGATGCTGAGTAGTTTGTGTTTTAGTCCATCCACATGGGAGACTCTATTTACTACAACTTTTCCCTTAACCACGAACCCTTTTCCAATAGTTCGGCTTTTGGAGTTGTCTCCAAATGTGACAAGTGGACCTTTGACTTCTTCATAACCGTCGAGATCTTCTCTGTCTCCGGTCATGTGCTTGGAGCACCCGCTATCTAGATACCAGATATCTTTGGTTTTCTTCATAGATAGGATGCTCTTATCATCTTCATCATTGTCAGCCATGAGGCAGAATAGCGCTTCATCATCTGAGCTGTAGTCGTCAGAATCAATTCCAGATGGATAGTCTGAATCATCTAGCACAGCATTTTCATAGTTTGCAATCATTGCTTTCCTTTTGAAGAAGCCACTTTGGCCTTCTTGTCTTCAGGGAGTTCTGGACATTCATATCTGTAATGTCCTTGTTTGTGGCAGTGAAAGCATTCTCCTAGATTTCGATTGCCACCCCTGAATGGTTCAGCTAGTCGTTCAGCTGGTTGATGAGTTCTCTCATCTTTTAGGACTTCATCAGTTTGAGGTGGAACTGATTGTTTGTCCTTGACTTTCTTCAGTTTTTTCTAACAACCTGGTAATTGACTGAATTTGTTCATTGATGTCTTCAGTCAAGTTTTCCTTCTTTTCGGTTGTGTCCTTCTTTCGTTCAGATGAGGATCCGCCTTGATTCTCTCTGGCTGGTGAGCTTCTGGGCCAGAAGTTGTTCCTTCCTCGAGTATCTCTAAATTGGTTCCTTTCACCATAGAAGGCTGTATCTTGAGCTAATGATATAGATGCTTCCTTCTTCCGATTTAGACTATACTCATGAGCTTTAAGAGACCCAAACAATTCTCTGGGGGTGATGATGTTCAGATTTCTTGATTCTTTTGTAGCTATCACTTTCATGTCCCATTCTTCGGTGAGATTATCCAAACTTTGGAGTTCATCTCAGAATTGGAATAGCTTCTTCCCAAGTTGGTCATCTCACTGATGATGCCTAGAAATCTGGTTGCAAGGCTTGAGATGGACTCTTCTGGCTGCATTTTGAAGAACTCGTATCTGTCGACTGCTAGTTGGAGCTTGTTTCCTTTGATGGCTTCGGACTCTTGGCATAGATCTGCTAATAAGTCCCATATCTCTTTAGCAGTTGTGCAGTTCTTTGTGTCCTTCATTCTGTCCTCATCTAGAGTTTAAAATAGTGCAGTTTGAGCAACAAACTATAGAGTCTTCAACTTCTTCTCTTCGCAGGTGAGAAGATTAATTGGCTTTGGGATCCTGGCTAGTTGATTGATATCAACTATGGGGGCGTCATTGTCCATCATGATAACGATTGGACCATCATTAATAACTTCTCACATGTTCTCATGGATCGAGCAGAGATGTGCCTTCATTCTTCTGCTCCAATTATCATAATTCTCAACTGAAAACAAATGTAGCTTATGGTTTCCCATAGCTTGAAATGTTAGCACAGATAAGTAGATCTGATTCAGTTGATCTGCAGAAACGGTTGATCCTTAGAATCAAACGCTCTGATACCACTTGTTGGTCCCGGATGAGTCGATATCAGTTTAGATGGGGGTGAATAAACTGATTAAAAACTTTACTTCAAATGCGGAATGATAAGGGCCCTTGACTCGCTTGATAACTTATCTATGCACAATTCGGTTGAGCACTTTGGACAGCTTGAGTGCAGATTGTGTGAGCTTGTGTACAGTTCAAAGATATGCAAGTAATCAAAACAGTACAGCACACAGATGATTTATAGAGGTTCGAAGTCTCAAACTTCTACGTCCTCTCTTCATTCCGCAGAAGGGCAACTCCACTGTATAACTTGAGTTTCTTTACAAATTACACAATGAAGGACAGTTGGCTGAACCTGGTAACTGACGGCTCACACTTGCAGTCCCTAACTACTCGCTAGGGAGGTAGGTGCTATTGACGTCTTTATAAAGTTTTAGATCTCTTTCGATCTTCAAGAGGTTAGTCTTGAACAGGGGATATCAACTGATATGCTCCTTCAATTGAGCTGGGTAGTTGATCGGTGTATTGCTAGAATTGAGAAGATTGCTCTGGCTGGATTATCAACAGCTAGCTGAATGCTTTGACTCTGTGAATTCTTCTTCTCAGTTGGACTCTCGCAGTTTTAGCAAATGCTGAACTTGAGCTATGTGGGAGGGAGAAAGAAAGCTCTGCTTGAATGAAGGCTTCAAGAATGAAGATTGTGAAAAGTCTCGAAAAAGTCACTTGAAAACTTTGCTTCACTCGTCTTTTATAGAGGAGTAATTTTTATGACCGTTGAGTTCCATTGATCGATAGCTTTGTTGGTTCATCAATGGCAGATGGTCTTTGTTGGAGCTTTTGGTTGAAGTAGCCGTTGTTTTGCCAATCGATGTCTGTTGGATATTTGATTCCAGTAGCCGTTGCTTTGCCAATCGATCTCTTTTGGATATTTAATTCCAGGATCTCCGTTGGAACATTTATTCCAAGATCTTCATTTTGAGCTATTAACTCCAGGACTCTCTGGTTGGCAGTTCTGAGCTCTAGTTTAGCAAGTTTAAGTTCCAGTTGGCAGTTCTAAGCTTGTCTGCTCAGTTCGGCTATTACTCTAGTTGGCAGTTTTGAGCTTGTCTGCTTAGTTCGGCTACTACTCCAGTTGGCAGTTTTGAGCTTCTTCCTCCAGTTTGACTGATCTCAAGTTGTTGGATGGTTTTGTCAGTTCGACTGTTCTTTCTTGAGCTTTCTTGTTAGCTTGACTGATCACAAGCTGTTGGCTAGCTTTGTCAGTTTGACTGTTCTTTCTTGAGCTTTCTTGTCAGTTTGACTGATCACAAGCTATTGGCTAGCTTGTCAGTTTGACTGTTCTTTCTTTTCTCCTACAAGCTGGCTGACTTCAGTTCTGGCCTTTGATTGATTCGTCTGTTAACTTCAGTTTTGTTGAAGTTAAGTCTGGCCATCAGCTGGATACTTCTAGTCTTCAGTTTAAACTGATCTCTTATCAGTTTCTTCAGTCTTGTCGATTTTTCTCTCAGCTCAGCTGACTTAGCTGTCAGTTTGTTTCGACTGGTTCGTCTCTTTGAACCATTAGTTGAATTGAGTTCTGACTGGCTTGCGTATCCTTCCAGCTGGTTGACCATGCTCTAGTTGGGTTGACTCTAGCTTCAGTTGAGTTCCTTCTTGAGGCTCTGGATTGATCAGCTTAGATCTACAGCTTGGATTTTGGTTAGTTTTTCAGGAATAGTTTTAACATCTCATCAAAACCTTATCTAGAGGTTCCTTGATAGTTTTTCCTAACAGACTAAAAATGAGAATTTTAATCGAACGGGATTACATTTGATGTGAAATTTTTTATAAGGACCACTTTCGATAGTATTGAGACTATTTGCAGATTCGGGTGTATCCTGTGGGACCATAGATGAAATTAGCTCATCCAAAGTTTATTCAAATTACTAATTTCTATTGTAATATTCAAATGTGTAAATTAGACTTTTGGTCCCCTAAGAATATGGTCGAAATACTTTTAGTCCCAAAATGTACAATTTTGGTCCAAAGTTAATTTTTTCGACAATTTTGGTTCCACAATTTATATTCCAATACTTTTGATCCCAAAAATTAGTGAACTATACTTAACATCCGTTAAGTACTTATTTTGGAGCCAAAACGGTACTCATGTTGGAATAAAAATATCACTACATTCTCCCCCCCTATTTTTACCCTTAATTAGGCAGTGCAATTAACCAAGATCAATAAAATAGGTGTCGTTTTAGATCCAAAATAAGTACATAACGGATGTTAAGAATATTCTATTAGTTTTAGGACCAAAGGTGTTAAAATATAAGTTGTGCGACCAAAAGTGTTGAAAATATTAAACTTTGGATCAAAATATTGTAAATTTTGGGACTAAAAGTGTTTGGACCATATTTTTACGAGAGTAAAAGTATAATTTACTCTATTTAAATTGATCTACAATATGTTAATTATTTGTTTTATTATAGTATGATATTATTAAATAATAGTCAGCTCCCTCCATTTTTGAATAAGTGTAATTTTAGCATTTTAATTTTCTCACATATACCCTCATTTAATGCATTCACACATCTATATTTAACTCATTTAATGTATTCATACACTGGTGTATTAGGTAATTTAATTAATTAATTTATTAATTTTTGTGGATTCATCTAAAATGACATTTAAATAGAAACGAAAGCAATATTAGATTTGTAAAAATAAAAAAAATAGCTAAAAACACATGAATATGCATTTGTGAGGCTATGCTCCGAATTAATTATTTGATAAACGGTTAATTTGCATTAAAATCATGGTCGTAAAAATCACTACCTAGCTGTAGTCGTCCTAGAACCGTGGCGAGAAGGGTATAGGCGCAGATTAATCATCATATATATTTTTAAATAATTATTGTAATATGAGCATGGGCGGATCAAAGGAAGGCGTCATGGAGCACTTGAATAGTAGTGTAGTGTAGTGTAGTGTTGTGTTGTGTTGTGATTGAATGATTGCTGGAGTTGGGGTTGTGACGGAGAAGTTCAAGGATAGGGAGACAAAGTAAATGTTTATCAATAAGTCTGATATGGCCAAAATTCATGTACATCAGGATGTATGGGTTGACCCATCAGATGACATGCTTCGACCCGCTTGCGATTCGTCCAAAAAAAATTGGTAAAATGCAGTATCAATCTTTACACTAAAACGTACCGTTTAAAGTGTAAAAAGTACCAATTGTATCATTAAATAGTAATTGGTCTGCTACTTATCTTTATGAGTTTATGTAGTTTAAATTGTGATTTTTTTCATTTCAATTAATGTTTAGACTTTGAGAGGGGAGGTTAGGTTTTTTAGAGTTCATAGTTTTTTGGGAGGGTTTAGTATTTTTTTAGGAGTGTTTTTAGGGGTTTATTTTGTCTTTTTAGGGTTTTTTTGGGTGTTTTTAGGGGTTTATTTTGTGTTTTTTAAGGGGTTTTTTTTTGTGTTTTTAGGGGTTTATTTCAATTTTTTAGGATTCGATTGCTGTAGCTGAGGTATCAGTCGCTGCAACCAGCAGATTCTGCAACAAACAGTACTTCAACTTTTCAATAACTTGGAAAATTGGGAGTTTTTAGAAAATAAAATTTACTACTCTAATAATTTGAGAAACAATAAATTAAATCAATACCATGATCAATGCCTTGACACAATCCCTTGTGAGTTGAACTTCAGGATTGACACCTTCCTCAGCTATCTGCAGCAAAACGTCTACAAAATCTTTCATCTCATAGATGTTTCTTGCAGAGCTTCTTGCTATGTGATCATCGATCACATAGTCACAAAATCTATCCATTTTCTTGCGCAGAGTCTTCATTTTCTTCACATACCCTTGCAAATCAAGGGAGTTGAGCCACGGTACCCAATCTCCGATATTGAAAGCTCATTGAGGAGAAACCACTCTTCCACTATCTCTACCAATTCATCCATGTCTACAACAGACTTGTCATCTTCTAATTCTGTGAAGTATTTGCCTTTAAAGATCATCCTACATGTTATTGATAGAGTATAACGCGATAAATAGTCTCTGAGCACGACTGGCTTCCCTGACAATGATTGTAGACGAGCGAGGAAACAACGCCTTTGCTCAACACGAATTTTCTCAAAAGATTCAAGTTTTTTAGCATTCAACACCTTGGTTATGTATATTTTACGTGCCTCTCGCCAGTATGGGCCGTAAGGAGAGAAAGATACGTCGGAGTAGTTGTAGTTAATGTGTTTGTAAGCAGCAAAAGTAGGCCTTGAGGCGAAGACTGCATCATTCACTTTCAAGAATTGTCTGGCCATCTCTGGCGATCATGCAATTACAACAGGAAATTTTCCCAACTTGAGTAGCATGATTTCACCGTATTTTTGGGATAGTTGATGAAGGGGTTGATGTGGAATTGAGCCGAGAATGTTTAAATTTCCTATTATAGGCAATGGTTTTGGACCTGGCGGGAGATTTGGTCGTTGATTATTGTTGATTATTTTTGAGATGAAGGCTAGTGCAGCTGCAGATACAAGGGATAGTATTAACCAGGAAATATTCTCCATTAGGAGTGAAAAATGATATGAAAGCAGAGGCTGTCTGAATATATATATATATATATATATATATATATAATATCATCAAATATTATTTTATTTTATAAAAAAAAAGAATATCATGTGGAAGACAGTTGGAAACCTTATTTTAGGTGTTTGTTTTTCACCACAATGGTGTTTTATTTGATCGCCACATACTATTGCTATCAATAATGACGCTCTAATTATTAACTAGTTAGCAATATCATGACAATCAATTCGATTATTTTTGCTAGTTAACTTCAAATTAATTCTTCACGATTTTTCAATTTTTTTTATACTATATATAATAATAGTCAGATCGAGATGATGCTCTAGCTCATAATTTCTACATATATAATTTATAAACAAAGATAAAAACTTGCATGCACTAGATGTATAAGCTGAGTTAGAGTTTTTTTAAGGACCACAACTTAGGCCGATTTGGAAAAGAGGACAAATTTATTGCGGACCAAAATTTAAGGACATTAACATTTAAGTGTTGCGTCCATAGCCCGTTTGGACTGAAAATTGGCCTACGGACGCAACACTTAAATGTTAATGTCTTTAAATTTCGGCCCACGATAAATCTGTCTTCTTTTCCAAATCGACCTAATTAAGAAAATATCACAATCCCCTATATAAACAGAGATTTTTAAGGAGAAACAATAGACTGTCTTTTTTTAAGGATAATTTTAAGGATAACAACTTAGGCCAATTTGAAAAGGAGGACAAATTTATTATGGGCCGAAATTTGAAAAGGAGGACAAATTGGCCTACGGACGCAATACTTAAATGTTAATGTCCTTAAATTTCGGCCAGCAATAAATTTGTCCTCTTTTCCAAATCGGCCTAAGTTGTTGTCCTTAAAAAAACTCTAACTCTGTATAAACTTATATCAGACGGTTAATGCGTTTGACCCGATCAAACGCGGGTCAACGCATGTTGACCCGATCAACCTGCAAGAAAGAATAATGGTGAAACAGGTGATACTTTTTTAAGGATAAAGATGATACTTTTTGAATTTTGGGTGATACTTTTTAGTGTTATGGTTAATAGTGATTTTGACATTTTTTTTATTTTATTTTTTTGCCAATACTTTTTAAGGATACAGGTGATACTTTTGAACTTTTAAGTGATATTTTTTAATGTTATAATTGATACTAATTTTGAAGATTTTTTAGTTGACCGGATCAACGGGTGTTTTCCGACATTGACCCAATCAATCCGTTTGATGGTGCACCTTATGCACACATGCAAGTGCTTCTCATAAACAAAATATGTGGATGAAAAAATATTTTATGAGGAAATGTGGATTAAATGCTATATACGCAGTACGACATTAGATAACAATTGATTGGTTGCTGTGTGTTTGGTCGGCGACATGGTAGGGTTGACAATTAATTATTTTAACTTTTTATTAGAGCAAAATACAAATGACCTCCTCCTGCTTGTCCAAAAATATAGAAAAGTCTCACTATGCAAGGTAAATTCTATAGTAAGGTGGATGTAATATGCAATTTTTTTTGCTAGTTATTTCTAATTTTTTATCGATAGGTTAATAAAAAAAATTGGTATCCGTCGATCATAATAAGTATTCAAGTGTCACAATACATTTTTCGGTCGGGCGAAATTTTTAATTGAAACACTGAGTAAAAAAAAAAGAATATAAATAATCAAAATTAGAGGGCGAGGACACATGTTGGCCGGACAATGGAGTGATGCACTACATGCATCTCACCTTATAATTTACCTGCAAGTTAATAAAGTGGCCTAAAATCTCCCCATAACCTGATATAGTTCTCTTCACCCATCTTAGTACTCTGACTCTGTCATCTACACGGATGGGATCCTCTATTATGTTGAAAGCAGCACGCAGCATACACAAGCACAGGAGGAGTTGCAACAGCTAGACGCATCAACTTAACTCATTCATGCATGTGCATTGTTCAATGGAGTTGTCGACGTGTCCATGCATAGGAGCATGGACCATAGTTGATTAGATATCACATGGATCGTGAATATGTACCGTAGATTAGATCCTTTCTTTGCTAGCTTTGTATAAATAGAATAAACACAACTCTCATTCGAATTGTGTTGAATATTTTGATATTGAACTGAATAGAAGATATTTCTCTGTTCTCTTTTATATCGATGCATGATATCTGATCGAACATGGTATCAGAGTCGTGATAGATCGCGATTTTCAGATTTGATTTGTCTTCGGTTTCCTTTATTCTCAAATCAACCGATTAATTTCTTCTGATTC